>OY728153.1:1765338469-1770297704 GCA_963277665.1 Viscum album | reverse complement strand
ATGAAGAAGATTCAAGTTTCTATATTACTGCTTCGAAGATTTATCTTGCTGTGTTTTTAGAAGAGTTTCCTCGGGCTGCTTTTCTTTCTTATCTTCTCTCATGAAGAACTCCTCTCAGTTACATCTTGCAACTGTGAGCTTCATTTATAAACTTTCATTATTTTCTCATTGTTGGAAGTGTCGGCTTCTTGTACTAAGCTGTGAAGCTTCCTGGTAAAAGAACGAACCTTGAAGGCTGGTGTTTGTAAAGCCTTGTAGGAGCTCGGTAAAAGCTCTTGGTGTTGTATCAAGTGTTGACTGCTTGCACTCAGTCGTGCAGTGTTGCGGAAACGTTGGGAGTCACAGCGACAAAGGTTTGCAGATGAAGAAAAGACATAAACAAGAGGAAGAAAAAGATGAACACTGACACAACGATTTACGTGGTTTGGGAAAATCTCTACCTTCACGAAGAGGTAGAATAACTTCACAAATTCGGGAGCACAATTATAGGGACGTTTTCCAGAGTTTCTCTCACACGCAGAAACCCTAGCTTGAATGAGCTCATAAAGAAGACGAAACACTATGCCATAATAAGTCCAATATGCTATAGTGACTTGTGGGTGGAAGTCCGCAATGTGCCACCCAAGTCCATGCTTTTATAGTGTCAGTGGCAAGAAGTTCGTAGAGCTACAGTGACTTGTCGCATGTTGGTACAGTAAGTCCGCATTGCTACAGTGCCCTGTCGTTGTCGTTGGTCAACTCTGCTACCATTGGTTAGAGATGCTACAATCTCCAAAATTTGGGTTGAGGGCCTTCGGCCTCCGAACCCCTGGAGCAGGGGTGTGTTGCCCCCTGCAACCCCCAACGAGCTTATTGTGGAGCTTGACCCGCGAGAGTTGCGGTCTGGTGTGCAGTATGAGCCGCCGACATTCAGCCCAACATCATCCTTAAGAGCGGGTGCACCAATCCAACATGCAGTCGCTATGAAAAGGACTGATGCTAGTGAAAATCACCAAACTCTAGGAGTTTTAACGTTGTTGGAGTGAATTAGGAGATTTCTATTCCCCGAAGCACTATAAATCTATGGTGTTCGATTTTTTTATTTCTTCTTATATTTTCGCTGCTTGCATGTGTTAAGAAAAGATTAGAACTTATCATACCTTAAAGATAGTGGTTTTCTAAGCCAAGAAAATTTTAGAAACTCAATTCCTCCCCCCTTTTGAATCGTAGTGCAATTGTTCTCCGACCAACAATTGGTATTAGAGGTTGTGACTTTTGACTTCTTGACTCTAACCAGTTGAAGTTTTAAAGACCTCTTCAAAATGGTTCCTGTGACTGACATCAGAGAAGACATGTCTATGGTAAGAGATCCCTACTTCAATGGAGAGAATTATAACCGTTGAAAGGCATGAATGATCATCTATTTGAAGAACCTTGGTCCGAATGTTTATTTAAAAGCCGCGAAGCCTTATACCATTCCCAAAGGAGATCCGAAGAAGTGGGATGCTATTGCGGAATGAGAATATGACCTAAACTCAAAAGCTATGAATGCTATAATATGTGGACTAGGTCTTGACGGGTTTAACAGAGTCTCACAATGTGCAACAACTTATCAAATGTGGACTGCTATATCAGTGACATATGAAAGTATTAATAATGCAAGACAACTTAGGTACAATACTACCAAGCTGAAGTATGATACGTTCAAGATGGTTGATGGTGAAACTATAACACAAACGAATGGGCGGTTGATAGAGATTGTAAATAATGTTGCTTCTCTTGGAGCACTAATTCCTGAATTTGATCAAGCGCTGAAAGTTCTCAGAGTGCTACCATCAAAGTGGGGTGGAATATCTCCTGCTATTAGGCAATATACTAATGCAAAGGATTTCAAAATAAAAAAAATCATATTGGAACTCTTGTAATGTATGAGGCAGTGATGGAAGTTGAAGTTGGTGAGCATAGAATGATTAAGGAAAATGTTAGCCTTAAAAGTCCCAACTTTAAAAGATGACAAGAAGAGTAAAGGAATACAAATTGTTGAGTCATCTGATGAAGATACCTCAAATAGTTATGCTTCAAACAATGAGTTTGCTCATTTTGCAAGGAAGTCTAAAAAGTTTTATAATAAGAGAAGGGGATTCAAAAAACCCTTCAGCAAGTACAAGAAACATGAAGGAAACTCTAAAGAGGTCAGATGTTGTGTAAGAAACTTAGGCACATCAAGCCAGACTACCCTCAATTGCAAGATAACAAGAAGTCTGAGAAGAAGTATTTTAAGAAGGTTGGCCATAAGAAGAAATTCAAGAAAACCATGAAAGCAACATGGAGCGCTTCTGAAGATTCTAGCGATGACACATTGAATCAGAAGTTGGAATTTCCAATCAAAAGGCTAATATGTGCTTTATGACACACTATGATGAGATACACACATATTATTTTTCTGAGCATGAATCTAATTCTAAAAATGAAAACCGCTCTTTTGAAGAACTGAATGAATACTGTGCCATATTGGAAACAAAATATTAAAGCATGGAAAAGAAAAAAAAGCCCTAAAAAATTCTTACAATGTTAATGAAAAAGATGACTTAAATAAGCAAATTCTAGATTTGAAAGTTAAATTGGAAAATTCTTGCCACATCTTGTATTGAAGATGGTAATAAAATCAAAAGTCTTCAAAAAGAAGTTTAAGATCATAAAGATGCTGCAAGTGTTTTCACAAAAGGATAAGATTACTTGAATTAAATTCTTGGTAGCAATAAGGTTCAGAAATATAAATTTGGAATAGGAAGTCAGAGTGAAAAACCAAAACTTTAAAAAAATTATTTTATGCCTAGTTCCAAGAATATAAACTTCTTTAAAGTTATTTGTTTTCACTGTGGAGAACCGAAACACTATGCTAATAGTTGTAGTCTTAGAAATCTTCAATTTTGTGGAGTTAAACATGCTTTTCTCTCAAAAAGTTTTTCAAAATTAAGTGTTGAAATTTTTGGACAGCACAAACAGATTTGGATCCCCAAATTTTGGTTGCTAACATTGCAGGACCCAAGAGAATGTGGGCACAAAAACTATTTCTTATTTGATTTATCTTTGTAGGTAAAAAGGTCCAAGAACATCAATGAGAAATGATATATGGACAACGGATGCTCAAGACATATGAGTGGAGATTTCTCAAATTTCCTCTCATTTTCCAAAATTTATGGGAGTTGGATCAGTTGGAAATCCAAGTTCAGTCCTCATAAAAAAAGTTCTATACATGGAAGGACTGAAGCACAATTTGATAAGCATCTCTCAACTTTGTGATAAAGATTATTTTGTTAATTTTTCAAATAATTCCCATTTTGTTTTCAAAGATTTTTTTTTTAATTTTAAGACATCTAGAACAGAGAATGTCTATACTTTAGTTCTTAATTCTTTGTGTAATCAAAAAGTGATCTGTTTAAATGCTGAAACAAATGAATCTTGAATTTGACATAGAATACATACATTGTACTGTTTTTTCTTTTTGAGAAAATTGTCTAAGAGAAATTTAGTTTCAAATTTACCTCAACTTAAATTGAACAATGAGAAACTATGTGATGCATGCGAAATAGACAAACAACACAAGTCATCTTTTAAACCAAATAGAGGTTTCTACATCTAGGCCTTGAGAACTTATCCACATGGATTTGTTTGGGCCATCTAGAACACCAAACCTAAGAGTAAAATATTTTGTTTATGTGTTAGTTGACGATTTCTTTAGATTTACTTGAGTTGTCTTTTTAAGTGTTAAAAGTGAAGCTTGTTTTGTTTTTATAAGCTTTTGCAAATTGGTTCGAAAAGAGAGGAATGTCAAAATTATTGTTTTGAGAAGTGACCATGGAGGAGAATTTGAAAATCATGAGTTCAATTCTTGTTGTTCAAAACACAGAACCAAACATACTTTTTCTGCCATCACGACACCTCAATAGAATGACGTTGTTGAAAGTTTGAATATGACCTTGCAAGAAATTGTTAGGACTATATTATATGAATATAACTCCACTCATTTTTTGGGTTGAAGCTGTAAATACAATATGTCATGTCATAAACAAAGTTCCAATTATGAATATTTTGAAGAAAACACCCTATGGACTATAGAATAGCAGAAATCCAAAAGTTGGACACTTTAATGTTTTTGGATGCAAAGTTTTCATTCTGAACACCATGTTGCGGAAACACCTGGAGTCGCAGTGATAGAACATGTTTGTAGATGAAGAAAAGTCGAAAACAAAAGAAGAAGAACATATACACAATGATTTATGTAATTTGGAAATAATCTCTACATCCACGGAGAGGAAAAAATACTTCACTAAAATTGGGACCACAAAGTACAAGGAGATCTCAAAGCTTCACCACACATAAACCCTAACCCGAAATGGGCTAATAAAGAAGATGAAGTACTGTGCCACCAACCACAGAAATTCTGCACTGCTACAGTGAACAGTGACTGGAAGTCCACATTGGTACAATGATGTGGCCACCCAAGTCCAAGGCGCTACAGTGCTCGATAATTGGAAGTCCGCGGAGCTATAATATCAGTGTCTCAAAAGTCCGCACTGCTACAGTGCTCTGTCGGTTTCATCCAGTTAGCTCTACTACAGTCCGTTAGAGTTTCTACAGTGCCCCCCAAAAATTGGGCCGGGGACCTTCGGCCCCTGGACCCCCCAAAGCAAGGTCGCGTTACCCCCTACAACCCCCAACAATCTTACCGAGGAGTTGCGGCTTGGTGTATAGTACGGGCTGAAAACTTTCTGCCCAACATCATCCAAAACGAATCGAGCTACACCAATCCAACTAAGTAAAATACACAGGAGGTTCGTGTCGGACTCCAGGCAGATCATCTAGTGGCTCCCTCGAGTTCCTATCAATGCCTCCCCCATGAATGGCCACCTTGTCCTCAAGGTGGTAACCAAGGGATTGGGCCTTGATCAATGCCGCATCCTCCCGAGTAACCTTTTAATTGTCTCGCCCATGCCACTTAACCATCAAAAGCAAGGTTTTGCCCAATGTCTTTTCGATCAAAATAATATATGGATAAACCTCTTCCTCCACCAAATCTCCTGGCAGAGAACTTTCTTCTTGGTGCTCCCCAATGGCAGCCTTTAGTTGCGATACATGGAACACTGGGTGCACTCTACTATCTTCTGGAAGTTTCAGCCTGTACACAACAATTCCCACTTAACCGTCAATTTTGAAAGGCCCATAGAATCTAATAGCTAATTTCGGACTAATCTTGGTTCCCCCTCATAGTTTATTTGGACGCAGCTTAACCCTGACCGGATCCCCTACTGCATACGCCACCTCCCGATGTCGCCTATTAGCATATTTAGCCACGAGTTGTTGTGCCCTGTGTAGATTAACTCAGAGCCGCCGTAGAGCCTCATTGTTTTCACTAATGCATTTTCCATAGCCTCAACAACAACCCCCCCCTGGTATAATGCCAAATATGTGGTGGCTTCTGGCCATACACAACCTCAAATGTGTGATATGGTTTCTAGAATAAAGAAAAGGCAAAAAAGGAATTTCAAGTTTTAATGAAACTAGGATGCTCACACAGTTTGACTACACAATTTGCCAAACAGTATGCCAACCATACAGGAGCCACTTGAAGACACTTGCACACTCGCACGGTTTGGTCACACAGTTTACCAAACTGTGTCCCCACTATGAAAATCCCATTGTTAAAAAACCACATACATGTTGCACAATTAGACACACGATTTCTCCTAACCATGCACAAGTTGTGCGCCAACACCCCAAACCTCAAAAGGACTCGCACGATTTCCACTAATGCTCGCACAATTTATCCCGAACCATGTGTTGCCCATGCAGTCTAACCATTCAAGAAAAAATGAAATGGAAAGACCCCATCACAAGACTTTCCCCACATGGTTTCCTCTAACTCGTGCGTGCAATCTGTGCAACATAGGAAAAAATCCAAAAAATTCAAATTTTAGACTAAATTCTCAACAATTTAAAATACAAAAAAAACACAACATTGACCAATGGGTGTCACAACATCTTATGTTATGTATGGTGAATAATATAAATATTGAACATCACATAATATATATAAAAGGGTCTAGCGTAACCATTGATAAAATGTGCACAACCCTTAAATGAATAATTCAGTCGTGAAGTGTTGAAAATCAATAATCTGATTATGCATGTTGTAAGTGTAGTTGAATTGATCATGTAAGATTATTATTCATCGTGAGTAGAAGATAATAAATATATTCACCCTTGAAGAGGAAAATGAATATATCGATAACAACGTGTCTTTTTTGATATTTCCCTAAAGTGTCACCGGTACTGGATAAAGTACATGATCTCAATGAATGTTGCCAATGATATATTTGAATTTTTAAATGCTTCCAAGAATCATCGATGGTAATGAATCCTAAGAGATGTAAACATTAAAATAATTGACCAAAATGATTGAAAGAATATGTTTTATGTTCAACACATAAAGTTTTGGATTTGTTATCCAAACTACTAAACTATCGAATGCATACAAGCTTAATATTAAAAATGTTCTTTCTTATAAATTTGGATATTTATATTTGGATTATATCCAATTGATGTTATCATTGTTTGTATAACATTCATTACAACATCTATGTATCCCTGAATGGTTCAAAATGTCTGAAGCAGATTTAAAATTATGAATGTTTCACCAAATTAGAGAAATTACTATATGGGGTGAACTAAAAAGATGTATTTAATATATCCATCTTAAGATATATTCATATAAGGAAGGATTTAGTATTGATTTTATCATCACATGGTCTATATAAATTGATGAATTTACATTAATCATCATATTATCAAGTTTTTTTTGAATAACATCAATATTCCTAAAGAGTTGACAAAATCAATGGGATGTTTGATGATAAAATCATGAGGAATGACCTTATATTTTGAATCAAACATCCGGAAGATGAAATATTGAATTTTGGAATGACTTACCCTCAATGAATAATTAACTCTCTTACTTCCAAAAGTGATATAATTTACACATGAGAAGATGGTGAAAAACTTATTAATCCCTAAAGGATTAAATATAAATGTACATATTATTTATCCCATAAGATATACATGCACACCTGCATATGAGACTTGCAAAAAAACATGAGATCTTGTTGCAATGAATTTTGATGCAAGGTAATATTATTCTCTTGGTCATTGAGTTTTAAACGGTATAAATGATTACTTATTTCAAAATTTAGAATAAAAAATGGTTGATTATTTTGATGTTGGATATTTCTTTAATGTGTATAAATCTTGATCGCAAATCTGGATATTTATTCACTTATGGTGGAACAACTTTTTCTTGTCATTCTATAAAACAAACAATTCAAGCAACTTCCTAAAATCAAGTTGAGTTTATTAGTATTTATGAAGGAAGTTGAGAACGTGTTTGGTTGTGATCAATTATTTTGGATTAGATATGAATAATGACATCTCCACTATATTGTGTAAAAATAATGCTGCTTGTATAACACAATTAAAGGATGAGCATATCAAATGTGATAAAAAAAATCATATCTCACTAAAATTCTTCTTTACTTGTGAACTTAAAAAGAATAGTGAGATTTATATCCAACAAATAAGGCCTTGTGGTAATATTGTAGATTTATTCACAAAAACATCATCAATTATGACATTTGAGAAACTGATTCATAAAATTGGGATACAAAAATTGAAAAGCCTATCATGATTTTATGAGGGAGTTAGAAATGCTGCACTCGTTTTCTCTTCATTGAGTTTTTTTCTTTACAAAGTTTTTTTAAAGTGAAGATTATATACGATTTCAAGAAATTATGACATCCAATGAGGAGTGTTATGAAATGTTCTTTAATACATGGATGCCATAATAATGATGATAATAATAATAATGACTCGTCATTTCCCAACACAATCTTCCACTTGGCAAATCCTTCATTATCTGTAACTGTTGATATTTTAATCCTTGGATTTGACATGAGAGATAGAGATTGATCTCATATCTTGATTACAATCACATGTATCCCATGTATGTATCGATATGTCAACGAAATAAGAACATTATCCACACACACACGCACACACACACACACACACATATATATATTCTTTTGTCTTCTTTTTTGCATCACTATCGTTGTTCCTCATCATCAAATGGAAGTTTGACACCTCATTTCATCAATCGCACTGTAACATCCTGTCTCTCACCCATTGGCTTGGGAAGAGGTGGTCATGTTAGTGGGTCTTTAGGTGACATCCCCAAGATACCAAAAGGAGACAATAAATGTTAATGGCGTCAAGAACATTTGAAGGATGATTTGTCCATTGAAAGATAAAACATCCAACACAAAAACAATAACCAAACAAACCTCTATATGATGCATGAGTACAAAATACAACTCAAAATATAACCAAACCAGCAAACCATATCAAAATTCAAGCGTAAATCGAAAGACATACTCAAGTGGACCAAAAAGGCCACAAAACTCAACACTCCAAAGTTACAACAACCAGTAACACCCCACCCGCTCCAAGCTCCAACTCCACATGTTAAGACACGGTATCGAGAAATATCACCAAAAAACCGAGATACCTTGCCTTTACCTGTGTCCCGATAGATGATATATACAAACACACAATAGTGCCCAAGAAGGGGGAGAGTCTAAACTTAGTAAGATTTTCACAATGATTTCCCAACTCATGCGATTATGACACAACTTGTTATCACATTTCATAAAACAGTTTAAACAATTTATATCAAAACTATAAACCGTTTTTCAAGGAAAGCATTAAACCATTTCACATTTTATTTAGCATATTATTTTCCATGTCCACACACAACCACACAACCACACTCAAGTTTAGTGTCACCTTTGATGGTGGAACTTCACGTCCATACTTCATCCCATTGATGGTGGTACTTCATGACCATTATCCTTCCCATTCAACTCACGCCCAACTATTTATGCTAACATCATGCCAAGTCATTTCAATCAAAACATTTCTTTCTTTAAATCATTTCAACAAATACTTTACAAGCATCAAAATCAAGCCATAATTTTAAAATTAACATTTTAAAATTATAACCAAAGGGTTTTCCAAAAACCAATCAACTTTCCACAATTTCCATGCCAATACCAAAATGATATTTCCATCAAGAGTCACATAAGAATTTCAGAACCATTTCAAGAAAATCATTTAATTAAAACCAATACTTCAAGTTCTAAGTCAAGTGGAATTGAAAGAGAATCCACCAACCTCAAAACGGTTGGTGAAAATGAACGACACAACAAAACTTCAAGATCCGATCACAACTCATGTTCCCTTCCCTAGATCCAACAAGTTTTCAACATAAAATAACTCATAACACATATCTATCCATAACGAACCAAATCCATGGTTTTGATAGAGAGAAGAACCTTGGATTTAAGAAGAATGAGGGAGAACAAGCACTTATCGATGAATCTGGGCCTCCAACGCACTTTGATTCTTGTATGGATCACTCCCAGTTCGAAGGGGGTCGTCTCTTATGCCTTGGGAGCAAAAGGAATTTGAGTTATGGAGAGAATAAGGGAAAATGAGGGCTTCGAGGGTTAATTCATATTAGATCCACTTTTTAAGTAGGGCCAATTATACGCTGCATGATTTGGTTGCATGGTTTGACAAACTGTACACCAACCGTGTGGTGCTACTATCTTAAGACCATACCTTGCATGGTTGGCTCGCATGGTTAAACAAATTGTGCGCCAACTGTGTATTTCCCTCTATTTCAAGATGCACAGTTTCTCCTGGGCATCCGTGCGGTTTGGCCAAACCGTACGCCAACTGTGCGCCTTCCTAATGCCCATTGTATTCCCTTTCATGGTTTCTTGGAGATGCTGCACGATTTATACTAACTTTGCACAAACCATGTATGCCCACAAAAGCCTCTAGAACATGCCAAAACCCCTCAGAACCTCTTGAAACTTAACCCGAACATTATATAGACTCAAAATACATGAATAAAGGGTCATGTACTTAAAACTGGGGGTGATACATTCTCCCTACCATTGAACTTTCTGTCCTTGAAAAGTAGAAAACCCCTGTTGGTTAGGAAGAATTCAGGCCATTGCTTGACCATTTCCTTTTCACGCTCCCATGTTTCCTCCTGAATCCGACCATGTTTCCATAAAACCTGCACTAGACCAATGATTTTCCCACACAAGATCTGCTCTTGCCTATCCACAATCCGTACAGGCACATGAATCAATGTAGCATTCAGATCTAGGTCAACGTGATCCCATCAAATCACATGGTCAGGACCAGGTTGACACTTTTCAATAGGGCTGTCCAGACCCGACCCAACCCGACCGACCCGACGCGACCCGACCGGGTTGGGTCGGGTTGGGTCGGGTTAAAAAATATATACCACGGGTTGGGTCGGGTTGGATTGTAATGTGGTCAGGTTGGGTCGGGTCACGGGTTGGTAAAGAATTAACCCAACCCGACCCAACCAACCCGACTGTTGTGAGTCGTCCGCCTCCCTTCAGGCTTCGTTGCCTACTGCCGCCTCTCCCTCCCACCTCTCGACCTGATGCCCTCACCCTCACCCATGATGATGTCTTCCTCACCTACGTTGTCCATGGATTCCATGCCATCACCCACCATTACTTGAATACTGGATTAATTGTGAAGATGATTGAAACTTCCATCTTCCATGGCTTTTCTTAGCCAAGCATAAAACAAATTTAGAAGAATCGAGACATGTGAAATCAGAAAACAACGATTCCATTTCCAGATCAACAAACAACAAAAAGATAACTAGATTTCATTTGATTCTGCTACAAGGATAACTAAATAACAAGTAAAAAAACGCAAGAAGACTGGTGGTTGATTAAAGATTTGAAGATCAGACAGTGGAGGATCGGCCAAGAAAACAATCATTCCACATCGACCTCACCCCCTTGTCGGTGTCTTCTTCCTCCAACGTCTCCACCGCACCACACCGCATCTACCCCCTATGCCTCTTCCACCGCCACCATCTCTGCCATGATTGTGGCCCCAGATATCTGCCTGTGTCGGACAATACCACATCCTCGTTACACTGCTAGACTCAACCTCCTCGGATGTTAATGACTACCTGCAGGCTGACGAGTTGATCACACCACCAACCGATGTTTTTTTGGGGTCGATTCATCGCAGTGTAGTGGCTGTGGGCATTCCCTAGCGTGGCGAGGAAGATACGCAGCTGAAGCCCTAACCCGATCAACCCGCGGGGCGAGATCCTAAATATTAAGCACCGAACATTTTTTTTTCTGTAACCCGATCAACCCGACCCGACCCAACCCGATATGAGACGGGTTGGGTCGGGTCGGGTCCAAATTAAAAAATCTCTTCGACCCGACCCAACCCGACCCGACCCCTTGTGCTTGGGTCGGGTCCAAAACCCCCCCCCAACCTGACCCAACCCGACCCATGGACACCCATACTTTTCAACTGAGATACATGAAACACATTGTGCACTAAACTGAACTTTGACAGAAAAGCCAACTGATATGCCATCTCACCAACTCATTCAAGTATCTCAAAAGGACCTATGTATTGAGGATATAACTTGCCATGCTTACCAAAATGATGATGCCCAAGCCTTGGAGATATTCTCAAGAACACATGATCACTCACCTCAAATGACAATGACCATCGATGATGATCTACATACAATTTATGACGACTTTAGCCTTCTCCATTCTCTTTTGGATCAACTAAATATTATCTGGTGTCTCTTGCACAAAACTGGGCCTAATTAGTGAAGTCTCACCTGTTTCCATCCAACAAAGTGAAGAACAACAAGGATGCCCGTACAATGCTTCAAAAAGATCCATATGTATTGAGGTCTGATAACTTTTATTGTATGAGAAATCCATTAATGATAAATGCTCCTCCCATGAGCTATAAAAATCCATGACACAAGTGCTTAGCATGTCCTCTAATGTTTGAATTATCTGTTTAGACTGTCATTCTGTTTGGGGATGATAAGCTGTACTCATAGTCAACTGTGTTCCAATGGCTTGTTGTAAGGATTTCAAAAAAAAAAACGAGATGTTAACCTTAGATCTCTCGGTCCAATACAATCGAGACTGGAATGTCGTGCATCTTTACAATTTCATGCATGTAGATTTTTATAGGTCTTCCACCAAATTATTTTCACGAATTGGGATGAAGTGAGCCAACTTTGTCTAATCCACTATCACCCATATGGAATCATGTTTCTCAACCTTCCTTGGTAGACCTGTTACAAAATCTATGGCTATCTGCTCCCATTTCCACACATGAATTAGTAAAGACTACAACACACTTGATGGTCGTTGGTGCTCCACCTTTACCTACTGATAGGTGAGACATCTCAAGACATACTCTACTATAGCTCTTTTCATGTCAACCCACCAGAACCGTGCTTTCAGTGCTTTATACATTTTCTGAATCCCATGGTGAACAACCCATCTCAAATGGTGGAAGGCACTAACACTACTAGAATTTTTGGTAATTGTGACGACATATTTGCGACGGGATCCCGTCGCAAATAGGCTTTAGCGACGGGGCCCCGTCGCAAATAGCCCGTTGCAGAAAACACTTTCGCAAATACAATTATTTGTGACGGGAAACATTGCCGTTGCAAATAAGCCTCCGATTATATGTATTATATATACATAAACGTTTTTGCGACGGGCCCGTCACAAAAACTATTTGCGATGGGCCCTTGTCCCGTCGCAAAAAAAATATATATAAAACTTTCTGCGACGGGCCTGTCGCAACAAAGTATTTGCGACGGGCAAGTAGTCCCGTCACAAATATGTTTTTAAAAATATTTAGTTAGACTATTTGCGACGGGACCCCGTCGCAAATAGTCCCGTCGCAAATAATAAATTAATTTTTTAAAAAATAAAATTTAATAAAATTACGATTAATGAAAAAATAATATTACTATTATTAAAATAATAAAAAAATAAAAAATATTAAAATTCTCAATATTCACAAAAAATACAAAAAATATAAAAAATAATAAAATTTTAAAAATTAAATTATGTAATATTTGCACCGATATAAAATACTGAAAATGTAAATAATTCATATTACAATGTTAAATTCAAATGTTTGTAACATAAAAAAAATCACTGGGGGGGGGTCGTCTTCTGGAGGAGGTGGAGGAGCTGAAGGAGCTGGTGGAGGAAACTTCATCCCTAAACTACGAGTCAGACGACGCATGTACTCCATCTGCTCGTGATGCTGCTGCTGCCATCGATGCGTCTCCTCACGCTACTGCTGCCATCGACGCATCTGCTCCTCGTAATGCTGCTCCTGCTGTTGCTTCCGCCGACACATCTCTTCTTGTTGCTTCTGCAAAGTCTCTATAAGCTCAGCCTGAGCTCGCAACTGCTCCTGATACTGTGAGCTAGAAGATGATGCCTCTCCACGAGCTCCTCTCGAGATAGACGCCGACATCGCAGTAGTACCATAATAAGTACCATGAGTCAAATGAGAGCCGATACAAATTACTCTGACCTTCTCAAAGCCATACTGAGTCGCCTGCATCCATGCCGCCTCATCGAAATGGTGAGCACTGGTCTGCTCAGTCGTCTCGTCCTGACCCTCAGCCTGTGTCTGAGAGGTCGCAGCCTCATATGACTCCTTCAATTCCAATTTAAAATTAAAATTGTGAAAATATTATATGCAGTCAATTTTCAAACTGAAAAAATAATACTAACCACAATCTGACGCTGGCGATCACCTCTAATCTCTCCAGTGGCTGGATCACTGTACATCCTTCGATAAACATCGAACTCCGTAATATCGGGATGCTCGACTGCCTACAGAAATATAAAATAAACTGTTTATATTTAAAGTTATATAAAATATTTAAAAAATATACTTACCAGATGGTCTCTATGCGAACTGAATGTACAACTACCATCTCGATGCGTCACCTCCTGTCTCCCCCGGTTCTATCGTCCCACTGAAGATCTCCTCTGAAATCCACCACCCAACCAATGTAAACATAATCCATCCCAAACGTGAGATGAAATGTACTCTGGTCGATGGGCTCTACACGACTCATCAAATTCTGTCACCCCTGCTTTCTTAATGGCTGTCCTTCTCAAATTGTGCAAAAACTGATGGAAATGGTCATGCATAGAAACCTACCATGCCGCGTGGATAACATCGTGCATGCTATCATCGATAGGATACCATAAACCCTACAAATAATTTATAATATCAAGTTGTTAATAAAATAAATTTCAAAATAAATATTATTTATTTACGTACCAGCTAATGATGGAACATGTCGCGTCGCACATCAACGAGAATCTGTTCCCATGTGATCCATGGCTGAGAAAAATAATTGCGCAAGATAGCGCTCCCCTGTCCAATAGCTACATGCGTAAAACTGTGAAAAATGAACAAATAATCAAACAATTAGTATATATATAAATAAATTAATGAAATCTAACTAAAATATACAGGTTACCATACCTTAGTGTGCGTGAATCGAAACCAAGATGTGGACATCGCTCGGGGATAGGGTCAGGAATCATTAGTCGTGCAAGACCGTGCCCCTTCCGCGTACCCCCTGAACCGCCAGTAGGCTGAGGGTCAGATGATCCAAAATCCCCCTCATCCAACGGTAGGTCAGCCTCCTGCAACTCGAGAAATAGCTCAGGGTCCATCTGAAACACAAAATGATTGTTGTTAGCAGATAGTTGAAAATAACTATCATATATAAATATATATTAGTTATGATTATAATCAGCATTTAACTGTGTTAATGTTCATCTTCATCCTCTTCTCCATAGCTGTCAATGTCAATGTCTTCATCTTCCTCCTTAGCATCATCAATATCCATATGAGTTTCAGTTTCAACATCTCTTGTCAGTTCAAATTCATTTGTAACATCATTAACATCTTCATCACCATCGATCCTTAATTGTGGGGTGTCATCACCGATATTCACGTCTCTTTGTGAATCAAATGGATTTTGAGCAGTCTCTTGAAAAATTTCAATTCCTTCTACTTCAGCGGAACCACATTCATTTTGAGTAAACTGATTTTCCTAAGATTTCATTTTTATTATGCTCCACCAATCGCTCAAGTCTCTTGAAGTAGCACAGTACTTTACATAATAAATTTGATGTGCCTGTTGAGCCAGTAAAAATGGTTCATTTACTGCAAGAAGACTTTTATATTTAATATCGACAATTCCATGAGTCAGATGAACATGCAAGCCTCTCTCAGTATCCAACCACCGACATTTAAACATTGTTATGTAATTCTGTCCTAGATAACACAACTCAATAATTTCATCCAAAATGCCATAAAAGTCAACTTCAGTTTCTCTGTGATGTGATCCTCTCAAGAAAACTCCACTGTTCATTGTTTTTTTTGATTCCTTGTATGCATGTGTGTGAAATCGAAAACCATTCACCACATATGCATTATAATATTTAACCATTTTGGATGGTGGGTTACTCAATATACACAGCCACTTATCAATTTTATCCGCATATTAAGACACCTGAAATTTTTTAAAACAATTATCAATATAATAAATAATAAACAGAATTGATATTAAACTATCAATAATTTATGTTACCAGTTTTTGAAACCACTGAGAATTTTTTTTTTCTGCGTTCTTCAAGAGCAGTTGCTGTAATTTGTGGAAGTTTTTTCTTGATATGATTATCATATAACCTACAAATAAAATAAGTTTAAATATTGTAACATAAATTATAGAACAAGTGATAGAATCACTCATAGGACAAATGATGTCATTTCTTCACAGTTGACCAGAACGTATGTATGAGCTCTGTGATGTTCATCATCTGAAATCCATCGTTCATGAACTCCATCGAAACCAAGATTTGGATGATTAAAAACTATTAATTGATTGTCCATTTCTTCATTAACATTCCCCTCATTTCGTCCCATGCGATTATGTTTTGAGGGATATTGAGATTCAAAATAATGAGAGCAGAAAAAAGCAATTTCCTCTTGCAAATAAGCTTCAGCAGTTAAGCCTTCAACTGATGCTTTGTTACGTATTTTTTTCTTCAATTTTTGCATGCATCTCTCGAATGGGTACATCCATCGAAACTGTACTGGACCTCCACATTTAGCTTCATGTGGCAAATGTAATATCAGATGTTCCATTGAGTCAAAGAAAGCCGGCGGAAAGATTTTTTTCCAGTTTACATATAATTACAGCAACATATTCTTCCAGTTTTCTTAGTGCATTGTAGTCTGTTGTCACTGCAAAAATGTCTCGAAAAAAAATATGATATGTCTGTTATCGAATCCCAAATCATAGAATTCAACAAACCTCTGAATCCAATCGGCATAAGTCTTTCCATTATAACATGACAATCATGACTTTTTAATCCAG
The DNA here is from genome assembly GCA_963277665.1 of Viscum album. Taxonomy (NCBI): domain Eukaryota; kingdom Viridiplantae; phylum Streptophyta; class Magnoliopsida; order Santalales; family Viscaceae; genus Viscum; species Viscum album. Next base: position 1,770,281,284 of record OY728153.1, on the reverse strand, counting down.
TAATATAACCATTCTTAACGCATCTGCCCAAATTAGAAGCATAGCCATCTGGAAGTCTCAAATCTGCAATCCACTGACAAAATAATAAGCGACTCTCTTTGGACAGTGTATAAGCTGATTTTGGCTTCATTAACCTCTGTGATCTGATATTTTCGAATAATTCAAGTTCTGGTCACCTGCAAATTTGGGCAAGATCTAATCGTGCCTTTACAGTATCTTTGGTCTTACCTGGTGTATCCAAAACTGTATGAAATAAATTATCAAAACAGTTCTTCTCAATATGCATAACATCCAACATGTGGCGGACCAACAAATCAGATAACATGCTATATGTCGGTATCTTTCCCTTAAATTTTCAAGGAAGAATGGTCTATGTAAAGGTTCATGTGAGATAATTCTTATAGATAAGAAGGACATGACTTGGGTTGTCCTATTGCAACACTACTTGCGAGGTGATCAACCATGCGAGGACAATTATAGAGTTTACATTGAACATGGCTGACACACACTTTTTATTGCGCATGACCTGAAAATTGACGACCCTTTGAGATTTGAACATGTTAAGAATAGAGCAAAGCCTGTTGCGAATATTGATAATTTTAATATTTTATAATTTTTTTAATATTTTAATAATATTAATATTGTTTTTTCGTAAATATTGATAATATAATTTTTTTATTACTAATTATTGCTAATTATTGCTAATTATTGCTAATTATTGCTAATTATTCCTAATTATTGCTAATTATTATTAATTATTGCAAATTATTGCAAATTATTGCTAATTATTTCTAATTATATCTATTTATTGCTAATTATTGCTAATTATTGCTAATTATTGCTAATTATTGCTAATTATTGCTAATTATTGCTAATTATTGCTAATTATTGCTAATTATTGCTAATTATTGCTAATTATTACTAATTATTACTAATTATTACTAATTATTACTAATTATTACTAATTATTACTATTTATTACTATTTATTACTATTTATTACTAACTATAGCTAATTATAGCTAATTATTTCTAATTATAGATAATTATTCCTAATTATAGCTAATTATTCCTAATTATAGCTAATTATAGCTAATTATAGCTAATTATAGCTAATTATAGTTAATTATAGCTAATTATAGCTAATTATAGTTAATTATTACTAATTATTACTAATTATTACTAGTTATTACTAATTATTACTAATTATTACTAATTATATCTAATTATATCTAATTATTACTAATTATATCTAATTATTACTAATTATTACTAATTATTACTAATTATATCTAATTATTACTAATTATTACTAATTATTACTAATTATTACTAATTATTACTAACTATTACTAATTATTACTAATTATTACTAACTATTACTAATTATATCTATTTATTACTAATTATATCTAACTATTACTAATTATATCTAACTATTACTAATTATATCTAACTATTACTAATTATATCTAAGTATTACTAATTGTATCTATTTATTACTAATTATATCTATTTATTACTAATTATATCTAATTATATCAATTTATTGCTAATTATATCTATTTATTGCTAATTATATCTATTTATTGCTAATTATATCTATTTATTCCTAATTATATCTATTTATTACTAATTATAACTAATTATATCTAATTAATATTAATTATGACTAATTATTTATAATTATCACTAACAATATCAATTTCTTAGTAAAAATAAATATAAATAAAAATCAATTGAAATCTAATTAGATTACAACTAATAAACAACAATTAAAATTAACATAAAAAAATAAAATAAAAATAAAATAAATAAAATATAAATACCTTAAACTTTGATATTCTGAAGATATTGACGTCCTCCGATTGTTCTCGTATAAAAAATTTCAACTAAAAGAAATTTTTTCTTTGAAACTGAAGAAAGAAAAGAGGGAGAGAGCAAGATCTGAATGATTTGAGAAAAAAACGGATGAGGGTATATATAGGTTAGATTAGTTGCGATGAGGTTATTAGCGACGTGTTTCCCGTCGCAAATGGTGGTATTTGCGACGGGTCCCATCGCAAATACCCTCGCCCGCATTAATTATAGTCGGCGGTTAAAAGGTTATTTGCGATGTGACCCGTTGCAAATAGTTCCTGCTGACAGTCTTTTTGCGACGGGACGACATCCCGTCGCAAAAACTTATTAGCCGTCGCCGAGTATTTGCGACGGGATCCCGTCGCAAATACCCCTGCACGGTTTGGCGTGCAAGCCGCGCGGTTTGGTGCGCAAGCTGCGCGGTTTGGCACGCAAGTCGCACTAAACTATTTGCGATGAGAGACATCTCCCCATTGCAAATAATATTCGCGCGGTTTGGCGCGCAAGTTGCGCCAAAATATTTGCGACGGGAGACGAAAACCTGTCGCAAATAATTGGTTATTTGCGACGGTGAAATTTTCTCGTCGCAAATAGATTCCTGGACGGGTTATTTGCGACGGGATTTCTTCCCGTCGCAAATAACCCGTCGCAAATAGTGATTTTTCCCGTAGTGTAAGAAATTGTTCCTGACAAGCCAAAGGTACAACTATCCGATTTCCAAACCGAAACACTGAATTCCCATCCAGCTTTCATCCCTCAATACTCTCCTTACCATTGAGTTTTGACCTCATAATAACACATTCAAGATCAGAAGCCCAAGCCTTTCTTACTTGCTCGACCAAATCAGAAACAAATGAAACTGGAAAGAAAACCACAACACCACTCTGGTTCAACCAATCTAGAGGCATATTTTCTATAATTGACATTAGTTGCCACTGGTCTGAAACCTCTTCAACCAACCGAGCATATGAATTCTTGCTCAATGCATCCGCTATAGAGTTCCTTTTACCTGGTAGTCAAAGTGAAATATTCGTGAATACTCCCTGTTGGGAAAAAATCCCTCAAGGTATCATTGAAACATTTTTGAGGTGATTGTGTTTGTTGACAAAGCGGGCCTCCGTGTTGTGTTTGTTGACAAAGCAGACCACGATGTACAAATCTGTTGACAAATGGGGTTTACATGGTGAGTTGTTGAGTTCAAGGGATATTGTCAATAATCAATGATTGATTGAAGAACCTCGATCAAGGAATGGACGATCTGGAGACAGTACAAAAAGAACAGATCTAAGGTGGCGCTGTTTTCCAGTGTTTGCCAAATTTTTGAGCCTCAAAATCGATAAATGGAGAAAAGTGTTTTTGGCAAAGGGACTTGCGCACCAGTGTCTTGGAAGCTTGGAAACTTGCGCGCCATATATTTTTCAAGATCAGAACATCAATATATGACAAAGGAAAGAGGGGCGCCCAAGTTTTGGTTTGGTCGCGCAAGTGACTAGGGCGACAGAGACTAGGGCGACTGGACTTGTGCGCCAAGAGGAGACTTGCACGCCGACACTCAGGGTGTCCACAATTTCTATAAATAGAGTTCCACCCCTCCTCATTTTAGATAGAGTTCCACACTTAGAGAAAATTAGAGCTCCAGTCGCGCAGGTGGTTTAGTCGCGCAAGTGGTGGTCTGGTTGTGCAAGTATAAAGTTAATCAGAAGTTGCGGGCCAATTGATAGTTGCGCGCCAATATTTATTTGGGCATAAAAGGGTGTGAGTCACCCAAGTTTTGAGTTGATGAAGGGAGTGTCGCGCAAGTGGTTTAGTGACACTTGCGCGCCAGTATTGAAGAAGCGCGCCAGTTGGTAGTTACATGCCAATATTTGTTTGGGCGTAAAAGGTTGTGAGTCGCCCAAGTTTTGGGTTGAAGAAGGGTGTTTCACGCAAGTGGTTTGGTGAGACCTGCGCTCCAGGCTTGGAGAAGTGCCCCAATCAATCTCGGGCTGCACGAAGGTTGGAAGATTGCTCGGTACAACTAGTGCAAAGTGAGATTCATCTATGGGTAAAAGTTGGACGTCAACAGAGCATCTATCAACAGATAAGGATGCATATTTCATTAGAGATAATGAAGAGACCTACTGGTCTATAAACTGTGAGTGGATCCTTTCTAGATTAGTGAGAAAAGGAAGAGGAAGAAGGTGATCCTCTCCACCGACAGTGAGCCAGAGAGAGAAACACAGGGAGTGACCCTTGGGAAAGTAGTGAGCTGACCCTAAATATTGTAAAGGCAGTGAGCTTGGACATAGAAGTGATATAGCCCGAACATTGTAAATTGGCAGTGAGATTTAGTGGACTTGGTACAACGGCACATCGCCGTTGTATGCTCCTTGGACGTAACTCAGTGAGGGTGAACCAAGTAAAAATATTTATGTCTGCCTGCTTACTTTCCTGCATTGCATCCAAAGCATCATTATCAGATAAACAAGGAAAGAACAAGATAAACATTAACAACATAAGAGAAAACAAAGTGACCCTTATAATATAGAGGTCAAGATCCAGTGAGGAAAGAAGAATTTTGAAATAGAATATCCATACCCTGATTCACCCCCCCTCTCAGGGTATCTATACCCCTTTTGGTCTTAACACTCCCATATGCACTATCTTAAATTCAAATCTCTTTGTGAGAAAATGTTTTTCAAAATCTTATGATCCATAAACACTATGAATTTATCACTAAAGAGGTAATGACGCCAAGTCTTCAAAGTGTAGACCACAACGGCTAATTCCAAATCGTGTGTTGGGTAGTTCTTCTCATGAAACCGTAACTATCATGAACCATAAGTAACAACATGATCTCCTTGCATGAGAATACTTCCCAACCCTGATCTCGATGCATGGCAATAGACTACATAGTCTAGTCCAGACTCTGGAAACGTGAGGATAAGTACTTTTGTAAGCCTAATCTTAAGCTCTTGAAAGGATTTCTGACATTTTTTCGTTCCATTGGAAAGGAACACCTTTCCTCATCAAAGCTGTCATTGGTGACGCCAAACATGAAAAATCACATACAAAACGTCTCTAGTATCCCACCAAGACAAGGAAACTACATATCTCAAAGATATTATTTGGCAGTTTCCAAGAGATAATAGCTTCTATTTTTTCGTATCTCTAGAAACACATTTTTCATAAATGGCATGTCCAAGGAAATATACCTCTTGTATCAAAAAATCACACTTTTATAACTTGACATACAGATGATGTTCTTACAGGATACCCAACATTATCATCAAGTGTTGCACATGATACACTTTTTTCCTAGAATACACTCGCATATCATCAATAAACACCACCATAAAGGTGTGAGGTCCTGACCCGACTCACCTGGTAACAGTAGCTAGATCAGTGGGCCACATGGCCTCTAACATGCCTCCCCGTACGCTAGAGGCTGCAGACTAGAAATGATGGTCTATGATGATATGGTGGGGAGACTACACCCTTATAATCAGTGTAGCACAACGGTAAGAAGTGGATAAATAAATAAACGGAAGCAACAAAAAATGTACAAAATATCAGAAATGAGTATAAACATCTAAGCAATAAATAATCAACTCAAAAGCCGAAATGAGTACCATATACAAAAATGATGTCATGTATACAAAAGGATCAAGAATACATGGCAGTAGGCAGATTGAATATGCTATACAAGACACTGTAGTAGACACTGTTCAGTACTGTAGTAGTTGTAACTATTTTTCTGTTTGGGCTTTCGGGCCACTGGTTTGGTCCTCGGGTCCTTCAAGGCCTTCGAGCCACCCAAGACCTTCAGGCCAGTAAGGCTTTTGGGCCACCTCAAGGCTTTCAGGCCATCTGAAATTGTGCTTAATGGACCAGATAGACTCTACAAGGAGCATACTTTAGATAAGGATTCAGAGCATGTGCATTAACCAGAGTAGAAGCTAACAGATTTGGAAGAAAGAGAGGGTATGACATTATCACTGAGACCATCCTGTGCATGCATGAGAAGCCTAGCCGAACAACCATGCAAAGGTGGAGAGTTGACATCACGATGTAGAAGCTGGGGATGAGCAGTTCCAAGTAGTTATAGTCTGGATATTTTCTCTAAGACCTACGAGTCATGTAATCTCTAAACCTACGGGCCTTGTAAGGGTTCCCCCTCATCCCTTGAAAGGGGGATTATCAAAAATCAATAAAACGAAGGCCTTTGGGCCATTCATGAAAATATGCTATACAAAAGAGGCAAAAGAACAAAAACCATCCAAGCATCTAGATCACTAGCTCAGACATCTGCTGTCATGCTCTCATCCCAATACAAGAAGTCACACATCCATAATTGGATGTTTTTCCTTATCTACACCTGCAGTAATATAATCTACCTAAGTACCAACAACGACCCAGATGGGTTGAGAGATAAACTTAGTAGGCCACCACTAACATTGTCTATACAAATCCAGTATGTGAATATAAACTATAATAGTGTGCATGTATATCAAAGTAAAACAGGAATATATAAAACCCATATCGAGTTCAGATCCCTCATGGGACACCTAACTGACCATACCTACTTCAACCTAAGATGAATGTCTCTGAGAATGCATTCATTTAATTACTTTGTTTGAGGTTAAGGAATATAATACTGGTGATCATGGAGAGATAATGATGATAATGATAATAGAGGGTTCATGGAGAAACCAAGGCACCCTTGACCTTAGGAGGTGAGGTTACCTCATAATACACAACCATGCATCCTAAAAATAAGGGCTAAGTGTAATCCAAGGGGTATACCCAAGGCATTCCACTGATAATATATCTAACCGAGTCCAAGGACCAAGTCCAAGGTAAATCTCGGGCTAAGCATGACTGGAGCCCAAGGCGTCGCATGTCTTATGATATCACGCCGAATCCAAGGACTTCGTCCAAGGCATTCTAATATTTCATAGGACAAGGGATCCTATGACACCATGCCAGGAATCCACTAATAGATAAAGACTAAGTTCCAAGGTGGGTATCTCCCTTGGAAACCGACTCAATGAATTAGAATGACATCCTCTGAGTGCTTAAGACATTCCCTCAGGAATCTAAGGCATTCTCAGGACTGACCATTCCTATAAATATGAAAAAGGTCTACATGCAATAGGTGCCTTATACGTTTGCATATCATAAATCATTTTTGGCCTTGTAATAGATATGTCGAATTACAATTCATTAGGTTCATTCCATTACCTTTCATATTAGGTGACAAGGTTAGAAAAGACACAACCAATTTCCAGTTCAATCACAATTGATGAAGGATAGGTGATTTAGGCTTTCCATATAATGATTTAAGATTCATTTATTAAAGTGAAATAGTTACCATAACAAAGGTCAAGTCAAACACACTCGGACATTGTTTCGGGTAATCACAATGTTGGTCACCAAAGGCATAACAAGGAATGCACTCTACTTGGGGTGGCTAACATTGAGGTCTCAACCTCCTGTTGGTCTTGATCCGTGCATCACCCTTCCCCATGATCTGTAAAGGTTCATCATCAACAAGATGTACCTTTTCAAAATTTCCATATACATAATTGTTCAGAAAACCCTTCTCCGGCGTGGAATGGAAAGATGCCCCTGAGTCTAAAATCCAAGACTCCATAGGGCTATCTATGCTCAGCAGCAACACATCATTAGTTCCTTAAACCATTGTGTTTGGTGCGTTTGTTTCAGACGCCTTCCGTTTATCTCTGCACTCCTTCATGACATGTCCTTTCTTCCTGCAAATCCAGCAGATAGGACTAGCCCCCTTTACCTTGTCTCAAATATTTCCTCTTGACTTTGATCGCCATATGCAATTATCTCGCTGCACATATCTTCCTCTTCCTTCAACATTCATAGCAGAACCAGAGAATCTGTATGATACTCTCTTTCAAATATCCTCACCGAGGATCAGGTCCCACACATCCTTTAGAACCAACTTTGTATTCCCTGAAGAACTGCTCATGACTATTACAACTGCTTCCCAACTGTTAGGTAATGAAGATTGTAAAACTAGTGCACATACCTCATCATCAAGTGAAATTTCTACTGATGTCAACTGACTTATGATGATGTTTGTAACGTCCCGGATCCGATTGCCACTCCACCGGTGCCCCGAACCCGGTTCGCCACATGACCTCAAGCGCATTTCCCCAAACGCCAGAGGCTGCCGACTAGCAGCGAGGGCCCAGGTCTGATAGTTTATCAGACCTGGGCCCTCGCTGCTAGTCGAAAGCCTCTGGCGTTTGGGGAAATGCGCTTGAGGTCATGTGGCGAACCGGGTTCGGGGCACCCGTGGAGTGGCAACCAGATCCGGGACGTTACAAAGTGGTATCAAAGGAGTTCTTTTCTTTGAATTACTGTTTGACGCCTTAGTCAGGGGTAGGATGGAAATGGTAGTTGGTAATAAGCTGTGCCCGAGAGTAGCTAACCCGTGTACAGGGAAAAACCAATTTACCTTATGTTGCAATTTTATTGATTTTGCAATTTACAGTTGATCTGATTTTCACCGTTGGGTGACGCACTTGTGTTGTGTTATTTATATGTTATCCATGAGCTCTATTTAGTTGCAACCCGATGAGATGAGGGTATGCCATCTCATGTATCATTTAGGCACGTGCTAGAAATCACATGCCATGCATAGTTCCATGCCATGTAGGCGCATTAGAAATTGCATGCTGTTGTGATAGTTGTTGTGCTAGAAAAGCATGTTGTTGTGATAGCTGCTGTGATAAATACCTGCTAAGTGATAGGGTAATTTCTGTGTGAGCTTGTTGATAGGATGGACGCCAAACTTTGGTTTTTGGGGAGTATGAGCCCTCATTGATCGGACTTTGGTGGATCATTGACCGTTTATCTCGTTATAACACATATAAGATGCCGAACTTTGATACGTGGGGAGTATGGCCCCTCACGGGTCGGAATTTGGCACTTAGGTGTTGTTTTTCAGTATTTTCTGGGTCTCGGAGTAGTTTCAGAGGCTTACTGTTTTGAAAACGCAGGATACATGCCGTGTAGTTCCTTGGACACACGCCGTGTGCTCTTCTGTTCGGGAAGAAAAGAAAACTTTTTAAGTACACGCCGTGTAGTCTCTTCCCGTGTCATGAACCATGTGGGTGAGGACACGGGGTTGGTAAAATCTTAGGGAAAACACGCCGTGTACCGTATGTACACGCCGTGTAGTGTTGACCCGGAGTCCGTCTGTGTAACTAACAACACGGGTCAATGTAATCCTTTCATGTACACGCCGTGTCCATCTGGAACACGCCGTGTAGTGTGAACCATGTATCCGACCGTGTAACTAACAACATGGGTCAGCGAAGCGCATCTAGTACACGCCGTGTAGTCATGACCGAGGACAGACCGTGTGGACCTGACTATGTAGCTAGGAAGACGGAGTGGTGTACACGCCGTGTGCGGGTGTAACACACCGTGTAGTTTTGGCCGAGTAGTCGGCCATGTCACGAATGACACAGGCAGTTGGAAATTAAACCATACACGTCGTGTAGAGTATATACACGTCGTGTAGTCGTGTTCAAACAGGAGCCGTGTGGCTTAGCCGTGTAGAAGGACCCGGGCAGGGGAAGAAAAGTAAGGTACACGCCGTGTAGTCAGTATACACGCCATGTAGTCTTGTTTTGCAAATCTTGAATGCCTTCTTCCTCCTGTTTCCCTTTTGGTTCCTTCGTTTTCAGTCTTTGATAATCTTGATCTAAGGTGTGCGTTTGACCTTATAGAGTCATGCCGCCGAGATGACCACGCGTTGTTCGCCAGGAGAGCGGCAACGATTATACTCCAGAGATGGTGGGCCATGGGCTACCAATGGATCCTCCAGTAGAGCCAGATGCGGCACCAGCTGTTATACCAGACACAGGCGCAGATGCGCAGTTCCGTGAAGGCTTTATGCGGTTCATGCAGACCTTTCAGGGAGCATTGCCGGCTGCCACATCTATGGTTGAGCTGACTCGTATCTTCCAGCAGCAGCATCCGCCCATGTTTTTAGGGGATGACGGACCACAGGCTGCAGAGTCTTGGCTGGGGTCTATGCAGACTATTTTCGAGCATCTTGAGACGCCTCCAGGGCGAAAGGTCAAGCTCGCGACTTATATGCTGCGTGATTTCGCCAAGAGGTGGTGGGATGTTACCACTCAGTAAGAGCATCACAGAGACATGGCGTGAGAATATTTTCAGACAGCCTTTTATGAATTCTTCTTCCCAGAGATGCTGAGGGCAGATAGAGCTCGAGAGTTCATGAATCTTCAGTAGGGTGCTATGTCGGTGATAAATTATTCTGCTTGTTTCACTGAGATTCAGCGTTTTTCACCCATTCTGGTGGGTGATGAGATGTTGAGGACTAGAATCTTTGAGGATGGTCTTCGATATGACATCCGAACACTGGTGAATGTTTTCAGGTTGCCTACAGTACCTGCTATTGTGAACCCGACGCTGATTACAGAGAGGAACCTTTGAGAAGCTAGTGGTGTAGGCCAGGACGGTTCGACACCAGTTTCTGGTACTATTTCTACTGGGAAAAGGAAGCGATAGATGAGTTTCTATCACGGTGACAATACTAGCTAGGCGATTACTTCAGGTGGCCCGGTCAGGTGCTACCAGTGTGGTAGAGAGGGGCACAAGAGACCTCAGTGTCCACGAGACCCAATGGAGTGACGAGCTTACGACAAGATGGGTCATTTGCAGTGCTTTTGCAGGGCGTTTCTACTAGTGGCTAGTGAGAGGGGTTCTGTACAGACTCCGCGTGCGGGAGTAGGACCAACAGCTTCTTACCAGCCGGGAAACTGGAATACGTCAGGGCGTGCAGGCAGGGATGGTGGTCATGGCCGTGGTAGCCAGACACCAGGATCTTAGAGGCAGCAGGGCGGGGCAGCTCAGGGTAGCCAAGCCGTGTCATAGGGCCGCGACACTGGACAGGCATATGCAGTGCAATAGACCCAACAGGAGCAGGATCCCAGACCTTCTACTGTCAGAGGTACTATTCTAGTAGCTTATGTCTTATCTTCAGTACTTTTCGATACGGGTGCTACACATAGCTTTATATCGGTTCCTGTCGTGGAGAGCCTTGAGCTCTGTGTTTCTTATTCTTCTGATGTTATGACGCTAGACACTCTGTTGGGGACTAGAACGACTGATGTACGTCAGTGCAAGGAGTGCCCCCTTGAGGTTGGTGGGTGTCACTTTCTTTGGACCTCTATCTCTTAGAGATGACGAGCTATGATGTCATTCTTGGAATGGACTGGTTGGTTCCCTTTCGAGCCTTTGTAGATTGCTATCGTCACAGGGTGAGTTTCACGTCACCAGAGGGCGGAGAGTTTCTATACAAGGGCGAATGAGATGTTCAGGTGAGTCGAGCTGGACCAGAGCAACGTAAGCGAGGTGAAGTCACAACCCAGATTGTGAGTTTATATCTGGATGATCAGGGGACTTGTCAGAAGGATTTCCCTCCAGTGGTTGATCGTTTTAGGGATGTCTTCCCGGATGACTTTTTAGGTCTACCTCCAGAGCGTGAGGTGGATTTCTCTATTGAGCTTGTGCCATGAGCGGCACCGGTATCCATTCCTCCTTATAGGATGGCTACACCTGAGTTACAGGAGCTCAAGAGACAGTTAGAGGAGTTACAGTTAAAGGGTTTTATCCAACACAGTACTTCTCCTTGGGGTTCTCCGGTCCTTTTTACGAAGAAGGCAGACGGTACCCTCAGACTCTGTGTGGATTATCAGAAGCTGAACCAGTTGACGGTCAAGAACCGATATCCCTTGCCGAAGATTGATGATCTCTTTGATCAACTTCATGGAGCACGAGTGTTCTTGAAGATTGAATTGAGATTCAGATATCATCAGTTGCATGTTATACAATCTGATATACATCTCACAGCCTTCAGGAGAAGGTATGGTCTATACGAGTACTTGGTTATGCCGTTTGGACTCACGGACGCGCCAACAGTTTTCATGGCTCTGATGAATCATGTGTTCCATTCTTATCTGGATTCTTTCGTGGTAGTATTCGTGGAAGACATCTTGGTGTACTCTCACACTCGACATGACCATGCCACCCATCTTGAGATCGTATTGAGTACACTAAGAGAGCATCAGCTATATGCTAAGCTCTCAAAGTGCCACTTTTGGATGGACCAGATTCACTTCCTCGGTCATATCATCTCAGAGGCAGGAGTTGCTGTGGACCCAGAGAAGGTGAGAGCAGTAGTTTCTTGGGAGCAGCCTAAGAACTTGTTTGAGATACGGAGTTTTTTAGGGCTGGTTGGTTACTACAGACGCTTCATCCAGGACTTCTCCTGCTTAGCATCACCGTTGACGAGTTTGACTAAGAAGGGTGTGAAGTTTGTTTGGTCAGAAGCTTGCGAGACAGCCTTTCAGGAGTTGAAGGGAAAGTTGATGATTCTCGCTCAAATTTACCCAAAAGAAGAAGGTAGGACGGTCCTTGTAGTCTAGTTTGGGTTGTCGAATCCTCAGAGACCTAAGAAGTACCTATAGACACGTGCATTCTATGGATTGTTTTTGGCTATAAAGTGGCCAACTTAGGTTGATTTAAGATGGTTTTAAAGGATCACTAACAGATTTATGTTAATTCAAATTAAGGTAATGAGTTTATCCTAGGTTATCGCTCGGGGTGGATTGGATGAATTCCTTTTTTAATGATTTCAATTTCTTATAATTGAGATGGATTCATTTAAGAAGATCAAACGAAATCATCACTTACTAGTTTAATGCCTACACACCCTAATACTAATCACCTATAGACTTGAAGGATCAAAGTTTTGAGCACTCCAAGGTAGAGGTTCGTATTAACACTTGAAATGTGTGACCTTAAATTCAATAAGGATGAAGAGGTTTTAAAATCATCAAATAAAAATCTCATTTAAAAGAAGTGATTAGCCATTAATGGAGTGATAAATAACATCCAATCCAGCCCCTTGCTACTCCCTTGGATCAACCCATAAAAGAGTTATCCCTCTATTGATGACATGTCTTCAAAGGAAGCGGGAAGTAGACTTACGAGGGTGGAATTGAAGAAGTAAAAACAACAACAAAAATCGATCACTCCGTTGTGTGATAAATATCACAAGGTATGGTGTGAATAAATTCACACATTGAACCAACAGTATCAACATGATAAGTAGGAGAACAGAATAAAATTAAAGGAAGAACTTTTATTAAGAAACTAAGGTGAATTAAACAACTTACATGAGAAAGAAATGCGATTACAAACACAAAGCGGCAACATAACACTACAATGAAACCAAGCACAAAAGATCCTTCAATCCTCCAACACCACTGCCTTAAATAGGCATTTTTTAGCCCTTGAGTCGAGCCTCCAATAGTCCAAGTCTCCTCAATTAATTGTGGTAGTCCGTAGGTGGGTGGAAAGTAAGGGAGAGTTGATTTTTCCACCCTTGACCCGAGGTGGCAGCCAGCTTTCCTTCACCGAACAGACGTGCTTGGAAGACCTTCTAGATGGCCGAATCAGAGTGGGCCATAGAAGAGGAAAATGGATCCCCGGATGTCTTCTAACCGCCTGTAAAATTTGGGTCCATTTGGATTTGTGGATTTCGAGATATGATCATATTAGTGGGATGTTTTTCTGGGCCGCAGAATCTGGCCCAGAATTTTATCTCTAACTTGGGCCGCCTAAATGGATACCATGGAGGCCTAATTAGCATTTGATCCTGCAGAGTTATTTGTTCCTATACATGTATTCTAGCATCCCACGAAATTTGGGATTCATTGGGACTTTATGTTGGGCCCCACATTCCCATCAGTGGGCTGGTGTCCAATCTGTCTTCTCCAGAATTGCTTCCTTTCATTGCCAAATATCTCCACCATCCTTTATGAATATTTCATTGATCCTTTAATGAAAAATGTTCATATTGAAGTTAATATCTAGTTAAAAAGAATATCAAATTAAAATATGTATAATTAGATTCCTTAAAATTATATGAATCATTGGGTACTTCAAATGATGTTAAAAAAATGTACCACATAATAGTGCATTTTTAGAAGGTATTACAATCATAATGTGAAATGATGTTCAAAGTGTAAAATGCACTAAAATGATGTTTATGAATAATAAAGAACATGAATACTATGTATATTAACAGTGAATATTAGCCTCATTTAGTGGCTAATCACACCCCAACTTGAGTTTTTCTAGTCCCGAGCAAAATATATCTCAATAATATGAAATTCGAATTCCATTTTCCAAAAACATTTTAATACACAATGATCACCAGAAACCGATATACCAAACAATCATGAAACCCATCAAAATATTTTAATACAAGATAGTTTCATAAGCAGATCCCAATCCCAAGCCCATTCCTTTGTTCAAATTCATTTCCATATTTCATCCAACATCAATTAAGTACGAGGATGTGTTGTGCATCACAATAGACATGGGGGTTCATCTTTATTCAAGGGGGAAATGACGGAAGCGCTAGGTGGAATCACATTTCAATATTAAGATGATTATTCAATTTTTTTAATAGTATTATTTTTTTTGATTTTTTTTTTCAATTTTGCAATGGTAATTGAAATTGCACCCAAAAGAGTCAACCCCTGTAGCGATACTTTGCCGATGACTCCCAGGCTCAAGGACCTTAGGGCACCAAGTGAAGCCCACATACTCGGACATCATCTTGAGTTAACTCAGTCAAAAACAAATTCGAATTACCAAAAATAGAGATAAAATTACTAACTCTGGGCCAGACAACTATGGAGTCACGATCCCCAAGTGCCGAAAGCCACGCATTAGGTCTTTCATTGCTCTACGCGCAATTTTTTTTGAATACTCATATTAAACTAAAATGATCACCAAACCTATGCTATTTATTTAGGGGACCCCATGAACTCAAAATAATACCCCACTATCCAAAGGACGTGCATTGCGATCTTTTTTTTTGGATGAAAATATAAACGATGAAATATCACATTGGACAACCACACTTTCCAAAATCTATGCTCATGAAATTATACAAGGATTAAAATCAGAATCGGGGCATGCTAAATTATTTGATATTCAGTTTCAAAGTGTGCAATGTGTATTACCATGTTCAAAGTTAAAGGAATTTTTCCTTCCATTTACACATTTTTTTTAAATCATTCATTTTTTTTTGACACAAAAGTATTTTTTTTATTTTATCCTCCCTAACTTAAAACAACATTGTCCCCAGTGTTTAAAGAAAAGAAAATTTAGAAGGGGGTAGAGGTAGAGAATAAAAGTTCAAAAAGGAAATTGAAAATGAGGATCATGGAATGAAGTCACCTAGTGGTTGAAGTTGAAATTCTTGCTGCTCCCTTTTAATCCTTTGATATCCATGTCACTTGTAGAGTTCCCTAGTAGAATATATATATATATATATATATATTTATATATTTATATAATAAAGAAAGTAAAATATAAGTATATATATAAAAATTATAGAATAAGGAATCACAAAAAGTCATAGGTCAGTGGTAAGCGCGCGCCCCTATCTCCCTTCGGTCCCGGGTTCAAATCCCCGCGGATTCGCCGGTTGTGACGGGGTTTGCCCCACGACCCACGACGTGTCCGTTATTATTATTATTATTATATATTTTTTTTGTATTTTTATTTTAACCTACAAACACATTAAAAAAACAAACTGATGATACATTGTCTTCTTTTAAATTTCTGGGCAAGGCATTACTCAAGGATCACACCACGTGACACAGATGAATATGATGCTCCCCTTTCATACCCATCCATACTCATAATAGAAGAACAAGTCAACAATCTATTTTTTTAAATATAAAAAAAGTTTAATTAATCTTATTTGAAAAAGTAAAGTTGATTAAAACAACAAAATGATAGGAAACTTGAAAACCATGGGTTGCCTCCCATGCAGCGCTTTGTTTAATGTCGTTAACCCGACATGGATCCTAAATCTATCAATTTTTTCCCGGTTTATAGATTGGGTCAATTAACTCAACCTCTATTTCCTGTTTATTGAATGATTCAATGAATGGTTTTAACCTTTGACCATTGACCTTGAAAATGTAACCACTTGTGGGATCTTGAATCTCTACTGCCCCATGGGGGTACACATGATGCACTATGAAAGGTCCTGACCATCTAGACCTTAACTTTCCCGGGTGTAAATGAAGTTTTAAACTATATAAGAGCACACGTTTTCCCGGTTCAAAATGTTTGACCTTGATATTCCTAGATTGGTAGGCTTGAACTCTAGCTTTATTGATCCTTGAATTTTCATAAGCCTCCATCCTTAATTCCTCCAGTTCATTGAGATCTAATTTCCTTTTTGTTCCGGCCAATGAGAGGTCATAATCCATTTTCTTAATTGCCCAAAAGGCCTTATGCTCAATTTCAACAGGTAAATGGCATGCTTTTCCATAAACCAATCTATATGGTGACATTCGTAGGATGGTTTTGAATGTTGTACGATATGCCCAAAGAGCATCCAAGAGTTTCTCGGACCAATCTTTTCTAGAAGGATTGACATTTTTCTCAAGAATTTGTTTGATTTCACGATTGGCTAACTCAGCCTGACCATTGGTCTGTGGGTGGTAAGTAGTGGACACTTTGTGAGAAATTACATATTTTTCCATGAGTGATGAGAATGGATGATTGCAAAAATGAGTTCCACGATCACTAATGATAGCCCTAGGAATTCAAAATATAGAGAAGATGTTTTCCTTGAGAAATCTAATCACATTTTGATGATCATTGGATTTTGTAGGAATGGCCTCAACCCATTTGGAGACATAATCGATAGCTAAGAGAATGTAAAGATTTCCCCTAGAGTTTGGGAAGGGACCCATGAAATCAATTCCCCAACAGTCAAAGATTTCAACCACTAAGATGGGAGTGAGTGGCATTTGATTCCTTTTAGTGATGGACCCTACTTGTTGACACCTAGGAAAATTTTGACAAAATGTGTAGGAGTCCCTTGAGAGGGTGGTCCAGAAAAGACCACATTGAAGAATCTTAGAAGATGTTTTCTTAGAGGAAAAGTGACCTTCACATGCCTCACTATGACAGAATTTAAGGATAGACTCTTGTTCATATTCTGGGACACACCTTGTAATGACTTGGTCAGGGCAGAACTTATAGAGGTATGGATCATCAAACACATAGTGTCTAAGATCAGAAAGGAATTTCCTTCGAGCTTGAGTGCCTAAGAATTTTGGAATGACTCCTGTATCTAAGAAATTGGCTATGTCGTCATACCAAGGGCAGTCACTCACATAGTATAGGTGTTCATCAGGAAATGAATCAGACACAGAAAGGTGATTTGAGTTGTCTTTGAATTCCATCCTAGAGAGGTGATCAACTATAACATTTTCAACGCCCTTTTTATCTTTGATTGTGAGGTCAAATTCTCGTAAGAGAAGAACCCACCTAATCAGTCTAGCCTTAGCATCTTGTTTTTGGAAGAGGTATTTCAGTGCAGAATGATCAGTGAACACAGTGATGGGGGATCTTAAGAGGTAGGACCTAAACTTATCTAAAGAAAACACAATAGAAAGTAACTCCTTTTCAGTAGTGGTGTAGTTGATTTGGGCACCATTTAAGGATTTTCTTGCATAAGCAATGACATAAGGAGTTTTATCAAAATGTTGTCCTAACACAGCTCCTACAGTAAAGTCACTGGCATCACACATAAGTTCGAAAGGAAGGTTCCAATTTGGAGATTTCATGATGGGGGGAGAGGTGAGAGAGGATTTGAGGGTTGAGAATGAACCCTCACAGCTTTCTGTCCAAACAAATGGAGCATCCTTTACTAGGAGAGCACAAAGGGGACGAGAGATTGAACTAAAGTCCTTGATGAATCTTCTATAGAAACCAGCATGTCCTAAGAAAGACCTCACTTACTTGATAATTTTGGGTGATGGAAGGTGACGAATGATGTCAACCCTGTCTTTATCAACTTCAATCCCCCTACCTGAGACCAGATGACCTAGAACTAGTCCCTCTTTAACCATGAAATGACATTTTTTTTCCAGTTTAGGACAAGATTTTTTTCTTCACATCTTGACAAGACTCTCTCCATATTCTACAGACATCCCTCAAATGTATCCCCAAACACAGAGAAGTCATCCATGAAGACCTCTAGAAAATCCCCTACCATGTCTGAGAAGATTCCCATCATGCACCGCTGGAAGGTTCCAGGAGCATTGCATAAACCAAAGGGCATGCGTTTGAAGGCAAAGGTTCCGAATGGACACATGAATGTAGTCTTCCCTTGATCCTCTAGGGAGACCTCAATTTGATTATACCCTGAGTACCCATCTAAGAAACAGTAGAAGGCATGACTTGCCACTCTCTCAAGGACTTGGTCAATGAATGGTAAGGGGAAATGGTCCTTCTTGGTGAATGAGTTTAGCTTCCTATAGTCAATGCAGACCCTCCATCTACTACTCACCCTTGTTGGAAGAATCTCTCCATCCTCATTGGTTATCACTGTGATTCCATCCTTTTTTGGAACCACTTGGATTGGGATCACCCATTCACTCTCAGCTATGGGATATATGATACCAGCTTTTAACAATTTTAGAAGTTCTTTCCTTACTACCTCCATGAGATTAAGATTGAGTCACCATTGAGGTTGACGACATGGCTTTGAATCAGATTCCAAAACAATCCTATGAGTCCCAATAAGTGGGCTAATCCCGGGAATATCAGACATGGTCCCACCAATGGCTTTCTTATGTTTTCTAAGGACATCTAGAAGCATCCTCTCATGATTGGATTCAAGAGAAGAAGAAATGACAATAGGATGTGTTTGATTATCCCCTAGGAAATCATACTTGAGTGCAGTGGGAAGTTCCTTCAATTCAAGATCAGGTTGGTTTGGAATTTCAGCAGAAGATTGGGACATTGGATCATGTTCAATTTCTTTTTTAGAGTTTCAGATAGGATTGATTCCCCACATGTAGAAGTTTCAGCTACTAGATTGGATTGATCAGATTTAGGGAAGGAAGTTGGAGTGGTCTCCATGAAAGTGGTTTCTTGAAAGGTTTCACTGATTGTTGGACCTAAGACTTCATCATAAGATCAATTTGAAAATGATTCAAGGCAAGGAGATAAACTTCCTTCATATGAACAAAGGAAATCAATCTCATCCTGACTTAAACATCCATCAAATATTCATTTATGTTCTATGGATTCATTATCAATGCTTCCTATCATGTTTACTTTATGAATTTCCTCGTCATCCCCTATTTGTGAGATTGCATTATAGATGTTCAAGTCTAGACTCATGTTTCCAAAGTTGATGGTCATGTTCCCATTTTGAACTCAGATAACAGAGTTGATTGTTGCAAGGAAAGGTCGACCAAGGATGATGGGGGTTTGTTCCTTATTTCCTAAGTTTGGATGGTTGCCAAGGACAATGAAGTCAGCAGAGTAGATGAAGTTTTTAACCTTTACCAGAACATCCTTTAAAATCCCCTTTGGAAGCCTAATGCTTCGGTCAGCAAGTTGAAGTGTGACAGATGTGGGTTGGAGTTCTTCTAGGCCTAACTGGCAGTACACAACATATGGGATGAGATTGACACTAGCACCTAGGTCACACAAGGCCTTGACAACTTTGCTCTCTCCTAGTTCAACATTGATGTAAGGGCAACCCGGGTCTTTCAACTTAGGAGGAATGGTCCCTTGAATGGTGGTACTCACATTAGCATCCAAAAGGACTTGGTTTTTATGTGAAAATTTTATTTTAAAAGTGCATAGGTCCTTAATGTACTTTGAGTAGGCAGGTATGGTTTGGATTGCATCAAGAAGGGGAATGTTAACTTGACTTGTGAGAAGATTTCCCTCAATGTTTCACTCAGTTCAGGCTTGGGTTTCCCCCTCATGCGTTGAGGAAATGGTGCAGGTTGTGGGGTTGTTTGTTGAAGAGTTGTTTCTTTGACAATGTTATCATGTTTTTAAATTTGATCATTTGGTTCATTTGAATTTTCATCCAAGTTTGAATCTTCATGTGGGTTTTGAATTAGTTGTTTAGGTTTCTCAATTGATTTCCCACTTCTTAAAATAGTCATAGCCTTTAGTTGTTCATGAGTTGTTTGAGTACAACTTGACTCTCCCCTTGAAGTTGAGGATGGCACCGCCTGAGTAGGCATGGGTGCCTTTCCAGTTTTGATGGTTTGAAGTTCTTGTTTTAGGGAAGAGACTTCCGAGTTCATCCTCTCCATTTGTTTGCACAGTTGTTCTAGTAGGCTTTGTGGAACAATTTGGGTTGGTGCTTGAAAAGATTGGTTTATCCCGGGGGGATATTTTGGAGGTGGGATGGTTTGTTGAAAATGGACCGGTGACTGTTGGTATTGGATAGGTTGGGTTTGGAACTGGTTATGGGTTTGGTTGTTTTTATGGGGGTAAGGATTTTGTCCCTGTGGTTGGCTAGGTTGTTGGTTATCTTTCCAGCGGAAGCCCAGGTGGTCATTATACCTTGGGTTGAAGTTGTTTTGGTATTGAGGCTTTTGAAAGTTCAAAACATTTACTTCCACTAGGGGTCCTCCTAAAAGAACATCCTTGATGGATGGAATGGTTGGACAGTTGTCTGTCTTATGGTCATGTTTGTCACAAATTGTGCAAACAGGGTCAACAATTTGGATTTCATGGACTTTCCTAAGGTCTATCTCTTCAACCTTCCTAGAGAGTACTGCGAGTTTAGCCCTAAGGCTTTCCTCTTCTCTAAGTGTATGAATTTCAGTATTTCTTTGTGGCTTTTCAGAATAAGGTGAAGTTCCCCATGTTTGGTTTTGTTCAGAAAAGCTTTCTAGATACTCATAAGCATCATTTGGGGCTTTGTTTTTGAAGGTGCCATTACACATCATGTCAATGAATTGTTTGTTCCCCGGACCCAACCCTTCATAGAAAATTCTCACTTGTTTAGGTATAGAAAAACCATGGTGTGGAACCATGTTTAGAGTGTCCTTGAACCTCTCCCATGTTTCATAGAATGACTCTCCCTCTTTTTCAAAAAGGTTTTGGATACTCTTTTTAAGTGCAATTGTTTTGTGGTGGGGAAAGTATTTTTTGTAGAATTCTCTTTGTAGTTGGTCCCAAGAGTTTATAGATGATGGTCTCAAATTGTTTAGCCAATTTTTAGCTCGATCCTTTAAAGAAAAAGGAAATAGCCTCATCTTATCTGATTCTAGTTGATGTGGGGGACACATGGTTTCTACGATGTCATTGAACTCATGTGAAGGCAGGGCATCTCGGACTCCATTCCATGGAATGTGGGAAGATGGTTTAGGACATGTGGTTTAAAGATGTAGTTGATATCTCCTAGGGAATTGTGTCTAATGCATGAGGGGGCATTGGTCCAGGAAGGTGTGAGGTAGTCATTCATGGTTTGATCAGTTGCATTCCCCATGTTTGGGGCTACGTCATTTGGGTTTCCATTTTGGTTTCCACCCGAGTTTATGAGTTTGTTTCTTTGAAGACCTTCCATTGAAATTGGCTCAATTTTGGACTCTAGAGTATTAGGAAGATTAGTATCTAATGGAAAGAGTTCCCTTGGTGTACTTGACTCCCCAACCCCAGGACTATCCACCCTAACTAGATGGTTTGATTGATCGTGGGTGTAGGCGGACATGCGCCAAAAGAAAAAAAAACAAGAAAGGGACAAGATGAGAGAATTTGGGTGAGAAAAGAAGAAATGGGGGAGAATAGAATGGGTGTTTAGATGACTTACTTGGTGTACTCTCACACTCGACATGACCATGCCACCCATCTTGAGATCGTATTGAGTACACTAAGAGAGCATCAGCTATATGCTAAGCTCTCAAAGTGCCACTTTTGGATGGACCAGATTCACTTCCTCGGTCATATCATCTCAGAGGCAGGAGTTGCTGTGGACCCAGAGAAGGTGAGAGCAGTAGTTTCTTGGGAGCAGCCTAAGAACTTGTTTGAGATACGGAGTTTTTTAGGGCTGGTTGGTTACTACAGACGCTTCATCCAGGACTTCTCCTGCTTAGCATCACCGTTGACGAGTTTGACTAAGAAGGGTGTGAAGTTTGTTTGGTCAGAAGCTTGCGAGACAGCCTTTCAGGAGCTGAAGGGAAAGTTGATGATTCTCGCTCAAATTTACCCAAAAGAAGAAGGTAGGACGGTCCTTGTAGTCTAGTTTGGGTTGTCGAATCCTCAGAGACCTAAGAAGTACCTACAGACACGTGCATTCTATGGATTGTTTTTGGCTATGAATTGGCCAACTTAGGTTGATTTAAGATGGTTTTAAAGGATCACTAACAGATTTATGTTAATTCAAATTAAGGTAATGAGTTTATCCTAGGTTATCGCTCAGGGTGGATTGGATGAATTCCCTTTTTAATGATTTCAATTTCTTATAATTGAGATGGATTCATTTAAGAAGATCAAAAGAAATCATCACTTACTAGTTTAATGCCTACACACCCTAATACTAATCACCTATACACTTGAAGGATCAATGTTTTGAGAACTCCAAGGTAGAGGTTCGTATTAGCACTTGAAATGTGTGACCTTAAATTCAATAAGGATGAAGAGGTTTTAAAATCATCAAATAAAAATCTCATTTAAAAGAAGTGATTAGCCATTAATGGAGTGATAAATAACATCCAATCCAGCCCCTTTCTACTCCCTTGGATCAACCCATAAAAGAGTTAGCCCTCCATTGATGACATGTCTTCAAAGGAAGCGGGAAGTAGACTTACGAGGGTGGAATTGAAGAAGTAAAAACAACAACAAAAATCGATCACTCCTCCGTTGTGTGATAAATATCACAAGGTATGGTGTGAATAAATTCACACCTTGAACCAACGGTATCAACGTGATAAGTAGGAGAACAGAATAAGAGTAAAGGAAGAAATTTTATTAAGAAACTAAGGTGAATTAAACAACTTACATGAGAAAGAAATGCAATTACAAACACAAAGCGGCAACATAACACTACAATGAAACCAAGCACAAAAGATCCTTTAATACTCCAAAACCACTGCCTTAAATAGGCATTTTTGAGCCCTTGGGTCGAGCCTCCAACAGTCCAAGTCTCCTCAATTAATTGTGGTAGGCCATAGCTAGGTGGAAAGTAAGGGAGAGTTGATTTTTTCACCCTTGACCCGTGGTGGCAGCCAGCTTTCCTTCACCGAACATACGCGCTTGGAAGACATTCTAGATTTCCGAATTAGAGTGGGCCATAGAAGAGGAAAATGGATCCCTAGATGTATTCTAACTGCCTGTAAAATTTGGGCCCATTTGGAGTTGTGGATTCTGAGATATGATCATATTAGTGGGCTGTTTTTCTGGGCCGTAGAATCTGGCCCAGAATTTTATCTCTAACTTGGACCGCCTAAATGGACACCATGGATGCCGAATTAGCATTGGATCCTAAAGAGTGATTTGTTCCTATACATGTATTCTAGCATCCCACGAAATTTGGGATTCATTGGGCCTGTATGTTGGGCCCCACATTCTCATCAGTGGGCTGGTGTCCAATATGTCTTCTCCAGAATTGCTTCCTTTCATTGCCAAATATCCCCATCATCCTTTATGAATCTTTCATTGAACCTTTAATGAAAAATGTTCATATTAAAGTGAATATCCAGTTCAAAAGAATATCAAATTAAAATATGTATAATTACATTCCTTAAAATTAGATGAATCATTGGGTACTTCAAATGATGTTCAAAAATGTACCACATAATAGTGCATTTTTATAAGATATTACAATCATAATGTGAAATGATGTTCAAAGTGTAAAATGCACTAAAATGGTGTTTATGAATAATAAAGAACATGAATGTTATGTATATTAACAATGAATATTAGCCTCATTTAGTGGCTAATCAGTTGACATCGGCACCAGTCCTAATACTTCCAGAGCAAAGGAAGAGCTATACAATTTACTGTGATGCATCAGGTATTGGCTGGGAGCAGTGTTGATGTAGGGCGATCGAGTTGTTGCGTATGGGTCTCGACAGTTGAGGCCACATGAGAGGAATTACTCGATGCATGACCTCGAGTTAGCTGCAGTTGTTCATGCGTTACAATGTTGGAGACATTATCTCTTGGGAGAGCATTTTGTGGTTTTCACCGACCACAAAAGTATCAAGTATATATTTACTCAGCGTGACTTAAATCTGAGGCAGCGGAGGTGGGTCGAATACCTTCAGTCCTTCGATTTTGAGCTTGCCTATACACTTGGTAAGAGTAATGCAGTTGCTGATGCACTGAGCAGGAAGACTCAGATACATGCAGTGCAGGAGTCCAGTGGTGAATGGAAGCTTATGGCCTTGTTCTCTGAGATGCATTTGGAGGTGCACGACAGTCAGGGGAAAACCTATCTTTCATCTTTAGCTGTGACTTCTACCCTCCTAGATAGAGTGAAGATGAGACAACTATCTGTTTCAGAAGACCTAGTTTTATAGGAGTCAGTGGCAAGTGAGGACCCTCCTCCTGGATGGACGATAGGCGATGATGAGGTACTGCATTTCCATGGACGAGTGTGGGTTCCAGGGGATATACACAAGAAGTTGATGCGGGAGTTTCATGCTTCAGCTTGGGCAGTTCATCCAGGAGTTACCAAGATGTACCGTGACTTGAGACGTCAGTACTGGTGGTCGGGTATGAAGGGATAGGTAGCTGGTTTTGTTATGAGGTGTTCCACCTGTCAGCAGGTGAAAGCAGAGCATCAGAGGCCAGCCGGACTGTTACAACAGTTACCCATCTCGGAGTGGAAATGGGATGATGTCGCGATGGAATTCATGACTGGGTTGCCGAGGTCACCTCGAGGCAATGATACAGTGTGGGTTGTTGTGGACAGACTCACGAAGGTAGCTCACTTTTTTCTGATCAAGGAGACCTTCGGTGTTGACGAGCTCGTAAAGCTGTATATCTGAGAGGTCGTACGTCTTCATGGGGTTCCTCATTCTATCATTTCAGATAGGGACACTTGCTTTACGTCTCGTTTCTGGAAGAGTTTTCAGAGGGCACTGGGTACACAGGTGCTTCTGAGCACAGCTTACCACCCTCAGACTGATGGCCAGTCAGAGCGTACGATATAGGTGCTTGAGCACATGCTGCGTGCATGCATCCTAGACTTTGGGGGCTCTTGGGAGAAGCACATACCCCTGGTCGAGTTTGCCTATAATAACAGTTTTCAGGAAATTGTTGAGATGACACCTTACGAGGCTTTATATGGTAGGCCATGACGATCACCCTTGTGCTGGTTAGAGGCAGGTGAGATAGATTTACTAGGACCACGTCTCATGCAGGAGACTTCTGAGCGGGTCCAGTTGATTCAGAAGCAGATGAATACCGCACAGTCTCGTCAGAGATCTTATGCTGATCGCCGCAGACGACCCTTGAAGTTCGTGGTCGGGGATCAGTTTTTCTTGCATGTTTCACCGAGGTTGGGACACAGGCGGATTAGGAGACAGGGTAAACTTTCACTGAGGTATGTGGGGCCATTTGAGATTCTGGAGAGAGTCGGGCCGGTTGCCTATCGGTTGCAGTTACCACAGAGGTACCAGTCCATGAATGACATCTTCCATGTATCTCAACTGCGCCGTTATCATTCAGACCCATCTCACGTCTTTCATCCAGAGGAGGTTGAGCTGCAGATATATGCGTCCTTTGAGGAGCATCCGATTCGTATCGTGGATAGGAGCACAGAGGTTCTCTGAGGCTGGTCAGTTGCTCTCGTACGGGTGCTATGGCAGCATGGCCGAGTGCAGGACGAAACCTGGGAGCGGGAGACCGACGTACGTGCTCAGTGTCCGGAGTTGTTCACAGCTTTATCTTTTCCACCTTTGGAAGGGAAATTCGGGGACAAATTTCTTTAAGGGGGGAAGTTTGTAAGAACCCAGTTCTTTGTTTTGAGGTATGAGTTTCTTCTTTTCTCTTTTCCTTAAGTGTTTTTGAGAAAATAAGGAAAATGGGGAAAAATCCTAAATTTTGGGACTACACGCCCAATACTTCTCCACACGCCATGTACTTTGGCCGTGTGGGATGAGTACACAGGGTGTGTAGCCCTGTCAGCGACGGAAGGTGTAAAAACAGACTACACACCGTGTAGTTTGTATTTACACGTCGTGTAGTCAGTCGGCATGCAAATAGTAAGGCGGTGGAGGCAGCCACCAGCTGAGCATCAGTACACACCATGTACTCATGGATTACACGTCGTGTACTCATGTCGACTGATGAACAGTGCCACGCTGGCAAGAATCCGCCTGAGGAATAGTTAAAAAATGGAAAGTACACGCCGTGTACGAAATAGTACACGCCGTGTAGTTTGTTTTTTCACTTAAAATGGGCAGTAGCCTCCCCTGTTCACAGGGAAGGCTTAGAACCAGAGGAGTTGGGAGAGAGGGACGAACCTTTGAGGAGCTCCAGATCACACGTCGGGAATCTGTTTCCGCCTCTGACGATCTCGTTGGAATCATACGGGTAAGCCTCTCCTTCTCCTTAAGCCGTTCTAACCAATTCTTTCCTGAGGGAAGGTTATTTACATTTGAACGGTTTTTCTTTCACCTCATATCTTCGTTGTTCTTGGACGATTCGAGGAGCATAGTTCACGTATACCAATCAGGGGCAATCGAGGTAGGTGTCTTAGTGTTTAAATTCCAACTGCTGTGCGTTTTTGTGTACCATTGTGCTACGAACCCATGTTGGGGTGTGGTGTGGCTGAGGCCTTGGCTGTTTTAAATACCTAGAATTGTACAGGTAGTTAAATGTGATAATAAACTGTTGTTTGAGATCGCTGCTTGGATCCAGGACCACCTCGGGGGTGCGTTCCTCTGTTTAGCCGTTTGGCCAGGATACCTGAGGGCACGCCATTGTAATAATGTTTATGAAATTTCCTTGAGAGGAATTGTATGTAAATTTCTTATTTACATGTTGGTCATGGCCCGATTACTTGTGCCTGAGGGCAGTGTTCTTTTCAGCCCGAGGGCATTGTTGTTTAGCCTGAGGGAAATGTACTGCTTAGCATGAGGGCAACGTTCTATTTCGCCTGAGGGAAAATTTTTGTATGCCTGAGGGTAGTGACTTCTGTACTTGAGGGCGACACTTCGTATGCCTGAGGGCAATATCTGTTATGCCTGAGGGCAATGCCTGAGGGGCAAGATTCTGATTACCTGACGGTAAGTCTGAGGGTGTGGTTATATTAGCCTGAGGGAAAGGTTCTGATTAGCCTTAGGGCTTAGTTCTAAGGAACATTGAATGTTATTAAATTGAACTGCTAAAAGAATATTTAAATGGTAATGAAACTGGTAAAGTTAGTTACTTTTGAGTACTGCTTAGTTTATTACATTTACTACTGCACACTGTTGTTGAATATTTTCACACAGTTGGACACATGCCTTTGGTGGGTGCCTACTGGGATTTATTTCTCACACCCTGTTTGGGGTCATGTCTTCAGCCCCAAACAGATTACATTTCTGCAGGTATGAATAAGGGAAAGGGTCCCTCTACAGGTACTTGATTGTTGCTGAGGAGTAGAGGAGCATGGGACCGAGATTAGGATCGCGATGCTGCCATCTGTTTTGTTTTGTTCTGTTGTACTTGTACTTTGTATCATATTGTACTACTGTGTAACATGTTCTGGATGTTTTCTTAGAACTAGAGGCATGTTGCATCATTATCTATATAACTGTTGGTTATCTTTTACTACAGTTGTTCATATTAAATGTGTATGGTTTATTTATTCCGCTGCTGTTGTATGTTTGTATATTTTATTCCGCTGCGTTACACTTTGACAAATGAGGGCATAGTTTTCCCACTATCAGACCTGGGCCCTCGCTGCTAGTCGGCAGCCTCTGGCGTTTGGGGAAACGCGCTTGAGGTCATGTAACGTCCCAGATCCGGTTGCCACTCCACGGGTGCCCCGAACCCGGTTCGCCACATGACCTCAAGCGCATTTCCCCAAATGCCAGGGGCTGTCGACTAGCAGCGAGGGCCCAAGTCTGATAGTGGGGAAACTATGCCCTTATTTGTCAAAATGTAGCGCAGCAGAATAGAATATAAAAACATACAACAACAGCGGAAGAAATAAACCATACACATTTAATATGAACAACTCCAGTAAAAGATAACCAACAGTTATATAGATAATGATGCAACATGCCTCTA
This sequence comes from Viscum album, assembly GCA_963277665.1. Taxonomy (NCBI): domain Eukaryota; kingdom Viridiplantae; phylum Streptophyta; class Magnoliopsida; order Santalales; family Viscaceae; genus Viscum; species Viscum album. Next base: position 1,770,253,286 of record OY728153.1, on the reverse strand, counting down.
GTTCTAAGAAAACAGACAGAACATGTTACACAGCAGTATAATATGATACAAAGTACAGGTACAACAGAACAAAACAAAATAGCTGGCAGCATCGCAAGCCTAAGATCGGTCCCATGCTCATCTACTCCTCAGCAACAATCAAGTACCTGTAGAGGGACCCTTGCCCTTATCCATACATGCAGAAATGTAATCTGTTTGGGGCTGAAGACATGACCCCAAATAGGGTGTGAGAAATAAATCCCAGTAGGAACCCACCAAAGGCCCGTGTCCAACTGTGTGAAAATATACAACAACAGTGTGCAGTAGTAAATGCAATAAACTAAGCGGTACTCAAAAGTAACTAACTTTATCATTTTTATTGCCATTTAAATATTCTTTTAGCAGTTCAATTTAATAACATTCAATGTTCCTCAAAACTAAGCCCTCGGGCTAATCAGAACCTTGACCTCAGGCTAATATAACCACGCCCTCAGCCTTACCCTCAGGTAATCAGAATCTTGCACTCAGACATTGCCCTCAGGCATAACAGATATTGCCCTCAGGCGTACAAAGTGTCTCCCTCAGGCATAGAAGTCACTGCCCTCAGGCATACGAAAAGTTGCCCTCAGGTGAAATAGAATGTTTCCCTCAGGCTAAGAAGTACCTTGCCCTCAGGCTAAACAACAATGCCCTCAGGCTGAAAAGAACACTGCCGTCAGGCGCAAGTAACCAGTCCATGCCCAACATGTAAATAAGCAATTCACATACAATTCCTCTCAAAGAAATTCCATAAACATTATTACAATGGCATACCCTCGAGTATCCTGACCAAACAACTAAACAGAGGAACGCACCCCCGGGGTGGTCCTGGATCCAAGCAGCGATCCCAAACAACAGTTTATTATCACATTTAACTACCTGTACAATTCTAGGTATTTAAAACAGCCAAGGACTTAGCCACACGACACCCCAACATGAGTTCGTAGCACAACAGTACACAAAAACGCACAGTATTTGGAATTTAAACACTAATCCACCTACCTCGATCACCCCTGATCGGTATAGGTGAACTACGCTCCTCGAATCGTCCAAGAATGATGAATATCTGAGGTGAAAGAAAACTCGTTCAAACGTAAATAACTTTTCCTTGGGAAAGAATTGGTAAGAACGACTTAAGGAGAAGGAGATGCTTACCCTTATGATTCCAACGAGATCGTCAGAGGCGGAAACGGATTCCCAACGTGCGATCTGGAGCTCCTCGAAGGTTCAGCCCTCTCTCCCGACTCCTCCTCCGGTTTTAAGCCTTCCTTGTGAACAGGGGAGGTTACTGCCCATTTTAAGCGAAAAAATAGACTACACGACGTGTACTATTTCATACACGGCGTGTACTTTCCATTTTTTAACTATTTCTCTAGCGGCTTCTTGCCAGCATGGCACTATTCATCAGTCGACATGAGTACAGGGCATGTAATCCATGAGTACACGATGTGTACTGACGCTCAGCTGGCGGCTGCCTCCACCACCTTACTATTTGCCTTCCGTTTGACTACATGACGTGTAAATAAAAACTACACGACATGTAGTTGGTTTTTACACCTTCTGTCGCCGACAGGGCTACACACCCTGTGTACTCATCCCACACGGCCAAAGTACACGGCGTGTGGAGAAGTACACGGCGTGTAGTCCCAAAATTTAGGATTTTCCCCATTTTCCTTATTTTCTCAAAAACACTTAAGGAAAAGAGAAAATAAGAAACCCGTACCTCAAAACAAAGAACCAAGTTCCTACAATGTTGAATTTGTTGAAGTGATCTGCAATAATTCTTCCTTCAACCATTTTTATATCGAACAATCATGGCATCAAGTGCACTTTGTTTGAAGCTGAAGGCTTCTCGTACATATTCACGAGAGATTTCATCAACCAATCGTCGTCTTCTCCTCTCTGACATTGAACGACATGTTTTTGGCCAACATAAGGCGCACAACTCCAAAAATCAGTTGATCTAGTAGCTCATACTCTGACTACTCCATGTCTGTTGGCTTTAAACCCCAAAAGAGGCAAATGCATTTTATTCTGGAAAAGATAGTCTTCGATCTCCATCCTCCAATAGCCGAAGTCAGTTCCATCGAAGTGTTCAATCTTCACCTTACCTTCTTCCATATGCATCGTTCAATTTGAGAAATCCGAACTCAACCTCCCTTTGACACCAATTGTTGTGGAAACACTGAGAGTTACAGTGATAGAACAAGTTTGCAGATGAAGAAAAGTTGGAAACAAAAGAAGAAGAAGAACACGAACATGAGCACATCAATATATGTGGTTTGGGAATAATCCTTATGTCCACAGAGAGACAAAAATACTTCACTAAAATTGGGAGGACAAAGTACACAAAGATCTCAAAGTTTTACACAGAAACTTTAGCCTAAAATGGGATAATAAAGAAGACGAAATACTGTGCCAAAAACTGCATAGAAAGTCCACACTAATACAATGAATGCTGGATAGAAGTCCACATTGCTATAGTGCCGTGACCACCCAAGTCCAAGGCGATACAATGGCCGACAGATGGAAGCACGTGAAGCTACAGTACCACTATCTTCAAAGTTCGCACTGCTACTTTGTCTTGTCAGTGTTGTTCAGTCAGCTCTACTACAGTCGGTCAGAGTTGCGGTCTGGTGTGCAACATTGACCGCAAGTATTCGGGCCAACATCATCCAAGACAAATTGGGCTACACCAATCCAATAGTTCACACATGTTCTTATGCAAGTGTTCAAAAGGGATCTGTTAGCAGAGTTTTTGGAGACCATAAAAATTAGTTAGAAGACTTGGCCTTGAAACTAATGTGTCTCTGAATGACATGGTTGAAAATATTTAAGAATCTCTTGGTGTTTTAGTAGAAGAGACCCTGAGTGTAACTAAGCAAGTTAGAGATATGATTTCTCACTCGATTGGTCCAATCAATCGAAACCATTAGCGTTTTTCTCATATATTGGTTAAGATTCGTGAAGGAGTTAAAGATCCTTTAACCGACTCTTCAGAAGAGGATTCTACCTCCTCAGAGTTAGAGGAATCCCCTGTTATTCCTGCTTGTGATCAATGAAAAGATATTGTTGTCTACATACCTCTCAAACCTATCCCTCCAGTGCAACCTGCTGTTGTTTCTCCAGTTGCACCTATAATAGTTGTTGCCGCTAGTGTTCCAGTTCCACCTACTGCTAGTGCCTCGGTTGTTCCAACACCCTCTACTATTGTTCACGAGGTTTCTCAAGTAATAGTAGTGCAACTAGCCCATGAAGTTCACAAGTTGAAATCTCTAGAGGGAAGAATGATTATATTGCAATTATCAGAAGACCACATTCAGGCTAAGTTGCATTCAGAGCCTCTAGTTACCTCATCTAGTTCTCAGCCTGCTGCCATACCGGTGCATCTCAGAGTGTCTCTACTGGAAAAATAAAATCTTTTAACGGAATGCTGAATAATGATCTAGAAACAGTTTCCCATATGCGTAGTCAAGCCTCAACTGTCATTCTTGATTTCTGCAAGTCAGATATCATTAAGAGAATTGATCTATGTGTTGATGTCTTATTCTCTCTAAGGGGAAGAAGATCCCTTAGACCAACACCACTAGATACTTGTTGCGAAAATGCCAGGATTCACACGACAATGGTTTACAGATGAAGAAAATTCAAAACAAAAGAAGAAGAAGATGAACACAGACACAACGATTTACATGGTTTGAGAATAATCCCTACATCCACGAAGAGACAAAATCATTTCACTATGAAATCCCGAAGCACAATTACAAGGAGATCAAAGTTTCTCACACATACAAAACCTTATCTCAAAATGAGCTAATAAAGATGACGAAGTGCTGTGTCACTAACCGCACAATAAGTCCAAGATACTACAGTGGCCGGTGGCAAGAAGTCCACGGAGCTATAATACCTTTTTCCCCAAAGAGCTCACCACAGAGCTCGACTAGTGAGAGTTGTAGCCTGGTGTGCAGTATGAGATGTTATCATTCGGCCCAACATCATCCAAACAGATTAGGCTACACCAATTTAACAATCTCCCACTTGGAGCCTGATCCACTAAATTGACATGTTTTGATGCAACTGAATTAGAAAACTTATTTAATCTGAGATCCTCCTCCTCTTCACTCGTCGGTGCGTGATTTTCATTCAAAGTTTCAAGTTCAAGTTAACGATTCATGAAATACCAATGGTTTTTCCTTTTGTGCTCCCATAGTGTTCTCCCTTATTCTACCTCTCATCCTCCATTAATCAGTGGAAACCAACAGTGACACAACAGTTCCTCAACTTCTGTATTACCATCGACTTCGTCAACATGTCTGCCAGATTGTTTGTTCTACAAATATTTTTCAACATCACTAACCCATCTTGTATCAAGCCTCTGATAAAACAGTACTTCAACTTAATGTGCTTTATCCGGGCATGAAACATTGAGTTCTTTGAAAGATGTATCACACTTTGATTATCATGGTGTAATACATTTTCTTCTTGCTTTCTACCCAACTCATCCAAGAAGTTCTTCATCCAAACCATCTTCTTTCCCGCTTCTGTTACAACAATGTATTCTGCCTTTGTGGTGGATAGAGCCACCACCTTCTGTAGTTGAGATATCTAGGTCACTGCATTTCCTCCACAAGTAAATACATAACTGGTGGTACTCCTTTTGTCGCCGACATCACCTCCATGGTTAACATCCACATACCCCTTCAATGCATTTCCTTTCCTAAAGTACAACAATACTTTCTTGCTTCCCTTTAGGTATCTTAGCATCCACTTCATAGATGTTAGTTTGGTGTAGCCCAATCCATTTTGGATGTTGTTGGGCCGAATGCTTCCGGCCCATACTGTGCACCGGGCCGTCAACTCTGCAGATCGAGCTCCATGGTGAGCTCATTAGGGGTTGCAGGGGGTAACACGCCCTTACTCCAGGGGTCGAAGACCCCCTGCCCAAATTTTGGGACACTGTAGCATCTCTAACACTATAGCAGAGCTGACCGACACCGACAGAGCACTGTAGCGACATAGACTTCCATCCACCATTCACTATAGCTCATTGGACTTCCAGCCAACATCCACTGTAGAAATTTTGACTTGGGTGACCGCTTTTCACTGTAGCGATGCAGAATTCCTGTGTGGTTGGTGGAATAGTGGATCGTCTTTCTCCTTTTGTAGCCCATTTCGGGCTAGGGTTCTTAGTTAGAAAACTTTGAGAAATCTCCCTGTAATTTGTGCTCCCGATATATAGTGAAATTATGCCTCTCCATGGACATAGGGATTATTCCTGAACCACATAAATTCTTGTGCTCTTGTTTTTCTTTTTCCCTTTTACTCTTCTATGAATCGTTTCTTTATGTCGTTGCGACTCCCGACATTTCCGCATCAACAACTTCCCAATGTTGCTTTTCAGGGTTAGCCATGTACCTTCTTACAACTCCCACTGCATGAGCAATATGAGGTCGAGTACAGACCATGACATACATTAGGATTCCAACAACTGATTCATATGGAACCTTTTTCATGTACTCAATCACTTCTTCCATCTTCGATGATTGCTCCTTTGATAATTTGAAACTGCTTGCCAGGGGAATAGAGTATGGATTTGCTTCCAGCATACTGAATCTTCTCAAAGCCTTTCCAATGTAGTCATCTTGTGACAACATCAAGGTTCTAGCTGTATGGTCTCTCTTAATCTTCATCCCCAAAATCTTTCCAACTTCTTCAAGATCTTTCATCTCAAACTCCCCAACTAGCTACCCTTTCAGCTCATCAATCTTTTGCACACATGATCCTGTAATTAGTAGTATAATATATCCATCCCCAAAAGACTTAGTTCAACAACATTGATCTATGCCACACCGTTTGTATTCATTTTTAGTCATGAATGAATCAAACTTTTTATTCCACTGCTTAAGTGCCTGCTTCAACCCATATAAGATCTTTTGAAGTTTTCACACCAGGTCTTTCTTCCCAGACTCAACATATCCCTATGGCTGATGCATATAGATGTCCTCCTCCAGATCTCTATGAAGGAAAACAGTCTTAACATCAAGCTGCTCAAGATTTAAGTCTTCTGATGCCATAATGCTGGGAACCACCTGGATGGTGGTAAACTTCTCTACAAGTGAGAAAATTTTAGTGAAATCCACTATCTCCTTCTGTTGAAAACCTTTCACCACCAACCTTTCTTTGTACATTCTCTTTCCATCATGTTCTTCCTTGACCCGATATACCCACTTGTTTCAGAATGCTTTCTTTCCTTGTGATAGAGATGTCAACTCCCATGTTGTTATCATGCAATGAGGAAATCTTCTCCTTCATAGCCATCCCCCACTTGCTCAACTCCTTCAACTGCATTTCCTCTTCAAAACATTTTGGTTCTCCATCGCCAGTCAATAACAAGTAATGTAAGGATGAAGAATACCTCTGCACAAACATTCTTACCCTTATTGATCTCATAAACTCCACTTGACGAGTAGGCTCCACCGGTTTTGGTATCACATGATCTGCCACACCTTCAAGCTCCGCTTGCTCATGACACTTTGATTCTTTATTCCCATTATCAAATTTAGTTACATGATGGTCCTTATACATGATAGCTTCATTAAATACCACATTCTGTCTCCTAATGATCATATTGTTGAGATCATCCCCAAAACGGTAACTGAACTCCTCAACATCATAACCAATAAAAAAACATGGTCTGTACTTAGCATCAAGCTTGTCCCTTGTATCAACATCAATATGCACATTTGTCAAACAACCAAATACTTGTAAATGTGAGAGCCTTACCTCATTACTCGACCAATGTTCCTCTGGTATACATTCTCCCATTGGTACAGATGAACTCCTGTTGATGAGATACGCTTCCATGTTCACTGCATCAGCTCAAAAGGTCTTGGGTAACCCTGAGTGTAACGTCATACTCCTGACATGTTCATTCAATGTTCTATTCATCCTTTTCCACACCATTCTATCGTGGTGTACCTGGAAGAGTCTTCTACCACTTAATTCTATTGTTAGAATAATATTCCCTAAACTCATTACTGCCATACTTTCCACCATTGTCAGACCTCAAACATTTCAGCTTTGATCCCGACTCATCATCCACCATGGTCTTCCACTTCTGAAACACCTTAAACACATCATATTTTCTTTTCATAAAGTAAACCCATACCTTTCTTGTTGACTCATCAATAAATGTCACATAATATTGTGATCCTCTAAGGTAATGTACTAGTGTAGACCCCTAAACATCAGTGTACACCGGGTCTAGCATCCCAGCCTTCGGTGTTCTGACTCCTTTCACAAAAGACACATTCTTTTACTTTTCGAAGATACAATGTTCACATAGGCCAACATCCACTAATTGCATCTCTAATAAAAATCTTTTGTTGCCCACACCTTCATATCATTCTCACTAATGTGGCCTAGCCTGTAGTGCCATAGTTTTGAATCTCTGACAACATTTGTTGATGCAACCATGTCTATTCATGTTTATGTCATGTTATATAAAGTACCATTCTTTACTCCCCGAGCGATGACCATAACTCCTTTGGCGATCTTTCATGCACCACCAGTGAACGCGGTACTAAAACTTGTATCATCAAGTTTTCCAATAGAAATAAGATTTATTCTTAAACCAGAGATATACCTCACATTTTTCAGAACCAGCAAACTTCCACTGTTGGTCTTGATTCGTGCATCACCCATTTTCATGATCTGCAAAGATTCATCATCAATAAGATTTACCTTGCCAAAATTTCCAAAAACATAACTGTTTAGGAAATTGTTCTCTGATGTGGAATTGAAATATGCCTCTGAGTCTAAAATACAAGACTCCATAGGGTTATCCACACTCAGTAGCAGCACATCATCAGTTCCTTCAGCCGCTGTGTTTGTTTCATTAGTTTCAGGTGCCTTTTGTTTTTCTCTTCACTTCTTGGCATGTCATTTCTTTCTGCAAATCTAGTAGGTGGGACCAACCCCCTTTGCCTTGTCTTGACTCTTTTATCTTGACTTTGATCGTCCTCTGTAATTATCTCATTGTGCATATCTTTCTATTTCTTCCACATTCAAAGTAGAACCAGAGAATCTTCCCGATTCTCTTCTTCGAATATCCTCACTAAGGATTAGGCCCCAAACATCCTTCAAAACCAGTTTGGTATTCCCCAAAGAACTGCTCACAGCTGTTACAATCGCTTCCCAACTTTCAGGTAATGAAGACGGTAAAACCAATCCACATACCTCATTGTTAAGCACAATTTCTACCAACATCAACTGGCTTCTGATGGCATTGAATTCATTGAAACGATATGTAATAATCCTTTCTTTAACCATTTTCATATTGAACACTCGTCGCATCAAGTGCACTTTGTTTGACGATGAAGGCTTCTCGTACATATTTTCGAGATATTTCATTATCCCAACCGTCATCTTCTCCTCTCCGATGTTGAACGCCACATTTTTAGCCAACGTAAGACGCACAACTCCCAAAACTTGTCAATCTAGTAGGTCCCACTCCGTCTGCTCTATATTCATTGGTTTTAGACCCAAAAGTGACAAGTACATCTTTTTTCTGATAAAGATAATCCTCGATTTGCATCCTCTAGTAACTAAAGTCAGTTCCATCAAAGCGATCGATCTTCACCTTACCTTCTTCTATAACTAACGTTTAGTTCGAGAATTCCGAACTCGAGCTCTGATACCAGTTGTTGCAGAAACAACGGGAGTCACACGATAGAGGTTTGCAGATGAAGAAAAGTCAAAAGAAGAAGAAGAAGAAGAAGATGATGAATATGGACACAATGATTTATGTGGTTTGGGAATAATCCCTATGTCCATGGAGAGGTATAATCACTTCACTATGAAAGCCGGGAGCACAATTACAAAGAGATCAGAGTTTCTCACACATACAAAACTCTAGCTCGAAATGACCTAATAAAGAAGATGAAGTACTATGTCACCGACCGCAGAGTAAGTCCACTATGCTACAATGAACGGTGGCTAGAAGTCCACACTGCTACAGTGTTGCGGCCACCCAATTCGAAGTTGTTACAGTGGCTGGTGGAAAGAAGTCCACAGAGCTACAATACCATTGCCCCCAAAAGCCTGAGATGCTACAGTAACCGTGCCAAAGTCCGCACTGCTACAATGCCCTATCGGTGTTGCCTGGTCAGCTCTTTTACAGTCGGTAAGAGTTTCTACAGTCCCCAAAATTTGGGCTGGGGGCCTTCAACTCCCAGACCTTCGGGGTAGGGGTGCGTTGTTCCCTTCAACCCCTAATGAGCTCACTGCAAAGCTCGACTCGTGAGAGTTGCAGCCTGGTGCGTAGTATGAGCCGCTAGCATTCAACCCAATATCATCCAAACAGATTGAGCTACCTTAATCCAACAATACCTTTAGAGGTTCTAGGTAGAGTGGATGCTCTATTTGATCAAACCCACATCTATAAGAAAGAGCAATCAAAAGTAGATGCTTCTATTTCTATTGAACACTCTAATAGAGAAGCTACATCTTCAACACCTCCAAAGAAAATGGACATTGTCCATGCTAATTCATATGATTTTAGCATAGATTCTGGGAAAATTGAGAAGCTTTTGAGCACACCTGGACAGAGATCGTGAGGCAAATCTCGTTTTGGGACAAAAGTAGGTTCTTCTGTAAAGATTGGGCGAACAGTTCTGCCTCTAGTGGTTGACCCTCCAACTACCTCTTCATCCTCTCCAACCTTAAATAATCCTCCACCCAAACCTCCTTCTGATTTTGATCCATTCCACAAACCTAGGTCATCTGATTAATGTATTTTGTTTGTTGGCTTGTTGTAATTTTTTACACTGTTCATAATCAATGAAATACCTCTTTATCTCTTTATTGCGATTCAAACTGATCATTTTCATTTAATGTATTTTATCTTGTTTTTGGATCTTAAGTGATTATTTTAATTTAATGTTATTTTATCTTTGTGAATGTTTTCCTTGTTGCTTTTTCTGAAATTCAGTCCTTTTATAATTCAAATTCAGAATCAACACTATCTTTAGACAGTTCATCACTCAAAGTGTTATGTTAAAAGTGTTTTTCCTCACCTTACCCTTCTCTTTTAATGACACAAAAGGGGGAGAAATGCCCTTGGAGAGAGAAGTCTGATTAGGAGGGGGGGAGAAAGGATAAACACAACATTTTAAAAGAAATAAATATATTACATAGCTTTTATGCAAAAATCCTTTAAATCCTTTAAAATTTCATGCTTAATGATTAATGAGTTTTGTGATCATCAAAAATGGGGAGATTGTTGGACTACTAATGTTGTTCCAACATATCCCATGTACTTTATGTTTTGATTATCTCAAAAACCCTTCATATGTTACTAATGATTTTGTGTTTAGTTGTGTTCATTAGGTTTTATTGGTATTTAAGTCATTATATATATATATATATATATATAAATTCTCCATTTCCCCACCCTTCCCTCCATTCCTCCATTTCACAAGCGGCCCACCCTCCCCTCCTGTTCCACCCTTCCCTCCATTTCACAAGCAGGCCCGCCTTCGGTTCTCCACGCCCGCATGGGCCCGCCTCTAGTTCTCCCCTCCGGTTCTCTGGTTCTCCACGCCCGCGCTACCAGTTCTCCACGCGCTCGCGGGACCCTCCGCCGGTTCTCCTGTTCTCCACACCTACAGGGCAAATCCCTCCCCTTCTCTAGTTCAGCGGTGAACAACGACAGTATAAATTTTTTCCCACGATGAGAATCGAAGCCCTAACCTCCTCTTTGCTCACTCAACACTTAAACCACTATGCCAATCAGATTTTGTTAATAATGTTATACATATCATTGTATTTATATATATTACGAAACTAATGAAAATAAATATTATCTCAATAAAATTTAAATACATATATAATTATTTAAATTAATATATATATATTTATATTATAAATTTATGTATTTATATTATAATACATTTATATTATATTAAATTTATACATTTATATAAACTATATATTATATATGTGTATTTACATACATTTTAGTATATATTTTATAATTCTATTCATATTATGTATATACTCATATATTTATATATTTATAAATATATTTATGTAAATTATTTATATACTTAAATACATATTTATATATTATGTACATGTTTATTTATAATATATATATAAGTATTTATAATATATATATATATATATATAAAAGTATTTATAATATATATTTATATTGTGTATTTGAAAATATATTTATATAATGTATTTCAATACATATATTTATTATTATGTAAATTAATATATATTTATTTGTATAAATTTTATTATATTATATATAATTAATATTACATGAAATACAATTTAGAAAAATATTATATATGAAATAAAATTTATACAAAAATTTATATAATGTTATATGAAATACAATTTATACAAAAAATATAATTAATATTATATTAAACACAAATTATAAAAATATTTGTATAATGTATTTTAATACATATATTTACTATTATGCACATTAATATATATGTATTTTAATAAATATAATTGTGTAATATTATGTACATTAATATATATGTATTTTAATAAATATAGTTTTATAATATTGTGTACATTTATATATATTTATTTGTACAAACAGTATATCATATAATATTAATTATATATAACATAAACATATTATTTAAAAATATATTTATTATTATTGTAATATAAATTATAAAAACTACAAGCTTGAGTTTTTATATGATCTATTTTTTAAATAAATTATATTTATGTATATATTTACATAATATGTTTATGATTTTATTTTATATATAATTAATATTTTATGAAATACAAGTTATATAAATAAATATATGTAAATGTATATAAAATTATTCAATTATATTTATGTATACATATAAATACAATTAAATGCAATCATATAATTGGAAATATATAATATAATTAAATGATATATATACATATATACACTAAATCAATTTATAATTAACATGGTATATTGAAATATATATAAAATAATTATATAATATATATAAATTTATGTATAATAATTTTTTTATAATATAATATATATAATATAAATAATATATATATATATTGTTTATATTTTATTTATTTGTATACATAATATAATATAAATGTATTTATACACAAATATATAATAAAAATGTATTTAATATAATATATGTATAATATAAATGTATGGTATTTATAAAACCATATATAAATTTTATATATTTGAATAAATATATTTATAATTACATTTATATTATGTATGCCAGTATTTATATATGTATACATTTTTTTATATGTATAAGTATTTATATAATGTCTTTATATATATGTGTTTATAATGTATTTAAATACATTTATACAATGTTTTTATGTAATATATGTGTGTGTGTGTACACACATGTGCACCCACATATATATTAAAAAATTTGAATTTATATGAGATTTATTTTAAAAATAAATAAAAATTAAGAGGGGGTTACAAAACCTCCTCTAATCAAAGGGATTAGCGGCGGTTCATGAACCCCATCTAATTTCTTGAATTAGTGGGGGTTTAAAAACCTCCTCTAATCTCAAAAATTAGAGGGGGTTCACAACCCCCTCTAATTTCTTAAATTAGAAGGGGTTCAAAACCCCCTCTAATCTAAGGGATTGACGATAGCTCATGAACCCCCTCTAATTTAAGAGATTAGAGGGGGTTGTGAACTCCCACTATTTCCTTTAAGAAACAATTTTCATGTTATATATATATGACCTCTAATATATATCCAAACGAATAATATATATATATATATATATATATATATATATATATATCGCCTCTAAAATCCAATCGAACATATAGAACCACTAATTGTTAAATTTGCGGTGGTTTTGACACAACTACCTCTAAAATCCAACCAAATATTACAAAGAAAAAATACTAAAAAATTTAGAGGGGGTTTTGAACCCCCTCTAAATTCGATGATTAGAGGGGGTTGTGCATAACCCCCTCTAAAATGAAATTAGAGGGGGTTGTGCATAACCGCCTCTAAAATGAATTTAGAGGGGGTTGTGCATACCCCATTCTAAAAAACCACCACTAACATGCTGTTTTTTTTGTAGTGTAAGTATGGAAAATCAGATATGTGAGACAATCAACTACATGGATATTTGGCTACACCGATCAATTGACTACGTCGATCGACTACATGAAGGAAACATCTATGTGAAATGACTACGTCTTGAAATCAACTATGTACAAATCGCCCATGACGACGAATCACCTACGCGAACAAACGACTACATGAATCAGATACATGGAGTAATCAACTACATGAATTGGATACATGGAAAATTTGGCTATGTAGTTCCAAATGACCACGCGATTCATTTGGATACGTCAAATTTAGTTACGCGAGCAAGAAGGATACATGAGAAAATCGGCTACGTGAAGAATGACTGCATAAATCAGTTTGGCTACGTGAATTCAAATTCGTGGAATTTGGCTATGTGGTGATCCAGAGTTGGCTATGTGGTTCTACAACTTGCATATTTATTACCTTTGGTGAGTGGAATTTAATGCTTCTGTCGATGCATTAACTGCTGGAGTATTTGTTTTTGGTAAAATCGATTATAAAAAGGTTGCAAGTACCGAGAGAAGAAAGTAGTACAAGAATAATTTAATGCTCAGTACTATTGTTGAAGTATTTTTGAGAAAATGATATCTGAAAATTAAATTTGAGGACCAAATTTTACTGGATATCAGCGCGTGCAATATTAAGAGAGATTTTCATGTAAGAGTTTTTTTGAATAAGTAATCAAGAGAAAATAGAGAACAAAAACATCACTTGCACTCTCAACTCTCTCCCTCGAAGCTTTGTGTGTTGCTCCATTCTACATGAAAAAGAAGAAGAAAATTCAAGTTTCTATAGCATCACTTCAAAGTTCTATCTTGTTGTGTTTTTAGAAGACTCTCCTCAAGTTACTTTTCTTTCTTATCTTCTCTCATGGAGAACTCTTCTCTTTTGTCAGTTGCATCTTGCAACTGTGAGCTTCATTTGTAAACTTTCTTTACTCTCTCGCTGTTGAAAGTGTCAGCTTCTTATACTTGGCTGTGAAGGTTCCTGGTAAAAGAAGCTTAAAGACTAGCATTTGTAAATCCTTGTAGGATCCCGGTAAAAGATCATGGTGTTTTACCAAGTGCCAACTTCTTGCATTCAGCCATGTAGTCTCTGAGAAAGATTGACTGTCTCTAGTAAAAGGACTCATGCTAGCAAAAATCATCAAACTCTAGGAGTTGAATGATGATGGAGTGGACTAGGAAATTTTTGTTCCACTAACCACTATAAATCTCTGGTGCTCGATCTTTTTCTTGTTGCTTATATTTCCACTTCTTACATGTGTTAAGAAGAATCAGAACTTATCATACCTTAAATATGGTGGTATTCTAAGCGAATAAAATTTCAAGAACTCAATTCACCCCTTGAGTGAAGTTGTTCTCCGACTAATAAACACCACTCACAATCAATAAGCTAAAGGAGTTGTAACTTTGGATAAATGCGTTAAAAAAAAGGTGTAGGTGGATGAGTCCATCAGGTATACGCCTTCAGGCAGTCCACCTCTACCAAGCACTCGATTCATTTATAGCTCCTGAACAACAACACCCATCTTTGAGAATATGAAAGAGCGCTATAAATCACGAGTAAGCTGATCAATGGATAATAAACCGAATGAGTTACATGAAACATATTCCATTGAAGAGAGTATAATCTCAAGAGCGATAGTGCAGGTACCAAAACTAGTTATATGGTTATGGATGATCCATTGATGACAATGATAACACCGCCATTTGAGGTTGTATGTCGAATTGTGGAGTTGCGGTCTGGTGTGCAGTACGAGCTTCTAGCATTCGACCCAACTTCATCCAAAACGGATCGGGATACACCATTCCAACAACTTGTTCACATGTACAGGTTGGACTAAGTCCTGGTATTATGTGTTCAAGATGGAGCAACTTGAGTGGGATCGAGATATTTGAGGTGAGTCCTAGAGTTGGGGGCGTGACCTTTTTTTAGCCTTATTTCTTTTGTTTATTTATTTTGTATATGTGATCGACTCAGTGGGCAATCTGTCTTGTATTCTAGCATGACTGTTCAAGTCTGTATTACTTTTTTAATCATTTATCATTATTAGATATGATTATTTCTTCTGTGTACTCTGTTGTGATGATGTGAATGTTAATTAGTTATTTATTCGTTCATGCACACTCTAATATGGGGGTATATACTCTCCATGGTTGCACCCTAGACCCCCGTAGCTAGTCTAAAACCTTTGACGTACGGGGAGGTGCACCTGAGGTCCTGTGGCGCTCTGGTCCAGGGCACCGGTCGAGTGGCCTCTGAGCTGAGATGTTACAAAGTTGTATTAGAGCACGTTCTTTTTCATTCATTTTATTATTTGAGACTTGGTAGTCGAGAGATATTGGAATGTGTCGGAGCCTGAGATGGATATTGGGGTGGTGTGTCATTAACACCATTTTCGACGAGAAATCCAAGTTATCAGGGATGAGATTGATGTTTTGTATTTTCGATGTTATGATTGGTATGATTTTCACCTTGTGTGACACACATAGTATTTGAGATTGGTAATTCCTTGTTGGGTTTTTGGCTCTTGACCCATTGGCATGAAGCCAATATTGGATTTGGCTCTTGACTACAAAGGAAAGAGATGTCTTATGCATCATGATTAGACATGTAGGATTCACATGACATATGTGTCTATTTGGTTGTGTTTATCACTGATGACAGAGGCCCAATTGTTTGAAGTGTCAGCAATAGCTCATACGACATTTTCCTGTATAAGTTCTTAGTGACATTCTACTCAACTAGACCACCCTATATATATATATATATATTTCTTCTAATGATAGGTCATGTGGATCTATGGTGAGACTCCTGGTGACGATGATGAAAATGCAATTCCATGTGCACAGGAGGTGTAGTGACCCTAGTAGGTCGAAACAGGCATTCAATGCCTTAGTGATGAACCTTTTGGGGGTGAGTTGTTTTTATATAGTTTCAATTATTTAAAGTGTTAGTAACAACCAATATGGTCTTTTACTCATATAGCTTGGAATAACATTCTACTCAACCTAGTGACTATGATTCCCTTGATACAGATCGCATAGGAAGATGCTGTTGGTTATGGCTGTAATGACTGCTGAGATCGTGATTCTTGATGGGAAAATCTCGTGTGTGGATGCCTGATGAGAATCAGTTCCCTAGTAGTCCGATGATTTGGCACAAGGTTCTCGATCTATGAGTATATGAGACCCTAAATTGGACGTTTGGCATGTTGGATGCCTTATGATATTTGAGACGAGTGAGCGGTTGGCACCCTATGGTTTATGGTCAATGAGAGGCTTGACTTTTGGGCTAGGTGGGAGACCTATATATCTTTGGTTTCGACTCAGACTATGGTGAGTTGATGACTTTTATGATTGAGGGAAACCCATGAGAGGGGTTAGCCTGGGAGTTTGAGTGCCTTTGAGGCGGAAAACACAGGTATGTGTTAGCTTTTGAAATCGATGCACGAGAGGTGCAATCAAGTTCATGGAAAAGGCATGGTCATGCCTTGGGGTTTTATAAGGATAAAACCTTGAGTGCTATGACCTTGGGATGTGATTCACTTAGAGTGTTGTGGTTTTGAGACTGGTTTTGAAGGACACGACCATTCAGGTGCCTAACCCTGTTGACTTTGGAGGTGCTTTAGCGGCGTGGTGAGAGCGCGGGTTGATGCTCATGACTTGGAATGGCACCGGATGGAGAATAAGCGCATGGTTATACCATGGATGGACACTTACGGTGTTGGGACAATGCTTGTGTAGCGGGTGATCGTGAGATAGACCATGACATAAGTGAAGTGCCCAATTTTGAAGAGGAGTACCTAGGGCACTCTGGTTTGATGGAATTGACTTGCCGTGGAGTATAGTCATCCTGGTTTGATGGTGTATGACTCATGAGATTGTGAGTCATGTTTTAATGACTAGGTGGCATGATAGTGTACTCCTATTGTGTTTAAATGAAATTCATTTAGTATTTTATCTTTAAGCATGGTGCATGTTGAATCTTAAAACCGATGACGACCGTGAGTGGGTTGAGGACCGATGGGGTTTAGTGAGTTGGTTGTGGGCCTAGTAGCCTAGGAATTTGGCAAGTGTGGCTTGAGAGGAGCATCACACGTACGATTATGGATGAATTTGATGAGGTCGCACTCAAGGAGCATCATAAGGCTATATTGTGGGGAGTGCATCAGTGGATGGTTGGGGTGGTGACATTCATTTCAGATGGATTTCAGTAAATGTCGTGGTTGTTGTTCCTGTGAGCCGGGAATGAGTAGTAAATTGATGTTTGTGTTGGCACTTAGGTATGAGTGGGTTTGACCATGTCCAACCATTTTGTTTAGTGACATACTGGATCCGACTATAGAGATTGGGATCTTTGATCTAGTGACATGATGACAAGGACTCTCCTATAGTGGGGAGTGTGATATCGACCTCGGGTGTAAGATGATCGCGCTAGAAGGGTCGTTGATGTGTAGGACCAGTCTGTGGATGATCGTTTTGGCATTGGGATGCCGATGGGTAAATGAGTAGGGGTTTATCTGGATTCCTCAGTGAATGCCAGGTATAAATTCAAATATGATATAGGATGTGTTGCAGAAATGACGGGAGCAACGAAGAAAAGAACGGATCACATAAGAGTAAAATGGGGAAAAAGGAACAAGAACATAAGAATTTACGTGGTTCGGGAATAATCCCTACGTCCATGGAGAGATACAAAATCACTATAATTCAGTAGCACAATTTACAGGAGTTTCTCACACACACTCACAAGAAACCATAGCCCAAAAATGAGCTAATGTAAATGACAGAGCATTATTCCACCAACTGTCAGAAAGTTCACTTTGCTATAGTGAAAGACGACCACCCAAGTCAAAAGTGCTATAGTGGCTACTGACTGGAAGTCCAAAGAGCTATAATGAATGACAACACATCGCTATAATGTCTGTCGGTGTCGGTCAACCAGTTCTACTACAACAGTCAGCATTGCTACAGTTCCCCCAAAATTTGGGCCGGGGGCCTTCAACCCCTGGACCCCAAAGCAGGGGCGCATTTCTCCCTATAACCCCCAACGCGATCACCATGGAGATTTACCCATGAAAGTTGTAGGATGGTGCGCATTACGGGCCACAAGAATTCAGATCAACCAGATCAGGTTACACCAATCCAACAGGATAGAGATCGGGGTAAATTGAAATGATCCGAGCATGATCAGACCAAAGATGTGTCGAAGAATTCCAGGTATAAATTCAGATATGATATCAGATGGTGGCCGAGTATTGACTTCGAGCTTGGGGTAAATTGAGATGATCCGAGCCTGATCAGACTAGAGATGTGTTGGTGCTCGAGGCAAGATACAACACAATGACAATTTTGGAAGACTGATGTTTCAACCATGGAATGTCATCAGAAGTCAGGTATGGGTTTCAGTGGGTGTATTTGAATGATCATGGGGTGCCTCTGGGAGTAGGGGCATTGAGATCGAGTTTTCCAGTGACGCACTGATGGTGGAGGCCAATCATTTTGAGAGAGGTTGACCAGGGGAGGTTTGATTGATGGTTTAGTGTGTAGTTGGATGCAGTGGGTCAGAAACCCATCATGTGCATCATTTTGGATATGAAGGGTGTGTTTTGGGAATTAGCTGGAGCTTTTCATGGAAAGTACGACATTTTTATTATGCTTGGACGGTGGAGACTTTTACATTTTGGTCTATAATTCAGGAACAAGGAGCAATACTGACTTTTGACTGGTGTTTTGGTGTATGTTTTGGTGCGGTATGATGAAAACTACATCCGATGCATCATTAAAATGCGAGATGGGTGTTTTTAAAGGCGATTCCAATGGTGGGAAGCATTGCGGCTCAGAATCATTCATCATGACCTAAGTGCTATGGTGGGGATCATCATAGGTCAAATGATCAATTGGACGAAGGCATGTGGATGTCTCAGGATAGACGAGTGCCGGAGAGCACCGTCTTGGTGTTTCAGTAATGAATTCGAGCGATGACTCGTGTTTCAGTGGGTTGATCACCTTATGTTAGAATTGCAATATGGAAGCACGTTAAGTGCCCAAGAATGTAATATGGTTGTTTGAATGGGAATTGGTGATTGAGGCAGGTCGAGATGGATAAATGGATGTCCACCGAGACTTCTCAAGGATGGGAAGTTTTATGGTGGGGAGATTGTAAGATCACGTGTCCGTACAAGTTGAAAATTACAAAAGGAATTTGAATTTTTGAATTAGTGGATGAGATGAATTTTGAAACGGGGTTTGAAATAGAATTATGAGAGTTAAACCACTCAAACATGTGTTTTAAGACATGAAATGGGGCTCAGGAGGTAACCCAAAGGGTTCAGGAAGCATTGGTGGTAGTCCAGGGTGGTTGTGCTGTAGGGTGGCTGCAGCTTGCACCCACAGGCTATCCAGTGGCCTTTAAAGGGGAAAAAATCCATTCCCCCTTCAGGTTTTTAGAGGGGGCATCTACTCTCCCATTTCTCTTGGTGCACGGGTCAGAAGGGCCTCCTCCCTTTCCCCCTCTTCTTCTCTTGATCAAGGGCGAAGTCCATGGCAATTTGACAAAGTTAAGGGTATGTTTCCTCCATCGCAAGCCTCCTTGGATCTGTTTCTCTCTTTCCTTCTAATTTTCATCTCTTTTGGGCTAGGGTTCATGGAAGATTCCACTGGAGTATGGTGGAATCATCCCGATATCAAGGAGATTTCATACAGCCTAGGGAGAGGATGTTCCGAGATAACGTCTGCCTATCATCACTCGTCATTTCAACAAAGGTACATCGCATCGTAAAAATTTTCTATGTTTTTTCTTTGAAATTAAAATAATTTATTGATGTAATGGAGGCGTGTGTTGGGGAATTTGGCTCGGTGTAGGTTCGGGGTGTGCCGGTGATGGACGACACCCCGTTGCTCGAAGTTGTGACGATTGTTGGACGCTCAGTGATATTTTGGTCTTTATGCCAATTTTAAATTAAATTAGTTAATTAATTATAAGTGTTATAATTTATTGTTTTGGGTGCCTTGGCATGAGATAGGGTCTCGGGGGTGCGGGCAATGACCGGTTGAGCTTGGACGAACTTGGTCGAGGCTCGACAACAGCTGCCTGACTATGATTTTAAATGAAAGAGCTTCTAATGAGGTAGGTGGTTTCACAAATACCGACCCCCCAAGCTGGGTCGTTGATGCTGTGGATGCTTAGTTTGATGCATAGAGAATCCAATTGAGCTCCTGACAGACCTTTGGTGGAGTTGTCACCAAGGTGATGAATAATTGGAATGTATCTGAAAGTGATATGATTTTGCTAATGGTGATAGTGAAGGAAGTGATAGTCAATTTCCATATGCTTCACACGTTCATGAAATACTGGATTAGAATTAATCTTTGTAGTTTCCTGATTATAAAACCAAATATGAGTAATAGTTTGGCGGAAAACCAATTTCATGTAGAAGGTGGTGAAGTCAAAGAACTTCAGTGGTGACTATGACCTTCATACATTATTCAGATTCACCACTAAATTTGGATATGACGATTTTTTTCTTGCTTCACCAAGAAATAAAGTTACTAGCCAAAAAAACTGTAAGCCCAAAAGTAGATTTCTGGGTAGATAAGCAGCCAACATAGTCAACATCACAGAAGGATTCAATATTCAGATGATCATGATGTGAATTTCAAAGACCACAAACATAACCTTTCTTAATGTATTTGACAATGCAAAGAACAACGTCCCATTGGCATTTCGTCGGATGATTCATGAATTGACTGACTTTTCTGGCAGCACAAACAATATCTAGATGAGTAATAGTAAGATAATTGAGTTTTCTCATAAGAGGATGATACTGGTCTGGATGAGAATATTAGTCAGTGGTATCATGAAGGGACCTTTCACTTGGTTCAATAGGAGTTTCAACAACAGTTGCATGAGACAAATTAGTATCCTATAAGATATCCAATGCATATTTTCACTATGAAAGAAAGATATCGGTTCAAGAGAGAGAGACTTCAATGCTAAAAAAATATGTCAAAGGACCCAAGTCTTTGGTATAAAATGATGTGGAAACATCGGGAGCAATGAAGCGAAAAAAAACAATTCACAGAATAGTAAAAGGGAAAAAACAAAAGAATGAGAATAAGATCTTGGACATAGAGATTTATGTGGTTTGAGAATAATCCCTATATACACGGAGAGACAGAATATCACTATGATTTGGGAGCACAATTTACAGAGACTTGTTATTGAGATATGCTACTTAGGTAGACATTCTCCCATTGGTACAAATGGACTCTTGTTAATGAGATATGCTACCATGTTCACTGCATCAGCCCAGAAGGTCTTGGGTATCCCCAAATGCAGCCTCATGCTCTTGGCATGTTTATTCAGTGTCCTATTCATCCTTTAAGCTACACTATTCTGTTGTGGTGTTCCTAGGATAGTCTTCTCCCACAAAATTCCCTTATTTACACAAAATTCCCTGAAGTCATTACTGTCGTACTCTCCACCATTGTCAGACCTCAAGCATTTCAGCTTTACTCCTAACTCATTTTCCACCATGACCTTCCACTTCTGAAACATCTTAAACACATCAGATTTTCTTTTCAAAAATTAAACCCATACCTTCCTTGTTTAGTCGTTAATAAAAATCACATAATATTGTGACCCTCTAAGAGAATGTACTAGTGTAGGCCCCTAAACATCAGTGTGCACCAGATCCAGCTTCCTATCATTCAGTGTTCTGCCTCCTTTTGCGAATGACACATTCTTCTGCTTTCTAAGGATGGAATATTTATATAATCCATTTTCCACTAACTTCAGCTCTCGTAGAAACCCTTTTGTTGCCAACACCTTCATCCCCTTCTCACTCATGTGGCCTAGTCTATAGTGTCACAGTTGAGAATGCCCGGTAGCATTTACTGATGCCACCATGTTCATGAAAGTCTCTGACCTCTATAGCAGAGCTGACCGACCGACACCAATAGAGCACTATAGCGGGTCGAACTTTGGAGTCAATAGTACTGTAGCAATGCGGACTTCCATCCACCAACCACTCTATCACTTTAGACTTGTGTGGCCACAATACTATTGTGATGCAAACTTCTAGCCGCCTTTCACTGTAGCGATGTAGACTTCCTGTGCGGTTGGTGGCACAGTGAATCATCTTACTCTTGTAGCCCATTTCGGGATAGGGTTTCTGTGTGAGAAACTCTAAGATACTCCCTGTAAATTGTGCTCTTAGATTTTTTTTAGTGAATTTATTCTGCCTCTCAGTGGATGTAGGGATCATTTATCGAACCATGTAAATCTTTGTGTCCCATGTGTTTCTTTCTTCTTTCTTTTCTTCATATGCAAACCATTTCTGTCGCTACAACTCCCATTGTTTTCTCATCAACTAGTATCAATGGTTGAGTTCAGATTCCTTAAACTGAACGATGACTATGGAAGAAGGCAAGGTGAAGATCGATCGCTTCGATGAAACTGACTTCAGTTACTGGATGATGCAGATCGGAGATTATCTTCATCAGAAAAAGATGCATTTTCCGCTTTTGGGTTTACAACCAACAAATATGGAGCAGTCAGAGTGGGAGCTACTTGATCGACATGTTCTGGGTGTTGTGCACCTTACATTGGCAAAAAATGTGGCATTCAACATCAGAGAGGAGAAGACGATGATTTGACTGATGCAAGCTCTCTCTAATATGTATGAAATCCTTTTGCAACAAACAAAGTGCACTTGATATGATGATTGTTCAACTTGAAAATGGATGAAGGGAGAATAGTCACAGATCACGTTAATGAATTCGACACCGTCATAAGTTAACTGACTTTAGTGGAGATTGCGCTTGGTGATGATGAGGTATCTGCATTGATCTTACTATCTTCACTACCTGACAGTTGGGAAGAATCTGTAACAGTTGTGAGCAGTTCTTAAGGGGAATACAAAGTTTTTTCTGAAGGACGTATGAGACCTGATCCTCAATGAGGACATCCAAAGTAGAGAATCAGACAGATTCTATGGTTTTTCTTTGAATATAGAAAGAAGAGGAAGATATGTGCAGTGAGACAACCACAAAGGATGATCAAAGTCAAGAGGAAAGAGTCGGGACAAGGAAAAAGTGGCTAGTTCTACCTGTTGGACTTGTAGGAAGAAAGAACATGTCAAGGAGTGCAGAGATAAACAGAAGGATCCTGAAACCAACACAGTAAAAACAACAGATGAAGGAACTGATGACGTGCTACTGTTGAGTGTGGATAACCCAATGGAATCTTGGATTTTAGACTATGGGGCATCTTTTTATTCTACATCAAATAAGGGTTTCCTAAAAAAATATGTTTTTGGAAATTTCGGCAAGGTACATGTTGCTAATGATGAACCCTTACAAATTGTGGGCAAATGAGATGCACAGATCAAGATCAACAATAAGAGTTTACTGGTTCTGGGAAACATGTGTTATATCCCTGGTTTAAGAAGAAATCTCATTTCTGTTGGGTAACTTGATGATGCAAGCTTCATTACCATATTTACTGGTGGTTTCTAGAAGATTACCAAGAGAGCTATGGTCATAACTCAGGAGAAAAAATGGTACTTTGTACAACATGATAGAGTCTTGCATGAACATGGTGGCATCAATAAATGCTACCGGGGATTCTCAATTGTGGAACTACAAGCTAGGCCACATGAGTGATAAGGGGATGAATGTGATGACAACAAAAGGACTACTACCAGAGCTAAAGTCGGTGGAAGTTGGATTATGTGAAGATTGCATCATTGGAAAGAAGAAGATGGTATCATTTGCAAAAGGAGGCAGAACACCAAAGGCTGAGAAGCTGGACTTGGTGCACACTGATGTTTGGGGGCCTGCACTAGTACATTCCCTTGGAGGATCATGATATTATGTGACATTTATTGACGACTCAATAAGGAAGGTATGAGTTTACTTTCTGAAAAGAAAATCTGACATGTTTAAGATGTTTCAGAAGTGGAAGCTCATGGTGGAAAATGAGTCAGGAGCAAAGATGAAATGCTTGAGGTCTGACAATGGTGGGGAGTACGAAAAAAATGAGTTCAAGTAATTTTGTGAAAATAAGGGAATTTGGTGAGAGAAGACTATCCCAGGAACACCATAACATAATGGTGTAGCTGAAAGGATGAATAAGTCACTGAATGAACGTGCCAGGAGAATGATCCTGCATTCGGGGTTACCCAAGATCTTCTAGGTTGATGTAGTGAACATGACAACATATCTCATCAATAGGAGTCCATCTGCACCAATGAGAGAATGTCTACCCAAGGAGCTCTGGTCTGGTAAGGAGGTAAGACTCATATTTACGAGTCTTTGGCAGTTTGACTTATGTACATATTGATGCTAACTCAAGGGACAAACTTAATGCTAAGTCCAAGCCATGTTTCTTTATTGGCTATGGTGATGAGGAGTTTGGTTACCACTTTTGGGACGATCTCAACAAGATGATAATTAAGAGCCAGAACATGGTATTCAATGAAGGTGTCACATACAAGGATCACCCAATAGTTAAAGATGAAAATGGGAACAAAGAATCAAAGTTCAAAGAGAAAGTGGAGCTTGAAAGTGTACCTGAGCATGAGACATCATAACCAGTGGAGGCTAGTCCTCAAGTGGAGTTGAGGAGATCAAAAATGGTGATAAGGCCTGTGCAGAGGTATTCACCATCATTACACTATTTTTTATTGACTGACAGTGGATAAGAAGAATGTTTTGAAGATGCAATACAGTTAAAAGGAGTTGAGAAAGTGGGATTTGTCTATGGAGGAGATTTTTTCACTACATGACAACAATATTTGGGAGTTGAAACCTCTACCACAAGGAAAGAGAGTATTGCAGAATAAATGGGTATACCGGGTCAAGGAAGAACATGATGGAAAGATGAGGTACAAGGAAAGGCTGATGGTGAAATGCTTTCAACAGAAGGAAGGTGTGAACTTCACTGAAATCTTTTCTCCTGTAGTGAAGATTACCACCATCCGGGTGGTTCTCAGTATTGTTGCATCAGAAGATTTATACCTTGAGAAGCTTGATGTCAAGAATTCTTTCCTTCATGGATATCTAGAGGAGGACATCTACATGCAGCAACTTGAGGGATATGTTGAGTCTGGGAAAGAAGACCTGGTGTCCAAACTCCAGAAGAGCTTGTATGGGTTGAAGCAGGCACCCAAGTAGTGGAATAAAAAGTTTGATGTATTCATGACTAAAAATGCATACAAACGATGTGGCATGGATCAATGCTGCTACATCAAGTATTTTGGTGATGAATATATTATATTGCTTCTTTATGTGGATGAAATGCTCATTTTAGGATCATGTATGCATAAGATTGATGAGTTGAAAGGGCAGTTGGATGAGGAGTTTGAGATGAAAGATCTTGGAGAAGGTGACAAGATTTTGAGGACGAAGATCAAGAGAGACCGTGCCGCGGGAACCCTAATGTTATCACAAACTTACTACATTGGGAAGGTTTTGAGAAGATTCAGTATGTCGGAAGAAAATCCAATATCTATTCCCCTGTCTAGCCATTCCAAACTATAAAAGGAGAAATCATCGAAGATGGAAGAAGAGGTTGAGTACCTGGAAAAGGTTTCATATGCATCAGCTATTGGAAGCCTGATGTATACCATGGTATGCACTCGACCTGACATTGCTCATGTAGTGGGAGTTGTGAGTAGGTACATGGATAACCCTAGAAAGCAACATTGGGAAGCTATGAAGTGGATACTGAGGTATTTGAAGGGAATCAAGGAGGTATCTCCATGATTTTGAAAAGAGAATTCATTGCAGGGGTATGTGGATATTGACTTTGGAGGTGACATCGACAACAGGGGGAGTACCACATGTTATGTATTTACCCGTGGAGGAACCATGGTAAGTTGGATATCACAATTGAAGAAGTTGGTAGCTTTATCCACCACAGAGGCAGAATACATTGTTGTAATAAAAGTTGGGAAGAAGATGATTTGGATGAATAACTTCTTGGATGAATTGGGAAGAAAGCGAGAGTAGAATGTATTGCACTATGACAGTCAGAGTGCTATACATCTTGCAAAGAACCCAGTGTTTCATGCCTAACCGAAACACATTTAGTTGAAGTATCATTTCATTAGAGGCTTGATACAAGATGAGTTGCTGATATTACAGAAGATTTGTGGAACCAATAATCCAACAGACATTTTGACGAAGCCGATGGTAATACAGAAGTTAAGGAACTGCTGTGTCTCTGTTGGTCTCCACTGATGAATGGAGGATGAGAGGAAAAAAAGGGAGGACACATTGAGAGCACAAAGGAAACAACTGGTATTTCATGAATCGTCAGCTTGAAATTGAAGTTATGAATGGAAAGAATGTGCACTGTTGAATGAAGAAGAGGAGGAGCTCAGATTTACTAAGTTCTCTTAGTCAGTGATATCGAAGCAGGACCGTGTGAGAAACTCTAAGATACTCCCTATAAACTGTGCTCCTGAATTTTTTATAGTAAAGTTATTTTGTCTCTCCGTGGAGGTATGGATCATTTCCTGAAATACATAAATCTTTATGTCCCATGTGTTTCTTTCTTCTTTCTTTTCTTCATCTGTAAACCATTTCTGTCACTGTGACTCCCATCATTTCTGCATCATCGGGAATGCTGTAGGAGGATTCGCCACATGACTGGAACACGTAGGAGGACGACGACTAGTCAGAGCCGCTAGAATGGAGTAGAAATCAGGGGTTGCACGACATGTTGGAGCATGGAGTGGGAGCGTGCTCGCAGAGAAGAACATAATAATGGGTGTGTCATGAGAGTCGCCCAAATAGCCTTGAGCGCGCTTAGAGGGGAGTCAATCGAGGGTTGTTGAAGAAAAAACAACGCCCATACAAAAAAACATCCAGATGGCCTCTAAACACTGAAAGGATTCTACTATCATGTTCTACGTGAAAAAACACTCAGAATGGTCTACTTAAACGTCTGATTCTGACTCTAGGATGAAAAATTGGCAAAATGGGCCAAGGAAAGAAAAGTACATGACGTGTACTTTGTGCACACGACGTGTCCTCGCAGAGGTCCTCCCTGACTGTGTTCCCTAGATGACTCGGTGTGTACTTTTCCAAAGTACACATCATGTGCCTCCCAGTACATGGCATGTAACCCCATATGGGTACCTACCCATGTACCTCATCCTCACTCAACATGTGCCCCTCTCGAGTGCACAACGTGTTCCCCTGGTACCCGGTGTGTACTCCCACATGGGTGGCTGGCCGTGTGCCACACATGACCTGGCCATGTGTTCCACCTAGCTGTGTACGCCTACACGATGTGCATCCCACTCGGGGTTTGTCCGTGTACCCTACATGGCCAAGTACCCCCCGCTTGGGGTGTCTTGCCGAGGACTCGACCATACCCCTAGAATCACACTACATGACATGTACTCCTAAGTACACAATGTGTAGTCCCAAAAAACCATCTTCCCTGAATAAAAAGAACACACGAAATGTGTTATATGAACCACATGTTGTGTAAATGGGTATTCCAGAACGTAAAACCCCCAAAACAGCCCAAAATTCCCAATTCTCTTTGATTAAGTCCAAATCAACCCACTAGGGGTCCCCAATAACCCAAAAAAGCCTTTTAAAAACTTAAAAACATCTACACCATGGGGATTTATGATAAAAACTTAAAAAATACATGATGTGTACTCCTCTCCCTATTCTGTCCCTCTTCCTCTCCCTTTCTTGGCCACGCGACGCCAAATCCCCAAAGGGGCATACACGATAATCCAAAGGGAAAAGAGAGAAAAGATAAAGGAAGAAAAAAGAAAAAAGAAAAGAAAAGAAAAGAAAATAAAAGGGGCCCGACCCCGACCCCAGTGTCTGATGCAAGATTATACCTCGCCTAGGAAAAACCCCCATTCCGGTCTCGACTACATAGACAATATCTTAATCATACATTCCATTTAAAATATATCACCGAACAAACACGCAATAATTTATGAATATTTAATTAAATAAATATTAAATATCCCACAAAAATTTGAATGGCTCAGATTTCCATCAAACTCCTATCATAAGGTAAACATCCTCTTTCAAGACTAACAAAGTGGTCGTAAAAAATATTTGAGATCATCTTATAGGATAATTTACCATTTTTCCACCAAAACAACCTTGAGAATAAGAGTTTAAATTCCCCTGATTTTTACAACCTGTGACGACATGAGATGTCACAGTAAGGGGTATACGGCTAATTTAATAATTTATCCAATCAACTGGCATATGAAATCTAGGTGAACACCCTTTAATTAAAGAAATGAAATATAGAGTGTTTACAGAAGAAAAATATTGGAAGAAAAATTATGATTTGTGTCAGAGGATGATTTGGAAAGACAAATGTTGTGATGGATTTATGTAAGTTTAATCCCCCAAAAGAAAATATTGTAAGAGGATTTAGAAGGTAATTCATGACCAATATATACACCACAAAAGGGAAAACAAATGCTGAATATGAATCATATATCAATGAAACAAAATTGAGATGCAAAAAATAGTTGAGGTAATGGGGTAACATACGAATCAAAAGAACATGAGAGAGATAGCGTGAATTTCAAATATATTTAAATGAAAGATATTAATTATACTTGAAGGAAATAAGATAGCGAATACACTATATAAACAAAATGGTGGTGTACAATAACAAACATGTCTCTTGAGATTTAAAGTAGAGACAAATAACACTTACGACTTTAGAAAATTTCAAATTAAAACCCCTTGAAGGATATAATTTCAAATGGAATATTGAATACAATGAATAATGTGAGGATCATGATACAAAATATTTAAGGGGTAATAGATACACCATTCCAAATAAAACATGGTGTATAATAAGAAATATATCTCAAGGGGGTGAAAATTGAGACAAGAAACTCTTTTCAAGTAACATAATCTTTGAGGTAAGAATAATTTGATAATGTTGTTATAAGGAAGAGTTATAGAATCTCAGAAAGGAAGGAGTAAATAATGTACAAAGTATTAATTTTCTAGAATAAATCAAACTTGGAACAATAGAGTTCAATAAGAAATTTTGTAACTCAATGGAAGAAAATTGAGTTAGCACAAATTTTTACCTTAATTACTGACTTCCACTAAAGCACTTGAATCTTTTGTATAAAAAAAATAATCATCGTAATCATATATTTCAGAACCTTCAAATCTATAAAATTTTTATAAAGTTCATTTATAATTATTCTCTATATGTATATTAATTAGTTGTTATCTATTTTCAATATCGGGTGTGAGTAATCTTGATCGTTTTAAACTAGTTTCGTAATAGCAGTGTCATTCTTCATTCTTCTCCTAAAGTTCACCATTACCAGATCATATAGGGTACCAAAAATGATACTTTATAATTATTTATAATGTTATAATTTCATTCTATTACAGTTTTGGTTATGGTTCTCATGTTTTAGTGACTTTTAACAAACAAACGGTGGTATCTTAACTAACAAGTTTAATTTCAATGTTATCATTATAAAACTAAAATAAAATCTTTATTTTCTTATTTATATCATATATTATCAGTAATTAGGTTCTCATAGTCATCCTACAGTGATCCTACTTTTATTACATTAATATGACATCATTTTAAAGATAAACAATATAATAGTGTTACAAAACTAGGATCCAAAGGTTTAGTGTCATGGAAAAATTAGGACCAAACATAAAATTTACATAATAAAACACAAACATTATTTAATTCCTTCTTCTCTAGCTTCTTAGTGGCCATTGTGTTCTCGTTAGTATAAGTAGTCACCTGAGGATATACATCAATGAAAAGGGTGAGCTAAAAGCTCAATAAGAGGATAAATAAGAACACGAATCAATATAACATGGGTGAGCATAATCATTATCATCATAACATAATCATGAGATCATAATCATAATCATGAGAGGAAGCATTAGATAAAGGCATGAAATGTTTCAATGCCTAAAAATGAAACATCATGTCTCAGTGGTCAACTACCACACATAGTTGTGAACAAAACTAGCATTATGTTCACTCACAACATATGTGCATAATCATAACATCATCATTATAAAAACATATTGCATCATGTTCATGCATATTGCACACTATCTCACAAGATACATCACATTACCTAATTCATCAGAGCACTATATAATTTCGGGCGCACCCATCTCGTCATAACATTTTCATAATCATGATTTCCACATAGAAAACATATCAATCTTGGACATAAAATAACCCACAGAAAGGAATGAGTTTCATAATAATTTCATAAAGCATACATTCATGAATAATCTTTGGGGTTCCCAAAATAAATAGGGAATGACATACTTGGTATAAGAATCATCAATCTTGAGTGAAGATGAAACAATCTCAAGAGAAGTAAAAGATATATTTTTTAGAAAGAAGAGTTATTTTGAAAAAATCTTTGCATTTACATAAAACCAGATTGGAAACATGTATATCCCAGAAAAGAAAATGGAAGAAAAATAAATGATATTTAAGGAACATTAAAGGAACATCCATATTGAAAATAGAGTGAGAGAGGGAAAACCCAAAGGAAAAGAGTTGAGTTCGAGAATCCCCTTACCTTATGTACGAATTCTTTTTTCTCTTTAATATCATGGATAATCAAATTAGATTCATTAATTAATAAATACAAAACCTCATATACATCTATTTGATTCATTATAATTTTATTATGTTCGTTTATGACCATTTTGATGAGTTATAGTGTTCAATATCATCATTCGAGAGTTTGTTTTCTTGGTTTTCATGATCATTTTTCTTGTTTATAGGTATGGAAGTTCATGTATAATAAAAATGATTCTCCAGAATTGAAATTATATATTATTAATGAACATATAGAAGTGTAATTGGTCATATATATTGTAAGGGTCCATATCCGAGAAGACCGACCCTTTGCATGTTTATGAGGCTTGCGGGGCTCAAAGGAGGTTTAGGGGAAGTCTAGAGGAGTTCGACTGCTAAAAGTTGGAATCAGGAAGATTTCACATCATGTAAAGTTACATGATGTGAAACTAGGTTTCACAACATGTGATAAATCAGGGTTTTAAAAATAAAATGGCGATGCGTTTTTCAGTGAAAAATGAATCCTGAGGATTACACGATGTGAAAGGGGATTACACGTCATGTAAATCCTTGATATTGTATGTTTTAAATGTTTCAGCCTCTCGAGTTTGTCAAACCCTATAGCTGCAGCGACTCTCCCTCTCATTCCAGGTGACCCAAAAATCCCCTCTTCGACGTTTTGGGGATTCCTTTGTTGGGGATTGATCTCTAGCTTCCCTCCTTCAATCCTTAGCGATCTATTTTCAATTCAAGGTATGTTCTACCTCTGTTATTGTAGTCTCTTCGATTCATTTCCTCCCATTCCTCTTTGCAATGTGATGTCACTTGACCTCCATGTTCTAATGGAGTTTTGTTGGTTGTTTGTTGGTGCAGTTGTGGCACAACGTCCTCGGGTGGATGCAATTCTTATGGGAGAGGCGACCGGGATTCGCAACGTTGATCCGTTATCGTGTAAAGAATGTTGACACCCTTTTTGAGGTAAGGGATCCGTTGCTTCTCTATTTATTTACGTGCAATTTCACACTTAACATGATTTAGCCGGATCTCAATGAAATTAACCTAATAATTACTTGAATCAGATTAAAGAATTTATATTGATCACATGACAACGTTGTTGTTTTGTACCATGATAACGATTTGCCTTTTGTTTTTCTCGATAGTGTGATATCTATGCCTTGATTGGATTAACATGTTGTTCTTGATGGAAATTGGTAAAGAATGTAAATTCGAAATTAATTGTTAATTAACTGGACAAAGGATTAAAGAAGCATGTTTAATGAATCCAGTGTGTTTTCATTTTAATGCTGCGAGCATGTTTAAATGAATTGGCCTTCCATGTGATAATGGACTTGAATAAAGATGTGAATCATGTTGATGCTTGTCGATAAAGGAATTAAAGACATGTTAAATTAATTTTTTAATTAATTTGTGAAAACTTGTGTTAACTTGCTGGTTAGGTTTTCGGTAGTTGGAACCTGTGAATAATGAATCAGTTAATTCAAGATGGAATAAGAATCAGTTGTGTGATAAAAGATAATGCCTTTATAGGGTCTGAATTTCCCACTTGTTTGTAAAGGCCGAGTGCCTTGTGCTTTGGAGCCGTGATAGATTGTTGTGTTTGAAGGCTGGATGCCTTGCTTTAGAGAAAAGAGCCCGATTGCTATGTTTGTTTCTTGCTGCTTGTGATGTGAGCTTGAGATGACTGAGCCTGGAGGGATGTTGTGGTATATGGGGTGGGGAGACCCAGATGTGATGTGAGCTTAGGATGGTTGAGCCTAGAGGGTTGTTGTGGCATTAATTGATGCTTGTGACGACGAGATGCATTGGGATATTCATTTGAGTGTCAGGTAGGACACCAGGGATGACAAAATGAGTTGAAGCTAAGATAACCAATTGATATGAAATTTGAATGCTTGTTTGAATCTGTTGTTTGGCTGGAGAACATATTGTTTGTTTATCTTCTTTACTTTCCCCACTGCTTGTGGTAGATGGATGTGCTTGGTTGTATACTTTGTTTGGTAGCTTATGATGTTTTCCTAGAATACCTGGTAATATGAAAAGTGAAAATGTTAATAAATGAATAAATATTTAACCCATGGGGCTGGAGCTTGCTGGGATGCAATGCTGAAGTTATAATTCTGAGAAGCTGTGGACTTGGTTTGCTTATGCCTAGAGGGAATTAAACTTTGTTGTGATGCTAATGTAATGTAACGTGGAAAATGTTAATGGTTCATTAATGGTTAATGAATTAATTAACATAAAATGAAACTTATGAAATGAAATAAAGTAATTTAATGTTTCTCTTTAATTGGTCGTGTGATTATAGGATATCTGGTCTTAGTAGTGACATCTGGTAGTCCGAGAGAGGTTAGCTACAGTTGAGTCTGAGACTAGGTTATCCCCATAGTGTGGTTGGGAGCTATATTATATCATGTATATTTTTGTGTTTTTATACGATGCTCCACCCTGTCAGTTAGGGCAACTGACACCCCAAGGATGAATGAATGACTACCCCCTTTGACCCCGCTCTCTTTTCTTGGTAGTTACTTGTGCTGGTATGCACGACAGTTAGTTTTCCCCACATATGTGTGTATAGGGCTGTAATGGTTTGTGGTTATTTCACACACATGTATTCTAGATATAGTTTCATAAGGACTACTATAGGTATATCATGTATAGGCTGTGATGACTTGTGGATCTTTACTCGGTGTATGGGCTGTGATGACTTGAGGTATAATACTCGATGTATGATACATGTTATACGGGCTGTGGTGGCTCCCAAAAACTACCTGATTACTTTTTGTTATGTGGACATGGTGGTGTGTTGCACGAGGTGCACATTGTAGTGTTTCGTCTAGGTGTCTGCGAGCTAGTCTTTTTGGAGAGAGATTCTTAGGATGTCCGTCGCTGGGGCAGAACGACAAAACAGTGGGGAAGTGGTAGTAGGTTACCCTTGATATTCCTTATTATATTATTTTCTATTGTATGCGATACTTGAAGAGAGTAGCCATGGTGAGGATGAGAACTTAGTATACCCATTTAGGCGATGAGTTAGTTTCACTTGTTGTTTACTGTGCTTTATTATGCTTTCTTTACCTTTTGCACGAGAGGCTCTAGGGAGGATCCTACTGAGTATACAGTTATACTCACCCTATGTATATATAAACTGTTTTTCTGATCAGTTGGAGAAGGTTTGAGATCAGGCTGGTTACTACTAGCTTGGGGTTTAGCAGGAGCTGTTTGGCCTTCGTGGTCACTATCGTCCTTAGTTTCTTTTGGTACTTGTAGTTTTCCTTTTAGTTGTAGTAGTTATTGCATGTCATTACATATGTGCACTTGGGTTTTCTTTTATATTGTAGTCTGATCATGAGTTGGTTGGTGTCCGTCTTATCTCTCTCTTTTTCTTGTGTCCTCTTAGAGGGCAATGCCTCCTATATGTGTGTTTACTATACTCTCGGTGCTACTCGCCAAACCGAGGCCTATTGGGGGTGGGACTCTGGTATCACTATCTCTCTTCTGCCATTGCTGGCCCAGGAGGGGTACACCTTGTGGAGAGGGGATCATGAAAGAGTGGTATTAGAGGTTTGGTTAAGACATATGATGGAGTTTGGGGTTAAACATAGGTGGGGTTGTGTGGGATGGTAGGATAAAGGGGTCAGCTAAGTTTAGAAAGCATTGTAAACACGAGAGATCGGATTAGACACAGGTATTTAGGGCCCTCTCTGATCCGATGCACGAACCTTTAAGATTACAATCTCTACTAAACGAAGTGATACTTATTGTAGGATAGAGACATAGTAAATGATCATGCATCATTATTCTTTTCACCTGTGTTCGAATGAGAAGACCTTGTGATACACTCACCTAAAAGGAATAAAAGAAAAAAATTAATTAATGTCAAGTCTTCCATATTTTGGGTTAGGATCTCTAATTGTTTGTTCTTTGGAGGCATGGATCTAGGTCTACGTCCTTGTCAAGTTGACACAGAAGATGTTCAACATGTTGCACCAGCATATCGTCATAGGGTAGAGGTCGAAAACGATGACACTTGGAGGACATTTTGAGAGTTTCAACGCCAAAGTCTATAGAGGTATTAAGGATTTTTTTTAGATGCAGTCATGAAAGACTGGTTGGAGGAGGTTGAGATAGCCTTCAGTTTGATCCATGCTCAGAAGGGGCACTAGGTATCGTTGGCTTTGATGATGTTGCATGGGGAAACGAGGTAGTGGTGGTTTTTGTTCCTCAAAGATTGTGAGGAGTTAGCAGTCTTATGGGAGGTGTTTCAAGAACACTTCAGAGACGAGTTTTTTTTATTTGACTGCGTAGGTAACCAGTCACCAGGATCTGCTTACCCTTTGTCAGTGGAGCTCTAGTGTGCAAAAATTACAGATCCATTTTTGGAAGCTTCTGCGATATTCTTCAGACCTGTTTCCAGATGAGGAGGCCAGGACAAGACATTTTGAAGAAGTTTTGCATCCATAGATCCAGTGAGAACTAGATCATCACGAGAGGGGAGTCATCAGGATTCCTCACAAAGTAGATCTGTGGTTCGATGTTCCCAGTTGTTAGGACATAAGAGTTTCTGATCATCTGGGGATAGGTCCCATCCCTCAATGTCTTGTTTATTTGGGGGTGGTGACTATCATGCCTATGTCAAGGGATCAGACACATTTTTTTCTTGTAGAGGCTTAGGTCATCAATGATGAGAGTGCCCGACCTTTTTGAGTAGTCAGCGTGCGCCAATTGTTCCGCTTCAGACTCCTCCGCTGAGGCAGTTCTAGACGAGGCAACAACAATAGATTGCTCCAGTTTGGGATCAACAGAGAGTAGGTGGGGTTGGAAGAGGATATCCCCTGGATTCTCCTCATATTCAAAGAGTAGAGCATGACTGTGGAGGTGGTCGTCAACATGGTCAGAGAGGTCATGGAGCAAGTCGTGGTCAACTTCATGCTTTAGCGTTGCCAACACCAGATGAGTCAAACATCGTTTGAGGTACCCTTTTCTTGTCTTCTACTTGGGTACATGATAGAAAAAATATTTTCAATTAAATTTACATTGAATTTAATTGTTTTAAACCCACAAAATTGTTACTCTAAGATGAATTGCTTCGTTTTTATGATATTGGTGTTATTTTGAGCTGAACAGTAAAAATGGGCCATTTCGGATTTTTAACAGTTTTAAATTATTTCTGTAGTCTGGCCATAAAATTATCTACAGTAATCCAAATTGAAAAATTATTTCTTTTTCAGATTCTAAACATCTAGGGCTTCATTTACTATTTTTGGACTAAAAGCTGAATCGGTCATATGGAAGCTCAAAAGAAGCTCACAAGTGGAAGCATGAAAACTGTTCACAGTTCTGCCGATTTTTGGTGTGGGGTCCATAAATAATTCTTGATGGGCCCAATTATTGTGATATTTGGTGGGTGGACGCGAAAGGAGTTTTAGAACATTTTTTATGAAGGGAAGGACGTGGGAATTGGCTGTTTTAATGGTCATTAAAGCATCCTAATCTGGAGGTTTGCGATTTGGCGAGTCTGACTAGACAGAATAAATTATCAGAGTAAAAAAACCATAACTCTCGAAATACATGTCCAAATCCGCTGAGTTTTTTAGGAAAAACATCCAAGATAATTATGAACAACATTCAAGAAGGGATCAATGCGTGAAGATGTCATTTAACGGGGATAAAATGCTTCAATATTTGGGGGACAAATTCTGGATATAAAAGGAGGAGAGCTCCACCCTCTCAAAGCATCTCTCATTCCATCCCATTCCTTTTGGGACACCAAGAAGGAGAACCTTTCGGATTTCTCTTTTATTTATTTTCTTTTTCATAGTTTTTTAATTCCTTCTTCTTCCCCATTCATCTCGATTACCCTTACCATGGTGGGGTAAACATTTGGAGTGATTGAGGAAGGGTTGGTTTTCTATTTTGTAATGTTTGAGTTCTTTGATGTAATTGAATGAAATTTCTTTCTTACTCAAAGTTGTTTTCAATTTCATATAGTGGATTTTATTATCAAGTGTGATCATTCTTGAATTTTAATTCTGTTATTTATTTTTGCCCTTTCTAAAATAATCATTATCTCCCTCCACTAATTTCTGGTTTATATATGATGGAATAGACCAGAGATTAGTGGTGAAGTACTTGACGATCGTCAGTACGTATAAAAGTTGTAGTGAATGTTCATGATTATTTGGGATAAACAAAACCCGATCAGGTATTGCTCATTTCAATTAAGAATATTCAATACAACTATTTTACACATGGAAGGAGAGTTGGCCAAACTGAGATCTTGGTAAGGTTTTCTCTCACCATCATAATTTCACCAAGGAAGTTAGAGGAAACAATTGTGGAAGATCACTTTAATCAACAAATAATAAGAGGATTGAATTAAGTTGAACAAGGATAGCATTAAAATTAGGAAACCGACCCCGACCTAATCACCCTTTTTAATATCATTTTATTTCAATCATTTGAATTTCAAATTTCATTTAAAAAACACAACATTTTTACCCTCGTTTAAAAGTGACAAACTGATTTTGTGTACACTCCTCTTTAGGATACTTCCTAGGGTTAATCACTAGACTACACTTAGAAAATTTAAAAATTGTTTTGCCACGCCCTACGACAAGCATGCATCAAACTTGGTGCTGTTTCCGGGGAGGTAGTGCCACAATTTATTTGTAAATATTTGAATTTTTCAAATTAGTTTTTTTTACCATGTTGTTTTCAAATGATTATTTCTTTAATTCATGGAACAATTACCCACAAGTGCAAGAACCAATTATTGAATCACCTTGGTCTATAGAGTATAGAATTTCTTTCTTGGTTAAAAAAATTCGGGGAGCTCGAATCCAAATCATCACAGAGGATGAATTCAAGGATCTCATTGAAAACCTTAAAGAGAACCTCGAATACCTAGTGTTGGAGGGATTGGCCAGAGAATTAATTGAACTTCAAGAGTATTTTCCAGAATTTTATCAAGAAATTGTCAAAGTGAAACACCAAGAAGAAGAAGTTCACAAGGATCTTTAAGCCCAATTTGAAAGAATTAGTCAAATAGTTCAAAACCTGGAGACCACAATAGATTGGATAGCGGGACAAGTACATGAATCCCAGGATCAACAATTGGAGCCAGAACAAGAACCAGAACCAGAAAAATTAATGGAATAAGTAGCCTCAGAAATCCTTCAGGTTGAAGAACACATGGAGGCCTTGATGAAATTAAAAGAAGATGCATTGAGCCAAACTCAATCAATGTTAGAGGAGAGTGATGAAGAAAATTTAACTATTGAAATGCATATGGGAGATCAAAAAGATCTAGATAACTTCTGGAACGAGTGTGAGGAACTAATTGATCCCCCGATCCTTAATAATGTAGATGATTTAGCAACATTTAAGGAAGAAACCAACCAGGTAGTGTAATTTGAAGAGAAGATAGAGGAGTCTGACTACCTACCTCTATCTAGGGAAATTAAACTCCAAGAGGCACCTCCCATTGAAGAAGAAATTGAATCCAACAAGCTCAGGGAGTTAATCTTTTCATAAACTCATTATCTTTTGATTTTGTTGAAACTAAATTGAGTATTACCTCTACTTCTTTTAATTTTTCAAATTCAGCCAACACATGTATTTCCTTGGAGGAAGACGATGAAAAAGAATATTCATCCATGGAGGAACATCTAGAGCTCCCCAAACCTGTTGAACAATTAATGGAGGGAGTACATGAGAAGATCAAAGTGGATTTTCCTGAGGAAATATAGACATAGTACGTAGAAATTGAAAGGGAAGAATTTGATATTAACACATCATGCATTATTTTTTTTTCAAATAGAATTACATTCTAACATTCCCTTTGATTTTTCTATTGATATAACATACCTTCAACAACCATTGGATCATAAAGAAGATTTTGTGCAAGTGGAAACCAAGAAAGAAGAGGACTCATTCATTATCCTACCCCCACCTTTCAAGTATTATGTAATTCTCATAGGGGTGTATTTTTTGTACTATATACTTGGAGTCCTAAACAAAAAGGAAGAGGTGTATGCTGGAAAGAAGAATTTTTATTGGTTCATGAGAAAGAAACCTCACCCACCTTCAGATTGGGGATAACCGATTAGAACTGCCCCTCTAGTGGCAGTCAAAACCCAGGGCCCACTTGGGGGATTAAACCAAGTTCTCTCCTTCTATTCTCATCATATTTCTACTTTTGTTTCTTTCAATAAATATCTTATGTTTTCTTTTTATTTTTAGGTTTTCAAAGTGCAACACTTATGAGCTTAACTCAATTTTGCACTGCAAATAAATCAGGTTGTACCTATCCATTATACTTAATTCTTTGTTGTGAATCAATCAAAAATCTTCTTACATGTTAAATCCATTTTAATTCACTGAGGGCACTGCATCAATTAAGTGTGGGGGAGGGAACCTTTGTAGTTTAGAATTTTCATTTTATGTTTGTTTAAAAAAAAACAAAAAAAAAAACAAAAAATGAGTGTTTTCATAATTTTCTGTGTTTATATTTCAATTTTTGGTGTGTTTTTGAAACTTTTGAGTTGAAATGATTATCATTACCATTTTTGAAACCCATGTCAATGAGTGAACCAATCTATTCCATGAAACTGAACTTAAATGAATGCTGAAATGACTTTGTTTTGAGTTCAAATCTTTTGGAATTTCATGAAAAGTACATTTATTTTTGAATCTCATGCCATATTTCACTATCTATATCTTTGAAATCAATTTCTTGTGAGACTTCTAAACCATTTTTGTCATATTCTTTTCATTCACCTCATTTTTGAGAGAACCAGACCATGCTTGCTTTAACCAAAATTTGATTAATTCCTTTCAAAACTTGAGGGTTTGGGGTACGTGTGTTTTAAATGTTTGAGGCATTTATTTGGTTTGATACCCCATTTTCAAAATAATCCTTTTCATTATGGCCCACCTTTACATTTATCCTTCATAAGCCCTTAGTAGCCATGAATGGCCCGTTAGGTTAGCCACATTATAAGCCAATTCTTCCTATCCAACCTGCTCTTGAGGTGAAATTGCATGATCTAGTTGAATTTAAGTGTGGGGGAAGATGTCTTGTGGTGTACTACCTCATTTTGTGATACTTTGGGTGGAAAATAAATTGTTGAAGAGATGTGTGTGATGCTGAAAAATTATTTTACTGAAAGTTGTGCCTTTCTGGAGCTTCCGATGTAAAAAAGGAAAGTTGTGCCTATCTGAAGCTTTCAAGAAAAATCATGTTTGAAAAGATTGAAATTTTTGATGCTGAAATCCTGAGCTGATTAAATGATGACGAAGCCTATTTTCTACAAATGGGAAGAGAAGGAGACCATATTTGAATGAAAATTATAATCTTACAATTTTTCTTCAAAAAGAGCCAAGCCCTCCTTTTTCGTCTCAGAATTTTTAACATCTAAATCCTACCAACCGAAAGGCACAGAACAACCCTGAAAAGTCCTCATGAGAAACACATGTCCTTGAATCACATAGGGTGGAGAAGTAGGAATTTATCAATCCTATAGTGACTCTTGTGTGAGTTTGGATGAGAAAAACCTTGTTCAGCATTTACATTTGTGAGATTAGAGAAAATTCATGCGAGGTAGGTGTTTTGTGTGAATGAGATAAGAAATGAAGTGGAAATATATTAAAATCTAAAATGGAGAACTTGAAATAATTTTTTTTATGAGGCATGATATCTTTTTGTTTATTTGTATGGATTTGGTAGATCTCATTGGTATGTGTTTTGGATTTGATTTGATTTGATTTTTATTTGTCCAGGAGTCCAAGTTCTATGTGTGGGGGAATTGATAGAGAAAATATTTTCAATTAAATTTACATTGAATTTAATTTTTTTAAACCCACAAAAGTGTTACTCTAAGATGAATTGCTTCGTTTTTATGATATTGGTGTTATTTTGAGCTAAACAGTAAAAATGGGCCATTTCAGATTTTTAACAGTTTTAAACTATTTCTGTAGTTTGGCCATAACATTATCTACACTAATCCAAATTTCAAAATTCTTTCTTTTCCAGATTCTACACATCTAGGGATTCATTTACTATTTTTGGACTAAAAGCTGAATCGGCTATATGGAAGCTCAAAATAAGCTCACAAGTGTGAGCATGAAAACTGTTCATAGTTCTGACGATTTTTGGTGTAGGGTCCATAAATAATTCTTGGTGGGCCCAATTATTGTGATATTCGGCGGGTGAACGTGCAAGGCGTTTTAGAACATCTTTCATGAAAGGAAGGCTACGGTAATTGGCCATTTTAAGGGTTATTAAAGCATCCTAATATGGAGGTTTGCGATTTGGCGAGTCTGACTGGACAAAATAAATGCTCAGAGTAAAACGGCCATAACTCTCGGAATACATGTCTAAATCTGCTGAAATTTTGAGGGGAAACGCCCAAGAGAATTATGAACAACATTCAAGAAGGGATCAATGCGTGAATATATCATTTAATGGGTCTATAACGCATCAACATTCTGGGAACAAATTATAGCTATAAAAGGAGGAGAGCTCCACCCTCCCAAAGCATCTCTCATTCCATCCCATTCCTTCTGGGACACCAAGAAGGAGAAACTTTCGGATTTCTCTTTTATTTCTTTTCTTTTTCATAGTTTTGTAATGCCTTCTTCTTCCCCATTCATCTCGATTACCCTTACCATGGTGGGGTAAACATTTAGAGTGATTGGGGAAAGGTTGGTTTTCTATTTTGTAATGCTTGAGTTCTTGGACGTAATTGAATGAAATTTATTTCTTCTTCAAAGTTGTTTTCAATTTCATATAGAGGATTTTATTATCAAGTGCGATCATTCTTGAATTTTAATTCCGTTATTGATTTTTTCCCTTGGTAAAATAATCCTTATCTCCCTCCACTAATTTCTGGTTTATTTACGATTGAATAGACCAGAGATTAGTGGTGAAGTACTTGACGATCGTCAGTACGTGTAAAAGGTGTAGTGAATGTTCTTGATTATTTGGGATAAAAAAACCCGATTGGGTATTGCTCATTTCAATTAAGGATATTCAATACAACTATTTTACACATGGAAGGAGAGTTGACCAAATTGAGATCTTGGTAAGGTTTTCTCTCACCATCATAATTTCACCAAGGAAGTGAGAGGAAACAATTGTGGAAACTCACTTTAATCAACAAAGAAGAAGAGGATTGAATTAAATTGAACAAGGATAACATTAAAATTAGGAAATTGACCCTGAACACATCACCCTTTTTAATATCATTGTATTTCAATCATTTGAATTTCAAATTTCATTTAAAAAACACAACATTTTTACCCTCATTTAAAAGTGAAAAACTGATTTTGTGTGCACTCCTCTTCAGGAGACTTCCTAGGGTTAATCACTAGACTACACTTAAGAAATTTAATTTTTTTTCCATTACCTACAACAAGTGTGCATCAGTACATGCCTTGTTTGATTCAGGAGCGACACACTTCTTCATATCACCTACCATTGTCCATGCTTTTGGACTTAAGGTAGAGAGACTTTCAGTACCCTTGGTGTTGACTACGCTAGCTGGAGGTCGAGCTGACTTGTTTTATGTATATAGAGACAATGATCTAGCATTGGTGTAACATCACATTACTGTTTTAGGTATTCCTAAACCCTTTTTATGTTAATGTTTTTTATGTTAATTGGGAAAAAAAATGCTTTATCAGTAAAAAGTCACGTTTTTGTTAATACACATTACAGAGTGGTAAAACGCCCAATTAATGCTCTGGATTATTCAATTAAATTTTTTCTAAGTTAAACACTATATAAGTACGAGTTGAGGTCTGCAAAGTCTCAAAGAGGACGGAATAAAAATATTAAATTTATTATTTTAAGTAGGAGCAATTTATTCAAAATAATTGAATAACTTCAAAATGGCCTGTCATGTGAGAAATTTGAGGCCATAGTGGTGGACCTCTATAGGATTTTGTGTGTTGCGCTTTTGAGAGAGATACAGGTTTGCAGTTTCATTTTATTCCTTTTATTTAATTTTTCATTTATTTCATTATTTCTATAATTCAAAAAAAAACATCATGAAAAAATGGCCATCCTTGAATTATCAAGGGTTGATTTCAACATTTTTTTGATGATTCCATCATGAATTATTATTTTTGATAATACAATTTATTAAAAAAATAATTTTAATGTAATAATTAAATGGCATGATTATCAACATTATCAAAGAATAATTTTGAAGAATTAGCGAATGATAAATTCATATAATTATCAAAATGTAATTGCATAAAATTATCAAAAGATAATTTTTGTTTTATGAAATGATAATCACATGGGATTATCAAGGTGTAATTAAATAAAAATTTTCTAATGATAAATGCATGTTTTTTTATCAAAGGATAATTTATCAAAATTATCAAAGGATAATTAATATAATTATCAGACGATAACTTTGAGATTATCAAACGTTAATTATTAACATTTTTTAAAATAATAATTGATTTGGTTTATCGAAAGGCAATGACATGTTTTATATAAAATTGAAAGAATAATTGTAAATAATTATAATGCGATAATTACAATAAATTATCACAAGATAATTACAAAATGATGATTTGTAAAGAATACTTATTAGAATATAGTTATTATTTTTTTTAAAAGATAATTGTAAAGTAGTTATCACATGACCAAATTATCTAAATTATCAAAGGATAATTACGTTATTTGTCAAAGGATAATTATTATAATTATAAAATGGTAATTTAAAAATTATTCAATGGTGAAAGAGCACTATCATGGGAGCCCTCAAATGATTAGTGGTTTTTGGGGTACTTAGGTGCAGCAGAGTGGCTGACCAAGGTCGTCTCTCAAAGGAGGAAGTAAATTAAAACAAATTATTAAAGGTATTCTAAAAGTAAAATAGAATAGAATTAAAACACTATTTGAAAGGATGAGGTGTGGTTTCTTATTTTTTATAAAACTTGAAGAAGTTTGCTGGAAGAAGATTGCATTTTTTTTGTTTTTAACTTTGAAATGAAGTTTGATTAAAAAGACACAACAAGAAGATGTTTTTTAGAAAATATTTTAAAAGGAGTAATCGATCTAACTCTAACTCTTCATTTACTTATTAATCATTATCATTTAAATCAATATCTACTTAATTATGATCCCTTAATTTGTTTACCCTCGAACCCTACAAGAGTTAACTTAACCACAAAGATGGAATTACTTAAACCTTAGACTAGCTTCGGAACACGCAATCGCAACACCCTGATTTGATTGTTGTTATAAGGTTAGATTATGGTCAGTGGTTAATTAGAGCACATATACATTCTAGAAATGAGGATGAATTGTTTTTAGGGATTATATTTTAACTCTATAAATTTATCCCGTGTGGTCTTGTATTACCGATTAAGATCGTGCTCTCACAATTTACACAAAATCTCGACCTCACGTTTTTGTGTGTTAATTGTTCAATTGCTTTCTTAGTTTCTTACAATTTAAAAAAACAATTCATGGATCATATTAAGTGAATTACAGTAGCTCAATGATTCAAAATAATTAAATGAAGAGGGTAGAAGATAGATCGATCACTAAAAACTACTCTTCCATGGGTGGTGTTGTCATCGTGGAGACGTTTTGCATGTGCAAAGGATTGAAAGGATAGAACCCAATATTGTCTCCACTCTTGATTCAAACCCAATTAGGAAGATTAAGAGAATAATAAAAGGGAAGAACACAGAAGATTATTTGAATAAAAATTCAAGATACAAACATGAAAGTAAAGAAATACAAAGAGGAGGTG
The DNA here is from genome assembly GCA_963277665.1 of Viscum album. Classification (NCBI taxonomy): domain Eukaryota; kingdom Viridiplantae; phylum Streptophyta; class Magnoliopsida; order Santalales; family Viscaceae; genus Viscum; species Viscum album. The sequence goes on along the minus strand of OY728153.1, from coordinate 1,770,208,744 downwards.
TGAGAGGAGAGCCTTTTTGGAAGAGAGGTTTGCACAAAGCCTTACTTCTCCCAAGAGCTGTGAGGGGCTCCCAAGAGACACCCTTTCTGCCACACCTTCCCAAAGCCTCGAAAAGCCCTCCAAAAGAGTGAAAACTCCCTTTAAATTGAGTTTGTGAGGGCTAAGGTTACATAACTTTATTAAATGTGAAAGGGAAATTCGTCCAAATATTTTAATCCCACTTGAACCGCATATTTGACCTCAAAAATCGTGAATTGTACGTCCTTATAGAAGGATGAGTTGTGAATAATCATGTCTCTGAGCTTCCCTCAAAATTTGGGCTCAATCCAGGCCTGAATGAAGAAGATATAGCCTAAATGGTGAAGTGATGTCCAATATGGATAGTTCAGTTCATCTTTGTCTTCATGTCCCATTTACTCCACGCAAGTGCATGATCCAGCTCACATGTCCTGAATAGAATTTGTATCCCATTACGTCAGGAACACATTTAAAAAATTTTAAGTCAAAATAATTTACAGAAAAATATTTATACCCGAAATACTATAGTGATTTTTAAAAGGGTAAAACTGAAATTTTCATCTAATTTGCAAATGAATGATCTAATCCCAAATATTTCATAATTGAACATATTTAGCATAATATGAGGAAATTATATCATCTATTATCAATAGAATATTCAATAAAATTTTGTTTTATCAACTCCCCCACACTTGGCACTTGGACTCATGAACGAGTAAACATCAAAAGAAAATCAAAGAAAATTTAGAAAACATATCAATGAGATCCACCAATTTCATACCAAGAAACAAAAGATATCATGCCTCATCTATAAACTATTATTTCAAGTGCTTCATTTAAGATCATTCAACATATTTCTTCTTAATTTATCCTCCCATGCACACAAAACACTTACCTAACATTCATTTTCACTCATCACATAAATGTCAATTTTTTTAGCAATGACTTTCTCATCCAAACTCATACAAGGGTCACCATAGGCTTGATAAATTCCTATATCTCCACCTAATGTGAGTTAAGGACATATGTTTATCATGAGTACTTTTCAGGGTTGTTCTGTGGCTTTCGATTGGTAGGATTTAGATGTTGAAAAATTCTGAGGCTGAATGAGGAGGGATTGACTGTTTTTGAAGTGAAATAACCTTATTATAGTTTTCACTCAAGTATGGTCTCCTCCTCACTCACCACAGTAGAAAGTAATATCCATCAGTATAAAAAATCAATGAAATTTAGAACCCTTCATTATTTCAGTAGCAAAAATTCCAATATCCTCAAACAATATTTTTCTTGAAAGCTCTAGAAAAGGCACAACTTTCTTTCTCCATTAGAAGCTCCAGAAAGGCACAACTTCACTAATCATGAATGCTCCAGAAAAGACACAACTTTCAACAGAACATTTTTTTTTCAAATAAAGATCATCTCTTCATCATTTTATGTTCCTCCCAAAGTATCTCCAATTGAGGTATCACAACACAAAGACACCTTCCCCCACACTTAAGTTTAACTAGATTATGCAATTTCACTTCAAGAGCAGGTTGGATAGGAAAAATTGGCTTGTAATGTGGCTAACCTAACAGGCTGTTCATGGGTTCTATAGGTTACAAGGATTAAATGTACAAGGTAGTCTAGAATCAAAAGAATTATCTTGAAAATGGGGCTTTAAAACCAAAGAAATGCCTCAATCATTTAAAAACACATGTATCTCAAACCCTCAAGTTTTGACAGGAATAAATCAAATTCTGGTTAAATCAGGCATAGTTTGGTTCTCTCAAGAAGTGAGGTGAATGAAAAGAATATGAAAAAAAAGGTTCAGAAGCCTCACAGGAAATCAATTTCAAAGATAAAGACAGTGAGATGTGGCATGGGATTCAAAAATCAGAGTACTTGTCATGAAATTCCCAAAGAATTGAACTTGAAACAAAGTCATTTTTAGCATTCATTTAAGCTCAGTTTCATGGAATAAATTGGTTTACTCATTGACACAAGTTTAAAAAATGGAAAGGATAATCATTTCAGCTCAATTTTTTTATTTTTATTTAAAAAAAACACACAAAAAATGATAAAGAAACACACAAAATTTTTGAAAACACACAATTTTTTTTAAACAAACAACAAATGAAAATCCTAAACTATAAAGGTTCCCTCCCCCACACTTAAAATATTTCATTTTCCTCAATGTGAACCCATGAGATGATATGTGCACATGAAATGCATAATTTTATTTAGGACAGGTAATATAAAAGTGAAAGGGTTAGGAACAGCCTGATATTCTCAAGTAATGATGGGGTCATGCAGTTTGATGAAATAAACTGCATTAGTAGGAAGTCCCTCGATGTATTTCTTCAAATGTTTCCCATTGACTGTAAAGCTCCTTCTAGTGTCCTCTTGTGTTATCTCCACTACACCATAAGGAAAAACTTTAGACACAACATAAAGACCTAACCATCTGGAACGCAACTTATCAGACATCATCTTCCGTCATGAACTGTAGAAATTGACTTTCTCTTCAACATGAAACTCCTTTTGATGGATCATTCTATCATGAGATGCTTTTTATTTTTCCTTATAGATCCTTGAGTTCTCATATGAAGACAATCGAATCTCCTCAAGCTCTTGAATTTGTAGCTTCCTTTGGATTCCATCTTGGGAAAAATCCATGTTGCATTTCTTTATAGCCCAATAAGCCTGATGCTCAACTTACATGGGAAGATGACACACTTTCCCAAAAACAATCCGAAATGGGGACATACCAATGGGTGTCTTGTATGCTATCCTATAAGCCCACAATGCATCATCCAAGCACTTTCTCTAATCCTTCCTATTTGGCTGCACAGTTTTCTCTAAAATCTATTTCAACTCATGATTTAAAACCTCAGCTTGGCCATTTGTTTGGGGGTGGTATGGTGTCGATGTTTTTTGTGTCACCCCATACTTCTGAAGGAGGGAAGCCAAATTCTAATTGCAGAAGTGTGTCCCTTGGTCACTAATGATGGCCTTCGGTACTCCAAACCTGCAAAAAATTTGCGCTTTGACAAAGTCCACAACAACATGAGAATCATCAGTCTTGGTGGCCTTAGCCTCCACCCATTTACTCACATAATCAACAAAAACCAAAATGTACAAAAAACCAAAGGAACTAGGAAAAGGACCCATAAAATCGATGCCCCATACATAAAAAATCTCACAGAATAGTATGGGTTGTTGGGGCATCTCATGTCTCCTAGAAATGTTCCCAATGTGTTGGCAATGATAGCATGACTTAAAAAACACATGAGCATCATGGAATAAGTTAGGCCAATATAATCCAGAGTCCAAAACTTTCCTAGCTGTCCGTTGGGGTCCAAAGTGTCCACCACGAGCAAGTGTATGATAAAAATATAAAACAGACTCTAACTCATGATCAGGAACACACCTCCTAATAACTTGATCACTAAACATGCGCCAGAGGTATGGATCATCCCAAACATAATACCGAGACTCACTTTTTAATTTTTAGACTTGATGTTTCTTTAAATTTGCAGGGATTTCAGAGGAAACAAGGTAGTTAACTAAATCTGCATACCAAGGATGCATACCTGAGATAGAATAAAGATTCTCATCAGGGAAAGTGTCCCGAAGTGGTACCTGGTCCAAGGTATCATCATCTAGTGTCTGAGTAAGCCTACTCATGTGGTCCACCGCCAAGTTTTCTGACCCCTTTTTTTCCTTTATCTCAATATCAAATTCCTAAAGAAGGAGCATCCATCGGAACAGCCTGGGCTTTGCATCTGGCTTATTCAAGAGGTACCTCAGAGTTGCATGGTCAGAAAAACAACTACTTTAGAGCCTAATAAATATGAATGGAATTTATCTAAACCAAATATGACAGCAATAAACTCCTTTTCCATGGTTGTGTAGTTTTATTGGGCTGAATCTAGTGTCCTCAATGCATAGGCGATCACATGTGAACGTCCCTCCACCCTCTGAGATAAGATAGCTCCAACTACGAAGTTGGAGGCGTCACACATAAGCTCAAAAGGAATCTCCCATCATGGAATCTGTATGATATGTGGAGTGGTCAGACACTTCTTTAGCTCATCAAAGGAAGTCCTGCAAGAATCATCAAACACAAAATCAGAATCCTTTTGAAGTAATCGTGACATAGGAAGAGAAATATTACTAAAATCTTTGATGAAGTGCCGATAAAATCCTGCATGCCCTAGGAAACATCTAACATCACACACACATGAAGGACATGGTAAGGATGAAATAATGTCTACCTTAGATCTATCAACCTCTATCCCATGTTTTGACACTACATTCCCTAAGACAATGCCATGCTCTTCCATGAAATGACACTTTTCAAAGTTCAGGACCAGATTCTTCTCAATACAACGATTCAAAACCTTTCCCAAACTACTTAGACATTCATCAAATGAAGACCCATACACTGTAAAATCATCCATAAATACCTCCATGCAGGTCTCAATAAAATTAGAAAAAATACTCACCATGCATCTCTGGAAGGTACCTGGGGTGTTGCAAAGTCCAAATGGTATCCTTCAGTAGGTAAACGTGCCAAAGGGACAAGTGAATATAGTCTTCTCCTAATCCTCCAGAGCTATAGGAACCTGAAAATATCCAGAAAATCCATCCAAGAAACAATATTGTGTCTTCCTAGCTAGTCTCTCAAGCACCTGATCAATAAATGGGAGGGGAAATGGTCTTTGTGAGTAGAATGATTTAGTTTTCTATAATCAATACACACACACCAACTGTTTTGTACCCTCATCGGAACTAACTCATCTTTCTCATTTTTAACAATAGTAACACCACTTTTCTTAGGCACAACCTGAATAGGACTTACCCATTGAGAATCTGAAATGGGATAGATTATACCTGCCTCGAGCAAATTTTCAACCTCTTTTTTAACAACCTCCAGAAGGGTTGGATTGAGTCTTCTTTATGGTTGCCTCACCAGTTTAGTCCCATCCTCCAAGATAATCCTATGAATGCAAATGGAGGGGCTAATACCTGATATGTTTTCCAATGTCCAACCAATTTCCCTAATGTTATCTCTCAAAAGATTCAAAAAAATTTCTTCATGTTCAAAAGAGAGATTTTTAGCAATGATAACAAGTAATCTATCACCACTCAGCAAGTATGTATATTTAAGATTTGGGGGCAATGACTTGAGTTCCAATGTAGGGGGGTGATGTATGGATGGAGAAATTGATGCAACAAACATATCTACACAATGAACATCAGTATCAGAATAAAAATCATCAAAATTAGAAAATAATGCATCAAATCCATCAGCATACTCAATAACCATGTCATAATTAGAGTTTATATGATCAGAATTTGAATCCAAATCCAAATCAAATTCAAGAGAGGTTTTTCCATCAAAAATAGGTGTGGAAGTACTCTTATACATCAAACTAGAACCAATACGCATAATCTCCCTAAGCACAGGACAATCAAAATCCATGGAGTTTTTACTTGGTGGTTCAAAATGGGAGATAACAAAAGCAGAATGGTCCTCAGAGGGGTACTTCATGGAGTCCATAACATTAAAAATTACAAATTCATCTCCAAACTCCATGGAAAGTGTACCCTCATGAACATTTATGATAGTTTTTGCAGTTTTTAGGAAGGGTCTACCTAAGATAATGGGAGCAGGAGAACTTACCTAATCATCCTCCATTTTGAGAACATAGAAGTCTGTTGGAAAGATCATGTCTCATACCTGTACAAGTACACCCTCAAGGACTCCCACTGGATATGCCGTAGCTCTATTTTACAATTGCACCACTACTCTCGTCGGCTTCAACTCACCAACCTATAAAGAAGAGAATATAGAGTGAGACATCACATTTATTGAATCTCCTAAATCACAAAGAGCATCAGAGAAGTGCAACTCCCCCATGGTACATGGGATGGTGAATGTCCCGGGATCCTTGGACTTTGTTGGCATTGCTAGAGTTGGTGTAATGAGTGATGAGACATTCCTTCAAAGGTTGATCCTCTCATTTCCCTTGAGCCCTCTTCGATTGGTGCAGAGTTCTTTTAAGAATTTGGCATACCTTGGGATTTGTTTGATGGCTTCAAGTAGAGGGATGTTGATCTCAACATGCTTGAATGTGTCTAAAACCTCTTTTTGCATCGCCTCTTCAGCCATATTCTTGGTTTGAACAACCCTATTTGGAAAGGGAAGAGGTTTAGGAGGAACATCATCAATCTTTTTTATACCTTTATCTTTCTCCTTGGGTTTCTCATTAGTTGGTATGGAATGGGGCTTCTCCAGAGTTGAGGTGAATCCCAGTGGAATGATAGGTGGAGAAGCATCAGTTGTTTGCTTCCTGCTTCTCAATGTAATGGAACTGACATTCCCCTTTGGATTGGGAGTAGGTTGGGAAGGAAGATTTCCAGAATTATTACTTACCAGTTCATGGAGGGCAGTGGCAATCTGGCTCATTTGAGTCTTCAAATCCCTCAACTCTGAACCTTGACTCTTCAGCTCATTCTGTTGATTAAGAACAATTTGTTTCAAAAGATCATCAATGTTAGAGTCTACCTTGTGTTTTAGATCCCCTTGTTGTTGACTTGTTGATTTTTGAGCTTCAAATCTCCTTTGGGATTGTTGGAAACCCTGTTGGTAAGGTGGAGGCTGCTGGAAGTTTGGTTGAAAAGGGGGCCTTTGTTGTTTCCCAGAACCATACCTCATGTCTGATGGATCCTTCCACCCTTGGTTGAATTTTGGTGCAATGGAGTCATACTTATTTTGGGGATGTGGTTGTTGTTGTTTCTGATATGGTCTCCCAGGTAATACTGTTGCACAGTCTTCTATTTCCTGTAGTTGGGGGAAACAGTTAGTTGGGTGGCTTGTCTCAGTGAAAATGCCACAAGGCCTTGAAGGAGTGGGTTGGAATGTCTTTTGATCCAAAGAAATATGGCTCACCATAGTGGTCAATTCTTCCAACTTGGTATCAATCAAATGACTTTCAAGAGAAGGACTTACCTGATGTACTCCCCTGACATGTGGTGTACCTATATTGCCAAATTGTTGGGAGTTTTGGGAATCTTGTCAATCAATGCACATGTGGATACTGGTGTCTTGTCCACCAATGCCCCTCCTACTGCGGCATCTACCATGCTCCCCTCCATAGGTGTGAGTCCTTCATAGAAGTACTGAATGAGGAGTTTCTCACTGATTTGGTGATGTGGATAGCTTGCACAAAACTTCTTGAATTGCTCCCAGTACTCATACATTGACTCCCCTTGTGCTTTCTTGATCCCCGAGATCTCCTTACAAATGGAAGTGGTCCTCGATGCTGGAAAAAATATCTGCAAGGAAAGGCATTTCAAATCGTTCCAACATGTTACATCTTCAGGTTGTAAATAGTAAATCCAATACTTTGCAGCTCCATCAAGTGAAAATGGGAATGATCTTAATTTGATTTTATCTTCATAGAAATTTATAGGTTTTAGGGTTGAGCAAACCATATTAAATTCTTTCAAATGTTTATTGGGATCTTCACCAGAGAGGCCATGAAACTTTGGAAGTAAGTGAATTAACCCAGATTTTAGTTCAAAGTCCGATTCGAGATTTGGGTATGCAATACAATTGGGTTGATAATTAATATCAGGTGCATCCAATTCTCGAATGGTTATATTTAGCTCATTGTTATTATTTCTAGCAATTGGTTCTTCTTTTATGTTTGAATTTGAATTGCTTCAAATTTCAATGTTTCCAGAATAGAGGAATTCACCAACTAGTTGAATATTGAAACTTCCCGTAGACTGAGACTGTCTGATTCGAGCTTGAAGGCTACGTTCAATCTCAGGGTCAAGATTTAAGAGATCCTTGGGATTAGTTCGTGTCATAAACAAAAAAAAATGAAAATAGTAAAAGTGGACCATAAGAAAAAATGATAAGTTTGAGTTGATGGTCCAAAAATAAAAGAAGAGGATGAAAAAATGAAAACTTGAGAAAGGGGAAAGATGAAAGAGAGAGGTGAAGAAAATAATAAAATGAAAATTAAAAGAAATACATTTAAATGGTTGAATAAATTACATGCCTCCCCAGCAACGACGCCAATTTTAAAGAGCGTTTTCGTGGGTTCCCTCAAATGATTAGTGGTTTTTGGGGTACTTAGGTGTAGTAGAGTGGCTGACCAAGGTCGTCTCTCAAAGGAGGAAGTAAATTAAAACAAATTCTTAAAGGTATTCTAAAAGTAAAATAGAATAGAATTAAAACACTACTTGAAAGGATGGGGGTGGTTGATTATCGTTTATAAAACTTGAAGAAGTTTGCTGGAATAAGATTGCATTTTTTTTGTTTTTAATTTTGAAATGAAGTTTGATTAAAAAGACACAACAAGCAGATGTTTTTTTAGAAAATATTTTAAAAGGCGTAATCGATCTAACTATACCTCTTAATTTACTTATTAATCATTATCATTTAAATCAATATCCACTTAATTATGATCCCCTAATTTGTTAACCCTCAAACCCTATAAGAGTTAACTTAACCACAAAGATGGAATTACTTAAACCCTAGGCTAGCTTCGGAACACGCAATCGCAACACTCTGCTTTGATTGTTGTTCTAAGGTTAGATTATGGTCAGTGGTTAATTAAAGCACATATCCATTCTATAAATGAGGATGAATTGTGTTTAGGGATTATATTTGAACTCTACAAATTTATCCCGTGTGGTCTTGTATTACCGATTAAGATCGCGCTCTCACAATTTACACAAAATCTTGACCTCGCGTGTTTTTGTGTTAATTGTTCAATTTCTTGATTAGTTTATTACAATTTAAAAACACAATTCATGGATCATATTAAGTGAATTAAAGTATCTCAATGATTCAAAATAATTAAATTAATAGAGTAGAATATATATCGATCACTAAAAACTACTCTTTCATGGGTGGTGTGGTCATCATGGAGACGTTTTGCATATGCAAAGGATTAAAAGGGTAGAACCCAATCTTGTCTCCACTATCGATTCCAAAACAATTAGTAAAATTAAGAGAATAATTAAAGGGATGAACAACGAAGATTATTTGAAGAAAAATTCAAGATACAAACATGAAAGAAAAGAAATACAAAGGGGAGGTGTGAGAGGAGAGCCTTTTTGGAAGAGAGGTTTTCACAAAGACTTACTTCTTCCAAGAGTTTTTAGGGGCTCCCAAGAGACACCCTTTTGGCCACACCTTACCAAAGCCTCGACCATCCCTCCCAAAGAGTAAAAAATCCATTTAAATAGAGTTTGTGAGGGCTAGGGTTACATAACTTTATTAAATGTGAAAGGGAAATTCGGAAAAATATTTTAATCCCACTTGCACCGCATAGTTGACCTCCAAAACGCATGAATTGTCTATCCTTATAGAAGTATGAGTTGTACATAATAATGTCCCCGAGCTTCCCTCAAGATTTGGGCTCAATCTAGGCCTTGATGAAGAAGATACGACCCAAATGGTGAAGTGATGGACAATCTGGATAGTTCAGTCCATCTTTGTTTTCATGACCCATTTACTCCACTCAAATGCACGATCCAACTCACATGTTCTGAATAGAATTTGTATCCCATTACGTCAGGAACACATTTACAAAATTTTAAGTCAACATAATTTACATAAAAATATTTATGCCCGAAATACTACAGTAAATTTTAAAAGGGTAAAACTGGAATTTTCATCTAATTTGCAAATGAATGATCTAATCCCAAATATTTCATAATTGAACATATTTAGTATAATGTGAGGAAATTATATCATCTATTATAAATAAAATATTCAATAAAATTGTGTTTTATCAAAGGTAGATAAAATATTACCGCATGTAATATTTTAATCCATAATTGGAAAATTATTTAGGAGAGAGAAAATATCATCGCATGTGATATTTTATTTCCTTTTGAAACAAAATATCTGATTCTGGTTCTAGGAACCCTTGATGAACGTCGACCATTGGTGTATCAATGCTTATGATAATAAGGCCGTGAGGAGGTGTTTTGAACCACATAGGGTGGTTTATTTTCACCGCTAACATCGAAGACCTTGAGGTAGATGATTCTATTTTATTTAGCCAAATTGATTATCCTTATATTTTTTTGATTTATTTCAATTGATGATTTAAATTCAATTGCTCAATTTTGATTTCAATTAAGTTGATAAAAACCTGATTCCAATGAATCGAGGTATTTTAAATGGTTTTGGCATGAAAATTTGGAAAAACCCCCAATTCCATTGAATTGGGTGTGTTTATGGAAATTGTCTAATTTAAATTGTTTAATTTAAATTTTGGATTTGATGGAATTGATTTTAATTAAATTATTGAATTTAATTTTGGAAATAAATTGTGTAATGATGGAATTGGTTTTTAATGGATTTCAAACAGGTGAAAATGGCTTAAAATGATTTGATAGAAGCCCATTGGTTTTATCTTGTGAAAAGGCTTGTTTTGAATAAAACCTGTTTTGGTTTTAAATGGAAAGAAATTGGAACTTTTGAAATGGAAGAATGAGATTGATCATATTTTTAAGCAGTCTTAAAATAGTTCACCCATCATGTAAGAGTGCATGCAAGCCTTAGGTAGTTAGTGAGTTATTTGGATACACTCTACGCTACGACAACGTTCTAAAACATACTTGCGGCGGGTCACATCCCCGACAGGTTGGTGACGAGTCTCCTTTGGCCAGTGTCATAGGGACGTGTGTATACACATTTTTTTGAGTTCACATAGAGAGTGCGGAATCCTATAACTTGTTAATACTATCATAACTTTTGTAAGATGACCATGTTGCTCACTTGTTTATTTATATTTGAGATATAAATGTATGCCACTACTTTTGAACTGCTTTACATGCCTGCTGAATTTATATAAACTGTTTTATATAAATGTTTTATTTAAGCCATTGTTTTAGAAATATTCCATCATTTTTTAAAATCATTGCTTAAAATATTTATTTCCATCATTTGAAAATGTATATTATGTTTTGTTTAAATATGATTTTGAATTGCCAAACCTGTTTACTTTAAAATTTAAAGTTTTTATGGATAATCTATATTTGGCATCTATTATGGAATCTTTGGTGGTATCCTACTGGGCTTAGGCTCACACCCTACTTTTTCCTTCGGGTGTTTGTAGACTTTCTTCTTCCAGGTTCGAGCAAAGGGAAGGGATCTCTTGGAGGTGGATCCAGCTGTTGAGTTTTGGTCTTGGTGAGTTGTGTCCTTAGGGACCTTGGGGTTGTTTCCCCTTTTTATTAATTGGGTTATAGTACTTTGGGATTTCTATGCCATGTTGTATTCTGGTACAACAATCCCAGTGGAGTTTCTTTTGTTATGCATACTGCTTTGTTTCCTTTTGATTCCGCATTCTTGTGGAAAATATTGTTCCCACTTGTATGTTTTACAATGCCAGGTGCTATTCACCAACCCGTGGAGATCGGGAATGCCCTTCGGGCTATGTCAGGGCCGGCTTGTTTATCGGGTTACCAGGGTACCCGGACTGGTTTGTGACAGTTGGGGAAACATCGTTCTTGGGGAGATTTCCTATGTTTGCAGATACAAGCATATGACATCATCCTTGGTATGGATTGGTTATATTCTGTGTAGGCTATCATGGATTGCTTCAGGAGGCAGGTTTTGTTCTTTGATACTGATGGAGAGCCAACAATGTTTGTTAGCGATCGTGACCCTCAAATGGGTCAGAGGTGTGTTCCATCCTTGTCATCTTTGATGGCCGAGTTGATGCTGAGTTCGTCGGAGGTTCAATAGTCAGTATTTTCCAAGGTCATAGAAGAGTACTCCGATTTCTTTCTAGAGAAGATTGTAGCATTACCTCCTTGACGAGAGATCAAGTTTGGGATCAAACTACAGCCATGTATGTGTTCTATCTCTACGTCTCCGTATATGATGTCACCTTTTGAGTTGCGAGAGCTGCGTATATAGATTGATGGTCTGTTGCAATGTGCTTTTGTTCATCCAAGTGTATCACCGTGGGGTGCACCAGTTTTGTTCATGAAGAAGGCTAATGGAAGTTTGCGGTTGTGTATCGATTATTGTCACTTGAACCACGTGATAGTGAATAACTGTTATCATCTTCCACATATTGATGATTTATTAGATCAACTAAAGAGTTTAGGTTGGTTCTCAAAGATATATTTGTGGCCATTAGATCATTTGATGTGTGTGAAGTATGAGGATACCTCGAAGACTGCTTTCCATTGTCATCATGGTCATTACGAGTTTGTTGTGATGTCGTTCGGTGTGACGAATGCTCCAGTTGTGTTTTGAAGGAACCAGGAGCATAGCAGAAGCCCAAAAGTGGTAATTTTAAAAAATTTCATCGAAGAACAACATGAACATGTCGGCGTCAATGAATCGTTGTTCTATTAATTCTTCAAGATCACGCATGAAGAGTTTTAAGCACATAATTTAAACCATAAAAACTTGGTTTAGATCTGAATCCGTGCTCAACTTCTGCTCATCGTTGGTGATCATTGCTTGAATAATTCAAAACCAAATTCTTTTAGATCGTCCACACATGCTTTAAGAAACTGCGGGAGCACCGATCGTCATAATCTGGGTGCTAGCGCGGACATACGAGGACTCTTTCAACACTCTGATGATCGCCGCATCGCTCTACTTGTGATGCCTGAGAGAGAGCTCGATCCGAGCTCTTGGATCTATACTTTCTCTCTCTAGATCATGAGAGAGAGAATAGGAGATAAAAATCCCAAGAATAGTCCCTGGTGGGAGGCTCTTCTCTTATATATATAGTGTGTAATTAAAATACCTGGTATTGCCTCTCTAGCCCTTGATTACTTAATGCACTATAAATGACATGTTATGACTACTAATTTGAGTCATAAAAATTATTATCACTTTACTATAATATATTAAATATATTACTTGATAATAAATGAGTCGTTAACTCAACTCATCTTTCCCATAAATATTAATTGAACCTTGAATATTTTAATATTCGTTCAAATAATATTTTTTATGTATTTACTTAAAAACTTGTAAATACATTTAATAACTAAATTTAATGCTTATTAATCTTAAATTTAATAATATGAATTTATTTATTGAATTGGTGATCGTATCTCCTTGGAAAAATCCCAGACCCCAGTGGTGGGGCCCACCATGTCCAAAATTCCTATTCAACTGAATATGGCAGATTCTCGAATATGCTATTATGTGTAACCCTCTAGGCTCTTATCTCAATAGCAGTGAACAATATTCACAGACCAAGAGTGGGATCGTGCAACCCATCATGGACCCTAAAGAGATGGATTATCACAGCAGCGACAACCAACCTATGAACACATACTATGTAATATAATCTCTTTGTCTTTAAATATCTCATAAAGTAGGACACACACTCAGTTCATCACCTTTTAATTGATTTATTGTTTGTTGATCCAACTGGATGGACTTATCCTCGACTACCATGACCATAGTCTTATGAAGGTACCACCATCCTTATCAACATGGCACAAGATATACTACTTCTGTAACCCGAAAGCGACAAATCCTTTCTTGACCATTCAACCAATGTCATGCCACCAATTATGCACCCAACAAAAAGTACCTTCCTACGATTTAAATATCATGGTTTTCATCTTGCATCAAAGTACGCAATCAAATGACATACATTGGTAATGATCTCAAGTTAGGAGACCATTACACATTATTGTAGATAGGAACATCCAATGACATCCAAACATGTAGTGTTCCTATTGGAGGGTCTGTCCTCATGATCTCACTACCAGAGATCACCATGTGAGAACTTCATGAGAAGAAGTATCAATGCTTATGAGACCCCAACAACTGATAGTCAAACATATATTGTGTCTAGTCAGTACAATGTACCTAGACCATAATACATATTTAAGATTAATATCATAGTATCTCTAGGTTCTCATTATAGCTCAGGATCTACTATAACATTTCGATACGAAAATTAATCTATGGACATTACCATTAAATAGTGGATACAAAAATATCCACACTATAATGGTAAGTAATCATCATGTATATCTAACTTGTATGCATGATATGGTAATCAAAAGCACTGTATAGTTGGGTCTAGGGAACCCATTATTTCAACATGTTCATGGAGTTAATGAACGTTGTGTTCCATGAGTTCCTAGATAAGTTCATGGTAGTTTTAATCAATGACATCTTTGTGTTCTCCATGTTCGAAGAGGAGCATATAGAGAATCTGCGTGCCGTTTTGGGAGTTCTTCATCGTGATTAGTTGTTTGGGAAGTTGCTTAAGTGCGAGTTTTGGGCTTGAGAAGTCTGTTTCTTGGGGCACATTGTATCTCAATAGAGAGTAACTGTGGATTCGTCGAAGATAGAAGTAGTTGTGTCTTGGGCAGTCCCCAAGATTGTGGTAGAGGTGTGAAGTTTCTTAGTCTTGAAGGCTATTACAGGAGGTTCGTAACTGATTTCTCTCGGGTTGCAACTCCTCTGACAATGTTGACTAGAAAGGATCACGCGTTCTTATAGACTGATTAGTGTCAGACAACTTTTGATTATATGAAGGAGAAGTTGGCCAGTGTTCCAGTTCTTTGTCTTCCAATATAAGGAGTTGAATTTGAGGTTTTCTGTGATGCTTTATGTCTTGGTTTAGGATGTGTTTTGATGAAGTAGGTATTGATCATTTCTTATGGGTCTCGGTAGTTACTACCCCATGAGTATAACTATGCCACCCATTATCTTGAGTTAGCGACGACGGTGTTTTCTCTGAAGTTGTGGAGACATTACCTCATTGAAAATTGCTTTGTGGTCTTCACCGATCATAAGAGTCCGAGATGTGTTTTCTCCCAACGTGACTTGAATTTTCACCAGTGTTGGTGGATAGAGTTATTATAGGATTACAATGTCAAGATTTAATATAGACCTGAAAAGGGGAATGTCATGGTCGATGCGTTGAGCAGGAAGTTTCACAGTGATGAAATGTGAGAATCAGGTGATTCCCAGAGAGCGATGGAAGAAATTTCAGCATTTCACCTAGATATGGGAGAAGTCGGTGGCAGAGGTTAACTTTTTCAGATGACAGTGCAGTCATCTCTGGTGCAGTGGGTGGAGGAATCCCAGTTGGGGGATCTTGAGGTGGAGGTTTGGAGAGACCAAGTTGTTTGTGGCGAGGCCTATGATGTTTGGTCTGAAGATGAACAATACTAAGTGTTGTTTTATGGAAGACTTTTCATTCCTTTGGAAATGCATGAAATGATTCTCAGAGAGTTCCATAGTTCGCCTTTGGCTGTACATCTTGGCATGAAAAAGATGCACTGAGCTTTGAGAGTTCAGTTTTTGTGGCATGGCTTGAAGCGTGCAGTTGTAGAGTTCGTGTCCCAATGTTTGATCTGCCAGAAGGTGAAGGTCGAGTACTGTGTTCCTGGTGGTTTGCTCCAACTGTTAGATGTTCCTCAATGGAAGTGGGAGGACATCTTGATGGACCTTGTTATTGGTTTACCTCAAGATCAGGGAGACTATGATGCTATATGGGTGGTAGTGGATTGTTTGACAGAATTAGCCCACTTTTTAGTGATCAAGGAATCGAGATCAGTAGAGGTTTTGTCGAGGCTGTATCTGGAGGAGGTAGTGAGACTCCATGTGGTTATAAGGATGATCATTTCCAATCGAGATCCTCATTTTACCTTCAGGGTGTGGAGAGGTCTCCAAAATGATTTTTGTTCTCAGCTATGCCTTAACACTTCCTTTCATCTGCAAGAGAATGGTCAAACAGAGCAGACCATCCAGAATCTTGAGGAAATGTTGCGCTCTCATGTCCTAGATTTTGGAGGTTCATGGATGAGGAACCTTCCCTTGGTAGAGTTCACTTACAAAAATAGTTTTCACTCCACCATAGATATGATGCCATTTGAAGCCTTGTATGGACGACCTTTACATTCTCCATTGTGCTGGATTGGGGTTAGAGAGTTAGTAATTCTCATACCGAAACTGGTATAGAATACAACATAGATGATTCAGGTGATTAGCGAGAGGATGAAAGTAGCATATGATCATTATAAATCCTATGCCGATCATAGGAGGAGACATCTGGAGTTCGATGTTGGTGATCACATGTTCTTGAAGGTGAATCCCCATCGTGGGTAGTGAAGGTTTGGTCGTGGGAGTAATATTTATCCTCGGTTTGTTGGGCCTTTCAAGGTGTTAGCTCACGTTGGAGCTATGGTGTATCAGATAGTGTTTCCCCCACAGATGAGCCATCTACACGATGTTTTTCACATTTCAAAGCTCTATCATTATCTTTATAACGATTCTCACGTCATCTATTGGGGCAAGATCGATGTTGATGATGATGCGACCTTCAAGGAGTTGCCTGTAGAGATCCATGACCGCCCAAAGAATGTGTTTCATGGGCATGCTATCCCCTTGGTTTGTGTCTTATGGTGGCATGGTGGCGTGGAGGAGAGTACTAAGGACTTTGAGTCACGGATACACTCTTAGTACTCCGAGTTGTTCAATGTTTATCTCTTCTCTTGTAACACTATTCGTTTTGTGGTGGTAGAATTTTTTCTGGTTTATGAGATGAGTTTCTCTTGTTGCTTGTTGTGGCTTACTCTCTTTGAGAGGTATCTCCCCCGGGAGAGTGTTTAGGTGCTGGTTGTGCTTGTTGCATGGTTTCACATTGTTCTTTTGATGAGGTGGTTGAGCTCATGTAGTGGTGAGATCCTTGAGTGGTATCTTGTGGGGTGGCTGTTTGGACAACCCTTTTCATTTTCCTATATGGATTGGTTTTTGATTCTCGAGGATGAGAATTTTTTGAGAGATATCTAATTTAAGGGCCCAGATCTGAGGAGACCTATCCTTTTCATGTTTTCGAGGCTTGCGGGGCTCAGAGGAGGCTCAGAGGAAGTCTAAAGGGGTTCAAATACTAAAATCTGGAAGTATGGAGAGTTCACACTGTGTAAAGTTACAGGATGTGAAAGTGGGATCCACAATGTGTAATAAATTGGTGTTTTAAAAATAAAAAGGTGATGAATTTTTTGGTGAAAACTGGACCCTGAGGATTACACGATGTGAAAGGGGATTACACGTCATGTAAATCCCCGATTCTTTTTGTTTTAAATGTTTTCAACTGCTTGGGTTTGTCAAACCCTATGACTACAGCGAATCTCTCTCTCATTCTAGGTGACCCGATAACCCCCTCTTCAACATTTTGGGATTCCTTTTTTGGGTATTGATCTCTAGATTTCCTCCTTCGATCCGTAGTGATCCGTCTTCGATCCAAGGTATGTTCTACCTCCATTATTGCGGTCTCTTTGATCCATTTCCTCCTTTTCCTTTTTTCCACGTGATGGTTCTTGATCTCCATGTTCTAATGGAGTTTTTTTGGTTGTTTGTTGGTGCAGTTGTGGCATGGTGTCCTCAGGTGGATGCAGTTCTTATAGGAGAGGTGATCGGGATCCGCATCGTTGGTCCGTTCTCATGCAAAGAATGTTTACACACTTTTTGAGGTAGGGGATTCGTTGCTTCTCTATTTATTTATGTTCAATCTTAGAGATAGCATGATTTAACCTCTTGGATCTCAATAAAATTAACCTAATAATTATTTGAACTAGATTAAATAATTTATATCGATCACATGATGATGTTGTTGTTTTGTACTATGATAAAAATTTGCCTCTTGTTTTTCTAGATAGTTTGATATCTTTTCCTTTCTTGGACTAACATGTTGTTCTTGATGGAAATTAGTAAATAACGTAAAGCTAGAATTAATTTTTAATTAATTATCTAAAGGATTAAAGATTCATATTTTTAATGAATCAAATATGTTGTAATTTTAATGATGCGAGAATGTTTAAAAGAATTTTCCTTCCATGTGTTAATGGACTTGAATAAAGACATGAAGCATGTTTATGCTTATCAATAAAGGAATTAAATTCATGTTAAATTAATTGTTTAATTAATTTGTGATAGCTTGTGCTAACTTGTTTGTTAGGTTTCCCGTAGTTGAAACTAGTGAATAATGAATCGGTTAATTCAAGATGGAATACGAATTGGTTGTGTGATAAATGATAATGCTTTTATAGGGCATGAGTTGCTCTCTTGCTTGTAAAGGCCGAGTGCCTTGTGCTTTGGATCTGTGAGGGCTCATTGTGTGTGAAGGTTAGATGCCTTACTTTAGGACCAAGAACCCGATTGCTATATTTGTTTCTTGTTGCTTGTGATGTGAGTTTGAGATGGATGAGCCTGGAGGGATGTTGTGGTATATGGGGTTGGGAGGTACGGTTGTTGTGGAAACAATTGATGCTTGTGATGACAGGATGCATCGGGATATGCATGTGGGTGTTGGGGAGGACACCGAGGACGATTAAATGAGTTGAAGTTGGGCTTACTCATTGATATGAAAGTTGGGTGCTTGTTTGAATCTGTTGTTTGGTTAACGACTAGGTTGTTTTTTTATCTACTTTTTTCCCCATTGCTTGAGGTAGATGGATGTGCTTGGTTGTATACCTTGTTTGGTAGTTTAGGATGTTTTCCTAGTGTACCTGGTAATATGGAAAGTGATAATGTTAATAAATGAATAAATGTTTAACTCATGGGGTTGGAGCTTACTGAGATACAATGCTGAGGTTATAATTCTAAGAAGCCATGGACTCAGTTTGCTTACTCCTAGAAGGCATGAAACTTTGTTGTGATGCTAATGTAATGTAATGAGGAAAATGTTAATGGTTAATGAATTAATTAACGTAAAGTGAAATTGATGAAAAGGAATGAAGTAATTTAATGTAACTCTTTAATTGTTTTCATGCTTATAGGATATCTAGTCTTAGTAATGGAAACTGGGAGTCCGAGAGACGTTATCTACAGTTGAGTCTGAGACTAGGTTATTCCCACAGCGTGGTTGTGATCTATATTATATCATGTACATTTTGTGTTTTTATATGCTACTCCACCCCGTTGGTTAGGGAAACTGACACCATGGGGATTCTGAGCCCTGAGGGGTGTTTTTTCCAACATCCCAGTGGGAGGATGGATGACTGACTACCCCCATTGGTCTCGCTCTCTTCTCTTGGTAGTTACTTATGCTGGTATGAACGATAGTTAGTTTTCCCTATATATGTGTGTAGAGGCCTGTAATGGCTTGTGGTTATTTCACACACATGTATTCTGGATATTGTTTCTTGAGGACTACTATATGTATAATGTGTATAGGCTGTGATGGATTAATGATCCTTACTTGGTGTATGGGCTGTGATGACTTAAGGTATAATACCTGATGTATGATACACGTTATACGAGCTATGGTGGCTCTCGAAACTACTTGATTACTTTTGGTTACATGGATGTGGTGGTATGTTGCACGAGGTGCACATTTTGGTGCTTCAACCAGGTGTCTTCGGACATCCTTTCTGGAGAGAGATGCCCAGGATGTGCGATGCTGGTGCGGAGCGAAATACTAGTGTGGAAGCGGTAGCGGGATACCCTTGATATTCCTTATTATATTATATGATCTTGTATGCAATACTTGGTGAGAGTAACCATGATGAGGTTGATAACTTAGTATACCTGTTTAAGTGATGAGTTAGTTTTACTTGTTGTTCACTGTGTTTTAGCATGTTTTCTTTACCTTTTGCATGAGAGGCTTCAGGAGGATCCTATTGAGTATACTGTTATACTCACCTTACGTATATATAAACTGTTTTTCAGGTAAGTTAGAGCAGGTTAGTGATCAGGCTGGTTACTACTAGCTTGGGGTTTAACAAGAGCTGTTTGGGCTTCGTGGTTTCTGTTGTCCTTACTTTCTTTTGGTACTTGTAGTTTTCCTTTCAATTGTAGCAGTTCTTGCATGTCATTACATATGTGCACTTATATTTTATTTTATATTGTATTCTGAGAAGGAGTTGGTTTGTGTTTGTCTTATCTCTCTCTTTCACATGTATTCTCCTAGAGGGCAATGCTTCCCATCTGTGTATTTACTATACCCTCGGTGCTTGTCGCGAACCTGAGGCCTACTGGGGGTGGGTCTTGGGTGTCACTATCTCTCTTCTTCCATTGTCATCCCAAAAGGGGTACACCTTGTGGGGAGGGGGTTGTGACATATATCATTTTTTCAGATATGAGGATGATTCATTAGATAAAAATTTAATGATATCCGTTTAGATTAATTTTAGTGGTTTTCGATCACAACAAACTCGTTTTGTTTTATTTTTTAATATTATGTATATAAGTTAGTTCCAGAACATAAAAAGGTTATAAAATAAATTTTTAATCTATTTCAATAATTATAATGGTTTTATGGATAACCTTCAAGGTGGTAAAAGAAAATGAAAATGCATCATCCATGATGGCGGTAAATCGACACATCACGGATGATGATTTCATTTTTTAGAATAAAAGTGATAGGAGAAGGGGTTTGATGATAAATTATTTCATTAACATAATAACATTTTATTATATATAGAATACTATAGTTACCATTCCACTTGGATAAGGGGATATGAGGAGAGAATAAGAAAAGAAATAAATTGAAAATAAACTAAAAGAAAATGAAATATGGTTTCACTTCTTGAATTCTCCTTAAAAACCACCTTAGGGAAATTGTTTTTGGTTTTTTGTTGAGACCAAATGCTCCTGAACATGTGGGTGGGGGGGATTGGGTAGAATTTGTATAAGAATCAAATCTTGGAAGGGGTGATGAGATGAGGTGGCAAGATGTGGTATTTATAGGGGTGAAGAGGATTGTTTTCTCATTATTTTATTCATTACTTTATTATTTTGGCTTTAGACTATGAATAGTTTGAAAATTATTACTAAATATATTAAATAATTAAGGGGATTTCAATATTATGGTGATTACATCAGGAATGACTTAATAAATAGTGTATTTAATGTATAATGTATATATACTATAAATTATCGTATTTTACGATTAAAAAAAATTCAAGTATTTCAGAGAAATACCAAAAATTTAATCTAACCATTTTTTGACATGTAGAATTAAAAAATGAACTCCATTTTATGAAAATAATTTTCTAAATAATGGAAATTTAATTTTTAATTAAAGTTATAATTTACTAGGAAAATACCAATTTTAAAATTATAACTGATTTTATAACCCTTTGAAAAATTAATTAAGGCATCATAAAATTATCTTATAATCATAAGAAAACAAAATTATATTTTATGAATCTATTTTATGAAAATAAATTTTATTTTAAATAACTATATTAATTATAAAATTATAAATAAACATTTATGTTTTATAAAAATACCAACACTCAATTAGTACTTTTTAAAATATTTATTTACTTATACCATGATATAATTATATAATATTATCATTTATAAGATGAATAAATTTTATTTATACTTTAGTAGATGATGTTACTATTCTATTGGGTGAGTTACTATTCTTAATGGTCACATTACTATTCCAAAGGTCAAGTTACTATTCCATTAGTTTAAGTTCCGTAACTTCTAGAAATACCTATTATTCCATTCATTCTTCATTTATAAATTTTATATTGTGTCCTCTATGATTTTATGTGATTTATACTATATGACATAATTATAAGAAGATAATTTTCATTGATAAAATTTTGGGTCGTTACATTCTTCTCCCCCTTATGAAATTTCACCCTTGAAATTTTGTTTTATATTTGAAGTTTAAAACTGGAGAGGGTACTTCTCCTTTATCACTTCCTCCAGTTCCCATGTTGCCTCTTCATATTTATGGTTTCGCCATAATACTTTGACCATGTGAGTAGTCTTATTGCATAGAAATTTATCTCTACGGTCTAATATATTCACTGGCTACTCATCGTAAGGGAATTAATTTTTCAACTATACCACCTTTGGATTTAGTACAAAAGAGGGATCTAATATATACTTCCTTAAGAGGGATACATGTAATAAATCGCATACTTGAGAGATGGTTGGTGGAAGTGATAGTCAATAGGCCACAACTCTGACACGATCAAGAATCTCTAAGGGGACGATGTACCTGAGACTTATCTTTCCTTTCTTCCCAAATCTCATGATCCTCTTCCATGAAGATATATAGAGGAATACCATGTCTCTAACCTTAAAATATAGATCCTATCGATGATTGTCTGCATTGCTCTTCTGTCGAGTTTGGGTTGAATTGATGTGCTGTTGAATGAGTTTCACATTTCTACCATTTATTTGACCATTTCAGGTCATAGAAGCTTACATTCACCGACCTCATCCAAACATTCTTGTATTATACATCTTTTCCTATAAAGGGCTTCATATGGAACCATTTTTATCCTCGAATAGAAACTATTGTAAGAGAACTCGGCTAGAGGCAGATGTTGGTCTTATCCTCCTTTGAAGTCCTTAGAACATGCCCTCAACATGTCTTCCAGTCTCTGAATTTTCCTTCCATATTGGACATCAATTTGAGGATGATAAGCCGTACTTAAGTTTAGCTCAGTGTTTAGAGCATGATGGAGACTTTTCCAGAACTTAGAGGTGAATCTCAGATCTCGATCGGATACAATCGATATTGTTACTACATGAAACCTTACCACTTCGCTGATGTATATCTGTGAAAGTTGATCCAGTGATAAATCCTCTCTAATTTTGATAAATTGGGTTGTCTTTGTAAGACAATCCATAATAACCCATATAACACTATTTCCTATGGATGTCTTCGGAAGTCTGGTGAAAAATTCCATGGTGATGTTTTCCCATTTTCATGTTGGTATGGATAATGGTTGCATTATCCCATTATACTTTTTCCTTTTAGCCTTCACTTGATGACATACCAACAACTTTGATGTATATTCAGTGATCTCATTTTTTATATTGTCCCACCAATAGTTCTCTCAGATATCTCGATACATCTTTGTGCTCTCTGGGTGAATAGAGAAGGTTGATCTATGTGTATCATTCAGAAGATCCTTCTTTATATAAGGACCCGACCTTATTACATACATAATCTTGAGTTTAGTCAAGAAAACAATTCCTTTTACATTGAGTATCTTTTCAAGTTTAGAGCTTTAGATAATTAGGACAAAACATTCATAACATTACACATTGTTACAGAGTGGATACCATAAAAACAGTTTCCATTTTTGTCAAAATATTAAACATTAAAACTTAAAACAAGACTCCTTGATAATTATTCAACATTTAACGTGTCTTCCTTTTTTGTATTTCACATACATTGACCTGTGAAAAATCATTTAAAAACATGGGATGAACACAAAGCTCAGTAAGGGATGAAAAAGGAAGGAAAGAGCACATTGGTCCATGAATACTCGTAACGTATGAAAACATTTTCAGAATACATGCTTGTCACTCATATATACTTACTTTGTGTAACATGAGATTAAAAAAATATCCACAAAAACATGAGAGCATAAATATAATCATAGAGGTATCTTGGGGCATTACTTAAATAATCTTGTAACCATTCTTGGCAACCTTATAATCTGTAACCCACACGACTACCTTACTTTGTGTAACCAACGCAGTTACACTTGGAGTAACCATAAGGCCGAACTCCAACTTAATAATACCCAATGCATTGAGGGAAATATAGGTCCCACCCTTCATCATAAATAATTCCCAAGAACCAAAACATAATCATACAACATGAATAATTTCATAAAAACATTACTTTGGAATTTCGAAAAACTGAATTAAAAAAAGGATTTTTAATGAAAAGGCCCTTATAAATATCATACAATTGAAGAGAGACTTAATAGAGTGGATGGAGTATGTATATATATTGTAAATAAACATAATAAAACATAATATGAACATAAAAAATCACAAAAACAATTTAAATAGCACATAAATAATGAAGTAGAAGATTAACCCAAAGAATGGAAATCGGGTTAATAATTCCCTTACCTCGGGTTTGTATTACTTAAAACTTGTTTAAACCTCCTGTATAATGGTTAAAATAGTTTTATTAATATTTTAATGAAACATGTTCATGTTTATAACATCTTATATGATCATTTAATAACATTATTTCACCCTTAATTGTTAGTATTTTTCCCTTTGCACTGTTTTTGGGTGAGTTTTTAACATGATTTCCATGATTGGTTCATGATGGACATTATTGTAGATTAGAAGTAAAACTCCAGAATTTTAATGGAGTAGTATTTAAATATATCCAGTAACATAAATTATTTAATTCTTACATGAGGGTGATTCATAAGTTAGAACATTAATGATGTTTGTTTAGATCCTTTTAGGGGTTCTTTGATAATAACAACCTCGTTTTGTCTTATAAATTAGAACCATGAGTACAAAAGAATTCCAGAACCATGGGTGAGTCATAAAAAATATATTATAACCTTTTTCAACCATATAAATGGTTTAATGACCAGAATTGAAAGAATAAATGGAAATTGAAATCACATCGTCCACGATGTCGATAATTCGACACAAACGGACAATGTTTTTTTTCTTTAAATAAGTGGGAGAGGAGAAGAATAATTATGAGTAATTTTTCCATAAAAATGATAAAATATAGAATATACATGATTTTTGGAGATTTAATTCCTCTTGGGTAAAGATATATGAAGAAAGAATAAGGAAGGAACTCAAAATAAAAGAATAATTGTGAAATCGCTTACAAAATTCAGCAGCCTAACGGCTACGCAACATGGTTTTATAAAATATTAAAAAGAGAGGGGACAATGGTCAACCATCTAGAAATGAATCATAATACAGAGAATATCAATAATAATAAATAATTAATAACCTGGTATGGAAACTTGAAAATTATACCACATAAAAGAGAACTTGAAAGGAAAAAAGAAAGAAATTGAGAATTTTCTTACCTTGTAGAGTAACCCATATAACTTGAATGTTGGGACCTTGGGGGCTTGAGGAAACCTTGGGAGGACTAATATGAAGGTAAGGAGGCTAGATATTTGTTGAGGGAGAATTGGGAATGAATTAAATGAAGGGAAGAGTTGGTATTTATAGGAAAAGTGAGGGATTATTTTAATATTTTTTAAGGGACACCTCATGAGTGGTATTTACAAAACCATGGGCTTGCCCATGGTATTTGCTCATGGTATAATCCACTTGGTAAAACTCACATATTATTTAACTATACACAAGTAGACCAGATTTATGACATCATTATTATATCATTAATGATGTCATTAATACACCGAAACTAAAAACTGTATTTTTTACTATTCACCGAAAAATCAACTATTTCAGAAAAATTTCCAAAATTCACCCTAACCATTTAACGACGTGTAGATTTAAAAAATAAAGTCCATTTTTTGAAAATAATTTTCTAAATATTATTTATTTAATTTTTAAATAAAAGCATACTTAATTAAAAAATTAACAGTTCTAATTCTACAACTACTTCTTTATCACAATGAAAAATTAACCAAGATGTTATTATCTTCTAGACTTAAGAAAAAATAATAATAATAAAATTTACTATTCATTAGGGTCATATTACTATTCATATTACTATTCATTAGGGTATGTTACTATTCACCAAAAAAACAAGTTGGTTCCAATAGACTCCAAAAAACATACTGAACACAAATGTAGATGACAGTTTCTTGAAATTCAGAACATAGAAGTAAAAAAATTATGTTTTAAAGGCTAATTAAAAATATCTACTTAAAACAAAGTTCCAATCATTTCTATTTATTTTTAGAAAAACTTGTGGTGTTACACTTTATCTCTAGATTGGATGATACACATAGTCATGACCCAAATCTTACAGCTCATTTCCTCATCAATTTTGAACTCTGAAGATTTCCCCTTTCTGAAATCTTCCACATTATTTTGAATTTATACATAATTTCTTTGAGAATCCTTTATATTCTATATGAGGGATGGTTGAACAATCATTTGAGAAAGGATTGCTGACGTTCATTCCTTAATTATTCTGTAATGGTCTATGCTTCTCAATTCATTACTTTTCCGGTTTTGAGTGTTGGAGGTGTTTGGGGGAGGTTCCATGAGTTTTTTATGGAAGATGGAGGTGAAACATAACTACTGTAGGAAATACATGTCGTATAAGTGTATTACACGACGTGAAAGTTGGTTTCACAACTTTTCCAGGGCTAGTTCTTGATGTGTAGATTTTTAGGGTTAAATAATAAAATGGCAATGTGTTTTTCGACAGAACCTGAAATCCCAGGATACACAACATGAAAGGGGATTACACGTCATGAAATTATACGATGCTGTGTAGTTTTAAAGGTTTTTTAGGTCCACTAGGTCAAATACCCTAATAGGGGGGGGGGGTAAATCAGGGTATGATAGATTAAAACAATTGTCCCTTTTGATCTTGTTTCATTGTTAAACAAACTCTATTCTCTCTATTTTCCGTACCAAAGTATGAATAGAAATTAAAGCATGCATGAGACACATCAATTTTACTTGGTTCACCCTCATTGGGCTATGTCCAAGGAGAATACAACAACAATGTGCTGATGTACCAAATCCACTAAAAGTGCACTGCTATTTACAATGTTCAGAGTGAACTCACTGTCCCTTCATGTTTAAAACCAATCACAATTTGAAATCTCAATGCTATCTCAACTGAAATGTGCTCACTACTTCTTTAGAAGATCTAATCAAATTTTATAGACTTATAGGTCCTTTCATTATCTTTAATTAATGCATCCTTCACTGTATGTAGATGATATATTTATATCCCACTTTCATCCACTAATGAATACCTCTTTACCACAGATGTACTGGGAAACTGCAAATCTTTCGAACAAACCTTATTGCATCTTGTGCGCAACTTTAATGAATTTCGTGCAATATTCCACTTTTTTCATGAAAAACCTTTTGCGTGAAACTTCAATCTTACACGCAACTCAAATCTTATGTACAACTTCCTTAACTTGCACACATTTCCCAATATTTTGTGCAACTCTCTTTACTTAAAAATCTTACATGATTCAGAGCTTAGATTTACTCTATTTCTTGAGCTTCTTCAAATGAGGGGGGTCACCTCTTATTTACTGGCATCGTTGACCCCTACACGAAAGATTCTATGTGTCATGCAAGATCCTCTTCGAGCGCATAAAACCCCATTTAACGTCGCATTGGGCACACAAGTTTCTTTCGCGCAACCTCATCTTTCATGAACATTTCCAAATATTTCGCGCACATCATTCCTTTGACATTTTTCGACATTATGATCCTGAAACATGCCTTGCACAATAGTTTCCAAATCATCTTCAATCTGTCATGCAACTTCCTTTGCCAAAAACACATTTCTCCATTTTCTAATTTTGAGGCCTAAAAATCTGGCAACCACTAGAGAACGACGTGACCTTATATCCATTATTTTTAAACTACCTCTAGACCATCCTTTCCTTCTTAATGGTTCTTTTTAAACATAGGTTGTCAAAAATATATTTGGAACACCAAAACTGACCAAGGAAACCCTCTTTGTTAACAAACACAACCAACCCAAAAATGCTTCAATGTTACCTTGAGGGATTTTTCCCAACAGGTTTTGACCGCTCAGGTTTTTCACAAACCCTATGACCAATGACTATTCTCTCATCCCAAGCATCTAATGACCATCTCATTCAGAATTTGATTCCTTTTGACAGGGATCGATCCTTGGGCTCCCATCTTCGATCCGTGGTGAGTTCTCCTCTCATTCTCAGCAATTTCCTTTTGTTCTTCTTCGAGGATTCACTGCGACGATGTTGTTTTAGTTTTGGGTGTTTGTTGGGTTGAGTTTTGATGGTATTTGGGTATGGTGTAGGTTGATCTTCGGTTCCTCATGGTGAGATTATGGTTTTCAGGTGTTCTTCTTCACCCTGCAGTGCACAACGAGTCAACAAAACTTCTTTTAGGTAGATATTCCCTCGTTTATTCTTAATGTGTATCATGCGCGAGTGGTTTTCTTTTGTTTACCTTTGAGTTATGGTTGTGTTGGATTAATTAAAGATAAATAATTGGTTTATTTGAAATTGAAGGGTAAATGGGTTTATTTCACATGCTTTTATAGCTTTGATATTATTATGATATTGTGGATTGTACGGGCCTGATGCCCTGCTGAAAATTATGGCTATTGAGGGATTTATTTGCATTGGATATATATACTATGATTTCTAATTTGACTGTGATTGTTGTGATATCACCTTAAAATAGAAATTGGTTAATTACATATATATGGTAAATAAATGGTTTCCCCAGGATTATGGCTGGTGTGATAACACCACAAAAATAATGTGAAATGTGCTAAAAGACCCTTTGAAAATTTGTGAAATAATCTTGATGTGCTGTGATGTGTGACCGTGCTTGTGGAACAACGATGTATGATTATGTATGTGGGGCTGATATTTTGTTTGGCCGTGATTTTGGGGTGATGAGGAGGTAGTTAGTTTGGCCATGCTTTTGGGGTGGCTAGGAGGTAGTTAGTTTGGTCATGCTTTTGGGGTGATAAGGTGGTGGTTGCTTTATGCTAGATGCTCGAGTAGTGATGGAATAAATAAATAATTGTTCAATAATGTTTGAAATGGCTTGGGTTGGTTTTTTTAATGGAATGATAATGGTTAATGGATAATTAAATGGTGGGTTGTGTGGTTAAATGTGGTTGATGTTAAATAATGAAATGAATGAGATGATTAAATGAAATTGGTTGGAAATGTGAATGGGGTTTGTTGATTGTTATGGGATGTTATGCATTTAGAGGTGGAAACAAAAAAAGAATTTGTTGTAAGTTGGTTGGTTGGTTTGTGAACCCATAGGTTGGGCTTGAGTGTTTGATACTATATATATATACTTTTATTTTCCTTTTGATTTATATACGCACTCCACCCACATTGAGCACTATGTTCCGAACACTCACATAGTCACATGAGGGGTGTCTTTCCCAACATCCCAGTGAGAAGATGGATGGCTGTCCACCTGCTCTTCCCTACTCCCTCTTCTAGGCAATGATGGCCCAAGATTCTTTGGGTTGGATATGATGATATGTGGTATCCTAGGTGTCTTCAGGACGAGTTGTGATGTGGTGTCCCAGGTTTCTTCAGGATGAGTAGTGATATGATTTCCCAGATGTCTTTGAGATGACATGTGATGTGTTTTGAGGCCCAGGTGTGTGTGGGAGAGATGTATTATGAGACCCAGGTGTGTGCGGATGGGATGTGTTGTGAGGCCCAAGTGTGAGTGGGCAGGATGTGTTGTCAGGCATAGGTGTGTGCAGACAGGATGTGACGTAGTATATTTCGAAAGAGGTGGGAGTGCCAGGATGTTTTCTGTTGGGGTGTGTGAGTAGCTAATTAGTAGGAAAGTGGTGCGGGGTACCCTATCATCGACGTTCTTTACTTTATATTATATCACTTGACATGTGTTATTTGGTGAGTGTGACTTAGTGAGGTTAGGATGGTTAGAATGTTTGTTTTGATGCTATTTGGTTCTTCTATTTTCTCACAGGTTCATTAATATGATTCTTTCACATATGCATGAGAGACTTTGGTTTTCCTACTGAGTATAGTTGTATACTCACACAACATCTATAAAATTGTTTTCAGGTTTCTAGGAGGATTTCATAGACCGTGCTCGACCTTACTAGCTCGGATCCTTGATAGTTGATGTGTTGCTACTTTAGCTTTACTTTTGGATATTTACTTTGGAGACTTTTATCTCAACCAGTTCTATTTATACTTGCATGTGGGATGGTTTGGGTTTCTCTTTTATATTATGTCTTAGAGTTATTGTGGATGATTCATTCTATCTCTCGATCCCATTTTCTTATAAAGGGTAATGACTTCCATTTGTAAGATTTGTTCACCCTTGGTGCTAGTCCCCAACCCGGGGCCTACTAGAGGCAGGGCTCAGGGATCATTATCTCTCTCCACTCATTGCAGTATCTTTGAAGGGAAAGGTCATGACAGAGTGGTATCAGAGGTGATGGCTGAGAGATAGGGTGGAGTTTAGAGTTAGGCACCGTGAGGATTGCTGGGGTGGTACAAAAACAGTGCTAGTTGACCTTAGTGTGTGACATAGGCCAGGGAGACTGGTTAGGACATGAGATTTTATCCCCCTGTGATCCAGTGTACGGGCTCTGAGTTTATTGAATGACCAAGTGATATGGACCTGCTTGTAGGGTTGAGACGTAGGAGAGGTACATGCATCATAATGACCAGTGTTTCTGTTTGAATTGGTTGGTTTTAGGAAGGTTAAAATAGATGGAATAAATAAAATGAATTAAAACAAATCTTAATAAAAATCCACACTATCGGGCTTAGGATATTATTGTTTTCCTTTAAGTTATGGCCCCCATTCGTCATTTGCATGTGGCTCAGCCAGTTGAGATTCATCAAGATGATCCGATTGATCACTATAGAGTTGATCTGATTGAGGAGAATGATTAGTGACAGAGGTCGTTGCATGTTTTCCAGGGGAAGACTTTGAGAAAGTACAAGGACAATGTTTCAGATGTGGAGACAAATATTTGGTTGAAGGAGCTCAATATTGATTTCAGTTTGATCTTGGCCCCGACGGAGTACTGGGTTGCCTTGGCTGTCAGTCATATGTGAGGAGTTGTGCATCAGTGGTGGATGCTGCATCTGAGAGAACGAAGAGAGGCAACTGTTTTGTGGGTCGACTTCCAGAATGAGTTCCAAGAAAATTTCCTTTCATTAACCATGTAGGTAGTGAAGAGGCAGGATGTAATGTCCTGTCTCGGGTGACACACAATGGTGCCCCGATTCGGTAGGTCACATGACCTCAGGCGCGCCTCCCCGTACACCAGAGGTTGTAGACTAGTAGCAAGGGTCTGGTAAGTCATTCATGGGGAGACTATACCCTCTTTTATCAGATTAAAACACTAGTGAAAATAAATAAAAAATAGTGGAAGCATATATAATCATAAACAGTACCAATGTCACAAGATAACCAAAATAAGAAATACAGTACTCAACTGAAAGAGAAAACATGCCATGAAAATGTGAGTATCAAAGTGTCTAAAATGAAATTGAAAGTAAATACACTAACGACTCCCAATAGGGTACCAAACCATGTCTGGTTCCCTCATCCAAGCTCTATCCCCAATCAAAAGTCTAATCTAGGGCCTTTTCTCTTAACCTATCCTGCAATAATAAAGTCTATTCGGGTACCGATCAGGTATCCCAAATAGGGTGTGAGTACAACTAAGTAGGTCACAACCAACGATTTCTAAAACAAATAAAATCAACAACAGATTATGAAATTGTAATAAGAAAAAGTATAATGCAAAAATAACCAATTTATCACATTATTAAGTATTCTCTATTTTATCTCATGAAAACCCCAGGTTCCCGTAGATACCTGTACCTAAATACCTTCTTTGGTCCATGATAGAATCAGATTTTCCCCAAGGGATACCATATATTTGAATGTCAATGTTACCATTATTATTTCACAAATGAATGACCATGTTACCATTCATTTAAATCACACAATTTGAATGACCATGTTACCATTCTTATTTCACAGATGAATGACCATGTTACCATTCATTTAATCCGACAACTTGAATAACCATGTTACCATTATTATTTCACAAATGAATCACCATGTTACCATTCTTATTTCACAAATCATTCTATTAATTAAATCAAAATTAATTAATCATATAAAACCCTTAAATTAATTCAATAATTAATTGGCCATTTCAACTCTATCAATTAATTCAACAATTAATTAATTACCTCAAATTTCATTAATTAATTCACCAATTAATTAATCATAACCCACTCCCATTAATTAACCCAATTATTAATTAATCACATCAATTTCACAATTCAATACTTGATAATCAATTAATTCAACATTTAATTATTTACAAAAAATTCATAATCTCCACCATCCCATTAATTAATTCAAAAATGAATTAATCAAATCACAACCACTAATTAATTCCACAATTAATTAACCAAATATACCATCGCAAAATCCTCATAATTAATTCATCAATTAATTATTTAAACTAACCAATTCCATTCCCAAGTTCACAATCCTTGAATTTATTAATTCACTTAATTAATTAATTGAATATAGAAAAACAAAATTGTTAAGTATACCATAAAATTTCTACAATTTCATACGCATAAACGAAATCAAGACTATGAGATTGTAAATTAGACCACCTACCTCAAGATCAATGAAAAAGAACACTCTCTAATGAATAACCCCAAATTGATCGTGAACAATCAAGAACACGTCGAAGAAAATGATTTAGATCTGAATCCTTGAAAGAGGAGGAAGTGGTGACAAAGAACCTATGTCTGCGATAATAATCGGCTTCTGGATTCCTCTCAATAAGAATCAGATAATCTATTAGTAATAGATTTAGAAGAAGATTAATAACCAGGAGACATACCTTAAAAATCTAGGTCCAGATATCAAAAATCTGATGTGAGATCACTTTTGTAACGAAGAAGACTCCTAAAAATCAATGTTAGAAGACCCATGAAAAGGAGGGATGTGCGCGTAGGGTCTTAGACCAAAGATTATGGTGCGTTTGGGAGTTTTTTCCCAAGGAGGAGGTTCATGGGATGTCTTGGGTCGAAAAAGAATGTGCGCGGAGCTTCTCCAGCTGAGAAAATCGGGTTTGGAGGGTTACATGGTGCTGGAGATATGTTTTTAAAAAGTTAGGCATGATAATTACACGACATGAATCCTTATTTCACACCATGTAATGATTTGTAATTTATTCCCCCATTTTTCCAAGGAAATCCTATCAAACCATTAAAAAACATTAATTAAATATTACATGTGGTATAATCTAATTACACGTGGTGTAATCTTACACGTGGCGTAATCTTACACATTGTGTAATCTTACATGTGATGTAATCTAGTTACATGTGGTGTAATCTTATTTTGTGACATGTCGACACGTGGTGAAAGACAGTTACAGGGGGTGTAATATACTTTCATGACATGTCTTCATGTGGTGAAAACCACTTACAGGGGGTGTAAATATTCGAGGTTTTGAATTAATTTAAGTTGTGAATTAAATTCAAAACAACCCATCTTGACCAAAAATTTAAAAAGATTCATACTTGAAAAAATATGGGATCTTACAATCTCCCCACCTTATAACAACTCATTCTTGAGTTTCACTCCCAAGACTCTCTATGATTCTGAGTCAAAAAGATTAGGCCACTAAGCCCGTATACTTGCCTCTCTTTCCTAAGTGTCATCCTGAACTAAGCCATGTTGCCACAAAACAAGAACTATCAACACGATCTTACCCCTCAACACTTTCTCACTGCAATCCAATACACGTATTGGATGCTCCTCAAAAGATGCATCTATATCAATCTCAACATCATCAACATCAATCATATGAGAAGGGTTGAGGTGATACTTCCAAAGTTTTGATACATAGAAAACATCATGCATAGTGCTGTATTTCTATGGAAGATCCAATTAGTAGGTTATCAGTATGATTCTCTCCACTATCTCAAAAGGTCCAACAAACCAGGATGACAATTTTCTCTACTTCCATATCCTATGGTGACCCAACCTAGGTGAAACCCAAAGAAAAATATGACCACCCTATGTAAAATCTAGAGGTTTTCTCTATCTGTCAGTATATGATTTCCACCTACTATGATATGTATCCATACGCTTCCAAATAAGTTGCACCTGCTCTGTTGTATCCTGCATGATAATTAGTCCCAATAACTCTGACTCACTAACCTCCAACTAGCATAGTGGTGATCTACATGACCTACCATAAAGTGCCTCTTATGGTTCCATCTGTATGGTTTCCTGATGACTGTTGTTATAGGAAAATTCCACCAAAGCTAGGTGTTTCTACCATGACCCACCGAAGTCAAGCACACATGACCACAATATATCTTCAAGCACCGGTATAGTAAACTCTGACTACCCATCTATCTTTGGGTGCAAATATGTACAAAATAATACCTATGTGCCAAGCGCCTTCTGTAAGCCCTTACAGAAGCGTAAACTAAATATTGAATCATAGTATGAAACTATAGTCCGTGGCACCCCATGGAGACAAACTATCTCTCAAACATATAGTTCTTCAAACTGATTTAATTTCAAGGTTTCTCGTATTGGAATGAAATGTGCTTCTCTAGTCAATGAATCCAAAATAACCCAGATAGCATCATTCTTCCTAAGCCTTTTTAGAATACCTTCCACAAAATCCATGGTAATGTCATCCCACTTCCATTCTGGAATAGGCAATGACTGTAGAAAACCTCTGGGTCATTGATTCTCTGCCTTCACCCACTGATAGATATAACATCCTGTCACAAACCCTACTATTTATTTTTTCATGCATGTACACCAAAACTATCGTCTTAGGTCACTGTACATTTTGATCACACCTGGATGCATTGTCCACTTTGAGGCATGAAATTTCCTCATAAGATCCTCTCAAATACTCATAGGAACAACAACTAGATTCTTCACATAGATGATCTCATCCTCATCTATGGTTAAATCAGAAGATGACTCCCCACCTTCAAGGTTTTCCCTCAAAGTCATACATTTCTGATCCTTATACTGCCTGTCCCTGATTCGTTTCAAAAGTTTAAACTCCACCGATACAGATACGAGAGTCATCTGCTCCTGGATCTCCCAAGCCACCATATGCATCTCATCTAGTAGAGTCATCATCTTCCACTCAACACTAGACTCCTGAACCGCTTGAGACTAAGTCTTCCTTCTCAAAGCATCAACAACACTGTTTACTTTCCCAGACGTATATGCGAGCTCAAAATCAAATGGCTACATATACTCTACCCATCTCCGCTGACGAAGGTTCAAGTACCTCTATGAGAAGATATACTTTAATCTCTTATGATCGGTAAACACTGTAAAATTATCACCCAATAGATAGTGCTGTCATCACTTTAAAGTATAAACCACAGCTGCCAACTCGAGGTCGTGTGTAGGGTAGTCCCATTCATGCGGCCTCAAATTTTGAGACTCATATGCCAAAAATCAATCTCCCTACATCAACACTGCTCTAAGTTAAATCCCATAAGCATCACAATACACTTTATACTCCTCACTTGACTTGGGTAGGATCAAAATTGGTGCTGAAATAAAACGTTTCTTTAATTCCTAGAAATCTTCCTCACAAGACTTTGACTATTCAAACTTTACACCCTTTTTGGTCAAGCTTGAAAGTGGTGCTATCAAATAGGAAAAGTATTGGATGAATATACTATAATATCCAGCTAATCCTAGAAATCTTTAGATATAAAAAACGTTCTTTGGATTCTCTCAAGATACCACTGCCCGAACCTTCTTTGGGTCCACTGACACACCTTTATTCGTGAAAATGTGTCCTAAGAAGTGTACCTGAACAATCCAAAACTGACACTTATATAACTTGATGTAGAGCCGATGCTCTCTCAGTGTACTCAAGATGATGTTAAGATGTTGTACATGATCGTCATGAGTCTTAGAGTACAATAAGATGTTGTCCACAAATACCACCACAAACTGATCCCGGTACAGATGGAAGATTTTGTTCATCAAGGCTATAAACACTGCTGGTGCATTCATTATCCCAAAAGGCATTACGAAAAACTCATATAGGCCATACATGCTCCTGAAATCAGTCCTCGATATATCAGAATTCTGAACTCTTAGCTGATGATACCCTGATCTCAAGTCAATCTTTGAGAACACACAAGCTTCTCTCAACTGGTCAAATAGATCAGCGATACATGGAAGAGGGTACCGGTTCTTTACAGTCATCTTGTTCAACTTTCGATAATCAAATCACAAGCACAAGCTCCCTCAGCCTTCTTTGCAAACAATACAGGAAAACCCCAAGGCGATGTTCTCAGATGGATAAATCCATTATCCTTTAATTTCTCCAGCCTATTTTTGAGATCTTGAAGCTCTGTCGGTGCCATTTTGTATGATGGAATAGATATTGGATCAACCCCCTACATGAGATCAATAGTGAATTCCACATCTCTCTCAGGTGGTAGTCCTAAAAATTATT
The DNA here is from genome assembly GCA_963277665.1 of Viscum album. Lineage (NCBI taxonomy): Eukaryota > Viridiplantae > Streptophyta > Magnoliopsida > Santalales > Viscaceae > Viscum > Viscum album. The sequence continues at coordinate 1,770,172,761 of OY728153.1, read as the reverse complement.
CAAGAAATACATCCTAAAATTGTTCCACTATTGGTGGAAATATATCATGCTTTACATCCCCATCATTGAGAAAAATATTAGAATCTTGGGCTGTGAGCTCTCCCAGTTTCTGAGTAATTGGCCGTTCTTGACCCACTTAGATATCAGAATCTCCCTGGTGAATGTAATGGTCACCCTTCAGAGATGTAAATGAAACTCTCCTATGATAACAGTCCATGCAGTCTCTGTATGTGACTATCTAGTCCATATCCATAATTAAGTTGAATCCCGTCATATCAAGAATATAGAGATCCCATAGAAAACGGTACTCCTCGATCTCAAGAGAACATCCCTTGAATATACAGATGTCTCTAGATAATACTCCTAAAGGTGTATCTATCATTATAACCCTACTCACAAACTCCATTGCCAGGCTCAAACCATTAACAAGTTTTTTAGATATAAAGTAATGAGGGGAACCAGTATCAAATAAGGCATTAGTTAATGTAGAAGCTACAATAATGGTACCTCTAACTGTCAATAGTCCATCCTTGCTATCCATAAGTGTAGGCTGTACCACATGTAATTTTCCTGCCCTTCTTCATTGTGATGCTGTCTGACTTCCCTAAGCTACACCACTCTGCTGATACGGGTGCTCTTGATTAGAAGCACCACATCTGCTACCTCTATCGCCTCAGATAGTAGAACTCTAGTTTTCTGAATGATATGGTGCAGAAGACCCCCTTCCCACACCCTGGTTCTGTCTATCTCCCCTATCCGTAATTGTCTTCTGAGGGTTCCTATAGAACCTTTGTAGATGTCCCATATTTCCACAAGATCGACACTCCACTGGCGATTGGGAACAGTTCCTACGATAATGTACCAACCCACCACACTAATGACAGATCACTCCAGTAAGGTCCTGTGTAACCGAACCTAATTTTTGTGTACTCTTCTTCCCACTTCCCTGACTAAAGTTTTCCTAATAGTGCTTCCTGATCTCATAAGTCTAACCTCCTGATCATCCAGTAGCAACTATCTTTCCAGTACTATAAGATTCTCTCAGGTTCCCTTCAGCTGTGAGATCCTGATCCACTACATCATCAAACTTCTTTAATAAAAAAAGATTGACTTGGGACTTAATCTCACATTTAAGTCCATCCTGAAAGCAGTTTTCCATAGCTACCTCATCTCCTGCTAATGCTGGGGAAAAGTGCTGCAGATCTGTGAAGCGTCCAACATAATCCATAATGGACATGCTCACTTGAGTCTTCTACATGAACTATGTTTCTTTCTCATGCCTCAGCAACTCTGGATAGAATTGATCCAAAAACTTCTCCAAAAAGTCCTTCCATATCATTCCATTAGCCCGTCTAGTCCTCAAATGAATGTCCCACCAATGCTTCATTGATCCTTGAAGCATATATGTAGCCATATTGAACCTATTCTTAGCAGGAGTCTCCAGATGGTTAAGTATCATCTCGATGGACTCAACCCAAAACTCATCTCCCTCAGGTCCACCCTCTCTAGTAAAAGTAGGAGGGTGCTGCAACTGAAACTCCCTCATCAGATCATACATGCTTTTCACAACCTTTCCTGGGTCTCTTTCCATAAATTGTATGAAACAAGTGAAGTTATCTCAGAACTGATCTCCTTCTTCCTCCCCTGACACTATTGGTGCCTCAGGTTTCACCACTAGAGGATCATCCAAAAACATGTCCTCTGATCATCCTCTCAATAGGTGATGTCGTGGAGGCATAACTCTACAATTCCAAACACATGTATTAGGACTCAAAACACAACTTTTTAACATTTATGTTGTAAGGAAATTAGAACAAGACACAATAAGTCTTTTCCCAAAACCTCACCATGCGGTCAAAACCAAGGTTCTATTACTACCCTTAACCACCCTACACCTAGGTCCTGGTTAACAAGGGTAAACACATTCTCATTAATAAAGTTTCTCATTTAAACACCCATTTATTAACATTTTTTCATCATTTTACCATGTTCAATTTTATATTAGGTACCTTTCTCAATTTAAATTCACCAGTAAGGAAAAAAAGTCTAAGTTAAACAACTTACCCATAACCCATTTTCCCATGGGTGCCTAAAATGATGTATGTCACAAAATAGTCTTGAGTACCTTAAATGAAGCATGCAGTCTCAACTCTCATCCCATTTTGTTCCATGAGTCAATTATTAGAAAATATTAAAAAAAATTATCACAACACAAAACAAGTGCATCACTCAAGGTGAAATAATATTAAACTGTTACATCAAATGATAATAACAACAATCCCACCCTGAGTATTTGGGTTTTCCCCTATACATGGGTCTGAAACTCCCATGAAAGAGCTCATTACCAAGTCCCGAATCTTCCAAGTTTTTTTCTACCTTTTATAAATAATAAGACAAAAGAAGAAGAAAGAAAATTGGACATCTAATACCACTTTGTAATGTCTCAACCTGGGTACCACACAATGGTTCCCTGAGTCGGTTGGTCACATGACCTCAGGTGTGACTCCCCGTATGCTAGAGGCTACTGAATAGAAATGAGGGTCTGGTAAGTCATCCATGGGGAGACTATACCCTCTTTTATTAGAGTAAAACACCAGTAGAACTAAATACAAAATAGAAAAATAATATATAATCATAAATAGTACCAATGTCACAAGATAACCAAAATAGGAAATACAATACTCAACTGAAAGGGAAAACATGCCATGCCAAAGTGAGTGTCAAAGTGTCTAAAATGCAACTGAAAGTAAAGACACTAATGAATCTTGAGCGGGTCCTGAACCATGTTTGGTTCCCTCATCCATGCTCTATCCCCAATCAGGAATCTAATCCAGATCCTTTGCCCTTAACCTGTCCTACAACAATAAAGTCTATTCGGGTACCAATTAGGCAGCCTAAATTGGGTGTGAGTACAACTCATTAGGCCACCACCAATGATGCCTAAAACAAATCCAATCAACAATAATTTATGAAATTATAATAAGAATAAGTATAATGCACAAATAAGTAGTTTATCACATTATTAATTATTCTTTATTTAATCACATGAAAACCCTGGGTTCCCATAGATACCCGTACCTCAATACCTTCTTGGGCCCATGCCAGAATCTGATCTTTCCCCAAGGAATACCATGTGTTTGAATGTCCATGTTTCCATTCTTATTTTACAAATTAATGACCATGTTACCATTCATTTAATTCACACAATTTGAATGGCTATGTTACCATTCTTATTTCACAGATGAATGACCATGTTATTATTCATTTAATCACACAATTTGAATGACCATGTTACCATTATTATTTCAAAAATGAATGACCATGTTACCATTCATTTAATCACACAATTTGAATGACCATGTTACCATTCTTATTTCATAAATGAATGACTAGGTTACCAATAATTTAATCACACAATTTGAATGACCATGTTACCATTATTATTTCACAAATCATTCCATTAATTAATTCACAATTAATTAATAATATAAAACCCTTCAATCAATTCATTAATTACTTAGTCATTTCAACTCTGTCAATTAATTCAACAATTAATTAACTACCTCAAATTCCATAAAGTCACCAGTTAATTAATCATAACCCACTCCCATTAATTAACCCAAATATTAAATAATCACATCAATTTCCCAATTCAATACTTGTGAATCAATTAATTCAACAATTAATTATTTAAAAAAATTCATAATCTCAATCATCCCATTAATTAATTCAAAAAATAATTAATCACATCACAACCATTAATTAATTACTCAATTAATTAACCAAATCTACCATCTCAAAATCCCCACAATTAATAAATCAATTAATTATTTAAACTAACCAATTCCATTCCAAATTTCATAATTATTAAATTAATTAATTAAATATAGAAAAACTCATTTGTTAAGCATACCACAAAATTTATACAATGATTGGAAATTAGACCACCTACCTCAAGACTGGTGACAAAGAATGCTCGCCAATGAATATCCCCAAATTGAGCGTAAACAATCAAGAACATGTTGAAGAACATGATTTAGATCTAACTCCTTAAAAGAGGAGGAAATGGTGACAAAGACCGGATTTATATGATATAAATTGACTTCTGGATTCCTCTCAATAAGAACCATATAATCCGTTAGCAATAGATCTAGAAGAAAATTAATAACAGATAGGAACACCTTAAAAATATAGGTTTGGATATGAAAAATATGATGTAAGATCACTTCCAGATCAAAGAAGGATCCCAAAAATCAATGGAAGAAGACCCATAACAAGGATGGAGGTGAAAAAAGGGTCTTTGGCCAAAGATTGAGTACACGTGGGAGTTTCGGTCCAAGGAACAGCTGCACGGGACATCTGGGGTTGAAAAAGGTGGTACAAGAAGCTTCTACAGCCGTGAAAATTGGGTTTAGAGGGTTACACAGTACTGGAGATGTGTTTTTAAAAAGTTGGGATGATAATTACACAACGTGAATCCTCATTTTCACGCCGTGTAATGATTTGTAACCAATTTACCCTTTTTCCTGAGGAAATCCTATCAAACCATTAAAAAACATTAATTAAATATTACACATGATGTAATCTAATTACATGTGGTGTAATCTTACACATGGTGTAATCTAATTACATGTGGTGTAATCTTATTTCGTGACATGTTGACATGTGGTGAAAGACAGTTATGGGGGGGGGGGTGTAATCTACTTTTGTGACATGTCTTCATGTGGTGAGGACCACTTACTGGGGGTGTAAATCGTCATGATTGTGAATTAATTTAAGCTGTGAATTAAATTAGAAACAACCCATATTGACCAAAAAATTAAAAAGATTCATACCTAAAAAAATGGGATCTTACACTGGAGATTCTTTCTCTTCCGCAGGTGAATATGTTTGTGTAGAAGTTGAGAATATGGTTCAAATATCTTCTTTGTTTTTCACTAGATCTTTTTACAGACAAGGAGTCTCATGCGAGATGTCTTGAGGAGGCACTCCTTCCATCTATATAGTTTGTAGTAACTCCTTTTACATTGTCAATGTATGAAGAGTTTTAGAATAAGGCAGAGGTGATCAAGAGAATTCACTCATAGGGAGGTTTTCCATGTGAAAGGAAATAGTAGGGTTCCTTGAGGGGGTAGAGTTGTAAATGATAGGTCTCAAGTATCAGGAACTTCGAGGTTTTGACCACCAGAGATTCAACCTCCATAGCTTCCCTTTTGATCTTTTGGTTTTCGTGTCTTTATTGTGGGGTTGGAGCTGATGTGTTTCTTCTATGGAGTTTGTGGCCATCTTTTGGACTAGTTCCTAGTGGATGCTTGATCTCAGTTTGGCCAAGCCAGACAGGTTCAACATTATCCTCTGCAGTAATTACCAGTGAGGTCATTTTAGAAGCAGAGGCAATAGGCTTATGATATTTTGAGGGGAGATGATACAGGTAGAGGCCAACCTTGGGATGTTCCTCATATTCAGGGACCACAACCTGAGTGTGGTTGTGGAGGTGTTCATCAGCAGAGAGGTGGAGGAGTTGGGCATGGTTAGTTGCACACAATGGAGGCAGCAGTTCTAGAGGGTTCTGAGATCTTCAGAGGTATGATCAGTTTGTTTAATACTCTTGTTTGTGCCTTGTTTGATTCTGGAGCTTCGTACTTCTTTTTTTCACCTACTCTAGACCATGCTATGGGACCAGACATATAGATGTTTCCCGTAACCCTGGTGTTGACTATTCCAGTCGAAGGGTAGACCAGCTTGTTTGAAGTGTGCCAAGGGTGTAGACTGATGATGGGGCTACATCAGTCCCATGTGGATATTTTATTTCTACAGATGCAGTCATACGATTTCATACTCATCATCAACTAGTTGTATTCCATAGGTTCCATTATCAACTACTTTCGGAGGAGAGTCATGTTTTTGAATGTGGACGATCAATGTGTGATTTTCTTTGGTGATCAGAGTTTTCTAGTGGGAAATCGGCATGTGGAACCCCTTCTTTCTTTGTTGGCTGAGTTGTTAGTGGAGTCAGTAGATGCTTGGATGGTAGACATTCCTAGGGTCATTGGGGAGTTCCTGGATGTTTTCTCAAGGAGGTTGTGATGCTACCCCCTTAACACGATGTTGATTTTGGTATAGACTTGCAGCTTGGTGCTTCTCTAATTTTGATGGCTCTTTATCAGATGAAACCTTGTGAGTTTCGGGAGTTGAGTATCCAGGTAGATGATCTGATGCAGAAGTGTTTTATCTAACCTAGTGTGTCACCGTGGGGTTCCCCCATAATGTTTTCAAGGAAGAATAATAATAGTCTAAGGTTGTGCATATACTACCATAGGTTGAATTAGGTGATGATAAAAAATAATTACCCTCTTAAGGGGATAGATGATATTTTCGACCAGCTGAGAGGGACGAGTTGGTTTTATAAGATTGCTTTTTGGTTTGTATATCACCAGTTGAGGGTAAAGTAGGGAGATATCCTGAAGACTATCTTCAGATATAGGTATGGGCACTTCATGTTTGTAGTCATGTCATTTGGTCTTATGAGTGCACCGGCCATGTTCATGGGGATTATGAACTCTGTGTTATGTGAGTTCTCGGATTGGTTCATTGTCATATTAATCGATGATATCTTAATCTACTTGAAGTTAGAGGAGGATCCTGCCGAACATCTCATAACTATCTTTTATGTTCTTCGATGCCACCAAATTTATGGAAAGTTTTCCAAGTTTAAGTTTTAGACATGAGAGGTGTATTTCCTAGGGCATGTGGTGTCTCAGCAAGGCGTGTCTATGGACCTGTCAAAGGATGAGGCAATTATTTTTGGGAAGTGCTCAAGAATGTGGTAGATATTTATAGTTTCCTTGGTCTCACATGATGTTATTGGAGGTTTGTTCCCAATTTATATTGAGTTTCATCCCCATTGAAAACATTTACTAAGAAAGACCAAGATTTTGTGTGGACTAACTGGTTCCAGACATCGTTTGATTAGTTGAAGGGGAATTTGGTCAGTGCTCCAGTTATTCAGCAGCTAGAGGAAGGGGTGATGTTTGAGGTGTTTTGTGATTCCTCCTGTCTGAGATTGAGATGTGTGATGATGAAGTAGTGGGAAATGATCTCTTATGGGACTAGGCAGTTAGGTCCCCACAAGCATAACTATGTCACCCATGATCTGAAGCTAGCAGTGATTGTGTTTTTGCTGAAGTTGTGGTGATATTACCTCGTTGGGGAGTGCATTGTGGTCTTTAAGGATCAAAATATCTTGAGGTATGTATTTTATTAGTGTGATATAAACTTATGAAAATGGAGGTTGATTGAGTTTCTTGAAGATTATGATTTTCATATCTCCTACACCTCAGGAAAGGGGAATGTTGTGGCCGACGCTTTGAGCAAGAAGTCATGGAAGGGTGTTGATCGGGAGTCTGATGATACTAGGAGAGTAATGTAGGAGTTGGAAACCTTGCACATATATTCAAGAGTGGATAGTGGTAGATGATTTTTGTTTCCAATGATGGTGAAATATTCTTTAATATAGTAGATGGAGGAGTCTTAGTTGAGAGACTCAAAGGTAGAGGTGATACGCAATCGTGTTGGCCATGGTGATGGTTCAGAGTGATGGTCGGAGGATAGTTGTAACCAGATGTTGTTTCATGAAAGGATGTTTGTTCCAATAGAAATGCACCAGAGAGTTCTTCATGAGTTCCATAGCTTACCCTTGGTGGTACAACTAGGAATTTCTAAGTATCGCGTTTTGAGGATTTAGTTTTGGTGGCCTGGAATGAAGCACACGATGACAGAGTTTGTGGTGAGGTGCTTGGTTTTCCAGTAGGTAAAGGCAGAGCATCGTGTTCCTGGTGGTTTTTTGAAACCCTTATATGTAAATGGGATTAAATCTCGATGGATTTCATCATCGGATTACCCATAACTTAGGGAGGTTGTGATGCTATCTAGGTGCTAGTGGATTGGTTGATGAAATCAGCCCACTTCTTAGTGATAAAGGAGTCAGAAGTATTGTAAGCCTTGTATAAGAGGTACATGGATGAGGTGGTGCAGTTTCATGGAGTTATGGGGTCCATTGTCTCAGATCAGGACACACGATTTACCTCATGATTCTGGAGGGGATTGCAGTATGCTTTTGACACTCAATTACACCTCAACACCACTTTCCACCCCCATATTGATGGGCATATGGAATAGACTATCCATAGGTTAGAAGATATGTTGTGAGTGTGTGTCTTGGACTTTGGTGGATCTTGGGTACAACACCTGCCCTTGGTCGAGTTTTCTTATAACAATAACTATCACTCTTCCATTGGTATAACCCCGTTTGAAGCTTTGTACGAATGAAAATTTAATTCTTTATTGTGATGGATGGAGTTTGAGGATACATCCATTCTTGGTCCCGATATGGTGCAGAATACAAAAAAGAAAGTTCAACTTATTCATGAGAGGATGAAAGCAACGCATGACCTAAAAAAATTCTTACGCTGATCGCAGAAGGAGGCCCTATAGTTTGAGTTTGGGGACCACGTTTTCTTGATGTTTTCCCCTCAATATGGGTAGTGTATGTTTGGAAGAGGGAGCAAGCTTCCACCCAGGTTTTTTGGTCCTTTTAAGGTGTTGGGGTGAGTTTTCTAAGTGGCATATCAGTTGGTGTTTCCACAATGGTTGGAGAGGATCCACAGCATCTTTCATGTCTCTCAGCTTCATCGATATCTTAATGAAGACCCCCATGTCCTTGACTAGGGATATTTGGATATTGAGGATGACGTGGAATTTTTGGAGCGGCCTGTAGAGATCCAAGATCATCAGGAGAAGGCGCTGTGTGAACAAACCATTTCTTTGGTTCGTGTGTTGTGGAGGCATGGTGTCCTGGAAGAGAGTAATTGGGAGCAACAGATGCAAATGTGTTCCCAGTACCTAGAGATGATTTGAGTTTTTCTTTGCTCTATTTTTCTTTGTGATGTGATGTTTGAACTTTGTTGTATGAGATGAGATATTTTCCTTGGTTTGTGATGTGTGTGGTGTGATGTATGATAAAGTCCTAACATATAAAATGGGGAGGAAATGATTCCTAATCAAGACAAATTAACTACTATTCTATTAAACCCATGCGGGAGAGTCAGTACTTCCCAGAGCGGAGAGTATATTGACATGGAAGATGAAATTCCCTGATTTGTGTGTTCGGGATGGTGAAATTTGTTGGTAGTAGTGGTTTTTGGTTTGTAATACATCGAGGTTGAGATGTTTTTGTAGTGGTTGTGTGAGAGGAGGCGACTTGTTGTTGTGAAATTTGTTTTGTGTCCATTTGGGTCGGCGTGTTTAATCGGTGGTAGCATTTGAGGTGTAACGAGACTCTTGGATGGTATCTTGCAGGGTGTTTGTTCGAACCCACTTTTCTTTTGGGATTGGTTTTGGATTCTTGAGGGAGAAAATCATCTGAGAGGTATCTTATGTAATGTTCCATGACTTCCCAGTCTGTTACTTTTCCAATTTTGAGTGTTGGAGGTGTTATGGGGAACTTCTAGGAGTTTTCAGTGGAAGCTAGAGGTGAAACAGAACTGATGTAGGAAATACACATCGTGTAGGTATATTATAAGACATGAAAGTTGGTTTCATGTTTTTCCAGCTGATTCATAATGTGTATATTTTTAGGGTTAAATAATAAAAAGGTGATTCGTTTTTTGATGAAAACTGGAATCTCGAGATTACACAACCTGAAAGGGGACTACACATTGTGTAATTATCCAATGCTATATAGTTTTAAAGGTTTCAACCACTCGAGTTTTTTCCAAACCCTATGACCAATGGATCTTATCTCGTATCAGGTGTCCAATGACCTTATCCTTTAGCACTTGGAGATTCCTTTTGACGGGGATCGATCCTTGGGCTCCCATCTTCGATTCATGGTAATTTCTCCTCTCATTCTCACCAGTTTCCTTTCTTTCTTCTTTAGGGATTCACTACAATGATGTTGTTTTGGTTTGGGGTGTGTGTTGGGTTGAATTTTGATGGTCTTTGGGTGCGGTGTAGGTTGATCCATGGTTCCTCATAGTGCGATTGTGGTTTGTGGGTGTTCTTCTTTGCCCTACGGTGCGCAGCGAGCCGACAAAGCTTCTTTGAGGTAGGGATTCATTCATTTATATTTAATGTGTATCATGTAGGAGGGGTTTTCTTTTGTTTAACTTGGAGTTATGGTTGATCTAGATTAATTAAAGTTAAAGAATTGGTTTTTTGAAATTGAAGGGTAAAGGGGTTTTTTTCACATGCTTTTACAACTTTTATATTATTATGATATTGTGGATTGTATGAACCTGATTCCCCACTAAAAATTGTAGCCTTTGTGGGATTTTTTTGCACTGGATATTTGTGCTGTGATTGGTGCTTTGGTTGTAATTGTTGTGATATCACCCTAAAATATAAATTGGTTAATTACTTATATCTGGTTAATAAATGATTTCCACAGGATTATGGGTGGTGTGATAACACCCCTAAAATAAAGTGAAATGTGCTTGTGAAATAATATTTATGTGATATGATGTGTGGCCATGCTTGTGGGATGACGATGTGTGGTTGGGGCATGTGGGGATGATGGTTTTTTACCGTTCTTTTAGGGCGGTGAGGTGGTAGTTAGTTTGGCCGTGCTTTTGGGGTGATGAAGTGGTGGTTTCTTTGTGCTAGATGCCCGAGTAGTGATGGAATAAATAAATAATTATTCAATTGTAATGACTCGTATTTTCTTGGTTTTTTTAGATTTTTTTGGGAAAATTATGAGCCCAGATGCTAAGACAATGTTCGATTCCGAGACCCAGTGTTCCCAGAATGGTTTGATAAAAAATATTAAGTTTTTAAAAAGTGTGCATGATTGGTTTTTCTGAAGAAGTTCAATAACTCCTAAATAGGTTCCCGAATCAGAAATCTGAGGGCATATTTGTGTTCAGGATGGTGGGTTTACCCAAGGCATGACTTAACTTTAGTTAGCGCGGGTCTCCAGTGAGAAAACCCGATAAGGACGTAACCGTAAATAAAATTATTAAATAAAATTATTTGATTTTAAAATATTAATAACTCATGAACGGTGACTCATATTGGAAATATGAGACCACCATTGAGTTTGTAATGTGGAATTTTCCTTAGGTAGGGCCTAACATTGACCGGTGCAGGTTGATTGGGAAAGTTAAATTTTTGGCGTTTTAAAAAAGAAAAAAAATAAACTTAAATAAGTTTATTTCATTTCTTTTTAAACGTTTCATAGTGATGCAACAATGAGTCAACCCGTTTTTTTTTCTTAAATAAAACAATGTGGCGATGCTGCAATGCTGTAATGGGCCGACACATTTTCTTTTCTCCCTAATTAAGCAGGAATTTAGGATTAACACATAACCTTGTAATTCCCTAGAAACTTTGGAGAAAGGCATTGGTGATTCCATCCTGTTAGCGAATGAAAAATGACAATGAAATCCGGAAGATCACAGATCACAGATCGAGGATCAAGGATTGAGGATCAATGAGATGAAGGATAGTGACAACTCTCAACGGATCGCCAGCAACGATTGAACCCCACCGTCGACCGATCCAAACTCCAGGTAGGGTGTGAGTTATAATCTATTTTCCTTCCCCATTATTTATCCCTATGAAGAATGTGGATTAATCATCCAACATATTAATCCATGGGTCATGCATATTGCGGGTTGGGTTTTACCTTGTGGGGTTTATTGGGGATTGTTTATCTGATATTGATTATAATTTGTTGTGGATTTTCATTAACCGTTCTAATGAAAACGAACCACGATCGACATGAACATTGATCGAGGTCCGTTCCTCTTTGTTGGTTCATGCCCTTCACCCTCTGTTTGTCATGGGCATTCTTTGTTTGGACCGTGAATCAACAATTCATGATCGATTGATCATTTCACAACTAATTCTTGGTGCAACGATCCGATATCATGGACCTGAGATGGATGTGGTATGACAAAGGTGCGGCGATGATGGTGGTAGATGGATAGAAGAGGTGTAGGAGATATCGCTGCTCGAACGAATTTTCACTGGGATGGATCATGATAGGGATTCGTGCCCATGACAGTGAAGGTGATGACTCGAGAATTGCAGAACATCTTTCAAATCGATAATAAGAGCATCAGAGAAAATCCGGTGGCCCGTGGTGGCCACTGTACGCCGGTGCAGCGGAGGATGACCGCCCATGGCGGTGGCCATGGGAACTTACGGAATATGCCGTGGGGTTGGCGGGATGTGGTGGCACCCACATTGACCGGCCGCATGTGGTCGAGCCGCGTGCGGGATTACCGTTCCACATGAGCAGATCGGGATATAAGGGGGAGGTGCACCCTGGTGCTCAGGGTGATGTGGCACGTGGCCAAGACGCGTGCTGGAGGAGGCCGGCCCACACAATGTGGTTTGGACTGGCAGAACCGGGATGCCGAGCGGCCCGGTGATCTAGGTCCAATGTCCCAGAGGGCCACGGCCCAGTCGGCCCATTGGTTCGGTCCAACAGGCTGAGCCCAGCGGGCCATGCCTAATGGACCAGGATGGACTGGGTTGGGTCGGGATGGGATAGACCCAACTCGGACCCAGATCATCCCTTTTTAGGAAAAATGAACGTATCATTCAAACAGAGCATCCGTTTTACGAGTAGTCTATAGCGTTGAGACCCTTATGATGAGGAGATCCTTTTCAGATGACTTGGGGGTTTTTAGTTACATGAGAAGAGGATGGTAGAATTATAATTTTCTTTTCTATGAGGGATCGATGGAGGATCTCAATCCTGTAATAGGGGTGATAGTAGAGATTGAGATCATACCCTTGGTCTTTCCTATGAAGGTTCGTTGCATGATCCTGTTCCTATCATAGAGGATGACCCATGTTTTGAAGTGAGTTGTCTCTAAAGGAACCCGATGGGCAGTGTAATCCTCAAAAATTAGGGATTTTAAAAAATTTCTTCGATGTTCTCTATGAATTTGTCGACATCGGTGAATTGTAGCCCATTTTAAGCTGAGGATCACGCATAAAGAGTTTTAAGCACAAAAATAAAACCATAAAACACCTGTTTTAGATCCGAAGCCGCGCATAACGTCTACTCATTATTGGCGATCACTGCTTGAAGAATCTGAATCCAAATTCCTCTAGATCATCCACACGTGCTTTAAGAAATCAACATTAGCACCGATTATCGAATTTTAGGTGATATCGCAGTGATTCGACGACGCCTTCGACACACCGACGATCACCTTATCACTTCACTTGTGATGCCTAAGAGAGAGCTCGATCTGGGATCCTTGGATTTAGAGATTGTCTCTCTAGATCATGGGAGAGAGGAGAAGAGAGAGAAATCCCATGAATAGTCTTTGGTGAATGCCCCTCCTCCTCTATTTATAGCATGTAATTAAAATAATCAGTATTCCCACTCCGACCCCTGAATTCTTAATGCACTATAAACAATATTTTATGACTACTAATTTGAGTCATAAATATTATTATCACTCTCTTTTAATATATTAAAATATTACGTGATAATAAATGAGTCCATAACTTGACTCTTCGTTCCCATGAATATTAATTGAACCTTGAATAGTTTAATATTCATTCAAATAATATTTTTTCATGTATTTACCTAAAACATGCAAACAAATTTAATAAATAAATTCAATACCCATTATTCACAAATTGAAAAATATGAATTTATTTATTGTATTGGTGATCATTTAAACTTGGACAAAACCTGGACCCCAGTGGTGGGTCCCACTGATTAGCCACTGGATAAGGCTAATATTCATTGTTAATATTTATAATATTCATGTGCTTTATTATTCACATACATTATTTTAGTGCATTTTACACTTTAAACATTAATTCACATTATGATTGTAATTCCCTCTTAAAATGCACTATTACATGGTACATTTTTGAACACCTCCTAAAATACAAACTGATATTGATTTTATTTTCATATTTTATTTTCAGGTATCCCATTATATAAGGAACAATTAATGATTTTGGCACACTTGAAGACTCACTTTGTAAGACCACCAAAATGGGATTTCATGCCAACACATTCTGGGAAAAGTAAACCGGAAAACATACCAATAAAGAGACTGTATCAGACAAGATACAAGTCCAATGATTCTCAAAATTTAACTGAAGATACAGGACAGTATGGGTAACATTTCATCAAACATGGACAAGAGCTAATTATGATTTTTTAATGGAGTTCTTGGCATCCCAAGTGGAAGATGAAATTCTAGGCCAGATTCTACGGCCTAGAAAAATATCCCTCTATTTTGATAATATCTCGCAAACAAAAATTCTATTTGGGCTGAAATTTTATAGGAGGTTAGGGTACACCTGGAGATCAATTTACTTTTTCTATGGACCACTCTAATTCTACCATATAGAATGTCATTTTGGCACATCTGTTTGTTGTATGCAAGATGGATTCCACTTCTGGTCAAGAGTGGAAAAGTCTAAGTTCCACAAGCTTTCCACCACCCTAATCCAACCATACTCAAGTGGAATGACTTTAAATATTGGAGGCTCGACCCAAGGATCCAAAAATTTCTATTTAAGGTAGTGGTTTTGGAATATTTAACCATATTGGATGCTTTCTTTCATTGTAGTGTTATGCCGCCACTTTTCCTTTGTAATGTTCTTCATTTGTAAGTTGTTCATATCACCTTAGTTTTCAATAAAAATTCTTCATATTCTCTTATTTTGTTCTTATTATTATCATATTTATACCATTTATTTATGGTGTGAATTTATTTATACCAAACCTTGTGAAATTATTCACACAACGGTGGAGTGATTGTTTTCTTTTTATTGTTTTTTACTTCTTCAATTCCTCCCTCATGAGTCTAATTTCCACTTCCATTGAAACCATAGAATCAATGGAGGGCTAACCCACTTATGGGTTGATCCAAGGGATTAGAAAGGGGTTGGATTGGATGTTATTTATCACCCCATTAATGTCTAATAAAATCTTTTAATTGTGATTTTTATTTGATGATTCTAAAATTTCTTCGTCCTTATTGAATTTTAAGGCCACATACTTCAAGTGCTAATACGAACCTTTACCTTGGAGTGCTCATAAATTTGATCCTCCAAGTGTATAGGTGATTTGTATTATGGTTATTTGGTATAAAACTAGTAAGTGATGAAGTTGTTTTGTAAGGACCCGACCCCAGTTGCCTGGAGTCGGTGCCTTATTTTATTAAGTTGGCATACATACAAGGAATACGAATCCAAAAGGGCCGAGTAGTTTAGTATTATTGGAAACAAGTTACATACTTAAGTTGATCATTACAACATGAAGGGAAAAAACAACACTAATTTATTCCACTAGAAACATCATGTCTCCAAGATTAAGCTTTCATGTCATTCATAATTTACTTCTTCATATCCTGAGAAAACGAAACATAAGAAAGGGTGAGCTCAAATGCTCAATAAGAGTAAGCAATACAGTGGAAGATAATATAAAAATTAGACACAGTGAATAATTGAAAACACATGCCTTTAATAATAAACTTGAAACACATTATGGAAGGAATAAGAGTTGAGTAAATAATGCCATAATAAAACATAATAATGGGTATTCTACTAGTCGAATAACCACATGAACTTTCAATTACTAGCTTCATAAAGAGGGAAGTGAATATTCTGGACATTCTGAATCATTTTTTCATGGCCTCGGCCAAGACATCTAGATATTAAGGCCTCAGTCAAAATCCATATCACATTGGGAAAGACCTCGGCCAATTTCACATCTATTTGTCTCATGAGACCTACCAATGCACCGAGGGGCTAGAGAGGGCCCCACCCATCACATAATAAGTCCAATGAATTTCTCATATGAGCGGGGATAAACATAAAAAACATATACATTCATATTCAAACTATCATATGAAATGTAACTATCATTCCCCAATCATTAAACATAAAACACTAACCATTTGAAATAATATGGTGAATGGTTTTAGGATAGATCATTCACAATAGTGTTAGTTATAAACCATTGAATCAAATATGGTATATGACTTCATAAATAATTAAACCCAATAATACCATGGAATCAACAAGAGTGTTGAATTAGACGAAAACACTCTTTTAAAATCATTAAGAAATTTTGAGATAAATACTCTTTTGTTTTGAAAAGAAGAGTTCTTTTGGAAAATCTTTTTATAAAACCAGAAGTGAAGTAAGATAATATTTTCATAATAAAATGAATATTTTTATAAAGATAATGGTTTCCAAAAACAGATTATAGAGTGCCCTTGTAACACCCAAGAATTTTATGAGAAATATTTGTTTTTATGTTATATACATCATCAAAGGAATAATTCACTACACACAATACTAGCTTGGCTTTCTTTACACGCAATCACAACCTTCCTCGATATCTTGCGTTGTACGCAATATCGAGTTTCACTAAACAACGATATGCTATTAAAATATTATTAAAACTAACCGTTATGAATAGTAATACCCTCTTTTTGAAATTTTGTAAATTTTATTTTTCAAAATGGACTTCATTTTTGGATTCGGAATATCAAAATTAGCCTAGGGTGAAATTTTGGTATTTTTCTGAAAACTTTCAATTTTTGATGAATAGTGAAAACACTGGGTTATTATTTAAAAACCGACTTTTTATTTAAATAATTATTTATTTTATTTAAATTTATTTTATGTAAAAATTGATACATAATACCTATATAAGTTCAATGAAATTCATTGGATTCGTTTTATAATAATTTTAGACATATAAAAATTTTATTGAACTTTTCACCGTCTTTTACCCACCTCCTAGGAGAATTTGAAAATTTACATAAAACTTAATTTTACCGCTTCTGTGAGTGGAATTTTGAAAATCCGAGAGACATGAATAATATCAAGGAGTAAAATTTGGTTGAATAAGATAAAAATAATTTTTGGTGAATAGTAACTTTTTACCTTTTTTTACCACGGTTAAAAGTAAATAGGATAATTAAGGGTAATAATGGTATTATTATTATTACCCTAACACATGTACTAATTCTATTGGATAATTTTAATTCAACCAAAAACAACCTTAGGAATAAAATATGACCATTTAGGTCCACTTGGATTAGATTAGGACATTTAATATTATTTTATTTAAAGAATAGTTAAAACAGTTAAAATCAAAGTTTAATAACTAAAACATTTTTAATATAGGGTTATACATAAGATAAATTCAACTATAAATATTCATTAGAAAGATAAAACTATTTCATACATAATGGTATTTTATTTATAATTTTTAGACATTAAATAATTTAATTTATTTATGACACAATGATGATACAATAATTATATTATTAATGAAATATTAACATAATTGATGTTATAAATACCCAAATAAATATAATTTGAGACTTTTTTAGGAGTTCCAATTATTTTATAGGTTAATATGACATGTTATTATTGATTTAATTAACTTTTTTTGAACTAATAATTCTGTTATGATTTTCACAAAAAACAATTACCAAATAGTGTCAAAATTGACATAAAATAGTTTTTAAAACAAATATTATATTATTAATTGTTATTTTATTCCTAAAAATCTAAGGTTAGACCTAATGACTTATATAATGTTATATATTTTAATAATTAACAACTTGGGGTTCGTTTGGCTTGTTATAGTAAGTTTATTAACATTATAGTGTAAGAAAACAAGAAGACACGGTAAAAGTAAAATTATTTAACTTAAAGTTAAATCTAAATGATATGGTTAAAATAGAAACCTAAAATTGTCTAAATTCTAT
The DNA here is from genome assembly GCA_963277665.1 of Viscum album. Lineage (NCBI taxonomy): Eukaryota > Viridiplantae > Streptophyta > Magnoliopsida > Santalales > Viscaceae > Viscum > Viscum album. Next base: position 1,770,154,987 of record OY728153.1, on the reverse strand, counting down.
ATGATGAAATTATTTCGACCCATCCCCACCTTAGATTTTAAATAAATCAATTTTTAGCTATTAAAAACCGAATATGACTTTATAATAAAATAATTTTTTTAGTTTTTTCAAAGGTGCCCCTCTCCTCCCTTATAAAAGGGCACCTCCTCCCTCTCTTCCTCACACCACTTTGAGCCTTCAAGCTCGGCCAACCCTTGAAAATTTATCTTCTACACTTCCCTAGATACATACTATAGGTCCTGGTCTTCTTCAAAGACCATCTTTAGTTCCCTAAGAGGAGGTTAAGAAGAGGCACTTCAAAGAAGAGGTAATGTCCGTTACCGATTCTTTCAACTTTATTTCTTCTTCTACTTCATATTATTTAGTTGTTTAATTATGAATTAATAACATCAGTATCACTAATATACTGATATGTTATTATAAATTTGAAACAACCCTATTTCACCATCTATCCATCCTAAGGAAAACGAAATCACCGCACGTGCGTACGTACAGAATACCGTCTCCACGCCGTGGTGTAATCTATTTTCCACCACCACCTTACTTGGATGGGTATAATGGTTTAAATAATAACTATATATTATTATTGTAAATTTATATTGATTATTAAATAGTATACATACACTTCAATACAATTCCACGATCATGAGAATGATATCATCGCTCGTGCGTACGTACGACCTACTGTCTCCATGATGTGATGCGACTCGTTCTACATGATCTTCATTGAATAATGACTATATAAATGAATTGAATGAATAAATATGATATATATTACACTAATACCATTCTTTAAATGAGGTATCTATACCCTAAAAATAAGAATAAGAATTTATTTGACAAAACACGCATAATAACAAAAAGCAATAAACACTCGAATAACAAGTAACAATGAAATATTACTAATACGAAGCTAAGAATATGACCATATATGATATCATAACAATAAGTATGATTCTGGAATAAGTCAATGACATTATTTAAATCATTATACCGGATGTTCGGACACTTACGAAGCAAATCGGACCTAAGGTAAGGGAAAATCTCGCAATCTCATTTTTATCCGAGATTGTTTATACTTCAGAATTTACTGGGGAATATTTATCATCCACATAAATGTTTACTCAATATGTAATATTATTTCTATCCTACTTCAATTTTTTAAATCCAATTTTACCCTTCGGGGAGTTTTTAGTAAAAGATATGAAAGGAATCTTTTGTCATTTTTTGTACGAGGTACTTTTTGACTTTTCCGGCCAAAGTACGAGAAGAATGTTCTTTTTTTTAACTTATACAGACTTAATGGATTTTTAGAAGATTATTTACATGAAGCTTCCTTTACAAGTTTTCAAGTTTATTTTTAATCAAATTATTTTAGATTAAAATTGTATGACAGGTTAAGAAAGGAAAAATGTTTTTAAAGTAGAAAGGATATTTTTCTCAAGAATATAGTTCAAGTGTTTTATCAAAATTATTTTCCATATAAGATAATATAGGGTTATATTTATATCTCTATTTTTACATTGATTTGATTATGTTATGATGGAATTAGTTTTATGATGTCCTTTTAACTTATATGGATTATGTTATGATGGCATGATGTTTAAGAATCCCATTTTTATTACATGGGTTATGCTATGATGTATGATTTATGATTTTGTGGCACACCTAAGAATGGTTTCATTATGAGATGGGTGAGACCTATATCTCCCTCCAATGAATTAGGTAAAGATTTATATCTCATGAGATATACATGGCTGGAACGACAGGTTAATCCAGTTCAGTGATACAGGACTGAAACGAGGAGTGAACTCGTTTCAGAAATGGACTTTGTCCACTAAGATAGTCTTGGAAACGAGTCTTGACTACTAAGAAATGATTATCTATGATTATGTGTGTATTCCACAAAGTTTCATGTTTTAAGTTATGATTATTGATTTATCCCATGTTATGAAATTATGATCTCTTTTGCAGGGTAAGGTTTCCAAAATGTTATGTTATTATGAATATGATGTGATTGATATTTCTTTTGTTTACCCTTACTGAGCATTAGAGCTCACCCTTTTGTATGTTTTCTTTCCCCAGGTCAGGAAGAAGGTTATTAAGTAGGATATTCCAAAAGGGACTCTAGATATTATGAAATAAATGGGAGACAATGTAGATTATTTATGAACCAATTGTTTATGTTTCCCAGTTTCTAAAGACACTATACCTATACGGTCCTTTCATGGTTTTGTTATATGTTGTAATAAGTGTGCTTCAATTTTGAAGCAATAACAATGTATGTAAAGTGTGGGTCATTATAGTTGGTATCAGAGGAAAGGTATAGTCAACCTTTGGAAACTAGGTGTGAAAGCCTTAGTAAGAACCCTAAGGATAAGTTTAAGAATAGAACACAATCTTAGTGTTTTAGAAATGGCCATGAATAACCTATGATAAGACCTTAAGTGTAAAATTTTATTCTTGATTATATAGTTTTCCTATTATAATTAGTGTTTCTCACACTATTCTTCTTGGTTTTAGTCAATGGATGGAACCCAAAGGAACCGTGTTAATGTGGAATGCAACAGGAAATGCAATGATTGTCCCCCTGAACAACCAAAAGTTATGGGAGCTAGAATGAAAAATCTTTTATCCATGATCACACAAATTTCTCAAGCTATTAATCATGCAGGAATTCCAAACGAGCAAAGGAAGAAGAAACATTTTGTTGAATCCTTCATGAGGCAGCGTCCACCTTCATTCAGTAGGTCTACTGATCCATTAGTTTCTGAACAATGGATCAGTACTACTGAAAAGATATTTTCAGTTCTTCAATGTTCTGAACATGATAAAGTCATCTTAGCAGTGTATCGTTTGGAAGGAGATACTGATCAATGGTGGAATCTTATCAAGAATACGAGGCAAAGAGATGAAATTGAGTCCATGGAATGGGACGAGTTCAAGAACATATTTTTCAATAAGTACTTCACTCGTATTCTTCGAACAATGATGGAAAAGGAGTTTCTTAAACTAAAGCAAAAGGATGATGAATCTATTGGTACCTACGAAGAAAATTTTTCAAGACTTACAAGGTACGCTTTTGGGATTATTATCCAACCTAAGAGTAAGATAGAACGATTCTTTAGTGGATTAAAACCAAGTCTTCGAAGGGCATTAGCCATAAAGGACTTCAATAGCTATGAGGAAATCGTTCGATGTGCTCTCAAGGTTGAGATGGAGATTGGAGTAACCCATCAGTCATATGGGTTTGATAAGAAGAGGAAAATGGAATTCAAAGGAAAATCTAAAGAGCACACTGAAAAGAAGATGAGTTTTCCCTTATGCTCAAAGTGTGGAAAGAAACATGGAGGGAGTTGTCTTAAAGAGACAAGTAAATGTTTCAAATGTGGAAAGGAAGGTCACCGGGCATTTGAATGCCGCAATGATGGGAAGAAGATGTCTAGGGATGCGAACAAAAAAAAGGCTACACAGAGTGCACCTACTACACTTCAATGTTACAAGTGCAAGGAAATGGGGAATTATGCCAATCAATTCCCTAATCCAAGGGTTGTTGATGATGATCGACATCAACAAACTCTTCAGGCTAAAGACAAAGGAAAGTCACATGCAATTTCTATCAACGATGTGGATTATGAGAACGAAGTGGTGAAAGGTACACTTACCATCCACTCTAAAGTAGAAAATGTTTTATTTGATTTTGGATCCATCCACTCTTTTATTTCTGAAGAATTTTCTAAGGGTATCGCTGTATTACCTCAATAGTTAGATATTGAGTTAGCTGTGACAACCCCTAATGGCACAACAGTCGTGTCAAAAGTTTATAATTATTCTCTGATTGAATTTTGTGGGAAAGTGCTTCTTGAAAATCTTGTGATACTTCCTATAGTGGAATTTGATGTGATTCTTGGCATGGATTGGATTTCTTTATATGTAGCTCATATCAATTTCCAAAGAAGGGAAGTCACATTTCATATTCCAGATCAATCTATTATTGTCTATCGATGCAAGGATGAACATAACCTTCCAGTGGAAATTTCTTCCATCTTATGGGTCTTGATTCCACTAAATGAAGGTTATTTATCTCAAATGGTTGGAGAGAAACTCACGATTAAGAATACACCCATTGTACATGAGTTTGATGATGTCTTTCTGGAGGAATTTCCAGGTCTTCCACCAAATCGTGAAGTTGAGTTTTCAGTAGAACTCATACCGGGTGCTATGCCTATTTCAAAGACACCTTATAGAATGTCCCCAATTGAGTTGCAGGAATTGAAGAAGAAACTCCAAGAGAATATTGATAAGGGATTCATATGCCCTAGTGTGTCACCTTGGGGAGCACCTGTTCTGTTTGTTAAGAAGAAAGATGGATCAATGAGACTCTGCATTGATTATCGAGAACTTAACAAGATCACTATCAAGAACAAATATCCTCTCCCATGCATTGATGACTTATTTGAACAACTACGCGGAGCTCAATACTTTTCCAAGATTGATCTTTGTTCAGGGTATCATTAATTAAGGGTCAAAAGGGATGATATACCAAAGATGGCTTTCCGTAAAATGTATGGACACTATGAATTTATAGTGATTCCATTTGGTCTTACTAATTCCCTTTCTATCTTCATGGATCTAATGAATATAGTCTTTAGAGACTATCTTTATCAGTTTGTGGTAGTCTTTATAGATGATATTCTTGTCTATTCAAAGAGCAAGGAATAACATGAAGATCACTTGAGAATTGTATTGAAGACCCTGAGAAAGGATAATATTTATGCCAAATTTACCAAGTGTGAATTTTGGCTTCAAAAAGTTGCATTTTTGGGTCACATAATCTCAAAAGAGGGGATATCTGTGGATCCAGCAAAAACGGAGGTTATCAAAAGATGATCGAGACCAACAACAGTAACTGAGATCCGAAGTTTTCTTGGTTTGGCTGGATATTATAGACGTTTTGTGAAAGATTTTTCACGATTATCTAATCCACTCACCAAGTTGACTCTAAAAGGAGTTAAGTTCATATGGACGGAGGAATGTGAAGAGAATTTCAAGAAGTTGAAAAGATGGTTATCCAGTGCACCTGTGCTCACACTACCTTGTAGTGGAGAAAGGTTTGTGATCTACAATGATGCATCCAAGAAGGGGCTCAGGTGTGTTCTTATGAAAAATGATATGGTGATAGCTTATGACTCACAACAGTTGAAAATCCATGAGAAAAATTACCCAAATCATGATTTGGAGTTAGCTGTGGTAATCTTTACATTAAATATTTGGAGGCATTATCTTTATGGAGAAAGGTGTGATATTTATAATGATCATAAAAGTTTAAAGTATATTTTCATACAAAAGGAGCTGAATATGCGCCAAAGAATATGGTTGGAGTTGATTAAGGATTACGACTGCTCAATTCATTACCACCCAGGGAAAGCAAACAAGGTGGCAGACACATTAAGTTGACAAGACCATGCTAGCTTATCCATGATGAGGATCACAAAAGATCCCATATTTATGGATTTACAAAGGATGGATCTTGGAATTATAATGGAAGGGGAAAAATCTTATCTTTCTCAAATGAATGTTCAACCATCTATACATGTGAAGATTAAATAGGCGTAGAAAGAAGATGTAGAGTTACAAAAGAAGGTGGGAAATGTTCCTGAATTCAACCTTGATTGTGATGGGATAATAAAGTTCAGGAATCGGGTTTGTGTTCCTCCCATCCCAGAATTAAAGAAGGAGATGCTGGATGAGGCTCATAGTTCTTCATTCTCTATTCATCCTGGAAGTACGAAGATGTATATGGACCTGAAAGAGTACTTCTGATGGGATGGCATGAAAAGAGATGTTGCTGAATATGTCTCTCGATGCTTGGTTTGTTAGTAAGTTAAAGCCGAGAGACAGAAGTCTAAGGGGATGTTACAACCATTACCCATACCAGAATGGAAATGGGAAAACATCACTATGGACTTTGTCACTGGACTTCCTAAAACATCCAAAGGCAATAATTCTATCTGGGTCATAGTTGATCGTCTTACGAAGTCCGCACACTTCATTGCTATTAGAGAGGATTTCTCTCTGGATCATCTTTCCAGGATATATTTAAAGGAAGTGGTAAGATTGCATGAAGTACCAATATCCATTATATCTAATCGGGATCCGAGGTTTACCTCGAAGTTATGGTGAAGTCTTCAGCATACTCTAGATACAGAGTTGACTTTCAGCACTGCTTATCATCCTCAGACAGACGGTCAGTCTGAGAGAACAATTCAAACTCTAGAAGATATGTTAAGAGCTTGCTCTATGGATTTCAAAGGTGGTTGGGATCAACACCTACCTTTGGTGAAATTTTCTTATAATAATAGCTTTCACTCTAGTATTCAGATGGCTCCTTATGAAGCTCTCTATGGAAAGAAATGCAGGACTCTAACTTGCTGGGATGAAGTTGGGGAAAGAAAGCTATTAGGACCTGATCTTGTTGATGAGATGGCAGAAAAGGTCAGATCTATTCAACAACAAATAAAAGCAGCTCAGAGTCGACAAAAAAGTTATACCGACAACCAAAGAAAAGACCTAGAGTTTGAAGTGGGTGATAAAGTGTTCTTACGAATATCTCCTTGGAAGAGATTAATGAGATTTGGAAGGAAGGGAAAGCTGAGCCCTAGATATATCGGTCCTTTCGAAATACTGGATCATGTTGGGAAGGTAGCTTACCAATTAGCACTTCCACTGAATCTCTATTAAGTTCATGATGTGTTCCATGTATCTCTCCTGAGAAAGTACATACCTGATCTTTCACATGTACTCAGCTCAGAAGTTGTACCGCTGGAGCAAGATCTTTCTTATGAAGAACAGCCGATAGAGATTCTGGATCGTAGCGAAAAAGTCCTATGGAACAAGAACACACGCTTGGTGAAAGTTTTATGGAGGAACCACCAATTTGAAGAAGCTACATGGGATCTTGAGGATATGATGAGGGATAGGTATCCTCATCCGTTTGTTACAAAGTGACGAATTTCGAGGGAAAAATTCATTTTAAGGCGGGTAGAATGTAACACCCGAGACTTTTATGAGAAATATTTTGTTTTTATGTTATATACATCATCAAAGGAATCTTTCACTACACACAATACTAGATTGACTTTCTTTACATGCAATCGTGACCTTCCTCGATAGCTTGTGTTGTACGTAATATCGAGTTTCACTAAACAACGATATGCTATTAAAATATTATTAAAACTAGCTATTATGAATAGTAATACCCACTTTTTGAAATTTTGTAAATTTTATTTTTCAAAATGGACTTCATTTTTGGATTCGGAATATCGAAATTAGCCTAGGGTGAAATTTTGGTATTTTTCTGAAAACTTTCAATTTTTGATGAATAGTGAAAACACTGGGTTACTATTTAAAAACCGAATTTTTATTTAAATAATTATTTATTTTATTTAAATTTATTTTATGTGAAAATTGATACATAATACCTATATAATTTCAATGAAATTCATTAGTGTCGTTTTATAATAATTTTAGACATATAAAAATTTTATTAAACTTTTCACCGTCTTTTACCACCTCCTAGGAGAATTTGAAAATTTATATAAAACTTAATTTTACCGCTTCTGTGAGTGGAATTTCAAAAATCCGAGAGACACGAATAATATCAAGGAGTAAAATGTGGTTCAATAAGATAAAAATAATTTTTGGTGAATAGTAATTTTTTACCTTTTTTTACCATGGTTAAAAGTAAATAGGGTAATTAAGGGTAACAATGGTATTATTATTACCCTAACACATGTCCTAATTCTATTGGATAAGTTTAATTCGAATAAAAACAACCTTAGGAATAAAATATGAAATTTAGGTCCACTTGGATTAGATTAGGACATTTAATATTATTTTATTTAAAGAATAGTTAAAATAGTTAAAATCAAAGTTTAATAACTAAAACATTTTTAATATAGGGTTATACATAAGATAAATTCAACTATAAATATTAATTAGAAAGATAAAACGGTTTCCTACATAATGGTATTTTATTTATAATTTTTAGACATTAAATAATTTAATTTTTTTATGACACAATGATGATGCAATAATTATATTATTAATGAAATATTAACATAATTGATATTATAAATACCCAAATAAATGTAATTTTAGGTTTTTTATGAATTAAAATAATTTTATAGGTTAATATGACATGTTATTATTGATTTAATTAACTTTTTTAGAACTAATCATTCTGTTATGATTTTCACAAAAATCAATTACCAAATAGTGTCAAAATTCACATAAAACAGCTTTTAAAAACAATATTATATTATTAATTGTTATTTTATTCCTAAAAATCTAAGGTTCACCCAAATGACTTATATAAGGTTATATATTTTAATAATTAACAACTTGGGGTTCGTTTGGCTTGTTATAGTAAGTTTATTAACCTTATAGTGTAAGAAAACAAGAAGACATGGTAAAAGTAAAATTATTAACTTAACGTTAAATCTAAATGATAAGGTTAAAATAGAAACATAAACTTGTCTAAATTATATTAGATTAAAGTATTTAAACCCATCCCCACCTTAGATTCGAAATAAATCAATTTTGAGCTATTAAAAACCGAATATGACTTTATAATAAAATAATAGTTTTAGTTTTTTCAAAGGTACCCCTCTCCTCCCTTATAAAAGGGCACCTCCTCCCTCTCTTCCTCACACAACTTTGAGCCTTCACTCTCGGCCAAACCCTGAAAATTTATCTTCTCAACTTCCCTAGAAACATCCTAGAGGTCCTGGTCTTCTTGGAAGACCATATTTAGTTCCCTAAGAGGAGGTTAAGAAGAGGCCCTTCAAAGAAGAGGTAATGTCCGTTACCGATTCTTTCAACTTTATTTCTTCTTCTACTTCTTCTTATTTAGTTGTTTCATTATGAAGTAATAATATAAGTATAACTAATATACTGATATGTTATTATAAATATGAAAAACCCTATTTCACCATCTATCCATCCTACGGAAAATGAAATCACTGCGCGTACGTACGTACGAAATACCGTCTCCACGCCGTGGTGTAATCTATTTTCCACCACCACCTTACTTGGATGCGTATAATGGTGTAAAGAATAACTATATATGATTATTGTAAAGTTATATTGATTCTTAAATAGTATACATACAATTCAATACAATTCCACGATCATGGGAACGATATCATCGCTCGTGCGTACATACGACCTACTGTCTCCACGATGTGATGCGACTCGTTCTACATGATCTTCATTACATAATGACTATATAAATGAATTTAATGAATAAATATGACATATATTACACTAATACCATTCTGTAAATGAGGTATCTATAACCTAAAAATAAGAATAATAATTTATTCGACAAAACACGCATAAGAACAAAAAACAATAAACACTCGAATAACAAGTAACAATGAAATATTACTAATAAGAAGCTAAGAATATGAACATATATGATATAATAACAATAAGTATGATTCTGGAATAAGTCAATGACATTATTTAAATCATTATACAGGAGGTTCGGACACTTACGAAGCAAATCGGACCTAAGGTAAGGGAAAATATCACAATCTCATTTTTATCCGAGATTGTTTATACTTCAGAATTTACTGGGGAATATTTATCATCCACATCCATATTTCCTCAATATGTAATATTATTTCTATCCTACTACAATTTTTTAAATCCAATTTTACCCTTCGGTGAGTTTTTAGTAAAATATATGAAAGGAATCTTTTTTCATTTTCATATGAGGTACTTTTTGACTTTTCCGGCCAAAGTACGAGAAGAATGTTCTTTTTTTAACTTATACGGCATGAATAGATTTTTAGAACATTATTTTCAAGAAGCTTCCTTTACAAGTTTTCAAGTTTATTTTTTATCAACTTCTTTTAGATTAAAATTGTTTGACATGTTAAGAAAGGAATTTTTTTTTGAAATAGAAATGATATTTTCCTCAAGAATAGAGTTCAAGTGTTTTATCAAAATTATTTTCCATCTAAGATAATATAAGGTTCTATTTCTATCCCTATTTTTACATTGGTTTGATTATGTTACGATGGAATTAATTTTATGATGTCCTTTTATCTTATATGGATTATGTTATGATGACATGATGTTTAAGAATCCCATTTTTATTACATGGGATATGCTATGATGTATGATTTATGATTTTGTGGCACACATAAGAATGGTTTCATTATGAGATGGGTGGGAACTATATCTCCCTCCAATGCATTGGGTAAAGATTTATATCTCATGAGATAGACATGGCTGGAACAACAGGTTAATCCAGTTCAGTGATACAGGACTAAAACGAGGAGTGAACTCGTTTCAGAAATGGACTTTGTCTACTAAGATAGTCTTGGAAATGAGTCTTGACTACTAAGAAATGATTCTCTATGATTATGTGTGTATGCCAAAAAGTTTCATGTTTTAAGTTATGATTATTTATTTATCCCATGTTAGGAAATTATGATCTCTTTTGCAGGATAAGATTTCCAAAATGTTATGTTATTATGAACATGATGTGATTGATATTTCTTTAGTTTACCCTTAATGAGCATTCGAGCTCACCCTTTTGTATGTTTTCTTTCCCCAGGTCAGGAAGAAGGTTATTAAGTAGGATATTCCAAAAGGGACTCTAGATATGATGAAATAAATGGGAGACAATGTAGATGCTTTATGAACCAGTTGTTTATGTTTCCCAGTTTCTAAAGACGCTATAACTATATGGTACTTTCATGGTTTTGTTATATGTTTTAATAAGTGTGCTTCAATTTTGAAGCAATAACAATGTATGTAAAGTGTGGTTCGTTATAGCCCTTGTAAATAGATATGAATTGGAGAAATTCCCTTGAATCGGGCTTCTATTTTGGAAATAATTTTGAAAGTTCCTTTTAAAATGTGTAACTATCCATAGAATAAGTAAAGATTTTGGTTTGTTTAAATATATATAATAATCACACATAATTTATGAGTATTACATAACAATACATAAGAATTTCATCAAGGAATTTAGACAATAAAAGTAACCCGAATGAAAATGGAAGTTCGGGTGGAAAACCATTACCTTAACTCCAAATGTGTTTCTCTCTTGTAATTAAGATCCTGGAATATGAAATTATAATTGTTAATAACTTATTTAAGAACCTATTAGACATGTATTTAGTTTACCATAATTCTGGTTAGTTCATTTATGTCTTCTTTTATAAGTTAATGTATTGAATTTCATCGTTCTGGAGTGTTCGTTTCCTTTATTTTCATATTTGGTTCACTTGTTTTTAAGTAATGAAGTTCATGTGGAATGGTTATAAATCTCCAGGATTGGAATTATATATTATTTATTAACATCAAGAATTGGTAATGGTCATTTCTATCATTTTGTTATATGGAATGAGGATGAATCATTAGATGAGAACCACTTCGATTATTTGGCGGTATTTGGATTATTATGAACTAGTTTTGTCATATAACTTAATTATATGTACATATTATGGTTCTTGAATATTAATTATGTTATAATACATATATTTTAGTCTAGTTCAACCATAAATATGGTTTACTGATCAGTAATGAAGAAGAAATTGAAGAACGAAACTTCATCGTCCATGAAGGCTATAAATTGGAACCTCATGGACGTTGATTTCGTTTAAAAAAAATAAAAGGGAGGGAGTAAAAATATTTATGATGGTTCTTCCATTAACATGATATAATTCCAGTATATATATTTTACTGGATTTATCATGGTCATTTGGATAGAGGAGGTGAGGAGAGAAAAAAAAATAGAGATGATCTTGAAAATAAGAGAAAAGGTGAGAGATCCCTTATGAAAATTCGGCAGCCTAATGACGTCGCTTAATATTTCATAAAATGAAATGATGAGATCAAACGGTTACCTCGTTATATTGAAATAAAAAAGAAATTAATAAGAATACATAAGATCAAACCCCAATATATTAGAATGAAAATTCAAAGAGATAACATAAACGAAGTGTCGACTTAAAGAAGAGAATGAAGGATTCCCTTACCTTGTAAAATAACTCCTAGATCTTGAAGGTTGTAACCTTGGGGGCTTAAGGACACCTTTGGAGGACTATTAGAGAGGTAAAACCACCAAATATTAGAGGATTAGGGATTTGGAATGAATTAAAATGAATGGATGAATGGGTATTTATAGAAAAAGAGAGGTAATTTTTTAATAATTTCAAAGGGACACCACATTAGTGATTTTTTCCAAACCATTGGCTTGACCATGGTATTTTCCCATGGTTTAAGCCACTTGGGACACCTCATGTCATAAGTTACTATACACAAGTAGACCAGCCTTTTATTTTAATTATTATGTCTTTATGATGTCATTAAACTACTGAATACTCAAAACTGTATTTTTCACTATTCAAGAAAAATTCAAGTATTTTAGAAAAATCCGAAAAATTCACCCCTACCATTTTTTGATGTTTTGAATTCAAAAGTTAAATCAATTTTCCAAAAATAATTTTCTAAATATTATTAATTTAATTTTTAAATAAGGTCACAGTTAATTCGAAAAATATCAATCTTGAAGTGCAATTAGTTTTATGTGACATTGGAAAATTAATTAAGATCCCATTATCCTATTTCCTTAAGAAAATAAAATAATAATATCATTTACTATTCATAGGGTCATATTACTATTCATATTACTATTCATAAGGGTATGTTACTATTCACCAAAAATCAAGTTTGTTCTATCAGACTCCAAATGACTTACTGAACACAACTCTAGATGACCATTTATTGAAATTAAAAACATAGAAGAGGATATACTATAAAATTGAATTCTATATTTATTTTCAAAACCTTGGGGTGTTACATTCTCCCCTCCTTACAAAAATTTCGTCCTCAAAATTCAAAGAATATTACCTAAAAAGATTCGGGTATGTCTTTAACATAAGCTCCTCAGGGTCCCATGTTGCTTCCTCCATCTTATGTTTCCTCCATAGAAACTTCACCAGATGAGTCGTCAGATTTCTCAATAATTGTTCTCTAGTATCAAGAATCTTGATAGGCTCTTCACAGTAAGATAGATCGGGCTTAAGTTCCACTTCTTCATAAGTGAGTACATGTGTTGGGTCTGGCATGTACTTTCTTAACATTGACACGTGGAACACATTGTGATCCTTGGAGTGACTTGGTGGAATTGCCAAACGGTAAGATACGACTCCAATTTGTTCCATAATTTCAAAAGGTCCTATATACTTGGGACTCAATTTAACTTTCTTACCGAAACATATAACTCCCTTCCATGGAGATACCTTCAAGAAAACATGATCTCCTACCTGAAATTCCAAATCCTTCCTTCGGTTGTCAGTATAGCTCTTTTGCCTACTTTGAGCTATTTTGATATGGTTCTGGATAATATTCACCTTCTCCATTGTTTCTTCAACAAGTTCTGGGCCCATGAACTTTGTTTCACCAACATCATCCCAACAAGCTGGTGTACGGTATCTCCTCCCATATAATGCTTCATATGGTGTCATCTGAATACTTGAATGGAAACTATTGTTGTAGGAAAATTCCACGAGAGGTAAATGCTGATCCCACATGACTTGAAAATAAAGTGAACAAGACCTCAACATGTCTTACAATGTTTGAATAGTATTTTCTGATTGTCCATCAGTTTGTGGGTGGTAGGCAGTGCTCAAACGAAGATCAGTATCTAGGGCCTTCTGAAGACTTTTCCAGAATCTTGATGTAAAACGTGGATCATGATCAGAAACAATCGATAGGGGTACTCCATGAAGTCTCACAACTTCATTAACATATAGTATTGCTATAGGTTCAAGTGGTAGATATTCTCTTATATCAAGAAAATGTGTTGACTTGGTAAGTCGATCAACAATGACCCATATTGAATTGTTCCTTCTAGGAGTCTTTAGTAGTCCCATGACAAAGTCCATCGTCATATTATACCATTTCCACTCAGGCATGGGAAGAGGTTGCAATACTCCTCCAGACTGTTGCCTTCCATCTTTCACTTGTTGAAAAACCATAAATCTTGACACAAAATCAGCAATATCCCTCTTCATTTTGTCCCACAAAAAAATGTTCCTTCAAATCTCTATACATATTAGTACTTCTAGGGTGTATAGAGAAATTGGAACTATAAGTATCATCCAACAATTCCATTTTTAGATCAAGTATATCAGAAAAAAAGTCTCTTCCCAAATTTCAAGATTCCATCTTCATATTCGAAGTCACTCAATCTCCCATCATTCACAGCTTTAATCTTCTTTTGAAACTCCCCATCATCAGCCTGAATTTTTTTATCCTTTCTAGTAAAGATGGTTTGGCAACCATTTGAAAAATAATTGATGTTTCACATTCCATGGTTATTCCCATATTCATCTTTACTAGATCCATGAAAATAGGATCCCTTTCAACTATCATCTTGCTCAAAACTCCATGATCCTTTCTGGTCAAGGCATTTGACACCTTATTTGCCTTCCCCGGGTGGTAGTGTATCGTGAAATCATAATCCTTGAGTAGTTCAAGCCATCTCCTTTTCCTCATGTTTATTTCTTTCTATGAGAAAATATATTTCAAACTCTTGTGATCAGTATAAATCTCACATTTTTCACCATAGAGATAATGTCTCCATATCTTTAAAGCAAAGATTACAACAGTTAACTCAATATCATGAGTAAGATAGTTTTTCTCATGAATTTTTAGTTGTTGTGATGCATAAGAAATAACCCTATCATTTTACATAAGGACACAACCAATTCCTTTCTTTGAAGCATCACTATAAATAACAAACCCGTCATTTTCTGATGGTAGAGTCAATATAGGAGCATTGACTAATCTTATCTTCAGTTCTTCAAAACATTATTCACAATATTTTTTCAAAACAAATTTAACCCCTTTACGCATGAGCTTCATTAGCAGGTTAGCTAGTCGGTCAAAATTCTCTACGAAAGGCTGATAATAACCTGCTAAGCCAATAAAATGGTGTACTTCAGTTATGTTTGTTGGCGTGGGCCAATCTTGGATTGCCTTTGTCTTTGTAGGATCAACTAGGATTCCATCCTTAGAAACAATATGTCCAAGAAAATAAATCTCCTAAATCCAGAATTCACACTTTCTAAACTTTCCATATAATTCATGTCTTCTAAGAGTCTTCAGGATAATACGCTAGTGATTTTCATGATCTTCGTAGCTTTTGGAGTATACCAAGATATCATAAATAAATACCACTACAAAATCATCGAGATATTCCTTGATAACTCAGTTCATTAGATCCATGAAGATAGAGGGTGCATTAGTCAAACTAAAAGGCATCACTGTAAACTCGTAATGCCCGTACCTGGTTCGAAATGCTGTTTTTCCTTCCTCAAAAGCAACTGATAATATCCGGATCTAAGACCAATCTTCGAAAAGTATTGATCTCCATGCAGTTGGTCAAATAAATCATCAATGGGAGGTAGGATATACTTGTTGTTTATTGTTTTAGAATTGATATCCCTGTAGTCAATACATAACCTCATAGATCCATCTTTCTTCATAACAAAAAGGACAGGGGCTCCCCATGGAGAAACACTAGGGTGGATAAATCCTTTATTACTCAATTCCTCTAGTTGTTTCTTTAGTTCCACTAGTTCCACAGTGGCCATTCTATAAGGGGTCTTTGATATGGGACTTGAACCAGGAATTAAATCAATGGAAAACTCAATTTCTCGTTCTAGAGGATGTCCAGGTAAATCTTCTGAAAACACATCAACATATTCTCTCACAGTAGGTACATCCTCTATTTGAACATTCATTTTCTCACCCACATTTATTTCATTATCTTCCTCCCCAATAATTGAATTTAGTTGAGCTACTGGGGGTGGATCTAGATAATAATTAGGTGGTGATGATTCTGCTCTAAAGATAAGGTGTTCTTTATCATCATCATCAAAAATCGTAACCTCTTTCTTCTTACAATAAATTTTTGCATCATGATCCAAAAGCCAATCCATACCGAGGATTATATCGAATTCAATCATGGGTATGATGATGAGATCAACAGATAAAAAACATTTTTAGGCCCTAATGGGAACATATTGATAGAACCTTGCAGCAATGATACTGCCCTTAGGAGTTTTGACTGACAACTCCCTTGTTAAATCAAATTGGTAATATTTAATTTTCTTAGCAAAATGGGAAGATATGAAACAACGCGATGAACCAGAATCAAATAAAGCATTGGCTAAGCTTGAGGAAACGATCAAAGTACCTTTCACCACGTCACGCGGAACTTTAACCTCTACAGTTGTGATCGTATATGCTTGTCCTTGCTCCCTTGGCCTCTTCTGTTGCATATTTACTTGAAGTTTTGGACAATTATTAGCATAGTGACCCATCTTCTAACAATTATAGTATAAAACATCATTGGCTTCCTTCTATCCTTTGCAATCACCAACAATATGGCCTTTCTGACCACATTTGTAGCATACTCCTTTTCTTTTTAAGCACGCACTGGGGTGTTTCCTTCCACAATTGTCACATGGTGGAAATTCAAATATTCCCTTCTTCCCTATTTCCTTATTTCCTTTACCATGGTTTTCAACATCCCTCTTCTTTTCTTACTTTCCCTTAAAGTAATAAGACTTAGAGAATTCTTTTTCTTTCTTTATGTCACATGAAACTATATCCTCATATGATGAAAAACTTTGGGAGACCAGTGCCCACCGGAGGAATGGCTTTATTCCATCAAAGAATCGATCAATTTTTCTCCTTGTATTTTGTATATAGTTCACATCATGTATTTATAACCTTGTGAAGTTGGCTTCATACTTGGCAACATTTTCATCCTCCTTTTACCTCAGATTCAATAATTGTCTCTCCATATCTGCTCGCTGCTCTCGAGGGAAATATTTTTCTAAGAAGATTTCCTTAAAATCCCTCCATTCCATCTCTTTTATCTCTTCCTCCTCCTTTGTGTTTTGGATTAATGACCACCACTGATCCGCATCTCCCGATAGACGATATACTGCCATGAAAACCTTCTCGCTTTCATTACATCTGAAAATGAGAAATATCTTCTCAAGGGAACATATCCACTGCTTTGCTACAAATGGGTTTGTAGTCCCATTGAATGATGGAGGCTATTGTCGCATAAAGCGATCTAGCATGGATCCTCCACATGGTGGATCTGGATGCTCCATACGGGTAAGGTTATTATTCATAACCTGAGTAAGTTTTCCCATTATAGTTATGAGTTGCTCAGCACCAGCCACAACACCAGAGCCAACATCATTATCTTGCGTCGGAGGAAAATCCCTACACGGGACACGTGCATTCGTGCGATTTCCATTCCTTCCACTAGGTTCCATATATAGATAATGGAATACACTATATTAGGTTATGATTCATAATGTATAATCTTAACTTAAAAATACTTATAAAAATTGATATCCTATGCATGGATAATCCCATATTCACAAAAAATAGTTTCTTTGAGGAATATTTACATTAAAATCCTTCATAATGGCTTGTAAAGAAAATTTGAATTATCCTAATCATATCCCCCAAAAGTTTCGTAACCAAGAGTGAAGCAAAGACCATTGTCGTGCACCGGTTCCCGTTCGAGTCTAGATCAAAGCGGTGTTTTCAGGTTTTACCCCTAGATACATCTGTGCCAGAGCCGACTCTACATGCCCGTATCCAGACATGGGTGTATTTCTTGAAAGATCCACATAATCTATTCCTTACCAAAATACCAGGACGTTATTGTATGTTTATCCTCAAAGACTATCTTTGGTACTCTTCCATAATTCTTCATTTTCTAAATCTAGTTTCCAAGTATTCTACTAAACTTCCTCTGATACCAACTATAAGGACCCGACCCCAGTTGCCCGGAGTCGGTGCCTTATTTGATTAAGTTGGAATACCTAAAAGGAATATGAATCCCGAAGGACCGAGTAGTTTAGTATTATTGGAAACAAGATACATACATAAGTTGATCATTATAACATGAAGGGAAAAACAAAACTAATTCATTCCACTAGCAACATCATGTCTCCTAGATTAAGATTGCATGTCATTCATAATTTACTTCTTCATATCCTGAGAAAACGAAACATAAGAAAGGGTGAGCTCAAACTCTTAGTAAGAGTAATCAATACAATGGAAGATAATATAAACATTAGACATGGTGAATAATTGGAAACACATGCCTTTAAAAATAAACTTGAAACACATTATGGCAGGAATAAGAGCTGATTAAATAATGACATAATAAAACATAATCATGGGTATTCTACTAGTATAATAACCACATTAACTTTCAATTACTAGCTTAATAAAGAGGTAAGTGCATATGTCGGACATTCTGAATAATTTTGTCATGGCCTCGGCCAAGACATCTAGAGATTAAGGCCTCGGCCAAAATCTATATCACATTGGGAAAGGCCTCGACCAATTCCATGTCTATTTGTATCATGAGACCTACCGATGCACCGAGGGGCTATAGCGGGCCCCAAACATCACATAATTAGTCCAATGAATTCCTCATATGAGTGGGGATAAACATAAACAACATATACATTCATATTGAAACTATCATATGAAATGTAACGATCATTCCCCAATCATTAAACATAAAACACTAACCATTCCGAATAATATGGTGAATGGTTTTAGGATAGATCATCAACAATAGAGTTAGTAAAAAATTATTGAATCAAATATGGTAGATGAATTCATAAATAATTAAACCCATTAATACCATGGAATCAACAAGAGTGTTGAATTAGACGAAATCACTCTTATAAAATCATTAAGCAATTTTGAGATAAATACTCTTTTGTTTTGAAAAGGAGAGTTCTTTTGTAAAATCTTTGTATAAAACCAGAAGTGAAGTAATATAGTATTTTCATAATAAAATGAATATTTTTAGAAAGATAATGGTTTCCAAAAACAGATTATAGAGTGCCCTTGTAAATAGATATGAATTGGAGAAATTCCCTTGAATGAGGCTTATATTTTGGAAACAATTTTGAAATTTTCTTTTAAAACGTGTAACTATCCATAGAATAAGGAAGTATTATGGTTGGTTTACATATATAGAATACTCACACATAATTTATTAAGAGTACATAACAATATATAATAATTTCATTGAGGAATTTAGACATTAAAATTAACCCGAATGAAAATGGAAGTTCAGGTGGAAAACCCTTACCTTAACTCCAAATGTGTTCCTCTCTTGTAATTAAGCTCCTAGAATATGAAATTATACTTGTTAATAAATTATTTCAGAACCTATTAGACATGTATTTATTTTACCATAATTCTGGTTAGTTCATTTATGTCTTTATCGATAAGTTATTGTATTGAATTTCGTTATTCTGGAGTGTTCGTTTCCTTTATTTTCATATTTGGTTCACTTGTTTTTAAGTAATGAATTTCATGTGTAATGGTTATAAATATCCAGGATTGGAATTATATATTATTTATGAACATAAAGAATTGGTAATGGTCATTTCTATCATTTGGTTATATGGAATGAGGATGAATCATTAGATGAGAACCACTTCGATTATTTGGCGGTATTTGGATTATTATGAACTAGTTTTGTCATATAATTTAATTATATGTACATATTCTGGATCTTGAATATTAATTATGTTATAATAAATATATTATAGTCTTGTTCAACCATAAATTTGGTTTCCTGACCAGTAATGAAAAATAAACTGAAGAACGAAACTTCGTCATCCACGAAGGCTATAAATTAGAACCTCATGGACGTTGATTTCATTTATAAAAATAAAAGGGAGGGAGTAATGATATTTACGATGGTTCTTCAATTAACAGGATATAATTCCAGTATATAGATGTCATTGGAGTTATCATGGTCATTTGGATAGAGGAGGTGAGGAGAGAAAAAAGTAAAGATGATCTTGAAAATTAGAGAAGAAGTGAGATATCCGTTATGAAAATTCGGCAGCCTAACGACGTCGCTTAATATTTCATAAAATTAAATGATGAGATCAAAAGTTAACCTCATCATATTGAAATCAAAAGGAAAGTAATAAGAATAAATAAAATCAAACCCCAAAATATTATAATGGAAATCCAAATAGATAACATAAAAGAAGTGTCGACTTAAAGAAGAGAATGAGGATTCCCTTACCTTGTAGAATAACTCCTAGATCTTGAAGGGTGGAACATTGGGAGATTAAGGACACCTTGGGAGGACTCTTAGAGAGGTAAAACCACCAAATATTCGAGGATGAGGAATTTGTAATGAATGAAAACGAATGGATGAGTGGGTATTTATAGAAAAAGAGAGGTAATTTTTTAATAATTTCATAGGGACACCTCATTAGTGATTTTTTCCAAACCATGGGCTTGACCAAGGTATTTGCACATGGTTTAATCCACTTGGGACACATCATCTCATAAGTTACTATACACAAGTAGACTATCCTTTTATTTTAATTATTATGTCATTATGATGTCATTAAACTACTGAATACTCAAAACTGTATTTTTCACTATTCAAGAAAAATTCAAGTATTTTAGAAAAATCCCAAAAATTCACCCCTACCATTTTTTGATGTTTTGAATTAAAAAGTGAAATCCATTTTTCAAAAATAATTTTCTATATATTATTAATTTAATTTTAAAATAAGGTCACAGTTAATTCAAAAAATTACAATCTTGAAGTGTAATTAGTTTTATGTGACATTGGAAAATTAATCAAGATCCCATTATCCTATTGCCTTAAGAAAATAAAATAATAATAATAATTACTATTCATAAGGTCATATTACTATTCATAAGGGTATGTTACTATTCACCAAAAATCAAGTTTGTTCTATCAGACTCCAAATGACTTACTGAACACAACTCTAGATGATCATTTCTTGAAATTCAAAACATAGAAGAGGATAGATTATAAAATTGCATTCTATATTTATCTTCAAAACCTTTGGGTGTTACATTCTCCCCTAAGAAAACTTTTTTCCTCAAAATTCAAAGAATATTACCTAAAAATATTTGGGTATGTCTTTAACATAAACTCCTCAGGCTCCCATGTTGCTTCCTCCCTCTTATGGTTCCTCCATAGAACCTTCACTAGATGAGTCGTCTAATTTCTCAATACTTGTTCTCTAGTATCAAGAATCTTGATAGGCTCTTCATAGTAAGATAGATCAATCTCAAGTTCCACTTCTTCATAAGTGATTACATGTGTTGGGTCTGGCATGTACTTTCTTAACATTGACATGTGGAACACATTGTGAACCTTGGAGAGACTTGGCGGCATTGCCAAACTGTAAGCTACGACTCCAATTTGGTCCAGAATTTCAAAAGGTCCTATTTACTTGGGACTCAATTTAACTTTCTTACCGAAATGTATAACTCCCTTCCATAGAGTCACCTTCAAGAAAACATGATCTCCTACCTCAAATTCCAAATCCTTCCTTTAGTTTTCAGTATAGCTCTTTTTCCTACTTTGAGCTATTTTGATATGGTTCTGGATAATATTCACCTTCTCCATTGTTTCTTCAACAAGTTCTGGGCCCATGAGCTTTCTTTCACCAACATCATCCCAACAAGATGGTGTACGACATCTCCTCCCATATAATGCTTCATAGGGTGTCATCTGAATACTTGAATGGAAACTATTGTTGTATTAAAATTCCACAAGAGGTAAATGCTGATCCCACATGCCTTGAAAATCAAGTGAACAAGACCTCAACATGTCTTCCAATGTTTGAATAGTCTGTTCTGGTTGTCCATCAGTTTGTGGGTGGTAGGCAGTGCTCAAACGAAGATCAATATCTAGGGACTTCTTAAGACTTTACCAGAAACTTGATGTAAAACGTGGATCATGATCATAAACAATCAATTGGGGTACTCCATGAAGTCTCACAACTTCATTAATATATAGTATTTCTAGATGTTCAAGTGGTATATCTTCTCTTATAGCAAGAAAATGTACTGACTTGGTAAGTCGATCAATAATGAACCATATTGCTTTGTTCCTTATAGGAGTCTTTAGTAGTACCATGACAAAGTCCATCGTGATAATATCCCATTTCCACTCAGGCATCGGAAGAGGTTGAAATACTCCTCCAGGCTGTTGCCTTCCAAATTTCACTTGTTGACAAACCATACATCTTGACATAAAATCAGCAATATCCCTTTTCATGTTGTCCCACCAAAAATGTTCCTTCAAATCTCTATACATATTAGTACTTCCAGGGTGTATAGATAAATTGGAACTATGAGCATCATCCAACAATTACCTTTTTAGATTAGGTATATCAGGAACACAAAGTCTCTTCCCAAATTTCAAGATTCCATCTTCATATCTGAAGTCACTCAATCTCCCATCATTCACAGCTTTAATCTTCTTCTGAAACTCCCCATCATCAACCTGAGAATTTTTTATACTTTATAGTAAAGATGGTTTGGCAACCATTTGAAAAAGCATTGATGTTTCACGTTCCATGGTTATTCCCATATCCATCTTTACTAGATCCATGAAAATAGGATCCCTTTAAACTATCATATTGCTCAAAACTCCAGGATCCTTTCTGCTCAAGGCATCTGCCACCTTATTTGCCTTCCCCGGGTGGTAGTGTATCGTGCAATCATAATCCTTGAGTAATTCAAGCCATCTCCTTTTCTTCATGTTGAGTTCTTTATATGAGAAAATATATACTTCAAACTCTTGTTATCAATATAAATCTCACATTTTTCACCATAGAGAAAATGTCTCCATATCTTTAAAGAAAATATTACAATAGTTAACTCAAGATCATGAGTAGGCTAGTTTTGATCATGAATTTTTAGTTGTCATGATGCATAAGAAATAACCATATCATTTTTTATAAGGACACAACCAAGTCCTTTCTTTGAAGCATCACTATAAATAACAAACCCGTCATTCCCCGATGGTAGAGTCAATATAGGAGCATTGACTAATCTTCTCTTTAGTTCTTCAAAACATTCTTCACAATATTTTGTCCAAACAAATTTAACCCCTTTACGCGTGAGCTTCATTAGCGGGTTAGCCAGTCGGTCAAAATTCTCTACGAAACGCCGATAATAACCTACTAAGCCAATAAAACGGCATAATTTAGTTATGTTTGTTGGCGTGGGCCAATCTTGGATTGACTTTGTCTTTGTAGGATCTACTAGGATTCCATCCTTAGAAAAAATATGGCCAAGAAAATAAATCTCCTGAAGCCAGAATTCACACTTGCTAAACTTCCCATATAATTCATGTCTTTTAAGAGTCTTTAGGATAATGCGCAAGTGATTTTCATGATCTTCGTAGATTTTGGAGTATACCAAGATATCATCAATAAATACCACTAAAAAATCATCGAGATATTACTTGAAAACTCCGTTCATTAGATCCATGAAGATAGAGGGTGCATTAGTCAATCCAAAAGGAATCACTGTAAACTCGTAATGCCCGTACCTAGTTCGAAATTCTATTTTTCCTTCCTCACAAGGAACTGATGATATCCGAATCTAAGATCAATCTTTGAAAAGTATTGAGATCCATGCAATTGGTCAAATAAATCATCAATGCGAGGTAGGAGATACTTGTTCTTTATTTTTTTAGCATTGATATCCCTTTATTTGATACATAACCTCATAGATCCATCTTTCTTCTTAACAAAAAAGGACAGGAGCTCCCCATGGAGAAACACTAGGGCAGATAAATCCCTTATTACTCAATTCCTCTAGTTGTTTCTTCAGTTACACTAGTTCCACAGTGGCCATTCTATAAGGGGTCTTTGATATGGGCCTTGAACCAGGAATTAAATCAATGGAAAACTCAATTTATCATTCTGGAGGATGTCTAGGTAAATCTTCTAGAAACACATCAACATATTCTCTCACAATAGATACATCCTCTATTTGAACATTCATTTTCTCACCCACATTTATTTTATTCTCTTCCTCCCCAATAATTGAATTTAGTTGAGCTACTAGGGGTGGATCTAGATAAGAATCAGGTGGTGACGATTCTGCTTTTAAGATAAGGTGTTCTTTATCATCATCATCAAAAATCGTAACCTCCTTCTTCTTACAATAAATTTTTGCATCATGATCCAAAAGCCAATCCATACCGAGGATTATATCGAATTCAATCATGGGTATGACGATGAGATAAACAGATAAAGGACATTTTTATGCCCTAATGGGAACAGATTGACAGAACTTTGCAACAATGATACTTCCCTTAGGAGTTTTGATTGAAAACTCCCTTGTTAAATCAAATTGGAAATATCAAATTTCTTAACAAAATGGGAAGATATGAAACAATGTGATGATCCAGAATCAAATAAAGCATTGGCTAAGCTTGAGGAAACGATCAAAGTACCTGCCACCACATCACGCGGAACTTTAACCGCTATAGTTCTGATCGTATATTCTTGTCCTTTCTCCCTTGGCCTCTTCTGTTGCATATTTCCTTGACGTTTTGGACAATTGTTAGCATAGTGCCCCATCTCCTGACAATTATAGCATCGAACATCATTGGCTTCCTTCTTTCCTTTGCAATCACCAACAATATGGCCTTTCTGACCACATTTGTAGCATACTCCTTTTCCTTTTAAGCACAATCCAGGGTGTTTCCTTCCACAATTGTCACATGGTGAAAATTCAACTCTTTCCTTCTTCCCTGTTTCCTTATTTCCTTTACCATGGTTTTCAGCAGCCCTCTTCTTTTCTTTCTTTCCCTTAAAGTTATAAGACTTAGAGAATTATTTTTCTATCATGATGGAACACAAAACTATATCCTCATATGATGAAAAACTTTGGGAGACCAGTGCCCACCGGAGGAATGGATTTAGTCCATCAAAGAATCGATCAATTTTTCTCCTTGGATTTTGTATATAGTTCACAGCATGTCTTGCTAACCTTGTGAAGTTGGCTTCATACTTGGCAACATTTTCATCCTCCTTTTGCCTCAGATTCAAGAATTTTCTCTCCATATCTTCTCGCTGCTCTCGAGGGAAATATTTTTCTAAGAAGATTTCCTTAAAATCCCTCCATTCCATCTCTTTTATCTCTTCCTCCTCCTTTGTGTTTTGGATTAATGACCACCACTGATCAGCATCTCCCGATAGACGATATAATTCCATGGAAACCTTCTCTCTTTCATTACATCCCAAAATGAGAAATATCTTCTCAAGGGAACATATCCATTGCTTTGCTACAAATGGGTTTGTAGTCCCATTGAATGATGGAGGCTGTTGTCGCATAAAGAAATCTAGCATGGCTCCTCCACGTTGTGGATCTGGATGCTCCATATGGGTAAGGTTATTATTCATAACCTGAGTAATCTGTCCCAGTATAGTTATGAGTTTCTCAACACCAGCCACAACACCAAGTCCAACATCATTATCTTGCATCGGAGGAAAATCCCTACAGGGGATACGTGCATTCGTGCGATTTCCATTCCTTCTACTAGGTGCCATATCTAGATAACGGAATACACTATATTAGGTTATGAATCATAATGTATAATCTTAACTTAAAAATACTTAGAAAAATTGAGATCCTATGCATGGATAATCCCATATTCACAAAAATGGTTTCTTTGAGGAATATTTACATTAAACTCCTTCAGAATGGCTTGTAAAGAAAATGTGAATTATCCTAAGAATATCCCCTGAAAGTGTCATAAACAAGAGTGAAGTAAGGCCCATTTTCGTTCACCAGTTCCCATTCGAGTCTAGCTCAAAGCGGTGTTTTCGGGGTTTACCCCTAGATACATATGTGCCAGAGCCTCCTCTACCTGCTCGTATCTAGATATGGATGTATTTCTTGAAAGATCCACATAATCTATTCCTTACCAAAATACCAGGACGTTATTGTATGTTTATCCTCAAAGACTATCTTAGGGACTCTTCCATAATTCTTCTTTTACTAAATCTAGTTTCCAAGTATTCTACTAAACTTCCTCTGATACCAACTGTAAGGACCCAACCCCAGTTGCCCGGAGTCGGTGCCTTATTTGATTAAGTTGGAATACATACAAGGAATATGAATCTTGAATGACCGAGTAGTTTAGTATTATTGGAAACAAGTTACATATATAAGTTTATCATTGAAACATGAAGGGAAAAAACAAAACTAATTTATTCCACTAGCAACATCATGTCTCCTAGATTAAGATTGCATGTCATTCATAATTTACTTCTTCATATCCTGAGAAAACGAAACATAAGAAAGGGTGAGCTCAAACTTTCAGTAAGAGTAAGCAATACAATGAAAGATAATATAAACATTAGACATGGTGAATAATTAGAAACACATGCCTTTAATAATAATCTTGAAACATATTATGGCAGGAATAAGAGCTGAGTAAATAATG
Organism: Viscum album; assembly: GCA_963277665.1. Lineage (NCBI taxonomy): Eukaryota > Viridiplantae > Streptophyta > Magnoliopsida > Santalales > Viscaceae > Viscum > Viscum album. The sequence goes on along the minus strand of OY728153.1, from coordinate 1,770,128,580 downwards.
ACATAATAAAACATAATCATGGGTATTCTTCTAGTTGAATAACCACATTAAATTTCAATTACTAGCTTCATAAAGAGGGAAGTGCATATTCTGGACATTCTGAATCATTTTTTCATGGCCTCAGCCAAGACATATAGATATTAAGGCCTCGGCCAAAATCCATATCACATTGGGAAAGACCTCGACCAATTCCACGTCTATTTGTCTCATGAGACCTACCGATGCACCGAGGGGCTATAGCGGCCCCCAACCATCACATAATTAGTCCAATTAATTCCTCATATGAGCGGGGATAAACATAAACAACATATACATTCATATTGAAACTATCATATGAAATGTAACTATCATTCCCCAATCATTAAACATAAAACACTAACCATTCGGAATAATATGGTGAATAGTTTTAGGATAGATCATACAAAATAGAGTTAGTAAAAAACCATTGAATCAAATATGGTAGATGAATTCATAAATAATTAAACCCAATAATACAATGGAATCAACAAGAGTGTTGAATTAGACGAAAACACTCTTATAAAATCATTAAAAAATTTTGAGATAAATACTCTTTTGTTTTGAAAAGAAGAGTTCTTTTGGAAAATATTTTTATAAAACCAGAAGTTAAGTAAGATAGTATTTTCATAATAAAATTAATATTTTTAGAAATATAATGGTTTCCAAAAACAGATTATAGAGTGCCTTTGTAAATAGATATGAATTGGAGAAATTCCCTTGAATCGGGCTTCTATTTTGGAAACAATTTTGAAAGTTTCGTTTAAAACGTGTAACTATATATATAATAATGAAGTATTATGGTTGGTTTACATATATATAATACTCACACATAATTTATTAAGAGTACATAACAATAGATAATAATTTCATTGAGGAATTTAGACAATAAAATTAACCCGAATGAAAATGGAAGTTCGGGTGGAAAACCCTTACCTCAACACGAATTGTGTTCCTCTCTTGTACTTAAGCTCCTGGAATATGGAATTATACTTGTTAATAAATTATTTCAGAACCTATTAGTCATGTATTTAGTTTACCATAATTCTGGTTAGTTCATTTATGTCTTTATTGATAAGTTATTGTATTGAATTTCGTCATTCTGGAGTGTTCATTTCCATTATTCTCATATTTGGTTCACTTGTTTTTAAGTAGTGAAGTTCATGTGAAATGGTTATAAATATCCAGGATTGGAATTATATATTATTTATGAACATAAATAATTGGTAATTGTCATTTCTATCATTTGTTTATATGTAATGAGGATGAATCATTAGATGAGAACCACTTCGATTATTTGGCGGTATTTGGATTATTATGAACTAGTTTTATCATATAACTTAATTATATGTACATATTCTGGTTATTGAATATTAATTATGTTATAATACATATATTATAGTCTTGTTAAACCATAAATATGGTTTCCTGACCAGTAATGAAGAATAAATTGAAGAATGAAACTTCGTCGTCCACGAAGGCTATAAATTGGAACCTCATGGATGTTGATTTCGTTTATAAAAATAAAAGGGAGAGAGTAAAAATATTTATGATGGTTCTTCCATTAACATGATATAATTCCATTATATAGATGTTACTAGAGTTATCATGTTCATTTGGAAAGAGGAGGTGAGGAGAGAAAAAAATAGAGATGATCTTGAAAATAAGAGAAATGGTGAGATATCCCTTATGAAAATTTGGCAGCCTAACGACATTGCTTAATATTTCATAAAATGAAATGATGAGATCAAAAGGGAACCTCATAATATTGAAATAAAAAGGAATGTAATAAGAATACATAAAATCAAACCCCAAAAAATTAGAATGGAAATTCAAAGAGATAACATAAAAGAAGTGTCGACTTAAAGAAGAGAATGAAGGATTCCCTTACCTTGTAGAATAACTCCTAGATCTTGAAGGTTGGAACATTGGGGGCTTAAGGACACCTTGGGAGTACTCTTAGAGACGTAAAACCGGAAAATATTTGAGGATGAGGGATTTGGAATGAATGAAAACGAATGGATGAGTGGGTATTTATAGAAAAAGAGAGGTAATTTTTTAATAATTTCAAAGGGACGCCTCGTTAGTGATTTTTTCCAAACCATGGGCTTGACCATGGTATTTTCCCATGGTTTAAGCCACTTGGGACACCTCATGTAATAAGTTACTATACACAATTAGACCAGAATTTTTTTAATTATTATGTCATTATGATGTCATTAAACTACTGAATACTCAAAACTGTATTTTTCACTATTCAAGAAAAATTCAAGTATTTTAGAAAAATCCCAAAAATTCACCCCTTCCATTTTTCGATGTTTTGAATTCAAAAGTGAAATCCATTTTTCAAAAATAATTTTCGAAATATTATTAATTTAATTTTTAAATAAGGTCACAGTTAATTCGAAAAATAAAAATCTTGAAGTGCAATTAGTTTTATGTGACATTGGAAAATTAATTAAGATCCCATAATCCTATTGCCTTAAGAAAATAAAATAATAATATTATTTACTATTTATAAGGTCATATTACTATTCATATTACTATTCATAAGGGTATGTTACTATTCACCAAAAATCAAGTTTGTTCTATCAGACTCCAAATGACTTACTGAACACAACTCTAGATGACCATTTCTTGAAATTCAAAACATAGAAGAGGATAGATTATAAAATTGCATTCTATATTTATTTTCAAAAACTTGGGGTGTTACATTCTCCCCGCCTTACAAAAATTTCATCCTCGAAATTCAAAGAATATTACCTAAAAAGATTCGGGTATGTCTTTAACATAAGCTCCTCAGGCTCCCATGTTGCTTCCTCCATCTTATGGTTCCTCCATAGAACCTTCACAAGATGAGTCATCCGATTTCTCAATACTTGTTCTCTAGTATCAAGAATCTTGATAGGCTCTTCACAGAAAGACAGATTGAGCTCAAGTTCCACTTCTTCATAAGTGAGTACATGTGTTGGTTCTGGCATGTACTTTCTTAACATTGACATGTGGAACACATTGTGAACCTTGGAGAGACTTGGAAGCATTGCCAAACGGTAAGCTACGACTCCAATTTGGTCCAAAATTTCAAAAGGTCCTATGTAATTGGGACTAAATTTAACTTTCTTACCAAAACGTATAACTCCCTTCCATGCAGATACCTTTAAGAAAACATGATATCCTACCTGAAATTCCAAATCCTTCCTTCGGTTGTCAGTACAGATCTTTTGCCTATTTTGAGCTATTTTGATATGGTTCTGGATAATCTTCACCTTCTCCATAGTTTCTTCAACAAGTTCTGGGCCCATGATCTTTCTTTCACCAACATCATCCCAACAAGTTGGTGTACGACATCTTCTCCCATATAATGCTTCATAGGGTGTCATCTGAATAATTGAATGGAAACTATTGTTGTAGGAAAATTCCACGAGAGGTAAATGCTGATCCCACATGCCTTGAAAATCAAGTGAACAAGACCTCAACATGTCTTCCAATGTTTGAATAGTCTGTTCTGATTTTCCATCAGTATGTGGGTGGTAGGCAGTGCTCAAACGAAGATCAGTATCTAGGGCCTTCTGAAGACTTTTCCAGAATCTTGATGTAAAACGTGGATCACGATCAGAAACAATCGATAGGGGTAATTTATGAAGTCTCACAACTTCATTAACATATAGTCTTGCTAGACGTTCAAGGGGTAGATCTTCTCTTATAGCAAGAAAATATGCTGACTTGGTAAGTCGATCAACAATGACCCATATTGCATTGTTCCTTCTAGGAGTCTTTAGTAGTCCCATGTCAAAGTCCATCGTGATATTATCCCATTTCCACTCAGGCATGGGAAGATGTTGCAATACTCCTCCAGGATATTGCCTTCCAGCTTTCATGTGTTGAAAATCCATACATCTTGACACAAAATCAGCAATATCCCTCTTTATGTTGTCCCACCAAAAATGTTCCTTCAAATCTCTATACATCTTAGTACTTCCAGGTTATATAGAGAAATTGGAACTATGAGCATCAACCAACAATTCCCTTTTTAGATCAGGTATATCGGGAACATAAAGTCTCTTCCCAAATTTCAAGATTCCATCTTCATATCCGAAGTCACTCAATCTCCCATCATTTACAGCTTTAATCTTCTTTTGAAACTCCCCATCATCAGCCTGAGAATTTTTTATCCTTTCTAGTAAATATGGTTTGGAAACCATTTGAAAAATCGTTGATGTTTCACGTTCCATGGTTATTCCCATATCTATCTTTACTAGATCCATGAAAATAGGATCCCTTTCAACTATCATCTTGCTCAAAACTCCATGATCCTTTCTGCTCAAGGCATCTGCCACCTTATTTGCCTTCCCCGGGTGGTAGTGTATCATGAAATCATAATCCTTGAGTAGTTCAAGCCATCTCCTTTTCCTCATGTTGAGTTCTTTCTATGAGAAAATATACTTCAAACTCTTGTGATCAGTATAAATCTCACATTTTTCACCATAGAGATAATGTATCCATATCTTTAAAGAAAAGATTACAGTAGTTAACTCAAGATCATGAGTAGGATGGTTTTGCTCATGAATTTTTAGTTGTCGTGATACATAAGCAATAACCCTATCATTTTTCATAAGGACACAACCAAGTCTTTTCTTTGAAGCATCACTATAAATAACAATCCCGTCATTCCCCGATGGTAGTGTCAATATAGGAGAATTGACTAATCTTCTCTTCAGTTCTTCAAAAAATTCTTCACAATATTTTTTCCAAACAAATTTAACCCCTTTATGCGTGAGCTTCATTACCGGGTCAGTCAAAATTCTCTACGAAATGCCGATAATAACCTGCTAAGCCAATAAAATGGCGTACTTCAGTTATGTTTTTTGGCGTGGGCCAATCTTGGATTGCCTTTTTATTTGAAAGATCAACTAGGATTCCATCCTTAGAAACAATATGGCCAAGAAAAGAAATTTCCTGAATCCCGAATTCACACTTGCTAAACTTCCCATATAATTCATGTCTTCTAAGAGTCTTTAGGATAATGGGCAAGTGATTTTCATGATCTTCATAGATTTTGGAGTATACCAAGATATCATCAATAAATACCACTACAAAATCATCGAGATATTCCTTGAAAACTCCGTTCATTAGATCCATGAAGACAGAGGGTGCATTTGTCAATCCAAAAGGCATCACCATAAACTCGTAATGCCCATACCTGGTTTGAAATGCTTTTTTTCCTTCCTCACAAGCAGCTGATGATATCCGAATCTAAGATCAATCTTTGAAAAGTATTGATCTCCATGCAGTTGGTCAAATAAATCATCAATGCGAGGTAGGAGATACTTGTTCTTTATTGTTTTAGCATTGATATCCCTGTAGTCGATACATAACCTCATAGATCCATCTTTTTTCTTAACAAAAAGGACAGGGGCTCCCCATGGAGAAACACTAGGGCAGATAAATCTCTTATTACTCAATTCCTCTAGTTTTTTCTTCAGTTCCACTAGTTCCACAGTGACCATTCTATAAGGGGTCTTCGATATGGTCCTTGAACCAGGAATTAAATCAATGGAAAACTCAATTTCTCATTCTGGAGGATGTCCAGGTAAATCTTCTGAAAACACATCAACATATTCTCTCATAATAAGTACATCCTCTATTTGAACATTCATTTTCTCACGCACATTTATTTGATTCTCTTCCTCCCCAATAATTTAATTTAGTTGAGCTACTGGGGGTGGATATAGATAAGAATCAGGTGGTGATGATTCTTCTCTAAAGATAAGGTGTTCTTTATCATCTTCATCAAAAATCATAACCTCCTTCTTCTTACAATAATTTTTTGTATCATGATCCAAAAGCCAATCCATACCGAGGATTATATCGAATTCAATCATGGGTATGCCGATGAGATTAGCAGATAAAGAACATTTGTATTCCCTAATGGGAACAGATTGGCAGAACTTTACAACAATGATACTTCCCTTAGGAGTTTTGACTGAAAACTCCCTTGTTAAATCAAATTGGAAATATCTAATTTTCTTAGTAAAATGGGAAGATATGAAACAATGAGATGATCCAGAATCAAATAAAGCATTGGCTAAGCTTGAGGAAATGATCAAAGTACCTGCCACCACGTCACGCGGAACTTTAACCTCTACAGTTGTGATCGTATATTCTTTTCCTTTCTCCCTTGGCCTCTTCTGTTACATATTTCCTTAAAGTTTTGGACAATTATTATCATATTTCCCCATCTCCTGAAAATTATAGAATCGAACATCATTGGCTTCCTTAATTCCTTTGAAATCACCAACAAGATGGCCTTTACGACCACATTTGTAGCATACTCATTTTCCTTTTAAGCACACACCGGGGTGTTTTCTTCCACAATTGTCACATGGTGTAAATTTAACTCTTCCCTTCTTCCTTGTTTCCTTATTTCCTTTACCATGGTTTTCAACAGCCCTCTTCTTTTCTTGATTTCCCTTAAAGTCATAAGACTTAGAGAATTCTTTTTCTGTCTTCATGGCACACAAAAATATATCCTCATATGATGAAAAACTTTGGGAGACTAGTGACCACCAGAGGAATGGCTGTAGTCCATCAAAGAATCGATCAATGTTTCTCCTTGGATTTTTGTATATAGTTCACAACATGTCTTGCTAACCTTGTGAAGTTGGATTCATACTTGGCAAAATTTTCATCCTCCTTCTGCCCCAGATTCAAGAATTATCTCTCCATATCTGTTCACTGCTCTCGAGGGAAACATTTTTCTAAGAAGATTTCCTTAAAATCCTTCCATTTCATGTCTTTTATCTCTTCCTCCTCCTTTGTTTCTTGGATTAATGACCACCACTGATCCGCATCTCCAGGTAGACGATATACTGCCATGAAAACCTTCTCTCATTCATTACATCCCAAAATGAGAAATATATTCTCAAGGGAACATATCCACTGCTTTGCTACAAATGGTTTTTTAGTCACATAGAATGATGGAGGCTGTTGTCGCATAAAGCGATCTAGCATGGCTCCTCCATGTGGTGGATCTGGATACTCCATATGGGTAAGGTTATTATTCATAACCTGAGTAAGTTGTCCTAGTATAGTTATGAGTTACTCAACACCAGCCACAGCACCAGAGCCAACATCATTATCTTACGTCAGAGGAAAATCCCTACAGGGGACACGTGCATTCATGCAATTTCCATTCCTTCCACTAGGTTCCATATCTAGATAATGGCATACACTATATTAGGTTATGAATCATAATGTATAATCTTAACTTAATAATACTTTGAAAAATTGATATCCTATGCATGGATAATCCCATATTCACAAAAATGGTTTCTTTGAGGAATATTTACATTAAACTCCTTCATAATGGCTTGTAAAGAAAATGTGAATTATCCTAAGCATATCCCCCGAAAGTTTCGTAACCAAGAGTGAAGCAAGACCCATTTTCGTGCACTAGTTCCCGTTTGAGTCTAGCTCAAAGCAGTGTTTTCGGGTTTTACCCCTAGATACATCTTTGCCAGAGCCGGCTCTACCTGCTCGTATCCAGACAGGGATGTATTTCTTGAAAGATCCACATAATCTATTCCTTACCAAAATACCAGGACATTCTTGTATGTTTATCATCAAAGACTATCTTAGGGAATCTTCCATAATTCTTCTTTTTCTAAATCTAGTTTCCAAGTATTCTACTAAACTTCCTCTGATACCAACTGTAAGGACTGACCCCAGTTACCCAGAGTCAGTGCCTTATTTTATTAAGTTGGAATACATACAAGGAATATGAATCCTGAAGGACCGAGTAGTTTAGTATTATTGGAAACAAGTTACATACATAAGTTGATCATTACAACATGAAGGGAAAAACAAAACTAATTTATTCCACTAGCAACATCATGTCTCTTAGATTAAGATTGCATGTCATTCATAATTTACTTCTTCATATCCTTAGAAAAGGAAACATAAGAAAGGGTGAGCTCAAACACTCAGTAAGAGTAAGAAATACAATGGAAGATAATATAAACATTAGACATGGTGAATAATTGGAAACACATTCCTTTAATAATAAACTTGAAACACATTATGGCAGGAATAAGAGCTAAGTAAATAATGACATAATAAAACATAGTCATGGGTATTCTACTAGTCGAATAACCACATTAAATTTCAATTACTAGCTTCATAAAGAGGGAAGTGCATATTCCAGACATTCTGAATCATTTTTTCATGGCCTCGGCCAAGACATCTAGAGATTAAGGCCTCGGCCAAAATCCATATCACATTGGGAAAGGCCTCGACCAATTCCACGTCTATTTGTCTCATGAGACCTACCGATGCACCGAGGGGCTATAGCAGGTCCCAAACATCACATAATTAGTCCAATGCATTCCTCATATGAGTGGGGATAAACATAAACAATATATACATTCATATTGAAACTATCATATGAAATGTAACTATCATTCCCCAATCATTAAACATAAAACACTAACCATTCGGAATAATATGGTGAATGGTTTTAGGATAGATCATACACAATAGAGTTAGTAAAAAACCATTGAATCAAATATTTTAGATTAATTCATAAATAATTAAACCCAATAATACCACGTAATCAACAAGAGTGTTGAATTATATGAAAACACTCTTATAAAATCATTAAGCAATTTTGAGATAAATACTATTTTGTTTTGAAAAGAAGAGTTCTTTTGGAAAATATTTGTATAAAAATAGAAGTGAAGTATGATAGTATTTTAATAATAAAATGAATATTTTTAGAAATATAATGGTTTCCAAAAATAGATTATGGAGTGCCCTTGTAAATAGATATGAATTGGAGAAATTCCCTTGAATCCGGCTTCTATTTTGGAAACAATTTTGAAAGTTTCTTTTAAAACATGTAACTATCCATATAATAAGGAAGTATTATGGTTTTTTACATATATATAATACTCACACATAATTTATTAAGAGTACATAACAATAGATAATAATTTTATTGATGAATTTAGACAATAAAATTAACCCGAATGAAAATGGAAGTTCGGGTGGAAAACCCTTACCATAACTACAAATGTGTTCCTCTCTTGAACTTAAGCTCCTAGAATATGAAATTATACTTGTTAATAAATTATTTCAGAACCTATTAGACATGTATTTAGTTTACCATAATTCTTGTTAGTTCATTTATGTCTTTATTGATAAGTTATTGTATTGAATTTCGTCATTCTGGAGTGTTCGTTTCCTTTATTTTCATATTTGGTTCACTTGTTTTTAAGTAATGAAGTTCATGTGTAATGGTTATAAATCTCTAGGATTGGAATTATATATTATTTATGAACATAAATAATTGGTAATGGTCATTTATATCATTTTTTATATGGAATGAGGATGAATCATTAGATGAGAACCACTTCGATTATTTGGCGGTATTTGGATTATTATGAACTAGTTTTGTCATATAACTTAATTATATGTACATATTATGGTTATTGAATATTAATTATGTTATAATACATATATTATAGTCTTTTTAAACTATAAATATGGTTTCTAGACCAGTAATAAAGAAGAAATTGAAGAACGAAACTTCGTCGTCCACGAAGGGTATAAATTGGAACCTCATGGACGTTGATTTCGTTTATAAAAATAAAAGGGAGGGAGTAAAAATATTTAGGATGGTTATTCCATTAACATGATATAATTATAGTATATATATTTTACTGGCGTTATCATGGTCATTTGGATAGAGGAGGTGATGAGAGAAAAAAATATAGATGATCTTGAAAATAAGAGAAAAGGTGAGATATCCCTTATGAAAATTCGGCAGCCTAACGACATCACTTAATATTTCATAAAATGAAATGATGAGATCAAAAAGTCACATCATTATATTTAAATCAAAATGAAAGTAATAATAATACATAAAATAAAATCCCAAAATATTAGAATGTAAATTCAAAGAGATAACATTAAAGAAGTGTCAACTTAAAGAAGAGAATGAAGGATTCCCTTACCTTGTAGAATAAATCCTAGATCTTGAAGGTTGGAACCTTGGGGTCTTAAGGACACCTTGGGAGTACTCTTAGAGAGGTAAAACCACCATATATTAGAGGATGATGTATTTTGATTGAATGAATACGAATGGATGAGTGGGTATTTATAGAAAAAGAGAGGTAATTTTTTAATAATTTCAAAGGGTCACCTCATTAGTGGTTTTTGCCAAACCATGAGATTTCCCATGGTATTTTCCCATGGTTTAAGACACTTGAGACACCTTATGTCATAAGTTACTATAAAAAAGTATACCAGCCTTTTATTTTAATTTTTATGTCATTATGATGTCATTAAACTACTGAATACTCAAAACTGTATTTTTCCCGATTCACGAAAAATTCAAGTATTTTAGAAAAATCCCAAAAATTCACCCCTAAATTTTTTTGACGTGTAGAATTAAAAAGTGAAATCCATTTTTCAAAAATAATTTCCTAAATATTATTAATTTAATTTTTAAATAAGGTCACAGTTAATTCGAAAAATAACAATCTTGAAGTGCAATTAGTTTTATGTGACATTGGAAAATTAATTAAGATCCCATTATCCTATTTCCTTAAGAAAATAAAATAATAATATTATTTACTATTCATAAGGTCATATTAATATTCATATTACTATTCATAATGGTATGTTACAATTCACCAAAAATCAATTTTGTTTTATCAGACTCCAAATAACTTACTGAAAACAACTCTAGATGACCATTTCTTGAAATTCCAAACATAGAAGAGGATAGATTATAAAATTGCATTCTATTTTTATTTTTAAAACCTTGGGGTGTTACATGTTTTATATTATTGAATAAAACCATCTCGAATATAATAAATTGAAATCGTTAAAAAAGAATTTCATCCAATCCACCCCTTGTAATAACCTATGATCAACCCTTCTCAAAATTTAATTTCACTTAAGTAACATAGTGTTCTCTTAAACCTATCTAAAATCAACACGAATTTGGAAACTTAATAGCCAAAATTAGTTTATAGAATGTGCGTGTGTCTGGGTTTCTTCTTATGTCTCTCAGGAATCGGCAACCCAAGCTACTCTACATTTGACCGCTTAACCCTAAAAACTTGGGTAAATTTGGGCGAGATCAAATTTTTGTGCCATTGTCTGGGACCAAATTAGTTCATCTCAACACACATTCTATTATACCCCATTTCTTCTATTCTCACCCAAATTCTCTTGTATATTCCCTTTCTCATTTTTTTTCTTTTGGCACATGTCCGCCTACACCTGTGAACAATCAAACAGTCTTATTAGGGTGGATAGTCCTGGGGTTTGGGAGTCAAGTAAACCAAGGGAAATCTTTCCATTAGATCCTAATCTTCAAAATACTCCAGAGTCAAAAATTGATCCCATTTCAATGGAAGGTATTCAAAGAAACCAAATCATAAACCTAGGTGAGAACAAAAATGGAAATCCAAATTAGGTAGCCCCAAACTTGGGGAATGCAGTCGATCAAACCATGAATGACTACCTCACAACTGCCTAGACCAATCCACCCTCAGGAATTATACACAATTCCCTAGGAGATTCAAACTACATCTTTAAACCCCATGTCCTAAACCACCTTCCCACATTCCATGGAATGAAGTCCAAGATTCCCTAACTTCAGGTTAAGGAGTTCAATGACATTGTAGAAACCATGTGTCCCCCACATCAAATAGAATCAGATAATATGAGGATATTTCTTTTTTATTTAAAGGATCAAGCTAAAAATTGGCTAAAACATTTGAGACCATAATCCATCAACTATTGGGATCAATTAAAAAGATAATTCTACAAAAAATACTTTCCCCACCACAAAACAATTTCACTTAAAAAGTGCATCCATTTTTTTTGAAAAAGAGGGAGATTCATTCTACGAAACATGGGAGAAGTTCAAAGACACTCTAAAAATGGTTCCACAACATGGTTTTTCTATTTCTAAACAAGTGAGAATTTTCTATTAAGGGTTGGGTCTAGGGAACAAACAATTCATTGACATGATGTGTAATGTAACTTTAAAAAACAAAGCCCCAAATAATACTTTCAAGTATCTAAAAATCCTTTCTGAACAAAACAAAACATGTGGAACATCACCTTACTATGAGAAGCCACCAAAATCTGGTGTAATTCACACACTTAGAGAGTAGGAAAGCCTTAGGGTGAAACTTGCAGCACTCACTAGGAATGTTGAAGAGATAGACCTTAGGAAAATCCATGAAATCCAAACTGTAGAACCTATTTGCACAATTTGTGACAAACATTACCACAAAATAGAAAACTTCCCAACCATTACATCCATTAAATATGTTCTTCTAGGAGGAACACCTGATGAAGTCAATGCCCTAAATTTCCAAAAGCCCCAATACCAAAACACATTCAACCCAAGGTATAATGACCACCCATGCTTCTGCTGGAAAGATAACCAACAACCTATCCAACCACAAGGACCAAACCCTTACCCTACACAAAATTTACAAAACCACAAACAATTACAACCAAAAACATCCCAATACTAACATCCTTCTTTCCAATACCAACAACCCATCCAGCAACCCATGAAACAACCAAATTATCCTCATGGGATAAACCAACCAACATAATCCCCTACGCAATCTATCCCTCTACCAATCCTTGAATAGTTTTGTAAACAAATGGATAAAATGAACTCATAAGTCTCATCCCTTAAACATGAACTAAAAACCATTAAAATTGGGAAGGAAACCATGCCTAATCAGGTGGTACCATCCTCAAATTTAAGGGGAGAATCTAGTTACACACAAACATCTCATGAACAACTCAAAGTAGTGACGGTTTTAAGAAGTGGGAAATCAATTGAGAAACATAAACAATACATTTCAGAACCATTAAAAGCTTTAACAATGCATGAAAATGATGAAGAACCACCCATATATTCTGAAAAACCCAATGAGAATGTGAAGGAACTACAACCACACCAAACAATCAAACAACCTGCTCCCTTCCCTCAATGTATGAGAGGAAAATCTAAACCAGAACTGAATGAAACTTTGAGGGAAATCTTCTCTCAGGTTAAGTTGAACATCCCCCTTCTAGATGCAATCTAAACCATTCCTACCTACATAAAGTACCTTAAGGACTTGTGCACTTTTAAAATGAATTTTTCACAAAAAAACCAAGTCCTTTTGGCTACTAATGTGAGTAACACCATTCAAGGGACCATTCCCCCAAAGTTGAAAGATCCAGTATGTCCATACATCAATGTTGAGATAGGAGAGAAAAAAGTTGTCAAAGACCTTTGTGATCTAGGAGCCAGTGTGAACCTCATTCCTTATGCCATGCATTGTCAGTTAGGGCTTGATGAACTTCATCCCACATCTATCACTCTTAAACTTGCTGATCATAGTGTTTGAGTTCCTAAGAGGACATTAAAGGATGTTTTGGTGAAATTTTAAAATTTCATTTACCCAGCTGACTTCATTTTCCTTGACAATCACCCAATCTTAGGTCATAGGAAGAAAACCCCTATCATTCTTGGTTGTACCTTCTTAGCAATAATCAACTTAGTCATCCGAGTCTAAAATGAGAACATGACAATAACCTTTGGGAACATGAGTCTATAATTGAACATCTACAATGAAAACTCTCAAATTGGGGATGATGAAGAGATCCATGAGGTTAATTGGATTGGTAGTGTTGATAGTGAACTCTAGGAACATTAAGGAATTACTAAAGGATGCTAAATTCAAAAAGATATTGATTTTCTTTGTTTACATGAGGGGAATTTATCTCCTTGGATTTAATCTCCTTCAGATATCTCTATTGATGATTTTATGGAATCACCAATAAATGATACCATGGGTGAAATCAATAATATTGAGTCCATACCCATTCATGACACTACTCTGGCTAATTTAGTGAATGAAAATTCAATTCACAAGGAACCAATTCTGTCAAGAAATCTGAACAAAGAAATTGATTTCAATAAAAAGTCTCATCATTTCTTGGAAAGTGATAACCAATATGATCTCTAATTTAAGGTATTACCTTCATCACTCAAGTATGCATTCTTGGGGGAAAATTGAGCCTTTCCTGTTTTCATTTCTTCCTCTCTTGAATCCAATCAAGAGATGATGCTTCTAGGTGTCCTAAGAAAGCATAAGAAAGAAATTGGATGGACCCTTTATGATATTCCTGGGATTGGCCCACTCATTGGAACCCATAGTATTATTTTTGAATCTGAATAAAAACCATGTCGTCAACCTCAATGGAGAATCAATCCAAATTTTATGGATGTGGTATTGAAATAACTTCTTAAGTTTTTGAAAGCAGGTATCATCTACCCCATTGCTGAGAATGAGTGGGTAATCCCAATTCAAGTTGTCCCAAAGAAACATGGAATTAATGTGATCACCAATGAGGATGGTGACCTTCTCCCCACAAGGGTCAGTAGTGGATGGAGAGTTTGTATTGACTATAGAAATCTCAACTCTTGTACCAAGAAATACCATTTCCTCTTTCCCTTTATTGATCAAGTCCTCGAGTGAGTGGAAGGTCATAAATTATATTACTTCCTAGATGGATTCTCAGGGTATAATCATATCGAGGTATCCTTATAGGATCAAGGGGAAAAAACCTTAACTTGTCCATTAAACACTTTTTCCTTCATGTGTATTCCCTTTGGGTTATGTAATTCCCCCAATACCTTCCAGCGGTGTATGTTGGTAATCTTATAAAACATGGTGGGGGATTGTTTAGAGGTCTTCATGGAAGACTTCTCCATCTTTGGGGATACTTTTGAGGGATGCCTTCTAAATTTTGAAAGGGTTTTTTTAAGATTCAAGGAAAATAACCTCATCCTAAATTGGAAAAATTCCATTTCATGGTAAAGGATGGACTTGTTCTAGGCCATCTAGTCTTTGGTAGAGTGATTGAAGTTGATAAAGATAAGGTCAACATCATTCGTCACCTTCCCTCTCCTAAAACTGTTAAGGAAGTGAGGTCCTTCTTAGGACATGCTGGTTTCTATAGAACGTTAATTAGGAATTTCAGCTCTATTTCTCGACCACTTTGTGATATATTAGGAAAATATTCTCCATTTTTATAGATAGAAATCCATGAGAAATCATTATCTACACTCAAGTCAGCTCTTGTCTCTCCACCTATCATGCAATCTCCAAATTGGAAACTTCCTTTTGAACTCATGTGTGATTCTAGTGACTTACCGTAGGAGCAGTCTTAGGAAAACGGTGTGAGAAAACTCAATGTGTCATTGATTATGCAAGAATATCTTTAAATTATGCACAAATCAACTACACCACTAATGAGAAAGAGTTTCTTGTTGTTGTCTTTTCCTTAGAGAAATCTAGGTCTTATCTCTTAGGATCACCCATTATTGTCTTCACCAACCATTCAGCCTTGAAATACCTTTTCCAAAAGCAAGATTCCAAGGCTAGATTGATTAGGTTGGTCCTTCTTATTCAAGAAATTGATTTAAACATTAAGGATAAAAGGGTGTAGAAAATGTTGTAGCTGATCACCTCTATAGGATAGAATTCAAAGATAACTCACATCACCTTTCTGTGTTTGACTCATTTTTCGATGAGCACCTCTATTTAGGGAGTGATTTCCCAAGGTATGATGACATAGAAAACCATTTGGTGATGTGTGAAATTCCAAAATTACTAGGGACCCAAGCTAAGAAGAAATTCATTTCTGATGTCAAACACTATGTGTTTGATGATCCTTACCTCTTCAAGTTTTGACCTGATCAAATCATCAGGAGATGTGTTCCTGAGTCCGAGCAAGAGTCCAATCTAAAATTTTGTCATAGAGAGTCATGTGGGGGCCAATTTTCCACAAATAAAACCACTAAAAAGGTCCTCCAAAGTGGTTTCTACTGGCCTAACCTTGCTAAGGATTCCTTTCAATTCTAAAAAAGCTGTCCTCAATGTCAAAAATTAGGATCCATTACCAAAAGGAATCAAATTCCCCTCACTCCCATTATGGTCATTGAAATATTTGATTGTTGGGGAATTGATTTCATGGGACCCTTCCCAAACTCTAGAAGATACATCTATATCCTCTTATCTATGGATTATGTCTCGAAATGGGTTGAGGCCATTCCCACCAAGTCCAATGACCATCATGTTGTGATCCAATTTCTGAAAGAGCACATATAATATCGATTTGGAATTCCTAGGGCTATAATTAGTGATCGAGGAACCCATTTATGCATCCTACCATTCTCTTCACTCATTTCTAAGTATGGGATTTCTCATAAAGTTTACACTCTGTACCATCCTCAAACCAATGGTCAACCTGAGTTAGTGAATAGGGAGATTAAACAAATTCTTGAAAAAACTATCAACCCCTCTAGGAAAGATTGGTCTGAGAAACTCTTGGATTCAATTTTGGAATATTGTACAACATTCAAAACCATCCTAGGAATGTCACCATATAGGTTGGTTTATGGAAAAGCATGCCATTTAGTTGTTGAAATTGAGCATAAGGCATTTTGGGCAATAAAAAAAATGAATTTCGACATTTCTTTGGCTGAAGAAAAGAGGAAATTAGATCTTAATGAATTTGAGGAACTTAGGATGGAGGCTTATGAAAATTCAAGGATAAATAAATCTCAAGTTCAAGCCTACCAATCTAGGATTCTCAAAGTTAAACACTTTGAATCAGGAAAATGTGTTCTCTTAAATAGTTCAAAACTTCATTTACACCTGGTAAAGTTAAGGTCTAGATGGTCAGGTCTTTTCATAGTGAATCATGTGTACCCCCATGGGGCAGTAGAGATTTAGGATCCCGTAAGTGTTAACATTTTTAAGGTCAATGGTAATAGGTTAAAAACATTCATTAAATCATTCAACAAAAAGGAAACAGAGGTTGTGTTAACTGATCCAACCTATGAACTGGGAAAAAATTGATAGATTTAGGATCCATGTCAGGATAACGACATTAATCAAAAGCATTACATGGGAGGAAAACCGTGGTTTCCATGTTTCTAATAATTTTGGATCATTTTTTTATTTTTTTATTTTAATGAATCGTTTTGATATTTAAAAAAAATTAGACTATTGACCTGTTCTTCTATTATGAGTATGGATGGGTATGAAAGGGGAGAGCCATATTCATCTGTGTCACATGGTGTGATCCTTGAGTAATACCTTACCCAGAAATTTAAAAAGAAGATAATGTATTATCAGTTCATTTTATTTTTATGTGTTTTTAGGTTAAAATAAAAATAAAAATAAAAATAAAAATAATTAATTTTTTTTGAAGGACACGTCGTAGGTCGTGGGGAAACCCCGTTACAACCAGCGAAGCCACAGGTACTCGAACCTAGGACCAAAGGGAGAAAAGGGCACACACTTACCACCAACCTACGACTTGTAGTGCTTACTTATTCTATAATTTTTGTATATATAATTATATTTTATTTTTTATTATATGAATATATATATATTGTTTTATTTTGTTTTTTATTTGTTTTTTTACCTTTTTCCACTAAGGAACTCTCCAAGTGACATGGATATCAAAGGAATAAATTGGAGTAGCAAGAACTTCAACTTCAACCACCAGGTGACTTCATTCCATGATCCTCATATTTCAAATTCCTTTTTAGAACTCCTATCATCTACCTCTACCCCCTTCTAAATTTTATTTTCTTTAAACACTAGGGACAATGTTATTCTAAGTTAAGGGGGTGAAAAGAATAAAAAAATTAATTAATTTTGTGTTCATAAAAAATGCATGGAAGGAAAAATTTATTTAACCATGAACATGATAATAGACATTACACACTTTTGAAACTGAATATAAAATAATTTATCATGCCCAGATTCCGATTTTAATCCATGTATATTTTATGAGCATAGATTTTGGAAATTTTGGCTATCTAATGTGATATTTCATTGTTTATATTTTCATCCAAATAAAAAAAAGAATCACAACGCACGTTATTTGGATAGTGGGTTATTATTTTGAGTTCATGGGGTCCACCAAATAAATAGCATAGGTTTGGTGATCAATTTATTTTTAATATGATTATTAAAAAAAAACAAAAAACAAAAACAAAAAAAAAATAAATGTGCGCGTAGAGCAATGAAATGACCTAATGCAGGGCTTTCCACACTTGGGGATCGTGACTCTATAGTTGTCTGGACTAGTGTCAGTAATTTTATCACTATTTGTGGTAATTTTACTTTGTTTTTGACTGAGTTAACTTGAGATGATGCTCGAGTATATGAGATTCACTTGGTTCCCTAAGGTCTTTGAGCCTGGGAGTCATCGACAAAGTCTCGTACATGGGTTGACTCTATTGAGTGAAATTTCAATTACCATGGAAAAATTAAATATATATATATACAATAAAAATATAAAAAAAATTTAATAATCATCTTAATATTGAAATGTGATTCCACCTAGTGATTCCATCATTTCCCCTTGAATAAAAATGAACCCCCATTTCTATTATGATACACATCACATCTTCATGCTTAATTGATATTAGATGAAATATGGTGATGAATTTGAACAAAGGAATGATCTTAGGCTTGTGATATGCTTATGAATTATATTTTATTAAAATATTTTGATGGGTTTCATGATTGTTTGGTATAAGGGTTCTTGGTGATCATTGTGTATTAAAATGTTTTTGGAAAAGGGAATTCAAATTCATATTTTTGAGATATATTTTGCTCGGGACTAGAAAAACTAAAGTTGGGGGTGTGATTAGCCACTTAATAAGGCTAATATTCATTGTTAATATTTATAATATTCATGTGATTTATTATTCATATACACCATTTTAGTGCATTTTACACTTTGAACATTAATTCACATTATGATTGTAATTCCCTCTTAAAATGCACTATCACATGGTACATTTTTGAACACCTCCTAAAATACCAAATAGTCTTGATTTTATTTTCATATTTTATTTTTAGGTATCCCATTATATAAGGAACAATTAATGATTTTGGAGCACTTGAAGATTCACATTGGAAGACCACCAAAATGGGCTTTCATGCCAACACATTCTGAGTAAACTAAACTCGAAAACAACCCAATAAAGAGACTGTATAAGCCAAGATAAAAGCCTAATGATTCTCAAAATTTAACTGAAGGTAGAGTACATCGTTGTAAAAATTTAAGAAAATAGAGAAAAGAGCTAATTCAGATGTTTTAATAGAGTTTTAGGTGGCCCAAGTGGAAGATGAAATTCTGGGCCAGATTATACATCCCAGAAAAATAGACCACTATTTCAATAATATCTTGCAAAAAAAAAAATCTATTTGGGATGAAATTTTACAATCTGTTTGGAGACATCCTAATATAAATTTTCTTCTTCTATAGATAACTCTAATTCTGACATATATAAGGTCATTTTGAAGCATCTGTTCGGTGTATGCATGCTTGATTCCACTTCGGGTCAAGAGTGGAAAATTTTAAGTTCCACAAGCTTTCCACCACCATAAGCCTACCATACTCAATTGGAATGAATTTAACTATTGGAGGCTCAACCAAATGCTCAAAAAATTCCTATTTAAGTCAGTGGTGTTGGAGGATTTAATCATCTTGGATGATTTCTTTCATTGTAGTGTTATGCTACCAATTTCCATTTGTAATGTTCTTCTTCATTTGTAAGTTGTTCGAATCACCTTAGTTTTCAATAAAAATTCTTCATATTCTCTTATTATGTTCTTATTATTATTATTATTATCATATTGATACATTTTCTTTATGGTGTGAATTTATTCATACCAAACCTTGTGAAATTATTCACACAATGGTAGATTTATTGTTTTCTTTTTATTTTTTTTACTTCTTCAATTCCTCTCTTATGAGTCTACTTCTCACTTCCATTGAAACCATAGAATCAATGGAGGGATAAACCACTTATGGGTTGATCCAAGGGAGTATAAAGGGTCTGTATTAGATTTTATTTATCACCCCATTAATGTCTAATCACTTCTTTTAATTGAGATTTTTATTTGATGATTTTAAAACTTTTTCATCCTTATTGAATTTTAAGGACACATACTTCAAGTGCTAATATGAACCTTTACCTTGGAATGATCATAAATTTTATTCTCCAAATTTATAGGTGATTAGTATTATTTTGTGTTGGAATAAAACCAGTAAGTGATGAAGTTGTTTAATATTCATGAATAAACCCATCTCTAATATAAGAAATTGAAATCTTTAAAAAATAATTTCATCTAATACACCCCTTGTAATATCCTTGGATCCACCCTTATCACAATTTGATTTCACTTAAGTCACATAGTTTTTGCTTAAACCTATCTAAAATCAACCCAACGTTTTCCACTTAATAGCCAAAATCAGTCCATAAAATGTGTGTGTCTATAGGTTTCTTCTTAGGTCTCCGAGGAATCAACAACCTGAGCTACTCTACATTTGACCGCTTAACCCTAAAAACTTGGGTAAATTTGGGTGAGACCACCCACCATGTCCAAAAATCCTATTTAACTGAATAGGGAAAATTCTCATATACGCTATTGTGTGTGACCCTCTAAGCCCTTATTTTGATAGTAGTGAATAGTATTCACATACCAAGAGCGGGATCTAGTAACCCATCATGGCCCCTGAAGAGATAAGGCTTGTCACAACAGTGCCAACCAACCTACGAACACTTATTGTGTAATATAATTTCTTTGTCATTAATATCTCATAAAGTAGGATGCACTCACGTGTCATCACCCTTTTTTTATTTATTATTTTTTTGATCTAACTGGACGGACTTACCCTCGACTTCCATGGTCATGGTCTTATGAAGGTTTTACCATCCATATCAACATGTCCTGAGATATATTGCTTCCATAATCAGAAGTGAAATCCTTTTTGTCCATTCAACCAATGTCATGCCATAAATGATGCACCCAACACAATCCACCTCACCACAATTTCAACATCATGGTTTTCATATTGCATCAAAGTACGCGATCAAATGACATACACTGGCAATGATCTCAAGTCGGGAGACCATTAAACATGATCGTAGATAGGAACATCCAATGACACCCAAAACATGTGGTGTTCCTATTGGTAGTTCTGTCCTCATGATCTCATTACTAGTGATCACCAAGTGCGAACTTCATAAGAAGAAGTCTCAATACTTATGAGCCCGCAACACCTGATAGTCAAAAATATATTGTGTTTGACCGATAAGATGTATCTAGAAAATATAATATATATTTAAGATTAATGTTATAACATATTGAAGTTCTCATGACAGCCAGGGATCTGTTATAATCTCTTGACACAACAATAAATCTATGGATATTTCCATTATATAGTGGATGTAGAAAAATATACACTATAATGGTAAGAATACATCATGTATAACTAACTACACACATGATATGGTAATCACAAACACTAATTAGTTGGGTCCAGGGCACCCACTATTTCAACAGTCTCATCTCATCTTTGATAGTGACTCAGTGGGATAGAGTGTGTATATCACCAAGAGGACCGGTCAATCCTCACTTCTCTTCATGGTACCTTATATAGGGTTTATGGAGAAGGTGTGGCCAATATTTATGAGGGAACCTATCCCCAATCTAGGATGATGTTTCTAGTAGGGCCAAGAGTCCCCCCAATGAGCCCTGAGTTTAGTACCCCCTATTTGTGTGTTGAGATTAGATTATTTCCTTTGTGAATTGACTTGACTAGTGTGCTCCAGGTAGTTCTCAGTGTGTTCTCTTTAGGCATGGCTCATATTAGAAGGACCTCTTTGTGAGGGTCTCCGATGACTTCATAGATTGAGGAGTGAGTTCTCCCGGAACGAGCGTTCCTTGAGAAGAATCCTATGACCAAGGATTAACAGTGATATAGATACTCCTTATATTAGTGAAACCGAATGTTTTAGGGAAAATATATGATATACTGAGACCAGGTTTTGTCTTGGATACTTTTGGTAGACTAGTTCTACGTGATTACTATCAGATAACTTGAGGAGTGAGATCTCCTGGATCTAGAGTGCTATGAGTGGGACCATATGGCTGGTAGTGGATGAGACCTGGAGTTTTTGAATCCTTTATGAGTATACCAAGATGTTCTTGTTATATGTTTTGTTGACACATACCTGTGTTTATTTGGATGTATCTTCTTAGTGGTGTTTCCTTTTTGGTCTTTTACTTTGTGTTTCGGGGTTCCCTACTGATTATGTTTTACTCACCCCTGCATGGGCTTTGCCCACATGTGTCATGTCTTGTTCAGATGATCAATGCTTTGAAGGAGTTCTTGGTGGACTGGGGCCAAGGCGTTCTTAGAGTGAACTAATGGATGAGGCGTGCTTCTACGACTTAAGACAACTATTTCTGTACCTACCCTTTAGGTAGGGTTTTCTACAGAGGAGTTCTAGAGACTTGTACTTGTACTTTTTGTTTTTGTTGGGATTGTATTCTGGCCCCATTTACCTCCAGTTTTCTACTGTCATACCTTGTGTTTTTTATTTAGTGTTTTCACATTCCATCATCTCTGGCTTGGAGTTGTGTTCATGTGTACATGTACTTAAGCAAATGCCTCCCATTTTTTTTTGAGATATGCCTACTTGACGCTAGTCTCCAGCCCATGGCCTATGGGAGGAAAGTTTGGGGTAGTCATGACACAATCCCTGGGGGATGGGTCATGTCAAAGTGGTATCAAAGAGGGTGGGTTATACCTTAAGAACCCAGAGTTTATGAGTTTGGTTTGGGGATATGGTGTCAAGTGTTTCTATTTCATATTTTAGGCTAGGAAATGTAGCATTGGTGCATCGTCTGATGTATCCATACACCAAGACCTTGAATTCTGCTTTTCGACTTGGTACATGAAAACATTAGTTGTAGGAAAAAACAATAGTACATGCATCGTATTGGAATGAGTTGTGTTTTCCATGTCCTTATTGTGTCATCTCACCCGATATACTCTATTGATCATGGTACATCTTGTTTTGTTTCAAGATGCTTCTATGTAGACAGACAACTAGGATTCCATCACGTGATCATGAGGATTATCCATGGGGTGATGAGATTAGTACAGAGATTTGTACCATAGACAACACCTCCACGTGGTGTGCCATTTATACCACCACCTGTGGAGTAGCACATGGTATTCGTAGTACCAGCGGATGAGATGCACGGGCAGAGCGTAATTCATGAGTTTCAGTGATAGAGACCCCTTAGATTCCAAGGCGAGCCTGACTAATAGGCCACTAAAGACCGTATTTTGGTGGTGACTGAGTTTTTCATCCAGTTAGGGCACCAACAGATCATATGGTGGTCCAGGCGGTGAGCCTTCTACTTAGCTCAGCCGGGCAATGGTGGGGTTTAGATTACCTGATATTTCAATGAGGTGAATATTCCATGGAAAAAGTTTGGAAAAATTTATTAGATAAGGGGATATCACTATAAAAGATAAGGGATATCGGTGCCCAAGAGCTTCTGTAGCTTCAGAAGGATGACATGTCGGTATCTGAGTATTCATCGAGGCATACCAACCTTCCTTGGTACTTGATGAATATGATACATGACTAGTGATTCAGGGCTCATACCTTTGAGAAAGGTGTGATTAGGGACATCCGAACCATCGTTATTTCTATGTGAATTTATACTTATGCTAGGGTTCTAGAGTGAACCTTTGTGGGTGAATTTCCTTTGACTTAGCAGATACAACAAGTGGATGCCTGAAGTGGGAAAGTAGGAGCAGAGGCCTCAAGAGTAGAAATCCAACGTCAGTCTTATAGACTTGGATGTGTGAGACATTTCAAGAGGAGGTCTTATGATATGGGATCTATAGATCAGGGATCATAGGGTGAGTCCAGTCAGTCTAGAGGGAGGAAATGTTTTTCATGAGATGGTAGGGGACATCTCGCAAGATATTTTCCAGCCATCGTGCTGCTGATAGAGAAATGGTGGATAGGCCATAAAGGAAGAGATAATGATAGGAGCAGATGGATCTGCAGGGTGGAAGACATGGGAGAGGAGCTGGGAGAGCAGTAAGAGGTGGTATACATTTTGAAATGATACCACCACCACCACCCCCATGTGGTCCACACCAGGCTCAGAAAGCTAGAGGACAGGGGAAGGGACAACTGCATGCGGCTAAGGTATATGACCCCAAGGGCTCCTAGAATGTTTTGAGGTATCGTCTGTGTCTACTCTTAGCTTCCGTGTTGATAAAACCATGTTCTAATAATTCTTTCCTTATCAGAAATCTTATTCAATACCTAGAGTTTCCAGTTAAACTATTGAATTGACCCTTATGTCTAGAGATACCTTTGGGAGGAAACTCGATAATCACACTTATAGAAAAAGTGTGATCTGACCCTTGAGGTGAGAGTTTTTGTTGGAACCTCTTGGTGGAAGCATTGAGGCCTTATGATGTCATTATTGGTATGGATTGGTTATCGAATTTCCATGCTTAGATTGAATATTTTAGCCAAAGGGTTCAGTATGTTTGCAACAATGGAATGGGGTTTTCCGTAGTCGGTGAAAAAGTAAACCCAAGAAACATGAGATATACTCATGCATAGGAGGGTAAAACCAATCACTCTTGAGTCGGATAGCCTTACCCTTGGGGTAGTAGATGTTATGAGTTTTTAGTTACCAATAGTAGTGGAGAAGTATGAGGACGTCTTTCCAGGAAATGTTTCCAGGTTTAGCTTTCCGAAAGAAGATAGACTTCTTTATTGTTCTACACCCCGAGATGACACCAATATCAGCATCATTATATTTGATGGCTTTCACAGAGCATCATAAAATGAGGGTGTAGGTGGGGTACTTGCAGAGGAAGGGATTATTGATACGTAGTGTTCAAGGTTATGTGTGGATTACCAGCACTTTAACCAAGTGACCATGAAGAACAAGTATCCACTACCAAAGTGTTGATGAACACTTCGATCAGTTTAAATGGGAAGCCTTTCACATGGATAGAAAGGTGCCCGCAAGATTTTCAGAAGTTAAGACAGAGTTTGAAGAGAGCCCTGATCTTGAGTCTTCCAGAGGAGGGAGTTGAGTATGTAGTGTTCTACGATGTATATGGGAACAGGTATGGTGTGTATTGATGTAGAGGCAAGAGTTGATTGCCTATGGTTTGCGTCAACTAAGACCACATGAGTAGAACTATACAACCCATGATCTTGAATTGGAAATGGTAGTCTTTGCATTGATGTTGTGGCATCACTACCTGATGGGCAGGTGGTTTATCATCTACTCATACCACAAGTGTCTCAATTATATCTTCTCTCAGAAGATTCTGAACTTGAGGCAGAGGCATTGACTAAAGTTCCTCAGGATTATGGCATGGAGGGAATCTATACTCTTGGTAAGGAAAAATTGGTAGTGAATTCTCTCAATATGAGATCCAATTCGTAGTTTCTGAATGAGGAAATAGAGCAGTTGGACTCGTTATAATTATCCTTCGTGGATAAAGATGATGCATCTTACCTCCATTTAGTGGTGTTTACCCCTCCACTCTTATAGTGAGTCAGGGAGGCACAACTCGGTGTTATTGATAATGAGACATTATGTGCTTAGTTTTCTAGGGGTAATGCCCCTGATGGATATTCAAAAGGTAGGGAGCATGTCATTCCTTTCAGAGGGAACACGGTAGTAACAGTAGATGCCTAGAGTGGAGAGATGCACTAGGATATGCAAGTGGATATCAAGGCGTACACCAGGGATTCCATAACAGGTTAAAGCTGGGATTACCTATTTATATAAAATCTAAGAGATTTTTCCAATCAGTTTTGTGGTTTTTCAACTCACCATGTCGAGCCCCTGTGCTTGGAAGGGGTTTCTCTTTTCTTCCTTGGGTTTCTAGGAAGGGAGTGAGAAAATATGTTGATGGACTTTGTGATGGGTTTAACACATATGTCTAGGGGACACCATACCATCTAGGTGATTGTTGATAGACTCACCAATTCAGACACTTCTTAGCTTTTCAGGAGTAGAGTTCAGTAGAGAGCTTGGGATGCCTCTACATATAGGAGATAGATCGACCTAATAGAATCCCATAGATGATAGTTTTTGATCAGGATGCTCTATTTGCATCTTGATCGTGAAGATCAAGGATTGGTGGGAGAGTACCCTCTATGGGAAAGAGATTCCTTTAGTGTGTTCCCGGTGGTAGCATGAGAATATTTAGAAGAGCACATGGGAGCGGGGGGCTCAGGTTTGTGCTCATACCTTCATCTGTTTGGGTATACCTTAGTTTGGATTTCAAGGATGTAAATCCTTAAGGTGGGGAGAATGTTATGACTCAAATTTTCCTGGTTTTATTTTTAGAAAATTTTAGGGAAAATTTTGAGACCATGTATTGAGACGGCGTATGATTCTGAGGTCCGGTGTACCCAGAATAGTTTGATGAAAAATGTTATGTTTTTAACAGTGCACATGAGTGGTTTTCCTAAAGAAGTGGAATAACTCTTAAATGGGTACCCAAATCAGAAATTCGAGGGCACCATTGCATTAAGGATGACGAGTTTACCCTAGGAATGACTTAACTTTAGTCGGCATGGGTCTCTAGTGAGGAAACCCAAAAAAGACATAACCTTAAATAAAATAATTAAATATAATTATTTTATTTTAAAATATTAATAACTCATGAACGGTGACTTAGATTGGAAATATGAGACTACCATTGAGTTCATAATGTGGTGTTTTCATTTGGCAGGACCTAACATCGACCAATGTAGTTCGACTGTGAAAGTTAATTTTGGGATGTTTTAAAGAAGAATAAAATAAACTTAAGTAAGTTTATTTCATTTCTTTTTAAACATTTCGCAGTGACGCTGTGACGTAGAGATGAGTCATCCCATTTCATTTCTTAAATGAAATAGCTTGGCGATGCTGAAATGCTACAATGGGATGAAATTTTTTCTTTTCTCCTTAATAAAACAAGAATTTAGGGTTAATGCATAACCCAGAATTCCCTGGAAACTATGGAGAAAGGAATTGGCAGTTCCCTCCCGTTAGAGAATGAAAAACAATGACAAAATCCGGCGGATCATGGATCATGGATCGAGGATTGATGAGATAATAGATCATGATGACTCTCAATGGATAACCAACGACGATTTAACCCTGATGCCGACCGATCCAAACTCAAGGTAGGGTGTGAGTTTTAATCTATTTTCCTTCCCTATTATTTATCTCTATGACAAACATGGATTAATTGACCAACAGATTAATCCATGGGTCGTGCGTATTGTATTTTGGGTTTTACCTTATGGGGTTTATTGGGGATTGTTTATTTGATATTCATTATCCTTTTTTTGGGTTTTCATTAACCGTTCTAATGGAAACAAACCATGATCGACACAAACATCAATCAAGGTCCGTTCCTCTTTGTTGTTTCATGCCTTTCGCCCTCTGTTCTTCATTTGTCGTGGGAATTCTTCATTTGGACTGTGATGTGACAATTCATGATCAATAGATCATTTCACAACTAATTATTGGCACAATGATTCTATATCAAGAACCTATGATGGATGTGGTATGACGAAGGTGCGACAATGACGGTAGCAGATGGATCGAAGCGGTGCGAGAGATATCACTGCTCGAAATTTTTTTCACTGAGATGGATTGTGGCATGAATTCGATCCCACATCAGTGAATGTGGAAACCCCAAAATCTTGGAACATGTTTTGGATCAACAATCGGAGAACTAGAGAAAATCCAATGGCCTGTAGAAGGGGCCACCTACGGCCGCACGCCGGTGTGACGGAGGACGGACACCCGTTGCGGCGGCCATGGGAACCCATAGTGAATGCTGCAAGGATGGAGGGACATGAAAGTTACCAAGTTGACCGGCCGCACATATCCAAGACACATGTAGGATTACCAGTCCACATGAACAGACCAGGTTGGATGGGGGCGGTGTGCCCTAGCACCTGGGGTGACGCGACATGCGGCTAGGTCGAGTGCTAGAGAAGGCCGACCTGCGTGACACGGGGCAGACTAGTAGAACTGGGATGCCGAGATGGGTCCAACAGACTAGAGGGCCCATCGAGATGGTCCATCGGGATGAGCCCAGAAGGCTAGGCCTAATGGATTGGTCCGGACCAGGTCAGGATAGGTCAAACCTAGCCCAGACCCAGATCAGCCCTTTTTCAGAAAAATGGATGTATCATTCAAATGGAGCACCCGTTTGATGATCCGTCTACGGTGTTGGGACCCTTGTGGTGAGATAGTCCTTTTGATATTGATTGGTGGGTTTTTTGTTAGACCAATAGGTCCTGGTAGCATTCTCTTTGTCTTTACTATGAGGGATTGATGCAGGATCTTTATCCTTTCATTGAGGGTGACAGTAGAGATTGAGATCATACCCTTGGTATTTCCTATGAATGTTTGATGAAGGATCATATTCCTATCATAGAGGGTGACCCATATTCCAAAGTGACTTTTCTCAGTTGGGATTCGATAGCGACTCAGCGGGCTGGAGCATGTATCACACCGAGAAGCCCAGTCGATCCTCACTTCTTTTCGTGGTACCTCAGATAGGATTTTTGGAGAAGGTGTGGCCAATATTTATGTGGGAAACTATCCCCTAACTAGGATGATATTTACAGTAGGGCAAGGAGTCCCCCAGGGAGGCTTGGGCATAGGACCCCCTATATGTGTATCAAGATCATATTCTTTCCTTCGTGGCTTGACCAAACCAATGTTCTTGGGGTAGTTCTCAGTGTGTTCTCTTTGGGCGGGGCTCAGATTAGAAGGATATATTTGCGAGGGTCTCCGATGACTTTATAGCCTGAGGAGTGAGTTCTCCCTGAATGAGCATGCCTTGAACAGAATATTGTGACCAAGGATTGGCTATTATATCAAGATTACTTGTCTTAGTGAGACCATATGTCTCAGGGAAACTTCACGACGTACTGAGACCAGGTGCTGTCTTAGATACTTTTGGTATAATAGTTATACGTGCTTACTATCAGATAGATTGAGGTGTGAGATATCCTAGATCGAGCATACTACGAGTGGGACCATATGGCTGGTAGTGTATAAGACCTCGAGTTTTGGAATCCTTTATGATCATACCTGTATGTTCTTGTTATATGTGTTGTTGACACATACCTATGTTGAGTTGAATGTATCTTATTAGTGGTGTTTCTTTTGTGGTCTTTTACTTTCTGTTTCAGGGTTCCCTACTGAGTATTGTTTTACTCACCCATTCATGGGTTGTTCCCACATGTGTCGTGTCTTGTGAAGATGATCGATGATTTGATGGAGTCCTTGGTGGACTGGGTCCAGGCGGTGCTTAGAGTGACCTGATAGACGAGGCGTGCTTTTGCATCTTTAGACAGTTGTTTATGTACCTACCCTTTAGGTAGGGTTTTCTATGGAGGAGTTCCAGAGATTTGTACTTTTACCTTTCCTTTTTGTTGGGATTGTATTCTGGCCCCATTTACCTTCAATTTTCCACTGTCTTACCTTGTGTTTTTTTTACTTAGTGATTTCAATTTCAAGCATCTATGGATTGGATTTGTGTGCATGTGTACAGGTAATTAGGACAATACCTTCCATTTGTTTGGTATATTCCTACTCGGCGCTAGTCACTAGCCCCTGGACTATGTGAGGCAGGCTTGGGGTAGTCACAGCACGAGCCCCATGGGATGGGTTGTGACATCAATAATGTTTGAAATGGTTTGGGTTGGTTTGGTTAATAGAATGGAAATGGTTAATGGATAATTAAATGGTGGGTTGTGTGGTTAAATTTGGTTGATGGTAAATAATGAAATGAATGAGGTGATTAAAATAAATTGGTTGGAAATGTGAAATGGGGTTTTTGGATTGTTATAGGATGTTATGCATTTAGTAGTGGCGATAAAAATGATGATGTTGTGGTTGGTTTGTTTGTGAACCCATTTTTTGGGATTGAGTGTTTAATAATTTATATATATATATATATATACACACTTGTATTTTACTTGTGATTTCTATACGTACCCTACCCATGTTGAACACTATATGCCGAACACCCGCATAGTCACACATGGGTGACGTTTCCAACATCCTGGTGGGAGGATGGATGACTAACCACCCACTCTTCCCTACTCCCTCTTCCAGACGATGATGACCTAAGTTTCTTTGGACAGGATGTGATGAAATGAGGTATCCCAAGTTTCTTTGGGATGAGTTGTGATGTGGTGTCCCAGGTGTCTTCGGGATGATGTGTGATGTGATTTAATAGTTGTCTTCACGATAAGATTTGATGTGTTGTGAGGCCCAAGTGTGTGCGGGAAGGATGTGCTATGGGGCCCATGTGTGTGCAGGAGGGATGTGTTGTGAGACCTAGGTGTGTGCAGGCGAGATGTGTTGTGAGGCCTAGGTATGTGTGGGTGGGATGTGTTGTGATCTCTAGGTGTGTGCGGGAGAGATGTGATGTGGTATATTCTAGAAGATGTGGGAGCATTAGTACATTTTCCGTTGCGGTGTGAGAGTGACTAATCAGTGGGAAAGTGGTGTGGGGTACCCCATCATCGATGTGCTTTACTTTATATTATTTTACTTGACATGCATTATTTGGTGATCATGCCTTGGTGAGGTTGGGATGGTTAGAATGTCTGTTTAGGTGTTGTTTGGTTATACTATTTTCTCACAGGTGAATTAGTATGCTTCTTTCACATGTGCACGAGAGACTTTGGTTTTCTTACAGAGTAAATTTTTATACTCACCCTACATCTATAAAGATGTTTTTAGGTTTCTAGGAGGATTTTGTGGATTTTTCTTATAATGAACCAATGTGTTCTCAATGAAAATTCCCTTCTTATAATTATTTAATATGGTATAAACACACAAGATAATATAATAAAAACTTTATAAATGATGAATGAATGAAATAAGAATCATTTTAGAAGTTAAGAAACTTATACCGATAAAATAGTATGCTGACCTTTGGAATAGTAATGTGACCATTATGAATAGTAAACAAGCCAATTGAATAGTAACCTCACCAATGAAATTATAAATAAAATTTATCCATATTATAAGTGAAAATATGATATAATTATATCATAGTATATGTAAATAAATATTTTAAAAATTATTAGTTAAGTGTTGGTATTTTTATAGGTCATATATATTTAATTACATTTTTTGGATTAATTTAATAATTTAAAAGAAAATTTATTTTCATAAAAATGTATTAATAAATTAATATTATTATTTCTTAAGATTATAAGTTAATTTTATGAGACCTTAATTAATTTTTTAAAGTACTAGAAAAATAGTTTTAAATTTAAACTTTGTATTTTCCAAGTAAATGATTATTTTAATTAAAAATTATATTTCTCATACTTGGAAAATTATTTTCACAAAATGGAGTTCATTTTTGAATTCTACATGTCAAAAAATGGTTATGGTAAATTTTTGGGATTTTTCTAAAATACTTGAATTTTTAGTGAATAGTAAAATACGTTAATTTATGGTATATACACATTATAAGTTAAATACACTATTCATTGAGTCATGAATGATATAAGAACAATTGTTTAAAACTCACATGATCTAATTACTATATTTAGTCTCAAGAATCAACACTATTTCTTATCTTGAGCAAAATAATAAAATATTGAGTAAAATAATGAGAAAACACTCCTCTCCTCAACTATAAATACCATCCCTCACCACCTATTATTATCACACATCTCAAGACATGATACTTGTCCAAATTATGCCCAATACTCATCCCAAACATCTCCCCCATGTCTAGGAGATTTTTGTATTAACAAAAGACCAAAACCAATCCCCTAAGGAGGTTCTCAAGAAGAAGGAATCAGGATGTAAAACCCTCTTCCATTTTCTTCCATTTTCTTTTCAATTTTCTTTCTTTTCTTTTTCTCTCCTCACCTTTACCTTGTCCAAGTGGCACGAAAACTCCATTATCTTATATATACTGGAATTTTATCATGTTTATGGAATAATTATTCATTAAATATCTTATCCTCTCTCTTTTATTTTTATAATGAAAACATCATCCGTGAGGTGCTGATCTACCACCTTCACGGACGACGTGCTTTCATATTTCAATTCCACCTTCAATCCGGGTCATGAAACCATTTTTATGGTTAAACCAGATTATAATATATATATATATATATATATATTATATCTTATTTAATGTTCTGGAATTATTTTTTACACATGATATTAATTTATAAACAAAATGAGTTCATTGTGACCAAAAAGCGCTAAATTAATCTAAATGATTATCATTAATGATTTATCTAATGAATCATCCTAAATTTTGGAAATGAAATGGTATTTTAATATTCTATAAGTTCATTAATAACATATATGTTCAGTTTTGGAAAACTATCCTCATTCTACATGATTTTCCATACACTTATACAAGTAAACCGATCATGAAAACCAAGAAAATCAATGCTCCCAAATGATGAAATTGAATCCATTAACCCATAAAAGGCCATTAATGATCTTAATAAAGTTATAATAAATAATATAAATGTATAAATGGTCTTTTAATTATTAATTAATGAATCTAATTGTATTATTCATGACATTAAGATCAAGTGCAGAATCATTTCAGACATAAGGTAAGAGATTCTACCCGAACCTTCTTCATTCCTTCGGGTTACTCCTCTATTTTTACCCAAATTAAATTATCTTTCATTTTTATGTACATATTCTAAATTCTATTTATATGTTCCAAACTCATGTATAAGAAATACTGATTTAAGAGAACTTCCTAAATTCTTACACAATTTCAAGTGAACTTTATAATCTGTTTTAAGCCACCATTGTTTTTATAAAAGGAAACTTTTTATTATTAATAATTTATTGTTTCAATTTTTGTTTTATATAAAACATTATTCCATTTTCTTATTTAAATTCTCTTTAATATTTTCCTTAAACCACAAAAAAATGTTTTAATTTTGAAGTTTCTTAAATACTCTTTTTACATGTTATCACTTCAGTTTGACATCACTAATCATGATCTATGCCTATTTTACTTTATGAATGTCCATGTATGATTTAATTTATTTTTTTCATGGAGAATTTTATGATAGTCCCATTTATTATGTTTTATGACATGATTATGATACCCAATTCTTTCAATAGGTAACCATTATGTTTATATTTGATTTCTTATTTATGATTCTTTATGAAGAAAATATTTTCATGAACATGTTATGATAGGTGCGCCTAGATAGTGCTCCAATGCATTGGGTAATGTTTAGTATCATGAGACATTGTGTGTAATGGTTTTTGTGGTTATCCTTGACTCATGATCCTCTATATGCAATGATCCTTGAATCATTATCCTCTATGTGAAATAATTCTTGAATTGTGCTAAAGTCATGTTTTATGTTTCTTCCACATTACTATAAATCTATGATTATATGATCCCATGTTACGATTACTTATGTTTAATCATGTTCCATGGCTTTTTATATCATTATGTTATTCCTTATAACCCATGGGCTAAGCTTTATTTTAATTTTTATTCCCTTAATGTGGTTTTTATATCATCACTTTGTTCATGTTATCCCTAAGTTATTGTATCCAAATGTAAGAGCTCAAAGGAAGTTAAGATCTCATAATGGATGATAAATAAAGAAATGTTTAATTTAGTTTGATGTTTTCAGTTTTATGTATCTAGTCTTCCAAGACACTAGAATTTACGATCCTTGGCTTGTAATTTTATGTTAAATTATGCTTAAAATCATGTAATTATATGTGTATAAGACTAGGGTTTCTATAGTTGGTATTAGAGGAAAATTTTAGTTATTTTTGGATACTAGGGATAGAGCACTTTAGGAAGAACCTTAATTATAAGACTAAGTCTAAGAAAACATCCCTAAATTTTTGTAAGTATATATTAAGTGGTTTAATATAGAAAATACATCCCTATATGGATACTAAAAGTGGAAATGGTTCTGGAATAGATGTACCTAGGAGTAACAACTCTGACAAGGTGTTCTAGGCCTGACTTAGGGTAACCTGGTACATGAAAAGGGGCATTATCAATCACCTAATTTGAAACTCTCGGGGGCTATGCTTTGTTAAAATCATAATATTATTACAAACCATTATTAAGGGAACAAATAAAATGTCTATAAGAATATATGTTTTGAAATAGATCATGGATAACCTAGATTTAAATATATAGAACCACAAGTTAGGATATACTTTTCCTTTAAGAGTTTATCTTTTTATGATTAAAGTTTTATTTTTGTGCTTATTATATTAGTCTTAAATCCCCTATTTAAACTTTATTTTTCTTAGTTAATGGTGGTAAATTTAGGAACACATGCCAACAATCAATGTGATGGGTAATATGATAATTTACCTAATGATATTCCAAATATGATGGAAATGGGTGCTCAAAACTTCATGATAGTACTTTCTTAACTAGATCAAGATATGAATAATAACTTGAATCGTGTGGAACACCCTCCTTCTCCAAGGAAAGATCAAGTTGAAATTGAATCCTTCATGCGGAAAAGGCCTCCCTTGTTTTGTGGATATTTCGATCCCCTCCTCACAGAACAATGGATTAACTCCATTGAAAATATATTACATGTCCTCCAGTGATCTGAAGAGGAGAAAGTTATGTTCGCTATATATCATTTTTACGAGGAAGCTGATCAGTGGTGGACACCGATCAAAAATACAAAGTCCAAGAAGGAAATTGATTCCATGAATTGGGAGGAATTCAAAAAAACGTTTTTCAATAAATATTTTCCCCGAACTCTATATATCAAGATAGAAAGAGAGTTCCTCGGACTTAAGTAGAATGAAGATAAGTATATCAGGGCCAATGAAACAAAATTTACTAGGCTTTCAAGATATGCCTCTGACTTTTTCATGAACACCAAAATCAATGATGATCGATTCTTTAGTGGACTAAATATGAGTCTATTAAAATAGTTGGTGATTAGAGACTTTGAAAATTATGATTATATTGTCCATTGTGCCCTCAAGGTTGAAATGGAGATCAGAGATTCTCAATGGTCTCATGGTCCTAGTGAAAAAAGTGAAAAATGGAGTCTAATATGGGTGGATCAGTAAATAAATCCCATGATGGAAAATATATTGAATATCCCACGTGTCTAAATTATGGGAATAAGCATCCTAAGAACTGTCTAAAGGGAACCAGGAAATGATTCAAATGTGGAAGAATGAGGCACCTAGATAAGAACTACCAAAGGGATATGAAGAATCCCACTAACATGGAAGAATAAAGGAAGGTTCATATCAATAGTTATCCAATAGTGCAATGTTTAAACTGAAAGGAACATGGGAATTTTGTTAACTAATGCCCTAATCTGAGGGTTGTCAGAGGAAATCAATAACAACATCCAAGGCAACAAGGAAGCACTTATACAATCACTACTGCTGATGTGGATCCAAAAAACATTGTGGTGAAAGGTACGCTGGCTATTCATTCAAGAATATAAAACATACTATTTGATTCTGATACTACGCATTCTTTAATATCTTTCAAGTTTAGTAGAAGTATTCTAACACCACCTCAAAATTTAGAGCTTGATTTATCTGTGAGAACAACTAATGGGTAAATTATTGCATCCAAAGTACATAAATCTTCCCGAATTAATGTTTTTTGACTAAACCTCCCAAAAAATCTTATCATACCCCCTTTGGTAGAGTTTGATGCTATTTTGGGCATAGATTGACTATATTTATACAAAGCTAACATCAACTTTCAGGAAAAGGAGATCACTCTTCACATCCCAAAGCATCCTCTAATTCTTTACAAGTGTAAGGAGGAAGATGAATCTTTTTAAGAATCATCATCTTAAGTGTGGATATTACTTCCTTATGAGAAAGAATATCTCATGAAAATTATTGATTCAAAGGATATGATCATTCTTAAGGATATGCCCATCATGAGGGATTACACTGATGTATTCCCAAAAGAGTTTCCTGGTCTTCTACCTGACCAAGAAGTTGAGTTCTCAATTGAAATTATTCCTAGATATCTTACTATATCAAATACACCTTATAGAATGGCCACCGTTGAGCTAGAAGAACTGAAGAAGCAGTTACAGTGGAATATAGACAAGGGTTTTATATTTCTGAATGCTTCACCATGGGGTGCGCTAGTCCTCTTCATCAAGAAGAAGGATGGATAAATGTGTATCTATATCGATTATCGTGAGATCAATAAAATCACAATAAAGAACAAGTATCCCCTGCCATGGGTAGATGAATTGTTTAATTAGCTACATGGGTCTAGTTATTTCTCTAAGGTGGACCTTCAGTTGGGATATCACCAATTAAAGGTTAGAAAGGAACAAATTTTTAATATTGCATTTCAAATGAGGTATTAAAACTACAAGTTCATAGTGATTCCCTTTGGACTCACTAATGCTCCAGCAATTTTCATGGATTTAATGAATAGATTCTTTAGAGATTACCTAGACAAATTTGTGGTAGTCTTTATTGAGGATATTTTGATATACTCCAGGATCAAGGAGGAACACGAGGAGAATTTTAATACTATCATGAAGACATTTTCAAAGGGATAAACTATATGAAAATTAAAGTAAATGCGAGTTTTGGATGGAGGAAGCATCATTCTTGGGGAATGTTATCACTATAGATGCCGAAAAAGTCCGTAACTCCCAGAGGAAGGTTCGAAATGACAAAGAAAAGTCATATTCGGAATCAGAGGCCCAGTCCGGAGGCCCGGGAAGTGGTGCACGAAATAAATGAGGGCTTGCGCGAAATAATTCTATGGGTGCGAACATCCCCGGGATTCGCGTAATCGAGCTGGTGGTGCGCATAATTTTGCGCGCCCCGGTTCCACGCGGTGAAGCTTTGCGCTCCGACGGTTCCTAGTGGGGAAGATTTCGCGCGCCGCCTTGATTCCGCACCGGCCAGTGCCTATAAATAGAAGGTGACCCCAAATGGTTTGGGGTTGCGTAATTCAGAATGGCTCCCGTGTGCACAATTCGGACTTCCCCACGTGCAAGATGACTTCCAGGTAATTCCACTTTTCGCGCAAACTTGCCCCGGGGTTTGCCATTGCGCGCAACTCCACTAGCTTAAGTTAATTTGCCCACTCCTCTGGGTTCTTCCCTTGCGCGCAATCCTTTGCCCGTGCGTGAAATCCCCTTCTGTGTGCGCAATACCAATCCTTTGCGTGCAATCACCTATCCGCACAATCCTCTGGCCCTATTGCGCGCCATCTCTGTGTTTTGCGCGCAAACCTTCTCTTTGCGCGCAACACCCAGGACCCTTTACCTTGACGCCCCTTGGCCGCCTCTCCGCACCGGCACCTGATGTCTTCCCTGCCGGGAAAGCGTGCAATGCGTTGTTTTCCCGTACGGCCTTCCAGGCTCATGAGAAGTAACCTCAAGGTCCCTTGGGCGGTGTTTCCCGTTGCATTTCTTTGCTTTATTCTTCTCCGCATAGGCACGCTAACGACTATTGCTTCTTCGCACAGCCACGCTAACGTGGACCCCTCAACGGTTCGCCCTGCGGCACCCCTTCACTACGGCCTTAACGATGCCTTCCCTCCCACAAGGGGTAGAGGGAATTGGGCATGTAAGCCTTAGGGGTGTGGAGCGAACCCACCTCATCCAAGCTACAGGACGTTAAACTGTTAAGCACCTCGTCCTTAACACATGACGTTAAACTTTGGTATGACCCCATGCCTCGCACGTAGGGTCCCCCCAGATCGGACATTTTTTATGCCCACTCGTCTCCACGGGAATGGATTCTTCCTCACATGGAATGAGATCCTCCTTGTTGGAGTGGCGTTTGTCCACGGGGGAAGGGCTGCCTCATCGCGTAAGCCCCTAGCCTCTCTTACGGAAGGTTGCACCCATGCACCTCCATACTTCCCCACCACCAAGGCTAGTGGAGTCCCTTCCCAACTGTGCTTTGTCAAACCATGGGCCTCCATCCTAGAGTAAGCCCTGGCACCCAGGGCCGCTAACCACGTGTAAGCCCCTGTTTCCTCTTTGGGCCGCTCAACGCGTAAGCCCCTTTCCGCTTCTCACTGACGCACCCTTTGCGACGTGATTGTCTGGTCCCTGCTGCCTCTTGTTTCTCACACTGAGCATGACTCACGTGGGATTAGAGCGCGCATCGACCCTGACATTCTCTTATGGGCCGCCTCAGAGCGTAAGCCCCATACCAGCGAACTACGTGGACTTTGATCCGTGCTAACTCATGGTACGTAGGAAGCCTCCACAAGGTTCAATCCCACCACCCGGTCATTCCGACCTCCCCACATCGGTTCCTCGAACACCATGGTCTACCTCAGAGCGTAAGCCCCATATCCACCATGGGCCGCCTCAGAGCGTAAGCCCCAAATTCCCTCATCCCACATGACGTTAAACTGTATCCCGTCCTACATGACGTTAAACTGTATGCCCTGAACTATGTGAACTTTGATCCGTGCTAATGCATGGTATGTAGGAAGCCTCCATGAGGTTCAAGTCCATCGCTCAGTTGTTCCGACCCCTTCGCGTCGGTTCACCAGCACCATTATGGGCCGCCTTAGAGCGTAAGCCCCATGCCTCACACCCACGTCTCATCCTGACCTCCCCCTCGAGCCCATGTGCCTTGGGAAGCTCATGCCCTAGCCCAGAGATCTTACTTCTTCCAGGCTCCAATCCATGCGTTCATTCTCACGGGTCGCCTCTTCAGGTGTCCCACCGTACCATCGAACTACGCAGACTTTGATTCCCTATCATGGGGATACGTAGGAAGCCTCCATGATGTTTAATCCCATCATTCCATCACCCATCCTGATCCTTACCCGGGCCGCCACATCCCGGTGGGATCATGCCACCTCATTCCACTCCACAGTATCTGGGAATCCGCCCACGTGCTGGCCCCAACATCGGTGTTCCTCCTAGGGGATTCTTCAATCTGATCCACTATCAGTGTTCCGATCAGTCCGATCTGTCTCTGCAAGACGTTAAACTCGCAACATACCCCGTGTTAGACATGAGAAGCTGAGGAAAACATCAGATGGTACACAATCCCCGCGTTCGATGTGGGATGCCTCGGGATTCTGCGCCCTCGAGAAGCCCTGTGATAAGGGACAGAAGACAGACATGCCGATCCTCAGCGTCAAGAAATGATAATGACACCCCAATGTGACCATTCTCCTCACTGAAGGTTGCTGCCCCGACAAGACCCCTTGGAGCGTCTCGATAGAAGTAGCATAATTAACTGGCGTCCATGAAGATATGGCGCCGGGAACAAGCTTCACGAACCCGTATTAAATCTACGAGGGAGACCCAGACTAGGTGACGAGCTCTGAGGAGGAATCCATGGAAGGAAGAACCGACATCCCATCATCCCGGTTTCGATCAAGGAGCAGACGTCCCTGAACAAGGAACGGATGCCTCCCGCCTTTGGAAAGCGGGAATGCGGGGCAACAAGCCGCGCATCCTCCCCCTACGTGATGGACACGCGCACGCGCCCCAGCGTAAAAGCGTCGGAAACAAAAAATGGTGAACCCGACATGAAGCTCTTCTCCTCAATACAGAGACTGGTAGCGTTTGAGGTGTTAGAAGATTAGCATGTCACCAGGTTCGGGTACCTATCACTGGGACGTGAAACCCACCAGGGGTTGAGGCAGCCAGGATATTGAGCACTCCATTCTGCGATGTCATTAGAATGGATCCCTCTCGCCGACCATGAAAGATGGAATGATGTTGGTCTATTGGTTGTCGATTTCTTTTCCTATTAGTACTAATGGGTTTATCTCCCTGCTTCCAAGAATCAGATCACTGCATCCGGAGCTCGATCTCCACCTGCCCACCGACGTAGGGGCTGGGGCAGTACCGACGTGGCTACCCCGCGTGGTCCCGCCCTCTCCACAGTCACTTCGACTCTGATTGCTATGACTTCCGGGCGCTCACTCCCCCTCTCCCCGTCAGAAATGGTCCAGCGAAGGGTGATCAACGACCTGGTTCGTAGGTACGATGAGGAAGGGATCATCCCCACCAGGGGCATGCCCCATTTGGATCTAGAGGTGGCTGCGCCTCACCATCGTCACCGCCCCCGAGGGCTGTGTAGGGAGCCGCCGCTCCCCACTCCGACGTTCAACCGCTTTGGGAGCCTATCCCCAGAGCGCCTTGACACATCCCTCCTCTACGCCAATGAGGTGGGGGATGTCTAGGTCCGTCCGATCGGAGACCCGTCCCAGGGGTTAATGGAAAGAGCCCCCGCCAGGCTGCGTTAACGCCGCCGCCCGACTCCCCGGGCCAAGGAGCAGGCAATCTTCGGGCCCGCACCACCGGATCCAACCCATATGACCCGACGCCAGCGTCGGGCGTGAGCGGAAGAGAATGCCCGTCCTGGGGCACCAACGTCAACAACCACTTTGGGCCGAGCCACTGCTGACTCCTGTTACCAGACCCCCGCACACGTTGAGCCGGGGCAGTCACATGCCCGACTGGGATCGAGGCCCCGACCACCCTGTAGGCAGGTTGGGTCGACTCTCCCGGTCACGGGCACAGGCAATGTCCACTGCGGACCAATCCGTGGTAGTGCCACCCATCATGAAGGCTCATTTCATGCCACTGATATGGAAAGCCAAAGGCTTCTTCGCAATGGCTACACTCCAGGTATGACTCCTTCCAGCGCCCACTGCACTGGGTATGAGGTCACTCCCCCTACCGCTGGCCACGAGTATGGAGCCGCTGCATATTTGGTCGCTCACTCACATGGAGGTCCTCCCCATGTCCCTTTCGACATCTGTCCCGGTGCTTCTCACACCTCGACCTTCAGTCCCCTCTGCCCTAGTGCTATTGCGGCCAGGGGACTCCTTGATGGAAATCATCCTTACCCTGAGGAGCCACCCAGGGGCAGGAAAGCGGGGTTTCGTCACCGTAAGAGGAATGTCAGGGGAGTCCGGACAGAAATTAGACCAGTTAGTTTCTCGGACTCTGAGGCGGAGTATGACTCAGCGATGGAACCTTCCCCCCAAACCTTTGAGTCGAGGGAAGGGATGGGGACGCGGTGCGTCAGTCTCGTACTCTCCGAATGCGAGATCTGTATGATTCCCTCCTCCTTCCGAAGGTATATCCAGGAGGACGAGGACTTGGCGTACCCCCAAGGGTCAGACCCGCAGTTACCACTGGCCTCCCCGGAAGCACCTTCCACCTCAATCAGGGAGGGTGGGGAACTTTTCTGGGGACTGACAGAAGAGTCGCAACTTGACACACCCTCGGCAAGCACCGATACTATGACAGGAGGCCTGTTTTCCAGCCCATCCTATTGTGACATGGCAGCCAGGGCACTGAAACCCTTGGAGGATGACTCAGGGATCGGCGGCCAATCCGCATGTTCACCGTATTCCCCGCCGTCCAGCCCACCAGCACGGCGGCCTACCTCGGTGCTGTTGCAGCTCCCCGGCCATTCTCGGTTGATGAGAAGGGGCAGAAAGGGCCGGATCCCGAACCAGAGTCATGGAGCTTCTAGACCGTCCTCACGGTGGGCCACTTCCCCGAGAAGTTTTGGCCGGTCGTAGGATCGGATTTTGATGCGCCGGAGTCACTCACCCCGGGAGAGTTTGAATGTTTCCTCCAGACTCTCCGGGTGACTCACTCCCGTCTTCTCCATCAGCTAGTGCCTTATCCCGAGAGTCAAGCACATCTCGAGGATATCGGTGAGCAGTGCCGTCAGGTCGACCTAGCTGCGCTTCCCGCGGTTAGGCACCACGAGTCACTTAGCCACCACAGGACCCTCCAGCAAAAATGCATCCAGAGTTTTCAAGTACTCCGCAAGGTTATCGAGGAAGACACCCCCCATGCACACGTCTGTGGATAGGGGCAGTACGATGCCCTTATTTTCTGTGTGATCCGCCGATAGCCCAATTCAATGGGAGGCCCTGAGGGAATGTCTCTAAGGGCAGTGGCGGTCAACATGGCCGACCTTCCGGGTGAGGGAAACAGTGTGGAGCTCCTCGATGGGGACTCGCCCCCTGAGAAAAA
The DNA here is from genome assembly GCA_963277665.1 of Viscum album. Classification (NCBI taxonomy): domain Eukaryota; kingdom Viridiplantae; phylum Streptophyta; class Magnoliopsida; order Santalales; family Viscaceae; genus Viscum; species Viscum album. The sequence continues at coordinate 1,770,086,576 of OY728153.1, read as the reverse complement.
GCCACTACTGGACCCATATGGGAGGATTACTCTCCAACAGAGGAGCCTCCTAGGTCTCCCTGCACCCACTAAGGCACTAACACTAAGCCGAAACATCGGAAAGGGTAAAGAGTACGTCGGGTCTGTCAAGCTTACCGACCCATCTGACTTGGTACAGAAGGAAGAGGAAGAACCTGAGAAGGTCACGCTACGCCAACAGCTTGCGAAGAAAAAGAGGCTGGTTGATGAGTTCTTGGGGGAATGCATTGCAGAGCGGCGGCCTGACTATGGTAACCCTAGGCTAGGGCAGCAGGGACAGGAGCACCTACCCCTTGATGAGATTCCCCCAGGAAACCGCGACCTTGTTGAGTTTACCTATAGGGGAGAGGTTGGAGCCCATGGAAAGAGGGCACAATACATCTCGCCGAACCCTCCCGAGTGGCGGGATCACCTGGGGGACCCTTCTCGGTTTCCTCCCGCTACCCCGAGGGTCACTCTGCCAGCCGCCCCACGAGCTGATAAGCTTGACTACCGGATTGAAGAGCCCGACAATGTGCTCGTAGTTAGAGATCCCTGTCAGGACAAGAATCCGCGTCCGGACGATCTAATGGAAGTACTCATCTCCCGCTTAGAGGCCCTGGAAACTCGGCAGGTGGAAATCCCACCGAATGGAAAGCCATACCCAGCATGGGTGGATGATATGTCGGCCCCGCCTGGATTTGGGAACCCCACTTTCGCCCCCTTTAACGGGACCAGAGACCCGCCACAACACCTAGACAACTTCAACTCGAGGTGCAGGCCTATGTTAGGGACTCCGGCGCAGCAGGAGGCTGCCAAGCTCCATTGCTTCATTCAGACACTAGAAGGACCAACATTCATTTGGTACAGCCAGATCCCTGTCGAATCTGTGACTAGCTGGGAGGACCTTCGCTGGAAATTCCTATACCAGTTCAGTTCCACAACCCAGAATATGAACATCGCAAACCTCTTCAGGTGCAAACAAAGGCCCGATGAGCGAGTCGCGGACTTCGTCGCCCGGTGGAAGAGGCTCACGTACTCCCTTGACATGACATTAACTAAGGATAAATTACCGAAAATGTGTGTAGGGAACTTTAAGAGAGATCTGGTTCCTTCTCTGATCACTCAGAATTACCCCGGAGGGTTCCGGGACTTCTCAGACAAGGCTCAGCGCCTCGAAGAAGCCCTGCAACAGGCCAGTCAGGCACGCCCGCTGCCTCCTGTAATCCCTGCAAGGAGAGCTACTAGAGTCGAGCCCACTACTGTGGCCCAGATAGAGGCCCCCAGATAGCTAGAGTTGCTACCAGTAAGGCCATCTCAGCATCCCCATTGGGGTCCACCCCCACGGGTGCAACCTCCGGCCCAGCAGCGACTGCCTGAAAATCGTCAGGCGCCTCCGCGTAACGCACCGCCACCACCTAGGTGAGATAATCAGGCTCCACCTCCTAGGAATGCTCCTCCGGACCCTAGTCATGGTCAGCCTCCAAGAGCCCCTTTTCCAGAAAGAAGGAATCGGACTTACTCGTTTGACGAGGCCCAGGTCCCCGGTTATTTCCGTAGCACCTTGAAGCAGAGGATCGTGCGGCTGCCTGAGTGGCGGAAGCCAGAAGAGGCACGTCTCACTGATCTCCCTAACTACTGCCCTTATCACCGGACCCTGGGGTACACCATCCAACAATGCTATGTGTTAAGGACTGGCTCCAAGACCAGATTGACAACAACATAGTTAGGTTGGGCCCAGCCCCGACGCAAGTGGAAGGTGTCTTCGTAAGGTCAGATAGCACCAGTGGCAACGAGGATGAGTGGCAGCAGGTTTCCAACCATGGGTCTCGGAAGTATAATGACTGGATGGCCCGCAGGACGGTCGCCCGTGTCCATGGCATCATCCGTGCCCGCCTGAGTCAGCCAGTGCCCTCAGAATATGCGAGTTCCGCTTTGGCATCATCGTCCCAGCCTACCTCTTCCCAGAAGAGCAAGCGGCGGTGCAAGAAGAAAGAAATCGCCCTGCCAATGTCGTCATCATCCCACACGCTTGGCGATTTTATGCCCCCAGAGATGGGGATCCCTCCGATACTCCGTCCGGTAGTTGATGACTCCTCGAGTGAAATCCTGGGGTACGCTTCGGTTAACACCATAGAGTTTGTAAATCCCTTTTTGACTCTCGACGATGAGGAACGCTAGGTGGACCTCCCTAATGTCCCCAACCATCGCCAACGTCGGAGGAGCAGTGGCTACGTGAATCGCTGGGGCACGACAGTCGTCACCTCCAGTCAGGCCGTGCATGCTACTGAGACCAGGCAGCAGGCCCGATACAGAGCTCAGCACATGCGGACCCTTCATCTGGTGTCGATGGGTTCACCTTTACCACCATTTGTGTTGTTGGATCAGGAAGAACCGCCTCGGCCGTGCTTCGACCATCTCTGCCATGCCACCGGCTGACCAGCCTTCCGGCCCTAATTTGACAGCCACCTCCTGGGCTTCGACTAGTGAACAGCGAGACGTGCCTAGTACTAGTCAGTCACTGGTCCCACCAGAAGGGCCCGTCATGCCTCCAATCACAGAGCAGCCTCCTGTAAGAAGAAGCTCGCATTTGGCTCTAAAGTATGATGTTATGAAGCACATGGCTAACATTCCGGTAAGGCTTTCTATCCTTGAGGCTCTTCGTCTATTGTCTGAAATGCGTGAGGCGCTCGCCGAGGCTCTAAGGAGCCCCCTCCAGTTTGAGACGGAGGTGGAGGCCGCAGAAGCCTTCCACACCGAGGCGATTGAGAACGCCGAATGTCAGGTAGTTATCTCATTCTTCGGTAAAGATGGAGACCTTCCCATATAGGGGCACATTCGCCCATTGTACATCACCAGCCAGTTCAATGGCGTGGAAGTCCGCCGCTGTCTTGTTGACACGGGTTCCGGGATTAACCTAATCACAACTCGGATGCTGTAGAAGCTGGGCCTGTCTGAGGATGATCTAACTCCATCCGACCTCAGGATCCAGGGGTATGATAGGACCGAGAAAACTCCACTCGGCAAGATTCATTTGAAGACCCAGTTTGGCGGCCTAGTTGCCAATTCCGAATTCATGGTTGTCTCTCAAGACACCGCCTACAACGCGTTGATGGGTAGGCCGTGGTTCCACCTTCACGCAGCGGTTCCCTCATCGTATCACCAGTGCCTCAAATACTAACATAAGGGTCGAGTGGGCATGATCCAAGGAGATGTGTCTCCTTTTTCCTCTAGTGAAGCCCATTATCTGGACGCTGACTATTACAAGAGCAAGGACAATAATATCCTGGAAGGTGAGGTTGAGCCCGCCACTGTCACGAGTGACCCCTAAGAAGGTTTGGACGACACATATGTCTTCCCAATCCATCGGTTGGAGGCCATGACCCCCGACACGGGGCAATGATTTTTTTTTTGGGTACCAGAGGAAGGAATATTTCCAGGTCCAAGCGACAGTGGGAAATCACCTCGTACTCTTACACCAACCAGGCTCAGGTGATCCCCGACCCCCTACCCCTGTACGATATCGGGACGTTAGGCTCATGACAATGGCAGTACGTCATACGTGTCTGTTTCTCCGGGCCGGAATCGAACGGCTCAAGCCAACGCGCCACTACTACTTTGATTTCATAAAGCATGGCCCCTTGGGCCAAATACTAGATGGGATTGGATCAACCGCCTATGTCTCCATGGTCTCCACAGTGCATGAGTCTTCTGACGTGACGACCTCTGCCACCCAAGCCGACACCATCTTCCCATCAGGGTCTGGCAGCTTCGAAACGGCTCCCCCAATGGATGATCCCTCCACAAGCGGAGAGGAGGACATGGAAGATTCTCCTACTGCCTTTGAGGAGGGAATCCCCACCACGGTTGACGAGTTAGTGCAGGTGAACCTCGGTAGCAAGGCAGACCTGAGACCCACATTGGTCAGTGCCGCTATGCCCCCCGAGGAACGGAAACAGTACATAGACTTACTCAAACAGCACCGTGATGTGTTCGCCTGGATTTATGATGAGATTCCAGGACTAGATCCACAAGTATCCATCCACCACCTTGTCCTTCTAGCAAACCATCGCGGGTTCAAGCAGCCTCCCATAAAGATGCACCCCTCTCACGGTGCCATGGTTGAGGCCGAAGTTGATAAGCTCATCAAAGACAACTTCGTCAAGGAAGTCCAGTACCCCAGGTGGCTAGCCAACATTGTGCCATTCAGGAAGAAGAACGGGCAGATCAGGGTCTGCATCGACTTCCGCGATCTCAATCTCCACTGTCTGAAGGATGATTTTCCCCTTCTTGTGACAGAGTTGTTGATCGATGCCATGGCCGGGTTCCAATCCCTCTCCTTCATGGATGGGTACTCTGGGTACAACCAGATCTGGATGGCCCCTGAGGATGAAGAGTTCACTACCTTCAGGGCCCTTCAGGGTACTTTCTGCTACCAGGTTATGCCCTTCGGCCCGAAGAATGCGGGTGCCACCTATCAACGGGCTATGCATCGTATATTCAAGCTGATTCTTGGGACACTGGTGGAGTGCTACGTGGACGAACTGGTGGTTAAATCTTGTCAGCGCCAGGATCATCTCAAAGACCTTGAGAAAGTGTTCGGCTTCCTCCGTTCTCGCCACTTGAAGATGAACCCGTTGAAGTGTGCCTTAGGGGTCACCTCTGGAAAGTTTCTTGGCTTCATTGTTAGATATTGAGGCATCGAGATCAACCCATAGAATATCAAGGCCATCAGTCAGATGCCTCCCCTGAATAATATTCGGGAGCTGAGAGGCCTTTAAGGCCACTTAGCCTATATACGCCGATTCATTGCGAATCTGGCCGGTAAGTGTAAGCCCTTTTCTCAAATCATGAAGAAAGGCACCGCCTATGAATGGGATGAAGAGTGTCAGATCGCTTTTGAGGAAATCAAGCAGTATCTGCTCCAACCTCCAGTCTTGATGCCACCATTTTCCGGAAAGCCGCTGGTCCTTTACGTGACCGCCCTGGAGCGATCCCTCGGCGCACTTCTCTCCCAGAAGAACAACGAGGGAACATAGAATATCCTCTAATACCTTAGCCACATTCTCCTCGACGCGGAAATTGGATATTCTCCCATCGAGAAGAGATGCCTGGCACTCATATTTTCCATGAAGAATTGCGGCACTACTTGCAGCACCATGAGATATAGCTAGTCTCTCGGGTAGACCCGTTGAAATACATCCTGAACCGACCAATGTTGACCGGCCAATTGGCGCGCTGGGCGGTGATCCTCCAGCAGTTCGACATCAGATTCGTACCTCAGAAGGCCGTTAAAGGACAGACGTTGGCAGACTTCTTAGCTTCCCACCCAACCTCCGCGGACCAGCCAATGTATTTAGGATTTCCTGATGAGGAAATCCTCTCAGTTGATCACGCCATCCCATGCTGGTAGATGCACTTTGACGGTGCCTCTTGGAGCCCCACCGGTAGAAGGCTCAATGATCCTAGGCTCAACAGAGTGGGCCTGGGTATCGTCTTCATCACCCCGGAGCAATCCGTTCTGCCGTATTCATTCTTGTTGTCGGAAGGCTGCACCAACAATGAGGCAGAGTATCATTCCCTCATCACTGGCCTCGAGTTGGCTCTCAAGATTGACGTACCCCATCTGTATGTAAAAGGGGACTCCGAGCTAGTCATCAAGCAGGTCAATGGTGACTATGCTATCAGAAATCCAGAACTCGTGCCATTGCTGGAGTGCACCCTCCGTCTAATGGGTAAGTTCCCCTCTCAGACAGAGGTTGTTCACATTCCCCGGTCGCAGAATAGTCAAGCAGATGCTTTGGCCAACCTGGCCGCATCACTTGTGGAGCCCGAACAGGATGACCCAATTATCCACGTGGCACACCATAGAGTCATTGATCTTGTTATTCTGGAGGGCGATCATGGCCCACGAGTGAACTATCTCAACGCTGGTGCCCCTACGTCAGGATCCCCAAGGGCTTCAGGTGTGGTAATCGAGACAGTTCCTGACTGGAGGATGCCCTTGGTTGAATATCTCCAGCATGACAATCTTCTATCGGACCGAGCCGAGCGAGAGAGAATCCGACGCCGTGCGCTGCAGTTCACCCTTCAGAGTGGTCCCAGCCTTTAGCAGCTCCTTTATAGGCATGAATTTAACGGTGTTCTCCTCCGTTGCCTTCAAGGAGTCGAGATCCCATAGGTCATGCAAGAAGTGAACACTGGTTCCTGTGGCACCCACCAGGCCGGGTCGAAGTTGTCCCACCAGATTCGGAGGCTGGGATACTTCTGGCCCTCCACGATCTACGATTGCATCAAGTATGCCAAGAGGTGTCATGCGTGCCAAGTTCATGCTAACTTTGTGCATCGGCCATCAGAGCCTCTCCATACTACCAAGTATTCTTGGCCCTTTGCAGTCTGGGGGTTGGATGTCGTAGGACCTTACTCGCCGGCGACGGCCCGCCAGTGCCGGTTCATCTTGACCGCTACGGATTTATTCTCCAATTGGGTAGAGGCAATCCCGCTCAAGGAAGTCAAATCATGTTCTATCACTGACTTCATGAGATCCAATATCATCTATCAATTTGGAGCACCTCACTCTATCCTCACAGATAATGGAACCAACTTTCGAGAATCCAAGCTGAAGAAATTGTACGCCAAGTACAAAATTCTCTCTAACCACACCTCCCGCTATCATACGCAGGCGAATGGACAGATCGAGGCGTTTAAAAAAAACCTCTCTAACATTCTGCAAAATATGGTTGGTCAGAACAAGAAAAGTTGACCGGAAAAGCTCCCCAATACCCTCTGGGCTTATAGGATGACGACTCATAAATCCACCTAGGTGATTCCGTATTCCCTGGTATATGGAGCTGAGGCTGTCCTGCCCATTGAGATTCAGTTTCCCTCATTGCGCACGGCGGTCTACGACTAGAAAGCACCGGATAGAGTTTCTGAAATCTGTCTAGCCGAATTGGAAGCGCTGGATGAAAGTAGGATTTGCGCTTTACATAACTTGGAAAGGCATCAGAGCAATATGGATCGAGATTTCAATAAGAAGGTTCGCCTCCGCTCCTTCCTGCAAGGTGACCTGGTGCTGGATCTCAGAGCGCCAATGATTCCCGGCAGGAAACCACCCAAGTTGGAGCCCAAATGGGAGTGTCCTTTCATTGTCCATAATGTCTATCCAAATGACGTGTATTACTTGGTGACTACGGATGGCGAGCGTGTCACTCCTCCCACTAACTCCAGGTTTCTCAAGCAGTACTTTGCCTAAGCATCATTGGTCCTGCATGACCTTAAACTGTACGGTCCCGCACGATCCTAAACTGCACATTGGTCCGAGTTCTAAGATCTAAAACTAAGATCCTTACATGGTCCAGCATGACCTTAAACTACATTTTCCCCTACATCTGGGCTCTTTGGTCCGAGTTCTAAGACCTAAAACTAAGCTCCTTACATGGTCCTGCATGACCTTAAACTGTACGGTCCCACACGACCCTAAACTGCACGTTGGTCCGAGTTCTAAGACCTAAAACTAAGATCCTTACATGGTCCAACATGACCTTAAAATACATTTTTCCCTACATATGGGCTCTTTGGTCCGAGTTCTAAGACCTAAACCTAAGATCCTTACATGGTCCTGCATGACCTTAAACTATACGGTCCCGCACGACCCTAAAATGCTCATCGGTCCGAGTTCTAAGACCTAAAACTAAGATCCTTAAATGGTCCAGCATGACCTCAAACTAAATTTTTCCCTACATTTGGTCTCTTTGGTCCGAGTTCTAAGACCTAAAACTAAGATCCTTACTTGGTCCTGCATGACCTTAAATTGTACGGTCCCGCACGACCCTAAACTGCACGTTGGTCCAATTTATAAGAACTAAAACTAAGATCCTTAAATGGTCCAACATGACCTTAAACTACATTTTTCCATATATCTAGGCTCTTTGGTCCGAGTTCTAAGACCTAAAACTAAGATCCTTACCCCGTCCCACAAGATGTTAAACTGTATTTTGTCCTACATGACGTTAAACTGCATCTCTAGTACTATGTGTGGCTTGATTCCCATCTTTATGGGATACGTAGGACTGCCTGGACACTTAGATTTCAGGTCCAGGCCCGTCTCTTAGGAGATCCCACGATCTCCCGGTTGCCTCGGCCTTTTGGCATGCCCTTCCGTCGGGAATCCGCCATCTTTTGGCCGCTCTCAGACTGAGCCCCTCAACCCTTTCCAGTGGTCTGCTAATGTGTTCAGAGTAATTTGGTCTAGGACCAGGAGTGTCAGATTTGACTTATGCAAGTTTTCGTTCGCTTGTCAAGCTTCGTGTTCCCCTTCATTCGGGCCCCACCATCTTTCACACCCAGAGGGACCCCCAAGAACGGCCTGGATACAACGCCTAAGGGCTCTCCTACCGTCACAGGCCAACTCCCCCAAGGGTTTTGGGCAACAAATTGATAAAAATCCCGTGTTGAGAATGTGGTCAGCGGTTGATGCTAATTTGTTTGCCCCTACCTCTAGGCTAACGCGGCAGGATGTTGTGTTGCGAATATGGTCAGCAGTAATCCTCAGTCTTCACACAGGCTTCTTCGGGCCCTGAATGTTGGTTGCATGATTCACATTATGTTCCACTCCACTGTGTCAAGGTGGAATCTTGACACTCCTTGTACTAACCCTTAGTACACCCCCACACGTCAGACAGACCAAGCTGCGTAACAATGTCTCTCGGGGCTCCCGTGATCTGAGCTCTAGAGTATGTGCTTGGGTTTATTCTTTACAGGTTGCGTGCAGCTTGACCCTCATCCCCATGGGGGATGAGGAGTCGCCCAGACATTGCGTTTCGGGCCCAGCGTAGCTGGGAGATAGCATCTCCTTCCCCCTGATTGTTGAACCCTCGTAGGCCCCTTTGGTCTGAGGCTCCTCTCTCGGAATCACGTGCGGTGATGGTATGAGATTACACCCTCACCCGCATCAGGTATGCTTTATCGCATCGTGCGTGTTCCCCCAGGTCCAAGCCATACGACCTTAAAATGTGCAGCTAGGTCCAAGCCATACGACCTTAAACTGTGCTGCTAGGTCCAAGCCATACGACCTTAAACTGTGTTGCCAGGTCCAAGCCATATAACCTTAAACTGTGCTGCTAGGTCCAAGACATACGACTTTAAACTATGCTGCCAGGTCCAAGCCATACGACCTTAAACTATGCCGCCAGGTCCAAGCCATACGACCTTAAACTATGCTGCCAGGTCCAAGACATACGACCTTAAACTGTGCTTCCAGGTCCAATCCATATGACCTTAAACTGTGCTGCCAGGTCCAATCCATATGACCTTAAACTGTGCTGCCAGGTCCAAGCCATACGACCTTAAACTGCGTGTTCCTAGGAGCACATAGTAAGTAGGGCTTTTCCCCATTCACATTGGGTTTTGCAACCGCTTTACCATGTGTCTCCCATTCCCCTTATCCTTTGGTCTGAGTTCTAAGACCTAAAAATAAGATCCTTTCCTTGGATTTACACAACTCGGACTCTCTTGTGGGATTGTACGGTGTGGTGTGGGATTATGTCCTCATTCACGTCAGGTTACTCGCCGTACCGTGCCTATCCCCAGATGAGATGTGTCCCCCATCCTGCACGACGTTAAACTGTATTTCTTCCTAAATGATGTTAAATTGTGCTTCTAGAACTACATGTGGCTTGATTCTCATCCTAATGAGATATGTAGGAATTCCCAAACATTTCGTCTTAGGTCCAGCCCCAGGGATTACCAAATCCCGTCCCTCCTTATTGTTGGCCCCTCGGCCTGACTTCTTGGGAAGTGGTGTAATCGTGACATCTACCCCAAATAAGTTCGAGATGCCCCATAGTAATAATGGGAAGCAACAGTTCTCTCGCCAGAGAGGTCCTGTCTGAAAATTGGGATGATCTGTGATTAGGTTGGTACTTCCGCCTAATGTGCCACTGCCACGGTGGCACAATTTTGGGAGTGTTGGCCTCTGTTCGAACAAACCACCACTCCAATTTCCACTCTTTGTGTTCCCCTTTATTCGGATCCTCATTCTCTTTCATGTTCAATGGGACCCCCTAACAGTATGGATGATAGAACTACGGTCCGCCTACTGTCCTAGGCCAACGTTATAGAGGACTGGTCATGTTTGACGGGACCCTCTAACAGGATGGATGATAGACTTTGGTCTTCCTGCTGCCACAATATGGATGATAGACCTTTGGTCTACCTATTGTAGCAGTATGGATTATAGACCTATAGTCTGCCTACTGTCCTGGGCCAATGTTCTGGAAGACTGAACAACGATATTTGAGTTAGGCCTCATGTTGCGAACATGGTCAGTGGTCATCCCTCATTTATTTTCCCCATTCCAGGCCAACATGATATGGATGCTGCGTTTCCGCCACGGTTAACAGTTATCCTCCATCGTCACGCCCCAGAGTGTTCCAAATTCGGGTAGCGTGATTCACCTTTCCTTTCCATCTCCCTATGTTCGGATGGATTTCAATGCCCCCAGCATTGCCCTGTTCATGTGTCAGATCACATTGAGGAAGTGATATATCAATCGGTCTGAGGTCTTCTCCTCAAAAATCCAGGCCCAATTTTGGATGCCTGAAGCTTGGTTAATTCCCCATAGTTGGAAGAAATGATAACATGAGTATCCTTGGCTTCTCGCATTGGGTGTGACCCAAAAGAGCTTAGGGGTGAGTTGTTATTCATTTCGAAATTTTGGTTGAGCATATTAAACCAAAGGTACAGATAAATAGATTGGTCCATACATGGGTCAAAATATTGAGCAGTACAAGAAAAAAGTACATGAGATGGCCGAAACAAAGACCTTAAGGATCAACGTGCTGGATCAATCTTTCCAACGCTACTACCCTTTGGCTGGTAGCCTCCAAGACTGCTTCTTGCTCCTTGAAGACTCTCTCCTCATCAGCCACCACAGAGCGCAGCTCTCCAACTCTGGCCTGTGCCTACGCCCACTCAGTTTGGAGTACGACCATCTGCTGACTTGCCTCCGTCAGTTTCTCTTGGGCGTTAGCCAGCTGGGCCGTCAGTTGTTCCACGAGCTCAGAGCATGTCACAATGAAGGCCTCCTTCTCTGCTGCCTGCCCTTCGAGGCGCCGGACCTCTCGCTCGGTGCTCGCTGATATTTCCCGACACTGGGCAACGTCGGTGCGCCGGCTGCTCTCGCATATCTTTTCGGCCATATAGCCATGGACCGTCAGATGAAGGCGCTGAGCATCAGCCCCTCCACTGCACAGGAAGTACATCCAGGTCTGGAGTGATCCCATCCGCCTCATCCAATCTGACTGGGGATGTCTGAGAAAGCACTGGATAAACTTCCACCCTTTACGACATGTCATCCAGCTCTCCTCGGCCGCTTCTAAGTCTGATTCATCTATCTCCTTAGGGTCAGTGGGCCGGTACACAGGAAATGCAGCCAGCAGGTCGGCGGCAGGATCTGCCTCAGGGATGTCTTCATGAGGAATAAGATCCTTGAGGTCCGAGCGACCTTCCTCTCTCGCCCCAATAGCGACGGTGCCTCCATTAGCTTCCGGCCTTACTTCAAGGACAATGCCGCTAATGTCTGCCGTCCCCTGTTCACCAATTGCCGGGGCCGACTCAGTGCGGGGAGCATGTTCTGGATGAGGTGGTATGTCCGCCACTGGTCCACTCACAGACGGCCAGGGCTCCGCAGCCTGACGAGCCTCCAATGTTGAGATCACTGCAAAAGGATTATGCTGATTAGTTGGGATCTTTTGATAACAAGTTCCAGTAGTGAAGCGTGAGACTTACAGGAATCTAGAGCGTCAGCCTCCAGTGTTCTGGCCGCTATAGAATCCGCCATGATGGGATACCCCTATGCGCTTGTCAATTCAATGATGGGTGTCGGATCCCCATCCTGTCCCATCGGTTCCCTTTCTCCCTCCTCTAGTGGGGACGCCTGACCAACGCTTAGGCGCTCCTGAGTGAGGTAGAGAGATGGGTTGGAGATTGAAAATGAGAATGGACGAAGAAGGGAAATGAATGAGGATAGAGACAAACCTCGAGTTTCTTGGTTATGTCGAGATCAGAGCCGAAAATCTCGTCGCTCTCTCGGAGACTCCCTGGGTAGGTCTCCCCCTACGACCCTTCACCTTCGGGTTCTCCTTCTCCTTTTCCTTCGTCTTCTCCGGTTTCCTCCTCCCCCTCCGACTCCTCGTCACTATTGCCTTCTCCCGACGGCATCACTTCCGGATTATGCTCTTGGACGAGCATCACTTTCACTAGGAAAGGTGGCTCCGCACGCCGACCCCTTTGGCGCGCGTATGTGTCGATGGCCGTCAGATAATCATGCCACCGATGGAAGTTTACCTTTTCGGTAACTCGAATGAGCTCGACCTCTGGCAGCTAGATCCCGTTTTGCATTATCTTCTGCCAGACAGCTTCAATGCCTAGTGATTGCTGCAGGGTCATCCAGGCTGAATACAGTTCCGGGAAAATTGTATCTTGGGAAGGTTTGAATAGGTACCTTATCTGCTTCCTGGGCAGATCCCTGGCCACCTCATGTGCCCCCCACAGGCAATGAGGTCGCGGCGACACCATGTGATGTTCCTGCTGCTGAGGTCCCAAACTGCATAGGCCTTGCTGCCTGACGCACCCCTGGTTCCCCCTTCTAGCAGCACCTTGCCTTCTCCCCTATCGTCCGGTTTCCGCGCGGGTAGCCTGGAGTTGCCGGACTCGCTTTCGTAAAATCCCATCAGGGTACGCGATGGTCCAGTGCTTGGCATACTCGGTTGCTTGGCCAGCGTCGACCCTGGTGGGAGGAAGAGTAATGACGTCACCGGAGCCACAAGTGGTAAACACCAACCACATCTGGTGCAGTACATAGGGATTCTTCTCCTTCCAGACAGCCGTGAATACCTTATTCGACATTCGTTGGAGGCACCCAAATTTCATGAAGAATTGGGATGGCATGCAAGGCTCGCATATCACCTTTCCGTCGATCCGAGCCATGAGCACCCCACCCCGAATGCTCTGGAAATACTCCTGCTGCTCTAGAGAGCCTCACCCATTGTCCACCATCTGGATGACCGGGGTGGGGAATGGGCTGAAGTAGAAGTTGGTGTGGTTACCAATACAGATTTTCATGCCCTCCTCATTGAGCGTCATCGGCGCCACCCCGACGATGTTCAGTAGGGACGGTCGCAGGCCATTGCTTGGAGGACGGATGGCGTTTGGGAAAGTGTACCCGCCGAGATGAGCCGCCACCGAGCCGTGGAAGATCTGGAAGGGGCCACATAATCTCCGAGGCGACCCCCCTCGTGAGATACGTCCCAGGATTACATACATCTTGGCCAGAATGAAGACCCCCCAAGTTGAACCATTTATTGGTGGCCATGGTGCCCGCCATCACCAGTGTTGCTGGACAGACGCACATCCTCGCATCCCGCACCGGCAGGATCCACCTGCTTAGGAAGGCAGTGAGGAACCCGACATACCGGACGTTCGGGTCCAGAGCCTCAATGACGCGGTAGCCCCATGATTGGTATTTCCCCGCCTCCAGGGTCCTCCAGTATGACCCATCCCTGCTCCTCTGAGCCGCGGTTGGGAACCGTTTACCCTGTCCCGACATCTTGATTGCTGGGTCCTTCTCGAGGAACTGGCTTAACCAGCCCTTATAGGCAATGTCCTTCAGGAAGTCCTTGACCCCCAGCCTCTCTTTGGCCAGCTCCAGTAGGTGAAACTTCAGCATGGGCATCCGTGACCTGTCTTCCCAGGTGTTCTTTGGAGGAACGAACTCATCATATTGGTAGCCCTCCAATGGGATACCTCCGATGTAGTGAACGTCCTAGAGACTGATGCCAACTTCCCCATGGTGAAGGTGTAATGTGTTGGTATTAGGAGACCATCGGGTGAATAGCTCCGGCCTGAGCTCAGGTTGACAGTGGAAGTGGAACTGCGACGTCCATACCGCCTCGACCATGCCAATATGCCGCAGTTCATCCCCAAACTGGTCACAAGTATGGTGAACCTAGAATGCCCAGGCCCACTCACTGGTGAAGTTACCTCCGGACCGTAGGTACCAATCCCTCATCCAGCCCTTCGTGTCATCCGTGAGGCTTTGAAGAAACGTGCTCGCGTAGAGGGCCGAAGAATTCTCTACGACAGGCTCGTCCCCAGTAATGGTCCTGGTCCTCGGGTTCAGGACATATACGTCCATATATCTGGTTTCCCTGGCAGGATGTCCATTTTTTGTGATGTTGTAGCGAGGAATCTCATCCTCCTGGGTCACCCATGACCGCGATGTGTCCACCTCGAAGCCCGATAGGGGCACCTCCTCCAGGATGCCAAAGTTCCAGAGCGGGAGGTTGTCAGATAGGGGATACGTCTTCTGGGCTAGATTCATCAGATTGAACAAGGTCAGGTTGTTGGAAATGATCACCTTGTCACCATAAACCTCCCCGTTCGCCGCCATTTTGGTCCTATGAGCAGCGGATTCCCCCTCATCAACTCGGTTTGTGACCATCTCGAATATTTTAGGAGTTTCACGAAATCAGGATGTAGTGCATGGAATCGGAGAGTGCTGCACGAAATCTGAAGTGGCGGCATGAAATCCAGGAGTTGGGTGCGCAATCAGTACACTAGGTGTGGAATATCCCGAGTAGGCGCGCAAGTGCGGCCAAAATTCAGAAGGAATTACGCGCTGCCAGATCGTTTTTATGCGTAGCCACAGGAGAAATTTCACGCACGAGAGCGGTAAGACTATCGCGCGAAAAATCTTGAGTATGGATTCGGGACCCAGTACCCCTTTTTATAGGAGAGGCTATGGTTCCGCGCCACGTGGAAAGATAATTCCGCGCGGATCCATCATTTTGCACGCCGCGTCGTTTTTTTGCATGCTAAGTGCCCAGGAGAGGCCCTGCTTCGGCATTTCGGCGTTTCCATTGGAATCCGACCATTGAGACCTCTCATTGATCCAATTCCAATGGGGGGGGGGAATTTGTAGATGCCGAAAAAGTCCGTAAATCCCAGAGGAAGGTTCAAAATGACAAATCAAAGTCATATTTGGAATCAGAGGCCCGGTTCGGAGGCCTGGGAAGTGGTGTGCGAAATAAAGGAGGAATTGCACCAAATAATGATGTGCGCGCGAAGCATCCCCGGGATTCGCTTAATCGAGCTGGTGGTGCGCTCAATTTTGCGCACCCTGGTTCTATGCGATGAAGCTTTGCGTGCCGACAGTTCCCGGTGCGGAAGATTTCGCGCGCCGCCTGGATTCTGCGCCAGCCGGTGCCTATAAATAGAAGGAGACCCCAAATGGTTTGGGGTTGCGGAATTCAGAACGGCTCCCGTGCATGAAATTTGGACTCCCCCGCGCTCAAGATGACTTCCAGGTAATTCCTCTTTTCGCGCAAACCTGCCCCGAGGTTCGCCGTTGCGCGCAACTCCACTGGCATAAGTGAATTCGCCCACTCCTCTGGGTTCTTCCCTTGCGTGCAATCCTTGCCCCGTGCACGCAATCCCCTTCTGTGTGTGAAATACCAATCCTTTGCACGCAATCACCTATCCCCTCAATCCTATGGCCCTATTGCACTCCATCCCGGTGTTTTGTGTGCAAACCTTCTCTTTGTGCGCAACACCCAGGACCCTTTACCTTGACGCCCCTTAGCCACCTCTCCGCACCAGCACCTTATGTCTTCTCTGTCGGGCATGCGCGCCATGCTTTGTTTTCCCGTACGGCCTTCCAGGCTTGTATGAAGTAACCTCAAGTTCCCTTGGGCGGTGTTTCCCATTGCGTTGCTTTGACTTATGCTTCTCCGCATAGACACGCTAACGACTATTGCTTCTTCGCATAGCCACACTCACGTGGACCCCTCAATGGTTCTCCCTGTGGTCCACCTTCACTACGGCCTTGCCGATGCCTTCCCTCCCACAAGGGGTAGAGGGAATTGGGAATGTAATCCCTAGGGGTGTGGAGCGAACCCACCTCATCCAAGCTACAGGACGTTAAACTGCTAAGCACCTCGTCCTTAACACATGACGTTAAACTGTGGTCCGACCCCGTGCCTCGCACGCAGGGTCCCCCCATCTCGGACATTTTTTACGCCCACTCATCTCCACGGGAATGGATTCTTCCTCACATGGAATGAGATCCTCCTTGTTGGAGTGGCGTTTGTCTGCGGGGGAAGGGCTGCCTCAGCGCGTAAGCCCCTAGCCTCTCTTACGGAAGGTTGCACCCATGCACCTCCATACTTCCCCACCGCCAAGGCTAGTGGAGTCCCTTTCCCACTGCGCTTTGTCACACCACGGGCCTCCATCCTAGAGTAAGCCCCGACACCCAGGGCCGCTAACCACGTGTAAGCCCCTGTTTTCTCTTTGGGCCGCTCAACGTATAAGCCCTTTTCCGCTTCTCACGGATGCACCCTTTGCGACGTGATCGTCTGGTCCCTGCAGCCTCTTGTTTCTCACACCGAGCATGACTCACATGGGCTTAGAGCGCGCATCGACCATGACATCCTCTTATGGGCCGCCTCAGAGCATAAGAACCATACCAGCGAACTACGTGGACTTTGATCCATTATAACGCATGGTACGCAGGAAGCCTCCACAAGGTTCAAGCCCACCACCCGGTCATTCCGACCTCCCCACATCAGTTCCCCAACCACCATGGGCCGCCTCAGAGCATAAGACCCATATCCACCATGGGCTGCCTCAGAGCATAAGCCCCAAATTCCCTCATCCCGCATGACGTTAAACTATATCCTGTCTCGCATGATGTTAAACTGTATGCCCTGAAATACGTGGACTTTGATCCGTGCTAACGCATGGTACGTAGGAAGCCTCCACGAGGTTGAAGCCCATCGCTCAGTTGTTCCAACCCCTTCGTTTCGGTTCACCATCACCATTATGGGCCACCTTAGAGCGTAAGCCCCATGCCTCACACCCACGTCTCATCCTGACCTCCCCCTTGAGCACACGTGCCTTGGGAAGCTCATGCCCCAGCCCAAAGATCTTACTACCTCCAGGCTCCAATCCATGCGTTCATTCTCAGAGGTCTCCTCTTCAGGTGTCCCACCGTACCACCAAACTATGCGGACTTTGATTTCCTACCATGGGGATATGTAAGAAGCCTCTATGAGGTTCAACCCCGTCATTCCATCACCCATCCTGATCCTTACCCGGGCCGCCACATCCCGGTGGGATCATGCCACCTCATTCCACTCCACAGTATTTGGGAAGCCGCCCACATACTGGCCCCAACATCAGTGTTCCCCCTAGGGGGTTCTTCAATCTGATCCACTCTCAGTGTTCTGATCAGTTCGATCTGTCTCTACAAGACGTTAAACTTGCGGCATACCCCGTGTTAGACATGGGAAGCTGAGGAAAATCTCAGATGGTACACAATCCCCGCATTCGATGTGGGATGCCTCGGGCTTCCGCGCCCTCAAGAAGCCCATGTGATAAGGGACAGAAGACAGACATGCCGATCCCCAGCGTCAAGACATGCCAATGACACCCCAACGTGACCATTCTCCTCACCGAAGGTTGCTTCCCTGACAATACCCCTTTGAGCGTCTTGACGGAAGCATCGTAATTAACTGGCGTCCATGCAGATATGGCACCGGGAATAAGCTTCACGAACCTGTCTTAAATCTATGAGGGAGATCCGGACTAGGTGACGAGCTCCGAGGAGGAATCCACAGAAGGAAGAACCGACATCCCATCATCCCAGTTTCGATCAAGGAGCAGATGTCCCTGAACAAGGAACGGATGCCGCCCACCTTTGGAATGCAGGAATGAGGGGCAACAAGTCGTGCGTCCTCCCCCTACGTGACGGACACGCGCACGCGCCCCGACATAAAAGCGTCGAAAAAAATCACCAACAGTGGAATATCTATAGACCCTTCTAAGATAAAGACAATCAAAGAGTGGCCCAGACCAAAATCTGTAGCAGATATCCACAACTTTCTTGGTCTATTTGGGTATTACCAATGATTTGTGAAGAACTTATCATGATTTTCAAACCCAATAACCAAGATGATATAGGAAGGAGTGATTTTTTTTTCTAGACTCAAGAATGTGAGGAAATATTTAAGGATCTCAAAAAGAGGCTTATCACTGAGCCTATACTCACACTCTTGAAAAGTGGAGAAATCTTCATGGTATATAGCAATGCTTCAAAGCAAGGTTTAGCCTGTGTACTAATGAAAAATAATAAAGTGATAGACTACGCCTCAAGAAAGTTGAATATTCATGGAAAAAACTATCCTATGCATGATTTGTAGTTGGCAACTGTGATATTTACATTGAAAATCGAGCGATATTATATCTTTGGGGAGAAGTGTGAGATATATACTGATCATAAGAGTCTCAAATATATATTCACACAAAAGGAGTTAATATGCGCTAGTGAAGATAGTTAGATCTCATCAGGGATTACGAATGATCAATCCACTACCATCCTGGCAAGGAGAATAAGGTGGAAGATGCTCTAAGTAGAAATGATCCTGCATCTTTATCAATGATGAGAATTGGGAAGGATCCAATATTCTTAGACAAACAAAGGATGTAAATGGTAATCATTAAGGTAGGAAAATCATCAATACTTTCTCAAATGATTACTCTATCGTCCCTTATGGAGAAAATCAAAGATACTCAAAGAAATGATGTGGAAATTCAGAAAAGGGTGGAAGCTATCCGAAATGAGAAATCCTCATAGTTCAATATCTGTGAGGATGAAATCATAATATTTGGGTTAAGAATATGTGTACCATACAATATATAGATAAAGAAATATATTCTGAATGACAGACATAGATAAACCTTCAATATTCACCCAAGGAGCACAATGATGTATCGATATCTTCAAGAGAACTTTTTGTGGAAAAATATGAAAAAGGAGATTGATAAATTTACATCAAAGTGCCTGGCATGTCAGCAAGTGAAGGTTGAAAGAAAAAAGTCTAAAATTATGATGAAACCATTACCCATACCAATATAGATATGGGAAAACATCACCATGTACTTTTTGACTATACTTCAAAAGAAATCTAGAGGAAACAATGCTATATGGGTTATTGTGGATCGTCTTACAAAGACATCTCACTTTATCACAATTAGAGATGACTTCTCACTGGATCAACCTAAAAAAATATACATCAAAGAAGTGGTAAGGATACATGGAGTACCACTATCTATTTTATCTGATAAAGATATGAGATTCACCTCTAAGTTCTGGAAAAGTATTCAACATGCTCTAAGCACTGAGCGGAACTTCAATATGGCCTATCATCCTCAAGATGATGGACAATCTAAGTGGACTATTTAGACACTAGAAGACATGTTGAGAGCATGATCTATGGAATTCAAATAAGGATGGGACCAAAATCTTCCACTGGTCTAATTCTTTTACAAAAATAGATTCCACTCGAGCATCCAAATGACTCCATATGAATCCTTTTATGGGAAAAGGTGAAGAACACCGACATAATGAGATGAAGTTGGTGAATGTAAGTAGCTAGGATCTGAAATGGTCAAATAAATGGTGGAGAAGGTAAAGAACATTTAGTAGCACATCAAGGCATCCCAATGTAAAAAAATATATATGCATACAATCGTCGACGAGACCTGAAGTTTAAAGTTAGAGACATGGT
The DNA here is from genome assembly GCA_963277665.1 of Viscum album. Taxonomy (NCBI): domain Eukaryota; kingdom Viridiplantae; phylum Streptophyta; class Magnoliopsida; order Santalales; family Viscaceae; genus Viscum; species Viscum album. The sequence goes on along the minus strand of OY728153.1, from coordinate 1,770,066,951 downwards.
ATTCCTCCACATATCTCCATAGAATAGGATCATGAGATTCAAGAAGAAAGAGAAATCTAAGTCCCATGTACATCGACACCTATGAGATTCTTGATCGTGTTGGAGCTATGGTCTATCGAATAGCCCTTCTACCAACCATATCTCAAGTACACGATGTATTCCATATATCCCTCTTAAGGAAGTATATACTGAACCCTTCACATGTACTGACTTCAGAGGTGGTATAGTTGGAAAATTATATTTCTTATGAGAAGCAGTAATGAAATTATTAGATCATAGAGATAAAGTCCTACACAACAAGACTACTAACCTGGTCAAAGTACTATATTGGAACCATAAGTACGAAGAGGCAATAAGGGAGATGGAGGAAGTAATGAAGGAAAAGTACCCACACCTATTTTCACCTTAGTATATAAAAAAAATTGTTGAGGGTGAAATTTCATAAGGGGGAAAGAATGTAACGACCCAATGTTTTATCAATGGAAATTACTTTATTATAATTATGTAATATGGTATAAACACATAAAATAACACAATACAATCTTTATAAATGATGAATGAATGAAATAAGAAGTGTTTCTAGAAGTCAATGAAACTATACCGATAAAATAGTAACTTGACCATTGGAATAGTAATGCGACTCTTATGAATAGTAAACTAGCCAATGGAATAGTAACCTCACCAATGAAATTATAAACAAAATTTATCCATATTATAAGTGATAATATGATATAATTATATCATAGTATAATTAAATAAATATTTTAAAAATTATTAGTTAAGTGTTGGTATTTTTATAGGTCATAAATATATAATTACATTTTTTTGGATTAATTTAATAATTTCAAAGAAAATTTATTTTCATAAAATGGATTAATAAATTAATATTTTTATTTATTAATATTATAAGTTAATTTTATGATACCTTAATTAATTTTTCAAAGTGTTAGAAAAACATTTTTAAATTTAAAATTTGTATTTTCCAAGTAAGTGATGATTTTAATTAAAAATTATATTGATCATATTTATAAAATTATTTTCATAAAATAGAGTTCATTTTTGAATTATACATATCAAACAATTATTAGTGTGATTTGTTTGATATTTTTTTGAAATACTTGATTTTTTTGTGAATAGTAAAATGCGATAATTTACAGTATATATAAATTATAAGTTAAATAAACTATTCATTAAGTCATGGATAATGTAAGAAAAATTGTTTTGAACTCATATGTTCTAATTATTTTATTTAGTATCAAGAATAAAAACTATTTCTTATCTTGGGAAAAATAAAAAAATATTGAGTAAAATAATAAGAAACCACCCCTCTACTCCACTATAAATACCACCCCTCACCACCTATTCTCATCACAACTATCAAGGCTTGATCCTTATCCAATATCATCCCACTTATATTAACAAACCTCTCCCTATCATCCAGGATCTTTTTTACTTTACAAAATACCAAAACCAATCTCCTAAGGAGGTTCTCGAGAAGAAGGAATCAAGAGGTAAAACCATCTTCTATTTTCTTTCAATTTCTTTTCAAGTTCATGTCTTTAATTTTTCTATATTCACCTTAAACTTGTCCAAGTGGAATAAAAACTCTAGTATATTACATGTAATGTAATTTTATCATGTTTATGGAATAATTATTTATCAAATCTTTTCTCCTCTCTCTTTTATTTTAATAATGAAAACATCGTCCGTGAGGTGCCGATCTACCACCTTCATGGATGATGTGCTTTCATATTTCAATTCCACATTCGATACTGGTCATGAAACCATTTTTATGGTTGAAACATATTATAATATATTTATTATATCTTATATAATGTTCTGGAATCATTTTTTACATATGATATTAAATTATTAAACAAAATGAATTCATTGTGATAAAAAAACGCTAAATTAATTTGAACAATTATCATTAATGTTTTATTTAATGAATCATCCTCTATTCTAGAAAAAAATTGTATTTTAATATTATATAAGTTCATTAATAACATATAAGTTTATTTCTGAACAACTATACCCATTCTACATGATTTTCTATACACTTATATAAGTAAACCGATCATGAAAACCAAGGAAATCAATGCTCCCAGACAATGGAATTGAATCTCTTAACCCATAAAAAAGGCCATAAGTGAACTTAATAAATTTATAATAAATAAAATATATGTATAAATGGTTATGGAATTATTAATTAATGAATCTAATTTTATTATTCAGGATATTAAGATCAAGTAAAAAATAGTTTCGGATATAAGGTAAGAGATTCTACCCGAACCTTCTTTATTCCTTCGGGTTACTCCTTTATTTTTAGACAAATGAAATTATCTTTAATTTTTATATAAATATTCTAAATGATGTGTGTATGATCCAAAATCATGTATCAATATCCATCCATCCTTCATTTTTAGGGATATATATGTTTTTAAAAGGATCCCTACTCAATTCTTCCTGATAAGCAAGCTCAATTTAAGAGAACTTCCCGAATTCTTAACCAATTTTAAGTGCACTCTATAATTTGTTTTAAGCCACCATTAATTTTATAAAATAAAAAATTTTATTATTAATTTTTTTTGGTTCACATCTGGTTTTATATAAAATATTATTTTATTTTCTTCTTTAAATGCTCTTTAATATTTTCCTTAAACCACACAAAAATGTTTTAATTATAAAATTTATTAAATAATTTTTTTATATTTTATCACTTAAGTATGAAATCACTAATCATGATATATGACAATTTTACTTTATAAATGTCCATGTATGATTTAATTCATTTATTTCATGGACACTTTTGTGACAAACACATTTATTATGCTTTATGACATGATTATAATACCCAATTCTTTTCATGGGTAACCCTTATGTCTATATTTTATTGCTTATTTATGATTCTATTTGTGGGAAAAAATTTCTTGGAAATGTTATGATGGGTGCACCTAGATATCACTCCAATTCATTGGGTAATTTTTAGTCTCATGAGACATTATGTGCAACGGTCTTGGTGGTTATCCTTAACTCATGCTACTCTATGTGCAACGAGCCTTGAATCGCGATCCTATATGTGCAACGGGCCTTGAATCATTCTAAATTCATGTTTTATATTTCTTAAAAATTACTATGAATCCATGATTATATGATCCCATGTTATGATTCCTTATCTTTAATCATGTTCTATACCTTTTTATATCATTATGTTATGACTTCTAACACATGAGATAAGATTTATTTTAATTTTTATTCCCTTATTGGGATTTTTAGATCATCCCTTTGTTAATGTAATCCCTAGATTATCCCATGCATATGTAATGCCTCAAAGTAAGTTAGGATCTCATACTGGATGATAAATAAAGAATTTTTTTATTCAGTCCCATGTTTTTAGTTTTATATACCTAGTCTTCCAAGACACTATACTTTATGATCCTTGGATTGTAATTTGATGTTAAATAATGATTAAAATCATGCAATGATATTTGTAAAAGACTAGGGTCTCTATAGTGCTAGACCTTGCTAGCTCAAATCCTTGATAATTGCTGTGTCGCTTCTTTAAATTCACTTTTGGGTATTTACTTTGAAGAATTTTATCTATATCATTTCTATTTATACATGAATGTGGGATGGGTTGGGTTTTTCTTTTATATTATGTCTTGGAGTTTTTGTGGATGATTCATTATATCTCTTGATATTGTTTTCTTATAAAGGGAAATGCCTCTCATTTTGTGAGATTTTTACACCCTTGGTGCTAGTCGCCAGCTTAGGGCCTAATGGAGGCAGGACTTGGGGGGTCATTATCTCTCTCCCCTCATTGTGGTATCTTTAGAGGTAGGGGTTCATGACAGATTCCATTTCTATACATTAAAAATCGAAGAAGATTGGATCCTTCTCAATTCTCATCATTGATAATGTTATAGGATAATTTATACTTAGAGCATCCACTACTTTATTCTCTTTTCTAGGATAGTAGTGGATTGAGTAGTCATATTCCTTGATGATCTCTAACCATCTTTACTGGCAGATATTAAGATCCTTATGTGTGAATATATATTTCAGGATCTTATGATCATTATATATTTCAAACTTCTCCCCATAGAGATAATGCTGCCAGATTTTCAATGCAAAGTTCACAGTTTCCAACTCCAGGTCATGTGTGGAATAGTTTTGCACATGAATTTTCAACTACCTTGAGGAATTGAATACAAATTTATCATTTTTCATTAGTAAATATCCTAATCCCTTCTTTAAAACATCCCCATATACTAAAAAGAGTTCCCCACTTATCGGAAGTGTGAGTACTAGTGCGATGATATTCCTCCTTTTTAACTCTTTGAAGCAGCCTTCAAATTCACTAGTCCAGATGAACTTTTCTCCCTTTCGAGTAAGCTTGGTTATTGGGTTTGACAATAATGATAAGTTCTTTAAAAATAACCAGTAATACCTAGCTAGAATAAGGAAACTACAGATCTCTATTACAGATGTCATCCTGAGCCACTCTTTGATTGCCTTTAAATTGGAAGGGTCTACAAATATTCCTTTACTAGTGATAAAAAGCACCAAGAATGACACTTCCTCCATCTAGAACTCACATTTACTATAATTTTCATAAATTTTATCCCTTCACAAAGTCTTTAGCACAATATTCAAATGTTCCTCATATCCCCCTTACTCTTAGAGTATATTAGAATATCATCAATACAAATTACCAAAAATTTGTTGAAGTAATCTCTAAATACTCTATTAATTAATTACCTAAATATTGCTAGAGAATTAGTGAGTCCAAAGGGTATCACTATGAACTCATAGTGTCCATACCTCATTCAAAAGGTAGTCTTGAGAATATATTCCTTCTTCACCTTTAATTGGAGATATCCCAACTGAAGGTCCACCTTAGAGAAATATTTTCCCTATACAGTTAATTGAACAAGTCATATTTCCATGGAGGGAGATACTTATTATTTATATTTATTTTTTTGATCTCACGATAATCAATACAGAGGAACATTGATCCATCTTTCTTCTTGATGAAGAGGACTGGTGCACCCCATGGTGAAGCACTCAGGTATATAAAACCCTTGTGAAAATTCTCTTGTAACTGCTTCTTTAGTACTTACAACTCAATGATTTTCATTCAATAAGGTGTATTTTATATAGGAAGATATATTGGAATAAGTTCAATTGAGAACTAAAATTCTTAGTCAGGAGGAAGACCAGACAATTATTTGGGGAACACATCAGTGTAGTCCCTCACAATAGGAATGTCTTCGAGAACAATTCTCTTTTTTGTTTCAATAATTTGAGATAGATATGCTTGCTCATAAGGAAATATTATCCATAATTGAGATGACGATTCTGAAGGATATTCATCATCCTCCTTACAATTGTACAGAATTAGAGGATGCCTCAGGATGTGAAGAGTGATCTACCTTTCCTGATAGTCGAAGTTGTCTTTGTATATAGATTTCCAATCCATGCTCAATATAACATAAAAATACACCAAAGGAAGTAATACAAGACTTGATGGGAGGTTAAGTTCAAAAAAATTAGCTGGGGAGAAGTTTTATACTTTGGATTCAATAAACTTCTTATTTTCTATTCTCATAGATAACTCAAACTCCATATTCTGAGGTGGTCATTGAATAATTCTACTAAACTTTAAAAATATGGAAGAATATGTAAAACCAGATCCGAAAAGTATGTTCACTATTCTTGAATGAATAACCAGCATACCTATCACCACATCATTTTTGGGATCCACCTCAGTAGTAGTGATGAAATAATCTTTCCCTTACTCCTTTGGATTTGGTGGATGTTGACGATGATTACCCCCAAGGACTCAAGGTTTAGTGCACCGGCTTGCATAGTTCCCTTTCTACCTATAGTTGAAGCTCTGAACCATGGGTGGTTCTCTCCTTTCCTCCACCACATTGTCCTACTTCCTCATGTCTCTTCGATATTCATGATCTTGGAGGACTTATCTCCCACAATTTGAATAATTTACCCATCCATTTGTGGTAATTCCAATGGTTCTTATTCCCACACTTTTGACATGTGAGTGGTTGATTTTTCTTTCCACCATTGTAATTAGATCCTATAGCTTGAAACTCTATCATTCATTTATTATCTTCTTAGCCATGAAACCATTCTCTAAACTCCATCTTCATTTTGATAGCACATTGAAATAATTATTTATAACTCACAAAGTCTCAAATTTCTAGAGCCTTTTTAAGGTTTGGTTTTAAACCACAAAAGAATCTATCAATTTTTCTATCATTGTTGATAACAAAACCTGAAGCATACCTTGAAATCCTTATGAAATTTTCTTTGTAGGACATGACAGATTCAACTTCCTTTTTCTTCATCTCTTTGAATTATCTCTACATCTTTGTATGAAGAGTCTAAGGGAAATACTTATTAAAAAACATTATCTTAAAGTATTACCTCTCCATCTCTTAAATTTATTCATCCGACTTGGTGTTGTTAATCAATGCACACAATTTATCAGTCTCTCCATCTAGGCGATAAACAACCTGAGTCACCTTATCCATCTCAAAAAAACATAGTACAGAAAATATAAAAGGTTTGAAAAAATATAAAAGGTTTGAAAAAATCATAATCTAACAAGTCATGAATAAATAAATTATTCCTTTGTGCAACTATGTTTAAAGGCATATCTTGTGGGATCCCTATGTTTAGATTTTTTCTAAAACAAATCTTATTGGGTGCTTTCTTGTACTTAGTATTTTACTAAGTGTTTTCACTAAGGTTCTCTAATACTAATTCCCAAATTAACTAAACCATTCTCTAATACCAACTATAGAGACCCTACATTTCTTACATTACTATTACATCATTTTAGAGATAAACAATATAATAGTGTTTCAAAAATAGAATTAAAAGGTTTAGTGTCTTGGGAAAATTAGGACCAAACATAACATTTACATAATAAAACATAAAAATTATTTAATTCCTTATCCTATAGTTTATTAGTGTCCCTTGTGTTATCCTTAGTATAAGTAGTCACTTGAGGATATAAATCAAAGAAAGGGGTGAGATAAAAGCCCAGTAAGAGGATAGATAAGAATATAAATCAATATAACATGGATGAAAATAATAATAATCATCATAACATAATAATGGTATCATAATAATAATTATGAGAGGAATCATTAGATAAAGTCATGGAATGTGACATTGCATAAAAATGAAACATCATGTCTTAGTGGTCAACTACCAAACATAGTTTTGAACAAACTAGCATCATGTTCACTCATAAATTATGTGCATAATCATAAAATAATCCATGTGAAAAAATATAGAATTATTTTCATGAATATTAAACATTATCTCATGTGATAAATCACACTAACCAATTAATTGGAGCACTATAAAATTCTGATCACACCCGTCATATCATAACATTTTCATAATCATGCTTGCCACATAGAATGCAAATCAATATTGGACATAAAATAAACCATATAAAGGGAAAGGTTTCATAATAATTTTATAAAGAGTAAATTAACGAATAAACTTTGGGGTTCCAAAAATAAATAGGGTATACTATACTTGGTATAAGAATCATCAATCTTGAGTGAAGAAGTAAAAGATGTGTTTTTTAGATTTAAGTGTTATTTTGGAAAAAATATTTACATTTTTCATAAAACCAGATTGGATACATATATATCACATAAAATAAAAGTGAAGGAAAACAAATGATATTTAAGGAAAATATATACTAAAAAACGAGTGAGAGAGGGAAAACCCAAAGAGAGTTGGATTCGAGAATCCCCATACCTTATGTCTGAATGATTTATTCACTTTAATATCTTAGATAATCAAATTATATTCATTAATTAATAAATCCATAACCAATTATATATTTATTTTATTCATTATAATTTTATTAAGTTCATTTATGGTCATTTTTATGAGTTATAGTGTTCAATATCATCATTTGGGAGTGTTTGTTTTCTCGATTTTCATGATCAGTTAGCTTGTTTATAGGTATGAAAGTTCATGTATGATAAGAATGATTCTACAGAATTGAAATTATATTTTATTAATTAAAATAAATAATTTTAATTGGTATTATATATTATTTTGTTTCTAGTTATGAGGATGAATCATTAGATAAAATTTTAATGATACCCATTTAGATTAATTTTAGCGATTTTCAATCACAAAAAACTTGTTTTGTTTTATTATTTAATATTATGTATATAAGTTAGTTATAGAAAACATAAAAGTTATAAAATAAATTTTAAAATATTTTTCAACCATTATAATGGTTTTATGACCAGACTTTAAGGTTTTAAAATAAAATGAAAACACATCACCCACAATGGCGGTAAATCGACACATCATGAATAGTGATTTCATTTTTTTAGAATAAAAGGGAGAGGAGAAGAGGTTTGATGATGGATTATTATATTAACACAATAAAATTTTATTATATATAAGATAATTAATTTAACATTCTAATTATATAAGGGTATATGATATGATAAAAATAAAATAAAGAAATTGAAAATAAATTAAAAGAAAATGAAAGTGGGTTTTACCTCTTGAACTCTCTACCTTGAGAACCACCTTAGGGAAATTGGTTTTGGTATTTTTTTGAGACCAAAGGTTCCTGTACATGGGGTAGGGGATTGGGAAGCATATTGGGTATAATTTGTACAAGGATAAAATAATGGAAGGTGTGAGGTGAAGATGTGGAAAAGAGTGATATTTATAGGGGAGGAGATGAGTGTTTTTGTATTATTTTATTCATTAGTTTATTAATTTGGTTTAATACTATGAATAGTTTGAACATTATCACTAAATATATTGAATAATGAATTATAGTTAGAGATTATGGTGTTTAAAATATAAATTAATTAAGGAATATTGTATTTAATTTATAATGTATATATACTATAAATTACCATATTTTACTATTCACAAAAAATTCAAGTATTTCAGAAAAATACAAAACATTTATCCTAACCATTTTTTGATGTGAATAATTTAAAAATTAACTCCATTTTATAAAAATAATTTTCAAATTTTGGGAAATTTTTTTAATTAAAATCATGATTTACTTGGAAAATACCGATTTAAAAATTATAACTGATTTTACGACACTTTGAAAAATTAATTAAGCTCTCATAAAATTATCGTATAATAATAATAAAAAAAAATTATAATTTATGAACATATTTTATGAAAATTAATTTTCTTTTAAATAATTATATTAATTATAAAGTTATAAATAAACATTTATATTTTATAAAAAAACCAAAACTTAATTAACAATTTGAAAATATTGATTTACTTATACCTTGATATAATTTATCATATTATAATTTATAAGATTCCTAAATTTTATTTATAATTTCATAGATGAGGTTACTATTCTATTGGATGAATTACTATTTCTAATGGTCACATTACTATTCCAAAAATCAAGTTACTATTCCATTGGTATAAGTTCCTTAACTTCTAGAAATACCTTTTATTCCATTAATTATTCATTTATAAAGTTTATATTGTGTTATATATGTGATTTTATGTGATTTATACTATATTTAATAATTATAAGAAGTTAATTTCCAATGATAAAATTTTGAGTCGTTATACATCCATGATATTATTTTATAGTATTAGTGGTTAGATCGACCCAAACTAGAACATATTATAATTAATGGATGACTATGAAGTGATTTAATTGTAATATAATTATTACAGAATAATAATGATATTATCTAATGTTTATTAGTGTGATATATCATAATTGGAAAGACGTATATGAAGAACTTAACCTATATGAAGTTATTACACAGTACAGAGAAATCATTTTTTTTCTCTTAGAACACTCTTTTGGATGGTTGAATTTACCACAATTGTTTATTACTCATATTGTTAATATATTATCAGATTTTTATTTCCATAACCTTAATAATTTCATAGAAATAATATTTATCCATTAAACACATTCTCTTGACCAACTATGAAAGATGACGATGAAAAGAAAACAAAAAATCAAAAAATAAATCATTCCATGGAGAAGGTATTTCACACACACTCATGATTAATGACTTTATTTTACATAGTAAAAGAGAAATTTATAATATTTTTTATCGTTTAATAATCCAAAATATGTTATAAATATCATACTTATTTATTAAATTCAACATTAGGACCAACCGTGTAAGGTGGTAGTCCACACACATGAACGAGTGTCATTTTTATTAGCCAATTTAGTTAATAGTTATTTAGAATAATAATATTAAGTATATAAAAAACAATGATATAATTTTATAGTAATGAGAAATAGATTTTAAAAATTAACATAGAAAAGAAAAGAAATTAGGTAAAATTAGTAATCAGGTTGAGGATTTGAGTTTTTCTTTGGAGGACTTATTGGATAGGGAAGACTTAGGATTATCTCTTATTACTAGAATATTAAGAGGGTGAAAGGATTATATGAGATGTAAAAATGGTTTTCCAATTGGAAATTGAATTTTTGAGTGGTATTGAATGGGTGGTGAAAGTCTCTTTTTATAAGTGGTGAGAATGACATTTTTTTTGTAAATATTTCAACTTAATATAAAAAGAGAACACGCTTCACTTGTGAAGTGGATCAAAAAATGGAAACTAATTTAGTGGAGGATGATATAAATATGATCTTATCTGAACCATTAATTCTCACACATGTTTTAAACATGTTTTTATGTCCTTTACACTTATAATTTCTTACTTTTACCATTTTGTTTTCCTATGATAACTAGTTTTTACCTATATAATTTTCTTTTAATATATAAAAATAAAATGATTATTGTTACATTATTTGTAACTAATGATTTAAAATATTAAATCCATTTTATTAGGTAAAATTTACGTGTTCAAGAAAAATCAATTTTAAAATCAACTCATGTAACACATAAAAACCCATTTTTAGAAAAAGTGTATTTTTAAGTTAAAATTTATGTGTAGGATAAAATTATACATGTATTTGGTTTTTATGATACAAATTGGTTTATAAAACAAATAAATTTTTGTGGGTTTCATGGAAATCCAAAACTAAATTTTACCAAAATAAGTTTTAATTAATAAAAAAGTCCAAAAATTGTTTATTTTATTGGAAAATATTACTTAAGTTAAAAAAGTTCATAAAATGTTAAAAATATGTTTTATAAATTCAGAATGGTATTTAAAAATATATAGTATTACTATATAAATACATATTTGATCAATTAAAGAGTTTTTTTAAACTTCTAGGTTTTTCTTATATAATGATAAAATCATAAAATTTATAGTTTTGATAAGAATTATATTTTTCATTATTTATGTAAAAATCAACCATTTAATAAAAATATGAAAAATTCACCTTAAGAAAATATTGACACGTTGAATTTAAAAATTAATCTTATTTTATCAAACTAAAATTCTAAAATTTGATAATTTAACTTTTAAATGAAAACATACAATTATATTAAAAACTATTTTCGTAGGAAAATAACTTTTTTTTTAAATATTAACTATTATTATTCTTATTTTCTATCAATTAATAAAACATTTTGTGTCAATATATTATTAAAATTAATAATATATTTTATCAATAATATATTTAGGTTCACATAAAAAGTCAGTTTTTAGAATGATTACACTTTAAAGTATATATCGGTCTTATTAGTTATTTAGCCGCACTAATTTAATTTATCAATGCCTTAATATTGATATTGACCTTTATTTTAATTTATAAATATATTTAATAAATCAATTACATCTATTTCTACTTTCTAATTATATAATTACATTTTAACAGTTATATAATGTTTTTCGGTTCGTTGTGGTTCAATGCTGCATGTGAAGAAATCTATTGAACACATTAGGTTTTAAAGGAATATATAATTTAAAATAAAGGGGGAGTTATAATTGTCTATTGATTTTTTTAAAACAATTGTTTGCATTGAAACCTAAGGGGGGATTTAAATCGAGCTAAAAAATATTTGATAGATGCCATCTTGGCTTAAAGTGAATTTACATGGTAAATTTATAAAGAGTTTATAAATAATATAAAATGGTGAAATATAAGTGTTTATATTTTTTTATTAATTGTACATAAATATGAGCATAAAATTTTTATATTTAAAATTCCCAATTTAGAAAATATATGATATTTAGTTTATGTAAAGAGTGTACATAAAATATGAATTGATTATATAATTATACAAGTTTTCATAAAAAATCACATATTTCAATATATGAAGTAGTTAATTTTAAATTATATCTAAATTAAGAATATAAAAGTGTTCATATTATAATAAATGTGAACTGTTAATATTTATTTATATTAGGTAATGTATTTTAAATCATTTTTAAAGTTATAAATTTTTTAGGATATCATTATTTATGAATTATTCATAATTTTTTATCCCATGTCTAAATTTAGGAATTGTTAATTTATTTAGTTTATTACATTATTTATTATTCATGTATATAAATTTTATATTATGAATATATGTATGATTTAGTTTAAATTGTTAAACTTTCCTTTTAAGTTATCATACATGCACTTAAGGATATACATGTTGGCGCTGTTGTTGGGGACTCAATACTTAGTAAATGCTTAGGTTTGATAGATTAATACATAGATTTTTTTCAGACTTTTTTGTTTTCTGAATTAGTTTAGGTTTTTATTTGGTTTTCCTCTTTCACACTTGAGTGTTCTTATTTTGGCTGTAGATTCTTGAAACCATGAGTACCCACATATGTTTCGCGGTACAAATGAAAAATATTTCATAACAAATCAACATACTTAAGAGAAGAATACAAATCCAAGGATGGGTTCCACAACCACACCTAAGGTGGGAATAATAAATCCTTTGTAATATAGACAAAGAATTCAAATTGGGGTTGAAATTCTTAGAAAGAATGAAAAAGGAAGCTTAAAAATCAAATAAGGTGCACAAGGAGGAAACCAAATTCAAGATAGAACTTGAGGAGAAATATGGGGGTGATGCTGAGAATGAGGTTCAATCTAAGGTGACTTCTAATGATGAAGCTAAATATGAGATTGAACCCAGGGAGGTCACCCTCATAATTGGTGATATGTATGGGAAATAAGAGGTAAGAGAATCCTTAAAAGAATAATATAATAAAGAAGAAGAGGTGATTACTATTGAAACAAAGAGGTACATTGAAGATTGTGAAGAAGAGCAATAAAAAGATGTTGTGAAGGAAAAGTATTACTAGGTTTGGATGGGTGATGAATTACCTATCCAATCTCCCGAGTTATCCAAATTCTAGGTTTCACCTCATAATATTTTCAAGAGTTTTTCAATGAAGAGGAGAAGTATCTCACCCGATGAGTAGGAATTTTAGTAAATCCTGTCTAGGTGACTTATTTCCACACTCTTATTACATGATTAACATGATGAGAAAATTTCTATCTCAAATAAATTAAACAAATCACTTGTAGGAGATAACCTAACTTTTTATGCTTTCATAGGAATTATTCTTTATGAATTAGATTTTAGGAACATAGTTTTATGAATCTATTTTAGGATGTAGATTCAATCACCGTTATAATTTTTTGATCTTAAATATAATCCATCATGTACTTTATTTGGTGCATTTTTATTTTATAGGTCCATGATGATGATGAACGAAGACACTGGATGAGAAGATAACAAAAAAGGAAGGGGGAGGGCCTCAATGAATATAGTAGTATTGTTTTTAATTATTTATCTCTTTTACTTTCCCTATATTTGTCAAATGTTTTTTATGTTTAGGAATTTTCATGCCACACTTAGATGTGTTGATATATTTTTGATCTAGGATGGAAAATTTGTCTTAGGAATACCATCATTCCTTGATTTAAATGTATTTTTTGATAATATTGAATGAGTAAGATGAGAGTTGTATAAATAAATATAAACATGATAAAATTTATTTGATGAATCATGAATCGATAAGATTAATTTATTTATGTATATGAAATTTCTCTAACATTTTTATGCATTGATTTTCTGAAGTTTATGTTGAATGATTTCTTGTTATTATTAATTCCATGAGTAATTGATATTATGTTTCCCATTCTAGAGAGGGTTTTAAACCATTTTTTCTTATCCTTTCTTATATCCCATTTTTTTGAGAGATATTTAGGTCAAGAAAACTATTATAACTTTCATTGATATCTTATCAAATATATGAAAGAAAAAAGTTGAATTAAGATGATTGATAATTTTTTTATTGGAGCCTTTATACCTTATAGACCAGAATTTTACTTTGATCTTTATTTTAAGTTCATAGAAGTCATGAATGATCTTGATAGAGAAGCCACATTATAAGACTATTTCACCTTCATACCCTATTGTTGGCATTTTTACATGATTTACAATGGAATAAGTGGGGGGGGGAGGTGGTTTAATGATGTAAAAGGGATGATGTGTATGGAAAAGTGAAGGATGTGAGGTGTTATCATTGGTTGTGGGGGAAATATTCACAAATTAACTTTCATTGTGCTTTATTTTATACATTCTAAACAAAGTAAATAATGGAAAAAATCATGGAAAATGAATGATTGAAAAAGAATTATTATTGAAAAGAGAGTGAATATTTTATTGTGTTTATTATCATTATTCTTAAGACATAAGATGAGGGGAAAAAGTGTTGAGAGTATCATTGTTGAAGCATATTTTTGAAGAGGGGGATTTTTATTATGCCTTTTACTGGCCCCCTTCCTTAGAGTCTTTTGATTATTTAATAGAAGCCCTTATAATTATTGTTGATATTTTTATTTATGGGGTAGAAATTAATATTATTTTTAAGCCTATGGTTAAGATGCATGTGAATGTACCAGGGTCGTAGTGAAAGTTGGTGGGTTGGGGATTTTAATTTTTTTATCATCCGGATGGCAGAACTTGTCATCACCGATGATCCAATCCCTAGTATAGTTACAGGACCACACATAAATTAAAGAGCATGTAAATTAAAATTGAAAACATAACCATTTAGATATGAAGTCCCGCTTGACTAAAAATCGATTCTAATGATTGTTGATTGAAGGATATGTAGAAAGATTCATCTAGATCATCCACACATGCTTAAAAAATTCACTGGAGTGTTGATCATTGAATTATGGGTGCTAACACGAATATCTGACAATGCCTTCGACGCCCCAATGATCACCGCATTGACACAACTTCAATTCATGAGGGATAACTCGATCCGAATGCTTGGATTGAGAGCTTATCTCTCTAAGAATCAAGAGGAGAGAGAGTCTTTAAAAAATTCTCCATGACTAATTATTGAGACAAATCCACTCTCCTCTATTTATAGTGGATGTTCAAATATCCGGTTTGGGTTTCCCGACCCCCGTTTATTAAACAACCACTAAATAAATAATTATGAAGAACTAAAATTCATCAATATTATTTATTATTTTATCACATACCTATAATATATATTAAATTTATATTATGTGATAAACCTCAGTCATTAACTCGACTTGTAATTCTCCCTAATATTAAATGAACCTGGAATATAAAAATAATATTCGTTCAATTAATATTATTTCTCATATTTACGTAACTTATAAATATAATTAATAAATAAATTCAACACCAATTATTCTTTACTTGGATAATATGAATTTATTTATTTATCGGTGATCGATAACTTGGACAACACTTAGACCCCATGGTGGGGACCATAACGTCCAATATACCTATTCAAATGAATATGGTGGATTCTTGAATACATTATTCTGTGTGACCCTCTAGAACCTAATCTTAATAGTAGTGAATAAAATACATAGACCAAGAGAAGATTCTAGCAACCCATCAAGGCCCCTACAGATATGAGGAAAGTCATAGCAACCACAACCAACCTACAGACACACACTGTGTACTGTGATCTTTTTGTCATTATATATATCATAAAGCAGGATGAACATTTGTGTCACTACCATTTTATTACTTTATTATTTTTTGATCAAACTAGATGGATTTACCTTTCCACTACCTTGGACAAGGATTTATAAATGTACTACCATCCTAATCAACAAGGCCCGAAATATATTACCTTCTCAACCCAAAAGTGACAAATCCTTTATTAACCATTCAAACAATGTTATACCACCAATGATGCGCCCAAAACAAGCTACCTTGCTACAATTTCAATATCATGTTTTTGCCTTGAATCAAAGTACGTGATCAAATAACACACATCGGTAATGTTCTCAAGTCAGAAGACCAATATAGAAGTCTGTAAATAGGAACAACCAATGACACCTAAAATATGTGGTTTTCTTATTGGTGGGTCTCTCCTCACGATATCACTACTTGAGATGACCAAGTAAAAACTTTATGATAAGTAGTATAAATTTTTATGATCCCCTAACACCTGATAGTCAAACATCTACTATTTCTAGTCAGTAAGATGTATCTAGACCATATGACCTTTGATTAAGATTAATTTTATAGTATCTCAAGGCTCTCATTATAGTCTGGGATCTACTATAACCTTTTGACATAACACTTAATCTATGGAAATTACCATTAAATAGTTGGAACATAAATATATACACTATAATGGTAAGTATACATCATGTATAACTAATTGTATACATGAAATGGTAATCTAAAATTGTTGTATAATAGGGTCTAGGGAACCCACTATTACAACAACATTCACTCAAGGTTTGATAATAACTCTAGTCAAATGTGCCTTGGGTGATGAGAGAGAATTTTAAGGTGAGGTGGATCATAAGTGGAATGCACACTAATAATAGGTTTAAAGATGTGAATGAAATTTAATAAATTTATCTTCAATTCTATAGAAAAATTAAAATGCATGGTTGATTGATTTTATTGAAAATTGAGGAGTTCAAGTGATATTTATTGTGTAATTCTTGAAATTTATACTTTATTGATAATTTTTTGATTTTATGGGATATGATGTTAAAACCTTGGTAAGATGAGTTTCCTTTATTATGATTTAAACATTTTATTCTCTAGGGAAAGAAAGATTTTAAGAATGGGGATATTTGATAGTTATAATTTCATAGATTTTTTTATTTGTAAATGGATATTTTTTTCCTTATTTTTATTGGTTTTGTTATTATATAGTAGGTTATAGATTTTAGTGAATTTTGGGAGAAAAAGGAGAATAAATGGGAGTTTGAAATAGTGTAGAAAAAATTTGGTAAAGGCATACATAAGGGTTACCTCACAGATGAATAGGAAACATAAGGGTATTTTACTTTGTCGTTGGATAGATACACCCCATACAAAAAGGTTACCAGCTTGATATGTAAGAGTTCCTGTGATTGCATTGATACATAAAGAACTTTCCTTTTCTGTAGAAGTAAAAATATTGACACATAAGGGTCACAAGAGGTATGAGTATGGGTAACTCAATTAAAATATTGATACATAAGAGTAATAAATTTTCAAATAAAAAGGAGATTTCACCAGGTGAGCCAGCTACAGAGGATTAAATGATTGAAGAAGACCTATTATGCCACAGTTATTTCCTTGTGTTGTGAGTATCTGCATGCATGGGAATGTTTCAAAGGACTTGAAAACCTTTTCACTATGATGAATGAAGCTCATGCCATGATGGGGTATAAGAATTATGGAAAATGTGAAACTTAAGAATCAAAAGGTATTTTTGGGTTTTATCATCATGAGGAATATTCCACTGCACGGTGGAGAACACTCCCACACCATGATTTTGATACCTATGACAAATAAAAACTCGACTAGATCCCATCCTTGAAATATTATTGGGTCTATTTTTAAGGGATGCAATTGGATATTCCACTTGATTTATGAAGATATTTTTAGATAGTTGAAGTTGGATTTAAAGTGGAAATGACATAGATGGAGATGGATGAGAAGATACATGGAGAGTCAATATTTTTTTATATAAATGGAGGGGGCTGCAATACCTTGGAATTCATTCTTTTTTAGGGGGTTCACTATTGGAGTATGGGGTTAGTGGTTTGAAAGAAAACACCTCTATTTATTTTAGGGTATGTTTCTATCATGAACTCTCTCATGACTAGCATGAGGGGGTAGTTCTTTTGTACAAATTTTATGATGAAGAGTGATTGAATATTTGTAATATTATTATTTTTAATGGTGGTTTGTGTTGGGTTTTTTTCATTAATTTATTATTTTATATCTTATCTTCATTCTTCATTCATGATCATTGTGTGTTGATGGATGATATTCCTTCTAGTGGATTGAATAATTTCTTTGATTCATGCATGAACATTGTGTGAGTTAGAGTGATTATGTTTAAACATGGTTTTGGATCACTTGATTTATAAATAAATTTATGTACTTACCATAAAAAGGAGTTTAATAATTAAAGAGTGATGACCAAGACTAAATCTTCTCTTTGACCCAATTTCGAAAATGACATGACTATCCATAATATCGTTTATGATTCAATATTTTATGATCCTGGAGTTGTAAAAGACCAGTACATCCATTATTCATAGTTTCTTTCAGAATAGTTTAAGATTTCCTTTTTAATTAAATATACCGCCTTATTTTTCAACTAAATGAAATGAACGCACAAACAATTCTCCCAAAGATCCTGAATCTCAATCAAATTATCCATGAATGTCACACTATCCTCTATATACAACTCTCTCTAATCAGAGTCATGAAGATATCAACAAAGTTGCAACACATAGAAAACATCATGGATCCAATAAAACTATGAAGGAGGAACTAAACGATACAACAATTTAATAATGTACTCCAACACCTAAAATGGGATGATAAACTGGGGATAAAGCACACTCCATTTTCTAAACATCCACTGCCCATGATGAGATGAAAATCTCAATAACACATTATCCTTGACCTTGAATTCCATAGGTATCATTCAATTAGCATAATACTTCTGATAGTCCTGCGCCACCTTCATTCACTCTTGAATCATCTGGACCATCTCAGTCATGATTTACACCTCATTTTTTCTAAGGACCACATAATCTCTAACCTCATTATAGTATAATAGAGATCCGTAAAGCTGCATGTACAACATTTCAAATGGATCCATGACAATGGAAGAGTGATAACTATTATTATAGTCAAGATCAACCAAAGTTGGTGCATCAACCATGATCCACTAAAATAAAAAACAGAAACACACAACACATCCTCCTATGTTTGGATGATATGCTTCATTTGACCATCAATCTAAGGATATAAGGTATTACTAAGTCATAAATGAGATCCAAAAAGTACACTGAAGAACTTTACAAACATAGGAGATAAAACAAGGATCTCTATTAGAAATGATGGTCCTTATAACTGAATGAAGCCTCACTATATCATCCATATTACACCTTTCCCAAAAATCTATAACACTCAACTCCATCACAATAAAATGTGATGAATTCATAAATCAATCTAAAATCACCCAAATAGCATCACAACCTTTTTTATTGTTAGAAAAATCAGTTATGAAATCCATCAAAATGTTCTCCCACTTCCACTTGGGGGCATCCAATGAAAAAAAAAACTACCAGGAACACGTTACTCTTCCATCACTTGTTGGAAACCATAATTTTCATGAACTACTCCATCCAAAGGTACCCCTCATGGGATGAAAATGAAGGAAGAGAGATAATGACTCCCAAGTCCTGCCTTCAGTAGGTCCTGGGTTGATAAATAGTACAAAGTGTATAAAAATCTCACATATGGGAGACATTACCCTTAATTATAATAGTAGGATCATGAGATAGAATGAAAACTAATAAGAAACTAAAAATCATAAAAGATAATTAAAACAAAAACCATTCCATAATGAATGTGTAATTTAAATAGATACAAATAAAGTCTCCAAATAAATACCAAAAAAATCCTAAGGTAGCGACTCAATAATGACTCCAATGTCTAGGCTAGTAATGTCATGATATGACCTTGTAGTCATCCTAGAATATTGAAAAATAGTTTGTATATATATAGGGTGAGCATAAAATTTATACTCAATATGATCATACCCAAGTATCTCATTCACATTTTAAAATAGCATACTAATGAACCTGTGAGAATACAATATAACCAACGTGGACCTAAATAGGCCAGCTAACCAATCCCATCCTCACCATGGAATGGTCACCAAATAAGACATACAAGTGTAGTAACATAATATGAAGCATATCGATAAAGGTTACCCCACATCACTTTTACATTTATTTTTCGCTCTCACACCCAAACAACATACATCATAATGATCCCATCCCTCCCATAATAACCATGTCCAAAGATAACTAGGAAACTGCGTCACATCCTTCCCAAAGACACCCAGGCAACCACATCACATCCTGCTCGAAGAAACCTAGACAAACACATCATACCATGCAACTTGGGAAACAAATCATCACACACAAATCCTCCCATAACAACTATCATATAACTGATATAATAGGGTATCATGAATATGAAGGACATAAACATCATACCCTCATCCTACGACACAAAAATACCACTATAAACCACCTTATCCTCCTGTCATTCACTGCCTCTAGTGCACTTCTGACTCTTGAACATCACAACCCCTACGTATCATTTTATCATGGAAGAGAGAGTGGGGAAGAGGGCATACCCAACCATCTATCCACACCATTACGGATGTTTGGGAAAAACACTCAAAACCAAAAACCTCTGGGCATTGGTGTAAACACACAATTCAGGCGGGGTATATACATAAATAACATAAAAGTAAATGATAGATAATAACATAGAATCCCAACCCATGGGTTTACAAAAAAGCAACCACATACCTCAAAATAGCACCAAAAGGTGTCAAAATCTCTTCCACTACTGCTGCCACCTATAAATGCACCATAGCTTCGAAGAAATCCGCACACAAAAACCACATTACATCTTCATTTTCAACTCAACCTAATTCCAAATCTTACAATTACCAACCATATTCGTTTAACACGATCATTATTTCATGTTTAAAGACAACCACTTTAACTACACTTCCCACTTTAATTATACATTTTAATTAATCCTTACAACACATGTCATTTCATTATGTATTCCATACATTAATTCAATTACCACACACATTAATTTAAACCCATGTTCATTCCCATGTAAAATTTTTACGTTCAATTCATAGCCACCATGAAACTATAGAACACAACATATAAAAACCCATCCATCTCACACCAATGAACCTCACTTCACAACCACCCCACATCACAACCACCCCACATCATGACCACCCCACATCAAATCCACCGCACATCACAACTAACAAACTTCTCAAAAACTACGCATCTAATTTTAGTTTTAACAAAATGGATTTCATCACAATTACTTCATTATTTTCAATGGTATTCTCACACAAATATGAGGATCCATGGACAAACAATTTATTATTTGGATACATGTTATTATCCTTTTTCATGTGAGGTGAGTTAAATAAAATAACTACAACATGGCTCACCAATTCAACAACTGCAAAAACATATCAATCTCAACATGAGTCAAAGTTGGTAAAACAACAAGTATGCTCAATATTATTGGTAAAAATAATAAGAACAAATGAAAATAATGTGATTTACTCCCTCTATTTCAATTTAATTTATGCAGGATATTTATCTTCATTAAGTCGATACGTACCACCTATCCAATGGAAGGTAAAAGCATACTATTCCCACATGTACATATAAATAAGTAGAGATGAAGGACCCCTAACTCAATTGAAGCATCAAAGAGAACCATAAACCACAAGGGAAGAAAAAAAGAGATCAATACCCTACAATATTAAAGGAGAACTCCCCAAAACCTAACAATAGAAATCTATCATCAAACCACGCTCAAAATACACCCAAAATATAACCTCATAATGCTACGATTCATTCGAAAAGAAGAAACTAAGAAGAAAGGGAAAAGAGAAGATGGGGGGGGGGGGGGGTCATACCTCAATCCACAAGACATGATCCAATGATACAAGGGGATATGATTTTCAAACTAACAATCAAAGAGAGCTAGGGAGGTCTAGAAATATTATAAAGCTTGAAGCGATAATGAAGGAAATAAAACAAAGGAGGCTGAGCACCCTATTTATAAGTGAAGTATGGTGGACTATACCACGATGTAGTGAATAGAAAAAACACTTGTGGTGGATATAGTCAAAGAGAGATCCAACTATCCCATGACCATTTCCCCATTTCTATGTTTTTTAGAATTATATTTGACCTCCACCACAACCAAGACCACGATGTGGTCCAAGAAGTGGTGGTTCTTCTCTCATCTGCCATGAATAGACACGATGACCTTGTGTGAAATACTTGGCCATTTTACCCTCACCATGCACAAGGCCATGATGTGATGAGTTCCTCTTCCTTGTTTTGGACTGGAGGTCCCCCAATATTCCATGCTCTACCCCATACCCTTTATAGGGTGTTTTAGTGCTACCTCTTTTAGATAGGGTAGGCTCCAAGCCAACACAACCCGCACCACGTCCACCACCAGGGCCCAGTGACCCCTAGAATGGTCCAAAGTCCTCTCCTAGCCTCTAGAACACCCCAAAAATCCTCCTTGGAACCACCAAGCCCTGATCAACTACAAAGTAACATGAGGAAAGGTTTGGGACATTAAATCAGTTACCTATCAAAAAATTATCATCCTCAAGAATCAAAACCAACTCAGAACACAGAAAAGAGGTGTGTGTGTGTGGGTGTGGGTGTGGGTGGGGGGGGGGGGGGGGTGGGGGTTGAACAACTATCCCATGAGACACCTCTCAAGGATATCATTATAACTAAAACACTTCCACCATATTACTCCAGCCTCAAGACACATCTCTTTCACACAACCATACTCACTAATATTTTTACCTCTATAGATACGAAGATAATGACCACCACAACTATCACCCAACAATACTACAAACACACAAATCAAAGAAATCCACTCTCTATATCAATATATTATCCAATTTTGGGAACACTAAATCATCCACATCGTTTTAAAATGTGTTTTAAATATAACATGTCTTGATCGGGAAATAGGATTTCCCTTATTTATATACAGGAAACCATAACACACACCATCAATAAGGAAAAAGGCACATTTCATAAGTCTGTAAGATTCAGGAATCTCGACATCAAATAAAAAAAGAAAAAGAAAAAACACAAAACAACTCAGAGTACTGGGAATGCATCTATGTCTCACGCTCCTATGTATTATCTTATAAGCCACCATGACTCCATGTTATATAAACCAAAGGAATGGTTCATCCATGTAACACCTTTTATTGATGATCCTGGATCTCTAATGGTTATTCCATGAACATCACACCATCCTTGATATGTAGATCTCCCCAATTTATGACATGGGATTCATCATGAAGATATTAATTAATTTGGAACACATGGAGGATGTTATATACCCTGTCTAGCTATGGTGGATGTGCCAACTGACAGGCCACTATACCAACACACTCCAGTAGCTTAAAGGGTCCAACGAACCAAGGAGAAAGCTTAATCTACCTTCTAAAACTTCACTTCCACTGATGAGGGAAAAAATTTAAGAATAATTTGTCCCCAACCTCAAACTCAAAGGGTATCCTTCTGTGATTTATAGAAGATTTATATCAGTCATGTTCCACCTTAATCCTCTCAGAAACCACCTGAACTATCCATGTAATACTTTAAATCACATAGGGGATGAGAATAGATAACTCTATAACCTTGTTCGAGCACAAAAAATATCTATATGACCTCCCATAAAACACCTTAAACGGGGACATTCCAATGGATGAGTGTTATCTATTGTTATAAGAGAACTCAATATGTAACATATATATTCTTTATTTCAGGTACTTACATTCCTTTATTTTACCATCTTATTTTTGGTCATTTAACGGGTCATTTTGGGTGACTTTTGGAAGTTTTTTGTGGTTTTTGGGCCTATGCATGGTTAGTGAATTATTAGGAAAAACCATGCAGGTCTGCCTAGGAAATAGTGTAACTTGGGTTGGAGTTCCAGAGGATGGAGAATAGTTAGAAGCACAGTTAGGGGAAACTGTTTGACCTTACCCTCAAAACATGTGACTCTAGGTCGTGGCATTTAAAATAGTTAGTGCATATTTTGTGAAACTGTGCAACAAAACCATGTGACTATTCTAGTATCCCATAAAGGGGAACATGATTTGATAGACTATGTGACCAAACTGTGTGATGTGAATTAATTTTTCTTCTAATTTTTCTATTTTAATTCTTAAAACCCCCATTTTAAATATAATATTCTATCTCTCTAATATCATTCACCCTATTCAACCTCTAAGGATCTATTGAGACAATTTTGGCCCTTACAACCTTGAATCTTCAAGGATCTAAGTGAAAATTGAAACATTGGATCTCTTTTGGTAATTGTAAACTAGATTTGATTGTGAATTCTCATTTCTTCATCTCCCCACGTCATTAAGAGTGGTTAATACTTATGTTGATGGATACACATCTTTATTTGTGTTTTCTGTTTCAATAATACTACAAAAATAGGAAAGGGAAGCACTACCCTTTTATCAGCGCTAAAAAAGCACTGATAAAGGGGGCCTTTATAATCGATTTTTTTGGCGCTGATAAAGGGGACCCCTTTATCAGCATTTTTTTAGTGGCGCTGATAAATGGGGGATTTATCAACACTTTTTCCTACCGGTGATAAATTTTATGTTTCAAAAAAAATCATGAAAAATTAATTATTGTTATATAAGTATATTTTTATTGATATAAATATAATATATATATTTTTAAATATGTTTTAGATACGTATAAATAGACTATTACATTTAACATATAATAAATTTAGTGAAAATGGTTTTAAAATATTTTAAAAAATGTTATTAATTAATAAATTTCTAATTATTATTGATTAAAAATCATTTAATAACAATTTGAAGACACAAGAAAGCAAAACAATTAATAAAAGATCTAAAATAAGTTGAAAATGTAACTCAAACTTCAAATGACTCTAACTTTTGATCCGGGTGTCCGTTTGAGCTCTACAACATATAAAATCAAATCCTACGATGATTTCTACACGCTGGTGACTGAAGTCAAGCTTTGGTCACATTTTTCAATGCCAAAAAAGGCCTATAAGTCCTCCAAAACTGAGTTTTTTGTCGGGATACCACGATTTGTTACCATTCAAACAAGTATAACTTATGATCCAGATGTATGTTAGGCCTGTACCACATATCATATCGAAGACTGTTTCATTTTCTTTAATTTTACTGGTTGTGGAGTTAAAATAGGCTATTGGATTATAAGTTATTACCGTTTTAACATTCTATAGATTTTCAAATACACATATATATGTATTTATTTGTAAATTTATATGTGTCTGTGTGTGTGTGTGTGTTGTATATATGTATATATGTATGTATGTATTTATTTATAAACACACATAAAGAACATATTTCATAAATGTATTTAAAACTAATCTTATAAGTATATATTAATATACAAATAAATATATGGATAAAAATTATAACTAAAAATATATATATAAATATATATTAATATACGAATTAATGTATATATACTAATATATGAATAAATATATTTATATTAATATGAATTTATATCCCTATATGAATAAATATAACTATATATATATATATAAATACATAGATATATCATTAAATAGAGAAAAAAAAACGAAATGGCTTAGTGGTAAAGGTGCAGCCGTGAAAGGGGGGAGGTCGTGGGTTTGATTTCAGGTGGATGCAAAGGGATGCGCGCGCGTGAGGATACGCAGGAAGGGAAGAGTGCGGGAGACCACCTAGTGTTGATAAAGGGGGGTCAAGAGCTGTTAAAAGCTATCCCTAGATTATATATATTTTTTATTTATTTTATTTTTTTGACTTTTATCAGCGCTTTTAAAAGCACTGATAAAGGTCCCTTTTATCAGCGCTGAACAAAAGCGCTAATAAAGGGGTCTTTTATTAGAGATTTTTTTAGTTATGATAAAAGGGACCTTTATCAGCACTTTTTAGAGCGCTGATAAAAGGGACCCCTTATATCCGCATTGAGCTTTATAGCGCTTTT
The DNA here is from genome assembly GCA_963277665.1 of Viscum album. Classification (NCBI taxonomy): domain Eukaryota; kingdom Viridiplantae; phylum Streptophyta; class Magnoliopsida; order Santalales; family Viscaceae; genus Viscum; species Viscum album. The sequence continues at coordinate 1,770,040,859 of OY728153.1, read as the reverse complement.
TAGCGCTATTAAAGCCCGTTTTGAGCGCTGATAAAGCCCGTTTTTGTATTAGTGCTAGGATCCATTCTTGATTAATTCTATAATTTCATTTCCCTCCGATTGTGGATCCCTTGTTGGGTTTTTGATGATACCATGATTACAGTGGGTGGTTTCATAATGAAATTCCTATCTATTGAAACTACTGTTGCTTGCTTGACTTGAAAAGTATTTCCAATACATTCCCAAAGCATGAATTGAGATTCTTGATAAATTTTTTCAATTATAATGGTGTGATTATAATTTATTTTAATATGGATTTTCAAATAAAGTGTGTATTTATAGAAAATGGTTTTGAATTTATAGGAATTATTTGAAGAATGACTTTGATGAAGATTCATTAGAAATGAAGGATTGAAATTTTTATGGATTTAAAATGAAATTATTTTTTTTGAAAGGATTTAATTTTAATGAAAACTATATGATGTTGGTTTTTGAAATTAAATGGTGTGTTTGAAACTTGGAAAGGGTATGCTTGAATGATAATTGATGAAACTTATTTGAGATGAATGATTTTCCCCTTGATTGATTTACTCAAAGTACATGAGAGCTTGAGTAGTTGGGTGGGTAGTCTAGGAAAAGAACTATAGGAATGTATTATATCTACCTAGACATGGATTGATAATGATAATTATACTAAAATTTATAGGGGTAGAGAGTTCATTCATTGGGGTGGACTTCTATCCCCCCTTGCCTGAGATATAGGGAAGTGTCTACACTTAAAGTTGTATTTCACTAAGATGTGTGAGGATCCTTGATCTTTGATCTATATAACTATAGGTATTCTAACTATGGTGCTATGATTGAAAATGATTTACAAACACCAATGTTTATGAATTGATTTACTTATTTTTATTTTGATTATGATGCTATTTATGCATGTTTTGATGGAAATTATTATTTGAGTCTACTTGATTCTTACCATTGAAATGATTTGAAAAACATGTTTTATTATGAACTGTGAAAATATTTACCATTTATTTTTTTATATTTTAAATGAATCATGTTTGGTTTATTTGATAAGGATTTATTATTGAATACTTTGGTGGGATCTTATCAGGATTGTGTTTCTCACACCCCACATATGCCTTTGGGCATATATAGTCTTTCTTTTTCTATATCCAAGAAAAGGAAAAGCACCTATGAGTAGTGGTGAATTTTATTGATAGAAAGAACTTGGTATTTGTGGTAACAAATGAAGTATACGATCTATATTTTATGAGGAGATATTGGTTCTTGTGATGTTTTGGTATTTCTTGACCTCTTTTGAGTTTTATGTCTGTTTTCCTTGTGAATTTTTTCTATATTGATGTATGTATTGGAATACCAACTATTTATGGATTCCTTTCATTGTTTTCACTTTATCTAGTTGATCTTATGGTGTGAAATCATTCCCTTATGTTGTTTCTTGATGCCAAGATGCTAGTTTCTAGCCCATGGAGACCTTGAATGCCCTTTGAGTAGTGTGAGGGTCTATTTAGGTATCATTATAGTGGGTTATCCTTATTTGTTAATAAAAAATTGGTATCAAAGGGTGGTTTGTGTTTATTATTGGATGTCGTTATGCAGTTTGGAATGTATTAATAAATAGGGGATAAAATTTTTGTGACTTAAGGGGTTAGGTTATGAGTGAGTGCCTGGAAATCACTCATCAAAATTGTCATTAAGTTACAATTGGTGGTTGGGAAAAGTGTCTTTAAGGAATAATTTGATCTAATTATAGAATTTTCTTGAACTTTGATATGATATTTTTGTTCCAAGTTGATTTATTATTGATAAAGTTGTTCTTGTGTCTCTTGAATAACATTTTCTTATTATTTTTTGATGTTTTGTGGTAAAATTTCCTTAAGAAGACATCCGATCTGGATTTAGGAGGGATTTGTTGATGAACCATAACAAGTGAACCTTCCAGTAGGCCAAAAACTCTTGGAGTTAGTAGTGTGAACGGTCCATGTTTTGGGCCAAGGTGCCACAACTTCCCCCATTCAGGATATAAATGTACCTTTAATGGATGATAACAAAGGATATGCTTGAAAGTTTCTTCATACCACTATCATTCTAGGGAACAAATGATCCCAAGGAGGTAGAATATTGGTTAAGAAAGATTGGATGACTCTTTGAGTTATCAGAGATGTCATATTCCATTAAGGTGAAGTGTTCCATCTTCAAGATTGAGGTTCCTAGTGGGAGATGGTGGGATGCTTTTGTTCTAGTGAAACAGAATGAGGGCTTGGAGCAGAAAAGTCTTCAAGACCCTTTTTATGGAGCAATTATATCTATATTAGATGGTATTATCTATGTCCATAGAGTTACTCAACATTCAAAAAAGTTATTGGATAGTGACTTAGTATGCCAACCAATTTTTAACTTGATTAGTTTTCACATAAGGTGGCATTGAATGATAATATGAAGACTCAAAGGTTTCAGATGGGTCTCCAAGTAGATATCCAATCTCAAGTCTTTATGCTAAATCTTACCTCATATTCTAATGTTCTAGATAGGGATCTAATGGAATAAATTGGCTGAGCTGGTAATTCATGGTTGATTGGAGTACCTCCTATTCATATTAGAATCTCTATCAGTTCCTTTAAAGGAAAAATAAATTGGAATGAGTCTCATGGTGGAAACATTAGTGGCGATCCTTTACAACCGACTTCCTCCATTTATACTACAATGTCTGGTAAAGTCCCATTGACTTGAATCTAATATTTTAAGGTTGGGAAATCAAAGAGTGCTTATATGAAGGCACCAAATATTTTTAGATCATGAAGATATTTAAGTCACTTGTAGAGGTTTTTCCTTATTTTCACTTCTCTGTGTAGTGGTACAATATTTCAAGTATTGAGAGGATCTACAACATAGTTAAAAACTTCAAGAACAATGAGGTTCTAGCCACATGAATCAGGAATGAAGCAACTTCAAACAATGGGAGAATCTTAAATGGGAACTAATGTGGACCCTATAATAGTGAGAGGTACCATTACTATTGATTCATCTTTAGTAATTGATTTAGTTGATATTGATTCCTCTCATTCTTTCATATCAACTTTCACTACAGATTTGTTGAATCTTCTAGTGGAGTGCATGCTTTATGTGATAGAAATTGTAACACCTATTAGAAGAGAGAGAGAGTAGAGTCCCAAATGAACATCTTATGATTTATCTCTATCAGATATTGAGATCATTTGAGACTTTTTGGTTCTTGAAATGAATCCTATGGATTTTATTCTTAGAATGGACTAGTTAGTGTCTCATAAAGATCATATTGACTATTATCATTGACTGGTGTACTTTACTACCCATGATGAGGAGTGATGTGTTTTTTCATGGAGAATGATATCTAAGGACTTTTTGAGTTATACACCCTCTTATGGATCTAGGAATGGTGATTTCCTTGGGTGTTGTTGAACTAGAACATGAAGTCTCTCATAGTGAACTTACTCCAGTAGCTATAAAATGTCTAGAAGTGTTTTCATTATAATTTTATAGGCTACCACTAGATAGGGAGGTGGAATCCACTATTGAATTGGTGAAAGATACTAAACCCACCCCTATCCCTTCTTACCATATAAAACTAGATGAAATTAAGGACTTAAAGAATCAAATGTATGATGTGATGTCTAAAGTCTTCATTCGACCTAGTGTTTCACCTTGGGCTACACCAATGTTTTTCTCTTAGAAGGACTATGAAACCCTTTTCTTGTGTGTTGATTAAAAAAATCTCAATCGAGTCATGGTCAATAAAAAATATATGTTTCCCCACATTGAAGATTTGTTTGATCTATTGAAAGTGGTGGAGTAGTTCTTTAAAATTGATTTTTTATCTAGTTACCACCAGATCATGATCAATGAGTCTAACCTTCTAAAGAAAATTTTCAAGAGAAGTTATGACCACTATGAGTATATTTTTATTCCTTTTGTCTTGAATAATGCTCTTTTTATGTTTATGGAATCAATGAATATGATTTTCAACAAGTATCTTGACTCTTTTGTTGGTATTCATGGATGGAATCTTGGTTTATTCTAAAATTGAGGAGGATTATATGCTTAATTTTAGAGTAGTTTTAGTCATTCTTAGGAATCATCGACTTTATGACAAGAATTTATAGTACCAATTCTAGATTTAGGAAGTGATGTTATGAGGGGTTTTTGGTCTCAGAACATAGTATCTCAGTTGATCCTGTAAATGTGAAATTTGTCATGTCATGGTAAAATGCTCATTCAATTATGTGTTATTAAATGGTGAATAGTAACATGGATATTCAACCAAGTATTATTAATGGTAACATGCTCATTCAATTATGTTTTATTAAATGGGGAATGGTAACATGGACATTCAACCAAGTATTAATAATGGTAACATGGGCATTCAAATGTTATAACCGTTGGTGATAGATCAAACTCCTGCATGGGCCAAAGAAGGTATTGAGGTTCTGGGGTCCTTGAGAACCTAGGGGTTTATGTGTTTAAATAGAGAATATTTAATAACATGATAACTATTTATTTATGCATTGTAGTTATTTATCTATACAAATTCATACACGGTTATTGACTGTATTTTTTTAGACACCGTTGTTGGTGGCCTAATAAGTTATACTCACACCCTACTTGGGTTGCCTGATCGTTACCTGAATAGACTTTATTGTCATAGGACAGGTTAAGGGAAAATTCCCCAGGTTAGATGGTTGATTTGGGGATGGAGTTTGGATGAGGGAAAAATATGTGGTTTAGAGCTCACTTGAGAGTTGTCAGTGTCTTTTTTTTAAGTTTTAATTTTAGACACTTGACAAGTACATTAGCATGACATGTTTTCTTATTTAGTTGGATATTGTATGTCCTACTTTGATTATTTTGAGATATTGATATTTTTTATGGTTATATATTCTTATCCTATTATTTATTTATTTTTGCTAGTGTACTACTCTAATAAAAGAGGGTATAGTCTTCCCATGATTTACTTATCATACCCTCACTTCTAGTTGGTAGCCTTTATCATATGGAGATGTGCACTTGAGGTTATGTGAAGAACTAGCTCAGGGCATTAGTGAGTGGCACTTGAGTCGAGATGTTACATTGTTACAAAATCCATAGCTATCTGATCCCATTTCAAAATAGGAACAGGTAGACTACAACATACCTGCTGGTCACTGATGCTCTGATTTAACCTGCTGACAAGTTAAGTATCTTGAAACAAACTCAGCCACCTTCCTTTTCATTTCAATGCACCATAACTATTCTTTCAATGCCCTATAAATGTTTTTTATCCCAGGATAAATATCCCATCTTGAATAGTGGTAAGTATGAAGAATTTGTTCCTAACAAGCCATAGGTATGACCATCCAATTTCAAAACCACAACACTGAACTCTCATCCAGCTTCTATCCCTCAATGGTCTCCCCACCATTGAGTTTTGTCCTCATAGAAACACATTCTGAGTCAGATTCATGTGCCTCTTTAACCATATCAAAAAAATCAGGAATAAAAAAATAAAGAAAAATGTATCATCAACTCGTTCTTCACATTCCAAGTGGTTGTATTCTATTACTGACATCAACTGCCACTGATTTAAAGCCTCTTTTTCCGACTGAGCATAAAACTTTCTGTTTAATGCATCTTCCACCGTATTGCCTTTACATGGTGAATACATTAATTCAAAGTCAAACATTTGGAGATACTCCATCAATCTTCTTTATATTAGATTCAAATCCCTTTATGAAAATATGTTTCAAGATCTTATGATCCGTAAACACAGTAAATTTCTCACCAATGTGGTAATGAAACTAATTATTCAAATCATGGACTACAAGAGCTAACTCTAAATCATGTGTTGGTTAGTTCTTCTCACACAACCTTAACTTATTTGATCCATAAACAACAAAATGGTCTCCCTGCATGTGAACACATACCAACCTAGATACTGAAGCATCAAAATACACCACATACCCTTGTCATGATTCTGGAAAAATCAAGATTTGTGCTGATGTAAGGATAATTTTAAGATCTTGAATAGACTTTTTACATTCCTTGTCCCATTGAAATAGAACATTATTCTTTGTCAAAAATATCATAGGTGAGGCCAGTCATGAAAAGTCATGAACAAATCATTGGTAATAACCATCTAAACCAAAGAAGTTGTATATATAGAAGACATTATTTGGTGGTTTCTAAGACATAATAACCTCTATCTTCTCTGAATCCACCAAAACACATATTCCAGAGATTACATGGACAAGAAATAGTACCTATTGTATCAAAAAATGACACTTTGAAAATTTGGAATACAAATGACGATCCTTCAAGATTCCCAACACTATCTCCAAGTGTTTCTCATGATCACCCCCTTTCATTGAACACACCAATATATCATCCAAAAACACCACTAAAAAATAATCCAGATATCTATAAAATATCTGATTAATCAATTCCATAAAGAGAATTGGTGCATTAGAAATATTGAAAGATCTTACCACATATTCATAATGGAAATTTCTACTCATGAAATCTATATTTGGAATATACTCCTTCTGAACCCATAATTGGTGATATCCTAATCACAAGTCAATCTTAGAGAACCACTGATCTCCCCTAAATTGATCAAACATATCATCAATGCATAGAAGTTGATACCATTTATTTATCATAACTTGGTTAAGATTATGATAATACATACACAACCAAAGAGTTTCATCCACTTTATTGACAAAAAGACTGGTGCTACGCACAATGATATACTAGGACAAATGAACTCTATGCTTTATAACCCTTCCAAATGAACTTTTAGTTCCCTTATTTATGTTTTTTTCATCCAATATGATGGAAGGGAAATCAGATGGTCCTTGAAAGGAGATCAATCTTAAACTCAAATTATCTTGTGGGTAGAAACCTAGATAACTTTTTGGAAAAAACATATGGAAACTGATCAACAAATACTAGAAAAATTCCATTCTTGATCTCTTCCATCGAGGCTAAAGTCAATGCTACCAACTGATATGATATCATTCTAACCTCTGTTTCTAACATTCCCTTTGAACCCACCATTAAATTCAGATCCCCTCTAAATAGATTCTCAATTCCATCACCAGTAATGAAACTGAACCGTCGGGTATAATAGTCGATGTGAAACTTGAACATTATCAACTAATCCATACCTAGGATTATATCAAAGACATCCATCTCAAGTATAGATAATTCCCATATCATCTCAACTTCATCAAAAATTATAGAATATGATTTAGACAAAAATTCTCGACATTATCTTTGACCAATAGGACTTTGTAGTTTCAACACAGAAATCATCATCTCAATATTTAAACACAGAAAATCAACAACATGAGATGCAATAAAGGAGTTGGATACACCCATATAAAACAAAGCTTTCATAAGGTTAGAATTCAAAATAATCCTATCTCTCACTATTGATGGTCTAAATTGATCATTCACAAGAACCTATTTATCTCCATATAATTATTTTCTCAACGCACTTTGTTCCTTATTGACCTACTGAGATTTACCTTATTGAGGAGTCACGGTATTACTAGAATCACCATGGATAGATCTATTTTTCTATTGAGGATTGTTCTTCTACCCTTGTCTCATCAAATCATATGACATTTGCGATACTTGAGAAGTGTCCCAAACACCTGACTTTGGATCACTTTGACAATATCACTGAAGATTCCCCATCTAATTGCAATTTTGGCATGCTCTAGGTTGTCCCATACACTCTCAATTCATATGAATAAGATAACCACTTTAGAAACATCCTGGATTTCTCTTGGATCTTGGAAGAATATTTACCGATCCAACCGTTTGATTATGAGTCATGTTAATAACTTGGAAATAAGTGTCCCTCTTCATCTTGTTTTGAGCATTAGTGTTCATACCATTTCCTGTAGGTATCAACATGTTCCCTCCACCCATATCCCCTGATATGTCCCTTTATTTCACTATCTCTCTATTAACTATATCTGTATAATCTTTAATAAAAATCACAAAAATCTTTGAGTGAATCTCCTACCTCAGTCCTAATTCAAATACTCACACCTTCAAGGTTGCACTAGCAACAACTTCGGGTTTAAATCGGACTAAATTCATAAATTTAGTTGCATACTCTATACCTATGAGGATCTCTTGTTTTAAGATAAATAAATCTGTCATTCTTACAACCCTGAGTGTATGAGGATATAATTGTTTGTTGAACAATTATTCAAAATCTTCCCATGCCGGGCCTTGGTCTAATTTATCATGAACTACTAAATCCCACCACTGGTGTGCAATATCTTCCATAATTTATGTATCCAACTTGACTTTCAGCTCTTCTAGTGTGCTAAGGATATCTAAGATAAGTTTTGTCCTATTCAACCACACCTCTACCTTCTATGGTTTGAAATCACCCTGAAAGATGGGTGAATTCCACTCTAGAACTAGATAGAATGATAAACATGCCTTGGTTTATACCTCTCATTCCCTCTGTCCACAGCCTAAAAAGCTTGGACTATACTCCAAACCACATAATGGTTCACTTGTGGCTTAGTTGCAACCACAATTTCAGTATCCTACTCCGGTTAGTTTCTACGATGCCTGCCAAGTTCCATTTTCAATACAAAAAATAAATTCCATAAGTCTCACTCTCTAGAAACTTAAGTCTTAACAATTTCAAATTTTATCACATCACACATATCACAACAATTCTTTCCAAAATCAACATTTTCCATGTTTAACAAATTTTGAAAAATTTCCACTTTCTTTTGAAAATCAAACAATTTTCAAAATACCACAACCTTGATCTTTTAAAAATATTAAATTTGAAAATAATTTAAACATTTTTCAAACATAAAAAATAACACCAAATCATTACTCAAAATTAAATATGCACTCGTAGTGGGAATTCATTTCTAAAATGCATTTCATGCTTGTCTCATTGGCTAAACCCATGATAATGAGATTCAAAATCCTATTAGTGTCTCCAAAAAACTTATTTACCCAAATCTATATTAATTTGAAGTTCAACATAAAAATGTTAACTACATCATTTTATTCTCTCCATTTTAAGTCCCAAAAATCCTACTCATGGAATCCCACCATTTTATTACACAACTTTTCATTACATTTTAAAAATAGAGGATATTTTAAAGTTTAGTGTATTGGAAATATGGTACATAATACATGAAAATAGGAAAAAAAATTATTCTAATCCATTTGAATGGATTCATCTTAGTTTAATACTAAGTTAAATTACTGCATCTCATAACCCGCTGACATACATCAAAGGAAAGGGTGGACAGAAGGCCCAATATGGGTAAATAAGGGAAACAATTTGCTTGTGATTTTGAGGAATATCAATAAGAACCTGATGAAATACCTAGAGGAATGAGAAAGGAAAATATAATAATAATAATAACATGAATAATAAATTAGAAATGTGGCTAAAAAATTTACTTTATACATTCATAAGAATATCACCAAATCTTGTCATTGAGACGTCATAAAAACTACCAAGGTTATTCACTAAGGTATCGTAAAACGTGTCATATATAAAGATTAAATTATTTACCCAATGAATTGGAGTTATATCAGGGTGCACCCTTAATATATATTAATTAATGTGATCCACATAGATCATAATAAAAAATTTCATAAATAACCCATGGAGAATAAAAGAAACATGTTTGATATCAAAATCATGGTGTTTTTTAAAGTGCTTAAAAACAAGATCCCTTTGTCATTTTAAACCCATAGAAAGGAAGTCAGGTTTCATGTATGTAAATCCCAGAATAAAAAAGATAATTTTGAAATATATATGAATACCGTTGTATAATAAATATTTTTGGGTATTAAAAAAATAAAATAAAATAATTTCTTGAGAAAAAGGGAGAAATTTTGAGAATAAAATTTTGTAACATAACAGGTATGAAACATGGTTTTATAAAACATTAAAAATACAAGGGAAAAGTGTATCACATTCATAAAATACTATTAATATATTATAGGGATAGAATAAAATATAAATAAGAACATAGTATAAAAATTTGAAAGACATACCACATAAAAAGAGAACTTGAAAGGAAAAGAGAAGTTGAGATTTCCCTTACCTTGAAGAGTAACTCCTAAAACATAAATATCAGGACCTTGGGGGATTGAGGACACATTATGAGGACTCCTTGGGAGGTAAAACTATCAAATATTTGTGGAGGATTAATTTTTAATGAATGTAAATGAATAAATGGGTGTGTATTTATAGAAAAAGTGATAGTTTTTTTATTAATTTCCTTGGACACCTCAGTAGTGGTATTTGCAAAACCATGGAATTTCACGTGGAATTTTCCCATAATATTGGCCACTTGGGACACATATTTCATTATTTTAATCGAAAAGAGTTATAGTTATGATGTAATTAAACACAATAAAAAACTCAAACTGTATTTTTACTATTCACAAAAAAACTAAAGTATTTTATAAAATTATCATAAATTCACTATAACCTAATATTGATGTTCTAATTTGAAAAATGGAATTTATTTTATCATAATAATTATATAAATATTATAAATTTAACTTTTAACTATAAAAATACTTATTTATTAAAAATAATAGCAGGCTGAAAATTCATAGTGAATGCCTAGTAAAATTTCTTACATTTGAAATAAAATAAAATAATTTTATCATTTATAATTAAAATTGAGTGTTTCTATAAAAATATTTCATTATAATAAACATTATTAATAAAACCTTAGTTTAATATAATAATTTAAATCTCTATGAAAAATACATTTTTTCTTGAAAAATTAATTTATTAAATTCCAAATCAAATTTAAGAAAAACTATTCTCAAAATGGAAATGATAAAATAAAAATTTTTTTTAAAAAAAGGGATTAAATTTTAAGTAACTAGGGCCTTGACACATAACTTCTTATAAAAACTGCATACAACCTAAGGGTATGGTGTGTGATAGTGATAAACTCATGGGGCTGCTCAGCTATCATCACCCAAGTGGTAGTCTCCACTAACTTGAACTTATACCATAGATGATTTTGTTCAAGCTCAACATGTTGAAGTTTGACATGGGCTTGGTCAAGAGCGAAGCCCAGTGATGCTACCTCCTTTCCAATATTCGACAAATGGGCTTCGTACAACATGATTCTACTATATGAGGACATCAAATCTTTTTTTTCATTAATTAACCATTATCATTACTATTTATAACACTAATTATAATACTAAAATTATTATTAAGAGTATTGTTTCCAATGGTCATATTGACCAATGGTCATAATTAACCAATGATCATATAACGGTCAAAACCCAATGGTCACATTTCAATTATACTCACTTCATTATTAATGGGATATAGTTTTGTTGAGTAAAAAATAATATAACAAAAATTTTCAAGAAATGATTATCATTTGAAAAGATAGGATCATTACATTCTTCCCACTTAAGAAATTTCATCCCTAAAATTTCATCTTGTTCCCTCGGTTAAGAAAAGTTTTGGTTACTTTTTCTTCATTGTCTCATTTGGTTACCACATGGCTTATTCATATTTTTGGTTCCTCTACAACACTTTAACGAGGTGGGAAGTATTTTTATATAGAACCTTGTCTCTATGATCCAAGATCTCTATCAGTTTCTCCTAATAAGAGTGATAATGTTTTAGTTGTACCACTTCAAGATTTAGTATATGTGAAGGGTCAGGTATGTACTTCCTCAAGAGAGATACATAGAAAACATCATGAACTTGAGTTAGGTTTGGTGGAAGTGAAAGCCTATAGGCCACAACTCCTATGTGATCAAGGATTTCATAGGGGCCAATGTACTTAGAGATAAGCTTCCATTTCTTCCCAGAATATATAAATATCTTACAATGTGAAATTCAGAGGAAGAATTTATTTCCAACATCAAACTCCAAGTCTCTTTGATAGTTGTCAACATATCTCTTCTACTAACTCTAAGTAGCCGTTATGTGTTGTTGGATGGCCTGAACCTTATTCGTAATCTCTTGCACAAGATCAGGACTAAGAAGATTTCTTTCACCAGTTTTTTCCCAATAAGTAGGAGTTCTATACCGCTTCCCATATAGATATTCATAGGGTTCCATTTAAATACTCAAATGGAAGCTGTTGTTGTATGGGAACTTAATTAATGGGAGATGTTGATCCCATCCATATTTAAATTCCATCGAACATATTATTAGAATTTCCTCGAGTGTCTGAATAGTCCTTTTATATAGGACATCATTTTGACGGTGATAGGATGTACTGAAATTCAATTTGGTACTCAGATCATGTTTAAGACTTCTACATAATTTTTATGTGAACTTTAGATCACGATGAGATATGATAGAAAGTGAAACTCCATGCATCCTTACCACTTCCTTTACATATATCTTGGTGAGTTGGTCAAGAGATAAATATTATCGAATAGAGATAAAATGGATAGTCTTGGTGAGAGGGTCCACTATAAGCCATATCACATTATTTTATTTGGATGTTGTTTGGAGACCAATGACAAAATCCATAGTGATATTGTCCCACTTCCATGCTAGTATGGGTAGTGGTTGTAATACCCCTTTAAGAAGTTGTCGCTTTGACTTAACTTGTTGACACAAAAGGAAACTTGTAGTGTAGTCGAAAATCTACCTTTTCATGTTATCCCACCAATAATGATCACAAATATCCCTATACATTTTTGTGATTCCAAGATGTATAGAGAAAGTAGAGCTATAAGCTTCATCCATCTGCTCCACTATTTCCAGAATTGATGGAACACATATCCTTATACTAAATTTCATTACACCTTTTTGATCAATATTGAACTCATGGAAATTATCATTCTTCACAACCTCTATCTTTTTCTACAAAAAGGATATTATCTTTGATATTTCTTTATCTTCTATAGTAATGATGGTTGATAAATCATTTGGGATAGGTTTGATGATGTCCCTTCCCTTATAATCCCCATGTCCAATTTTACTAGGTCTTTGATAAAAGGATATCCTTGAATCATTATCATTTCCAGAAAAATAGGGTCTTTCTTACTTAATGCATCAATGAATTTGTTTGCTCTACCAGGTTGATAATGAATTGAACAATCATAGTCTTTAATAAGTTCCAAACATATCCTTTGTCTCATGTTTAATTTATTTTGCATGAATATATACTTCAAAATTTTATGGTCTTTGTATATATCACATTTCTCCTCATAAATATAGTTCCTCCATATCTTCAAAGAAAAAAAACTGTAGCTAGTTCCAGGTAATAAGTAGGATAATTCTACTCATGAGGCTTCAACTGTCAATATTAATAAGCAATCAACTTATCATTTTGCATGAGAATGCACCCAATCACTTTTAGATATGCATTTTTGAAAATAACTAGTCCTTCTTTAATAGAGGGTAGAGTTAACACAGGTGGAATAACCAATCTCTTCTTCATCTCTTGGAAACTTTCTTCACACTCCTTTGTATAAATGTACTTATCCTTTTTCGATTTTACTTGGATAGTGGATTAGAAAGTCATGAAAAGTTTTTCAAAAGCCTCTTATTATATCCTGATAAACCAAGGAAACTACTAATCTCAGTTATTATTATAATATGAGGCCAATCCTCCACAAACTTTGTATTTGAATGGTCAATTGAGATTCCTTTATTGGTTACAACGTTCCCCAATAAAGAAACTTTTTGTAAACAAAATTCATATTTTTTAAACTTTCCAAATAACCTCTCATTCCTTAGAGTTTTAAATATAACCCTTATATGATCCTCACACTCCTTGGGAATTTTGAAATATATCAGAATATCATCAATAAAAACTACCACAAAGTTATCAAGGTATTCTTTAAATACTCTATTCATAAAATCCATAAAAATAGCAGGAGCATTAATCAAGATAAAGGGAATAACAAAAAAATTGTAATGAGAATATCTGGATTAGAAGGTGGTATTTGGAATATCCTCTTTCTTCACCCTCAATTGATGATAACCAGATCGAATATAAATCTTGGAGAAGAATTGAGCCCCATGAAGATGGTCAAATAAATCATCAATTCTTGGAAGAGGATATTTTTTCTTCATAGTGATCCCATTAAGTTATCTATAATTAATACATAAATGCATTGATCCATCCTTATTATTCACAAAGAGAACATGTTCTCTCCAAGGAGACATACTTGTCCAGATAAACCCTTTCTCCAAAATATCTTGGAGTTTCTTCTTTAATTCCTCTAGCTCCAAATTTTCCATTCTATACGGGGTATTTGAAATCATCTTGGAACCAAGAATGAGTTCAATTGATAACTCTACCTCTATTTCAAGGGGAGGTCTAGGTAAATCCTTAAGAAATACATAGATGTATTCCTAAATTATGGGAACATTCTCTATTCATACAATTTCATTTCCTTCTTCATCTTCATCGATCATGTCTATAAAGAAGACTACGAGTGGTGCTTCTAGAAAAAATTAGGTCGAGATATCTCTCCTTTAAAAAAAACCGTAGGTTATCCATTCAAGACTATTGATATTTCCTTACTTCTATAGTTGATATTAGTATCATAATTTGAGAGATAGTCCATACCTAGTATAATGTTGAATTTCAGTATGGGAATGACTTATTGAATTGTGATGAGATTATTCTTTCCAAAGTGAATACTAGAGTTTCTATACACTATTGATTCTTTGTTAATCCCTATAGAAGTCTTGACTGATAGTTCTACTTCTATCAGTTCCGGGATTGATTCTATATTCTTTGCAAACTTGGAGGAAATAAAGGAATTAATAGAACTTGAATCAAACAAAGTACTTGCTAGCTTTGAGAGAACAACAAGAGTACTTTACACCACATCATTTGGAGCTTCAAATATAGTCGTTGTGCATTGTGATAATAAAAGTATAACCTTGATCCCTTGGCCTATGATGAGGTTGAAGGTGATTCCCATCCACTACCCTCATATCTGGACAATTATTGGAAAAATGGCCAAACCATCCACACTTAAAGCATTTTACTTCAGGAAAACGGCACACCATCATCCCTTTATCATTTGTCTTGATAAGTTGAGGCTTCACTTCAATATGATAGTTCCAAGTAATATGGACATCTCTTCCACTTTAACAACCTAATATTTTATGATAAGTATTCTTTTTAATTGATGTCAGGTGTTTTATGCTACAATAAGATTATCTTGTGCTATACGCAACACTGTATTAGCTTGCAGTATACACAACAATATTCTTAGATTGTGTTACACACAATTTCAAGTTTGTTTTATAATAGTCATTCTACGCAACATTGAGTGTATATATATATATATATATATATTCAATGTATAAATGAAATATGGTTGGATTCTGTTATACGAAACAATGAAGGATTCTTGCACAACACGCAACCCTGACTTGTCTTGCCTTACACGCAATCGCAACTTTCCTCGATAGCGTGTGTTGTACGCAATATCAGGTTTCACTAAAAAACAATATATTGCTATAATATTATTATGGAAAAGATGTTATGAATAGTATTAACTACATTTTGAATTTTATAAGATTATTATTCATCTTACACACTTTCTAGAATATGGTATGAGAACAAAATAAATCTTTCGTGTAAAATATGTATTTTTCAAAAATTGCAGTTTTCCCGCCTTTTGATGGAACACCCACCTTAAATATTGTTTTTGACCTGTTTATAAGTTCAATTTAACAAAATAAAATTATTCTTTGGAATTAGTATATAAAATTTTACCTTGGATAAATTTGTCATATTATTCTGATAACTTTCATATTTTAATGAATAGTAAAAACATGCTATATTTTCATTAAAAACAACTTTTTTCATCGCAATAATTTATATGTTCAGATTATATTTTTAATTGGTTTTAAAGTGTAATTAGAATATATTTTTACCATTTAATCCAATGTTGTTCATTGGAATTAATTTCACTTTGAAATTGGATATAAACAAGTATCAATCTTTTGATAGTTTTTGTTTCTTAAAAACACGCTATTTGTTTTGATAGCGGGAATTAATTTTAAAATTAATTAATTCCAATTCTATGTTTTGAATTTGGAAAAATAGACATCAATTTTGAATTCGAAATATCAAATAATACTTAGGCTGAATTTTTGGTATTTTTCTGAAAAACTTCAATTTTTGATGAATAGTGAAACCACTTAGTGGTAGTTAAAAAACTAACTTTTTTTAATTTAAACTTAATTTTACCACTTCTATGAGTGAAATTTCTAAAATATGAGAAACATGGTTAATATCAAGGAATAAAATGTGGTTCAATGAGAATGCCAGCCATGAGAGAACCATTATCACAAGATCATTTGCAGCTAAAGGCTCTGTCCTTGATATACCTCCACAGCCCTTTCCATCTGAACCTCTACCTGATTACTCACAATCCTCTGATTGTTCTGATGAAGATGCCCATGACAGATTCTGACCATTCTCTGTTTTCCTGATCCTTGATTGAATAATTTCTGCTCCTTGTATGGCTTTTTCTCTACAGTTCTTGAAGATTCTGGCTTTCTGTTTGATTATTGTTTTTCGGTGGTGTTCTGAATCGTGTGAGCTTGCTGTCTGGATCAGTATCATTTCGAATTGGTGGTGAGGTTTTTAATTGAAAATAAGTTGCAAGATTTATGAAAGCTGGACTGGGATATCTGGATGCTATGTTTGGTAAAAGGATCTTTAAAAGGGATGCAGATCAGCTGCTTCCTTAGACACAAAATTTCTTTCTGCTGGCTCTTTTCTTCTGAAAATGACCCTCTTGAAGTCTCTGCCCTGAAGCTTTAGCTAGCTATTTGATATGTCTTATTCCAGCATGATGATTTGTTTTTCTTTTGAAGTTTGCAGTGCGATTCTGCTTGATCTGATATACTTAATCTTGACTCTGTTCATGACATGTTAAGATCTCTTTTGGAGGATTTGGATGGATGTTATCCTTGGTTATGAGTCTCTAGCTGCAGTACTCGTATATTGAAGTTGGACTATCTTGATGCCTCTATTCTAAAGCTCACTCGGGCTGTTTTTTTCAGCATTTTTTCTTCTGAAGACTGGTTGCCTGCTGCTTTTGAAGGTTCTCATTTTTTTATGCAGTCCAGCTTGAAGGATGACATCTCTCCACACCAAGGTTCACTGTATTTTGATGTTTTTTTTCCTTGTTCCATGATGGTGTAAGCTCTTTGCACCTCGAAAACTCACTGTAACCTTTTGATTTAATAAATTCCCTTTGGCATGAATTGGGAAACCAATTCATGTCACTTTCAAAAAAAAAATGTGGTTCAATGAGATGAAAATAATTTTTGGTGAATAGTAACTTTTTACTTTTATTTACCATGGTTAAAATTAAATATGGTAATTAAGGGTACAAATGATATTAATATTACCCTAAAACATGTCAAAATTCTATTGGATAAGTATAATTATACCAAAAACAACCTTAGGAATAAAATATGACCATTTAGGTCCACTTGGATTAGATTAGGACATTTATTATAAATTTATTTAAAGAAGGGTTAAAATAGTTAAAATCAAATTTTAATAACTAATTAATTTTTAATATAGGGTTATACATAAGATAAATTTGACTATAAATATTAATTAGAAAGATAAAACTATTTCCTACCTAATGGTAGTTTATTTATAATTTTTATACATTAAATAATTTAATTTATTCATGACACAATGATGATGCAGTAATTATCTCATTAATGAAATATTGACATAATTGATGTTATAAATACTCAAATAAATATAATTTGAGACTTTTTATGAATTACACTAATTTTATAGGTTAATAAGACATGTTAGTATTGATTTAATTTAATTTTTTATAACTAATCATTCTGTTATGAGTTTCAAAAAAATCAATTACCAAATAGTGTCAAAATTGACATAAAATAGTTTTTAAAACAAATATTATATTATTAATTGTTATTTTATTATTAAAAATATAAGGTTAGGAAAAATGACTTATATAAGGTTATATATATTAATAATAAACAACTTGGGGTTCGTTTGTCTTGTTATAGTAAGTTTATTAAACTTATAGTGTAAGAAAACAAGAAGACACGGTAAAAGTAAAATTATTTAACTTAAGGTTAAATCTAAATGATAAGGTTAAAATAGAAACCTATACTTGTCTAAATTATATTTTATGAGATTATTTCGACCCATCCCCACATTATATTCTAAATAAATCAATTTGGAGATATTAAAAACCAAATATGACTTTATAATAAAATAATATTTTCAGTTGTTCCAAAGGTGCCCCTCTTTTCCCTTATAAAAGGGAACCTCCTCCCTCTCTTCCTGACACCACTTCGAGCCTTCAAGCTCGGCCAAAACCTGACAAATTTTCTTATACACTTCATAGAAACATCCTATAGGTTCTGGTCTTCTTCAGAGACCAATTTTAGTGCCCTAATAGGAGGTCTCAAAGAGGCGCTTCAAAGAAGAGGTAATGTCCGTTACCGATTCTTTCAACTTTATTTCTTCTTCCATTTCTTATTATTTAGTTGTTTCATTATGAAGTAATAACATAAGTATAAATCATATACTGATATGTTATTATAAGTATGAAACAACCCTATTTCACCATCTATCCATCCTACGGAAAATGAAATCACCACGCGTGCGTACGTACGGAATACCGTCTCCACGCCGTGGTGAAATCTATTTTTCCACCAACACCTTACATGAATGGGTATAATGGTGTAAATAATAACTATATATGGTTATTATAACATCATAATGATTCTTATATATTATACCATCCACTCCGATTCTATTCAATAATTATGGGAACGATATCATCGCTCGTGCGTACGTACGGACTACCGTCTCCACGACGCGATGAGATTCATTCTCCACGTTAACCATACATGAATGATCATAAAGTTTATATAATGAATAATAATGAAATATATGAAATAATAATGCTACTGGATTTATGTATATATATATGTATGTCATATATTTAGTTTCATTCAATTCAATAAGGAAACGAAAAGAGCGTTCATGCGTACGTAGGGCCTACCGTCTCCATGAACGGTGTATTTCATTCCTTTTATTGATCTATAATATATATATGTATATGATGAATATATATTATATATAAATCATTTTTTACATTCTGGAATTATGTAAATCAATATATAAGTAATAATATCAAGAACGACAAGTCGAAACACATACGATAAATGAAATGATTTTACCCAAAACGTTGTTTTAACATGGAATTTACAAAACAACGGGTAATATAAAGTCATAAGTGAAACATATATGATATCATAAAAATAAATATGATTATGTAATAAGTCAATGACATTATTTAAATCATTATACATGAGGTTCGGATACGTACGAAGCATATCGAACCTAAGGTAAGAGATAATTTTGCAAATCTCATTTTTATCCGAGATTGCTTATTCGCAAGTATTTACTGGGGTTATTTATATCATCCATGTACATGTTTTATAAAAGTGTTTTCATGTATGTTTAAAGTCATTTTTACCCATTTTTTACTTTTAATACAAGGTATGTAAGGAATCTTTTTTTTCCATACGAGGTACTTTTTGACTTTTCCGACAAAAGTACGAGGAGAATGTTTTTTTAACTTATATGTCATGAAAGGATTTTTACGGGTTTATAAAGCCTTATTTTCATGAAGCTTCCTCCAAAATATTTCATGACTATTTTTAACAAAATCTCTTTTATTTTAAAATTTCATGGCATTTTGTGAAAAGAAAATGATTTTGAAGAAGAAAGGATATTTTCCTCAAGATTTCATTTCAAGTGTTTTATTAAAACCATTTTCATCTAAGATGAAATTATTTCATATGTGTATGTTTCAAGTATCATGTATCTATGATTTACATGGTTTCAATTTTTTTATTACGAAATGATATCCATTTCTTTTATATGGATTATGTGATGATGGGATGATGTTTATGAAACCCATTTTTATTCGTTGGGTTATTATGAATGATGTAAGTTTATTTTGTGGCACAAGTAAGAATGATTTCATTATGAGATGGGTGGGACCTATATCTCCCTCCAATTCATTGGGTAAAGATTTATATCTCATGATATAGACATGGCTAGAACGACAAGTTAAACCGGTTCAGTAATACAGGACTGGAACGAGGAGTGAACTCGATTCACAAAGGGACTTTGTCCACTAAGATGGTCTTAGCAACAATGCCTTGGCTACTATGGAAATAATATCATGTGCTTAATTGTTTCCACAATTACATGTTTTATTCCCGTGCTAATTATCATGATTAATGTATCTTCATGATCTATGCCTTACGTACTGCCATGTTTTATGTCATTGCTCAAGATTTTGATGTTTAGATTTTATGCTCATGTTTTTTTACATTCAAATGTCCAAGGATTGTTTTATGTTATCTATTCTTACCCTTACTGAGCATTTGAGCTCACCCCTTTTATGTTTTCTTTTCCCCAGGATATAAATAAAGGTTTTAGGTAAGCAAAAAAGGGGAAGATCTTTATGGGAGATGTTGAAGATCTTTCACCACGATTAGAAGATTATATTTTGAGTTTCCAAAGACACTAAAATATTACGGTCCTTGTGTGTCTGTTTTTGTTATGTATTAATTATTCCGCAAAAGTAATTTAATGTCCATGTACGTCAATCTTCGGGTCTCTACAGTTGGCATCAGAGAGAGGTTTAGTTAACCTTTGGAAACTAAGATGTGAAAACTTTAGTGAGATTCCTAGAGATATTTCTAAGGTATGTATAGGGATGTCCATAAGGTTAAGTATAAGTATAGGTTATGGCCCTATAATTACGATAATGATATTATAATTAAACCTAAGATGTTAGATATTGAAGGAACTCCCCCTTTATTATGTTTTTTCCCTAGCATGATTTTTTCCTCTCACACTATTCTTTTTGGGTTTTAGAAAATGGCTGGAAACAAGATGATTCACGATAATGGAGGATATAATGGACAATGGAATGATATTATTCATGAGAAACCAAATGAAATGGGATTTGGAAGTCCAAACATCATTATTATGACGAATTAGCAATATCATAATATGATCAATAAACTCAAATTTGGTATGTTTCCTGACTCGGCTAATAAGAGAAAGATGGAGTTTCATGATGATCATAGAGGAAAGAAAGTTCAATTTACCCTATGTAAATCATGTGGGAAGAGGCATCAAGGAGAATGTTTCAAAGGAACTGGAAGATGCTTTGGGTGTGGAAAAGAAAGACACAAAGCTAGTAAGTGCAAAACAAAAGGTTCAGTTAACACCATGGATGAGGATAATGGTATTGCTACGACATCAACAATGGTTAAATGTTTTAAATGTGGAATGTACGGGCATTATAAAAACCAATGCCCTAAGGGAAAGTCTCATGAAGAGAATCAATATGGTCATATGGGTAGTATTTATGTTGATGATGATGAAGAGACTGCAAATGATATGTGAGATGAAAGAATTGTTGAAGCTCGATCAATGGTTTAATAAGGTAGTGGAATGATTACATGTTTATCAAGTGTAATGTTGTATAAGTAATCTCATGGTACTATGGAATAAAGAGACATCCAAGGATTGTTACACTGTTGTCTTTCGTTAAGTTTTGAAAGTGTATGATGAATGGTACAAGTAACCATGAAAGGTTATTCAGATATTTTTGGAAAGTAGATGATATGCGCATAATGAAGGGATAAGGAGAAAATTAAATGTTTGATAGTATTCATGAGCTCATGACTGATATAAAGAGAATGTTATATCATGGTTTGAGTATATAGATTTTTTGGATTTTTTTATGTGGAAAGAGTTAACTTTTGACAGCATTCATGTTTTCACTAAGGTTTAATGGGTATTCATTTTTCAAGAGAATACATGATTAAGGTATTCACATGATTGGAATGTGACCAAAAAGATATATGGGGGATAAATGATGGTATTCACATGCTTGGTTGATGTCATTTCAAGTAATCGTTTTCTTTATACTATGAGCTTGGACCGAAGTATTTTAGATAAAGATTGGAATGGATTATGTTGGACATAAGTTAGTATTGTTTAAGGATAGAACTTTTTTCGATATTATTGATGGGATCTTATAGTAATGTAGTTTTAGAAAAAGGACAACCTGCAGGACGGGCGACATCCCATCGCGTCGGACGAGGCTGTGGGAATCGGACCCACAACTGAAGTGCGACATGCCTTTATCGCCTACCACTGGCCTACAGGAAGTCCCTATTTAGTAGAAACTAGTTTTATTATATTAAGCAGTATGATATATGAAGTATAAGTCCATTTTAGGAACCATATATGATTAATCTCACAATATACGGACTTATGTATTTTTGATAACTTTTCTAACCTTTTTTTGAGATAGATGGAATGACCCATCATTCTATCACATGATCTTCTAACACTTCACGAATGACAAATTCAACTTCATTTCTTTAAGAGATGAAGTGGAAATTGTCCAGAGAACGACCAATGGTGAGACTGTACCAAAATCACGAAAGTATTTCTTCTAATTCCAATTTCATCAACATTAGGGAAATGATAAAACCAAAAACGTTGCCCTAGTGCCCTTATATCCGATGAATCAGATGGTACCTTAGATCCTCACAAATCTATGGCTTTGTGATTGATGGCTTTTTCATAGCCATGTTCTCTACCACTCTCCATCAGAACTTGATGGTTAGATTTTTCTTCCATATCCATATTTTCACCTATGTTATCCTATATGGAAACCCAGTGATGAGTTACTTTGGGTAATCGTTATGTTTCATACTTTAGTTTTTAAAATTAAGTTTTAGTATTCATTTTTACGATGCGGGTTTCTATGAATTGTAAATGATTTATAACCCCGACGAATTTCGAGGGCGAAATTCATTTTAAGGGGGTAGAATGTAACAACCTGATATTTTATGATAAGTATTCTTTTTAATTGATGTCATGTGTTTTATGCTACAACAAGATTATCTTGTGCTATACGCAATACCGTATAAGCTTGCAGTATATGTAACACTATTTTTAGATTGTGTTACACACAATTTCAAGTTCGTTTTATAATAGTCATTCTACGCAAAATTGAGTGTATATATATATATATATATTCAATGTATAAATTAAATATGGTTGGATTATGTTATACGAAACAACGAATGATTCTTTCACAACATGTAACCCTGACTTGGCGTACCTTACATGCAATCGCGACTTTTCTCGATAGCGTGTGTTGTACGCAATACCGGGTTTCACTAAACAACGATATATTGTTATAATATTATTATGGACTAGCCGTTATGAATAGTATTAACTAAATTTTTAATTTTATAAGATTATTATTCATCGTACACATTTTCTAGAATATAGTATGAGAACAAAATAAATTTTTCGTGTAAAATATGTATTTTTCAAAAATTGCAGTTTTCCCGCCTTTTGATGGCGTGCCCACCTTAAATCTTGTTTTTGACATGTTTATAAGTTCAATTTTACAAAATAAAATTATTCTTTAGAATTAGGATATAAAATTTTACGTTGGATAAATTTTTCATATTATTTTGATAATTTTCATATTTTAATGAATAGTAAAAATACGATATATTTTCATTAAAAACAACTTTTTTCATCACAATAATTTATATGGTTAGATTATATTTTTAATTGGGTTTAAAGTGTAATTAGAATATATTTTTACCATTTGATCCAATGTTGTTCATTGGAATTAATTTCACTTTGAAATTGGATATAAACAAGTATCAATCTTTTGGTAGTTTTTGTTTCTTAAAAACACGCTATTTGTTTTGATAGCGGGAATTAATTTTAAAATTAATTAACGCCACTTATATGTTTTGTATTTGGAAAAATAGACATCAATTTTGAATTCAGAATATCAAATAATGCTTAGGCTGAATTTTTGGTATTTTTCAGAAAAACTTCAATTTTCGATGAATAGTGAAATCACTTAGTGGTAGAAAAAAACGGACTTTTTTTAATTTCAACTTAATTTTAACGCTTCTGTGAGTGGAATTTCGAAAATCCCAGAGACATGGTTAATATCAAGGACTAAAATGTGGTTCAATGAGATGAAAATAATTTTTGGTGAAGAGTAACTTTTTACTTTTATTTACCACGGTTAAAAGTAAATAGGGTAATTAAGGGTACAAATGATATTAATATTACCCTAACACATTTCCTAATTCAATTGGATAAGTATATTTAGACCGAAAACAACCTTAGGAATAAAATATGACCATTTAGGTCCACTTGGAGTAGAATAAGACATTTATTATTAATTTATTTAAAGAAGGGTTAAAATAGTTAAAATCAAAGTTTAATAACTAATTCATTTTTAATATAGGGTTATACATAATATAAATTCGACTATAAATATTCATTAGAAAGATAAAAATATTTCATACCTAATGGTATTTTATTTATAATTTTTAGACATTAAATAATTTAATTTATTTATGACACAATGATGATGCAGTAATTATCTCATTAATGAAATATTGACATAATTGATGTTATAAATACTCAAATAAATGTAATTTGAGACTTTTTATGAATTAAAATAATTTTATAGGTTACAGAGACATGTTATTATTTATTTAATTAACTTTTTTCGAACTAATCATTCTTTTATGATTTTCACAAAAATCAATTACCAAATAGTGTCAAAATTGACATAAAATAGTTTTTAAAACAAATATTATATTATTAATTGTTATTTTATTCCTAAAAATCTAAGGTTCGACAAAATGACTTAGATAAGGTTATTTATATTAATAATAAACAACTTGGGGTTCGTTTGTCTTGTTGTAGTAAGTTTATTAACCTTATAGTGTAAGAAAACAAGAAGACACGGTAAAAGTAAAATTATTTAACTTATGGTTAAATCTAAATGTTAAGGTTAAAATAGAAACCTAAACTTGTCTAAATTCTATTTAATGAGAGGATTTAGACCCATCTCCACATTATATTCAAAATAAATCAATTTGGAGCTATTAAAAACCTAATATGACTTTATAATAAAATAATATTTTTAGTTGTTCCAAAGGTGCCCCTCTTTTCCCTTATAAAAGGGAACCTCCTCCCTCTCTTCCTCACACCACTTCGAGCCTTCAAGATCGGAAAAACCCTGAAAAATTATCTTCTCCAATTCCATAGAAACATGCTAGAGATTCTGGTATTCTTCAAAGACCAATTTTAGTGCCCTCTCAAAGAGGCGCTTCAAAGAAGATGTAATGTCCGTTACCGATTCTTTCAACTTTGTTTCTTCTTCCACCTTTTCTTCTTTAGTTGTTTCATTATGAAGTAATAACATCTGTATAACTCATATACTGATATGTTATTATAGGTATGAAAAAACGCTATTTAACCATCTATCCATCCTACGGAAAATGAAATCACCACGCGTGCGTACGTACAGAATACCGTCTCCACGCCGTGGTGAAATCTGTTTTTCCACCAACATCTTACATAGATGGGTATAATGGTGTAAATAATAACTATATATGGTTATTATAACATCATACTTATTATAATATATTATTCCATCCACTCAAATTCTATTCAATAATTATGGGAACGATATCATCGCTCGTGCGTACGTACGGACTACCGTCCCCACGACACGATGAGATTCATTCTCCATGTTAACCATACATGAATGATCATAAAATTTATATAATGAATAATAATGAAATATATGAAATAATAATTCTACTGGATTTATGTATATATATATGTATGTCATCTATTTAGTTTCATTCAATTCAATAAGGAAACGAAAACAACGTTCATGCGTACGTAAGACCTACGGTATCCATGAACGGTGTATTTCATTCCTTTTATCGATCTATAATATATATATGTATATGATGAATATATATTATATATAAATAATTTTTTACATTCTGGAATTATGTAAATCAGGATATAAGTAATAATATCAAGAACGACAAGTCGAAACACATACGATAAATGAAATGATTTTACCCAAAACGCTGTTTTAACATGGAATTTACAAAAGAACGGGTAATATAAAGTCATAAGTGAAACATATATGATATAATAACAATGAATATGATTCTGTAATAAGTCAATGACATTATTTAAATCATTATACAGGAGGTTCAGATACGTATGAAGAATATCGGACCTAAGGTAAGGGATAATTTTGCAAATCTCATTTTTATCCGAGATTGCTTATTCGCAAGTATTTACTGGGGTTATTTATATCATCCATGTCCATGTTTTATAAAAGTGTTTTCATGTATGTTTAAAGTCCTTTTTACCCATTTTTGACTTTTACTACAAGGTATGTAAGGAATCTTTCTTTTTTTTCCATACGAGGTACTTGTTGACTTTTCTGACAAAAGTACGCGGAGAATGTTTTTTTAACTTATACGACATGAAATGATTTTTACGGGTTTATAAAGCCTTATTTTCATGAATATTACTCCAAAAGATTTCATGACTATTTTCAAAAAAATCTCTTTTATTTTAAAATTTCATGGCATTTTGTGAAAAGAAAATGATTTTGAAGAAGAAAGGATATTTTCCTCAAGAATTAATTTCAAGTGTTTTATCAAAACCATTTTCATCTAAGATGCCATTATTTCATATGTGTATGTTTCAAGTATCATGTCGCTATGATTTACATGGTTTAAATTTTTTTATTATGAAATGATATCCATTTATTTTATATGGATTATGTGATGATGGGATGATGTTTATGAAACCCATTTTAATTCGTTGGGTTATTATAAATGATGTATGTTTATTTTGTGGCACAAGTAAGAATGATTTCATTATGAGATGGGTGGGACCTATATCTCCCTCCAATGCATTGGGTAAAGATTTATATCTCATGAGATAGACAAGGATGGAATGTAAAGTTAAACCGGTTCAGTAATACAGGACTAGAACGAGGAGTGAACTCGATTAAGAAAGGGACTTTGTCCACTAAGATGGTCTTGGTAGCAATGCCTTGGATACTATAGAAATCATATCATGTGCTTAATGGTTTCCACAATTACATGTTTTATTCCCGTTCTAATTATCATGATTAATGTTTCTTCATGATCTATGCCTTACGTACTGCCATGTTTTATGTCATTACTCAAGATTTTGATGTTTAGATTTTATGCTCATGTTTTTTTTACATTCAAATGTCCAAGGATTGTTTTATCTTCTCTATGCTTACCCTTACTGAGCATTTGAGCTCACCCCTTTTATGTTTTCTTTTCCTTAGGATATAAATAAAGGTTTTAGGTAAGAAAAAAAGGGGAAGATCTTTATAGGAGATGTTGAAGATCTTTCACCACGATTAGAAGATTATATTCCTAGTTTCCAAAGACAATAAACTATTACGGTCCTTGTGTGTCTGTTTTTGTTATGTATTAATTATTCCGCAAAAGTAATGTAATGTCCATGTATGTCACGCTTCGGGTCTCTACATCCACACTTGTAACACTTCCCTCTCCCAAGCAGGTAGTTTTCTGAATGCTTCATCCTACATTTGTTTCATGTGAAAAGTTTCACTTGATTTACTCCTCTTCCTTTGTCAAATATCCCCCCCAAGTTTGGCTAAAAAGATCTCTTATTTTCATTAGATTTGTGAGAAAACATTGTATCACTAAAATCTAGTTCAACTTTCATATCACTCCTCACAATCTCCTCATTGTTTTCATAGTCTCATTTGGAAATATTCTTCCATAGATGAGGTCTTAGTCCACCGAAGAATCTATAAAATTTCCTATTAGGATCCATGAAAAATATATAGGTGTAAAAATAAATTCTTTTGAAGTTCATCTCATCGATTCTTATAGATTTATTTTCCTTTTGTATCAGCACTAGTAATTCCTTCTCTAATTTTATTCGCATTGAACGGGGAAAATATTTCTTGAAAAAGGTTCCCCAAAACTTGTCCCACTCCATAGATTCAATCTCTCCTCTTGACATTGTATTTTTGATCAAGTCCCACCATTGATTAGCTTCTCCCTCTAAGTGGTAAATAGCTAGGGTGACTTTCTCTTATTCTGAACAATGAAGTACAGAAAAAATCCTTTTGATAGAGCTTATCCAATGTTAAATAATAAATGGGCCAGTCGATCCACTAAAAGATGATGGTAGTTGAAACATAAAGGACTCAATGAAAAGTTGTTCCCTTCATGGTGAATATATTATCTTGGATTGATTAAAGTTATTTCCCATAACTCGATTTAGTTGATTCATCATTCTCATGAAGGTTTCCATTCTGTCTTCCATCGGAAGGCCATCAGTACTTGGTCCATTGTGCTCACCATTTATGCAATCTCTCTTTTTTGCTACCAATTTATAAAATAAGAAAACCTTAGAGAGAAACATGTTTAATTTAATAATATTATAATTCTAAGGAAAATTTTATGTCATATAAAATCATGCTTAAACATGTTATTCATTAAAAAACAACTAAATTTTCTATAAATCCTTCATAATGGTTCATAAAAAGCTTGTGATTAACCAAACATATCCCCCATGAGTGTTAAAATAGGAGTGCAGCAAGGCCCATTTTTTGCATTAGTTTCCATTTGATTCTAAATCAAAGTGGTGTTTTTAGGTTTTACCCCTAGATACATCTGTGCCAGTGCCACATCCACTTGTTCGTATCCTGATGGGGATTTCTTTTCTTAGAAACTACTTACTTAATATTTTACCAAAATACCAGGATGTTTTCCTATATTTAAAATTTTCTCTAGGATTATTCCTAAAGTTTTCAAATACTAACTTCCAAAAATAAATATACCTTTCTTTGATACCAATTATGGAATCCCTTCTTTTTATTGCATAACTTTTCACTACATTTTACAAATAAAAGATATTTTAAAGTTAAGTATCTTAGAAAAAAGAACATAATACATGAAAATATTAAAACATTATTCTAATAAACTTTAATGTATTCAACATAGGTTTATCCTAAGTTCAATTAATACATCTCATAACCTAGGGACATACATCAAAGGAATGGGCGAGCAGAAGGCCCAACAAGGGTAAACAAGGGAAAGAATTTACTTGTGATCTTGAGGAATATCAATAAGAACTTCATGAAATACATAAATACATGATAAATAGGAATATAATAATAATAATAACATGAATAATAACTTTTAAATGTTTCTAAAACATTTACTTTAAACATTCATAAGCATATCACCAAGGTTTTTCACCGAGGTGGCATAAAAATTACCAAGGTTATTCACCAAGGAATCGTAAAACATGTCATATCTAGAGATTAATTTATTTACCCAATGCATTAGAGTGATATCAGGGAAGAACCTTCATTTGTATTAATTAATTTGAGACACATATATCATAATAGAACATTTCATAAATTACTCGTGGAGAATAAAAGAAATAAGTTTCATATCAAAATCATGGTGTTTTAGAAAGTGCTTAAAAACAAGATCATTTTGTCATTTTAAACCAACAGAAAAGGAAGGTGGGTTTCATGTATGTTAATCAAAAAATAAAATAGAAAATTTTAACATATATTTGAATAAACCTATAGAATAAATAGTTTTATGTATTCCAAAAATAAATTAAAATAATTTCTTAAGAAAAAGAGAGAAATTTTGAGAAGAAAATTCTGCAGCATAATGGGTATGAAAAATGGTTTTAGAAAACATTAAAAATATAGGGTATAAGGGTATCCCATTAATAATACAATATTAATACAGTATAGAGATAGAATAAAATTTAATGAAGAATATAGTATGGAAATTTGAATTACATACCACATAAAAAGATAACTTGAAAGGAAAAGGGAAGTTGAGATTTCCCTAACCTTGAAGAGTAACTCCTAAAACTTGAGGATCAGGACCTCAGGGGATTAAAGACACATTGGGAGGAATCATTCGTAGGTAGTACTATTAGATATACACAAATCATTATTTTAAATGAAAAGAAACCCAGAAATGGGTGGGTATTTATAGAGAAAGTAAAGGATTTTTTTATTAATTTCTTTAGACACCTCAGTAGTGGTATTTGAAAAAATATGGGCTTTACCATAGTATTCACCCATGTTATTGGCCACTAGGGACACCTATTACATTATTTTAATACACAAGAGTTGACCAGAATTTTATAATACTCATTAAATCATTATGACATAGATATGATGTCATTAAATATACTGAAAAACTCAAACATTATTTTTACTCTTCACGAAAATATAAAGTATTTTATAAAATTATCATAAATTCAATGTAACCTAATATTTAAATTATAATTTCAAAAATGAAATTTATTTATTCATAATAATTCTATCAATATGATAAATTTAACTTTTAACTATAAAAATACTTATTTATTAAAAATAATAGCGGATAGAAAATGCATAGTAA
Organism: Viscum album; assembly: GCA_963277665.1. Lineage (NCBI taxonomy): Eukaryota > Viridiplantae > Streptophyta > Magnoliopsida > Santalales > Viscaceae > Viscum > Viscum album. The sequence continues at coordinate 1,770,010,435 of OY728153.1, read as the reverse complement.
AATTTATGACATTTGAAATAAAATAAAATTATTTTATCATTTATAATTAAATAGGAGTGTTTATATTACACTATTTAATTACAATAAATATTATTAATAAAAACTTAGTTTAATATAATAATTTATATCTCCTTGAAAATTAAAATTTTTTCCCAAAAAATCAATCTATCAAATTCCATCTCAATTTTTTAGAAAAACTATTCTTAAAATGAAAATGGTGAAATAAAAAATTTATTTAAATAATGGGATTACATTTTAAGCAACCGGGGCCTCAACACATAACCTCTTATAACAACTACATACGACTTAAGGGTATAGTGTGTGATGGTTATTGAATCATGGAGCGACTTGGAAAACATTTCCCAAGTTGTAATCTCTACTAACTTAAAATTATCCCATTAGTAATTTAGTTAAAGATTAACATGTAGAAGTTCAGCTTGGGATTGGTCAAGAGAGAAGACCAGTGATTCTACCTCCTTCCCAAGCTCCAAAAAACAATCTTCACATGACACAATTCTACTGGATGAGGCCATAAACTCTTCTTTCTACATTAATTAATGACTATCATTTATATTTATAATACTAATTATATTATTAAAATTAGTATTAAGAATATTATTCCCAATAGTCATATTGACCAATGGTCATAATTGACCAAAAATCATATAATAGTCAAAACCCAATGGTCAAATTTCAATTATAATCACTTCATTATTAAAGGGATACATTTTTGTTGGGTATAAAATAATATAACACACATTTTTAGGAAACAATTTTCATTTGAAAAGTTTGGGTCATTACACTACTCACTTCTACCACCCCTACACAATGAATAGACCAAAATGAATTTCAACTCCAAGACTAAAAAAATTGATGACCAATGGTTAGTTAAGGACCAAACAATCTGTTACCAATTGTAACATCCTTCCCCTCCTCATTATCTTGAGAAGGTATAAGGACATTACTTGGACTTAAGCAACATTCCCAAGGCACTAAAGTCTAGAAATAAATTCCAAGGGTTTCAATACTAATGGGGGATGATTTTCCCTTCAAGAAATAAAATAACCCATCCAAACATGCCATAAAAAATATAACTCTACATGATATATGATAATAATGTATAACAACTTAAACCAATATCATTGGTAGCAAAATCAACCCACAAACAGAGTACCACAATGGAGGAAAACTAACATCAAAGTACATAATAGAAGAAAAAACTAACAAAACTTAATGAATACAAACGTAAATACAATATCTTGATATGATAAATACTCCAACACTAATATACAACTCATGTATCATGATGCACCACTAAAGAATTGTAAAACTTTACCATTTATTGTGTCCCGATAAACAAAATTTGTAAAAGCACCAAAGTGCCATAGGATGGGTGAGTAATGAAACTCAGTAGGATTTCCATAAATGACTTCCCCACTCACTCCAATAGTATAAAATATGTTAGAACATTTATAAAAAACAATTTATATAAAAAAAATTAAAACAAATAATCACAAAACCAAAACTATTTTTAAACAAAATAGTTTTTCAAACCAAAACCGTTTTCCATGGAAAGAAACCAAACAAGTTTTCAAAAAATTTCATAATTTCAATTTTTTCATAACCTATTACATTTCATACAACTAAACACGTACACTCTCAAACACAAAATCTCAGTGTTACCTTTGATAGTGGAACTTCACATTCATAACCTATCCCTTTTATGGTGGTACTTCATGACCAATATCCATCCCATTCAACTAACATTTAATCACTTAAGCCAACCACATGAAAATAAATCTCTACCGAACCATTTAAATAAAACCATCCTTTTATTTAAACCCCTTTTTTCAGGAATATAAACCAAATAACCATTTTAAAATAATTATTTTAAAATCATGTTTTAAAATCCACTTTTTACCAAAATACCCAATCTACACAATTCCATAAATCCTCACCAAATAATGTTTCCATCAATCAATTATACAAAAAATTCACAAAAAATTCAAAGAAAAACAAACAATTTAAAACTAATCCTTAATGTTCTAATAATAGGAGTCAAGAGTGAATCCACCTACCTCAATAATTATGGTGAAAATGAATAGCGACATGAAAACACCCACAAAACCAGGTTGAATAAAAAAAACCCACCTTAGATCTCTTCCCCTAACATAAAAAAGTATAAATATAACTATGATTGGAAGAAAAAACCTAAAATCTATCCAAAATATACTTGATCTATGAAAATGAGAGAGGGAAACAATTATATCTAAGAAAAACCACCAAAAACCTCCAAAAATGAAGACTTACCACATGAATCAGGCTTCGACACACCAAGAAATGTCTCCGAACTACTTTCAATTCTATGGGGAGAGGTTATAAAACATTTGGTAGGAATAATACTCAAATTTGGGTTTATTTGGAGAGAAAAAAAGGGGTAAAAACACAATACCGACCAAAATCAACTTTTTTGGGATCTTGTTTTAAACCATGAACAATTAGTTACATGGTTAGAAAAACCGTTCACTAACCGTGAGCCAACATATGACCAAAGAGGACCCCACAAGGTTGGACTACATTTTTAGAAAAATTGTGCACCAACCATGAAAAATCCAACCATCCCACAATACATGGTTTCTCTTAGGCAGCCACACAGTTTGGAAAAACCATGCGCCTGCCCATACACCCTCCCTTTAGCCCCCATATCACTATGCAAGGTTTCCTGTAGGAGTTTCATAGTTTCCACAAAACATGATCAAATAGATAACCTATATAAATTTCCCAAAAAAATTGCAAAAGGTTTCAAAACCCTCCCAAACATCACCCAAACACTTTATATACTTAAAATAAATAAAAGAAGGGTTACTTACTTGAAACCGGGGGTGCTACAACACATATTCCATTTAAATAACCAGATAAGGCATAATCAATATGGAATGGTAAATAATGGAGAACCATTCCATTTAATCAATAAAATCATAATGAAATCCATCCATAGATTTTTTTCATAGTGGAAATTTAATGGATAATAATAACTGAATCTAAATGATGGTAATGACTAATTATTGGATCCCATGTTTCCCAATTACATAGAACCTTTACCATTTTTCAAAATTCAACTGTCATATGTGGTAGAATTTAATTTAAAATATATCCTACAAATGTGATGACAAAGCTGGTTTTTAAAGTGAAAATGTTCAAAAGTTTGAAATGTTTTTATATCCAAATTCACTATGAAATTGAATCTAATGAACTAAATTAGATTAATAGATGTATAATTTATCTTTTTTTAACTTTATAACCAATTTAAAATATAATTTATCATTATGAATAATTTAGAAGAAAATTTAATTTTCTGTTAAATTTAGTATTTTTCACTATTCATCTAGAAATGAAACTTCTTAGAAAAATATCAAAAATTAACCCTAAGATAATTTAGAAATTAATCTTTAAAAAATGAAGTTTATTTTTTAAAATAAAATTTATAAAAGTGTCAAAATTATTTTTTAAAACAAGTGTTCCTTTAAAAGGATACAAAAGTGTCTTGAAAAATACAGCCTTTTATGCCTAAAATTGGATTTGTTCTTATGTTATTACCATAAAATCTACTGGATTAATGTTATATTTGTTATTGAATATATAATATATAAAATTCATTAATATCATTCATTAATAGTAATTAATTTAATTAATTTAGATAAAACACATTTGGTGTATAAAAATAGTTTTGTATAAAAAACTTTTCATTTATATTCAATTGGTATTTATATTTATTTCTAATTAATTGGTAACCAATGAATTTAACTATATATTTTATAAGTCAGTTAACAATTTTCATAACCACCAATTTAATAGCTAGGAGATAATTATCATTTTACATAATAATATTAATAGTATTCGTTAAATCTCAGGATTAACATCCCAATATTTTATGATATGTATCTTATTAAATTAATTTAATTAATTCAATAGCTTACATTACACGCAACACTGAGATTAAACAAACCATGATATACTATTAAATATTAACATGACCATTAGAATGATAATGCGACCTTTAGTAATGGTAAATGAGAAATTATAATAATAACATCTCATATGAAATTATAAATAAAATTTAGGTATATCATAAATGAAGATATAATATATTTATATCACGTGATAAGTAAATAAATGTTTTAAAAACAATAAATTAATTGTTGATATTTTTATGAATTTTAAATGACTTTTTACAATTTTATATTTAATATAATGATTTAAAAGAAAATTTATTTTCATAAAATAGATTCATAAATTAATATTTTGTTGTCTTATAATTATAATATAATTTTATGTGACCTTAACTAATTATTCAAAGTGTCATAAAATTAGTTATAATTTTAAAATTTGTATTTTTCAAATAAATGATGATTTTAATTTGAAATTAAATATCTCATATTTATAAAATTATTTTTATAAAATGAAGTCCATTTTTGAAATCTACACGTTGAATTTGTTTTGGGTGAATTTTTGGGGTTTTTATGAAATAGTTGAATTTTTGGTGAATATTGAAATACTATAATTTACAATATTTAACATTTTATGAAAAATACAATAATTTTTTAGTCATGGATGATGTAATAAAACATTAGTTTGAACTAAAATAAATTATTTACTATACTTATTCACAAGAATCAATACTATTGACAGTTTTTATGGAAAATTATAAATAAATGAATAAATTAATTAAAAACACTCCTCTCCTCCTACTATACATATGACCCCTCAACACCCCTTATCCTCACACCTTCTAAGACTTTAAGCTTATCTAAATTCTTCCCAAATTCCTTCCAAATCCTCTTACCCATGTTCCAAATTAGTTGGTCTTACCAAAAAACCAAATCAAAGTGTCTTAAGTAGGTTCCTAAGGAGACGACATTCAAGAGGTAAAATCCTCCTTTCTCTTTTAATTTCCTTTCTTTTCTTATCCTCACCAAAACTCCCCTTTACAAAGTCTCATGGTAACTTCAATATGATATATATACTATAGTTTTATTGTTTTAATGGAATATCCATCATTAAATATATTCTTCTCTCCTTTTAATACTAAAAGTAAAAACATTGCCCGTGAGGTGTCGATTCACCGCCTTCTTGGACAACGAGTTTTAATTTTTCATTAACACCTTCAAGGATGGACATAAAATAATTTTTATGGATAAAACAGATCATAATATGTGTATTAAAACTTATTTAATGATCTTTAACTATTATATAAGTATAATATTAAATAAAATAATACTAGTTTGTGATAGTTGTAAAAACCACCAAAATAAACTAAACATTTTTCATTAAAATTTTATATAAAGAATCATCCTCATGTAAAAAAATGATATATGGGGACATTTAAAATCTTAAAATTATATTAATACCATTTCATTCCACTTCTATAGAATTATTCCAATTTTATAAGAACTTCCTTAATTATACTTAAGGGAACTGACCATGAAATGATGAAACGAACGCTTCCAAAACAACAAAATTAAACATTATAACCCATAGAAATGACAATAAATTAACTAAATAAAATTATAATAAATAAAATATATGTTTAAGAGTTTCTTAATTAATTAATTAATCAATTAATCTAATTTTATTATCCAGTACATCAAGTACAAGTGCAGAATGATTTCAGTCATAAGGTAAGGGTTTCTAATCTCACTTTTATATCTACGTGATATACCTTATTCAAAAATTATTTATTTTGAGTGGTGAATTCACACTACCATTTGATATACCATTTCATGAATTTTATTATATTAATGTAATTAAATGTTTTATTTGATGATTATTAGTTTTATGAGGCACATGATTCGGTTGATTACAAAAGGTAAGGGGTTTCTCATATCACTTTTATTTTTTGTCAGATATGCCTTATTCACCACTCATTTATTATGTGTGGTTTATGTATACTAACCTTTGATATATTATATCATGAAAATATTTATATCCAGGGTATTAAATTTTTCACTTTATGATTATTAATTTTATGGGTCATACAATTCGATTGATTACAAGTGGTAAGAGTTTTTCATCTCACTTTAATTTCTATAGGACATATGCCATATTCATAACTTATGTGTACTGATGTTTTGTTTATAATCATCATTAATTTAATATTTTATTAAATATACATATTTTTTATATCATGTATATGGTTATTTTTTAATCCATATACCATTTTTTCATATGGTGTTTACTTTGAAAGCTATTTGATTAACTAAGGAAATAATATTAAATATGTATCTTTTACTCAATATAGATATTTATTGATAAGGAATATTGATTCATGAATTAAACCAATCATTTCTATATTTTAGGAATAATTTGGACTTGTAGACATAGGTGGGCCTAGTTATAGATATCCCCTCGATGCATCAGTAGTCTCATGATATGAAAGTTGGACAAATTAAATAAGGTTTTACCCATAATGATTAAACTATCTTATGAAAGGTCTTGACGGTAGAGGTATCACGATGCCTGAGATAATGGCATCCAAATTATCAAGAGTTTCCTTTATTAATATTCCAGTCATTATTATCCATGATATTCTCACTATGACATTATCCATAGATTCATATTGAGTCAAGTTATTGATCAATTGGAATTTGTTTCCTATCATTTCAATTTCCATAATGATTATGCCTTATCCTCTCATGATTGAAATGTTTTTGATTAAATGGAATGTATTTCATTTATATATACCTTTTTATATTGATTATGTTTCATTTTTTATTGATTCATGAAAGATTCAATTGTATTTAACGCTTACTAAGCATCTAAGGTCACCCTTTTATTTGTTTTGCTTTCACCAAGTTATGAAGATGAAATTATTGAATGAGTTCATGGATGCAATTAATTTCCTTTTTTATGTTTTCTATTTTATTACCAATGTTATAAGGGTATCATGTATGTATATAGTTCTTTAAGACTACTAAACTGATCTTTCCTTTGGGATTTTAATCTTGTATCTATGTCAATGTAATAAAATAACCACAGACTCTGGGATACTGTGTCAGTGTTGTCAAAGTTGGTATTAGTGAAATTTTAGTACAAACCATGAGATTTTTTTAAAAAAAACATAACCAATATAAGAAATATGATATTTCCTTATAATATTTAAAAAATATCATCATTAGAAGATTTTTTATTTTGTGTCTAAATTCTCATGATGATTATGGGATAATCAGTGTGTTCCATTATTTACTGATGAATCCCAATGGAAGGAAATAAATAAATACCCACATAAAATGTAAGGATTACACCATTGAGAAAGTCAGAAAAGTTACTGTTGGGGCTGATCATATCATGAACATATTAGGACATATTTCTCGGGATGTGAAGAATAACCATACTACACCTATGTTAGATCGTTTCATGTGGTAGAAGCCCCCATTTTTAGTGGGAATACAGATCCAATGGTAGGTGAGCAATGGATAAAGTCCCTTGAAAAGGTATTTCTGGCATTAGGGTGCGATGAAATGGAAAAGTTAGTACTAGTGATATATTTACTCAAGGGCGTTGATGATAATTGGTGGTTGTTGATCCAGAATAATAAGGAGGAAGATGAAATAGAATACATGGAATGGATAACTTTTAAAGAAACATTATTCGAAAAATATTTACCTCATGAGAAATGAAATGAAATAAAGAAAAAATTATTTCACTTAAATCAAATGGAAGAAGGGAGTGTTACAAAGTAAAAGGATATATTCATAAGAATAGATAGGTGTGCAATAGATTATATACATGATTATGAAAACAAGATTGATCATTTATTTGAAATTCTTAATCGAAGTCTCTGAAGGGAACTAGATTCTCGAACATTTTTAACATATAATGAAATAGTACCATGTTCCATCAAAAAAAAGAATGAATATTATAGATCTTATACATTCATATTAAATCAAGAGAATAAGAGGTCGGATGAGAACTATGAGAAAGGTAAATCACCAAATAAGAACATGGGAATGAAGGATTTTCAATCTTGTGAAAATTTTAAGATGAAATATCTTGTAAAATGTCTGAAGGGCATAAAAGTGTGGTACAAGTGCGGAAAAAGGGTCATTTTTCTTATGAGTTCAAGGGGAGACAAACTATTGATATCTAGTGGTTCAACTACAAAGAAATGGGTCATTATTCAAACAAATGTACCAAGATCCATGGGAATATACCACAAAAGAGTCCAAGAGGAGATGTCCAAGCTTATGTGATTACTACAGTTGAGGTAGAAGTACCCAATGACATGATAGCACGTACATTAATCCCATCTTCAAATTTATCCAATGATTTATTTGATTCTAGATCATCATAATCTTTTATATCTACCCATTTTTCCAAGAAAATTAGATAGTTCCCTTTTGATTTAATAAGGGAGTTATCAATTAAAACTCCTAAGGGGAGTCTCATTATAATAAAGATGTGTCGAACAATCACCATTATGGAATATAAACATGATTTATTTTCTGAACTTATCATCATACCTGTGGTTGAATTTTATATATGCAGGTACCATGGAGCTCAGTAGAAGATGATGAGTCGATCATTTTAAAATTTTCATCATCAAGACGATGATACTTGTCATCTCCAATGATCCGAGCCTCAGTAAAGTATAACGATCTTGTGTAAATTATATAGAGAAAAAAAACTAAAACTAACAAATACCTTGTTCAAAACCTCAGTGTAGATGACTTCATCTTATCACCGGTGATCATTTCTTGAAATATTTGAATCCAAACCCCTCTAGATCATTCACACACACTCCAAGAATCCTTGTATTAACCATTCATCATAATTCGGGTTCTAGAATAGTGTTTTAATGATTCCTTCATTGTCACTATGATCTCCATGATCCATAGACTTCAATCTATAAAATGTGTGCTTAGATCAGAACCTAGAGAGAGGATTTATCTCTATAAAAGGCAGGAGGAGATATAATCGATCATTCTTGGTGACTAAATAGTGTACTAAGATCTTATCCTCTCCTGTTTATATAGTGGGCGAGTTAATTACCTAGTAATGGTTCCCCAAACATCAAAAATAAATGGCCACTAAATATGAAATTTATAAATAATATTAATACACTAATCTATTCCAAAATATTATTTATAATTTTATCACATACCTGTAATATATAATAAATATATTATGTGATAAAAACCAATCCATTTAACTCGACTCATAATCCCCGCTTAATATTAAACGAACCTGGAATATTAAAATAATGTTTTTCGATTAATATCATTCCTCACATTTAAATAAATTTTAAATACTATAAGTAAATATTACAATATTATTCATAGCTTGAATAATAATGAATTTTTTTATTTATCATTGATCGATAACTTGGATAACACTCAGACCCCATGGTGAGGCCCACCATGTCTAATATACTTATTCAACTGAATAGGGAGGATTCTTGAATACACAATTGTTTGTGACCCTCTAGACCATTATCTCGATAATAGTGAATAAAATCCACAAACCAAGAGTTGAGTATAGAAACCCATCAAGGCCCCTAAAGAGATAAAGGAAAGTCATATCAATGCAAACCAGCCTAAGAACACACACCGTGTACTATAGTATCTTTGTATTTAGATATATCATAAATAAGGACATACACTTGTGTCATCGCCCTTTTATTTATTTTATTTTTTATTGATCTAACCAGATAGATTAAACCTCGAGTGCCTTGGAAAAGGTCTTATGAAGGTACTACCATCCTTATTAATAAGTCCTGAGTTATATTACTTCCTCAAACCATAAGTGAAAACAGTTTCTTGACTATTCAACCAATGTCATTCCACCAATGATGAACCCACCACAAGCTACCTCACCATGATTTCATTATCATGGTTTTTGAATTGCATAAAATAATGTGATCAAATGGAACACACTGGTAATAATCTCAATTCAGGAGACTAATACAAATTTCCATAGATTGGAACAACCAATGACACCCAAAACATGTGGTGTTCCTATTGGAGGGTCTGTCCTCATGATCTCACTACAAGAGATCACAAAGTGTGAACTTCATGATAATAAGTCTCAATTTTTATAAGCCCCCAGCATCTGATAGTCAGACATAAACTATATACAATCATTATTATGTATCTAGACCATATGGCCTTTGTTTAAGATTAATGTCATGGTATCTCATAGTTCTCATTATAATCTGGTATCTGATAAAACTTTTGGTATGAAAATTAATCTATGGAAATTACCATTTAATAGTGGATTTGGAAATGTCTACACTATAATTGTAAGAATACATCATGTATATCTGACCCTATATATGATATTTTAATCAAAATTACTATTCAATTTGGTTATAGGGAACTCACTATTATAATACTATGATACTCGATATGGACTAGATTTCAAAATATGATGTGAAAATTTATTGTAATAATAATAATAAAATTAAAATTTGTGAGGAAGATTTAGAATTACTTATCTTTAGAGTAGAAACTTCATCATTTAACTCTTTTCTTGATCCATCCCCAGTGCTCTACTGAATGAAATTCTTGGGTACGGAAGAGAAAACAACACAAAGGGATGAGGAAAGTAATATTCAAATTGAGTATGTACCAATTATATAGGAATAAATTGATATATTTCTTGAGTAATTACCTGGACACCCCTAGAGTGTGAAGTTGAGTTTACCACTGATCTAATTTATGATACAAGACTAATATCAAAGACTCCTTATTGAATGGCCACTATAGAATTAGTGGAGTTTAAGAAACGACTAGAGGATTTAATTAATAAGGGATTTATTATCCCTAGTGTTTCTCCATGTGGAGATCATATTCTCTTTATTAAAAAGAAATATGGATCCTTGAGCTTGTGCATTTATTATAGATAAATCAATGCAATTATGATAAATAATAATTATCCACTACCTCACATTGATGATTTATTTGATCAAATTCTTGGATCTAAATATTTTGAATGATTAAACTTCATTCTAGATATCATAAATTGTGAGTAAAGAAGGAAGAAATTCTGAAAATAGATTTTTAGATGAGTTATAGACATTAAAATTTTACAATAATTCCATTTGGATTGACTAATGAACCCTTAGTTTTTATGGATATGATGAATAGAATATTAAAGTAAAATCTTGATGATTTTGTTTTAGTATTAATTGATGATATTATATATATTTTAAAACCTAGGAATAACATGAAAATCACTTGTAGATAATTCTTGAGACTGTCATGAGAAAATAATTATAGGGTAAATTTAGAAATTTTGAATTTTGGATTCAAGAAAAAAATTTTCTTGGACATATTGTCACTGAAGATTGAATTTTAGTTGATCCTAAGAAGGTAAAGGAAGTCCAAGAATTTCCTACCCCAAAAAACATAATCGAGGTACGTATTTTATCGATTTAGGATGTTACTATTGGAATTTCATTCAGAATTTTTCTCGACTGGATAACCTATTAACCAAGCTCACACGTAAAGGGGTTAAGTTTGTATGGAAAAAAGAAAGTGCATAATGTTTTGAGGAATTTAAGAGAAGATTAGTCAATTCTCTAATTACGAATCTACCATTAATAAATTATGGATTTGTGATATAAAATAATGCATTGAAGAAAGGAATGGGTTTTTTCCTTATGAAAAATGATAATGTTATTTCATATTCATCAATAAAGTTGATGATTCATGAACAAAATTGTCCAAATCATGATCTTGAGTTATCATCCATAATCTTTGATTTGAATAAATGGAGACACTATCACTATGGTGAAATATATGAGATATATACCAATCATAAGAGTTTGAAATAAATATTTACATAGAAATAACTAAACATAAGGAAAATATGATGGCTCAAGTTACTCAAAGATTATGACTTCTCAATACACTACCACCCAAGAAAAGAAAATAAGGTAGCTAATGCATTGAGTTGGAAAGATCATGAAGTTCTGAACAAGATGAGGATTGATAGATATCCAATGTTCATTAATTTAATAAATATGGATATTGGAATTGTTAAGTAAGAGGAAACATCACTCCTTATTCAAATGATTTATAAACAATATTTACTAGAGAAGATAAAATGTTCTCAATTCGATGATGAGAATTTTCAAAAGGAAATTAAAGCTGTTAAGGATGGAAGATTAGAGGACTTTGTGTATGAGGATGGAATTATAAAATTTGAAAATAGTTTATGTGTTCCATCAATACCTGATCTAAAAAGGAAATTATTATATGATGATCATAATTTAAATTTCTCTATACACCATGGTAGTTCCAAGATATATAGAGACATGAACAAAATTTTTTGGTGGGATAATATGAAGTGAGAAATTACTAACTATGTATAAAAGTTTATAGTTTGTTAATAAGTTAAGGGTGAGAGACAATATCCTAGAGGATTCATGAAACCTCTACCAATTCCTATGTGGAAGTGGTATGACATTATGATGGACTTTTTCACAGGACTACCAAAGAAACCTAGAAGGAATGATGTGATATGGGTTATTGTTGATCTTCTTAAAAAATCGGCACATTTTCTTGCTATATGAGAAGATTTACCTATTTAGTTACTAGAAAGAATCTATATTAATGATGTTGTAATACTTTATGGTGCACCTCTATCAATTTTGTTTGATTGAGATCCCTATTTCACATCAAAATTCAGGAAGATTATTCAGAATTCTTTGGATACTAAGGTTCATTTGAGTAATTATTATGACCCTCAAACCAACAGATAGTCTAAAAGGACTATTAAAACTTTGGAATACATGTTGATATCATTCTCACTTGACTTTCAAGGTATGTGAGATCAGTATTTACCTTTGGTAGAGTTTTCCTACAATAATATTTTCCATTAAAGTATTCAAATTGCATCATATGAATAATTGTATGGAAATAAATGTCTTACTACAACTTATTGGGATGAAGTTGGAGAAAGGAAACTTATATGCCTAGAAATTATTAAGGAGACAACAATAAAGTTAAAGAATATTCTGTATTATATTAAAGTAGTTCAAAGTAGGAAAACTAGTTATGCTGAAAACATGAGAAAGGATTTGGAATTTCAAGTGGGAGATCATATATTTCTGAATGTATATTAATGGAAGGGTGTCACAGGGTTTGGTAATAAATGGAAACTAATCCCTAGGTATATGAGACCATTGAAAATTCTAGAAATAATTGGAGTTGTAGCTTACCTATTAGCAATTACACTACGTCTCTCTAAATTTAATGATGTGTTCTACATATCATTGTTAAGGAAGTACATGCCAGACCCATTGCATGTACTCACCTATGAAGAAATTTAACTCAAACTTGATTTATCTTACTATGAAGAGCCTATCAAGATTATTGACACTAGAGAGAAAGTATTGAAAAATCAGATGACTCGATTGGTAAAGGTTATTTAGAGAAACCATAAAATTGAAGAAGCAACGTGGGAACCTGAAGATGTTATGAAGAAGAAACTCCCTCATCTATTTAGAAGGAAATATTCATGAAAAATTTCAAGGAAAATATTTTTGAATGAGGGAATAATATAAAAACCCAATATTTTATAGTATGTATCTCTTAAATAAATTTAATTTTTTCGATATGTTACATTACATGAAACATCGAGCATAAACAAACCATGATATACTATTAAATATTAACACGGCCATTGGAACAATGTGATTATTAGGAATAGTAAACTGTCCATTAAAATAATAAACTCACCTATTAAAGTATAAATAAAATTTAGGAATCTCATAAATAGAAATATTATATATTTATATCATAAAATAATAAATAACTATTTTAAAAATGATAAATTAATTGTTGGTATTTTTGTGAAGCATAAATGTTTATTTAGAATTTTATAGTTAATATAATTATTTAAAATAAAAATTATTTTCATAAAAATATTCATAAATTAATATTTTGTTGTCTTATAATTATAATAAAATTTTATGATACCTCAATTAATTTTTCAAAGTGTCATAAAATCATTTATAATTTTAAAATTGGTATTTTTCAATAAATGATGATTTTAATTAGAAATTAAATTTCTCATATTTAGAAAATTATTTTCATAAAATGGATTTCATTTTTTAAATCTAAACATCAAAAAATGTTTAGGGTGAATTTTTGTGATTTTTCTGAAATAGTTGAATTTTTGGTGAATAGTAAATTCTCCCACACATCTTTTATATGCGAATGATATCATTTTGTTCTTACAAGGCGATAGAAGAAACATAATATCTATAAAAGGTACTATTTATCACTATGAGGGGGTTTTGGGCTAGGTCATTAGTTGGAACAAATCCTCTATCTTCTTTGGGAGAAATTTTCCGACTAATAGAAGGAGCGGTATTACCAATGAATTATGTATTAATGAAGGCTCATTTCCATCCCTGAACCTTGGTGTTCTCATCTTTTGGGGTAGTCCAAAATCAAGATATTTCTATAACATTGTTGATCAAATCCTTAATTTTCTCTCCTCTTGGAAAGGAAAAAATCTATCTTTGGCGGTGATAATATTCCTTGTTAAGTCAGTTATTGCCTCCAAAATGGTCTACTCTATGATGGTTTATAAATGGATCGCTGGAATCATAAAACAATTAATGTCTACATCAATTTTTTTTGTAATGGAAGCACCTTGGATAGGAAATTAATGACTATAAATTGGTCTACTTGTTTCAAACATTTGGATAAGGGTGGCCTTGGCATTAAAAACTTAATTCTCTTTAACAAGGCCCTTTAAGACAGACTTACTTGGAACATGATACACGATGAATCTCCTTTTATTTATTTCATCAAGAATAGGTTTCTTGATAAGTTGAATAAAGAAAAAATGAACTTTTTGAAATCTTCCATCTGGCCTTCCATTAAAAAAGTGTGTGCCAATATTTTTACCAACTCTAGATGGATGGTTTCCAGGAACTCCTCCATGAACTTCTAGTTAGACAATTGGACTAGTGATTCTCTAATTTCAATGGACCTTACAAAACAAACTCCTGAAAGTATTAACAATACTATTAGTTATGTTTTTAATTCTCATCTTTATAGTCTCCTTGATAATTTTGTGCATGTCATTGACCACTATCCTTTTTTTAACATAGATGATTTTCTAATCTAGGAGCCTTTACACAATGGTATGTTGGAGTAAATTTTTTTTATAACCACCATTTTCATAACTCTAGAAATAAATTTATCTGGATCAAAAACATTGATAATCCATGGATAAATCCTTTAAGACTTACTCTTATTTGGCATATATCCTACAACAGGGTTCCCACTAATACTTTTCAGCAATATTTTGGGATCCATATTTGCTCAAAATTTCATCTCTGCAATCAAAATAGAGAATATTCCAACCATTTATTTCTTTCTTGTGCCATTTACACTACTCTTTGAAACTTTATTTTTGAAATATTTGATTGCAGATGTCTGATTCTTGACTCTATCAACACTTAGTTAAAGAGTTGTGTAGATATAGATAACTCACAACATATCAAGAATTTATTTCTTACTGTAGTCACTGAGATTAATCATGTGATCTGGTATGATAAAAATACAATTATTCACAATAATTTCTCACTCAACATTAATTCAGGTCGGTTATAGATCCTTATTGCTATTAGAAAAGTTTCTTTGATTTAGAAGGGGTATTGCAACAACACAGTGAAAGACTTTATAATTCTACAGTGACTATAGGTTGATGGCATTTTTTTCCAATCTCGAAACACATTTGAAGTTATCTGGAAACCGTTTCTCCCTAGTTGGATTAAAATTAATGTGAATGGTGCTTCTAAAGGAAATACGGGCCCCGCAGGATGTGGCGCCATCTTTAGGAATCATCTTAGTCATATCCTCAGGTGAATCTTTGGAATCAGTGGCATTGTCTCATCTCTCTAAGCTAAAATGATTAGTGTGATTCATTCTATTTTTTTCACCAAGAACTAGGGTTAGAAAAACATATAGATTGAAAGTGATTAGACTACCATAGTGAAAGGGATTTGGAATGGTGTGATTCATCTGGCTTGGTTGATTACTACACGTTGGATGGATTGTCTCTATTCACTCCAAGACATCAACCATATTATCACTCATACTAATCATGAAGTGAATATGGTTGTTGATGGAATTTAAAATAAAATAGTAGGTCAGTATATTACTTGGCTTGAGGATATCCCTGAGGATTTACTCCCCCTTCATATGAAATATTGTAATATGACCCCATCTTTTAGACTCATGTAAGCTCTCTTTTTTATATAATAAATTGTGCTTTGGTCATTTGGAAAAACCAACAATTTTTTTAAAAAATAAACCATTATTTTGAACTCACATGCAGTAGTTACTATACTTAGTTACAATAATCACCACTACTGATAGTCTTGATCCAAACTAATATTTAAATAAATAAAATAATAAAAAAATCCCTCTTATCCCACTATAAATACCACCCCTCAACACCCCTTCTCCTCACACCTTATAAGAATTGAAACTTATATAAATTATACCTAAATCCCTTAACAATAATATTACCCACATCTAAGACCTACTGGTCTTATCAAAAATACTGAATCTAAGTGTCTTAATGAGGTTCCCAAGGAGATGATATTTGACATTTAAAATCCACCTTGTTTCTCTTTTAATTTATTTTATTTTCTTATCCTTTCCTAAAATCCTCTATCCAAAGTGGAATGGTAACTCTATTATGATATATATAATGTAATTTTATTTTTTTAATGGAATATCCCTCACCAAATACTTTCTCATCTCCGACAGAGATTAAAAGGATGGCGAGACAGGAGGCGAACCGAGTGACGGTGCGGAGCGATGGTGCCTGCTAGGGTTTTCTACCGAAATGGTGATTCCTCACTTCCTTGGTTTCAATCGTATCGACACGCGATAGAGGGGAAAGGATCCAGTTCCGAGCGCTACGCCGAGTTCCGTTCGCAAAAATCCGGTGATTTCTGCTGCTTTGATCGCGTCGGCTGGTGGTGGCGTCTCCTCTGGTGAGCGACGGTCTACTGATACGATTCCGAGTAGCTTGAAAAACCTGGAGGCCTCTGCTAATGTTGCATCGGCTGGAGGCATGAAGGTATTCTCCGGTGGGACTATTCTGATGCGAACGGAGGATGGTGCGACGAGGGTTTTGAATAGCGCTGCTGCGAATCCTCCGCACTGCAAATCCCTTAACTAGTGTGCTCGAGATTCTTCTGGACCCATGGAATCTATGAAGGTTCCTACTGGTGCTGCATCATGTGATCAGCACTCCTTTGTTGATGTGATGAAGTATTATTTATCGGATTAGAAAAAGAATGAGGATTCCTGTCATAGAAGGATTCTCTGAAAGGGATCTTTGGATCATGTCGAGGCGAACCCTAGTGTGATTGCTGAAAGGTTGGCATTGGGTGATAATTCATTGATTGCTCACATTGTTCTTTCTAAAGGTGCGCTACCCTGGAAATGTGAAGATTTATTCCATATAATTTCGATGTTGTGGGGATTTTCTAGCTGGAAATGTGTATCCCTTGGGTAGGGTTTCTTTCGCTATTTGTTTCCATCGGCGGATCTCAAGCTTAGGGCATAGAGTTCTGGTTCTATGTTTCTAAAACCAGGATGGATTCATCTGAATGAATGGTCACTTGACTTTAATGTCTCGAATTCAAAAAATGTCTTTGCTCCGGTATGGGTGCGTCTTCATGGGCTTAATTGGGTTCTTTGGCATCCAGAGATCCTGCATGATATTGGAACGACAATCAGAACTCCCATCCGCCTTGATAAGGAAACGAAAGACGTCAGATTTGGGCACTTTTCTAGAATTCTGGTTGAAGTTGATCTCAGATCCACTCTAATTGATATGGTAACACTTTCTATTCCGTCTGATCAAATTAGGATTGATGTTGAATATGAAAAGAAACCTCTTTTCTACTCTAAATGCATGTCTATGGGGAACTCTTTGGAGTTGTGTCGTAAAAATATCACTTGTAAGGAGTGTGGAATGCGAGGACACCCCTCCAATATCTGTCAAAAAAAGGATACTTTGAAGGAATCACCCTCACCAAAGCATGGCATCAAGGACAATGACCCTCCTATGACGGAAACCCCTGATGTGATGCCTCCTTCGAAGGGAAAAGAGTTGATTATTGATTCTAATATGACAAGATCTTATAGTGTCACTTCTAGAGCTCATGAGGTTATCAATTCTGATAATCTGAGTCCTGCGTCAGCACTGGTGGTGAATGACTCTTCATAGATGAATATTCAGAAGCAATATTCTGCGGAACGGAGGAACAACTCTGATGATGGGAAGGAAGTGGCCGAGGTCTCCACTCAGGGAAATGGAGTGTACATGCCTTGAATGTGGGGGGACACTCATAAGGATGATGAGAAAAGTGATAGGAATATGATTACAACCTCTTACAGTGACATTGTTCGAGGAGAAAAGATCAGAATCTCTGACAGTGAGGGTGTATTGCCTACCCCAGTTAAAAGGAAACCAAGGAAAGATTACTCTGCAGTTCTGAGGACAGTGACCACTAGGTCATCCTCCATGAAGGCCAAGGAAAATATATCTATGGAGTAATTGGAGTGAAGGAAGGATTATATCAAATTTCTCAAACAATATGAGCCCCAATCAGAATGGGAGTCAGCCGATGCAGATGATATGACCAGGTATGAATGTGATGCTTATGACTTTTCTGACATGTAATCTCATTATGTTTCTCTTGTTTGTCTCTTCACCTTTCTTTTTATTAATAAATTTGCGGTCCAATCATGCTTGGATATGACTTCTGGGGTATTTTCTCATCTCCTTTTAATTCTAAAAATGAAAACATTATCCGTGATGTGTCGATTCACCGCCTTCATGGATGATGAGTTTTCATTTTCCATTACCACCATCAAGTCTTGAAATAAAACCATTTTTATGGTTAAAAAATATTATAATATGTGTATTAAAACTTATTTAATGTTTTTGAACTGGTATATAAACATAATATTAAATAAAATGATACTAGTTCATGATGGTCATAAAAACCGCCAAAATAAACAAATCATTTTCACTAACATTTTATGTAGTGAATCATCTTAACGTAAAAAAATGATATATGGGATAATTTAAAATATATTAATTATATTAATATCATTTCATTACACCTACAAATAATTATTCCAATTTGACCTGAACTTCCATAATTATACATAAGGGAACTGACTATAAAACCATGAAACAAACGCTCACAAAACAACAAAATTAAACATTATAACTCATCAGAATGGAAATAAAATAACTTAATAAAATTATAATAAATAAAATATATGTTTAAAAGATTATTAATTAATTTATTTATGAATATATTTTTATTACCATGACATTAAGTACACGTGAATAATGCTTTTGGACATACAGTTAGGGCTTCTCATCTCATTTTTATTTATGCGAGATATGACTTATTCACCACTTATTTGTTATGTGTGGTGCATGTATATTGACCTTTGATATATAATATCATGAATCTATTTATATTCGTGTGATTCAATTTTCCATTTGATGATTATTAATTTTATGGGGCATATGATTTGATTGATTATAAGTGGTAAGGGTTTTCTCATGTCACTTTTATTTATGTGAGATATGCATTATTCACCAATTATTTCTTGTGTATGGTGTATGTATAATTACCTTTGATATATAATATCATGAAACTATTTATATTAATTTTATTAAATGATTAATTTGATGATTATTAATTTTACGGGGGCATACAATTTGATTTATTACAAGTGGTAAAGGTTTTTCATCTCACTTTAATTTAAAAGGGACATATGCCATATTCATCACTTATTAACTTTATGTGATGTCCTTTTATTTATTATAATAATTCATTAAATATTTCATTAAATATCTATATTTCTTATATCCTGGATATTATTACTTTCCTAAACTGTATACCAAATTTTCATATGGTGTTTACTTTGAAAGTTATTAGATTAACTTGGGAAATAATGTTAAATCCGTATCTTTTACTCAATATAGATATTTGTTGATAAGGAATATTGATTCATGAATTAAATAGATTATTTCAATATTTTAGTAATTATTTGTAAATGTAGACGTGGGTGGGTCCTAATTATAGATAGCCCCTTGACTCATCAGTAGTCTCATAAGATGACAATGTTGTCCAAATTAAATGGGGTTTTTACCCATAATGATTAAAACATCTTGTAAAAGGTCTTGATGGTAGAGGTACCATAATGTAAGAGATCAGGGAGTCCAAATTATTAAGAATTAAATTCATTAATATTCCATTCATTATTATCCATGATATTTTCACTATGATATTATTCATGGATTCAGATTGTGCTCAAGTTATTGATCAAATGGAATTAGTTTCTAACCATTTACATTGCAATAATGATTATGCCTTATAATATCATGATTGAAAAGTTTTTGATTTATTGGAATGTATTTCAGTTATATATACTTTTACATATTGATTATGTTTCATTTTTTTATTGATTTAGGAAAGCTTCCGTTGTATTTAACCCTTACCAATCATCTGAGATCACCCTTTTATTTTCTCTCCTTTCCCTAGGTTATGAAGATGAAATGATTGAATGAGTTCAATGATAAAATTAATTTCTTTTGTTATGTTTTATATTTTATTACCAATGTTATAAGGGTACCATGTATGTATCTAGTTCTTCAAGACTACTAAACATATTGGTTATTTGGGACTTGAATCTTGTATCTATGCCAATGTAATTCAATAACCAATGACTCTAGGATACCAGGGTAGCGGTTGTCACATTAGGCTTGAATGTAACACAAGATATCAAAGAAATTCATTTTTGGATGTAATGCAATAAAACTCAGTGTTATGTGTATAACACCCCAAGCTTCCACGATACGTTTCCCTTTGAAAAATGTAATAGCTTGTATTGTACGCAACTTCGAGATTCTAACACACCGCGACCAATCAAGCTAACCATTATGAATAGTAATACCCTATTTTTGAAATTTTATAAATTTTATCTTTCAAAATGGACTTCATTTTTGGATTTTTAATATCGAAATTATCTTTGGGTGAGTTTTTGGTATTTTTCTGAAAACTTTCAATTTTTGATGAATAGTGAAAAACACTGTGTTATAGTTTAAAACCAAAATTTTATTTAAATAATTATTTATTTTATTTAAATTTATTTTATGTCAAAATAGATACATAATACCTATATAATTTCAATGTAATTAATTGGAGTCAGTTTATAAAAATTTTAGATATATAAAAATTTTATTGAACTTTTTAACCGTCTTTTACCCACCTCCTAGGAGCATTTGAAAATTTGAATAAAACTTTATTTTACTGCTTTTGTGAATTTAATTTAAAAAATCTGAGAGAAATGGTTGATATCAGTAAGTAAAACGTGGTTCAATAAGATAAAAATAATTTTTGGTGAATAATAACTTTTTGACTTTTATTTACCACGATTAAAAGTAAATAGGGTAATTAAGGGTAAAAATGATATTATTTTTACCCTAACACATGTACTAATTCTATTGGATAAGTTTAATTAGACCAAAAAAAACCTTTGGAGTAAAATATGATCCTTTAGGTTCACTTGGATTAGATGAGGACATTTATTATTATTTAATTCAAAGAAGAGTTAAAAGTGTTAAATTCAAAGCTTAATAACTAAACCATTTTTAATATAGGGTTATACATAAGATAAATTCAATTATAAATATTCATAAAAAATATAAAACTATTTCCTACATAATGGTATTTTATTTATATTTTTTATACATTAAATAATTTAATTTATTTATGACACAATGATGATGCAGTAATTGCATAATTAAAGAAATATTAAACTATTTGATATTACAAGTATCCAAATAAATTTAATTTGAGACTTTTTATGAGTTAAAATAATTTTATAGGTTAATATGACATGTTAGGGATAGTTAAATAATTTTTTTTCGAAGTAATAATGCTGTTATGAATTTAGAAAAAACTAAATACCAAATAGTGTCAAAATTGACATAAAAGAGTTTTTAAAACAAATATTATATTATTAATTGATATTATATTCCTAAAAATATAATGTTCAGACAAAAGAATTATATAATGATAGGTGTATTATTAATGAACCACTTGGGGTTCTATTGGAAGTATATAGTAATTTCATTAACCATATAATATAAAAATACAAAGAGACATGGTAAATGTCAAACTATTTAACTAAGAGTTAAATCTAAAAGATAAGGTTAATATAGTGACCCAAACCTGTCTAAAACCTATTTGTTGAGTGGTTTTAGACCCATAACCACCTTAGCCTTTAAATAATTTATTTTTGATCCATTAGAAACCTAAAATTAGTTTATTATAAAATAATCTTTTTATCTTTTCCTAAGGTTCCCCTCACCCCTCTTATAAAAGGGCACTCCCCTTCCCTCAAATTCACAAATTCAAAGCCCTTTTACTCGTCAAAACTCTACCCAAATACCCTCTAAACTGTCCTAACTTAATGTTATAGGCCTTACTTTAGTAAGAAATCCAACCTAAGGAGCCCTTTTGATCAAATCAAAAGGAAGAACCCGAAGAAGAGGTAAATATTTCATCACCTCTTTCGAGTTCCTTTCTTCTTCCACTTCCTCTTTCTTTGTTGTTTCCATTATAAAATAACAAATCCAGTATATTATATATACTATGATGTTATTATAAATATTATATGACCATATTCATTATTCTATCCATCCTTTGAATTACATGTCACCGTATGTGCGTACGTATGACTTACCATATCCACATCGTGGTGTAATTGTTATTCAATACATTATTATTTGGATGGGTATAATAATGATGTGTAATTGATGTAAATAATAAATATAACATTATAATGATTTTGTATATATGATATACCATCCAATTATATATTATTTTAATATCAAAAGAATGATATTGTCACTCGTACGTACATACGAATTACCGTCTCCACGAACGTGATGAGATTCATTCCCCATCGTAATCCATTCAAGACTAATTTTCATTAGATGATTAAAAAAAATGTTTAAAGATTTAATATAATTCTTAATATTAATAAGATACATCCTATTCATAACAAACACTACTTACGAAACAAAGCATATAAAGGAAAACGAACCAGTCAACACCCGAAACGATGATAATACTAAAATATTATTAACAAAGCAATATTAAAAGATCATATATGATATCATATTAATGTATATGATTCTTTTATCATTTTATAACAATTATTTCACCATTATATATGAGGTTAACCTACCCTCGACCAAGGAAATGTTCAAAGTAAGGGATTTATTATATCACTTTTAATTCTGTGAGATTTTCATTGTTTTCCACTTATTTATTAGATGTGGTATATTGTGTACTGTCATTTGATATATATATTATCATGATTATATTTATATTCATGGTATTCTATGATTCATTTTGTTTTTATTAACTTTTGTCCATACGACTTGATTGATTACAACGAAGTAAGGGTTTTCATCTCACTTCCCGTTTCCGTGAGATTCATGCCATACTGCCACTATTTCCTTTTGTGTGGTGTATGTACTACCCAATGATTGTATTATTTTTGTAATATACCTTAATTTATGAGTAATTAAATCTTCATTTTATGATCCATCTTTCTTGGGATATATGTTTCATAAGTACCAAATTGTTAAGGGAATTTCAAATTTCAATTTTCGCTCATTCGGCTTTACGCATACTTCATTGATTATTTTACTCTATGATTATGTGTTGAATAACTATTTTTATTTGTGTAGTAATTTCCACTCACCTTTATATGGATATAATTTTGATACACATAATCACTCCATTTATAAATTCTCAAGCCATTGATATGAACTTAATAAGAGTAATTTTAACTCAATCTCTATTTATTGAGTTAAACATCCAATTCATTGGTGTTGTTTTTACAAGAATATGTGTGAATGTCCTCTGATTTATTTACACTAAATATCTAATAATATTGATTGTATTTATATTTGTCACACATAATTATGCTGTTGATTTATCCTTAACCTAAGGATACATTCTTTATAAGAGATTTCATCTCAATTTACATTCCATTGAGACTTCTGTATTGTTATACACCAATTCAATTTTATATGGTGTATATAATGTAATTTTACATAGTATATCATGAATACCTTTATTCCCATGATATTATAAAGTTTTTATTACCTCAATTATTTGTATTCAAGTGTCTCTCTTTTCTTTAGGAACTCTAACTAAAATATCATTTTAAAATGTTTTAAAGATTTATTATTCTAAATCCTACTCAATAATGTCCATGTTTTTAAAAATGGGTTTAAGTATTTATTTATATGGACATTAAAGTTTTAAAATTAAAATTCATTTTAAAAGTTTGAAAGTGGTATTAGACACTTTGATTCAAAAATCTATTTTAAACGGCTTCTTGATAAATAGTGATACTTTTAAATGTTTTCAAGAAAAGGGTTTCTCTCAAATAGTTTTGATGATTATTTTCATCTATGCCAATATCATTCATTATTATCTATTGAGGTTGATCTATTATAATAAAATCTTCCATATTGTATTGAATGAGTTATGTTTGACCATGGATGTGCTATTTATATATAATTCATGGCTTGTGGTTAAAATATTGACATTTCGTATTCTAGTTTTAATATGAATGTTCAGATTATGTTTCAAAATTTTTATATGAGGAATGCATTGGAATTAGTAAGTGATGGGTGGAGCCCTCTATAGATCCTCGATGCATCAGTAGGTCTCATGAGACAAACTAGTGTCTTGGCACAAGGCCTTGAACAAATCTTATTTGTAGTATTGGCACAAGACCTTGACTATGTGGTTATGAAAGTATGGAATTATGCATTCTATCATTATTAAAGTGGCTATTGATATTGCATGTGATTATTCGACTAGTAGAATATCCATGTGAATAAGTAAATTGAATTATTTAATTTTATCTTTGCCATATTATGCTGAAGTTCAAGTTTAAAAGGCTTTTGTTTTATTCTTATACATTTCCTTAAATTTTTATGCTTATTTATGAAAGTTACTGCGATATTGTTATCCTTACTGAGCATCTGAGCTCACCCCTTTCTATGTTTTATTTTTCCCAAGATGTGAAGAAGTATATTATGAATGACCTGCAGGGATAGTCTATGAGATCTCAGTGTTGTCTATGGAAACAATGTTGTTGTAGTTTTCCATTTCATGATGTAATGTAAACCTTATGAATGTATCCAGTACTTACAAGGCTACTAAACTAATCGGTCTTTTGAGACTTGATCTTTTGTGATCATTCCAATGATATGTAATAATGCACTGACTCTGGGCTTCTGGGGTCGAGGCATTACAGTGTGCATTGCAAGCTATATCATAGATTGAATTTATTTAAAATAGTAAGTATATTGTAAAGTCTTGGGGTGTTATATTTCATTATATACATGGAATTACGTGTCATATACTCTATTAAATAAAATTTTATTCTTTTAATTTTTTTTAGGTGTTACAACTGATATCTATCTTGAATTTTACGGAACATCATACAATTTCCTCATATTTTCTAAATTCTTGAATCTCTAAATATTTTCTTAGACTTGACTTTATCCCATAAAATAAGAGGTCAAATTTACCTTTAGGATCAATGGAAAAGCCGAATGCGTATCATGCAATTCATGTGAAGTTTTCCTCATACGCCCTAATAAATTCATCTTTATTTTTCTTTAAGATGAGGAAATATATCTCCATTTTAATTTAGAGAGTGTGAGGAAAATATTTATCAATTTTTTTCTATAATTCTTTCCAATCAATCGCTTTGATCTACTCCTCGTGCTTTATAGTTTTGATTAATGTTCACCATTGATCAGCTTCTCCCTCTATATTATAGGCATACAACACGACCTTATCTTTCTCATAGCATTAAAGAATAAATAATATTGTTCCAATGGATTTGATACATTTTTAAGTGGTCAATGTATTATAATATCCACTAAAATTCAAAGGCCTTTATCACATAAAGGTCTCAATTAAAACTTGCTCATTCTTAGGGGGATGTGGGTTTTCCCCCTGATTTGAGTTTCTTTTCAATACTTGAGTTAATTGAGTAAGTATTTTCATGAATTTACCAAATACTACTCCTATCAGATTGATCTTCTCATTTGGGTAGTCATTACATTTTCCTTCACATTGGTTATTGACTCGGTTCCTTCTATTTCCATCCTCGAACAAAATAAAGAGAAAATTTAGGATGTGAATTTTCAAAATATTAATCATATAAAAGGGAAACTATTAACATTTATGGGATAAATCATAAATTACATACATTACTTAACATATGAATTTATATATTTCAATTTAATTTATTGATGGTCTATTTCTTAACATATTTTTTTTGGAAATTTTTGTTCCATTTATAATAGTTTGTAAAGAGATTGTGAATTTTCCAAATAATATCCCCCAGGAGTGTCAATATTGGTGTGCAATAAGGAACATTTTTCATGAATCAAGTTATGATCTAGTTAATAACCAATGCACCCTTTTTTTGGTTTTTAACCCTAGGTACAACCATTCTAAATCCACATCCAATTATAGTATCTAGAAATAGTTTTTTTTCTTTTAAACCACCTATTATACACTTAAATAAAATTTAAAAATATTTTACTATATTTATTTTTATCCCTATAGATTTCACTAGGGTTTTCTAGTCATAATCCCCTAATATAACCAGTCCTTGCTTTGATACCAACTATGACAACCCATATCTTTAATACACATTAATTTAGGATTTATTACACAAAGATACAATTAACACAGTACCAAAATATCATGGGAACTAGTGTATTTAGGTAATTAGATTCATAACACAATAACTTGAAACAAGGGTACACCAACATTATTTAAAAAGTCTAAAAAAATCCTTATATTACATCAATCTTCTAATACTGCATGGGATAAGCTGGACATGTACCTAAGAAAGGGGTGAGATATAAAGCCTAGTAAGGGAATAACCAAAGTATAACTTGATGAAAGTAATACATGTGAGTGAAGAGGCATATCAAGGTTACATAAAAGGGGTGATAATCATAAACTTGAACATCAAATAATGATATAAGATGATAACATCAAGGCAACATTGGAATGTGGAAACAATATAAAACAAGAAATCATAAGCATAAGTCAAGGCTTACAATCGAGACATCATAAAATAGTGTGCTTAAGATGACCTTACATGAAAAATACATGATATATCATTAGATAAAAACATTACCCAAATCATTGGCGGACTAGATAATTCTAGGCCCACCCGTCACATTCATATCATGTACATGCATTTTTGTGCAACATAGAACATATACCCTAAGGAAATATTTAATCAATTTTAATCCCATGATTAAGGAGTGTGTTTCAGACATGTGGAAGTACCCAATTAATTAATTATTGGTATATCTAGGTGAATACCCTTGATTAGTAATGGTGATCTCTATACACAACACAAATGTTTGTCCTGGAAAATCATAGGATAATTTCATTAGCATACTGAATGTACATAAAGGTTTATGGAAGGGTTTAATGAGTGTGAAAGGATATATCTCCCTACTTATGAATCATAAGGATAGTAAATGGATGTGTAAAACATATTCCAATGTGAACAATTATAAATAAAGAAGCACAACTCAAAGAAAGTGATTGAATAAAGAGGAGGAGAAAATCCACTTACTTTTATATAGTAACATCTTAGGTAAAGGTTATAATGAGAGGGGATAAATGATCTATCATTATCAGAACATCAATTGGATAGTAAAGGGATATTTATAAAGGCATCAAAACATAAGAAATATATATTAAAAAGGATAAATACAAATAAATTTCTTGAATGTAAAATAAGAGATAGAGATCCCTTACCTTGATAGGGAACTTCTAAATGCTTGGGAGGAGCTTCCGAAGAGATTAGGAACATATTGGAAGGAATTTAGAGAGATATAGAGAGAGTAAATTCACATTCAATTGGATTTTATTGAAGATGATTTGGAGGTTGGGTGGATATTTATAAAAAAAGAGATGGGAATTATTTATTAATTTCTAAACTTATGTTTTGAAACTTATATTATAAAATAATAAAAACCACAAACCTTCCTATGGGTTTTACCACAATGTCTACCAAACAGGAATATTAAACACCTTGAATGAATTTTGATAGGTTTTATATGGGATGTGAAACAGAAAGGAAAATTCCACTGGGATTTTCAGAAGAGGATGGCTAAGATCATTATTGAAGGTGGTATCAATTTACATAATGTGGAAAAATCCATGAAAGGCATGCAAGAAATATTAACCTAAGAAATTATGGAAGTACCTCACATTAGGAAAGGTTCATGAGAAAATGATATAGGGATGACTGGAGTGAGTGAGATGAAATCACTAGGAGATTATCAGGACTTACAAATAGTATGATTGGTCATCTATAGATCTTAGAAGGTGAAGTCATATGGGTGGTGGGTAATGGAGATATTATTTATTGAAAAGAAAATTGGTTAGGTGAGCCTCTCTACGTTTTGGGGTTCCCATTCCCTAACATTTCATTAAAAGAAGAAATTTTGTTCCTAGAATTCATTAATAAAACTCTCTAACAATAACAAAAGGATTATATTTGAGAGAATTAATTTGATTAATGAGTCTCCAGATGTGTTTTTCAGACTCTTAATCTGGGAACATTGACATCATGGGTTTTTGGGAGATGATACATGTAAGTAGTGGGAATGAAAAATGGGATTTGAAGATCGGGTGTATAGAAATTCCATCAAAAATTAATTTTATGGTGTGCTGAATTAGGAATGAAGTACTTCTTACAAACGAAAACATGTAGAAGAAGGGGGTTCAACTATCTTCCCATAGCTAGTGTTGTGCCTCATAGAGCTATGATACTACTTATAATCTCTTCCTCGAGGGGACTAGGATCTTCGTATCTAGATTATCCTAAGTTAATGGATGGGAATTTCTATATGTAGGGATTTGATATTTGAATTTATCGAGGCTTGGTTCTAGGGAGATGACTTGAATGACATTGAGGTCAAGGCTTGAAGCATGGTTTTTTTCTGCGGGGTGTTAAGTTATATTGTAATGACCCAAAATTCTATCAATGGAAATTCACTTTTTATAATTATTTCATATAGTATAATCACATAAAATCACATTAATAACTCAATAAAAATTTTATAAATGAAGAATGAATAAAATAAGAGGTATTTCTAAAAGTTAAGGAACCTTTATAAGTGGAATAGTAACTTGAACTTTGGAATTGTAATGTGACCCTTGTGAATAGTAAACCAAACAATAGAATAGTAAACTCACCCATATAAGTATGAATAAAATTTAGGCATCCTATAAATGAAAGTATGATATAATTATATCATAGTATAAGTGGATACATGTTTTAAAAATTATTAATTAAGTGTTGGTATTTTTATAAGTTATAAATTTTAATTATAATTTTATAAATAATATTATGATTTAAAAGAAAATTTATTTTCATAAAATTTATTCATAAATTAATATTTTTTTCTTAAGATTTTAAGATAAATTTACGAGACCATATTTAATTTTCGAAAGTGTTATAAAAGCAGTTATAATTTTAATATATATATTTTTTGAGTAAATGATGATTTTAATCAAAAATTAAATTTATCATATTTGGAAAACTATTTTCATAAAATGAAGTTAATTTTTTAAATCTATTCATCAAAAAATGGTTAGGTTAAATTTTTGGGATTTTTCTAAAATACTTGAATTTTTTTTTAATAGTGAAATACTGTAATTTACAGTACAAGTAAATAAATGAATTTTTGAGTAATGTTTGAGTCATGTATGATTTAAGTTACCATTTATTAAAAAATAAAATGCACTAATTAATGTATTTAGTCACAATAATCCTCAAAATTTCTTGTTTTGAGAAAAATAATAAACAATTGATTAAAATAATGAGAAAACACCCCTCTCATCCACTATAAATACCACCCCTCACTATCTCTTCACCTCACACCTTCTAATCTTTGAGAATTGTCCAAATCCTGACCAATATTCTTCTCAAGACCGTCCCCCATGACTAGGATCTATTGGTCACATGAAAATATCAAAACCTTTTCCCTAAGGAGGTTTTCAAGGAGGAGAAATCCAAGTGGTAAATTCCTCCTTCCTTTTCATTTAAGTTATTTTCAAGTTATTTTCTTATTCTCTCCTCCCATACCCTCATCCAAATGGTATGATAACTCCATTATCTCACATATATTTTACTTTTATTATTATAATGCAATAATCCATCATTAAACCCCTCTCCTCTCCCTTTTATTCTAAAACTAAAAATGTCATTTGTGAGCTGTTAATTTATCATCTTCATGGATGAAATTTTTGTATTTTCCATCAACGCCTTCAATGAAGGTCATAAAAGAAATTTTATGGTTAATTTTTTATATATATTTATTAAATCCTATTTAATATTCTTTAATCCTTAAATACACATGGTTTTAAATAATAAAACAAAACAAGTTTGTTGTGAGCGAAAACCGCCCAAAATAATCCAAATGATTATCCCCAACATCCTATATAATGATTCATCCTCACCCAAAATAGCCAAATGAATTATATAAAAATTTAAACTTATTTATTTTCATTAATATTATACAACTTTAATTCTATATTTCTATTTTAATTTTAAATGAATTTTCATAATCTTATACAAGCAAACCGATCATGAAAACTAAGAAAATGAGCACTCCTGAACGATGAAATTGAACGCAGTAACTCATAAAAACAGCTATAAATGAACTTAATAAAATTATAATAAATAAATTTCATGTATAAAATGTTATTAATTAATTAATTAATGGATTTAATTTGATTATCTATGAATTTAAAATCAAGTTTAGAACTATTTCAGACATAAGGTAAGGGATTGTACCCAAACCTCCATTTTTCATTTGGGTTACTCTTTCTCTCTCTTTACCCCAATGTAATGATTATTTATTTTTATAAAATTCTTTTAAATTATATATATATCATCAAAAATCATATATCTAGATCATATTATCCATATTTTATGGGGGAAACACATGTTTTAAACTGTTTCCCTTCTCAATTCTTCCTCACAAGAAAGCCCGAATCAAGAGAACTTCACGATTTCTTACCAATCTCCAAGTGCACTCCATAATCTGTTTTAATCCACCATATTTTTTATAAAATCACTCATTTTATCATAAAAAACTATCTTGTTTCATTTTTTATTTTATTTAAACAAATATGTCTTTTCTGCGTTAAAATGTCTTTAGTATTTTTTTCTTCAACCGCACAAAAATGTTTCATTTCTAAAGTTTCTAAAACACTCATTTTAGATGTTTCCACTTCAATTGGGCATAAATTATCATGATTAATTCCTATTTTAACTTATTAATTTTCATGTATTTTTTGAATCCATTCTTTCATGGACACATTTATGATATGCTCATTTTTTATTCCTTGTGACATGATTATGATACCTATTTATTTACAGGGGTAACTATTATGATTATTATTCTAGTGGAGAACATATTCATGATATTGTAATGATGGGTGGGCCTAGATAGTGATCCAATGAATTGGGTAATGTTTAGTCTCATGAGACATCTTGTTGGGATATGGAGTGGACTTGATTCCTTTATGGTACTTTTTTCACCATGTTATATAGTATTGGAAGATAGCCTTGACTCATGTTTGTGTGATGTTATATGTTATTTATACATTCTTATGATTCCATGTTTATATGTTCCCATATTATAAATTTTATTATTTCTAATATTTATTCATGTTCCATGATTTTTTTCCATCATGTTGTGCCTTCTAACCCATGTGATATGTTTTGTTCCTATGATTATTCTCTTACTGGGATTTTTAACTCATCCATTTTGTTCATGTATTCCCCGGGTTATTCTATATAGATGTATGATCTCAGTGGAAGTTAGGAGATCATTATGGAGATTAAATAAAATATATACTTTTTATTTTGTTTTCATGATGTTTAATTATGTACCTAATCTTCCAAATACACTATACTTTACGGACCCTGACTTGTAATTTGATGGTTAATTATTCTTAAAATTATGTAATAATATGTGTAAAAGGATAGGTATACGACCTTGAACTTAAAATATATTATTCTAGTGTTTTTGAACTAGAATTCAAATTTGATGATATTTTAAGTATATATTTTTAGAGAATTAGAAAAAACTCTTACATAGTAAACTCATACATTACAAGTGGTCACTTATACTTACTATCCATTTTTTCACCAAAGGAAATCCATTTAAAATAAAACATGATTTATTTTCAAGACACATCTTCAATAATTTCATCATGAAATCTTCTGTTTTCCTTACCAATCTTAAGACCTATGAAAAATATTTTAAAACTTGGGATGAGAACAAAATCATAGTAAGGGACATGAAAAGAAAGAAACCATTAGTCTAGTTAAAACATGGCAACCTATTTAATGTTTATTGGGTGAATGAAACAAAACAATTTCACATTAATAACAATCATAATTTTTGATCAAATAAAAACATTAAAACCAATAGAAATAAATTAAAATTCATTTAGGTGACTTATAGCATCATATACATAAAACTATTTCAAACCTCTTCCAATTGGAATAACCATATGGTCAACTTCCAAATTAGAGATCTGTAATCAGTATCAACCTTCGTATAAGCTATATCAGGCTCACTTGTGAGATATAATGGAGATTAACCCTTAATATAAGCTATAATGAGCTCACCCGTGAGCTACAATGCGGCAAAACCCTATGTATAAGCTATATCAGGCTCACCTATTTCATATAATGCTCAAGTACCATTTCATGAATCGCAAAACCCTTTTGAAAACTTCTTCTAATACCATATGAAACACTTTATCATATAGAAATGCCATTTCAATTAAGAACCCATTTTCAATACCAAGATACCCAAAAAATGGCATAAGGGTTTTCTTTTCCTTTTTAAAAACATTAATCCTTATAGAGGAATATATGTATTAAATAATAGTTATGGTGGCGGAGAAGTTGTTGTCGCCGTATATGTTAAAACAAAAAACATTCCTTTTTTTATTTTGTAATGAAAGTAAAAAACTTTGTATAAAAAGATTCCATTTTAAAAACATTAAGTGAAATTAAATATAGATATAAAATGTCTTGTACAATACTTTTATATCCATATAAATAAGTATTTAAATTAATATCACGAAGAAAATATTTGATAATTAAATCTTTAAATGTTCAGGGTGTCCCATACCAATTTGAATATTTAAATATTAATATACATGAATTAATACATTTAACAAAACAATAAATAACATTAGTATAGATAAAATATGGATATGAAATTTCATATTGTCTATATATACACCTTGTAAAAGAATAAATGTTCATATTATCAAGAAATTTCTCAATGAAAGGAGATTAAGAAGAAATCCCTTACCTTGAGTCTGAATCATCACGTACAATAATTATATTCCTAAATAATAAATTTTGGTAAATTTTAACTTTATTGAGAAATTTTTTCAAATTTATTATTCCTTTTATATAACTTAATACCATGTTCTAAAAACTACATAATTATTTAAGTTCATATTGGAGGTTTTATCGATATTCGGTACTCGAGTAAAAATGAACTTGGTAGGATGTCAATAGTCTATGAGGTCATAATTCCATCATCTATAGAATAATATTCATAAAATAATAATTAATTATATATATAAGTTATACTTTTAAATCAATTCATTAAATATGGATATGAAAAATGAACAATGTTACAATTATAGAGATGGTAAGTCATACGTACGCATGAGTAATGTTTCCATTTTCTATTTATCATTATGAAAATAAGGTTATTATTATTTTAACTTTAAATAATGATAATAATATTATTAAGATCATAATAACAATTTAAATATAATTATATATGTCATACAAGTTATGTGGTGAATAAAAATGATTCACATCGCTTCGTGGAGGTGATAATTCACACTTACGCACGAACGACATTATCATTTTATGTGCATGGAAAGTAAGAACATAATTGAAATTTTTTTATTTTAAAAGGTTAAATATGTCATGAGTATCATATATAAATATTTATTCCATCATTATAACTCATATTGATATATGGTAATGAAAAGAAAACTATATTAGTTTGCGAGGTGGTAGTCTGCCACACACATGAACAAAATGTTCATTTCCCATTTGATGAAATTGGAGATGGATTTAGGTGATGATATTACCATAAAAAAATCTCATTATATTTATGATATTATATTTATTATTTAATATTATAATAAGAATATTTAGAGGAAGTGGAAGAGTAAATAAAAGAGAAACACTTAAAAAAAAGATACCTCTTCTTCGATTGATCACCATTGAAGATCACCTTAACACCTCTAAAGAGGGTGTTATACATAAAATAAGGCTTCAAGAATGTGGGTAGGGATTATAGGAAGGGTTTTGGGAATATATTTTATGAACCAAAAGGTTTTGGTAGTGTGATTAATAGAGAAAAATTGGTGCATTTTTATAAGAGAGGGGAGGGCCACCCTTGAAAACTATTGAAATATTAAATTAATATAAATTTAATTTTGGTTTCAAATGGTCCCAAAATTATTTATTTAAAATATATGATGATTTTGGGTCGAATAAAAATCATAATATTAAAATTATAAAGGTTTTTTATATTCTTTAATCCTTATCTTTTTGGTTTAACCCTTATTTTACCCTTTTTAATCTTACCATGGTATTATATTATTTACACTTTGTGGGTTAATGTAATTACCATAACATGTCAAAAGACCCAAAAAAATGACATTTATGACATATTTATACTTATCATAAAAATTTGGACAAAAATTATATTTTTTTGAATTTAATGTCATTTAATAAAATTTTTTATATTTTAAAATACCAATAGTGTCAATTTAGACACTATTCATTAGTTAAATTTTAAAAAATATCATAACATCAAGATAAGTTAAAAAAACGATTTTATATCATAAAAACATGTAAAATATATACAAAAAATTAGTATATTACATAAATTATATCAAATAATATTTATTTTAATATTTATAAAATCATTTATTTGATCTTGTATTAATTAGTAAATTACTACATCATCTTTATGTCATAATTAAATCTAATTATTTAATTTTTAAAAATTATAAATAAATAACCATGATGTAATTAATCTTTTTAGATTTATAATGAATATTTATAGTTGAAGAGATCACATGTATAAATCCATATTAAAATATTTTACTTTTTAAAAACAAAAGTATAACAAAAAATGGTTATTCATTGAATATAATATTATAAATGAATTAAAGTCATTCAAGTGAATCCAAGTAGTCCTAAAATCGACCCAAGGATTATAATTTTTGGGATACACTTATATAATTAAATGTGGACAAGTATTATGTTTTTTTTGTATTATTATAATATTATTTTTACCTTTAATTGCCAGATTTACCATTAACTATGGTAATTAAAATAATTACAAAAGTTATTATTCATAATTTCTAAAAAATAAAAAGGACCTATTTACATAATATGGAGCTTATTATTCCAAATATGTAATTAATTTTACCAAATTAAAAATATAGAAGTTTCAGTTTTTAATTTAAAATGAATCCCTGTTGTCAAACAAGAAAACGAGCTTTTTAAAAGTAAAAACCATCAAAAGATTGATATGCATTTATATCAGATTTAAATGTGAAATTACTTTAAATAAACAACATTATATTAAATGATAAAAAAATTATTTAATTATACTTTAAAACATATTAAAAGGATAATATAACTAGATAATTAAATTAGATGAAAATACATTTTTTGTATTAAAATGTAGTTTATTTGTACTATTCATTAAAAAATGATTTTTATCATAATAATACCCAAAATTCAACGAAAGTAAAATTTTATGTCCTGATTTAAATTAAAAAGATTATTTTTTCAAATAGAACATATAATAGTGACAAAAACAATATTTAAATGGGGTTCTCCATCAAAAGGCGGTATAACTGCATTTTTGAAAAAATGCTTCTTTTATCTGAAAAATTGAATTTGTTGTTATATCATGTCTAAAAAACATATATGATTAATTTTAAACATTAAATTTAATATATTAAATATATATTTCATTAATAAAATCTATCAAGAGTGATCTTATTATTTTATAAACTCACTTATTTTCTTTTAAATAGTTTTTCATAAAAATACATCCTTTATATTCAATCGGTTTTTATTTAATCTTATAATTAATGTGGTAACTAATTAATAATTATATAAACATGTGTATACAATATTTTCATAATTCAGTTAATACTTTTTATTCCCACCATTCTAACAAACATTTTATAATGGAAACATAATAATATTTAATTATTCATTTAAACTTGATGTGGTGTATAGTGTACACTATCAAACATTGTGTTTCCTTTTAAAAAATATGGTTGTTACATTATCCCCCATTTTATTAATTTTGTACTCTAAATTTTAATTTGGATTTAGTAACTATGGTTTGACTCTTAAAAATACCTTTATTTGATTCCCACATCAGAAAAAGGATTAATAAAACTTCCACTTTAAAAGAAATAATGGTCCGTACGAAGGTCACCTAAGATAATACATACTAGGATTCCATGTAGGAAAAAATGGATATGGAATAAAAAATAATCATCATGTTCTGATGGAGAGTTATAGAAAACATGATCAAGAAAAATTTAATAATTAGAAAACCACAAACTTATGATGGGTTAAATGGTCTTTGATTTCATGGTAGAAAAAGTAAATAGAAAACATTTTTTTAAGATCCTTTTAATAAAAATGAGGAATTATTTTACTACTTAGAATAAGAAAATAATAAAATATACTTAGTTTAAAAGTAGAGTTTCATCATTTAGTCAATTTTCACCATAAACTCATATTTTTCTCCAAATGATGAGTATTCAAGAATAATCAAATTCTATAGAATCACATAATCCACAAAATATTAACTATAAATTTCTCCAATATTTAAACATTAACCAAAACCAATATGGTTAGGATAAGATAAGATAATTCCCTAAAAAGAATATTACTTTATAAGAATAAATACTATTTTTAATATCATAAATTAAATAGTAATATCCAAAGTTCAACCAAGACTATTCAACCAATAACATTACTTAAAATTCATCAAAACAATCCAAACTAAGATTAAAACCGAAAATTCAAAAGAATTTGATTACCTAATATTACAAGAAAATTTTAACATTTATCTCCAAATAACATCAACCAATCTTAATGTATTATACCAAAAAGTAATTAACCGAATCACATATTCTCCAAGATAGGTTAATCATTTCCATAAATAACCCAAATTTCCATAAGTCCACAATAAAAACATATATTATTCCAAAATAAAATTCAAACATTACTAATCAAATAAAATACCATAGTATTCTATTTTCCTTAGGCATATAGTGGTCTCAAAATAGTGAATGTATTCCAAAATAACATTTATCACATAATAAATAAATCATTTTCCAATACCAAAGACATCCATTTGATAAAACATAAGTTCCCAAAATCAACTTACAAAATATTTTAACTAAAAAAATGTAGTCATACTATCCAGAGAATTTACACAGGCTAATGGCAGGCGATGCACCCTTTCCCCCCTTCAGTTGTGGGTTCGATCCCTGTGTCCTTACTGGACATGATGGGTTGTCACCCATCCTGTGGGTTTTTATTTTTCTATAATTATATAATTTTTATAACATTCCAAAAATGAGATAAAAACCTCAGAAATAACTATAACATATTTTAACCTAAAGTTTTATCTCATGGCTTTCATTTTGCATCCCAAAAAGTAATAACCCATAATTACCTAAAAAATAAATGTCTCCAAAAATACCATTAATCACCTTAAAATTTTGGAACATAAAGACTCAAAAGGGATTTCTACGAAATTGAACTTATGATAAACTTGAAAATTATAAACTAATATGATATCCCTATCTCTTAAGAAGACATCCTAATCTCTAAAGTTTCCTAAACCATCATCTGATACCAACTATAAGGCCCCAAACTTAAACATATATTATTGTAGTGTTTTTGAACATGAATTCACATTTGAGGATCTTTTAAGTTTAGAGTTATAGAGAATTAGGACAAACTCTTACATAGTAAACTCATAAATTATATTTGGATACTTATACTCAATATCCATTTTTTCACCAAAAGAAACCTTTTTAAAATAAAACAAGATTTATTTTCAAGGTACATCTTCAATACCTTAATCTTGGAATCTTCTTTGTCCTTACCAATATTAAGACCTGTGGAAAACATTTTAAAACTTGGGATGAGAACAAACGCTTAGTAAGGGACATAAAAAGAAAGAAACCATTAGTCTAGTTAAAATATGGCAACCCATTTAATGTTCTTTGAGAGAATGAAAAAAAATATTTTCACATGAATAACACTTATACTTTTTTCTTAAATAAAAACATTAAAACCAATAGAAAGTAATTAAAACTCATTTAGGTGACTTAGAGAATAATATAAATAAAACTCTTTCAAACCACTTCCAATTAGAATAAAAATATGATCAACTTAAAAATTGGATATCTATAATGGGGATCACCTTTCATATAAGCTATATTGGGATCACCTATGAGCTATAATGGGGATCAACCCTTCATATAAACTATAACAAGATCAACCGTGAGCTACAAAGGGGCTCAACCCTTTATATAAGTTATGTCAGGATCACCCTTGGGCTAAAATGGGGATTAAAAATTCATATAAGCTATATCGAGCTCACCCATTTCATATAATTCTCAAGTACCATTTCATGAATCACAAAACCCTTTTGATAACTTCTTCTAATCCCATATGAAACATATTTCCGTATAAAAATAACATTTCATTTAATAAACCATTTTCAATACCAAGATACCCAAAAATAGTAATAATAGATTTCTTTTCATTTTTAAAAACATTAAGGCTTATAGATAAAGTCAAGTATCAAATAATGGTTATGATGAAAAATAAGTTGTTGTTTTCGTATATGTTAAAACAAAAAACATTCCTTTTTTCATTTTGTAAATAAAGTAAGAAAATTTTTATAAAATGATTCCATTTTGAAAACTTTGAATGAAATTAAATATAGACATAAAACATTATTCTAATAAACTTTAATGGATTCAACATAGGTTTATCCTAAGTTAAATTAATACATCTCATAACCTAGGGACATACATAAAAGGAATGGGCGAGCAGAAGGCCCAATAAGGGCAAACAAGGGAAAGAATTTACTTGTGATCTTGAGGAATATCAATAAGAACTTCATGAAATACATAAATACATGATAAATAGGAATATAATAATAATAATAACATGAATAATAACTTTTAAATGTTTCTAAAACATTTACTTTAAACATTCATAAGCATATCACCAATGTTTTTCACCGAGGTGGCATAAAAATTACCAAGGTTATTCACCAAGGAATCGTAAAACATGTCATATCTAGAGATTAATTTATTTACCCAATGCATTAGAGTGATATCAGGGAAGAAACTTCATATGTATTAATTAATTTGAGACACATATATCATAATAGAACATTTCATAAATTACCCGTGGAGAATAAAAGAAATAAGTTTCATATCAAAATCATGGTGTTTTAGAAAGTGCTTAAAACAAGATCATTTTGTCATTTTAAACCCACAGAAAAGGAAGGTGGGTTTCATGTATGTTAATGAAAAAATAAAATAGAAAATTTTAACATATATTTGAATAAACCTATAGAATAAATAGTTTTATGTATTCCGAAAATAAATTAAAATAATTTCTTAAGAAAAAGAGAGAAATTTTGAGAAGAAAATTCTGCAGCATAATGGGTATGAAAAATGGTTTTAGAAAACATTAAAAATATAGGGTATAAGGGTATCCCATTAATAATACAATATTATTACAGTATAGGGATATAATAAAATTTAAAGAAGAATATAGTATGGAAATTTGAAATACATACCACATAAAAAGATAACTTGAAAGGAAAAGGGAAGTTGAGATTTCCCTAACCTTG
This sequence comes from Viscum album, assembly GCA_963277665.1. NCBI lineage: Eukaryota > Viridiplantae > Streptophyta > Magnoliopsida > Santalales > Viscaceae > Viscum > Viscum album. The sequence continues at coordinate 1,769,970,232 of OY728153.1, read as the reverse complement.
AAGAGTAACTCCTAAAACTTGAAGATCAGGACCTCAGGGGATTAAAGACACATTGGGAGGAATCATTGATAGGTAGTACTATTAGATATACACAAATAATTATTTTAAATGAAAAGAAACCCTGAAATGGGTGGGTATTTATAGAGAAAGTAAATGATTTTTTTATTAATTTCCTTAGACACCTCAGTAGTGGTATTTGAAAAAATATGGGCTTTACCATAGTATTCACCCATGTTATTGGCCACATGGGACACCTATTACATTATTTTAATACACAAGAGTTGACCAGAATTTTATAATACTCATTAAATCATTATGACATAGATATGATGTCATTAAATATACTGAAAAACTCAAACATTATTTTTACTCTTCACGAAAATATAAAGTATTTTATAAAATTATCATAAATTCAATGTAACCTAATATTGAAATTATAATTTCAAAAATGAAATTTATTTATTCATAATAATTCTATCAATATGATAAATTTAACTTTTAACTATAAAAATACTTATTTATTAAAAATAATAGCGGATAGAAAATGCATAGTAAAATTTATGACATTTGAAATAAAATAAAATTATTTTATCATTTATAATTAAAGAGGAGTGTTTATATTAAACTATTTAATTACAATAAATATTATTAATAAAAACTTAGTTTAATATAATAATTTATATCTCCTTGAAAATTAAAATTTTTTCCCAAAAAATCAATCTATCAAATTCCATCTCAATTTTTTAGAAAAACTATTCTTAAAATGAAAATGGTGAAATAAAAAATTTATTTAAATAATGGGATTACATTTTAAGAAACCGGGGCCTCAACACATAACCCCTTATAACAACTACATACGACTTAAGGGTATGGTGTGTGATGGTTATTGACTCTTGGGGCGACTTGGAAAACATTTCCCAAGTTGTAATCTCTACTAACTTAAAATTATCCCATTAGTAATTTAGTTACAGATTAACATGTAGAAGTTCAGCTTGGGATTGGTCAAGAGAGAAGACCAGTAATTCTACCTCCTTCCCAAGCTCCAAAAAACAATCTTCACATGACACAATTCTACTGGATGAGGCCATAAACTCTTCTTTCTACATTAATTAATGACTATCATTTATATTTATAATACTAATTATATTATTAAAATTAGTATTAAGAATATTATTCCCAATAGTCATATTGACCAATGGTCATAATTGACCAAAAATCATATAATAGTCAAAACCCAATGGTCAAATTTCAATTATAATCACTTCATTATTAAAGGGATACATTTTTGTTGGGTATAAAATAATATAACACACATTTTCAGGAAACAATTTTCATTTGAAAAGTTTGGGTCATTACACTACTCATTTCTACCACCCCTACACAATGAATAGACCAAAATGAATTTCAACTCCAAGACTAAAAAAATTGATGACCAATGGTTAGTTAAGGACAAAACAATCTGTTACCAATTGTAACATCCTTCCCCTCCTCATTATCTTGAGAAGGTATAAGGACATTACTTGGACTTAAGCAACATTCCCAAGGCACTAAAGTCTAGAAATAAATTCCAAGGGTTTCAATACTAATGGGGGATGATTTTCCTTTCAAGAAATAAAATAACCCATCCAAACATGCCATAAAAAATATACCTCTACATGATATATGATAATAATGTATAACAACTTAAACCAATATCATTGGTAGAAAAATCAACCCACAACAGAGTACCACAATGGAGGACAACTAACATCAAAGTACATAATAGAAGAAAAAACTAACAAAACTTAATGAATACAAACATAAATACAATATCTTGATATGATAAATACTCCAACACTAATATACAACTCATGTATCACGATGCACCACTAAAGAAGTGTAAAACTTTACCATTTCTTGTGTCCCGATAAACAAAATTTGTAAAAGCACCAAAGTGCCATAGGATGGGTGAGTAATGAAACTCAGTAGGATTTCCATAAATGACTTCCCCACTCACACTAATAGTATAAAATATGTTAGAACATTTATAAAAAACAATTTATATAAAAAAAATTAAAACAAATAATCACAAAACCAAAACTATTTTTAAACAAAATAGTTTTTCAAACCAAAACCGTTTTCCATGGAAAGAAACCAAACAAGTTTTCAAAAAATTTCATAATTTCAATTTTTTCATAACCTATTACATTTCATACAACTAAACACGTACACTCTCAAACACAAAATCTCGGTGTTACCTTTGACAGTGGAACTTCACATTCATAACCTATCCCTTTTATGGTGGTACTTCATGACCAATATCCATCCCATTCAACTAACATTTAATCACTTAAGCCAACCACATGAAAATAAATCTCTACCGAACCATTTAAATAAAACCATCCTTTTATTAAAACCCCTTTTTTCAGGAATAAAAACCAAATAACCATTTTAAAATAATTATTTTAAAATCATGTTTTAAAATCCACTTTTTACCAAAATACCCAATCTACACAATTCCATAAATCCTCACCAAATAATGTTTCCATCAATCAATTACACAAAAAATTCACAAAAAATTCAAAGAAAAACAATCAATTTAAAACTAATCCTTAATGTTCTAATAATAGGAGTCAAGAGTGAATCCACCTACCTCAATAATTATGGTGAAAATGAATAGCGACATGAAAACACCCACAAAACCAGGTTGAATAAAAAAACCCACCTTATATCTCTTCCACTAACCTAAAAAAGTATAAATATAACTATGATTGGAATAAAAAACCTCAAATCTATCCAAAATATACTTGATCTATGAAAATGATAGAGGGAAACAATTATATCTAAGAAAAACCACCAAAAACCTCCATAAATGAAGACTTACCACATGAATCAGGCTTCGACACACCAAGAAATGTCTCCGAACTACTTTCGATTCTATGGGGAGAGGTTATAAAACATTTGGTAGGAATAATACTCAAATTTGGGTTTATTTGGAGAGAAAAAAAGGGGTAAAAACACAATACCGACCAAAATCCACTTTTTTGGGATCTTGTTTTAAACCATGAACAATTAGTTACATGGTTAGAAAAACCGTTCACTAACCGTGAGCCAACATATGACCAAAGAGGACCCCACAAGGTTGGACTACATTTTTAGAAAAATTGTGCACCAACAATGAAAAATCCAACCATCCCACAATACATGGTTTCTCTTAGGCAGCCCCACAGTTTGGAAAAACCATGCGCCTGCCCATACACCCTCCCTTTAGCCCCCATATCACTATGCAAGGTTTCCTGTAGGAGTTTCATAGTTTCCACAAAACATGATCAAATAGATAACCTATATAAAATTCCCAAAAAAATTGCAAAAGGTTTCAAAACCCTCCCAAACATCACCCAAACACTTTATATACTTAAAATAAATAAAAGAAGGGTTACTTACTTGAAACCGGGGGTGCTACAACACATATTCCATTTAAATAACCAGATAAGGCATAATCAATATGGAATGGTAAATAATAGAGAACCATTCCATTTAATCAATAAAATCATAATGAAATACATCCATAGATTTTTTCATAGTGGAAATTTAATGGATAATAATAACTGAATCTAAATGATGGTAATGACTAATTATTAGATCCCATGTTTCCCAATTACATAGAACCTTTACCATCAAGACCTTTCACAAGATGGTTTAAAATCGATGAGTATAAACCTTTTTAGCTATGGGTTGCTAACCGATTCGTCTCATGAGACTACCAATGCATCAAGTGGATTACTTTAAAAGGTCCCCAATCCATTCATATCAGTCCAAATAATTCCTCATATATCAAATAATCAATTTAATTCATAAAAAATGTACCTTATCAAATTTCTGTATTGAGTAAAGAATACAGATTTATTAGTATTTACCAAGATAATAAAATAACTTTCAAATAAAACACCTTATGTAAAAATGGTATACATTTTAGGAAAAAACCATATCCATGATAAATAATGTGGATATTTAGGGGAAATTTAATGTTCTATGATCACTAGAAAGTAAATAACTCAAGGGGAAGTTAATGAGTAAAAAAATGATTCATGGAATTGAATGTCAACACTATCATTGTTAGAAATAATCATAATCCATATAGAGTAATAATAAGGATGGTATCAATACCACATATACCCATTGGAGTATGGATAAGGGTTTTTTTTGATGAACTAAATAAATATCTTTAAAAACATTCTTGTGGAAAATATTATTTTCATTTTTATTTTTTTTAAATTATTTTCTTTGAAAATATCTTTTAAAAATATTTTCTTTAAAAAAATATTTATAAAATTTCAAAGTAAGCTTTAAATAAATGACAATGGGTAATTCCGTGTGAGGTAAAAAGAATATTCCATTTTCATTGTAAAAAGGTTAGAAAAGTGACTTGTTCAGAAAAAGATAAGAAGATTCATTTGAATTTTTTTTAAAAAATAAAATAAGGGTAAAATATAATTTTTAATAAATAATCTTAAGAAAGATAAATATTTTTTTAGAAAACATGGTTTTGTAAGAAAATAGATTTCTGACCAAAGTGAGAAATAAAGTCAGATTTTATTAAAACAAATTAAATACTTTTAAGTACAAAAGAGTGGGAAAATGGTTCTATAAATTGAAAAATACCATGAATAAATATTGGATAAAAAACTTTAAGGGTTTATTTGGAAATTTTAATGCAATTTTCTTCAACTAATATTCAAGAATAAACAATCTCTATTAGAATGAGACTGTGAAATAAACCCTTAAAATGATAATAATGTTGAATTGATAATTAATAAATGAATTGATTGTGTGTATCAACTATAAATCCAGATAAAAAAGATTAAATAAAACAATATATAGTAAAAAGTCATTATACACATAATCATATAATATTAATGACAATGAGGAAGTAATATAACCAAATAAAATGGAATTGAGTTATGAAATTGTTTACCACTTGGTAAATTTTAATTCAAATCCCCTTAGATGAAATAATTAAAATTGAAACATAAAATACCATTAATAATGAATTATTAATGTTTTTACATGTCAAGGGTCAGTATATACACCATATAAAATTAATTAGGTTTATAACATTACAATATTCCATAATGAAATGAAATTGAGACAAAATCTGTTACCTCACGCTTTCATTTTGGTCGTAATTGATTTAACCTCTTGTATAATTGTTTTAAAAATTTTATTAACTTATAAAATAACCATATTTATATTTATTATATAATATATAATCATTTTATAACATATTATTACCCATTTTTTAATAATCTATAATTATTTTCATTGTTTAGGGTAATAACTTTCTTTTTTTGAGTATGTTTTGACATTTTATTTTTTACTCCTATTACTTCAATCATGATTTAATAATATCCAGAATTTAAAATGTTATTTAAATACTATATATATTTAGTATATATTTATTTAGAGTAATCCATAAAATTTAGTGATAGGAAATGAAATGCACCGTTCATGGAGACGGTAGACCATACGTACACATGAACGTTTCTTTCATTTTCTTGTCATATTAAAAAAGGAAAATTAAATGATATATATGTATATTATAATTATATTATCATATTTATTTCATATATATAACATATGTTTATTAAACCCATAATTAATACATTCTATGTAAAGTGTGAATGAATCCCATCGTTTCGTGAGGTAGTAGTCCGTTGTACACACAAATGACATTATTATATTCCCCCAAAATGGAAGTCTTGAAGGCATGTGTTATGTAATAATTAAAGAATTATAATATATCATAAATATAATATATATCATATAAAACAATATGGTCATCATTATTCCCAAATTTTAAAGGTGTTAATGAAAAAATGAACGACATTAGTTTGCGAGGCGGCAGTCCTCCGTACACACGAACAATGATTTCATAACCTATTTGATAGAGGTGTGAGAATTGGTATATATTAACTTTAAAATAAAAACACATAAGTGTATTTAATATAATTATGTTATTATATAATCATGATATTAAATTAATTTAATGACTTTTAGGGAGAAATAAAACAAAAATGTTCATTGATGAACATTACCTCTTCTTCAGGTATCTCCTTTTAGATTACACCAAAGACCTTCATTGGTTGTATTTATGAACAAATTAAGGATTATAGGATTATGCGAGGGAAGTTAGGAAGTTAATTGGACAGTTTTTTATGAGATAAATGGCTTGAGATATGTGAATAAGTGAGGGGAGTGAGTTCTCTTTTATAGTGGAGGAGGAGTGACATTCTTGTAAATACCAAAAGTAAACACTATTGGGAGGTCTCCCTTAGCTCATGTGACTCTAATAATGTAACATTTTCTATAAAATAGGTCATATGGTATAAATATGGAAATAAAATTTGTTTTAGAAAAGTATTGGGTCATTTCCAAATCTCATCTTTTAATATTAACCACTAAGTAAACTCATTTTTACCTTAATCACTGTGATTAACATTAACTATTTTTCTAATAAATTTGGCCAAAAATTATTTTGAACTTATTAAAAATTAAATAATATTCTGATTAAAAATATGAAATCCATTTTTCAAAATTCAACTTTCATATGTGGTAGAATTTAATTTAAAATATATCTTACAAATGTGATGACAAAGCTGGTTTTTAAAGTGAAAATGTTCAAAAGTTTGAAATGTTTTTATATCCAAATTCACTATGAAATTGAATCTAATGAACTAAATTAGATTAATAGATGTATAATTTATCTTTTTTTAACTTTATAACCAATTTAAAATATAATTTATCATTATGAATAATTTAGAAGAAAATTTAATTTTCTGTTAAATTCAGTATTTTTCACTATTCATCTAGAAATGAAACTTCTTAGAAAAATATCAAAAATTAACCCTAAGATAATTTAGAAATTAATCTTTAAAAAATGAAGTTTATTTTTTAAAATAAAATTTATAAAAGTGTCAAAATTATTTTTTAAAACAAGTGTTCCTTTAAAAGGATACAAAAGTGTCTTGAAAAATACAGCCTTTTATGCCTAAAATTGGATTTGTTCTTATGTTATTACCATAAAATCTACTGGATTAATGTTATATTTGTTATTGAATATATAATATATAAAATTCATTAATATCATTCATTAATAGTAATTAATTTAATTAATTTAGATAAAACACATTTGGTGTATAAAAATAGTTTTGTATAAAAAACTTTTCATTTATATTCAATTGGTATTTATATTTATTTCTAATTAATTGGTAACCAATGAATTTAACTATATATTTTATAAGTCAGTTAACAATTTTCATAACCACCAATTTAATAGCTAGGAGATAATTATCATTTTACATAATAATATTAATAGTATTCGTTAAAACTCAGGATTAACATCCCAATATTTTATGATATGTATCTTATTAAATTAATTTAATTAATTCAATAGCTTACATTACACGCAACACTGAGATTAAACAAACCATGATATACTATTAAATATTAACATGACCATTAGAATGATAATGCGACCTTTAGTAATGGTAAATGAGAAATTATAATAATAACATCTCATATGAAATTATAAATAAAATTTAGGTATATCATAAATGAAGATATAATATATTTATATCACGTGATAAGTAAATAAATGTTTTAAAAACAATAAATTAATTGTTGATATTTTTATGAATTTTAAATGACTTTTTACAATTTTATATTTAATATAATGATTTAAAAGAAAATTTATTTTCATAAAATAGATTCATAAATTAATATTTTGTTGTCTTATAATTATAATATAATTTTATGTGACCTTAACTAATTATTCAAAGTGTCATAAAATTAGTTATAATTTTAAAATTTGTATTTTTCAAATAAATGATGATTTTAATTTGAAATTAAATATCTCATATTTATAAAATTATTTTTATAAGATGAAGTCCATTTTTGAAATCTACACGTTGAATTTGTTTTGGGTGAATTTTTGGGGTTTTTATGAAATAGTTGAATTTTTGGTGAATATTGAAATACTATAATTTACAATATTTAACATTTTATGAAAAATACAATAATTTTTTAGTCATGGATGATGTAATAAAACATTAGTTTGAACTAAAATAAATTATTTACTATACTTATTCACAAGAATCAATACTATTGACAGTTTTTATGGAAAATTATAAATAAATGAATAAATTAATTAAAAACACTCCTCTCCTCCTACTATACATATGACCCCTCAACACCCCTTATCCTCACACCTTCTAAGACTTTAAGCTTATCTAAATTCTTCCCAACTTCCTTCCAAATCCTCTTACCCATGTTCCAAATTAGTTGGTCTTACCAAAAAACCAAATCCAAGTGTCTTAAGTAGGTTCCTAAGGAGACGACATTCAAGAGGTAAAATCCTCCTTTCTCTTTTAATTTCCTTTCTTTTCTTATCCTCACCAAAACTCCCCTTTCCAAATTCTCATGGTAACTTCAATATGATATATATACTATAGTTTTAATGTTTTAATGGAATATCCATCATTAAATATATTCTTCTCTCCTTTTAATACTAAAAGTAAAAACATTGCCCGTGAGGTGTCGATTCACCGCCTTCATGGACAACGAGTTTTCATTTTTCATTAACACCTTCAAGGATGGACATAAAATAATTTTTATGGATAAAAAAGATCATAATATGTGTATTAAAACTTATTTAATGATCTTTAACTATTATATAAGTATAATATTAAATAAAATAATACTAGTTTGTGATAGTTGTAAAAACCACCAAAATAAACTAAACATTTTTCATTAAAATTTTATATAAAGAATCATCCTCATGTAAAAAAATGATATATGGGGCCATTTAAAATCTTAAAAGTATATTAATACCATTTCATTCCACTTCTATAGAATTATTCCAATTTTATAAGAACTTCCTTAATTATACTTAAGGGAACTGACCATGAAATGATGAAACGAACGCTTCCAAAACAACAAAATTAAACATTATAACCCATAGAAATGACAATAAATTAACTAAATAAAATTATAATAAATAAAATATATGTTTAAGAGTTTCTTAATTAATTAATTAATCAATTAATCTAATTTGATTATCCAGTACATCAAGTACAAGTGCAGAATGATTTCAGTCATAAGGTAAGGGTTTTTAATCTCACTTTTATATCTACGTGATATACCTTATTCAAAAATTATTTTTTTTGAGCGGTGAATGAACACTACCATTTGATATACCATTTCATGAATTTTATTATATTAATGTAATTAAATGTTTTATTTGATGATTATTAATTTTATGAGGCACATGATTCGGTTGATTACAAAAGGTAAGGGGTTTCTCATATCACTTTTATTTTTTGTGAGATATGCCTTATTCACCACTCATTTCTTATGTGCGGTTTATGTATACTAACCTTTGATATATTATATCATGAAAATATTTATATCCAGGGTATTAAATTTTTCACTTTATGATTATTAATTTTATGGGTCATACAATTCGATTGATTACAAGTGGTAAGAGTTTTTCATCTCACTTTAATTTCTATAGGACATATGCCATATTCATCACTTATGTGTACTGATGTTTTGTTTATAATCATCATTAATTTAATAATTTATTAAATATACATATTTCTTATATCATGTATATGGTTATTTTTTAATCCATATACCATTTTTTCATATGGTGTTTACTTTGAAAGCTATTTGATTAACTAAGGAAATAATATTAAATATGTATCTTTTACTCAATATAGATATTTATTGATAAGGAATATTGATTCATGAATTAAACCAATCATTTCTATATTTTAGGAATAATTTGGACTTGTAGACATAGGTGGGCCTAGTTATAGATATCCCCTCGATGCATCAGTAGTCTCATGATATGAAAAGTTGGACAAATTAAATAAGGTTTTACCCATAATGATTAAACTATCTTATGAAAGGTCTTGACGGTAGAGGTATCACGATGCCTGAGATAATGGCATCCAAATTATCAAGAATTTCCTTTATTAATATTCCAGTCATTATTATCCATGATATTCTCACTATGACATTATCCATAGATTCATATTGAGTCAAGTTATTGATCAATTGGAATTTGTTTCCTATCATTTCAATTTCCATAATGATTATGCCTTATCCTCTCATGATTGAAATGTTTTTGATTAAATGGAATGTATTTCATTTATATATACCTTTTTATATTGATTATGTTTCATTTCTTATTGATTCATGAAAGATTCAATTGTATTTAACGCTTACTAAGCATCTAAGGTCACCCTTTTATTTTTTTTGCTTTCCCCAAGTTATGAAGATGAAATTATTGAATGAGTTCATGGATGCAATTAATTTCCTTTTTTATGTTTTATATTTTATTACCAATGTTATAAGGGTATCATGTATGTATATAGTTCTTTAAGACTGCTAAAATGATCTTTCCTTTGGGATTTTAATCTTGTATCTATGTCAATGTAATAAAATAACCACAGACTCTGGGATACTGTGTCAGTGTTGTCAAAGTTGGTATTAGTGAAATTTTAGTACAAACCATGATATTTTTTTAAAAAAAACATAACCAATATAAGAAATATGATAATTCCTTATAATATTTAAAAAATATCACCATTATAAGATTTTTTATTTTGTGTCTAAATTCTCATGATGATTATGGGATAACTCAGTGTGTTCCATTATTTACTGATGAATCCCAATGGAAGGAAATAAATAAATACCCACATAAAATGTAAGGATTACACCATTGAGAAAGTCAGAAAAGTTACTGTTGGGGCTGATCATATCATGAACATATTAGGACATATTTCTCGGGATGTGAAGAATAACCATACTACACCTATGTTAGATCGTTTCATGTGGTAGAAGCCCTCATTTTTAGTGGGAATACAGATCCAATGGTAGGTGAGCAATGGATAAAGTCCCTTGAAAAGGTATTTCTGGCATTAGGGTGCGATGAAATGGAAAAGTTAGTACTAGTGATATATTTACTCAAGGGCGTTGATGGTAATTGGTGGTTGTTGATCCAGAATAATAAGGAGGAAGATGAAATAGAATACATGGAATGGATAACTTTTAAAGAAACATTATTCGAAAAATATTTACCTCATGAGAAATGAAATGAAATAAAGAAAAAATTATTTCACTTAAATCAAATGGAAGAAGAGAGTGTTACAAAGTAAAATGATATATTCATAAGAATAGATAGGTGTGCAATAGATTATATACATGATTATGAAAAAAAGATTGATCATTTATTTGAAATTCTTAATCTAAGTCTCTGAAGGGAACTAGATTCTCGAACATTTTTAACATATAATGAAATAGTACCATGTTCCATCAAAAAAAAGAATGAATATTATAGATCTTATACATTCATATTAAATCAAGAGAATAAGAGGTCGGATGAGAACTATGAGAAAGGTAAATCACCAAATAAGAACATGGGAATGAAGGATTTTCAATCTTTTGAAAATTTTAAGATGAAATATCTTGTAAAATGTCTGAAGGGCATAAAAGTGAGGTACAAGTGCGGAAAAAGGGTCATTTTTCTTATGAGTTCAAGGGGAGACAAACTATTGATATCTAGTGGTTCAACTACAAAGAAATGGGTCATTATTCAAACAAATATACCAAGATCCATGGGAATATACCAAAAAAGAGTCCAAGAGGAGATGGAAAAGCTTATGTGATTACTACAGTTGAGGTAGAAGTACCCAATGACATGGTAGCACGTACATTAATCCCATCTTCAAATTTATCCAATGATTTATTTGATTCTAGATCATCATAATCTTTTATATCTACCCATTTTTTCAAGAAAATTAGATAGTTCCCTTTTGATTTAATAAGGGAGTTATCAATTAAAACTCCTAAGGGGAGTCTCATTATAATAAAGATGTGTCGAACAATCACCATTATGGAATATAAACATGATTTATTTTCTGACCTTATCATCATACCTGTGGTTGAATTTTATATATGCAGGTACCATGGAGCTCAGTAGAAGATTATGAGTCGATCATTTTAAAATTTTCATCATCAGGACGATGATACTTGTCATCTCCAATGATCCGAGCCTCGGTAAAGTATAACGATCTTGTGTAAATTATATAGAGAAAAAAAAACTAAAACTAACAAATACCTTGTTCAAAACCGCAGTGTAGATGACTTCAGCTTATCACCGGTGATAATTTCTTGAAATATTTGAATCCAAACCCCTCTAGATCATTCACACACACTCCAAGAATCCTTGTATTAACCATTCATCATAATTCGGGTTCTAGAATAGTGTTTTAATGATTCCTCCATTGTCACTATGATCTCCATGATCCATAGACTTCAATCTATAAAATGTGTGCTTAGATCAGAACCTAGAGAGAGGATTTATCTCTATAAAAGGCAGGAGGAGATATAATCGATCATTCTTGGTGACTAAATAGTGCACTAAGATCTTCTCCTCTCCTATTTATATAGTGGGTGAGTTAATTACCTAGTAATGGTTCCCCAAACATCAAAAATAAATGGCCACTAAATATGAAATTTATAAATAATATTAATACACTAATCTATTCCAAAATATTATTTATAATTTTATCACATACCTGTAATATATAATAAATATATTATGTGATAAAAACCAATCCATTTAACTCGACTCATAATCCCCACTTTATATTAAACGAACCTGGAATATTAAAATAATGTTTTTCAATTAATATCATTCCTCACATTTAAATAAATTTTAAATACTATAAGTAAATATTACAATATTATTCATAGCTTGAATAATAATGAATTTCTTTATTTATCATTGATCGATAACTTGGATAACACTCAGACCCCATGGTGAGGCCCACCATGTCTAATATACTTATTCAACTGAATAGGGAGGATTCTTGAATACACAATTGTTTGTGACCCTCTAGACCATTATCTTGATAATAGTGAATAAAATCCACAAACCAAGAGTTGAGTATAGAAACCCATCAAGGCCCCTAAAGAGATAAAGGAAAGTCATATCAATGCAAACCAGCCTAAGAACACACACCGTGTACTATAGTATCTTTGTATTTAGATATATCATAAATAAGGACATACACTTGTGTCATCACCCTTTTCTTTATTTTATTTTTTATTGATCTAACCAGATATATTAACCCTCGAGTGCCTTGGAAAAGGTCTTATGAAGGTACTACCATCCTTATTAATAAGTCCTGAGTTATATTACTTCCTCAAACCATAAGAGAAAAACAGTTTCTTGACTATTCAACCAATGTCATTCCACCAATGATGAACCCACCACAAGCTACCTCACCATGATTTCATTATCATGGTTTTTGAATTGCATAAAATAATGTGATCAAATGGAACACACTGGTAATAATCTCAATTCAGGAGACTAATACAAATTTCTATAGATTGGAACAACCAATGACACCCAAAACATGTGGTGTTCCTATTGGAGGGTCTGTCCTCATGATCTCACTACTAGAGATCACAAAGTGTGAACTTCATGATAATAAGTCTCAATTCTTATAAGCCCCCAACATCTGATAGTCAGACATAAACTATATACAATCATTATTATGTATCTAGACCATATGGCCTTTGTTTAAGATTAATGTCATGGTATCTCATAGTTCTCATTATAATCTGGTATCTGATAAAATTTTGGTATGAAAATTAATCTATGGAAATTACCATTTAATAGTGGATTTGGAAATGTCTACACTATAATTGTAAGAATACATCATGTATATCTGACCCTATATATGATATTTTAATCAAAAGTACTATTCAATTTGGTTATAGGGAACTCACTATTATAATGCTATGATACTCGATATGGACTAGATTTCAAAATATGATGTGAAAATTTATTGTAATAATAATAATAAAATTAAAATTTGTGAGGAAGATTTAGAATTACTTATCTTTCGAGTAGAAACTTCATCATTTAACTCTTTTCTTGATCCATCCCCAGTGCTCTACTGAATGAAATTCTTGGGTAAGGAAGAGAAAACAACACAAAGGGATGAGGAAAGTAATATTCAAATTGAGTATGTACCAATTATATAGGAATAAATTGATATATTTCTTGAGGAATTACCTGGACACCGCTAGAGTGTGAAGTTGAGTTTACCACTGATCTAATTTATGATACAAGACTAATATCAAAGACTCCTTATTGAATGGCCACTATAGATTTAGTGGAGTTTAAGAAACGACTAGAGGATTTAATTAATAAGGGATTTATTATCCCTAGTGTTTCTCCATGTGGAGATCATATTCTCTTTATTAAAAAGAAATATGGATCCTTGAGGTTGTGCATTTATTATAGATAAATCAATGCAATTATGATAAATAATAATTATCCACTACCTCACATTGGTAATTTATTTGATCAAATTCTCGGATCTAAATATTTTGAATGATTAAACTTCATTCTAGATATCATCAATTGTGAGTAAAGAAGGAAGAAATTCTGAAAATAGATTTTTAGATGAGTTATAGACATTAAAATTTTACAATAATTCCATTTGGATTGACTAATGAACCCTTAGTTTTTATGGATATGATGAATAGAATATTAAAGTAAAATCTTGATGATTTTGTTTTAGTATTAATTGATGATATTATATATATTTTAAAACCTAGTAAGAACATGAAAATCACTTGTAGATAATTCTTGAGACTGTCATGAGAAAATAATTATAGGGTAAATTTAGAAATTTTGAATTTTGGATTCAAGAAAATTTTTTTCTTGGACATATTGTCACTGAAGATGGAATTTTAGTTGATCCTAAAAAGGTAAAGGAAGTCCAAGAATTTCCTACCCCAAAAAACATAATCGAGGTACGTATTTTATCGATTTAGGATGTTACTATTGGAATTTCATTCAGAATTTTTCTCGACTGGATAACCTATTAACCAAGCTCACATGTAAAGGGGTTAAGTTTGTATGGAAAAAAGAATGTGCATAATGTTTTGAGGAATTTAAGAGAAGATTAGTCAATTATCTAATTACGAATCTACCATTAAGAAATTATGGATTTGTGATATAAAATGATGCATTGAAGAAAGGAATGGGTTTTTTCCTTATGAAAAATGATAACGTTATTTCATATTCATCAATAAAGTTGATGATTCATGAACCAAATTGTCCAAATCATGATCTTGAGTTAGCATCCATAATCTTTGCTTTGAATAAATGGAGACACTATCACTATGGTGAAATATATGAGATATATACCAATCATAAGAGTTTGAAATAAATATTTACATAGAAATAACTAAACATAAGGAAAAGATGATGGCTCAAGTTACTCAAAGATTATGACTTCTCAATACACTACCACCCAAGAAAAGAAAATAAGGTAGATAATGCATTGAGTTGGAAAGATCATGAAGTTCTGAACAAGATGAGTATTGATAGATATCCAATGTTCATTAATTTAATAAATATGGATATTGGAATTGTTAAGTAAGAGGAAACATCACTCCTTTTTCAAATGATTTATAAACAATATTTACTAGAGAAGATAAAATGTTCTCAATTCGATAATGAGAATTTTCAAAAGGAAATTAAAGCTGTTAAGGATGGAAGATTAGTGGACTTTGTGTATGAGGATGGAATTATAAAATTTGAAAATAGTTTATGTGTTCCATCAATACCTGATCTAAAAAGGAAATTATTATATGATGATCATAATTTAAATTTCTCTATACACCATGGTAGTTCCAAGATATATAGAGACATGAACAAAATTTTTTGGTGGGATAATATGAAGTGAGAAATTACTAACTATGTATAAAGGTTTATAGTTTGTTAATAAGTTAAGGGTGAGAGACAATATCCTAGAGGATTCATGAAACCTCTACCAATTCCTATGTGGAAGTGGTATGACATTATGATGGACTTTTTCACAGGACTACCAAAGAAACCTAGAAGGAATGATGTGATATGGGTTATTGTTGATCTTCTTAAAAAATCGGCACATTTTCTTGCTATATGAGAAGATTTACCTATTTAGTTACTAGAAAGAATCTATATTAATGATGTTGTAATACTTTATGGTGCACCTCTATCAATTTTGTTTGATTGAGATCCCTATTTCACATCAAAATTCAGGAAGATTATTCAGAATTATTTGGATACTAAGCTTCATTTGAGTAATTATTATGACCCTCAAACCAACAGATAGTCTAAAAGGACTATTAAAACTTTGGAATACATGTTGATATCATTCTCACTTGACTTTCAAGGTATGTGAGATCAGTATTTACCTTTGGTAGAGTTTTCCTACAATAATATTTTCCATTAAAGTATTCAAATTGCATCATATGAATAATTGTATGGAAATAAATGTCTTACTACAACTTATTGGGATGAAGTTGGAGAAAGGAAACTTATATGCCTAGAAATTATTAAGGAGACAACAATAAAGTTAAAGAATATTCTGTATTATATTAAAGTAGTTCAAAGTAGGAAAAATAGTTATGCTGAAAACATGAGAAAGGATTTGGAATTTCAAGTGGGAGATCATGTATTTCTGAATGTATATTAATGGAAGGGTGTCACAGGGTTTGGTAATAAAGGGAAACTAATCCCTAGGTATATGAGACCATTGAAAATTCTAGAAATAATTGGAGTTGTAGCTTACCTATTAGCAATTACACTACGTCTCTCTAAATTTAATGATGTGTTCTACATATCATTGTTAAGGAAGTACATGCCAGACCCATTGCATATACTCACCTATGAAGAAATTTAACTCAAACTTGATTTATCTTACTATGAAGAGCCTATCAAGATTATTGACACTAGAGAGAAAGTATTGAAAAATCAGAATACTCGATTGGTAAAGGTTATTTAGAGAAACCATAAAATTGAAGAAGCAACGTGGGAACCTGAGGATGTTATGAAGAAGAAACTCCCTCATCTATTTAGAAGGAAATATTCATGAAAAATTTCAAGGAAAATATTTTTGAATGAGGGAATAATATAAAAACCCAATATTTTATAGTATGTATCTCTTAAATAAATTTAATTTTTTCGATATCTTACATTACATGAAACATCGAGCATAAACAAACCATGATATACTATTAAATATTAACACGACCATTGGAACAATGTGATTATTAGGAATAGTAAACTGTCCATTAAAATAATAAACTCACCTATTAAAGTATAAATAAAATTTAGGAATCTCATAAATAGAAATATTATATATTTATATCATAAAATAAGTAAATAACTGTTTTAAAAATGAT
The DNA here is from genome assembly GCA_963277665.1 of Viscum album. Lineage (NCBI taxonomy): Eukaryota > Viridiplantae > Streptophyta > Magnoliopsida > Santalales > Viscaceae > Viscum > Viscum album. Next base: position 1,769,952,934 of record OY728153.1, on the reverse strand, counting down.
AAATTAATTGTTGGTATTTTTTTGAAGCATAAATGTTTATTTACAATTTTATAGTTAATATAATTATTTAAAATAAAAATTATTTTCATAAAAATATTCATAAATTAATATTTTGTTGTCTTATAATTATAATACAATTTTATGATACCTCAATTAATTTTTCAAAGTGTCATAAAATCATTTATAATTTTAAAATTGGTATTTTTAAATAAATGATGATTTTAATTAGAAATTAAATTTCTCATATTTAGAAAATTATTTTCATAAAATGGATTTCATTTTTTAAATCTAAACATCGAAAAATGTTTAGGGTGAATTTTTGTGATTTTTCTGAAATAGTTGAATTTTTGGTGAATAGTAAATTCTCCCACACATCTTTTATATGCGAATGATATCATTTTGTTCTTACAAGGTGATAAAAGAAACATAATATCTATAAAAGGTACTATTTATCACTATGAGGGGGTTTCGGGCTAGGTCATTAGTTGGAAAAAATCCTCTATCTTCTTTGGGAGAAATTTTCCGACTAATAGAAGGAGCGGTATTACCAATGAATTATGTATTAATGAAGGCTCATTTCCATCCCTGAACCTTGGTGTTCTCATCTTTTGGGGTAGTCCAAAATCAAGATATTTCTATAACATTGTTGATCAAATCCTTAATTTTCTCTCCTCTTGGAAAGGAAAAAATCTATCTTTGGTAGTGATAATATTCCTTGTTAAGTCAGTTATTGCCTCCAAAATGGTCTACTCTATGATGGTTTATAAATGGATCACTGGAATCATAAAACAATTAATGTCTACATCAATTTTTTTTGTACTGGAAGCACCTTGGATAGGAAATTAATGACTATAACTTGGTCTACTTGTTTCAAACCTTTGGATAAGGGTGGCCTTGGCATTAAAAACTTAATTCTCTTTAACAAGGCCCTTTAAGACAGACTTACTTGGAACATGATACACGATGAATCTCCTTTTATTTATTTCATCAAGAATAGGTTTCTTGATAAGTTGAATAAAGAAAAAATGAACTTTTTGAAATCTTCCATCTGGCCTTCCATTAAAAAAGTGTGTGCCAATATTTTTACCAACTCTAGATGGATGGTTTCCAGGAACTCCTCCATGAACTTCTAGTTAGACAATTGGACTAGTGATTCTCTAATTTCAATGGAACTTAGAGAACAAACTCCTGAAAGTATTAATAATACTATTAGTTATGTTTTTAATTCTCATATTTATAGTCTCCTTGATAATTTTGTGCATGTCATTGACCACTATCCTTTTTTTAACATAGATGATTTTCTAATCTAGGAGCCTTTACACAATGGTATGTTGGAGTAAATTTTTTTTTTATAACCACCATTTTCATAACTCTAGAAATGAATTTATCTGGATCAAAAACATTGATAATCCATGGATAAATCCTTCAAGACTTACTCTTATTTGGCATATATCCTACAACAGGGTTCCCACTAATACTTTTCAGCAATATTTTGGGATCCATATTTGCTCAAAATTTCATCTCTGCAATCAAAATAGAGAATATTCCAACCATTTATTTCTTTGTTGTGCCATTTACACTACTCTTTGAAACTTTATTTTTGAAATATTTGATTGCAGATGTCTGATTCTTGACTCTATCAACACTTATTTAAAGAGTTGTGTAGATATAGATAACTCACAACATATCAAGAATTTATTTCTTACTGTAGTCACTGAGATTAATCATGTGATCTGGTATGATAAAAATACAATTATTCACAATAATTTCTCACTCAACATTAATTCAGGTCGGTTATAGATCCTTATTGCTATTAGAAAAGTTTCTTTGATTTAGAAGGGGTATTGCAACAACACAGTGAAAGACTTTATAATTCTACAGTGACTATAGGTTGATGCCATTTTTTTCCAATCTCGAAACACATTTGAAGTTATATGGAAACCGTTTCTCCCTAGTTGGATTACAATTAATGTGAATGGTGCTTCTAAAGGAAATACGGGCCCCGCAGGATGTGGCACCATCTTTAGGAATCATCTTAGTCATATCCTCAGGTGAATCTTTGGAATCAGTGGCATTGTCTCATCTCTCTAAGCTAAAATGATTAGTGTGATTCATTCTATTTTTTTCACCAAGAACTAGGGTTAGAAAAACATATAGATTGAAAGTGATTAGACTACCATAGTTAAAGGGATTTGGAATGATGTGATTCATCTGGCTTGGTTGATTACTACACGTTGGATGGATTGTCTCTATTCACTCCAAGACATCAACCATATTATCACTAATACTAATCATGAAGTGAATATAGTTGTTGATGGAATTTACAATAAAAGAGTAGGTCAGTATATTACTTGGCTTGAGGATATCCCTGAGGATTTACTCCCCCTTCATATGAAATATTGTAATATGACCCCATCTTTTAGACGCATGTAAGCTCTCTTTTTTATATAATAAATTGTGCTTTGGTCATTTGAAAAAACCAACAATTTTTTAAAAAAATAAACCATTATTTTGAACTCACATGAAGTAGTTACTATACTTAGTTACAATAATCACCACTACTGATAGTCTTGATCCAAAATAATATTTAAATAAATAAAATAATAAACAAAATCCCTCTTATCCCACTATAAATACCACCCCTCAACACCCCTTCTCCTCACACCTTATAAGAATTGAAACTTATATAAATTATACCTAAATCCCTTAACAATAATATTACCCACATCTAAGACCTACTGGTCTTATCAAAAATACTGAATCTAAGTGTCTTAATGAGGTTCCCAAGGAGATGATATTTGAGATTTAAAATCCACCTTGTTTCTCTTTTAATTTATTTTATTTTCTTATCCTTTCCTCAAATCCTCTATCCAAAGTGGTAACTCTATTATGATATATATAATGTAATTTTATTTTTTTAATGGAATATCCCTCACCAAATACTTTCTCATCTCCGACAGAGATTAAAAGGATGGCGAGACAGGAGGCGAACCGAGTGACGGTGCGGAGAGATGGTGCCTGTTAGGGTTTTCTACCGAAATGGTGATTCCTCACTTCCTTGGTTTCAATCGTATCGACACGCGATAGAGGGGAAAGGATCCAGTTCCGAGCGTTGCGCCGAGTTCCATTCGCAAAAATCCGGTAATTTCTGCTGCTTTGCTCGTGTCGGCTGGTGGTGGCGTCTCCTCTGGAGAGCGACGGTCTACTGATGCGATTCCGAGCGGCTTGAAAAACCTGGAGGCCTCTGCTGATGTTGCATCAGCTGGAGGCATGAAGGTATTCTCCGGTGGGACTATTCTGATGCGAACGGAGGATGGTGCGGCGAGGGTGTTGAATAGCGCTGCTGCGAATCCTCCGCACTTCAAATCCCTTAACTAGTGTGCTCGAGATTCTTCTGGACCCATGGAATCTATGAAGGTTCCTACTAGTGCTGCATCATGTGATCAACACTCCTTTGTTGATGTGATGAAGTATTATTTATCGGATTAGAAAAAGAATGAGGATTCCTGTCATAGAAGGATTCTCCGAAAGGGATCTTTGGATCACATCGAGGCGAACCCTAGTGTGATTGCTGAAAGGTTGGCATTGGGTGATAATTCATTGATTTCTCACATAGTTCTTTCTAAAGGTGCGCTACCCTAGAAATGTGAAGATTTATTCCATATAATTTCGATGTTGTGGGGCTTTTCTAGCTGGAAATGTGTATCCCTTGGGTAGGGTTTCTTTCGCTATTTGTTTCCATCGGCGGATCTCAATCTTATGGAATAGAGTTCTGGTTCAATGTTTCTAAAACCAGGATGGATTCATCTGAATGAATGGTCACTTGACTTTAATGTCTCGAATTCAAAAAATGTCTTTGCTCAGGTATGGGTGCGTCTTCATGGGCTTAATTGGGTTCTTTGGCATCCAGAGATCCTGCATGATATTGGAACGTCAATCAGAACTCCCATCCGCCTTGATAAGGAAATGACAGACGTCAGATTTGGGCACTTTGCTAGAATTATGGTTGAAGTTGATCTCAGATCCACTCTAATTGATACGGTAACACTTTATATTCCGTCTAATCAAATTAGGATTGATGTTGAATATGAAAAGAAACCTCTTTTCTGCTCTAAATGCATGTCTGTGGGGCACTATTTGGAGTTGTGTCGTAAAAATATCACTTTTATGGAGTGTGGAGTGCAAGGACACCCCTCCAATATCTGTCAAAAAAAGGATACTTTGAAGGAATCACCCTCACCAAAGCATGCCATCAAGGACAATGACCCTCCTATGAAGGAAACCCCTGATGTGATGCCTCCTTCGAAGGTCAAAGAGTTGATTATTGATTCTAATATGACAAGATCTTATAGTGTCACTTCTAGAGCTCATGAGGTTATCAATTCTGATAATCTGAGTCCTGCGTCAGCACTGGTGGTGAATGACTCTTCATAGATGAATATTCAGAAGCAATATTCTGCGGAACGGAGGAACAACTCTGATGATGGGAAGGAAGGGGCCGAGGTCTCCACTCAGGGAAATGGAGTGTACATGCCTTGAATGTGGGGGGACACTCATAAGGATGATGAGAAAAGTGATAGGAATATGATTACAACCTCTTACAGTGACATTGTTCTAGGAGAAAAGATCAGAATCTCTGACAGTAAGGGTGTATTGCCTACCCCAGTTAAAAGGAAACCAAGGAAAGATTACTCTGCAGTTCTGAGGACAGTGACCACTAGGTCATCCTCCATGAAGGACAAGGAAAAGATATCTATGGAGTAATTGGAGTGAAGGAAGGATTATATCAAATTGCTCAAACAATATGAGCCCCAATCAGAATGGGAGTCAGCCGATGCGGATGATATGACCAGGTATGAATGTGATGCTTATGACTTTTCTGACATGTAATCTCGTTCTCTTTCTCTTGTTTGTCTCTTCACCTTTCTTTTTATTAATAAATTTGCGGTCCAATCATGCTTGGATCTGACTTCTGGGGTATTTTCTCATCTCCTTTTAATTCTAAAAATGAAAACATTATCCGTGATGTGTCGATTCACCGCCTTTGTGGATGATGAGTTTTCATTTTCCATTACCACCATCAAGTCTTGAAATAAAACCATTTTTATGGTTAAAAAATATTATAATATGTGTATTAAAACTTATTTAATGTTTTTGAACTGGTATATAAACATAATATTAAATAAAATGATACTAGTTCATGATGGTCATAAAAACCGCCAAAATAAACAAATCATTTTCACTAACATTTTATGTAGTGAATCATCTTAACGTAAAAAAATGATATATGGGATAATTTAAAATATATTAATTATATTAATATCATTTCATTACACCTACATATAATTATTCCAATTTGACCTGAACTTCCATAATTATACATAAGGGAACTGACCATAAAACCATGAAACAAACGCTCACAAAACAACAAAATTAAACATTATAACTCATCAGAATGGAAATAAAATAACTTAATAAAATTATAATAAATAAAATATATGTCTAAAAGATTATTAATTAATTTATTTATGAATATATTTTGATTACCATGACATTAAGTACACGTGAATAATGCTTTTGGACATACAGTTAGGGCTTCTCATCTCATTTTTATTTATGCGAGATATGACTTATTCACCACTTTTTTGTTATGTGTGGTGCATGTATATTGACCTTTGATATATAATATCATGAATCTATTTATATTCATGTGATTCAATTTTCCATTTGATTATTATTAATTTTATGGGGCATATGATTTGATTGATTATAAGTGGTAAGGGTTTTCTCATGTCACTTTTATTTATGTGAGATATGCATTATTCACCAATTATTTCTTGTGTATGGTGTATGTATAATTACCTTTGATATATAATATCATGAAACTATTTATATTAATTTTATTAAATGATTAATTTGATGATTATTAATTTTACGGGGGCATACAATTTGATTTATTACAAGTGGTAAAGGTTTTTCATCTCACTTTAATTTAAAAGGGACATATGCCATATTCATCACTTATTAACTTTATGTGATGTCCTTTTATTTATTATAATAATTCATTAAATATTTCATTAAATATCTATATTTCTTATATCCTGGATATTATTACTTTCCTAAATTGTATACCAAATTTTCATATGGTGTTTACTTTGAAAGTTATTAGATTAACTTGGGAAATAATGTTAAATCCGTATCTTTTACTCAATATAGATATTTGTTGATAAGGAATATTGATTCATGAATTAAATAGATTATTTCAATATTTTAGTAATTATTTGTAAATGTAGACGTGGGTGGGTCCTAATTATAGATAGCCCCTTGACTCATCAGTAGTCTCATAAGATGACAATGTTGTCCAAATTAAATGGGGTTTTTACCCATAATGATTAAAACATCTTGTAAAAGGTCTTGATGGTAGAGGTACCATAATGTAAGAGATCAGGGAGTCCAAATTATTAAGAATTAAATTCATTAATATTCCATTCATTATTATCCATGATATTTTCACTATGATATTATTCATGGATTCAGACTGTGCTCAAGTTATTGATCAAATGGAATTAGTTTCTAACCATTTACATTGCAATAATGATTATGCCTTATAATATCATGATTGAAAAGTTTTTGATTAATTGGAATGTATTTCAGTTATATATACTTTTACATATTGATTATGTTTTATTTTTTTATTGATTTAGGAAAGCTTCCGTTGTATTTAACCCTTACCAATCATCTGAGATCACCCTTTTATTTTCTCTCCTTTCCCTAGGTTATGAAGATGAAATGATTGAATGAGTTCAATGATAAAATTAATTTCTTTTGTTATGTTTTATATTTTATTACCAATGTTATAAGGGTACCATGTATGTATCTAGTTCTTCAAGACTACTAAACATATTGGTTATTTGGGACTTGAATCTTGTATCTATGCCAATGTAATTCAATAACCAATGACTCTAGGATACCAGGGTAGCGGTTGTCACATTAGGCTTGAATGTAACACAAGATATCAAAGAAATTCATTTTTGGATGTAATGAAAGAAAACTCAGTGTTATGTGTATAACACCCCAAGCTTCCACGATACGTTTCCCTTTGAAAAATGTAATAGCTTGCATTGTATGCAACTTCGAGATTCTAACACACCACGACCAATCAAACTAACCATTATGAATAGTAATACCCAATTTTTGAAATTTTATAAATTTTATCTTTCAAAATGGACTTCATTTTTGGATTTTTAATATCGAAATTATCTTTGGGTGAGTTTTTGGTATTTTTCTGAAAACTTTCAATTTTTGATGAATAGTGAAAAACACTGTGTTATAGTTTAAAACCAAAATTTTATTTAAATAATTATTTATTTTATTTAAATTTATTTTATGTCAAAATAGATACATAATACCTATATAAGTTCAATGTAATTAATTGGAGTCAGTTTATAAAAATTTTAGATATATAAAAATTTTATTGAACTTTTTAACCGTCTTTACCCACCTCCTAGGAGCATTTGAAAATTTGAATAAAACTTTATTTTACTGCTTTTGTGAATTTAATTTAAAAAATCTGAGAGAAATGGTTGATATCAGTAAGTAAAATGTGGTTCAATAAGATAAAAATAATTTTTGGTGAATAATAACTTTTTGACTTTTATTTACCACGGTTAAAAGTAAATAGGGTAATTAAGGGTAAAAATGATATTATTATTACCCTAACACATGTAATAATTCTATTGGATAAGTTTAATTAGACCAAAAAAAACCTTTGGAGTAAAATATGATCCTTTAGGTTCACTTGGATTAGATGAGGACATTTATTATTATTTAATTCAAAGAAGAGTTAAAAGTGTTAAATTCAAAGCTTAATAATTAAACCATTTTTAATATAGGGTTATACATAAGATAAATTAGATTATAAATATTCATTAAAAATATAAAACTATTTCCTACATAATGGTATTTTATTTATATTTTTTATACATTAAATAATTTAATTTATTTATGACACAATGATGATGCAGTAATTGCATAATTAAAGAAATATTATTTGATATTATAAGTATCCAAATAAATTTAATTTGAGACTTTTTATGAGTTCCAATAATTTTATAGGTTAATATGACATGTTAGGGTTAGTTAGATAAGTTTTTTTCTAAGTAATAATGCTATTATGAATTTAGAAAAAACTAAATACAAAATAGTGTCAAAATTGACATAAAAGAGTTTTTAAAACAAATGTTATATTATTAATTGATATTATATTCCTAAAAATATAATGTTCAGACAAAAGACTTATATAATGATAGGTGTATTATTAATGAACCACTTGGTGTTCTATTGGAAGTATATAGTAATTTCATTAACCATATAATATAAAAATACAAAGAGACATGGTAAATGTCAAACTATTTAACTAAGAGTTAAATCTAAAAGATAAGGTTAATATAGTGACCCAAACCTTTCTAAAACCTATTTGTTGAGTGGTTTTAGACCCATAACCACCTTATCCTTTAAATAATTTATTTTTGATCCATTAGAAACCTAAAATTAGTTTATTATAAAATAATCTTTTTATCTTTTCCTAAGGTTCCCCTCACCCCTCTTATAAAAGGGCACTCCCCCTTCCCTCAAATTCACAAATTCAAAGCCCTTTTACTCGTCAAAACTCTACCCAAATACCCTCTAAACTGTCTTAATTTAATCCTATAGGCCTTACTTTAGTAATAAATCCAACCTAATGAGCCCTTTTGATCAAATCAAAAGGAAGAACCCGAAGAAGTGGTAAATATTTCATCACCTCTTTCAAGTTCCTTTCTTCTTCCACTTCCTCTTTCTTTGTTGTTTCCATTATAAAATAACAAATCCAGTATATTATATATACTATGATGTTATTATAAATATTATATGACCATATTCATTATTCTATCCATCCTTTGAATTACATGTCACCATATGTGCATACGTATGACTTACCGTATCCACATCATGGTGTAATTGTTATTCAATACATTATTATTTGGATGGGTATAATAATGATGTGTAATTGATGTAAATAATAAATATAAAATTATAATGATTTTGTATATATGATATACCATCCAATTATATATTATTTTAATATCAAAATAATGATATTGTCGCTCGTACGTACATACGAATTACCGTCTCCACGAACGTGATGAGATTCATTCCCCATCGTAATCCATTCAAGACTAATTTTCATTAGATGATTAAAAATAATGTTTAAAGATTTAATATAATTATTAATATTAATAAGATACATCCTATTCATAACAAACACTACTTACGAAACAAAGCATATAAAGGAAAACGAACCAGTCAACACCCGAAACGATGATAATACTAAAATATTATTAACAAAGCAATATTAAAAGATCATATATGATATCATATTAATGTATATGATTCTTTTATAATTTTATAACAATTATTTCACCATTATATATGAGGTTAACCTACCCTCGACCAAGGAAATGTTCAAAGTAAGGGATTTATTATATCACTTTTAATTCTGTGAGATTTTCATTGTTTTCCACTTATTTATTAAATGTGGTATATTGTGTACTGTCATTTGATATATATATTATCATGATTATATTTATATTCATGGTATTCTATGATTCATTTTGTTTTTATTAACTTTTGTCCATACGACTTGATTGATTACAACGAAGTAAGGGTTTTCATCTCACTTCCCGTTTCCGTGAGATTCATGCCATACTGCTACTATTTCCTTTTGTGTGGTGTATGTACTACCCAATGATTGTATTATTTTTTTAATATACCTTAATTTATGAGTAATTAAATCTTCATTTTATGATCCATCTTTCATGGGATATATGTTTCATAAGTACCAAATTGTTAAGGGAATTTCAAATTTCAATTTTCACTCATTCGGCTTTACGCATACTTCATTGATTATTTTACTCTATGATTATGTGTAGAATAACTATTTATTATTTGTGTAGTAATTTCCACTCACCTTTATATGGATATAATTTTGATACACATAATCACTCCATTTATAAATTCTCAAGCCATTGATATGAACTTAATAAGAGTAATTTTAACTCAATCTCTATTTATTGAGTTAAACATCCAATTCATTGGTGTTGTTTTTACAAGAATATGTGTGAATGTCCTCTGATTTATTTACACTAAATATCTAATAATATTGAGTGTATTTATATTTGTCACACATAATTATGCCGTTGGTTTATCCTTAACCTAAGGATACATTCTTTATAAGAGATTTCATCTCAATTTACATTCCATTGAGACTTCTGTATTGTTATACACCAATTCACTTTTATATGGTGTATATAATGTAATTTTACATAGTATATCATGAATACCTTTATTCCCATGATATTATAAAGTTTTTATTACCTCAATTATTTGTATTCAAGTGTCTCTCTTTTCGTTAGGAACTCTAACTAAAATATCATTTTAAAATGTTTTAAAGATTTATTATTCTAAATCCTTCTCAATAATTTCCATGTTTTAAAAATGGGTTTAAGTATTTATTTATATGGACATTAAAGTTTTAAAATTAAAATTCATTTTAAAAGTTTGAAAGTGGTATTAGACACTTTGATTCAAAAATCTATTTTAAACAGCTTCTTGATAAATAGTGATACTTTTAAATGTTTTCAAGAAAAGGGTTTCTCTCAAATAGTTTTGATGATTATTTTCATCTATGCCAATATCATTCATTATTATCTATTGAGGTTGATCTATTATAATAAAATCCTCCATATTGTATTGAATGAGTTATGTTTGACTGTGGATGTGCTATTTATATACAATTCATGGCTTGTGGTTAAAATATTGACATTTCGTATTCTAGTTTTAATATGAATGTTCAGATTATGTTACAAACTTTTTATATGAGGAATGCATTGGACTTAGTAAGTGATGGGTGGAGCCCTCTATAGATCCTCGATGCATCAGTAGGTCTCATGAGACAAACTAGTGTCTTGGCACAAGGCCTTGACCAAATCTTATTTGTAGTCTTGGCACAAGACCTTGACTATGTGGTTATGAAAGTATGGAATTATGCATTCTATCATTATTAAAGTGGCTATTGATATTTCATGTGATTATTCGAATAGTAGAATATCCATGTGAATAAGTAAATTGAATTATTTAATTTTATCTTTTCCATATTATGCTGAAGTTCAAGTTTAAAAGGCTTTTGTTTTATTCTTATACATTTCCTTAAATTTTTATACTTATTTATGAAAGTTTCTGCGATATTGTTATCCCTACTGAGCATCTGAGCTCACCCCTTTCTATGTTTTATTTTTCCCAGGATGCGAAGAAGTATATTATGAATGACCTGCAGGGATAGTCTATGAGATATCAGTGTTGTCTATGGAAACAATGTTGTTGTAGTTTTCCATTTCATGATGTAATGTAAACCTTATGAATGTATCTAGTACTTACAAGGCTACTAAACTAATCGGTCTTTTGAGACTTGATCTTTTGTGATCATTCCAATGATATGTAATAATGCACTGACTCTGGGCTTCTGGGGTCGAGGCATTACAGTGTGCATTGCAAGCTATATCATAGATTGAATTTATTTAAAATAGTAAGTATATTGTAAAGTATTGGGGTGTTATATTTCATTCTATACATGGCATTATGTGTCATATACTCTATTAAATAAAATTTTATTCTTTTAAAATTTTTTAGGTGTTACAACTGATATCTATCTTGAATTTTACGGAACATCATACAATTTCCTCATATTTTCTAAATTCTTGAATCTCTAAATATTTTCTTAGACTTGACTTTATCCCATAAAATAAGAGGTCAAATTTACCTTTAGGATCAATGGAAAAGCCGAATGCGTATCATGCAATTCATGTGAAGTTTTCCTCATACGCCCTAATAAATTCATCTTTATTTTTCTTTAAGATGAGGAAATATATCTCCATTTTAATTTAGAGAGTGTGAGGAAAATATTTATCAATTTTTTTCTAGAATTCTTTCCAATCAATCGCTTTGATCTCCTCCTCATGCTTTATAGTTTTGATTAATGTTCACCATTGATCAGCTTCTCCCTCTATATTATAGGCATACAACACGACCTTATCTTTCTCATAGCATTAAAGAATAAAGAATATATTTTCAATGGATTTGATAAATTTTTAAGTGGTCAATGTATTATAATATCCACTAAAATTCAAAGGCCTTTATCACATAAAGGTCTCAATTAAAACTTGCTCATTCTTAGGGGGATGTGGGTTTTCCCCCTGATTTGAGTTTCTTTTCAATACTTGAGTTAATTGAGTATGTATTTTCATGAATTTACCAAATAATACTCCTATAAGATTGATCTTCTCATTTGGGTAGTCATTACATTTTCCTTCACATTGGTTATTGACTCGGTTCCTTCTATTTCCATCCTTGAACAAAATAAAGAGAAAATTTAGGATGTGAATTTTCAAAATATTAATCATATAAAAGGTAAACTATTAATATTTATGGGATAAATCATAAATTACATACATTACATAACATATGAATTTATATATTTCAATTTAATTTATTGATGGTCTATTTCTTAACATAATTTTTTTGGAAATTTTTGTTCCATTTATAATAGTTTGTAAAGAGATTGTGAATTTTCCAAATAATATCCCCCAGGAGTGTCAATATTGGTGTGCAATAAGGAACATTTTTCATGAATCAAGTTATGATCTAGTTAATAACCAATGCACCCTTTTTTTGGTTTTTAACCCTAGGTACAACCATTCTAAATCCACATCCAATTATAGTATCTAGAAATAGTTTTTTTCTTTTAAACCACCTATTATACACTTAAATAAAATTTAAAAATATTTTACTATATTTATTCTTATCCCTATAGATTTCACTAGGGTTTTCTAGTCATAATCCCCAAATATAACCAGTCCTTGCTTTGATACCAACTATGACAACCCATATCTTTAATACACATTAATTTAGGATTTATTACACAAAGATACAATTAACACAGTACCAAAATATCATGGGAACTAGTGTATTTAGGTAATTAGATTCATAACACAATAACTTGAAACAAGGGTACACCAACATTATTTAAAAATTCTAAAAAAATCCTTATATTACATCAATCTTCTAATACTGCATGGGATAAGCTAGACATGTACCTAAGAAAGGGGTGAGATATAAAGCCTAGTAAGGGAATAACCAAAGTATAACTTGATGAAAGTAATACATGTGAGTGAAGAGGCATATCAAGGTTACATAAAAGGGGTGATAATCATAAACTTGAACATCAAATAATGATATAAGATGATAACATCAAGGCAAAATTGGAATGTGGAAACAATATAAAACATGAAATCATAAGCATAAGTCAAGGCTTACAATCGAGACATCATAAAATAGTGTTCTTAGGATGACCTTACATGAAAAATACATGATATATCATTAGATAAAAACATTACCCAAATCATTGGAGGACTAGATAATTCTAGGCCCACCCGTCACATTCATATCATGTACATGCATTTTTGTGCAACATAGATCATATACCCTAAGGAAATATTTAATCAATTTTAATCCCATGATTAAGGAGTGTGTTTCAGACATGTGGAAGTACCCAATTAATTAATTATTGGTATATCTAGGTGAATACCCTTGATTAGTAATGGTGATCTCTATACACAACACAAATGTTTGTCCTGGAAAATCATAGGATAATTTCATTAGCATACTGAATGTACATAAAGGTTTATGGAAGGGTTTAATGAGTGTGAAAGGATATATCTCCCTACTTATGAATCATAAGGATAGTAAATGGATGTGTAAAACATATTCCAATGTGAACAATTATAAATAAAGAAGCACAGCTCAAAGAAAGTGATTGAATAAAGAGGAGGAGAAAATCCACTTACTTTTACATAGTAACATCTTAGGTAAAGGTTATAATGAGAGGGGATAAATGATCTATCATGATCAGAACATCAATTGGGTAGTAAAGGGATATTTATAAAGGCATCAAAACATAACAAATATATATTAAAAAGGATAAATACAAATAAATTTCTTGAATGTAAAATAAGAGATAGATATCCCTTACCTTGATAGGGAACTTCTAAATGCTTGGGAGGAGCTTCCGAAGAGATTAGGAACATATTGGAAGGAATTTAGAGAGATATAGAGAGAGTAAATTCACATTCAATTGGATTTTATTGAAGATGATTTGGAGGTTGGGTGGATATTTATAAAAAAAGAGATGGGAATTATTTATTAATTTCTAAACTTATGTTTTGAAACTTATATTATAAAATAATAAAAACCAAAAACCTTCCTATGGGTTTTCCCACAATGTCTACCAAACGGGAATATTAAACACCTTAAAAGAATTTTGATAGGTTTTATATGGGATGTGAAACAGAAAGGAAAATTCCACTGGGATTTTCAGAAGAGGATGGCTAAGATCATTATTGAAGGTGGTATCAATTTACATAATGTGGAAAAATACATGAAAGGCATGCAAGAAATATTAACCTAAGAAATTATGGAAGTACCTCACATTAGGAAAGGTTCATGAGAAAATGATATAGGGATGACTGGAGTGAGTGAGATGAAATCACTAGGAGATTATCAGGACTTACAAATAGTATGACTGGTCATCTATAGATCTTAGAAGGTGAAGTCATATGGGTGGTGGGTAATGGAGATATTAGTTATTGAAAAGAAAATTGGTTAGGTGAGCCTCTCTACGTTTTGGGGTTCCCATTCCCTAACATTTCATTAAAAGAAGAAACTGTGTTCCTAGAATTCATTAATAAAACTCTCTAACAATAACAAAAGGATTATATTTGATAGAATTAATTTGATTAATGAGTCTCCAGATGTGTTTTCCAGACTCTTACTCTGGGAACATTGACATCATGGGTTTTTGGGAGATGATACATGTAAGTAGTGGGAATGAAAAATGGGATTTGAAGATCGGGTGTATAGAAATTCCATCAAAAATTAATTTTATGGTGTGCTGAATTAGGAATGAAGTACTTCCTACTAACGACAACATGTAGAAGAAGGGGGTTCAACTATCTTCCCATAGCTAGTGTTGTGCCTCATCGAGCTATGATACTGCTTATAATCTCTTCCTCGAGGGGACTAGGATCTTTGTATCTAGATTATCCTAAGTTAATGGATGGGAATTTCTGTATGTAGGGATTTGATATTTGAATTTATCGAGGCTTGGTTCTAGGGAGATGACTTGAATGACATTGAGGTCAAGGCTTGAAGCATGGTTTTTTTCTGCGGGGTGTTAAGTTATATTGTAATGACCCAAAATTCTATCAATGGAAATTCACTTTTTATAATTATTTCATATAGTATAATCACATAAAATCACATTAATAACACAATAAAAATTTTATAAATGAAGAATGAATAAAATAAGAGGTATTTCTAAAAGTTAAGGAACCTTTATCAGTGGAATAGTAACTTGAACTTTGGAATTGTAATGTGACCCTTGTGAATAGTAAACCAAACAATAGAATAGTAAACTCACCCATCTAAGTATGAATAAAATTTAGGGATCCTATAAATGAAAGTATGATATAATTATATCATAGTATAAGTGGATACATGTTTTAAAAATTATTAATTAAGTGTTGGTATTTTTATAAGTTATAAATTTTAATTATAATTTTATAAATAATATTATGATTTAAAAGAAAATTTATTTTCATAAAATTTATTCATAAATTAATATTTTTTTCTTAAGATTTTAAGATAAATTTACGAGACCATATTTAATTTTCGAAAGTGTTATAAAAGCAGTTATAATTTTAATATATATATTTTTTGAGTAAATAATGATTTTAATCAAAAATTATATTTATCATATTTGGAAAACTATTTTCATAAAATGAAGTTAATTTTTTAAATCTATTCATCAAAAAATGGTTAGGTTAAATTTTTGGGATTTTTCTAAAATACTTGAATTTTTTGTTAATAGTGAAATACTGTAATTTACAGTACAAGTAAATAAATGAATTTTTGAGTCATGTTTGAGTCATGTATGATTTAAGTTACCATTTATTCAAAAATAAAATGCACTAATTAATGTATTTAGTCACAATAATCCTCAAAATTTCTTGTTTTGAGAAAAATAATAAACTATTGATTAAAATAATGAGAAAACACCCCTCTCATCCACTATAAATACCACCCCTCACTATCTCTTCACCTCAAACCTTCTAATCTTTGAGAATTGTCCAAATCCTGACCAATATTCTTCTCAAGACCATCCCCCATGACTAGGATCTATTGGTCTCATGAAAATATCAAAACCTTTTCCCTAAGGAGGTTTTCAAGGAGGAGAAATCCAAGTGGTAAATTCCTCCTTCCTTTTCATTTAAGTTATTTTCAAGTTATTTTCTTATTCTCTCCTCCCATACCCTCATCCAAATGGTATGATAACTCCATTATCTCACATATATTTTAATTTTATTATTATAATGGAATAATCCATCATTAAACCCCTCTCCTCTCCCTTTTATTCTAAAACTAAAAATGTCATTTGTGAGGTGTTAATTTATCATCTTCACGGATGAAATTTTTGTATTTTCCATCAACGCCTTCAATGAAGGCCATAAAAGAAATTTTATGGTTAATTTTTTATATATATTTATTAAATCATATTTAATATTCTTTAATCCTTAAATACACATGGTTTTAAATAATAAAACAAAACAAGTTTGTTGTGAGCGAAAACTGCCCAAAATAATCCAAATGATTATCCCCAACATCCTATATAATGATTCATCCTCACCCAAAATAACCAACTGACTTATATAAAAATTTAAACTTATTTATTTTCATTAATATCATATAACTTTAATTCTATATTTCTATTTTAATTTTACATGAATTTTCATAATCTTATACAAGCAAACCGATCATGAAAACTAAGAAAATGAGCACTCCTGAACGATGAAATTGAACACAGTAACTCATAAAAACAGCTATAAATGAACTTAATAAAATTATAATAAGTAAATTTCATGTATAAAATGTTATTAATTAATTAATTAATGGATTTAATTTGATTATCTAGGAATTTAAGATCAAGTTTAGAACTATTTCAGACATAAGGTAAACCTCCATTTTTCATTTGGGTTACTCTTTCTCTCTCTTTACCCCAATGTAATGATTATTTATTTTTATAAAATTCTTTTAAATTATATATATATCATCAAAAATCATATATCTAGATCATATTATCCATATTTTATGGGGAAACACATTTTTTAAAATGTTTCCCTTCTCAATTCTTCCTCACAAGAAAGCCCGAATCAAGAGAACTTCACGATTTCTTACCAATCTCCAAGTGCACTCCATAATCTATTTTAATCCACCATATTTTTTATAAAATCACTCATTTTATCATAAAAAACTATCTTGGTTCATTTTTTATTTTATTTAAACAAATATGTCTTTTCTGCGTTAAAATGTCTTTAGTATTTTTTTCTTCAACCGCACAAAAATGTTTCATTTCTAAAGTTTCTAAAACACTCATTTTAGATGTTTCCACTTCAATTGGGCATAAATTATCATGATTAATTCCTATTTTAACTTATTAATTTTCATGTATTTTTTGAATCCATTCTTTCATGGACACATTTATGATATGCTCATTTGTTATTCCTTGTGACATGATTATGATACCTATTTATTTACAGGGGTAACTATTATGATTATTATTCTAGTGGAGAACATATTCATGATATTGTAATGATGGGTGGGCCTAGATAGTGATCCAATGAATTGGGTAATGTTTAGTCTCATGAGACATCTTTTTGGGATATGGAGTGGACTTGATTCCTTTATGGTACCTTTTTCACCATGTTATATAGTATTGGAAGATAGCCTTGAATTATGTTTGTGTGATGTTATATGTTATTTATAAATTCTTATGATTCCATGTTTATATGTTCCCATATTATAAATGTTATTATTTATAATATTTATTCATGTTCCATGATTTTTTTCCATCATGTTGTGCCTTCTAACCCATGTGATATGTTTTGTTCCTATGATTATTCCCTTACTGGGATTTTTAACTCTTCCATTTTGTTCATGTATTCCCCGGGTTATTCTATATAGATGTATGATCTCAGTGGAAGTTAGGAGCTCATTATGGAGATTAAATAAAATATGTATTTTTTATTTTGTTTTCATGATGTTTAATTATGTACCTAATCTTCCAAATACACTATACTTTACGGACCCTGACTTGTAATTTGATGGTTAATTATTCTTAAAATTATGTAATAATATGTGTAAAAGGATAGGTATACGACCTTGAACTTAAAATATATTATTCTAGTGTTTTTGAACTAGAATTAAAATTTGATGATATTTTAAGTATATATTTTTAGAGAATTAGAAAAAACTCTTACATAGTAAACTCATACATTACAAGTGGACACTTATACTTACTATCCATTTTTTCACCAAAGGAAATCCATTTAAAATAAAACATGATTTATTTTCAAGACACATATTCAATAATTTCATCATGAAATCTTCTGTTTTCCTTACCAATCTTAAGACCTATGAAAAATATTTTAAAACTTGGGATGAGAACAAAATCATAGTAAGGGACATGAAAAGAAAGAAACCATTAGTCTAGTTAAAACATGACAACCTATTTAATGTTTATTGGGTGAATGAAACAAAACATTTTCACATTAATAACAATCATAATTTTTGTTCAAATAAAAACATTAAAACCAATAGAAATAAATTAAAATTCATTTAGGTGACCTATATCATCATATACATAAAACTCTTTCAAACCTCTTCCAATTGGAATAACCATATGGTCAACTTCCAAATTAGAGATCTGTAATCAGTATCAACCTTCGTATAAGCTATATCAGGCTCACTTGTGAGATATAATGGAGATTAACCCTTAATATAAGCTATAATGAGCTCACCCGTGAGCTAAAATGGGGAAAAACCCTATGTATAAGCTATATCAGGCTCACCTATTTCATATATTGCTGAAGTACCATTTCAGGAATCGCAAAACCCTTTTGAAAACTTCTTCTAATACCATATGAAACACATTATCATATAGAAATGCCATTTCAATTAAGAACCCATTTTCAATACCAAGATACCCAAAAAATGGCATAAGGGTTTTCTTTTCCTTTTTAAAAACATTAAGCCTTATAGAGGAATATATGTATTAAATAATAGTTATGGTGGCGGAGAAGTTTTTGTCGCCGTATATGTTAAAACAAAAAACATTCCTTTTTTTATTTTGTAATGAAAGTAAAAAACTTTGTATAAAAAGATTCCATTTTAAAAACATTAAGTGAAATTAAATATAGATATAAAATGTCCTGTACAATACTTTTATATCCATATAAATAAGTATTTAAATTAATATCACGAAGAAAAGATTTGATAATTAAATCTTTAAATGTTCAGGGTGTCCCATACCAATTTGAATATTTAAATATTAATATACATGAATTAATACATTTAACAAAACAATAAATAACATTAGTATAGATAAAAAATGGATATGAAATTTCATAGTGTCTATATATACACCTTGTAAAAGAATAAATGTTCATATTATCAAGAAATTTCTCAATGAAAGGAGATTGAGAAGAAATCCCTTACCTTGAGTCTGAATCATCACGTACAATAATTATATTCCTAAATAATAAATTTTGGTAAATTTTAACTTTATTGAGAAATTTTTTCAAATTTATTATTCCTTTTATATAACTTAATACCATGTTCTAAAAACTACATAATTATTTAAGTTCATATTGTATGTTTTATCGATATTCGGTACTCGAGTGAAAATGAACTTGGTAGGATGTAAATAGTCTATGAGGTCATAATTCCATCATCTATAGAATAATATTCATAAAATAATAATTAATTATATATATAAATTATACTTTTAAATCAATTCATTAAATATGGATATGAAAAATGAACAATGTTACAATTATAGAGATGGTAAGTCGTACGTACGCATGAGTAATGTTTCTATTTTCTATTTATCATTATGAAAATAAGGTTATTATTATTTTAACTTTAAATATTAAGATCATAATAACAATTTAAATATAATTATATATGTCATACAAGTTATGTGGTGAATAAAAATGATTCACATCGCTTCGTGGAGGTGATAATTAACACTTACGCACGAACGACATTATCATTTTATGTGCATGGAAAGTAAGAACATAATTGAAATTTTTTTATTTTAAAAGGATAAATATGTCATGAGTATCATATATAAATATTTATTCCATCATTATAACTCATATTGATATATGGTAATGAAAAGAAAACTGTATTAGTTTGCGAGGTGGTAGTCTGCCACACACATGAACAAAATGTTCATTTCCCATTTGATGAAATTGGAGATGGATTTAGGTGATGATATTACCATAAAAAAATCTCATTATATTAATGATATTATAGTTATTATTTAATATTATAATAAGAATATTTAGAGGAAGTGGAAGAGTAAATAAAAGAGAAACACTTAAAAAAAGATACCTATTCTTCGATTGATCACCATTGAAGATCACCTTAACACCTCTAAAGAGGGTGTTATACATAAAATAAGGCTTCAAGAATGTGGGTAGGGATTATAGGAAGGGTTTTGGGAAGATATTTTTTGAACCAAAAGGTTTTGGTAGTGTGATTAATAGAGAAACATTGGTTCATTTTTATAAGAGAGGAGAGGGCCACCCTTGAAAACTATTGAAATATTAAATTAATATAAATTTAATTTTGGTTTCAAATGGCCCCAAAATCATTTATTTAAAATATATGATGAATTTGGGTCGAATAAAAATCATAATATTAAAATTATAAAGGTTTTTTATATTCTTTAATCCTTATCTTTTTGGTTTAACCCTTATTTTACCCTTTTTAATCTTACCATGGTATTATATTATTTACACTTTGTGGGTTAATGTAATTACCATAACATGTCAAAAGACCCAAAAAAATGACATTTATGACATATTTATACTTATCATAAAAATTTGGACAAAAATTATATTTTTTTGAATTTAATGTCATTTAATAAAATATTTTATATTTTAAAATACCAATAGTGTCAATTTAGACACTATTCATTAGTTAAATTTTAAAAAAATATCATAACATCAAGATAAGTTAAAAAAACGCTTTTATATCATAAAAACATGTAAAATATATCCAAAAAATTAGTATATTACATAAATTATGTCAAATAATATTTATTTTAATATTTATAAAATCATTTATTTGATCTTTTATTAATTAGTAAATTACTACATCATCTTTATGTCATAATTAAATCTAATTATTTAATTTTTAAAAATTATAAATAAATAACCATGATGTAATTAATCTTTTTAGATTTATAATGAATATTTATAGTTGAAGAGATCACATGTATAAATCCATATTAAAATATTTTACTTTTTAAAAACAAAAGTATAACAAAAAATGGTTATTCATTGAATATAATATTATAAATGAATTAAAGTCATTCAAGTGAATCCAAGTGGTCCTAAAATCGACCCAAGGATTATAATGTTTGGGATACACTTATATAATTAAATGTGGACAAGTATTATGTTTGTTTTGTATTATTATAATATTATTTTTACCTTTAATTGCCAGATTTACCATTAACTATGGTAATTAAAATAATTACAAAAGTTATTATTCATAATTTCTAAAAAATAAAAAGGAACTATTTACATAATATGGAGCTTATTGTTCCAAATATGTAATTAATTTTACCAAATTAAAAATATAGAAGTTTCAGTTTTTAATTTAAAATGAATCCCTGTTGTCAAACAAGAAAACGAGCTTTTTAAAAGTAAAAACCATCAAAAGATTGATATGCATTTATATCAGATTTAAATGTGAAATTACTTTAAATAACCAACATTATATTAAATGATAAAAAAATTATTTAATTATACTTTAAAACATATTAAAAGGATAATCTAACTAGATAATTAAATTATATGAAAATACATTTTTGTATTAAAATGCAGTTTATTTGTACTATTCATTAAAAAATGATTTTTATCATAATAATACCCAAAATTCAACGAAAGTAAAATTTTATGTCCTGATTTAAATTAAAAAGATTATTTTTTCAAATAGAACATATAATAGTGACAAAAACAATATTTAAATGGGGTTCTCCATCAAAAGGCGGTATAACTGCATTTTTGAAAAAATGCTTCTTTTATTTGAAAAGTTGAATTTGTTGTTATATCATGTCTAAAAAACATATATGACTAATTTTAAACATTAAATTTAATATATTACATATATATTTCATTAATAAAATCTATCAAGAGTGATCTTATTATTTTATAAACTCACTTATTTTCTTTTAAATAGTTTTTCATAAAAATACATCCTTTATATTCAATTGGTTTTTATTTAATCTTATAATTAATGTGGTAACTAATTAATAATTATATAAACATGTG
This sequence comes from Viscum album, assembly GCA_963277665.1. Taxonomy (NCBI): domain Eukaryota; kingdom Viridiplantae; phylum Streptophyta; class Magnoliopsida; order Santalales; family Viscaceae; genus Viscum; species Viscum album. The sequence goes on along the minus strand of OY728153.1, from coordinate 1,769,930,384 downwards.
TATACAATATTTTTATAATTCAGTTAATACTTTTTATTCCCACCATTCTAACAAACATTTTATAATGGAAACATAATAATATTTAATTATTCATTTAAACTTGATGTGGTGTATAGTGTACACTATCGAACATTGTGTTTCCTTTTAAAAAATATGGTTGTTACATTATCCCCCATTTTATTAATTTTGTACTCTAAATTTTAATTTGGATTTAGTAACTATGGTTTGACTCTTAAAAATACCTTTATTTGATTCCCACATCAGAAAAAGGATTAATAAAACTTCCACTTTAAAAGAAATAATGGTCCGTACGAAGGTCACCTAAGATAATACATACTAGGATTCCATGTAGGAAAAAATGGATATGGAATAAAAAATAATCATCATGTTCTAATGGAGAGTTATATAAAACATGATCAAGAAAAATTTAATAATTAGAAAACCACAAACTTATGATGGGTTAAATGGTCTTTGATTTCATGGTAGAAAAAGTAAATAGAAAACATTTTTTAAGATCCTTTTAATAAAAATGAGGAATTATTTTACTACTTAGAATAAGAAAATAATAAAATATACTTAGTTTAAAAGTAGAGTTTCATCATTTAGTCAATTTTCACCATAAACTCATATTTTTCTCCAAATGATGAGTATTCAAGAATAATCAAATTCTATAGAATCACATAATCCACAAAATATTAACTATAAATTTCTCCAATATTTAAACATTAACCAAAACCAATATGGTTAGGATAAGATAAGATAATTCCCTAAAAAGAATATTACTTTATAAGAATAAATACTATTTTTAATATCATAAATTAAATAGTAATATCCAAAGTTCAACCAAGACTATTCAACCAATAACATTACGTAAAATTCATCAAAACAATCCAAACTAAGATTAAAACCGAAAATTCAGAAGAATTTGATTACCTAATTTTACAAGATTAATTTTAACATTTATCTCCAAATAACATCAACCACTCTTAATGTATTATACCAAAAAGTAATTAACCTAATCACATATTCTCCAAGATAGGTTAATCATTTCCATAAATAACCCAAATTTCCATAAGTCCACAATAAAAACATATATTATTCCAAAATAAAATTCAAACATTACTAATCAAATAAAATACCATAGTATTCTATTTTCCTTAGGCATATAGTGGTCTCAAAATAGCGAATGTATTCCAAAATAACATTTATCACATAATCACTAAATCATTTTCCAATACCAAAGACATCCATTTGATAAAACATAAGTTCCCAAAATCAACTTACAAAATATTTTAACTAAAAAAATGTAGTCATACTAACCAGAGAATTTACGTAGGCTAATGGCAGGCGATGCACACTTTCCCCACTTCAGTTGTGGGTTCGATCCCTGTGTCCTTACTGGACATGATGGGTTGTCACCCATCCTGTGGGTTTTTATTTTTCTATAATTATATAATTTTTATAACATTCCAAAAATGAGATAAAAACCTCAGAAATAACTATAACATATTTTAACCTAAAGGTTTATCTCATGGCTTTCATTTTGCATCCCAAAAAGTAATAACCCATAATTACCTAAAAAATAAATGTCTCCAAAAATACCGTTAATCACCTTAAAATTTTGGAACATAAAGACTCAAAAGGGATTTCTACGAAATTGAACTTATGATAAACTTGAAAATTATAAACTAATATGATATCCCTATCTCTTAAGAAGACATCCTAATCTCTAAAGTTGCCTAAACCATCATCTAATACCAACTATAAGGCCCCAACCTTAAACATATATTATTGTAGTGTTTTTGAACAAGAATTCACATTTGAGGATCTTTTAAGTTTAGAGTTCTAGAGAATTAGTACAAACTCTTACATAGTAAACTCATAAATTATATTTGGATACTTATACTCAATATCCATTTTTTTCACCAAAAGAAACCTTTTTAAAATAAAACAATATTTATTTTCAAGGTACATCTTCAATACCTTAATCTTGGAATCTTCTTTGTCCTTACCAATATTAAGACCTATGGAAAACATTTTAAAACTTGGGATGAGAACAAACGCTTAGTAAGGGACATAAAAAGAAAGAAACCATTAGTCTAGTTAAAATATGGAAACCCATTTAATGTTCTTTGATAGAATGAAAAAAATATTTTCACATTAATAACACTTATACTTTTTTCTTAAATAAAAACATTAAAACCAATAGAAAGTAATTAAAACTCATTTAGGTGACTTAGAGAATAATATAAATAAAACTCTTTCAAACCACTTCCAATTAGAATAAAAATATGATCAACTTAAAAATTGGATATCTATAATGGGGATCACCTTTCGTATAAGCTATATTGGGCTCACCTATGAGCTATAATGGGGATCAACCCTTCATATAAACTATAACGAGATCAACCGTGAGCTACAAAGGGGCTCAACCCTTTATATAAGTTATGTCAGGATCACCCTTGGGCTAAAATGGGGATTAAAAATTCATATAAGCTATATCGAGCTCACCCATTTCATATAATTCTCAAGTACCATTTCATGAATCACAAAACCCTTTTGATAACTTCTTCTAATCCCATATGAAACATATTTCCGTATAAAAATAACATTTCATTTAATAAACCATTTTCAATACCAAGATACCCAAAAATAGTAATAATAGATTTCTTTTCAATTTTAAAAACATTAAGGCTTATAGATAAAGTCAAGTATCAAATAATGGTTATGATGAAAAATAAGTTGTTGTTTTCGTATATGTTAAAACAAAAAACATTCCTTTTTTCATTTTGTAAAGAAAGTAAGAAAATTTTTATAAAATGATTCCATTTTTAAAACTTTGAATGAAATTAAATATAGACATAAAATTTCTTGTATAATCCTTTTATATTCATATAAATAAATATGTAAATTATTATCATTAAGAAAATATTTGATAATTAAATATTTAAAAGTTCAAGTGTCTCATACCACTTTGAACATTTAAATATTACTCTCAATGAATTAATACATTTAACAAAATAATAAATAACATTATTATAGATAAAGTATGGATATTAAATTTCATAGTGTATGCATATACACCTTATAAAAGAATAAAGGTGCATATTATCAATAAATGCATCAATGAAAGTAGATTGAGAAGAAATCCCTTACCTTGAGTCCGAATCATCACGTACAATCATTATATTCCCAAATAATAAAATTTTGTTAATTTCAACTTTATTGGGAGACTTTTTTCAAGTTTATTATTCCTTTTATATAACTTAATAATATGTTATAAAAATTATATAATTATTTAAGTTCATATCAGACGTTTTATCGATATTCGGCACTCGAGTCAAAAATGAACTTGGTAGGATGAAAATAGTCCATGAGGTCATAAGTACATCATCTACAGAATAATATTCATGAAATAATAATTAATTATATATATAAATTATACTTTTAAATCCACTCAATAAATATTGATATAAAAAATTAATAATGTTACAATCATGGAGACGGTAAGTCATACGTACGCATGAGTAACGTTTCCATTTTCCATTTATCATTTTCAAAATGAGGTAATTATTATTTTTATCTTTACATAATGATAATAATATTATTAGTATCATAATAAACATTTAAATATACTTATATATATATATCATACAAGTTACGTGGTGAATAAAAACGATTCACATCGCTTCATAGAGGTGATCATTTACACTTACACATGAATGACATTATCATTTTTATGTACATGGAAAGTAAGAACATAATTGAAATATTATTATCTTAAAATGAAAAATATTTCATGATTATAATATATAAATATTTATTTCATCATTATAACTAGTCTTGATAGACAGAAATGAAAAATGAATTATATCAGTTTGCGAGGCGGTAGTCCACCGCACACACAAAAAGAATGTTCATTTTCCATTTGATGAAACTGGAGATGGATTTAGGTAATGATAATACCATAATAAAATCTCAGTAAATTAAGAATATTGGATTTATTATTTAATCTTATAATAAGAAGATTTAGAGGAAGTGAAAGAACAAATAAAATAGAAACACTTAAAAAAACGATACCTCCACTTCAGTTGATCACCTTTGAAGAACACCTTAACACTTCTAAAGAGGGTGTTATACCTAAAATAAGGATTCAAGAATGTGGTTAGGGATTTTAGGAAGGGTTTTGGGAAGATATTGGATGAACCAAAATGTTTTTGAAGTGTGATTAATAGAGGAATTGGTGCCTTTTTATAGGCAAGTGGAGGGGCACTGTAAGAACCCAAATCTTCTTTTTCAGAAATGTTTTCCTTTTCTTGTCATTTTTGAGAAAAAGAGGAATTTCTGGAAATTTTCAAAGTACACATCATGTAGCGTCCATGCACACCACCATGTGGGGGTGACCTGGCGGCCGCCTAAAGTGGTGTATGGAAAAGGAAAGTACATGCCGTGTAATTTAAAAGTACATGCCATGTATTTTTTTCATTAAATGAACCGGGCTCGCGTCTAATCTACAGAAACACCTCCTTCTTCATTCTTCTCGTCCAGGAGCATAGTATGGCTGTAGATATTCGATGAGCCCCTGAGAGAGTGTCCGTCTTCCGAATCGAACACCGTCAGTTGTGTGGGAATCACATTAGTGAGTTCCCACTTCTCCTAAAGCACAATCTTATGATTTCTCATCTCTCATGAGATATCGTGGGTTGAAAGTTTTAGAATTTTTTTAGATATACTTCATTCTAGGTCAATCCAAGGGCCGAAGCCAGAGTATATCAATCTCTCAACGCCGAGGTAGGTGGTTTGTGCCTTTCTGTTGAAAGTCTTTGAGTATTATGTGCAAATTTTTCCACTACCCTTTAATAAGGTATTACGTGTTTACTATTTTAAACCTGTTAATTGCCTGCTATGCGGGTATGTGTAAATTGAGGCTAATTGGATGTGAATAGGGTTGGTTACTAAGCTTTGAATGTGTTTTCCCATGCATGTTCTGTTTATGGCTGTTTGGTTCTATTTAGCTGTTAGGATTCCTTGATGTTTCCTATGCCCTGTACTATAGGATGGAGTGATTATTTTATCTGACATACTTGAGATGTTGTATACTTTTTAGCCAAGTAGTTCTTGAGGGTTACTTTGGGCATATTGAATTTTTATTCTCGTTTGACATACAAAGGGTCGTGAGAATCTGGTGTAATAGACTATAATGGGAATTGACCGAGTGAGCTTCCTTAGAGAGTTTTTATCACTTTTTACTATATCGGGAATTGACCGAGTGAGCTTCCTCAAAGATTCTTTATCACTTTTGACTATATGGGGATTTGACCAGTGAGCTTCCTCAAAGAGTCTTTATCACTTTTGAATATATGGGGAATTGACCGAGTAAGATTCCTCAGAGATTCTTTATCACTTTTGACTATATGGGTAATTCACCGAGTGAGATTCCTCATAGAGTCTTTGTCACTTTTGACTATATGGGGAATTGACCATATGAGCTTCCTCAGAGAGTTTTTAATGCTTGGGAATATAAGGGAAATTGACTGAGAGAGCTACCTCAGAGATTCTTTGTAGTATCCTCGTTTTGATTGAACCAGAGGGGTTAGGCTGAGAGAAATACCCATAGAGTTCCTTGTTTGTTTGTTATTGTTGGTGTATAAAATTGATTTCATTGAAAATGTAGGATTGGTTATTGCTGAGTACTTCCTTGTTTACTACTTTCTTTTGTTTATTAACTTCCATATATTCAATGATTGTTAGGAACAGTTCTTGTGGTGATTCCCTACTGGGATTTAGTTCCACACTTGTTTGTGTCATTGATAGAGATAATATTTTCATAATTTTTAATATGTGTTTCAATGATTTAACCCCTTCCAATTAATCAATTTGAGCTGATTTGTATCATTTTAGTATTTTTGGTGAATTATGGGCTTAATTGTGGAAATTGGTTAATTCTGGAAATTTAGCAGTTTTGTGGAGCTTCTGTATTTCGTGAATATCTTTTATATTTTTGATCCAAATTGTATGATTCCTTTTTTGTAGGATTTATATGCTCGTGGGATTCATTTTATCCTTCTGGACCCAAATCTCAATCCATAATTTGGAAGCTCAAATTCAGCTCACAAACTAGGCCTCGAAAACTGTGTACATATTTGGAATGTTTTAATGCTGAGCTTTTATCTCGAAGCTGACTGATCCAATGGAGCTGATATTCGACAAGGATATGGAAGAGGAATTAATTAACATCTTTAATTAAGGAGGCCACGTCTGAATCGGCTGTGTTCAAGGACTTAAATTCATGGGAATTTGGAGTTGTGGAAGATGAAGAGTCACCTGGACAGAATTAAATATCCGGAGTAATGTGGACATATCGCCTTCATACGTGGACCAATTAGGCTCAAATTTTGTGGGGAGACAGAGGCGATGGAGGGGAACAACCTTAAAGAAGGACCAATTCCCAAATTATGTCATTTACTATGCCAACCGGACTCAAACGTTCGGGGGAGTAATTTTGGAGGGAAATTTTCTACTCCCCAATCCTATAAATAAGAGTATTCACTTCCATTCAAAGGGGTTGAAGAAGGTGCAAGAAGGGCTGTGCTGGAGGATTGAGTTCTTGATGTTCTTTGTATTTTTTTATTTTCTTTTTACTTAGTTTTATTATGCTCTCTTCTTCCCCTTTCAACTCTAATACCCTTCACATGGATTGGTAAAACCTTTGAGTGATCGGGGAAGGGAGAGTTTCTCTTTTGTAATGTCGGAGTTTTGTGCTTAAATGTAAAACCTTATATTTCTTTTGAATGAAATATATTATCAGTGTTTCCCAATTCTTTTAATGCGATCGTGTTTTGAGTTTGGTGTATTCATTTTTAATAGCTTTTGTTAAAGTCTTTTTATCTCCCTCCGCCTAGTGCAATTTGTCTCGATCGAGCAGATTGTGTTAGGTGGTGAGTGTCTAACGATTGTTGGCACGTGTGTGGAACTAGTAAACATTTTCTAGAGTTCTAAGGAGCAAAAATTCCCGATCGGGACTTGCCTTAGTTGTTTAGGAATTGTTTATGAACTTCCATGCACATAAGAGTGAGTTCTATTTTCTTCTTTAACCAAGGGTGATAGATGACTCGATCGAGGAGTCTTTCATTTTTCATTCAAAAGGAAGAGAGGTGATATGATCTTTGTGACTATGATGACATTACAAAACGTGATCCTACCCTGACCCCATCACTCTCTTCATCCATTAGTGTTCAACCTTCCTTTTCAATTGCTTGTTTATTTTTCAACTCAAACAACTGTAAAAAAGAACCTCTTCTTCTTTCTTTAATTTAAGTGACAAACATAATTGTTGTGCACTCCTCTCTGGAGACAACTTAGGTTACCCACTTTGCTACATTTTAACTTAGGTTTTATTTGTTTTTGTCACACCCCACGACAGGCACGTGTCAAAACTTGGCACCGTTTCCGGGGAGGCTGTGCCAACAATCTAATTCTAACATTTTGTAAATATTTTCCTTTATTTTATTTAAAAAAATAAAAAAAATCCATGATGTATGCCAACTGCAATTATTCTTCTTGGATTGATTACTCACAGTTTCAGGGACAAATGGTTCATAATTACGAGGAATCCCTTTTTCAAAAGCTTGATGAACTCACTATTTTGGCCAAGAAAACGATGAATGGCCATGTCACAGGTATCTCACTTCAAGAACTGATGGACATGGTGAATCAAGTCAACATTGATTATCAAAGATTGAAGTCCTTAGAGAAGGTTACATTGGATCAAGAACCTCAACCGGAACCTAAAACTGATCCATTGGTGGAATTTTATTCCCCACTCATCCTTGATGTTGAAGAACCAATAAGTACAGGAGATCAACAAGATCTGGATGACTTCTGGAAGGAGTGTGAGGAACTACTTGGTCCCCCAGTTCCTCATAATGTAGAAGATCCATCATCATTGAAGGAATACACCACAAACGTGTTTGAATTTGAAGAGAATGATGAGGAGCCTGACTACCCTCCTCCATCTGTTACCACTCTACTTCAAGAGGAACTTCCCACTGAAGAAGCAAATGAAGCCGAGAAACCTCAGGGAGATGATCTTTTCTTAAACTCATTATATTCTAATTTTATTGAATCTGAATTGAGTATCACCTCCCCTTGCTTGAAATTTTCAGATTCAGACAACTCATTTATTTTGTTTGCGGCTAAGGAAGAAAAGGGATATGTGCTTAACGAAGAACATATGGAGCTCCCAGAACTTGTTGATATTTTATTGGAGGGAGTTCAAGAGGGAATACAAGTGGATTTGGCAAAGGAAAAAGTGATGCAAGATGATTACTTTGTAAGGGATGAATATGATATTGACACTTCATGCTTTAACTTTTTTCAAATAGAATTATACTTTGACTATTCCTTTGATTTTTCCAATGATGCATCATACCTTCAGAAATCACTGGAGAATGAAGAGGTGGCTGTGAAATTGGAAACCAAGAAATATGGGGACTCATTCTTTATCCTACCCCCACTATGAAAATTGTATCTTATTGTAATAGGGGTGGATTTGGTGTACTATACCCATGGTGTCCTCAACAAAAAGGATGAAGAACATGATGTGAAGAAGAAGTTTTGTTGGTTCATCATAAAGAAACTCAACCCACCTTCAGATTGGGGATAACCAACTGAAATTGCCCATCTGGAGGCAGTCAAAACCCAGGGTCCACTTGGGGCATTAAACCAAGATCTATCCTTCTTTTCTCATACTATTTCTATTTTCATTTTTTTAATAAATTTCTTATGTTTTCTTTTGTTCTTTTTCTTATAGGTTTTTAGTGTGCAACACTTAGGAGATTAACTCAATGTTGCATTACCAATAAGTCAGGTTGTACCTCTCCTTTACACTTGTTTGCTACTGTGATTCATTTTAAAATCTGCCTACATGATAAATCCAGTTAAATGCATTGAGGACACTGCATCATTTAAGTGTGGGGGAGGGAACCTTTGTAGTTTTGGATTTTCATTTGTTGTTTGTTTTCAAAAAAAAATTATGATTTTTCAAATTTTTTGTTTGTTTATTTTTCAGTTTTTTTGGTGTGTTTTTTAAACTTTTGAGCTAAAATGATTATCATTTCTATTTTTGAAACCCATGTCATTGAGTGAACCAATTTATTCCATGAAATTGAGCTTAAATGAATGCTGAAAATGATTTTGTTTCAAGTTCAATTCTTTGAGAATTTCATGAAAAGTACTCAGGTTTTTGAATCCCATGCCACATCTCACTATCATTATCATTGAAATCATTTTCCTGTGAGGCTTCTGAACCATTATTTGTGTATTCTTTTCATTCACCTCACTTCTTGAGAGAACTGGACCATGTTTGTTTTAACCAGAATTTGATTCATTCCTTTCAAAACTTGAGGGTTTGGGGTGCATGTGTTTTAAATGATTGAGGCGTTTCTTTGGTTTGAAAGCCCCCTTTTCAAAATAATCCCTTTCATTTTGGCCGACCTTGTAAATTAATCCTTGTATCCCATAGAATCCATGAACAGCCTGTTAGGTTAGCCACATTACAAGCCAATTTTCCCTTTCCAACCTGCTCTTGAAGTGAAATTGCATGATCTAGTTGAACTTAAGTGTTGGGGAAGCTGTCTTGTGTTGTGCTACCTCATTTGGTGAGACTTTGGGCGGAAACTAAAATTCTGAAGAGATGTGTGTGCTGACGAAAAATCATTATGTTAAAAGCTGTGCCTTATCTGGAGCTTTCATGATAAAAGAAGCTGTGCCTTTCTGGAGCTTCTAATGGAGGAAGAAAGCTGTGCCTTTTCTGGAGCTTTCAAGAAAATCATGCTTAAGAAGATTTAAATTTTTTCTGAAGAAATGCTGATCTGTTTGAACATTTCTTGATATTTCATAATGACGGAGCTGAATTTATACTAAGTGGAGTGAGGAGGATACCATACTTGAGTGAAAATTAGAATTGTGCAATTTTTCTTCAAAAATAGCCAAGCATTCCTCATTCAGCCTCAGAATTTTTCACATAAAAATCCTACCAACCAAAAGCCACAGAACAACCATGAAAAGTCCTCATGATAAAAAAATGTCCTTGACTCACATCGGGTGGAGAATTAGGAGTTTTTCAAACCTATGGTGACCCTTGCATTGGTTTGGATGAGAAAAGCTTTGTTGAAAAGTGATATTTGTGAGATGAGAGAAAATTAATGTGAGGTAGGTGTCTTGTGTGCATGGGAGTAGAAATAAAGAGGAAAAATATTGAATGACCAGATTTGAGAATTTGGAATAATGGTTATGGATGAGGCATGATAACTTTTATTTCATGGTGTGGAATTGGTGAATCTCAATGGCATGTGTTTCAAATTTAGTTTGATTTGATTTTGATTTTGACTTGTCCGGGAGTCCAAGTGCTAAGTGTGGGGGAATTGATAGAGATAATATTTTCATAATTTTTAATATGTGTTTAAATGATTTAACCCCTTCCAATTAATCAATTTGAGATGATTTGTATCATTTTAGTATTTTTGGTGAATTATGGGCTTAATTGTGGAAATTGGTTAATTCTGGAAATTTAGCAGTTTTGTGGAGCTTCTGTATTTCGGGAATATATTTTATATTTTTGATCCAAATTGTATGATTACTTTTTTGTAGGATTTCTATGCTCGTGGGATTCATTTTATCCTTCTGGACCCAAAGCTCAATCCATAATTTGGAAGCTCAAATTCAGCTCACAAACCAGGCCTCGAAAACTGTGTACAGATTTGGAATGTTTTAATTCTGAGCTTGTATCTCGACGCTGACCGATCCAATGGAGCTGATATTCGACAAGGAGCTGGAAGAGGAATTAATTAACATCTTTAATTAAGGAGGCCACGTCTGAATAGGCTGTTTTCAAGGACTTAAATTCATGGGAAGTTGGAGTTGTGGAAGACGAAGAGTCACCTGGACAGAATTAAATATCCGGAGTAATGTGGCCATATCTCCCTCATACGTGGACCAATTAGGCTCACATTTTTTTGGGATACAGAGGAGATTGAGGGTAACAACTCTAAAGAAGTACCAATTCCCAAATTCTGTCATTTACTATTCCAAACGGACTCAAACTTTCGGGGGAGTAATTTTGGAGGGAAATTTTCTACTCCCCAATCCTATAAATAAGAGTATTCACTTCCATTCAAAGGGGTTGAAGAAGGTGAAAGAAGGGCTGTGCTGGAGGATTGAGTTCTTGATGTTATTTGTATTTTTTTATTTTCTTTTTACTTAGTTTTATTATGCTCTCTTCTTCCACTTTCAACTCCAATACCCTTCACATGGAGGGGTAAAACCTTTGAGTGATCGGGGAAGGGGGAGTTTCTCTTTTGTAATGTCGGAGTTTTGTGCTTAAATGTAAAACCTTATATTTCTTTTGAATGAAATATATTATCAGTTTTTCCAAATTCTCTTAATACGATCGTGTTTTGAGTTTGTTGTATTCATTTTTAATAGCTTTGGTTAAAGTCTTTTTATCTCCCTCCGCCTAGTGCAATTTGTCTCGATCGAGCAGATTGTCTTAGGTGGTGAGTGTCTAACGATCGTTGGCACGTGTGTGGAACTAGTAAACATTTTCTAGAGTTCTAAGGAGAAACAATTCCCAATCGGGACTTGCCTTAGTTGTTTAGGAATTGTTTATGAACTTCCATGCACATAGGAGTGAGTTCTATTTTCTTCTTTAACCAAGGGGGATAGATGACTCGATCGAGGAGTCTTTCATTTGTCATTCGAAAGGAAGAGAGGTGAGATGATCTTTGTGACTATGATGACATTAAAAAACGTGATCCTACCCTAACCCCATCACTCTCTTCATCCATTAGTGTTCAACCTTTCTTTTCAATTGCTTGTTTATTTTTCAACTCAAACAACTGTCAAAAAGAACCTCTTCTTCTTTCTTTAATTTAAGTGACAAACATAATTGTTGTGCACTCCGCTCTGGAGACAACTTAGGTTACCCACTTTGCTACATTTTAACTTAGGTTTTATTTTTTTTGTCACACCCCACGACTGACACGTGTCAGTCATGATTTTTGTCCCAAACAGATTATAATGTTGCAGGTATAGATAATGGAAAGCACCCTTCTACTTCAGGTACTTGATATGTTGTGAAGTTGGAGAGCATGAGACCAAGATGAGGCTTGCGATGCTGAGGATCTGTTTATCTATTTTCTTTTGTACTTTGGATTAAAGCTATTCTATATTCCAGCATTGTGTTGTGTTTGGCTGTTTTCCTCGACATATGTACCATGCATAATTTTTATATATATACACTCTAGCTATTTATTTCTTCAGACTTCCGCTATTTACTTTTGTATGGTTTATTACCACTTCCGATATTGTTATCTATTTTTCTCTTCCACTATGTTACTCTTCCAATGAGGGCGTAGTTTCCCCTCTATCATAGCTAAGGCCCTCAATGCTAGTCAACAACCTCTAGCGTTAGGGGAAATTCACTTGAGGCCATGTGACCAACTGGGCACGGGGTTCCTCTGGGCGGCTTCCGTAATCAGGATGTTACAAAGTGGTATCAGAGTAATTATTTTCTTTTTGAATTACTATTTGGATTTTATAGTTATGGATAGGACAGAGTTGGTACTTGGTAATAAGCTATGCCCGGGAGTAGCAAACCCGTGTACAGGGAAAGGCCAATCTACCTCGTGTTGCAATTTTTCTGGTTTTTCAATTATTATAGTTGATTTGATTTCACCTTGAGTGATTCACATGACTTGTGCTATTATTGTTGATGTTATTGAGGTTTTATTTCTGGTTCAACCCGATGAGATGAGGGTATTCCATCTCATGCATCATATAAAACTTTTTTAGGGATCACATGTCATGCATTCTTTCCATGCCATATAGGGTGCATTAGCGATTACATGTTGTTGTGATAGGTGTTGTACTAGATATTCATGTTATTGTGATATTTTCCATGATGTTTGATAGGGTAATGTTTGTGTAAGGTTTTTTTAGAATGAAAACCAAACTTTGGTTCTTGAGGTGTTATGGGCCCTCGCGGACCAGATTTTGGTGGATCATTACCTTTTTTGCTTGTTATAACATGTATAATATGCCAAACTTTGATTTGTGGGGAGTATGGGCCCTCACGGATCAAAATTTGGCACTTTGGTGTTTGTTTCAGTGTTTTTCTAGGCTTTAGAGTAGTTTCTGAGGCTTACTGTCTGGAAAAACCCAGAATACATGCCGTGTAGTTTTGACTACACGTTATGTGTTCTTCTGTTCGGGAAGAAACTGTTTTTCTTAAGTACACGCCATGTAACTTATGTACACACAGTGTAGTCTATAACCGTGTCATAGGCCATGTGGGCAGAGACATGGGATAGGGAAGTTCTTGTAGGAACATGTTGTGAACTAGTTGTACACGCCGTGTCTTTGTGACCCTATGTCCGACCATGTAGCTAACAACACGGGTCAGTGTTATCTTTCCTAGTACACGCCGTGTCTGTATGGAACATGTCGTGTAGTGTCAGTCAAGTATCCAGTCGTGTCACTGACAACACGGGCAGTTGAAACCTAATCAGTACACGCCGTGTCCATCTGGAAGACGCTGTGTAGTGTGAGTCGTGTATCCGGTTGTGTCATGAACAACACGGGTTGGTGAAGCTCATCTAGTACATTCTGTGTTTGTAACAAAAATTCCATGCAATATTGTTCTAAGGGGAGCTATGTAGATTAGCCATGTAGAAGGACTCAGGCAGGGGAAGAAAATTCAAGTACACGCCGTTTGTAAGGACAACACGCCGTGTGTTTGGGGTGTTACACGACAAGTTCTGGTAGAAGTACACGCCCATGTGAAATAATTGAGGGAACATGCCATGTAGTTATTATACATTCCATGTAGTCTTGTTTTGTTAAAATTGAATGTTTTCCTTCTCCTATTCCCTTCTCACGCTTCCAGTTTTTAGTCCTTGATGATCTTAATCTAAGGTGTGTGCCTTACCTTGCAGAGTCATGCCACCAAGACGTCCTCCGGTTGTACACTAGTTGCAAGGCGATGATCAGAAACTGAATATGGCTGATCAAGGACTGCCGGTAGATCCTCCAGTTATTATAGTCTTGGCACCAACAGTTATACCTGACATAGGTGCCGATGTATAGTTTAGAGAGGGATTTCTAAGGATGATTAAGACTTTACAGGGAGTGCTGCCTCCTGCCTCGTCGATGGAAGAATTGACTCGGGTTTTTTAGCAACAACATCCTCCCACTTTCATGGGGGAAGAAGGACCTCAGGCTGCAGAGTCATGGATAAAAGCCACATTTACGATCTTTGAGCATCTGGAGATTCCTCTAGAGAGGAGGGTCAAGCTCGCTACATACATGCTTTGAGATTCTTCTAAGAGATGGTTGGATGTGATCTCACAGGCGGGGCACCCGTAGAATATAGCTTGGGATGAGTTTCAGTTTAGATTCTATGATTACTTCTACCCAGAGATGTTGAGGGATATTTGAGCCCAAGAGTTTATGAGTTTAGAGCAGGGTAATCTTTCTATTTTGGAGTATTCCTCTTGCTTCACCAAGTTGCAGCACTTTACACCCTTTCCAGGAGGTGATGAGTTATTACTGGTAAGGAAGTTCAAGGATGGTCTGAGGCACAACATCTGATCTTAGGTGAATATCTTTAGGTTGAATTATATCTATTATATAGTCAACCAAAAGCTGATCACTAAGCACAATTAGAGGGATTCTAGAGCTGTGAGCCAGGGAAGTTTGGAATCTAGAGTTAGTGCTCCGCTAGCTGATAGCAGGAAGCATCGTAGGCAGATTTCACGAGGAGATCAGAGTAGGCAGGATGAATCTTCTGGTAGCTAGGTGGTATGATACCAGTGTGGGAGGAGTAGGAATATGAGACCATATTGCCTGATGGTCCTAGTGGAGTGTCGATCTTGCGGCAAGATGGGACATCTTCAGCATTTCAGTCAGATCTTCTCACCAGAAGCTGGTGACAGGGGTTCTTCTATGACTCCTTATTAAAGAGTAGCACCACTAGTTTCTCAACAGTATGGGAATTGGAGTTCTTCCAACCATTCAGGCTAAGGTGGAGGTCGTGTCCATGGTATCCAGTCACCCAGTTTTCAGTGACATCAGGGCAGATCAACTTAGAGTGGCCAGGAAGGGTCACAGGACTGTGGTACAGGCTAGACTTTTGCAGTGGAGCAGACCAAGCAGGAGAAGAATCTCAAACCCTCTACAGCGTGAGGTAAGATCTTAGTAGCCTTAGTTTTAGCTTATGATATTTTTGATACAGGGGATTCCCATAGTTTTATATCTGTTGTGGTTGTGTGGAGCTTTGGGATCTGCATATTTTCTTCTGCTGATATATTGACACTAAAAACTCCATTGGGGACTAGAACGGCGAGTTTACGTCAGTGCAAGGTGTTCCCTTTAAAGGTTGGTGGGTGTCACTTTTTATGGGACCTCTATGTCTTAGAGATGAAGATATATGATGTCATTATTGTAATGGAATGGTTAGTTCCCTTACAGGCAGTTGTCGATTACTATCATTGTAGGGTGAGTTTCACATCACCATACGGTGGATCGTTTCTTAATAAGGGAAAGTGGGATGTCCAGGTGAGTAGAGAGGGACCCGAGCATCACGAGTTAAGAGGAGTTATAGCCTAGATTTCTAGTCTATATCTGGATGACCAGGGGACTTCACAGTTAGGATTTCCTCCAATGGTGGATTGTTTCCAAGATGTCCTTCCAGAAGACTTTTCATGTTTGCCTCTGGAGCGTGAGGTAGAATTTTCTATTGAGCTCGTACCAGGAGTGGCACCGCTGTACATTCCTCCTTACAGGATGGCTACAACAGAGTTAAAAGAGCTCAAGAAGTAGTTAGAGGAGTTTTAGGCAAAGGGTTTCATCCGAACGAGTACTACTCCTTGGGGTTCGCCTATCCAGATTGTAAAGAAGGAAGACAGTACCCTCAGGCTTTGTGTGGATTATCGAAGGCTGAACCAGTTGATGGTCAAGAACCGATATCCCTTGTCGAGGATTGATAATCTCTTTGATAAACTTCGAGGAGACCGAGTGTTCTAGAATATTGACTTGAGATCCTATTATCATCATTTGCGTGTTAGACCATCTTATAAACCTCTCAAATACTTCTGAAGTAGGTATGATCTATACGAGTATATGGTTATGCCATTCGGTCTCGTGAACGTGCCTGCAATTTTCATGGCACTGATGAAATGAGTGTTACATCCATACTTGGATTCTTTCATGGTGGTCTTTTTGGATGATATCTTGGTGTAATATCACACTCAAAATGACCATTCTACCCATCTTGAGATTGTTTTGAGTACACTGAGAGAGCATCAGTTATATGCTAAGATCTCAAAATTACACTTTTGGATGGACCAGATTCACTTCTTGGGTTATGTTATCTCAGAGATAGGAGTATCAGTAGACCTAGAGAAAGTGAGAGCTATAGTTTCCTAGGAGAAGCCGAAGAAAGTCTTTGAGGTACAAAGTTTTCTAAGGCTAGATGGATACTACATACGTTTCATTCAGGACTTTTCACGCTTAGAAGCGCCACTTACAAGTCTAACTAAGAAGGGTGCGAAGTTCTTGTGGTAAAATTATTCCGAGTCAGCCTTTTAGAAGCTGAAATGGAGGTTGAATTCACCACCGATACTAGTTTTTTCTAGAGTCGGGCAAGAGCTATACTATGTACTGTGATGCTTCAGGTATCGAGCTGGGAGTGGTGCTTATGCAGGGAGAAGGAGTCATTGCGTACGGGTCTCGAAAGTTGAGGCCACATGAGAGAAATTACCCGATGCATGATCTTGAGTTGGCTACTATTGTTCATGCCTTTCACTATTGAAGACATTACCTTCATAGAGAGAATTTTTTAGTTTTCACTGACCATAAGAGTCTCAAGTACATCTTTACTCAGCGTGATCTAAATTTGAGATAGTGAAGGTGGGTTGAGTACCTTTAGTCCTTTGACTTTGAGCTTGCCTATACACCTGGGAAAGGCAACATATTGGCTGATGTGTTGAGCAGAAGGACTCAGATACAGACAGTTCAGGAGGCTGGTAGTGAGTGGAAGCTTATGACTATGTTCTCTGATATGCATTTGGATGTGCATGATAGACAAGGGAAGACTTTTATTTCTTATGTGGCTGTTACCTATACTCTTCTTGATCGAGTGTAAATGAGACAACTATTAGATTATGAAGGCCTAGTCCTATAGGAAAGCGTGTTTGGAGAGAACCCTATTCTGGGATGGACCATAGGCGAGGATGAGATCTTATGTTTCCAGGGGCATGTATGGGTGCCATCAGACATATGCGAGAAGTTGATGTGGTACTTTCATTCCTCAGTTTGGGAAGTTTATCCTGGTGTCACCAAGATGTATCGTGATCTACACCATCAATATTGGTGGCCAGGTATGAAGAGAGATGTTGTTGGTTTTTTCATGAAGTGTTCCACCTGTCAGTAGGTGAAGGCGGAGCATCAATGACCATCAGGGTTTTTTCAGTAGTTACCCATTCCCGAGTGGAAGTGGAATGATGTCGCAATGAATTTTGTGATAGGTTTACCGAGGTCTCCTCGAGGTAATGAAGTTTTTTGTGTTGTCATTGACAGACTCATGAAGGTTTATCACTTCTTGTCAATCAAGGAGACCTTCAGTGTTGATGAGTTGGGACGGTTGTACATCTGTGAGATTGTGCACTTACATGGAGTTCCACACTCCATTGTTTCAGACAGAGATGCGCATTTTATTTCTTCGGTTTGGTATGGGATTCATAAAGCTTTGGGTACATAGGTAATTTTGAGTACATCTTACCACCCCTAGATAGATGGCTAGTCTGAGCATACGATTCAGGTGCTTGAGGACATGCTTCATGCATGCATCCTGGATTTTGGAGGTTCTTGGGAGAAGTATATACCTCTTGTGAAGTTTTACTATAATAATAGTTTTCAATCAACTATTCAGATGGAACCTTATGAGGCTTTGTACGGTAGGCTATGATGATCACCTTTATGTTTGCTAGAGGCAGGAGAGGCAACTATATTGGGACATCATCTTGTTCAGGAGACCACAAAGCAGATAGAGTTGATTCAGAAAAGGATAACTACTGCACAATATTGATAGAAGTCTTATGCTGATCAGTGAAGACAACCCCTGGAGTTCGATGTCAGAGATCACGTTTTCCTGTGTGTCACACTGAGGTTGGGGAATAGGATGATTAAGAGATATAGTAAGATTTCGCTGAGGTATGTTGGACTGTTTGAGGTGTTGGAGAGAGTTGGTCCGGTTTCCTATCAGTTATAGTTGCCTCAGTGATACCAGGATATGCATGATGTCTTCAATGTTTCTCAGTTTCAATGTTACTTCTCAGACCCATCTCATGTCTTTCAACCCAAGGAGGTTGAGTTGGAAGTGGATGAATCTTTTGAGGAGCATTCTATCTAGATCGTTGATCGAAGTACGAAAGTTCTCTGTGGCTGGTCTGTTCCTATGGTACGAGTGCTATAGCACCACAAGAGAGTATAGGACGAGACATGGGAGAGGGAGACTGATGTACGAGCACATTGGCCAGAGCTTTTTAGGGTTTCTTATTTTATGCCGTCTTGCTAGGGAAATTCAGGGACAAATTTCTTTAAAGGGGGAAGTTTGTAAGAACCCAAATATTTTTTTTCATGTATGTTTTTCTTTTCTGGTCATTTTTGAGAAAAAGATGAATTTCTAGAAATTTTCGAAGTACATACAATGTGTTTTCTGAGTACACGTCGTGTACTCAGTTACCACATGTAACCGTGGGCTGGCTGTGTAGCAACCATGCACACATCCATGTGGGGGTGACATGGAGGCCGCCTAATGCAGAGTACGGAAAAGGAAAGTACATGCTGTGTACTTCAAAAGTACACGCCATGTATTTTTTTTTCATTAAATGCACCAGGGTCGCGTTTAATAGACAAAACACTCCCTTCTTCATTTGTCTCATCTAGGAGCACCATACGGCCATAGATCTTCAATGAGCCCCCGAGAGAGCATCCGTTCTCCGAATCGAACATCGTCAGTTGCGTTGGAATCACATCGGTGAGTTCTCTCTTCTCCTAGAGCACCATATACTGATTTATCCTCTCTCGTGGGATATCATGGGTTGAAAGTTTTAAATGTTTTTGTAGATCTACCATGTTCTAGGTCAATCCAAGGGCCGATGCTAGAGTATATCGATCTACCAACGCCGAGGTAGGTGGTTTGTGACTTTCCGTTGAAAGTCGTTGAGTACTATGTGCAATTTTTCCCACTACCCTTGAACGTGGTATTGCGTGTTTACTGTTTTACCCTGTTAATTTCCTGTTTTGCTGGTATGTGTAAATAGAGGATAATTGGATGTGAATAGGGTTGGTTGCTATGATTTGTATGTATTTTCCCATGCATGTTCTGTTTATTGCCGTTTGGTCCTGTTTACCTGTTAGGCTTCCTTAATGTTTCCCATGCCTTGTACTGTAGAATGGAGTGATTATTTTATCTGACATGCTTGAGATGCTGTAGACTGTTTATCCAAGTAGTTCTTGAGGGTTACTTTGGCCGTATTGCAATGCCATGCTCGTTTGACTTACACAGGGCTGTGAGAACCTGGTGTAATAGACTATAAGGGGAATTGACCGAGTGAGCTTCCTCAGAGAGTCTTTATCACTTTTGACTATATGGTAAATTGGCTGAGTGAGCTTCCTCAGAGAGTCTTTATAACTTTTGACTATATAGGCAATTGGCTGAGTGAGCTTCCTTAGAGAGTCTTTATCACTTTTGACTATATGGGGAATTGAATGAGTGATATTTCTTAGAGATCCTTTATCACTTTTGACTATATGGGGAATTGACCATGTGAGCTTCCTTAGAGAGTTTTTAATGCTTGGGACTATATGTGGAATTGAGTGAGAGAGCTTCCTCAGAGATTATTTGTAGTATCATTGTTTTGATTGAACCAGTGGGGTTAGGCTAACAAAACTACCCAGACGGTTCCCTGCTTGTTTTTTGTTGTTGGTGTATAAAACTAATTTCATTGAAACTGTAGGACTGGTTACTACTGATTGCTTCCTTGTTTACTACTTTATTTTGTTTATTACCTGCCATATATTCACTGACTTTTAGGCATAGATCTTGTGGTGATTGCCTACCTAGATTTAGTATCACACCATATTTGGGTCATGATTTTGGGCCAAAATAGATTATAATGTTGCAGGTATAGATTAGGGCAAGAGCCCTTCTATTTCAGGTACTTGATATGCTGTGGAGCTGGAGAGCATGGGACCAAGCTGAGGCTTACAATGGTGAGGAGCTGTTTATCTGTTTTCTTTTGTACTTTGGCTTAGTACTGCTCTGTATTCCAGCATTGTGATGTGTTTGGCTATTTTCCTAGAAATATGTACCATGAATCATTTATATATATAAATATACACTTCCGCTATTTATTTCTTCAGACTTCCGCTATTTACTTTCGTATGGATTATTACCGCTTCCGCTATTGTTATCTATTTTTCTCTTCCACTGTGTTACTCTGCCAATGCGGGCATAGTTTCCCTACAATCACACCCAAGGTCCTCGCTACTAGTCAGTAGCCTCTGGCATTAGGGGAAATGTGCTTGAGGCCATGTGACCAACTGGGTACGGGACACCTATGGGTGGATTCCCGAACCGGGACTTACACGAACCCTTGGAATCTCTTAAAATATTAAATTAATATAAATTTAGTTTTAGTTCCAAATGGTCCCAAAATCATTTATTTAAATGATATAATGATTTTGGGTTGAATACCTATCATAATATTAAAATTATACAAGTTTTGAACATTTTTTAATCCTTATTTTTTGGTTTAACCCTTATTTAACCCTTTTTAATCTTACCTTGATATTATGTTATTTGCATTTTGTGGGTTAATGTAATTACCATAACATGTCAAAAGGCCCAAAAGGTGACATTTATGACATATTTGGACTTATCCAAACAATTTTTCCAAATAGTATATTTTTAGTAATTAAATACCATTTAATAAAACATTTTATATTTTAAAATACCAATAGTGTCAATTTCGACACTATTTATTAGTTATCTTTTAAAAAATATCATAACAACAAGATAAGTTTGAAACAACTAATTTATATCATCACAAAAATTTCTGATATATCTAGACAATTCACTTATGACATAAATTTTGTGAAATAATATTTATTTTGATATTTATAAAATCATTTATTTGATTCTTTCATTAATTAATAAATTACTAAATCATCTTTATGTCATAATTAAATATATATATTTAATTTATAAAAAATATAAATAAATTATCATGATATTTTTATCCATTTTAGAGTTCTAATGAATATTTATAGTTGAATAGATCCCCATTATAACTCCATATTAAAATACTTTACTTTTAAAAAACAAAAGTGTAACAAAAATGACTATTCATTGAATATAATATTATAAATGCATTAAAGTCATTCAAGTGGCTCCAAGTGGTCCTAAAATCTACCAAAGGATAATCATGGTAGAGATAAACTCATTAAATTAAATAAAGATAAGCATTAGGGTAGTTTTATATTATTAAAACATTTTTTTACCTTTAATTACCTGATTTACCTTTAACCTTGGTAATTAAAATAATTACTACAGTTACTATTGATAATGTACAAAAAATAAAAAAGGATATATTTACATAATTTGGAAATTATTATTTAAAATATTGAATCCATATTTCAAAATTCAAAACACATAATTTGCAATAATTAATTTAAAATTATCCCCTATTGTCAAAATGAGAAAATGAGTTTTTAAAAGTAAAAACCATCAAAAGATTGATTTGCATTTATATCCAATTTCAATGGGAAATTAATTATAATGAACAAAATTTGATTAAATGGTAAAAAATTTATTTAATTATACTTTAAAACCTCTTAAAAGGATAATCTAATGATATAATTAAATTAGAAAAAATTATTGTTTTGAATTAAAATGCAGTATTTTTTTACTTTTCATTAAAAAATGTATTTTTTCAAAAAAATACCAAAAATTCAACCAAAGTAAAATTTGATGTCCCACTTTCAAAAAATAAGTTTATTTTTCCAAATATAACATATAAAAGTGACAAAACCTTGATTTAAAATGGGTTCTCCATCAAAAGGCGGTAAAACTGCATTTTTTTGAAAAATACTTCATTTATCTGAAATATTGAATTTGTTCTTATATAATGTTTATAAAACATATAATATGAATTTTAATCATTAAATTGAATATATTACACATATATTTCATTAATAAAATCCGTCAAGAGTGATGTTATTATTTTATAAACTCACTTATTTTTATTTAAATAGTTTTTCAAAAAAACACATCCTTTATATTAAATTAGTTTTTATTTAATTTCCAAATTAATGTGGTAACCAATGAATCATTATATAAACATGTGTAAGACATATTTTCATCATTTAGTTAATAATTTTCATTCCCACCATTCTATGAATATGTTATAATGGAAATATAATAATATTTAATTGGTCATTTAAACTTGATGTGGCATATCTTGTATGCTATCAAACATTGTGTTTAATTTTAAAAAATCATGATATTACAATAGGTCCTCTATAGTTGGAAATAGAGGTAAGGTCAAGTTATTTTTGGGATTAAGACTAGAAAACACTATAAAAATCCTTAGGGATAAGACAATGTATTTGAAAACATACCTAAATTTTGGTTAGTATATAGTAAGTGTTTTATTAATAAAATACATCCTTATATGGATACTACAAGTAGGCATGGTTCTATAACATATGTATCTAGAAATAAAAACCCTGATAAGGTGTTATGGGCTTGAATCAGGGTAACCTGACATATTAAAATGGGCCTTACCGTGCACCTAGTTTGACACTTCTGGGGAATATGCTATGGTAAATTAATAATATAATTATAAACCATCATAAATAGAACAAAAAAAGTACATAAGAATATATGTTAAGAAATAGATCATGAATAACCAAGATTTTAACATAGGGAATAACCAGTTTGGATATACTTTTCCTTTACAAGTTTACCCTTTCATGTTTAAAGATTAATTTCATATTCTGATTAGATAAGTATTCAAGACCCTTAATTGTACTTTATTTTTCTTAGTTATTGGATGGAAATAAGAGAAATCATGCTAAAAATCAATGTGATAAGCAATTTAACAATTGACCTAATGAAATACAAAATATAATGGGAAAAAGTGCTCAAAATGTTATAATAATACTTTCTCAATTGGGTCAATTTATGAATAATAACTTGAATCATGTGGAACACCCTCCTTCTCCTTAGAAAGAGTAATTTGTCACCAAATCCTACATGCAACAAAGGAATACCATGTTTAGTAGATCTTCCGATCCCTTTCTTACAAAACAATGGATTAAATCCATTGATAAGATATTATCTATACTTCCGTTCTCAAAAGAAGATAATTTTTTGCTGGTGGTCTATTGTTTTGATAGGGAAGATGATCAGTGGTAGACATTGATCAAGAAAAAAAAGTCCAAAGAGGAAATTGATTCTCTGGATTGGGAGGAATTCAAGAATATATTTTTCAATAAATATTTTCCTTGAACCCTCCATCTCAAGATCACAACTAGAAAATGGAGCTACTTCTATGGACCTATATCCACGGTTCTGTGGCCTATAGCCACAGTTTTAAAACCGTGGATATAGGCATATTTTTCATGGCCTATAGCCACGGTTTTCAGAACCGTGGTAATATCCCATGGCAATTGCCATAGTTTTGTGGCCTATGGACACGGTTTGAAAAACCATGGCTATAGGACAATTTTTCGACACCCTATAGCCATGTTTCTCCAAAATTGTGGCTATAGGGATCCCGCGCTTCCGTGGGAACAAACATTCCTGCAAAAAATTTGGCGAGAAGACCTACCACCACAGTTTTGAGGATATTCCCATAGTTTTTATTAATATATATATATATATATATATATATATATATCATAATATATATATATATATACCCGAATTGTGTCACAATGTAGTGGTAAGTGCACTAGATTGCAATGTGAAGGTACAGGGATCAAAACCCGCCAGTGACATTTTTTATTTAGGCTATTGCCACAATTTTATAAAGCTATTTTCATGTTTAAAACCATGGAAATATCCATCTATAGCCACAGTTTAAACCGTGGTTATAGGTCAACTGCCATGATGGAAAAATTGGAGTCCTATTGCCATAGTTTTCAAAATCTTGGCAATAGGCTGGGACCTAATTCCATGGCGATAGCGGCCACGGTTGTCTAAAACCATAGCCATAGCCTATGACCATAGTTTTGAGGCCTATTTCCATGATTTTAAACCATAAAATATCCCTTTTTTTCTATTTGTGGATGGAGATATAATTCCTCAGACTAAAGAAGAATAAAGACGAGTCTATCGAGGCATATGATTCAAAATTCACAAGGCTTGCAGTATATGCCGCTATGTTTTTCATAAACACTAAAAGCTAGGTAGATTGTTTCTCTAGTAGAATAAATTCAAGTATACGAAAAGCGTTAGTGATTAGAGACTTCAAATGTTATGATGATTTTTTTCATTTTTCCTTTAAGGATGAATTGGAGATGAGAGACTATTAGTGGTCACATGGAATTGAGGAAAAAAATTAAAATGGAGTTTATTATGGGTGGATCAACAGATAAATACTGTGATGGAAAGAAGACCCAACATCACATGTGTCAAAAGTGTGGGAAGAATCATCCTAGAAATTTATTAATGGGAATTAAGAGATTCATCAAATGTGGAAGATAATGTCATATGGATAATAAATATCTAAGGTATAAGAAGAATCCCACTAATAAGGATGAATAAAGGGAGGTTCAGATCAATAATAAGCCTATAATGCACTGTTTCAACTATAAGGAACATGGGCATTATGCAGGAAATTTTCCTAAGCCAAGGTTTGTTGGGGGAAATTAACAAAAATAACCTCCAAGGCAGTAATGAAGGGCATATGATATTAGTACTATTGATGTGGATCTCAAAAATGATATGGTGACATGTACGATGGTTATACATTCAAGAATAATGAATCTATTATTTGATTCTAGTTCTACACATTCATTCATATCTTCTAAATTTAGTAGTACTATTTAATAACCACATCAAAATATAGAGGTTGAGTTATCTATGAGAACAAAAAATAGGGAAATTATTGCATTTAAAGTATATTACTCCTCCCCAATTAAGTTTTTTGGATTAAACGTCCCTAAAAATCTTATCATACTCCCTTTGGTAGAGTTTGATTCTATTTTTGGAAATAGATTATCTATCTTTATATAAATCCAATATCAACAGTTTGGAAAGGGATATTAATCTTCACATACCGAAGAATCCTCCAATTATATAAAATTGTAAGGATAAGGATGAATCTAATTTAGATTCATCATCTCAAGTGTCTATATTGTTTCCTTGTGAGAAATAATATCTTTCTCAAATTATTTAGATAAAGGAGAGATTCATGCTCAAAGACATGCCCATTGTGAGGGACTATATTGATGTGTTCCTCAAAGAGTTTCTTGGCCATCCTTCTAATCTAGAGGTTGATTTCTCAATTGATATTATTCATGGATATTTACCTTAATCAAAGACACCTTATATAATGTCCAATATTGAGTAGGAAGAATTGAAGAAGCAATTACAGGAGAATATAGACAAGGGTTTTATATACCTGAGTGCTTCACTATGGGGTGAACCAATCATCTTTGTCAAGAAGAAGGATGGATCAATGTTCCTCTACATTGATTATTGTGAGCTCAATAAAATCATGATAAAGAATAGGTATCCCCTACCATGGATAGATGACTTGTTCGATCAACTATGTGGGGATAGTTATTTCTCTAAGGTGGACCTTCAGTTAGGATATCACCAATTAAAGGTGAGGACATAAGATATTCCCAATACTGCATTTTGAACAAGATATAGACACTTTGATTTCATAGTGATTCCCTTTATACTCCCTAATTATCCATCAATTTTAATGTATTTAATGAATAGAGTCTTTAGATATTACCTTGAAAAATTTGTGATAGTCTTTATCGATGATATTTTGATATAATCCAAGAGCAAGGAGGAAGAAGAAAAGTATTTGAATATTGCACTAAAGACTTTATGAATGGAAAACATTTATGAAACGTATAGTAAATGTGAGTTCTAGATAAAATAAGTATCATTCTTGGGGCATGCTATCACCAAAAAAATAATATATATAAACCCTTCCAAGACAAAGGAAATTGAAGAGTGGCCCATGACAACATATATAACAGAGATCCATATTTTTCTTGGTCTATCTAGGTATTACTAGTGATTTTTGAAGAACTTATCATGATTGTTGAAACCACTAACCAAGATGAATCAGAAGGGAAAAAAGTTTTTATATACTAGAGAATGTGAAGGCTTTTTTAAAGAGTTAAAAAAGAGGCTTATCACTGCACCCGTTCCCACATTACCAACAAGTGGGGATTTCTTTGTGTTTTACAATGATGATTCAAATAAGGGATTAGGTATTTTACTGATGTAAAATGATAAAGTGATAGCCTATTCCTCAATGTAGTTAAAAATTGATAATTAAAAATATACTACTCAAGATCTGGAGTTAGAAGCTATGATATTTTCCTTGAAAATCTAGTGGCATTATCTCTATGTGAAGAAGTGTGAAATATATTCTAATAATAAGAGCCTTAAATATATATTTGCATAGAAGGAACTTAATATTCACTAGGTAAGATGGTTATATCTCATCAAGGATTATAAATTCCCAATCCACTACCATCCTGTTAAGGAAAATAAGGTGGAAGATGCTCTAAGTATAAAGGATCATGTATCTTTATCAATGTTGAGAATTGAGAAAGATCCAATTTTCTTAGATTTTCAAAGGATTAACATGGGAATCATTAAGTAAGGAACATCATCAATCCTTTAATTAATTATTTCTCAACCATCCTTTATGGAGAAAATAAAGGATGCTCAAAGTAATGATGTTGGAATTTAGAAAAGAATGGAAGCTATTAGAAATGGTAAATCCTTTGAGTTTAATATCGATGAGTATGGAGTCATAAGATTTGGGAAACAACTATGTACACCATACAATCCAGAGATAAGTAAAGAGATTCTGAATACCACACACAGCTTAACATTCTCTATCCCCACAAGGAGCACAAGGATGTATACAGATCTATGAGAGAACTATTGGTGGGAGAATATGGAAAAAGAGATCACTAAATATAAATCAAAGCTCCTGGTATGTTAGAAAGTTAAGGCTAAAAGTAAAAATTATAAATGGATGATGCAACCATTACCCATACCAACATGGATGTGGGAAAACATCACCAAGAAATTTTTCACTGGAATTCCAAGCATATACTGAGGAAAAAAATTCTATATAGGTTGTTTTGGATAATATTAAAAATAAATCTCACTTTATCAAGATTCAATAGTAATTCTCACTAGATAAAATTTCATGAATACACATCAAATAAGTGGTAAGTTTACATGGAGTAACACTATCAATTTTTTCTAATTGAGATTCGAGATTAAACTCCATGTTCTGGAAAAGTATCCAACATTCTCTAAGCACTAATTTGAACTTCAGTATGACCTATCACCCTCAAAATGATGGATGATCTGAGCGGACTATTCAGACACTAAAATACATGTTTAGAGCATGTTCTATGGGCTTCAAAGGAGGATGATACCAACATCAACCCCTAGTTGAGTTCTCTTCGAACAAAAGTTCCTACTTGAGCATCCAAATGACCCCATATGAATCCCTCTATGGGAAAAGGTGAAAAACACCAACGTAATGGGATTAAGTTGTTGAAAGTAAGCTGCTTGGACAAGAAATGGTTGAAGAAATGGTGGAAAAGATGAAAATAATTAATTAGCACATCAATGAATCCCAAAATTGACCAAGGAGATATATAAAAAATCATTGACGAGACCTTGAGATTAAAACTGGATAATTGGTATTCCTCCAAATATCTCCATGGAAGAGGATCATGAGACGTAAAAATATGGGAATGATAAGTTCCAGGTACATTATCCCCTTCGATATCCTTGATTGTGTTGTAGATATGTCCTATTAAATAGCACTTCCAACTACCTTGGCTTAAGTACACTATGTATTCCACAAATATCTCATGAGGAAGTACACACAGATCCTTCACATGTACTGAATTCAGAGGTGGTGAAATTAGAGAATGATCACTCTTATGAGGAGCATCCGGT
Organism: Viscum album; assembly: GCA_963277665.1. NCBI lineage: Eukaryota > Viridiplantae > Streptophyta > Magnoliopsida > Santalales > Viscaceae > Viscum > Viscum album. The sequence continues at coordinate 1,769,902,075 of OY728153.1, read as the reverse complement.
GAAGATCTTGGACTGTATAGATAAATTTCTACGCAACAATACTACTGACCTGGTCAAAGTACTATGGTGGAACCATAAGTTTGAAGAGGCGACATGAGAACCAGAGGAAGCGATGAGGGATAATTACCCTCACAAGTTTTCCCCATAGTACAAAAAATGAAATATTAATTGAGAAATTTCATAAGGGGGGAATACACTACTAAAAAATAGGCCTTTAACAACGCTAAAAATGGCCTTTATCAGTACTATAGGAGTTCTGACTACTGGAGGGAGATTAAAAGCTCGAGTATTTTATTAGTTCTAATGAAGGGGAAAACTGCAGTTTGATGTAACAACACACAGAAAAACCTATGTAGTGTGCTGTAATAGCACACCAAAGCACCAAAAACACCATAAAATTTGAAAAATAAACTACTAATACATAATTTAAATGAAGAGAAAACAATCTAGGATCTTTTTTATAGTTTTGGCGATGTGATGCACATTTTAAACTAAAATGATACATATATATAGAAAAAATAACTTGGATTCATATCGGTCACACCATGAATTGTATTGAAGTGTGGTTGATTCTTAAATGTATCAAATGACCTATGGATCATTTTTATAATGTATCAAAACAATATGAATGTGTTTTCTTAGTTTTGAGTACGTCACTTGTCTTTTTTACTAAAATGTCATTTTAAACTAGAAACACACACTTTGAATCATACTAGTCACATAGTGTGTCAGTTTGATATGATATCAATTCATACATGTCAAAAATGAACTAGGAATCATTTCCCTGAATTATAAATACAATCTGAGCATGTTTTCTTAATTTTCAGTGAGTAACACTTTTTGAACTAAAATATTGATTTTAAACTGATTACGGACACATTAAGTAATAATGGACACATCATGTATCATATTGAGGTGTTGATGATTCATACACATAAAAAATAAATTATGTATCACTTCCCTAAATTATAAAAACAATCTAAATGCGTTTTCTCAGTTTTGAGTAGGCGAGTTGTCATTTTTACTAAAATTGATATCAATTTTAAATAAAAAGATGAACTTGGAGTCATATTGGTCACAAAATGCATTGGATTGAGGTGTGGATAATTATTACTTGTTCAAAATAGATTATGGATCTTTTTAATAAAGTATCAAGATAATCCAAATATGTTTACTCGGTTTTTAGTATGTTGCTTGTCTTTTTTTACTAAATTGCCATTTTAAACTAGAAACACACACTTTAACTAATACCGATCACACCATGTATCAGTTTTACATGAAAATAATTACTATATATTATAAATGACTTATGAATAAATTTCCTATATTATCAAGAAAATCCGAGTGTGTTTTCTCGGTTTTTAGTGAGTGATTTTTTTGAACTATACTATCGATTTTAAACTGTTAGCAGACATATTGAGTCATAGTGGACACATCATATATCAGATCGAGGTGTGTCTGATTCATACATGTCCCAAATGACTTATGGATAATTTCACTAAATTATCAAAACAATTTGAATGGGTTTTCTTAGTTTTTGAGTATGTTACTTGTTATTTTTACTAAAATTGATGTCAATTTTAAAGTAAAAGACACATTTGGAGTCATATCAGTCACACCGTGCATCAAATTGTTGTGAATATAATCCTTAAAACATACCAAATGGATTATGGATAATTTTCATAAAGTATAAAAACAATATGAATGTGTTTACTCATTTTTGAGTACATCACTTTTCTTTTTTACAAAAAATTTCATTTTAAACCAGAAGCACGCACTTTGAATCATACCGATCACATCATATATCAGTTTTATTTGAGACCGATTACTACATGTCAAAAATGACCTATGAACCAGTTTCTTAAATTATCAAGAAAATACAAGTGTGTTTTCTTGGTTTTCAGTGAGTGCTTTTTTTGGACTAAATTATTGATTTGAAACTGATAATGGACACATTGAGTCATACTGGGCACATCGTGTATCACATTGAGGTGTGGCTGATACCTACATGTCAAAAATGACTCATAGATAGTTTCAATAAAGTATAAAAAATATGAATGCATTTTCTTTGTATGGAGTTGGTTAGTTTTCCTCTTTATTAAAATTGATGTGATTTTAAATCAAAAGATGCACATAGAGTCATACTGGTCACACCATTTATTGGATTGAGGTACACCTAATTCATACATATATAAAATGACTTATGTATCATTTTTATAAAGTATAAAAACAATCCAAATGTGTTTTATTGGTTTGGATCATGTCACTTGTTTTTTTACTAAAATATCATTTTAAACTGGAAAAAACACTTTAACCTATACTAATCACATCGTGCATTAGTTTTATATGATACTAATTCTTACACATAAAAAAATGAATTATGAATTGATGTTCTAAGTTATCAATAAAATAAGAACTCATTTTCTTTGTTTTCTGTGAGTGACAATTTTTGAACTAAACTATTAATTTTAAACTGATAACCGACATATTGAGTCATAACGGTCACACCATACATCGAATTGAGGTGAGAATAATTCATATAAATCACAAAATGACTTATAGATCATTTACCTATAGTATCAAAATAATAATAATAAGTTTTCTTAATTTTGAGTATGTCATTTCTCTTTTTTACTAAAAATTAGGTCAATTTTAAATAAAAAGAAGCACTTAGAGTCATACCAGTCACACCATGAGTAAAATTGAGGTGGGGTTGATTCCTACCCATCCCAAAGTATAAAAAAAATCCTAATTTCCTATGTAACGACATTTCTATTTCTTTCTATGTTGAACTTCCAACACTGCATATTGACTCAGTGTTCATAGCTAATTTTTTTATCACTGTTAAAAGTCATAAGAGAAGAGGAAGCGCATATGCCCACTATATCATGAGAGGTAGTAATAATGGGAAAAAGATCTTACTCTACTCTCCTCTCTTTCAATAATTAGAATGGTTTTTTAGATAACAACATCAAATCAATATGCAGTGTTGGCAGTTCAATAAAGAAAGGGAATAAATATGGAAAAAGTGGTTATATTGTTCAAAAGAACCATTTTATCACTTTTGTGTCTTGTTTCAAATAGTTGAAAGTAAAATATAACATCCAAAAAGATTTGTGAAGAAAAAATAAATAATTATTAGATAAAAATAATAAGGAAATTAACTTAAAAATTGTAGATAAAATGATGACAAAATTAATTAAATATGTAGTAGAAATTCACCTTTATGGATGGTTGTATGCATTCTTAACACATTTCCTTATTGTCATTATATTAGTTGTAGAATCAAATTCCAATCCTTCATTATCATGATTAGCTTTAAACAAGCCACCCCAACTCAAACCAAAGAGTCCACTGGTATAAGAAAACAATTATTATATGAGTAATACTGAAAAGAAATAAATCAAACATAAATATGAAACATTACCTTAATTATATGGATAATGATTCTACTATGAAAACATTGTTGGACACATGGATATGATAATGGTTAATCAAGAATAATGATAAAAAAATACAACTAGATCTAACTAAACAATCAATAAACGAGTGAGGAGGATGAAGAGAAAATAAGATACATTGGATTAAAGATTTGATTTTTTTTAGAGAAATTAAATATATCCTATTGGGTTCTTAAAATATTCATTTTTTTAAAATAAATAAATAAATAAAAATAATATATTCATTATCAAAGGTTAATGAATCCCATTTGTGAGAATTACATGGATGTTAATCAGATATTCCTAAGGGTGGAACCAAAAGGCAATGTTAAAGAATGATCTGTTTTTAGATGGATTAAATTAAAATACACATAGTGTTTATTAGATATGTGATAAAATAAATGAAGTAATTTTTAAGAATTATTTATGAGTGGGTTATCATTTAAAAAATTGCTATATTTTTATCAATAAGAAGAAATACAAGAAAGGATAAAATAAATGAATAAAATGTAATTGGTGATCAGAAAGTTTCAATGAAAACTCGAAGTAGTAAGGCTCTAAAAAAACCTCATTTTTTCCCTAGTAGAGCCTAAATCATTTAGAGAGTCTGATAATGATTATAATTGGATCAAATCTAGGCATGAGCAGCTTGATCCGAATAAGAACAATGTTACATGGGAAATTGTTTCAAGACAGGAAGATAGAAATGTCATCAGAACCAAGTGGGTGTTTAGTAATAAATTCATTAACTATGGAAAAGTGACTCAAAATAAAGAATGGATAGGTTGTTTTTAGTGTTTCTTTTAGGGTTTCCATATTAATAATTTTTAGGATTTTGGGTTTTTTATTCATATTTTCATTTTGGGGAGATTTAGGATCATTTATATCTTCCTTGTCGGTCTGAAGACCACTTCTATTTTCGAAATATATATAATTATACCAAGTATTTAGTTTAGTGGTGCCCAATAGTTTAATCATATATCAACCTTCAAGATTTCATGAATATTAACTCATTCGCGACTTATGATTTTTTTAAATCTGTAATGTATTTATTATTTATTCAAATCATGTAGATACTTTTGTGATTAAAACCTACGTATTATTTTTTGAAACATGCCCTTAACATAATATTGATAACCATAATTTTCATCATATGGTTGTAATTAGAATAGTGGCCTATATTATTGTTGAAATTAAGGAGGCACAACAGGTCTATGCACTCCTTGATCTTACTAGGAATGGTTTGGTTGTTAGTAGTAGTCCTTGTATTATTTATCATAAAATGGATAAAACTTTTTTTTGAATTCTATGTTTATTCCTAAATAATTTGGAATTCTCAGGGACATAGGAAGGTATATCAAAATTGGGACAATGAAAATTTTAATTCCAAAACATTCCTTGATGGTGTCATTTCTCTACAAGGGTGATTTTAATATTTTTAGAAGAGAATCCAACATATTTATCTTTATGATAGGAAGAGATTTTAGTTTCTATACTTTAAATGGTTATCCACATAGAATACTTATTTAATGAATTCTGTTCCATGTTCTTAAAAATATTTTATAGTTCTTCCACTATTTTATCACTAATGTTCCCTCTAGAAGAGTAATCCACAAAAGTTTATTATTATGGGATTATCCTTTCATAAAATGTGCCTGTATGAATTTTTGGACTATATTGTTTATTGGTACATTTCATAAGTGACCTCTAAATCTATAACAAGCCTCATGAAATAGTTTAAAGACATCCTAAATAAATCCATTAATTTTACACCATATTTTGGTTCTCATTATCCTAGGAAAAAATGTCATGAAAAATCATTATATAGTTGTTCCCATGTTTCAGATATTTCATCATCCATTTTTTGGAAATAAATTCTCGAATTACCTTTCAAATAGAAGGGGATAATCCTAAATTTCAGTTCCTTCTCACTCTACCCTCCCAGTTCCAATTTATACATGACATAATATAAGACCCCAATGATGTCATATATTTCATCATCCAAGTGATTTTCAATATAGTATTCCAAACCAATGACAACACCAAACAGTATATGGATGAATTTTTCAAAAGCCTACATTTAAAAAGAGGTAGATGTCATGGAATATAGGTATTGGGAGCCTATTTTACCTCACAAAAACATGACCGAACACTAGGTTTGATAAATTTGAAGTCGCACAGTACCAATGTTGTTCCAATGAGAGCCACATGCTATCAGAGAAGATTATACTTCAATATATATAAAAAGCAATGAATTTTGTGTTGTTTTATTAAAGGATAGTGCAACTAAACTTGTTGGGATACAAAAATGTGGGATGATATGGTTTAGTGTGTAACCGAGGGAAATTAGAGATATGAAAAACCTTGATTTCATTCGATATGTGGTTTTGTTCTACCCTCGAATTGCTCGAGACTTGGATTTGAGCCTTGGAATAGTTGGATCCTTGATTCTAGCCTATATTTGAGCTTGGATTTGATAATGAGGAGTGCCGATAGCAGGTTTCTTCCATAGAGAGCTCCAAATATTGCGAACTGGTTCTCAATGTTTAGGGTTCTTAAAATAGATCATGACACTATTATTAGCACTTCAAAAAAAAGTGCTGATAAATATAGCTTTTATCAGTGCTAAGTTAAAATGCACTAATAAAATGAATCTATATGAGCACTTTTTTAGTACAGATAAATAATTACAATAGTTTTTAAAAAAAATAATACTTTAAAAAATTACAATTATTATATATAATTTTAATACTTATAATAATACTTTTTAAAAAATAATAATTTTATAATTCTCTGAATATAAAATTATTTATTTATAATTATATAAATAATTTTTTAAAAAATAATATTTATATCATTATATATATATATATATATAAACCTAGTAAATAGATTCATTATTTAAAAAAATTTATTATATTTTTATAATTATTTATTTATAATTATTTATTTATAATTATATAAATACTTTTAAACAAATATTATTTATTTATTTATAATTATAAATATATAGAAATAGTAAATATACATTTATAAATATATTTATTTATAAATATTTTTTTACGAATGTATTTTTAACATTATTAATGAATATTTAATCTTAAGTTCATGCATGTTAAAAATGAGAAAAAATTGATTAATTAAAAATGAGTATAATATAGAAAATTTGAATAATTTTGATTAATATAAATCATTAAAAAAGGATATTTATTGAAATAACGATGAATACATATTGAAAATATTAAAACCTTTTAAATAAATATATATAAAATAAATAATATAAATTGATTAAATCCCCAAAACAATATTTGTGTGTGTGCGTATATATATAAAAATAATTTAATTATGTATATGTGAAATCAATATAATACATTTGATCTATGTTATAAATTGAAAAATCAAATGAAATTCAATTATGTCTATTACTTGATGCAATTAGTCAGTATTTTTAATTCATATAAATTTTTAATTATAAACCATTATTCACTAAATATATTAATATTTAATGTAAATCATAAATACTATTTTTGTTATATAAATCTTAATTATATAAATTAATATATATCTATATATTTAATATATACTATTTATTAACATTATTAATAATTATATAGTTAATAAAATATTTAATATTTTTCCCAATTTACTTATTTTTATTTTTTATTTGTTTAATTTTTTATTTTACAAATATCTATATATTTAATAAATACTTATTATTAATATTTAAAATTTATATATAGTATAATAAATTTATATATTTTTATCAATAAATTTTCAATGAATAAAATTTATAATATTTTTTAATAAAATCACTTTTATTATTTAATTATTTAATTATTTCTTTTTATTTATTCAGACCTTTATCAGCGCTAAAAAGGTACTGATAAAGGATTCCTTATTGAGAGCTAAAAAGATAGTGCTGATAAAGATTACCCTTTATCAACACTAAAAATGAAGTGCCGATAAAGGGTACTTGTTATCAATGCTAAAAAAAGCATTGATAAAGGGTCCCTTTATCAGCACTAAAAAATGCACTCATAAATGGTTAAATTTATTAGCGATTTATTTAATACTAATAAATATTCCATTTATCTATGCTTTTTTTAGTGCTGATAAATACCAATGCTGTTAAAGGCCTTTTTTTAGTAGTGAGAATGTAACGACCCAAAATTTTATCAGTGGAACTTCTTTTCCTATAATTATGTCATATAGTATAATCACATAAAATCACATTAAGAACACAATACAAACATTATAAATGAATAATGAATAAAATAAGAGGCATTTTGAGAAGTTAAGGAACCTTTACAAGTGGAATAGTAACTTGACCTTTAGAATAGTAATGTGACCCTTATGAATAGTAAAACAACCAATAGAATAGTAACCTCACACATGAAATTATAAATAAAAATTAGGTGTAATGCACTGAGATTAGAAGCCTAGAGTCAGTACATTATTTAAATATATTGGCATGATTACAGGGAAGTCATATCCCAAAGGACCAAATAGTTTAGTAGTTTTGGAAAACCAGAAACATTCATAGGTTCAATATTACAACTTGAAATGAAAAACAACATATATGTTTTATTGGGAACATCCACAATACTAATTTTATCCCTATAATTAATTCATAATACACCTATTTGCATCCTGGGAAAAAATAAAATACAAAAGGGGGAGCTCTGATGCTCAGTAAGGGTAAACAATACAGTAGAAGATATCATAAACATAAACATTAGACATTGTAAATAAATAAAAACCCATTCCATTAAAAATAAACTTGCACATACTATGGTAGGAATAAGAGATGAATAAATAATTCCATAATAAAACATAATCATGGGTATTCTACTAGTAAAATAATCACATAAACTTTCAATTACTAGCTTCATAATGAGGGAAATGTTTATGTTAAATATTCTGAAACATACCATCAAGGCCTATTCCAAGGCATCTAAAAATTATTAAGGCCTCATCCAAAACCATATCTAAAATTGGGAAAGGCCTCGGCTAAGTCCATATCAATTTGTCTCATGAGACCTACCGATGCATTGAGAGGCTATAGAGGGCCCCACCCATCAATTACTAAGTCCAATTCATTCCACATGTGAATGTTGTGGACATAATCAATATATACATTAATATTGAAACTAACATATGAAATGTAAATAACTTTCTTCAATCATTTAACATAAACACGAACCATTCAGAGTAATATGGTGAAGGGTATCAATATAGAACATACACAGTCAAACAACTCAGAAACCCTTCAAAAAATATTATATATGATTAAATAAGAGATAAACCTCAATGATGTTTAAGATTAAATAAGGGATGTTGACATAGATGAAGATACTTTTCAAATGAGACCATTGAAATATTCTCGAGGAAATAATCCTTAAACATTCCAAAGTGTTGTATACCACCTTGAAACATTCAAATCATAATCCCTTATAATATCATGAGAATAAGTAGATTCTTGATATGATTTACCAAATTTCAGTACATACACCACAAGAAATAAATTAGTGGTGAACAAGGCATAAATATCATAAAAGTTAAAGTGAGATGAGAAAAGTCCTTTTTTACTTTGGAAAGAATAGTTCTTTTGGAAAATAATTTTTATTTGTCATGAAATTAGATTGTAAAAAATTATATCCTATAAAATAAAAGTTAAGGTCATTTAAATTATAATTGATGCTTAAATAAAGTCTTATTTAGGTGAAATCATTTGAAAATATTTTTTAAAGAAACTTTAGAAATAAAGTGTTTCAGTGAAGTTTAAGGAAAATACTAAAGAGATTTTAAAGAAAAAGGACATTTTTGTTTCTATAAAACCAGAAATAAACCAATATAGTTTTGATGGTAAAATGTGTGATTGTATAAAGATAATCATGTCTTAAAACATATTATAGAGTGCACTTCAAAATATGTAATAATTCAGGAAGTTCCCTTGAATCAGGCTTGTTTATCGGGAAGAAATTTTGAAAGATCATTTTAAAACATGTAAATACCCATAAAATAAAGAAGGATTCTGATTGGTATACATATAGAGAACATTCACAAAGAATTTATGAGGATTAAATAATAAAAATTAATAATATAATTTGAGTAAAGAGAGAATAAGAGTAACCCAAAAGCCAATAGAGGTTCGGGTAGAAATCCCTTATCACTTTGTAATCAATCGAATGATATGCCCCAAAATTAATAATAATAAAATGATAAGTTTAATACCATTAAAATAAATAGTTTCCTGATATGATACATAAATGTGAAGTATAAATTCACCATAGACAATAAATATTAGTGATTAAGGAATATCTCACAAAAAATGGAAGTGAGATGTGGAAACCCTTACCTTAAGTCTGAAGGTGTTCTCCACTTGATCTTAATGACCTGAATAATCAAATTCAGGTTCATTAATTAATAATTCCATAACCTCCCCTTCATGTAATTGATTTATTATAACCTTATTAAGTTCATTCATGGCCTTTTTTATGGGTTAAGTGGTTCAATTTCATTTTATGGGTCCGTTTGATTCATGAACGATATACCTATATACATGAATGGGGAACTGTCTAAAATGAAAATGGTTGTCCAAAATGGAAGTTATATGTTGCTATTGGAAACCTAGACGTTTACAAGGTAGTAAATTTCATTTGGTTACTTAGAGTGAAGATGAATCATTATATAAATTATTTAATGATAACTGTTTGGGTTAATTAGCGGTTTTTGAACACAACGATCTCATTTTGCTTTATAAATAAAAAATTGTGTAAAAATGATTCAAGAACCATAGATGATACACAATATATATATTATAGTCTGTCTCAATAATAATAATGGTTTTATTACCATAATTTAATATGGTAATAGAAATTGAAAACCCATCGTCCTTGAATGTGGTAAATTAGCACATCTTGGATGGTGTTTTTTTACTACTTGCATAAAAGAAGGGTAAAAAAGAGATGATAATACATTATTACATCATCATAACAAAATTAAAGTATATGTAAGGTACCTGAGTTTTCATAACATTTGGATTAGGATATATGTGGATATAAAATAAAACAAAGGAACTTGAAAAGAAAGTAAAAGAATTGAAAAGAGGAATTTACCTCTTGAATTAATCTTCCTTGAGAGCCTCTTTAGGGGAGAGGATTTGGTCTTTATATGAGAAAAAGGGATTATGGAAGTGGGGGAGGATATTGGGAGGATTTTTGGGCAGAATTTAGACAAGGCACAATTCTTTAGAGGAGTGAAGAGAAGTGGTAAGGAGGGGTGGTATTTATAGTGGAGGAGAGGAGGGGTTTCTCATTATTTTAATCATTAGTTTAATATTTTTTTTCTCAAGAATATGAATAGTATTGATTCATGTGACCAAAAATAGTAATAAGCAAATTTTAGTTCTAACCAAGTTTTCCTACATCATCCTTACATCACCTATGACTCAATAAACCATGTATTTAGCATTTATCATAAATTGTTGCATTTTACTATTCATAAAAATTCATGTATTTAGAAAAATACCAAAAATTAACCCTAACCATTTTTTGACATATAGAATCCAAAAATGGACTTAAATGTATCAAAATAATTTTATAAATATGTGAAATTTAATTTTTAAATAAAATAATTACATACTTGAAAAATACTGATTTTATATTTAAAACTACTTTTATAATATGTTCAAAAATTAACTATAATCTCATAAAATTATCCTAAAATCATAGAACAAAAAAATATTTATTTCGGAAACCATTTTATGAAAATGAATTAATTTATTAATTTAAAATTGTAATTAAATATCTACCACTCACTAAAATATGAATACTTAATTAATAATTTATAAAATATTCTACTTCATTTATAAGGTGCCTAAATTTTATTTATAATTTCAAGGGTGAGATTACTATTCATAAGGGTCATATTACTATTTATATGGGTAAAAGTACTATTCATAAGGGTATACTACTATTCATAAGGGTAGGTTACTATTCATAAGGGTAGGTTACTATTCACCAAAAATTAAGTTTGTTCAATAAAACTCCATAAATCATCTTGAATGCAACCGTGTATGTCAGATTTTCAAAATTTAAATCATAGAAGTGAAAGAATTATGTTTATTGGCTCGGTTATAACAAAGTGTTGTTTTTTAGAGACTCAGTGTTTTATGCATTAAATATTAAATTTATTTATAAATCCTTGGGGTGTTACATTAGATTTCCTATAAATGAAAGTATGGTATAATTATATAATAGTATAAGTAAATAAATGTTTTAAAAATTAATAATTAAGTGTTGGTATTTTTGTAAGTTACAAATATTTAATTACAATTTCACGATTAATAAAACAATTTAAAAGAAAATTTATTTTCATAAAATTTATTCATAAATTAATATTTTTTTACTATTATTGTAAGATAATTTAATAATAACTTATTTAATTTTTCAAAGTATTATAAAATCAGTTATAATTTTAAAATCTGTAGTTTTTGAGTAAATGATGATTTTAATTAAAAATTAAATGTATCATATTTAGAAAATTATTTTTATAAAATTTATTTCATTTTTGAATTCTACACATCAAAAAATCTTTAGGTTTAATTTTTGATATTTTTCTAAACTACTTTAATTTTTGGATAATAGTGAATTAGTGAAATTTACAGTATAAGTAAATAAATAAAATTTTTAGTCATTATTGAGTCATGGATGATTTAATTTACTTATTTCGAAATCACAAGTACTAATTACTATATTTAGTCACAATAATCTTCACCTTTTCTTGTCTTAAGAAAAATAATAAACTAATGATTAAAATAATGAGAAAACACCCCTCCCCTCCACTATAAATATCACCCCTCACCACCTCTTCACCGCAAACCTTACAAGTTTTGTGCCTTTTCAAAATCCCACTAAATACTATTCCCAAGACCCTCCCCTATGTATATGATATCTTCGTGTCATCAAAAGACCAAAACCTTTTCCCTAAGAAGGTTTTCAAGGAGGAGAAATCCAAGAGGTAAATTACTCTTTCCCTTTATTTTAATTTCTTTTCTAGTTCTTTTCTTATTCTCTCCTCACCTACCCTCCTCAAAATGGTATGATAACTCTAGTACCTAAAATATACTATAAATTTATTATTATAATGGAATAATCCATCCTTAAACCCCTCTTATCTCCCTTCTAATCTAAAAAATAAAGTATCATTTGTGAGGTTTTAATTTATCACCTTCAAGGACAAAATTTTTTCATTCTCTATTAACGCCATTAAGGATGGTCAAAAATTTTTTATGGTTAATTTTTTTTTAATATACATATCAAAGCCTATGTAATGTTCTGGAATCATTATATACGCATGATGATAAATAATAAAACAAAATAAGTTCGCAGTGAGCAAAAACCACCCAAAATAATCCAAATGATTATCACTAACATCTTATCTAATGATTCATCCTCACCCAAAATAACCCATTGAATTTTATAAACATTTAAACATCTATATTTTAATTAATAAATTATAAATTCAATTCTTGATTTCTATTTCCTTTTTACATAAACTTCCATAATCTTATACAAGAGAACCGATCATGAAATATAAGAAAATGAGCATTACCAAATGATGAAATTGAACACTATAAATCATAAAAAAGGTCATAAATAAACATAATAAAATTATAAAAAATAAATTAAATGTATAAAATTTTCTTAATTAACTAATTAATGTATTTAATTTTATTATCCCAGACTTTAAGATCAAGTGCATAACTGTTTGAAACATAAGGTAAGGGATTCTACCCGAACCTCTATTTTTTTCCTTTGGGTTACTCGTTATCTTTTTTACCTCAATGTAATGCTTATTTATTTTTACATAATTATTATAAATTCTGTTTATATCTTCCAAAATCTTATATATAGATCATATCATCCCTCTTTTATGGGGAAATAAATGTTTTAAAAAGGTTCCCTTCTCAATTCTTCTCGATTACCAATCCTGAATCAAGGGAACTTCATGATTTTCTTACCCATCTCCAAGTGCACTCCATAATCTGTTTTAAACCATGATATTTTTTTTGTAAAATCACTCATTTTATCATGCAAAACTATCTTGGTTCATTTTCTATTGTTATGAAAACAAATATGCCTTTTCCTCTTTAAAATATATTTAATATTTGCTTCTTAAACCACACTAAAATGTTTCAATTCTAAAGTTTTTTAAACACTTATTTTACATATTTTCACTTTAAGTGGAAATAAATTATCATTATCCATGACTATTTTCCCTTATGGATGTCCATGTATGTTGTGAATCCATTATTTCAAGGGAAAATCCAAGTGATGCCATGTCCTTCAGAAGCTTTGATAAATGGGCTTCATAGAGTACAATCCTACTAGTTGAAACCATAGATTCTTCTATATATGTCAATTAGACTTTATCATAACCCTTAATATATAATATTATTAATAGTCACTATTCAATGACTATAATATCAATGGTCAGGATTCTCAATGATCTTTTAAATCCATCTCACTGCATTTTATAATGGTCCAAAATAACCAAAGCAGTGCATGTTTTTTCTATAACTACATTACTTAATGATACATTTATTACTTTTAAATGTAATTTTATTTACAAAATTTTGAGTTTTTACAAAGAAACTCCTACATCTTTACTAACCCCATAGCCACTAATATGAACTATGATCAAAACTAATTTCAAAAATTGAAAAAGAAACATCTACCACCTACTGATCACCAAGATACAATATCCACTATGGAAGAATAACACCCTTCATAAAAATAGATACCAATTCAACCCAAAACTTCGCCTATAAATGGATTAAAAAAAAACAAAATCTAAAGATCCTACAACTAGCACTATACTTTTAGATCAAAGATAATCCCCTAATACTTTACCAAGCCCTGCTATTGAAAATCACACAATTCTCACTGCCTTACCATCCTCCTATATTAGGTTTATCCTTTAATGATTAACAAAATAAGCCTACTAAAACTCTACTTCCTAAGATTTATATAGATAAAAACCAAGATCCATTCTAGGAAAAAAAATAGAAACCCTAATCTAAGTAGCTTGGAAATTTAATAAGGTTTTTTAATTAATTCATTTTAATTTACCAATGATCACCTAATTCAAACATAAAAACAATAAATCATGATGTATGTACCTCTCATAGGTCTCTACCCTGTAAGAAAAACCTCATCACTTGGTCATTCGGTAGACTCATAGTCCTTACATCGTATCATGGGGGCCCCTAAAATATCATTTCCTAGTTATCCTCCCTATCCTATGACACATACCAAGACTATATGACATCATTTCCCTGCCAACCCATACAATCCTAAGAGTTATTAACTCTAAACTTCATCCTATATCTCAACCTAAACATTTGATACCAATTTTTCATGATTCTATCCCTCCAAAGGTACCCTTATTAAGTCATCAATGAAAGAAGAGAGATAATGAACCCTTGATTCCCGCCTTCAATAGGTCATGGGTTGCACGTATCATCAAGCATATAAAAATCTCACATATGGAAGGCATTACCCTCGATTATAAATGTATGATGATGGGATATAATGAAAACTACTAAAAAAAATCAATCTCATAAAAGAAAAGGAAATAAAAAAACATCCCGTAATTCTTATATAATGTAAACAACAACAAATTATGTTTCAAATAAATACTAAATGAAATATTAAGGCAACGAATCAACAAAAATTTCAATGTACAAGCTAGTAATGTCTAGACCAGTCCTTGTAGTCTTTCTTTAAACCTTAAGAACAACTTTTATATATTTTTGGTGATCATAACATGCATACTCCATTGGATCATATCTGAGGTCTCTTGTGAAATGTGAAAAGAGTAAACTAATTCACCAAGAGAAAATAATAGAACTAACACAAACCTAAATAGGTCTACTAAACAATACCATACTCATCATAACACACTCACCAAATATCACATCCAAGTGTAGTAATATATAAGAATCATATTCATAAAGGGTACCCCACACCTCTTTCCCACTGATTTGTCACTCTCATTCCCCAACATCATACGTCTTGTCCCTCCCATACCTTCCACAATAACCATACCTGAATAAACATAGGAAACATCATTACATCTCACCCAAAGTCACCTAAGAAACCACATCACATCTCATCCAAAGTCACCTGCATGCACCCCGTTTAACACATAATCAAATCCATATCCTCCTATAACAAATGTTTTATAACCATTATAGTAGGGTATCATGAACATAAAGGAAATCAACCCCATTCACTCATACTACCATACAAGACCCTCACTATGAGTCACCTCATCCTCTCATCAATCAAAATATCTAGTTAACTTTTGAATTTTTTCCTCACAACCCATGAATATAAATCTCCCCTAGATGAGAGAATGGGGAAGAGGGGGTAGCCAGCCAACCATCCTAATAATCATGGATGTTTGGGAAAAAACACCAAAAAAACCCAAAAAACATTGAGCGTTAGTGTAGACACACAAATTAGGTGGAGTGAATACAAAATAGCATAAAGTACCTGATTGATAAATAACACACAATCCCAATCTAGGGGTTCACAACAAGAGCATTGACATACCTAAAAATTTCATAAAAAGGTCTCACAACCCATACAAATACCATTTACACCACTAAATTTACTAAACCATATAATAAATACACACACATAAGGCACATTCTGTCTTCCTTCCAAGTCAACCCATTTCCATATTTTCCAATTACCAACCATCTTAATTTAATAAGATCATTCATTCTATATTTAAATATAACCATAGTAACTATAGTTCCCCTTTAATTAAATGCATATATTAATCATTCCAACCCATGATATTTCATTATCCATTCCATAAATTAATTAAGTTACCACCCACATTAATTTTTACTCAAGATCATTCCCATGTAAAAATTTCAATTTCATGCCATATCCATTGGGAAATTGCACAACAAAACACATAACAACCCACCTATCTCACACCAATAGAACTCACTTCACTACCACACCAAATCACAACAACCACACATCATGATCAATATACATCAAAACCACCACACATTCTAACCATAACACATCTCATCTTAGTTTAAAAAAGGGAATTCATCATAATTACATTATTATATTTAATGGTATTATCACAAAAATATGAGATTCAACGAGAAACCAATTTATTATACGAATATATGTTCATAGTTTTTTTAGGTGTGGTGAGTTAAATCAAACAATCATAACGAGGTTCACCAATTAATCCACTGCAACAATATATTAATCTTAATATGAGTCACAATTGGAGAAACAAAAAGCATGCTCAACCTTATATGTAAAACTTATAAGAATAAGTAAAACTCATGAGATTACCTTCACGCCTATTAAATTTCAATTAATAAAATTATTTATCTTTATTAAGATGTTATGTAACATCTACCAAAAAGAAGAAACAATCATGATATTCTTACATTACATATGAAGAATGAGAGACGAACGATCCCTACCTTGATTGAAACTTCAAAGAGAACTACTAATCACAATAGAAAAAAACTAGAGACTAATACCCATAAATATTGAAGGAGTACTCTCCAATACCTAAAAACAAAAATCAATCATCAAACCACACTCAAAAAATGTCTGAAATAGATCCTCCTTCTACTGGAATTCTCCTAGAAAAGAAGATTATAAGTAGAACTGGAAAAGAGAAGGGGGTATCATAACTAAATTCACAAGACTTTATTAAATGATACAAGTATAAATAATTATAAAGTAATGTTAGGAGTGGTATAAGTAGGTATATAAGTCACATAGATCTCAAATGGATAACAAAGAAATCAAAACAAAGGAGGTTGAGCCCTTATTTATAAGTGAAGTCTGCTGGACTACACCACGTCTTAGTAAATAACCAAAATGCCTATTGTGGATCCGATCAAAGTGAGATCCTAATATCCTTAAATATTTTCCACATTTTTCATGTGTTTTAAAAATATATTTTTTTCCCACCATTACCTAGACCACAACATGGTCTATGCTGTTGTGGTTCTTCCGCCGTCTTCCATGACCATACACTATGGTCTAGTGCCAAAATCCTAGTCGTTTCCCCCTCACTATGCCCAAGTCCATGGTGTGGTGTGATAATATTCCCCATTATGGATATGAGGTCCATAGAGACACCACACTTAATTCCATGCCCTTTATTGGGCATTTCAGAGCTGCTTGTTTTATACAGTGCAGGCTCCCAACCAACACAGCTTGCACAACGCCCACCACCAGAGTTTGGGGACCCCAGAATGGTCTATGTCCCTATCATAGCCTCCATAAAACCCAAAAATACCCTCTATATAGAGACCTCATCCTTTTACACAAATCATTACTTGATTTGAATCATAATAAAACATCATATTAAAAGCCAAGGATCGTGAAATCTAGTGTCTTGGTAGACTAGGTACATAAAACTGAAAACATGGGACTAAATAAATTTTTTTTATTTAATATTCATAAAGAGATTATAACTTTAATTTTTCTCATAAATATTCATAGGAAAACCCGAGGATAACATAAATAAAGGGATGAGATAAAATCCCAGTAAGGGAAGAAGCATAGTAATAATGTTTTAGCACATGGGTTAGAAGGCATGACATAAAGATATAAAAAGGCATGTAACATGTGAAATAATAAAATATAAACATGGTATAATATAAAAATGGAGTCATAATAATGTTTTATAAACATAAAAACTGAGTTTATTATGATTCAAGACTAGTTTCACATAGAGGATCACAAGTCAAGGTTACCCACTAAGACCATTGCACATGGTATCATGAGTTAAGGCTAACTACCAAGATAGTTGCACATACCATCTCATGAGACTAAACATTACCCAAGTAATTGGAGAAATATATGGGTGAACCCACACTAAAATTTTCATGAATATCCTTTCCACATAAATAATAATAAATAAATAATCACACATAAATATAAGGGTACCCACGAAAAGAAATGGGTATCATAATCATGTCATAAAGCATAATGAATGGGCGTATCATAAAAGTTTCCATGAAAAAAATAATTAGATAAATAATGTACATTAATAAGGTATAATAGGCATATATCATAATAATTTATTCCAAATTGAAGTTATAACAAGTAAAATAGTTTCTAAGAAACCTTAAAATTAAAACATTTTAGTACAGTTTAATGAAAATATCAAAGATCATTTAAAATAGAAAAGGGTATAATCTTTTACATAAAACTATAAGTGAAAGAATAATGTTTTCATGATAAAAATATCAATTTTATAAATATAATGGTTTCTTAAAAATATATCGTATAATTTACTTGAAATTGGGTAAGAGTTCAGGAAGTTCCCTTAAAACGGGTTTGCTTACTGTAAAGTATTGAGGAGGGAATCGCTTAAAAGCATATATATCCATAAAAAATGATTAATGGATCATGATACATGAGTTTGGATGTATAAATATAAATTATGATATTTACATAAAAATAATATATGATTTCTTTTGGGTAAAAAGAGAGTAAGAATAACCCGAAGGAATAATGGAGGTTCGAGTAGAATACCTTACCTTAAGTCTGATAGTGTAATTAAATTGATCTTAATGTCCTGGATAACCAAATTATATTCATTAATTAATATATAAAGAACCTATTATTTATAAAATTGATTTATTATAGCCTTATTAAGTTCATTAATGACCTTTTTATGGGTTAAGAGGTTCAATTTCATTGTTAGGGAGCATTTGTTTCCTTGGTTTTCATGATTGGTTTACTTATATACATGTAAGGATAAAAATGTAAGATGATAATGGTTTTCTAAAATTTAAGTTTTATGTTTTTATTTAACATAAAGAATATTACATAGTCATAAAATCTATTTTTTTTGTTTGTACTAAAGATTAATTATTATTTAAAACTTTAATGATAACCCTTTTTGGTTAAATGGTGATTTTTATCACATCTAACACATTCTGATTTATAAATTAATATAATGTATACAAAAGATTATAGAACATTAAATTAGACATAATTCACATATTATATTATGTTTCTACATTAAAATGGTTTCATGACCAGAATTGAAGATAGTAATATAAATTAAAAACATGTTATCCTTGAATGTGATAAATTAACACATCTCAGATGGTGTTTTTATTTCTAGTATAAATGGAGGGTAAAGGAGAAATGATGATGAAATATTATATTATCATAAAAAAATATATTATATGTAATGTACTGGAGTTATCATAAAATTTGGATGAAATGAGGTGAGGAAAGAAAAAGAAAAGAATGGAACTTGAATGAAAATAAAAGAATGAAAAGAGGAATTTACCTCTTGAATATGTCTTCCTTGAGAACCTATTTAAGGGAAAGTATTTGGTCTTTAAAAGAGACCAAGGTCTTTTGTATGTGGGATAGGGGCTTAGGGGAGATTTAAGCAGAATTTAGACAGGGCACAAGGCTTGTGAGAAGTGAAGAGGAGATAAAGAGGGGTGGTATTTATAGTGGAGGAGAGGAGGGGTTCCCCATTATTTTAAACATCAATTTAATATTTTTCCTCAATACTATGAATAGTCTTGATTATTATGACAAAAAATAGTAATAAATGCACGTGGTTTCAAACCAATGGCCATTTACATCATCCATGGATCAAGAATGATTCATAAATTCAGGTTTTAGCACTTATCATAAATTATCATATTTTACTATTCATAAAAAATTCATGTATTTTAGAAAAATAAAAAAAATCATCATAAATATATTTTAATGTGTAGGATCCAAAAATAAACTCTATTTTATGAAAATTATTTTCTAAATATATAAAATTTAATTTTTAAATAAAATCATCATTTACTTGAAAAAGACATATTTTAAAATTATAACTGATTTTACAATACTTGAAAAAGTAACTAAGGTATCATAAATTATCCTATAATCATAAGACATAAAAAGAATAATTTATGAATACATTTTATGAAAATATCTTATATTTAATTATTAAATTATTTATAAATTTTTAATTAAATATTTATGGCTTATAAAAATACAGACACTATTATATTGTTACTTATAAGATGGATAAATTTTATTTATACTTTCATTGGTAAGGTTACTATTTAATTAACCAATTTACTATTCATAAGGGTCATATTAATATTCATAAGGGTAAGATTACTATTCATAAGGGTTAGTTACTATTCACCAAAAATTATGTTTGTCTTATCAGACTCCAAAATTCTTACTGATCACAACTGTGTATGTCATATTTTCAAAATTCAAATCACAAAAGTGTCAATATTATCTTTAAAGGTCAAATAGAAATTTGTAGTTCATTTTGTTATGATTTCATGTGATTATATGACATAATTATAAGAAGGTAATTTCCATTGATAAAAAATTGGGTTGTTACATTTCCCACCCTTATGAAATTTTTCCCTTGAAATTTCATTTTAAATTTTATGCCATAAATAGGTGCATGTACTTTTCCTTCATTTCCTCCTCCATTTCCCATATTTCCTCTTCGTACTTATAGTTCCATCATAGTACGTTGACCAGGTGAGTAGTCTTGTTATGTAGAACTTTATCTCTGCAATCCAAGATCTTCACTTGATGCTCCTAATAAGAAAGATCATTCACCAACTGTTCCAACTCTAAAGAGAGTACATGTGAAGGATCTGGTATGTACTTCTTTAAGAGGGATACATGGAAGACATCGTTTACTTTAGACATAGTAGGTGGAAGTGCCAGTCGATATGCCACAGTCCTGACACGATCAAGAATCTCAAAGGGGCCTATGTACCTGGGACATATATTTCCTTTCTTCCAAAACCTCATGACCATATACCATTGAGATATATAGATGAATACCATGTCTCCAACCTTGAACTCATACTCCCATCGACGATTTTCTACATAACAATTCTATTGACTTTGTGCTACCTTGATGTACTGCTGAATGGTTTTCACCTTCTACACCATTTCTTCGACCATTCTGGTATTAACTTCTTATGCTCAATGAATTCAACCCAACATTCCAGTGTTCTACACCTTTTCCCATAAAGAGATTTATATGGTTCCATTCAGATGATGGAGTGGAAACTATTATTGTAGGAGAATTCAACCAGTATAATATTTTAGTCCCACCCTTCTTTAAAGTATATAGAACACACTCTCAAGTTGTCTTCTAGTGTCTGAATAGTTCTCTCAGATTGGCCATCAGTTTGAGGATGATTGGATGTACTGAAGTTTAGTGAAGTGCTTATAACATATTGAAGACCTTTCTAGAACTTCGAGGTGAATCTCAGATCTCTATCAGATAAAATAGATAGTGGTACTCCATGCAGCCTTACCACCTCTTTGATATATATTTTTGAACTTTTATCAAATGAGAATTCCTCTAAAATTGTGATAAAGTGAGTTGTCTTTGTAAGATGATCCATAATGACCCATATAGCTTTATTTCTTTTGAATTTTCATAGAAGTCCAGTTAAAAAGTCCATGGTGATGTTATCCCACTTTCCTATTGGTATGGGTAGTGGTTGAATCACCCCCTTGACTTATATCTGTCAAACTTAACTTGTTGACATACCAGGAACTTTGATGTATATTCAGTAATCTCCTTGTTCATATTGTCCCACCAAATGTTATCTCAGAGATCTCAATACATCTTTGTGCTACTTGGGTGAATAGAGAAGGTTGAGCTATGTGCATAATTCAAAATACCCTTCTTTATTTGTTGATCATATGGTAAACATAATCATGATCCAAATCTTACAACTCCTTCATCATCAATCTTGAACTTAGAGGATTTCCTATTTCTAGTGGCTTCTTCCCTTTTATGTATTTATACATCTTTTCTTTGAGAATCCTTTATTTTCTCCATGAGGGATGGTTGAGAAATCATTTGAGAAAGAATTGATTATGTTCCTACCTTAATTATTCCCATGTATATCCTCTAAAAATATAATAATATTGGATCCTTTTCAATTATCATCACAAATAAAGATGAAGGATCCTTTCAACTTAGAACATCTGCCACCTTATTTTTCTTACCAAGATGTTAGTGGATTAAGAAATCATAATCCTTGATGATCTCTAACCATCTTTTTGGTGGATATTAAGATTATTTTGTATGAATATATACTTGTGATTATTTTTATTAGTATATATCTCACACTTATACCCATAGAGATAATGCAACTAGATTTTCAATGAAAATATCACAATCGACGAATCCAAATCACGTATAAGATAGTTTTACTCATGGATTTTCCACCACCTTGAGGTGTATGCTATCACTTTATCATTTTTCATCACCAGACAGCCTAATACCTTATTTTAAGCATCACTATAAACCACAAAGAGTTCTCCACTTGCTGTGAGTGTGAGTACTAGTATAGTGATAAGCCTGATTTTGAGCTCCTTAAATATTTCCTCACATTCTTGAGTCTAGACGAACTTCACTCCCTTCCATGTTAGTTTGATCATTAGGTTTTAAAATCATGATAATTTATTCAAAAATGGCCGATAATACCCAGATAGACCCAATAAGCTGCAGATCTCCATTATAAATGTTGTCTTGATGCACTCATAAATTGCCTCTGTGTTGGAAGGGTCCATAGATATCCCTTTTCTGGTGATAAAATTCCAAAAGAATAATAATTCTTCCATTTATAACTCACATTTATTTTACTTTTCATATAGTTTCTCCCTTCTCAAAGTCTTTAGCATAGTATTCAAATACTCATCACATTCTTCCTTGCACTTGGAGTATATCAGAGTATCATCGATAAAGACTACCAAAAATTTGTCGAGGTAATCTATAAAGAATATATTCATTAAATCCATGAAAATTGATGAAGCATTAGTGATTCCAAAGGGAATAACTATGAAATCATGGTGTCCATACCTCATTTGAAAGGAAATCTTGGGAATATATTCCTTCCCCACCTTTAATTGTTGATATCCTGATAGAAGGTCAACTTTAGAGAAATATTTGTCCCCAAAAATTGATCGAACAAGTCATCTATAAATTTCAGGGGATACTTGTTCTTTATCATGTTTTTATTGAGATCACAATAATCAATGCATAGACATATTTATCCATACTTCTTCTTGACAAAGAGGACCGGTGCACCCCATGATGAAGCACTCGGGAGTATAAAACCCTTCTCTAGATTATCCTGTAACTGCTTCTACTACTCTTAGAGCTCTAAAATGTCTATTCTATAAGGTGTCTTTGATATAGGTAAGTATCTAAGAATATTTTCAATTATGAACTCAAACTCTCGATCAAGAGGAAGACTAGACAACTCTTTAGGGAATACATCAGTGTAATCCCTCACAATGAGAATATCTTCGGGAAGTATCATATCATTTGTCTCAATCATTTGATCTAGACATGGTTTCTCATAAGGCTATGATATCCACACTTGAGACAATGATTCTAAAAGATATTCATCATCCTCACACTTGTAAATAATTAGAGGATGCTTTGGGATGTGAATAGTGATCTCCCTTTCCTGATATTTGATGTTGGCTTTGTATAAAGATTACCAATCCATTCCCAAGATATCATCAAACTCCACTAAATGAAGTATAAAAAGATTTTATGACAGGTTCAGTCCAAAAATATTTACCTGGGAGGAGTCATAATCCTTGGATGAAATAATTTCCCCATTCTCTATTCTCATAGATAACTTAACCTCTAAATTTTGAGGTGGTGTTTTAATAGTTCTACTAAACTTTCAAGAAATGAAAGAATCCGTAGAACCAGAATCAAATAGTATGTTCTCTAGTCTTTAATGAATAACTAGCGCACCTATCAGCACATCATTGTACAGCTCCACCTCAGCAGTAGTGATAGCATAAGCCCTTCCTTTTTTCCTTGGAGGTTGTTGTTGATTTACTTTGACAACCCTTGGATTAGGGAAATTGTTCGCATAATTCCCATTCTACTTGCAGTTGTAACACTACACCACTAGATGAGTGTTTATCTGAACCTTCCTTTCTTCTTCCACATTAGCAGGACTCTTCATATCCCTTTGGTAGTTATTTTCTAGATGTCCCATCTTTCCACATTTGAAGCAATTTCTGGTTCCCTTTATATAGTTCCTAGGATACTTCTTCCCACAATTTTGATATGTGGGATGCTCAATATTCTTTCCATAATGGGATTTATTTTCCAAACCACCAATATTAGACTCCATCCTACACTTTTTTTTCACCGGGCCCATGATACCACTATGATTCTCAGATCTCTATTTTAACCTTAACTACATAATGAATAATCTCCTCACAACTTTCAATGTCAAGAATTCCCAATACTTTTCAAAGACTTAGATTTAGTCCACTAAATAAGTGAACTTCCTTTCTTTTGATGTTCATGACAATTCTAGAGGTGTATCTTTCAAGCCTTGTGATGTTTTCTTCATACACCCTGATGGAATCATCTTCCTTCAACTTGAGTGCGAGGAACTCTTTTTCTATCTTGAGGTAGAGGGTTCTAAGAGAATATTTATTGAATTTTTTTTCTTGAATTCCTCCCAATCCATGGAATCAATTTCCTCTTAGGAATTCACATTCTTGATAAGTTTCCTCAATGGATCAGCTTTCCCATCAAAATGATAGACCGCCAGTACAACTTTTTCTTATTCTAAGAACCAAAGGATAGAGAATATCTTTTTAATGGAGTTAATCCACTATTCCATAAGGATGGGATTGGAAGATCCAATAAATATGGGAGGCGTTTTCTGCATGAATTATTAAATGAAAACTTTCTCTTTCCTTGTTGGAGGAGGGAATTCCACACGATTCAAGTTATTATTCATAACTTGAGCCAGTTGAGAAAGTACTTTCATGAAATTTTGATAACTCGTTTCCATCATATTTGGAATATCATTATGGAAATCTTCACATTCCATATAACATTGATTTCTGGCATGTTTTATTCTATTCACCACCATTAACTAATAAAAATAATGTACAATTAAAGGGCTTTAATACTTATATATTAAGCATAAAAAGGAAACCATGAACATTAAAGGATAAACTCTTAAAGGAAAAATATATCCTAACTTGTGATTCCCTAGGTTTCAATCTAGGTTATCCTTTATTTTTTTCTTAACTTATATTATTGTGCGATCTATTTTTTATTCCCTTAATAATGGTTCGTAATGAGATTATGAATTTAACAAAGCATATCCCTCAGGAGTGCCAAACCAAGAGTGCAGTAAGGTCTGTTGTCGTACACTAGTTATCAATCAAGTCTAGATTAAAGTAGTATTTTTGGATTTTACCCCAAGATACATCTGTTCGAAATCCACCTATACCTATTTGTATCCATATATGGATATATTTTCATGATAAACCACTTACTCAATACTTACGAAAATTTTGGGATATTTTCTTATACTTAGTATCATCCTTAAGGTTCTTACTAAAGTTCTCTATTCTTAACCTCCATAAATAACTATACCTTCATATGATACCAACTATAGTGAACCTATCATTTTACATATATCATTTCATGATTTTATGCATAATAAAACTTCATATTACAAGCCAAGGATCATGAAGTCTAGTGTCTTGGAAGATTAGGTACATAAAACTAAAAACATTGGACTAAATAAAAAATTTATTTATTTAATTTTCATAAAGATATCCTAACTTCCATTGTGATCATACATATTCATTAGATAACCTAGGTATAACATAAAAAAGAGATGGGATGAAATCCCAGTAAGAGAATAAGCATAACAATAATGCTTTAGCACATGGGTTAGAAGGCATGAAATAATGATATAAAAAGGAATGGAACATGTGAAATAATAACATATAAACACGGGATCATATAATCATGGAGTCATAATAATGTGGTAGAAACATAAAACATGAATTTAGAATGAGTCAAGGCTCATTTCACATAGAGGGTAATAAGTTAAGGTTAACAACCAAGACCGTTGCACATAGTAGCACAAGTCAAGTCCAACCTCCAAGACTATTGCACATAACATCTCATGAGACACAAATTTATCCAATAAATTAGAGAATTATCTTAGTGAAACAATATTAATATGTTCATGAATATTATTTCCAAATAAAGAATCATACATAATCAATCATACATAAACATAAGGGTACCCACAGAAAGAAATGGGTATTGTAATCATGTCATAAAGCATAATGAATGGGTGTATCATACAAGTTCCCATAAAAAAATGAATTATATCAAGAATGAACACTAATAAGGTATAATAGGAATATATCATAATAAGTGATTCCACATTTAAGTGATAAAATTTAAAACAATGTCTAAGAATGTTTGAAATTAAAACATTTTAGTACAGTTTAATGAAAACATCAAAGATCATTTAAAATAGAAAATGCAATAATCTTTTATATAAAACCATAAGTGAACCAAGAATTATTTCATGATAAAAATAGTGGTTTTATAAAAATAATGGTTTATTAAAAATAGATCGTATATCATACTTGAAATTGTGTAAGAATTCAGGAAGTTCCCTTAAAATGAGTTTGCTTATCAGGAAGTATTGAGGAGGGAATAACTTAAAAACATGTATATCCATGAAAGAGTATGATTAATGGATCTTGATAAATGAGTTTAAAAATATAAACAACAATTATAATATGTAAATAAACATAATAAATGATTTCATTTGGGTAAAAAGAGAGTAAGAATAACCCAAATGAATAATGGAGGTTCAGGTATAATCCCTTACCTTAAGTATGATGGTGTCCTTCACTTTATCTTAATGTCCTAGATAGTATAATTAAATTCATTAATTAATATGTGTAGAACCTATTCTTTATGAAATTGGTTTATTATATACTTATTATGTTCATTCTTGATCTTTTGTGATGGGCTAAGAGGTTCAATTTAATTGTTTGGGAGTGTTTGTTTCCTAGGTTTTTATGATTGGTTTAATTATATACATGTAAGCACAAACATTTAATATGATAATGGTTGCCCATAATTTAATTTGTATGTTATTGGTGAATATACAGAATATTACATGGTCATAAAATCCATTTGGTTGTATGGAGTGAAGATGAATCATTATATAAAACATTAATGAAAACCCTTTTGGTTAAATGGTGAGTTTTGATCACATCAAACACATTTTGATTTATAAATTAATATAATGTGTACAAAATATATCATAACCCTAAATTATACATAATACACATTTTATATTCTGTTTCTACCATCAAAATGGACTCCCTGAGCATTTTTTTTGTTTTTAGGAACTTTATTTTGTTATGTACTGAGGTTTTATCTATTTCTCTTTAATGAATAGTGTTGATTTATGGATCAGTGTATAGGACTTCTGGATTTTATGGATGGTATTGACTTTTTGTTTCTGTTCATGCCTTGGTGTTTGGGTTTCATTCTCTTGGGATTCTAGTTTTTTCTTGTGTTGTGTCTATTTTGAGGTTAGTTTCATGATGGGTTTAGAAAGTGTGACCCTTATTTTAGTTCTTGGGTGATAAAGATGGGTGTTTCCTTTGGGATTTTTATCACTCAATGTTTCTAGCATTGTTGGGTTCACATTAAGATAGTGTTCAAAATTGATATCATAGTTCACCTATTGAGCACTGTGACCTAGGGTCTAGAGCCCATTATATTTCTTGTTATGGAATTCATGTGATATATACTTCACTATTTTTGTGGCTAAAATGTGTGTTTAACTTAGATATGGTCACATTTTTAGATGTTGAGTTTCCATTGGGTTGTGCTTTCTTTGGGACATAGAATTGGTTGTTTGGTTTGATCTCATGATTGATGGATTTGGGTAATTTTTGGGAATTTATTATGTTGTGATACTGTTTTAACCATGAGTTGATTTTGGATTTTTCAAAAATATATTAAGGATATAATTAATTAAAAATATATAGTGCATTTCATTGGGTGTCACGTTTGATAAGAATGCATGGAATCAGGGTGATTCTTTGCATTGATATATATTTAATGGATATGTTTCATGAAGAAAAGGCATGATAAGAAGTGAATTTTATGTAGAAGAGCATAAAGATTATTTAGAATCCAATGTTTGAATTTATGGATGATATAATGTAATAGATTTGGAGTATCTACATAAAGGTTATTGGTTATAGTATGTAAGAGTATATATTGATTTTTTATGGGTAATTGGTTGCAAAAATGTAAGGGTAGTATGGAATACCAAGAGTAAGGGTCATTTTATTTCTATATATGGTTAACTGACCTCTATGAAATGTTTATTAGAGCGTTGAAGATATATTTTTCACCATATCCATGACACTAGTGGTCATTATACAAATCTAGAAACATGTGTTTTTTTATTCCATTTGGATTTAATGATGATAAAGAATGGGTTTTAGTATATAATGAATATGAAATTATCATGACATGAGTTGCATAAATTCATGAATATGTAGTGTTGTGACTATTCAAATGGG
Organism: Viscum album; assembly: GCA_963277665.1. Lineage (NCBI taxonomy): Eukaryota > Viridiplantae > Streptophyta > Magnoliopsida > Santalales > Viscaceae > Viscum > Viscum album. The sequence continues at coordinate 1,769,873,133 of OY728153.1, read as the reverse complement.
TAATATTGATCCGTGTATAAGTATAAGTGGTGGATCAATATTAACAACAAGGACTAACCATGATCTATTGATAAATATAGTCACTTTTGAAATGGGAAATATTTTGTAACCATGACATTGATGTCACCACAGAGGAGCTCATATCAAGGTCATCAGTACCATACAGTAAGGTATCTCTAATGTCCCTTGAACTAGTGTGGGTATATTAACATAAGTAAGGGTAAACTATACTACACATGATGATCACTTACGGATATGAAATAGTAAATAGATACATGCATGAAGGTCTCAATACTGAATATGTTGATGAATAAACCAGAACATATGAGGAGGATTTCATGCTACGAGGGTGATTACTTAACCATGGAGAGACTGATCATGCTACAATAGAAAATTTGGAAGCTAAAAATATTATACATGGATTCATACAAGTTATAATGTGTGAGTGACCATCCATGAATAAGTAAACCATGTGACCTGTGGAGGAATAATATCTACGTTTTTTGGTGATCTTAAATGGAAAAAAATTATCCTAGCGATGATATTTGGTAAGGATAAAAGGGAATCATAAAAAATAGAGAGATAATGCCATGTTTTTTAGGAAATATAAGAATAATTTATGCTATGATAATTCAAGAAGTTTGAATTAAGTTTCAAATTATAAAAAATTTAATGTAAATCTGTCATGTTTCCATTTTTTTAGAATATGGGAATAACTCATGTGGTGATTAATAAAAAGGAAAGTATAAAAAATATGGGATGATTGAATATAAAAAATAGTATTATATCTTGTATATATGATTTTTAAAATGAATTAAAAAGATCTAAATATGGAAATTAGCTTTTCACATGTTTACTTTGAGATCCTAAAAGAAGAAATGAAGGAGAAGAAAGAAAAAGGGCACATGGATGATATTCAATGAGCACATATATTTTTCAAATGAAATATTGAGATTCAAAATGTTGCACTATAAAATATAAGTTCTAAATAAAGGATAATATAGAAAAATTCTATATTTTTCCATAACAGTTATTTTTTAAAGGAGAGGGATAAGAATTGATGTTCTTCATTATTTTATCATCGAAGAAGAAATAAGAGTATAAGACTATCACTAAACTTGTTTCTTCAAGGAAAAAGGGAGAGATGATGCATACTGCTACATTTGGTTTCTAGATGAAGAAGAATAGGGATATAATATTCTTTTGTAATATATTAATTCTAAAGAACATGAAATAAACAAGACAAATAATGTTTGTAATTATCCTCATCTAGAGAAGGAGAGTGCTACTGTTGAGATCATTCTGGGAAGAGACAAAGTTATCCACCCAAAAGGAGGATTATCTCATCTAGTGTTTGAATAGGAATGCATAAGAAAAACTCTCTATAAGAAGTTGGTCATATTTATACTTTAAGATAATGATGAAATAAGTATTAAAGACCAATAAGAATCTACTTGTTAATAAAGATGAAATAAGACTCTCATGATAGTGGAGAAATACACAAATGTACTTGAACCATTGTAGGAGACCCTCAAGTATATAAATTTACCATTCCGCACTTGAGAAATGCAAAAGAGTAGAGTAGATTAATCATTCCTGATATTAGTACTGAAACCTTCCCAAATCTATTTTAATATCCATACTCAGAGTATTACAACCCCTAACAAACCAACACATTATTGGTGTGTTATATTTAGAATAGCCAATTAGGGTGAACCTAGTAAAATTAAAGTGTTCTTGTGTGCTTTATATTATTCATATATGTATTTTGTGTGTTGTGTATACATTCAAAATAAATAACATGACGAATGAATGTTCCTGAAAACTCAAGGAAAAGTTTTTAAAAGCAAAAAATAAAAATTGAGTTCCACCCCAATTTACCCATTCTCTCTTAGGGTGATTTTTTTTTCTAACAACTCTCTTATTATCACACCTTTTAGAGAATTAGTAAATGGAAGAGATACCCATAATTAGCCTCCACTCCTTTTGATGTCTCGATTCGTGATCATGTAGAATTGTTTTTGGAGATGTATCATAGTTTTTAGAATTGATCATTTGGTTTGAAGGAATCATTTTCTCTCAATGGATTTATTCATTAGGTTCTTTTTAGATGTTTCACATCCCAAATAATATTGTTCCACAAGGTGTGGTTATGGCTTGATATTAGACACTTATATTTATTCTAAATACTTTCTAGTGGTAGAAAATATCACGAGGGGGGGGGGGGGGGGGGTTCACACCCTGTCACTGTAGGTATATTTATTTTTTAGTATTTTAATTAATTTTGTAGAAATATAAATTTTTATAAGTTTTAGTTTTGGTTTTTTAAGTTTTTGGGATTTTTTTACACTATTTGGGGTGTATGGTTTAGTAGAAACTATGAGATTACCCTTACATAGGGAGGTTTTTTGTTCATTTTGAAGATGCATGGTTTTACCAACATGGGTAGCTCATGGTTTAGATGAATATAAGTAGAACCTATGTGGATTCATCCTTTCATGAGGTTCTCATGGAACCTAACTTGTACATAGTTTGGTAAACTATGAAATAAATAAGTGATATGGATCTATAGTTTAATAGACCTATTTTTCATAGTTTTATGAATAGTTAGTAAACTATGTATAAAAAACGTGTAATGTTTTTTTCTATATAGTGAATTATACATTATTGGTGCCATTTTTTTAATTGTGTAGCCTAACCTTGAGATCTTCCCTGAATCACATAAATGTGATTTTATGGTTTTTCCCTTTAATTTTAAAATCCAAAAGGGATTTTCTTTCCTTCCCTATTGTTTTTACAAGCTAGGAACACACCAAAGTGGTTAATACCTCATTATAACTTGATTTATAGGCCTCCCATAACTTTTTTCTGGTATATTTATTCAAGGTAAATCCTATGATCTTCCTTCTTTACTTTTCTCATTTCATGTCTTCCCCTAGCCCTCGATTTTCTCTCCTCCCAGAAACTTTAGGATCTAATGTGTATAGATTTATAGTTTAGGTTTATTGATTCATGGGTGGTTTTGTTTGTTAGGTATTTCTTCATAACTGTGGATGATTTTTGGATCATTCACCATTGTAGGTGATGACTACTCACATGATAAATGTTGAACTGAGGTAGGTGTTTTCATGTGTTTCCATAAATTAGAATGTCTTTGTATTCTTGGAAATTTCAAATAATTTATTTATTAGATTAAAAATATATATGATGTTTCAATGAGTTAAATTTTTTTAAGGAGGTTTTGTCTTGGTATTAAGTTTTTACTTGTAATTTGAAGTGGTACATGAAATTATAAGTATTAATAACATATTTGGTGGATTTTTTTAGTTTAAATGTGATGATGGAAAATATTTTGATCAGTTTGGGTTATACATTTAATTAGAAAGTGTTTTTTTAGTTTTAACAAAAAATATGAGTTGGTTATTTAATTGACTTTCAAATGATTATTATTATTATTTTATATATTTTTTTGGGATATGTATTTCAATGGATCAATTTTAAAGAGTCATTTGAAATGGTATTTTAAACAACTAAAGTTGACTTGGATTTTTGAGTCCATTTAATTGAAGGAATATTTTTCAATTTGAATGGTTTTACAATTATTATGGGTGTGTGAGACCCTCTTGTGTCCCTTGTTTAATTGTGACCCCTAAAGGAGATGAAAATTTTCAATGTGATTTGGTTTATTTGTGATTGGGGATGTTTTTTGAGAGGGTGTAGGAGTTGAGGCGAGGTTTACAATTTTTGATTCATTTATGATTTGTATTTCTCACATCCAATTTATTGACATGAATGGGTATCCTAGTAATATTAATGATGTATACAAGGTAGTTATTACCTAGTCCTAATTAGATGGAATAGATCCACTACAGTATGGAAACTATATAGGGGAGTTCCACTAGTGAGGCTAGTTTAGTGAATCCAGTCAATTATGGACTTAAGAATGCATCGATAGGCCTACAGATGGTTATGAACAAAGTATGTCTAGGATCACCAAATGATATATTTAGGAATTTCCCATTCTTGATTGACAATTCTATTTAGGGAAATTTGTTCCTTTTGTGTTCCCTTGATTCATTTTCACACATGGCACTAAGTATTACCCTTACTTACACTCTCTTATTATGACATGGTTCTATGGTGTTTTTTAATTTTATTCTTTATTTTGTTTTGTTTATTTAAAATGATTATATATATTTTTAAATGGAGTATTTAAAAAGTGACTTCTAAAATTGAGTTTTAATTATGGATTTGGTTAAAAGAGGATAAACCCTAAGAAATTTATTTTCAAGTTATTTTTTTTCATTTAAGAGAAAAAGAAAAGGATGTTTATAAATGGTAATGTATGTGATATTGTATTTTTTGTATTTTATGTATGAAAAGCCTATTTTCAAAATTAAATTCAAAACTAACAAAATTTAATTTTATTTTTTAAAGAAATTGCATGAACTATGTGGTGATTTTTTATTGAGCTTAGTTTCATTAATAACCAATATTCATCATTTAGTGTATTTAGACCTTCTGAATTTCTTTCAGGTTCCCTGATTTTGGTCTTCTGGTTTGAGATTTTGGGAATTCATGTTGTCTATAGTGGTTGGATTGAGATGTGGATACTGACTGATGGTCACATGGAGATTGATGGTAGTAGTTTCTTTGGGTTTTTATTTTGTTTTCTCATGGGATGTATATGTATTAGACTTGTGTTCCGGAACTTGTTTAGTTTTTTATGTATTTATTATGTGGTTTATTTAGGTGATACTGCTTATTATTTATTGCTAAGTTTATAGAATGTCTCCTTTATATTATTTCATACTATAATTGGATGTTTTATTGATATAAAAATTTATATTGAGGGTAAAATAATTCCAAATGATTATTTTTTGTGACCCTGACACTAGTTTCTAGCTTAGGGTGATTGGGAACACACCTCAGGTATGTCACTGGATTGATCATGTTTTAAGTGGATAGTTGAACCTGGATGGTTCATGATAGGTGAGTTATAAAACTCAATAATAACCTCCTCATAAAATAATTATAAAATAAATAAACTCCCACAAAACAACACATGGTGCTAATCATTCTCCTACCATCCCTAAAGAGAGTCACCATAAAAGATTTGATTTTATATAAACTCTACCCATAAGTCTTCCCATTTTGACTCCTATACCTATTACAACAAGGGTTATTGCACCTCATTCTAGTACATGCAACCTCTGCCACTAGCCTCCTCTATATATTGTTACATTTCTACACACTCCTTCATTATCCTCCAATAATATTCAGATTCTTGAAAAACATATCCTTGTGAGTTCTCACTAAGTACATTAATGACTACATTCAATTTTTCTATGAGGTGTAACAAATATCAATGTCAGTCCTATAAGAACTCTATACACCTCCATTTATAATAATTCAAATATCATTGATAGGAGATATACCTTATTTTATTGTGATATGTAAAGACTAAAAATCAGTTTCTGATTAGGTAATACAACCATAACATTAGAGAAAACACCACTACTGCCAACTCAAGATCATAAATGTCATAATTTTGATCATGGGGATATAACATCCTAAAAAAATGAGATTACCAACCCTTGTTTTATCAAAATGAAAACCCAAAACAAGACGATAAGTATAACATAAAACCATGAACATACCTCCCTCCTTTGACAACTAAAGTTTATGAAAACTGATCAATATCTCCTTCAGGTAGTCAAAAGATGTCAAACATTGATCAATCCATAATAAATCCTATCCCTTTTCATCAAATCTATCAATGTGGCTATAATCTAAGATATATTAAACATGACCCTATTATAATATCCCACAAGACCAAGGAAACTATAGAACTATACAATATTCTTGGTTGATGACTAATAAATAATTATCTTGATCTTTAAAGGGTCAACTACTATTCCATATTGAGATACCACATGCGTGAGAAAATTCATTCATCCAAAACTTACACTTAGACAACTTTACATAGAGCCTATAGTGCAAGAGGGCTTGTGAAACATATCTAAGATAGTGTAAAGTTACCTAGTCAGGATCCAAGTATCACTGATAGGGGGAGGGGTTCAATGAGTGATATATTTTTATTTTATGTTTACTTTCTTTTTGAAACAACATTCACCTTATGTTAAAGAGTTATCTCCCTGCTGAACATACACAATCACATGAACATAAGATTTACACGGTTCACTACATAAAAAGAGTAGCTACGTACTTGGTATGGTATAGAAATAATCTAGTACCACACAATACACTAGAAAACAATCATTTTATGTGGAATAAAATGAGTAGGATATACCCTTACACTCATGTAACACTTGGGAGATAATCCTAAAGTGCGTGTCAATCCTCTTAGCACAAATAGGGTAATGCAATTTCTCTATGCTTCTTAATTTTTTTTTCACAAATATGATCTTTGAAAACAACTCTTTTCTTTCCTACACAGAAGTTGATAGGAACTAACTAGACTTCATAATAATACTTAGTCCTACAACCCATTCATATTTTGATTCACTTGAAATCACTTCTCACATAATTTGGGTACTCAAATCTTCAGCTCACAGAGCTCCTTCACCGAGCTCCTTCGAAAAGCTCCCATCTTTGTAGAGCACTCTAGTTTGAAAATCTCTCTAGTTCGCAGAGCTCACTAGATCAAAAATTTCACTATTTTGTGGAGCATAGATTGGTCTTTTAAAATTTCACTTCTTCCTAAAAGCTGAATGGCTCACCACGAAGCTCCTTTCCTTCATGAAGCTCACTGCCTTCGCAGAGCTTTATTTCTCTGCAAACATTCTTCATGATTAGAGAGCTATAAAATTCTCATTATGTCTATCCAAATTTCTCTTAGGGGTGGAGGTCTATTTATATGAATTTACTACCGAATCTAGAACCTTCTATCCACCTCAGTGCCACGTCAGCACCAAATCTTAGAGCTCTGAAATTTCCGCCGAAATTCACTCTGTTTCACGAAGCACCATGGATATTTTCTAGATTCTTAAAGATCATTGTAACACCCCAAGCTTCTACGGTACGTTTCCCATCGAATAATGCGATAGCGTGTGTTGTACGCAACCTCGAGTTCTAACACACACCACAACTAATTAAACTAGCCGTTGTGAATAGTAATACCTACTTTTTGAAATCATATATATTTTATATTTCAAAATGGACTTCATTTTTGGATTCGGAATATCAAAATTAGCCTAGGGTGAAATTTTGGTACATTTCGGATAACTTTCATATTTTGATGAATAGTGAAAATTACTAAATTTTAATTAAAAACAACTTTTTTAATCAAAATAATTAATAGTGATAAATTGTGAATTTGAGTGGTTTTAATTTATATTTATAATATATTTTTACCATTTAATATAATCTTGGTCATTGGACATAATTTTACAATTAAACCGAACATAAACAAGTGTCAATCTTTTGATAGTTATTATCTCTTAAAAACACGTTTTTTGTTTTGACAGCGGGAATTAATTTTAAATTAATTTCTGCCACTTCTGTGTTTTGAATTTAGAAAAATGGATTCCATATTTGGAATCAGGATGTTCAAATTATGTAAATAGGTAACTTTTATTTTTAGACATTTTGAATAATTACTGCGGTAAATATTTTATTTACCATGGTTAAGGGTAAATCCGGTAAATAAGGGTTAAAAAAAATAATATTATAATAATACTAAATTACCTTAAAACGTGTCTTAACCCTATTGGTTGATACATGGTCGACCATGGGCATCTTTGGGTCTATTTTGGGACCCTATGGATCCACTTGTAAGTGATAATGACACATTATATTAATAAAGTTAAAATAAAAATAAAAATGGCATAAGCTTACATCGTTTAGAAGAACAATTTTTACATAGGGATATACATGTTGGATTTTCGATTATAAATATTCATTAGAACGCTAAAAAGATTTTCTACATAATTATATTTTATTTATAATTTTTAGACATTATATAATTTATTTTATTTATGACACAATGATGATGCAGTAATTACTAAAATAGTGAAAAATAAAAATAATTGATCTTATAAATACCCAAATAATTATAATATGAAACTTTTAATGAATTAAACTAATTTTCTATGATAATATGATATATTAGGATTGATTTAATTGACTTTTTTCGAAGTAATAAATCTGTTAGGAGTTTCACAAAAATCAACTATTGAATAGTGTCAAAATTGACATAAAAGAGTTCTTAAAACAAATATTATATTATTAATTGATATTAAATTCCTAAAAATCTAAGGTTCGGCCAAGAGACTTATATTATGATAGGTTCCTCATTAATGGACCACTTGGGGGTCGCTTGGATGTATATAGTAAGTTTATTAACCATATTATATAAAAATACAAAGAGACATTGTAAAAGTGAAACTAATTAACTTAGAGTTAATACTTAAAGATAAGGTTAATATAAGTACCCAAACCTGTCTAAATTCTATTGGATGAGTTGTTTTCGACCTATCCCCACCTCATCCTTTGAATAGTCAACTTTGGAGCCTTTGTAAACCGAATATGAATTTATTATAAATTAATATTTCTAACTTTTCCAAAGGTGCCCCTCACCCCTCTTATAAAAGGGCACTCCTCCTTCTCATTTCCTCACACCTTCAAAGCCTTTTGGTTCGGCCAAACTCTGCCCAAATACTCTCCCAACATCCCTCACTACAACCTAGAGGCCTTAGTTTGATCAGAAATCCAACCTAAGGAGCCCTTTTGATCAAATCAAAAGGAAGAACCCGAAGAAGAGGTAATGATTTCACCACCCTTTTCTAAGTTCATTTCTTCTTCCACTTCTTCTTCCTTTGTTCTTACCATTCTGAAATAAAAACTCCAGTATCTCACATATACTGTGATGTTATTATAAATATGGTACAATCATATTCAGTATTCTATCCACCCTTTGAATAACATGTCACCATACGTGCGTACGTACGGCTTACCGTCTCCACGTCGTGGTGTAATTGTTATTCAATATAATATTATTTGGATGGGTATAATAATGATGTGTAACTCATGTAAATAATAAATATAACATGTTAATGATTATGTATATATTATATACCATCCATTTATATATTATTTTAATATCAAAAGAATGATATTGTCGCTCGTGCGTACGTACGGACTACCGTCTCCACGAACGCGATGAGATTCATTCTCCATCGTATCCATTCAAGTATAATTATCATTTGATGATTTAAAAATGATGTTTAAGGACTGTATATCATTCTGGATATGAATAAGATACAACAACCATGGCTTATGTAACAAAACATATAAAAGAAAATGAGTAAGTTAACTCCTGAAACGACGATAATTCTAAGATATTAACAAATCAATGTTAAAAGATCATATATGATATCATATTAAAATATATGATTCTTGTATAATTTAATAACAACTATTTCACCATTATACAGGAGGTTAACCTACCCCAACCAAGGAAAAGTACAAGGTAAGGGTTATTTCACAATCTCTTCATTATCCGAGGTTGTATTATACGTAATAATCTACTGGGATCTCTTTATCATCCACATCCATGTTTCTTTGAAATGTATTTCAAAACATTTTTACTATTTACAAGAATATGGGTTAAAGTCATTTATACCCTTGTTTGACTTTTTATAAGAGGTTTATAAAGGAATCTTTCCGTCGTTTTCAAAACAAGGTCCTTTTTAACCTTTTCGACTGAATTGAGGTAAGAATGTTTTTTTTAACTTATACGGCGGGTGCGGTTATTTTCCGCCGTTATAAAATCGTCAAAGCTTTCCATACAAGCTTATAAGAATATTTTCAAAGAAAATGTTTTATTTTATATGGATCTTAAATGATTTCAAAATAAAAGGAGATACTTCTTTAAAAAGAATGTTGATTTCATCTATGTCAACATCCTTTGATGGATTTTAAGATTATTTGAAGTTGATTTATTATGATACAAAACTTCTATATTGTATTGAAGGTTTTGTGATATGTTTGACTGTGGATGTGCTATTTTTATACCATTCATAGTTTATGGTGAAATTATTGACATTTCGTATGCTAGTTTTAATACGAATGTTTATGTTATGTCTAAACCTTTTCATATGGGAATGCATTGGACTTAATAAGTGAAGGGTGGAGCCCGCTATAGCTCCTCGATGCATCGATAGGTCTCATGAGACAAACTAGTGTCTTGGCACAAGGCCTTGACAAAATCTTATTTGTAGTCTTGGCACGAGGCCTTGGCTATGTGGTTATGATAGTCTGGCATTATGCATTCCAACATTATGAAAGTGGTTATTGATTTTTTCATGTGATTATTCGATTAGTAGAATATCCATGTGAATAAGTAAATGGCATTATTTCATTTTATTTATGCCATACCATGTTGAAAGTTCATGTTTAAAAGGCTTTTGTTTTAGTTATACATTGCCTTAAATGTTTATTCTTATTTATGAAAGTTTCCGCTATATTGTTATCCTTACTGGGCATTTGAGCTCACCCCTTTTCTATGTTTTATTTTTCCCAGGATGTGAAGAAGTAAGTTATGAATGACCTGCAGGGATTTTATGAGGGGTTAATAGTGTGTATTGTGGAAACATTATGTTGTTGTATTAGTTTTTCATTTTATGATGTAATGTAAAACATATGAATATATCTAGTATTTCCAAGGCTACTAAACCAATCGGTCTTTCGAGATTTGATCTTTCTTGTGATCATGCCAATGTTACGAAGTAATGCACCGACTCTGGGTAGCTGGGGTCGGGGCGTTACAGTTGGTATCAGAGGAAGTTTAGTACAAACCTTGGAAGCTAGATTTAGATAAACTCTGATTAGAGCACATAGACCTAAGATGAACTTTGAGGATTAGTATAGAAGAACTTCCTAGAATTTTGGTATTGTAGAGACTTTGTGAGTTTTCCGAGCAATACATCCCTGTCTGGATACGAGCAGGTAGAGGCGGCTCTGGCACAGATGTACCTAGGGGTAAAACCCGAAAACACCGCTTTGAGCTAGACTCGAACGGGAACTGGTGCACGACAACGGGCCTTGCTGCACTCTTGGTTACGACACTCCCGGGGGATATGCTTAGGATAACTCTCACTTTCTTTACAAATCATTATGAAGGGTTTATGAGTATATACTTCCTCAAAGAAAACATATTTATGATTATGGATTATATCCATAGATAGTTCAATTTATGTTTAGTGTTTTATAAGTATGAGATTATGTATTTTGATGCATAAACTGATCTAGTTTATGCCATTTTTTTAGAAATGGCGCCTAGTGGAAGAAATGGAAACCGTATCAATGCACGCACTCCATGTAGGGATTGCCCTCCTGCTCAAGATAATTATAGTGGGGCTGGTGATGCAACTGGTGCTGATCAGCTAATCACCGTACTGGGACAACTTACTCAGGTTATGAATAATAACCTTACCCGTATGGAGCACCCTGATCCGCAGCGTGGAGGATCAATGTTAGATCGATTCATGAGACAACAACCACCAACGTTCAATGGAAGTACAAATCCCTTAGTAGCTGAGCAATGGATATTTTCCCTAGAGAAAATATTTCAGGCTTTGGGGAGTAGTGAAAGGGAAAAAGTTACCATGGCAGTTTACCGCCTCACTGGAGATGCTGATCAATGGTGGTCATTGATTCAAAATACGAAGGAAGATGATGAAGTATCAAATATGGAATGGAGGGAGTTCAAAGATCTGTTTTTAGAAAAATACTTTCCTCGCGACCATCGAGCAGATATGGAAAGACAATTTCTAAGTCTGAGACAAAAGGAGGATGAGAATGTCACAAAGTATGAGGCTAACTTTACAAGATTAGCGAGGTACGCTGGTGATTATATTCGCAACCCAAGAAGTAAGATCGATCGTTTCTTTGATGGGTTAAAACCATTTCTCCGTCGAGCATTAGTCTCACAATCCTTTTCATCATACGAAGACATTGTCTCATGTGCTATCAAGACCAAAAAGGAATTCTCTAAGTCTTATGACTTTAAAGCAAAGCAAGAGAAGAAGAGACCTGCTGATCAATCTGGGAATGGAAATAAGGGGAAGAAGGGAAAGGTTGAATATCCATCTTGTGGTAAGTGCGGGAAGAAACACCCCGGTGCTTGCCTGAAGGGAATGGGAGTCTGTTACAAGTGTGGTGAAAAAGGCCACCAAGCTCATGATTGCAAGGGGAAGAAGGAAGCTACCAACGTTCAGTGCTACAATTGCAGGGAGATGGGGCATTATGCAAATGCATGTCCTAAGCGTCAGGAGAACTTACCTCAGAAAAGGCCAAGGGATCAAGGCCAGGCTTATACTATCACTACTGCTGAGGTAGAAACTCCGAAAGACGTGGTGGCAGGTAATTTAATGGTTTCCTCAAGTTTAGCAAATGCATTATTTGATTCTGGATCATCACATTGTTTCATATCTTCCCAGTTTGCTAAGAAAATTAGATATTTCCAATTTGATTTAATAAGGGAGTTGTCAGTTAAAACTCCTAAGGGAAGTATCGTTGCAACAAAGTTTTGTGAATCAGTCCCCATTAGAGCACATAAATTTTCTTTATCTGGTCATTTCATCGTCATACCTATGATTGAGTTTGATATAATCCTCGGTATGGACTGGATTTCGGACTATGATGCGAAGATTTATTGTAAGAAGAAAGAGGTTACGATTCTTGATGATAATGATAAGGAACACCTTATTTTTAGAGCAGAATTGTCACCACCTAATTCTTATTTAGACCCACCCCCAGTAGCTCAACTTAATTCAATTATTGGGGAGGAAGAGAATGAAGTAACTATCGGTGAGGAAAGGAATGTTCAAATAGAGGATGTACCTGTTGTGAAAGAATTTGTAGATGTATTTCCGGAAGATTTACCTGGACATCCTCCAGAACGAGAAGTTGAGTTTTCCATTGATTTGATTCCTGGATCAAGGCCTATATCAAAGACCCCTTATAGAATGGCCACTGTAGAGTTAGTCGAACTAAAGAAACAACTAGAGGAATTGAGTAATAAGGGATTTATTGGCCCTAGTGTTTCTCCATGGGGATCCCCTGTTCTTTTTGTTAAAAAGAAAGATGGATCTATGAGGTTATGTATCGACTACAGGGAGATCAATGCTATAACGATAAAGAACAAGTATCCCCTACCTCGTATTGATGATTTATTTGACCAACTGCATGGAGCTCAATACTTTTCAAAGATTGACCTTCGATCTGGATACCATCAGTTGTGTGTGAAGAAGGAATACATTCCGAAAACAGCATTTCGAACCAGGTACGGGCATTACGAGTTTACTGTAATGCCATTTGGATTGACTAATGCACCCTCTGTATTCATGGATCTGATGAATAGAGTCTTCAAGGAGTATCTCGATGAATTTGTGGTGGTATTTATTGATGATATCTTGGTATACTCCAAAACCTACGAAGATCATGAAAATCACTTGCGCATTATCTTGAAGACTCTGAGGAGGCATGAATTATATGGGAAGTTTAGCAAGTGTGAATTCTGGCTTCAGGAGATTTCTTTTCTTGGCCATATTGTCTCTAAAGATGGAATCTCTGTTGATCCTTCTAAGACCAAGGCAATCCAAGAATGGCCAGCACCTACGAGTATAACTGAGGTACGTAGTTTTATTGGTTTGGCAGGTTATTATCGACGTTTCGTCCAGAATTTTGCCCGATTGGCTAACCCATTAACGAAGCTCACACGTAAAGGGGTTAAATTTGTTTGGACAAAAGAGTGTGAAGAATGTTTCGAAGAACTGAAGAGAAGATTAGTCAATGCTCCTATATTGACTCTACCATCGGGGAATGATGGGTTCGTTATTTATAGTGATGCATCAAAGAAAGGACTTGGCTGTGTCCTTATGCAGAATGATAGAGTTATTGCCTATGCATCACGACAGTTGAAAATTCATGAACAAAACTATCCTACTCATGATCTTGAGTTAGCAGCTGTGATCTTTGCTTTGAAGATATGGAGGCACTACCTCTATGGTGAAAAATGTGAGATTTATACTGATCACAAGAGTTTGAAGTATATTTTCTCACAAAAAGAACTCAACATGAGGCAAAGGAGATGGCTTGAATTACTCAAGGATTATGATTGTACGATACACTACCACCCGGGGAAGGCAAACAAGGTGGCAGATGCTTTGAGTAGAAAAGACCATGGAGTTTTGAACAATATGAGAATTGAAAGGGATCCAATTTTCATGGATCTAGTGAAAATGGACATGGGAATAACCAGGGAAGGTGAAACATCAATGCTTTTTCAAATGGTTTCCAAACCATCTTTACTAGAAAGGATTACGAGTTCTCAGACTGATGATGAAGAATTCCAAAAGAAGATTAAAGCTGTGAATGATGGGAGATTGAGAGACTTTGCGTATGAAGGTGGAATTTTGAAATTCGGGAAGAGACTTTGTGTTCCCAATATACCTGATCTAAAAAGGGAATTGCTGGATGATGCTCATAGTTCCAATTTCTCTATACACCCTGGGAGCACCAAAATGTATAGAGATTTGAAGGAACATTTTTGGTGGGACAACATGAAGAGGGAGATTGCTGATTTTGTGTCAAGGTGTATGGTTTGTCAACAAGTGAAAGCTGGAAGGCAACATCCTGGAGGAGTCATGCAACCTCTTCCCATACCGGAGTGGAAATGGGACAATGTTACAATGGACTTTGTCATGGGGCTACCAAAGACTCCTAGAAGGAACGATGCAATATGGGTTATTGTTGATCGTCTTACCAAGTCAGCACATTTTCTTGCTATAAGAGAATATCTACCTTTGGAACGTCTAGCAAGACTATACATTAATGAAGTTGTGAGACTTCATGGAGTACCCCTATCAATTGTTTCGGATCGTGATCCCCGTTTTACTTCAAGGTTTTGGAAAAGTCTTCAGAAATCCCTGGATACTGAACTTCATTTGAGCACTGCTTACCACCCTCAGACAGACGGACAATCAGAACGGACTATTCAAACCTTAGAAGACATGTTGAGATCTTGCTCACTTGACTTTCAGGGTATGTGGGATCAATATTTACCACTGGTAGAATTTTCCTATAACAATAGCTTCCATTCGAGTATACAGATGGCACCATATGAAGCGTTATACGGAAAGAGATGTCGTACACCAACCTGTTGGGATGACGTTGGTGAAAGAAAACTTGTAGGCCCAGAGCTGGTGGAGGAAACGGTGGAAAAGGTGAAAGTAATCCAAAATCACATCAAAGCAGCTCAAAGTAGGCAGAAGAGCTATGCCGATAATCGAAGGAAGGATTTGGAATTTCAAGTCGGTGATCATGTTTTTCTGAAGGTATCTCCGTGGAAGGGAGTCATACGTTTTGGTAAGAAAGGTAAATTGAGTCCCAAGTACATCGGACCTTTCGAAATTCTAGAACGAATTGGGGTTGTAGCTTACCGATTGGCAATGCCGCCAAGTCTCTCCAAAGTTCACGATGTGTTCCACGTATCTCTATTGAGGAAATACATGCCTGACCCAACGCATGTACTCACCTATGAGGAATTAGAACTGGAACCCGATCTGTCTTATTGCGAAGAGCCCGTCAGGATTCTTGATACAAGAGAACAAGTACTGAGAAACCGGACGACGCGTCTGGTAAAAGTTTTGTGGAGAAATCATAAGATGGAAGAGGCAACGTGGGAACCTGAGGAACTTATGATGAAGAACCACCCGAGTCTTTTTATACAGTAATACCCTAGAAATTGCGAGGACGCAATTATTTGAAGGAGGGGAGAATGTAACACCCCAAGCTTCTACGGTACGTTTCCCATCGAATAATGCGATAGCGTGTGTTGTACGCAACCTCGAGTTCTAACACACACCACAACTAATTAAACTAGCCGTTGTGAATAGTAATACCTACTTTTTGAAATCATATATATTTTATATTTCAAAATGGACTTCATTTTTGGATTCGGAATATCAAAATTAGCCTAGGGTGAAATTTTGGTACATTTCAGATAACTTTCATATTTTGATGAATAGTGAAAATTACTAAATTTTAATTAAAAACAACTTTTTTAATCAAAATAATTAATAGTGATAAATTGTGAATTTGAGTGGTTTTAATTTATATTTAGAATATATTTTTACCATTTAATATAATCTTGGTCATTGGACATAATTTTACAATTAAACCGAACATAAACAAGTGTCAATCTTTTGATAGTTATTATCTCTTAAAAACACGCTTTTTGTTTTGACAGCGGGAATTAATTTTAAATTAATTTCTGCCACTTCTGTGTTTTGAATTTAGAAAAATGGATTCCATATTTGGAATCAGGATGTTCAAATTATGTAAATAGGTAACTTTTATTTTTAGACATTTTGAATAATTACTGCGGTAAATATTTTATTTACCATGGTTAAGGGTAAATCCGGTAAATAAGGGTTAAAAAAAATAATATTATAATAATACTAAATTACCTTAAAACGTGTCTTAACCCTATTGGTTGATACATGGTCGACCATGGGCATCTTTGGGTCTATTTTGGGACCCTATGGATCCACTTGTAAGTGATAATGACACATTATATTAATAAAGTTAAAATAAAAATAAAAATGGCATAAGCTTACATCTTTTAGAAGAACAATTTTTACATAGGGATATACATGTTGGATTTTCGATTATAAATATTCATTAGAAATCTAAAAAGATTTCCTACATAATGATATTTTATTTATAATTTTTAGACATTATATAATTTATTTTATTTATGACACAATGATGATGCAGTAATTACTAAAATAGTGAAAAATAAAAATAATTGATCTTATAAATACCCAAATAATTATAATATGAAACTTTTAATGAATTAAACTAATTTTCTATGATAATATGATATATTAGGATTGATTTAATTGACTTTTTTCGAAGTAATCAATCTGTTAGGAGTTTCACAAAAATCAACTATTGAATAGTGTCAAAATTGACATAAAAGAGTTCTTAAAACAAATATTATATTATTAATTGATATTAAATTCCTAAAAATCTAAGTTTCGGCCAAGAGACTTATATTATGATAGGTTCCTCATTAATGGACCACTTGGGGGTCGCTTGGATGTATATAGTAAGTTTATTAACCATATTATATAAAAATACAAAGAGACATTGTAAAAGTGAAACTAATTAACTTAGAGTTAATACTTAAAGATAAGGTTAATATAAGTACCCAAACCTGTCTAAATTCTATTGGATGAGTTTTTTTCGACCTATCCCCACCTCATCCTTTGAATAGTCAACTTTGGAGCCTTTGTAAACCGAATATGAATTTATTATAAATTAATATTTCTAACTTTTCCAAAGGTGCCCCTCACCCCTCTTATAAAAGGGCACTCCTCCTTCTCATTTCCTCACACCTTCAAAGCCTTTTGGTTCGGCCAAACTCTGCCCAAATACTCTCCCAACATCCCTCACTACAACCTAGAGGCCTTAGTTTGATCAGAAAGCCAACCTAAGGAGCCCTTTTGATCAAATCAAAAGGAAGAACCCGAAGAAGAGGTAATGATTTCACCACCCTTTTCTAAGTTCATTTCTTCTTCCACTTCTTCTTCCTTTGTTCTTACCATTCTGAAATAAAAACTCCAGTATCTCACATATACTGTGATGTTATTATAAATATGGTACAATCATATTCAGTATTCTATCCACCCTTTGAATAACATGTCACCATACGTGCGTACGTACGGCTTACCGTCTCCACGTCGTGGTGTAATTGTTATTCAATATAATATTATTTGGATGGGTATAATAATGATGTGTAACTCATGTAAATAATAAATATAACATGTTAATGATTCTGTATATATTATATACCATCCATTTATATATTATTTTAATATCAAAAGAATGATATTGTCGCTCGTGCGTACGTACGGACTACCGTCTCCACGAACGCGATGAGATTCATTCTCCATCGTATCCATTCAAGTATAATTATCATTTGATGATTTAAAAATGATGTTTAAGGACTGTATATCATTCTGGATATGAATAAGATACAACAACCATGGCTTATGTAACAAAAGATATAAAAGAAAATGAGTAAGTTAACTCCCGAAACGACGATAATTCTAAGATATTAACAAATCAATGTTAAAAGATCATATATGATATCATATTAAAATATATGATTCTTGTATAATTTAATAACAACTATTTCACCATTATACAGGAGGTTAACCTACCCCAACCAAGGAAAAGTACAAGGTAAGGGTTATTTCACAATCTCTTCATTATCCGAGGTTGTATTATACGTAATAATCTACTGGGATCTCTTTATCATCCACATCCATGTTTCTTTGAAATGTATTTCAAAACATTTTTACTATTTACAAGAATATGGGTTAAAGTCATTTATACCCTTGTTTGACTTTTTATAAGAGGTTTATAAAGGAATCTTTCCGTCGTTTTCAAAACAAGGTCCTTTTTAACCTTTTCGACTGAATTGAGGTAAGAATGTTTTTTTTAACTTATACGGCGGGTGCGGTTATTTTCCGCCGTTATAAAATCGTCAAAGCTTTCCATACAAGCTTATAAGAATATTTTCAAAGAAAATGTTTTATTTTATATGGATCTTAAATGATTTCAAAATAAAAGGAGATACTTCTTTAAAAAGAATGTTGATTTCATCTATGTCAACATCCTTTGATGGATTTTAAGATTATTTGAAGTTGATTTATTATGATACAAAACTTCTATATTGTATTGAAGGTTTTGTGATATGTTTGACTGTGGATGTGCTATTTTTATACCATTCATAGTTTATGGTGAAATTATTGACATTTCGTATGCTAGTTTTAATACGAATGTTTATGTTATGTTTAAACCTTTTCATATGGGAATGCATTGGACTTAATAAGTGACGGGTGGAGCCCGCTATAGCTCCTCGATGCATCGGTAGGTCTCATGAGACAAACTAGTGTCTTGGCACAAGGCCTTGACAAAATCTTATTTGTAGTCTTGGCACGAGGCCTTGGCTATGTGGTTATGATAGTCTGGCATTATGCATTCCAACATTATGAAAGTGGTTATTGATTTTTGCATGTGATTATTCGATTAGTAGAATATCCATGTGAATAAGTAAATGGCATTATTTCATTTTATTTATGCCATACCATGTTGAAAGTTCATGTTTAAAAGGCTTTTGTTTTAGTTATACATTTCCTTAAATGTTTATTCTTATTTATGAAAGTTTCCGCTATATTGTTATCCTTACTGGGCATTTGAGCTCACCCCTTTTCTATGTTTTATTTTTCCCAGGATGTGAAGAAGTAAGTTATGAATGACCTGCAGGGATTTTATGAGGGGTTAATAGTGTGTATTGTGGAAACATTATGTTGTTGTATTAGTTTTTCATTTTATGATGTAATGTAAAACATATGAATATATCTAGTATTTCCAAGGCTACTAAACCAATCGGTCTTTCGAGATTTGATCTTTCTTGTGATCATGCCAATGTTACGAAGTAATGCACCGACTCTGGGTAGCTGGGGTCGGGGCGTTACAATCATCATAAATATGAAGCATTCATTAAAATCCTTTGTTCCTCCACCATTATCCACTCGCAATTCTCTTTGCTTCCACAATTCTCGCTTATAAATATCTTCACCTCTTCCATTTGCGAAGCACGTCGTAGTCGCAGAGAAAAACGTCAACATTATTTGTTTCTTTGCAAAACACACTTCATAAAGCCTATCTTTGAAAAAAAATTTCCCTTTAAATATTTTTATGAGATATTCAAGGAAATCAAATTTTCCAAATGCAATCCAAACTCTAAATTTTGGACCCCAAAATTTGAAAAACACTAGAAAACTGCACTACCTTAGACACCTGCTTCTACAAAACCAACCATATTGATTGACTGCATCTTTTATACCCCTTTACTTCATAAAGAGTTCATAATAAGTTCTCCAAAAAACTTATGATCTTTGTGAAATATAGATCAGAAAAGCATCATCAGATTTACCCTGGAAAGTTTTGTAACTTCTTTCATCACCCACTTAAACAAAGTGAAGTGATTTATTTTCTTCTTAAACTTCCTTGACATCAAAAGACAATAATTCATACATCCAAAAAGTTTGTTAGACAACTTGGTCCCAAAAATCTACCGCTTTGTATTTTTTTGTCAACCAAGATTCATAAATCACTGAACTTTGAATCCTCGAGAAATGGGTCACTTATCAACAATTATAAGACTACTCGAGCTAACTCATTGTAATAAATAAGAATTATTGTCTACAATACCATGTTGTCCATAAGTAGTGACTATGAAACCACATCACATCAGCCACTTTCCTCCTCAGCCTTATTCACTTCACCAGCATTCCTGAAATAAAAATAATTGTTTCCTACAACCATTCTACAACCATTCTACAACCATTCCAACAAATAGTTAGAATAGTTCACACACTTACATGATGAATTCACACCTTACCCACAACTTAACCTTTATGCATGCCTCCATAATGGTAGATTTATGAAAATTATCCCACTTTAAAACACTATACAAAGGTAAGATGAGAGAGAGGATAGATACACATACCTCAACCTTGATGAGAAAGTGGTTGGACACCCATGTTCAACCTCAATTTAGAAAATGGTTCCTTTGGTAAAGGTTTGGTGAATATCTCAGCAACTTGTTCTGAGGTAGGAACGTACTCCATCCTAAATTCATTCTTCTCCACCCTCTCTTTGATGAATAGTACTTTATGTCAATGTGTTTTAAATGAGAATGTTGTACCAGATTCCTTTTAAGATTGATTTCACTCTGATTATCACATCCCAAGAGTAAGGGTAGATTAACTTCAACTAGTAGATATTCTAACTGACTCTTCATCCATATGAGTTGGGTAGCATATTGAGTAGCATCAACATACTCAACTTCATCTATACTAAGAGTTAATTAGTTATATTTCTTTGTATGCCAACTAACACAAATTTTACCTAGAATGAAAACTCCACCAGATGTGGATCTTCAATCATCAACATTTCCTACCCAATCAAGATCTGAATACCCGAATATATCAATATTTTTTGATCCATCATAAATGATTCCAAAATTTGTTGTGCCTTTGATATATCTGAGAATTCTATTTACAACAATCAAATGTGATTATTTTGGAGCGATTTGAAATATTTCACATAAGGTAACAACATAGATAATGTTGGGTCTTGAGGTAGTAAAAAATAACAGACTTCCAATCATCTTTTGAAACTCTTTCTGATCAACTTCCTTGCCTTCTCCATCTTTATACAACTTGTTTCTCACTAAAATTAGTGTAGAAACTAGTTTTGAATTTTCCATACCAAACTTCTTTAGAAGTTCCTTAGTATAATTTTCTTGAGAAATAAAAATGTGGTCCCTCTTTTGTAAAATTTTAAAACTAAGAAAGTATTTCATTTCTCCTAGCATGGACATATCAAATGACTTCTTCATATCCTCAAGAAATATTTCACATGATATTTCATCATTTCAAGCAAATATATTGTCATCAATATAAACAATTACGATGAGAGAAAACTCCTGACATTACTTGATGTAAATATTTCTATCAACTCCACCTTTCTAAAAATTCATCTTCCTCAAGAAAGTATTCAATTTAGAATACCACGCCATCATCTCCTGTTTTAACCGATAAAAATCATTCTTTAACCATCACACATAACATTCATCCTTCCTAATAACAAATCCACAAGGTTGATCAATGTAAACTTTCTCGTCAAGATCACCATTCAAGAATGCAGATTTTACATCCATTTGAAAGATTTTGTAACCTTGTTGTGAAGCAATAGTAAGAAAAATTATGATTGTTTCTAACCTTGCCACCAGAGAAAAGGTTTCATCAAAATAAATGCCTTCAATTTGTGAATACCCTTTGAAAACCAATATTTCTTTATTTTTTATCATTTCACAATCTTCATTCATCTTGTTTCAGAAAACCCACTTTGTACCAATAATGTTATTGTTGTTCGACTTGGGAAAAACCTCCCAAGTATCATTATGCTCTATCTGATCAAACTCTTCATTCATATCATGAACCCATTCTGGATGCTCAAATGCTTCATTCACATCATTCGATTCAACTTTCTAATAGAGATAAGTGTGTGTAATAGAATTCGTTTTTATTCTTTTTTGAACCCTCTAATGTTGATTACCAATAATGTTTTGAGTATTGAATTGCTTCCTCATCCTATGATGAGATATTTGAGGTTCATCCAAATCACCTGAAATTGCTGAATCTGATTCTTCTTCTTGAGTAGGATGACCACTTTTGGAAATATTGTTAGTATTTTTAACACACCTTTCCTTATCCGTCTCATCTTTCACATCATCATAAGTTTTCTTTTCTTTCTCAATATTTTTAAAAACTTTAATATTAGTGGAATCAATAGTTCTCTCTATTTCTTTGTTGAATCTTCTATATCCTCTTCCTTATGGAGCACAACCAAGAAAAATTCCATCATCCCCTATTTTCTCGAACTTACAATATTTACAACTTTCTTCTTTATAATGCACGGACTCCGAAAAACTCTTAAGTGTTTCAAACTTGGTGTTTTTACATAGAACATTTCATATAGAGTCATATTTTTTTTGGGCTATAGAAACATCGGTTATGAATATGAACAGAAGTGATCATGGCTTGACTCCAATAATAATGATAAAGTCAATGTTCAAGTAACATAGTTCTCCCCATTTATATCAGACTTCTATTCTTTATTTCAGCAACCCCATTTTGTTGAGGTGTGTATGATGAACTAAACTCATTCATAATTCCATTATTCTCAATATATATTTAAAAATATTCATTCTTATACTCTCCACTATTATTGGATCTCAACTACTTTACTAAATACTCGTATTCCTTCCCTACTTTCCTCTTGAAAATCCTAAACATTTTTAGAGCATCTGGATTATGTATCATGTACACAACAAAAGTAATGCGAGTAAAGTCATCAGTGAATGTAATGAAGTAATCATATCCATTTTTATATTCCTTTATCATTGGTTTATAGATATCAGAATGTATAAGTTCTAAGGGTCTTTTTGAGTGAATGTGAACTCTCTTATGCATAGAGTTTGTAATATTCCCTTTCCCACAAATACTACAACACCAATCTCTTCTTCTAAATAAATCAGGAATATCTCAGACACTGTCTTGCATTGATAACTTGAAAATGTTTATCTAACACATATTTACTATCCTTTTATGAAATAACTAATTTTCATCTACCACACCCATGTACCTAGAGTTTTGTACTTCAGCAACTTGGAAAAAATTCCCTTTTGTCCATTGGCCTCTTGGAACTACATTTACGTCATTTTAACTTTTCAAAAAAATCCCACATTTTCTGAAGATAACATAGTTTCCATTATCATAGATCTGTGACACACATTGTAGGTTGTGTTTTATCCCAACAACATATAGTGTTTTCTGGTATATTATCTTTTATTTTCTAATGATGGATAATCCAAAACCTTTGATCCTTAGAGATACATCATTTATAAATGTCATTGTTCCTTCATTGAAATATTTCACATTCTTTAATAGAGTTAATTCTCATGTAATATGAGACAAAAAACCACTATAAAGGATCCATGAACATTATTATTTCATTGATTTCAAAGTGGTTTCAACAACAAGAGATTTATGTTCATCATTTTCTTCCACTTTTTTCTATGCTTCCTCTAATCTCCATGCCACGTAAATGTGTTCTGGACCCACAAACAAGAACTCTTTCTTTTCAGACCTAGTATATCTGTCTTTCTTAGCCTTTAAGATCTCTGGTTTCTGAGCATTTTTAAAAAACTTTTCTTGTTATGGTAACACAATCCGGAAATCCTTAGCAAGATGTCCAGGTCGATCACATCTTTCATAGATAGTTTCCAGTGGTTGGAAACTATTATCAACTTTCACACAAACCTTCTTATATGTCTTCTTGACTTTTGTTTGAGGTTTTATCTTTTGAAAAAATTGAATCCCCCTTATTCGTTGTCTTTCAAATCTTTTAGAATAGTAGTAATGTTTTTGTTTGAACCAAAAAATACTTTCCATGTGTTTGAATCCACCAAAATACCAGCAGTATCCATAGAATGAATATTTTCCTCTGAAACTCCCATAATGACCGGATCTGTGAACATTATTATCAACAATCTTCTTACCAAAACTCTATTGAACATAAAACTTTACATTTTTAATTGTAACTTTATTCTTTAGATCAGATTTCTATTCAGACTTACCAGAACCATAAGTGTTAGATATTTTTCTGGACTCAGGTTTTTTAGATGCTTCTGACTTTTAAGTATTTATAACATTGACCACTTACATATCCTTTCCAGTATTATTCTTATCCAAAATATTTCCATATTTATTTTCAACCTTTGAAGGTATCTTTTGTTGATCCTTGTTAGTTTCATTCTTAGTATAAATTTCACCAACTTCTATAACAGAGTTTTAGAACCTTGCGTTCCTTTCCTCAGCTTTAGAAAGTTTATATTGGAAAAGTTCCAGATCATCTTCTTTTTTCCTTCATCTTTACTTCCAGATGATCATTATGATTCTTTTCACTCTCAGGAGAATTTTTCGGATCATCAATCTCCTTTTAAAATTTTTCTTTCTTATCAGGAAAACATTCTTGGTCATTTGAGGAAGATTTTTCATTGTTCATTTTCTTTTTTTCCTTATCAAGTCATCTGATATTTCTCAAACATTCCTTCAGCTCTTCTTTTATATATTGTTCAAGTTTAGTTTCCTCTTCTTCAGTACAACTGCTCTCATAATCTTCATTATTCACTATTTCAAAAAAAATCTCTCTAGCTTTTTTGGAAACATATTTTTCTGATTCAGTCTCGCTATCGTAATCTTCTTAATTTTCTAAAAAAAAGCTTCATCTTGTTAATTTTATGAACTTTTTATCCTTACCTATTCTAGAATATTTATCTTTGTCACCCTATTTCTTCCATGAACTTCTTGGTCTTGTTTCTTCTTCATCACTATCTTCATCTTTCTATTTTTGAGGGAAATTAGCCACAAAGTGGCCAAAAAATCCACATTCAAAGCATTTCAACGGGAGTTTGAATTTGTATTTCCATGTGCCTCTTTTCAAATTTTTAGGAAACAAGGATAAAATTTCATCAAAATTTCAACATACCTTTTTTTTCAGAGTTGGATTCACCAGCTTCATCTTAAATAAGGATTTTATTTGACTTCTCTTTCTTTGCAGCCTTGAAATAAATTTATCTATCAAAATTTTCTTTTCTCATCATAGTGTCCTCCATTATCATTTCATAAGTGATGAGAGTACTATAAAAATATTCTAGAAATAATGTTTCGAGGTCTCTTTCTTCCAATGATGACACTTTAACATAACTTTGTTAGGAAGAATTCTCAATATCTTTTAAAAAACTATGGAATCCTCCATATTTACACCAAGGCATCTGTTTTTACTGATATTATCATTTATCCTGGTAAATAAGTCCCAAACAGATTCATGATCACCCATATTTAAGTCTTCATACTTCAGCCTCCAGATTTGATGTTTTTCTATATTCACTTTGGTATTTCCTTTATAGATGTTTTTTCAGTTTTCCAAGAATCCCTTTGATGTAGCGCTACATTTTAATATTAAAAATACTCTCTAGAAATGAGTTGAAAGTAATGAATTTTTAAATCTTCCATAATTCTAAAGATTCTTCTTATTGGCAGGAGTAAGAGGAACCTTGTCATCAATATTAGGAAATCAATCTATTGTAGTTTCAAGAACTTCATATCAAAGAGACATAAGATAAGGCATCATTCTATCTTTCCCGATATAATAATCCTTCCCATCAAATATTAGAATCCCCTTAATATTCACACAATTCAAATTCACCATCAAAACTTCTCTTTAAAACATCAGCTAAGAACAAACGAAGGGAACCTGTCCCTCTGATACTAATTAAAGTTACCTAGTTAGGATCCAAGTATAACTGAGGGGGGGGGGGTGTTCAATCAATGATATATTTTTATTTTATGTTTCCTTTCTTTTAGAAACAACCTTTGCCTCCTTTTAAAGATTTATTTCCTTACTGAATGCACACAACCACATTAACACAAGATTTACAAGGGTCACTACTCAAAAAAGTAGATACGTCCTTTATATGGTACTGAAATAGTTCAGTACTACCAAATCCACTAAAAAAATCCTTTTATATGGAATACAATGAATAGGATATACCCTTACAATAATTTATCACTTGGGAGATAATCCTCATGTACATGTGCACCCTCTTAGCACAAATAGGGTAATGAAATATCTCTGTGCTTCTTAACAAACTTTCACAAATATGATCTTTGAAAGAAACTCTGTTCTTTACTATCCTTAAGATGATAGAAACTACCTATACTTCATAATAATACTTAGTCCTACACCCCATACATATTTTGATTTACTTGAAATCACTTCTCACTTAATTTGGGTACTCAAATATTTATTTCGCAGATTTCCTTTGCGGAGCTCGTTCACCAAGCTCCCAGCTTCGCAGAGAACTCTAGTTTGAAAATATCTCTAGTTCGCAGAGATCAGAAGATCACAGAGCTCACTAGATCACAAATTTCACTATTTTGTGGAGCATATATTGGTCTTTTCAAAGTTCACTTCTTTTGAAAATCTCAATGGCTTGCTGTGAAGCTCCTTTTCTTCACAGAGCTCAATGCCTTCATAGATCATTCATTCTCCGCGAACCATCTTCATTATTCGAGAGATCTAAAATTATTTTTAAGTATCTCTTAATTTATCTTGGGGATGGAGGTCTATTTATAGTTGTTTTCCATTAACTCTAGATCCTTCCAGCCACCTCAGCGTGTCATCAGCACCAAATCTAAGAGATCCGAAATATACATTGAAATTCACTCTGTTTTGTGAAGAACCATGGTTATTTTACTGATTCGCAAAGCACATTGTAACCACGAATCATTCCTTTAAACCCTTTTTTGTGCTACCATGATTCTCCACTCACAATGCTCTTTTTCACCGCAATTCTTTCTTTCAAATCTCTTCACCTATTCCATTCACGATGCTCGTCGTAGTCATAGAGAACACTATCAACTTTCTCTGTTCCTCTAAAAAACACTCTTCATAAATCCTATCTTCATGAAACTATTTCTCTTTCCATATTTTTATGATATCTTCAAGGAAATACAATTTTTGAAATGCTATCCAAACTCTAAATTTTAGACTCCAAAAATTTGGCAAACACTGGAAAACTGCTCTACCTTAGACACCTACTTATGCAAAACCAACCAAACTGATTGACTGCATATTTTATCCCCCTTTACTTCACAAATATTACATCAAAGTTCTCTAACTAACTTATGATCTTTTTGAAATAGATATCAATTTTTTTTTCGAATTTACCGTGGAATATTTTGTAACTTTCCTATCTTTCTCACCCACTTATACAAAGTGAAGTGATTTCATTTATTCTAAAAATTACTTTACCACAAAAGACAATACCTTGTGCATCCAAAAACATCAACAGATAACTTGTTCCCAACATAATTATCATGACCCTCTTCTGACTTTGAGTATACAAGGATGTTATCGATGAAAACCACCATGAACTAATCCAAGAACTCACATAATAGAAAGTTCATGAGGGGTGTTCATGATATCGAACAACATGACAATGAACTCGAAGTTCCCTCAAATAAAATTGAATAAAGTTTAGAGATATCATTCTCCTTTACCATCAATTTATAGTACCTAGATAATAGGTCAATATTAGAAAACTAGCTAGATCTCCTAAACTAATCAAAAAATAATCTATCCTTGAAAAGGGATAATAGTTATTGGTCTTCACCTAATTCAATTAGTGATAGTCTATGCACAACCTCATATCACCATCCACCTTCATTATAAACAATACTAGAGCACCCAATGATGACACAATGGGATATATAAATACTTTTTTCATCAATTAATTGACCTAAATTCTCAACTCCTACAATTCAAAAGGTTCTATATGACAATGATCCATCTAAATTAGAGCATCATCAAACCAAAAAATATATCTCGAAATTGATATAACATTAAGGGGTCAATGTCACAACCTATATGAGTAAAAAAATCTAGAAAATCCTCAACAAATATAGGTAACTACACTGCCCATGCCTCTATCAGACCCAATAATAAATCATTCAGCTAAGAAAAATGAGTCTCAACATGATTAAGACCCATATAATGATCCCACTCACTAATAAATACCATACATTGGACTTCAACATCATAGAATAAAACTCTTCTTTGGATGAAATCAATGGACATGTATATATAATACCACTAATCCATGAAAATGATGACATAATATGATTATATATGCAGTTTTAAGAAACCCCCATTGATTGATGCATTCCCATCATAAATTTGCAACCCAAACACACATCAAGAACACTAGACTGACCTACGACTAGTATAGTCAACACCAGGGTCATTGGAATCATATCCACCATGAATCCAATGGAACATACCAAGGTAGATGCAATAAAATAATGTGAAACTATATAATAAAAAACTATAAATTCCATGGTAAACGATAAATATATGGTACCTTGAGTGATCTTTGGCCCTCCTAGCACTGAAATCTCAATAGTATAAAATTGACCATTCCCATATCCTCTGCCCCATTGAACCTATTGACAACCACGTCCACAACTACTATTAATCCTATATCCCTGAGGATTGGGAACATCATGGTGTTTTCCTCTTCCTACACCATATCCTTTTGGAAACCAAAATGATTTCTAATCCTACTACTAATAAGGCCTTCAAGGAAATTGATATTGAGTTTGAAACATGAACTATGAACCTATGCCACATTGACCACTGAGAATGGTCAGACACTAGAGTTAATGATGACCATATACTATATAAGAAAAGAACACAGGAGCAGACCCGTTGATGAATACAAGAGAACTAACAGTTCCTGAGAATCGAGATGGAAAATACCAAATCCAACTATTTGTTAATCAAAACATCAGCTACCTCGACATATGATACCCTCCAACAATATCTCTTCCCATTGAAGAGTTTTAATGAATCCCATCTTGAGGTGATCCTATTTTTTCATGCATCATATCAATCATATTTTAATTCTTCAAAACCTCTAGAAATATATGAAATGTAAATAGGGTAACTGCATAAAAAATATATGGATGCAATGCCTCTCAAAATGACATGATCTGGCCTCATTATATAGAAAAATATTGAGGGGAAAGTAGAGAATTTACTTGAAATGAATTCCAAGCTCGTAAAAACTCTAGATCCCCTAATAGAGGGAGATAATCTCATGCTTATTTTTTCATTCATTGTCAATTAAAGAAACTCTACAAGAAACTTCCTCTAGAAATCATCCCATAAACAATTAACTCCTTATTCTCCTAAACAAACAGAATAAACCATTGATTCACAACTCCACTCATCTGAACAATGACCAATACAACCCAATGATACTTTCAAGAACATATCAAACTAAATTTGATCTCTATATCCACAAACCAATGCTCCATATTTTTATTATAGAAACTCCCATCATACTTCACCAAACTATGAAATTGGAACTCATGCAGTGTCCTCCAAGAGCCATCATCCTCAGTCAGGTCAACCCTCTTATGTTTATCCAGATCATATTTTCATACCTTAGTAATATGAACCACACATGAATGATATATAATATCCATTTATAAAAGAAATAAAGGAAAATCCTAAGAAAATTATCATGGATTTTATTAAGTATCATTTAATTAGATTCATTTTAACTCCCCAAAAGTACCCTTGTTCATCCATAAGCACAAAAAATATGATGTATGCACCTCTCCTAGGTCTCTACCATACAATCACACTACATAAAAATATTTTTCCGTGATGTTTTTTATATCTATTAGTTGTTTAAAACATTGATAAATGGTTTCATTATTCTTATTATAAACATTCATGAAATATGGTGGTGATAGATATTTTTTGATAGTTTTTCTAATTTCATGGAGGTCTTATGTAAGTATCATAAAACTAATACTTAGTGGTGCATTTTACATATCTCAAGATGGTTTTAGTTTTCATTTTTTACTTTTTATCACACAATGGATTAAATTTATATAAAATAACAAAAAATAATTATCAATGGTTGAAATCACTACGATATATGTCTATAATTTAGTAGCGATAAAAAATGTTTCTAAATATGAGTATCTATCATGGTGGTTTAAATTAACATGAGTATCTACAATAGAATATATATATATATATTAGAATAGATTCTAAATACACCAACATA
Source organism: Viscum album (assembly GCA_963277665.1). Taxonomy (NCBI): domain Eukaryota; kingdom Viridiplantae; phylum Streptophyta; class Magnoliopsida; order Santalales; family Viscaceae; genus Viscum; species Viscum album. The sequence continues at coordinate 1,769,842,754 of OY728153.1, read as the reverse complement.
TCCATATACCCATGCTTATAGATTTACATACACTAATAGATCTATTCAAAAAATGTTTAATTCACAACCTAAAAAATTCTTATAGTTCACATCATATTCAGGTGTAAGTAAATATAATTTAGAATAAAATATAATTTAAATTAAATGGTACAATAATCCAAGAATTCAGAATTCCAAAGAAACTAATTTAAACCTCAACTCATTAAAAATGTATTCCAAATAATGAAATTCACGTTCATACTGAATATACACTACATGTATCATCCAAAACCATGAAAAAATCAACGTGTTTATATAAACCATAGTTAGATAGGTTAAAATCATGTACTAAAAATAGTTTTAAATACATATAAACCAAATTTTAGAATACTGATTTAAAGAATCAATTCAAAAAATTCAAATCAACCCAAACAACTCCAAACCTTTTAAAACATGAGTTTTTTAAAAAATACATGCCAAAATAATATTTAATGAATAAATCTACGGTATAACCAATATAAACCACAAATACACATCGATGAAATCTATTGTAAGTGTTCAATATAAATAAGCAAGATAAAAATGTCTCAATAATTCATGTTACACTCAATTTTATATATCATAATTAAAAGAAAAATTATAAAAAATCTATCATAAAAGATAAAATTTAAAACATAAAAATCATAGAAAAACAAAGTCCACATCCTAGGGAATGAACACCCAGAGTTTTTGACCAAATAATTTTGAAATTCACATGAATATAAAATCACTATTCATAAGAAAATACCACTAATGATTTTTTGAAACCAATATATAAGATAAATTTATGAAAACCTTTATGAATTATAATATTTGGTCAGTTTAGAAAGAAAATAAATGTAATAATTTTTACTCAAATAATATTTAAACATAAATTTGTGTATGAAAAAGCTCAACTAAGACAAATTTTTATAACAAAAAACCTTTGAATGGACTTATATCATAATTAAAACACATCCATTAACTCCATCTCTAATTCCTATTTCTTTAGTCTGCATTATAATTTATTTTAAAATTAAACAAAGTTATATATATATATTAACTTAAAGTAATAAAAATTATTAGTCTAAATGATTATGAAATTATGAAATGTTCATATTTACTCTATCCAACCATCGAGACAATCTCATCTCAATAATTAATGGGAAAAGTCACTATCTCACAAGCTAATCGACCTAATATTTGATCAAGTATTCCAACAAAATCCTCTATTTAAACCCCAATACTATCAAATGTCACCACCATCATCTATCATTTTAGATTCCAAAATTCTAAACTATTAATTTTTGTCACTATAAAATTATTTTTTCCATATATTTGGAAAAAATATGCTATTAGTATATAAAAATGATATTTTTATATAAAAATTTGTACATATAATCATGACCCTCCAATATCCTTATATGGTAAAAAGAGTGTCCATCTCTACCCTTACTGGAAGAAAATAGCCATCAAAACTTGATGGATTACCATTATTCTCTGATGGGTATAAATATATTTTTATTACATTTTATAAATTCCATGAAGAGGGATCCATAAGGAATTAAAAATATAGTCTATAAGGCATCCACTGATAAAGTAGATAACATTTGTATTGAAAGTGGATCATATGTCATCGATCTAGTGCTATCACTAAATTTGTTTCCCATAACATTCCTTCCATTAAAACAAGTAAAATAATTTTAGAATATATATAATTTAAAATAAATATAAAATTTACTTTTCAAAATTAAACACATAATACATAAAAAAAATTTAAATACAATAATAGATGAAAAAAATTATAAATAAATAATATAATATATAGTTAATTTCTAAGTTAGTGAATGACTATACATGCAATCATTTTCCCTTTCAATGGTCATATCAGAATAATTCCACATAATTACTTATTATACTTCATCCTCCTTTGTAAGATCAAAATTCTCAATATCATTCTAGAAAAAAAAATCAATGTGTTTTTTCTAATGGAATTCATTGTCACAACTTAATTATTCAACTTCACCAACCATATCATTGAAGTCTCTTTGTTTTAAGTACGTAAATACACTCCACCCTTCATCCATAGAATCTTCCACATAATATACCATTTTTTCTTATGACATAATGATATAATAATAATATTCTTAATGGCCTCCAATAACTATAAAGTGAGATAAGTTCAGAAAATTAAATCATAATGAGTCTATTTTAATAACCCTACTAATATTAACTCACTTAAATTTGAATAAAGAAATTGAAAAATAACCTTGGTTGTTTAATTATTTAATATCATTCAACTTTATAAAATATCTTTCTTCAAAAATGATAAATATATAACTATTCTATGTTTTTAAACCTTATTCCTTAGCAAATTTATGAAATTTGAATCCATTGACATTGCAAGAATCAAATTTCCTAGCCTAATTTAGAGGATCCTAAGATAAACACTTCAAACCACCAAACACTTAAACTTTAAAATAATTAATATAAATTACTAAATTTATAGAATATATATGTCAACCTATTATAGATAAGTTTTAGTATTTATAACTTACATTTTGTGGAAACCATTCTAATAGTTCTTTATTAACAAATTTTATTATATCTTTCCCATTAATTTTTTCAATTTTAATATGTCACTTATTTTATATCCTCAGTTATTTAATGAATGAATCTAAAATTTTAGTATTTAGTATCATATATCTATATGCTAGTAATAATTCCATCTATGTTAGTGTAATATTTAAGTTTTTCTAAGATTATCGACCAATAATAGGAAATATTTTTGATTTATTTTTGGGTTGAGATTGAGTCGATATATCATTAACATGACCAAATTTATTGAATATTTTATCAATATCATCCAAATACCTAGAAAAAATATAATATACTCCTACACCAAGTAACTTTCAGAAATAGAGCCTTATGGTTGGGATTTATTTTTTATATATGGTTTAAAATTATTGAGTTATATGTAAAACAAAATAAATGAAAAATAATTTACTATATATGTAATAAACCCAAAATAATGGTTTACTTAAAAATAAAAAATTATAAATAAATTACATTAAAATTGGGAACATCCATCGATAATATAAAATACCACCTAATTTAATACCCTTGACTAAATTCATAGTCAAATGTATCATGATAGTAAAAAATTATGGGGGTAATATCATATTCATATGAAAATGTGTTAGTATAATTATTTACTAATTTTTTCTAATATGAATTGGTAAGATAATTTTATAAAACATTTGTTTTAGGTATATGAAAAACTGAATTATATTTCTATTTACCTTTTTAAGTAATAATTTATAAAATACTAATGGTTTTAACTACTCTATAAAAATATTTGAATCATAGCTTTTCAATCCATGTAACATAAGATAATTTAAGTCAACACATCTTGAAATGTTACTTGAATACCCATCATATACATTCACATGTTTTAATATTCAAAGGAATATATATTTATCCTTATTTTTTATTACAAAAATTACTACAACATACATTCCATTCTCATTTGGCAGCAGATCACACTTTATATTCATTTTTTAAGTTTTTCATAGAATTAATATGATCCTTTGTTTTCCCATTCTAATTAATTATTGTGAGAATCAATTTATCAGATAAATTATTCTCAATATTCATGAAATAAATATTATGATGTATCAAATTAAATTCCCAATATGAAACATTTAAAATATTACTTTATTTTTTCCATTGTTGTGTTCCAAATTCAACAGATGATATACTTTGGACTCATTTCCCATTATCATTCAAGTTATAGATCTTCCCAAATTCTTATTCAATATTTACTAACTATCCCAATTTTTTTGAACTATTGAGTTACTTTGAGGGTGGTATATGATCATTGAATCTATTTAATTTTGATATGTTCAGTTGAAATCTATGAGATTCATTGAGAAATCTATGATCAATGACTTAGTAGACTCACCTTTCCTTGTACCAAGTCTTTGCACCACAACCGAACTCGATGATGCTGAGAATCAACTTGGAAGAGGTGAAGAAGCTTAAGAGGGTATAAATCAGGGAGGTAAAGGACTGGTCGAGCTCAGTCAGGGAATGCGTGACTCATGGGAGGAACATTTTTTTTCCTTTTTTAGATATTTAGTGGTGGATTCTTAAAAACACAACTAAATAAAAATGTAATTTTTTACTGATGGTTTCCCAAATCATCATTAAAAAACTATCTTTAATGATTATAATTTTTACACTGTTATCATTAAATTACTTTTTGTGTTATGTAATCTTAAGAACCATGCATCAGATCCCAGTGGGTCCTAATAGATTATGTTCAAGATGATCTCCCTTGTTACATCACACACTATGTTTGGATAATTCTTTTTACCAACCAAACCCATGAAATAATAAATAGTTTCTAAATACAAACTTCATTCTAACCCTTATTAATATATTTAAATACACTTTCCATGAACCTCTCCCACTAGCAACCCATCTTAGGCCTATAATGAAGGTGATATTGACCCCTAAAGTCTGCCTCTAATAAGCCATGGGTTTACAACTATCACTGAGGTTATAAAACACACAAATGGGAGAAATTACACTCATAATATGAGGAACATAAATAAAAATAGTAATAAAATCTATAATATAAAATAAAACTAAATATCCCATAATGATTTTAAATTTCATATAGAAACAAATTCTCAAAAATAAAATACCAAAAGGAATCTCCTATGATAGTAACACCAAAAATATACCTAAGGCTTGATATAATATTTCCATATCAGTCATCAAAACTCTTGTAAAAACCTGAAAATATATTTATATATAGGGGTTATAATATTAGTATACTTGGTAGGATCACTCTCAAGACCTCTCATTAAAAATCATAAACATGCCTTAGTGAATAAACAATAGAATCAACACACAATTAGGCTAGGCAAACTACCACTAAACCTCACCAAGGATCACCCACCTATTTTATAATCCAAGTATAATAATATTACATAAAAAGAATATATATATCAATAAGATACCCTATAACCACATCCAAACTATTTTTTCACTCTCAAGACCCCAAAAAAAGCATTATGGTGCTCTCATCCCTTCCATATTACCACAAAACCACACCTCACTTCACAACCATAACATCATCATCATCATCACCACCACTATGTACCACGTACCACATCATACCACATACCACAACTATATATCACTATATCATAACAATACACCACATCCTCATCATAGTAAGATATTGTGAACATGAATAAAATCAACCTTGTGTCATCCTACCACCATTTATAACCCCCACCATGTATCCGATCCTCTATCACATCATCATCATATCACATTTTTGGTACTCTGACATCTGAATGATGTCTAAAATTTATACATAAATTTTTATAATTAATTTCATTAATTTCTGAATCTAATTGATAATTCTTTCCTTAATTTTAATTCTTCTTACTTATTTTTGGAAGAAGATATTTAAATTGAATTTTTGAATAAATAAATAAATATTTTTAATTTTGTTATAGATTTTTTTAAATGGAAAATTATGTTTTTGCAGGTGAAAAGGGGCCTAAATCCTGACCAAGTAAGAAGAATAGTGTACATGTTGGTACACGAGTAGGTGTTAAGAGGATTGCATGGATCAAAAAATAGGACAAGGGAAGAGGGGTGCTTATTGGGATGGGTAGGCCCCTAAGAGGTTTATTGAGATATTGGTGTAGTTAAATGACATAAAAAAGAGGAACCTTCCATGAATAACATTTATGTTAGACATGTTATCCCCTAGGAACCATACAACATATAGAAATGATGGTTTTTTGGGGTTTCATTCATGTCAACCACTTTAGATAGATTTCCAAACATATCGAATACCTATGTCACTATTGACGACTACACACCTCACTAGGATGCCAATGTTTTGACATTACCACCATTGACAAGCTTGACCCCACCTTTGATAATCCATAGAAATATTCAAAACCACTATGGGAGAATTATTAATGTAAAAGAAAGTCATTGTGATGATAGGAAGGATGATAGCATACTATTCATGCAATAATGAAGAAGATGAATAGGTTCATACCATGATTGAGAAGTTTTCTATGCAAATAAAGTTTGTTCGAGTGATGAATAAGCTATGTATGTGTTATGTATAAGTGTGTACGTGTCATGGTGTAGTGAATTACTGATCATGGAAAAATGTGATATTATAATAGTAGAGAGTCTCTACCATAAAATGGATTTAGTATGACTTGATTCCAATAACTTCATGATTATCATCACCAATTTTCTAATTTTTTATATAATTAAATTGAGCATGAAAATTCCTGGTACAATTCGTCTCACTTGGTTCCTTTTAAAACAATTATTTTCTCTTTTATTTTAAGTAGTAATCTTATCAATTGAATTAATAGTTTTTAATTTTCTCTGTGGGTATTACCATGATCTTACATTATCTATACTACACCCATACTTAGTTGGTAGGTAGTTTAATAATAAATTATAAACTAGTTCTGTCACAATAAGTAACAACACCTCATGAGAAACCAAGTTTTGAGTGTCATTTCCAGGGACTATGAAACTGTTCTAATTTGATAGTATATGAAATGTATTGTTTCTCCCACTTTTCTAATTTATGGTTACATTTTAGGTTTTTCTTTCATTATTATTTTGTTTTATCTTTTTACAATGAGTATCTTTGTTTGTGATTATAGGAGTATATTTTATATAAACCAAGTATCCAAAATTTACCATCTAATTCAGGGATCTCACACATGAAATAGATAAACTTAAAGATAAGATCCAAAATATTAAAGACAGATCCAACCCATAACCATACCTAAGTGATGTAGAGACACACATATATGGGATTTAATTTTTCTTTAAAGAATAGTGTTAAAACATAGAGAGGATGTAAATGAAATATGAGGAATCCAAAGAGGTTATCAAGGAGGAAGCCAAGGTCATATATGAACTTGAGATAATTTTTAAGGATAAAGATAAGGATATAATTTCTATGGAAGACACATTCATTGTAGATTTATCGGAGGGGAAAGAGGAAAGATAATTCTAAAAAGGAAAATAATAATTATGTGAGTGGAAAAATACTGAATTAATAGTGGATGTACTTAAAATATTGAAAGAATAGAGTGAAAAAGAAGAAAAGGAGGAGAAAGATGTCATTATTGATGAAATAAATATTGACTAGTCTAAAAAATTATATCCAAAAAAATAATAGGTGTATTATCAGATTTTTAATGACCAATATATTCTTCTATAATCCTTAAGCTCATCCAAATTATGGTTTTCTTCATTAAAAACTATGAAGAAAATATTAATGAAAATGAAGAAAGGAGAAATAGAAGATGCACTACAACATAAGTATTGGATCAATCATGACTAGGTAACTCTTTTCCATACTCCCATAACATGAGAGAAAGATTTAAGGTCGAGATAATGAACATAAAAAAATTATTTTTAGGTGGAAACTATAGTTGTTTTATTAATTTCAATGAATTTATGAATTAGTTTAGGATTTATATCATATTTTAGGAACTTTTTTCAATTCCTCTAAATATTTTTGAGATTGAAATGTGTACATAACTTGTGATTTCACTTGTTTTTTTTATTTTGTAGGCCCATGATGAGGAAGGAATAAAAGTAAAAAAGAAAAAATAGTTTCATTGAAAATGGAGTATGGGTTTCAATTATTTATTATTATTATTTATCTATTTTTTTCAAATATATTTTTTAGTTTTAAATAAAAATTGAATACCCCACTTGTGAATTTTTAATTAATTTTTTATCTATGATAAAAAAAATTACTTATAAATCCCATGATTCCATGTTTTATATTTCATTTTTAATGAAATAAAAAGAGTAATTTGGGGATGATTGATTTGAGATAAGATTTTGGGTCTTGATTAAAAATCATGATTTAAGGGGGATAGTTACTTCACATAGATAAAATTTCCCTTAATTTTGTCCTTCTTTGAATTTTTTAAATTCATGTGGATTGGTTTGTTATTATTATACATCACCATGAGTAACTTTTGTTGTTAATATTTTCCAATTTATAGACCTAATTTTTTATAGTTTTTTAAAAAATTTATTAAGAGAATATTATGACATTTTTTATTTATAGAACATGAATTAATTATTTATCAAAGATATTATAGTAGAAAGTCACATTTAAAATGATTAAGGCATTTTTTATTTGATCACTTTATCCTTTACACCTACCTTGACATTTTTATATTTCTTTTTATCCAATAAAATTCATGAATGAGATTTTTTGGAAGAGCCACATTATAATGCCATGTTATCCTTCCTACACCTACCCTTGGTAATATTGAATGATATTCAATGGTTAAAGTTTGAGGGAGAAGTTGTATGTGGTGGAAGGGGATGTTTCATATTATAGAGAAGGTGTGGAGGTGATTCATTTGAATGAAAATATTTATGGAAGTTAATATTTAATTAAAACACCATAAAACATTTGAAAAAAATATACCATCTTCAATAAATTATGAGAACACAACCCAAGGGTGAACACCATGTTTTTTATTTAAGAAAAACAATTAAAATTTCATTCTATGACTTTTAAAATTATGATTTTACCCTACCTATTAAAATTTCCTCAAAATTTGATAGACTCCCCATTTAAAATTTTTGGGTCCCTATATTACACATCCCATTAAAATTTTTAAATCTTGAAAATTATTAACCATAATAAAAAGGGGAATAACAATTGAATAATCATTTTCATTACCGTAAAATTTCATCATTACAAAAAAATTCCACATAAAAAATAATAATATCAATTTTAGATATTCTGGATAATGATATCGCATTATAACTCCATCTCTAAAGTGCTTTCATCTAAACTATAATGTATATAAAGAAATCTTACTAAAGGAATAACTCATCAATGCATAACATTTTATCTACAAAACCAAATTTCCACTTGATACCCTAAAAAATTAATATCTTATTCAATATCAACATCACTTAAATCAATCCTATAAGAAGGATTTTTATAATAATTCTAAATCTAATATACATGAAATACCTCATATATTATCTCTCGTCATGAAGGTAATGAAAACCGCTAAGCTACCTCCGCTATTCAATTCAATACCTAAAAATGTTTAATAAATATTAGGGATAACTTAATTACCTTTTAAAATAATAATATCTTTTACTGAGGATAAACTCATAAGAAAACTTGATCTCCAACAAGAAAATCCAGTTGTCTCTCCATCTGATGCACACATGATTTCTAACTACTTTAAGTATTCTACATGTAATCCAAGATAACTTTCAAATGTTCTATAATATCCCGCACCATCTTTATCCTATCTATTACTATCTTACAAACCTCTACCCAAAATAATGGTGAACAACATGATCTCCATAAAATTACTCATATGGTTCCATACGAATGGTGTAATGGAATCAATTATTTTAGGACCACCATTTATGTTATGAGACCCAAGGCATCCTATGTGTGGGGGGGGGGGGGTGAATCAGGGTGTTTATTAAATAAAACATTTTTATAATCCTCAATTTTCATCGAATGTTATCACCTTATTGAAAGTAACTAATTCCACAAATACTTCATTTATTATGATCACACACTATAATTAAGAGAAATGTATAATTTAAAGAACACAAGAACTCAATGATTTTACTTGGTTTATATAAAAGGGATACGTCCAAAGTCAACTTAACAGTTTTCATTCCTCTAATAATCATACAAAAAACAATATGACTGTGTTCCAAATTCAACTTTAATGAACTATTTTGAAGATAAAATGTTTAAGAAATGGTTATTCCATAATAAGTTTCACTACCATTACAAATATTTATGGAAATATCGCTGCTTAATAAAGGATCAATTCCTGTTATTCCCACTCCATGCACTACTTCAAGGATTGACATAACAATTTATTGATGTGTTGGTCTCTCCAGTTTTATCATAAGTAAACTAATATAGTTTTTTAACAATTTATTGATTTGATACTCTACTGATGGCCAACTTCTGCATCTTCTATCTCTAAGGTAGATGTAATCAACTCCTTGTTACGAGAGTTGAATAATTTTAATTCACATGATCTACATAATAGCATTGTATTAGTTCCTTAATAATCCAAATTAGATCAATTACATGTTAAGGGAATTATATATGATAATCTACACCTTTATCCCACTTCACACTTCTCTAGATATGTTAATGATCATCTATAAATGAACCTCTGTCTCAAATAATTTTATATGTCAAGAACATTCCAAGATCTATCTCATTTTCCCAATCTCTCTTATTAATACCATAGTCTATAAATTAATAGAGTATTATTTACATAAAAAACTATCATCAGGGTATATAATTGTTCCTTGTCACCATGCAACATGTCATTGAAATAATTATTTAGATATTCCATCAATATCTACTCCATTAATGGTAAAATATATCTTGTTCAAATAATCATCTTTCCTTCCCTTGATATTTTATTAATATCTCTAAAAATATTCAATGATTTTTTATAAATCAACGCATCATGATTTACCCATATATGAGTCTTAAAAATCCACTAAAAATATAGAGTCTAACCTTGTATAAAGATCTCTACATGTTTTCATAAATTTAAATTGTAGACTAAATTTATCATATCTCTAAAAATTATAAAACCACAACATGTTTATCCTATTTTTAGTGTGAGTTATAAAAAACTAAATATGATTAGAAATTTATTTCCTTCATTGTGGGGTAATCTTCAAGAGTATTGCAACATTATCTTAAAAATCTTGGTCCCATTATGGTGTGGTCCCAATGGTTAGGGTGTAATGTGTTTCAACAATTACTAACCAATATAGCACCAAAAAAGTATGGCATATATTTGTGTTTTGGATCATTGTACAATGAATAATTCAAAACATTTTTAATATTACTTAACACATACTATGGTGTTATAAAACCTTTTCCACAATGAAATTCTATCCTTATATTAAATAGAGTTACATTGAAATTTCATGGTGTATTCATTGCAGTGTGAAATCTTCCTTAATGATGTGTTGAATATCATTGTGACATGATGGGATCACTACCGCATTAATTTACTATTACACAACCTACTTTAAGGTGTGACAAAGGTAGTTACACTGTGACCATATCTGTTTTAGAAAAAATAACTTTAATCACCCTCAAATCACCACCAGCCTTTTAATTATTACGTAACAATACATTATAGCCTAAGAACCAACAATATTTCATGATTCTGAATCTTTTCTGAGAAGCAACTCCTAGCCTACCTAAATTCATATAAATTCTTCTTTCATACTTATAATTCCTTCAATACCACATAAATACATTATAGAAAATGTTATCCCTTTAATGATGCAATTAAAATATAATTGATCAATTACTCTTAAAATATTATTTACCTCTACCTTTTGATCTTACAATACCTTGTATTGTAATAATACTTATTCTACACCAAGTATTGTTTTAATGAATGAAAAACATCCTTATCCTGATCTTCATATTCTTCTATGACTTCTTAATACCCACTAGGTCATTAGTATGTCTTATTTTAGTTTTTATTTACCTTTTTTTATTCTTTGATTTCACAGGTGTTGGTGGTTGGAATTTTTTGGGAAAGAAAAACCTAGAGTATGGATGGAACATAGTTTTTACAACTGTGTGGCTAACCATGTGAGTGGGATTTTGGGGAAAATGGGGTTTTACACGGTTTGATCATGGTTTATGAAACTATGTGTGGATCAATGTGAATTTGATTTGGGGATACATAAGCATTAACACAGTTAACAAAATATTTATATTACAATGAGACCAAACTATGAAAGTTGTCTTGGTCATTAAGATTTTGAGAAAATGAAAACTTTTACTTTATGGTATTTTAAGACTCTCACCCTCATTTATCTCCCATTCAGTGAAAAGTTTATTTCTCAATTTTGGAAGCTTCTACCTCTTAATAATTTTTGGATTATCGTTGGATCCTTAGTGTTTTGGATTGAGGTAAACCTAGTTATTCATGATTTCTTATCCATTTCCCCCATTATTTACTTATTATTCCATTTCAATAGAAGGTAAAAACCATAGATTGTGATTCATAGAAATATATATTTTTGTGTGAGGTGTTTTGGTTTTATTTTTTGTGGTTTATGTGTGTGTGGACATATAATTCCTAAATCTAGTGTATATTTTTGAAGGAGACAAGGTTCAAACTAATTTCAAGGTAGGTTTCTGTTAGGGCCAATAGGGGCCTATATACCCTGAGAGGGGGGGGGGTGAATCAGGGTATGGATATTCTTTTTCAAAGTTCTTTCTGCCCCACTAGATCTTGACCTCTTTGTTACAAGGGTCACTTTGTTTTCACTTGTGTGGTTACTGTGATCACTTGTCTCATTTACCTGATGGTGATGCTTTGAATGCAATGTAGGAAAGTAAGCAGGCAGACACAGAGATTTTTACTTGGTTCACCGCTAAGGGCTACGTCCAAGGAGCATACGCCGACAAGTTGCCGGTTCGTACCAAATTCCACTAGGCTTCACTAGCTGTGGATTACAATGTTCGGGCTAGATCACTTCTATGCCCAGGCTCACTGCCTATACAAGGTTTAGGGTCAGCTCACTGCTTTCCCAAGGGTCACTCCCTGTTTCTCTCTCTCTGGCTCACTGCCGGTGGAGAGGATCACCTTCTTCCTCTTCCTAAGCTCACTGCTCTTGGAAGGGATTCACTCACAGTTTATAGACCTGTAGGTCTCTTCATTTTCATGAAGGAATGCATCTTCCTCTGTATGTAGATGCTCTGTTGAAGTCCAACTTTCACCCGCAGATGAATCTCACTTTGCACCGGATATACCGGGCAACCTCAATTTTTACGCGCAACCCTTACGTTGTCTTGCGCGCAATTTCTATGGTTTGCGCGAAATTCATTTTTCGCGCAACCTCCAAATATTACGCGCAGCCTGGAAACTGCCTTGCGCGCAATTCACTGCTTTCGCGCGAAATCCACTTTTCGCGCAACCTTCACTTTTTACGCGCAGCCTGGAAACTGCCTTGCGCGCAATTCACTGCTTTTGCGCGAAATCCACTTTTCTCGCAACCTTCAATTTTTACGCGCAGCCTGGAAACTGCCTTGTGCGCAATTCACTGCTTTTGCGCGATATTCACTTTTCGCGCAACTGTTGACTTTACGCGCAAACTTTAAGTTTACGCGCAACACCCTTTCTAACTTCAATTTCGCGCACCAGAGCTCGGGTATTTTCTATGTCTTGAGCTCTCACGAATGGAGGAGGGTCACTTCATATTTATAGGCAAAATCGACCCCGCGCGAAAAACCCTCCTTGAGCGCGTAATCCGCTTTGATCTTCCGCGCACAAACATTTTCCGCGCACTGCTCCATAATTTCGCGCACCTCATGCCTTTGCCATTTTACGAGCTTCGGACCTCGTAACAACTCTTGCGCGAAATACTTCATCCGCTATTTCGCGCGCCACTTCAATTTTCCGCGCACGCCTCCAAAATTTCGCGCGCCTCATGCCTTTACCGATTTTCAAGCTTTCGGCCTTGAAACATCTTTTGCGCGAAATACAATTTCGCGCAACCCGCTGTTTTGCGCACCACACTTCAAGATTTCGCGCGAACCGCTCGTTTTGCGCGCCACGCTTGATTTTTCCGCACACCTCCTTCATTTCTCTCTCCTCAACCTTCGCCAACAACATATCACTCCATTTTCCATTGGCGATTTTCAGGCCCAAAAATTTGGCAAACACTGGAAAACGGCGCCACCTTGTACTGCTCTTTTGTACCGACTCCAGATCGTCCTTTCCTTTGTCAAAGTTCTTTGTCAACATGGAATGTCAACAACTTCTCGGAAACTCGACAATTCTCCATGGAAACCTGCTTTGTCAACAAACACAATCAACCCAAAAATGCTGCAATGTTACCTTGAGGGATTTTTGCCCAACAATCTCCCCCTTTGGGTTTGTTGACAACTCTTCACAACTCTGCTCAGAAATATTTTCTGCACTTTGATACCTCACTGAGTCTTCTTCCAGCTGCTACCACCATTCGCCTCTTGCGATTATGATAGCGTTCAAGGATTCACTTAACATGTACTCTAAGCCCACATGAGCAATGCTCGGCGTGAGAAACAAGAGTAGTATGAAAAGTTCATCAATGAATCACTTCATGTCAGACCACAGTTGTTTATTCCACCTTGATACCAATTCTTAAAAAAAAAAGTTGTTGAACCACACTGATACCAATTGGTGAATTCTTAAGTTGATACCAATTGTTGATAGCTGGACACCGTCTGACACCAGTCCAACACCACTGTTCTGATTTTATCACGATCCTCAGCTGTCGTGATTTCTATGATTTGATCGATCACGTCTAGCATCGTCAGATTTAAAAATCTCTCCCCCTTTCTCATTGCTCCCCCTTTCTGGCTGCTCCACCTGTCAGCTTCTCCCCGTATCAATTATGATTTATCAAATCTCCGCACTATTTTCTCTCTTGAACTAACACTTTTCTCCCCCTTTGTCAAGCACTTGTCAAGCACCTTTCTCCCCCTTTGTCAACGAACCCAAAGGTCACGCCTTTGTAGTCTGTAACATAGTAGAGAACACATATTATCGCATTAGGGAAAAACACACCATACCTCGGGGAGAGGGGGGGGGGTGTCGCATCCACACTATTTCAAGTGTGGGGAATCGACTGAACTCCCAGAGCCAGTCGATGCCTCTCAAAAGCTTCCTTGGGTAAGGCCTTTGTCAGAATGTCTGCAACCTGTAGTTCTGTAGGCACGTACTCCAACTTTACAATTCCCTGCTCAACCTTCTCCTTGATAAAATGATACTTAATCTCAATGTGCTTTGTCCTTGAATGATGGACGGGATTTTTGCTAAGATTTATTGCACTTGAGTTGTCACACTGGATTCTGATCAGAGACTTCACTTCAACTCCCATATCTTCAAGCTGCTGCTTCATCCACAATAA
This sequence comes from Viscum album, assembly GCA_963277665.1. Classification (NCBI taxonomy): domain Eukaryota; kingdom Viridiplantae; phylum Streptophyta; class Magnoliopsida; order Santalales; family Viscaceae; genus Viscum; species Viscum album. Next base: position 1,769,827,721 of record OY728153.1, on the reverse strand, counting down.
CTGTGTGCATGCTTGAGTGGCCGCAATATACTCAGCTTCTGCGGTGCTCAATGAAATGCAATCTTGTTTCTTGCTTAGCCAAGAAATACACAATCCACCAAGATAGAATGCACCACCTGACGTTGATTTTCTATCATCGGCTGAACCGGCCCAGTCTGCATCAGTGTACCCCAATAACTCTGTCTGAGATTTGTCATTATATGTCAAGACGAAGTCCACCGTGTCCTTAATATACCGAAGTATTCTTTTTACTGTGAGCATGTGACTTTCCTTGGGATTACTTTGATATCTCGCTGCTTGGCATGTGGCGAAAACAATATCAGGCCTTGTTGCGGTTAAGTACAACAGACTTCCGTTAATTTGCCTATATTCTGTGATATTAATTGCCTTGCCATCCTCATCATCCTTTGATTACTCTTTATCTGGGAGTCTCCTTTGCACTTCAGTCATGCTTTGTTCCAAATCATCATGCCATATTCATTCATCTTGTCTTGATAGACCCATTTTTTTTTTCTTGATGACATTTTTATCATCTAGCCTCGAAACAATCTCCCACGTCCGATTCTTCTCAAGTCTGATCTATCTCTTCATCCATGGTATGATCCCAGTTTTCATCTTCAGTTGCATCAGCAAAGCATTTCGGCTCAACCTGAGATATAAAAGATGTTTTCTTGCAGTGATTTCATTCTCCTTGTCTAAGATAGAGCTAACTAATCACCAATGATATTCTGCATGTCAATTTCATCTCAACTCTTTGACTGTTGTGCAGATGAGGATTTTTACTTCCTTGTACTCACAAACTAGACACATTCATGTTCATCATTGGTGTCTTCTTCTGAATCAGCATAAGCCACTTCTGATCTCCCTATGTTGCTTTCTTCCTCAATACTTCCATCAGGAAGTTGTTCTCTGACTCATTTTTCAGTGGCTTCATTTCTTTCAGCTAGGTTTCTCAAATTTTTGTTGAGACGCCTTTGATTTTCTCTTGCAGCTTCTTGGTATCCTGAAAACAGTCAGCTGATACCATATTGTTAGAGCAAATAGATAAGCATGAAATGCATTGTTATTGCTGCTTCTCCCTGTGTGTCTTTCTTCCCTCAATAGGAAACACCTGAGCCGAGTCATCCAATTATTGCATTGATGGCTCTTGAATCTGATTTGGATATAGAATGCTCCCCCTGTGTTATGCAACTCTTCCAGTTGTTAGGCCCAACAGTTTAGACCCATAACACGTCTTTTCCTCCTGCATCATTTGTTCTCATCTTCCACTCAAATTTGAGCCATTAACAAAATCTCTAAGCCTACTGAGTTGAAACTCGGTGTAGGAAACAAGAGATAAAGTTAATAACACAATCACTTCCTATTGTGCTCTGTTGCTCCCTTTCTTCATCAACTCTAGTACCTGATTTGAATCAATTGAAATTCTAGATCAAATCACTTCTCCACTTCGCATTCTTAGAAGCCACTTCCCCATGGATCGTATCTCCCTAGAACCTGAAACATATTAATCATCAGTTAATGGCATTTATATACATAGGGAGAGGGGTTTCTTCTAGAATCCTCAACATGAGGAGGATGGTTGATCCTGATGGTTCATCCCTTTGATTCTTTCTTGGAGCGCATCACACTCCTTTCTTGCTTCCTCCAACTGCCTGACCAACTTCAACTGTTCTGGCCATATGACTAGGCATTCTTTGCTCACATTCTGAGCCTTTTTCTGATATGAAGATTCTGCAGACTTGGCCTTTCTCACAATCTGGGGTTTAGACCAACTGGTACACATTTCGATCTTTGATGTTCTACCGAAATTCCATTTCCCTTGATTGTTTCTCGGTGCAGGAATCTCCTTTCTTGTCATATTCCCTGTCTTCTTTGTCCATTGTAGGGATCTTCCTTTTTCTTCCACTTCTCGTTGCAAAACACGACATGTGGATTTTTCGATGCATTCTTTGCTTATCTGCCTTTTATCAGATTTATGAGTCACCGCCCTATTTTTTATTGGTGGTGGGTCCTCCATTGAACGTCCATTCTTCTTTATCACCACTGGAGTAGATCTACCCTTAATCTTCCAGGTTTGCTCACATTCTCTCCTTGAGAGCTATTGTGAGTATGACATAGGAGGTGACTGATACACCTTTCGTTCAGCTCCACGTGATTTCCCTGAGGCTCGAAGCCTATTCTTCTCCTTACCACTTTGTCTCCCAGTACAGGCTTCTTTCTTGTACACTTCCTGTGGTGGAGATCTCTTTTCTTGTTCCTTTCCCTTTCCTGCTTTCTTCTTACTGCAATGTCTCGCCATGTGCCCATAGTGAGAACATATAAAACATTTTCCCTCAAAGGCATACCTCATTTCATCATCTCTCTGCTGAGATGTTGATGCACCTTGAGTTCTTCCTCTGATATTGTTCTCCTGAGCTTCCTGACACATGCTCATGGTGTGTCCCATTCTACCGCAGTAATAACATCTAATATATGCTTTCCTCTGAGAAGCTCTTCTTTCTAATTTCTCATGATGCTTCTTCCTGTTCTCAGATTTATTAATGTATCTCTTTTCACAGCCTGAAATGTACTCCAGAGCCTCTGTACAGAAGCTTGATGTGTGGCCATGAACTCCGCAGAAATAGCACACATCATCACTCCTTGAAACTATCCTCATAGGCCTATCTCCAGCACCTACAGGATTTTTCTTACCTTTGTAAATTTTCACTGCATTTTTCTTATCATCCATAGGAGTGGAATTATCATATCCAATGCCAGCATTTCCAAAACTTGCTGGTCTTTGAGCTAAGAAAATATTATGTTGTTTCTCTTCAGAAACAGCATATCTGTTCTTCATTTTATCATCACTTGAAGAAGGATGATCAAATAGCAAGTGCAGTGCATCCTTCAACTTGGGCTTATCTTTGGATTTAGACTTCTCTATTTCCTGCTTGACTGATTCGAGCTCTTCTACCAACTTTTGAATCTTCATATCCCTTGATTCAAGTTGGACATCATGTTTTTCCTTGAGAAGCTTCCCTCTACTTACCTCATCTTCCAGTTCATGCTTCAGCTTATCAACCATGTCATTTTTCTCCTTTACCTTCAATTTTTCTTGAGCGACAGAGTCAGAGCAACATGCATTCTCTTGTTGTAGCCTTTGATTTTTCTGAACTTCTGCAGACAACTGTGCTGCTAGATCATTATTTCTGGCTTTAAGATTCTGTCCTTCATCTGACATTTGACTCTCTTCATAATCACCAGCCTTTTGTTTTCCTTTCATTCTGGCCATCTTCTGCAGCTCTTCAGCATGTGAATCATTCTTCTCTGTTAGGTCAGTAACTATATCAATAAGCCTTTGATTTAAACATTTTATCTTGTTGACCTCAATCTCCAATCCCTTGATCCAGATATCTTTAGATTTGGCTTCTTCAGTGTTTCCAACGTCACATGGAATATTCGGTTCTTCGATGCTTTTGAATTGATTTTTCACTTTTCTATTCAAGCCATCGATCTCCCTTTTCTGTTCTTCAATCTTAAGCTTATACTCACTAACTGATTCTGAGTTCTCTGGTGCTGATAACTTGAGTTTATCAATTTTATTTATCAACTCAGACTTCTCTTCTTCCTGCTGCTGCATATAGAGTTTGGCATCGCGAACAACTTTGTTAGCATTCTTGGTTTTGGCTCTCCAAACATCTATCTCTTCAAGAGCAGCCTCTAACTCAGCTCGCATATCTATTCTTCCTTCAATTTCTTCTTCTGTTTCAGTATCACTCTGATGCTCATGTACTTTACTCATTCCAACATCATGATTGAGTGAATCAATCTTTTCCCTTTCTGATTCATCCAAGCCTTCCTTCAGCAAGTTGTTTGATTCCTTTAGTTGAATCACACATTTTCCACATACACTTCCACACTGAGGAGTACCACCTGACTTCTGCTTGTTCTTGGATGTTTTTCCCTTTTCCATGGCTGATTGAGATAAGAGAAGACTGATTCTTTATGCACACAGATCGACTACACCAAGTTGGAGCAAACAAATCTGATAACAACAACCTTCGCTCTGATACCAATTGTTAGGGCCAATAGGGGCCTATATACCCTGAGAGGGGGGGGGGGGTGAATCAGGGTATGGATATTCTTTTTCAAAGTTCTTTCTGCCCCACTGGATCTTGACCTCTTTGTTACAAGGGTCACTTTGTTTGCACTTGTGTGGTTACTGTGATCACTTGTCTCATTTACCTGATGGTGATGCTTTGAATGCAATGTAGGAAAGTAAGCAGGCAGACACAGAGATTTTTACTTGGTTCACCGCTAAGGGCTACGTCCAAGGAGCATACGCCGACAAGTTGCCGGTTCGTACCAAATTCCACTAGGCTTCACTAGCTGTGGATTACAATGTTCGGGCTAGATCACTTCTATGCCCAGGCTCACTGACTATACAAGGTTTAGGGTCAGCTCACTGCTTTCCCAAGGGTCACTCCCTGTTTCTCTCTCTCTGGCTCACTGCCGGTGGAGAGGATCACCTTCTTCCTCTTCCTAAGCTCACTGCTCTTGGAAGGGATTCACTCAAAGTTTATAGACCTGTAGGTCTCTTCATTTTCATGAAGGAATGCATCTTCCTCTGTATGTAGATGCTCTGTTGAAGTCCAACTTTCACCCGCAGATGAATCTCACTTTGCACCGGATATACCGGGCAACCTCAATTTTTACGCGCAACCCTTACGTTGTCTTGCGCGCAATTTCTATGGTTTGCGCGAAATTCCTTTTTCGCGCAACCTCCAAATATTACGCGCAGCCTGGAAACTGCCTTGCGCGCAATTCACTTCTTTCGCGCGAAATCCACTTTTCGCGCAACCTTCACTTTTTACGCGCAGCCTGGAAACTGCCTTGCGCGCAATTCACTGCTTTTGCGCGAAATCCACTTTTCTCGCAACCTTCAATTTTTACGCGCAGCCTGGAAACTGCCTTGCGCGCAATTCACTGCTTTTGCGCGATATTCACTTTTCGCGCAACTGTTGACTTTACGCGCAAACTTTAAGTTTACGCGCAACACCCTTTCTAACTTCAATTTCGCGCACCAGAGCTCGGGTATTTTCTATGTCTTGAGCTCTCACGAATGGAGGAGGGTCACTTCATATTTATAGGCAAAATCGACCCCGCGCGAAAAACCCTCCTTGAGCGCGTAATCCGCTTTGATCTTCCGCGCACAAACATTTTCCGCGCACTGCTCCATAATTTCGCGCACCTCATGCCTTTTCCATTTTACGAGCTTCAGACCTCGTAACACCTCTTGCGCGAAATACTTCATCCGCTATTTCGCGCGCCACTTCAATTTTCCACGCACGCCTCCAAAATTTCGCGCGCCTCATGCCTTTACCGATTTTCAAGCTTTCGGCCTTGAAACATCTTTTGCGCGAAATAAAATTTCGCGCAACCCGCTGTTTTGCGCGCCACACTTCAAGATTTCGCGCAAACCGCTCGTTTTGCGCGCCACGCTTGATTTTTCCGCACACCTCCTTCATTTCTCTCTCCTCAACCTTCGCCAACAACATATCACTCCATTTTCCATTGGCGATTTTCAGGCCCAAAAATTTGGCAAACACTGGAAAACGGCGCCACCTTGTACTGCTCTTTTGTACCGCCTCCAGATCGTCCTTTCCTTTGTCAAAGTTCTTTGTCAACATGGAATGTCAACAACTTCTCGGAAACTCGACAATTCTCCATGGAAACCTGCTTTGTCAACAAACACAATCAACCAAAAAATGCTGCAATGTTACCTTGAGGGATTTTTGCCCAACAGTTTCACTATTTAAGGGTTTTTTCTATGGCTAACCTTTAATCCATTATCTCAATTTGTTTTTATATATAAAATTCACTTTAAATTTATTTATTATTGATGTTTTATCCATGTTTGATGTGATGCGTAGTTTTTATTGGCAATTTGGTGTTTTAAAGTGGGGTTTTGAAAGGAGTTATCTTGAATTCAAAAACTAACCATATTTTCATACATAAATATCACATATTAATAGATGAATATTCATTACATTAAATAATGATCCATACTAGGATCGTATAGGTCTAGTGCCTTTGGAAACTTGGAAAACAAATGGTTCATAAAAGATCAACATCATCACCCACTATGTTCTTCATAACTAGTATTATTCTTAGACATATCATACTTAGTACATTTCCTTATAACCTGGGGAAGGGAATCATAATAAAGGGTAAGCTCGAATGCTCATTAAGGGTAAACAAGGGATATATCATTGATCAATTGAGCATAAAATGAACATAAGGGTATGAGAATGTGATTATAACATTTGAAAATCATAGCCTACATATCGTAGATCATAATCTTGATTCATGAAAAAACATGAAATTTCATAAGACATGAATAATTATGGAATCGATGAACATGATCAATGAAAGCATAACATTGGAATAATATATAAGTTTTTAGTATAAGTATAATCATAGTAAAATTATTTCCTTGGTAGTCAAGGATTATTTCTAAGACTATCAAAGTGGAATGAGCTCACTCCGCAAACCATCATACTAGTAGAGGTTCACATCCAAGACTATCATAGTGGAAAAAAATCTCTTAGCTAGGTTCACTCTCCATTATAGTCCCATTTATCTCTTGAGATATCAATCTTTACCCAATTCATCCCAGGTATATATATTTTCCACCCATACTTGGTTATAATGTGACCTCCGTCTTTGGTTATAACATAACCACCGTACTTGGTTATAATGTCACCACCATCCTTGGTTATAATGTGACCACCATCATTGGTTATAACCTAACCAACACACTTGGTTATATTTTAACCACGATCAGATAATGAATACTATATACATATGTTCCACAATATTATAAAATACTCATTATATCATTACATCTTAACCCATGCAAAGAAATCAGGTTTCATAAATATCTCATCAAATCACTATAGAATAACCCATGGAAAATAAATAGGTTTAATAAACATATCAAAAATATAAAAATTAACTATATATAAAAATATTAAGAATGGTTTCAATGGATTATATCCCTAATAAAGAATAATTAATATCAAAGGATGTTATTATATTTTAAAATTCATTTAAAGACCACTGAAATATTTATTGAGGAAAATAACTTATCCATTTTTAAAATAACATTTAAAATAAAAATATTTCAAAAATATTATGTAAAAAAATTTCTTTGAAAATAAAAATGAAAAATGAAAAATTAATATTTAAAAAATTGAGTGATTGTGTTAGTGGGAAATTCTGTTCATTATATATAAGTTAAAGGAAAACATTCCTTCTACATTTTTGGAAAAAAGTTAATAAGTACCTTGTTCAGAAAATGAACAGGAGATTCATTTTAAATAATTTTTATAAAATTAAAAAATGGGTCAAAATGAATTTAAAAAATCATATAAGAATAGTAAATTCTATATTTAATTTTTTTTAGAAAACATGGATATGGACGAATTTTGTTTTAATAGATGTGAAAAATGAAGTTGATTTTCCTTTAAAATACATTTTTGGTATCTTGAGTACTTAGGATGAGAAAAATGAAATTAAAATATGTATTATTATGAAATAAATATATTTTAATAAAAATAATGTGCTTCTTGAAAAGTAAATCATAATAATTCATCATTTAAGACTTGATCATAAATATTATCGATAAATAATGAGATTATGACCTAAAACCCTTATCGCTTTGGTAAAATTTTAATTGTAAGACCCATGAAATAAAAAACTCTATATGGATATTTAAATCCCCATAAAATTTATATTAAGTATCATAAAATTCATTCATAGTCATTATACACACCACATAGAAGAAATAAGTGGTAAATGTGGAATGTCTCAAAAAAATAAAAGAGAGATGAAAAACCATTACAACTTTTATAACAGTTGAATCATGAACCACATGAAATAAAAAAAATAAATAATTAAATATCATGAAAATATGTAGATCCATGATATTAAATTTCAAATTGGAAGTATATGTACAATACAAAAGAAATGAGAGGCATAAGTCTCCCAGAAATTGAAGCGAGATTTGAAATCCATTACCATAGGTCTGACTTACTTCATATGAATTAGAACCACAAATATAATAAATATATATTTATTATGTATATTTTAAAGAAACATAATGTTATATAACATACCATATACTATTTACTTATCACTTCTTATCACCTGTTTGTTAACACTTCATTATTAAAATAATTATCCTAGGTTATATCTGCTTTGTAATTTATGTAAGTTTTGGTTCATTAGTTTTGATCCTTGTATTTTGATCATTATTCCATCATATCCATAATGTGAATAATTATATAAATATCCTATATATTCTATATATAAATTTTTAGAGTCATTTATATAATAAATAGAAAGAAAAATGAATTACTCCGTTCATGGAGACGGTAGGCCGTACCTACGCAGGAAAGCTATTTCCATTTTTTAATGGATAGAATGAAATAAAGGTAAATAATAATTAAAATTTACATAATAATTATTATATCATATATATCATACATATTAATTAAATTCATTCTTATTGTCATCCATGTCAAACTGAAAAAAATCAAATCACTTAGTAGACGTGATAATCAACACATACACACAATCAACGTTATCATTTTCCAAAGGTTTGGTAGATAAAAAGGCAAATATATTATATTATCATTTCAAAAGTCTAATTATATCATTAGTATCATATACAAACATTAAAACAAACATAATACCCATTCATAAAATATGGTGATTATAAATGAATTGTATCACTATGTGGAGAGTGAATAAATGTGTTTTAATAATCATAATAGTATTTAATTATATTAATCATACTTATGTTATTATTTTATGAATAATATAACAGATTTAGATGAGGTAAAAGAAAAATTAAAAATAAGGTGATCGATTTAGGAGATTACCTCTTCTTTGAAATAACTCATTTAGGTATCCTCTTTAGGGCTCTAGGTTTGGTCTTTTGGGAAGAAATATACCTCTATAATGTGTCTAGGGTAGTGGAGAATGGATTTTTTTAGGGTATGGTTGATCTAGAAGACTCAATGTGGTGTGAAGAAGAGAAAGGAGAGGTGAAATTTATAATTGAGGGGAGGGGATCATTTAAAATTTTTTATGATATTAAATTAATATAAATTAATTTTCAGATCTAAATAACATAAAATTGATAATATTAGAATATAAGACGAGGATGAGTATAAATCCTCTCATATAATAAAATCTAGAAAATTTTGGATCACATTTTTACTCTTATATATTTTTTAACCCTTCATCAACCCTTTTTACAATTACCATAATATTAACATTTTACACACTTTATGGTTTAATAATGTTAATATAAAAATATATACAACCCATAAATAGACCATGGTTGATGTGTAAAACTGTATCCCATTCATTTGGATAAATATAATATTTTTATGAGTTTTACATCATTTACTAAAATATTATTTATTATCAAATATCATTAGTATCATTTTTAACACCATTCATTTAACTTGAATTAAAATGCATTAATACAAAACAATAATTCAAATATAATGATTTAAAACCTACCCAGTATGTCATATAGATCTAGAAAATTCATGGGAAACAGTAAATCATTCAAATTAGATCACTTTTAATTATTTTAATATTATTTATTTTATTTTTTTGTTAATTTAATAAATACTATATTAGAGTTTCACAAGAATTTAAGGTCATTCGACTAATATACCTATACCCACACACATCTCAAATTCCATACAATACTGAAATATAAAACAATTGAAAATAATGCATGCATACATCTATAATCCCACAATTATAGTACGTCAATAATGTGTTGAAAGTGATAAAGGTACAAATAAAAATCCCAACTAAAAACCATATAGTGTCCAACCTATATAGAAGGAGTGGACCACTATCAAATGAAAGCACCCAAAAAACACCTTGGTCTATCTAGCCCAAACTATACACCTCATACTCCCTATCCTCCCAGAACTCTGTCAAAAGTTCTATGATCTACACAAGACATGACATATGTGGTCAGATTCCATATAGAGGTGAGTATAAAAATACCTAGTAGTACACTAAAAAAACTAAACGCAGGGTATCAACAGTATTAATACAATAAAAATAATATAAAAATCAAATAAAGACCCAAATATACTTAGGAAGAACACCATACCTCCAGGGATTATCAACCAAACTATCATCCACAAGATTCGGCTCAAAGCTTCTAAGAAATGCTCATTATGGTAGAACCCACTCCACGATCCATGATATTTCTAGATAATCATTTCCAAAGTTCATGATCTTTGGGCCATGCCCAAAATAACTCACTACTCTCTAAAGATCACAATACAAAGATATGGGATAATGCATAGGACTAACAGGGGATATCCCAAATCCAATATCAATCAACTCTCTATGTATGAGATCATATACTAATAATATCACGAACCAAAATTTAAAATCCTTCTAGATGGTGGATCAAATCCCCATATATGAGGTTATTTCAATTCCATAAACCCCACCTATGGTATAGAAGGAATGATAGTAGATCACACTATGACCTCATGGAGGTACACAAACTAATCTATCAAAGACTCATCCTCTAGAGGGGATCACAATTCAGAGTTTTGGACACAATTCCACACTATACCCTCAAGGGAATAAAACCAGGGAACACACTCAACTGATACTGGTCCAAATTTAGGAAACAAATGTATCCAATCAACCTCAATGGGGGTAAATGGTGTGTATTAGGGGTACACGACATGTCTAACAAAACCCTAGTTTTATATTGTCACGACCCGTCCTCGGGGCCCGTTCCATGACTACCCCAAGCCCGCCTTCCATTGGCCAGGGGATGGCGACTAGCACCAAGGCGTAATTCCTGGTATAAGGGAAGGCATTGCCTTTGTAATGTAAACAAACACCACAGCGCAAGCAAGCAGTAAAATTACACACTAAGTAAAAACTGGGTACAATAATAAGTGCGGAAAAGTAAGTGGGCCAGTATACAAACCCAAACTAAAAGTAAAGTATGACTGGAAGGGAAAACAACAACTGAAAAGTAAAGCTGCAACGTCAAGCTGTCCACTGGAAATCCCACCTGAAGGGTGAGTACATATAGCCTCCATATCTCCTCGGGTCTAGCCGTTCGCTTCGAGTACGTCCCGCCCAGTGGTCCACCTCCAGGTACCGTCCTGCTCCGCAAGCCTCAACCACGATCAGCGATGTCCGTCGTCTACAACCAACACAACATAGTGCGGGAATAGCCCGTGGAAGGGTGAATATAAGCTACTCAGTAGGGACCCCGAGACCCCTGAAGGTCTCCCAGAATACAAAAAGGATAAACCACAAAGGAAAGATACAATCACAAAGTAACATTTGACACTTCTTAGGTATATTCCCATACATATACCTATGTCATCAATTCTAGTACGCTCCAAATTCTGAGCCCATATACAACCCTGTCCACGCAGGAAAGAAAAACGTAAATCCACACAGGATAGCACAAAACAATCCACATAGGAAAGCAAAACAGGATTCAGCTCACACATGTATACTTCTTTGTAAGACGATAGAGATGATCAGATATTTCCACTGATTCATCTAATCCGTCGGGCCCACAAAGGATTGATAGGTACTAACCCCCGCAATGACCCACAAAGGATCTGACCCACAAAGGATCGATAGGTAACTAACCCCCGCAATGACCCACAAAGGATATGACCCACAAAGGATCGATAGGAAACTAACCCCCGCAATGACCCACAAAGGATCTGACCCACAAAGGATCGATAGGTAACTAACCCCCGCAAAGACCCACATAGGATCGGACCCACACATGATCTGTAGGCGCTGACCCACACAGGACCGTTGAGCGCTGAACCACACAGGATCGGACCCACACAAGATCGGTAGCACTGATCCACGTAGGATCACTGAGTGCTGTAGTCGTCGCCGTCGAATCCACTGAGGATCTCTGTACAGTCGTCGTCAAAGTCGTAGTCACAACCAGCACTAGGGTTCCCGCACACAACAAGCTCGTTCGGGAGGGTCCGCTCCACGAGCTGAGAGGCTGATACATCAACTGACACGTAGTCCAGAGTTGATGTATACAAAAGTTTTGTATCATCAACAGGAACTCAACGCCACAGACGACGCGTCAAACGGACGCCCGGTCTGAGAGTTATTGGCATTTTCGTCCCAGGGGCCCGGTTGGTTTTTAAGTCAAAACCAACCCGACCGTACTACACCTGCTTCCAAACCTCGGTCGGAGTAAGCCAAAAGATCCGTCACACTTATAGGAATCCATCAAAGTTGACAGAACGTCAATCGGACGTTCGGAGCTCAAGTTATAAGCGTTTCCGCTCCGAGGGCCCGGTTGGTTTCGTGTACGAACCAACCCGGCCGAACCCAAAGTATTCTTAAACCTTGAGTGAGATATACCTAAACGCCCATCTCGATCCAAGGATCGCATCGCATTTGATGGTGCGTCGATTGGAGGCCCGTAGCTCATGTTATGGGCAGCAGACTGAAAAAGGTTTCGGTATTAGGGGGTTCCGGCCCGGTCCGACCCTGCCCAATACCCCCAGGGTCGGCCCGAACAGGGTCGACCCGTCCCAGGTCTGGGTCTGGCCCACTTGGGCGCGGCCCGGCCCGGCCCGGCACGACCCGGTCTGGCGGACCGGCCCGGTAGCCGGCCCGGCACGCGACGCGCTGGCCAGGGGTTCGGCCGAATGGCTGAACCATTCGGGGCGGGTGGCGCTGCCCCCACGTGAAGTAAACCGCGACCCCTTAATGGGGCCGGTTTTTCCGGCCAGCCGGGGGTTTCTAACCCCCGGTTCCTCCATGGTCCGGCCGACCCGCTCCGGCCGGCCGGCTTCTGCCTCCACGGGACCGACAAGGCCGGTCCACTTGCTCTGACGCCAGCGGCCCGGTACCGGCCGCCGGTTCCGCTATTCCACCCCGCGGCCCGGAACCGGACGCGGCCCCGCTCCGGCCGCGGTACTTTAGTGGTTCTCCGGTGCGTCGCGATGGCGCCACATCTTTGGTTCATTTTCAACGGCGCGACGCGATGGCACTGCGTCTTGGTTCGTCTTCAACGGTGCGGCGCGATGGCGCCGTGCTCCTCCCCCTTTCCTTATCAAAATTCCGCGCAGTGCTTTGGCACCCCGTTGCCTTGATCGACCCAACAAAACCATTAACCAAACAAAGGGGAGGAGTGTTGGCTGTGTTCGTGCGGTTCGACCTCCTCCCGTTATCACGATAACAGGCGATTTAAAGAAAAGGAGAAGCGATGGAAGATTTCACTGACTAACAAATAAAATAAATCCCTACCTCAACGCTATCGTCGAACGAGTGTTCGTCATGGAATTAACCATCGCAGAAGAAGAGGTCTGCCGCAGAAGAAGAAGATCACCACGAAAGAAGAGAATCACCGTTGGCATTAGGTCATCTCTGAGGAAGGCATCACTCGCTGTCGTCCGCCGTCGGAGATTGGCATTCTTCGTTGGTGGTGGTGCGTTCTTTGTGTTCTTCATCGGCGGTGGTGCGTTCTTCGCGTTCTTCATTGAAGAACAAAGAATCTTCTCTTTTTCTCCCAAAGGTTTAACACAACACAAACCCCCCACAATAATAAAATAAGTCCTATTCTTATTTTATTATCAACTTAAGAATTTGAAGATCAAAAGATAAGAAACGAAAAATTAATTCGAAGAATTAATTGTAACAATTTAACTTCCCATTTTAATGGGGCGTTTCTTAACCAGAAAAACGCACGGTTGACTTTCATTAAAGTGGGGGTTTGTGGGTGCGTTACTTAGGAGGGAAGAAATGGTGGGGCTCGTGTGGGCCCCACCTCAAAAATATCCTACCAAGTGGGTAGGATATCGTGGGTCCCACTTTATCCACTTAACATAGCTTATGTGGCTTTAAGTGAAGTAAAATAAAGTTGTCGCACCACTTTATTTTATTTCTTAACTTAACCCCAAAAATTAAAAACCACACCCAAGAAAATGCAACTCCGGAAAAGGCATTTCTAAGCAAACACCGGCGCTGCGATTCCATCGGTGCCCTCAAAATTCGATTCCGAGCACCGGTTCAAAAGTTAGAAAACCCCGATCGTTCGTTCACTGAACGTACCCGAGCTAAACTTAGGAAAATGATTCCGGGAACACCGGGCCTCAGAATCAGGTGCCGTCAGAAACTGTGTTCTTAAAAAATTCCCAAAAAAATTAAGAAAAAAACTTCCTTTAATTTTACGGGTCTTTACATCACTCCCACCTCAGAGATTTACGTCCCCGTAAAGATACATCATAAACTAGGGAAACAAAAGTGGGTACTGAGCACGCATCTGAGCCTCCAGCTCCCAAGTGCTCTCTTGGAGGTTCTCGTGCTGCCATCTGATGCGCACTAGAGGAATCAACCATCCACGCAGGACCCGCTCATGTCGATCCTCAATCTCCACCAGGACCTCTGCAAAAGTTTCCCCATCATCAACGTCCAGCTCCCCATGGTCAATGATATGCGTTGGGTCATGCATGTATCTCCTAAGCTGGGATACGTGGAAGACGTCGTGCACGCGGTGCAACTGAGGTGGTAGATCCACGCGATAATCCACCTCTCCAATCCTGCTGAGGACCTGGAATGGTCCGATGAAGCGTGGATACAACTTGCCGCCTCGACCAAATCTCCGTAATCTGCGTCGAGGTGAGACACGCAAGAAGACGTGGTCGCCATCCTCGAACTCTAGTGGCCTCCGCCTCCTGTCAGCATAAGACTTATGCCGGCTCTGAGCTGTCCTCATCCGCTCCTGGATGACCTGGACCTTCTCTGTCGTGGCCTGGACCATCTCCGGTCCCACAAGTGCTGACTCCCCAGGGTCTGTCCAGCACAAAGAAGATCTGCAATGTCGGTCGTACAATGCCTTGTATGGTGCCATTCTGATGGTGGAGTGGTAGCTGTTGTTGTACGCAAACTGCACCAAGGGTAGGTGGTCCTCCCAGCTGTGACCAAAGTCGAGGACACATGCACAGAGCATGTCCTCGAGAGTCTGTATGTTCCTCTCCATCTGACCATCTGTCTGAGGGTGAAAGACGGTGCTCAGACGTAGCTGCGTCCCGAACGCCTCCTTCAAACCCTTCCAAAGATGGGAAGTAAAGCGAGCATCTCGATCAGAGACGATAGATGGTGGCACACCGTGAATTCGTACAATATCCTGAACGTAGAGACGTCCCAATCTCTCCACTGAGCCCTGCTCTCTGATGGGTAAGAAGTGAGCAGACTTGGTGAGTCGGTCGACAATCACCCAAATAGAGTCGTGACCCCTAGAAGTGCGTGGAAGTCCAGTCACGAAGTCCATAGATATCCTATACCACTTCCACTCCAGGACCTCCAAGGGCTATACCAAGCCTGCTGGTACCTAATGCTCTGCCTTCACCTGCTGGCAGGTGAGGCATCGAGAAATGAACTCTGCCACAACCCTCTTCATGCCCGGCCACCAGTGCTGTCGTTTGAGATCCTGGTACATCTTCACCACTCAAGGATGTACCTCTAAAGGAGAAGTGTGAAACTCTCTCAGCACCTCCTCCCGTAAAGCAACTGGTACCAAGGTACATCCTATAAAAAGGATACCGTGCTCTGCTCCAAAGGAGAATCCATCATGTGCCTGTCCTGAGGATATCTGCACACGCCACGTCTCACAGTGAGCGTCCCCACGCTGTGCCTCTCTGACCCGCTGCAGTAGTGGAGGGATGACTGTGAGAGACTGAAGGAAGGCTGCTCCATCTCTATCCAAGAAGGATATATGCAAAGTGGCTAGCTACTCTGTCGCCTCCTCAAGTAGCTGAATGCCCTTCCTCCTGCTGAGAGCATCGGCTACTACGTTCCCCTTCCAAGGAGTATAGACTCTCTCAAAGTCATAGTCCTGGAGGAACTCGAGCCATCGCCGCTATCTCAGGTTCAAGTCCTTCTGAGAGAATATGTACCTGAGAATCTGATGGTCAGAAAAGACTGTAATGCACTCACCCATCATGTAGTGTCTCCATGTCTTCGGAGCGAAGACCACTACTGCTAACTCCATGTCATGGGTAGCGTAGTTCTGCTCATGCGACCTCAACTGACATGATCCATAGGTGATCACCGCCCACTCCTGCATCAGGACACATTCAAGTCCGGTCCCTGATGCATTGCAGTAAACTACATTCCCCACTCCCTCCTCCGGAAGCCTCAAGATAGGGGCGCTGGTCAATCTCTGTCTCAGCTCCTGAAAGATCTGCTGACATCTGTCTGACCACACAAAGGGTTTCCCCTTCTTCGTTAAAGCTGAGAGTGGTTCCGTAACTCTGGAGAATTCTGGCACAAATCTCCGATAGTATCCAGCTAGTCCCAAGAAACTCCGCACCTCCGTCACGCTCCTGGGTGGCTCCCAAGCTAGCACTGCCTCGATCTTCGTAGAATCCACTGCAACTCCCGACTCAGAGATGACGTGTGTAACGACCCGAAATTTTGAATAAATCTTGTTTCCTAATTTCATGTGTTATTTTTTATACTAAAAAAAAAATGTTTTATTTGATAAACATGATTATAAATAAAATGAGACCATTGGTTTTTGAGTGTTATATGACCATCGGTCAATATGACCACCGTGAACAAAATGTTTTGATTATTGTCTCTATATTTAAGTAATCTTGGTTAATTATTATAGAAAGAAGATTTGATGGCCTCACCTAGTAGCCTTGGGCCGATCGAAGCCCATCTAACAGATATTGGGAAGGAGGTAGCACCATTGGGCTTTGCTCTGGACCAAATCCAAGCCGAACTTCATCATGTGAAGCTAGAACGGAATCGCCTTCGCGAGAAGTTCAAACTGATAGAAATTACTACTTGGGCAATGTTGACTGAGCCGCCCCAAAATTCTATCACCCTAGCACACCTTACTCTTAGGTCCTATGCTGGTATTATAAGGGGTTATGTAACGAGACCGTAATTGCCTTGTGTAATCTTTTTTTTAAATAAAAATTTGTATTTCTTCTTATGATGATGTTTATGAATTTTCAAATGACTGGATAAATATTGTATGCATATTTTTGATGAATTTTAGAAAAAGGATATTTTAAAAATGGTTGTGTAAACCTTAAATAATTAAAAATGTGTAATGATTTTCGAAAAATGGTCTTCTACAATTATGTTCAGTACGAAATTTAGAGTCTAATAAGATCAACTTGATTTTTGATGAATAGTAAATTATGAATAGTGATTTTATGATTAGGATTAGTAATATGACCAAATGGATTAGTAATCTCACTTAAAGAAAGTTTTAAAATAATCTAGGCACCTTGATTAAGTAATGTGATTCAATAAAATAGTTAAATAACGGTTTCATTAATTATTATTCAAGTATTAGTTTTTTCGGGTGAATAGTGTATTTTAATCAAAAATTTAATTAAAAATAATTAGAAAATTATTTTTATAAAAATGACTTTATTTTTGAACTCAGAGCATCGATATTATGTTATGGTAATTTTTGGGGTTTTTTCTGAAAAAATGAATTTTTGATGAATAGTGTTTTTATTTAAAAATTAAATTAAAAATATTTAGAAAATTATTTTTATAAAATGGAGTTCATATTTGTAATCAGAACGTTGATATTTGGTTAAGGTGAAATTTTGGGATTATTCTGAGAAAGTTGAATTTTTGATGAATAGTGAAAATACAGTTTTTAAGTTACGGGTGTTTAATGACATCATTAAATGATGTATTAAGTTTGTAATAAATATGTTCGAATTATTAATAGTTAGATAAGGTATGAGGTGTCCCAAGTGGCCAATACCATGGGCAAATACCATGGGTAAGCCCATGGTTTTGCCAAAACCACTAATGAGGTGTCCCTTTGCCATTAATGCCTTGTCCCCTCACTTTCCCTATAAATACCAAGCCATCCTCTCATCCATTCGACTCCCCACTCTTCCACAACGAAGTTCTGGTCTCATTACCTCCCAAGGAGTCCTCCCAAGGTGCCCCCAAGCCCTCAAGGTCCCAACCTTTGAGATTTAAGAGTTACATTTTAAGGTAAGGGATCCGACCTCTCTCTTTCTTTTCAAGTAATCTCTTTTATGTCTTTTCTTTTATACTCCATGTTCTTATGTTGGAGGATGTTATTTTATATTCATCCTACTGCCTATTTCATTTTCATATTATGAGAGACCCCCCCTTTCTCTCATCAATTCGTTTTAAGAATGTTTAAGTGGCGCCGTTAGGCTGCCGAAATTTTAAAGGATTCTTTCACCTTCCTCGTTTTCAAGTTCTATTTTCATTCAAGTCTTTAATGTTCCTTTTTGTTATATTGGGGTATGATCTCTATATATATCATACTGGAATCTTATGTTCATATGATGAGAGACCCCATTTGATCTCTTCAATTCAGTATTTTGATGTTTTAAGTGGCGCCGTTAGGCTGCCGAATTTTTAAGTGGTTCTTCACCCTTCTCGTTTTGAAGTTCTACTTTCATGTCAATTATTTCAAGTTCCTTTTTGTTATATTGGGGTATGATCTCTATATATATCATACTGGACTCTTATGTTCATATGATGAGAGACCCCATTTGATCTCTTCAATTCAGTATTTTGATGTTTTAAGTGGCGTCGTTAGGCTGCCGAATTTTTAAGTGGTTCTTCACCCTTCTCGTTTTGAAGTTCTACTTTCATGTCAATTCTTTCAAGTTCCTTTTTGTTATGTTGGGGAATTATCTCTATATCTATCATACTGAACTCTTATGTTCACATGATGAGAGACCCTATTTTATCTTTTCAAATCGTTTTTGTTGAAGTTTAAGTAACGCCGTTAGGCTGTCGAACTTTCATAAGAGAAATCTAATTTTTGTCTTCCTTCCATGTTTTTCATTTCAAATGGTATGTCCTTGAAATTTCATTACCATGATCATGTATCCTTCTTATTCTGTCCATATACTGTTTTATGGGTCATTTATGAATGTTTGACTCATTTTCCCTCTCTTTTTAATGTCTTCTAAAACCTCATAACATAGCCGTTATGCTGCAGAATTTCCATCTCAAAATGTCTCTCTCCTTTTCTAAAGTTCTTTTATATTATTAAGTGAATACTCAAAGCTCTTTCTTCTAAAGGGGTATTCACATATATACCAAAATGTTCTATTTTAAATTCTGGGATTTACATGCATGAGACCCACCTTCCTTTTCTGTGGGTTTTAAAGTGACGTAAAGATCATGTCTTTAAAGCAGTTTTTAAAACGTTATGATTATGAAATGAAACCCATTTATTTTATGCTATGTGGGTTATTTATGAAATGTTTGATGATGATATATGTGGCTCACATGATAATAAAGGCAAATTTAAGGGTGCGCCCTGATAGCGCTCCAATGCATTGGGTAAAGACTTAATCTCTAGAGATGACCATTTTAACGACGCCTTGGTGAATAACCTTGGTAATTTTTTTAACGACACCTTGGGGATGGACCTTGGTGAAACGAAACGATTTCCAATATTAAATGTTGCAGCCACATCTTCAAGTTATGAAAAAGTTTTATTTTTATTATGATATGCCTCATGATTTCATTTTCATGCCTTAAAGTTATTTTCATGACTTTATTGATGTATCCCAAGTTCATATGTAAAATGTTTCACTTGTTTCCCTTGCTGGGCCTTCTGCTCACCCTTTCTTTTGATGTATGTCCCCAGGTTATGAGATTCAGTAATGAGCCTAGGGTGAACATGAGGAGAAGCCTTTCAAGTGTTTAAGAAGAATTCTTTATGTTGTTTTCATGTTTTAAGTTCCTGGTTTCCAAGACACTAAACCTTAAAGATCCTCGGTTTTGTAAAATGTAATTAAAGTTAATGTGATAAAAAGGTGGGATGCTATAACGTGCCCCAATAAGTGGACCTCACCAATCCAGAACTGACACTTTGAGAGCTTTCTATAAATCTGGTGCTCTCGGAGTGTGTCTAGTACAACCCGCAAGTGGTAGGCGTGCTCCTCCTCAGTCGTCGAGTATATCAAAATGTTGTCGATGAAGACCACGACAAATCGATCGAGGTATGGATGAAATATCTCGTTCATGAGGCCCATGAACACTGCTCGAGCATTGGTTACGCCGAATGGCATAACCAAGAACTCATAGTGGCCATACCGACATCTGAAGGCCGTCTTCTGCACATCCTCGTCCCGAACTCTGAGCTGATGATAGCCTGACTTGAGGTCTATCTTCGAGAACCACCGTGCTCCCTTGAGCTGATCGAAGAGGTCATCAATCTTCAGTAGCAGATACTTGTTCCTCACTGTCACCTGGTTCAGGAGACGATAGTCGACACAAAGTCGCAAGCTCCCGTCCGCCTTCTTGGCGAACAATATTGGGGAAGCCCAGGGTGAAACACTGGGTCAGATGAATCCCTTGCCCTACAAGTCCTACAACTGTACCTGTAGCTCTCGAAGCTCAGTGGGGACCATCCAATATGATGGAGTAGATATCGGGGTTTTCCCGGGGTACATATCAATATAAAAGTCTACCTTTCTGTGAGGAGGTAGTCCTGGAACGTCGTTAGGGAAGACGTCTGCATACTGATCCACCACTATAGGAAAACTAGGACTCTGCACGTCAACTGCTCCTAGGATGAGGCTAGCCAACTGATGAGTGATGGGATGTCCTCTCCTCTGTGGAAGTCCATCTTGTGTTGCGAAGGCTCCCTTCTCGCCAGTGAAGGTGAACCTGCTCCCGTCGGTGCGTACACATCGCACCTTGAGCCTAATACAGTCAATCTGTGCATGGACTGTAGATATCCAATCTATTCCCAAGATGACGTCATAAGGCCTCGACGCTGCTACAAGAAGATCCCAGCCGATGCTCTTGCATCCTAGAGTAAGCTCACACTGCCGACACCAGTGCGTAATCGTCGAGTCTGCTCCCGTAGGAGTCTCTAGCTGTAAGGATCGAGCCAACGGCTCTGTTGGAATCTCTGAGCTCCGAACAAGGGCAGCGGCTATGAAAGAGTGACTCGCTCCTATGTCTATAAGAACTTCATCAAGGGTGGAATAGACGCAGATAGTACCTCAAATCATCTAGGGCGCGCTGTGGTCTTAGGCCTATGCTGCCTAGAGCTGTGCTTGTCTCTTCCCGCTAGCTCCCTGTGGTCGGGGTGGACCTACTGGTGGTGGTGGTGGTAGAGCCTCAAAGCGTCACCCACCACCTTCTGCTCGGCCAGATCCTCTGCCTCGTCCGCTTGCTCCCTGCGGACCGCCACGGTCGACCCTCTCCCTCTGCCTCGGTGGCCCCTCAACCGTCTGCTGCTCCTCGACACGGTAGGTCGGGCAGTCACGAGCCATGTGGCCCTGCCCACCGCATGTGTAGCACTGCCTGCCTCTCGAAAGACTGGCTCCGTGCTGTGTTCCCCGCACTGCTGAGCCAGTGTCCTGAGGTTGTCTGCCTGAGGGTCTGGTCTGCCTGGACCCATGAGTCATCCGTCGACTGCCTGCTGTAGAAGACTCTACTACGTGCCACTCCACGGTTTGTCTCGCTGCTGAAGAAGGCTCAGCAAGGAAGCTATCGATCAAAAGGGCTCGCTCCAGTACTCCTGCCTGAGTCGGAATGCTGAGGGAGATCAGCGATGCCCTGATCTCATGCCTCAATCCCTTCTCAAAGGTCCAAGCCCGAAAGAATGGGTCCCGTACCATGTCTGTCAAGTAGCACGAGAGATCGGTAAATCTCGCCGAGTACTGGGCGACCGTCAAGCTGCCCTGCCACAGCTGAAGAAGCTCCTGGATGTGCACCGCATAGAGGGTGGCTGGGATGAACTCCGAGAGGAAGAGGCTCTCAAAGTCCGTCCAGAGGAGAGATGCCTCATCGTGCACCTAGAGCATCAAGCTCCACCATCTGTCTGCTGCAGTGTGCAGTAGGATCGCTTCGAGGACCACCATGAGGTCTATTGGTGTCCTCACTAACCTAAAAACTCATACCACTGCCTCCATCCAATCCTCGACTGCCTAGGGGTCCGTCTCCCTGCGGAACCTAGGCAGTCGCTGGTGCTGGAACTTGTGCAGTGCACTAAGGCGACGTGCGTCGTCAGTGGCTGGGGCTGGAAGCATTAGTGGCTCGGTGGGTAGAGGTACCGCCGGTGCCTCAGCTTTCAAAGGGCCCTATACCGAGGCCTCATCACTCGGTGGGCTGTCGTCATGCACAACTCTCAGAACCCTAGCTGGCTGCCGTCGTGGGGCCATCCTGAAACGGAAACAGGTGCGCCACGGTCAGAATAGTATACCTGGTGAGTTGACACAAAGTAATCAGAAAGACAACGTAAAACACACATGCAATCAATGTTTTCACGCATTAAGTCGGAAATCAGAAGTCAGTGTCCTGGTGTACGAATACGTCGGTCGCCGCACCAACACTGGACTCCCTGGACTGATAACCACACCCAATACACTTAAAACTATTGATTCACATAGAAAAAGATCAGAGTCCAAAGTTCTGCAGTAGAACCGAACTGCTCTGATACCAATTTGTCACGACTCGTCCTCGGGGCCCGTGCCGTGACTACCCAAGCCCGCGTTCCATAGGCCAGGGGCTGGTGACTAGCACCAAGGCGTAATTCCCAGTAAAAGGGAAGACATTGCCTTTGTAAAGTAAACAAACACCACAGAGCAAGCAAGCAGAAAAAGTAAACACTAAGTAAAAACTGGGTACAACAGTAAGTGCGGAAAAGTAAGTGGGCCAGTATACAAACCCAAACTAAAAGTAAAGTACAAATGGAAGGGAAAACAACAACTGAAAAGTAAAGCCGCAACGTCGAGCTGTCCACTGTAAATACCACCTGAAAGGTGAGTACAGATAGCCTCCACAAATTCTCGGGTCCAGCCATCTGCTCCGAGTACGTCCCGCCCAGTGGTCCACCTCCAGGTACCATCCTTCTCCGCAATCCTCAACCACGATCAACGCTGTCCGTCGTCTGCAACCAACACAACGTAGTGTGGGCATAGCCCATGCGGGGGTGAGTATAAGCTACTCATTAGGGACCCCGAGACCCCCGAAGGTCTCCCAGAATCCACAAAGGATAAACCACAAAGGAAAGATACAATCACGAAGTAACATTCAACACTGCTTAGGTATATGCCCATATATATAACTAAGTCATCAATTCCAGTACGCTCTAACATCCGAGCCCATGTACAACCCAATCCACATAGGAAAGAAAAACGTAAATCCACACATGATAGCACAACACAATACACATAGGAAAGAAAAATAGGATTCAGCTCACACAGGTATACTTCTTCGTAAGACGATAGAGCTGATCAGATATTTCCACTGATTCATCTAAGCCATCGGACCCACAAAGGATCGATAGGTACTAACCCCTGCAATGACCCACAAAGGATCTGACCCACAAAGGATCGATAGGTAACTAACCCCCGCAATGACCCACAAAGGATTTGACCCACAAAGGATCGATAGGCAACTAACCCCCTCAATGACCCACAAAGGATCTGACCCACAAAGGATCGATAGGTAACTAAACCCCGCAAAGACCCACACAGGATCAGACCCACACAGGATCTGTAGGCGCTGGCCCACACAGGACCGCTGAGCGCTGACCCACACAGGATCGGACCCACACAGGATCTATAGCACTCATCCACGTAGGAACGCTGAGTTTTGTAGTCGTGGTCGTCGAATCCACTGAGGATCTCTGTATAGTCGTCGTCGAAGTCGTAGTCGCAGCCAGCTCTAGGGTTCCCACACACAGCAAGCTCGTTCGGGAGGGTCCTCTCCACGAGCCGAGAGGCTGATACATCAACTGACACATAGTCCAGAGTTGATGTATCCAAAAGTTCCGTATCATCAACAGGAACTCAACGCCACAGACGGCGCGTCAAACGGACGCCTGGTCTGAGAGTTATTGACTTTTTCGTTCCAGGGCCCCGGTTGGTTTTTAAGTCAAAACCAACCCGACCTTACTCCACCTGTGTCCAAACCTCAGGCGGAGTAAGCCAAAAGATCCGTCACACTTATATGAATCCATAAAAGTCGACGGCACGTCAATCGGATGTCCGGAGCTCAAGTTATAAGCGTTTCCGCTCTGAGGGCCCGGTTGGTTTCATGTACGAACCAACCCGGCCGAACCCAAAGTATTCCAAAACCTTGAGTGCGATATACCGAAACGACTGTCTCGATCTAAGGATCACATAGCATCTTACAGTGCATTTATTGGAGGCCCATAGCTTATGTTATGGGCAACAGACCGAAAAAGGTTCGGTATTAGGGGGTTCGGGCCTGGTCCGACCCAGCCCGATACGGCCAGGGTCGGCCCGAACCGGGTCTGGCCCGCTTGGGCATGGTCCGGACCAGCCGGCGCGGACCGGCCCGGCCCGGCGCGTCCCGGTCTGGTGGACAGGCCAGGCAGCCGGCCCGGCGCGTGGCGCTCTGGGCGAGCTGGCCAAGGGTTCGGCCGAACGGCCGAACCGTTCGGGGCGGGGGGCGCTGCCCCCGCATGAAGTAAACTGCGGCCCCTTAATGGGGCCGCTTCGTCTGGCCAGCCGGGGGTTTCGAACCCCCGGTTCCTCCATGGTCCGGCCGGCCCGCTCCGGCCGGCCGGCTTCTGCCGCCACGGGACCGGCAAGGCCGGTCCCCTTGCTCCGACGCCAGCGGACCGGTATCGGCCGTCGGTTCCACTGCGGATCGGAACCGGCCGTGACCCTGCTCCGGCCACGGTACTTTAGTGGGTCTCCGGTGCGGCGCGACAGCGCCGGATCTTTGGTTCGTTTTCAACAGCGCGACGCGACGACACCGCGTCTTGGTTCGTTTTCAACGTCGCCGCGCTCCTCCCCCTTTCCTTATCAAAATTCCTCGCGGTGCTTCGGCACCACGTTGCCTTGATCGCCACAACAAAACCAACAACCAAAAAAAAGGGGAGGAGTGTCAGCCGTGTTCGTGCGGTCCAACCTCCTCCCGTTATCACGATAATAGGCGGTTCAAAGAAAAGGAGAAGATACAGAAGATTTCACGAACTAACAAATAAAATAAATCCCTACCACAATGCTGTCGTCGAACGAGTGTTCGTCGCGGAATTAACCATCGCGGAAGAAGAGGTCCTCCGCGGAAGAAGAAGATCGCCACAGAAGAATAGAATTGTCGTTGGCATTAGGTGATCTCTGAGGAAGGCGTCACTCGCCGTCGTCCGCCGTCGGAGATTGGAGTTCTTCGTCGGCGGTGGTGCGTTCTTTGCGTTCTTCATCGGCGGTGGTGAGTTCTTCGCATTCTTCATCGAAGAATGAAGAATATTCTCTTTTTCTCCCAAAGGTTTAACACAACACAAACCCCCAACAATAATAAAATAAGTCCTCTTCTTATTTTATTATCAACTTAAGAATTTGAAAATCGAAAGATAAGAAACGAACAATTAATTTGAAGAATTAATTGTAACAATTTAACTGCCCAATTTAATGTGGCATTTCTTAACCAGAAAAACGCAAGGTTGACTTTCATTAAATAGGGGGTTTGCTGGTGCGTTACTTAGGAGGGAAGAAACAGTGATGCTCATGCGGGCCGCACCTCACAAATAGCCTACCATGTGGGTAGGATATCATGGGTCCCACTTTATCCGCTTAACTTAGCTTAAGTGGCTTTAAGTGAAATAAAATAAAGTTGTCGCACCACTTTATTTTATTTCTTAACTTAACCCAAAAAATTAAAAACCACACCTAAGCAAACACAACTCCAGAAAAGGTGTTTCTAAGAAAATATCGGCGCTGCGATTCCATCGGTGCCCTCAGAATTCGATTCTGAGTAACGGTTCAAAAGTTAGAAAACCCCACTCGTTCGTTCACTGAGCGTACCCGAGATAAACTTCGGAAAATGATTCCGGGCACACCGGGACTCAGAATCTGGTGCCTTCAGAAACTGTGTTCTTTTAAAATTCCCAAGAAAATTAAAAAAAAAATTTCTTTTAATTTTACGGGTCTTTACATATATTATTCTTCCATCTAATAATACATATAGATATCTATAAACATGGTGTTTAAGTAAGGATGCACAATGTGTAGAGGTCTTCTGGAACCCTACCCATGTTGTTTGTCTATGCCTATATGCTTTGAGTTGTTATCGTGTGACAGCCCTTGTATACCTAGTCATGGCCATGTACACCTGGATGTGTCTGAGTACACAACTCTCCCTATGTAATGTGACCATGTCCATGAACCCGACCTAACTTTTACCATGCATCCTTCTAGATACATGATGATCTACCAGTATGGTTCATATGACATGTGATTGGTGTCACATGACATGTTATATTTTCTTCTCCATAGAAACCCTAGCCCTATAGGTAGGCCCCCACAAGGAGTGTGACCCCAGATTACATGCCGTGTAACCTGAAAAATTCCACATCCATCATGTTATTCTTCATATTTATTTATGCACTACTACTCCCATGATTCTAGATGAAAATTTTGGATCTGAGGGCATCTGACCCTACCTTCACTGGAGATCTGAATCTGAGATTCATATCTACTTCGAAATAGCACCATCGATCCACTCTGTCATCGCTGTGCATCGAAACGAGAAGAATATGAACTATTGGTCTGTTTGATCTACCTCCAATTGTCATCTACCATCATCAATACTTTATTTTACCCTTGATCATGAGATACTCTCATAATATTGATCTATTTCACCAAATAATGGTCGTAAAACAATCATATACCCAATATTCCTCAAATTGCAATCCAAAAAAATTGTGCTCAATGAACAGATGTAAAAACGGGGGAGAAATCCTTAAAACACATACTTGAGTAATGAACCTCAAACTTTTTTTGGCCTCAATCCATTGTTAAATAATTAGACAAATGAATAAGAAATAATCAATAATAGATAAATCTATTGTAGAAAAATCAACCATTAAATAAATTCTTATTCATGGAATTAATACATGTTTGATTGGTATAAAATAATGGTATGGAATCAAATAAATTAGACATCCTGACTAGAGTTTGTATTGATCACTAATGAATAATGGTCCTATGTTTCCATCTTTTGCAAGATCGATGAACTTTGTTGGTCTACAATCCTCAATCTAATCTCGATTCAGTGTTTTCTACCGAAAATCCTCCAAAATATCCTCTCTAATGACTCCTATAAATCCTTAGGTTATGAGATAAAACCTATAAATTAGTCATATCCATTTTTAAATATAGGATTCTACATTACTACATTAAATTAATGAAATAAATAAATAAATTATTTTTATTTTATTATTTTCACCCACAATAGAACATTATTTAAATGTCCGACGCCAACAAATATTATGTTGTGAATAGGGTAAATACCACACTATGAACTCACTATATGCCATATATTTTCCATCCAATCAATTATTCAAGAGTTGTTATACATTTTTTATAAAAAACACCTGTGCATGATATTAATATTTTTATTTTTTATAAAATTTAAATTTCAGGATCACCATGTATTAGAATACCATACCGTGTTGGTTCATACCTCAAAAAATAATCCATATAATATTATAAATTAATACATGAAAAATATAAGTTGTTAAATTCTCATCACCTTATTGATTTTTGTAATAAAAATTTAAAAACCTACTCAAAGAGATAAGGGAACTCATCTGGCATCAGGATATCTTGCTCTTAGGTTTACTCCTATAGATTCTCATGCTACCATTAGAAAAACACTGGGGGAATTTATCCGCCATGAAGATCATATCTAGATGATCCTGAATCTTCACTCCATACTTAGTAAAGGTATCCCCATCCTTTATATCTAGCTTTTCCAAGCCGATAAAATGTGATGAGTTGTGCATGTACCTCCTAAACTGCGACAAGTTGAAGGTTTCATGAAACAGGTCTAACTAAAAAATTATATCTAAGTGGTATTATACCTCACAATATGTATGTACGATTTGGAAATGGATAATGAATCTATGAGATATCTTACTACCCCAACCAAATATCCATAATTTATTTAGATGTGAGACTCTCAAGAACACATGGTCTCCCTTTACAAACTTCAGAGGTCTCCATCATCAGTCCATATAGGAATTATGATGGATCTATATAGTCCTCATCCACTATTGGATGACATGAACCTTACCTATAGTAGATCACAATAATTATGGACCCATGAGAACTAATTCACCGTAATCAATCCAATAAAGTGGTGACTTATAGGATTGCCTATACAAGTCCTCAAATGGTGCCATATCAATGGTTTAATGGTATCTATTATTTTATGGAAACTCCATTAAGGGTATATGTTCCTAAAAAATATAGAAAAAGTGCATCATGAAATCCTACAACATGTTCTCTAGGACTTGGATATTCTACTCAGTCTAGCCATATTTTTTTGGGTTGAAACGCCATACTCAAATGCAACTGGGTCCTGAAGAACTCCTAAAAACCTCTAAAAAATCAAGATGTGAAGCACACATCATGGAATGAAATGATCATCAAGGGAACTCCATGGAGCTGGAATAGATCTTACATGTACAGGAATCCCAATCTCTCTACTAAACTCAACTCTTGAAGGTCTAGTAAGTGAGATGACTTGGTGAGTTGATCTACAATCAATAATATGGCATCATTCCTCTATACATACGCAGTAAACCTATCATGAAGTTCAATAATATCCCATCCCACTTTCACTTACGAATCTCAATGTGTTGAGATAAACCCACTAGAACACAGTTCTCATCTTTCACTTGCTAAAAATTGAGGCATCAAGAGAGAAACTCTACAACACCTCTATTCAATCATGTACACCAAAAATGATGACATAGGTCCATTTACATATTCTCTAATAATGGATGTACTACCAAAGGGGATGTTTGAAACTCCCTTATCACCTCCTCCTGCAACATCACTGGTACCATCACCCATCCTATTAAAAGGATAACATTATCCCCACTTTTAAAAAATTAATTAGAAGCAAATATAGTGGATATTTGAGTATGTAAGGTCTCAAAGTCAGTATCCCTATGCTGAGATTCCATAACACACTGTAAAAGAGGTCATGTAAGAACCATCTACTGAAGATACAAAGAATAATTCCTATCTACTAAGGAAAACTACAATGACCCCAACTACTATGAATCCTTATCGAATAACTAATATCAATATCTTATAATGAGAGAATCTACCACCACATTCCCCTTTCCAAGAGTACATAATATCTCAAAGTCATAGTCCTAGTTTAACTATAGCCATAAAATATATCTCAAGTTAAAATCCATCTGATAGATAATTATCTTGAGAATATTGTGGTCAGAGTTGATGATAAACCACTCAACCATAAGGTAGTGCTGCCACATCTTCAGGGTATAAACTACAACATCTAGCTTAAGACCATGGGTTGTGTAATTTTACTCATGCGATCTCAACATCGTATACCCATAGACAATCACTTCCTTCCCCTACATCACAACATGACCATGTTTGGTCCCTGAGGCATCACATAACACTATGTACTAAACACCCTCCTCCAGCAATATCATGATGGAGGCACTTGTAAACCTCTACCTAAAATATTGAAAATAATACTAAAACTTTTACATCCATACAAAAAGGTACCCCTTTTTGGTCCATGATGTAAACGGTTCTCCAACTCTAGATAAATCATGTACAATTCTATGATATCACTCTACAAAACAAAGGAAACACTACACTGTGATAACACTCTTAGGTAGATCCTAAACTAGAACTACCTCAACCTTCACTTGACCCACGACAACTTCTGCCTATAAAATGATGTGTCTAAGGAACTGGACCTATTGAATCCAAAAATAACACTTAAATATCTTCCTATAAATCCATTTCTCTCAATGTGCTTCTAGGACCATCCTCAAGTGTCTTGTGTGATCCTCCTCAGACACTAAGTACACTAAGATATTATCGATTAAGACCACCAAAAACAGGTCTAAAAAATAATGAAATATCTAGTTCATGAGTCCAATGAATACTACTAAGTCATTAATTACACTAAAAGGTATCACCAAGCACTCATAGTGATTGTAGAGACATCTAAATGTTGTCATCATTATATCTTTATAATGTACTCACAGCCGGTGATAGCCTGATATAAGGTTAATAATGGAGAACCATAATCCCCATCTTAAATGATTTAATATGCCATAAATACTCAGTAGTGGATATTTATTCATAATGGCCACTTTGTTCAAGCATCAATAATCCACACATAACCTCAAGAACCCATATGAATACTTAGAGAAAAAATTGGGACTACCCAGGGGAAAAAAGTCTCAAAAATACCTTCGTATGAAATTCGTCCAACCACAAGCTTAGATCACGAAGATCTATTGGATCCATCCAATATGAAAGTGCAAATATCAGGGCCTTACTAAGATGTAAGTCAATATAGAAGTATAAATATAGATAGGGAGGAAATCCTAGAACATGCTCAGGAAAGACATCCTCACACTCCACCACCCCCACCACCATCACCACCACTGGAAACTAGTATCCCATAACATCTACTGATCTAAAATTCATTATAGATAACTAGTGAATAATTTAATACACCATTCTATGCCTAATTCCATCCTTATTCGCTAGGGTTTCCTTTTTACCCACAAAGGAAAACCTCATTCGATCACCACAGACACACCACATCCTCAACCTAAAATAGTCAATCTGGGCATGAACTATTGATAACCAGTCCATACCAAATATGAAATCATAAGGACTCATCATTGCTAAAAATATATCCCATTCAAAGCTATCACCTCCAAGTGTTAGATCATACTATCATTAGAAGTGTGAAATCACAGAGTCACCTCCTCTCGGAGTCTCCAAGTATAAGGGTTGAGCCAATGGATCAACCGGGATCTCTATGTCTTGAACCAGAGAAGTGGTAATAAAGTAATGAATCACACTTGTGTCTATACATACCACATATATGGTAGAAAAGAAATATATAATACCTTGTATCATCTCTATAGCCTCAATTTCATAGGCCTCTATAGCCTACCGCCATCCTCATCCCTAAATACCATCACTGTAAGCATTTTCAACCACCTAGGGGTGGTGGTGGAAATTAGTCAAACCTTAGACCACCTCCTAATGCTCTACGTACCACTTTTCCACATCATACACAGTGTGTAACTCTTTTATAATTCCCCTATATCTACCTAATTGGTCCCTCAACCATTTCTCGATTAGATTTACGATAGTTTGGACAATACCATTAAATAT
The DNA here is from genome assembly GCA_963277665.1 of Viscum album. Classification (NCBI taxonomy): domain Eukaryota; kingdom Viridiplantae; phylum Streptophyta; class Magnoliopsida; order Santalales; family Viscaceae; genus Viscum; species Viscum album. The sequence goes on along the minus strand of OY728153.1, from coordinate 1,769,796,459 downwards.
TTTCTTAACTATCGTAGGAGAAACATCACCTCTCCATCGGCTTACTCAATCCATCCTGAGACCCTTGTACCACTAATAATCTATCATGGGATTTTATCTTGAAGATTATAATAGGCCTAGATCCCATGAAGTATTGTAGGCTACCTTTTTCTCAGGTCACAACTGTTGGTTTTCCACTACCATCACCCACTATCAACATATGCTCTACCAGGAAGCTACCGACTACTAAGGGCCGCTCAATCACTCCAACATAGGTGGTATATCAAATATATATAATTGGAGACCAAATATTTCAATGGATTCCCTTCTCAAAGGTATGTACTATGAAGATTATATCTCAAACCATATACATAGAGTAATATGGGTGCTTAGTAAACCTCTCCTAATACTCTTCCATGGTAAAACTTCCATGTTTTAGATACAAACGCTCCTGGATGTGAATTGATCATAGTGTGACTAGATAAAACTCTTACCTGAGGGGATTATCAATGTATGACTAGGAGAGTGTTGTCTCATCATGTGACTGAGTGATTAGACCCTACCATTTCCCAACTTATCCCTAAAGAAGACTCACCATGATGAATGCTATCTGATTTGATGGTATCCTCACTAGGAGAAAAACTTGAGTGGATGACTCTAAGCATTCATCAACCACCCTGGGGTCGGGATCAAATAGAAACCTGGGAGGTCATTGGCTTTTAAACTCATTTATCACACTTAGCCAGTGTGCATCCTCATCCAGTCCTGTCATCGCTAATATATTCTCAACGGATGGTGGTATATCTAGTAAAGAACATGGAGGTACTATCTTGTTCACATGAACCTATACTGAAGCCTCATCAATAGGAATATCATTATCATTATCACATTGTGAAATATTTTCTAGATATCTTCATAGAGACATCCAAAAATAAATAAGATGTACCAAAATGAAAGAGTATATCTAGGGAGCCGGCTCAAGAAGGGCATGGAAACCACAACCCATTCTTATATAATTCATGTACCAATTTTTTCCCTGAAACCATTGTCTACATGTACTGAGTCAAAAAGAAGTTGGAAAATGGATAAACATTTTCCACATCCACACCGGGGTCCTTGGATAGAAATATGAACTCAAAAAACATTAACACTATTTCAAAAAAATCCAAATTATTTGTGTAGGATCCATTCCAAAGGTAGAACCAAGTCCTCTAACACCACTCTATCGGAACCTGACCCACTAGGTCATAACTTGTGACTACCCCAATATAACCTCCAACTGGACAAGGCCTGGTGAACCGTTACAAGTATTCATATCCAACACATGGAAGGCATTATACTAATGTACATGTACACACAGAAGCACACATCTCCAAGACCAAACATTGATGAAGTGTTAAACTATTTTTAATTGAGTATTAATATTGTTTTGATAAATCACTATATCACCACAGTTAATTAAATTCACTATAGTTTAAATATAATATCTTTCATTTTCTTGTTATAATATTATTTTTCATCAGTAGTTGTTTATTTTACTTTATACTCTTTATATTGTTTTTTGATAGGTTTTATAAAAATTATGGTCCTCTAAACAAGTCCATTAGGTTGTCCCTTTAACAACACTTAGGGGGACCTAGAGGTTAACCAGTGTGGGGTCCATCCCTCGAGGCCCACACAGATCACGGGTCTTGCATAGTGCAATCATTACTCATCTAGGCTCATTTATAAGTCTTGTGCACATGCATGGTTTGGGGTAGGTCACCCCACTAGGCTAGTGTGTAAGTACTACTCAAATGGATCAGGGGTTACGAGTCCCGATCCCCTGTTGATAGATCAAGGAGTGCCTATTGAGTATTGAATGATATACCATCCACCCTTGAAATTGGACATGTTTTTTTACTATTAATCTACTTTAAAAAAATGGACGTGATATTGACCATCTGATACTTCTTTCTCAACCATTAATTAATTATTCAATCTCCCACATGTGTTGTTCTTCCTCCTATACATTACCTATTTGAATAATTTCATAGTTTTATTCCTTGACCTTTATCCTATCTCTATTACTCCAATTCCTATCACATGAATCACCAAAAAATCAAACCAACCTTTTGTTTTCATTCCTATCTAGTGGTACTTGTTCAACTTTTCATTTCGTTTAATGTTGTTGTTCAAGTCTAGTGTTTCGTCTCATATATTCATTCAAGTTTCATCTGTAAGGTATTCTTCTGAAAGCTTCCCACTGCCTACATGGGATTCTTATCTACTTATAAGCATCCCTTATTAGTTTATCAATGGTGATTCATGAATCACCATTAGAATCAAAGGAGAGTCGAGTCACCATCACACACCAACGGTGACTATAGTCACCTTTGAAACCCAATAGTGTGTTAGTGATCCACCATTGATTTAGAATGGTGAGTAATGATCCACTGTCACATTTCAATGGCGAGTCATTTTACTCACCATTGGACATCAATAGTGGGTCATTTCTTCCCTCTTCTGGTTTCTTATTTTTGGTGGAAGGATCTTCTTCAAGATCCAACATGAGATCTTAAATTTTCTTTCAAGTGTAGTGATTTATTCTTTATGTTGGAATTTGTTTTCTGATTTTTTATTATAAGTTTTATTCTTCTATTTTTCTTCTTTTTTATCACCAGATTCTTCATGTTATTTTTTTGTTAGTCACCATTGTAAATTTCCAAAGGTAGGTCCTGAGTCACTGATGGACATCTAAAATGGTGAGCCATGAGTCACTATTGGATTTCTATTGGCAAAAATTTCTTTATTTCTTCTTCTGAAGACTTTGGTTTCTAAGTGATGTGTAATTTTTTTTCAGTTGGATATATTTTTTCTTGAAATATCCATGATAGAATTTTCACTATTTTAAATAGTAAGTCATGAGACATTGCTCCCTATTTTTACTGGTAGGTCACATGTCACCACTCTATGATTTCAAAGGTAGCTAAAATTAAGCCATGATTAGTTAAAAAATGCTTCTAAAATTTTTGTTTCCTTTTTTTATTCATATTGATGAAATAAATTTCTTTCTTAATTTTTTTATTATTTTATTTTAAAATAATAATTTTAATAGTGTATAAAAATTAATTATTATATTGTTTTATATAATGTTGTTCATGGAGTTTGATACTCATGCAATGCTCTGTTTCTATAACATTCTTCTTTCTTAACATTCTGGAAGATTATATATTTATTTCAATTATTTTATAATTGTTATTTGTTTAAAATAGATTTATTTAACATATTGATTGTTTTATATCAATATCTAATGAATAAATATAAATCTCATTTGTTCTATGCTTTTCAGCATGACTTTAACAAACAAAGGTCACAATAATTTTATTCTATTTTTATACAGTAAAAAATGTCACACCTATATTGGAGATGAATACAATACCAATGTATTTTTCTTTAATGATCAAGAGATCTCTTCAAGGATAAATAACATATGCTAGTAAAGATAATTCTATGGATATTTGATGATAAAATTTCCACTGCTTGGAATTAATCAAGAAACTTATTTGAATTATTTTATTTTGTTGTGATCACTAAAAATCTTCACCACTTTCATCTTCCACAACTATAGTAATCAAGGAACTTGTTCTACACCAAATTTCAAGATCATATGCTTACTTGTTGTTTTTAAATTTTTGTGTTATTTCTCTGTTTTAATTCTTCATACCATCTTCTTTTCCTCTAGAGTTTGGTTTAAGATTTTACCATAAAAAATATTTCTCACTGGGTTATTTCTTCTATAAAAAAGTAAGGTTATGTTTTTCCTCCCTTACAAAAGGAAGGTAGGTTTTGAATCCTTCAAATTTCAGGGGTTATACCACCTATTGTGAAAATGGTATATTTAATCTGTATGTAATTGGGTTATCACTCCCTTTCAAAAGTAATGATCTAGTTATTACGAAACTCATTGAATAGTAGAGGAGATTGATGATAGGACTAGGATCTTGGTGATCTAAACCTCTATAAAACATTGCATGTCATCTGTTTTTATTTCTGCTAAATTTTTAACAATTCTTTAACTCTGATAAATTATTATCTATTTTAGAAATTCAAAAAATGACTATTCACCCCCTCTAGTCACTACTTCTATACCAAGGGACAAATCAATTAGTATCATTGGATTTTTCCTTTTTAAGGATTTTGTTGTAGTTATTTTTATCTCTTTTTTATCTAAAAATTATATTAGACTTAAAATTCTATAGAAAAGATCCATTTATTTGTTATAGAATGTCCTGATTTTGAGATGTTGAATCCCATTTGGCCACCCCGCTTCAATGGAAGTGACTACGCTTTCTATAAGGACATAATAAAGGAATTTCTTAAAAATATATTTCTTGATTATTGGGATATAATGTAAAAACCATATAAACTCACTGATGTAGATTTAGAAACTGTCACTTGTAATAATGGTACCAAACATGTTTTAAATCACAAAGCTATGAATTACTTATAATGTTTTCTATGTAGAAAAATGTATTGTCATATTTTATCCTACAAAATTGTTTCAGATATCTATATGAATTTAAAATTCACTCATCAAGGAACTTATAAGTTGAAAAGAACCATGCCATGTATTCAAAATGCTAAGTTTCAGAAATTCTGAATGACTAATCAAGAAATCATAAATGATATTTATAATAGACTCACTAAAACCTTTAAATAGTATTATTTCACTCCGAGAGACCATAAATAATTAATCTATCATAAAAAATTTTGTTGATATTTACCCAAGATACGACCTTCAAATAAAGTTTCTATAAAAGAAATTAAGGATTTCATTGAATATTCAATGGATGAGTTGATAAGATCGCTTCTTTAATAAGACATAAAAATGAAGAATGACAATAATGATGACCATGATAAAAGGAAAGGTATATAATTTAAACCAAAAATAAATGCTATTTCTAATTCCACTATCATTGAGTTACAGTAAATTCATAAGGATTAAATTTTACATTTCACCAAAGGAGTTTACAAGTACATGAAGGGTAAGAGAGGATTTAAGATGCATCCTAGAAGACATCATAAAAAGGAAGAATGAAAGTGTAGTAAAAGAGGTAAAAGTAGTAAATATGATTTTTACAAATTAATATGATATGAGTGTAGGAAGAAAGTGAATATAAAATCATATTTTCCCATATTAAAACAAGATGGAAAAGAAAAGCAATACAAGATTGAGAAAATAAAGGCATATCACAAAGGATGGAGTTTTCCAGAAGAATAAGACTCAAGTATTATTGTTTCTGAAAGTGAAAAAAAATCTTAAAATATATGTTTGATGGATACAACTATATATTAGGTACACATTGATTATAATTTCAGTACTGGTTATGAATCAGATATTGTAAATGAAGTTAAAGAATTAACTGTTCAAAATGAAAAATTTTAAAGTGGTATCTTGGGAATGGATGAACTATATAGGGAATTAAAAAGAGAAAATAACAATATTAAAGAAGAAAATAAAAAAATTAATGATTTTTTAAGTAATAGAGAGGATAAATAGGTTATAGATTTTGAATGTTCCAAAGGTAAATATTTGAATATAAAAATAAATTTTTTCTTATAAAAAACCGATTATTATCAAGAGAGAAGATTCAAATTATTTTGTGAGATTTTTTATAAAATTAAAAAGGAATATAAGAATATTAAACATAAAAATAAGAAATGAAACTTTTTTGGACCATGTTCTAATGTGAAAATATGTGATGACTAGGATGTTATTCATAAAGAGAATAAAAACCTTAAAAGGGAAATTACTGGATTATTAGAAACCATGTCTATTTTTGTTCGAGGATAAGAGAAATTTGATAAGATAATGGATATGGAAAATACAAAAAATGATAAAACAGGTTTTGACTATAGTAAATAGGTTACTAAGATTTATAAAACTATTTTTAAAGGCACAAATTGTAATATTTTAAATGTTACTTATTTTAGATGTAAAATAATAAGAAATTATGAAAACGAATGTTCTTTTAAGTTTACTCAGTATTTAGGCTATAAGAAGAGTTTCAATTATAAAAATATTTCTTCTAGACTACACTATAATAAATGTCTCAAATCAGTATGGGAAACTAAAATCATTGATACTAATCTAGTTGGATCCAAACTAGTCTTGGTACCAAAACAACCATCTACTTTATTAGTTTTGTAGGAATCCTTGAAGAATTCTAAAGTGACCTGGTATATGGACAATGGGTCCCCCAGGAACATGATGTGTGTAATTTCTAACTTGTTATATTTTAACTCTTGTGATGGAGGTACTGTCACTTTGGGTGATAATTTTGAAGGAATGTTTAAAGGTTTTAGAGAATTAGGTATATTAACTTATATTATAATTTCTAAAGAACTATTTTTAGAGGTATTAAAAAAATTTAATTATCATATCACAACTTTGTGATGATGGTATGAGTGTAAAATTTAAAAATAAAAAATTTCTTATTTACAAAGATAATACTCTTTTACTTTATATTAATAGAAAAGAAAAAATATATTCTATTGGTTTTTTAGTACATACCCATTAAAATGTAAAATGGTTAAATGTTGTAGATACAGATCATATTATCTGGCACAATAGGTTGGGACATGTTCATATTAAAACATTGTTCAAGTTGGATAAATATGAACATGATTGGTAACTTAAAAAATTTAGTACATGAAATTATCATTTATGTGATTATTGACTAAAATGTAAGTAGCACAACGAGTCATTCAGATCTATTAATGTGGTATATACTACTATATTCTTATAAATGCTTCATATTTATCTTTTTATACCCATGATAACTATAAGTTTATGTTCTAAAATACATGTTTTTATAATTGTATATGATTTTAGTTGATTTACTTGGACCATGTTATTATCACATAAATTTAAAACCATAAACAAGTTTGTTAATTTATGTAAAAAAATTCAAAAAAAGAAAGGTTATTCAATTTATTATATTATAAGTGATAAAGGAAGAGAGTTTTTTAACATATAATTTGAAAAATTCTTTGAAACTAGTGGACTTATTCATAATTTTTCCACCCCTATAACACCACAACAAAATGGTGTCGTTGATAGGAAAAACAAAACTATTTATGAAATATGGATAATAATGGAAAATGAATTCAACCATCCAATTTTTTTGGGGGATTAATAAGTTAATAGTTATTATAATATCTTAAATAGAGTTTACATCAGACCTTTGTTAAATAAAACTCTCTTTGAACCATTTAAGCATAAGAAACCCAAAATTGATTATTTTAATGTTTTTAGATGTAGATTCTATATTTTAAATACTAAAGATAATAAAGAAAGATTTTATTTTAAAAGTGATAAAGGTATATATTTAGGATACTCTAATAATAGTTAGACTTATATAATATATAATAAAAGAATTATGATAATGGAAGAATCTGTGCATGTTATGTTTATTGAAAATATTGAAAAATAGAATAATGATTATGTTGATAATGATGAAGATTTAAATAATTGAACTTTGATGAAGATAAAGCTGAAAATAACAATGCATCCATTATATGGGAGTATATTTAATCTCAATATGATCATTTAATATGGAAAGATCACAAATATCACTCTTTAGAAAATGTTATAGGAAATGTTGAATCTAGAATTAGGATAAGAAAATATGTTTTAATTTTATATGCTAATTATTTCATTCTAGCTAATTTTGTTCCTATTAATATTAAATATTCTTCAAAAGATTATAACTAGAAAAATGCTATGCATGATGAACTTGGCTAGTTTGATATAAATAACGTGTGGAATCTAGTTGATTTACCAAATGATACACTATCTATAGTAAACAAATTGAATTTTAAAAATAATTTTTATGATTCTGGTGATATAGTTAAAAATAAATAAGGATTAATTTCCCAAGGTTATCATCAATAATAATTAATTTATTATCAAGATTAATTTAGAATAGTTTCTATATTATAATCCATTTGAATTTTATTACCTTTTCAAGTTTTTCAAGTTTTAAAAATTTTCAAATTGATGTGAGAATTTCCTTTTAAAATGGATTAATTTCAATATAAGTTTTTGTAGAAAAACCAACTAGTTTGAAAAATAACGAATTTTCAACTTATGTTTTCAAACACTCTAAAGATTTATATAATATTAATAAAGATCCTTGTTCTTGGTATGAAATATTAACTCTGTTTTTAATTAAAAACTATTTTTTAAAGGTATGGTTGATCAAACCTTATTTATGAAAATAATTTCAAATGATATTCTGATCATAAAACTTTATGCTAATGATATTATTTTTGGTTCTATAAATGATAAACATAGGAATGAGTTTTCAAAATTAATGAAAAATGAATTTTTTATGAGACTAACAGTGGAATTAAAATTTTCTATTATTTTAAAAATTAATGAAAGGAAAGACGGTATTTTATTAAATCAAGCTATGTATTCCAAATAACTTGTAAATTTTTATGGACATGATTCTTGTAAAACTATGAGAACCCCTATGATAACAAACTCTAAACTAGATGTGGATGAATCTAGAAAGTCTATTAGTGATAATTTGTATAGAGGCATGAGACAAACCATTTTTATCTTATTTATTTTATGAAAAATATTTTGTTTTCTATTTGTATGTGTGCTAGATACCAGTCAAACCCCAAATAAATTCATCTTAAAGCTATTAAAAGTGTACTAAGATATATCAAGGGTACAGTTTGTACTGGAATATTTCATTATAATGAGAATTATTTGGATTTACAGTCTTACTATGATTCTAAATTTATAGGTTTTAGACTTGATTGGAAAAGCACTACTGGTATATGTCATTTTTTTAGGAAAAAGGTTAATTTCATGGATCTTTAAGAAACAAATTTCACTAGAACTATCAATAGAAGAGGCTGAATATGTTACTAGTACTATTTTCTATTCATGTATTATTTGTAAAAATAAAAATTTGTATGATTTTAATATTAGTATTGATAAAATCCTGATAAAATTTGACAACACTAGTGTTATTTCAATTTATGAAAACCCTTTTCAACACTCTAGAACTTGACACATTGAAGTCAGATTTCATTTTATTAGAGTTCATTTAAATAAAGAAGATATATATTTAGAAATTTTTCCTATTGAGAAACAATTAGCTAATATATTTAATAACCCTTATATTCTATTAAATTTGAGAAAATTAAATTTGAATTGGGTATATTAGAAGCTTAAAATCTCGGGTAGTATAATCCTTGTGCTCAATTGTTTTACATGAGTTATATATTTAACTATTATTTTTTACTATGATTAAACTAAAATTAGATCATATTTTTTTTAAAATGAATTGTTAAACCATAACTCCATATTAATTTTTCTATCTTTGAATATTTTATTTTTTAGTTTACTCTCATGATAATATTTAACATTGTTACCTTTATATTAATTTATTTTATTTAAAATGGAGTCTATTTGTTTATATAAAACTTTACTTTTTGATAAAATTTAAAAAGGGGGAGAATATTTGTGAATATTTAATAGATTATTTGAAAAGGTGTTTGAAATTTAATAAATATTATGTTTTTTCATTTACAAAAAGGGAGAGATTGTTTTTAATTGAGGATTAATATTTTTTTGATAAATTACTCTATTGACAAAATTAATTAAACTTAGTATAGTTTAACAATAATATCTTTCATTTAGATGTTCTAATATTCTTTTTGATCATTGGTTTTTTTATTTTATATTCTTTATCATGTTATTTGTTAGGTGTTTCAAAAAATATTTCCCTCTAAACAAGTCCTTTAGGACAGCCTTTCAACCACACTTAGAAGGACCCGAAGGTCAATCCACTTGGGATGCCCATCCCCTGAGGCCAACACAAAGGATTGGTCCTGAATAGTGCCAACATAGATCATTATAGCCTGTGTATAAGGCCCCCACTTATGTATATTTTGGGCTAGGTCACCCTAGTAGACCTTGTTATAAGGACCCTTTGAATGGACATTGGTTTGTAGGTGTTGATTCCCAAATTAAAATCTTGGGGAGTTCCTATTACTTGTTGAATGATATAAAATTCACTCTCTATTTCACATAATCAATGTGGGACATGTTTTTCTTTTATTGTTCATCTTTTTTAAAAAACATGGACATGATCTCGACCAACCAATCCATATGATTTGAACCATTCATTCTTTATTTGATCACCTGTATGTATTATTCTTCCTCCCATGCATTCATGGTTTGAATTATTTCTTCATTTTCATCCTCATCCTTTGGAATATCTCTAATACACTAGGTACTATCATAAGAAACACTGACAAATCAAGATGAACCTATGTTTTCATGCTTATCTAGTGGCACATATTCAACCATTCAAGTTGTTTCAGGTTTCTATACTTGTCTGATGTTTCTTCTAATATCTTTATTCAAGTTTCAACTGTAATATCTTCTTATAAAATCTTACAATTTCCCACTTAGGATGATTGTCTATTTTAAAGATTCCCTATTTGGTTTCTTAAAGCTGAGTCATGATTCACTATTGGAATCAATGACAAGTTGAGTAATTGTTAGACACCAATAGTAAGTCACGTCACTATTATAACCCAATGGTGAATCAGCGACCCACCATTTATTTCCAAATTTGATTCATGATACACCACCATATTTAAATGGTGATTCATTTTCCTCACCACCAAACATTAATAGTGGGGCATTCCTTCCCTCTAATTGTTTCTTATTTTTGTTTACAGGAGCTTCTTCAAGCTCCAATAGAAGCTCTTACTCCTTCTTTCAATCATAATTATTTATTAATTTTTTTAAGTTGTTTTATTATTTTTTATCAGAAGTTTATTCTTCTATTTTTCTTTATGTTTATTATAATATAATTTAGATGATTTTTTTAGTGATTCACCATTGTAAATTTCCAATGGTAGGTCATGATTAACCATTGTACATCTACAATCGTGAGTCATGAGACACCATTATATTTCGAATGATATTTTTTATGATTCTCTTGAAGCCTTTGGTCACTATGTGATGTGGAACTAATTTAGTTATGGTTGCCTCTTTTATTTTTTTATTGAATTTTTAGTGATAGAAATTTCTTTTTTTAGAGGCAGCTAAAATTAATCCACCATTAGTTAAAAAAATATTTCAATATTTTTTATTTTTTTATTTTATTAATGTTGCTAAAAAATTTCTTAAGTGTTTTGTTATTTTATGTTGAAATAATAATTGAAAAAGGGTATAAAAATTAATCGTACCATTATTTTATTTACACTTGTTCATGCAGTTTTATACTTATTCAATGCTCATTTTTTACAAAATTATTCTTTCTTCACATTATGCAAGATTATATTTTTATTTCAATTGTTTTATAACTATGATTTTTTTACAAATGATACATTTAACATATTGATTATTTTAGATAAATATTTAATGAAGAAATATAAATCTCGTTTTTTCTATATTTTTTTATCATGACTTTAACAAACCAAGGTAACTATCATTTTATTATTTTTTTATACACAAACAAGTGTTGTTTATATATTGAATATGGATAAGCTCCAAAAGTTGTTTTCTTTAATGATGAATAAATATCTTCAAATATAAATAACATATACCAATGTAGGTAATTCTATGGATATATGAAGATAAAATATTTGATGTACTGAATTAATCAAGAATATTATTAGACTTTTATTGTTTTGTTTTTATCATTGAAAATCTTCATCACTTTCATCTTCCACCACTCGAGTGATCAAAGAACTTGAGTTACACCAATATTTGACATCATATTCTATGCTGTTGTTTTTAATTGTTTTTTATTTCTCCATTGTGATTCTTCATACCATATATTTTGCCTCTATATTTTAGTTTAATATTTTCACATCCAAAATATGTATTTTTGGGTAATTCTTCCCATCTAAAAGGAAGGTCGGTTTGCTCCTCCAAGAAAAAAAGGAAGGTTGGTTATGACTCCTTAAAAAGTTAGGGGTTATACCACAATGTGTGAAAATGGAACATTCATTTGTATATAATTGGTTTATCATCCCCTTTAAAAAGTGAGGATCTAGTTAATAACAGTCTCTTTACTGCATAGAGGATATTGATGAGAGGACTAGGATCTCGGTGATTCAATACTCTATAAAACTCATGTGTTATCTTTTTTATTTATACTTCATTTTTGACTCTGTTTGAACTATGATATAATAATATTTTTTAATAATTCAAAAAGAAATATTCACCCCCTCTAGTCACTACTACCATAATAAGGGACCTAGCAATAACAAATGAAAACAATGCATGCATACATTTATAATCCTAAAATCAAAGTACATCAATAATATTTTTTAAAGTGATAAAGGGGTCAAATACAAGCCAAAAAAATATGGAGAGTCAAACCTACTCAGAAGGAAGGGTCCACTATCAAATGAAACAACATAGAAAACACCTTAGTAATTCTATACCAAACTGCACAACACCATCTCCATGTCCCCAGGACAGTATCATAAGGGTACTAATATGCATAAGACATGACACATGTGGGAATAGATCCTTCAGGGGTGAGTATAAAAATACCCAGTAAGACACCCCCAATACACTAAACACCAAGAATATAGAGTATTAAACTTATAATATGAATATAAAAATAAAATAAAAACCTAGATATACTTAGGAAGGAACTGTGACTCTAGGTAGTCTGAAACAAACAACCAACCACATGATTTTTCTCGAAGATTATTGGAAATAATAATTCTATGATAACCCACTCCACAACCATGCTATCATAAAAAAAATCATATATATTTCATGATCATTGGATCCTACCGAAGAGAACTCACTGGTATCTAAAGATCTTTATACACAGATATGATATCATGCTTAGGACCATTGGGGGACACCAAAAAACTGATCTAGATCAACCTACTATATAGGGGACCAAATTCTAATGATATCATGAACCCTAAAAAGATGGACTTCTAAATAGAGGATAAAATCTTTGTATATGGAGGTCAAATTTATTCCCTAAACCCCACCTAGGGTATAGAATTAATTATAGGGGATCACACTACGACCTCACAGAGGGACACCATAAAATCTATCTAAGACTCATCCTCCAGTGGGGATCACAATCTCGAATTGTGGATGCATTTCCAAACTGTACTCTTGAGGGGATAGACCAGGGGAAAAAACTTAACTGATAATGGTCCAAAATGAGGAAACAAAGGTCTCTAAACACCCTAAAAGGGGGTACATGTCAGGTACTGGGCGGTACACGATGTGTCTAACCAACCTCTGGTATACCTATGTGATTTCTTTTGACAAGACATGTATATTTCCATATACACGATATGTAAGTAAGGATATAAGATTTGTATAGGTCTGCTTCCACCATATTTGTGCTACCTGTATATGCCTGTGTACTTCTGGCTATGCTCATGTTCCAACCTATGTGTACTTGGGTATTCTTGTTTACATAGTACATGTCCGAGTACACATATCTGCCCATGTACTATGACTGTGTCCATGTACATAACCTTCTTGTGCCTGTGTATCCGTTGAGATACATGATTATCTTATAGCTCATTCCACATGGTGTGTGAAGAGTGTCCCATGGTGTGTGATATTTTCTTCCCTATGGAAACCCTAATGTTGTAGTTGGGGCTCCACACATCATGTGATCCCGGATTACATGTCGCGTAACCTAGAAAATTCTAGAACCCTTAGATTCGTCTCTGTATCACCATCTACGCTTCCGCTAACATAATTATAACCGGGAATTGTGGATATAAGGTCTTATGACTCTCCTATCACCAACGATATGAATATAGGCTTCAAACCTTCTTGGAAAACACACCATTATTCCATGGCTTCACCACTGTACATCGATCTTGGATGAACGAGAACTATAGTTCTGTCTGATCTACCACTGATCATCTTGCATCGTCATCTATCCTTAATCAAACACTCGATAAAAAAAACAACCATTATATTGATCTATTTTAGTTAATAACAGTCAAACAATGTTCATATACCCGATATTCATCAAATGAAGAGCAAAAGAAATTTTCCCTAATTAACGCACGAAGAAATATGAGAGAAATCCATAAACCATAAAGATGAGGAGTGAAGCTCATCATTTTTTTCAATTATTCCTCGATATGTTATAAAATAATATGATTAATTAAGAGGTAATAATCAATTTATAAATAAAAATACTATAAAAAAACCTTCCATAAATGTGTGAATAAATTCTTGTTCCTTAAATCGATCCATGTTCAACTGGGATTAAAGTATGAGACGAAATCACATAAATCAAACATCCTATCTGAAGTTTGGATTAATAATTGATGAAGACCAGCCATTCATTTCCATCATTGGTGAGATCCATGAATTCCATTGGTGCCCAATCCTTGATATGATCTCGATCTGATGTCGTCTAATAATGATCCTCCAACAACTCTTCTCCAACGAATCCCATAAATCTCTAGGTTATGTAGATAACCATAGGGATTAGGAATAGATGTCTCTAAATATAGGATTCTAGGTTCCCGAATTGAAATAAATAGATTAAATTTATTTATTTTATTTTTTTCACATGGGATAACACTTTACCAAAATGTCCGACATCAATAAAAATTATTTCACACCTAGGGTAAAATGAAAACTTTGAAATCAATGACAACATCAGATTTATTATTTGAACCTCCATTTAGGAGTTATTTTACTTTTTCAGGAAAAAATCACTTGCATGATATTATTTTTTTGTAAATATCAATTTTGTGCTCATCAGGCCTTGGAATCTCATGCTGTCTCAGGTCCTAACTCTGAAAATAATCTGTATAATATTCTAAAGTAATACAAGAAAAAAATAAGAGTATTTAAAGAAAAGTGTCCATTAAAAGTATCTATTTTGAGACTAATGTTATAAGTTTCTAATTAAATTCATTTAATAAGTATTATAATGAAAACATATGGCATTATCACTTAGTTTTAATCTAGATTAACCTGATTTACCCTTTAATGAGGTAATAAATTTTACCACAATTACTATTCATATTGAAAAAATTAAAAGTGGTCTATTTAACAAATTTTAACCTCATGATTCCAAATATGGATTAAATTTTATCAAATTCAATACATATAAGTGGTATAAATTAATTTTAAAATAAGTGCATGAAATGTAACAAAAACGTTTTTTTAGAAAAATATATTTTTAAGCCTAATAATTAGTTTATTCTAATATTATTCTCAAATAAATATTAAATCAATGAAAAAATATTTTATTGAAAATATAATATATAAAATTCATAAAAATTATTCACAAATTATTATTAATTTAATTTATTAAGATAAAAATACATTACATTTCCAAAAATAGTTTTTCAAAAAATATATTCCTTTTTCTTTTAATTGATTTTTATTTTAATTTAAAATCAATTGATAATTTATGAACTTATTTTATACATATATAACCATAAATGTTTCTTAATTTAGTTATTATTATTCATAACTACAAATTTAATGGATAAGTTATATTGATCATGTAATATTTTATTAATATACCGTGGTTCATCTATACTCAATGATGCATGTAACACAAGCTATCAAATCTATTAAATTTATTTAGAAAAATATATTTCATAAAGTATTTGGGTGTTACAATATACCCCCCCTAAAAATGAATTTATGCCAAAAAATTATTCACTATGAGAAAAATAAATAAGATTATCTTTATTTCATTACATCCTTAGGTTCCTATAAAACTTCTTCAAATTTTTGATTTCTCCAGAGAAATTTCACTAGGTGAGTAGTCCTATTATGTATGACTTTATCTCTATGATCCAATATTTATAATAGTTTTTTTAATAATAAATATCATGTTCCAATGTTATGGCCTAAAAATTTAGTACATTTGGGTAATCAGGTATTTATTTCCTCAGGAGAGATACATGGAACACATCCGGGTCTAAGGAGAGGTTTGTTGGAAGGGCTAAGTGATAAGCTACCATACATACTTAATTAAGAATCACTAAAGGAAAAATATACCTAGGGATGATATTTCCATTCTCTCAAAATCTCATAACCTTATTCCATGAATAAATTCATAAAAAAACTTCTCATTAATTTTAAATTCCAGGTGATCCTGTTTATTTTTGGTATAACATTTTTGTAGACTCTAAGATGCCTTGATGTGATGCAGAATAAATATAACTTTCTCTATTATTTCCTCACCTATCATAGATCCAAATAGCTTTATTTCTCTAATATCATCCTTTGGTTATTATTTTATCAATTTACACTTCACCTATTACTATAAAAAATAAATATTCAAGAATATATTTTTTTCTCTAAAGAACTAAAATTATATTTTAAAAAATCATAAGATCCATAAGTCATTCATTATACCACTAAATATTTATCAAAACAAAAATGGATAACACAAGTTTTGCATTAAAATCCAAGATCCAACTTAATCCATTCTATAAATAGTTAACCTTAACGATCCATCCAAATATGACTGACTAAAATTGATTCTGAAAGCTTAAATTTTTTTGATCTCATATCATTCCACAATCAACATAATGATAATTTTGAAATAATTTATATCACCCATAAAGTATCATAAAAAAATGTATATAACATAATAATTTCCAAATATGAGGTTATAATAAAATTATATATGCTTACAAAAGTTAATTCACATTTTATTCCTTAAAAATCACATTTCTTAACTAAAAACATTTTCTTTAGAATTATGGGTTATCCTTGAACTAAAATATTGTCATAACTTGATCCAAAATATCATATGTGATTTATTTATTCTAGAATATATGTAGAGTGAGCTAATAAATGATCATAAATACATAAAATTTTACTTAATTATTAACAATAACATATCCATAGGTCACATTCACACAAAATTCAACATGAGATCCCCAACCCTAGAGCGGGGGATTAATTTTCCCTAATTATCTTGAGTCACTTAAACAATTGTGATTTCACAGGCGTTAACTTTTTCCCCTAACTTGAAAGGTTTGTATAGATTAGAATCCTCATTATCCCTGGGATTATGACACTTATTCAAATAATTCCCAAACACCTTTTATTTATATCACTAGAGTGTGAGTGGTTCTTTTTGTGATTCTTTCATTCTATTCACATCATTAGAATACATATTCCCATAAATTAGGAATTCTATTTCCCGATGAACAACCTTTATATAAATAAATCATTTACCATTTACCTCAATACAATTTATCAATGTTTCTTTACACAATTTGAGCATTAAGGAAGGATCATCTTCTTCTCTCCATGGTTTTTAGAATTTCCGATGAATTATAGATTTCTTTTATTATCAAAATAATGAGATTTATGGGTAAATAAAATCTTCATATCCACCTTGATGGCATGCCAAATGATTTATTCAAATATTCTGAAGTACCTTATTTATAATTCCATAAATAGACTTGGTTTTAAGCCACCAAATAAGAAATCAAACTTACATTCAGGTTGGATGATAATTCCATAAGCGTACATCACAATTATTGTAAAATTTTCCTCAAAGGTACCAATATATTCATCATCCTTCTGCTTTATCTCAAGGAAATCCTTATCAATTTTCTTATAAAAAAAATACTATGAAAGTACATACTAAAAAATATCCTCTTAAACTCATTCCACTCTATAGAGTCAATTTGTTTTCATTCCATTGTGTTCTTGATAAGAGTCCAACATTGAACCACTCAACCATACAAATTTTAGACAACAAAAAATGAATTTTTCAAGTTATAACACTAGATAATGTAAAAAATATTTTCAATGGTAATGATCCATTTTTCAAAAACTAGTGGATCGACAGAAACATTGAAATAAGGTGAATATTTCCTCATGAAAGAATCAAAAAAATGTTTTACTTTCATTTTCTCATTTGGAAGTTCATCATGATTAATATCTTGAGAATGTTGTGTGTGCATAAAAATGATATTTTTATCCCATATCCAATAACATTTGGTTGATCATGGGGAATAATTGTATTGTATATCACATTCAACATTAACACAATTCCATCGGTTTCTAAGCATCAACTAAAACTAAAATGAAGTGTGTGAAAAACAATAATCATAGTGAAAACTATATAATCATGAAAAATAACTTATAGGATGCCTAAATCATGAAACCTTCTTATATAAAACCTTTTGTTTAATATAGGCCATTCATGATTATAACCCAATATTTAATATTTTATCTTATACTTAGACATATCCCCAGGGATCTTCCAAAAGTTATACCATCCTAGTTTCCAATGGAGAACTAAAAATTGATCCGATACCCACTATAGAGACCCATACTTTTTATACATATAATTCTCATATTAATAGATGAATATTAATTATATAACATTACAATTCACACCAAAATTGTATAGGTTTAGAAACTTTGGAAACTTGGACACAAAAAAATGGTTCATAAAATATTCACATCATCTCCCACTATGTTATTCATAACTATCACTATTTTTATAAATATCATACTTATTAAACTTATTCATAACATTAGTAAATGAAACAAAGGAAAGGGTGAGATCAGATGCTCAATAAGGATAAATAAGGGAGATAACAACGATCACTTTATCATAATATGAAAAGAAGGGTATGTAAACATGATCATAACATTTAAAATCATACCCTGCATATCATAGATCATAATCCTAATTCATGGCATAAAACATATAAATTTATAAGACATGAATCATAAATGAATAAAAGAACATGATCCTTGAGAGCATAAAATTTGAATAAGACATAATTTTGTGGGATACGTATGCATAGAAAAATCATTTCATTTATAGTAAAGGATAATTTAAAAGACTATCATAGTGGAATGAGTTCACTCCCCAATCCATTATAGTAGTTAAGTTTCACCCCTAGTACTATCATAGTGAAAATTCCCTTACTACACTAGGTTCAGTCTTCATTACACTCTTTTTTATTTCATAATATATCAATATTTATAAAATTCATTTTATGGAGATATATATCCCACCCATCCTTGGTTATAATGTGAATATAATTATTGGTTATAATGTAACCACCATCATTGGTTATAAAAAAACCAAAATTCTTTGTTATAATGTAACCACCATCCTTGGTTATAATATAACCACCTTAAAATAATGAAAACCATATACATGTATTCCATAAGATCATAAAACACTCATCATATCATCATATCACATCTCATTCAATGAAAATGGGTTTCAAAAACATTTCATCAATTAATTATAGCATAACCTATGGAAAATAACTAGGTTTCATAATAATCTCATAAAAATAAATATTAAACATCTATAAAAATAGTTATAATGGAATAAATGAATCAAAAACCAATTAAATCATAATTAACATCAAAGGATGCTATTATATATGAACTTCCTTTAAAATAACACTGAATCATTTATTGAGGAAAATAAACAATACTATTTGAAAATCACATTTGAATTAAAAATATTTCCAAAAATATTTATAAGTTAAAATAAAACATAATTTGCACATATTTCCTAAAAATAAAAAATGTACTTTGTTTAGAAAATGAAAAAAAATATTACATTTAAAACTTTTTTTAAAAATTAAAAAATGGGTAAAAATGACTTTAAATAATAATAATATAATAATAATAATAATAAACATCTTTAAATTATTTTTATAAAACATTTATATAGTATAATTTTATTTGACTAACAAGAGAAATAAAGTAGATTTTTCTTAAATGTTTTTGGTATTATGATCACTTTAGATGAGGAAAATTAATGTAAAACATGTATTATCAGGAAGTAAATATATTATAAGAAATCTAATGAGTTTATTAAGAATTATATCATAAATATTCATCATTGAAAACTTAATCATAAGAAATCTCGATAAATAATTGTATCATAACATAAAACCCTTATCACTTTTGTAACATTTGAACCAGAAGACCCATAAAATATTTCAAATTATATGGATAATTAAATCCCATAAATCTCATAAGGATCATCATAAAATACATTTATGGGAATTTTACACATCAAATAAAAGAAACAAGTTATGAATATGGCATGTCTCTCACAAAAATAAAAGTGAGATGAAGATCCATTCACACTTTAGTAACCTTTAAATCATGATAATATGAAAGAAAATCATCAACTAAAACTGTAAATATTATTAAAATAAATATATTCATGATATAAAATATAAAATGGGTATTATATACACCACACAAAATAAAGGAGTGGTGAGTTAAGTAGAAATCACCTAGAAATTGAAGCAAGACTAGAAATCCATTACCTTAAATCCAAATTACTTCATACTTGTTAGAACCTAATATATAATAAATATTGATTTATTATAAATATATAAAATAACCATAATAATATATATCATATCATGTATTATTTACTTATAACCTATTATCACATGTTTGTTAATAATTTTTATTAAAATAACTATTTCGGGTGATATCTACATCATTTATCATGTATAATCCAGTTCAGTTGTTTTAGTGATTTTATTTTTTTCAAGGTTAAATAACCTTTAAAGAATCATTATTATATCTTATATATCATATATATTCATTAAATATATCATTATTACCATCCTTGTAAAACATAAATGAAAATGAATCATGTCGCTTCGTGGAGGTGGCTGTCCACACGTACACATGATCAATGTTATTATTTTCCAATGGTTTTGATGGTAAGAAGGTAGATATGATATTATAATTATAAAATTATAATTATTTCAAAATTATCAAATATAAAAATTAAATCCATCATAGTTCCCATTCATTAAATATGGTGATGATAAATGAATTGTATTTCTTCATTGAGACAGTAAGCTGCATGTACGCACGAGCGATATTTTCACTTCCAATTTGATGGAAAGAGGGTGAATAAAGGCTATCTAATAATGATAATATAATGTAAATATATTCAGGATACTTAAGGACTTATTTTATGAAAAATATAACATATTTATAGGAGGTAAAATAATAAATAAATAAAAAGTGATTAGTCAATGTCATTACCTATTCTTTGAAATAACTAATTTGGATCTCCTCTTAAGGGCTCTGTGGTTAGTCTTTTGGGAAGTCCAAAACCTATAGAATGTTTATATGTGGTTGGATAAATTAGTTTTAAGGGGATTTTTGATCTAGAATACTCAATGTGGTGTGAATTAGAGAAATGATAGGTTCTCTTTTATAATTATGTGGAGGGTCACTTTAGGAATTTCCTAAAATATTAAATCAATATAAATTAATTTTCATGAAAAAATGGTTCCAAATAGATACTATTTAAAGATAATATTAATATGAGTCTAAATAGTCATATAAAAAAAATTTATACTAGTTTGGATCAAATTTGTGACCTTATCATTTTGTTTTAACCCTTTATCAAACCTTTTAAAAATTACCATAATATAAACATTTTCTACACTTTAAGGGTTAATAATGTAACCCTAAATTGACAAAAAACCCATAAAGGGACCATGTTTTATGTGTACTATCATATCATATTCATTTTTCAAAGTATAATATTTTTTATGAATTTTTCATCATTTAATAAAATATTATTCACTATAAAATATCATTAATGTCTTTTTTTAACACTATTCAATTAATTTAATTTTAAATACATAAATAAAAGGGGTAATTTGAATAAAATTCTTTAATACCTCCATATAATGTCATATATATCTATAAAATTCATGGGACACATTAAAGCATTCAAATTATACAACTTTTAATATTTTGTAAAAACATTATTTTATTTTTATGTTAATTGAATAAATACTATATTAGCATTACACAAGCATGTTATGACATTATATAAATTCTAAAAATTAGAAATACATTTTTATCATGAAAATAATTTCATTAATATAAAAATAAACACTCACATTCATTCATAAAATTCTTTTTCCCTATGTATACATATAATATTCATTTAGACTTAAGAGAGTTACATTTTATAACTTTATTGGTTTAAATATTATATAGGTCAATGTCATGGATACATGTCTATTAAAAAATTAATTTTTGAGAATAAGGTGATAATATTTTTATAAAAGTAATAAAATTATAGAGACCCAAATTTTGATAGAATTATTATGAAAGAAATATGGCCTTATAACATAGTTTTAACCTAGATAACCAGATTTACCCTTTACTGAGGTGATAAATTTTACCACAGTTACTATTAATATTGACTAAAAATAAAATTGGCATATATACCTAATTTGAAACTCATGATTGAAAAAACCACCACTTTTACACATGAATAACAATTATACCACATGAAAAATCACATAACAATCCATCCATCACCATTGTAACAAATCTATACATTATTCCCCAACCTACTAGACAAACCAGCCATAAGCCTTATAACCATAATAAGGAAACCCCCACTTATTAAAATAATAAATAAATAAATAATTTAATTCCACCACCACATGAAATTTATAAAAAATTATAAATCAAACATTGTGGCCTCATCCTTGGTGATGTTGGGGGAATTAACCCTTCTAAACCCACCTATGGTAAAAACCCTTAGGTGGTGGTGTTTGATTTATAAGGGATATTATTTATTTTATTTAATAATAATTGGTATATGGTGAGGTAATTTTTTATAAATTGGTATTGAATGAAAATATTTATTGACATAGGGGTATAAAATGGTGAGCTTAGATGCTCAGGAAGTGTAAAAAAGGGAGATATTAATGATCACTTGAGCATAACATGAACATA
This sequence comes from Viscum album, assembly GCA_963277665.1. NCBI lineage: Eukaryota > Viridiplantae > Streptophyta > Magnoliopsida > Santalales > Viscaceae > Viscum > Viscum album. Next base: position 1,769,773,682 of record OY728153.1, on the reverse strand, counting down.
AGGGTATGATAAAACGATCATAACTTTTAAAATCATACCCTTCATATCATAGATCTTAATATTGATTCCTGGAATAAAACATGGTAGTTCATAAGACATGAATCATAAATGAATCAAATAACATAAGACATGATATCATAACATCAGCATAAAAAATAATTTTATTTCATACACATAAGCATAGAGAAATAATTTCCTTAGTGTTAAATGACCATTTCCAAGACTATCTTAGTGGAATGAGTTCACTCCATGAACCAACATAGTATTCAAGGTTAACTCCCAAGACTATCATAGTGGAAAAAGTCCCTTACTAAATACGGTTCACTACCCATTCCAGTCCTATTTTTCACATGAGATATTAATATTTAAAAATTAATTATAGGGATATAATATCCCCACATGTCCTTGGTTATAACATGACCAACATCATTTGTGGTAACATAAACACAGTCCTTGGTAATAATGTAACCACCATAATTGGTTATAATGTAACCAATGTCCCTGGTTATAACGAAACCACTACCCATTCTTATAATATAACCACCATCACATAATTAAAATCATATATATGTGTGACAAAAGATAAAAAAAACACCCATTATATCATCACATCTTAACCCATTCAAACAAAATGGGTTTTAAAAACATTTCATCAATTCACTATAGCATAACCAATTGAAAATAAATATATTTCATAAACATCTCATCAACATAAACATTAACCATCCAAATAAATAATAAGAATGTTATAAATGGATAAAACAAATAATTAATAATAATGAATATCAAATTATGGTATTATATATTGAAATTGATTTAAAAGATCATTGAAATATTTCTTGAGGAAAAGAAACTATCCATTGTGAAAATCAATTTTAAAATAAATATATTTCAAAAATATTATGTGAAAACTTTTCGTAGAAAATAACATTGTAAGAATATAAATTAATCTTGAAAAAATTGAACATATATGACATCAAAAAACTATATTCATTCCATATAATTTATTAGGAAGCCCTCCCTTCACATTTTTTTTGTAAAAAGTCAATAAGTACCTAGTTTAGAAAACTAATAGTATATTTATTTTAGTCCATTTTTTCAAAAATGAAACATGGGTAAAATTTACTTTAACAAATCATAGAATAATATAAGAAACCTTCTTTAATACATGTTTAAAAAACATGGATATAGAAGAAAAAGTTTTTTTAAGTGAAGAGAGAAATAAAGTCAATTTTCCTTAAAAAGACATTTTTGGTGTATTGATTACTTAAAATGAGTAAAATGAAATTAAAACATCTATTATCAATAAATAAATATATTATAAGAAAATTAATTATTTCTTGAGAGGTCTATAATAATAACTCATCATTAAAAACTTAATCATAAATAATATCGATAAATAATGATACTTTAACATAAAACCCTCATCGCTTTGGTAACATTTGAATCGTAAGACCCATGAAATAAGAAAAATTATATAGATATTTAAATACCCATAAATATCATAAAAATATCCATAAAATAAATTCTTAGGAAACATACACACCACATAAAAGAAATAAGTGGTGAATATGGAATATTCCGACATAAATAAAAGGGAGACGAAAATCCATTACCACTATGGTAACCTTCGAATCATGAGCTACATGAAATAAAAACATGAATGAAACTTTAAATATAATTAAAATAAGTAGATTCATGATATAAAATATCAAATGGGTAGTATATATACCACACAAAAGAAATGGGTGGCATATTAGGCATAAGTCTCCCAAAATTAAAAGTGAGACTAAAAACCCCTTACCTTAGGTCTGACCTCCATCATACACATTGGAACATCCTGAATAATAAATATATATTTATTATAAATATATTATAGAACTATAATAATATATATAATACCATATTTTATTTACTTATAACCTTTATCACCCATTTGTTAAAAGTTCTTTATTAAAATCACTATTCTTGTTGATATGCCCATCTTTTTCATGTATGTTTTGGATCCGTAGTTTTGGTATGTATTTTTTGATCATGGTAACATAATTTAAATAATGTTAATAATGATATAAATAAACTATATAATAATTTTATAAATTTTTAGATTCATTCATAAAATATAGAGATAGAAAAATGAATCACATCATTCATGGAGACGGTAGGCTGTACGTACGCATAAATGATGTTTCCATTTTTTGATAGATGGAAAGAAATAAAGGTAACTAAAAAAATAAAATTTTAAAAATTATTATTATATAATATATATCATAAATATTCATTAAATATATCCTTATTACCATCCTTGTAAAACAAAAATTAAAAATGAATCGCATCGCTTCATGGAGGTGGTAGTCCACACATACGCTTGATCGACATTATCATTTTCCAATGGTTTGTAAGATAAGAAGGTAGATATGATATTATCATTAAAAAAGTATAATTATTTCATAAGTATTATATATAAAAATTAAACCCATCTAAATATCCATTCATAAAATACAATGATGAGAAATGAATTGTATTTCGACATGGATACGGTAAGCTCTACATACGCACGAGAGATATTTTCACTTACCATTTGATGGAATGAGAGAGATTAAATGTGGTTGCATAATAATAATATAATTTCAGTATATTTATGATAATTAAGTTATTATTTTATGAATAATATAACATATTTTTAGGAGGTAAAATAATAATTAAAAATAAAGTGATCGGTTAAAGTGATTACCACTTATTTGAAATAACTCCTTTATATATCCACTTAAGGGATATAGGGTTAGTATTTTAGGAATAAAATACCCTTATAATGTGTATATGGGAGTGTAAAATATATATTTTTAGGTCATGGTTGTTCTAGAGGACTAAATGTGGTGTGAAGAAGTTAAAGGAGTGGTTCCCTTTATAATCAAGGGGAGGAGATCTTTTGGAATTTCCTATAATATTTAATAAATATAAATTAATTATCATGTCTAAATGACTCGAATATGATATTATTAGATAATAAGATGAATAATATTTTAAATCATCTCATACAATAAAATTTTGAAAATTTTTGATTATATTTTTACTCTTATCTTTTGGTTTTAACCCTTCGTCAACCCTTTTGACAATTATCATAATATTAACATTTTCTAAACATTAAGTTTTAATAATGTTACTATAAAATGATAAAAAAAACCCATAAATGGACCATGGTTCATATCACATTAATTTTGATAAATATAATATTTTTATGAATTTTACATCATTTAATAAAATATTATTTATTATAAAATATCAATATTATCATTTTTAACACTATTTATTTAATTTGAATTTAAATACATCAAGAAAAAAATAAATTCAAATATAATGATTTTATAACTTTTCTAGTATGTCATATAGATCTATAAAACCCATGGGACACATTAAATCATTCAAATTATATCACTTTTAATATTTTTAGTATCATTTATTTTATTTTTTTGTTCATTGAATAAATACTATATTAGAGTTTCACAAGAATATATGGTCATTATACAATTTATATAAATTATAAATAAAATAACATATTGAAAATAATTTTATTAATCTCAAAATAGAACTTATATTAAGTCAAAACATGCTTTTATCTCTATGTGGACACATAAGATACACTTAAAACTAACAGAGTGACATTTGTTTAACTTTATTTGATTTAAATATTATATATGTCATTTTCATGGACTATGTCATGACCTAACCAACCAGGGCCTGATCCATGAATACTCTATTCCCACCTCTAATAGGTAAAGGTCTAGTGACCAGTGTTGAGTTGGTATATCCTACACCTTGGAGGCATTATCCTAATGTACCTGTACACATGAACTCAAATCCAAGAAAATACAATGCTGAAACGTTAACCCACCAAAACAAATTCATAAATATATATATATAATTCCACAATAATAGAATTTAAATAATTCAATGAAAGAAATAAAGGGGGAAAATATAATCCTAAATAAAAAATACAGAGTGTCCAACCTTCTTAGATGTAGGGGACCACAACGAAATGCAACCACCCAAAAAACACATCAGTCTGTCTAGCCCAAAATATTCTCCACCTGATCCCTATCTTACAGGGACACATTCAAAAGGGACACCATCTTCGTAAGGAAAGACACATGTTGGAGGATCCCATTCAAGGGTTATTATAAAAATATCCAATATTATACCCTAAAAACACTAAACACAAAGCATCAAGATTAGTCAACTCATAACAAAAATAAAGAAATCAAAGAAGAACCCGAATATACTCAAGAAAGTCATCACATCTCTAGGAAGTATCAACCATACTTCCAAGAACATAATTCTTCTTGAATATTCTTGGTAATTCTCATTCCATGATAACCCACTCCATGAGCTTTTCTATCACCATAGACACTCATCCAAAGTCCATTATCATTGGGACTCACCCAAGATAACTCACTGGTCTCTAAATATCTTGATACATAGATATGGGATCATACCCAAGACTATTGGGGGGACACCACAAAGCCTATTTGAATTAAATATCTATGTAGGGGATCATATTAGAATGATATAATAAAGCCTAATAGAAAAAACTTCTATATTGAGGATCAACACAAAACATATGGAGGTCACATTGATTCTACGAACCCCACCTAGGATATTGAAGGAATGATAGAGGACCACACTCTGACCTCATGAAGGGACACTAAAAACTAAATCTGAGACTAATCCAATAAAGGGGATCACAATATTTAGTTTTGGATGTAATTCCACACTGTAACCTCAAGGGGATGGACCAAGGGGACACACTTAACTGATACTAGTCCAAAATGATAAAACAAAGGGATCTAAGCTCCCTAAAAGGGGGTACACAACATGTATAAGGGGTACTCAACTTGTCTAACCAACCCCTAGTTTTACCTTGTTCTTTAGTCTCATATGAGTTTTAGATATCCTTATACACGTCATGTAATTAAGGATAAATGATGCCTAGAGGTCTTCGAGAACCCTTCCTGTTCCATCTATACATGCCCGTATAATTATTTCTATTCTCAGATGCCATACCCTGCACACCTAGCTATTCTCATGTACTTTTAGCCATGTTTGATTGCACGACTCTACCCATGTACTATGAACGTGCCCATGTACCGGTATTTCTCATGCCCATGTATCCTCTTATATACATTTATTTCCACCAACACAGGTCACTTGGTGTCTGATAGGTATCACACTAGGTGTGATATTTTCTTCTCCATCGAAACCCTAGTGCCACATCTAGGGCTGCACAAAGTGTGTGATGTTGGATTACACACCATGTAACCTATAAAATTATAGAACCCCTGAGAACTTCTCTGTATCACAATTTTTACTACAACCACCAAAATTCTGGTAAAAAATCATGGATCTGTGGTATTCAACCCTCCCATCACTGGATATCTCAATACAAGATTTAAACCTACTTAGAAAATGCACCATATATCTACTCCATCACCACCACATTTAAAAAATAATAATGGGAACCATCAATCCATTAGATCTACCACTGATATTCCTCCATCATCATTGCTCCTCAATCACACCCTCAATTGTAAACCACACCCATGATATTGATCTATTGAATCATAAAAAAAACTCAATGATCATATACCTAACATTCCTCGAATATCGAGCCAAAACAATTGACCACGATGAACACACAACGAAATGGGAAAAAATCCATAAACCACAAACTTTAGGAATATAAGTCACCCTTTATTCATTTTTTAAACAAATAAATAAATGAACTAAGAGGGAATAATCAAAGAAAAAATAAATCTATCATAAAAAATCATCCTTTTATGAGTGAATCAATTATTGTTCATGGATTGGCCTATTTTAGACCAATATAAAAAAAAAGATGATAGAATCACATAAATCAAACACTTTAACTAGATTTTAGATCGATCACTTATGAAAAAGGTCATAAGTTGCCGTTGTTGGAGAGATCCATGAACTCCATTGGTGCATGATCCATGATCTGATCTTGATTTGGTGTTATCTTCCAAAGATCCTCCAATAGATCCTCTCAGTCCAATATTATGATAATATCCCTATTAATTAGGCATAACCATGTTTAAATAAAGGATTCTAGGTCCTTGCATCTTAATAAAGAAATAAATAAAATAAATAATTTTATTTTATTATTTTCACCCACGATAACACTTTATTAAAACACCCAATGCTGGAAATGATTATGTCTCACCTAGGGTAAATCCCTCTCTATGAAATCAATGGTGACATCATATTTATGATCATAAATTCCTTTTATATATTATTACATTTTTTTAGGAAAACTTCATGCGTGTGATATTAATATTTTTTTAAAATATCAATTATAGGTTCACCAGGCCTCAGAAACACACGATGTCTTAGTACCTAGCTCTAAAAATAATCAATATATTATTATTATGTAATATATGAAAAATAAAAAAAATTAAATTATCCCCACCATAGGTATTTTCATCCCAAAAAGTAAAAAACATACTAAAAGATATGAGGGTATTGAGTTTTCATATAGATATCTTGGTCTTAAGTTATCTCCAAAATATTCTCATGTTGCCACCAGAAGTGCACTAGGGGAATCAATAACCCATAAAGGATCCTCTCTGAATGATCCTTGATCTCCAACAGCTACTTAGTAAAGGCATCCAAATACTTTATGTCTAGTTTTCCCCAATCCATAACACATGACAATTCATGCACATACCTCCTCAGTTTCCCCACATCAAAGGAATCATGAGCCTAGTTTAAAAACGGTGTTAGAGTTAAGTTGCATTCCACATCGCCAACTCTAGGCAGTTCTGGAAAGGGATAATGAATCTCAGAGATATCTTACCACCTCATACAAAAATCCATAATCTACGATGAGTTGAGACCCTTAAGAACACATGGTTTCCCTTTTTAAACTCTATAATCCTCCATAATTAGCCCGTATAGGACTTTTAACAGCTCTCTGTAGTACTCATATTATTTTGGATGATCCATACATTCTTTGTAGTAGCACACACCAACTTTGGGCCCATGAGTGCTGACTCACCTAGATCCATCCAATAATGTGGTGACCTACAAGTTTTCCTATAAAAGTCCTCAAATGGTTCCATATTTATGGTGGAATGATATCTATTATTATAAAAAAACTCTACCAGTTTTTGGTGATCTTCCCAACTATGGAAAAAATCCAAAGTCCCTACCATGACATGCCCTCCAAGACTTGAATGGTCTGATTAGTTGGTCCAACAGTTTGGGGGTGAAGCTCAATTCTCAAATGAAACTGAGTACTGAAGGCCTACTACAATCCTCTTCATAATCATGACAGGAAGTAAGAATCATGGTATGAAATGATCATCAAGGTAAATCCATGGAGCTGGACTACCTCCTACATGAACAAGCATCCCAATATATCTACTAAACTATGATATGGAATAACCAGGAAGTGGGATGACATGGTGATTTCATCCATGATAACTCATATGGAATCATTTCCTCTAGAATTACATGGAAACCCTATCACAAAGTCCATGGATATCCCATACCTCTTGTAGAGACCCAAAGCTTGATGTACATGGGCATTACATTACTCTTTCGTAATATTTAATACATAACAAAAATAGACACACAAGGACCGTAATAGTTTAGTGTCTTTGGAAAATCAGAATATAATCTTCTAATCGTGGTGAAAGATCTTCACCATCTCCCATAAAGATCTTCCCTTTTTTTTCTTACCTAAAACCATTCTTTAAATCCTAGGGAAAAGAAAACATATAAAGGGTGAGCTCAAATGCTTTGTAAGGGTAAGCATAGAAAACATAAAACAATCCATAAACATTTGAATGCAAAAACTTGAACATAAAATCTAAACATCAAAATCTTGAGCAAAGACATAAATCTTGGAAGTACGTAAGGAATATATCATAAAGGAACATTAATCATGATAAAATATCATGGGAATAAAACATGTAATTGTGGAAAACCATTAATCACATGATATGATTTCCATAGTAGCCAAGGTATTGCTGCCAAGACCATCTTAGTGGACAAAGTCCCTTTCTAAATCGAGTTCACTCCTCGTTCCAGTCTTGTAGCAATGAACCGGATTAACTTTCCATTCTAGCCATATATATCTCATGAGATATAAATCTTTACTCAATGCATTGGAGGGAGATATAGGTCCCACCCATCTCATAATAAAATCATTTTTACTTGTTCCACAACATAAACATAAATCATTCATCATAACCCAAAGAATAAAATGTGTTTCATTAACATCATCCCATCATAACATAATCCATATAAAAAATTTATATCATTTCATCATAAAAAAGTGAAACCATGTAAATCAAAGAAACATTATACATGAAACATAATCATACTAAATAATTTCATCTTAGATGGAAAATAGTATTGACAAAACACATGAAATGAATTCTTGAGGAAAATATCATTTCTTCTTCAAAATCATTTTCTTTTCACAAAATTACGTGCAATTTTAAAAGAAAAATATTTTGATGAAAATAATCATGAAATATTTTGGAGGAAGATTTATGAAAATAAGGCTTTATGAAACCGTAAAAATCCGTTCATGTTGTATAAGTTAAAAAAAACATTTTTCTCGTAATTTTGCCGGAAAAGACAAAAAGTACCTTGTATGGTAAAAAAATAAAGATTCCTTACATACAATGTAGTAAAAGTCAAAAATGGGTAAAAAGGACTTTAAACATACAAGAAACCATTTATAGAAAATAGGGACGTGGATGATAAATATAACCTCAGTAAATACTTATGAATAAACAATCTCAGATAAAAACGAGATTAGAAAAGTTATCCATTACCTTATGTCCAATTTCTTCCATATGTGTACGAGACTCCTATATAGTGGGTTTAAGCATATTACTAACTTTTAACAGAACCATAATAATATTTATGATATCATATATGATTCACTTACAACTTTATATTATTCGTTCATTTGTTAATTCCATGTTAAAGCAGTGGTTTGGGTAAAATCATTTCATTTATCGTCCGTGTTTTGACTTGTAATTATTAATATGATTACTTAATTCCAGAATATAAAACATGATTTATATATAATATATATTCAGAATATACATATATATAATAGATTGATAAATGGAAAGAAATACATCGTTCATGGAGACAGTAGGCCATACGTACGCATGAACACTATTTTTTATTTCCTTATTGAATTGACTGGAATTAAGTAGATGACATACATATATATTTAAATAAATCCAGTAGAATTATTATGTCATATATTTCATGATTACCTATTATATATACTTTATAATCATTCTTGAATTGTTAACATGGAAAATGAATCTCATCGTGTCGTGGAGACGGTAATCCGTATGTACGCACGAGCGATGATATCGTTCCCATATTTATTGAATGGAATTGGAGTGGATGATATAATATGTTAGAATGAGTATTATGTTATAATAATAATATATAGTTATTCATTACAACATTATACCCATCCAAGTATGGTGGTGGTGAAAAAACTGATTACACCATGGTGTGAAGACGGTATTTCGTACGTACACACGCGCGGTGATTTCTATTTCTGTTGGATGGATATAAGGTGAAATAGGGTTGTTTAATATTTATAATAACATATCAGTATATAATTAATACTTATGTTATTAATTTATAATGAAAAAACTAAAGAAGAGGAAGTAGAAGAAGAAAGAAACTTGAAAGAGTCAGTAGAAGAGATTACCTCTTCCTCGACGCACCTCCTATAATCTTCTTCTTAGGGCAGTAGAGTTGGTATTTTGAGAATACCATAACCTCTATGATATAACTAGAAAGGTTTAGAAGAGTAATTGGTAGGGTTTGGCCGAACTTCAATGCTCAAAAGGGTGTGAAGAGAAGAGGAAAGAGGTGCCCTTTTTATAAGGGAGGAGAGGGGCACCTTAGAAAAAACATAACATATTATTTTATAATAAAGTCATATTCGGTTTATAATAGCTCCAAATTGATTTATTTCCAATATAAACTGGGGATGGGTCGAAATCATCTCAACCATTAGGTTTTAGCCAAGTTTAGGTTACTATTTTAACCTTATCATTTAGATTTATCTCAAAGTTAAATAATTTAACTTTTACCGTGTCTTCTTGTTTTCTTACACTATATGGTTAATAAACTTACTACAACAAGACAAAAGAACCCCAAGTGGTTCATTATTAATATTTATAACAATATCTAAGTCATTTTGCCGAACTTTAGATTTTTAGGAATATAATAACAATTAATAATATAATATTTGTTTTAAAAACTATTTTATGTCAATTTTGACACTATTTGATAATTGATTTTTGTGAAAATCATAACAACATGATTAGTTAGAAAAAAGTTAATTGAATCAATAATAACATGTCATATCAACCGATAAAATTAGTTCAATTCATAAAAAGTCTCAAATTACATTTATTTGGGTATTTATAATATCACATAGTTTAATATTTCATTATTTAGGTAATTACTGCATCAGCATTGTTTCATATATAAATTAAATTATTTAATTTCTAAAAATTTCAAATAAAATACCATTTGGTACGAAATCGTTTTATCTTTCTAATGAATATTTATAGTCGAATTTATCTTATGTATAACCCTATATTAAAAATTATTTAGTTATTAAACATTGATTTTAACTATTTTAACTCTTCTTTAAATAAAATAATAACAAGTGTCCTAATCTAATCGAAGTGGGCCTAAAGAGTAATATTTTATTACTAATGTTGTTTTTGGTCGAATTAAACTTATCCAATAGAATTAGTACATGTGTTAGGGTAATAATAATATCATTTTTACCCTTAATTACCCTATTTACTTTTAACCGTGGTAAATAAAAGTAAAAATATACTATTCCCCAAAAATTATTTTTATCTTATTAAACAACTTTTACTCCTTGATATTAACCGTGTCTCTCGGATTTTCAAAATTACACTCACAGAAGTGGTAAAATTATGTTTTATGTAAATTTTCAAAATCTCCTAGGAGGTGTGTAAAAGACGATGAAAAGTTTAATAAAATTTTTATATATATAAAATTATTATAAAATGACTCCAATGAATTACATTGAACTTATATAGGTATTATGTATCAATTTTTACCTAAAATAAATTTAAATAAAATAAATAATTATTTAATTAAAAAGTCAGTTTTTAAATAGTAACCCAGTGTTTTCACTATTCATTAAAAATTGAATGTTTTCAGAAAAATACCAAAAATTCACCCTAGGATAATTTCGATATTCCAAATCCAAAAAATGAAGTCCATTTTGAAAGATAAAATTTATAAAATTTTAAAAAGTGGGTATTACTGTTCATAACTGCTAGTTTATATAATATTTTAATAACATATAGTTGTTTAGTGAAACTCGGTATTGCGTACAACACACGAAATCATGGAAGGTCACGATTGCGTGTAAAGCAAGCCAAGTCAGGGTTACGTGTAGTGCAAGATTCCTTTGCTGTTGTGTAAAATAGAATCCAACCATATTTCATTTATACATTGAATATATATGTATATATATACACTAAATGTTGGGTGGAATAAATTCTATCAAAAGAACTTGAAATTTTGTGTAACACAATCCAAGAATAGTGTTGCGTATACTTCAAGCTAATATGGTGTTGCACATAGCGCAAGATAATCTTGGTGTAGCATACAACACAAGACATCAGATAAATTAAAAGGAATAATTCTCATAAAATCTCGGGTTGTTACATTCTACCCCCCTTAAAATGAATTTTGCCCTCAGAATTCGTCGGGGTTATATATGGTTTACTACTTGAAAGTTTCTTTCATAGAAACCCACATCGTAAAAATTAATACTAAAACTTCATTTTAAAAAGGGAAGTTAGAATCATAATAGTCACCCAAATTAACTCAGCACTAGGTTTCCACATAGGACAACATAGGTGAAAATATGGATATGGAAGAGAAATCTAACCATCATGTTCTAATAGAGAGTGGTAGAGAACATGGATATGAAAAATACATCAATCACAAAGACATAAATTTGTGATGGTCTAAGGTACCATCTGATTCATCAAATATAAGGGCACTAGGACAACATTTTGGGTTTACAAGATCATTTCCCTAAAGTTTAATAATTTGAATTAGAAGAAATACTTACTTTATTTCGGTTTAATCTCACCGTTGTTCATTCCTTGAACAATTTCCAATTCATCTCTTAAATAAATGAAGTTGAATTTGTCATTCGTGAAGTTTTAGCAGATCATGTGATAGAATGATAGGTCATTCCATGTGTTTCTATCATAAAAAGTTTAGCACAATTTATTAAACATACACAAGTCCATGTATGATGAGATTAATCATATATGGTTCCAAAAATAGACTTGTACTTTATATATCATATCAATTAATAAATTAAAACTAATTTATACAAACCAAGGACTTCCTGTAGGCCAGTGGTAGGCGATAAAGGCCTGTCGCACTTTGGTTGTGGGTTCGATTCCCACAGCCTTGTCTGACGCGACGGGTTGTCACCCGGCCTGAAGGTTGTCCTTTTTCTAAAACTATACTATCATAACATTTCAGAAATAAATACAAAAAGTTATATAATTAATAAGTACTATATGATTTCCATTCCAACCTTTAGGTTTATCGAACATACTTCTGTCCGATTACTAGAAATTTCATCTACCGAGCATGTGAATTCCTTCATTTGTCCCCCATTTATCATAAGATATATCTTATTGTTGGTCACATTCCAAATATTTGAATACCTTAATCATGTATTCTCTTGAAAAATGAATACCCATTGAACATTAGTGAAAACATGAATGCTATCAAAAGTTAAATCTTTCCACATACCAAAATCTCAAAATTTATATAAAACTCAAACTATGATATCACTTGTCCTTATATCAGTCATGAGCTCATTAATACTATCAAACATATTATTTTCTCCTTATCCCTTCATTATGTGCATATCATCATCTTTCCAAAAATATTACAATCACTTTTCATGGTTACCGGTACCATATAATTATTGAAAACCAAAATATTGATATTCCAAAATTCCACAATACCATAAATGAGATTCCATGATACTATTTTTAAATTCCATTACATAAACACTTAATCATTCCACAACATCATTGTCATACTCAAAATCAAAAATAGTGATCGCATGTGACTTCCCTTTATCCTTTTCCTTAAGAGGTTTCTCACATTGTTCATCATTAAACCTTGGATTAGGGCATTGATTAGCATAATGCCCCATTTCCTTACACTTGAATCATTGAAGTGTTGGTGGTGCGTTCTCTACAGTATTTTCTTTATTCACATCATTAGAAACCCTTTTTCTATTACATTGACACTCAGCTGCTCTATGACCTTCTTTTCCACACTCAAAACATTTTCTAGTCCCTTTAAGACAATCTCCACCATGTTTTTTTCCACACTTTGAGCATAAAGAAACATTCATCTTATTTTCACCATTATTCTAAGATTTCTCCTTGAACCCCATCTTTTGTTTCTTGTCAAAACCATGAGATGGATATGTAACACCAACTTCCATTTCTACCTTGATTGCACAACGAACAATTTCTTCATAGCTACTGAAGTCTCTTATAGCCAATGCCATTCGATGACTTGGTTTTAAGCCACTGAATAATCGATAAACATTACTTTCAGGTTGGATGATAAAGCCAGATGCATACCTTTCAAGCCTTGTTAAATTCACTTCGTATATACCAACAGATTCATCATCCTTTTTCTTAAGCTCAAGTAAATACTTTTCTATCTTTGTTTGAAGAATACGAGGGAAGTAATTATTGAAAAATAAGTTCTTTAACTCATCCCATTCCATGGATTCAATTTCATCTCGGGGCCTTGTATTCTTAATTAGAGTCCACTATTGATCTGCTTCACCTTCTAAATGGTAAATAGCCAGAATGACTTTTTGTTGTTCTGAATAGTGATGTATGGAAAATATTTTTTCAATGGTATTGATCCATTGTTCAGCAACAAGTGGATCAGAAGACCCACTGAAAGAAGGTGGATGTTGCCTCATGAAGGACTCAATAGAATATTGTTCCCTTCTCTGCTCATTTGGAAGTCCAGAATGATTCATATCTTGTGTAAGTATATAAATAAGATTTTTCACTCCATCTCCCATAACATTGGTTTGTTCAGGAGGACAATCATTGCATTGTCCATTATATTGATCAACATAGTTCCTTCGGGTTCCAGCCATCGTCTAAAACCCAAAAAGAATAGTGTGAGAGGAAAAAATCATACTAGGGAAAACAACATAATAAAGGGGGAGTACCTTAAATATACAACATGTTAGGGTTGATTCTATGATCATTATAGTAATTCTAGGACTATAACCTATACTTATACTTAACCTTATGGACATCCCTAGACATACCTTAGAAATATCTCTCGGGATCTCACTACAGTTTTTGCATCCTAGTTTCCAAAGGTTAACTAAACCTTTCCTCTAATACCAACTGTAGAGACCCAAATCTTGACGTACATGGGCATTACATTACTTTTGTGGAATACTTAATACATAACAAAAACAGACACCCAAGGAACTTATAGTTTAGTGTCTTTGGAAAATCGGAATATAATCTTCTAATCGTGGTGAAAGATATTCAACATCTCCCATAAAGATTTTCCCCTTTTTGTTTTCTTACCTAAAACCTTTCTATAAATCCTGGGTAAAAGAAAACATATAAAGGGTGAGCTCAAATTCTCAGTAAGGGTAAGCATAGAGAACATAAAACAATCCCTAAACATTTGAATGAAAAAACTTGAACATAAAATCTAAACATCAAAATCTGGAGCAAAGACATAAATATTGGAAGTACGTAAGGTATATATCATAAAGGAACATCAATCAAAATAAAATTGAATGGGAATAAAACATGTAATTGTGGCAAACCATTAAGAACATGATATTATTTCCATAGTATCCAAGGCATTGCAGTCAAGACCATCTTAGTGGACAAATTCCCTTTCCGAATCGAGTTCACTCCTTGTTCCAGTCTTGTAACACTGAACCGGATTAACTTGCCGTTCCAGCCATGTTTATCTCATGAGATATAAATCTTTACCCAATGCATTAGAGGGAGATATAGGTCCCACCCATCTCATAATAAAATCATTCTTACTTGTGCCACAACATAAACATAAATCAATCATCATAAACCAAAGAATAAAATGGGTTTCATAAACATCATCCCATCATAACATAATCGATATTAAACAAATGGATATCATTTCATCATAAAAAAAGCGAAACCATGTAAATAACAGAGACATTATACTTGAAACATAATCATACTAAATAATGTCATCTTAGATGGAAAATAGTCTTGACAAAACCCTTGAAATGAATTATTGAGGAAAATATCCTTTCTTCTTCAAAATCATTTTCTTTTCACAAAATACCATGAAATTTTAATAGAAAAATATTTTTTTGAAAACAATCATGAAATATTGTGGAGGAAGCTTCATGAAAATAAGGATTTATGAAACTGTAAAAATCCGTTCATACTGTACAAGTTAAAAAAACATTCTTCTCGTACTTTTTTCGGAAAATTCAAAACGTACCTTGTATGGTAAAAAAAATAATGATTCCTTACATACCATGTAGTAAAAGTCAAAAATTGGTAAAAATGACTTTAAAAATACATGAAACCATTTTTATAAAACAGGTACATGTATGATAAATATAACCTCAATAAATACTTACAAATAAACAATCTCGGATAAAAATGAGATTGGAAAAGTTATCCAGTACCTTATGTCCAATTTCTTCCGTATGTGTTTGAGACTCCTTTATAGTGGGTTTAAACATATTATTAACTTTTAAAAGAACCATAATAATATTTATGATATTATATATGATTCACTTATGAATTTATATTATCCGTTTATTTGTTAATTCCATGTTATAGCAGCGGTTTGGGTAAAATCGTTTCATTTATCATTCGTGTTTTGACCTGTAATTGTTAATATGATTACTTAGATAATGATTAATTAATTACATAATATAAAACATTATTTATATATAATATATATTCATAATATACATATATATAATAGATCGATAAATGTAACGAAATACACTGTTCATGGAGACGGTAGGCCGTACGTACGCATGAACGCTATTTTTCATTTCCTTATTGAATTGAATGGAATTAAGTAGGTAAAACACACATATATATAAATAAATCCAGTAGCATTGTTATTTCATATATTCCATGATTACCTATTATATATACTTTATAATCATTCTTGAATTGTTAACATGGAAAATTAATCTCATCGCGTCGTGGAGACGGTAATCCGTACGTACCCACGAGCGATGATATCGTTCCCATATTTATTAAATGGAATTTGAGTGGATGATATAATATATTAGAACTAGTATGATTTTATAATAATCATATATAGTTATTTTTTACACCATTATACCCATCCATGTATGGTGGTGGTGGAAAAACTGATTACACCACGGCGTGGAGACGGTATTCCGTACGTACGCACGCGCGGTGATTTCATTTTCCATAGGATGGATAGAAGGTGAAATATGTTTGTTTCATATTTATAATAAAATATCAGTATATAAGAAATACTGATGTTATTACTTTATAATGAAAAAAATAAAGAAGAGGAAGTAGAAGAAGAAGAAGAAAGAAACTTGAAAGAGTCGGTAGAAGAGATTACCTCTTCCTCGACGCACCTCCATTAAACTTCTTCTTAGGGAACTAGAGTTGGTATTTTGAGAAGACCATGACCTATATGATATAACTAGAGTAAGAATAGGAATTGGCAGTGTTTGTATGAGATTCAAGGCTCAAAAAGGTTTGAAGAGAAGAGGAAAGGGGTGCCCTTTTTATAAGGAGGAGAGGGGCACCTTAGGAAAAACATAAAATATTATTTTATAATAAAGTCATAATCGGTTTATAATAGCTTTAAATTGATTTATTTTTAAGCTAAAGTGGGTATGGGTCAAAATAATCTAAAAAAAGGTTTTAGACAATTTTAGGTTACTATTTTAACCTTTTCATTTATATTTAACTCTAAGTTAAATAATTTTACTTTTACCGTGTCTTCTTATTTTCTTACACTATATGGTTAATAAACTTACTATAACAAGCCAAAAGAACCCAAAGTGGTTCATTATTAATATATATAACATTATATTAGTCATTTGGCCGAACCGTATATTTTTAGGAATATAATAACAAACAATAATATAATATTTGTTTTAAAAACTATTTTATGTCGATTTTGACACTATTTGGTAATTGATTTTTGTAAAAATCATAACTACATGATTATTTCAAAAACCATTAATTGAATAAATACTAACATGTTATATTAACCTTGAAAATTTTTGGAATTCATAAAAAGTCTCAAATTACATTTATTTGGGTATTTATAATATCACTTAGTTTAATATTTCATTATTTAGTTAATTACTGCATCACCATTGTGTCAGAAATAAATTATATTATTTAATGTCTAAAAATAATAAATAAACTACCATTATTTATGAAATAATTTTATATTTCTAATTAATATTTATTGTTTAATTTATCTTATGTATAACCCTATATTAAAAATGTTTTATTTATTAAACTTTGATTTTAACTATTTTAACTCTTCTTTAAATAAAATAATAAGAAGTGTCCTAATCTAATAAAAGTGGACCTAAAGGGTAATATTTTATTCCTAAGGTTGTTTTTGGTCGAATTACACTTATCAAATAGAATTAGGACATGTGTTAGTGTAAGAATAATATAATCTTCACCCTTAATTACCCTATTTACTTTTAATCGTGGTAAATAAAAATAAAAAGTTACCATTCAAAAAAAATTATTTTTATCTTATTGAACCACATTTTACTCCTTGATATTTACCATGTCTCTTAGATTTTATAAATTACACTCATAGAAGCAGTAAAATTATGTTTTATGTAAATTTTCAAAATCTCATAGGAGGTGGGTAAAAGACGGTGAACAGTTCAATAAATTTTTTATATATCTAAATTTTTTATAAAATGACTCCAATGAATTAAATTGAACTTGTATAGTTATTATGTATCAATTTTTACCTAAAATAACATTAAATATAATAAATAATTATTTAAATAAAAAGTCAGTTTTTAAATAGTAACCTAGTGTTTTCACTATTCATAAAAAATTGAACGTTTTCAAAAAAATACAAAAAATTCACCCTAGGCTAATTTCGATATTCCGAATCCAAAAATTAAGTCTATTTTGAAAGATAAAATTTATAAAATTTCAAAAAGTGGGTATTAATATTCATAATGTCTAGTTTATATAATATTTTAATAACATATCGTTGTTTAGTGAAACTCGGTATTGCATACAACACACGCTATCGTGGAAGGTCGCGATTGCGTGTAAAGCAATCCAAGTCAGGGTTGTGTGCAGTAAAAGATTCCTTTGCTGTTGTGTATAATATAATTCAACAATATTTCATTTATACATTGAATATATATGTATATATATACACTCAATTTTGCGTAGAATAAATTCTATCAAACGAACTTGAAATTTTGTGTAACATGGTCCAAGAATAGTGTTTTATATACTGCAAGCTACTACGGTGTTGCGTATAGTGTAAGATAATCTTGGTGTAGCATACAACACAAGACATCAAATAAATTAAAAAGAATAATTCTCATAAAATCTCGGGTTATTACACCACTTCCACTCTAGCACCTCATGGGGTTGAAGTTAACCTGTTGTATCCTGGTGCTCAGCTTTTGTCTACTGAAAATTTAGGCATCAAGAGATAAACTCTACAACACATATGTTCCATCCTAGACAACAAAACTAAAATTGGAGTTTCGGGCACATCTTCACCACACCTGGATGTACCAAAAAATAAGATATATATTACTATATCATCACCTCCTATTGAAAAATCACTGATACTATTATACATCCTTTAAAAATATAATATGCTCCCCACATTCAAAAAATCCGCCTGGAGAACGTCTAGTGGATATCTGAGAACATATGGTATCAGAGTCACTATCTCTTTACTGAGCTTCCATAACCTTCTCTAAAATCATTTGGATAACAACCATAAAATTAATATATGAAGAATAATACTTATTCATTAAGGAAAACTACAATGAAAATAGCTTCTTTGATTCAATATCCAACAACTGAGAATAATATCTCATAATAAGAGTGTTTTCCACTATATTTACCTTCCTAGAAGTATAAACATTCTCAAAGTCATAGTCCTGGATGAAATATAGCTATTGAATCTAGCTCAAGTTAAGATCCTTTTGAGAGTATATATATTTGAGACTCTTGTGGTTAGAGTAGATGAGAAATCACTCACCCATAAGGTTGTGTCACCATATATTTGAGGAAAAGACTACCACCGCCAGCTCAAGATCAGGGGTCAAATAATTATAATCATGAGGTATCGACTTCATATAACCATAGACAATCACTTCATCTCTATACATTATAAAAAACCAAGTGAACCCCCTAATGCATCATAGAACAATATATACTCGACACCCTCCTTTGACAATCCCAGGATGGGGGGGGGGGGTCATCGGCCTCATTCTAAACTCCTAAAAACAATTTTGGAACTTTTACATCCACAAATAAGGATTACCCTATCTGGTCAATGATATAAAAGGTTATATAACTCTAGTTAAATAGGTCACAGACTTTTAATATTACTTTTCCAACCCAGGGAAACTCTGCACCTTGGTAACACTCTTGGGTGGATCCCAAGATAGTACTTGCGCAACCTGCACTAGATCCACCACTCCTTCCTCTAAGATGAAATGCCATAGGAAGTGGACCTATTGAATCTAAAATTGACACTTAAAGAGAATCCCATAAGTCAAGTGATCTCAGAGTGTGTCTAGTACCATCCTCAAGTGTCTCATGTGATCCTCCATCGTTGTTGAGTAAACTAGGATATTATTGATGAAGACCAAAAAAACCGGTCTAAGAAAAGATGAAATATATATTTCATGAGTCCCATTAACACTAAAAGAGAATTAATCCTGAAAAAAGCATCATTGAGTACTCATAGTGATTGTATCATAATCTGAATTCCTTGTTTGGCATATCTTTATCCCATACTCACAACTATTGATAACATGATCTAAGGTCAATCTTTGAGAACTATCACACCCCTCTCAACTGATCAAAGATTTCATCGATCCTATGAAGTGAATATTTATTCTTTATGTTCACCTGGTTCATGTGATGATAATACACACATAACCTCAATCAACCATCCATCTTCTTGGAAAAAAACATTAGGGATTCTTAGGGGAAACACTAGGTCTCATGAAACCCTTCTTATGAAAGTCCTCCAACTGAACCCTTATCTCATGAAGCTATGTAGAATACATTAGATATGATGGTGAAGATATCTTGGATGTATCAAGGCATAAGTAAATGTGTAAGTATAACTCTTAGCAAGGAGTTTAGACAAAAACATACTCAAGAAAGACTACCTCGTACTCTTCCACCACTGCAAGAAACTAGTAGCACGTAACATCAATTACTACAAGATTCATGTTGGCCAAATGGTGAATAATTAGCTACAATCTACTATGACTAATCCCATCCTAATCTGCTATGGTTTTCTTTTCACCCATAAAGGATAACCTCATCACATCACCAAAAACACATCACATTCTATGCCTAAAATAGTCAATTTGGGAATGAATTGTGGATAGATAGTACATACCTAAGATGACATCATAAGGCCTCATAACTAATACAAAAAGATCCCATACAAATCTATCACCTACAAGTGTGAAATCACACAATAGGACAAAGTGTGTTATAACTGAATCACCTCCCATGAGAGTCTCTAAGAATAAGGGTTGAGCCAAAGGCTTAACGAAAATTTCTAAGCCTCGAACCAGATAAGTGTCAATAAAGGAATGGATAACACCTATGCTTATCCATACTGTAGATAAAGTATAAAATACACGTATTGTAAATCATATCATCCTTATAGCCTCAGGGTAAAAAGCCTCCATGGAACAAATCAATACTTATCCTTAACTACTAGCTTCCTGATCTTAGTGTAAACCACTTGGGGGTGGTGGTGGAAATATGTCAAACCACTGACTGTCTCTTAATAATATACCTTCCCCTATGAAACATATTACACCAAACGGTCCTCCTTTATCTGACCTTTTTATCTACCTGGGCAGTTCCACAACCATCTCTCAATCAGCTGTATGGCGGCTCAGAAAATCCCATGAAAGATTTCCCTAACCATAATAGGAGAAGCACCACCACTTTCCTAGTTGAATCAAGCCATATTGAGATTCTTGTACCATATATCCTCTATCCTAGAATTATATTATGAAGCATATCACATGCCTAGATCCCGTCAACTGTATCAAGTTACTTGTTGCCAAGGTCTCAGCTCTTAGGTGCCCACTACCAATACCCAATATCTGTGTATGCCCTCATAGGAATATATCCACTACTAAGGCACACTAAATCCATCCAAAATAGGTGATAATACAAAGAGATATCATTGATTCCGTAGTATATCAGCGCAAGCCCTACTCAAAGGTCTGTGCTATGAAGAACATATGTCACACAATATCCATGGAGTTCCAAGAGATATCACTAAACTTTACTAAATAATCCACCATCGTCATACTACCTTTCATTAGACTTAGATGATATTATATGTGCAATGATAGACACATAGTTAGATAAAACTCTTCCATAAAGAGATGCTCAATGTATGACCATAAGAGAGATGTCTTGTAACAGCCTGAGATTTTATGAAAACCATTTTTTTTAATTTTATTAATGTCTTGTGTTGTACGCTACACCAAAAGGAGCTTCCACAACACAAATCCTTGACTTGCCTTTCATTACACTTAATCGCGACCTTCCTCGATAGCGTGTGTAGTACGCAATACTGAGTTTCACTAAACAACAAAATGCTATTAAAATATTATTATAACTAGCCGTTATGAATAGTAATAACCACCTTTTAAAATTTTAGAAATTTTAGCTCTCAAAATGGACTTCATTTTTGGATTCGTAGTATCTAATTTAGCCTAAGGTGAAATTTTGGTAATTTTCGGATAACTTTCATATTTTGATGAATAATGAAAATTACTAAATTTTAGTTAAAAACAACTTTTTCAATCGAAATAATTAATAGTGATAAATTATTAATTTCAGTGTTTTTAAAGTATATTTAGAATATATTTTTACAATTTAATACAATGTTGGTCATTGGATGTAATTTCACATTTAAAACAGACATAATCAAGTGTCAATCTTTTGATAGATATTGTTTTTTAAAAACACGCTATTTGTTTTAACATCGGGATTTAATTATAAAATTAATTAATGAAACTTCTATGTTATGAATTTGGTAAAATAGACTTCATTTTTGAATTCGGAATATGAAATATAGCTTAGGATGAACTTTTGGCATTGTTCTGAAAAACATCAATTTTTGATGAATAGTGAAACTACTAAGTGGTAGTTAAAAAAACTGAATTTTTCATAAAACATAATTTTACCGCTTCTGTGAATGGAATTTCAAAAATCCGAGAGACACGGTTGATATCAATAAGTAAAATGTGGTTCAATGAGATGAAAATAGTTTTTGGTGAATAGTAACTTTTTACTTTTATTTACCACGGTTAAAAGTAAATAGGGTAATTAAGGGTTAAAATGATATTAATATTACCCTAACACATGTCCTAATCCTATTGGAAAAGTTTATATCGACCAAAAACAACCTTAAGTGTAAAATATTATCATTTAGGCCCACTTGGATTAGATTTGGACATTTATTATTATTTAATTCAAAGAAGAGTTAAAAGAGTTAAAATCAAAGTTTATTTACTAAAACATATTTAATATAGAGTTATACAAAAGATAAATTCGATTGAAAATATTCATTAGAAAGATATAAAGATTTCCTACATAATGGTATTTTATTTGTAATTTTTAGACATTAAATAATTTAATTTATTTATGACACAATTATGATGCAGTAATTATCTTATTAATGAAATATTGACATAATTGATGTTATAAACACAAACATAAATTTAATTTGAGACTTTTTATGAATTAAACTTATTTTCTAGGTCACTATGATATCTTAATGTTGATTTAATCAACTTGGTTCGAACATATAATTCTGTTATGACTTTCACAAAAATCATATATCAAATAGTGTCAAAATTGACACAAAATAGTTTTTAAATCAAATATTATATTATTAATTGTTATTTTATTCCTAAAAATCTAAGGTTCAGAAAAATGACTTAGATAAGGATATATATATTAATAATAAACAATTTGGGGTTCGTTTGGCATGTTATAGTAAGTGTATTAACCATATAGTGAAAGAAAACAAAAAGACACGGTAAAAGTTAAATTATTTAACTTAGAGTTAAATCTAATTGATAAGGTTAAAATAATACCCTAAACTTGTCTAAATACTATTTGTTGATAGGCTTTCGATCCATCCCCACTTTAGCTTCGAAATAAGACCCTTTGGAACCATTATAAACCGATTTTGACTTTAATATAAAATAATATTTTGAGATATTCCTAAGGTGCCCCTCTCCTCCCTTATAAAAGGATACCTCCCCCCCCCCTCCTCCTCACACCAATTTGAGCACTCAAGCTCGCCCAACCCCTGCCAAAATACCTTCTACACTTCCCTAGAATAATCCTAGAGGTTCTGGTCTTCTTCAAAGACCAATCTTAGTTCCCTAAGTGGAGGATTCAAAGAGGCGTTTCAAAGAAGAGGTAATATCCATTACCGATCTTTTCAATTTCTTTCTTCTTCAACTTCTTCTTCTTAGGTTGTTTCATTATGAAGTAATAACATCAGTATCACTCATATACTGATATGTTATTATAAGTATGAAACAACCCTATTTCACCATCTATGCATCCTACAGAAAAAGAAATCACCGCGCGTGCGTACGTATGGAATACCGTCTCCACGCCGTGGTGTAATCTATTTTCTGCCACCACCTTAATTGGATGGGTATAATGGTTTAATGAGTAACTATATATGATTATTATAAATTGATATTGATACTGAAATATTATACATACACTTTAACACAATTCCACGACCATGGGAATGATATCATCGCTCGTGCGTACGTATGGACTACCGTCTCCACGACGCGATGAGATTAATTCTCAATGATTAACCATTCATGAATGATTATAAATTATATATAATAAGTACTAATGAAATATATGACATAATAATGATACTGGATTTATGTAAATTTATATGTATGTCATCTACTTAATTCCATTCACTTCAATAAGGAAATGAAAACAGCGTTCATGCGTACGTACGGACTACCGTCTCCATGAACGGTGTATTTCATTCCATTTATCGATATATATATATATATATATATATATATATATATATTCTGAATATATATTATATATAAATCATGTTTTACATTCTGGATATAAGTAATCATGATCCAAGTAATCATATTAATAATTACAAGTTAAAAACACGAACGATAAATGAGACGATTTTACCCAAAACGCTACTTTAACATGAATTTACAAAAGAACAGGTAATATAAAGTCATAAGTGAACCATATATGATATCATAACAATGAATATGATTCTGTAATAAGTTAATGACATTATTTAAATCATTATACAGGAGGTTCGGACACTTACGAAGCAAATCGGACCTAAGTTAAGGGAAATATCACAATCTCATTTTTATCCGAGATTGTTTATTCATAAGTATTTACTGGGGTGTATTTTATCATCCACATCCACGTTTCATCAATATTTAATATTATTTCCATCCACCTACAATTGTTTAAATCCAATTTTACCCTTCGGTGAGTTTTTAGTAATATGTATGAAAGTAATCTTTTGTCGTTTTTCATACGAGGTACTTTTTGACTTTTCCAACAAAAGTACGAAGAATGTTTTTTTTAACTTATACGGCATGAATGGATTTTTAAAACATTATTTCCAAGAAGCTTCCTTTACAAGTTTTCAAGTTTATTTTTAATCATCTTCTTTTAGTCTAAAGTTGTATGACATGTTAAGAAAGGAAAAAAATGTTTTTAAAGAAGAAAGGATATTTTCCTCAAGAATGGAGTTCAAGTATTTTATCAAAATTATTTTCCATATAAGATAATAAAAGGGTTCTGTTTTTACCCCTATTATTACATGGATTTGATTATGCTGTGATGGAAACATTTTTATGAATTCCTTTATCTTATATGAATTGTTTTATGATGTCATGTTGTTTAAGAATCCCATTTTTATTACATGGGTTATGCGATGATGTATGATTTATGATTATGTGGCACACATAAGAAAGGATTCATTATAAGATGGGTGGGACCTATATCTCCCTCCAATGCATTGGGTAATGATTTTATATCTCATGAGATAGACATAGTTGGAATGGTAGGTTATACCGGTTCAGTGAAACAGGACTGAAACGAGGGTTACTCGATTCAGAGAGGGACTTTGTCCACTAAGATAGTCTTGGCAATGAGTCTTGACTAACAAGAAATGATTCTCTATGATTATGTGTGAATGCTACAATGTTTCATGTTTTAAGTTATGATTATTGTGATTACATTTCTCTACCATGATTTATCCCATGTTATGAAATTATGCTCTCTTTTGCAGGTTATGATTTCCAAAATGTTATGTTCTTATGAATACGATGTGATTGATATTTCTTTTGTTTACCCTTACTGAGCATTTGAGATCACCCTTTTATGTTTTCTTTTCCCCAGGATATAAAGAAAGGTTTTAGGTAAAAAAAAGAAGAAGATCTTTATGGGAGATGTTGAAGATCTTTCACCACGATTAGAAGATTTTATTCCGAGTTTCCAAAGACACTAAACTATTACGATCCTTGTGTGTGTGTTTTTGTTATGTACTAAGTATTCCGCAAAAGTAATGTAATTTTCATGTACGTCAGGCTTCGGGTCTCTACAGTTGGTATCAGAGGAAAGGTTTAGTCAACCTTTGGAAACTAGGATGCGAAAACTTTAGTGAGATCCCTAGAGATATTTCTAAGGTATGTCTAGGGATGTCCCTAAGGATAAGTATACGTATAGGATATAGTCCTAGAACTATGGTAACGATATTAGATTAAACCTAAGATGTTAGATATTGAAGTTACTCCCCATTTATTATGATTTTTTCCTCTAACACTATTCTTTTTGGGTTTTAGAAAATGGCTGGAAACAAGATGATTCACGATAATGGAGGATATGATGGTATATGGAATGATATTCTTCATAATGAAATGGGATTTGGAAGTCCAAACATCATTATTATGCCAAATCAGCAATCTCATAATATGATCAATAAAGTAAAATTTGGTAAGTTTCCTGACTCGGCTAATAAGAGAAAGATGGAGTTTGATGATGATCACAGAGGAAAGAAAGTTCAATTTCCCCTATGTAAATCATGTGGGAAGAGGCATCAAGGAGAATGTTTCAAAGGAACTGGAAGATGCTTTGGGTGTGAAAAATAAGGACACAAAGCAAGTAAGTGCAAAGGAAAAGGTTCAGTTAACACCATGGATGAGGATAATGGTATTGCTACGACATCAAAAATGGTTAAGTGTTTTAAATGTGGAATGTATGGGCATTATGCAAACCAATGTCCTAAGGGAAAGACTCATGAAGAGAATCAGTATGGTCGTATGGGTAGTATTTATGTGGATGATGATGAAGAGACTACAAATGATATGTGAGATGAAAGAATTGTTGAAGCTCAGTTAATGGTTTAAGAATGTAGTGGAATGATTACATTTTTATCATGTGTAATGTTGGAATAATGAGACATCTAAGGATTGTTACACTATTGTCTTTCCTTGAGTTTTGAAAGTGTATGATTAATGTTACCAGTATCCATGGAAGGTTATTCAGATATTTTTGGAATGTAGATGATATGCTCATAATGAAGGGATAAGGAGAAAATTAAATGTTTGATAGTATTCATGAGCTCATGACTGATATAAGGAGAAGGTTATATTATGGTTTGAGTATATAGAGTTTTTGGATTTTGGTATGTGGAACGTGTTAACTTTTAACAGTATTCATGATTTCACTAAGGTTCAATGGGTATTCATTCTTCAAGAGAATAAATGATTAAGGACTTTGAATGTTTGGAATGTGACCAACAAAACATATCTTATGATATATGGGGTTCAACGATGGTATTAAATCTCTGGTAATCGTTTTCACTATGTTATGAAAGTGGACTGCAGTATTATGGATAAGCCTAAAGACTAGAATGGATTATGTTGGACATAAAATAGTATTGTTTAAGGATATAAGTTATTTTTTCGATATTATTGATATGATGTTATAGTAATGTAGTTTTAGAAAAAAGACAACATGTAGGACGGGCGACAACCCATCGCTTCGGACAAGGCTGTGGGAATCGAACCCACAACCGAAGTGCGACTGGCCTTTATCGCCTACCACTGGCCTACAGGAAGTCCCTATTTAGTAGAAACTAGTTTTATTTTATTAAGCGGTATTATATATGAAGTATAAGTTCATTTTTGGAACCATATACGATTAATCTCACTATAAGATGGACTTATAACTTTTGCTAACCTTTTGTTTGAGACAGATGGAATGACCCGTCATTCTATCACATGATCTGCTAATGCTTCACGAATAACAAATTCAACTTCATTTCTTTATGATATGAAGTGGAAATTGTTCAATTCATGAACAATAGTGAGATTGTAACAAAATCATGTAAGTATTTATTTTAATTCATCAACTTTAGGGAAATGATCTTGAAAACCAAAAATGTTGTCCTTGTGCTCTTATATCTGATTAATCAGATGGTACCTTAGATCGTCACAAATTTATGGCTTTGTGATTGCTAGATTTTCCATATCCATGTTCTCTACCACTCTCCATCAGAACATGATGGTTAGATTTCCCTTCCATATCCATATTTTCAACTATGTGGAAACCCAGTGATTAGTTTTGGGTAATCGTTACATTTCATACTTTAGTTTTTAAAGCCAAGTTTTGGTATTCCTTTTTACGATGTGAGTTTCTATTAAAGAAACTTTCAAGTAGTAAACCACTTATAACCCCGACGAATTTCGAGGGCGAAATTCATTTTAAGGGGGGTAGAATGTAACAGCCCGAGATTTTATGAAAACCATTTTTTTTAATTTTATTAATGACTTGTGTTGTACGCTACACCAAAAGGAGCTTGCACAACACAAATCCTTGACTTGCCTTTCATTACACGCAATCGCGACCTTCCTCGATAGCGTGTGTAGTACGCAATACTGAGTTTCACTAAACAACGAAATGCTATTAAAATATTATTATAACTAGCCGTTATGAATAGTAATAACCACCTTTTAAAATTTTAGAAATTTTAGCTCTCAAAATGGACTTCATTTTTGGATTCGTAGTATCGAATTTAGCCTAAGGTGAAATTTTGGTACTTTTCGGATAACTTTCATATTTTGATGGATAGTGAAAATTACTAAATTTTAGTTAAAAACAACTTTTTCAATCGAAATAATTAATAGTGATAAATTATTAATTTCAGTGTTCTTAAAGTATATTTAGAATATATTTTTACAATTTAATACAATGTTGGTCATTGGATGTAATTTCACATTTAAACCAGACATAATCAAGTGTCAATCTTTTGATAGATATTGTTTCTTAAAAACACGCTATTTGTTTTAACAGCAGGATTTAATTATAAAATTAATTAATGCAACTTCTATGTTATGAATTTGGTAAAATAGACTTCATTTTTGAATTCGGAATATGAAATATAGCTTAGGATGAACTTTTGGCATTGTTCTGAAAAACATCAATTTTTGATGAATAGTGAAACTACTAAGTGGTAGTTAAAAAAACTGAATTTTTCATAAAACTTAATTTTACCGCTTCTGTGAATGGAATTTCAAAAATCTGAGAGACACGGTTGATGTCAGTAAGTAAAATTTGGTTCAATGAGATGAAAATATTTTTTGGTGAATAGTAACTTTTTACTTTTATTTACCACGATTAAAAACTAAATAGGGTAATTAAGGGTAAAAATGATATTAATATTACCCTAACACATGTCCTAATCCTATTGGACAAGTGTATCTCGACCAAAAACAACCTTAAGTGTAAAATATTATCATTTAGGACCACTTGGATTAGATTAGGACATTTATTATTATTTAATTCAAAGAAGAGTTAAAAGAGTTAAAATCAAAGTTTATTTACTAAAACATTTTTAATATAGAGTTATACATAGGATAAATTCGATTGTAAATATTAATTAGAAACATAAAAAGATTTCCTACATAATGGTATTTTATTTGTAATTTGTAGACATTAAATAATTTAATTTATTTATGACACAATTATGATGTAGTAATTATCTTATTAATGAAATATTGACATAATTGATGTTATAAACACAAAAATAAATGTAATTTGAGACTTTTTATGAATTAAACTAATTTTCTAGGTTACTATGATATCTTAAAGTTGATTTAATCAACTTGGTTCGAACATATAATTCTGTTATGACTTTCACAAAAATCATATATCAAATAGTGTCAAAATTGACACAAAATAGTTTTTAAATCAAATATTATATTATTAATTGTTATTTTATTCCTAAAAATATAAGGTTCGGCCAAATGACTTATATAAGGATATATATATTAATAATAAACAATTCGGGGTTAGTTTGGCATGTTATAGTATGTTTATTAACCATATAGTGAAAGAAAACAAAAAGACACGGTAAAAGTTAAATTATTTAACTTAGAGTTAAATCTAATTGATAAGGTTAAAATAATACCCTAAACTTGTCTAAATCCTATTTGTTGATAGAATTTCGACCCATCCCCACTTTAGCTTTTAAATAAGACCCTTTGGAACCATTTTAAACCGATTTTGACTTTAATATAAAATAATATTTTGAGATATTCCTAAGGTGCCCCTCTCCTCCCTTATAAAAGGATACCTCCTCCCCCCTCCTCCTCACACCAATTTGAGCATTCAAGCTCGGAAAACCCCTGCCAAAATACCTTCTCCACTTCCCTAGAATAATTCTAGAGGTCCTGGTCTTCTTCAAATACCAATCTTAGTTCCCTAAGTGGAGGATTCAAAGAGGCGTTTCAAAGAAGAGGTAATATCCATTACCGATCTTTTCAATTTCTTTCTTCTTCAACTTCTTCTTCTTAGGTTGTTTCATTATGAAGTAATAACATCAGTATCACTCATATACTGATATGTTATTATAAGTATGAAACAACCCTATTTCACCATCTATCCATCCTACGGAAAAAGAAATCACCGCGCGTGCGTACGTATGGAATACCGTCTCCACGCCGTGGTGTAATCTATTTTCTTCCACCACCTTAATTGGATGGGTATAATGGTTTAATGAGTAACTATATATGATTATTATAAAGTGATATTGATAATGAAATAGTATACATACACTTTAACACAATTCCACGACCATGGGAATGATATCATCGCTCGTGCGTACGTACGGACTACCGTCTCCACGACGCGATGAGATTCATTCTCAATGATTAACCATTCATGAATAATTATAAATTATATATAATAAGTACTAATGAAATATATGAAATAATAATGATACTGGATTTATGTAAATTTATATGTATGTCATCTACTTAATTCCATTCACTTCAATAAGGAAACGAAAACAGCGATCATGCGTACGTACGGACTACCGTCTCCATGAACGGTGTATTTCATTCCATTTATCGATTATATATATATATATATATATATATTCTGAATATATATTATATATAAATCATGTTTTACATTATGGATATAAGTAATCATGATCCAAGTAATCATATTAATAATTACAAGTTAAAAACACGAACGACAAATGAGACGATTTTACCCAAACCGCTACTTTAACATGAATTTACAAAAGAACAGGTAATATAAAGTCATAAGTGAACCATATATGATATCATAACAATGAATATGATTCTGTAATAAGTT
Organism: Viscum album; assembly: GCA_963277665.1. Classification (NCBI taxonomy): domain Eukaryota; kingdom Viridiplantae; phylum Streptophyta; class Magnoliopsida; order Santalales; family Viscaceae; genus Viscum; species Viscum album. The sequence goes on along the minus strand of OY728153.1, from coordinate 1,769,742,537 downwards.
AATGACATTATTTAAATCATTATACAGGAGGTTCGGACACTTACGAAACAAATCGGACCTAAGGTAAGGGAAATATAACAATCTCATTTTTATCCGAGATTGTTTATTCGTAAGTATTTACTGGGGTGTATTTTATCATCCACATCCATGTTTCATCAATATGTAATATTATTTCCATCCACCTAAAATTGTTTAAATCCATTTTTACCCTTCGGCGAGTTTTTAGTAATATGTATGAAAGTAATCTTTTGTCGTTTTTCGTACGAGGTACTTTTTGACTTTTCCAACAAAAGTACGAAGAATGTTTTTTTAACTTATACGGCATGAATGGATTTTTAAAACATTATTTCCAAGAATATTCCTTTACAAGTTTTCAAGTTTATTTTTAATCAACTTCTTTTATTCTAAAGTTGTATGACATGTTAAGAAAGGAAAAAAATGTTTTTAAAGAAGAAAGGATATTTTCCTCAAGAATGGAGTTCAAGTATTTTATCAAAATTATTTTCCATCTAAGATAATAAAAGGGTTCTGTTTTTACACCTATTATTACATGGATTTGATTATGTTGTGATGGAAACATTTTTATGAATTCCTTTATCTTATATGAATTGTTTTATGATGTCATGTTGTTTAAGAATCCCATTTTTATTACATGGGTTATGCGATGATGTATGATTTATGATTATGTGGCACACATAAGAAAGGATTCATTATAAGATGGGTGGGACCTATATCTCACTCCAATGCATTGGGTAAAGATTTTATATCTCATGAGATAGACATGGCTGGAATGGTAGGTTATACCGGTTCAGTGAAACAGGACTGAAACGAGGGTTACTCGATTCAGAAAGGGACTTTGTCCACTAAGATAGTCTTGGCAATGAGTCTTGACTAACAAGAAATGATTCTCTATGATTATGTGTGAATGCCACAAAGTTTCATGTTTTAAGTTATGATTATTGTGATTACATTTCACTACCATGATTTACCCCATGTTATGAAATTATGCTCTCTTTTGCAGGTTATGATTTCCAAAATGTTATGTTCTTATGAATACGATGTGATTGATATTTCTTTTGTTTACCCTTACGGAGCATTTGAGCTCACAATTTTATGTTTTCTTTTCCCCAGGATATAAAGAAAGGTTTTAGGTAAAAAAAGAAGAAGATCTTTATGGGAGATATTGAAGATCTTTCACCACGATTAAAAGATTTTATTCCGAGTTTCCAAAGACACTAAACTATTACGATCCTTGTGTGTGTGTTTTTGTTATGTACTAAGTATTCCGCAAAAGTAATGTAATGTTCATGTACGTCAGGCTTCGGGTCTCTACATGTCTCATCCTGCGAATGAGTCACTAGACTCCACCATCACCTAGAGGATCCTTAAAGAAGACTCACCATGAGGACTTCCATCTGATCTGTAGGCATCCTTATAAGGAACAAAAATAAAGTGACTAACTCTAGCCAGTCCTCATATACATGGGGTTTGAATCGCCCTGAAAGCAAGGAGTTCACTACCTCTAAAACTCATACAGTGAACTCACACTGTGTGAATCCTCAGCCAGTACTATTAGTGATAAATGCTACTAAACTAGTGGTGGTATAATTGGTAAACCATATAGAGGTACAATCTCATGCACCATCCCCTGTACTAAGTCCTCATTGTTAGATGGATCATCATCATGATCACGTAGAGGAATATTAGCTAGTTTTCTTCATAGATGATTCCTAAAATAAACAATATGTACCATGGTCAAAGATCATATCTAGGGATCTAACCTAAGAAAGACATAGAAACCAAAACCAATTTCTATATGATGTATATACCAATTTTTTACCTAAAAATAGTGTCTATATGTACCATGTCAACAAGTAGGTTGTTATGCCCTTGGTTAATGGATACATCAGCCACCAAACCAGCACTAGTGTACCTAGCCTCAAATATGAACTCAAAATAGTTTAATATTGTTTCTAAAAATCAAAACCAATCTCATAGACTCTGATCCCAAGGTAGAACTGACTCCTATTACACAAAAATATCATAACCCGACCCACTGGGACATGAGATGCAACTACCCTAAGCTCACCTCCAATAGTCTTGGGGCTGGAATCCAGCAACAATTAATCATATTCCCACATGGGAGGCATTAGATTAATGTAACTATACACAAACACACCCCCACACACATATTTAAGCCCATAAAATGATGAAATGTAAAACAATTTAAAAAAAATGGATGCATACATATATAATCCCTCAATTAGAGTATGTCAAGAATGTATTAAAAGTGATAAAGGGGAAAAATACAAGCCCAACCAAAAAATATAGAGAGTATGAATTTCTCATAAGGAGGGGACCACTATAAAATTAAACCACTCAGAAAATACCTTGGTTTGTCTATCCTAAACTATTATACACCTACTCCCTGTCCTCCTAGGACACCATCAAAAGGTCCGTCATCTAGAAAAGATTCAACACGTGTGGGTAGAGCACATGAAGGCGTGATTATAATAGTACCTAGTATGAAAACCTCAAAAAAAAAACAAAAATAATCAAGGTTATCCACCTCATAAAAATAATATAAAAATAAAAAAACTAGATATACTCAGGATGGATACTATGCCTCTAGAAAGTCTCAACCAAACTGCCAACCACAATATTCATCTCAAATCTTCTAGGAAACGATAATTCTGGGATAACCTATGTAACGTCTTGGATCCGGAAGCCACTCAACTGGTGCCCCGAACTCGGTTGGTCACATGACCTCAAGAACATTTCCCCAAATGCCAGAGGATTCTGACTAGCAGCGAGGGCCTAAGTATGATAGTGGGGAAATGATGCCCTCATTTGTCAAATTGTAGCATAGCAGAAAAGATATATAACATAAAAAAATAGAAGCAGTAAACAATATACAACTGAAATGGACAAATCAAGAAAAAGAGAACTAGAAGTCATATATATAACGATGCAGCATGTCACTATTATATAAAAGCATCTAGAACAGGATACAATGCAATACAATACAATATAACTCAAAGTACAAGGTGCATCCAAATGAAACAAAGCAGAGTAAACCGAACACATTAGCATCGCAAGACAAAGCTCAGTCCCATTCTGTCCTACTCCTATGCTACAATCATGTACCAGTATAGGGACCCTTTCCCATATCGACACCTGCAACAATATATTCTGTTTGGGCTGAAGACATGAACCAAATAGGGTGTGATAAATAAATCCCAGTAGGCACCCACCAAAGGCCCGAGCCCAACTGTCGGTGAAAATGTGCAACAGAAGTGTGAAAAAGTAAATGCAGTAAACTAGTAAGTACTCAAAAGTAACTATCACTACCAGTTTCATTTCCATTTTAATTATTACTTATCACCTCCAAGCTTGTGCTTTGGCTTGGTAGGTACAACATAGAATATCACCTCGGTGAATATTCTAAATAGTTGTGTCCTCACACATACTATACTTACCATCAGGTAACAGAACCAAATACCCGCAGGTGATTTCCCTCAGTCATAACAATCATTTCTCTTAGCAATACGTGATATTTCCCCCAGTCACAGAAACTACTGCCCACAGGCATAAACAAAACACTGCCCTCGGGCTTAATAGAACACTGCCCTCGGGCTAATAGAACTCTACCCTTAGGCTAATAGAACCGGGCCGAGCCCAAAGCATAAAAATGAAATTTATATAAATTTTCTCTCAAGAAAATTAAATACACAACATAATCATGCCATACCCTCAGGCATCCTTGCCAAAAAAAATAGAGGAAGGCACCCCCAGGGTGGTCCTGGATCCAAGCGGTGATCCCAAATAGCAGTTTAAACATATCATTAGATTATCTATACAATTATAGACATCCTTTCAGCAAATTCCTTATCCATACGACACCCCAACCATTGGCGCGTAGCTCAACGGTACACAATTTTAACACAACAGTTGAAAATAAACATCAGACCACCTACCTAGATTGTCTCTGATAGGTATATGTAAACGACGCCTCCTGAATCATCAATGAACGATGTATATATGGGATAAAATAATTTCCTTTCAAACTTAAATAACATCCCTTAGAGGAATAATTTTTAAGAACAACACAAGGAGAGGGAAGAACTCACCCGCGTGGTTCAATCGAGACTGTCAGAGAAGGATTCAGATTCCTGGTGTGCGGTCAAGAGATCTCCAAAGCTCCGTCCTCCTCTCCCATCTCCAAAACGAACTCAAAGACTTCTATTCCAAATTAGGTGGATACAACCCATTTTATGCGAAAAAACAAACTACACGGCATGTACTCTCAAGTACACGGTGTGTACTTTTCATTTTTTAAACTGTTCCAATGGAGGGTTCTTTCCACCGCAGTATTGTTCATCTGTCGACATCAGTACACGGTGTGTATTTATGATTAAATGGCGTGTAATGTCTCCCCACTGGCGGCTACCTCCACCGCCTTAATATTCACCTACCGACTGATTACACGAGGTGTAAATACAAAGTACACGACGTGTAGTAATTTTTTACACCCTTTATCGCTGACAGGCCTACATGCCCTGTGTACTCATCCCACGCGGCCATAGTACACGGTGTGTGGAAAATTAGACAACGTGTACCCACACAATTTTCTATTTTCCCCCATTTTCCTAATTTTCTCAAAAACACTTAAGGAAAAGGGAAAATAAGAAACTTGTACCTCAAAAATAAGAACCGGGTTCTTACAAACCTCCCCCCTTAAAGTAATTTGTCCCCAAATTACCTTCCCAAGGGTGGTGAAGATACAGCTGTGAACAACTATGACCATTGAGGACATACGTCGGTCTCCCACTCTCAGGTTTCGTTCTACACTCGGCCATGCTACCATATCACCTGAATGAGGGGAACTAACCGGGCTCAGAGAACCTTTGTGCTCCTATCAACAATACGAATCAGATCCTCCTTAAAGGATGCATCGACCTGCAGCTCAACCTCCTCGGGCTGAAAAATGTGAGACGGGTCTAAATGATAGTGGGGTAGCTGAGAATCATGGAGGACATCATGCATGGCTCGGTACCGCTGTGGTAACTGCAACCAGTAGGAAACCAACCCAACTCTCTCCAGAATCTCAAACAACCTACATACCTTAGTGAAAGTTTTCCCTGTCTCCTAATCCTCTTGTGTTCCAACCTTGGTGAAACATGCAATAAAACCTGATCCCTGACCACGAACTCCAAGGGTCGTCTGCGGCGATTATCATAATATTTATGATGAGACTATGCGGTAGCCATCCACTTCTGAATCAACTGAACTGGCACAGAAGTCTCCTACATGAGACGTGGTCCCAATAAAGCTGCCTCACCTACCTCCATTCAGCACAAAGGTGATCGGCATGGCATACCATATAGTCTTTATAAGGTTCCATATCAATAGTTTCCTGAAAACTATTATTGTAGGAAAACTAGACCAGGGGTATGTGCTTCCCCCAAGAGCCCCCAAATTCTAGGATGCATGAACGCAACATGTCCTCAAGCACCTGTATCGTACGCTCTAACTGGTCATCGGTCTGAGGGTGGTAAGCTGTGCTCATAATCACCCATGTACCCAGTGCCCTCTACAAACTCTGCCAGAAACGAGACCTAAATAGTGCATCCCTATCAGAAATGATAGAACGAGGGACCCCATGAATACATACTACCTCTCAGATATACAAATTTCCAAGGTCATCGACATCGTAGGTCACCATGATCGACAAAAAGAGAGCTACCTTCATAAGTTTTTCCACAACAACCCACACGACATCACTGCCTCGAGGTGACCTCGGCAACCAAGTCACGAAATCCATCGTGAAATCATCCCATTTGCACTCTGGAATGGGTAATTGTTGTAACAGTGTAGAGAACCAAAGCTTGACGTACATGGAAAATACATTACTTTTTCAGAATACTTAATACATAACAAAAACAGACACACAAGGATCGTAATAGTTTAGCGTCTTTGGAAACTCAGAATATAAACATCTAATCATGTTGAAAGATCTTCAACATCTCCCATAACGATCTTCCCCTTTTTGTTTCCTTACCTAAAACCTTTATTTATTTACTGGGGAAAATAAAACATAAAAAGGGTGAGCTCAAATTCTCAGTAAGGGAAAACATAGAGAACATAAAACAATCCATAAACATTTGAAAGCAAAAACTTGAACATGAAATCTAAACATTAAAACCTTGAGAAAAGACATAAATCGTGGAAGTACGTAAGGAATATATCATAATGGAACATCAATCATGATAAAATATAATGGGAATAAAACATGTAATTGTGGAAGCCATTCAGCACATGTCATGATTTCCATAGTAGCCAAGGCATTGCTGCCAAGACCATCTTAGTGGACAAAGTCCCTTTCTGAATTGAGTTCACTCCTCGTTTCAGTCCTATAACACTGAACCGGATTAACTTACCATTCCATCCATGTCTATCTTATGAGATATAAATCTTTACCCAATGCATTTGAGGGAGATATAGGTCTCACCCATCTCATAATGAAATCATTCTTACTTGTGCCACAAAATAAACTTAAAACATTCATCATAACACAAATAATAAAATGGGTTTCATAAACATCATCCCATCATTTCATAATCCATATAAAACAAATGGACATTTCATCATAAGAAAAGTGAAACCATGTAAATCATAGAGAAATTATACTTGAATCATACACATATGAAATAATGTCATCTTATATGGAAAAATGGTTTTGATAAAACACATGAAATGAATTCTTGAGGAAAATATCCTTTCTTTTTCGAAATCAATTTCTTTTCACAAAATGTCATTCAATTTTAAAAGAAAGATATATTTTTTAAAATAGTCATGAAATCTTTTGGAGGAATCTTCATGAAAATAAGGCTTTATAAAACCTTAAAAATCCTTTCATTCCGTATACGTTAAAAAAACAATCTTCTCGTACTTTTGTTGGAAAAGTAAAAAAGTACCTTGTAGGGTAAATAAAAGAAAGATTCCTTCCATAACATGGGGTAAAAGTCAAAATGGGTAAAAAGGACTTTAAACATACATGAATACACTTTTATAGAACATGGACATGGATGATAGCAATAACCCCAGTAAATACTTACGAATAAGAAATCTCGGATAAAAATGAGATTTGCACAATTATCCCTTACCTTAGGTCCGATATGATTCGTATGTATCCGAACCTATTGTATAATGATTTAAATAATGTCATTTACTTATTATAGAATGATATTCATTGTTATGATATCATATATGTTTCACTTATGACTTTATATTACCCGTTCTTTTGTAAATTCCATGTTAAAGCTGCGTTTTGGATAAAATAATTTCATTTATCGTATGTGTTTCGACTTGTCATTCTTGATATTATTACTTATATCCTGATTTACATAATTACATAATGTAAAACATGATTTATATATATTCATCATATACACATATATATATTATAGATCAATAAAAGGAATGAAATACACCGTTCATGGAGACGGTAGGTCGTACGTATGCATGAACGCTGTTTTCGTTTCCTTATTGAATTGAATGAAACTAAATAGATGACATACATATATATATATAAATAAATCCAGTCGCATTATTATTTCATATATTTCATTATTATTAATTATATAAACTTTATGATCATTCATGTATGGTTAACATGGAGAATGAATCTCATCGCGTCGTGGAGATGGTAGTCCGTACATTTGCACGAGCGATGATATCATTCCCATAATTATTGAATAGAATTGGAGTGGATGGTATAATATATCAGAATCAGTATGATGTTATAATAACCATATATAGTTATTATTTACACCATTATAACCATCCATGTAAGGTGTTGGTGGAAAAACAGATTTCACCACAGCGTGGAGACGGTATTCCGTACGTACGCACGCGTGGTGATTTCGTTTTCCGTAGGATGGATATATGGTGAAATAGGGTTGTTTCATACTTATAATAACATATCATTACATGAGTTATACTGATTTTATTACTTAATAATTAAACAACTAAAGACTAAGAAGTGGAAGAAGAAATAAATTTGAAAGAATCGGTAATGGACATTACCTCTTCTTTGAAGCGCCTCTTTGAGACATCCTCTTAGGGAAATAAAATTGGTCTTTGAAGAAGACCAGAACCTCTAGGATGTTTCTATGGAAGTGGATAAGAGAATTTGGTAGGGTTTGGCCGAGCATGAAGGCTCAAAGTTGTGTGAGGAGGAGAGGGAGTAGGTGCCCTTTTATAAGGGAGGAGAGGGGCACCTTTGAAAAAACTAAAAATATTATTTTATTATAAAGTCATATTCGGGTTTTAATAGCTCCAAATTAATTTATTTTGAAGCTAATGTGGGGATGGGTCGAAATCCTCTCATCCAATAGAATTTAGACAAGTTTAGGTTTCTATTTTAACCTTATCATTTAGATTCAACCTTAAGTTAAATAATTTTACTTTTACCATGTCTTCTTAATTTATTACACTATAAGGTTAATAAACTTACTATAACAAGCCAAAAGAACCCCAAGTTGTTTATTATTAATATATATAACCTAATATAAGTAATTTGGCTGAACCTTAGATTTTTAGGAATAAAATAACAATTAATAATATAATATTTGTTTTAAAAACTATTTTATGTCAATTTTGACACTATTTGGTAATTGATTTTTGTGAAAATCATAACAAAATTCATAGTTCTAAAAAAGTTAATTAAATAAAATATAACATGTAATATTAACCTAAAAAGTAGTGAAATTCATAAAAAGTCTCAAATTAAATTTATTTGGGTATTTATAACATCAATTATGTCAATATTTCATTAATAAGATAATTACTGCATCATCTTTGTGTCATAAATAAATTAAATTATTTAATGTTTAAAAATTATAAATAAACTAACAAGATGTAGGAAATATTTTTAGCTTTCTAATTAATATTTATAGTCGAATTTATCTTATCTACAACCCTATATTAAAAATAATTTACTTATTAAACATTGATTTTAATTATTTTAACCCTTCTTTAAATAAATTAATATTAAATGTCCTAATCTAATCCAAGTGGGCCTAAATGGTCATTTTTTACTCCTAATGTTATTTTTGGTCTAATTACACTTATCCAATAGAATTAGGACATGCGTTAGGGTAATAATAATATAATTTTTACCCTTAATTACCCTATTTACTTTTAACCGTGATAAAAAAAGTAAAACGTTACTATTCACCAAAAATTATTTTCATCTCATTGAACCACATTTTAGTCCTTGATATTAACCGTGTCTCTCGGATTTTTGAAATTCAATTCACAGAAGTGGTAAAATTTCATTTAAATGAAAAATTCCGTTTTTTAACTACCACTAAGTGGTTTCACTATTCATTGAAAATTGTAGTTTTTCAGAAAAATACCAAAAATCAGCCTAAGCATTATTTGATATTCCGAATTCAAAATTGATGTCTATTTTTCCAAATTCAAAACATAGAAGTGGAATTAATTAATTTTAAAATTAATTCCCATTATCAAAACAAATAGCATTTTTTTAAGAAACAATAACTATCAAAAGATTGATACTTATTTATATCCAATTTCAAAGGAAAATTAATTCCAATGACCAACATTGGATTAAATGGTAAAAATGTATTCTAATTACACTTTAAAACCAATTAAAAAGATAATCTACCCATATAAATTATTGCGATGAAATAAGTTGTTTTTAATTAAAATATAGCGTGTTTTTACTATTCATCAAAATATGAAAGTTATCAGAATAATATGAAAAATTTATCCCAATTAAATTTTTATATCGAGATTCCAAGGAAGAATTTTTTTTTTCAAATTTATCTTATAAACATGTCAAAAACTAGATTTAAAGTGGGTGCGCCATCAAAAGGTGGCAAAACTGCATTTTTTGAAAAATACTTATTTTACCTGAAACATTTATTTAGTTCTCATACCATGTTCTATAAAATATGTAATATGAATAATAATGTTATAAAATTCAAAATTTAGTTAATACTATTCATAACGGCTAGTCCATAATAATATTATAATAATATATCTTTGTTTAGCGAAACTCAGTATTGCGTACAACACACGCTATCGTGGAAGGTCGCGATTGAATGTAATGCAAGCCAAGTCAGGGATGTGTGTTGTGCAAGCTCATTTTGGTGTAGTGTACAACACAAGACATTAATGAAATTAAAAATAATACTTTTCATAAAATCTCGGGGTGTTACATTCTACCCCCTTAAAAGGAATTTCGCCCTCGAAATTCGTCGGGGTTATAAATGGTTTACTACTCGAAAGTTTCTTTAATAGGACCCACATCGTAAAAAGTAATACCAAAACTTGGCTTTAAAAACTAATGTCTGAAACGTAATGGTTACCCAAATTAACTCATCACATGGTTTCCACGTAGAAGAACATACTTGAAAATATGGATATTGAAGAAAAATCTAACCATCAAGTTCTGAAGGAGAGTTGTAGAGAACATGGCTATGAAAAAGCCAACAATAACAAAGCCATAAATTTGTGATGATCTAGGGTACCATCTGATTCATCGGATATAAGTGCACTAGGACAACATTTTTGGTTTTCAAGATCATTTCCCTAAAGTTGAAGAATTTGAATTAGAATAAATACTTACTTTATTTTGGTACAATCTCACTGTTGTTCGTGCCTTGAACAATTTCCACTTCATCTCTTAAAGAAATGAAGTTGAATTTTTTATTCGTGAAGTGTTAGTAGATCATGTGATAGAATGACGGATCATACCATCTGTCTCAAACAAAAGGTTAGAAAAAGTTATTAAATATACATAAGTCGATCAATAGTGAGATTAATCATATATGGTTCCTAAAATGGACTTATACTTCATATATCAAACTGCTTAATATAATAAAACTAGTTTCTACTAAACAGGGACTTCCTGTAGGACAGTGGTAGGTGATAAAGGTGTGTCGCACATCAGTTGTGGGTTCAATTCCCATATCCTTGTCTGACGCGATGGGCTGTCGCCCGTCCTGCAGGTTTTCCTTTTTCTAAATCTACATTACTATAACATCCCATCAATAATATCGAAAAAAGTTCTATCCTTAAACAATAATAACTTATGTCCAACATAATCCATTCCAATCTTTATCTAAAATACTTCGGTCCAAGATCATAGTATAAAGAAAACGATTACTTGAAATGTCATCAACCAAGCATGTGAATACCATCATTTATCCCCCATATATCTTCTTGGTCACATTCCAATCATGTGAATACCTTAATCATGCATTCTCTTGAAAAATGAATACCCATTAAACCTTAGTGAAAAAATGAGTGCTGTAAAAAATTAACTCTTTCCACATTCCAAAACCCCAAAATTCTATATACTCAAACCATGATATAACTATTTCCTTATATCATTCATGAGCTCATGAAAACTGTCAAACATTTCATTTTCTCCTTATCCCTTCATTATGCGCATATCATATTATTTCCAAAAATATCTCAATCACTTTCCATGGTTACTAGTACCATAAAATTATTGAAAACCACAATAGACTAATACAAAAATTTTCTAATACACCATAAAAGTACCTCAACAACATTATTCTTGAATACCAACACATAAAAAAATTAATCCATCCTCTTCAATGATTGTCCTGGAATAAGTCCTTCCTTGGTTTAGAAGTAACTTTTTAGGTCAGGGAATTGAGTTGGGTAATGCCCATGTTCTCCACAAATAAGACATTGAACTCCATAATAGTGTGTCACTCTATGACCCTTTTCTCCACACAGATAACATCTTCCCCTCCATTTGAGGTATTCCTCAAGGTTCTTCTTCCCTTCTTTAGAAATCTCAATCTTCTTTCTTTATGCTCGTCAACATGCGAACATGCATAAAAGTCTACCTTCCTCTTATTTGATGAATTAGGCATAACACTAAATTTCACCTTGTTAATCATATATTGCGATGAATGATTTGGAATAATCACAATATCTTTCTCTCTAGGCATTACACAATTTTGTTGCTCATAGTCACCAATTTTTCCATTGGATTCAATGTTAACCGAATTCCTTCTGGTTCCCTCCGTTGACTAAAACAGAAAAAGAATTCTGTGAGAGGAAAAAATCATGCTATGGAAAACAACATAGAAAAGGGGGAGTACCCTCAACATCTATCATCTTAGGTTAAATTCTAAGATCATTACCGTAGTTCTAGGACTATATCCTATACGTATACTTATCCTTATGGACATCCATAGACATACCATAGAAATATCTCTAGGGATCTCACTAAAGTTATCACATCCTAGTTTCCAAAGGTTGACTAAACCTTTCCTCTAATACCAACTATAGAGACCCGAAGCTTGACGTACATGGACAATACATTAATTTTGCGGAATACTTAATACATAACAAAAATAGACACATAAGGATCATAATAGTTTAGTGTCTTTGGAAACTCGGAATATAAACATCTAATCATGTTGAAAGATCTTCAACATCTCCCATAACGATCTTCACCTTTTTGTTTCCTTACCTAAAACATTTCTTTATTTCTTGGGGAAAATAAAACATAAAAAGGATGAACTCAAATGCTCAGTAATGGAAAACATAGATAACATAAAACAATCCATAAACATTTGAAAGAAAAAATTTGAACATGAAATCTAAACATTAAAACCTTGAGAAAAGACATAAATTGTGGAAGTACGTAAGGAAGATATCATAATGGAACATCAATCATGATAAAATATAATGGGAATAAAACATGTAATTGTGGCAACCATTCAGCACATGTCATGATTTCCATAGTAGCCAAGGCATTTCTGCCAAGACCATCTTAGTAGACAAAGTCCCTTTCTAAATCGAGTTCACTCCTCGTTTCAGTCCTGTAACACTGAACTGGATTAACTTACCGTTCCATCCATGTCTATCTCATGAGATATAAATCCTTACCCAATGAATTTGAGGGAGATATAGGTCCCACCCATCTCATAATGAAATCATTCTTACTTGTTCCACAAAATAAACTTAAAACATTCATCATATCCCAAAGAATAAAATGGATTTCATAAACATCATCCCATCATTTCATAATCCATATAAAACAAATGGAAATTTCATCATAAGAAAAGTGAAACCATGTAAATCATAGAGAAATTATACTTGAAACATACACATATGAAATAATGTCATCTTCGATGGAAAAATGGTTTTGATAAAACACTTTAAATGACTTCTTGAGGAAAATATCCTTTCTTTTTCAAAATAAATTTCTTTTCACAAAACGTCATGCAATTTTAAAAGAAATATATTTTGTTGAAAATAGTCATGAAATCTTTTGGAGGAAGCTTCATTAAAATAAGTCTTTATAAAAACATAAACATCCTTTCATGTCGTATACGTTAAAAGAAACATTCTTGTCATAATTTTGTCGGAAAAGTCAATAAGTACCTTGTAGGGTAAATAAAAGAAAGGTTCCTTCCATACCATGGGGTAAAAGTCAAAATGGGTAGGAAGGAATTTAAAAATACATGAATACACTTTTATAAAACATGGACATGGATGATAGCAATAACCCCAGTAAATACTTACGAATAAGAAATCTCAAATAAAAATGAGATTTGCAAAATTATCCCATACCTTAGTTCCGATATGCTTCGTACGTATCCGAAACTCCTGTATAATGATTTAAATAATGTCATTGACTTATTACAGAATCATATTAATTGTTATGATACCATATATGTTTCACTTATGAATTTATATTACCCGTTATTTTGTAAATTCCATGTTAAAGCAGCGTTTTGGGTAAAATTATTTCATTTATCGTATGTGTTTCAAGTTGTCATTCTTGATATTATTACTTATATCCTGATTTAAATAATTCCAGAATGTAAAAAATGATTTATATATATTCATAATATACATATATATATTATAGATCGATAAAAGGAATGAAATACACCGTTCATGGAGACGGTAGGCCGTACGTACGCATGAACGCTGTTTTCGTTTCCTTATTGAATTGAATGAAAATGAATAGATGACATACATACATATATATATATACATAAATCCAGTAGCATTATTATTTCATATATTTCATTATTATTCATTATATAAACTTTAGGATCATTCATATATGGTTAACATGGAGAATGAATGTCATCGCGTCGTGGAGACGGTAGTCCGTACGTACGCACGAGCGATGATATCATTCCCATAATTATTGAATAGAATTGGAGTGGATGGTATAATATATCAGAATCCGTATTATGTTATAATAACCATATATAGTTATTATTTACACCATTATACCCATCCATGTAAGGTGTTGGTGGAAAAACAGATTTCACCACAGCGTGGAGACGGTTTTCCGTACGTACGCACGCGTGGTGATTTCGTTTTCCGTAGGATGGATAGATGGTGAAATAGGGTTGTTTCATACTTATAATAAAATATCAATATATGAGTTATACTGATGTTATTACTTCATAATGAAACAACTAAAGAATAAGAAGTGGAAGAATAAATAAAGTTGAAAGAATCGGTAACAGACATTACCTCTTCTTTGAAGCGCCTCTTTGAGACCTCCTCTTAGGGCACTAAAATTGGTCTTTGAAGAAGACCCAAACCTCTAGGATGTTTCTATGGAAGTGGAGAAGAGATATTGGCAGGGGTTGGCCGAGCATGAAGGATAAAAGTGGTGTGAGGAAGAGAGGGAGGAGGTGCCCTTTTATAAGGGAGGAGAGGGGCACCTTTGGAAAAACAAAAACTATTATTTTATTATAAAGTCATATTCGGTTTTTAATAGCTCAAAATTAATTTATTTTGAAGTTAATGTGGGTATGGGTAGAAATAATCTCATACAATAGAATTTAGACAAGTTTAAGTTTCTATTTTAACCTTATCATTTAGATTTAACCTTAAGTTAAATAATTTTACTTTTACCATGTCTTATTGTTTTCTTACACTATAAGGTTAATAAACATACTATAACAAGCCAAACGAACCCCAAGTTGTTTAGTATTAATATATATAACCTTATCTAAGTCATGTTACCGAACCTTATACTTTTAGGACTAAAATAACAATTAATAATATAATATTTTTTTTAAAAACTATTTTATGTCAATTTTGACACTATTTGGTAATTGATTTTTGTGAAAATCATAACAGAATTATTAGTTCAAAAAAAGTTAATTAAATAAAAAATAACATTTCATATTAACCTATAAAATTAGTGAAATTTATAAAAAGTCTCAAATTACATTTATTTGGGTATTTATAACATCAATTATGTCAATATTTCATTAATAAGATCATTACTGCATCATTGTTGTGTCATAAATAAATTAAATTATTTAATGTCTAAAATTTTTAAATAAAATACCATTATGTATGAAATATTTCTATATTTCTAATGAATATTTATAGTCTAATTTATCTTATGTATAACCATATATTAAAAATGATTTACTTATTAAACTTTGATTTTAACTATTTTAACCCTTCTTTAAATAAATTAATATTAAATGTACTAATCTAATCCAAGTGGGCCTAAATGGTCATTTGTTATTCATAAGGTTGTTTTTGGTCGAATTAAACTTATCTAATAGAATTTAGACATGTGTTAGGGTAATAATAATATCATTTTTACCCTTAATTACCCTATTTACTTTTAACCGTGGTAAAAAAAGTTAAAAGTGACTATTCACCAAAAACTATTTTCATCTCATTGAACCACATTTTAGTTCTTGATATTAACCGTGTCTCTCAAATTTTCTAAATTCAATTCACAAAAGTGGTAAAATTTCATTTAAATGAAAAATTCAGTTTTTTAAGTACCACTAAGTGGTTTCACTATTCATCGAAAATTGCTGTTTTTCAGAAAAATACCAAAACTTAAGACTAAGAATTATTTGATATTCCGAATTCAAAATTGATGTCTATTTTTACAAATTCAAAACATATAAGTGGAATTGATTAATTTTAAAATTAATTCCCGTTATCAAAACAAATAGAGTGTTTTTAAGAAACAATAAATATCAAATGATTGATACTTGTTTATATCTAATTTCAAAGTGAAATTAATTCCAATGACCAACATTTGATTAAATGGTAAAAATATATTCTAATTACACTTTAAACCCAATTAAAAATATAATATAACCATATAAATTATTGCGATGAAATACGTTGTTTTTAGTTAAAATATAGCGTGTTTTTACTATTCATCAAAATATGAAAGTCATCAGAATAATATGAAAAATTTATCCCAATTAAATTTTTATATCCATATTCCAAGGAAGAATTTTATTTTGTTAAATTGAACTTACAAACATGTCAAAAACTAGATTTAAAGTGGGTGCGCCATCAAAAGGCGGCAAAACTGCATTTTTTGAAAAATACTTATTTTACCCGAAACATTTATTTAGTTCTCATACCATGTTCTAGAAAATATGTAAGATTAAAAATAATGTTATAAAATTAAAAAAGTAATTAATAATATTCATAATGTATAGTCCGTAATAATATTATAATAATATATTTTTGTTTAGCAAAACTCAGTATTGCGTACAACCCACGCTATCATGGAAGGTCACGATTGCGTGTAATGCAATCCAAGTCCAGGATGCGTGTTGTGCAAGCTCATTTTGGTGTAGCGTACAACAAAAGACATTAATGAAGTTAAAAAGAATACTTTTCATAAAGTCTCGGGGTGTTACAAACAGTCCAGCTGGCCTCTGATGCTCCACCTTCACCTATTGATAGGTAGAACATCTTTTAACAAAACCTGCTACTTCCCATTTCATACCCAGCCACCAATACTGATGTCTAAAATCATGGTACATTTTGGTAACTCTGGGATGCGCTGCCCAAGATGAAGCATGAAACTCCTTCATTATCTCCTCACATATATCCCATGGAACCTACACTCTTCCATGGACACACAGTACCTCATCATCACCTATCGTCTATCCAGGAGGAGGGTCCTCACTTGCCACCGACTCCCATAGAACTAGGTCTTCTGAATCTGATAGTTGTCTCATCCTCACTCTATCCAGGAGGGTAAAAGTCACAGCTAAGTATGAAAGATAGGTTTTCCCCTAACTATCGTGCACCTCCAAATGTATCTCAGAGAACAAATCCATAAGGTGCCACTCACAACTGGCCTCCTGCACTACATGTGTCTGAGTATTTTTACTCAGTGCATCAGCTACTGCATTACCATTACCAGGTGTATAGGCAAGATCAAAGTCGAAGTACTGAAGTTATTCAACCCACCTTCTCTATCTCAGGTTCAAGTCATGATGAGTAAATATGTATTTGAGACTTTTGTGGTCGGTGAAAACCAAAAAATTCTCTCCCAAGAGATAATGTCTCCAACAGCTCAATGGATGAAGAACTACAGCCAACTTGAGGTCATGCGTCGGGTAATTCCTATCATGCGACCATAACTACCGAGACCCGTATGCAACAACTCGATTTCCCTGCATCAACACTGCACCTAGACCAATACATGATGAATCACAGTAAACCGTATAGCTCTTCCCTTGATCTGGAAGTATCAGGATTGGTGCTGATGTCCACCTACCCTTCAGCTTCTAAAAAAGTTGTCTCACAAGATTCTGACCAAACAAAATTCACACCCTTCTTAGTCAAAACCATCAACAGTACTGCTAAGCAAGATAAGTCCTGTATAAAACTCCTGTAGTAACCATCCATCCCTAAGAAACTTAGTATCTCAAACACTTTCTTAGGATACTCCCAGAAAACTATTTCTCTCACCTTCTCTGGGTTTACTGCAACTCCAGCCTCTAAGATAATATGACCCAGGAAGTGAATTTGGTCCATCCAAAAGTGTCACTTTGAGAGCTTAGCATATAGGTGATGCTCTCTCAGTGTACTCAATATGATATCAAGATGGGTTGCATGGTCATGTAGAGTGTGAGAGTACACCAAGATATCGTCCATTAAGACAACCACAAAAGAATCCAGATAAGGTTGGAACACATGATTCATCAGAGCCATGAAAACTGCTAGGGTGTTTGTGAGTCCAAACGACATAACCAAGTACTTGTATAGACCATATCTTCTTCGAAAAGCTGTAAGCGGTACGTCTGATAGTCTAACGCATAACTGATGATATGATGATCTCACGACTATCTTCGAGAACACTCGTGCTCCTCGAAGTTGATCAAAAATATCATCAATCCTTGGTTAGGGATACCGGTTCTTGACTGTCAGATGGTTCAGCTTTCGATAATCCACATAGAGTTTGACGGTACTGCCGGCCTTCTTCGCAAAAGGACCGGCGAACCCCATGGAGAAGTACTGGGTCAGATGAAACCCTTTGCCTGTAACTCCTATAACTGCCTCTTGAGCTCCTGCAACTCAAGTGTAACTATCCTATAATGAGGAATGGACACCTGTGCTACTCCTAGTACAATCTTAATAGATAAATATACCTCTCGCTCTGAAGGAAGACCGGAAAAGTCATCCAGGAAGACATCCCTCAAACGATCAACTACTGGAGGGAAATCTTTCTGACAAGTTCCCTATTCATACATATAGAAGCTCACAATTTGGGATATCACTCCACCTCACCCACAATGCTTAGGTCCATCTCGGCTCGCCTAGACATCCCACTCTCCCTTTTATAGAAACTCTCCACCCTCTGGTGACGTGAAACTCACCCATCGATGATAGAAATCCACAAAGGCTCGAAAGGGTACCGACCAGTCCATCCTGAGAATGACATCATAAGCTGCCATCTCTAAGACATAGAGGTACCATAGAAAGTGACACCCACCAACCTCAATGGGAAACTCCTTGCACTGACAAAAAATGGCCGTTCTAGTTCCCAACGGAGTGTCTAGCATCATAAAATCAGAAAAAGAAGAAACAAAGAGCTCAAGTCCCTCTACAATGGCCACAGATATAAAACTATGTGTAGCACCCATATCGAAAAGTATTAAAGATAAAACAGAAGCTACTAGAATAATACCTCTGATAGTAGTAGGTCTGGGATCCATATCTTGTTGGGTCTGGTACACTGCATATGCTTTCCTAGTGCCACGACCCTGCGATACAGAATGGCTACCCTGAGCTAACCCGCCCTCCTGCCTCTAAGATCCTGGTATCTAGATACCATGGCCATGACCACCATCTCTACCTACACGCCCTGACGTACCCCAATTTATTGACTGGTAAGAATCTGTTGGACCTTCTCCCGCATGCAGAGTCTGCACATAACCCCTCTCACTATCCACTGGTGGAAACACCTTGCAAAAATGCTGGAGAAAACCCATCTTGCTGCAAGCTCGACACTCCAATGGGTCTCATGGACACTAAGGTCTCTTGTGACCCTCTCTACCACACTGGTAGAAAATGACCTAGCCACCTGAAGTATTCTTCTGGATAGTACTACCACCATGATAGAAATCCATCTGCCTCTTCCTCTTACTGGTAGGAATAGTACCAGCAACTGGTGTCGAACCGCCCTGTCCCACACCACTAGCTTCCCACTGGTTCACACAGTAATCTGCACCTGGTTCACAATAGCATGTACGGCAGGCAACCTGAAAACAGTCACCAGTGCTCGGATGTCACTCTGAAGACCATACTCAAAGAATCTATCCCTCAACGCCTCATAACCCACCAGAATGGGTGCAAAAGGATGAAGCTCTATGAAGCAAGCAGAATAATCCATCACTAACATGGTGCCTTCTACAGATTCATGAACTCTCAAGCTCGATCTGCCCGCAACATCTCCGGGAAGAAGAAGTCATAGTAGGATGCCTGAAAATATTCCCACGCCATGTCTCTGTGATGCTCAGACTGAGTGGTAAAATCCCACCACCTCTTGGAGGAATCACGCAACATGTATGTAGCGAGCTTGACCCTCCTCCCAGGAGGCGTCTCTAGATGCTCGAATATTGTCTGCATGAAATCCCACCATGACTCCACATCCTGTGGTTCGCCGTCTTCTAAAAACGTAGGCGGATGCTACTACTAGAATATATGAGTCAGCTCTGCCATAGATGTGGCAGAATACGGTACTCCTTGGAAGGTCTGCATGAACCGCATGAAGCCTTCATGGAACTGCGCATCCACGCCTGTGTCGGGTATAATAGCTGGCGCTGCATCTGGTACTACTGGAGGATCCACTGGTAGCCCATGGACTACCATCTCAGGAGTATAATCATCGCTGCTCTCTTGGTGAACAACTAGCGGTCGTCTTAGGTGCATAAATCTAGAAATTCAAACACACACCTTATGTCAAGATTATCCAAGAATGAAAACGAGGAGACCAAGAAGGGAACAGGAGAAACAAAGAATTCTAGATTCACAAAACTTGACTACACAACGTGTATAAATACTACACGGCATGTTCTCATAGGCCATCCAGATGGGCGTGTACTCCAGCTAAAACTGGTCGTGTAACACCCCAAACACACATTGTGGATTTTGAACACATGGCGTGTACTTGAATCCTCATTCCCTGACCAAGTCCTTATACACGGTAAAGCCACATGGCTCTTCTAAAAAAAAACTACACGACGTGTCCTAGAGACACACGACATGTACTTGACAGGCTTTTGCTGACCCGTGTTGTCCGTCACACGGCCTGTGTACCCAGGTCTCACTACACGACATGTTCCAAAAAGACACAACGTGTTCAAATAATCCCCATACCGACCTGTGTTGCTCGCTACACGGCCGTATGCACAGCTAACACTACACGGTGTGTCCCATAGGCACACGATGTGAACAAGGTAGGGTAACACTGACCCGTGTTGTTAGTGACACGATCGGGTACCTGGGTCAGACTACACGGTGTGTACAACCGGTACACGACGTGTTCCCTCCAAAACTTCCTTATCCCGAGTCTCTGTCCACATGGCCTATGACACGGTAAGAGACTACACGATGTGTACATAGGGTACACGGTGTGTACTTAAATTTTTGTCCTTTCTTCCCGAATAGAAGAACACACGGCATGTGTCTATAGAACTACACGGTGTGTCTGCTGGGTTTTCCGGATAGTAATCCTCAAAAACTACTCCGGAACCCCGAAAAAACACCGAAATGCCAAATTCTGATCCGTGAGGGCCCATACTCCCCGCAAATCATATCTTGGAATCTTATAAATGTTATAACAAAGTAAACTCATCAATGATCCACCAAGATCTGGTCAGTGAGGGCCCATACTCCCCAAAAACCAAAGTTTGGCGTTCATTCTATCAAAAACCTCACACAACAATACCCTATCAAATAGGAGGTATTTATTATATAATCTATCAGAACATCATGCTTTTCTATCACAATAACTATCACAACAACATGCAATTTCTAATGCACCTACCTGGCATGGAAGGAATGCATGACATGTGATTTCTAGAATGTGGATAAATGATTCATGATGTGGAACAACCTCATCTCATCTGGTTGCAACTAAATAGAACCCATGTATAACATATGAACAACACAATCAAAAGTGCGTCACCCAACAGTGAAAATAAAGTCAACTATCAAATTTTCAAAATCAGCAAAATTGCAATAAACAAGGTAGACTGGCTTTTCCCTATACACGGGTTAGCTACTCCCGGGCACAACTTATTACCAACTACCATGACCTTCCTATCCCTGAATAAGGCTCCAAACAGTATTTCAAATAAAAAAACACCCTCCGATACCACTTTTTAACGTCTGAGATCCGGAAGCCACTCAACGGGTGCCCCGAACCCGGTTGGTCACAAGAACTCAAGCACATTTCCCCAAACGCCAGAGGATGCCGACTAGTAGCGAGGGACCAGGTCTGATAGTAGGGAAACTATACCCTCATTTGTCAAAGTGTAGCACAACGGAAATGATATATAACATACAACAGTGGAATAAGTAAACAATATACTACTGAAATGGACAACTGAAGCAAAAGAGAACCTTCAGTCATATATATAACGATGCAACATGTCACTATTATATGAAATCATCCAGAACAGGATACAATGCAATAAAATAAAATAAAACTCAAAGTACAAGGTACAACCATATGAAACAAAGCAGAGTAAACAGAACTCAGTAGCATCGCAAGCCTAAGCTGAGTCCCATGCTCTCCTACTCCTCTACTAAAATCATGTACATGTATGGGGACCCTTTCCACTGTCGACACCTGGAACAATATAGTCTGTTTGGGCCAAAGACATGACCCAAACAGGGTGTGAGAAATAAATCCCAGTAGGAACCCACCAAAGACCCGTTCCCAACTGTTGGTGAAAATGTGCAATAGTAGTGTGAAAAAGTAAATGCAGTAAACAAGTAAGTACTCAAAAGTAACTATCAATACCAATTTCATTTCCATTTTAATTATTACTTATCACCTCCAAGCTTGTGCTTCAGATTGGAAGGTATAACATAGAATATCACCTCAGTAAATATTCTAAATAGCTGTGTCCTTAGAAATACTATCCTAACCCTTAGGTAATAGAATCAAATACCCACAGGTGATTGCCCTCAGGCATAAAAATCATTTCCCTCAGGCATACGTGATATTACCCTCAGGCATAGAAACTACTTCCCACAGAAATAAACAAAACACTACCTTTAGGCTGAATAGAACATTGCCCTTAGGCTAATAGAAAACTTCGCTCAAGCTAATTGAACCAGGTCGAGCCCAAAGCATAAAAAAAGAAAATTATATAAATTTTCTCTCAAGAAAATTCAATACACAACATAATCATGTCATACCCTCAAGCATCCTGGACAAACGGCTAAACAGAGGAATGCACCCCCGAGGTGGTCCTGGATCCAAGAAGTGATCCCAAACAGTAGTTTAAAACTATCAATAGATTATCTATACAATTATAGATATTATTTTATAAAAGTCTTAAGCCATACGACACCCCAACCATGGGTGCGTAGCACAACAATACACAATTTCAACACAACAGTTGAAAATAAACATCACACCACCTACCTCGATCGTCTCTGATCGGTATATGTGAATGACACCTCCCGAATTGTCCAAGAATGACGTAGATCTGGGATAAAATAATTCCCATTCAATCATAAATAACTTACCTTAGAGTAAGAATTGGTAAGAACAACACAAGGGGAGGAAAGAACTCACCCGAGCGGTTCAATCGAGACCGTCAGAGAAGGATTCAGATTCTCGGTGTGCGGTCAGGAGATCTCCAAAGATCCGACCTCCTCTCCCAGATCCAAAATGAACTCAAAGACTCCTTTTCCGAATGGGGAGGATACTACCCGTTTTAAGTGAGAAAAACAAACTACACTGCGTGTACTCTCAAGTACACAAAATGTACTTTTAATTTTTTTTAAACTGTTCCTCTGGCGGATGCTTTTCACCGCGACACTCTTCATCCGTCGACATTTGTACATGGCGTGTATTCTTGATTACACAGCGTGTACTGTCATCCCACTAGAGGCTAACTCCACCACCTTACTGTTCACCTACCGACTGATTACACGGCATGTAAATACAAAGTACACGACGTGTAGTCGATTTTTAAACCCTTCATCACCGACAGGCCTACTTTTCTTATGTACTTGTCGCACATGGACAAAGTACACAACGTGTGGAAAAGTACATGGCGTGTACCCAAAAAATTTGGTATTTTTTTCCCATTTTCATTATTTTCTCAAAAACAATTAAGGAAAAGGGAAAAGAAGAAACCCGTACCTCAAAAATAAGAACCGGGTTCTTACGACCTACTCCACAAGACATGATATCAAAGTAGACACTCATCCATAGAGTATAATCACTATCCCCCACCCAAGTGAGCTCACTATCCTCTGAAGATCTTATTACAAAGATAAGTGATAATGCCTGAGAACGCTATGGGACACCACAAACATGATCTAGATCAACTTGCTATCTTAGGGATCATATGGAAATGATACCAATAAACCTACTGAAATAGATTTCTATATGGTGGATAAACTTCCCATGCATGGAGTTCATGTTGATTCGGAAAGCCCCACCCAGGATATAGAAGGAATGATAGAGGATCAGACTACAATCTCATAGAGGGACACCACAAAATCTATATGAGTCTCATTCTCTACAAGGGATCAAAATATTGATTTTGGGATTCAATGTCGCACCATACCCTTAAGGGGATAGACCAAGGGAACACAATCAATTAATAATTTTCCAAAATTGGGAAACAAAGGGCTTGGAACACCCTCAAATGTGGTAAAAAATATAAATTGGGGGTAGATGGCATGTCTAACCTACCCCTAGTATGTTCATGTGCTTCTATATCACACGTCATGTAGATATACATATACATGGTGTGTATGTAAGTATACATGACATGTAGATGTATTACGACACCTTTCCCATTCCTTATGTCCATGCCCATTTACTTTTGGCCATTCTAGTGTGTTAATATGTTTACACCTAGTCGTGATTGTGTACACCTGGTCATGTCCAAGTGCACAAATCTTCCCATGTACTTTGACTGTGTCTGTGTACCCATCATACCTATTCCCATGTAACCTCCGAGATACAAATAAATATTTTAGAATGGTTTAAATAGCATTTAAAAAGTGTGACATGGTGCATGATATTTTCTTCTTCATCGAAGGAATAACATCACAGCTATGGCCCCACATGGTTTTTGATCTCAAATTACATGCCATATAACCCGTAAAATTATAGAACCATCGATCTATACTCCACATAACTATATATTCCATCGCCACCATGATTATAGTTGGTAATTATATATCAATGGTTTTCTGATACTCTCATCACCAAATATATAAATATGAGCTTCAAATCCACTTGGAATACACACTGTCACCACCACACATCGAACCATGAAGAATGGGAACCGTCGATCCATCTGATATACCTATTATCCCATTATATTATATTCACTAATTTATTTCACCATTGATAACAATCCAAACCAATGGTATTGATCTATTGTGATGAATAATGGTATCAATATTATTATATACCTGATATTAATCAAACCACAAGTCAAATAAATCGCATGTGATAAACACATGAAAAAATGATGGAGAAATCCATAAAACATAAACATAAGGAAAACTTATCATAATTTTTTCACTTCATCCTCAATATATTATTAAATAATTATTTGAAATAATAGGGAATAATCAATGAACAAGTAAATCTACTGTTAAATAATCAACTATTGATGCACGAATCAATTCTTTTTCTTGGAATTGATATGAGTTCGATCGAGATAAAACAATGAGATGAAATCAAAAAATTAATCATTTTTATTAGAGTTTGGATAGAATGATGATAAATAAAATTCTTTTTTTTCATTCATTGAAGATATCCATAAACTCCATTAGTTCATGATCCTAAATATGATCATGATCTGTTGTCATCTTCCAATGATACTCTAATGACTCCTCTCCAACGACTCCTCTCAATCCCTAAGTTATTCAACTAACCTTAGGTATTAGGCATAGAAATTTTTAAATAGAGGATTAAAGATATTTATTTAAAATAAATAAATAAATAAATAAATAAATAAATTTATTTTATTATTTTCACCCATGATAACACTTTATTAAAATGACTGATACTGAAAAATATTATGTCATGCCTAGGGTAAATCCCACACTTTAAACTCAATGAAGACCATATATTTATGATTAGAGCCTACATTCATGACTATTTTTCTTTTTTAGAAAACATTCATGATAATCATATTCATATTATTTTTTTTGTTTTTCAAATATTAATTCCGGGCTCACCAGGACTCAAAATA
This sequence comes from Viscum album, assembly GCA_963277665.1. Lineage (NCBI taxonomy): Eukaryota > Viridiplantae > Streptophyta > Magnoliopsida > Santalales > Viscaceae > Viscum > Viscum album. The sequence continues at coordinate 1,769,716,738 of OY728153.1, read as the reverse complement.
TCACAGCATCTTATCACTTGCCTTAAAAAATAATCCATATAATATTAAGAAGTAATACATTTTAAAATCAAATTCATTAATGATAAATATCCATTAAAAAACTTTATTTTGAGAATAATTTGATAAGGGTAAAAGTAACTTTATTTAATAAGAATTAGGATGAAAAATATAGCCTTATTACTTACAATTAATATAGTTTAACCTTATTTACCATTTATCACAATGAAAAATTTTACCACAGTTACTATTTATATTGACAAAAAAATAAAAGATGCCTATTTACTAAATTTTAACATCCTGATTCAAAATATAGAATTAATTTTATCAAATTCAGTACATATAATTGGTATAAATTAATTTTAAAATAATCACACAAAATTCAACATAAACGTCTTTTTAGAAAAATATATTTTACGAATGAAACTTAGTTTATTCCTGTCAAATAATTATAAAAAAATTAAATGAATGTTAAATTTTATATTGAATATTTAATATCAAAATTTCATTAAAATCACTCACCAATAGTGATTAATTTAATTTATTATAATAAAAATACATTACACGCACGAAAATAGTTTTTCGGAAAAATATTTCCTTTTCTTTGAAGTGATATTTATTTTAAATTAAAATAAATTGATAGCCAAGGAATTAATTATATACATATTTAACCATAAATGTTTCATAATTTAGTTAGTTATATTCATACCCACCAATTTAATTTCTATTTTATAACAATCACGTAATATTTTAATAATATATTGTAGTTCATCTAAAATCAGTGTTATGTATAACACAAACTATCAAATAAATTAAATTTATATGAAAGAATATATTTCATATAATATTGAGGTGAGATATTATAAAACCATTAAAATGAATATATCCCTCAAAATTATTCACTAGAATACAAACAAATGATGATATCTTTGTTTAATTACATCTTCAGGTTCCCATGTATCTTCTTTAAATTTGTAATTTCTGCAGATAACTTTCACCAGGTGAGTTGTCTTTTTCTATAGCAATTTATCTCTACAATCAAATATTTATAACAATTTTCTTCATAATAAAGATCATATTAAAATTGTATGACCTATGAGTTTATTATATGTGAAAGACCAAGTATTTACTTCCTCAAGATAGATACATAGAACACATCATGGACTTTGGAGAGGTTCAGTGGAAGTTCAATTTGATAAGATACCATCCCTACTTGATTAAGAATATTTAAAGTGAAAATATACATAGGGATTATATTTCTACCGTTTAAAAATATCATAACCATATTTCATAGAGAAATTCATAGAAAAATATTCTCACCAACTTTAAATTCTAGGTGACACTAAGGATTGTCAGTATAACATTTTTGTCGACTCTGAGCTGGCTAGATGTACTGCTGAATGGATCTAAATTTCTCTATTATTTTCCTTGTCTTTATTATATCCCAATAAAATTACTTATCTAATATGATTATTTTGTTGTTATTTTATCAATTTACACTTCCTCCCTTCCTCAAAAAAAATTTAAGATTAAAGTTTTATGCATGAATAACTAAAATTAACTTTTACGGAATCATAAGATCCATAAGTCATTACTTATACCTCTAAATATTTACCAAAACAAAAATAGATAGCACACTTTATCCAATAACATCCAAGTTTTATCATAATCCATTCCATAAATATTTAACATTATGTATCCTTCAAAATATGACTATCCAAAATTAAATTCCAATTATTATATCCTTATATGATAAAATTAACGATAATGTTGAAATAATTTTAATCACTCATAAAGTATTATAAAAAAAATTTTATACCAAAATTATTTACCATGTTAATTTCATAATAAAATCATATATTCATTAAGAAGGTAATTTACCTTTTATTCCTTAAATAAGCTCATTTATTAACCAAAAATATTTTATTTGGATGTATGGGTTCTTTCTTTCACTAATAGACAATCATAAGATGATTAAAAATATTTAATGTGATTTCCTTATTCCACAATATATATTGGGAGATATTATCAATGATCCTAATCACATCACATTTCACTAAATTATGAACAATAATATTTTAATAGTTCGTATTCAAATAAACATCAATATGAAATCCCCAACCCTGGAGTGGATAATAAATGTCCCCTAATTATCATGATTAACTTAAAAAAAATATTTATTTTTCTTTAGATTTATACTTTTAATTAAAATGTTTTTGTATCTTATTATGTTCATTATACCTTGGATTAGGGTATTGATTCACATAATGAACAAAATCCTTTCCTTTGTAGTAGTCGAGTTCCAATGGTGAATTATGTAGATATTTACCTCTATTCATATCATTAGATAAATTCGTTCTATCACTTTAGCATTCAATTTCATGATTACCTTCCTTTCCACACTTGAAAAATTTACAACTCCCCTAATGATAATTTCCTCCATGTTTCCTTCCACACTTAAATCATTAATGAAGGTTCATATTCTTCTCTATATGGTATTTATAATTTCCTATGAATTCCATAATTATATTCTTATCAAAACCATGAAATTGATTGGTAACTGAAATCTATATATACACCTTTATGGAAGATCAAATTATTTATTCATAGACTCTAAATTTTCTCATGGATAACACCCTTCACACACTTGATTTTAGGCCACTGAAGTATCGATCGACCTTACTTTTAGGTTGGATGATAACACCAAAAAATGTTCCTCGTAAGTCTTAAAAAGTTTTCCTCAAAGGTACCAAAAGGTTCATCAACCTTTTACTTTAGCTCTAGTAATTTATTATCCATTTTTGTAAGAAGAAAATAGGGAAAGTACTTATTGAAAAATATGCTTGTAAACTCATAAAATCCATATAGTTAATTTCATCATTTTACCTTGTCTTATTAATAAGAGTACACCATTTATCCCCTACAACTTCCAAATGTTAGATATATAAAATGAAATTTTCATGTTCCAACATTAGAGAACATGAGATATCTTTTCACTGGTAACGATCCATTAATCAACAACTAGTGGATTAGTGGAACCACTAAAATAAGGTGGATGTTACCTCATGAAGGACTAAACATAACATTGTTTCTTTCCTTTTCTTATTTGGAAGTTCAACATGATTCACAAATTGAGATAGTATTTTGATCAAAATAATGATATTTTTACCTCCAATCCCATAACATTTTGTTTCTTAGGAGAAAAATCATTTCATAATCCATCACATTCAACATTAACGTGATTCCTTCAATTTCTATCCATCGAAAAAAACCAAAAGGCATAGTGTGAGAAATAATAATAATAGTGGAAATCTAAACAATCATGAAAAATAGATTATAGTATGTCTAAATCACGACACATTATTCTTTGAAACCTTAGGTTTATCCTAGGTTATTCAGGATCATTACCAAAACTTTATTATTTTATCGTATACTTAGAGTTAACCCCATGTTACTTACTAAAGTTATCTCATCCTAGTTTCCAAAGGTTAACTAAATATTTCTTTAATACCAACTATAGAAACCAATACTTTTAATACATAGATATATCATCTCAATAGATTAATATTCATTATATAACATAATCATAAATTCTATAATCGTATAGGTCTAGTTCATTTGGAAACATGGACTTAAAACAACTAGTTTATAAAAAACTACATCATCTCTCAAGAAGTTCTTCATAACTAAAACTCGTTTTATAAATATCATACTTAGTACCTTTCTTTATATTCTAGGGAAAGGAAACTAAGGAAAGTTTGAGCTTAAATGCTCATTAAGGGTAAACAATGGAGATATTAACGATCACTTGTGAATAATATAATAGAATTGTAAATGAACATGAGAATAAACTTTTAAAATAATACCATGAATACAATAGATAATAATCCAGATTCCTGGCATAAACCATAGAAATTTGTAATACTTGAATCATAACGAATTAAAATAACATGATCCATTAGAGCATAACATTATCATAATACATATGTTTTTGGTATAAACATATAAATATAGAAATCATTTCCATAGTAGTAAAGTTTCATTTCCAAGACTACAATAGTAGAATGATTCCAGTCCCCAAACAAATATAGTAGTAAAGGTTCACTCCTAAGACTATCACTGTGTAAAAATCCCTTTAGTGCCCAGGGTTAACTCACCATACCAATCCTTTTTATCTCACGAGATATCAATATTTACCCAATGAATTGGAGGAATATATAGGATCCACCCATCCTTGGTTATAATATGACCATCGTCCATAGTTATAATGTAACCACCGTCCTTGGATATAAGTAAACAACATTCCATGGTTATAACATAACCACCATCCTTTTTTTCATTTTAACCACTATCACATAAAAAACAATATAAATATGTTCTATAATATCAGAAAACACTAATAATATCATCACATCATAACCCATTCAATAGAAATGGGTTTCATAAACATTTCATCAATTCATTATAGCATATCCCATGGAAAATAATTGTGTTTCATAAACATCTCATCAAAATAAACAATAACGATCTATAGAAAGAGAAATAATGGTATAAATGGGTCATATCCATATTAAATCATAATTAACATCAAATCATATTAATATAAATGAAAATTACTAAAAAAGATCACTAAAACATTTCTTAAGGAAAATAATCTATCAAATTTGAAAATAACTTTTAAAGTAAAAATATTTCCAAAATATATTAGGAAACATTTTTTTTGAAAATAACCTTGGAATCTTATAATGGAAGATTCATAACACTGAGTGTTCATGGAAACATGAAATTCTATTTATACTATATAATTTAAAAGAATACAACACATTTGTTGAGCAATGTATTGTTTTTAAACAAATCAAAATAATGTTTTTTTAAAGGGGGAGATTATTTTAAATAATACTCTGTCTCTTTATGATGATTTTGATGCTCACAAATACCCTTAATTATTTACTAATTATTTCGTTGAGTATTTTGCAGGAATTTATTTTATATAACGAGATTCTATACTTCATTTATTCCGAGATCAATTTTAGCGTATTCTGGAATCACTGTAGCGCGAGATCAATTTTAGCGCGTTCTGGAATCAATGTAGCGCGAGATCAATTTTAGCGCGTACTGGAATCACTGTTCATACCCTACGTTGATGAACGTAACGTATGGATGAAAAGTTTACTTTTTATGTTATTTTGAAACGTATGGTTAATGAACCTTACGTTGTTGAAAAGTATGGAAGAAGAACATTACGTTTGGAAGGAACCTTACGTTTTTGTTGTTGAAAAGTATGGAAGAGAAACCGTACGTTAGTTTTCAGGGTTGAGTTTGTTTCTCAAAAGTATGGATCATCAACCTTACTTTTATAATCAACCGTACGTTCTTTGGAGAGTTGAAGCAAGACAAAGTATGGATGATCAACCCTACGTTTGAATGCTGAAGAGAAAGTATGTATGTTCAACCTTACGTTCTGAACCTTACGTTCTGAACCTTACGTTTGTGAACCCTACGTTTGGAGCCACGTCATCAACCCTACGTTTGGCGTCGGGATATTTTTGACAGACGATATTTCCTTTTGAATTAGTCAATCAAGCGGATTATTAGGCGGATTTCGAGCTGATTCTTAAATACGACTTTGACTGAATCAAAGACGGTTTACAACGGATTAATGTTTGATTTAAACGGAGCTTTTTATGCCGATTCTTCAGGGGAGTTACAACGGCTTTGTTATTTCATTTAATATCGCGAATCTAAAGGAGATTTTCATGGATCTATTTATGCGGAAGATTTTCTCATATTTGAATATATATGTTCTATCTTGGAAACTTCGGAGATATATATATGCAGAGGAAAGTGTGTGAAAAAGAATGATTGATCTTTTGACGAGCAAGAAAACAGAGGATGTGTGAAAAAGCGTTCTTTTCTGGTGATCAAGAAGAAGCGTAAGACCTTTATTACTGAAAGAAGATTTTGATAGCAGATTCACGTGTTCTACATCGACTACCTGTTGTGAATCTACTGCTGCTGCTGAAGTTGTGAAGTTTCTGGTAATATCTATTGCAACTGGATCGACTCAGAACTGTTTTGATTACGGATCTTTATTTTCTGAAGACGACGATCTATCTACTGTCAATTGCATTCTGTTGCAATTGTGAAGAACAACTGGAGAAGTGTTTCTTTATCGAAACCCTTTTATTTTTGAGTGATCAGCTTCTCGTTCTAAGCTGTGTGGGTTCGTGTTTGAACCAGGAAGGCTGTGTTTGCCTGAATCTTGTAAAGGTGTCAACTGCCTGTACTCAGTTGTGGACAGGTCTGTGGAAACGAGGACCAGATAGTGAAAATCGCCAAGCTCATGGATTTGAGCGTTGGTGGAGTGGACTAGGGGCCTTCTGTTCCCCGAACCACTATACATCCGTGTGTTCATGCTTTTACTTTTTCCGCTGCATATTTAATCGTGCAAAAGCATAGTGAACAGAATTTGTCTAAATTGAAGAGATTGTAATAATTTGAAAAAGACACAATTCACCCCCCTCTTGTGTATAATCCGTAGATTCAGATCCAACAATTGGTATCAGAGGAGGAGCTTCTTATTTCTAAAGTCCTATCAAGCTAGAAGTATTTAAAGATTATACATAGTGTATCATGGCTGATATGAGAGAGGGAATGTCAATGGTCAGAGCACCTTACTTTAATGGAGATAATTATGGCTGCTGGAAATCACGTATGATTATTTATCTGAAAAATCTTGGTTACAGAGTCTATTCAAAGATTCTGACTCCCTATGAAATTCCTGAAAATCCCGATACATGGAGTGCTGCTACAGAGGCTGAGTATGACATAAATTCAAAAGCTATGAATGCAATCATCTGTGGTCTAGGACCAGACGAATTTAACAGAGTATCTCAATGCCCGACTGCATATGAAATGTGGCAAACAATAGCTGTTTCTTATGAAGGAACAGATAATGTAAGACAGATGAGATATGCAACTGCTAAGTTAAAATTCGATACTTTCAGAATGATTGAAGGAGAGAGCATCACTCAGATGAATGGAAGATTGACAGAAATTGTCAATAATATAACAGCTTTAGGAGAACCAATCAAGCAGGCTGATCAAGCGTTGAAGGTACTGAGAGTACTTCCTACTCGATGGAATGGAATCTCTGCAGCAATCAGACAATCAACTTCTGTTAAAGATCTAACTATGAGAGAACTGATTGGTACACTGATGATGTACGAAGCTGAAATGCAAGATGAGGTAAATGAGCATAAAGTCTACATAAAAAGGGAAAATACTGCTTTGAAAGTGACTTCTCAACAAAAGGATAGAAAGATGAAGAACAGAGAAGTGAGTGCTAAATCAGAAAGCTCTGATTCTTCAAATTCGGATGAAGAACTGGCACAGCTAGCCAGAAAATTCAGAAAGTTTTATAGTAAGAAGAAAGACTTCAAGAAATCCTTTAAAAAGGATAGCAAGGAAGTGAGATGTTATGAATGCAAAAAGATGGGACATATCAGACCGGATTGCCCAAAATTGAAAGATGCAAAGAAGAAGAAATTCTTCAAAAGAGATGATTATGAGCAGAAAGACAAGAAAGCTATGAAAGCTACTTGGAGTGTTTCTGAAGACTCAAGTAATTCTTTTGAATCAAGCTCAGAGAAGGAGGAAGCCAATTTAAAAGCAAATATGTGTTTCATGGCTGAAACTGATGAGGTACACTCATACTATTCCTCTGACTCAAATAATGAATCAAACTCTGAAACAAGCCTCTCAAATAAAAAACTTGCAGCTTACTGCAATATGCTTGAAGAAAGGTATGACTCATTATTTAATAAATATAAATCTATAAAGAACTTGTACAAAGCTATTTCAGATGAGAGAAATACTTTGCTAAAACAACATAAGGAATTAATTGACAAATACAATTCTGCTGAATCAAATAAAATTAATTTTGAATCAAAAATAAAAACTCTACAGGATGAAGTAGAATCTTATAAAACGGCTGCATTAATTTTTACAAAAGGAGAAAACACCTTAAATGAGATACTTGGAAAAACTGTAATTAAAAAGGAAAGGTTTGGAATTGGAAGTAAAGGAGAAAAACCTAAGTTATACAAAAATTATTTTGTTCCTAGCACTAAACAGGTTATTTGTAACTACTATGGAACAAGAGGTCATATAGCTAAAAACTGTTTTCTAAGACAACCTCAGATATGTGGAATTAAGAAAGCTTATATTTCCAACGATCTATATGATTCAATCAATTTTAAGAAAACAAAGCAAATCTGGATACCCAGATCACTGCTTGCTAACACTCCTGGACCCAACAAAATATGGGTACCAAAGCAATTTGTTTGAATGTCTTTGCAGGTAGCAGGTCACCAAAGAAAGAAAGAAATATGGTATATGGACAGTGGCTGCTCAAGACACATGAGTGGAACTTCAGCTAATTTCTCTTCTCTTACTCGAAAGGAAGGAGGACTTGTCACCTTTGGTGACAATGCCAAAGGAAAGATAATTGGTATTGGAACAGTTGGAGATCCAGAGACAGTCTCAATCAACAAAGTACTTTATGTACAAGGGTTAAAACACAATCTGATAAGTATCTCTCAACTCTGTGATGATGGATACACTGTTGATTTTACTAACAATAGTTGTACTGTTTCTAAAGATAAACTGTTTAAGTTTAGAGCACCCAGAACTGATAATGTTTATACTTTGGATTTGTATTCCTTGTGTAAACAACAAGTAAACTGCTTAACTGCTAATATAAGTGAATCCTGGATCTGGCATAGAAGACTTGGTCATTGCAATATATATGCTTTACATAAATTATCTAAGAAACATTTAGTTTCTGATTTGCCTAGTCTCAAATTTGAAAATGACAGATTCTGTGATGCATGTCAGCTTGGCAAGCAACACAAATCATCATTCAAATCTGTTAATAAAGTTGCTACAACTAAACCTCTAGAACTTATCCATATGGATTTGTTTGGACCTTCAAGAGTAGCAAGTTTAGCTGGTAAATTATATGTTTATGTATTAGTTGATGATTATTCTAGATTTACTTGGATTTTCTTTTTGAAATTTAAAAGTGAAGCTTTTAGTTTATTTGAAGGTTTTTGTAAATCTATTCAAAATGAAAAAGGTTTTAATATAATCTCATTGAGAAGTGATCATGGTGGAGAATTTGAGAACCAAGAATTTAATTCCTTTTGCTCAAACATGGGTATTAAACACACCTTCTCTGCTCCAAGAACACCTCAACAAAATGGGATTGTAGAAAGAAGAAATAGAACTATTCAAGAAATGGCTAGAACTATGTTAAATGAATATAGCCTACCTATATATTTCTGGGCAGAAGCTGTTAATACAGCTTGTTATATAATGAATAGAATTTTAATAAGACCTATTTTGAAAAAGACACCCTATGAACTATGGAATAACAGAAAACCTAAAGTAAATTACTTTAAAGTTTTTGGATGCAAGGTTTACATCTTGAATACCAAAGATAATCTTGGTAAATTTGATCCAAAATCTGATAAAGGTATTTTCTTAGGATATTCTGCAACCTCCAAAGCTTATAGAGTCTATAATAAAAAGTCAAGGATTGTTGAAGAATCAGTTCATGTGAAATTTGATGAATCTGATCCTTTTGAGAAAAGGATAGAACAAATAGATGAACTTGATTCTAATGAAAACATGAGACCTGAGAATTTAAAGAATGATTTTGAAAATGATATAAAAGAAATTCAGTCCAGTTCAGAAGAACATGATACTGAAGAGCCTTTGAATGTAATGCCTAGACAGTCTAGAACCTTAAAGAATCACCCTTTAGAATCTGTGATAGGTGACTTAGAGACTGGTATTCAAACTAGAAGAAACTTTGGAAACATAGTTGAATTCTCTGCTTTCCTATCCCAACAAGAACCTAAGACCATAGAAGAAGCCTTAGATGATGAGAGCTGGGTAATAGCAATGCAAGATGAATTGAACCAGTTTAAGAGAAATAAGGTTTGGGAATTAGTTGAAAGACCACATGATTATCCAGTAATAGGAACTAAATGGGTCTTTAGGAATAAACAGGATGATCAAGGGATAATAACTAGAAATAAAGCAAGATTAGTAGCTAAAGGATATAATCAAGAAGAAGGAATAGATTATGATGAGACCTTTGCACCTGTAGCCAGGTTAGAAGCCATTAGAATCCTTTTAGCCTATGCATCTTATATGAATTTTAAATTATTTCAGATGGATGTTAAATCTGCCTTTTTAAATGGTTATTTAATGGAGGAAGTTTATGTTGAGCAACCTCCTGGTTTTGAAAATTCTCAAAAACCAGATTCTGTTTTCAAACTTACTAAAGCTCTTTATGGCCTTAAACAAGCACCAAGAGCTTGGTATGAAAGACTAAGTTCTTTTCTTTTGAAAAATGATTTTACTGTTGGACTAGCAGATCCAACACTCTTTAAGAAAACTGTGAAAAATAATGTTTTGTTGGTTCAAATTTATGTTGATGATGTAATTTTTGGATCGACCAATAAAATTCTTTGTCATGAATTTTCAGAATTAATGCAAAAAGAATTTGAAATGAGTATGATGGGAGAATTAAATTTCTTTTTGGGTCTTCAAATATTTCAAAAAGATTTTGGAAATGTTTTAAATCAATGCAAATACATTACTGATTTACTTAAGAAATTTGGACTTGAAAACAGCAAGACATTTACAACTCCTATGTGTACTAATATAAAACTTGATTTGGATGAAACTGGAAAATCAGTGGACAACAAGTTATATAGAGGTATGATTGGTAGTTTGTTATATCTTACTGCTAGTAGACCAGATATAATGTATTCAGTATGTCTTTGTGCTCAATTTCAATCAAATCCCAAAGAATCCCATTTAACTGCTGTTAAACGAATTTTTAGATATTTAAAAGGTACTATTTATCAATCTCTGCTTTATCCAAAAACCTCTGATTTTAATTTAATTTCATATTCAGATGCTGACTTTGGAAGCTGTAGAATTAGATAGGAAGAGTACTTCAGGAACATGTCACTTTTTAGGAAAGTCTTTAGTATCATGGTCTAGTAAGAAACAACACTCAGTTGCCCTGTCAACAGCCGAGGCAGAATATGTGTCTGCAGGTAGTTGCTGTGCACAGGTGTTGTGGATGAAAAACACTCTTATGGACTTTGGATTAAATTTCAATAATACGCCTATTTTATGTGATAATACTAGTGCAATTAATATTTCAAAAAATCCTATTAGTCATTCTAGAACTAAGCACATTGATATAAGACATCACTTTTTAAGAGATCATGTGTTAAAAAAGGATATATTTTTAGAATTTGTAAATACAGAAAATCAATTAGCAGATATTTTTACTAAACCACTTCCCACGGCAAGGTTTGAATTTATTAAGGGGGAGTTAGGTTTATTTAATTTTAAATAGTTTCTTTTTAATCTTATTCTGTTTTCGAATTCTGTTTAATTTTCTGTTTCTCGCTATAAGTTATTTTATTTTGTTTTAAATAAAAGTAATGATTAGTGATTACACGGGAATCAAGGCTGTCAGAACCGTTTCACCTTCTAACCTGTTTTCACCTTTTTCGGAAACCCTTTCGAAAACCTAAAACCGCACATCTGCTCCAAAACCCTTTTCTGAATCTTCAAACCCTAAGCTTACGAACCTTCAGAAATCGTTGTTGAAATGGCAAAGACTAAGCGTCCAGATGAAGCCGAGAGCAGTGCTGCAAAGAAATCTAAAGTATTTGGTCGGAAGATACTGCAAGGTAAAGTCATCGATTTAGAATGGCTGTTTGAAACTAATTTGCTATTGAAACAAGCGTTGTCGTTTCAAGGCCTTGAGCAAGCTTTTAATAGTGAAAACTCTGAGTTTCTTTATGAGGCAGAAATGAGACATTTCTTTAGATCTGTTCAGTTTAGCCTTGGAGATACGGAGGATAGTTTATTGGCTCAAATAGAGGATAAGGACTTTTCCATATCATCTGTAGAGATAAGTCAAATTCTTAACTGCCCTCATGAAGGAGTTTTTCATTTTGATTTACGGAATATTGGAGATTCTGTACATAAGTCTGAAGACATTATGTCTTTTCTGTTTGGAACCAAAGTAATAAAGAAGATGTTTATTAAAGATTTGGAGCCCGATCAGAAAATCTTAGTAAAGTTTGTTCAGACTGGTTTAGCACCAAGGATGGCTGAGATGGAGAAAATTCTGTACCCTGACATGTATATAATGTATCTTTTGATGAGTGATATTAAGTTTAATTTTCCTTGATTTATGATAAGATATCTGAGATACTGCTGTCAGAGTGAAGCAAGAATGACCTTTTTCCCATATGGAAGGTTCATTTCTTTGTTGTTGTTTAAAAGAGGAATGATCAGATTGGTAAGTGCTGGGGTGAAATGTCACCACAGTAATGTTTTTAATGCTGGAACTTTGAGGAAAGTCGGATACTTCTGGAGCACTATTAAAGGAAAACTCTTACCTGTTGGAGCTGAGGAAGACTCGGAGAGTGCTCAGGCTCAACCTGCTAAGTCCAAGGAGGGACAAGCAGAATCAAGGGTTAGTACAGTGGCAAGGAGAATTCGCTTTGAGATGGAGGAAGTTGAGGAAGAGAGAAGTCAAGAAGGACTTCAATCTAGAAGGAAGAGGTCAATTGATGAAGAAATTATCTCTCCTGTCTTGAAATCTTCTGAACCTGTAATTTCTTATTCCTTTGTGAGAGAAGCTGTTGTGGAGCAGACTGCACCGATAGAGGAACCAGTAGCTCAACCGGAAATTCAGCTAGAACCTCAAACTACTGCTGTGGCTGTTGAAGAAGCAATTCCACAAGAACAACTTATGGAGGCAGTGCCTGGTGAAGAAGTGGCCCGACCTCAAGAAGTTCATGAAAATATTGTTCTTGATCATTCAGTAGAAGTCAGAGAGACTACTGTTCGTGATGAACACACTTCTGAAGTTAATACAGAAGTACTTCAGGAAGATTTTTCAGTGGAAGAGTTTCAAGCTTCAAAGAATAGTTCAGTGGATCAACCTTTTCAGGACAAAGAACAATCAGATGCAGATTCTTTACCCCTTGTCCTGCTTCGTCAATCTGATTCTGGACATGAGAATCAAGCACAGGGTGCCCCTGATTCGAGAAAAGAAGAAATTGTTGAGTTATACAAGCGTATTTCTCAGTTAGAATCTGAGAATGTTAGTCTCAGAAGTTCTCTGAACTTGGAGCAGTTAAAGTTTCAGAAGCTGAAAGAATGTACTGTTTCAAGACAGGAAGTAGATTTGTTTAAAACTGATATGTTGCATGCTGTTGATCAGTTGAAATCAGAGATGGTAACGAAAGATGATTTGTCTGAGATGAAAATTTACATGGAGAATAAATTTGAATCTGTTGCAAATAGTGCTGTGAGTGGATCAGGTTCTTCACCTGATTTGATTCGAAGATTTCAAGCAATTACTGGAGCACTGAGCAATATGAGTGACAGATTACACGATCTTCAGTGTAATAGTGCCCCTTTGTCAGTTTTGCTAGATAATCAGAAATTTTTGGTAGATCAGTTGACATCTGGAGAGCAACCGATTAGGATTCTTTTGAATCAGTTATCAGAAAAGCTGGCTCTTTTTGTTGAAAAAGAAGAAAGAATGCATGAGTTTTTCAGAGTTAATTTGATTGAAGATATTCATATGACTCAGGAGAACAGGGATCTTATCATCAAGTTAGGAGATGGGATGATGAAGAGGCTCAGAGAACAGTTTACAGAGATCAAGACCGCAATTCCAAGGAGATAGACACATTTTTCCCTGTCTTATCCCTACACCTTGATTCCTCTGTATATCACTGTCGTAGCTTGTGAATAAAAATTCTTTTCTTATCTTTTTTGTTTTGTTATTTATTGATTTATGATTAAGTTAGCCAGTATACGAAATTCACTTATTCATACACAGTTAATTATAGCATTTACTTATAGTCCAGTGCAATATTGAATGTGTTCAAATCCGTAATTTTTCATTCTTTTTGATATCACAAAAAGGGGGAGAATTTGGATAAACACAACATTTAAATTCATTCGTTTCCTATGAAGAAATTTGGATATATAGGAACATTTGGATATATACGACATTTATCTTTTATCTATTTAAAAATTTATTTTTATGAGAGTTATGGGGGAGAAATTTTATAGTTAAATATTGTTTTAATCCTTTCAAAATTCTAAAATTTTATAAAACTTTTTTTTCAATCAAGATTGCAATTAAATTAGTTTTATTATTTTATGGGTTTTGTGATCATCAAAAAGGGGGAGATTGTTGAGCAATGTATTGTTTTTAAACAAATCAAAATAATGTTTTTTTAAAGGGGGAGATTATTTTAAATAATACTCTGTCTCTTTATGATGATTTTGATGCTCACAAATACCCTTAATTATTTACTAATTATTTCGTTGAGTATTTTGCAGGAATTTATTTTATATAACGAGATTCTATACTTCATTTATTCCGAGATCAATTTTAGCGTATTCTGGAATCACTGTAGCGCGAGATCAATTTTAGCGCGTTCTGGAATCACTGTAGCGCGAGATCAATTTTAGCGCGTACTGGAATCACTGTTCATACCCTACGTTGATGAACGTAACGTATGGATGAAAAGTTTACTTTTTATGTTATTTTGAAACGTATGGTTAATGAACCTTACGTTGTTGAAAAGTATGGAAGAAGAACATTACGTTTGGAAGGAACCTTACGTTTTTGTTGTTGAAAAGTATGGAAGAGAAACCGTACGTTAGTTTTCAGTGTTGAGTTTGTTTCTCAAAAGTATGGATCATCAACCTTACTTTTATAATCAACCGTACGTTCTTTGGAGAGTTGAAGCAAGACAAAGTATGGATGATCAACCCTACGTTTGAATGCTGAAGAGAAAGTATGTATGTTCAACCTTACGTTCTGAACCTTACGTTCTGAACCTTACGTTTGTGAACCCTACGTTTGGAGCCACGTCATCAACCCTACGTTTGGCGTCGGGATATTTTTGACAGACGATATTTCCTTTTGAATTAGTCAATCAAGCGGATTATTAGGCGGATTTCGAGCTGATTCTTAAATACGACTTTGACTGAATCAAAGACGGTTTACAACGGATTAATGTTTGATTTAAACGGAGCTTTTTATGCCGATTCTTCAGGGGAGTTACAACGGCTTTGTTATTTCATTTAATATCGCGAATCTAAAGGAGATTTTCATGGATCTATTTATGCGGAAGATTTTCTCATATTTGAATATATATGTTCTATCTTGGAAACTTCGGAGATATATATATGCACAGGAAAGTGTGTGAAAAAGAATGATTGATCTTTTGACGAGCAAGAAAACAGAGGCTGTGTGAAAAAGCGTTCTTTTCTGGTGATCAAGAAGAAGCGTAAGACCTTTATTACTGAAAGAAGATTTTGATAGCAGATTCACGTGTTCTACATCGACTACCTGTTGTGAATCTACTGCTGCTGCTGAAGTTGTGAAGTTTCTGGTAATATCTATTGCAACTGGATCGACTCAGAACTGTTTTGATTACGGATCTTTATTTTCTGAAGACGACGATCTATCTACTGTCAATTGCATTCTGTTGCAATTGTGAAGAACAACTGAAGAAGTGTTTCTTTATCGAAACCCTTTTATTTTTGAGTGATCAGCTTCTCGTTCTAAGCTGTGTGGGTTCGTGTTTGAACCAGGAAGGCTGTGTTTGCCTGAATCTTGTAAAGGTGTCAACTGCCTGTACTCAGTTGTGGACGGGTCTGTGGAAACGAGGACCAGATAGTGAAAATTGCCAAGCTCGTGGATTTGAGCGTTGGTGGAGTGGACTAGGGGCCTTCTGTTCCCCGAACCACTATACATCCGTGTGTTCATGCTTTTACTTTTTCCGCTGCATATTTAATCGTGCAAAAGCATAGTGAACAGAATTTGTCTAAATTGAAGAGATTGTAATAATTTGAAAAAGACACAATTCACCCCCCTCTTGTGTATAATCCGTAGATTCAGATCCAACAACATTCACCTATTTATTAAAAATTTAAAAATAACTTACTCAGAAAAAGATAAAAATATTCATTTTAAACCATTTTTAAAAATTCAAACATGGGTATGAATTACTTTATATAATCATATAATAATAGTAAAAAACTTCTATAAAATCTTTTTAGAAAACATTGATAAGGAAGGAAAAGGTTTTTTGATTGAAGAGAGAAATGAAATTGATTTTATTTAAAAATATATTTTTGATATATTAAGTAATTAATATGAGGAAAATAAAATTAAAACATTTATTCTAATAAAATTTATAGACTATATAAAAATTCAAGACTTTCTTGAGAGTTAGATCATAAGAATTCATCATTGAAAGCTAAATCATAAACAATCTCAATATACAATGTGATCATGACATAAAACAACTATCATTTTGGTAAAATTTGTATTAAAATCCCCATGAAAGAAATAAAATTAGGTGTATATTCAAATCAACATAAATTTCATAAGTATTATCATAAATGTATTTCATTTTTAGTATACACACCACATAAAATAAATAAGTTTTGAATATGGCATGTGTCCCACAGAAATAATAGTGAGATGGAAATCCATCCCCACATTAATAAACTTTGAATCATGAGACCATGAAATTATAAAAAAATTGAAACTATGAATAAAATTAAAATAATAATATTAATGTTATTAAATTTAAAATTTTCACTATATACACCACATAAAAGAAATGAGTGGAAAATTAGGCATATGTCTTTTAGAAATAGAAGTGAGACTAGAAATCCCATACCTTTTATCTCACTTCCTTCATACGTGTTATAAATTACTAAATAATAATTATATATTTATTATAAATTTATAAAATACCCATAATCATATATATCATACCATATATTATATAATTATAACCTTTTATCACATGTCTGTTAAAACTTTATTAAAATAACTCTTCTAGGTGATTTTTTTATTTTTTCATGTATGATCTAGTTCAGTAGTTTGGTATTTGTATTTTGAGCTTGATTAAATACTATAAATAATGTGAATAATGATATAAATATACTAAAACTTAATTAACTTATATGTTTAGAGTGATTCATAAAATATAGAGATTTAAAAAAGAATTACACAATTCATAGAGATGGTAGGCCGTACATACGCATGAACACCATTTCAATTTCTCAAAAAATGGAAAAAATAAAGGCAAATTATAAATAAAATTTAAAGAAAAATTATTGAATCATATATATTTTTTAAATTTTTACTTATTACCATCAATGTAAAAAGAAATTAAAAACAAATCACATCACTTCGTGGAGGTGGTAGTTCACACGTACGCACGACTAACGTTATAATGTTCCAATGGTTTGTAACATAAGAAGGTAGATTTAAAATTATCATTAAATAAGTATAATTATGTCAAAATTATCATATATAAAACTTAAACCCATCCTAATACCCTTTCATTAATCACGGTGGTGAGAAATGTTTTTTATCTCTACGTGGAGGCGGTAAGCTGTACGTATGCATGAGTGATGTTTTCACTTCCCATCTGATGGAAAGAGGGAGAATACACGTGGTTTAATAATTATAATAAAATTAAAATATATTTAAGATACTAAAGATATTATTTAATAAATAATATAACATATTTATAGAATGGAAAATAATAATTAAAAATAAAGCGATCGGTCAATGTGATTACCTCTTCTTTGAAATAACTTGTTTAGATCTCCACTTAAGGGCTCTAGGGTTAGTCTTTTAGGAAGCATATAACCTATAGAATTTGTATAGAATTTGTATATTTGAGTGTATAAAGGATTTTTTTTCATACCTTTGATCCATAATAATAAATTTGGTGTGAATAAGTGAAAGTAGAGGTGCCCTTTTATAATTGAGGGGAGACACACTTTTGGAATTTCCTAAAATATTAAATTAATATAAAATAAATTTCAAGTCTAAATCGATCCAAATTGATAATATTTTAATATAATATAAATATGAGCTCAAATAATCCTATCAAATAAAATTTATACAAGTTTGGATCAAAATTTTACCCTTATCGTTTTGTTTTAACCCTCTGTCAACCCTTTTGATAATTACCGTAATATTAACATTTTCTAAAATTTAAGGGTTAATAATTTTACTATAAAATTAAAAATGACTCATAAATAGATCATGTTTTATTTTTAAAACCATATAATATTAATTTTTTAGAATCTAATATTTTTATGAATTTTACATCATTTAATAATATATTATTTATTATAAAATATCATTATTAACATTTTTAATAATATTTATTTAATTTGACTTTAAATACATCAATATAAAGGGGTAATTTGAATATAATTCCATATAAATTCCATATTATTTCATTTATATCTATAAAATTCATGTTAAAAATTACATAATTCAAATTATATCACTTTTAATATTATTAAAATCATTTCTTTTAATTTTTTTATTAATTTAATAAATATTGTATTAGCATTACACAAACATTTAAGGTTATTATAGAAATTTAAAAAATTATAAATTAATATATATAATAATAATAATTCCCTTAATCTCAAAATAAAAATTTATATTCATTCATAACTTTATTTTTGTCCCTACGTGGAAACAAATGATACTTTTAGAACTAAGAGAGTGACATTTTATATTTATGTTTTCATGGAAAAGTTTCTATTAAAAATTAAATTTCTATATTAATGTGATATTTTTTGAATTAAAATAACATAATAAGAATTATTATGAAATAAATATGGCCTTATAACTTAGTTTTAACCTATATTTACTAGATTTACCCTTTACTGAGGTGATAAATTTTATCACAGTTACTATTCATATAGACAAAAAATTAAAGATTCATAATTAAAAAATTTGAACATCAGGATAAAAAATATGGAATTTATTTTATCAAATTAAATAAATATAATTGGAATAAATTAATTTCAAAATAATCACACAAAATGTGATGAAACTTCTTTTTAGAAAAATAAATTTTTAAGCGAAAAACATGTTTTATTCTTAGCCCATGATTTAAAAAATATTAAATGAATGTTAAAATTTATTATTTAATATATAATATATAAATTTCATTAAAATAATTCACTAATAGTGATTAAATTATTTTGTTAATATTAAAATATATTACATGTACAAAAAAAGTGTTTAATAGAAATGTATATTATTTATTCCGATTGATTCTTATTTTCATTTATAATCAATTGATAACAAATGAATTAATTTTATACATATATAATAATAATGTTTTCCTAATTTAGTTATTTTTATTCATATTAACTAATTTAATTTCTAGTTTACAATGGTCATATTATATTTTAATAGTATATCATGCTTTTCTTAAACTCAGTGTTGCGTGTAACATAATCAATCAAAAAAATTAAATTTATTTTTTTTAAAAATATTTCATAAAATATATGAATGTTAAAAAAATACTCCAAGTGTTTGAAAAAAATGGATCAAATAGTTTTTAGGGTTTTAAATGTATTTCTAAAGATATTTTAGGAATGGTTTTAATTAGAGGAATGTGTTTATCAAAATGGGCAATATGATTTATTATATTAGATTTAGAAATATAACTTTTTGAACTTGATATGTTTGGAAATGTGTATCACATGGGGAACCTAGGTTTTGAGTGTTTTCATGAATTACATGAATATGCTATGTCCAAGGGACTAAGAGATCCTTTGGGAATATGATCGAGGGAGATTCAATACTATTGTCTGAGGGATCGAGTGAGACTTTGGAAGGAAGATTTAGTGAGATTCTAAAATGTTATCCAGGGGAAAATTATCTCTTGGGTGTTTGGGACCATGGAATATTTAGAGAGATGATAACATGTTGTACTTTTTTATACGGTTATAATATAGAATTTTAGTATAAGTCCCGCTATAGTTATATCCCATGTTGCCTATTTCTTGTGCCCAATTTATTTATATACTTTCATATTTTTCGATTGATTTATCATATATTATTACCATTTCAAATTATTTGGTTATATGGTTATGATTATACTTATGATCAAATTGATTCCATATGTGGGTGTGTTGATCCCATTATATCATGAAACTTTTATCTTTATTTGATCCTTGTTTATTCATGTTTTGAAACATGAATTTTTTGAGAAAACCAAATGGATTTAAAAGTATATTTTTTAAGTAAAATTGTTTTAAATTTAACTTTATTTTGAAATTGATTTTGAAATTATATTTCTTGGTTCATATAGTTAAAACCCTTATATAGATTCGTGGTGGTGTCATACTTGGATTTGTTCCATACACCCTTCTTATGAATTTTTGTGTGGGAATAATTTTTTTTGTAGGACATAGGTAAGGGAAAGGGTACCATGAATTATAGCGGCTCTTCTTGATTACTAAAATTTATGGTTTTTATGTGGGGGAGATGTGCTCTCATAGAAATTGGATCTTGAGGATCCATTTTGTAATTTTGATTTTCTTGTTATGTTATGTATTACACATTTGGGTCTTGATCCCTATTTTGAGTTTTGCGATTTTGACTATGGGTATCATGTATATATATTTTCTATGAATTGATATATATAGTGATGTGACGATGTTATGATATCATTTTTTATTCATTTAAGTGTATAATCTAGTTGTATGTTTATTATTTTTTAATCCCTATTTATCCATTTGGTGTGGCTGCGCAATTCATGGGTGGGTTATGCTACTTTTCTAAGGGTGAATCAATTCCTAAATAGTTAATTGTGATGTAATGGTGCTGGTCACTAGCCCATGGTGATCGGGAACATGATTAAGTCCTTTTATCCTGATAGATTAGGTGATAGGTTGGGTTGACCTAAGTTAGTTCACTAAAAAATGGTATTAGATCTCTTTTTAGTTGGGGGTTAGTGGTAGATTTGAACTAGAACAGTCAGTGATTGATAGGTAGGAGCGGAGGAGTGCCTAACCATCTATTCTTAATGTACAACCTTGAGTTACCATGGATGGGTTGGAATTATGTTTTATGTTTTGAGCTTATTTTTGGGTTGATTATTTGGTATTTGAAGTATTTACCTACTTATTATGAGTTTCTGGGTGATCCTATGAGTTTTTTTAGTTTTTTGGTGAAATTAGGAGGTGAACATGAGGTTAACGGTTTATGCACATAGTTATTAGTAACCATACAAAGCCTATGTGGAATTACTTAAAACCTTCCATTAACATTTTCATGGTTGTAACACAGTTCTCTGAAATATGCAGCCAAACCATGCACATTGGAAAAATATTTTAAATTTTGATGTTTTCACCCATTTTTCGTTTTAAATTTTTAATGATGAAAATGCTACTTGTCGATACCTATTATATGTTTTTTGGTTTAATTTTTGATGATTGATATTCAATTGTGTATTGAATGAGCTTATGTATTATGTTTTATTGATAATTCCCACTAGAAGGGACTCATCTAAGTATAGATATGGATATGTAGAGAAAGTTCCATAGGAGAACCATCTAGTTGATCTATCTTTGTTGGAGTCAATGATCCATATAATCTATTCCTTAGGTTATGAGGCTATCTAGGATAAGTCCTAAATAGTGGTCCATGATCCAGTGTTTACTAAGAAAAATATTTTGATCTTCTATGGTGATAGGGTAACCAAGGAACATGAGGAGTGGATGGAATAGATTGAGTGTATCTTTCAGTATTTAAAGACCCTTGATACATTGAAGATGATATTCCACACTTATATTTTGGAATGAATAGGTAATAACTTAAGGGAATCCATGGTTTTAGAAAACTGGCATGAGGACCTCACATGGATTACCTTTAAATAAAATTTTAATATATAGTTATATATAGAGATATTAAGGGAAGTGAAGGCTCATGAGCACATAATGATGGATAAATGATACCATTTAGTGATGGATTATGCTTCTAGGTTATTTTATTTATTTCATCCATCTCCTAATATCCTCATGAATGATTATATTAAAGATGGTAATTTTGAAATGGTCATGAACGCTGAGATAAAGTTGATAGTTATACTTATTTTTTTTACCAACCTCTGTTTAGGTGGTTGATAATGTAGCAATGGAAGAGGTGTATATGGTCAGGAAGATAAGTCTTAGTGGTGTTATTTTAGTTTTTGGTGGCCATAATTCTATATCTTTCTAGGAGAGGAAGTGGGATGGACCTCATCGAGGTTGCAAAAATAGTGATCATCAGTCATCAGGCATGAAACTAGTGGTTTCTTCAAGGAACACATCAATGGTTTTTTATTAGTGTGGGAAGTATGACAATACCAAACCAGATTTCCCTAAGTCTCTATAGATGTTCCAATAGTGTGGGCACCTAGGTTATCTGTAAAACTTCTATAAGACCCCACCCACCACAAGGGAGTGGGGTTGGTTCCTAATTTTCTAATGGTACACTGGTGAAATTAGATACTTTAAGTGGTATAAGTCTATACATCAGGTTAAAGTGGATTCTAACTAGGTAAAGAAGGCTTAGGGTGGGCTAGAGTTAGTACATATTTATGTAGTAGATATTGAACCTAAAGACACTCAGTCCGAGCTATCCACCATAAAAGGTATAATGATTATTTCATTATTCATGGATTCAATTTTATTTGATATAAGTGATTCCTATTGATTTATCTTGTAAAATATTATTGACACATTGGTTTTGGGAGAAGAGACAATTACATTAATGATGGATTTTTTTTACCTCATTAGGAAGGAAATGGGATTTTTGTTTTAATTTCCTGGAGTGTCATATTTTCATTACTTATATAGATATAATTTGGTATTTTATAATGTTATACATAGACATTTTTGATCCCACCACCAGTATGGGATGGTTAATTAGAATCAAAGCACAAG
This sequence comes from Viscum album, assembly GCA_963277665.1. Taxonomy (NCBI): domain Eukaryota; kingdom Viridiplantae; phylum Streptophyta; class Magnoliopsida; order Santalales; family Viscaceae; genus Viscum; species Viscum album. Next base: position 1,769,693,833 of record OY728153.1, on the reverse strand, counting down.
TTGGTTGCTACCATGGGCGAACTCACATATTTAAGGGTGAGTGGGATTTGTGATCAGGAAGGAAATAAAACATTATTTCAGATATAGGACTAGTATTATGTCCACTATTTGGGTTGTTCTTTCATCCATGTAGTAGAGTTATAATGGGTGTATTCCTGTGTTTGTGGGGCGATACCCCAATGTGTTTTTATAGGGTTTTTTTGGGTTTTCTCCCCAGTGAGAGGTTAATTTTAATATTGATCTTCTCCTTAGGATAGTCCCTGTTTCTTTAACATTTTACTACATAGAGATGTCTGAGTTTAATGATTTGAAATCTTAGTTATAGAATCCTGATAGATAGGAATTTATTCATTATAGAGTGTTACCATCTGTACCACTAATTATATATTCAAAGAAGATAAATTAGGCTGTTTATATTTTTATATAATTTTAAAACCTTAATCAGGTGATCATAAAGAATAAATACCAATTTTATAGAATTTATGATCTTTTTTGTAATCTAAAAGGATATTTCTAGTTTTTTATGGTTTACATGAGATTAGGGTACCACCAGTTGGGGGTCCGGGAGGAGGATATCCTTAGGACCACTCTTTAAATATGGTATAGACACTTTGAGTATTTGGTTATTCTCTTTGGCCCTAACAATTATTCTTTAGTACATATGGACTTGATAAACCAAATCATCCATAGATTTATGGTCTCCTTCATTGTTGTGTTTATTGATGAAATTTTGTTTCATTTCAAGACAATGAAGGACCAAATAGTCAATCTGGTGGTAATTTTTGGAATCTAGATAAAGAATAGTCAATATGAAAAGCTATCCAAATGTTAGTTATGAATTAAATAGGTTATGTTCTTATGCCACATGATTTATAAGAGGGGAGTTTTTGTGGGTTGAAAGAAATTTTTTATAGTTATGTCTTAGTCTCAACCCAAGAATGTATTTGAGATTATAATATTTTTGAGATTGTCTGGGTATTATAGGTTTGTTTTTTGGGAATTCTCCAAAAATTATTCTCCCTTGATATTGCTGACTAGTAAAGAGGTGAATCTTGAGTGGAGTGAGAAGTTACAACATTATTTTGAGGAGTTATAGTCTCATTAAACTTCTATACCAGTTTTGATTCTCCTAGATCAAGTGAATTATTTAGTGGTGTATCTTGATGAATCGTGTGTGGGGTTGGGGTGTGTATTGATAAGGAACAGAAATGTAGTAGCTAATGGATTTTGGTAGCTATTACCTCATGATTTTAATTTCCCCACCCACAACATAGAGTTGGAAGATGTGATTCATGCATTGAATATGTAGCATCATTACCTATATGGGGATAATTTTATAGTCTAATCAGATCATAAAATCCTAAATTATATCTTTACCTAGAATGACATTAACATTAGGTAGAGCCTTGGGGTAGAGCATCTTCATAATATTGATTTCAATATATCCAATACCCCTATGGAGGGGAATGATTTCAATAATGATTTGAGTAGAAATGTTTAGGTCCAATCCATTAATGAATTAATAGATGAGTGGGTTTTGATGAGTTTTTTTGTTGATCTAAGGTTGGAGGTGATGGAAGATGTAGAGAAGGTGGTTTTGACCATGTTTATGTCGCACCTTATCTTATTGGTTGGGATCATAGTGATTAGGCACCCAAACCCAAGTTATAACATATTATATTTGTTTTAAATGGTGGAAAGACCTCAAGTGAATGGTCTCAATCTCACAATGGTTATATACTTTTTACTTTAACCTTGAGGCATAAAGTGATAAATGAGAGGCATCACTCAAGTTGGTATGTTCACCCCTGTGCTTCCAAGATGTTTTATACCTTGAGGAGTAGGTATTTGTGGCCTAGTTTGAGGTGATGAATTACTTATTTTCCCCTAATTCATTACCTACTAGAGAATCAATGTTGATTATCAGAGACTAGCCAAATTTCTAAACATCTTTCCATTCTAGTATGGAAGTGGAGTGAATTCTCTATGGATTTTTATCAACATAACTCAAATAATGAGTGAGAAATATTACATATGGGTGATATAAGATTGTTTGACAAAGTAATTCCATTTTCATCCATTAATATAGGTTATTAAGGTAGATGATTTCAGATTCATGTATTTTTTAGAGCCTTCTATGATTTATGAAGATAGATCAATAATTATTTTTGATCATGATTCCAATTTAACTTCTTTGTTTTTTAAGGGAATATAGGAATATTTTGGAACCAATATGAGGTTGAGTGAAATATAACACCTACAGATTGATGGAATGTCTTGGTGTTCCATCCAAAATCTCAAAGATATGCTCTGGGCATGTGTTATTGACTTTAGGGGTTTGTGGGAAAGGAAAATACCATTATATGAGTTTTATTACAAGAAAATTTATCAACAGTTGATCAAGATGGCACTGTTTAAGGTGTTATATAGATGGTCGTACTGGTACTCTTTGTATTGGGAGGAGGTGGGAAAGTCTTTCTTTTTTGGATTGAGTCTCATCCAAGAGAGGATATAGAAATTGTGTATGATTTAGAAAATATTATGGATAGATCAATGTTTCAAGAAGTTATGTTTCAATCGAATTCATCGCCTATTAGATTTTGAGGTATGTGATTCAGTGTTTCTTTGGGTACTTATTCAACTGGGAAACCATCACTTGGGAAAGTAGAGGAACTTGGTGCCATGTTATGTGAGGCTGTTTTGAGTTTGAAACATATTATAATGGTATCCTATTAGTTAGAATTTACAACATGGTAGAACATGAACCATGATTTATTTTATGCATCTCAATTGAAAAGATATCATCCAGACCCATCTCATGTGGTAGAGTGGGATGATTTGAATGTGGAACCTAATTCCACCATTGTGGAGCAACCTTTCTATATCTTGTATTATCATAACAAGGTTCTTTAGTGTAAATAAATCTCATTAGTCAGTGTAATTTGGAAACATGGTGGTAATAGTCATGAGACATGGGATTTGGAAGCCTTGGTGAGGGAGCAGTTCCCTCATATGTTTTATTTTGATGATGTTCATGGACATTATAGGGGAATAAAGTGACATGTTGGGGAGGTTTGTGACACCCTCTGGGTAACTAGTAAGTCTCATTTGAGTTATTTATTTTTCTTTTTATTCATTATTAGAGTTTCTTGGAGGTGGTGGTAAAAAAACGATTTTTGGGGAAAATGAACCTAACACATGATTGACATGCGGGTTGTCCACCTATGCAGCTAACTATGTGAGGATGAGTTTTTGGGGACATTGGGATTTTACATAGTTTGATCATGGGGTTTTAAAATATGAAAGGAATATTAGTAACTATATAGATTTTTTTGGGAGTCAATATTATATGAATAGTTTGTGCATGATTTTTCTTACTGTGCAGCCAAACCATGTGAGTAGCCCAGGACATTAAAATTTTGAAAAAATGACCATTTTTCTTTTATGAGATTTTAAGTATCACACCCTCATTTCTCCCCCGTTATATTTGTATCTTCTTCCCCAGGATTGAGAACTCATTTATATTTCTCTATCATGTATTATACTTGGATCCTTGTAATTTAGGCTTGATGTAAGCCTAGTTATTCCTGATTTCTTATTCCTTTCCACTATTTTTCCATGTTCTTATATTTCTATGGGTGGAGAAGTCCCTATATAGATATTTTTTTAAATTCAAGGTTATTTATGTGGGTTTTGGTTTGATTTCTTATAGTTTAGCTGTGTTAGTAATTTTACTTTCTAAATCTAGTGGTTGTCATCAAATGTGACATGTTTGGAATCAATTCTGAGGTAGGTGACTTTATTAAAGGGTGTTTTATAGGGATAACCATTAATCCCTTATCACCAGTGGTTTTTTATTTAAAAAATTTCCATTAAATTGATTTATTAATGATTATTTATCAATGATTAATGTGATACATTATTTGTATTGGAATCTTTTTGTTTTAAAGTGGGATTTCAAAGGGAGTTATCTTGAATACATTCTATTTGTTTTTTGAAATGGATCAAAGAAGTTTTATGGTTTTAAATGGATTTCTAAAGAGGTTTTACAAATGATTTTAATTTTAGGAATGAGTTTTATAAAAATGGTTATGATGTTTTATTGTATTATATTTTTAAATGGATTTTATGAAAGACACTTGTTTATATAGATATGTTTGGAAATGGGTAGCCTATGTGGAACCTAGGGTGTGAGGGTGTGCATGAATTATATTATTAGTGCGCATACAAGGGATAAAGAAAACCATTGGGAGGAATACTGAGGGGGATTCCATTGTGTTGTCCATGGTACTAAGTGAGAATTTGGGGGGAAGATCGAGTGATCTTTAAAAATGATCACCAAGGGACCGAGAGAGGTCTTGGGCATTTGGGCCTTAGGAATATCGAGGGAGATTCCAACTTGTTATATTTGTTTAGTTGGATAGAATTTTTTTATTCTAATTCACACTAGAACCTTATGGTTTTAGACCATGTTCCATATTTTTTTGTACCTTTTTGATTTTTATGATTTCATTGATAATGTTATAGCCTTGTTTGACTAAGATATCATGTCTTATGACCATTTAAATTTAGTTGGTTTTATGATTATGAATATATATATGCTTAATTTGATTCTATGTGTGGGTGAAATGAGAATGTTATGTTTGGTGGATAATTTTATTATTTGAGTCTTTATTATTCATGTATTGAAACATGTATTGTCTGAGAAAACTAAAGGTATTGAAAAAGGGAAAATGTTTTCAAGATAACTAGTTTTAAAATTGGGTTTTTATAAATGTGTTTCAAATTGGATTTATTGTTTTTCATGGTTAAAGACCTTATATATATTCATGGTGGTATCCTACCAGGCTTTATTCCTCAAACATAACTTATGACTTTGGGGTGGGAATATGTTTTTTGTAGGAAAGAAGTATTAGAAATGGGATCATGTATTTTGGTGGATCTCCTTGGTTACTAATGTCTGAGATTGTTATGTTATATGAGACATGGTCTAATGGAGTTTGGATCAGGAAGAGACATTTTGATATTTTTCTTTATTCAAGATGTTAGGTATTACCCATTTGGGTCTTGATCACTATTTTGAGTTTTGAGATTTTTACTATGAATATTATGCGTATGTATGGTATATAACATGTTATATATATTTATATGATAATGTTATGATTTCATATTTTAGACATTGCTGTGTAAACTCTAGTTGTATGTTTTAGCTGTTTAATTATTATTTATCTAGTTGGTGTTTTCATCCAATTCATGGATGGTTCATGATAGTTTTTTATGAGTGAAATCATTGCTAAAATTTTAATTGTGATGAATTAGTGTTTGTTTCCTACATATGGTGACTAGGAACATGCTTTGGGATTTGTGGCCTACCAGGTTGGGTGATAGGCTAGGTTGACCCATGTTAGTTCACTACAACTCTAGATGTCACCATTTTAATGGCTGTAACATTCCTCAAATTCTATGAACACTAACATTTATTACAAACATTGAATGTCAACCATTATTGTCAAAAACTTAACAAACAACCACCGGGTTAAAACATTCATCCCATATATATTTTGTTAACAACACTACCATAAATATGTTCTACTCTATGTCCTTAAACTTCATTTATATTTTATGGATTTATGATATAGTCTACTTCCACCCCCTTTATAAATAAATTAAAAAGGTTTGTTTCACTAAACATTCTTATTCCCCCTATCAATATAACTCTTTCACAAAATACACATATATCAACCACTTAGGAACCATTTTTACCAAATTCATATTTTCCTTTCAATATCTAAACATATTTTCATAGTAGCTACATATTTAAAAATAATCTTTGAGTGAACTTAGTACTTATAAAAAATTCATTAACAAATTCTCTAAGTCTATGATGTTTAAACTAAGTGTAGAAAACAATAGTTTCAGTTTATAACTTCAATCACATCCATTTAACTCACATAATTCTATAATTTTATAAAACACAACAATTAGAATTATTCAAGAATATACCTATGAACTCAATCACACTTACACAAAATCATCAATGAATAAACCTAAAACAATGAAGTGTGTGAACCATACCACTTGTTCTAATAAACTCCTGATACCAATTATAATCCACGACCTTTCTATATAGGATGTTTCATCTTTTCCAAGAAAATTAGTATATGGACATTCACCTTCAATTTGTTTAGATATTCTAAAAGAAACCCATGATATAATATTTTAGATCAAAACAAATAAAATATAGAATTTCCCATTAAAAGTTATTACTTTTACATTAATATGTCATCTTCCATCTTTAAAGTCACATATTAGTTGACGTGGCCCATATACACTTTTTGGGTATTATATTATACTAAAACCACTTAATATTTTAATTTCTTTAATACCACTTACAATATCATATTTTTTTTCTTATACTCCTTCAAATTATAGATTCAATGATATCATATTTATCAGTTTCAATAAGAATTTCCTAATCTATTTTGCCTTGAAATATACTCACCACATGGATTTTATCTCACCTTAAACCTGTAACTCTCCAATAATAGTTATAACAATTAAACACATGGGGAGAGGGGTAATTTCTGACCATACATAGGATGAGAAATATGTATGGTTATGATAAACCAACCCTTTGGTTTCAATGTTTTTCCTAGACTGATTATTGGTTTTTATTTGAATCACACTACTTGTTCGTACATCATTATTGATATTTGATTATGAATCCTCCTTATTTTTATTGGTTTTCAACTTATTTCAAGACTAACCACACTTGTTCTTATTTTATCCTATGACACATCCTCGTTTCATCATTTATAATGATTCCTCCTCTACGTAAGGGAAATTTCCTCAATCATATACTCTTCCCTTGTTAGGGGATTGGTGAAAATAATTAGGTATTCTTTATGATTGTCGTGTTCAATATCCATTCGAAACACATCATTCATGTTTATCTTCAGTGAATATTTCTTTAACCTTTCATCCTTATCTTGTTCATAACGAATAAATTCCTCCTTAATTATCTATATTCATTTCCTTTATTTTCATGGTATCAATTGTAAATATGTCATCAGTTTTTCTTAAAAAACCTTCCACTATAATCCATCATCACTTTCCTTTATCCAAATATTTTTTTTTCAGAGTTAAATATTATCCTTCTTTACATATATGCCTCACCCTTGACATGAGAATGGGGGTTTTCTTATTGGGTCTCTATCTCTATTCATGCTATAGTACCTTTCCATATGCATATGTATAGTACATATAAAAAATATATTGATAAAGTTATACATCATATATTCATGCATTGGTTGAGATATTGTAGCAATTTTCCTTCCACCATTGAGTGGTTTGGATTCTATACACACATACATGGTGTTCCCAAAAACTCTACAACAATAGAACTCCAATTACACTTTCTTTTATGAATCATAACTTATATTTTTATGAGAATATTATTCAAACTCACTAAATATAATTCAATTATTTTTGCACTCCAATTATTGAGGCTTTAATGGGAGAGATCTCCTTCTTCCCTTTTAAAGATCCCAACATCATTTTATGCTCTTTGATCGTTTCTTTATTCTACTTGAATTAGGTGGACATCTTATCTATTTTGAAATATGATTCTTTGTTAATTCATAAACTCAATTCATGTCATGTTTTGAGAGGAATTAATTTTTATTTATGATCTGTCTCTACGTGCGCATGTTACTCTAACTCATGTGTAAGTTCCTTGACTAGAAAAAATTTCCCTTTCATTTAGAAATCTATCCTAGAAAGTGGATTCTTTCAATTCTATGTCCTCTTACTATAGAATTTAATTTTTTACACTAAATTTGTTAAGAATACATAATACACCTGATAAATGATCTCCAATTAATCCACTCATTCATATAAGTCTTGGATATCATCTTTATCTCTGTAAGAACATCCTCTTAATTGATGATATTTTTATTTCCACTTATTCACCCAAATATTCACTTATCCCCAACTTTATGGGGGAATTGGAATTTCTATATTGAAAATACACTTACAAAATATTGGTAATATCATATTTATTATTAGAATTGGAAATAATCATCTTGAACAGAGAGTCCATCTTAATAGGACCCTTCTTCTTATTTCTCAATTTCTTCTTACCTTTTTTAAATAAGATAATTTCCATTAGAATTTTCCATAAAATACAGATCATTTATATATTTTTAATATTCTCTTGAGGAATATATCACAATATCCTTTACTTCTTTTTATTTTCTATAGATTTAATTTTAAATTCTTCCACATATCAAATTCACTGGAAACAATTATAGTATTCTTTATACCACATTGATTATTTCACTAAACAAGACCATTACCATATTTTTATCAAAAACACTTTTAATATGATTTCTCAAGTCAAAATTACTATGTACATACTTCATAACATCATTACCACATACATATAGATATAGAATTATATTTTTATCCTAACCACCTTTGTGAGCACTGTTAAATAGAATATGATTTATTAAAAAAATCCATTTATAAAACAAATTCCAAAACTGGATTCAAAAACTGAAAACCAAGTCATAACCTTTAGGATCTGATGCCACTTGTTTGAACCACTGAATTATGATATAACACACAAGCAACCTGAGAGTAGTGGGGGGGGGGGGGTGAATCAGGGTGTTGAAAAACACCATTTTTTTCTAACCCCGACCCATCATCGAATCTTGTTTAATTTTTGTAAGTATTATTTCAATATATCCTTCCCTTTATTGACCTCACAATGAGTAACAAATAAAAATTCATAATTTTAAGCACACAATAAATCAAGTATTTTACATTGTTCACCCAAAAGGTCTATTCCCATGAAAAATAAACATGATGGTGTGATAGTGTAACAAATTCCACTATCATTATCTATTCAGTTGATAAAATGTTTAGACAATGGTAATATATTCTTGGGAACATAACCCTTATAAAGAATTAGGGAAAGCTCACTGCGCACCCAAGGATCACATCCTCTTCTTCTAACTTCTTGAACTGCTTCAAGAAAGTATGGATAAATTTATAGATGCATTGGTATATCTAGTTTTAACATGAACAAACTAATATAGTAAAATCAATAATGTCAAAATTTGGCACTCCATTGATATCCACTTGGTCTTTTCCTCTCTCTCCTGGATGAACATAATCGACACCTTATTAAGAGTGTTGAATAATTTGTATCTACATGGTCTACATAAAATAATTCTATTCCTTTGTTATGAATATAGAATAGGTCAATTCCGTGTTAAGGAAATTATTTATATAAATCTCTAACTTATTATAACCTTTACACATACTCAGATATGTGAATGATATTCTTTGAACGAACCTCTCTATCAAATAACAAGATATGTATGGAATGTTCCAGGACCACTCTTCTATTTTACAATATCTCTTATTGATTCAGTAACCTATAAATAAATATATTATGTTCACTATAATGAATAAACCCAGGTAAACCAACCATGACACCCAACCTACTCTTCCACAAGGCCCGAGGCATGTTACCGATCGTCCTAGGATAATAACTAGTGCCACGATATCACAAAAAACCACATGGTAATGTTTTAACACTAATAATATAATAAAAACCTAAAACATATTCCACCACGAATATAACATGACCCATACAAAAGTTTTATGTCCACCCCATCAAATAGAGAGTCTCACAATATATATAAGAAACTATAAAAAGTATAACACATTAATAGAAATAGTAATAATGATAAATAACACATAAATATCATGAAAATGAAATAAAAAATGATAAAAAATAATTATATAAAATGATACTAAGTAAAAACAAGGATTAGGCTGGAAAGGATGATACGAACAACCCTCCCCCCCAAAAACACTATCAAGGAACCCAGAATTATTCATATGAATGCAACCTAAAAATGAAAATAAATCACCACTAGAAACATATGATGGAATAAAAAACCCATTATAAATAGACATTATACACATGGACGCATTAATTTACCTAGATCTTTTAAAACAAATCTATATATGCTCAAAGGCATATGAAGAGTGTGTGTAAATCCCAGTAGGATACTACCTTAAATCCTTGTAAAAAATATAGCCATGAAAAAAATCATTCCATGTTTGATAAAAATAATTGAAATGAATTTTCCATTTTATAACTCATTTTACCAAATCCATATTGTTTTCTTTTGTGTAATACAGTTTCTGTAAAAAAAATCACACCACAAAATCAAAAGTAAAACATAGGGAATCATGGTGTAAATTATGTAATGATCAATAAATACGTTAAAAAAAATAATTCATCTAAAATTAATACCATCCATGAATCATTATAAACATAGTGAAAGAAATGTGGGGGAGATATGACCTATAGGCTCCAAAGTCACTAGGACACACTCACGGAACACTATCCAACTTATGTGATCCTAAAAAAAGTAAGACAAAAAATCCCCATGTCGAAACTGAAAATGTCCCCTGTAAGAATTGTATCTAAATCTAGGGAATGATTTTCTAACTCACCCATATACCTAAGGTCACCCATGTGAAACTAATATCCAATATATATCCAAATACCAATAAAAATACAATCACATTATAAAAAAATCCTATAATACACAAACCATAAAACAAGGGCAACCCATCTTTACAAGAATCATTTGAATACACCTTGGATCAACCAATCCCTTTGAAAAACATTATCAATATACTTTTGTAATAAAAATTATTTTCAAAGGAAACCATTAAAATTCAATTTCATAAACCCATATTGAATTCCAAACCCTTTTTTGAAACCATTTCTTATGTTAACCCCAATTTAATACATTTCAACAAACACCTTTAGGGAAAAAGTCAAATTATTGGAAAACCCATTTGAAAACACCATTTGATAAAATAAAAATACATAACCACATCAAAACATTATGAAATATCCCAAAAAATGCTTATAAATCAAAATAAACCATTTCAAACGAAAGTAAACCCATGAAGTTAAGGAATTCCTTGAAAAAATCTTTTTAAGTAGAGACACCTACCATTTAATAGTAGTTAAACATTTCAAATTCATTAGAAACCTTAATAACTGAGTATATGGGATACCATCCAACCTATATTACCAATATATTTCATTATATAACCAACCCTAACCCTAGGTTTGGCCCCTATGTAAACCTATAGTTCAAAACTCAATGAATAATGAAGAATGAGGGATTATAGGAGGAAGGAAGAATAAATCTCAGTTAAATAAAAACATACCTTGGTGTAATCCACTGAAATGGATTGGAATATACCATGTAATAAAGGGAGAAGAATCTCTCAAACAATGAGCATATTTTGCACATGGGGGTAGAGAAATATGGGAGGTGAGGTTAAATATTTTTAAGAAAAAGGGATCTTTATACTTTTTAATGAGTTTTGAGAACACCACTTGGTTTGATTGCACAATTTTCAAAACCTTGTGCCAACCGAGCATGTCACATCACTTAACCAAAATAGGTCAAATGTTTTTCCTATAGAATTAAAATAGTGTGAATTCCATACTTAAATCAAGAAAATTGACTATCGTATCCACTACATCCTTTTCTAATGATTGGTCACACCATTAGTACTAACTGTGTTCTAAATATACACCCTATCCATATTTCTCAAAATCTCAAGTTTTTAACTCCCAAACCCCATAAAATCCGAATTGAATGAAATAAAAAAAGATAAATAATACAAATAATTGAACTAACTTGTGTCAAATTCTCTATCAAGACCTAGTATGAAGGTATAGTATTGTTCCAAGTCACCATTCCATCTGTCATTTCATAATGATATAGAAATTCCATCAATATATCCTATATTAATAATAAAATACATCTCGGTTAAATCTTCTTCTAGCCTCTAATAGATATTCAATTAGTATCCCTAAAAATATTCAATTATATTTTTCAAGTCAAACTTCCATGAGCCACCCAAAAAGGAATCTTTAAAATCCTTTAAAAATATTGATTCAAACCTCATATTAAAATCTTCATATGATTCCATATATTTTAATTAGATTAAATCTATGATATATCAAAAAATTATGAAAACCATAGTTTTTTAATCCACTTTATGGTGTGTCATATTTTAAACTCCATATTATTGTATCATGAGAGGCTTCATTATGGCATGATCATCAAGTCAACTTCAGATCCATCAAATTGAGATAAAATTTCATTTTAAAACTCTATGAGGATTATCTCATTATATTTTAAATCTCCAAAAATATCATTCCCATTATAGAATAGACATAATGGATTGGAAATGACATCCTTAAACCATTTCTAACCATTGTAGCACCAAAAAATCATGGTTTATCATTGCATCATATCCACTTACTACAACCAATGATTCACCAATGGGGTGATAAAACCTGTTGTGCCATTAAATTCTAACCCTGTATTAAAAAGAGTTGAACTAAATTTGAATAGGGGTACTCATTGCGTCATGAAATTTTCCTTCATGTTATCATTCCTGTCATTGAATCATGAATAAATCACCATTGTAACAAACCACATTATATTTGCCTAACCATATACCTAAGCTAACCCACTACAAGGAACAAGGTGAATTCCTAATCACAATGGGCTGAAAACTAGTGATGCAACATAAAACCATAAACTATTGGGAAGGATTTCAATAGAATAATCAATCTATAAAAAAGAACTACCACTTAGAAACTTGGAAGGATATTTCCATACAATAAAGAATCAAACATATAATAGAATTTGTTTTTAAAATAATAGAATACTAAAAAAGTCATAATGACATAAATGTAAATCCAGAAAATATATAAACAATCTCAAATAACCATTACTGAAATATTTTGACATATCCATGACTAAAGCCTTACAAAAGAATGATCAAAGTAATGGAAATTCAATGGGGGTTATACATAAGTAGTTTCTAAGAGATACACAATCAAATAAATATATCAAAATGTAACTCAATAAGCCCCATATATGTGTTACAAGTGGGTTATCTATCATTTCAACTCAATCATATTGAACTCAAGCAAGATAATGATCAACCACTATATACAATCTTGTCTATTTATTTACCTATATCCATGTATGTCTAGTCTATATACATACTGTTTTTATATTTAGGGTGTAAGCATAATTCCTATTCGGTATCATCCCCATGGTCCATGTATAACCATAAAAATTATTCTATGCTACCTTAGTATTATATAAAACTAAGAAAAAAAACTTTTAAAGATTTTATAAATAAATTATGAAATACAGGGTTTTCATTTGAAATAAATCCCCTCAAAGGTAAACAAGTAACTTTTTCTTTTCAAAAAAATACCCACTTTAATACATTTCAGTATAGAATGACTAATAAATTTAAAATTTTTATTTAAACATTTCTTAAAATGTATCCATGATTTTACCACTCAAAACTCTATTTAAAATTTATTGACCCTCCATATTATTCAATAAACATCTCATAATATTTTTTGAAATAATGAATAAAAGGAAATTTATTTCTTAAAGGAATATACTATTCATGAATATAAAAATAAGTAAAAATAAAATTCATATTTTGAACATTAATTATCACCATAAAATAACATTTTTCAATATTGGGATAAAAATAGTACTTTTATGATTTTTTTAAACCATAATTTTATAAAAAAAGAAAAATAATATTACAAAATATCAATGAGATAGCCATAAATAATAATCATAACCATAATCATTAGGGTAATACCTAGAAGAAATAGATACAATATAGGGAAACACAATATTGTGATCCATCTAATTATCATTCCTGATGTGATACAACTAAACACCATTTTTTACCCTTATTATCCAAATCAAGAAGAAAATTCCACTAAATAGAGAATAGTTCAAACTAGGAGCCACTAGATAGAGTCACATCATTTATATTGGAGCACTAATATAACTATCACAGGTTCATCAGTAAATAAACAAAAAATAAAACAAAAAAATATAGTATAATGTGGGACCCGGGTTGTCTCATAGAGAGGTAAATTCCTTAGTGTTTTCTTAATGTGTGCACAAGTTTGAGTGGGAGTGGGGAACAAGTAACCAAGTGTGTGTATGTATTTGAATGAAAATAATAATGTTTGTGAAATTAGTTTTGAGATAGTGGTATCACTTAATATATTCACTAACATATCTTTCTGAATCATAATTAACTCAAAAATGAATCTCATTGTATCATTTTAATATTCTAAAACCTCAATTAATTACCCTCACTTTGTGTTATTGGATTAAAATAATAAAGTAAATGATCACTGAATCCTCTAGTTTTTCCTAGACTAGTGATCAAATACATATGATCACTCCTAAACCAATCCTCACTACCCTCCACAATATAATAAATAAAGAATATCTTTGGTAAGAGTGTGAAAACCAAAAATAAGGGAAGGGATATGAATTGAAATACAATAAAAATAGGAAATATAAAAGTTCATAAAGTAAAAAACTAAATCCATCAGGGATGACCAAGATAAATATGAATAATTAAATTTCATAATTCATTAGTAGGGGGTGAGAGAAGCCTCCTCAGATCAACCACAACTTAATATCCATAGAAAAGGGCATAAATATTACATATCACTTAGGACAAACAAAAAACTCTGAAATATCTCTCATGAATAGTAATTCATTTTAACATGACCCCCTTTGATTTAATATGATATAAGGTGATCTAGTTCTCCTAACACAAGGTTACTAGTAGTGGGGATTGATTTGTACTCAAGCTCCCCTCTTTATTTAATGTGACCCTATTGATTTAATATGAAGTGAGACTTATAGAGAAGTGTATTAATATGACACAACATTTCTTAGGGCCATTTAATATGATGTATCTTATTCTCCATGAATTTTTCACATAATATAAGGTAATTTTCATTCTTACATGAACAACTATGGATATTTATAATTCATACATGAGGCTCATGTCAATTCTGACACAAAATGTTGGTGTGTTGAGTTAATCACATGAGAGTTTGCTCAATTTCATGCTTCTTAATACATAGATTCCTTTAACCCAGATGATTATGACTCACCTAAATTTTTAATATGATATTAGGAGTTAATGTGTCTTATACACCTTATACAGTTTTTATTTTAACATTTAATACTACGTGTGGTACTCTTCGTCTGATTTCTCCTCACACAACTAAACATATATCTAGTTAATGATACATGTGTATCCTAATTTTCTTTAATGATTAATTAAATATAATATTCTATAAAAAACCAATTATATATATATTTAATATCCAAATAAATTATAAAAATTTATAATCAATAAAATCATGAAAATGAAGTTGATTTACAATAAATTAAAAAATTAGCCTGAAAACCAAAATTAAATCTATTTACTTTAAATTAAAGTAAAAGAAAATAAAACAATATATACAATCCTAAAATAATAAATTAAAAATAGTGTCTTGATCACTCCACAACACTTGAACAAGAACCTTTCCTCAAGTTCACTATGATACCACTTGTTTTCAAGATATTTCTTTGGTTCCATGATTGTGAAAAAATAGAATTTAGCAGAATTAGAACTTTAATAATTTATGCCTTCATATATATCTCTATCCCTACACATTATTCAACATTTCATTTTAAAACATACTTGATACTTCCTATATGACATTTGGATATATCATCCACCCCTTATTTATCCAAGTTCACAATTCTCCAAACCTTTCCACCCCCTTTGAAAAATATCACTTAATATATTTATCTCATCCATGGTATATAAAAAGTACTTATTAGATGATTGTATCTATTTCTAGATGAAAAATTATCCAAGATAACATGGATCCCCTAAGGCTATGTTTAAAATTAATGAAATGGAAGTAATTCTTGGGCCACTGGATTTCAAGATGATCAAAATCTTATTCAATGATTTACTCTCACTCACTCAAAGTCTATATATATTTAGACTGAAAAATTAATTATTTATAGGTTAATCATAAAACCTCATAACCTTCTAACCCATGATACTTTCACAAGACAACTAAATCAATTATCAACTAGAAAAAATAAAGTAGGAAGAATCATTGCATCTATCCACTATGTCGACTAAAGGATACACTTTGATATTTCTAAGATAAGTATCCATAGTTCTTAATAAGGATTATCGGTTATTTCATTAAGTAGAGATAATATTTAAATCATATTTTAATTTTTTATTTATATTCCAAGAAACACACAAAAAATAAAGAAAACCTGTGAAAACTATTTAAATCTTAGGCTGTCATTTCCCAGCCCAATACTTATCTTTAGCACTACTCCAAATAAACTTCATCATGAAATGTTAATAAATAACATAATATTATAGGAAGTGTCAAAAAAATATAGTAAGAAAAGTTAAAACTGGTTTCCTTTATTCATATATAGTAAGGATGAGAGTTGACACGTCTGGGGGATATTTCCAAAAATATTCATTATACTTCATCAGACACTACACATTCACCTTGAAGGGATTATGCGATTCTACTCCTTTAATATCAACTACAAAAAATGGAAATTAAATAGAAAGAAAGAAATGATCCACTCTATTTTAAATGAATATTACCTTGAATAGGTTTCAATTGACAGGGGAAATTTATGAATTTATCACCAACTTGGAAATCCTTTCTATGAATGAGTTTTTTGTATGAGTTGATGTAGTCCTTTACTTATAAAATAAAACATTTTCATAATTTTCTTGCTTTAGCTCCTCAAGATCCACCATTTGAAACATTCTATGATATCAATCCTTGATCAATTCCATTTTTACCTTCATCATATCCTAGTATTCCTTTTGATACAACTTAGTAGCTTAAAGACAATACTTTCTATAAATTATTTTGTAATGAGACGCACCTATAGGGGTTTTATGGTTGTTCTATATACCCATAGTGCATCATTATCCTTACTACTCTAGTCTTTTTGGTTGGGTTGAATTATATTTTCCAATATTATCTTCCCTTCCAAGATGGATACCTCAACCTTCATATTTTTTTATTGGTGATATCAGGTATAATTATTTTTTTTACTCCACAAATTTTCATTAATTCTTCCATACTCTAGATATAGACCAAAGTTCATTGATCACTGATGATTTCATAAGGTATTCCAAACTTGTAAAAAATATGTGATTTGATAAAATCTATATGATTCTAGAGTAATCGATCCCAATATATTTAGAATCAATCAATTTAGAGTTATAGTATACTATAAAGAGAATATTGATAATTCTAAACAAGATAGTAAATTGACCCATGAAGTTTGTTCCCCAAACATAAAATATTTTACAAATAGTAAAATATGCTAGGACATTTATTATCTTTTGGAAATCCCTCAAGTGAACTGGTAGTTTTTATATATTTTAAAAAAATATGGGAATGCTTAAAAATTGTAGGTCAAAATAGTCCAATATATAACACTTTTTTCGACTATGCACTAAGGTTGAAAATTACCTCCATATTAAAGAGTGTGAAATAATTTAATAAAATAAGAAACCTCCTCAACTGGTATAAGTCTTCTGATCACTTGGTCACCACATATCTTCCACAAGTGTAGATCCTCACATATATAACATCTTGAATTAGACATCATATTTATGAATTAATGCTAAGAAAATAATAAGTTACCTTTGATGTGACCAGGTAGTTTTCCATATCCGCATACCAAAGTACATTAACAGGGATTTCATAGAGCTTCTCTCCTCGGAATTTATCATTCATAGTTGTTTATATAGGTAATTATTGTTCGATAGTGTGAGAAACTATGCACAGATGGTTTTCAACTAGGTTCTCACAACCATTATTATCATTAATTTCCATGTAAAATTTATGAAGAAGTAGCATTCACCTCACTAACCCTTTTAAGTTATCTTTATTAATTATGTACCTGGGAGTTTGGGTATCAATGTAAACTATTTCCCTATTTTATAGAAAATATGAAAGGAATTATTCCAGTAAAAAACTATGGAAAAAACTACTTCTCAATGGTTGAATAGTTAAATTGAGATTTATCCAAGGATTTTAAAGCATAGGATATAGATGTTTATCAATCATTAGGGATAGAACATATATTAATTCCTAGTTTGAATAATTAAACTACAATTTAAATTATACATCCCACATTAGTGTTATAATAATAAGGGATGTGGTGAGGCTCTCTATAATTTTATCACAAATTTTCTAGCATGATTCACAAAACACAATAAAAATGTCCATTTTATGAAATTAGTGAACGGTAATTCAGTTTTTATGAAGCCTCTAATGAACCAACTATAAAATATAGCACATTTAAGAAATGAATTAACATGTTCGATAGTAGTGGGGTATAAAATGTATAGATGAAATCAAACTTGAATTTTTATACTTCAATCCCTTATTTGGAAATGATAAAAATCTGGATTCTTAATTAAACTTTCAAAAGAGGTTCCATGTACTATATAGTCATCATCAAATAATTCAATATATCTTTAAATAAGGTTTAAAAAGTTTCTAACCATGGAGTTTTGGAATGTACCTATGGTGTTGATAAAACAAAATGAATCCTTCTATATGAAAATATACCATAGGTGAAAGTGACTATGATTTTTTCTTGATCTCCTAGTGAAAAAGAAACTTGAAAATAGTAATAAAAACCATCATGAAAAAATATTAACCCATCTGAGATAATTGTTTTAGTGTATGAACTACAAAAGGAATGAGAAAATAGGTCTTTTGAGTTACATAGTTCTTCTTTATGTAATTAATACACATCCCTAATCTATTTTGAATTCTAGTAGTATGAAGTTCATTATTTTCATTATGAATAAGGGTTATTTAATACTTTTTTGGGACCACTGATATGAGGCCCACCCATTGAGATAATGATATTTGGTAAATGGTATCATATCCAAATAACTATTCAATTTTTTTACAACTTCCATTACTGTTGGGTTTAGACTCCTATGAGGTTTCCTCAAAGGTCTTTAGTGATTGTTAAGCATGATTTGACATATAAAAATAGTGGGATTAATTATATGAATTTTACATTTTGTCTAGTGTATGACCTTAGCATTTTATTTCAATGTAATTAACAATTTTGTGTTTACAATTATACAAAAAGTTATTTTAAACTATAACAAATAGTTTATCATCTTCTAAGAGGGGGAATATTTTAGATTTGATGGTAGTAATATTAATTTCAACTTGGCTGGTTTCTCCAGGGATGGTATCAACTCAGTTTCACTGAAATTTAAAATCTATATGTGTAAATAAGAAGTGTTAGTGACAAATTTTTGTATATAATTGAAAATGTATTCCCCAAATTCATTTTCAAACTATTTATTACATATTATAGGATAAATATTGTAACATCCAGGTTCTGGAAGCCACCCCAAGGTGACCCATACCCACTTGGTCACATGGCCTCAAGAGAATTTCCCCTAACACTAGAGGCTACCGACTAGCAGTGAGGGCCTTGGGTGTGATAGTGGAGAAACTATTCCCTCATTGTCAGAGTAACACAATAGAAGATAAACAGATATACAAAAGCAGAAGCATTAGTAATCTATACAAAAGTAAAAGAGCGGAAGATTGGAAATAATAAACTGAAGCACACATATATATAAAGGATGCATGATATATACATCTAGGAAAGAATCCAAGAAAAAAACAATTCTGGAATACAAAATAGTACAAAGACAAAGTAAAAAATAAAATATATAAATAGCTCCTCAACATCAGAAGCCTCAGCTTGGTCCCATGCTCTCTAGCTCCACAACAAATTAAGTACCTGAAGTAGAAGGGATCTTGATTTTATCTATACCTACAGCAATATAATCTGTTTGGGCCCAAAAGCATGGCCCAAATAGGGTGAGAGACTAAATCTGAGTAGCCAACCACCACAAGATCTGTGCCTAATAGTCAGTGAATAAATGGCTGGTAATGAGTAAAAGGAAGCAGTGAACAAGAAAGTACTAAGCAGTGAACAATCCACAATTTTAATGAATTAAATTTGATATATCAAGCAACAAATTACCAGAGCAGGTAAACAAAAATAGGTAACCCTTAGAGAAGTACTCATAACCCACCCCCTATAGTCCTACCTAGCAACATGAGAAAGCAGCTAAAAACAACAGGTAACCCTCTGGGAAGTACTAACAACATATCCCCGCTGGTCCTACCTAGCAACACAAGAAAGAAGATAACACAACAAGTAACCCTCTGGGAAGTACTCATAGCCTGTCCCCTCTGGTCCTACCAATCAACACAAGAAATCCTCTGGGTAGTACACTCAGTCTAACCCCTATGGTTCAGCTTAAAATAGACTCTCTGAGGAAGCACTCGCTGTCAATTCCCCCCATTGTCTCGTATTGCTAACTAAAGGCACTCTAGGGAAGCACTTACATCTCATTACCCATGTGGCCTACATCAAGGAACTACAAACACCCTAAGGAAGAACTTATGTCAATTCCCCCCATGCTCTCGCATCGTAATCAAAAACAGACACTCTGGAGAAGCCCTTCCGTCCATTATTCTAATGGTCTACTACACCAGGTTCTCATGGCCCTGTGTAAGTCAAGCAATAAAAGTAGCACGTATCAGCCAAATTAAATCTCAATAACTATTTGGCTAGAGATTCTACAATATAACAACAAGTTAGAACAATAGTCACACCATCCTACGATACTAGGCATTGAAAAAACAAGGCATCCTAACTGGCTAAGTAGTACCAAAAGGTCATAACTAAAACATGCATGGGAAAACACCTCCAAAGCATAGAAATTTACCCTATCCACATTTAATTAACCTCTACTCAAGAATGAAAGCGTGGAAGGAAATTAACAGGGCTAAAACAGTAAACACGCAATACCCTGTTCAAGGGTATTTGATATATTTGCACATATAACTCAAATAATTTCAACAGAAAGGCACAAAACACCTACCTCAGTGTTGTAGGAATGATATAAGTGAACCTCAGGCCTTGAATCTCCCAAGAACACAGTAGATCTATATAAACATCTAAAATTTTCAACTGAGTATTACTTGAGAAAGAGGAGGAATCATGAAAGAAAGCTATAGAAGAAATAAGAGCATACCCTGGCCATTCCAATGCAATCGACGGTGATCAAATCGAAGTTTGGATGCTCGGTCGGGGGCTCGGAGGAAGATTGCAGATGTACGGGAGCTCTTGGATGAACTAGGTCGAGAAGAAGGCCTTTCTGGCGATTAGACACAACCTTGGTATGTTTAATTAAAAAAAATACATAGCATGTACTTTAAAAGTACATGGCATGTACTTTATGTTTCTTTACCCTGCATTATGGGGCCTCTAAGTCACCCCACATGGCCGTGTGTGCGGCCATTACACAGCCAACACACGACTTCATGCGGCAACCGAGTACATGACATGTAATCATAATGTACAAGGTGGGTACATCAAAAATTTCCAGAAATTCCTCTTTTTATGAAAAACGACACTACTGGAAATGCAAGATTTCTCAATGGTTCTGAACCATTGGGAAAGGCTGCAGAACCGTTGGTATATATTATACCAACGGTTCCACAAACCGTAGGTAAGTTAGTCATTGGGAAATATTTTCCCAACGGTTTACACTGAACCACTGGGATAGGTCAGAAAAAATGAACCTATCCCAACGGCTGTGCCAAACCGTTGGGATAGCTTTTCCCAACGGTTTGTCTTGAACTGTTGGGAAAACCAGGCTGAGGGATTCTTCCCCAACGGTTTCTAAACCATTGGGAAGCGTTTTTTACCAACAGTTCATAGAACCGTTGGTAAAAAAAATACTCAGAGAGGCTATGCCAACGGTTTGAACCCGTTGGCATAGCCTATGCTATGCAAATTACACATCAGCCTGAAATTTTCACAACAACTCTCATTTTTGTGCAATTTGCACAGCAGTCGGTCCAGTCCCTCCCATTTTCAATCATTTCCTATTATTTTACCTGCAATAAACACATACATATACAATTATTGTACTTGCAAAAACCAACTAACACATACATGTAGAGAACAAATTAATATAATGCATCCTGGAACTATACACATCCAGAATTAAATCAGAATTCATAACGTAATTATAAACATACATAATTCATTTAGAATTCAATTTAAAATTTAGATGAAAATTATATGTTGAATCTTGAATTCAATTCATAATTTGATCAGTTTTTCGTATACCATATGTTTTTACTAGAAATGATGTCCATTTTAAACAAAATACATACACCTAGAGTGATACCGGCCAAACCGTGCCTCGGATTGAGGCGAGGTTAACTCATACATGTCACAAATGACCCATGGATCGTTTTCCTAAAGTATCAACATATTCGGAAAGCGTTTGGTCAGTTTTACGCATGTCAGTTGTTGTTTTCATTTAAAATGAAGTGTTTTTTAAATAAAAGAGAGACACTTTGAGTGGTTTCGGCCACACCTCACCTCGGATTGAGGTAGGGTTGACTTTTACACGTCAAAAATGACCCATGGATCATTGTGCAAAAATATCAACCCAATCAGAACTTGTTTGGTAAGTTTTCCATATGTACTTAAAATGTTGTCCATTTTAAACATAAAAGAGACACTTTGGGTGGTTTCGGCCACACCGCGACTTGGATTGAGGCGCGATTGACTCTTACATGTAACATATGACCTGTGGATCATTTTCTTAAAGTTTCAATATATTCCGAATGTATTTGGTTGGTTTTTCGTATGACAGTTGTTTTTTTCACTTATAATTATGTTCATTTAAATAAAAGAGACACAATTAGAGTAGTAACAGCCCCACTACTTCTCTGATTTAGACGATGTTGACTCGTACATGTCTCAAATGACCCATGGATCATTGTCCTAAAGTATCAACACAATCTGAATGTGTTTGGTTGGTTTTCCGTATGGCAGTTGATGTTTTCACTTAAAATGATGTCCTTTTGAAACAAACGACAACCACTTTGAGTGGTTTCAGCCACACCGCGTCTCCGATTGAGGTGGGGTTGATTCATACACGTCACATATTACCCATGGATAGTTGTGCTAAAGTATCAACACAATCAGAGTCCGTTTGGTCAGTTTTCCGTATGTACTTAAAATGTTGTCCGTTTTAAACAAAAGAGAGACACTTAGAATGATCTCGGCCACACCTTGCCTCAGATTGAGGTGGGGTTGACTTGTACATGTCACATATTACCCATGGATCATTTTCATAAAGAATCAACATATTTTGAATGCGTTTGGTAAGTTTTTCCTATGTCAGTTGTTGTTTTCGCTTAAAATGATGTCCATTTTAAACAAAAGAGAGACACTATGAATGGTGTCAGACACACCACACCTCGGATTGAGGTGGGGTTGACTCGTACATGTCATATATGACCCATGGATCGTTTTTCTAAAGTATCGATACAATCAGATTCCGTTTCGTCAGTTTTCCGTATGCTAGTTGTTGTTTTCACTTAAAATGAAGTCCATTTTAAACAAAAGAGAGACACTTTGAGTGGTGTTGGCCACACCACAACTCTTATTGAGGCGAGGATGACTCGTACACATCACATATGACTCATGGATAGTTATCCTAAAGTTTCAATAGAAACCAAATGTGTTTGGTCGGTTTTTCGTATATACTTAAAATGTTGTCCATTTAAAACAAAAGAGAGACACATAGAGTGATCCCGGCCACACCGCGACTCAGATTGAGCCCATGTTGGCTCGTACATGTCAAATATGACCCATGGATCATTGTGATAAATTATCAACAGAATCTGAATGCGTTTGGTCGGTTTTTCGTATGTCAGTTGTTCTTTTCACTTAAAATCCTGTCCATTTTAAACAAAAGAGACACAGTTAGAGTGGTACCGGCCACACCATGCCTCAAATTTATATGGGGTTGACTTGTACACATCTCAAATGACCCATGTATAGTTTTCCTAAAGTATCAACACAATACGAATTCGTTTGGTTGGTTTTTTATATGCCAGTTGATGTTTTCACTTAAAATGATATCCCTTTGAAACAAAATAGAGTCACTTAGAGTGGTGTTGGCCACACAGCGCGTCGTATTGAGGTGGGGTTGACTCGTACATGTCACATACTACCCATGGATCATTTTGCTAAAGCATAAACACATTTTGAATTCGTTTGTTCAGTTTTTCGTATGTCACTTGTTGTTTTCGCATAAAATTCTATCCATTTTAAACAAAAGAGAGACACTATGAATTTTTTCGGTCACACCACACCTTGGATTGAGGTGGGGTTGACTCATACACGTAAAATATGACCCATGGATCGTTGTGCTAAAGTATAGACACAATCATAATCCGTTTGGTTGGTTTTCTATATGCTAGCTGTTGTTTTCACTTAAAATGAAGTCCATTTTAAACAAAAGAGAGAAACTTTGAGTGGTGTCGGCCACACCGTCACTCTGATTGAGGTGAGGTTGACTCGTACACATCACATATGACCCATGGATCGCTCTCCTAAAGTTTCAATGGAAACTGAATGCGTTTGGTTAGATTTCCATATATACTTAACATGTTTTCCATTTTAAACAAAAGAGAGACACTTAGAGTGATATCGGCCATAACATGACTCAGATTGAGCCCGAGTTGGCTCGTACATGTCAAATATGACAGATGGATTGTTGTGATAAATTATCAACAGAATCCGAATGAGTTTGGTCAGTTTTCCGTATGCCAGTTGTTCTTTTCACTTATAATCCTGTCCATTTAAAAAAAAGAGACATAGTTAGAGTGGTACCGGCCACACCGCGCCTTGTATTTATACAGGGTTGACTCGTACATGTCCAAATGACCCATGAATAATTTTCCTAAAGTATCAACACAATCCGAATGCATTTGGTCAGTTTTCCGTATGCCAGTTTATGTTTTCACTTAAAATGGTATCCTTTTGAAACAGAAGAGAGGCACTTAGAGTGGTGCCAGCCACACCACGCCTCAGATTGAGGAGAAATTGACTCGTACACGTTACATATGACCCATGGATCATTTTTCTAAAGCATAAACACATTTCAAATGTGTTTGGTCCGTTTTTCGTATGTCACTTTTTGTTTTCGCTTAAAATGATGTCCATTTTAAACAAAAGGGAGACACTATGAATGGTATCGGCCACACCGCACCTTTGACTAAGGCGGGGTTGACTCATACACATCAAATATGACCCATGGATCGTTTTTCTAAAGTAACTACACAATCAAAATCCGTTTGGTCAGTTTTCCATATGCTAGTTGTTGTTTTCACTTAAATTGAAGTCCATTTTAAACAAAAGAGAGACGCTTTGAGTGGTGTCGGCCACACCGCACCTTGGATTGAGTCATGGTTCACTCGTACATGTCACATATGACCCATGGATTTATCTCCTAAATTTTCAATGGAAACCGAATGCGTTTGGTTGGTTTTTCATATATACTTAAAATGTTGTCCATTTTAAACAAAAGAGAGACACTTAGAGTGATACCGGCCACACCGTGACTCAGATTGAGCCCGATTTGGCTCATACACGTCACATAAGAACCATGGATCTTTTTGATAAATTATCAATAGAATCCGAATGCGTTTGGTCAGTTTTCCGTATGCCAGTTGTTCTTTTTCACTTATAATCCTGTCCATTTTAAACAAAAGAGACACAATTAGAGTGGTACCAGCCACACCACGCCTCGGATTTAGACGGGGTAGACTCGTACACTTCTCAAATGACCCATGGATCGTTTTCTTAAAGTATCAACACAATCCTAATGTGTTTTGTCGGTTTTACGTATGCCAATTGATGTTTTCACTTAAAATGATATCCTTTTGAAACAAAAGAGAGGCACTTAGAGTGGTGCCAACCACACCATGCCTCGTATTGAGGCAAGGTTGACTCGTACACATCAAATATGATGCATGGATCGTTGTCCTAAAGCATCAACACATTTCGTATGCGTTTGGTCAGTTTTTCGTATGTCACTTGTTGTTTTCACTTAAAATGATGTCCATTTTAAACAAAAGAGAGACACTATGAATGGTGTCGGCCACAACGTACCTCAGATTGAGGCGGGGTTGATTGGTACACGTCACATATGACCCATGGATCGTTGTTCTAAAGTATCGACACAATCAGAATTCGTTTGGTCAGTTTTTCGTATGATAGTTGTTGTTTTCACTTAAAATGAAGTCGTTTTTAAACAAAAGAGAGACACTTTGAGTGGTGTCAGCCACACCGCGCCTCGAATTGAGGTGAGGTTGAATCATACACGTCACATATGACCCTTGGATCATTCTCCTAAAGTCTCAATGGAAACTGAATTTGTTTAGTTAGTTTTCCATATGTACTTAAAATGTTGTCCATTTTAAACAAAATAGAGACACTTAGAGTGATCCCAGCCACACTGTGACTCGGATTGAGCCTGGGTTGGCTCGTACATGTCACATATGTACCATATATCGTTGTGATAAATTATCAATAGAATCCGAATGCGTTTGGTCAGTTTTCTGTATGCTGGTTGTTCTTTTCACTTATAATCCTGTCCATTTTAAATAAAAGAGACACAATTTGAGTGGTACCGACCACATTGTGCCTCATATTTAGACAAGGTTGACTCGTACACGTCTCAAATGTCCCATGGATCATTTTCCTAAAGTATCAACACAATATGAATGCGTTTTGTCGGTTTTCCGCATTCCAATTGATGTTTTCACATAAAATGATAACCTTTTGAAACAAAAGAGAGGCACTTAGAGTGGTGCCGGCCACACCACACCTCCTATTGGGGTGGGGTTGACTCGTACATGTCACATATGACCCATGGATCATTGTCCTAAAGCATCAACACATTTTGAATGCATTTGGTCAGTTTTTCCTATGTCAATTGTTGTTTTCGCTTAAAATGATGTCCATTTTAAACAAAAGAGAGACACTATGAATGGTATCAGCCACACCGCGCCTCATATTGAGGCGATATTGACTCGTACATGTCACATATGACCCATGGATCATTTTGCTAAAGTATCGACATAATCAGAATCCATTTTCTCGATTTTCCATATGCTAGTTGTTGTTTTCACTTAAAATGAAGTCCATTTTAAATAAAAGAGAGACACTTTGAGTGGTGTCAGCCACACCGCACCTTTGATTGAGTCTAGGATGACTCATACACGTCACATATGACCCATGGATTTCACTCATAAAGTTTCAATGGAAACCGAATGCGTTTGGTCGGTTTTCAGTATGTACTTAAAATGTTGTCCATTTTAAACAAAAGAGAGACACTTAGAGTGATCCCAGCCACATCGTGACTCAGATTGAGCCCGGGTTGGCTCATACACGTCACATATGACCCATGGATCATTGTGATAAATTATCAATAGAATCAGAATTCATTTGGTCGGTTTTTCGTATGCCAGTTGTTTTTTTCACTTATAATCCTATCCATTTTAAACAAAAGAGACACAGTTAGAGTGGTATGTTAGTTGTTTATTCACATTAATCAATTACACTATTTGACTATGGGTCTTTAAATTATTTTATTTATGAAAATTTTACATTTAAAATGATAATATCAGAAAATTAATAGAAGATAAAACTTTTACAAAAAATCCTTGTGGAAATATTTCAGTAAACATGATTTATGGGAACCCTCATGTTTCTATTAGTGGAATGAGATTTACTTAAAATCATGTGGAAATTCATATAAATTTTTTTTATATCATTCTTAGTATGGATTAGATTTTAGTTTATCATGCTATGAAACATTTTAGAGCTAACAATGTCATGCCCAATGGATACATCTCTTTTATAACATACCAAGAATCTATGATATTGATTAGATGTGTAAATGTGATTTACATTGATTATCATGATGAAAATAAATAAAATATATATTATAGATTTTCTAGTAGTAAATGAAATCAAGGAGGGTGGGGGTGATGTCTGGGGGGCTATTCGGGGTCCAGGGAGGAGGGTGGGGGGGATGTCCGGGGGGCTGTCCAGTGGGTGTCCGGGGGGCTGTTCGGGGACCAAGGAGGATGGTGGGGGGGCTGTGCGGGGGGCTGTCCGGGGGGTTTTCGGGGGGCTGTCCGGGGTCCAAGGAGGGTGGGTGGGGGGGCTATCCGGGGGTGTCTGGGGGGTTTTCCGGGGACCAAGGAGGATGGTGGGGGAGGGGGGGGGGGGTGTCAGGGGGGCTGTCCAGTGTCCAAGGAGGATGGTGGGGGGTTGTCCAGGGTCCAGGAAGAAGGGGGGCTGTCCAGGGAGTTCCCAAACACACAACCACTAGAATACAACATCCATAAAAATAGACAATATATAAAAATAACTCAACTCCAATACTATACTACGGGTCTAGATAAAACCAACAACTAGAATAGATTAAACATCAAATCTCAGTAATATTAGTCAAAAATGTAATGGATCAATTTGTCACAAATCACTATCACTATCATCACCATCATCATCACCCTTGTCCTCATCCCCATCATCGTCCTCTCCCTCCTCAGTGCCCTCCTCCTCACCCTCGCCTCCTCCTCACCCTCACCATCCACCTCGCCCTCCTCCTCTCCCTCCTCTTCCGCATCAGACTCCTCACCATCATCATCGTCAAGATGGACATCGTCCTAACCACCACTAGAACTACCACCTAGTTCACCATATATAAAACATATCGATGATATATATTCATCAAAATCTGGGCTGGCCTCTGATGGAAGTGTTGGACGTAGAACTTCAATAAATTTCATAAATGCATTGTTTGCCCTAGCAGACTGTTCTGCCATCCCTGTGGCCCTTTTCTCAGCCTGTTTTGCCTGTGCCCTAACTTTTTTCAGCTTGATGGAAATAAAAATCGTACCTGAGGAGGGCCAATACCTCATCGGGGATATCCTAGGTCGGCAGCGTACTCTGCCAGGATGCTCCTCTCCCAACACCTGATGTAAGTGATCAGTTGGCCCAAAATTGTCTGGTTCTTGGGCATCGAGGGCCTCTAAAGTAGCCTGTTACAAATATAAATATATTATTAATTTACAAAATAGATATTAAAATATAAAATAAATAGATTAAATCTTACAATATGCTGTTGAGTCACTTCGTTGACGGTACTTCCATCCCTTTTCCGTCTACTCGAGCAAAACAGTTTTGCTCGAGGCACACGTCCTTCAATATTCTGTATTTGCCTCTACAATGACATTGAAATCTAAAGTCATATGAAAAATTTATCAAACTATTAAGTAATTGAGGAAACAAAACAAAATGTAAGTCGTAAAGAAAACTTATAAACAATTTTCATACCTGCTTCCTCTCATGATCTGACATCGTAGTACGTCCTACTGTGTGGAGGTATTTTTTTGCCTCAATGTTTTTTTTTATTTTTTCCAGATGATTCTGAAATAAAATTCGATAATACAAGGATAATATTAATGAAAAACATGAAATTTATTATTTAAATACCTCAAATGTAATTAATACCTTAAACTGAGTATTCGTCCAATGAGTAATCATCTGACGATACTGCTCTATAGGACAATCATCCACGACTGGTACCGCCTCTAACTCAGTGCCAACTCTAGCATGCCAGCCAATATACAACTCATTCCTGTAGGCTATTGAAATATCGCCTAATTACTTTAGATGTTCCGGTCGTGCACCCTCACCATCGAGAAAATTAAATCGAAGTTGACATCAAAATATTAATTCATATAAATAAAAAAATAATTCAGGGAATTAAATACAACAAATATTTTTACCCATATCTCTTCCCAAGCTCTATCCTTGACCTCATGTGGAATATTTCTCCACGATAGCGGGCTGACGGTAATGATTTCGGAGTATTTGGAAAGCGTCACCAAAAAACACCGACATTGCTGCCTTGTTTTCTCAACCATTTGGTTGTCTTCATTGTAATCTACCATAACCTGTGTGTGGAGGTTCCACACCGAACTCATGAGTATATGCCCCCGCCCCCACCTCCTATCAATAGATGTATCCGTCATGAAAGAAAAACAAATATTTTATCAAAACATGTTATAATGAAAATAAATATTGCTATAAAAATTTGTTAGGGTTCTATAAATATAACTGTGCCAGTCTG
Organism: Viscum album; assembly: GCA_963277665.1. Taxonomy (NCBI): domain Eukaryota; kingdom Viridiplantae; phylum Streptophyta; class Magnoliopsida; order Santalales; family Viscaceae; genus Viscum; species Viscum album. Next base: position 1,769,663,734 of record OY728153.1, on the reverse strand, counting down.
ATCGCTGAGCATCACTGGATCCATAGAAACTGATGGAACACCCTGTCGTGGAACAGGAGTAGAAGACGATGGAATATAGATGATCGGAGAGATAGATGTAGAAGGAAAAGAAGACGGGACAACTGTATGACTGAAATCTGGCTGGGGAGTGGGAATCATCATGGGATGTAGAAATGATGGGCCAGAAGACGCAAAAGGTGGAGAAAACGTGGGAGGCCTAAATATCCCGTGTGTCCCTAACGACACACCGGGATCAGAATGTGTGAAGGATGAAATGTCAGTGGGAGAGGCAGTGTCTAGTCGGGTACACATAGCTGGTCGTCCACCTCTAGTACGAACCCTCCCTGTACCACCGGCCTGAGTATTAGGACCAATACTAGGCTCCTCATCGAATAACTGTCGACCTATAAGTGGATCCTACAAAAATGTTTAGAAAAAAATTATTCACATGAAATTATATATTCTATAAATATATATATTTGAAATAAATTACCCACTGTAGGAACTAATGGTGGAACGCCCAACTCCACCATTCGAAGATTGTTCTCCCTCATTTTTTTCCTTCGACTCTCTTCAATTGGCTGCATTTCATGATTTTGAAAACAAATATGTAATTAATTAGAAAAAGTAAACTAATGTGTAAACCAAAAAAACAAATATATGAGGGAATAGGGGGGATTCATTGGTAATTTAGGAAACAATTGTTTTATAAGAGCTTGAATGAATTTAATAAATCATATAAGTTGTAATGTTCACCAAGTTAAAAATATTGTTTGACTAGGTTTTAATATAGTACAATTCCAAATTAGAAAATGAAATTCAAATAAAACATCAACCAATAAACATTGAAAATTCACATAACGGTCAAGTCAGCTAAAACATATTTGTGATCAATACTAAATCATTTTGAATATTACCAACCTTAACAACCCAACTCGAGGTAAACCTAAAGAATTGAGAACATGGATAAATGATTCTATATATTTTCAACCACAACTTAAGGTTCACAATCAACTCTGGCAATTGAGCTATTGGAGTCATCAAAAGAAATGAATGGATTGGTTCCAATGGCACTAGGGACAATGTCAATTCCATCATCACCATCATCAAAAATATGTCTTGGAATGACTTCAACTATGACACAGAAATTTAGGTCGAAGTTGGTCTTTGACATAAAAACCTGTTTAGCCATTGATTCCAACACATATGGTGCTTCGGTAGACAGAGTGCGAGTCATATTAATTACTCCAAATCCACAATCATCAACAAATGTGCCTTGTCTCATCATCGAATCAAACCAATGGAATTTCATCATTGTGAATCGTCCATGAGAGTAATAATCCAATATTATTATTTTCTCAATGACTCCATAATAACCCACATTTTTAAATTGCAGTCTACTATCTGATGCACTGGCATAACAATCTATTTTGGCAGTAACCATAACACCATCATGTTGTGTTCTCATGTTCTTTACTCGTTCAGTGACAATAAATTTGTACCCATTAATAACAATTGACTTACAGTCACGAACCACGATATTAGGACCAAAAGCCAATGATCTTATTTTCTCAGAGACGGAGTCAGCAGAAAATCCCAATACCTGCAATATAAATTACCATTAAACTTAATTAAATATTGATATAATTATTTTAAACATCAATATTTTTACCTTCAATTTTAACCAAGCAGAAAACTCTTTGCTATGAAAAGTCGCTCTCCTTCTCAAAGATAATGAACGATGCTTCCTATTTATCATTGTTTTATGTTCCCTGTAGATAAAAAATATTAATAGTTTAACAGATATATATGTAATGTAATGACCCAAAATTTTGAATAAATATTGTTCCCCAATTTTTTGTGTTGTTTTATTTTTTTATACTCAAAAAAACTGTTTCATTTGATAACATGAGTATAATTAAAATGAGACTGTTGGGTTTTGACTATTATATGACCATTGGTCAATATGACTGCTAGAAACAAAAAATTTAGATATTTGTCTCTAAATAAAAGTGATCTTGGTTAATTAATATAGAATGAAGATTTGATAGCCTTACCCAGTAGTCTAGGACCGATCGAAGCACATCTAACAGAACATGGGAAGGAGGTAGCACCACTGGGCTTTGCTCTGAACAAAACCCAAGCCGAACTTCATCGTGTGAAGCTAGAACGGAATCGCCATCGCGAGAAGTTCAAACTGATAGAAATTACTACTCGTGCGATGTTGGCCGAGCCTCCCTCATATTCTCTCACCTTAGCACACCTTACCCTTAGGTCCTATGCTGGTTTGATAAGGGGCTATGTTAGGAGACCGTAACTACCTTGTGTAATCCTTTGTTTTAAATAAAAATTTTGATTTCTTTATATGATGAAGTTTATGAATTTTCAAATGTCTGGATAAATATAGTATGCATATTTTTGGTGAATTTTAGAGAAAGGATATTTTAAAAAATGTTTATGTAAACCTTAAATAATTAAAAATTTGTAATGACTTTCAAAAAATGGTCTTTTACAAATATGTTCAGTACGAAATTTAGAGTCTAATAAAATCAACTTAATTTTTGATGAATAGTAAATTATGAATAGTGATTTTATGCTTAGGATTAGTGATGTGACCAAATGGATTAGTAATCTCACTTAAAGAATGTATTAATATAATCTAGGCACCTTGATTAAGTAATGTGATTCAATAAAATGGTTAAATAACGGTTTCATAAATTATTAGTTAAGTATTAGTTTTTTTAGATGAATAGTTTTTTTAATTAAAAAATTAAATTAAAAATATTTAGAAAAATATTTTTATAAAATGGATTTCATTTTTGAACTGAGACCATCGATATTATATTAAGGTAATTTTTGGGGATTTTTCGGAGAAAAATGAATTTTCGGTGAATAGTGTATTTATTTAAAAATTAAATTAAAAATATTTAGAAGATTATTTTTATAAAATGGAGTTCATTTTTGAAATTAGAGCATTGATCTTTGTTTAAGGTGAAATTTTGGGATTTTTCTGAGAAAGTTGAATTTTCGTTGAATAGTGAAAATACAGTTTTTTAGTTATGGGTGTTTAATGACATCATTAAATGATGTATTAAGTATGTAATCAATATGGTCGACTTATGAATAGTAAGATAAGGCATGAGGTATCCCAAGTGGCCAATACCATTGGCAAATACCATGGGCAAGCCCATGGTTTTTTCAAAACCACCAATGAGGTGTCCCTTGGCCATTAATGCCTTGTCCCCTCACTTTCCCTATAAATACCAAGCCATCCTCTCATCCATTCGACTCACAACTCTTCCCCAATGAAGATCTGATCTCATTACCTCCCAAGGAGTCCTTCCATGGTTCCCCCAAGCCCTCAAAGTCTCAAACGTTGAGTTTTAAGAGATACGTTTTAAGGTAAGGGATCCAACCTCTCTATTTCTTTTCAAGTAATATCTTTTAAGTCATTTCTTTTATGCTCCATGTTCTTATATTGGAGGACGTAATTTTATATTACTCTTAATTACCTTTTCATTTTCATATAATGATAGATCCCCTCTTACTCTCATTATTTAGAATTTTGATGTTTTAAGTGGCACCGTTAGGCTGCCGAATTTTTAAGGGATTCTTTCACCCTTCTCAAGTTCTACTTTCATGTCAAGTATGTAAAGTTCCTTTTTATTTTGTTGGGGGTATGATCTATAAATCTATCATACTGATGTTTTATGTTCATATGATGAGAGACACCTATTTGATCTCTTTAATTCAGTATTTTGATGTTTTAAGTGGCGCCGTTAGGCTGCCAAATTTTTAAGGGATTCTTTCACCCTTCTCAAGTTCTACTTTCATGTAAAGTATTTCAAGTTCCTTTTTATTTTTTTGGGTATGATCTCTAAATATATAATACTGATATTTTATTTTCATATGATGAGAGACACTATTTGATCTCTTCAATTTAGTATTTTGAAGTTTTAAGTGCCGTCGTTAGGCTGCCGAATTTTTAAGGGATTCTTTCACCCTTCTCAAGTTCTACTTTCATGTCAAGTATTTCAAGTTCCTTTTTATTTTGTTGGGGTATGATATTTAAATATATCATACTCATATTTTATTTTCATATGATGAGATACCCTATTTGATCTCTTCAATTAAGTATTTTGAAGTTTTAAGTGGCGCCGTTAGACTGCCGAATTTTTAAGGGATTCTTTCACCTTTCTCAAGTTCTACTTTCATGTCAAGTATTTCAAGTTTTTTTTATTTTTTGGGGTATGATCTCTAAATCTATCATACTGATCTTTTATGTTCATATGATTAGAGACCCTATTTTATCTCTTCAATTTAGTATTTTGAAGTTTTAATTGGCGTCGTTAGGCTGCCAAATTTTTAAGGGATTCTTTCACCCTTCTCAAGTTCTACTTTCATGTCAAGTATTTCAAGTTCCTTTTTATTTTTTTGGGGTATCATCTCTAAATATATCATAATGATCTTTTATGTTCATATGATGATAGACCCTATTTTATCTCTTCAATTCAGTATTTTGATGTTTTAAGTGGCGCCGTTATGCTGCCGAGTTTTTAAGGGATTCTTTCACCCTTCTCAAGTTCTACTTTCATGTCAAGTATTTCAAGTTAGTTTTTATTTTGTTGGGTTATGATCTATAAATCTATCATACTGATATTTTATGTTCATATTATGAGATACCCTATTTTATCTCTTCAATTCAGTAATTTGAGGTTTTAAGTGGCGCCGTTAGGCTGTGGAATTTTTATAAGAGAAATCTTATTTTTGTCTTCCTTTCATGTTCTTAATTTCATATGGTATATCTTTAAAGTTTCATTAACATGTTCATATATCCTTCATATTATATCCCTCTACTGTTTTATGGGTCATTTATCAATGTTTGATCCATGTCCCCTCTCTTTTCAATGTTTTCTAAAACCCCGAAACATAGTCGTTATGCTGCAGAATTTCCGTCTCAAAATGTCTCTCTCCCTAGTTATGAAGTTCTTATATTTTATTAAGTGAATACTCAAATCTCTCTATTATATAGGGGTATTCACAATTATACCAAAATTTTCTATTTTAAATTCTTGGATTTACATACATGAGACCCACCTTCCTTTTCTGTGGGTTTTAAAGTGACACAAAGATCATGTCTTTAAAGCAGTTTTTTTAAAACGTTATGATTATGAAATTTAACCCATTCCTTTTATGCTATATGGGTTGTTTATGAAATTATTGGTGATGATATATGTGGCTCACATGATAATAAAGACATGTCAAGGGTGCACCCTGATAGCACTCCAATGCATTGGGTAAAGACTTAATCTCTAGAGATGACTATTTTTAACGACGCCTTGGTGAATAACCTTGGTAATTTTTAATGACACCTTGGGGATGGACGTTGGTGAAACAAAAATTATTGTCTATATTAAATGTTTTAGCCACATCATAAAGTTATGAAATATGTTATTATTATGATGATATGCCTCATGATTTCGTTCTCATGCCTTAAAGTTCTTTTTCATGACATTGTTGATGTATCTCAAGTTTGCATGTTAAATGTTTCCCCTTGTTTCCTTTACTGGGCCTTCTGCTGACCCTTTCTTTTGATGTATGTATCCAGGTTATGAGATGCAGTAATGAACCTAGGATGAACTTAAGGAGAATCCTTTCAAGTGTTTATGACGAATGTTTTATGTTGTTTTCATGTTTTATGTTCCCGGTTTCCAAGACACTAGACCTCTAAGATCCTCGGTTTTTGTATAATGTAATGAAAATTTATGTGATAAAAAGGTGGGATGCTATAGTTGGTATCAAAGGATGGTTTAGTTATTTTTAGAAATTAGGATATGAAAACTTTAAGAATAATCCTATATAAAAGTTTAAATATAGTAAATCTTCCTGGTATTTTGGTGAGTATTGAGTAAGGGGTTTCCAAGCAAATACATCCCTATCTGGATGCGAGCAGGTAGAGGTGGCTCTGGAACATATGTACATAGGGGTAAAACCCAAAAACACCGCTTTGATATAGACTCAAATGGGAACTGGTACACGACAATGGGCCTTGATGCACTCTTGGTTATGACACTCCTAGGGGATATGCTTTGGTAAATTCATAAGCTTAGTATGAACCATTATTAAAAGGAAAAATATAAAATAAAATAATGATTCACATAAGAATATATGATCATGGATAACCTAGATCAGAACCTAGGGGATCACAAGTTAGGGTATAATTTTCTTCTACAAGTTATCCTTCTATGGTTTAAGTTCCTTTTCATGATTATTGGCTAAGTATTTAAGCCCCTAATTGTACTTTCTTTTCTTAGTTAATGGAGGAAAATGGAAGAACATGTCCCAACAACCACTGTGATAGGAAATGTGATGATTTTCGTATTAAAATGAAAGAGATGATTAGGGGATTAAAAGATGATTATTATTTTGGAATACGTTCACTATTTTTGGAACCCTATTTGATTGAGGTAAATAGATTACTACGGTATTCTCTTTGAGGAGTAAAGGTTGACTTATATTTTAAAGAATCGATGAATTTAAGGTGGTCTTATAGTAATTTAGGTTACATATGGAAATGATTAACCTATCTTGGGTAAAATATGTTTAGGTTAGCTAATTTTGTTATAAGATGTTGGGAGTGGTTGATGTTGTCTAGAGATGAACGATGAAGTTTATTTTGGAACACCATGTTATCAAACCCTTCTTGTATTTGGGTTTCAATCTTAGTTTGGTTTATTTTGAGGAATTTTAAGGATAGTTATTTACGGAATGGTCTATGATGAACTCTGGGTAGTACCGTTGAACTTTGAAGATTTAAAATTAGTTTCCCTTCCTATGGGATTCTTTCTTTTTGAAGAGTTGTTTTATCTTACCCTTTCTATTTTTGGGATAATGTTTATAGATAGAAGAAATTGATAGTTAATATTTTGTGGATTACGTGACTCTCAAGAAGATTATTCTTGTGCTTTGATGAGACCAAGTAGTTTTGAATGCTCATCATTTGGAGAAAAGATTAGTTTCGGTAGAAACTTATTAAAGGATTAAACTCTACATAAAGGTAGGTATATTTCCTTATGTTTTTTTTCTATGTAGTAAATAAATTCCTCAAAACTATGAAAAGGAACATAAAACAAAAAACATTGTCTGTTAGCATTTCTTACTAGGAAATCAAATACCGTTTGAACCATCATAAGTTTTTTATTTTCTTATTGTTAACATTCTCCTAATCATGTTTTCTATCACTCTCCCTTAGAATGTGACCCTTTGTTTTTTCCTCCATGTCCATGTTTTCCTACCTGGAATCCTAGTATGGGTTAACTCGGGTGACCTTTTTACTTCCCTTTATTTCTTTTAAAGTAATAGTTTTACTGACCCCTTTTCCAGTGTAGGACTTTCAATGAAATTTCAAAACCCAGTTTTAAAAATTGCGTGGACGCAATTCCTTAAGGGGGAAGATTGTAATGACCCAAAATTTTGAATAAATATAGTTCCCTAATTTTGTGTGTTATTTTATTTTTCAATACCAAAAAAAACTCTTTCATTTGATAACATGAGTATAATTGAAATGATACTGTTGGGATTTGACTGTTATATGACCATTGGTCAATATGACTGCTAGAAACTAAACATTTTGATATTTGTCTCTAAATACAAGTGATCTTGGTTAATTAATATAGAATGAAGATTTGATGGCCTCACCCAGTAGTCTTGGACCGATCGAAGCCCATCTAACAGAACATGGGAAGGAGGTAGCACCACTGGGCTTTGCTCTGGACCAAACCTAAGAAGAACTTCATCGTGTGAAGCTAGAACAGAATCGCCTTCGTGAGAAGGTCAAATTGATAGAAATTACTACTCGTGCGATGTTGGCCGAGCCTCCCTCAGATTCTTTCACCTTAGCATACCTTACACTTAGGTCCTATGCTGGTGTGATAAAGGGCTATGTAAGGAGACCGTAACTGCCTTGTATAATCCTTTATTTTAAATAAAATTTTTGATTTCTTCTTATGATGAAGTTTATGAATTTTCAAATGTCCGGATAAATATAGTATGCATATTTTTGGTGAATTTTAGAGAAAGGATATTTTAAAAAAATGTTTATGTAAACCTTAAATAATTAAAAATGTGTAATTATTTTCAAAAAATGGTCTGCTACAAATATGTACAGTATGAAATTTAGAGTCTAATAAGATCAAATTAATTTTTGATGAATAGTAAATTATGAATAGTGATTTTATGCTTAGGATTAGTGATGTGACCAAATGTATTAGTAATCTCACTTAAAGAATGTATTAATATAATCTAGGCACCTTGATTAATTAATGTGATTCAATAAAATGGTTAAATAACGGTTTCATAAATTATTAGTCAAGTATTAGTTTTTTCAGGTGAATAGTGTTTTTTAATTAAAAATTAAATTGAAAAATATTTAAAAAATTATTTTTATAAAATGGATTTCATTTTTGAACCCAGAGCATCGATATTATGTTAAGTTAATTTTTGGGGATTTTTCTGAGAAAAATGAATTTTCGGTGAATAGTGTATTTATTTAAAAATTAAATTAAAAATATTTAGAAATTTAGTTTTATAAAATGGAGTTCATTTTTGAAATCTTAGCATCGATACTTGGTTAAGGTGAAATTTTGGGATTTTTCTGAGAAAGTTGAATTTTCGATGAATAGTGAAAATACAGTTTTTAAGTTACGGGTGTTTAATGACATCATTAACTGATGTATTAAGTATGTAATCAATATGGTCGACTTATTAATAGTAAGATAAGGTATGAGGTGTCCCAAGTGGCCAATACCATGGGAAAATACCATGGGCAAGCCCATGGTTTTGCCAAAACCACCAATGAGGTGTCCTTTGGCCATTAATGCCTTGTCCCCTAACTTTCCCTATAAATACCAAGTCATCCTCTCATCCATTAGACTCCCAACTCTTCCCCAACTAATCTCTGGTCTCATTACCTCCCAAAGCGTCCTCCCAAGGTTCCCCCAAGCCCTCAAGGTTCCAACCATTGAGTTTTAAGAGATACGTTTTAAGGTAAGGGATCTGACCTCTCTCTTTTCAAGTAATATCTTTTAAGTCATTTCTTTTATGCTCCATGTACTTATGTTGGAGGATGTTCTTTTATATTCCTCTTAATTCCCTTTTCATGTTCATATAATGAGATATCCCCTCTTACTCTCATTATTTAGTATTTTTAAATTTTAAGTGGCGCCGTTAGGCTGTCAAATTTTTTAGGGATTCATTCACCCTTCTCAAGTTCTAATTTCATGTCAAGTATTTAAAGTTCCTTTTTATTTTGTTGGGGTATGATCTCTAAATCTATCATACTGATCTTTTATTTTCATATTATGAGAGAACCTATTTGATCTCTTCAATTCAGTATTTTGAAGTTTTAAGTGGCGCCATTAGGCTGCCGAATTTTTAAGGGATTCTTTCACCCTTTTCAAGTTCTACTTTCATGTCAAGTATTTCAAATTCCTTTTTATTTTTTTGGGGTATGATATATAAATATATCATACTGATATTTTATGTTCATATGATGAGAGACCCTATTTGATCTCTTCAATTTTGTATTGCGATTTTTTAAGTGGCGCTGTTAGGCTGCTGAATTTTTAAGGGAATCTTTCACCCTTCACAAGTTCTACTTTCATGTCAAGTATTTAAAGTTCCATTTTATTTTGTTGGGGTATGATCTATAAATCTATCATACTGATATTTTATGTTCATATGATGAAATATCCTATTTTATCTCTTCAATTCAGTATTTTTTTGTTTTAAGTGGCGCTGTTAGGCTGCCGAATTTTTAAGGGATTCTTTCACCCTTCTCAAGTTCTACTTTCATGTCAAGTATTTCAAGTTCCTTTTTATTTTTTGGGTTATGATATCTAAATATATCAAACTGATATTTTATGTTAATATGATGAGAGACCCTATTTTATCTCTTCAATTTAGTATTTTGAAGTTTTAAGTGGCGCCGTTAGGCTGCCGAATTTTTAAGGGATTCTTTCACCCTTCTGAAGTTCTACTTTCATGTCAAGTATTTGAAGTTCCTTTTTATTTTTTTGGGGTATGATCTCTAAATATATCATACTGATCTTTTATTTCATATGATGATAGAACCTATTTGATCTCTTCAATTCAGTATTTTGAAGTTTTAAGTGGCGCCGTTAGGCTGCCGAAAATTTAAGGGATTCTTTCACCCTTCTCAAGTTCTACTTTCATGTCAAGTATTTCAAGTTCGTTTTTATTTTGTTGGGGTGTGATCTATAAATCTATAATACTAATATTTTATGTTCATATTATGAGAGACCCTATTTGATCTCTTCAATTCAGTATTTTGAAGTTTTAAGTGGCGCTGTTAGGCTGCCGAATGTTTATAAGAGAAATATTATTTTTTTCTTCCTTTCATGTTTTTCATTTCATATGGAATATCTTTAAAATTTCATTACCATGTTCATATAACCTTCATATTCTATCCCTCTGCTGTTTTATGGGTCATTTATCAATGTTTGACCCATGTCCCCTCTCTTTTCAATGTTTTCTAAAACCCTGAAACATAGTCATTATGCTGCAGAATTTCCGTCTCAAAATGTCTCTCTCTCTTGTTCTAAAGTTATTTTATTTTATTAAGTGAATAATAAAAGCTCTATATTATATAGGGGTATTCACATATATACCAAAATGTTCTATTTTAGATTCTTGTATTTACATACATGTGACCCACCTTCCTTTTCTATGGTTTTTAAATTGACACAAAGATCATGTCTTTAAAGCAGTTTTTTTTAAAACATTATGATTATGAAATGAAACCCATTACTTTTATGCTATATGGGTTGTTTATGAAATGATTGATGATGATATATGTAGATCACATGATAATAAAGAGAGTTCAAGGGTGCACCCTGATAGCGCTCCAATGCATTGAGTAAAGACTTAATCTCTAGAGATGACTATTTTTAATGACGTCTTGGTGAATAACCTTGGTAATTTTTAATGACACCTTGGGGATGGACCTTGGTGAAACAGAAATTATTGTCAATATTAAATGTTGTAGCCACATATTCAAGTTATTAAATACATTATTTTTATTATGATATTCCTCATGATTTATTTCTCATGCCTTAAAGTTCTTTTTCATGACATTTTTGATGTATCTCAAGTTCGCATGTTAAATGTTTCCACTTGTTTCCCTTACTGGGCCTTCTGCTCACCCTTTCTTTTTATGTATGTCTCTAGGTTATGAGATGCAGTAATGAACCTAGGATGAACTTGAGGAGAAGCCTTTCAAGTGTTTAAGAAGAATGTTTTATGTTGTTTTCATGTTTTATGTTCCTGGTTTCCAAGACACTAGTCCTTAAAGATCCTCAGTTTTTGTATAATGTAATGAAATTTTATGTGATAAAAAGGTGGGATGATATATGTAAGATATACATATTAAATTTAGTTACCTGATATAGTCATTGAACAAATCACAGTTGAACAAAACTATGCGATGTGCCTTATCCCGCTCTTCCTGGATTAATGTCTTCAGTGTATATGATCCAGGAATTCCTCCTATTTGAGGAAGTGATGGAAAAATAGGTTCAACTTGTTCATACTATTTATATTCATTTCTCATTGGTATTTTCATTCTTGTAGTAAGATCAGACAAATACATTGAGTAGAAATACATACATTCTTGAGCCAAGTAACCTTTCCCAATAGAACCTTCAGGATGATTCCTGTTTCGGACATAAGACTTTAATGTGTACGTATTTTATTCAGTTGGATACATCCAAAGAAAAGAAAAAAGTCCTGCGAGAAGTATTTTAGTGGGAATATGGACAGTCAGATGTTGCATGCATGTGAAAAATGATGGAGGAAATATTTTCTCCAACTCACACAAAATAATGGGGCATCTGTCAAATTTTTTTTTCAAGAAAGACTTGGAAAACTTCTTAGGACAAAGATCTATAAACAAATGGAACAACTGAATAATAGTCACCCTTACATTATTGGACAAAAGATGACAGATTGCTATTAGAAGCAACTCATGCAGGATAACGTGATAATCATGAGTCTTCAAAGATTTAAGCTTCAACTCTCTTCTGTTGACCCATTTAGATATGTTTCTTGAATAGCCATCAAGAACTCTAATAGTCTCTAATACTTCCAGATTTTTTTTCTGTAGGTTTCATCACATATAAAGCACATGTAAGTTTCCATTTATTTTCACTAATACGCACAGGATGCAATTCTGTTATGATGCCCCAATCCACCATGTCACACCGAGATCGTAAATCATCTTTTGTCTCCCCCTTGACATTTATAAGAATCGAAAGCAACATTTCACATACATTCTTTTCAATATGCATTACGTCTAAGAAATGACGTAACAAATTGGTTGACCAATAAGGAAAATCAAAAAAGATATTACTCTTCCTCCAATTGTAACAGGTTTCAGTGGAAACATTCTTTCTCTTTACAGATTTCATTTGACCCTTTCTGAATAAAAAACTGAAATCTTTCAATTCATTAAGCACATCAGTTCCAGACATATTCTGAGGTGGAGCATCAGTCTCTATGGTATTATCAAATCTTTGATGATTTGTTCTATATGCATGATCATTTATAAAGAATCGTCGATGTCCCATAAAACTGAAACTACTGTGATGTTTCAGTCTTCTGGATCGTGTATTCTTTATACAAACTGGGCATGACAGTTTTCCCTTCGTGATCCATCTAGACATCATTGCATAAGCCGGAAAATCATTGATCATCCACATAAGCACAACACACATATGAAATATATCTCCCGAACATGCATCGTATGTGAGAACACCCACATCACAAATAAGTTTCAACTCTTTTATTAAAGGTTGAATATATACATCAATATCAATGTCAGGATCAGAAGGACCAGATATGAGTATACTCATGAAAGTGAATGGTTTTTTCAACACAACCATGGGGGAAGATTATAAATGTGTATAAAAACAATCCATGTGCTGTGCGAAGTAAGAATCTTCCCAAATGGATTAAAACTTTCGCATGAAAGACCCAACCTCACATTACGCACGTTAGCTGCAAAATCAGGATGTCGAGCATGAAATCTCTTCCATACAAATCCATCACAAGGATGAAACAACTAATCATTACTCTTCTTTCTCTCGGTATCATGCCATCTCATTCTTATTGATATGTCATCAGACATAAAAAGATTCTGGAGTCTTTGGATCAAATATAAAGTTCCACATTACTTTCTGTGGAATGCGGGATGGTGTTCCATCAGATTTTGACTTCCACTAGGATGTGCCACATTTTATACAATCATTTCATTCAGCGGTTTCCTCCCAGAATAAACTGTAATCTTTCGGGCAAGCGTGAATTTTGTTTCTTGAAAATCCATGTTCCTTAACTAACTTCCATGCCATATAGTGGTTTGAGGGAATATCTGTATCATCTAGAATTAAATCCTTCAAGAGGGTATGAATGTAATCGATTGTGGTATTAGAAATCCCATATATAGTTTTCCCATGAAACAATCATATTAAAAATTATATCTTTTTCATTTTATCGCATGTCAATATACTAGAGTCATGGCAGCATCATTCAATTTTTTCACCCTATCAATATCATCATTTTCACTAGAAGCATCAGCTGTCCTCATATCGAAGTCTTTTTGAGTCAAAATCCGTTCTTTTTCATGATGAAGAATAAACGGAAACCGATCATCTAAAAATTCTCCATTCCAGTCCTTTCATTTTGATCATCACCAATTTGAGATTTCATTTTCTCCCCATTGTGATACCACACAAAGTAGTTTTCTTGAAAACCATTTTTGGTTATGTGGTAGCTGACTTCTTCATGGCTCAACCAAGGTCTACCAACACAATTAGAACATGGGCAGTGTATGCGACCACTATCTAAAGCATTGTGAAATGCAAAATCTATAAAGGTCTCCAAATTTCATTGAAAATCACTTGAGATCTGATCGGTTTCATACATCCAACTTCTATCCATTCTGTAAAAAGAATTTTTATAAGTCATTTTGTTATAAAAAATTCAATAGTATTGAACGTTAATATAAAATACATTTAAGTAAATGATAAAGTAAGAAGTTTCTAGTTGATGTAGTGAACTATTAAAATAATGTAAAGAACAAGTACTCATAAATTAAATTAAAATTTATTTATATTCATTTTCATTATGTCTATAACAGGCACATGCCTCAGGTCCCATCATATGTTATAGGCATCCCAAATCATTCACTCATGTTCAATAACTCATTATTGGAACCTCTATGGACATATATTTCATTACCCAATTACTTCCCCAAGTCAAGCGCACCCCATGGGTGAATAAATTTTAGGCTTCTACACTAATAGGTTGTTCATGGACTGTAAAAATATTTAATTTCATTAAGTATAGACAAAAAAAATTTATTTTTAAATTTGAGATTAATAATAAAGCATATCAATGATAACAACATTACTGAATTAAACTTGTGACTTATCTAACATTTTTATGGATGTATACACATGCCAGCATGGGTAGTGAAAAGAACCCCACCCTCATAAAAGTGAGTATTGGAAAAGAAGGACACATAATATACAACGTACAATGGGGACCATATTTAATTGACCCTAAAGTTATATTAGTACAGTCATCTTGGGGGAAATGGAATATATGACCCTGGTTAACTGATGAATTCAAAAGCTCGTATTCCATATGTTGGACACTATCTAAGGTAAGAAATCGTGTGTGGATGGGTTTACATCATTCAATTTCTTACATGCTTGTGATAATGAAGGCTTAAATTAATGACTTGAGTTCATTGATACCATGTCAACTGTTATACACTCCATGTGAACCCTTATACACACCATATGAACCCTTATACCATATCGTCATTATTACAACCTATAATAACAACTTATTAAACAAAATCACTTGTTAAAGATAATAAAATTGAACATAAATCAATAATAATATTGGATATATCATCTAAAATGAAGTCATACTATCTTACATCCTAAATGACCACCCACAACCATGATTAATGACCACAAAGCTCCCATTTCAGCCAAAACAAAATTGAAAACAAAAACACATAGTTGCAGAAAACAACTTCATTTGTGTGAAGAATAATAATCCCATGGTCCTCATGATATTTTAACCACACAGTCATGATTTTCGAGATGAACTTGTATCCATGAAACCATATGACAAACATGATTCAATACATGCATTTTTTTTATTTTACCAAGCATTTTGAGGAACCCCAAATTAGTGAAAAAGGTCATTGTGTTTTAAAAAGGTGACTTAATAACTCATGTATGATGTCGAAGGAAGAATGATTAATGGTTAAATTAGGAAAACTAATATTCAGTAATATTGTGAATTTGAAATTCTGTGAATTAGTTTCATGAACAAGGAAGAAGTACTAATTAGGGACCACATACTATTTTGAAAAGTTCAAGAAGATACTCTATATGTTCTATTGTGAAAAGGATAAGTTAACAGTGTGTCATTTTATATATATATATATATATTTTGATAGAAACATGATACATACTTATAATGTAATACACATAGTGTACAAAAATTAAGATGAACAAGATCATCATGTTTGACATGATCTTAATGAAAGGAGTGATTTTCATGAAATACTATCAATAAATATTACAAACAATTTATTATGAGTTCATATACAAGAAGCTGTAATATTTTAAGCATTGATATTAAAGAAAACTATGAATCATTAAAATTAGAACACAATAAAGAGACACCATTCCCTTATAAATTTAAATGTGTAATGAAAACATTAATTGGACATACACCGATGTAGTGATTTGAGTACACAATTTGTGGAGTAGTGAATCATAAAATTTTATAAAAACCCTAAAAATTTTGAATAAAGAAATCCTTGAGAAAAGAAGGATATGCTTGATAAGAGGTGGAACTATATCCTTGATAAAAGATGGAAGGAGTCTAACCTCACAGCAGACGATCCAATGGAAGAGGTGGGGATTCTCAAGGGCTTCTGTGAAGGAATCACTTCTGGAGAGAAGCAGAATGGTTCTTGAATCGTGGGGAGGCATTTGCTTGGTTTTGGAGAATTTGGGGCTTTTTTCCCAACAGTTTTTAAAAACTGTTGGGAAAACTCAATATTTCCCAACAATTTAATAAAACTGTTGGGAAAACTCATTTTTCCCCATCTTTCCCAACAGTTTAATCAAACCATTGGGAAAAGTGAATTTTTACCCATCTTTCCCAACGGTTTCAATAAACCATTGGGAAAAGTCACTTGTTATAGATCTTTACTAACAGTTTATGCAAACCATTGGTAAAGATCACCTATATGAACGGTTCAAAAGAAACTTTGGTATACAAGTGTTGGGAAAAGTATGATTTCATATAGTGCGACCAGAAAAAGAAAACATACCAGAAAAGAAGATTCAGGTACTTACAAAATTCCCTCCTTAATGAAATTCATCCCTGAATTTCCTCGCAAGGTGGCATAGAAGAAAAAACCCTAAATAGCTCTGGCCACTACAATCGCACGTCTACTTCCCTCTTCCAAGTCTCATCCTGTAATCGCCCGTGCTTCCATAGCACTCATACCAGAGGAACAGAACGGCCACAGAGAACCTTCGTACTTCAATCAAAAATATGGATTGGATGCTCCTCAAAAGATGCATCCACTTCTAACTCAACCTCCTCGGGTTGGAAGACATGAGACTGGTATGAGAAGTAACGTCAATGCTGAGAAACGTGTAATACTTCATGCATAAACCGGTACCTCTGAGGTAACTACAGCCGATAGGCAACCGACCCAACTCTCTCCAACACCTCAAAAGACCCGATGTACCTCGGAGAAAGATAACCCAGCCTCCTAATCCTTCTGTGTCCCAACCTCAGTGTGACACACATGAAAACCTGATCTCAGACCTCGAATTCCAGAGGTTTTCTTCATCGATCATCATAAGAATTTTGTCGTGACTGTGTAGTAGCCATCCTCTTCTGAATCAACTCTATCTGCTCTGTGGTCTCCTAGACAAGACGAGGTCCCATCATAGCTACCTCTCCTGACTCCATCCAACATAAGGGTGATTGGCATGGACTACCATACAAAGCCTCATAAGGTTCCATATGAATAGTTTCTTGAAAACTATTATTATAGGTAAACTCCACAAGAGGTATATGCTTCTCCCAATAACCTCCAAAATACATGATGCATGCACAAAACATGTCCTCATGCACCAGAATCATACCCTCAGACTGGCCATATGTCTAGGGATGGTATGTTGTACTCAAAATCATCTATGTACCCAAAGCCTTCTAAATCCCCTTCCAGACCTATGAAGTAAAACATGCATCCCTGTCTAAAATGATGGAGTGTAGAACCCCATGTAGATGTACAATCTCTCAGATGTACAACCATCCCGGCTCATCAACAATGAACGTATCCTTGATCAGAAAGAAGTGTGAAACCTTCATGAGTCTGTCAATAACAACCCAAACAACATCATTCCTTCAAGGAAACCTTGAAAAACCAATCACAAAATCCATCGCAACATCATTCCACTTCCACTCATGAATGGGAAACTACTGCAAATGCCCTACTGCTCGCTGATGATATGCCTTCACCTACTGAATGGTGGAACACTTCATAACAAAACTAGAAACATCTCTCTTCATACCTAGCCACCAATACTAGTAGTGTAGATCATGATATATCTTGGTGACACTAGGATGAACTGCCCAAATTGAGGAATTAAAGTCCCACATCAGTTCCTCGCGTATGCCTATTGGCACCCATACGTGCCCCTAGAAATGAAATATTTCATCCTTTCCTATGGTTCTTCTAGGAATAAGGTCCTCTCCTAACACGCTTTCCCATAGGACTAGGCCTTCAGAATCTGATAGATACCTCATTTGAACTTGATCAAGAAGAGTAGAGGTGATAGCCACAGAAGAAAGAAAATTCTTCCCTTGTCTATCATGCACCTTCAAATGAATCTCAGAGAACAAAGCCATAATATTACACTCACTAATGGCCTCCTGAACTGCCTATATCTGAATCCTCTTGCTCAGTGCATCATCCACCGCATTTCCTTTCCCAAGAGTGTAGGGAAGCTCGAAGTCAAAATAATTAAGGTGCTCAACCCAACTTCGCTGCCTCAAATTTAAGTCATGCTGAGTGAAGATATACTTGAGACTTTTGTGGTTTGTGAAGACCACAAATTTCTCTCCCAGAAGATAATGTCTCAAAAAACGCAAGGCATGAACAACAGCAGGAAATAGGAGATCGTGCGTCAGGTAATTCCTCTCATGTGGCCTCAAATGTCGAGACCTGTACGCGAAGACTCCTCCCTGCATAAGCATAGATCCTAGCCTGATACCTGAAGCATCAAAGTACACATTATAGCTCTTTCCCAGTACTGAAAAAAATTGTATCAGTGTTGAAGTCAACCTCCCTTTCATCTCCTGAAAGGATGACTCATAAGGATCTGACCACATGAACTTTTCACCCTTATTAGTCAGGTCCATCAGTGGCTTTGCTAAGCGTGAAAAGTTCTGTATGAAATGTCTGTAGTAACCATCCAGCCCTAGAAAACTCCGTACCTCAAATATGTTCTTCGGATACTCCTAGGAAACTATTGCTCTCACTTTCTCTAGGTCTACTGATACTCCTATATCCGAGATAACATGACCCAAGAAGTGAATTTGGTCCATCCAAAGGTGGAATTTTGAGAGCTTAGCATATAACTGATGCTCTCTTAGTGTACTCAAAATGATCTCAATATGGGTAGCATGGTTGTGTCGAGTGTGAGAGCACACCAAGATATTTTCCACAAAGACCACCACAAAAGAATCCAAGTATGGATGGAACACTCGGTTCATCTGTGCCATGAAAACTGTATGTGGGTTCGTGAGACCGAAAAACATAACCACATACTCGTATAGACCATACCTACTCCGGAAGGCTGTAAGAGCTATATCAGATAGTCTAATGTGAAACTAATGATAACCGGATCTCATTTCAATCTTCAAGAACACCTGGGATCCTCAAAGATAATCAAAGAGATCATTAATCCTTAGCAAGGGATATCAGTTCTTGACCGTCAACTGGTTTAGCTTCTGATAATCCACACAAAGCCTGAGGGTACCATCTGCCTTCTTCGCAAATAGGAAAGGAAAACCCCAAGGAGAAGTACTAGGTTGGATGAAGCCCTTTGACTGCAACTACTCCAACTGCTTCTTGAGCTCCTATAACTTCGGTGTATCCATCATATAAGGAGGAATAGACACCAGTTCCACTCCTGGCACGATCTCAATAGAAAATTCCACATCTATCTCCAGAGGCAAACCTAAAATTTCCTCTGGAAAGATGTCCCTGAAATGATCTACCACTGGAGGAAAGTCTGAATATGGAGTCCCCTGGTCATCCAGATATAGACTAAAAATCTGGGATGTAACTCCTCCCAACCCATGATGCTCGGGTCCTACCCTGCTTGCCTGGACATCCCACTCACCCTTATGAAGAAAAGATCTTCCTTCTGGTGATGTGAAACTAACCCTACATTGGTAGTAATCAATGACTTCCTGGAAGGGAACCAACCAGTCCATTTTGAAAATGACATCATAGCATGTCATCTCTAGGACATATAGGTTCCAAAAGAAGTGACACCCACCAAACTCTATAGGGAACTCCTTACACTGACGCACACTAGTCGTTCTAGTCCCCAACGGAGTGTCCAATGTCAAGATATCAGTAGAAGAAAAGATTCAGAGCCCAAGGATTTCCAAAACATAAATAGATATAAAGATATGGGAAGCCCCTATATCGAAAAGGTCAGAAGCTAAAACTGAGGTAACTAAGATCATACCTCAAACTGTAGAAGGTCTAGGATCTTTATCCGACTAGGTTTGCTCCACAATAAAATTATGGCCTGTACTACGGCCCTATGACCCTGCCTAACCACTCTGAGCTGATTCTCCATGATGTCACTTAAAACCGGGCGACTATATACCATGGCAACGACCTCCATCTCAGCCAGAATGGCTTGAAGAACTCCATTTCACAGACTGGTGAGAAACTGGTGGTGTTTCCCCAGAACGAGGAGTCATTGAAGAACCCCTGTCACTAGCTGCAAGTGAGAAGATCTGATAGATGTTCTAAAGATGACCCATATTTCCACAATATCAGCACTCCACATGGTCTCTCGGGCAATGTGGCCTCATATTCCCTCTCTTACCACACTGGTATCACACCACCTGGCTACCAAAAGATATATCTCGCCTCCTCAGATCTCTGTGCTTAGACTCCCTGTGGTACTTCTTGCTGTCAGTAGGAGGGATACTAACTCTAGTTGTCGAGCCACCATCACTCACAACTCCAGAATATCTCAGATTGCACTCCATGATCAGCGCCTAGTTGACGATTGTTGTGATAGAAGTCAACCCAAAGATATTCACCTTTGATAATATGTCATGCCTCAGACCATCCTCGAAATTCCTTGCCAGGAATAACTCATCACCTCCTGGAATAGGCGTGAAGCACTGTAGCTCAGTGAAGCGAGAGGAATACTCCACAATAAAAAGAGTACTCTGATCAAAACTCATAAACTCTCAGGCTCAATCATCCCTCAAGGTCTCTGGGTAGAAGTAGTCATATAAAGCACGCTGAAACTCATCACAAGACACTATTTGTTGGAGTCTAGCCAATGAGATCACATCCCACCATCTCTTAGTGGAATCACATAGCATATAGGTAGTGAGATTCACCCTCCTCTATGGAGGAATCTATAGATTCTCAAAGATAGAAATCTTGATTTCTATCCATGACTCTACAGCCTGGGGTCCTCCTTCCACTGTGAAAGTGGGGGGATTCTACTGTTGAAAGACCTGCGTCAACTCTTGCATAGACGGGGTAGGATGCGGTACCCCACAGAAGGTCTGCATGAACCTCATAAAGCCTTCCTTGAACTATGCATTAACACCTATGTCAGGTATAACGGCTGGTGACAAGACTGGAACAACTGGAGGATCTGCAAGTAGTCCCTAATCAGCCATATCCGGTGTCTGGTCACCGTCTGGAAACTGGTATATGGCCAGAGGATGTCTCGGTGGAATGACTCTGAAAGGTCAAACACACACCTTAGAAAAAAATTATCAAGGAATAAAAATTGGAAGCGTAAGAATGGAATAGAAGAAGGAAAACATTCAAGTATTACAAAACATGACTACGCGACGTGTATAATTACTACACAGCTTGTTCCCTTAAGCCTTTCACATGGGCATGTACTTCTGCCAAAACAGGTCATGTAACACCCTAAACACACAATGTTTTGTCCTTATACATGGTGTGTACTTGAATTCTCTTCCCCTGCCCGAGTCCTTTTACACTGCTAAGACACACATTTCTACTTATAACAAGATTACATGGCATGTTTGGGCCAGACATGATGTGTACTAGACGAGCTTCACCGACCCGTGTTGTTCGTGACACGACTGGATACTCGGATGACACTACACGACATGTTCTATATGAACACAATGTGTACTAGAAAAGTTAACACCAACCTGTGTTGTTAGTTACAAGGCCAGATTCCAATATTAAACTAACCAGTGTGTTTATAACTGACATGGCGTGTATAACCTATGATTTCTCCATCCATGTTGTTAGTCACATGGGTGGGCACAAGGTCAACACGACACGGCATGTACAACCGGTACACGGCGTGTTCCCACAAGAATTTACCTATCCCATGTCTCTGCCCACATGACCTACGAGACAGTTAGAGACTACATGACATGTACATAAGGAACACAACATGTACTTTAGAAAAATAGTTTCTTTCAGAATAGAATAACACATGACATGTATTCATCAATACACGACATGTATTCTAGGTTTTTTCTGGACAGTAAGCCTTAGAAACTACTCCAGAGCCCAAAATACACCAAAATAGACATTAAAGTTTGAAATTCCGAAATGTGAGGGCCCATACTCCCTATGAATAAAATCCTGGCATCTTATACATGTTATAACAAGAAAAAAGGTAATGATCTACCAAATTACTGTCCATGGGGGCCTATAACACCTCAAGAACCAATGTTTGGCATTCATTAAAGAAAAACCTCTTCAAATCAACACCCTATCAAACAGCAGGTATTCTATCAAGGTATATATCCCAACAACATAAATATCTATCATGGAATCTATCACAACAACATGAAATCACTAATGCACCCTTAATGGTATGGCAAGTATGCATGACGTGTGATTTCTAGAAAGTTCCTATATGATTCATGAGATGGAATACCCTCATCTAATTAGGTTACAATGGAAATAGAACCTCAAATACATCAAAAATAACAACATAATACATGTGAGTCACCCAAATATGAAAACCAAATCAACTGTAAAATTGAAAAATCAGAAAAATTGCAATATGAGGTAAATTGGATTTTCCCTGTACACGGGTTAGATACTCCCAAGAACAACTTATTACCAAGTACATATTACTTAATATCCCTATATATAGGCCCCAAACAGTAATTCAACATAAAATAACTCATTTGATACCACTTTGTAATGTCCCGGTTCTGGAAGCCGCCCCGTACCTGGTTGGTCACAAGGCCTCAAGTGCATTTAACCTAATGACAGAGGGTGGCAACTAGTAGCGAGGGACTTGGTTGTGATAGTGGAAAAACTATGCCCTCATTGGAAAAGTGGAACAATATAAGATAAACAGATATACAAAATCAGAATTAGTAATAATCCATACAAAAATAAACATAAGAAGACTGGGAATAATAAACTAGAGAAAATGTATATATGAATGATGCATGATACATACGTGTAGAAACACAACCAAACAAAAAAAAATTCTATAATACAAAACATTACTAAGCTAAAGTAAAAAATAAAACCGATAAAAAACTACTCACCATCACAAGCCTTAGATTGGTCCTATTCTCTCCAAGTCTACAACAAATCAAGTACCTGAAGTAGAAGGGTGCTTTCCCTTATCTATACCTGCATCAATATAATCTATTTGGGCCCAAAAGCATGGTCCAAATATGGTCTGAGACTAAATCCTACTAGGCAATCACCATAAGATCCGTGCCTAACATTCAGTGAATAAATGGGAGGTAATGAGTAAAAGGAAGCAGTGAACAAGAAAGTACTCACCAATGAAAAATACATAGTTTTAATGCATTAAATTTATATATCAAGCAATAGCTAACCAAAGTTGCTAAACACAAATAGGTAACCCTTAGAGAAGTACTCACATCCCATCCCCTCTAGTCCTACCTAGCAGTACAAGCAAGCAGCTAAACACAACAAGTAACCCTCTGGGAAGTACTCAAAGCCTATCCCCTATGGTCCTACATAGCAACACCAACAAGTAGATAACACAGTAAGTAAACCTCTGGGAAGTACTCATAGCCTATACCCTATGGCCATACTTAAAAACACAAGAAACCCTCTAGACAAAACACTCAATCTAACCCCACTGGTTCAGATTTAGAATAGACTCTCTGGGGAAGCACTCACCGTCAATTCCCCCATAGTCTCATATAGGTAACTAAAGGTTCTATGGGGAAGAAAATACATCAAATTTCCCCTGTGGCCACTGTCAAGGAATTACAGACACTCTGAGGAAGCACTTACGTCAATTCCCCCTATGGTCTCGTATTGTAAGAAAAAATAGACACTCTGGAGAATCCCTTCCATCCATTCTCCCTAAGGTCTACTACACCAGGTTCTCACTACCCTGTGTAAGTAAAGAAATCATAGTATCACATATAGGCCAATGTAAACCTCGCGAACTACTTGGATAAATAGTGTAAAGTATAAAATCCTGTCAGAACAACAATTACACCATCCTACAATACTAGGCATGGGAAAAACAAGGCAGCCTAACATGATAAGTAGTACGAAGAGGTCATAACTAAAACATGCATGATAAAACACCTCCAAAGAATATAAATTTACCCTATTCACATTCAATTAAACTATACTCAAGCACCCAATCATGGAATGAAATTAATAGGGATAAAACAGTAAACTCACAATACCCAGTTCAAGGGTATTAGAGAAACTTTCATATATAACTCAAAGACTTTCAACATAAAGTCACAAACCACCTACCTCGGTGTTGTAGGGTCGATATAAGTGAACCTCAAGCCTTTAATTTCCCAAGAACATGATAAATCTACAAAAATGTCTAAAAATTTCAACTGAGGATAACTTGAGAAATAGGAGGAATCATGAAACGAAGCTCTAGAAGAAGGAAGATCTTACTAAGGTGATTCCAACACAATCGATGATTGTTGAATCAGATGTTGGATACTTGGTCGGGGGATCAGAGGAAGATCTCGTCCGTACGGGAGCTCTCAGATAAACTATGTCGAGAAGAAGGCCTTTTTGGCGATTGACGCGACCCCAGTACATTTAATGAAAAAAAAAGAAAATACACTATGTGTACTTTAGAAGTACATGATGTGTACTTTCCATTTTCATACCCAGCATTAGGAAGCCTCCAGGTCACCCCCACATGGCTGTGTGTGTGTCCATTACACGGCCAGCACACAGCTTCATGTGGAAAACGAGTTCATGGTGTATACTCATAAAGTACATTGCATGTACATAAAAAATTTCTAGAAATTCCCCTTTTCTAAAAAATGAACTGAAAAGGAAAACATACCTGAAAATAAGATTAGGGTTCTTACAAATATTCAATTCATTTCAAAAAAATTGTTATCTAACAGATTTAGTGACATTAGATATGTTCCTAAATTTATTATATCATCCAAAATATGAGTGCCCCCATATGATTTAGAAGGGTTTTTAGAGTGAGAAATATTAACAAATAATCTTGATAAAATCTTATGGAGCCTTATATATTATAATTCATAGTTTCTTCAACAAATTCCATTAACAAGGACACTTCATGAACATTAATAATGGTATTTAATGTTTTTAAGAATGGACTCCTGGAGTTGATAGGTGAATGAGTAGTACCACATTTTGCTACCATGTTCAGAATGTAGAAATAATTAGGGTATAAAAAAACCTTTCACTCTTTCCTATACATCTTCCCATATTCTCATAGGATAAACTATTACATAGTTAGATAACCTTTCCACCATGAAATATGGCTTGTGATCTCTCACATGCAGTGAAGGATAGATTGAGTGAGGAATTAAATTAGTTGATGATCTCAAATAAAATAAAAAATTAATGAATGAAAACATTACTATGGTGTATGGAATAGTGAAAGAACCCAGATCCTGACATTTTATGGGAAACTATGGAGTGATTAAGGAAGAAACATTCCAACATAATCTTACCTATTTTCTTAAATGTATCTGTCTCCTTTTAGTACAAATACCTTTAAGAAATTTCACATACCTGGGAATCTAGTTAATTTCATCTAAAAGATAGATATTAATTTATACCTTCTTAAAGGTACCAAACTATTCTTTCTATAGGGACTCTTTATTAGATTTCTTTAGAAGATGTGTCTTTATATGGAATAGTGGTACAAATTAAGGAGGATCCTTTATCTTGGTATTGAATTTATCATTTTTTTCCATTTTTACTTTGATAGGTTCCATGTTACTACTAAGAGGATGTGTATTGGATTAATTGAAAATTAAAGAATTATATTGAAGGAAAACCATCAAAGGAAGAAAATTACTAATGAGAAGTTTATTGTATTTAATGATGATATTATTATTAAATTTTTTGAAAATAACCAAGATAAATATTGTCTGTGAAAATAAATAATAAAAGGTTGTTTGAAGAGTTAATAATCATCATTGAAGATTAATGATGGTAAGATATTACCATGATTTCTATAGAAGGATTGAAAATCCTTGATTTTGAAGATGATGGACTATCATTGGTGGAATTTTTGGAAATGGTAAATAATATTTATTGTATTGAAAATTTGGAAAGGATGATGATGAGGAATGGCGTTGATGAATTATTTTCATATAGGATGTGATAATTAATAAAGATAGTGTATGGGGTATGCAGAAAATATTATTAGGTTTGATGAATATGGGTAGTATAATGAGGAATTGTAAAGCTATGAGTATATGTATCATCTAGAAGTTGGGATTATTATGGATTTATGGATAATTGAAACATTTTACATTGTTTTCTAAATTTTAAGGTGAAAACTTTTAGAGGATTTATCATCCTATTTCCAAGGAAAATATTGGTTGTACTATGATGAGTTTGGTTAATCCATATTATAAATGTAATATCATTAGAGATATTTTTTTGAGAATTTTAGAAATATTAGCAGTAGTTTCATAGAAAACTTTGTCACCGTATAAATGAGATTGAAGTTTGAATGGAAAAGGAATTCCACATAAGAGTAAAATGGAGACTTTATAAGATAAATTCTTGCACTGTGACTAAAATACTCATGCTATAACTATAATTTGTGTAGATAATAAAAAATATGTCTATTGATGTGCCATTAGAGGAAGTTAGTGACAAATCATGACAAAATTTGGCTGACTTTATTTGATTATAGAAGGATGTGTATTCACTATGATATAATAGGTTACAGAATAAATATTTCTTGTAAGATTTCTGTGATTATATCTTTGAAATTATTTTTCTACAAATCTTATAGCATGCTTTTTCTTTTGAATGACTTCCTGCTATAAAGTTATAGGTTGTGTTGTGACCAATCTGGTAGTTCACAAGAGTTACTTATAAATTGACCCATTTCACCATGAATTAATTGGCTTCGCCATGAGTGATTGAATATATAGGTTTGAGTGTATTTGATGTTATGGAATACTAATGATGATTATTTTGGTAACTTAACAAATGATAACTACCATTTCAAATATTATTATTGGAAATCAATTTGAAGGAACAACAAAAAATTAAATCTGTTGGCACCTCATTATTTTAATGCTTACAAATCATAATTATTATGATTATAATTTGATAAATGTTTTATTAATAATACATTATTTGAAAATAAAAATGGATAAGTACATATCTACTATTATTTCAAGAGATCCACCATTGTAAATGATGATCAACCTTTAGTTCAAAATGATCTACTGCTAGTTTTGTGGTGCTACAACCATTCTTCTACTACCACCAGACCTGCACTACCACTAGAGATATGCTACCGCCATACTTGTCCTTCCATCATAAATGTGATACCATGAGACATGTTCTACCACCATACATGTTCTACTTTCAGATGTGATACTTCCATAGTTATACTACATCTATACTAGTGCTGCCTCCAGATACATGCTACCTATAAACATGCTATTTCTAGATATCCTACTGCTATACATGTGACACAAATAGTTGTGAAACTACTAGCTTGTTCTACCAATAGGTTGTGATACCACTACAACTAAAATACAATTTGAACCTCTATCACTAGACCATGTTACTATTGATCTATGTCACTTTCATACATGATACACTATCAGGGTGATACCATTGCTATTTCTCTTTTGAATTTAATTACTTAAACAACTAGTTTAAGGAATTAAATGCATATGGTGTCATGTGAATTTATTAATGATTATTCCTAAACCACTCCAATGATTCATTGATGACTAAGTAAGAGGTTTCCTAAATTTTTACTCAGTATAAGGATCCATGATATCTTTATTATTATTCGTGAATATATAATTTGACATGGAGATATATATTCCAAATATATACTACGTGTGCATTGCTATTGATTAATTTATTAATTCATGTGATTGTGAAAGACTGTATTATTTATAAAATCAATAAAATTTCAAACACTAAATGAATAGATCTTTTTAGATGTTTTTTATAAATTATATATATAGAAAATAGATTTCTAAGAAATTATTTTCCTAAACTTTCAGAGAAACCTAATTGATATCCTCACCAAGTCAAATACAAGGACCCTCGAGCATCTGAAGATATTTAGGCCAAAAAACACAAAATCTATCAATCTCTTAATATTTCCCCTCTCAGTTTCTTCGTCACACTTCATTAGTGTGTTGCATTTCCCTCTTTATTTTCACACATTGACTCTTGAAATTTCACTGGAGTTGACTTGACACACTCTCTCTACATTCTATATTTTGTTTACCCATAACAAACTGTGTAAGAGTTCCTCCATGGAATGTATTATTTTTTTCCCATGTATAATAGTTTAAGAGGCTTAGAGCCTAGACAACTGGTGTGTTGTTTCAAGAAATACCCGATCCAAGATGTGGGTTTCATAATTTTTGTAACATGTTGGTTCTGGAAACCACACAGAGGCGCCCTGTACCAGGTTGGTAACATGGAATCAAGTGAATTTCCCCAAATTCCAGAGGCTACCGAATAGCAGCGAGGGCCTTGTGTGTGATAGTAGGGAAACTATGCCCTCATTGGCAGAGTACACATTGGAAGTATCAAATACATTCAAGAGTGGAAGAAGTAATAATCTCAAATAGTACTAGCAGCAGAAAACTAAAAGTATAAACTGGGGAACATATATAAAATGATGCATGATACATATGTCTAGGAAAACAGACAAATAAGTCACAATGATGGAATAAAACTGTGATAAACCTAAGTATAAAAGAAAGTAGATAAAATCATCAGCATCGCAAGCCATAGCTTGGTCCCATGCTCACTAGCTCCACATCAAGTCAGGTACCTAATGTAGAAGGGTGGTTTCCCTTATCAAAACGTACAACAATATAATATGTTTGGGCCCACAAGCATGACCCAAACAAGGTGTGAGACTAAATACCAGTAGGAAACCACCTGAAGATCTGTGCCTAACAGTCAGTGAGTATAAGGCAGGTAAAAGCATAGAAATAAGTAAACAGGAAAGCACTAAGCAGTAAAAAATCCACAGTTTAAAGCATTCAAATCACCAGACAACATGCAACAGCTAAACAAAGCAGATAACACAACAGGTAACCCCTTGGGAAGTACCCACGACCTATCCCTTCTAGTCCTACCTAGAAACACAAGAAAGCAACTAAACACAAGGTAACCCTCTAGTAAGTTCTCACAGCCTATCCCCTCTGCTCTTACCTAACAAGTAGAAGAAACCCTTTGGGTAGTACACTCAGTCTAACCCCTATGGTTCAGCTTAAGTATAGACTCTCTGAGGAAGCACTCACCGCCAATTCCCCATATAGTCTTGTAATTATACTAAAAGGGCTCTGGGGAAGTACTCAACGTCTCATTTCCCCTGTGACCCACGTCGAGGAACTACATACACTCTGGGGAAGCACTCAACATCAATTTTCCCTGTGGTCTCACATTGTAAATTATAAAGACACTCTAGAGAAGCCCTCAATGTCCATTCTCCCTATGGTCTATACACCACATTCTCTCAGCCTTGTGTAAGTCAGGCAAGTGTATCCGTTTTTAATGGACAAAGTAAACCTCATGAACTACTTGGATATCATTATACATTCCAAAAGTCACACCATCCTATAATACTAGGCATGGGAAAGTAAACAGCAGCCTAATAGGCAAACAAAACCCAAATGTAAAAACAGGAAAAACATGCATGGGAAATACATCCAAAGCAAAATGATTCACCCTATTCACAATCAATAACCATATACTCATGAAAACCAGTATAGAAGAGAAACAATAGGGCTAAAATGGTAAATGTGCAATACTTCGATCATGGGTATTGGGAAAATTTGTACATAAAACTCAAACACTTTCACCAGAAAGGAACAAACCCCCCACCTCAGGGTTAAAAGATCAATATACTTGAACCAAGAATCTTGAATCTCCTTGGAAAGTCATAGATCTAAGAAAACGCCTAAAATGTTCAACCCACGATAAATTGGAAAAGAAGAGGAAACATGAAATGAGGTTCCAGAAGAAGAGATAACTCACCGATGCGATTCTAATGCAACCGATGGTGTTCGATTTGGAGGACAGATGGAGGCTCAGGGGTTCGTCAAAGATCCACTACCATACGGGTTCTCTCAGATGAAGACGACCAAGAAGAAGTGTGTTCTGGTGATTAGACACGACCCCGATGCATTTAATGAAAAAAAGAATGTACACGACGTGTACCTTTGAAGTACACGACATGCCCTTTTATTTTCTGTACTCTGCTTTAAGCGGCCTCCAAGTCACTCCCACATGACCATGAGTATGGCCGCTACACAGCCAACACATAGTCTACTGTAGTAAAGAAGTACACGACATGTACTTATAATGTGCATGTTGTGTACTTGGAAAATTTCCTGAATTTCCTCTTTTTCTAAAAAATGACTAGAAAAGGAAAAACATACCTGAAAAGAAGGTCCGAGCTCTTACAATTTTTATAATAATCTTCTTGGCAGTAGGTTATTACCAAGTAGAGGGTATTGAGTTTAATCTTGAGACTGAACCCCTTGTTTTATTTCATTGGGTGATCTTTTAGTTTAGTTTCTATATTTTAAAGTTAAAAATGAAAATTTTTAAATCTTTAAAAAAAACTTCTATTTTGATAGTTTTTTAGAAAATGAATTTATATAAAGGACTTGATTAAGTAAATTAGTTTCAAAAGTTAATGTGATTTAAAATATTTTTTAACTACTCTTTGATCCTTCTTTGAGAAATATTTTGAAAGATAAAATATATATTATTATACTATTCTTATTAGATATTATTTTTAATTAACTTAGGGTATTTTGTTTTAAATAATTTTAAACAGAAATTTTATTGGGAACTCAATTTACACCCTCTTTAGTTACTCACTCCTACCAATATTTTTTATCAATATATTTTAAAATATATTTTGAACTGTGATTTAGTTTTCATTTTAAAATATTAATTTTATGTTATTTATGAATTTAAATATTTATGGATAATATAAAATAAAGATATTATAAAAATAATAATACTTATTTCAATGTAATAAAATATAACTAGAGAAAAATTAAATTCAAAGTTCATCTTGAAATAATTATATATGAAATCTGGACTGTCATTGAGGAAAAATATGAATTACTCAAAACTGTTAGAGTTACTTGGTTTTATTATTCTAAAGCATCTTATAATAATAAATATAGAGATACCAATTATTTATATTGTTCTTTGGTAATTAAAAATTTAATTTAAATTCTGCCAACGACATTACTTTTAAAATCTGGGATACTTTAACAGTTTCTCATGAGAGAACATATAATGTTAAATAAATATGATTAAATAATAATTCTATTAAATATTTTTCTTTTAATATAAAACTTTATGAACCTATTTTTCATATTTATCTCAGGTTTAATGAGATCGTGAACACAATCCATTTGTTGGGGAAACCCATTTCTGACAAAGATCAAGTGACCTGCATGTTGAGGTTTCTACTAGATAGATGGAGATGAACATTTGTGTCAATTCAAGAATATGTGATGTATATATGTTAACTAATAAAGATATGATTGTAATGATGATTATGTATGAGGGGGAACTAAGGGTAATCATAGAAGAATAGGATGAACCAAAAATGAAATTTGTAGCCTTCAAAACCAATACTTCAAAACATAAGGAGAAAATGCAAGATGATAGTTCAAGTGATGAAGAGTAACCTACTGATAGTGAAAAAGAGATAGATCACATGTACAAATTATTTTATCAGTTTTACAAGATTAAAAAGTTATTTATGAAACCTAGTTATAAAAAAATATAATAATAAAGGTAATTGGAGAAAGGATTGTAATAAAGGTGATACTATGAATGAGATAGTATGTTATGAGTGTAAGAGGAAAAGTCATGTCAATACCAACTTCCCTATGTTAAAATTAAAAAACAAGTATAATGATAAAGACAATATATATATAAAATTTATGTAGGATATATGGAGTAATTTAAAATACATCCTATGTGAATTAGACTCAACTCCAGAGGATAACCCTGATAGAGCAAACATGTGTTTTATGAAAAACACAAATAGGTATCTAATGTATTACCTGTATCTCATATTCATATTTATAACATATCTATAGATTAAAAAAATAATGATAACATGTAAAATGACGATATTTTTGAATACTATAATATGTTGGAATATATTATTAATGAACTCAAAGATAAATATAATATTTTAAAGAAGTATTATGCCTTGACTACTCATTTAAAAACTGATTTAGTATTGAGAAAGAAAAAACATCAGTTTCTAGAAGAGAATAGTGATTTAAATTATATAAATAGAAACTAAAGAAGGATATTTATAGATTAAAAAATGGGATACATACTCTTACAAAAATGTTTGAGAAAAAAAATGCTCCTAAATAAATTATTGGGATAGGCTATTAGCTTGTACAAAGAAGAATAATTAAAAATAGTTTTATTCATAGTTTTAGTTATGAAAAACATTTTTCTAGTTTTTATTATTTTAAAACTAACATGGAATTTATTTATAAATGCTTAAAATATTCTTTTATGAAACCTATTATGAAATCATGGCCTCCTAAAGCTTTTATTGCGAACATTTGTATACCGAAAATCATTTTGGTACCAAAGTTATTTCTAGATTTAGAATTTGTTTCATAGGTAACCTTCTTGAAAATATATTATAAGAACTTATAAAGCCTATATAGTAGAATTTCTAGATATATTATTGGATATTATTTAAGTTATAAGAATATGATCAAGGTGGATGGTATACATTTCAATTTTTTGTGATAATAACAATAAAAAAATTATTAGAATTTATCAAATCAGTAACTCTAACAGTATTTTAATTTCCAATGTTTTATTTATATATGGGTTAAATTATAAAATTATTATAATCTCACAACTATGTGATGATGGATTTCATTTTGAATTTAAAAACAATCCATGTAATATTTTTAAATCTAAAAATGCTTTACTTTTTACTACTTTAAGAAATAACAATATATATGTTGTTAATTTAGATTCCTTTTTTCACTTAATATTTTCTATCTAGGTTCCTTTCACAAGGAATATTGTATTTTTAATAGAATACTAGGACATTTTAATATTCTTTCACTTATAAATATCACTAGGAAAGGGTTAGTCAAGGATCTACCTACACTAGAATTCCCAACTGATAAAATTTGTAACCCATGTCAAAATGGGAAACAACAAAAAATCACTTTCAAATCAAAGAAAGAGGTTTCAAATTATCAACCCTTAAAGCTAGTTCACATGGAATTATTTTGGACTTCTAGATATTCTAATATAAATGGGAAACATTATTTTTATATTCTTATAGATGAATTTTCAATGTATACTTGGGTATTCTTTCTAGCTCATAAAAGTGAATATTGTTTTATTTTTTCAAGTATTAAATTATATGGAAAATTTTATAGGATTTATAATTAATACCTTAATAGGTGATAATGTTATTGAGTTTGAAAATAAATATTTTAAATCATTTTTATTACAAAAAGGATATAATCACATCTTTTTTTCGCATAAAAATCCATAATAGAATGATGTAGTAGAAAGGAGAAATAGAACCATTTAAGAAATTACCTAGACCTTATTCAATGAGTATGATATACCTATTTATTTTTGGGAAGAGTATGTACATACTACTTATTATATAATTAATATTGTTTTAATTAAACCTCTCTTAATGAAAACTAATTATGAATTATATAATTGCAGAAAACCAAACGTTAAAAAATTTAGATTTTTTGGTTGAAAAGTTTTTATTATTAATACTAAGGATAATCTTCAAAAAATTTCTTCCAGTAGTGATTAATGAATTTTCCTTGGTTATTCACCTTCTTGTAATTCATATAGGTTGTTTAATAAAAGAACAAATATAGCGACCCAAAATTTGGATAAATTTTGTTTCCTAACTTGTTGTGTTATTTTATTTTATACTCAAAAAAACTATTTCATTTAATAAAATGAGTATAATTAAAATAAAACCGTTGAGTATTGATTGTTATATGACCGTTGGTCAATATGACCATTGTAAACTAAATGTTGTGATTATTGTCTATAAATACAAGTGATCTTGGTTAATTAATATTGAAAGGATATTTGATAGACACATCCAATAGTCTCAGGCCGATCGAAGCCCATCTGATGGAACTTGGGAAGGAGGTAGAACCTTTGGGATTTAACCTGGACCAGACCCAAGCCAAACTTTATCGTGTGAAGCGGGAATAGAATTGGCTTTTCGAGAAGTTCAAGCTGATAGAAATCACTACTCAGGAAATGTTGGCCGAGCCGCCCCAAGATTCTATCACCCTAGCACAACTTACTCTTAGGTCCTATGCTGGTGTTATAAGGGGATATGTAATGAGACCGTAACTGCCTTGTGCAATCCTTTGATTTAAATGAAAATTGTGATTTCTTCTTATGGTGAAGTTTGTGAATTTTCATATGTCTGGATAAATATAGTATGCATATTATTGATGAATTTTAGAAAAAAGATATTTTTGAAAAATATTTATATAAACATTAAATTATTAATAATGTGTAATGATTTTTGAAAAATGGTCTTCTACAGTTATGTTCAGTAACAAATTTAGAGTCTAATAAGATCAACTTAATTTTTGATGAATAGTAAATTATGAATAGTGATATTATGCTTACGATTAGTAATGTGATCAAATGGATTATGTAACCTCACTTAAGAAAGTATTAATATAATATAGGCACATTGATTAAGTAATGTGATTCAATAAAATAGGTAAATAATTGTTTCATAAAGTACTGGTGAAGTATTATTTCTTTGGGTGAATAGTGTTTTTTATTTTAAAAATTAAATTAAAAATATTTAGAAAATTATTTTCCTAAAATGGAGTTCATTTTTGAAATCAGAGCATCGATATTTGGTTAAGATGAATTTTTGGGCCCTTTCTGAAACATTTGAATTTTTAGTGAATAGTGTTTTTATTTAAGAATTAAATTAAAAATATTTAGAAAAACATTTTTATAAAATATAGTTCATTTTTGAAATCAGAGCATTGCTATTTGGTTAAGGTAAATTTTTGAGATTTTTCTGAGAAAGTTGAATTTTTGGTGAATAGTGAAAATATAGTTTTTGAGTTTCAGGTGTTAAATGACATCATTAAGGATGTAATAATTATGAAATATTTCTGGTCGACTTATTAATAGTAATATAAGGTATGAGGTGTCCCAAGTGGCCAATACCATGGGCAAATACCATGGGAAAGCCCATGGTATGGCCAATACCACCGATGAGGTGTACCTTGGCAATTAATGCTTTGTCCCCTCACTTCTCCTATAAATACCAAGAATTTCCCTCATTCATTTCATTTCCAAATCCACCCAATGAAGTTTTGGTCTCTTTACCTCCCAAGAAGTCCTCCCAAGGTGCCCCAATTCTCCCAAGGTCCCATCCTTCAAGCTTTCAAAGTTACTCTTCAAGGTAAGGGATCCTACCTCTCTCTTTCTTTTCAAGTACTCTTTTGTATGTCATTTCATTTAAGACCCATGTTATTATGTTGGGGGATGTTATTTTATATTCATATTACTGACCTTTTCAGGATCATATTATGAGAGATCCCCTCTTACTCTCATCATTTCGTTTTATGAATTTTTAAGTGGTGTCGTTAGGCTGCCGATTTTTTATAAGGGATTCTTCCACCCTTCTCATTTTTCAAGTTCTATTTTCATGTAATTTATTTAAAGTTCCTTTTCTTATGTTGGGGTATGATCTTCTATATCTATCATAATTTTTTCTCTATGTTTATATGATGATATACCCTATTTTATCTCATCAATTCATTTTTTTATGTTTTAAGTAACGTCATTAGGCTGCCGAATTTTCATAAGAGAAATATTATTTTTGTCTTCCTTTAAAGATCTTCATTTCATATGGTATATCTTTAAAATTTCATTACCATGTTCTTAAATCCTTTATATTCTGCCCCCTACTATGTTATGAATCATTTATGAGTGGGTGAACCATGCCCCTCTCTTTTCAATGTTTTCTAAAACCCTCTAACATAGCCATTATGCTGCAGAATTTTCATCTCAAAATGTCTTTCTCTTTTTCTAATTTTTTTATTTTATTAAGTGAATACTCAAAGATCTTTCTTATATAGGGTTATTCACATATATATCAAAATGTTCTATTTTTATTCTGTGATTTACATACATGAAACCCTCTTTCCTTTTCCGTGGGTTTAAAGTGACATAAAGATCATGTCTTTAAAGTAGTTTTTAAAACGTTATGATTATGAAATGAAACCCATTTTTTATGCTATATGGGTTATTTATGAAATTTTTTATGAAGATATATGTGGCTCACATGATAAGAAAGTAAAATTAAATGTGATCACTGATAGTGCTCCAATGCATTAGGTAAAGACATAATCTATAGAGATGACCATTTTAATGATACCTTGGTGAATAACCTTGGTAATTTTTTTAATGACACCTTGGTGATGGAACTTGGTGATACAGAAATGATTGTATAAGTTAAATGTTGTAAACGTATCTTCAATTTATGAAAAGAATTATTTTCATTATGATATGTCTCATTATCTCTTTCTCATGCCTTAAAGTTATTTATCATGACTTTATTGATGTATCTCAAGTTCACATTTAAAATGTTTCTCTTGTTTCCCTTACTGGGCCTTTTTCTCACCCTTTTGTTTGATGTTTTCTCCTAGTTTATGAGATAATTTAATGAACTTAGGATGAACAATAAAGAATCCTTACAAGTGGTTTAGAAGAATGTTTATGTTGTTTTCATGTATTATGATCCTGTTTTCCAAGACACTAGACTTTAAAGATCATCTATTTGTAAAATGTAATGAAAACTTATGTATTAAAAAGGCGAGATGACATAGATTGTATCAAAGGATGGTTTAGTTATTTATGGAAATTATGATATGAAATACTTAGGAAAAACCTATATAAAAGTTTAAATATAGGAAATATTCTTGGTATTTTGATGAGTATTGATTAAGTGGTTTATCAAGAAAATATATCCCTATATGGATACAAGCAGGTAGAGGTGGATCTGGCACAGATGTACATAGGGGTAAAACACAAAAATAGCGCTTTGAGCTAGACTCGAACGGGAACTGGTACACGATAATGGGCCTTGCTACACTCTTGGTTACGACACTCCCGGGGGATATGTTTGGTTAATCGCAATCTTTTTATGGATCATTATGAAGGAATTATAGAAAAATGCAATTCTCTAAGCATGAAGTTTTAAGACATAAAATCCTTTTTAGTAAAAAGATTCGTAAATGAAATTAGTTTCAAACGAAGGATTTATTCTTTTAAAAAACATCCCCATCGTCTAGGAATATGTTGACCTATTTCCTGAGGAGTTACCCGAACCTCCCCATAAAGAGAGGTAGAGTTATCCATTGAACTCGTACCTGTATCTCATCCAGATTCAAAGACCCCCTTAGGATGGAAAATTTGGAGCTAGAGAAATTAAATAAATAACTCCAAGTTATTTTGGAGAATGGTTTTATCTGACCAAGTGTGTCTCCTTATGGAGAACCAGTTCTCTTTGTGAAGAAGAAGGATGGATCGATGCATCTATGCATTAATTATAGAGAACTGAATGGGATCTAAATGAAGAGAAAATACTATCTTCCAAGAATTGATGACTTATTTGACCAACTTCATAGGACTAAATTCTTCTCTAAGATTGATCTTCGTTCTGGTTATCATCAATTGAGGGTGAAGAATGATGATATTCCAAAAAATGCCTTCCAATCAAGATATGGGCATTATGAGTTTGTTGTTATGCCCTTCGAACTGACTAATGCACCTTCTATTTTTATGGATCAAGAATTAGTTGATTTTGGAAACTTATGTTTTATCAAATGCATATCCATTTTATAGGAAAATGAGCTAGTGATTAAATGATAAAGGTAATTTTGGACAATGTTTTGTCTTTTGGAGTATAATATTCCTAAGGGAAATAAAATACTAAAGGATTTAAATTGTGGAGGAATGGTTGTTTTTTTAGAATTTATGTAATTATTGTGGGCATATGGTGATTTG
This sequence comes from Viscum album, assembly GCA_963277665.1. Lineage (NCBI taxonomy): Eukaryota > Viridiplantae > Streptophyta > Magnoliopsida > Santalales > Viscaceae > Viscum > Viscum album. Next base: position 1,769,625,759 of record OY728153.1, on the reverse strand, counting down.
GGTTATTTCTGGAAAATGATGAACCTAGCATAGAGAATCTATGAATAGGTTAATTACACTTTAGTATGAGATTTTAATAGTAGTAGATGTTATTTGGAGATAAATGTTAAGATTTATTGAGGAAGACTATGTGATTAAATCTTTTTGATTTTTGGGTTCCAATCTTAGTTTGGATTATTCTGAAGAATTTTAAGGATGGTTTTGTATTGAATGGTCTTTCGGGAACTTTGGGTACTTTTTGTTGAATTTTGAAGATTAATAGTAATATTTCTTTTTATGAATGGTTATTCTTTTTGGGGATTATATGATCTCGTACTAGCCTTTTTAGTTTTATTTGATGACTAAATACAAGGTAAAAATATAGTTATTCTTCTGTGAATTATGTGAATCTCTAGAAGATGATTCTTGTTCTTTTGATGAGACCAAGTCTTTTTGAATGGTCATTGTTTGGAGAAAATATTATTCTGGGTGGAAACTTATTAAGGGATGAAACTCTACTTGAAGGTAAGTATATTTCTTTATGTTTTTATTCTATGTAGTAACTAAATTCCTCAAAATTATGAAAAGGAACGTAAAACAAAAACGTTGTTGGTTTATGTTTCCTACTGGGTGATCAAAGACCGTTTAACACTTCTTATGTTTGTGATCTTCTTGTAGTTAATTTTCTCCTAATCAAATTTTCTATCACTCTCCATCAGAACTTGACCCTTTGTTTTCTCTTCCATATCCTTGTTTTCCTATATGGAATCGCAGTATCTGTTAACTCGGGTGACCTTTGTACCTCCCTTTATTTCTTTTGAAGTAATAGTTTTACTGACTCTTTTTCTGATGTGGGAATTTCAACAAAATTTCCAAGCTCAATTTTTAAATTGCGAGGACACAATTTCTTAAGGGGGGAAGATTGTAATGACCCAAAATTTTGAACAAATTTTGTTTCCTAAATTGGTTTGTTATTTTATTTTATACTCAACAAAACTATTTCATTTAATAAAATGAGTATATTTAAAATAAGACCGTTGGGTTTCGACTGTTATATGACCATTGGTCAATATGACCGTTGGTCAATATGACCGTTGGAAACTAAATGTTGCGATTATTGTCTATAAATACAAGTGATCTTTGTTAATTAATATAGAAAGAAGATTTGATGGCCCCATCTAGTAGTCTCGGGCTGATCGAATCCCATCTAACGGAACTCGGGAAGGAGGTAGCACCTTTGGGCTTTTCCCTAGACCAAAACCAAGCCAAAATTCATCGTGTGAAGCTGGAACAGAATCGGCTTCATGATAACTTCAAGCTGATAGAAATCACTACTTGGGCAATGTTGGCCGAGCCGCCCCAACATTCTATCACCCTAGCACACCTTACTATTAGGTCATATGCTGGTGTTATAAGGGGATATGTAACGAGACTCTAACTGACTTGCGTAATCCTTTGATTTAAATAAAAATTGAGATTTCTTTTTATGGTGAAGTTTGTGAATTTTCAAATGTCTAGATAAATATAGTATGCATATTATTGATGAATTTTTGAAAAATGATATTTTTAAAAAATATTTATCTAAACCATAAATAATTAATAACGTGTAATGATTTTCAAAAAATAGTCTTCTACAGTTATGTCCAGTAAGAAATTTAGAGTCTAATAAGATCAACTTAATTTTTGATGAATAGTAAATTATAAATAGTGATTTTACGATTATGATTAGTAATGTGATCAAATAGATTAAGTAACCACACTTAAGAAAGTATTAATATAATCTAGGCACCTTGATTAAGTAATGTGATTCAATATAATAGGTAAATAATTGTTCCAGAAAGTACTGGTTACGTATTAGTTTTTTCAAGTGAATAGTGTTTTTTATTTTAAAAATTAAATTAAAAATATTTAGATAATTATTTTCATAAAATGGTGTTGAATTTTGAAATCAGAGCATCGATATTTGGTTAAGATGAATTTTTGGGATTTTTTTGAAACAGTTAAATTTTCAGTGAATAGTTTTTTTATTTAAAAATTAAATTAAAAATATTTATAAAATCATTTTCATAAAATGGAGTCCATTTTTGAAATCAGATCATAGATATTTGGTTCAGGTGAATTTTTGGGATTTTTCTAAGAAAGTTGAATTTTCGGTGAAAAGTGAAAATATAGTTTTTGAGTTTCAGGTTTTTAATGAAATCATTAAGGATGTAATAATTATGAAATAATTCCGATAGACTTATGAATAGTAAGATAAGGTCTGAGGTGTCCCAAGTGGACAATACCATGGACTAATTCCATGGTAAAGCCCATGGTTTTGCCAATACCACCAATGAGGTGTCCCTTGGCAATTAATGCTTTGTCCCGTCACTTCTCATATAAATTCCAAGCCATTACCTCATTAATTTAATTTCAAAATCCTCCCCAACTATGTTATGGTCTATTTTACTCCCAAGGAGTCCTCCCAAGGTTCCCTCAAGGCTCCCAAGGTCCCAAACTTCATGCTTTCAAAGTTACCTTTTAAGGTAAGGGATCCTACCTCTCTCTTTCTTTTCAGGTACACTTTTGTATGTCATTTCATTTAAGCCCCATGTTATTATGTTGGGAGATGTTCTTTTATATTCCTATTACTTTAATTTTCATTATCATATGATGAGAGATCCCCTCTTACTCTCATCATTTCGTTTTATGAATTTTTAAGTGGCGCCGTTAGACTGCCGAAGTTTTGTAAGGGATTCTTCCACCCTTCTCATTTTTTAAGTTCTATTTTCATGTTATTTATTTCTAGTTACTTTTCATATGTTGGAGTATAATATTATATATCTATCATACTGTCATTTTTATGTTCATATTATGATATACCCTATTTGATCTCATAAATTTATTTTTTGATGTTTTAAGTAACGCCGTTAGGCTGCCGAATTTTCATAAGAGAAATCTTATTTTTGTCTTCCTTTCAAGTTCTTCATTTCATATGGTATGTCTTAAAATTTCATTACCATGTTCTTAAATCCTTTATATTCTGTTCCCATACAGTGTTATGGATCATTTATGAGTGGGTGACCTATGTACCCTCTCTTTTCAATGTTTTCTAAAACCCTATAACATAGCCATTATACTGCATAATTTTCTTCTCAAAATGTATTTCTCTTTTTCTCAAATTGATTTATATTATTAAGGGAATAATCAAAGATCATTCTTATAAAGGGGTATTCACATATATATAAAAATTTTCTATTTTAATTCTGGGATTTACATACATGAAACCCGCTTTTCTTTTCCGTGGGTTTAAAGTGACATAAAGATCATGCCTTTGAATCAGTTTTTAAAACGTTATGATTATGAAATGAAACCCATTTATTTTATGCTATATGGGTTATTTATGAAATTTTTGATGATTATATATGTGCATCAGATGATAATAAAGGAAAATTAAGGTTGCGCCTTGATAGCACTCCAATGCATTGGGTAAAGACTTAATCTCTAGAGATGACCATTTTAACAATACCTTGGTGAATAACCTTGGTAACTTTTTTAATGAAACCTTGGGGGTGGACCATGGTGATACATAAATGATTGTCTAAGTTAAATGTTGTAGCCACATCTTCAAGTTATGAAACAATTTATTTTTATTATGACATTACTCATGATCTCTTTCATATTCCTTAAAGATGTTTATCATGACATTATTGATGTATCTCAAGTTCACATGTAAAATGCTTCTCTTGTTTCCCTTACTAGGCCTTCTTCTCACCCTTTCCTTTGATGTATGCTCCTAGGTTATGAGATGTTGTAATGAACTTAGGATAAACAATGAAGAAGCCTTACAAGTGGTGTAGAATAATGTTTATGTTGTTTTCATGTATTATGATCCTGTTTTCCAAGACACTAGACTTTAAAGATCCTCTGTTTGTAAAATGTAATGAAAAGTTATGTATTAAAAAGGTGGGATGAAAAAAAAATATAGTGTGGTAATATTATCATGTAATATTTGATTAAACAGATTCAAATGAGCCTTTAACCCCTTTATAAAGCCTTGAATGTGATCTATAAAATTTGAATATCAATGCTAATAATTCTAACAATTATGTTAAACAATAAGAAAAATTATATAGTTATAAAGAACAATTGTACCCAGAACCTATTAAGGATAATGAGATAATTAGTACTTATTTTCCTAGATCTATTAGGACTCATAGATACTATCCTTTATATGATTTAGTTTGAGACCAATATAGAGGTACATAATCTAGAGCTTATCTAACAAGTCATGTTGAAAATCAAGAATTATTGTCACAACTTGAACATAATAACATAAATTATTCAATTAATTATGAATTATGGGTGATAGAAATGAAATAAGAACTTAATAAATTTGAAATAAATAGAGTACGAGAGCTAGAAGTTTCACATAAAGACACTCTGAATATTGGAACTAAGTGGGTGTTTAATTTTTTTGGGATGAGTTAGGTGCTATTTCCAAAAATAAATTTATATTGGTTTCATGAGGATATGTTCAAGAAGAGGGTATTGAATATGAGGAAACCTTCTTATCATTTGATATACTTGATGACATAAAAAAAATTCTTGCCCATACAAATGATTTTGATTTCAAAATATATCAAATGGATTTCAAGAGTGAATTCTTAAATGGTTATATAATTGATGATGTTTTTTTGAACAACCCCTAGATTTCAAAATCATCATTTTCTGAATCCTGCCTTTAAATTAACTAATGTTTTATATGGTTGAAAAAAGATCCTAAAGCTTGGTATGACATGTTCATATCTTTTCTAATTTCTAAATGTTTTTTAAAAGGAATATTTGATCCCACTATTTTTATAAATATAATTTCAAAAGATGTTTTAGTGGATCAAATTTATTTTTATGATATTATTTTTTAATCAACTAGAAATTATTTGTGTACATATTGTTTTAAAATGATGCAAAGTTAATTTGAAATGTGTTTAATGGGAGAAGTTAAATTATTTCTTGGTTTTAAAATTGTTTAATATAAATATGGAAATATTTTAAATCAATGTATGTACACTAAATACCTTTTAAAAAAATTTCATGGATAACACTAAAAGTAGCAATACTCCCATGAGTACCAATTGTAAGCTAAATTTTGAAAAAAATGGAAAGCTAGTTGATTAATCAAATTATAGAGGTTTTATTGGAATATTTCTATACTTAACTGCTAGTCGACCATACATTATGTTTAGTGTGTGTATGTATTCCCATTTTCAAGGAAATCCAAAATAATTAAATTTACTTGGAGTTAAAAGAATTTTATAAAACCGAAAATATACAACCAATTTAGGACTATTCTAACACAGTGTACAAGTATTTGAATTAGTTAGTTATTCAGATACAGAATTTGGTGGACGAAAGTTAGATAAAAAATAACCTCTAGAACATGTTACATTTTGGAAAAGTCTCTAGTATCTTGGTCTGTTAAAAAGAAACTTTTCTGCACAGTCTACTATTGAGACTGAGTATATAGCTATAGGAAGTTGTTGTGAAAAATTTTATAGATGACACAAACTTTTCTAGATTATGGTTATCAATTTAGACATGTACCTATAAATTTTTATGACCCAAGTGTGATAAATATATGATATAATACAATTTCTCAATATAGGACAAGGAATATTGAGGTAATACATCACTTTTTGAGAGATCATTTCTAAAAAGGTTATAGAACTCTTGAATTTATAGGAACTAAACATCATTTTTCTAATATTTTTACAAATCCTATAAATTACAAGAAATTAAAATATTTCAAACATGAGCTAGGAATGATAAATTTTGGGTAATCCTTTATCATTGGAAGATCCACCACTAGAAGATCCATCATTGGAAGATCCACCATCAGAAGATCCACTGCTGGAAGATTCACCTTTGGAAGATCCTCTATTAGAAGATCTGTCATTGGAAGATCCACCACTAAAACATCCACCATTGGTGATCCAGAATTGGTGATCCATTATTGAGGGATTCTTAATTGGTGATCCACCATTGAGTGATCCAACATTGGTCGATTTAATGACTGAGTATATATTTATATTTTTCTTCAAGTCCCACTTTCAGTGTTTAAAATTTTTATTTAATTTATTTATGTATATTCTATTATATTTTTTATTTAAAATCACTAAATGATAAAATTTGACTAAAATTTGATTTAGGCCACTCACACTCACACCAACCCATAGAATACACTTTACTTCCCTTCTATCCTAACCTACAACCGCCCTCGCGTTCTTCCTTTACCTCTAAATTTAATTCAATTGTGTTATTAAAGCCCCCCCCCCCTCAATGTTATGTATTAAAGGATGAAATTATCTAAAAAAATCTTGTGGAGAATTGATATGCACTTTAGTAAAACTGAAGAACCCTTATCTTGAAATCCAATTAGTCATTATAGAGAAGGAAATAGATGTAGAATGGATGTTGTCAAGACAATTACTAGTAGTAAATATGATTCGGGACCATCGATTGTTAGAATGGATCTTAAGGAACGATCGACCATTCTTTATGAGGTTGGTTCACAATTTTACCAATATGTAGTGTATATATTTTATGAGAAGAAAGATGTCATTTAATGCATTATTGAGGGAAAATATATTATCTTTTCTTTGATTTAATGGGCTAAGTGCATAAATTTACCTCACTGAGGTGTCTCCGATGACTATCATGGTTCTATACTGAATGATAGTGAGCTATTCATGCATGAGAATTCATAGATTGAGTTAACTATGAATGGTAATATATGAATAATTAATTCTATAGAACTCCATGGTTAGTATAGAATCCTGTTCAAATTTATCCTGCACATGCTATGTCCTAGGAAAGGGGATTTTAGAACAATGATTTTTGGATGTATTTTTTTTATTCCATGATAATGGAGGTGATAAAATTAATCCATGTAGATATATTATAGTGCACATGATGGATATGTTTAATTCATACTCTAGATAAAACTCTCCCATTTATCCTAATATGATCTCATCTCCACTGGAAGCTAAGGTATTGGTTGATGAGAATAAAGAAACAAAGGAAAATTGTGGTGGGTTTTGATTGAGAAAAATTAACAATAAAACAATGAAGGTCAACTGGAATCCCTATAAGAAGAAATGGGTTGAGTATAATGATAAACTTTATGAGGATTTTAATCCTATAGAACTTCAAACTAGACCTAATAATGAAGTTGACCCTGGCTTAAAACGAGATGAAATTGTGGTTTATTCTAACGAGGATGTGGAATTATATGTTTTTAAAGATAAAGAATAGGTTACTATTTTTATTGAAGAGGGAAGTTACCAAGATGTTGCCAAGAGTCCATATATATCCTATGAAGCTTCTAGTCCTTATATTTTTCTCCACAGTAGGGAAATACTATTGAGTGAAGAAGATGAATAGGAGATATAAGTCTCATGATAATAATAGATTCAAAGATATTCTAAAATCTATAAAGAAGTTGTTAAGGTTTTAAATGGTTCTGAATATGGGAATGGTGATAGACCTCAGGACTTAGAAGGTCTTAATGATGAGGATGATGTTGTGGGTGTTGAGAGGGATCAGACACATCCATCTCCCATTTCTTCTCCAATTATTTATGTTGAGAGAGAAGGTTTTGTTTATCTAGCTTATGATTATTCCTTTTTAAGAGGTGAGATGATAGATTCTATTGATGGGGAGGATTCCACAGGTTCTATCTACCAAAATTAAATTCATAGGGATGATCTATCCCACTCTGCTAAGGATGGAGCTGCATCCAAGGGGGATCCATCATATGGTTCAATTTTTCTTGAGATTTATTATACTTATTTAGATACAGTGGTTAATAATGTTTATGATCACAATAGGCCACTAGAGCATGGTGGACCTGCTATCCCATTTACTATTGAAACAAATCCAAAGTGATCTCTTGTTGATATAATTGATTAAGATGGCCATCTTAATGCATTTCCTTCTGATTCTCCTACCATTGGATCAGATCATATGAAGGCTGTCATTCCTAGTCCCAATAGGATTACTTCACCTCTACCTTCTTTTTCATATGATCCTATCATATTATGATACCAAAAATGAATTAGAAGCCTTTAGAGATAGGGTGATTTCTGATTTCCTTGAGGTTACGATTTCTCAGGATCTTAGAGTTACTCATCTTAGTAAAGTTGATACAAGGCACATATTTGATCTATTCATCTTCTATATTCAGTCTAAGAAAATTTTTAAGATTTAATAAATTGAGATTGAAAATAAGAGATTGGATGATGAGATGCGAGCTATGAAGTCTATTATAGAGGAGTGGAGATCCATTTGTTCTCCCATAAAGTCATATATTTAGGAGATTTTGGAGAAATTACCTTCAGATATTGAATCTACATCCACTAATCCACATACTTTATCTTCATTTGATAGTGAGATGACTATATCTATATTCGGATAGGTGTTTAATGACATAATGGGAGATCTTACCACATGTTATCAGGAGGACCTTCGAAAAATTAGACAACATGGTGATCATATATATAAACTGGTTAGAGAGTGTTTGAAATAAGTTATATGCTATAGAGAAACTATCACTAAGGAAATCAGATTATACCTTTCTCGATTTTATATAAAGCATGATTTGAATTTTCATTTTACATTTCTAGTTGAGAACTTAAGAATGCCTCCTGTGACTAGGGCCTTCAAGGAACAATTTGAATAGCTTAAAGTCTTGGCGCTCTTATCATGATATTTATGGAAGATAATAAAGACTTATTCAGTGTTATGAAGAGAGGTGGTAATATCATCATGTATATTTTGAATCCTATGAAACCATTTTGGAATTTATTTGGAATATTAGTTGTGTCACCTCAAGTCATCCTTATGTCGGCCCTCACCTCTGCAACATTCTATGGTCCTCTACCTCCTTAGCTTAATCCTTTTAGATTATAACCAACTAAATTTGTTTGATATCTCAATCCTGTGGTGATCCATGATCTTCCCCAAACTACATTTTCACCCTCAGCTTCTACCTCAGTTCCTCCCACCTCTATAAAAGTGAAGGATCCAATTGCTTCTTCATCCAAAATAGCTAAGAGAGAATATGACTAGGATTAGTCTTTGATAGGGATTCTATTTTCAATTGTATTTCTTTTGAATTGTAATCTGATAAATTATGTATTTTATTGAATCTTATATGTTATTATTATAATGTTTTCCCTTTATCTTTTCTCTTTACTATCTTGTCTTTTTGATAATACCAAAGGGTAGAATTTATTTATGGAATTTAACTTTACATCTAACATAATGTTTTAAATTCTTTTTTATTATTTCAACTCAGTATCTCAAATTGGAAACTGGAAATCTGAAACAATCTATTACTTTTTAAATTCATATACTTATACATATATTTGTTCTTATATTCATGGTTATAACATTCCATGATTTGTGATAATTGAAAATGAGAAGATTCTTTGCACCTCCTAATCTTAATTCTCAAAAATTATGACTATTAGGTTTCAAATAAGATTAATATTTTATGATAGTATATTTTTTTCAAGAAAATTGGATAAGTAAATATCTACTTTCAGTTCAATAGATCTCCCATTGGTAGTTATGATCCACCATTAGTTAAAAATGAACTTCCACTAGATTGGATGTGTTACCGTCAGATATTTATTACCTCCAGAGCAGTGAAACCACTAGAGATATGCTACCTCTAGACTTGTGCTACATTCAGATATGAACTACCAATAGACATGTTCTACCTCCATACACGTGCTACTGTGAGATGTGATACCACTAGAGTTATGCTGCTACCAGACAAGCTCAATCACCTGACACATGCTACCACTGGACATACTATTGTTATATGTGGTACGACCAGACATGTGCTACTTCTAGATGTGCTATCGCTGGCCTGTGCTACCACTATCCTGTGCTATCACTAGAGATAATCTACCATTGACATATATATTACTAGACCATGATACCATCTATATATGCCAATATTTGAGATGATCCACCATCAGTTTGATACCATTTCTATTTCAATTTTAAATTAAATTCATCTAATGGCTAGTTTAAGGAATTAAATGAAGATTGTTTTATGTGGATTTATTAATGATTTTTCCTAATCCACTCCATGTATACATTTACAAATAATTCAATGATTTCCTGATTTTTTCCGAGTACTATGATCAAAGTCATCTTTATTATTATTATTCAATGAATAATTGGACTTTGAAAGCTATATATCCCAATGACATCCCTTGTGCATGTGTATTCAGCTTACATGATGAATTCATGTGAGTGTAAAAGATTTGAATATTCCTAAAACCAAGAACCTTTCATACACTAAGTCAAGAGAGATGTGTAGAAGTTTTCCAAGGAATCTAAATACAGAAAATATAATTCTACGACTCTCTATTTTCTAGAACTTTCAAATAAACATATTCAACCTCATCACCAAGTCAAATATGGGGATCCTTAAGCAATCCAGACCGAGAAACACCACAAATTTCCATATGTTCTTATTTTTTCTCTATATTTATTATTTACATATGAGAAGTGTGCTGTATTGCTCTACTTATTTTCACACTCTAACTCATGCGCTTTAACTGGAGTGTTCTAGACACATTCTCTCTACTTTATCTATTTTTTACTCATAGAAATAGTGGAAGAGGTCCGGTGTGGATTTTATTATTTTCCATCCCACGTATAACTATTTAAGTGTCTTAGATATTAGACAACCTCTATTCTGTTTTTTCTAAATCCCGATCCAGGTTGTGGATCTGAATTTTTTTATAATTATTTTCTCGAGAGTTGGGTATTTACAAACAGATGAGATTAAATATAATCTTGAGTCATAACCCTTCTTTATTCCATTGTGTGATTTGTTAGTTTTGTTTCTACATTTCAATGTTAAAAGTATATTTTATTTAAAATATATAAACAAAACTTTTACTTCGATATTTATCCATAAACTATGTTTATATAACATATTTGGTTATGTTACTTTGTTTCAAAAGTTATAGTTTTTTCAAATATTGTTTTAACTGATCCCTAATCTCATTTTAATAAAATTTTGAAAGATCAAACTTATATTATTGTATTGTTTTGATTAATTGGGTATTTTTAATTAACTTGGGAGGATTTTGTTTCAAATCATTTTTAACAAAAAATTTACTGAGAACTCAATTAACCCCCTTCTTGAGTTACTCACTCCAAAAAAAAATTATTTTTAGAAACATAATAATCATGATTTGGGTGACATATTATAGTGAAATTTTGGTGATTTTATTTGATTATGGAAGGAAGTGGACGCACTATGACACAATAGGTCATAGTATGAATAAGTATAGAAAGATTTAAGTGATTATATATTTTAATTTTTTATAATAAAAATATTATATAATTATATTCCATTTGAAATAATTCATATAATGATGGTATAGGTTTCACCATGATGAATCTGGTATTTTAGTGAAATTACATAGAAATTAACCCATTGCATCATGAATTAATAGGTCGCTAAGTGAATGATAGGATATGTAGGTTTTGAGGGGATTTGAAGATATAAAATACTAATGATGATTTGGTTGTTACCTTAACATCTAATAACTAACATTTCAAATCATATTAGTGGACATAAATTTGATGGTGAACCAAGAGAGAAAATTGATGTTAGAGAAGTTGGAAGTTAATTATTTTTTTAATTTAAGTAACAATTCATTGGATTTAGAGGAAGTTTTTTTGTGTATTTGAAAGAGGAGGTAGAGTACAAAAAAATTAGAATAGAGGGAGAAGAGAATATAGACAAGATGAATTATGTGTTCCCATTGGAAAGGTGAAAAAATGTATTCTTTATTGAATATTGTTTTAGAAGAAAATTGTGTTTCTGATGGCTTGATTCTTATAGAAGATCAGATTAGTAAAAGGTAAAGTTATAATAACATTATTAAAGATCAAAATTTTTTGGGATTATATTTTGAAGAATTGAAAATAGATAATTTGAATAATACATCTGTTTTTTTCTGAAGGTTTGAGAGTTGCAGTGAAAATTTGGGAAGATTATATTAATGGATTGTTAGTTATTTATTTGGATTATTAAAGAGAATTGGAAATAATATATTTAATTATAATTCCATCACTATAATTATTATTATTATAGAATTACTGATAAATTAAGTTTAGTTAAAGATCAAAATTATAATGATTATTATAATTAGTTGGAAATATGTGGGAGTAGACTTGGAATTAACACTTGTAACATATTATAGAATCTATTTAGAAGATTAATATGCAAGTAATATGAGTTAATTATACTAATATTGTACTACAATTAAAGTAAATAAACTAAAAATATGCCTAAGAGTCTACACAATGACATTTTTCCCTCATGGAAGTAACGAGTGAAATAGAGGAAGAGTATATGGAATTTTCTAGAGCAGTGATCTCTTCATAATGTTATAACCTCATATTAGTAAATTAGTGGTTAATCAGGCATATCAACACATTGTTGATATTTTCTCCTTGGATTATCCTTATATGGTGAACTAAGAAAAATATCAGCGCTCTTTTTGGATTTAATTTAAGCACCCATATTTTATTTATGACGTGAAATTACTTATGTAAATTATTGGTTGAATAGTTCTTATCTAATAAGGGAAAACATATTAAAGAAAAAAATAAAAAAAGTTTAATTCTACCTACACCTTGATTCACTCACTCTCTTAGGGTGTCCTAGGTTTCTACATGCTTCCACCTATTACTCTACATATAATTTTTTTCATCTATTTGCCATTTAGTATTAGGTTTTACATCCAAGGGAGACCATTAATTACTCTATATTACCCTACCACTTCTTAAGGAATTAGAATTGAAATTTCTATTTGTGTTAGGGATTGATTGAGAAGGAAGTTTTTCTAAACATTGTTTTTATAATGTGTTTAAGGTATTAATAATCTATCCATACTAGCTTTTTAACTTTTTAAGTTAATATCCATGGGTTATTAAAGTATATTTTTGATAAACTTGGCACACCAAAAACTATCTCAGTAGGTATTTAAGGAATGAATCTTGAATTTTTCCTTGAGATTGATAACATATTGAAGACTGAGATATGGAATATATTCCATTATAATGGTGGAATATGATATGTATATTGATAATTATACTATAATGCTGTCCACTGTGGATATTAGTTTCCCCCATTATATTGGATGTTTGACTACTCCTCGAAACCTTGTCTACTTGGTTGTTGGACTTTTCTTTGGTACAAGATAAAATGCCTTTCTGTGTCTTATACTTAAGGGAAAAAGTATATTAAATTATCTAAAGAATTTAATAATTTTAAAATTTATGGTGATATGGATGTTGATCCACTAACTATGTTTTGTGATAAATTTCTAACAAGGGTGGTTAATTCATCAATTTATTAATTATGTAATGGAAATCTGGAACTCATTACCCATTAAGACCTCTTTTACTAGTCATTTTACTAAAATATTGAAAGCTCTATGTGATATTATCTATCAAATAGTTATCCTAACTTTTATATTTTTCAAAAATAGATCCTCTCAAATTATCATCTTCCAAGGCCCTATTATGGTTTTGATGTCCTTGATACAAGAAGGCCAAGGAATGGTGATAAACTTCGGGTTGATGTGTATAAATAGAAGTGAACATCTTAAACCTCTTCTAATAATCATAAAAAGTATATCCATTGTTTTTTATCCAATTAATTTCCTTCCATAGTTTTTTACTCCTCAAAGATATGAAAAAATTATGAAGAAAACCTTTATAGAGATCATACTAGGTTTTCAAACATTCCAGGTTTCTGGTTATACATCCATTCGTTAGCTATATTCTACAAGTGAATGAATGCCACTTGATTTAATATTTTGAAACTCCTATAGATTTGAAGTAATTTTAGACAATACCATACCCCTTTAGGAGCTTGTGTAGGTATTATCCCACAAAACAATGAAACATAAGAATTATGTAAGTTATTCCATGATTTAACTCAAAGTCTATTTGGTTATTTGGTAATCTCAAATAATTATTTTGATAACTAAAATATGGTTCCCAATAATCCTTGTGATTTCTACTTGATGAAATTTTGAATGGGATAGTAAATAACTCCATATATACTTGATCAATGATCCTTAAGTTTCTATCTCTATATAACAAAGTTTTCTAAACTTTTAGATCAAAACCAAATAGGTGAACGGAACTATATTTTGTGATATAATGAAATAATTTCAAAAAAAAAGAAAAAGAAAAAAAGAGTTGCTAATTTCCTTGAAAAAAATTATAATTTATTAATGTAAATATCATAGGTTAGTCAATATATAAAAAAATAACATAATAAAAATATAGTATATTATATGTCTCAAGTTTTCTCATAAAGAGTAAGAATCCATAGTTTTTTCTTAAAGTGTTTGTGTGTTTAATTGGTAGTGAAAAATCATGGAACCTGGTGTGTGTGTGTGTGTGTGTATCTGAATACAAGAAAGAGAGTGTTTGAAATTAGTTTTGGGAAAATGGTCACACCTAAAATATTCTCTCACACATCCCACTATATCGTAATTTAATAAATAATAATTCTCCTTCTCTCTCTATAATCAAATAAAATATCAACTGATTACCCTCACATGGTGTGTTATACTTAAACAAATAATGGAAATGATCATTGAATCCTTTTCTTCTTCCTATAAAAATGATCAAAGAGTTTTTACCACCCATGAACCAATCCTCACTCTCCTTCACTATATGGGTAATGAAGTAGATCCCAGGAGTAGTGTATGAAATCCAAATATAAAGGAAGGATAATGAATTTAAATACAATAAAAATATGAAATCTACAATTAATTAAAGTAAAAAAACTAAATCCAATAGGTTTGAACATGTAAGATATGAATAATTAAATTTTAAAAGTAATTAATAGGGTAATTGGGGGAATATTCATGGCTTGACCATAGTGGTCTTAGTGTGACATCCCTAGAGATGATACAATAAGAAATAAATAAAGAAGAAAACAATATCTAACCACCATTATATTCTATTTTATTCCTATTTATAAGGATTAATGAATGTTATGGGATACTACCAAATATAGGATGATCTCCCCAAAAGTATATAAATCTTGGTCTCCCCAAACATGGATGGAAATGAATTTCTATTAATACTCAACCAAATTATGTGTTCCCATGATTCCATCAGATTCATTATTCTTCTCTTGAATCATTCACTATCAATGATTTTCATTCATTTTTTTTCTATATTTAGGAAATTCATATGAGAGAAATATTCCATTGAAATCTTGTTCCGTGAATGAGTTCCACATATACTATAAATGATCTCCATGATCATGATTTTTGAGATACCTATGAAAAAAGATGAGGAAAAAGTCATCCATGTTACCAACACTTAGGCATTATCACTACATTATTAAATCTTTTTTGAGAAAGGTGGGAACCATTATATCTGAATTTAATCTTTGATGGACCCTTATGTATCATAAAAATACTCTTACACATTAGTTGTTTCATACCCGTGTTAAGGGGCCTAACTGTAACACCCCACCCCTACCTTATTGTCTTGAGGATACAGTGAGAGTTACTTGGCCTTAAGAGACATTCCCAAGGTGCCAAATGATGGTAATTAATGCCGACGGCATCAAGAAAAAATTGGGCAAACATTTCCCCTTAAGACAAAACCAACCAAACCATCCACTATCAATCAATATACGATTCATGTCAACCAAAACATTGAAGCATGTATTCCTAAAGTACAACCAAGTTGTTTTACAATACAACCCAAAACCAATACAACCAACACCACATCAGAGTAATTTGCAGAAGACTCAAAAAAAGACCCAAATAAATACAACGCACACTCCATGGCTCCACACCAAGCTCCATGCTCCATGGTCCACCCAGACATCACGATGAACCACTAAAGGAGGGTGATGCCTTACCTTTTCCGACATCATGATACACAAAATCTACAAAGACACCAACATTCCAAAGTAGGGGGTGAGTACAACTACTAAAGAGGATTTGTCAAATGACTTCCCTACACATTCCACTAGGATAAACCCGTTCCCACATTTATATAAAGAAATTTATATAAAATAATCACAAGTGAAACCATTACCATAATCCAAACACATCCTCACCAAGACATGTCTACCAAACCAAGAAACCAAGGTAAATACAAATAAACATGCAACAAGCAATTTCATCATTTAGATACTTGCAAAACAATTTCAAACTTTCAAAACAATTCACAAAAAAACAACCAAAACAACCAAACGTTGGAGCTTCCGTCCAACCCGTTCATCCAATCACACCTAGTGGTACTTCCCGACCACAGCCAAATGGTGGAGCTTCCGTCCAACCTGTTCACCCATTCACAACTAGTGGATCTTTCCATCCACTTATCCTTTGATGGTGGCCCTTCCATCCATTATCCATCTCGTTTTTATAGTGGTACTTCTCACCACTTCCACAAAACATTCCAATCAATCCATAAACAAGCATATGACCCACCAAGGTCACAAAAAAATTCAATCAACAAATTCCATCACATACCAATACACTTCAATAAATCATCAATTTATTGAAAATCAATTTCCATGCCAAACCACATTTCAATAAAAACAATAACTTTATTGAAAACTATTTTCCATCAACCATTTCCCCAAATCAATCTCAACAACCCATTTTAAAATATCTATTTTAAAATCCACAACAATATCATTTCAATATAAAACCCCCTCTTTCCCAACCCCCCCCAAAAAAAACATCACCCAAGGGATATCCAATTAATTTCTCACAATAAACCATAATTAATTCAAAGCACAAAAAATTAATTGTAACCAAAACCATTAGCTCTAACCAAGTGGATTAGAGAGAGAATCTACCTACCTTTAGGGTTCCCGAGAAATCGACCCACGAGCAACCACACCTCAAATCCGGCAAATGCACCACCGAAACCTCTCTAGATCCCTTCCCCTAACATTGATAAGCCTTAAAATCATCATCCAAGGAAACCACAACCCTAGATCTACACAAAAAAAGTGTAGATCTAGAAAACCAAGAAAGATAGGGATGTAGATCTAGAGGAAAACACAAGGAAACCAAGAGAAGAAAATTACCTAAGAGAAACCACCGCCATACTGCCTTGAAACCCCTTTAAATCACTTCCAAAACGAGTGGGAGAGCCCCTCCAACCCTTGGGAACCAGAAATCCCGAGTGAGGATCGAGTGGGAGAAATTTTGGAGAGGAATGAGGCAAGCCTGAGTGAACCCGGGTTTTAAAACCCTATTTTTAAGTGGTAGCACTGTTAGCCCGCACGGTTTGGCAAATCGTGTGCTAACCGTGCGCATGGTACTGTCTCTAGGGGGTGGGGGGGGGGGGGGGGGTGTCCGCACGGTTTCATCACACAGTCTGGAAAACCGTTTGTAGGCCATGCGAAGGCTACTGTCTCCCCCTGCACAGTTTCCTAGAGAATTCACACAGTTTCCTCCATCCTTGCTCAAACTGTACTCCCCATGAAAATCCTCCAAACTCATTGAAAACCATTCCAAACTCTCCCAATCTCTTCCCAACTCATCCCATGAACTTTAAACACATAAAAAAGCATAAAAAAGGCCACATACCTCAAACCGGGGGTACTACATTCTCCCCACCATTAGACTTTCTGTCCCCAGAAATTAGTGAACCCACCCTTTGCAGAAAGAGCTTGGGCCACTACTCAACCATCTCTTTCTCCTGCTCCCAAGTCTCCTATTGAATATGACCATGTTTCCTAAAAACATGAACTAAAATGATGATTTTACAATGCAAGAATTTCTCTTGCCTATCCACAACCCGCACTAGCACGTGCACCAACGAAACATCTGGTTCTTGCTCGACATGATCCCATCGAATCACATGGTCACGATCCGGTTGTTACTTTTTCAACTGCGACACATGAAACACATTGTGCACCGCACTGAACCTAGGTGGAAAAGACAAATGATAAGCCACCTCACCAACCCATTAAGTAATTTCAAAAGGTCCAATATACCCCGGAGATAACTTTCCCTGCTTTCCAAACTGACAATGTCCCAACCTAGGAGAGATCCTTAAGAAAACATGATCACTCACCTCGAACGACAACGACTGTCAATGATGATCCACATAGGATTTCTGAAAACTCTAAGCCATCTCTATTTTCTTCCTGAACAACTTTATCTTCTCCGTAGTCTCCTGGACAAGGCTCGGTCCAACTATAGAGGACTCATCTGTTTCCACAAAACATAGTGGAGAATGACATGGCTGCCCGTACAACGCTTCAAACGAAGCCATATGTATAGATGCCTGATAACTGTTATTGTACGAAAAATCAACCAACTACAAGTGATCCTCCCATGAGCCACAAAAATCCATAACACAAGACTACAACATATCCTCCAGATTTTGTATCGTCCTCTCAGATTGACCATCCATCTGAGGGTGATACGCCGTGCTCAATGTCAACTGTGTACCAAGTGCTTGCTTCAAGTATTTCCAGAAACGAGATGTAATCCTCTGATCTCTATCAGATACAATTGAAACTAGAAAACCATGCCTCTTTAACACCTCAAGGATATTGATTTTGGACAGATTCTCCACCGTATTAGATTCAAAAATCAGGATGAAATGGGCCGACTTCGTTAGCCGATCCACTATCACCCAAATGGAATCGTGCATTCTGACCGTTCTTGGGAGACCTGTGACAAAATACATCTCTATTTTCTCCCACTTCCAAATAAGGATTGGTAAAGATAGCAACATTCCTGTTGGCCTCTGATGCTCTACCATGACCTGTTGACAAGTCCAGTATCTTAAAACAAATTTAGCCACACATATTTTCATACCATCCCACCAGAACTGCTCTTTCAAATCGTTATACATTTTCTAAATTCCAGGATGAAAAAACCACCTAGAATGATGATACACCTTGAGAAGATCCTCATGAAAAGAAACTAGAACATCCATTTGATTCCGAAAACACAAAACTCAATCTCCATTCAGTTTCCAACCCTCAATGGTCTCCCCACCATTGAGTTTCTTCCTCATGGTCAAACACTCGGAATTAGATATTTGTGTCACTTTAACCCGGTCAACAATGTCAGGAATTAACAAAACCGGAAAGAAGGCAGTTGTATCACACTGGTCTTCACATTCCAACCGCATGTTAGCTATAACTGACATCAAATGCCACTATTTTTATGCCTATTTCACCACCCGAGCATATGATTTTCTACTTAATACATCCACCACTGAATTTTCTTTACCTGGTGTGTACATTAAGTCAAAATCAAACATCTGGAGATATTCCATCCATCTCCTTTGCCTCAAGTTCAAATCCATTTGTGAGAAAAATGTGCTTCAAGCTCTTAGGGTTTGTATATACTATGAATTTCTCATCGAAGAGATAATGACGCCACAATTTCAAAGCATAGACCACAACTACCAATTCCAAATCAAGAGTTGGGTATTTATTCTCATGCACCCTCAATTGTCGTGAGCCATACACACCCACATGATTCCCTTTCATGAGAAAACACCCCAATCTTGATCCCGATGCATCGCAATACACCACATACACTTTTCCTGGTTCTAGAAAAACCAAGATTGGTACTGATGTAAGGCGGCCCTTTATCTCTTTGAAACACTACTACCACTATTCATTACACTGGAATGGAACATTATTTCTTGTCAAAGCTATCATCGGTAAAGTCAAACATGAAAAATCACAAACAAAACGCTGATAATACCCAGCTAGACCAAGGAAACTCTATATCTCAGAGACATTCTTTGGCAGTTGCCATGAGATAACAGCCTCTATCTTTTTTGGATCCATTAAAACAACCCTTTTAGAAATCACATGGCTAAAAACGAACTTCCTGTATCCAAAAGTCACACTTTGACAATTTGGCATACAACCGATTATCTCTCAAGATCCCTAGCACTGTCGCCAAGGGCTTCTCATGCTCCAACCTTGTCTTTGAATACACTAGAATATCATCAACAAACACCACAACAAATGAATCCAGATATCTCTGAAATATCTGATTCATCAGTGCCATGAATACTGTTGGTGCATTCGTTAGACTAAAGGACATAACCACATATTCATAGTGACCATATCTAATTTTGAAAGATGTTTTAGGAATATTTTTCTTCCTTTCCCAAAATTGATGATATCCTGACCTCAGGTAGATCTTGGAGAACCACTGGGTTCCCCTAAACTGGTCGAACAAATCATCAATTCGTGGAAGTGGATATCTGTTCTTTATCATAACCGGGTTAAGTCAACAATAATCAACATAGAGCCTCAAAGTTCTATCCGCCTTTTCCACAAACAACACCGATGCTACCCATGGGGATGTGCTAGGATGGATAAACCCGTTGTTTTCTAACTCTTCCAACTAGAATATCAATTCCCACAATTCAATAGGTGCCATCCAGTAAGATGGAAGTAAGATAGGGCTGGTCCCCGGAAGGAGATCAATGGTAAACTCCACTTCTCTTACGGGAGGTAACCTAAAGAATTATTCAGGAAAAACATCCATGAACTGATCCAAAACTGCCAGAAGAACACTCTCTCCAACACCAACTACCAATACTAACGAAAACACTGTCATCTGATATGATAATGTGCCCAATGCTGGTGCCAAAAAACCCATTGCACCCTGCCTTTCATGCCTTTCTCCTCTAAAAAGATGTCTAACACCATCATGTGTCGCAAAATCCACTGTCTGCAGATTACAGTTGATATGTGACTTAAACACCACCTGCCAATCTATTCCCAGGATTACATCATACCCATCCATCTCAAGAACTATGAAATTCTAGGTTATCTCAACCTCGCCCACAACAATACTACATGCTCTACACAAGAAGGCTTGACACTCTCTTTGACCTAGAGGAGTTTGATGTTTTAAAACCAAGGGAAACATTTCCACCCTTAAACTCATAAAATTAACCATACGTGAAACAATAAAATAGTGTGAAGCACCCGTATCAAAAAACACTTGCAACAAAGTAGAATTTAAAAGAATAGTACCTCACACTGTGGATGGTCCCGACTGATCATCCACCACAACCTACACAGCTCCGAACAATGCCTTTGTTGCCACACTCTGCTCTTTATTTCTTTGCTGACGTGTCGTGGTATTCCATGAATCATCATGACCCACATTACTATGCTGATGAGGGGTGTGCTTCTGTCCCCGTCCCGTCGAAGCATACGACGTCTACGATCCCTAAGGAGTGTCACGCGCACCCGACCTCTGAGAATTTCGATAATAACGCTACAAATACCCCATCTTCTTACAATTATGACACGCTTGAGGTTTTTCTGTACAATCCCGCTTGATGTGGCTCCTAGAACCACACTAAAAACATCCTGGCTTGCTCTGGGGCTTCGGAGGAAGATTCACTGATCCTGCCATCAGATTATGTGTCATGTCTCTACCATGGGAATAAGTGTCCCTCCTTCGCTTGAACCCAACATTAGAGTTCCCACTATTCCCAATGAGCTCTATTATGCTTCCTCCTCCCGGAGCTACCATCAAATCCCGCACAGCCAACAAGGCAGTATTTACTATCTCCGTATAATCATCTATACACATCACTGCCATCTTTGAACAGATTTCTTTCCTTAACCCTGCTTCAAAGATCCTTTCCTCAAAATACGTGCTACTCAACACCTCAGGTATAATCCTCACTAAGTTTGTAAACATAGCTGCGTACTCCATCATAGACATAAGCTCTTGATTCAAACTGAAGAAATAAGCTGTACAATGAATTCTGAACGTATGTGGGTTGAATTGTTTATTAAACAATTCCTCAAAGCCTTCCCACATCACACCATGGTCCTTCCCCTCTTAGACTACCAACTCCCACCACTGAAGGGAAATATCTTCCAACATATACGTGGCCAACTTCACTTTCAACTCTACCGGTGTTCCCAAGAACTCAAAGATCTTGTTCATTATATTCAACCATTCTTTTGCCCTATCTAGTTGTGAATCACCCCTGAAGATGGGTGGATTCTGTTTTTGACACTGAACCGCATGATCCACATTCCTTGGTTTATCCACTTTGTTTCCACTTTCCACAGCTTGGAAATCCTTCACTATACTCTGCACTAACTGCTGGTTCACCTGAGGCTCAGGTGCAACCATGTTCTCATCGGCCACTTCTGGTTAGTCTCTACGATGCCTAACTGGAGCCATTTCTATAAACAGAAAACAAAAAACCATGAGTCTCACTTCTGTAGACATCACTAAATCCCATTTCAAGTCACATTACACAAAACTATCATAATGAGTCTTTCAACCTTTCCACATTTTCCATGTTTCACCATTTTGAAAACCAAATAATTTTCAAAGTACCAAATTTATTCACATTTAAATTTCACGCATTTGAAAAACCATTTCCCAATTCAGACCATTAATCATTATGCTCAATGAAATATGCATCATAGTGGGAAGTCATTTATACCATGCATGCCATGCTTATCTCATTGGCTACACCCATGAAAATGAGATATCCAATGCCTATAAGTGTCTCCAAAACACTTATGTACCCAACACCTTGGTA
Source organism: Viscum album (assembly GCA_963277665.1). Classification (NCBI taxonomy): domain Eukaryota; kingdom Viridiplantae; phylum Streptophyta; class Magnoliopsida; order Santalales; family Viscaceae; genus Viscum; species Viscum album. The sequence goes on along the minus strand of OY728153.1, from coordinate 1,769,603,136 downwards.
ACATAAACTTCAGCATAAGAGGGTTAGATATGTAATTTTATGAAATACATTACATGTTCCTACATTCCTACACCTTGATACCATCCCGACTCAAGGAATATAGCACAATGAATGTCAACACCAAAACCAATGATCAACACCAATGATCGAACAACTGATCTCACTTGAAAGCTATGGACCAAACAAACTGATACAACTTGTAACACCCCGCCCCTACCTCATTGGCTTGAGGAGGCGATGAGGGTTACTTGTCCTTAAGCAATGTTCCCAAGGTGCCAAAGGCAGGAAATAATTGCCGAGGGATTCGTGAACAATTTGGGGAACAATTTTCCCTTAAGAAAAAATCAACCAAACCATCCACTATCAATCACTATATGATTCATGTCAACCAAAACATTCATGCATGTATTCCCAAAGGACAACCAAGTTGTTCCACAATACAACCCAAAACCAATACAACCAACACAATATCAGAGTACTATGATGAAGACTCAACAAAAGACCCAAAATAATCCAAGACACACTCTATGGCTCCACACCAAGCTCCATGCTCCAATCTCCACCCAGACATCACGATGCACCACTAAAAGAGGGTGATGCCTTACCTTTTCCCATGTAACGGTACACAACATCTGCAAAGACACCAACTTTCCAAAGTAGGGGGTGAGTACAACTACTTAGTAGGATTTTCCCAAATGACTTCCCTACACACGCCACTAGGATAAAACCATTAGAACATATTTACAAAACAATTTATATAAAATAATCACAAGTGAAACCTTTACTATAAGACAAACAAAACCTCAGCAAGACATCTCTCCAAAACCAAGAAACCAAGGGAATTCCAAATAAACGTGCCACAAGCCATTTAATCATTTACAAACTAGCACAACAATTTCCCACTTGTAAAAAAATTCACACGAAAACAACCAAAAAAACCAAACGGTGGAGATTCCGTCCAACCCGTTCAACCAATCACACCTAGTGGTACTTCCCGACCACAACCAAATGGTGGAGCTTCTGTCCAACTCCTTCACCCATTCACAACTAGTGTCTCTTCCTGTCCACTTATCCTTTCATGGTGACCCTTACGTCTACTATTGTAGAGACCTGAAGCCTGACGTACATGGAAATTACATTACTTTTGAGGAATACTTAGTACATAACAAAAACACACATGCAAGGACCGTAATAGTTTAGTGTCTTTGGAAACTTGAAATATAATCTTCTAATCATGGTGAAATATTTTCAACATCTCCCATAAAGATCTTCCTTTTTTTATACCTAAAACCTTTCTTTATATCCTGGGGAAAAGAAAACATAAAAGGGTGAGCTCAATTTCTCAGTAAGGGTAAACAAAAGAAATATCAATCACATCATATTCATAAGAACATAACATTTTGGAAATCTTAACCTGCAAAAGAGATCATAATATCATAACAAGGGATAAATCATAGTGGTGAAATGTAATCCCAATAATCATAACTTAAAACATGAAACTTTGTGGAATACACACATAATCATATATAATCATTTCATAATAGTCAAGACTCATTGCCAAGACTATCTTAGTAGACACCGTCCATTTCTGAACCGAGTTCACTCCTCGTTTCAGTCCTGTTTCACTGAACCGGTATAACCTACCGTTCCAGCCATGTCTATCTCATGAGATATAAAATCATTACCCAATGCATTGGAGGGATATGTAGGTCCCACCCATCTCTTAATGATACCATTCTTATGTGTTCCACAAAATCATAAACCATACATCATAGCATAACCCATGTAATAAAAATGGGAATCTTAAACATCTTGACATCATAAAACAATTCATATAAGATAAAGGAATTCATAAATATAATTCCATCACAACATAATCAAATCAATGTAATAATAGGGATAGAAACAGAACCCTTTATTATCTTATATGGAAAATATTTTTGATAAAACACTTGAACTCCATTCTTCAGGAAAATATCCTTTCTGCTTCAAAAACACTTTTCCTTTCTTAACATGTCGTACAATTCTAAACTAAAAGAAGTTGATTAAAAATAAACTTGAAAACTTGTAAAGTATGCTTCTTGGAAATAATTTTTTAAAAATCCATTCATGTCGTATAAGTTAAAAAAACATTCTTCTCGTACTTTTGTCGGAAAAGTCAAAAAGTACCTCATATGAAAAACGACAAAAGATTCCTTTAATATCTTTTACTAAAAACTCACTGAAGGGTAAAATTGGATTTAAAAAATTGTAGGTGGATGGAAATAATATTACATATTGAGGAAACATGGATGTGGATGATAAAATACAACCCAGTAAATACCAAAGTATATTCAATCTCGGATAAAAATGAGATTGTGATATTTCCCTTACCTTAGGTCCGATATGCTTTGTACGTGTCCGAAACTCCTGTATAATGATTTAAATAATGTCATTGACTTATTCCAGAATCATACTAATTGTTATGATATCATATATGGTTCACTTATGGCTTTATATTACCCGTTCTTTTGTAAATTCCATGTTAAAGAGCGTTTTGGGTAAAATCGTTTCATTTGCCGTTCGTGTTTTGACTTGTAATTATTCATATGATTACTTAGACCATGATTACTTAATTCAAGAATATAAAACATGATTTATATATAATATATATTCAGAATATATATATATAATAGATCAGTAAATGGAAAGAAATACACCGTTCATGGAGACGGTAGACCGTACGTACGCATGAACACTGTTTTCTTTTCCTTATTGAGTTGAATGGAATTTAGTAGATGACATACATATATATACACATAAATACAGAATCATTATTATGTCATATATTTCATTATTAATTATTATATATACTTTATAATCATTCATGAATGGTTAACGTGGAGAATGAATCTCATTGCGTCATGGAGACGGTGGTCCGTAGGTACGCACGAGCGATGATATCATTCTCATGATCGTGGAATTGTATTGGAGTGTATGTATACTATTTCAGAATCAATATAACTTTAAAATAATCATATATAGTTATTATTTACACCATTATACCCATCCAAGTAAGGTGGTGGTGAAAAATATATTTCACCACGGCGTGGAGACGGTATTCCGTAAGTACGCACGCGCGGAGATTTCATTTTCTGTAGGATGCATAGATGGTGAAATAGGGTTGTTTCATACTTATAATAACATATAAGTATATGAGTGATACTGATGTTATTACTTCATAATGAAACAACTAAAGAAGAATCAGCAGAATAATAAATAAAGATGAAAGAATCGGTAATGGAAATTACCCATTTCTTTGAAGCGCCTCTTTGAGACCTCCTCTTAGGGCACTAAAATTGGTATTTGAGGAATACCAGAACCTCTAGGATGTTTCTAGGGAAGTTTAGAATGGAAATTGGCAGGTGTTGGACGTGCTTGAAGGCTCAATGTGTTGTGAGGAAGAGAGGGAGGGGGTGCCCTTTTATAAGGGAGGAGAGGGGCACCTTTAGAACAACTAAAACTATTATTTTATTATAAAGCCAAATTAGGTTTTAAATAGCTCCAAATTGTTTTATTTCTAAGCTAAGGTGGGGATGGGTCTAAATTCTCTCATCCAATAGAATTTAGACAAGTTTAGGTTCCTATTTTAACCTTATCATTTATATTTAACTTTAAGTTAGATAATTTTACTTTTACCGTGTCTTCTTGTTTTCTTACACTATAAGGTTAATAAACTTACTATATCAAGCCAAAAGAACCCCAAGTTGTTTATTATTAATATATATAACCTTATCTAAGTCATTTGGCAGAGCATTAGATTTTTAGGAATTAAATAACAATTAATAATATAATATTTGTTTTAAAACTATTTTATGTCAATTTTGACACTATTTTGTAATTGATTTTTGTGGAACTCATAACAGATTGATTAGTTAGAAAAAATTTAATTAAATCAATAATAACATGTCATATTAACATATAAAATTAGTTTAATTCATTAAAAGTCTTAAATTACATTTATTTGGGTATTTATAACATCAATTGTGTCAATATTTCATTAATAAGACAATTACTACATCATCGTTGTGTCATAATAAATGATAATTATTAAATCCCTAAAAATTCTAAATAAATTTCTATGATGTAGATAATTGTATTAGATTTATGGAGACTATTCATTTTAGAAGTTTCATGTAGTGTATCACTAAATTAAAATTATTATACTTATAAGATTTAAGAAAGTGACATGTTGTCACATTCTTTGGTTTTAATAATAATTAAATTATTTTCATCGACAAAAGTCCATTAAATGAATCTAATCCGACCCTTAGGTGATATGGGTCGACCTTTAGTCATCCAATATGATTTTTACATGTGTTAGGGTAATTTTATAATATTATATTTACCCTTAATTACCCGATTTACCTTTAACTATGGTAAATAAAATTTACCGTAGTTACTATTCATAATTCCCAAAAATAAAAAGTAGCTTATTAACATAATTTGGATCCACTGATTCTAAATATGGAATCCATTTTTCAAATTCAATACACAAAAAGTTTCCGAAATTAAATTAAAATTAATCCCGTTGTCGAAAGAAAACGGGTTTTTCTTTAAAACATTGGAAAAGATTGAATTGATTTATCCTACGAATTCAAGGTAGAATCAATGCTAATTACATACATTATATTGAATGGAAAAATATATTCTATTTATACTTTAAAACCATTCAATATTATAATTTAACCATATAAATTATTGCGATGAAAAAATTTGCTTTTAATTAAAATATAGCGTGCTTTTACTATTCATCAAAATATGAAAGTTACCAGAATGATATGAAAATTTATCCAAACTAAATTTTAATTTAATGATTACAAAGAAGAATTTTATTTTGTCAATTTAAACTTATAAACATGTCAAAAACTAGATTTAAAGTGGGTGCTCCATCAAAAGGCGGCAAAACTGCATTTTTTGAAAAATACTTATTTTACCCGAAAAATTTATTTTGTTCTTATATCATGTTTTAGAAAATGTGTAAGATGAATAATAATGTTATAAGATTAAAAATTTTGTTAATGATATTCATAACTTCTAGTTCATAATAATATTATAACAATATATCGTTGTTTAGTAAAACCCGGTATTGCGTACAACACACGCTATTGAGGAAGGTCGCGATTGCGTGTAATGCAAGTCAAGTCAGGGTTGCGTGCTGTGAAAGAATCCTTCGTTGTTTCATATAACATAGTCCAACCATATTTCATTTATACATTGAATATATATATATATATATACTCAATGTTGCGTAGAATAATTATTATCAAAATTGTGTGTAACACGATCCAAAAATAGTGTTGCGTATACTGCAAGCTAATACGGTGTATAGCACAAGGTAATCTTGGTGTAGCATACAACACAAGACATTAACGAAATTAAAAGAATATTTTTCATAAAATCTCGGGGTGTTACATTCTACCCCCCTTAAAATGAATTTCACCCTCGAAATTCGTCGGGGTATAAATAGTTTACTATTCGAAAGTTTCTTTAATAGAAACCCACATCGTAAAAAGGAATACCAAAATGAATATTTAAAAACAAAAGTATGAAACATAATGGTTACCCAAATAAACTAATCACTGGGTTTCCAGATAGGTGAAAATATGGATATGGAAGAGAAATCTAACCATCATGTTCTGATGGAGAGTGGTAAAGAACATGGCTATGGAAAAGCTAGCAATCAAAAAGACATAAATTTGTGACGATCTAAGGTACCATCTGATTCATTAGATATAAGAGCACTTAGGACAACATTTTTGATTTTCAAGATCATTTCCCTAAAGTTGATGAAATTGGAATTAGAAGAAATAATTTCGTGATTTTGGTAGTCTCACCGTTTGTCGTTCTTTGGACAATTTCCACTTCATCTCTTAAAGAAATGAAGTTGAATTTGTCATTCGTGATGTGTTAGCAGATCATGTGATAGAATGATAGGTCATTCCGTCTGTCTCAAATAAAAGGTTAGAAAAGTTATCAAAAAATACATAAGTCCATCTATAGTGAGATTAATCATATATAGTTCCTAAAATGGTCTTATACTTCATATATCATACTGCTTAATATAATAAAACTAGTTTCTACTAAACAGGGACTTCCTATAGGCCAGTGGTAGGCGATAAAGTCCAGTCGCACTTCGGTTGTGGGTTCAATTCCCACAGCCTTGTCCGACGCGATGGGCTGTCACCTGTCCTGCAGGTTTTCCTTTTTCTAAAGCTATATTACTATAACATCCCATCAAAAATATCAAAAAAGTTTTATCCTTCAACAATACTAACTTATGTCCAACATAATCTATTCCAATATTTAAGCTTATCTAAAATACTTTGGTCCAAGCTCATAGTTTAAATAAAATGATCACGTGAATGCCATCATTTATCCCCCATATATCATAAGATATATCTTGTTGGTCAAATTACAAACATGTGAATACCTTAATCATGTATTCTCTTGAAGAATGAATACCCATTAAACCTTAGTGAAAACATGAATGCAGTCAAAAGTTAACTCTTTCCACATACCAAAATCCAAAAATTCTATATACTCAAACCATGATATAACCTTCTCTTTATATCAGTCATGAGCTCATGAATACTATCAAACATTTAATTTTCTCCTTATCCCTTCATTATGCGCATATCATCTACATTCCAAAAATATGTGAATAACCTTTCATGGATACTGGTACCATTAATCATACACTTTCAAAACTCAAGGAAAGACAACAGTGTAACAATCCTTAGATGTCCCTTTATTCCATAGTACCATGAGATTACTTATACAACATTACACATGATAAACATGTAATCATTCCACTACATTCTTAAACCATTGACCGAGATTCAACAATTCTTTCATCACACATATCATTTGTAGTCTCTTCATCATCATCAACATAAATACTACCCATACGACCATACTGATTCTCTTCATGAGACTTTCCATTAGGGAATTGGTTTGCATAATGCCTATACATTCCACATTTAAAACATTTAACCATTCTTGATTTCATAGAAATACCATTATCCTCATCACTGGTGTTAACTGAACCTTTTACTTTGCACTTGTCGGCTTTGTGTCCTTCTTTTCCACACCCAAAGCATCTTCCAGTTCCTTTGAAACATTATCCCTGATGCTTCTTCCCACACTATTTACATTAGGGAAATTGAACTTTCATTCCTCTATGATCATCATGAAACTCCATCTTTCTCTTATTATATGAGTCGGGAAACTTACCAAAGTTGATATTATTGATTACATTATGAGATTTCTGATTAGGCATAATAACGATGTTTGGACTTCCAGATCCCGTTTCATTTGGTTTCTCATGAAGAAAATCATTCCATTGTCTATCATATCTTCCATTATCATGAATCTTCCTGTTTCCATCCATTTTCTAAAACCCAAAAAGAATAGTGTGAGAGGAAAAAATTATGCTAGGGAAAACAACATAGTAAAGGGGGAGCACCCTAAATATCTAACATCTTAGGTTAAATTGTATGATCGTTACCGTAGTTCTAGGACTATATATTATACGCATACTTATCCTTAGGGACATCCCTAGACATACCTTAGAAATATCTCTAGGGATCTTACTAACGTTTTCGCATCCTAGTTTCCAAAGGATGACTAAAACTTTCCTCTGATACCAACGTAGAGACCCGAAGCCAGATGTACATGGACATTACATTACTTTTGCGGAATACTTAGTACATAACAAAAACACACACGCAAGGACTGTAATAGTTTAGTGGCTTTGGAAACTCGGAATATAATCTTCTAATCATGGTGAAAGATCTTCAACATCTCCCATAAAGATATTACTTTTTTTTATACCTAAAACCTTTCTTTATATCCTGGGGAAAAGAAAACATAAAAGGGTGAGCTCAAATGCTCAGTAAGGGTAAACAAAAGAAATATCAATCACATAATATTCATAAGAACATAAAATTTTGGAAATCTTAACCTGCAAAAGAGATCATAATATCATAACATGGGATAAATCATAGTGGTGAAATGTAATCCCAATAATCATAACATAAAACATGAAACTTTGTGGAATACACAAATAATCATATAGAATCATTTCTTATTAGTCAAGACTCATTGCCAAGACTATCTCAGTGGACAAAGTCCATTTCTGAACAGAGTTCACTCGTCGTTTCAGTCCTGTTTCACTGAACCGGTATAACCTACCGTTCTAGCCATGTCTATCTCATGAGATATAAAATCATTACCCAATTAATTGGAGGGAGATATAGGTCCCACCCATATCTTAATGATACCATTCTTATGTGTGCCACAAAATCATAAACCATACATCATAGCATAACCCATGTAATAAAAATGGGAATCTTAAACATCGTGACATCATTAAACAATTCATATAAGATAAAGGAATTAATAAATATAATTACATCACAACATAATCAAATCAATTTAATAATAGGGATAGAAACAGAACTCTTTATTATCTTAGATGGAAAATAATTTTGATAAAACACTTGAACTCCATTCTTGAGGAAAATATCCTTTCTTCTTCAAAAACACTTTTCCTTTCTTAACATGTCGTACAATTCTAAACATAAAGAAGTTGATTAAAAATAAACTTGTAAAATTTTAAAGGATTATTCTTGGAAATAATGTTTTAAAAATCCATTCATGTCGTAAAAGTTAAAAAAACATTCTTCTCGTACTTTTGTCAGAAAAGTCAAAAAGTACCTCGTTTGAAAAATGACAAAAGATTCCTTTCATATCATTTACTAAAAACTCACAGAAGGGTAAAATTGGATTTAAACAATTGTAGGTGGATGGAAATAATATTACATATTGAGTAAACATGGATGTGGATGATAAAATACACCCCAGTAAATACCAAAGTATAAACAATCTCGGATAAAAATGAGATTGTGATATTTCCCTTACCTTAGGTCTGATATGCCTTGTACGTGTCCGAACCTCCTGTATAATGATTTAAATAATGTCATTGACTTATTCCAGAATCATACTCATTGTTATGATATCATATATAGTTCACTTATGGCTTTATATTACCCGTTCTTTTGTAAATTCCATGTTAAAGAGCGTTTTGGGTAAAATCGTTTCATTTGTTGTCCGTGTTTTGAGTTGTAATTATTCATATGATTACTTAGATAATGATTAACTAATTCCAGAATATAAAACATGATTTATATATAATATATTTTCAGAATATATATATATATATAATAGATCAGTAAATGGAAAGAAATACACCATTCATGGAGACGGTAGACCGTACGTACGCATGAATGCTGTTTTCTTTTCCTTATTGAGTTGAATGGAATTTAGTAGATGACATACATATATATACACATAAATCCAGAATCATTATTATGTCATATATTTCATTATTAATTATTATATATACTTTATAATCATTCATGAATGGTTAACATGGAGAATGAATCTCATCGCATCGTGGAGACGGTAGTCCGTACGTACGCACGAGCGATGATATCGTTCTCATGATCGTAGAATTGTATTGGAGTGTATTTATACTATTTAAGAATCAATATCAATTTAAAATAATCATATATAGTTATTATTTATATCATTATACCCATCCAAGTAAGGTGGTGGTGGAAAATAGATTTCACCATGGCGTGGAGACGGTATTCCGTACGTACGCACGCGCGAAGATTTCGTTTTCCGTAGGATGCATAGATGGTGAAATAGGGTTGTTTCATACATATAATAACATATAAGTATATGAGTGATACTTATGTTATTACTTCATAATGAAACAACTAAAGAAGAAGAAGTGGAAGAAGAAATAAAGATGAAAGAATCGGTAACGGAAATTACCTCTTCTTTGAAGCGCCTCTTTGAGACCTCCTCTTAGGTCACTAAAATTGGTCTTTGAGGAAGACCAGAACCTCTAAGATGTTTCTAGGGAAGTGTAGAAGGTAAATTGTCCGGGTTTGGCCAATCTTGAAGGCTCAAAGTGTTGTGAGGAAGAGAGGGAGGGGGTGCCCTTTTATAAGGGAGGAGAGGGGCACCTTTGGAATAACTAAACATATTATTTTATTATAAAGCCAAATTCGGTTTTAAATAGCTCCAAATTGATTATTTCGAAGTTAAGGTGGGGATGGGTAGAAACCCTCTCATCCAATAGAATTTAGACAAGTTTAGGTTCCTATTTTAACCTTATCATTTATATTTAACTTTAAGTTAGATAATTTTACTTTTACTGTGTCTTCTTGTTTTCTTACACTATAAGGTTACTAAACTTACTATATCAAGCCAAACGTACCCCAAGTTATTAATTATTAATATATATAACCTTATCTAAGTCATTTGGCCTAACCTTGGATTTTTAGGAATAAAATATCAATTAATAATATAATATTTGTTTCAAAAACTATTTTATGTCAATTTTGACACTATTTAGTAAATGATTTTTGTGAAACTCATAACAGACTGATTAGTTAGAAAAAAGTTAATTAAATCAATAATAACATGTCATATTAACATATAAAATTAGTTTAATTCATAAAAAGTCTTAAATTACATTTATTTGGGTATTTATAACATCAATTGTGTCAATATTTCATTAATAAGACAATTACTGCATCATCTTTGTGTCATAATAAATGATAATTATTTAATCCCAAAAAATTCTAAATAAATTTCTATGATGTATATAATTCTATTATATTTCTGGAGACTATTAAGTTTTGAAGTTTCATGAAGTGTATCACTAAATTAAAATTATTATACTTATAAGATTTAAGAAAGTGACATGTTGTCACATTCTTTGGTTTTAATAATAATTAAATTATTTTCATCGAAAAAATTCCATTAAATGAATATAATCCGACACTTAGGTGATATGGGTAGACTTTTAGTCATCAAATAGGATTTTTACATGTTTTAGGGTAATTTTATAATATTATATTTACCCTTAATTACCCGATTTACCTTTAACTATGGTAAATAAAATTTACCATAGTTACTATTCATAATTCCCAAAAAGAAAAAGTAGCATATTAACATAATTTGGATCCACTGATTCTAAATATGGAATCCATTTTTCCAAATTCAATACACAAAAGTTGAAGGAATTAAATTAAAATTAATCCCATTGTCAAAAGAAAACATGTTTTTCTTTAATAATTGCAAAAGATTGAATTGATTTATCCTACGAATTCAAGGTAGAATCAATGCTAATGACATAAATTATATTAAATGGTAAAAATATATTATATTTATACTTTAAAACCATTCAATATTATAATTTAACCATATAAATTATTGCGATGAAAAAAGTTGTTTTTAATTAATATATAGCGTGTTTTTACTATTCATCAAAATATGAAAGTTACCAGAATGATATGAAAATTTATCCAAAGTAAATTTTAATTTCATGATTCCAAAGAAGAATTTTATTTTGTCAATTTGAACTTATAAACATGTCAAAACTAGATTTAAAGTGGGTGCTCCATCAAAAGGCGGCAAAACTGCATTTTTTGAAAATTACTTATTTTACCCGAAAAATTTATTTTGTTCTTATACCATGTTTTAGAAAATGCGTAAGGCGAATAATAATGTTATAAGATTCAAATTTTTTTTAATTTCATTCATAACGGCTAGTTCATAATAATATTATAATAATATAGCGTTGTTTAGTAAAACCCGATATTGCGTACAACACACGCTATCGAGGAAGGTCGCGATTGCGTGTAATGCAAGTCAAGTCAGGGTTGCATGTTGTGCAAGAATCCTTCATTGTTTCGTATAACATAATCCAACCATATTTCATTTATACATTGAATATATATATATATATACTCAATGTTGCGTAGAATAACTATTATCAAAATTGTGTGTAACACGATCCAAAAATAGTGTTGCGTATACTGCAAGCTAATGTGGTGTATAGTGCAAGGTAATCTTGGTGTAACATACAACAAAAGACATTAATGAAATTAAAAAAATATTTTTCATAAAATCTCGGGGTGTTACAAGTATCCATCCCCTTTTTATAGTGGTACTTCTTTCCACTTCTACACAACATTCCCATCAATCCATAAACAAGAATATACCCACCAAGGTCACAACAACATGCAACCAACCAATTCCATTGCATACCAATCCACTTCAATAAATCTCCCATTTATTGAAAACAAATGTCCATGCCAAACCACATTTCAATAAAAAAAAATCTTTATTGAAAACCATTTTCCATAAAAAAAATTCCCAAATAAATCTCAACAACCCATTTTAAAATCTCTATTTTAAAGTCCACAACAATAGCATTTCACCATAAAACCCCCTTTTCCCAAAAACCCCCCAAAATAGCACCCAAGGGATATCCAATCAATTTTTCACATCAAAACACAATTAATTCAAAGCACAAAAAATTAATTGTAACCAAAACCATTAGCTATAACCAAGTGGAGTCGAGATAGAAGCCACCTACCTTTAGGGTTCCTAAGAAATCGACCCATAAGAAACTGCACCTCAAATCCAAAGAACCCACCACCAAAACATCTCTAGATCCCTTACCCTAACATTAAAATGACTTAAGATCATCATCCAAGGCAACCAAAACCCTATATCTACACACAAAAAGTGTAGATCTAGAAAACCTAGAAAGAGAGGGATGTGGATCTAGATGAAAACACAAGGAAACCAAGAGGAGAGACTTACCTGGGAGAAACCACCCTCAAACCGCCTTGAAACCCCTTTGAATCGTTTCTAAAATGAGTGGGAGAGCCCCTCCAACCGTTGAGAACCGGAAATCCCGAGCAAGGCTCGAGTGGGAGAATGTTTGGAGAGGAATGAGGCAAGCCTGAGTGAACCCGGGTTTTAAAACCCTATTTTTATGTAGCCACACAGTTAGCCCGCATGGTTTGGAAAACCGTGCGCTAACCGTGCACACACTACTGTCTTGGGAGGGGGGGTCTTCACAGTTTCCTCGTACTATCTGGAAAACCGTGCGTAGGCCATGTGAAGGCTACTGTCCCCCCTGCACGGTTTCTTAGAGCATCTGCACGGTTTCCTCTAACCATTCTCAAACCATGCTCTGCATTCAAAGACTCCAAACTCATTCAAAACCATTCCAAACTCTACCAACCTCTTCCCAACTCATCCAATGCACTTTAAACACATAAAAAAGCATAAACAAATGCCACATACCTCAAACTGGGGGTACTACACTAAAATTTATGTATCTCTTAGGCTACGAGGATGAGTCTTAAATATCTACCAACTTCACTTACCAGGAAAAGGGAATGACCTTTAAGTATCTCTTAGGACATAGAAATGAATCTCATGTGTTTATCTACCATGGTAATTCATTTTTAAGTGAGTAAATTTTGATTTAATATTACATGAGTCACTCTAGATGTTCTTATGTGAGATTGTTGACACATGGGGATTGATTCATGTGTGATCCCCCTTCTTTATATGATGTGACTACTTTGATTTAATATGAAGTGATCCCTTTGGTGTGATTGATTAATATGAAAAGAAACTTACCAGGACCATTTAATATGGTGTATCTCCTTCACCATGATATTTTCACTTAATACAAGACAACATTCAATATTTTTTATATAGTTGTAGAGATTATTAATTCATACATAAGTCTCAACTCTTTTATATGGAACTACTATGTGAAGTTAATAACATGTGAGGTGGCCTAGTCATAGGATGATTCAAATATTGCTCCCTCTGACCAAGATGAATCTTACACACCCACTCAGTTAATTCTATTTAACGATATCATGTGGTAAGTATAACTTATGCACGTCCTATTTTAATGTTTAATTCTACAAGAGGTACTCTTTGGTTCATTTCACCTTACAAAGATAAATATATTTCTAGTTAATCACACATGGGAATCCATAATTACCTTTAATCACTGAAAAAACCTAAAGTTCAATAATAAATCACATTTTAAGTAAAACCAACATACAAATTAATTTAAAAAAAGACGCGATGAATAATAATTATGAATAGTAATCCAATTTGAAATAAATTCCAAAATCAGTGGGAAAGATAAGAGTAAATCCATTTATTTATAATTAAAGGAAAATAAAGGTAAAAACTCTATAAAATCATAAAATAAAATTTAAAAAATATTTTATTGGTCAATTACTTATGCATAGATCTTCCACACACCGTCCCAAGGATTCTAATGTAATAAAAATGTAGGTGAGGTATCGATTATATAATTTAATTGACCTGACATAACCCACATTAGTCCCACCTAGGTCAACATTTAAATGAGTGTGCCACCCCAAACCCAGATCTGATAGTCTAGAGGCTATTGACTAGAACCAAATAGGTATATCATACAATATGAGTGGCCTTTTAATTTAACAACCATCAATAGTTGAATATATCAAATGTATAAAATAACTAGAAACACCAGTTATATATATTAATAAATGAACTATAGACAACACATGCAAATGACATCACATAGTGAGTACATCACCACATGAAAACAACACCATAAGAACATTACACATGATGTCTTTGAACCTACTAGATAATGACTAAGGGATAACTCCTCCATACTCTAAGGACTCCTAGATTTGTGTTTTACTACAATCGTCACCATCACTATCATGAACCACCAAGTTCTACTAAGAGTTATTAAGTGTCAGCTCTGAACAAGCTACACCAGCTTTACATCCACCCAGACCATCTTTGAAATGTGTATTGTCTGCATATACATAACATGGGTTAGTATAAACATTCTTAGTAGGAACTAAAACCACAAAGGAATGAAAAAAATGTTATTAGAAAACCTCATAAAATAAAGGTAACTAGAATGATGAAAAAGAAACAATCTAGATATTCTTTAAAACTAGAAGTATTAGGGTTATTGAGAAGTCCCAATCATTATAGTGTCAATCCTTAAAGGTTTGTACCTCAATAAAAACTAGGTATTCTCATAGTATTGAAAGGATCAGAAAGTCTAAATTCAATAGACCAACTATAGGTGACATCTTGAAGGAAACCAAGGGGCACATGAAATGTCAAAAGGCTCCAGTTATCCAAACCGAACAAGATTTATAACACCAACATTGGCACTAGAAACCATAAAGAGATACCCCCACATCATTGAATCATGTGTTCTAGTCGAGAGAGTACTACTCCATAACATCCATAATTATTGTGATATTATTTTATAAACACACTATTGGGGATGATATATAGAAGTGTTTCCCAACTCACACAACCTAATTATATATAGATCAAACCCAAAAAGCTTCCCAACATCATATCACAGTAGCCTTAATAAAGTATAAAGGTTGTTAATAGGAGTAAAAAACCCTGATTGAGGAACTATGCCTTATTGAGTAGTGCCTTCCATATAAGGGAGTAATTAACTCCATGGAAAAAGTACTCACTTCTAGAATATACAGAATACATGGTTATCATTGGTCAGTTAAGTTTTTCTAAAACCTAAATAAATACTGTAAGTAGTCATAATTGAGTTATATCCTAGAGAGGTAGACTCCTCAGTGTTTTATAATTTTGTGTGTGATTCGAGTGGCAATGGAAACATCGAAACAATCATGTTTGTTTGTATTTTAGTGTAAGTAAAAGAGTTATTGAAATAAGTTTTGAAATAGTGGTATCAACTCATATATTACCACATCGAACATGATAAATCATAAATCACTACAAAGTGCCTCTCATAATCTCTCTATAATTAGTTATAACCTCAATTTATTACGCTCATTTTGTGTGTTCATATTAAAAAAAATTATATGATCACTTAATCCTTTATTTTTTCCTAGACAAGTGATTAATGAAATTTAATCACTCTAAAACCAATCCCCATTCCCCTAAAACATATTTTTGATAAATAATATATAAATGGTAGTATTTGAAAACCAAAAATAAGGGAAGGAAGATGAATTGAAATAAAATAAACAATTAAATTATCATATTTTATATAGTAAACAACCCAATCTTGAAAAGTGGAATAAGGGAAAATCTAATAATTTAATTTTAGAATTCAATAGCAGGGGTGGATGAAATATACAAAGATCAACCAAAATGTTCCAAGTGTTCTATCACTAGAAACATAATAATAAAAAATAAATAAAGAAGAAAAAAAATAAAAACTACATTATAGTGAGTTTTATTCTCTTTTATAAGGATGACTGAATATTTAATAACATTTTTAATGTTGATGCGATATTATCAGAATTTGGTAAAGCTTAGTCTCTTCCACATGGATGGAATTAACTTCCACTAAATTCTCCAAAAAATTCCATGTTTCTTCATGCTATTAGATTCTTTCTCTTTCTCTTGGATCGTACACCATCCATCAGTTTTCATTCTTTATTTATTTATTTATCAATGAGATTTTAATGAAATATTATCTGGATCTCCTCATGCATCAATTGAACTCCGTGTGTTTCACAACCTGTCCCCTGGGTCCCATGCCATGACTACCCCAAGCCTGCCTTCCATAGGCTAGGGGCTGGTGACTAGCACCAAAAGGTGTGTTCCCTAAAAAAACGGGAAGACATTGCCTTTTTAAAATGTTAACTCACACAACTAAGAACAAAGTAGGATACAAGAAAAAAGTAACCTATAATGTAAACAAGGTGTGTACATAAAGTAAAGGGGCTAGAATACAAGACCAACTGAAAAGAACAAGTAAAACTAGAGAGTAAAAGTAAACTGAAAATTACAAGTATAACTGAAAAAAACTCCTGTGAACACCCGCCAAGGATACTACTAGAAGGGCAGGTACAACTCTCGAACAATCATCTCTGCAGTATGCCTCGTCTAATGTCCACCTCCGAGCTACATCCAATCCTAGTACTCTTATCCTAAGTCAGCACTATTCATCATCTGCACTAGACACAATAAGGTGCGGGCACAACCCATGCAGGGGTGAGTATAAAGATACTCTGTAGGGACCCTGGGAACCTTGAAGGTCTCAAAAAATCCAAAAAGGATAAACCAAAAAGCATGAAAATAAATGAAAACACTACTTAGGTATATTCCCAAATATATACCTAGGTTTTCTGGTATACCCATCTCAATCATGAGGAAACACATGGCCCAACTCAAAGCCCAAAGCTCAACTGTTCCACGAATGAAGAAATACCACAAAGGTGAGTACCACAAAGGTAGTACCACATAGGTAAAGCCACACAAAAAAATACCACAAAGGCATCATCATAGAAAATTGTACAACAAAGATAAGGACTCAGCTCACACCAAGTATAACTTAGGTATGGTGGTAATGATGATTAGATGTAACTACTAAATCATCTTACTATGTTGAGAGGTAGACCCACGTAGGTTCCTAAATCATCATACCCACGTAGGATCCTAGTACAGTAGAACCATGTAGGATCCTATAGTAGTCCCATGTGGATTCCTAGGGCCGATCCTTGTAGGACCCTAAAACACAGACCCACATAGGATCCCAAAGCACAAACCCACATATGACCCCTTTCTTATGTTACAGCCAGCCACCGGGTTCCCACACTAAGCTCGCTTGATTCCGGGAGTGCCCGCTCCTCAAGCCATAGGTTGAAATTTCAACTACCACAAATTACCATAAAAAAGTATCCCAAAGGACTGCTACGTAATAGGGGTCTCAACACAATAGACAGTTTCTCAATCAGACCCCCGGTCTGAAGTTATTAGCCTTTAAGTCCTGAGGGCCCGATTGGATTCATGTTCGATCCAACCCATCCATACCCCAACTTTATCCAAAACTCAAGTGAGGTATAGTAAAATGACCATCTCTATCTAAGGTTTCTGGTGCCATAGACGGTTTGTCAAATAGACACCCATAGGTCAATTTATAACCAAAAGAGTGAAAAGGGGTCCAAGATGGTCCGGGTTCGGTCCGACCCGGCCGACCCGACCAACTTCGGGTCGACCCGGGTCCGGCCCAGGGTTCGGCCCGGCCCGCGCTGGGCGGTGCGCAGCTGGCCCACAGGTGGGTGGCCCCGTGGTGGGGTCCACCCTAGCCACCACCCATGGGGAGGCACCCCCTGGGTACCCCGAACGGCTGGGTTGTTCTGGTTGGGTAGCAGACCAGTCAACAGCACATGGCTCTGGCAGTTGGAACGCGGGACCCTGGGTCCTTCTCGGCTGCTCGGCTGGCTGGACAACTAACCCTCCTTTGCTGTGCGGTCGTGCGCCACACCCCCACCAGTGGCAGGTAGCGAGCCAGCCGTCCTCCTTCGTCGTCACAGCCTCGTGTCGTGGCTCTTGCACGACCGGCGGTGCGGTAGCGCACCACCACGCCCTTCCTGCAGTTGGCTGTGCAACGACCGCTGCCCTTATTCGCCACAGCCGACAGGCCGTGGCCCTTCTCTAGTGGCGCGGTCGTGCCGTTGAAGTCATCACGGATGAACGGAGTGCTGGCTGCCGCTCTCAACCCCCACTAGTGCCGGTCACCGGCACGGTTGTCAGTGACATTCCCTAGGTCACTGGTCGTGCCCCGGTGGCCCGTTCTTCATCACAAAGACTTCCACACACAACTAGGAATGTCACCATCGATTCAAGACCATCATAAACCAAAAAGGTTGTGGAAAGGTGGGGCTATGTTCGTTTTTCCTGTACCCTCCGTGTTAGAACAGTAGCAAGTGGATTAATTGTTCTTAAATCTAGAAGATTGACAAGAACTGGGTAAGGGGTATTTAAAACAACATTACCTACATCAATTTCTCATTGATGTTGGTGAGGAGAGGAAGGGACATACGTCGGTTCGTCGTTGTTGAAGATGTTCCTCGTTGGGGATCCTTTAATAGAGTTCATCATTGGAGAAAGTGTTCTTCGTTGGAGAGACTGTTTCTCACTAATTCTCCCAAGCTCTCTTTTTCAGAAAAATTCCCCAACCAAGAGTTGAAATTCAAAATTAATAAGTTTAAGTTTATTAATTAAACTAATTGAGTTGGCACATCAATTTGAGGGGAAACCAAGAGTTACCTCCCCTTAAATGGGGAGTTCCAGGGTTGTTTGTTCCCCACCATTGAATTAAAATTGGGAGTTCGCAACATCGGGTGGTCCCCACCACCAAAAATCAAATTGGAAGTATTTAATATCAGAAATAAAATAAAGATACTTTATTTTATTTTCTCCCACGAAAAGCACAAAAACTAACTTTCACCCTCAACATACTATAGTCAAAGTGAAGGTCTCCATAAGCGATTATTGGCACTGCGAGTTCAACGGTGTCCTTGGATTTCAATTTAGATCACCAGTTAAAAAGTTACAAAAACCCTCTCTCACATTTACTGAACGTGCCTGATTTTTTTTCGTAAATTCATTTAGGGCACACCAGACCTCAGAATCATTTACCGTTAATTTTTGCGGACTCGTAATATTCCCATATAATTTAAAAAAATTACATGGAAAATTCGAGTCATTACAATGTGTATTGGAGATGATGTCCATATTCATGATTCTTTGAGATTACTTTGAATTCATGTTAGTAAAAGTTTATTCCAAGTCAATAAAAGAAATCTAGGTATTAGAAGTGATTTTTTTGGTATATTCTATTTATTTATACATTTCTAAATGATTTGGAATGGTTTCTGAATCCTTAACATTTAGTGCTTTTTGAAATTCAAACCTAATGTTTTTTATTAGAGGAAGTTCATAAACAATGAAATTGAATCATTATTCAATGGGTGATTAAATTTATGAAAAAATATATATTTTGATATAGATAAAAAATTATGCTACTAAATGTAAAATATGTTATATTTTTCACCATATATAGTAGTGTTTAAATAATCAATATTTATTTTTATGACAATTTTTCAGATTCCAGATAAATTGAGAATAGTTTTTCTATAGCTAACAATAGTTGTAATGATCAATTATAATGTACATGGTGATTTACCCAAATTATAAGTGGTTTAAAGACCCACTAACAATAAATAAAAACTAAAAAAATGGGTTCCTACAATTTAAGCCGTTATATATGAATGAAAATATGCAATTTCTATAATTATGAAAATATAAACTTGTACAAGGAGAGTTACTAAAATAGTATAACAACAATATATATAATGATCATTATAAAAAATTTAAAAAATTAGAGTATTATATATATATATATATATATATATATTAGAATTAGTCCTATGGTCATGAAATTACCCCATCATTACATAAATAATTTTTTTAACCAAGGGATACATAGGAATAAAAAAATTCAACACATTAAAAAGTTTCTGACATTGCATCTATGTATGTAACACCCCGCCCCTACCTCATTGGTTTGACGAGGGGGTGAGGGCTACTTGGCCTTAACCAACGTTCCCAAGAAGCCAAAGGCTGGAAATAAATTCCGAGGGCTTCAAGATCAAATTGGGGAATGATTTTCCCTTACTATAAAACTAAACAAACAATCCACGACTATATGATGCATGTCAAATAAATTACCCAACCATGCATTCCCAAAAGATAGCCCAGTTGTTCCACAACACAACTCAAAACCATTACAACCAGACATGTCCACACAACATCAGAGTACACTGCAGAAACTAATCAACCAAACACCACAAGCCATGACACCACCATAGCTTCACACCAAGCTCCAAGCTCCAATCTCCACCAAGGTATCACAATGATCCACTAAATGAAGGTGATGCCTTACCGTTTCCCACGTCATGATACAAAAATCAGCAAAGACACAAACGTGCCAAAGCAAGGGGTGAGTACTAAAACTCAGTAGGTTTTCCCCAAATTACTTCCCTACACACACCACTTGGATAGAACCATTAGAACATTTATATAAAACATTTTATATAAAATAAATCACAAGTGAAACCATTTTCATAAGACAAACTTTCCCTTACCGAGCCATCACATCCAACACAAGAAACCAAGGGAAAGCCAACCTAACATGCCAAAATCCATCTCATCATTTACAGATTATCACATCAATTCCATCTCAAAGCAATGCACAACAAGAAAACCATAACAACCAAATGGTGGAGCTTCCGTCCAACCCGTTCACCCATTCACACTTTAGTGGCACTTCCCATCCACTTACCATTGATTGTGGCCCTTCAGTCCACTATCCATCCCCTTTTTACAGTGGTACTTCTCGCAACTTCCACAAAACATTTTTACAAGACAAATCAATCATATAACCCACCGAGGTCACAAAATCATGAAATCAACCCACTCTATTTCATATTAATCCACTTCAATAAATCACCCATTTATTTAAAATCATTTTCCATGCCAAACAACATTTCAATAAAACAACTTATTTATTGAAAACCATTTCATTAAATCATTTTCACAAATCAACCATAGCATTCCATTTTAAAATCTCCATTTTAAAATCAACAACAAAAGCATTTCACCATAAAACCCCCTTTTCCCCAAAAATCCCCAAATGGATCTTCAACCAACTTTTCACATAAAAAAAATTAATTTCAATCCAACCAAATTAATTGTAACCAAAAACCACTCGCTCTAACCAAGTGGAGTCGAGTGAGAAGCCACCTACCTTTATGGTTCTCGAGAAATCGACCCACGAAAAACCGCGCCTCAAATCCAGCAAACGCACCACCGAAAGCTCTCTAGATCCCCTTCTCTAACATTCACAAGCCTTAGAAACATCGTCCAAGGCTTCCACTGTAACACCCCGAGATTTTATGAGATATATTATTTTTAATTTCATTTATGCACTACACCAAGATTATCTTGTACTATACGCAACATCGTATTAGATTGCAGTATATGCAACACTATTTTTGGATCATGTTACACAAAATTTCAAGTTCGTTTGATAATAGTTATTTTATGAAACATTGAGTGTGTGTATATATATATATTAAATGTATAAATGAAATAAGGTTGGATTCTATTATACGCAACAACAAATGAATCTTTCACTAAACACAACCCTTACATGGCTTTCATTACACGAAATCATGACCTTACACGATAGCATGTTGTGTACGCAATACCGAGTTTCACTAAACAATGATATGTTTTTAAAATATTATATAAACTAGCAGTTATGAATAGTAATACCCACTTTTTGAAATTTTATAAATTTTATCTTTCAAAATGGACATCATTTTTGGATTCGGAATATCGAAATTATCCTTGGGTGAATTTTTGGTATTTTTCTGAAAACTTTCAATTTTTGATGAATAGTGAAAACACTAGGTTACTATTTAAAAACTGACATTTTATTTAAATAATTATTTGCTTTATTTAAACTTATTTTAGGTAAAAATTGATACATAATACCTATATAAGTTCAATTTAATTCATTGGAGTCATTTTATAATAATTTTAGATATATAAAAAAATTTATTGAACATTTCACCGTCTTTTACCCACATCCTAGGAGACTTTGAAAATTTAAATAGAACTTAATTTTACCACTTTTGTGAGTTGAATTTTGAAAATATAAGAGACACGGTTAATATAAAGTAGTAAAATGTGGTTCAATAAGATAAAAATAATTTTTGGTGAATAATAAATTTTTACTTTTATTTACCACAGTTAAAAGTAAATAGGGTAATTAGGGGTAAAAATGATATTATTATTACCCTAACACATATAATAATTCTATTGGATAAGTTTAATTATACCAAAACAGTCTTAGGAATAAAATATTACCCTTTAGGTCCACTTGGATTAGATTAGGACATTTATGATTATTTAATTTAAAAAAGATTTAAAATAGTTAAAATCAAATTTTAATAACTAAAACATTTTGATATAGGGTTATACATAAGATAAATTCGACTATAAATATTCATTATAAAGATAAAAGTATTATATACCTAATGGTATTTTATTTATAATTTTTATAAATTAAATAAGTTAATTTATTTATGACACAATGGTGATGCATTAATTAGCTAAATAATGAAATATTAAAATAATTGATATTATAAATACCCAAATAAATGTAATTTGAGACTTTTTATGAATTAAACTAATTTTATAGGTCAATATGACATGTTAGTATTTATTTAATTAACTTTTTGAGAACTAATAATTCTGTTATGATTTTCAAAAAAATCAATTACCAAATAGTGTCAAAATTGACATAAAATAGTTTTTTAAAAAAAGTTTATATTATTAATTGTTATTATATTCCTAAAAATATAGCTTTCGGCCACATGACATAGATAAAGTTATATATATTAATAATTAACCACTTGGGGTTATTTTAGCTTGTTATTGTAAGTTTATTAACTATATAGTGTAAGAAAACAAGAAGACACTGTAAAAGTTAAATTATTTAACTTAGTGTTAAATCTAAATGATAAGGTTAAAATAGTAACCTAAACATGTCTAAAACCTATTGGTTGAGATTATTTAGACCCATCACCACTTTATATTTTAAAGAAATCAATTTCGAGCTATTATAAACCAAATATAACTTTATTATAAAATAATATTTTGAGTTTTTCCAAAGGAGCCCCTCTCCTCCCTTATAAAAAGGGCACCCCTTCCCTCTTCTCTTCACACCCTTTTGAGCCTTGAATCTCGGCCAAAACTTACCAATTACTCTTCTAAACCTTTATAGTAACATCATTGAGGTTATTTCCTTAAAAGACAAACTCTAGTTCCCTAAGAAGAAGTTTAAAGGAGGTGCGTCGAGGAAGAGGTAATCTCTTCTACCGACTCTTTCAAGTTTCTTTATTCTTCTACTTCCTCTTCTTTAGTTTTTTAATTATAAATTAATAACATAAGTATTAATTATATACTTATATGTTATTATAAATATGAAGCAATCCTATTTCACCTTCTATCCATCGTACAGAAAACAAAATCACCACGCTTGCTTACGTACAGAATACCGTCTCCACGCCGTGGTCTAATCAATTTTTCCACCACCACTTTACTTGGATGGGTATAATGGTGTAAAGAATAACTATATATAATTATTATAACATCATACGGATTATATGATATTATTTCATCCACTCCAATACCATTCAATAAATATGGGAATGATATCATCGCTCGTGCGTATGTACAGATTACAGTCTCCACGACGCGATGAGATTCATTTTCCATGTCAATAATTCAAGAATGATTTTAAATATATATAATAAGTAATAATGAAACATATGAGCTAATAATGCTACTTTATTTATGTATATATATATGTGTGTCATCTACTTAATTCTATTCAATTCCATAAGGAAACGAAAAACAGCGTTCATGCGTACATACGGCCTACTGTCTCCATGAACGGTTTATTTCATTCCATTTATCAATCTATTATAAATATGTATATTATGAATATATATTATATATAAATCATTTTTTATATTTTTTAATTAATTAATCATGATCTAAGAAATCATATTAATAATTAGAAGTCAAAACCCGGACGATAAATGAAACGATTTTACATAAAACGCTTCTTTAACATGGAATTGACAAATGAACAGATAATATAAAGTCGTAAGTGAATAATACATGATATCATAAATATTATTATGGTTCTGTTACAAGTTAATAATATGTTTAAATCTACTATACAAGAGTCTCAGACACATACATAAGAAATTGGACATAAGGTAAGAGATAATATTTCAATCTCATTTTTATCCGAGATTGCTTATACGTAAGTATTTACTAGGGTTATATTTTTCATCCATGTGAACAAAATGTTTTTCTAAAGTGTTTAATATTCTTCCAAGTATGTCTAAAGTCATGTTTTACCTTTTTTAACTTTTACTTTGTGTTATGGATGGAATATTTCTTTTTTTAACTTACGTGGTACTTTTTGACTTTTTCGTTGAAAGTATGAGGAGAATGTTTTCTTAACTTATACGGCATGAATGGATTTTTACGGTTTTATAACACCTTATTTTCATGAAGCATACTCTACAATATTTGATGAATATTTTCAACAAAATACATTTCTTTTAAAATTGCATGTCATTTTGTGAAAATAAAACGATTTTGAATAAGAAAGGATATTTTCCTCAAGAATTTATCTCAAGTGTTTTATCAAAACCATTTTCCATATAAGATGACATTATTTCATAGGTGTATGTTTCAAGTATCATGTCTCTATGATTTACATGGTTTCACTTATCTTATGATGAAATGATATCCATTTCTTTTATATGGATTATGTTATGATGGGATGATGTTTATGAAACCCATTTTATTCCTTGGGTTATGATGAATGATTTATGATTATTTTGTGGCACAAGTAAGAATGATTTCATTATGAGATGTGTGGGACCTATATCTCCCTCCAATAAAATGGGTAAATATTTATATCTCATGAGATAGACATGGCTGGAATGAAAAGTTAATCCGGTTCAGTGATATTGGACTGGAACGAGGAGTGAACTCAATTCAGAAAGGGTCTTTGTCCACTAAGATGGTCTTGACGGCAATGCCTTGGCTACTATAGAAATCATAACATCTGCTTAATGGTTGACACAATTACATGCTTTATTCCTATGATATTTTATCATGATTGACGATCCATTATGATCTATGCCTTACGTAATTCCATGTTTTATTTCATTGCTCAAGATTTTGATGTTTAAATATTATGTTCATGTTTTTAAGTTAAAATGCATATGGTTTGTTTTATTTTATCCATGCTTACCCTTACTGAGCATTTGAGTTCACCCTTTATATGTTTTTTTCCAAAGATATAAAGAAATTTTTTAGGTAAGAAAAAAAGGAATATCTTTATGGGAGATGTTGAAGATCTTTCACCAATATTAGAAGATTATATTCTGAGTTTCCAAAGACACTAAACTATTACGATCCTTTGGTGTCTGTTTTTGTTATGTATTAGATATTCCGCAAAAGTAATGTAATGTCTATGTATGTCAAGCTTTGGGGTCTCTACATTTGGTATTAGAGGAAAGTTTTAGTTAACCTTTGGAAACTAGGATGCGAAAACTTTAGTGAAATCCCTAGAGATATATCTAACGTATGTCTAGGGATGCCGCTAAGGTTAAGTATACGTATAGGTTAGAGTCCTAGAATTATATTGATGATCATGAATAACCTAGGGTGAACCTAAGGTGTCATGGATTAAAGAATTTTTGATAAGTTAGACATCCCATAAGTGACTTTTTATGATTATTTGGTTCCTTGTTATTTTAACTATTTCTTACACTATAGTTTCCTGTCTTAGTCAATGGAGGGAATGAGAAGGAATTTAGTAAACATTGATTCCAATGGACAAATTGGTGACTATGATCAATGAAATTGTGTAATACCTAGAGAGAAATATATTGTGATTACGCTGAATCAGTCAACTCGATATATGATTAACCAGGTGAACTTTAGTGGTATTCCTATGTCATCAAATAATTGGATGATAGAATTTTATGCATGTTCACATGGTGATGAGCATAGAGAAAATAATATTGGGATTTCTAAAGAAGGGAAGAAGAACCTTGAGAATTACTCAAATTGAGGGAAAGATATTATCTATTTGGAGAAAAGGGTCATAGAGTGACTGACTGTTATGGAGTCCAATGTCTTATCTGTGGAGAACATGGGCATTACCCAACTCAATGCCTTGACCTAAGAAGTTACTTCTAAATCGAGGAAGGACCTATTCCATTCCAATCATTGAAGAGGATAGAGTGAAGGGATTATGTATTGGAATTAAATAATAATGTTGTTGAGGTACTTTTATAGTATATTGAAATATCTGTGTATTGGTCCATTATGGTTTTCTATAAGAATATGGTACTGGTAACCATGAAAAGTGATTGAATTTTTTTTGGAAATTAGATGATATGCTCATAATGAAGGGATAAGGAGAAAATAATATGTTTGATAGTATTAATGAGCTCTTGACTGATATAAGGACAAAGTGATATCATGGTTTGAGTATATAGAAATTTTGGGATTTTGGTATGTGGAAAGATTTAACTTTTGAAAACATTCATGTTTTCACTAAGGTTTAAAGGGTATTCAATTTTCAAGAGAATACATGATTATGGTATTCACATGTTTGGAATGTGACCAACAAGATATATCATGATAGATGATGGTATTCACATGCTCAATAAATGACATTTTTAGTAATCGTTCACATTACACTATGAGATTGGATAGAAGTATTTTGTTTAAGCCTAAAGATTATAATGGATTAAGTTGGACATAAGATAGTATTGTTTAAGGCTAGATCTTTTTTTATATTATTTCTGTAATGTTATAATAGTGATGTTTTAGAAAAAGGAAAACCTGCAAGATGGGAGACAACCCATCACGTCGGACAAGGTTACTGGAATCGAACTCGTAACCAAAGTGCGGCATGCCATTATTTACTACCACTGGCCTACAGGAAGTCCCTGGTTAGTAGAAACTAGTTTAATTTTATTAAGCGCTGTGATAGATGAAGTATATGTCCATTTTAGGAACCATATACGATTAATCTCAGCACAGATGGACTTATGTATATTTAATAAATTGTGCTAAAATTTTTGTGATAGAAATTGATGGAATGTCCTATCATTCTATCACATGATCTGCTAACACTTCCCGAATGAAAAATTCAACATCATTTCTTTAAGAGATGAAATGGAAATTTTTCAAGGCACAAAAAACGGTGAGATTGTACCAAAATCAAGTAAGTATTTCTATTAATTCAATAATTCTTCAACATTAGGGAAATGATCTTGAGAACTAAAAAACGTTGTCCTAGTACCATCGTACCTGATTAATTAGATGGTACCTTAAATCATCACAAATTTATGGCTTTGTGATTGATGGATTTTTCATAGCCATGTTCTCTACCACTCTCCATCAGAACATGGTGGTTAGAATTTTCTTCCATATCAATATTTTCACTTATGTTGTCCTATGTCGAAACCCAGTGCTGAGTTACTTTGGGTGACCGTTATGATTCTAAATTTCTTTTTAAAATGAAGTTATAGTATTCCTTTTTACGATGTGGGTTTATATGAATGAAACTTTCAAGTAGTAAACGATTTATAAACCTGATAAATTTTGAGATAGAAATTAATTTTAAGGGGGGTAGAATGTAACACCCCAAGATTTTATGAGATATATTATTTTTAATTTATTTGATACACTAAACCAAGATTATCTTGTACTATACGTAACACCGTATTAGCTTTCAGTATACGCAACACTATTCTTGGATCATGTTACACAAAATTTCAAGTTCTTTTAATAGAAGTTATTTTATGCAACATTGAGTGTATATATATATATTCAATGTATAAATGAAATATGGTTGGATTCTATTATACGTAACAAGAAATGAATCTTGAACTAAAACCAACCCTAACTTGGCTTTCATTACACGCAATCGCGACCTTCGACGATAGCGTGTATTGTACGCAATACCGAGTTTCACTAAACAATGATATGTTATTAAAATATTATATAAACTAGCCGTTGTGAATAGTAATACCCAATTTTTGAAATTTTATAAATTTTATCATTCAAAATGGAATTCATTTTTGGATTCTAAATATCAAAATTACCCTAGGTTGATTTTTTGGTTTTTTTCTGAAAACTTTCAATTGTTGGTGAATAGTGAAAACACTGGGTTACTATTTAAAAACCAACTTTTCATTTAAAAAATTATTTGTTTTATATAAATTTATTTTAGGTAAAAATTAATACATAATACCTATATAAGTTCAATGTAATGTATTGGAGTCATTTTATAATAATTTTATATATATAATTTTTTTTAACTTTTCACCGTCTTTTACCCACCTCCTATGAGAATTTGAAAATTTACATAAAACATAATTTTACCACTTCTGTGAGTGGAATTTTGAAAATCCGGGTGACACGGTTAATATAAATTAGTTAAATGTGGTTCAATAAGATAAAAATAATTTTTTGTGAATGGTAACTTTTTACTTTTATTTACCACAATTAGAAGTAAATAGGGTAATTAGGGGTAAAAATGATATTATTATTATTATCCTAACACATATCCTAATTCTATTGGATAAGTGTAATTAGACCAAAAACAATATTAGGAATAGCATATTACCCTTTAGGTCTACATGGATTAGATTAGGACATTTATTATTATTTAATTTAAAAAAGAGTTAAAATAGTTAAAATCAAAGTTTAATAACTAAAACATTTTTAATATAGGGTTATACATAAGATATATTATAATATAAATATTAATTAGAAAGATGACAAGATTTAATACCTAATTATATTTTATTTATAATTTTTAGAAATTATATAATTTAATTTATTTATGACACAATGGTGATGCAGTAATTACCTAAATAATGAAATATTAAAATAATTGATATTATAAATACCCAAATAAATGTAATTTGATAATTTTTAGGAATTATAATAATTTTATAGGTTAATATGACATGTTAGTATTGAGTTAATTAACTTTTTTCGAACTAATAAATCTGTTATGATGTTCAAAAAAATCAATTACCAAATAGTGTCAAAATTGACAGAAAGTAGTTTTTAAAAAAAATGTTATATTATTAATTGTTATTATATTCCTAAAAATCTAAGGTTCAGAAAAATGACTTAGATAAGGTTATATATATTAATAATGAACCTCTTGGGGTTTGTTTGGCATGTTATTGTACGTTTATTAACCATTTAGTGTATGAAAACAAGAAGACACGGTAAAAGTTAAATTATTTAACTTAGTGTTAAATCTAAATGATAAGGTTAAAATAGTAACCTAAACTTGTCTAAAACCTATTGGTTGAGATGATTTAGAACCTTACCCAATTTATATTCTAAAGAAATCAATTTTTAGATATTATAAACTTAATATGACTTAATTATAAAATAATATTTTGAGTTTTTCCAAAGGTGCCCCTCTCCTCCCTTATAAAAAGGCACCCCTTCCCTCTTCTCTTCACACCCTTTTGAGCCTAGAAGATCAGAAAAACCCTGAAAATTCCTCTTCTAAACCTATTTAGTTACATCATAGAGGTTCTGGTCTTCTCAGAAGACCAACTCTAGTGCCCTAATAAGAAGTTTAAAGGAGGTTCGTCGAGGAAGAGGTAATCTCTTCTACCGACTCTTTCAAGTTTCTTTATTCTTCAACTTCCTCTTATTTAGTTGTTTCATTATAAATTAATAAAATCAGTATTAATTATATACTTATATGTTATTATAAATATTAAACAACCCTATTTCACCTTCTATCCATCCTACGGAAAATGAAATCATCGAGCGTGCGTACGTACGGAATACCGTCTCCACGCTGTGGTGTAATCAGTTTTTCCACCACCACCGTACTTGGATGGGTATAATGGTGTAAAGAATAACTATATATAATTATTATAACATCATACTGATTCTATGATATTATATCATCCACTCCAATACCATTCAATAAATATGGGAATGATATCATCACTCGTGCGTACGTACGGATTATCGTCCCCACGAAGCGATGAGATTCATTTTCCATGTTAACAATTTAGGAATGATTATAAAGTATATATAATAAGTAATCATGGAATATATTAAATAATAATTATACTATATTTATGTATATATATATGTATGTCATCTACTTAATTCCATTCAATTCAATAAGGAAACGAAAAACAGCGTTCTTGCGGACGTACGACCTACCGTCTCCATGAACAGTGTATTTCTTTCCATTTATCGATCTATTATAAATATGTATATTATGAATATATATTATATATAAATCATGTTTTATATTATGGAATTAATTAATCATGATCTAAGTAATCATATTAATAATTACATGTCAAAACACAGATGATAAATGAAACGATTTTACCCAAAATGCTGCTTTAACATGGAATTGACAAATGAAGAGATAATATAAAGTTGTAAGTAAATCATATATGATATCATAAATATTATTATGGTTCTGTTACAAGTTAATAATATTTTTAAACCCACTATACAAGAGTCTCGGACACATATAGAAGAAATTGGACATAAGGTAATGGATAATTTTTCAATCTCATTTTTATTCGAGATTCCTTATACGTAAGTATTTATTGGGGTTATATTTTTCTTCCATGTCCATAATTTTTTTTTCATAAAGTGTTTAATATTATTCCATGTATTTCTAAAGTCATGTTTACCCTTCTTTAACTTTTACTTTGTGTTATAGATGGAATCTTTCTTTTGTTTACCATACGTGGTACTTTTTGAATTTTCCATTTAAAGTACAAGGAGAATGTTTTTTTAACTTATACGGCATGAACGGATTTTTACGGTTTCATAACACCTTATTTTCATGAATATTACTCTACATGATTTCATGATTAATTTAAAAAAAATATTTTTCTTTTATATTTTCATGGCATTTTGTGAAAAGAAAATGATTTTGAATAAGAAATGATATTTTCCTCAAGAATTTATCTCAAGTGTTTTATCAAAACCATTTTCCATATAAGATGACATTATTTATTATGAGTATGTTTCAATTATAATGACTCTATGTTTTACATGGTTTCACTTCTCTTATGATGAAATGATATCCATTTGTTTTATATGTATTATGTTATGATGGGATTATGTTTATAAAACGCATTTTATTCTTTGGGTTATGCTGAATGATTTATGTTTATTTTGTGGAACTAGTAAGAATGATTTCATTATGAGATGGGTGGGAGATATATCACCATCCAACGCATTGGGTAAAGATTTATATCTCATGAGATATACATGGATGGAATGGTAACTTAATCCAGTTCAGTGATACAGGACTAGAACGAGGAGTGAACTCGATTCAGAAAGGGACTTTGTCCACTAAGATGGTCTTGGAAGCAATGCCTTGGATACTATGGAAATCATAACATGTGCTTAATGGTTTCCACAATTAAATGCTTTATTACAATTCTATTTTATCATGATTGATGATCCATTATGATCTATGCCTTATATACTACCAGGTTTTATGTCATTGCTCAAGATTTTGATGTTTAAATATTATGTTCTTGTTTTGAAGTTCAAATGTATATGGTTTGTTTTATTTTCTCTATGATTACCCTTACGGAGCATTTTTTCTCACCCTTTATATGTTTTATTTTCCCCAAAATATAAATAAAGTTTTTAGGTAAGAAAAAAAAGGAATATCTTTATGGGAGATGTTGAAGATTTTTCACCAAGATTAGAAGAATATATTCCGAGTTTCCAAAGACACCAAGCTATTACGGTCCTTTGGTGTCTGTTTTTGTTATGTATTAGATATTCTACAAAAGTAATGTAATTTCTATGTACGTAAAGCTTTGGGGTGTCTACAACCACAACCCTAGATCTACACACAAAAAGTGTAGATCTAAAAAACCAAGAAAGATAGGGATGTAGATCTAGGGGAAAACACAGGGAAACCCGGAAGAGAGACTTACCCAGGAAAACAACCTTCAAACCGCCGAGAAACCTCTTAAAAATGCTTCCAAATCGAGTGGGAATGCTCCTCCACCACCTGATAACCGAAGAACCCGAGTGATTCATGAGTGGGAGATAGTTTGGAGTGAAATAGGTTAAGGCCGAGGGAGCTAAGAACTTATAACCCTATTTTTAAGTGGCTGCACGGTTAACCCGCACGGTTTGGAAAACCATGCGCTAACCGTGTGCACGCTATTGCCTTGAGATAAAGGTTCTGCACGATTTCCTTGCATGGTTTATAAAACCATGCATAGGCCGTGCGAAGCCTACTGTCTCCCTTTCAGAGTTTCATGGAGAATCTGCATGGTTTCCACTAACCGTGCTCAAACCGTGCACCCCTTTAAAAGCCTCCAAACTCATCCAAAACCATTTCAAACTCTCCCAACCTCTTCCCAACTCATCCCATTCAGTTTAAACACATAGAAATGCATAAAAAGGCCACAAAACTCTAACTGTGGGTATTAAATTCTCCCCACCATTAGAATTTTAGTCGGAAAGTAGTGAAACCGCCCTTTGCTGAAAGAGCTCGGGCCACTGGTCGACCATCTCTTTCTCCAGCTCCCAAGTCTCCTTTTGAATCTGACCATGTTGCCACAAAACACAAAATAAACTGATACTTTTACCACGCAATACTTTCTCTTGCCTATCCACAACCTGCACTGGTACGTTCACTAACGAAGCATTCGGTTCTAGCTCAACATGATCCCATCGAATCACATGGTCACAATCCGGCTAATACTATTTCAACTGTGACACATGAAAAACATTGTGCACCACACTGAACCTAGGTGGAAAATCTAAACAATAATCCACCTAACCAACCCACTCAAGAATCTCAAAAAGTCCAATATACCTCAGAGATAACTTTCCCTGCTTCCCAAACCGACGATGTCCCAACCTAGGAGAGATCCTCAAGAAAACATGATCACTCACCATGAATGACAACGGTCATTGACGATGATACACATACGATTTCTAATGACTCTGAGCCATCTCTATTCTCTTCTTGATCAACTTGATCTTCTCCATAGTCTCCTGGACAAGTCTCGGTCCAACCATCGAGGACTCACCCGTTTCCACCCAACATAGTGGAGAACGACATAACCACCCATACAATGCTTCAAAAAGAGCCATCTATATGGATTCTTGAAAAATGTTATTGTACGAGAACTCAACCAATGACAAGTGCTCCTCCCACGATCCACCAAAATCGATGACACAAGCCCGCAACATATCTTCCATTGTTTATATCTTCCTCTCAGATTGACCATCCATATGAGGGTGATACACCATGATCATAGTCAACTGTGTTCCAAGGGCTTGATGTAAGGATTTTTAGAAACGAGTTGTAAACCTCAGATCTCTATCTGATACAATCGAAACTGGAACACCATTCCTCCTTACCACCTCCTGGATATAGATTTTGGAAAGATCCTCCACCGTATGAGATTCACGAATTGGAATGAAATAGGCCGACTTCATTAGTCGATCCACTATCACCCAAATGGAATTGTGCTTTCTGACCGTTCTTGAGAGACCTGTGACAAAATCCATCGCTATCTGCTCCCACTTCCAAATAGGGATTGGCAAAGACTGCAACATTCCTGCTGGCCACTGATGCTCTGCCTTGACCTGCTAACAAGTCAAGAATCTCGAAACAAACTCAGGCACTATTCTTTTCATACCAGACTCCTGACAAAAACTAGTACAACCATCCGATTTCGAAAACACAAAACTGAATCTCTATTCAGTTTCCAACCCTTAATGGTCTCCCCACCATTGAGTCTCGACCCCATGGTCACACACATAGAATTAGATATATGTGCCTCTTTAACTAGTCCAACCAAGTCAGGAATCAAAGAAAGTGGAAAGAAGACCGCTCTATTGCCCTGGTCCTCACATTCTAACCGCATATCAGCTATAACCGACATCAACTACCACTGGTCCGATGCCTATTTTACCACTTGAGCATATGATTTTTTACTTAATGCATCCGCCACAGGATTTACCTTACCTGGTGTGTACATTAAGTCAAAATCAAACATCTTGAGATATTCCATCCATCTTCTTTACCTCATGTTCAAATCCCTTTGTGGGAAAATGTTCTTCGATCTCTTATGATCTGTATATACCGTGAATTTCTCACGGAAGAGATTATGACACCACACATTCAAAGCATGGACCACTACTGCCAAATCCAAATCATGATTTGGGTAGTTCTTCTCATGCACCCTCAACTGTCGTGAGCCATATGAAACCACATGATTCCCTTGCATGAGAACGCACCCCAACACTGTTCCCGATGCATCGCAATACACCACGTACCCTTTTCCTGGTTCTGGCAAAACCAATATTGGTGCTGATGTAAGATGACCCTTTAGCTCTTCGAAACACTGTTGAGACTGTTCATTCCATGGGAATGGAATATTTTTCCTTGTAAAAGCTGTCCTTGGTGAAGCCAAACGTGAAAAATAATGAACAAAATGCCCATAATACCCAACTAGACCAAGAAAACTCTATATCTCAAACACATTTTTTGGTGGTAGCCACGCGATGAAAGCCTCTATCTTTTCCAGATCCACTAAAACACCCCTTTCATAAATAAAATGGCCCAAAAAATGAACCTCTTGTATCCAAAAGTCACACTTTGACAATTTTTCATGCAACCGATGATCCATCAAGATCCCTAGAATTTTCTCCATGTGATGCTCATGCTCCACCCTTGTCTTTGAATACACCAGAATATTGTCTACAAAAACCACAAAAAATGAATCCAAATATCTCCTAAATATCTGATTCATCAATTCCACAAACACCACTGGTTCATTTTTTAGACCAAAGGGAATAACCACATATTCATAATGGCCATATCTACTTCTGAAAGCTGTTTTAAGAATATCATCCTTCCTCACATGCAATTGATGATACCCCGACCTCAGGTTGAAATTGGAGAACCACTGGGCTCCCCTCAACGGATCGAACAAATCATCAATTCGTGGAAGTTGATATCTATTCTTTATCGTAACTTGGTTAAGTCTATGATAATCAACACAGAGCTTCAAATTTGCATCTGACTTTTTCACAAACAACACCGGAGCTGCCTACAGAGACATGCTAGGCTGGATAAACCCTTTTTTTTCTAACCCTTATAACTGGATTTTCAATTCCTGCAATTCAACTGGTGCGATCTGATAAGAAAAAAGTGAGATTGGACTAGTCCCCAGAAGGAGATCAATCATAAACTCCACCTCTCTTACAGGAGGTAACTGATAGAATTATTCAGTAAAAGCATCCATGAAATGATCCACCACTGCTGGAAGAACATTCTTCTCAATACCATCTACCAATTCCAACGACAACACTACCAACTTCTACGATAATGTACCCACTGCTGGTGCGAACAAACCTGTTGCACCCAGCCTTTCATCCCCCTTTCCTCTAAAGAGATATCTAACTCCATAATGTGTCGTAAAAGCTATTGTCCACGCTTTATAGTCGATGTGGGCCTTAAAAGCCACCATCCAATCTATTCCCAGGATTGCATCATACCCATCCATCTCAAGCATTGAGAAATTCCACATTAGCTCAGCCTTTCCCACAATGATACAACATTCTCTACACAAGAAGGCTTGGCACTCTCTTCAAACCAGAGGAGTTTGATGTTTTAAAACCAAGGGAATCATCTCTACCCTTAAAACCAACAAATCCACCACACATACATCAATAAAAGAGTGTGAAGCACCCGTATCAAACAACACTTCATCAAGATAGAATTTAAAATAAGAGTAACTCGCACCGTGGATGGTGCCGACTGATCATCCACCACAACCTTCTCAGCTTCGAACAATGCCTTTGTCTCCACACTCTGCTATTTATTGCTTTGCTGAGGTGTCGTGGTATTCTGAGAATCACCATGACCCACTTTACTCTACTTACAAGGGGTATGCTGTTGTCCCTGTCCCGTCGAAGCATACGATGTCTGCGATCCCTGAGGAGTGTCACACGCACCTGAACTTTGAGCATTCTGACAATAACACTACAGATGCCCCATATTCTTACAATTATGTCATGCTCGAGGTTGTTCCGCATAATCCCGCTTGATGTGTCTCGTAGAACCACACTAAAAACAACCCGTCTTGCTTTGGGGCTTCGAAATAAGATTTACTGATCCTGCCATCGGATTATATGCTATATTCCCGCTCTAGGAATAAGTGTCCCTCCTTCGCTTGAACCCAGCGTTAGAGTTCCCACTATTCTTCATGGGTACCACCATGCTTCCTCCACCAGGAGCACCCAATAGATCCCGCTCAGCCACCAAGGCTCGATTCACCATCTCCGTGTAATCATCTATACATAGCACCGCTATCTTTGAACCTATTTCTTGCCTTAATCCTGCTTCAAAGATTCTTGCCTTCAATGACATGCTACCCGCCACCTCGGGTGAAAACAACACTAAGATCATAAACTTAGCTGCATACTTCGTCAGTAACATAAGCTCTTGCTTCAAATTGAAGAAATCAGTTGTATGATGAATTCTGAACATATGTGGGTAGAACTTTTTGTTAAAAAATTATTCAAAGCCTTTCCACATCATACCCTAGTCCGTCCCCACATGGACTACCAACTCCACCACTAAAGGGAATGATCTTCCAACATATACGTGGCCAACTTTACTTTTAACTCTACCGGGGTTCCCAAGAACTCGAAGATCTTGTTCATTCTATTCAACCATGATTCTTCCCTCTCTAGATCTGAATCACCCCAGAAGATGGGTGGATTCTAATTTTGAAACTGAACAGCATGATCCACATGCCTTGGTTCATCCACTTTGTTTCCACTTTCCACAGCTTGGAAAGCTTGAACAATGATTTGCACTAGCTGCTGGTTCACTAGAGGCTCCGGTGCTACCACATTCTTAGTAGCCTCCTCCAGTTGGTCTCTATGACGCCTACCCGGTGCCATTTCTATAAACAGAAAACAAACAACCATGAGTCTCACTTGTGTTGACATCACAAAATCCCATTTCAAATCACATTACCCAACACTATCAGAACAAGGCTTTCCACCCTTTCCACATGTTCCATGGTTCACCATTTTGAAAATCATACCATTTTCAAAATACCAAATTTATTCACATTAAAGTTTCACACAACAACCATTTCTCAATTCATACCATAGATCATTATACCCTAATGAAATATGCATCCTAGTGGGAAGTAATTTCTACCATGCATTCCATGCTCATCTCATTGGCTACACCCACGACAATGAGATATCCAATACCTATAAGTGTCTCCAAAACACTTATGTACCCAACTCCCTGGTAACATGAATTTCAGAATAAAAGGGTTAGCTACGTCCTTTTATACTATACATTTCAAGTTCCGACAATCCTACGCCTTGCTACCATCTAGACTCAAGGAATATAACAGAACAAATTTCAACAAGAAATCTGAGAATCAACTCCAAAGGACTGAACAAACTGATACCACTTGAAACACCCCACCCATAACTCATTGTCCTGAGGAGGCAGTGAGGGATACTTGGCCTTAAGCGACGTTCTGAAGATTCCGAAGGCTAGAAATAAATGTTGAGGGATTCAAGATCAAGTTGGGTAATGATTTTCCCTTGCTACAAAACCAACCAAACAATCCACAACTGTATGATTCATGTAAAATAAATTACCCAACCATGCATTCCCAAAAGACAACCCAGTTGTTCCACAACACAACTCAAAACCAATACAACCAGACATGTCCACACAACATCAGAGTAAAATGTGAAAACTAATAAACCAAACACCACCGGCCATGACACCACCACAACTCCACACCAAGATCTGAGATCCAAGCTCCACCAAGGGATCACAATGATCCACTAAAGGAGGGTGATGCCTTAACTTTTCCTATGTCACGATATAAAACATCTGCAAAGACACCAACGTTCCAAATCAGGGGGGGAGTGAAAAAATTCAGTAGGTTTTCCCCAAATGACTTCCCTACACATGCCACTTGGATAAAACCGTTAACACATTTATGTAAAACAGTTTATATAAAATAAATCACAAGTGTAACCATTTTCATAAGATAAACGTGCCCTTACCAAGCCATAACATACAAACCAATAAACCAAGGGAAAGCCAACCAATCATGCCACAAGCCATATCATCATTTACACATTAGCACAACAATTCCATCTCAATGAAATGCACAACAAGACAACCATAACAACTAAACGGTGTAGCTTCCGTCCAACCCGTTCACCCATTCACACTTTAGTGGCACTTCCCATCCACTTACCATTGATGGTGGCCCTTTCATCCACTATCCATTCCCTTTTTGTAGTGGTACTTCTCTCCACTTCCACACAACATTCCAACAATCCAAACAATGCATATAACCCACCAAGGTCACAACATCATGAAATCAACTCATTCCATTGCATATTAATCAACTTAAATAAATCACCCATTTATTGAAAATCATTTTCCATGCCAAACAAAATTTCAATAAAAAAACCTCTTTATTGAAAACCATTTCCTTGAAAAAATTTCACAAATCAACCATAGAATCCCATTTTAAAATCTCCATTTTAAAATCCACAACAAAAGCATTTCACCATAAAACCCACTTTTTCCCAAAAATCCCCAAATGGATCTTCAACCAACTTTGCACATCAAAACACAATTAATTTCAAGACAACCAAATTAATTGTAACCAAAAACCTCTAGCTCTAACCAATTGGAGTCGAGAGATAAGCCACCTATCTTTAGGGTTCCTGAAAAATTGACCCACGAACAACCACACATCAAATCCGGAGAACGGACCACCTAAACCTCTATAGATCCCCTTACCTAACATTCACAAGCCTTACAAACATCATCCAAGGAAACCAAAACCCTAGATCTAGACACAACAGGTGTAGATCTAGAAAATGAAGAAATATAGGGATGTAGATCTAGAGAAAAACACAGGGAAACCAATAGGAGAGACTCACCTGGGAGAAACCACCTTTAAACCGCCAAGAAACCTCTTCAAAATGCTTCCAAATCGAGTGAGAAAGCTCCTCCACCCACTGAGCACCGAAGAACCTGAGTGATTCATGAGTGGGAGGATATTTGGATTGAAATAGGTTAATACCAATGGATCCTGGAACTTATAAACCGATTTTTAAGTGGCTGCACGGTTAACCCGCATGGTTTGGAAAACCGTGCGCTAACCGTGCGCACGCTACTGCCTCGAGAGAAAGGGTCTGCACGGTTTCCTCGCACGGTTTGGAAAACCATGCACAGGCTGTGCGAAGCCTAGTGTCTCCCTTTCACGGTTTCTTGGAGAATCCTCACAGTTTCCACTAACCGTACTCAAACTGTGCACCCCTTTAAAATCCTCCAAACTCAACCAAAACCATTCTGAACACTCCCAACCTCTTCCCAACTCATCCCATGAACATTAAACACATAAATATGCACAAAAAAAGCCCACATCCCTCAAACCCTACAATGTAACTATACACACCTTTATATGATAACCTCTCATTAGCTTGATGACTTACAACCTATGATTCCTACAATTAATGAATTTAAAAACATAAATTAGATTCTATTAAATAATAATATAAAAAAATATAATAAATAACCATTTTTAATTTCGGAGACTGTGAAATCATGGAAGAAATCACCTCAAGAATAATCCCTTTCATGTCCTGAAATAATGTATGCACATCATTCCCCACTTAAGTAAACTACTAATCTCAAGTTTTCATGCACAACTCCTACTCCTATGTTTTAGTCCTTAATATTGATTTTTTTGCTATAATGGTTGATCATGAACACTTTTAATACCTTGTGTTTGGGAAGTCATCATAATTAATGATTTTAGTACCTCCCAAATGATCATTATAGGGACAATTTAGAACCCATCATTCACAAATGACCTAGAGGATCATTGCCCACAACCTCAGAAATAACATAAATAAATGAATTCAATGATAGTTGTATGAGATTTACATCCCATTCCTCCATAATTTTATCCTACACATTGAAGAATATAAAATAATATTGAGATTTTGTAAAATTAATTAATAATAAAATTATTTTACCACTATTCACTAAGGGGGTTCATTCCCATAACTCCCATATAACTTCGCATGAACATCCAACCACATCTCCATATTCTCAACCCTATGACTAACCTCCAAAGTCTATATCATTAAAGTTGAAAATTAAATGTTATAAAATCTTAATAAAATAAAATATAACACATATAAATTTTATAATAATTAAAACATTTCCTTGATTGATCTTCTCCCTGTGAGACTCTTCGACCATGGTGTGTTTGGGATTATCTTCTTCTATCTAGTAGCTATATTATTATTAGAAATTTATTTAAAAATAAAGATATATTATAATTATATGTAATATAATTAGAAATTTAAAAAATATAATTTGATTAATAAATTAATAGAAAGATGATATCACATTTTAAATTTCCTTGAATGAATAAGTAGATAACTTATCCAAAAAGAATCCCACTAATCTCTTGGTAACCCTTTTGGCACTTTATCATACATCAAAATAAGGCCTAATAAATTTTCCCTGAAATTACACCATAATCTATACTTAATATATTTCTATTTTTCCTAATATTTTTAATATAAACTAACCCACAATGGAATAATACACCATAAAATATAAAATAACCAAAAAATAAGAAATGTAATTTTTTTGAATGTTAATATTTGTAGTAATATCAAATTAATAAACATTTTATCAATATTTATTTTCATTTAGATTTATTATATTATCAAAGATTTCATTCTTTTAGTTGATTAACACATGCCTCCAGTCATGATATGTGATGGGGAGGGACATCTTCTTAGATGCAATATGACCTAAAAAGTTCTCGTACAAGCCTCCTACATCAGTTTTCAGAACCCTAAAACATTCCAATGACACAAAAAACATTTTATTAACCAAAATACAATAATCATTTGGTTCCATGTTTTTTTATTTTTATTGATTAATTTTATCTATAATATTTTTTTTTTCAAAAGTTAGTATAACTTTGGAATAAATAATGTTTTTATAATGACACACATTTCAATAATTTTCATCCTCCAAAACATTCATGTCAATATAAGTGACCCAACATGTGTAGTTGAATCATAATTATCTATTGGTTGACCTAATCCAAAAACACTCACGTCCACTAGTATCCAAGTATTATTGGGAAGTATACAAATATCAATAGGTACCATACTTGATGGTGTAAGGACCATCATTACCGGCATATGTGTTCCATATAACTATGTAGACCAACTACAATATGGATACATTTAGTCCTTGTACTTATTCCTAAAATGTAAAAAGTAGTGAAATAAGTCATGAGATTTGAAATAATTTATTAAAATAATAAAATATAAAATTACTATTATATAAAATTCTAATCATATTATGGTATTTAAAAAGAAAATTTGATTCTCAAAACTATTTATTTATTTTACCAAAATATTAATATTATTATATACAATCCTTAAACAAGATTATTTTATTTTACTCTCACAACTTTTAATTTACACCCATTAAAGATATAATGAAAATTACATTAACCTCTACACCATTCATAGTCTATGCTGGATTTAGGATCTTTATTAGTGTAAAAATTGTGCACTATAAATTTGAATATAAATATCTTTGAAATTAAATTGAAAATGTCTATGATATAAACACTATAAAAGAATTAATCACTCATTTATAACAGTAAAAAAATATTATTTACTAAGTTAAAGAATTATTTCATGTAAAATGGTTTCATTCATAATTGATTTTAATCATCCAACATTGACATGATGTCCTCATCTATACCCTCTATTTAAATATTAATAGTTTTAATATCTTTATGGACAGACAGATCAATCATAACCTATTGCAAATATTTACTATCAATAAACCATTATTAAACCTTATCTATCATATTATACAATTATCTCTATTTCAAAAGGAATAAAACACTCCACACTTCATAAACTACATCATCAACATAATATACAATTTTATCATGTGAATCCAAAATATATGGATCATTTCTTCCTATTCACTAGTATCTATCAAACTATTTAATTTTTCATAATTAAACTATAAGATATTTTTCATTATCACCCTGTGAATATTGACCAACTTATATTTGAATAATATAATAGAAAATTTTCCATGATAGTTTAATTTGATAATTTCAATAAAATATCCATAATATAAGAACTCTATGAATTTCGTGAGAAATCCATTCTTTTTTTTTCTAACCTTCTTTGTTATTGTATGTATTAAACATGAAACCATAGACTGATTCAAAGTAACTCAAGATAAATATTTCAAATCATCAGATATTTTATCTTGATTATCAACATTTATGATATATACAAATGGATACGAAATATTTGCATTTTAAAAAGAAAGTTTCAATAAATTATAAATATTAAATCGATTATGAACTTCCACAATATGAAAACCAATCAATAATATTTTTGTTCACAATTTTTTTTATTTATTTCTCATCTTGAGTTTGACTCAAGTATTTTTTTGTCTTCAGTTCTCAAATGAAAGGTTTTGTGATATCACTGTTTAGTAGAATAAAATTTTCAAATTGTATGAACTCTATACGAGTTAGTGAAAATGTGGATATATTTCGAACTAGGTTGGATAACATTTAAAATAGTGTTGATTTACTGAAGGACTAAATTTGATTTTAGTTATTGTAAACATGTCTAACTCAAATTAATCTTGTATAAATCACACCAAAATAACTGAAAATGAATATGAGTCACTCTTTAGAATAGTAACCTTCAACAATAGAGCCTTATGGTAGAGATATTTTTTTTCATATAAGGCTTAAAATGATCAAGGAATCCAATAAATCGACACAAAATATTCCACATATGTTACAATTTGGAAAATCATAATTCAATAGTGAGAAAATTGTTAAAAGATAATACCTATCCACGGGATACATCCCTCGATAGTGTATGGGTCTTC
The DNA here is from genome assembly GCA_963277665.1 of Viscum album. Taxonomy (NCBI): domain Eukaryota; kingdom Viridiplantae; phylum Streptophyta; class Magnoliopsida; order Santalales; family Viscaceae; genus Viscum; species Viscum album. The sequence continues at coordinate 1,769,559,680 of OY728153.1, read as the reverse complement.
TAAATTTAACTTCCTTTGTCAAATTAACTATAAAATGAACAATCATTATGAAAAATGTTTGGGGAAATACCATATCCATGTAAAAAATTGTCCTTAAAATTATTTCTTATAATTTTTTATGCTCATCGAGGTTTAAAGTTTTCTAAAAATGTTTTCCGGAGAAAATGAAAAACTCAATTATGACAGATGTAATTATTATAGGTAACAAGTAAAAAAATTCCAATGGAACCAACTATTATATCAAAATATGCAAGTCATGGATTTTCTTTCCATGTACATTATGATGTTTTAACTCAACATATCATGAAATGTCACTAGAATAATATAGCGACCCTAATTTTCATTACATAAATATTACATCATATTTAAGATAAACAACATAATAAAGATATAAATCTCAGATCAAAAGGTTTAGTGTCTCAGGGAAATTAGGCTCAAAAAAAACTTAAACAAAATAAAACATAATCAATTATTTAATTTCTTCATCATTATCCTTAAAAGATCACATCCACCTTAGTAAATGTAATCACCTTAGGATATACATAAAAAAGGGGTGACATAAAATCCTATTAAGATGATGAATAAGGAATATGAATCAATACAAAATGGGAGAACATAATCATTATTATATAATAAGAATAAAATGATCATCAATATCCTGATGGAAACATGTTATAATGTTCCAAAATGTGGATATGCATAAAAATAAATTATCATGTCTTAGTGGTCGAATAACACACATATTTGTGAACAAAGATTACATCATGTTCACTCATAACATATATGCATAATAATAACATAATTATTATGAAGAAATCTTGCATAATTTTCATGTATATTACACATTATCTCATGTTATACATCACATTACCCTATACATTAGAGGGATATATAATTTTGGGCCCACCACTCACATAATAATATTAACATAATTATGCATGGCACATAGAACACATAACAACAATAGTTATGAGATGACCAATAAAAAGGAATGGGTTTCATAAGGATTTCATCAATCATGATTTAATTAATACAATTGGGTCACCCAAATGAAAAATGAAAAAAATATTTGGAATAGAAATCATCACTCTTGAGGGAAGAAGAAAAAACTCAAGAGGAATCTAGATGTGTTTTGGAAATAAGAGTTCTTTTGTAAAATCATTATATTTATCATAAAATCAAGTATGAAATACGTATATAATTTAAAATAAACTATAATAATAATAAAATTATATTTAAGGAACATTAGGGGAATTTTAATTCCAAAATTATATGAAAGATGGATAACCCATATAAAAGGAGTGGGGTTTGAGAATCCCCTTAAAATATATCCAAATGTGTTCAGAACTAAAACTTAATTTCATAAATAATAAAATTTTATTCATTAATTAATAAATTCAAAATCTATTTTACATTTATTTTCTTTATTACAATTTCATTAATTTCATTTATGGTTATCTCTATGAGTTATAGAGTTTAATTTCATTATTCTCGGAGTGTTTGTTTTCTCTGTTTCCATGATTAGGTCAATTGTATATAATTATAAAAGTTATTATAAAATGAGAATAATAATATAGAAGGGAAATAAAGTATTTTTAACTAACACAAATGATTAAAAATGGCCCCATATATCATTTTTTTGTTATTTGGATGAATCTATTGATAAAGAGTTAATGATAAATGTTTCGATTATTATGGATATTTTTCTAAACATCACAAACTAATTTTGTTTTATTTAATATTACTTCTATAAATTAGTTATATAAGAATAAAAATGTTATAATATAAAAATTAATATCTTATTTAACCATAATACTGGTTTTATGAAAATCATTGAATGTGGAAATGGAAAATGAAAACTCGTCATCCACGAAGGTGGTGAATCGACATATCAAAGATGATATTTTCATTTATAGAATAAAAGGAGAAGAGAAGAGATTTTATGATGGATATTACATTAACACCATAAAATTATTGTATATACATTATAATAGAGTTATATTGGAACTTTGGAATGGGTAGGTGAAAAGACGATAAGAAAATAAAAGAAAATAGAAGAGAAGGATTGAGGTTTTTACCTCTTGATTATTGTCTCCTTGAAAAACTAATTATGGAACATGATATTAGTCTTTTTATTGAGACTGGAAGATGTGGGACATGGGTAAGAGTTTTGGGAATGTAATTGGGTAGAGTATTGAAAATATACATTTCTTAGAATGTGAGTGGAGAAGCGGTGGTGAGGTGTGGTATTTATAAGGAGAGGAGATGTGTGTTTTTAATTATTATATTCATTAATTTATTATTTTGGCTCAATATTGTCAATAATATTTATTACTATGAATTAATACAGTAAATGGATCTTGAGAGTTCAAACTGATGGGTTATTACGTAATTAATGACTAAAATATTCATGTATTTGTCTTATAATGTTAAATATCGTAAATTGTCATATTTCACTATTCAAAAAAAATCAAATATTTTGGAAAAATTAAAAAAAATCAACCTAACAATTATTAAAATTTTAGATTTTTAAAATGAACTCCTTTTTATGAAAGTAATTTTATAAATATGAGATATTTATTTCTTAATTAAGATCGTCATTTATTATGAAAAATAATAATTTTAATATTATAATTGATTTTACGACCCTTTGAAAAATTAATTGAGGGCTATTAAAATGAACTTATAATTACAATACAGAAAATATTAATTTATGAATCTATTTTAGGAAAATAAATTTTCCTTTTAAATAATTATATTAATTTTAAAAGTGTAAATAAACATTTATGTTTTTAAAAAATTCCAACACATAATTTATCATGTTTAAAACATTTATTTACATATACCATGGTATAATTAAACTATATTTTAATTTATAAATAACTAAATTTTATTTATTCTTTTATAGGATTGGTTACTATTCTAACATTCAGATTACAATTACTAATGGTTAGATTACTATTCCAGCTGTCATGTTACTATTACAATGGTACAGGTTCCTTAATTACTATAAATAAATCTTATTTCATTCATTATTCATTAAATTATATTTTATATCAATATTATATACACTTTCCTCTTCAAAATAAATTTTTTATTGTTAAATTTTATTTCTACAACTTTGTTCATCAGTACGGTCATTCTAGTGGGTCAAGAAGACCCAAATTTTCCTATTTTGGTTGTCTTAATTTCTATTTATCATTCCACTATAATATTTGGAACTCTTATTGGTTTGATTTATAACTAATATAAAAATTATTATAATAATGTTTCTTATTTACTTCTCTATATGATGTATATGTTTTATTAAATAATCCAAAGAAAGTAAATTCCATTGATAAAATTTTGGGTCATTACATTCTTCCCCCCTTATGATATTTTTCCCCAAATTTTTTTTATATAATAAGGAAAAAATAGGTGAATGTATTTCTCCTTCATTTATTCCTCCATTTCTCTAGTTGCCTCTTCATACTTATGGTTCCCCCAAAAAAATTGTTAAGGGGAGTTTTCTTGCTGCGTAGAACTTTGTTTCTATGATCCAATATCTACACCAACTATTCTTAATAAGAGAGGTTATTATCTAGGTACACCACCTCTATATTTTTTACATGTGAGGGGATAGGTATGTACTTCCTCTGTAGAGATATGTGGAACATTTCATTAACTAAGCCATATTTGGTGGAAGTGAAAGCTAACAGGCCACTGATCTTATGAAATCAAGGATCTCTAATGAGAAAATATACATTGGGCTAAGATTTTCTCTCTTTCTAAACCACATGAATCTCTTCCATGGTGATATAAGAATGAAAAAATTGTCTCAAACTTCAAAATCAAAGTCCCTTCGATGTTTCTTAGAATAGATCATATGCGAAATATGATATGATTTGATTTGTTGTTAGATGGAATGAAAATTCTCAGTAATATATTTCGTAAGATCAAGTTCGAGTAGCTTTATTTCTATAACTTCATCCCAATAAGGTAGAGTTATAAATTACTTCCCATACATAGCTTCATATAGAGCCATTTGAATACTCGAGTGGAAGTATTGTTAAATGTGAACTCAACTAATATGATATGTTTATCCCATCCAAATTTGAATTCCATTAAGCTATCTATTAACATTTATTTGTGTGTCTAAATTGTCCTTTAATATTGTCAATTCATGTGGGGGTGATTGGCTGTGATAAAATTAAATTCAGTACTCAAATCATGTTCCCAAAATCTCTAGAATTTTAATGTTAACCTTTGATCCTAATTAGATATGATCGAAAGTGGAACCCCATATAGCCTTGCCCCTTAATTCACATATATATTATAAAGTTGTTCAACTGATAAATCTTCCTGATTAAAGATAATATGGGAAGTCTTGTGGAGTTGATCTACCACAACCCACATCACATTGTTTCCTTGGGATGTCTTTAGGAAACCTGTGATGAAGTGCATAATAATATTTTCCCATTTCCATTTGGGTATAGGAAATGGATTCATCATTCCTTTAGACATATTTCACTCCACTTTAATATGATAACATACCAAACTTATTGAGATATACCCATAAATATCTTTCTTTATGTTATCCCACTATAAGTTCTCTAGAATATAATGATACATCTTGGTACTTAGAGGATGGATATAGAAAGGTGATATTTGTGCATTATCTAATAGATCTTTCTTTATATCAGGTGATAAAGTAATTGTTGCAGTTGGTGTCCTAGAACTAACTAATTTGTACTTTATTGATTAATAAATACCTTATCACATCTTGATTCTTATTCTGCATGAAAATTCATGTGATAATGTCCTAAGGATATCCATTTCATTAAAGGGTCATAGCTGATCCCTACTATGATGACAAACTAGAAGTGCCATAACACTATTCTTGAATCTTTTTTCTATGGTCGGATGATTTTATTTGAGGGAGAAAAATAATACAGGCCATTAGAGTTGATGAATCATAAAACATTGAGGCACCTTCTTATAGTGTGTGCGCTTGGTAATATTTAGGAGGATATTATGAGAACAAGACCCACTAGTAGGAAATCTATATTTCATAGTGTCATTGGATGTTCCTATATTTAGATGCGTGTATTGGTCTGTAAACATTAAGATTATTATTAACGGGTATTACAACTCACACACATAGATGTAGTGATGAAATCTGTGCTGACACACTGTTCGTAGCGAGGTAGTATATGTTGGGTGCATCCTGAGTAATACTGCATTAATAGATAATGTGAGAAAGGATTTATCCCTTCTTTTCCATAACTAATGTAGATATCTCCGGCCCTTTGATGGAATTTATATAGCCTAAATAAATCCAAGGAAATGATGAGAAATGAGAAAATTTAATTCTGGAAATTCGATGAAATAAAAACCAAGCACATGGGTTGATGTAACTAGCATGAAACCCGCTTGATTCGAGATATCGATACAAAGGGATTATATTACACGGTAAGAATTCGTATAAGGTGACACGCTATTGAGGTGTTAAATTATTTCACTATGGGTTCCTTGGTATGTTTATAGATGATAATCTTGAACTTTAGGCTAGCTCCACCTAATTCCACTGAGAAAGAGGCCTAGAGGGTCACACACTAAGTGTGTCCATGTATCTTAGTTAAATATTAATTTAACAAGTTGAATAATGATTATTATCGATTGTTGTGTAATAATTATTCAAGGATGTCTGATCACATTTATTTTGACACTATTTATTCTAGAGAATATATTTTTGGAGAAACAATATAAATATTTGTGAGTAATGAAGTGACATTTATTTGAGAAATAAATAGCCATTCTTCAAGGTCTAACAAATGTGGTGGAGGAAATAAACAGAATGGAAAAACAAAAGTACACGCCGTGTATATTAATTTACATGCGATGTATGTTTTCTGGGAATTTGTGAGAAATAATATTATTTATTTAATTAAATAATATTACGTGTAATTCGTTAGGTGCATGTCAAGTAATAATAATAGTTAACTATTATTATAAGACATGGGGTCTTACTAAGAATTAAAAGAAAAGAATAAATGCTTCCGGGTAATTAATTCATTTTATTATTCTAAGTAATTTAAATCCCAATTATATAATTCGTATTAGCCTAGCCATTTTGGAGGTTATGTACAATGAATCTAGAGTAATCTCCCAATCCAAGAGAGAATGTTTCTTCTTAGAACACTCTCAAGCTACGAGAGATAGATCCTTCTCAACTAGATCCAGGCGATCAAAGGCGGAAATCGCAAGAGAAGGATCCTCCGTGATAGCACCCATAGATCCCTTCAGCAATATCCAGAGATATGTGGAGCACATGTGGATCACTTCTAGAGGAATCATACACTTATATTATATAAAGAAATGAGGGATCACATCATATAATGACCGAAAACATCAAAGGAGAGAGAATTCCATCAAGGTAATTCTTATATTTTAATTAAATTAATTATAACCAACCTATGATGATATCCTCTATGGTTTTAGGACTCCCCTCTTTTCTTTCGTTCATTATTCTATTCCTAAGTTCCGACATTTTATTTTCATAACAGATCTCCGATTAAACATCGTTAACAACAAAAATCAATATTGGGTAAACCCACCTATGGGATTCCACTACGCCCAGAACCTACAGGTGGTATCAGAGGGGTCATATCATTGATTATAATTATTTAGTTTTTCATTGATGATTTATGAATTTAATAATTTAGTTGTTTTGATTCAACTTAATTGTTATGAAAATCTGAATATTGAGATCTATTCCCCTTTTTTCATTTGTCGTTCACCTTACAGAAATGATTTTTTCTTTTAATTTTGATTAAAATAAAACAAGAGATATCATTCAGAGGTGCCAAATATTCCTGGACATACAACACCAGAATACATGGAATGTATTCAATAGTACATGCCATGTAGTATAGGTTCCACGCACTGAGATGGTCTGCCAAACCAGACCGTGACATTGGATCCTATCTAGGTCTTTAAGACTCTTTGTGTTGACCAGAAATAGGTGGAACACGGTTTCCAGATTACACGCCGTGTGTCCCACTAAAAACGACTTCTAGTCCCTTCGGGTTAGGGTTATACCATGTACCCCATACATGGATCACCCAACTGGAAACGATGTAACATAGATACTACATGGTGTGTGTCCCACTGAAAAGACCGTGTACTTAGAGTATTTCTGAAGTACATTTACACACCATGTCCTCGAGCGTGTACTTCGGATGGATGGCGAACAAAAGTACACACTGTGTAGTCGGAACTACAAATCATGCACTCATCAAAATTATGAAGATTTATTAAAATTTATTTCTATATTATACGAACCCTTGAGATGTGTACCATAGTGTAGGTGTAAAGCTAAGGCACAACACGTGATAGGTGTTATATATATATATGTGTGTGTTTAATTTGACATCTGTGTAATGTTCATTTCTACTCATTGGGTAGTTATGAATGGGAATTCATCGGGTTGCCTCCAAGGTACCAGTTACATAAAAATATAATTTTAAATGAATTTATTTGTTTAAATTTATGATGGGTAAAAATCTCATGGAAATTCAGAAAAATGTTTAAGATAAAAGGATTGATTAATTAAAGATAATTAATGGATTTGAGAATGATTAATCTTAAACAAGAACAATTAAATAATTGAATGCTAATATTATTTATGTGTAAATACCATTACATGTATGGATGATCATGAGCTAGACCAGGACCTTTGTATGTGAATGGTTTCTTTTAATTTATTTATTTAAATTAAATTTGTTGGCCTATAAGCCTTCTACTCATTAATATGTAGGGCTAACATGCCCAAGGTTTCTTTTATGTAATACCCCATTTTACCCCTCACTTTTGTTTGAGATAAAATAATATGTAATGGATGGAGCTCCCAGGTTAGTGGATACATCTCAAGTTAAGAGCCAAGGTGAAACCAATCCAAGGAGATACAAAGGTGGATTCGTGGAAACCTGTACACATGAAAGCAAAAGGTTAAAGGTGTTTCTCCCCTAGGTCTTGGGTTAGTTATCAACCACTAGATAAACTAACCAATAGAACAAGATGATGATCATACAATTAATTTTTTTTTTCAGTTGCATGGTTTATTTATTGTGTACGTGTTGCCATGATCACACAATTATTTAATTAAACAAGCATACAATATGGAACAAAAATAATACAGGATTTGGCGTAAATATTATCTCAGACATGGTAAATAACTTATGTATATCCCACTTAATATTAACAAGCATGTAATCAAATATAATAAAATGAAAATTTACATATAATGATAAAATCCATCAGAGAAATATTAAGTCGTTATAGCCTTCCATAATCTTGGTTAGAATCGAAACATAGTTCAATGTGCTTGACCAACCCTAGTTGGGGTGCTTTCAATTATCAGAGAATTATAATTCAAGGTTTTGGGTTGAATCAACTTGGTTCGAATTAAGGGTTGACTGCCACAATAGGAATTGGCGCGACAAAGAGGCAAAGGTTGTGGAAATCCAAAATAAAAGGATTTTAGGATTGGGGAGTCTACTCAGTGGATCAAGGAGTTTTGGGTTAATGTAGTTGGAATTTGGAATGCCTACTTAAAACCCTTCATGTTGCTTGAATAACTCTATTTGGGGTAATGTGAAGGAAAATATAGATCCTTTCCACCAGAATATTTAGGCAATGTAATATTCCGATGTCAATGGTGAGGGCTATTGGATTTTGATAAAATAGTGGGAGACTAATAAGTATTAATTTATTTATTTGTCTCAGTTTTATCATGATAAATTACTAAACCTTTTCTCATCATAATTTGTAAAAATGCAAAAAAACGACTTCAAACATATCATTGAAAACCATACTCTAGAAGGAAAACCTTCTCACCAGCACCAATTTTCATGAATGGAAGAGGCATTTACACATCATCCTTCACCATGAGAGGTAATTGTATGTGCTGGAAGAGCCTATTCCAGTTACACCGGGAAAAGAGTCCTGTGATGAGGAACTATCTCTCTATATGAAACATATGGATTATGTCACAGATGTATTATGTCTCATGATATCATCAATGACTAATGAGCTCTTGAAGCAACATGAAAACATGGATGTGTATAGCATTATTTCTCACATTAAGGATCTATATCAAGATAAGGAGAGAAAAGAGAGATATGAGATATCCAATGCTTTGTTTACATCTATGCTTGAAGAGACTGTGCCAGTTGGACCTCATGTATTTAATCATATTGGCTATATTGAACACTTATAAATCGTATGGATTAAGTTCCTGGATGAGTTTCATACAGATCTTATCCTATCATCACTGACCAAGACCTTCTCTAGATTTATTTTCAATTATAACATTAGCAATAATGAGAATAGTCTATCAGAACTTCTAACCTTAGTTCACCATGTAGATGAGGACTTGGGGTATGAAAAAACCACAGTCCTTATGGTGAATAAGAAAAGGAAGGACAAGGAAAAGGGGCCAAGGACTTATAAATGGTCTGAAGCCCCCATGAACTGTCCCCCCAAGAAGGGGAAGATCCAGAGGAAGGGAAAGGAAGGGGAGGTAGTATGTTTCTCATGTGGAAAGTAAGGACAATAGAAGAGGAATTGCACCCAAAAGTGTGGGGATGCTAAAGGTGTGTTGATTATGGAGTGTAATCATTCCATTTCTACACATTGGGTATTCGATACAGATTTTGGGGATCACATATGTATTCAAATGTAGGAACCAAGTAGATTTAGTAAGATTTACAGAAGATAGGTGGATCTTCAAGCTTCCAATGGCATGAGGCTGGCTGTGTTGGCCATTGGTGATTACCATCTCTCATTACCAACATGGAAGATTTTGTTTTTACATAACTATTATTATGTTCCTAGTGTTTCCAAAAACATAATTTTTGTATCATGTTTAGATATAGATGGACTTATTTTCATGTTTTGGAAATAAGGGTTTCTTATTTTATAAGAATAACTTATAAAATGGTACAGAACATTTAAATAATGGTTTTTATGTATTAAATTACAAAAACCAAGTGCTGGGAATCGATAACGAAACAAACACACATGAATCATACATCACCGAGTTGTGACATCACCGTATCAATCATGTAAACAAGAAGGGCTTGGAAATGCTCTTCCATGATGGCTATTTAGACTCTACTAAGCTAAAACCACTTGATATCTATCAAACTTATTTACAAGGTAAAATGAACAAGCCGCCATTTGGAGGATAGGGAAAAAGGTCCATAGAGATTCTATGATTTGTGAACATGGATTTGTGTGGACCACTTCTAGTAGAATCTTGAGGTGGATATTCTTACATCATTACTTTTAATGATTATTTGATTAGATATGGCTATATCTACTTAATGAGGTATAAGTCAGAAGCCTTAAGAAAATTTAAGGAATTCAGGAATGTAGTAGAGAATCAGTTTGGTATGAAGATAACGAAGCTTCGATCATATTGAGGTGGAGAATATCTGAACCAAGAGTTCATCGATCTTTTATGGGAGTCTGAGATTATATCTCAGCTCACTCCTCCTTATAAAACACAATGGAATGATGTTAGTGAAAGGAGGAACCACACCTTGTTGGATATGGTGAGGTCAATGATGAGTCATGCAGATCTTCCATTATCCTTTTGGGGATATGAATTACAAACTGTAGCGTACACATTAAACTGAGTACCCACAAAGGTGGAAAATGGAATTCCATCGGAGTTATGTAAATGAAAGAAACCCATTTTTTCGCCCACATGCATATGGGGATTTGAGGAATTTGTTAAGGCCTTCTCAGGAAACAAACTATCACCATAGGGAACAATGTGTATCTTTATAGGATATCCCAATGAAATAAAAGAATATTACCTATATAACCCTTCAGAAAAGAAAGTGACTATCGCCAGACAAGCCGTCTTTCTTGAGAGGGAGCAAATTCAAAAAGAGATCGTGTGAAAAATATTGACTTCGATGAAGTTGATGCTCAAGATACACAAGAGTTGGTATAGGAACAAGATTCACAGGTCCTTATGGACTATGTTCCAGAAACCCAAGTACAACATAGGAGCTCAAGAGAGGTAAGGGAAGTAGAGATATTTGGTTTCCTAGTCACCGAGAATGGTGAATCATTATTGTTGGACAATGATTAGCCTCACTCCTACAAGGAAGCAGTAGAAAGATCATAAGTTGCAAGGTGGATAGAATCTAGGAATTTTGAGATGGATTGTATGTATCAGAACCAAGTTCGGGTTCTGGTCGATGAGCCTGTTAATGTAAAGCCTATTGGATGAAAATGGGTATTCAATAGAAAACTAGACATGGAAGGTCAAGTTAGCACCTATAAAGAAAAGATAGTGGCTAAAGGATTCAGACAACATTTAGGAATTGAAAATGATGAAACCTTCTCTCCAGTTTCCATGCTTAAATCCATACAAATCATATTTTCCATAACAACTTACCATGAAAATGAGATTTGGAAAATGGATGTCAAAACAACATTCTTTAATGGGAACCTTCAAGAATATGGTTATATGACACAACCAGAAGGGTTTGTGACACTAGGTAAAGCCAAACATGTTTTCAAGTTATAGAAATCCATTTATGGATTAAATAAAGAATCCAGGTCATGGAAAATTTGATTTGATGAAGCCATAAGGAATTTGGTTTCATTAAGAATGAATGAGATCCATGTGTTTATAAGCTGTTTAATGGTAATGTGGTCGTTATACTAGTTGTATAAATTGACGACTTATTTCTTATTATAAATGATGTACCGGTCTTATAGTCATTTAAGGATTGGTTGAAAATGTTTTTCTCTATGAAGGACTTTGGTGAAGCAGTATACATTCTAGGGATCAAGATCATTAATGATAGATCCAAGTGGCTGGTTAGACTATGTTAGGGTACGTACATTGACTAGATACTAAAGAGATTTAGAATGGAAAAATTCAAGAGGGGATTTATTACAGTGTCCCATGGACTATATCTTTCTAAGAAAATGTGTCCTTAGACACAATAAGAGAAAGATATAATGAGTAAGATCTGATACGATTCAACTATAGGACCCATCATGTAAGCCCATGATATGTACCGGGCTTTACGGTTCTCATGGAATGATCATGGTAGTAATATATCAAGAAAATCCAGGAGAACTACATTAGACTGCTGTTAAGACAATCCTTAAGTATCTAATAAGATCTAATGATATGTTTCTTGTGTATGAAGAAGACAAGGAGATTGTCATCAGAGGGTTTGCTGATGTTGGTTTTCAGGTAGATCAAAATGATCTGAAATTGCAATATGCATATGTTTTCTATCTCAATGGAGGATCTGTGAGATGGAAGGGTTCAAATAAACCAGTTTTCACCAATTCTATAGAGGAGTCCGAATATATAGCGGATTATGATGTAGCCAAATAAGTTTTATATATTTGGAACTTTTTCTAGGAGCTTGAAGTAGTGCCTAGCAGTAAAGATCCTATCACATTATATTGTGACAATACTACAGTGGTGGATCTTGAAAAAGTACAAAGGACACATCAGCAGACAAAGCCCATACTCTAGAAGTATCACCTCTTGAGGGATTTCTATCAATGGGGTGACGTTACAGTGAGAAGAGTGTCAATGAAAGAGAACATGTAAGACCCCATGATTGAAGGCCTATCTCAGTAGAAGCATGAATATCATGCAAGGGCTAGAGGTTTAAAGGTTATTAGAAATTGGCTCTAGTCAAAGTGGGAGTCTATTGGAGTTGGTGGCCTAGAACCAACTACTTTGTACTTTATTAATTAAAAAATACCTTATAACATCTTGATTTTTATTTTGGGTGAAAATTATTGTGATAATGTCCTAAGGATAGCAGTTTCATTAAAGGGTTATAGAGGATCCCTGTTATCATGTGAACCCAGAAGTTCCATAAAACTATTCTTGAATTTATGTTCTATGGCCAGATGATGTTACTTGAGGGACACAAATAATACAATCCATTAGGGGTGTGGACTCATAATTATTTGAGCCACCTTCTTATGGTGTGCACCCTTGGTAATATCTAGGATGATATTATTAGAACGAGACCCACCAGTAGGAAATACAAATTTCATAGTGTCATTGGATGTTCCAATCTACGAACGTGTGTATTGGTCCTTACACATTAAGATTATTATTAATTGGTTTTACAACTCGCGCACTTAGATGTATTGATAAAAACCATGAAAGCACATTGTTTGTAGTGATGTAGGATATACTGGGTGCATCTTGGGTAATAATTCATTAATAGATAATGTAAGAAAGGATTTGTTCCTTCTGTTCCACAATGGATGTAGATATCTCAGACCCTTTGATGGAATCGATATAGACTAAATAAATCCATGGACATGGTGAGGAATGGGAAAGTTCAATTCTGGAAATTCAAAGAAAGAATAATCGACCACATGGTTATATGGAAGTAACATGAAACCCGTTTTATTTTAGATATCGAGACAAAGGGATTGCATTATACGGTAAGCGTTAATAAGAGGTGACACATCATTGCGGCATTAACTTCTGTCTCTATGTGTGTCTAGTCAAGTTTCTAGATGAAAACCATTGACTTTAGGTAGGTTCCACCTAATTCCATTGAGAAAGAGTCCTAGAGGGGCACACACTATGTGTGTCTAAGTATCTCAATTAAATATTAATTTAACAAGTTTAATAAACATTATTCCAAATTTGTGGTTTAATAATTATTCAATGATGCCTAATCGCATTTATTTCAACAGTAGTTATTCGATATAACATATTGTGGGAAAAATAATATATTTATTAGTGAGTAATGTAGTGATATTTATTTGAGAAATAAATATCCATTATTCATGGTCTAACAAATGTGGTAGAGGATATAAAGAGAATGAAAGAGTACATGCCGTGTATATTAATATACATGCCGTTTATTTTTTTCTGAGAATTTATGAGAAATAATATAATTTATTTAATTAAATAATATTTGGTGTAATTTTCTGGGCACATGTAAAGTAATAATAATAGTCGACTGTTATTATTAGACATGAGGTCTTACTAGGAATTAAATAAAACGAATAAATGCTTTCGGGTAATTAATTCATTTTATTATTCTATGTAATTAAAATTACAATTATATAGTTCTCATTATCCTAGACATTTTGTGGGTTGTGCACAATGGATCTAGAGAATGCTCTCAAGCCAAGAGATAATTCTTTTCTTCCAAGAATGCTCTCAAGCTACGAGAGAGAAATCCTTCTCCATCAAATCAAGGAGATCGAAGGCAGACATCATAAGCAAAGGCACTTCCACACTAGAACCTGGAGATCCCTTCAGTGATGTCCAGAGATACGTGGAGCATGTGTGGATCACTGATAGAGGAATCCTACACTTAGATTATACAGTGCAATGATGGATCACATCAGATTGTGACTGGAAACATCAACAGAGAGATAATTCCCTCATGCTAATTATTGTATTTTAATTAAATTAATTATAATAAACATATGAATGTCCTCTATATGGTTCTAGGACTACCCTCTTTTCTTTTATTCTTCATTCTATTCTAAAGAAAATGCATTTTATTACCATGACGGATCTCAGATTAAAAGTTGTTAACTGCAAAAAATCAAAGTTGGGTACACCCACCAATGCGCTTCCACTATGTCCGGAACCTACTTGAATATAAATCCTTATTCCAAACTAAATCACACCATCATCATCGATGTGGAAATCATTTGGGTTCCCTTAATTTACTTCTTTTACCTTGTTTTGGAGCTATAGATCTTCAATTTGTGCATCCTTGGTCATATCTTAGATATATGGTTGGGAAATAATTTGGGAATGGTTGGATGTATTCACTACCATTATCATATCCAAATCCAACCTTTTCCTATCCATTAAGAAAGGGTCTTTCTAAATTCAAATCATGGGTATGGTAGTATGTTATTTTCTATTAAGAGCATAAATTACTTTATTTTCCTTTTTAGGATAATAATGGAAAGAGAAATCATAGTCCATGATTAACTCTGACCATATTATCTGATGTATGATGATCTCCTTACATCTGAATATATACTTTATACTCTTGTAATCACTATATATGTCACACTTCTCACCATAGAGGCAGTGGCACTAGATTCTCAAGGAAAATATCACATCTTCTAGATTAAGGTCATGCATTGGATAGTTATTCTCAAGGATATTCAAATTATATGATTTTAAGCTATCGCATTATTATCCTACATGAGTGAACAACCCAATACATTCTTTTAAGCATCACTTTTATCACAAAACATTCTCCACTCATTGGTAGTGTGAGTACAGGTTCAATGATTAGCCTCTTATTGAGCTCCTTAAATCCTTTCTCACATTCTTCTGTCTAAACATACTTTACCTATTTCCATGTTAACATAGTTATTGGGATAGAAAAGCATGAGAAATTTTGAAAAAAAATCAATAGTACACTACTAATCTAAGAAAAGTATGGATTTATATGACACTAGTGGTTCTGGGTCATTCCTCAATTGATTTTTTTAAAGGGTGCAAATAAATTCTCTTAGTTGTGATCATATGCCCCAATAAAGTGACTTTCCACAACCAAAAGTCACACTGGATGAATTTGGAATAAAATTTATTCTTTCTTAATGTCTCTAACACAATTCTCAGTTATTATCATTGTCTCTCCTTACTCTTTGATTAAATGATAATATCATCTATAAATACCACCACAAAATTTTCAAGATAGTTTCTCAAGACGTTATTCATTAAATATATGAATATTTTATAAGAATTAGTAAATCTGAAGTGCATAACTAGGAACTCATAATGCTAAAACCCTGTATGGAAAGTGGTCTTCTGAACATATTCCTTCTCCATCATCAGTTAATGACATCTAGAATGAAGAACCAACTTTGAGAAGTACTGAGATCCTCATAGTAGATCAATCAAGTCATCAATCCTTGAAAGATGATAAGTTTTCTTTATAGTGATCGTATTAAGCTCCCAATAATTGATACACAACAACATTGATCCATCCATTTTCTTTATGAAGAGCATTGGCACACCCCAAGGTGATTCTCTAGAGCATATGAACCTTATTCCCAAGTGCTCTTATAAAAACTTATTTAACACCTCCAACTTAATTGGGGATACCTTGTAGGGGAATTTTGATATAGTTGGGTCTTTGGTTATAAGTTATATTGATAACTCAACCAAATGATCTAGAGGATGTTTGGGTAACTCAATGGGAAATACATTAGTTTATTCCATCATAATGGGTATTTCCTTAAGTTTGATACTTTACTTCAATGAACCCATTTGGGATAGGTATTCTTCTTCATAGGGTATCAACACCCACACCGTTGACGGATTTTCCAAAGGAGATACATGATCCTCATTTCATTTGTAGATGAGAATGGGATGGTATAGAATATGAAAAGATATTTCCTTTTCCAAGTAATTGATGTGTTTGCTATACAATGAGAGCCAATCCATTCCTAGTGTAGCGTCAAATTGTACAAAAGGAAGTGTTTCAATATTTTATATAAGAATATTTCCACATACACCAAAAGGATAAATGTACCAAACATGGGTTGCAATGATCACACAACTAGCTATTTTTTTAAAGATATCTCTACTGCAAGAATTTGATTCAACAGTATTAGAAAACCTAAATGATATAAAGGAATGTGTATAACCATAATCATATAATAATTTTTCAGTAGTTGTAATGGCATGTGATTTCCCTTTCTCATTTGGCTTTGGTGGCGGTTGATGCTGATTACCCTCAAGGAACTTTGGTTTAGTGTACGATATTGCATAGTTCCCTTGATCCCTATAGTTGAAGCATTGAACCATGGGTGGTGACATCTTTTCCTCCATAACATTGGAAAACTTCTTTATATTTCTTCAACAATCATGATCTTGATGCCCGTCTCTACCACACTTATAGTATTTCCCTATCCATTTGAGTTAGTTACCAGGAAGTTTCTTCCCACATTTTTGACAAGTGGGTGGTTTATATTTCCTTACACATTTTTCATTAGATCCTCTAAATCCATATTTATTTTATTTTATATATATCCATGAGACCATTATCCAAAATCTATCTACACTTTGAGAGAACATTGAACCACTTATTCATAACTATAGAAGTCTTGGATAGCTGGAGAATTTAGAATGTGTGGGTTTAAACAATTAAAGAATCTATCTATTTTTATATAGTTATTGAAAACAAAATAGAAGGCATATCTTTCATGCCTTATGAAGTTTTCTTTGCATGTCATGATTGATTCACCTTCATTTTTCTTTGGATTTATAAATCTTATCTCAAAATTTGTATGAAGAGTTTAAGGGAAATAATTTTTTAATTTTTTTTAATGTATTCCTACTCTATATATTCTATTTCATTATTCCACTTGGTTATCTTTATCAATTCCCACAATTTATTTACTCTCCATCTAAATGATACACAACTAGAGTAACCTCCTGTTTCTCATAATAATGGAGCATAAACAATATCTTCTTCATTGAGTTAACCCACTATTCCGTAACATGTGGATTATAAGATCTACTAAATTTCAGATGTTGTTTACACATAAATGAATCAATGAATAGTTCCCTCCTTCTTGGGTGAAGGAGGATGTTCTACATGGTTTGGGTTATTATTCTTAGCTCGAGGAAACTAGGTAAGCATTTAAATGATGCTTTGAACTCCACCTCTTAAGGAATTGGAGAAGATTTTTGAGAAATCATTAAATTATCCTTCACATGGATTGTTGGAGTTATTTCTCATAGTTCCCATTATTTTATAAAATATTAAATGTTTTAACAAAAAATAAGTCAAGAAATCATGAATAAATATATTTTTTTGTTTTGTGTAACTAAGTTTAAAGGAATATCTTATGGGATCCCTATGTTTAGAATTTTTCTAAAACAAAGATTATTTTACATATAAATAGTACCATCCTAAGGGTTTTCATTAATTTTATCTAATCCTAATTCCCAAATTATCTAAATTATGCTCTGATACCATCTATAGTGACCCTAATTTTCGTTACATATCTATTGTAACATTTTTAAGATAAAAAACATAAGAGAGATAAAAATCCTAGATCAAAATTTTTAGTTTCCTAGGTAAATTATGCTCAAACGCAACTTGATCATAATAAAAAATAAAAATTTATTTAAATACTTCAAATTTATCCTAAAAATATCACATTCTTATTTTTACATGTAATCACTAGAGGATATATATCAAAGGAAGTGATGGGTTAAAATACCATCTAATGGATGAATAAGAAACATGAATCAATACAACATGGGTGAACATAATCATTATCATATCATAATAATAGTATCATGATAAATATAATGAGTAAAACATGTGATAAAGGCCTGGAATATGTCAAGGCATAAAAATGGAACATCATGTCTTAGTGGTCAAATACCACACATAGTTGTGAAACAATATAGTAACACCTTCATATATAACGTATGTTCATAACCATAAAATAATTATTTTAAAAATATATATCATCATGTTCATGAATATTACACATTATCTCATGAGACACATAACATAACCCAATGAATTGGAGAGTTATATAATTTCGCCCCCACCCTACACATCAAAAAATTTACATAATCACACATGCCACATAGAACAAATAACAATCATAGTCAGGTAATTACCAATGAAAAGGAATGGGTTTAATAAGGATTTTATTAGTCATGATTTCATGAAAAACATAGGGTTCCCAAATGAAAATGGAAAAATCATATTTGGTATAGAAATCATCACTCTTGAGAGAATAGAAAACTACTTAAGAGGAATGAAGATGTGTTTTGAAAAGAGGAGTTGTTTTGGAAAATGTTTATTTTTTTCTAAAAATAAATTATGAGACGTGTTGATCATAAAAAAATAGGGAATACTAATGCAATTATATTTACAGAACATTAGTGGAGTATTCATACCAAATATTTCCTAAAAGAGGGCTAACCCAAAGAAAAAGAGTTGGGTTTGAGAATCCCCTTAACTTATTTCTAAATACATTATGGACTTAAAAATAATATCCTAGATAATCAAATTATATTAATTAATTAAAGAATTCATAACCTATTATACATTTATTTTATTTATTGTAATTTTATGAAGTTATTTTATGACCATTTAGATGATTTATAGTTTTCAATTTTTTCGTTTTAGGGGCATTTCTTTTCCGGGTTTACATGATTGGTTCACTTGTATATATTTATAGAAGTTATTATAAAATGAGAATAATTATCCAGATGTAAAATTAAATGTTACTAATTCACTTAAAAATTATAAATGGTCCCATATATCATTTTCTTTCTGGTATTAGGATGATTCATTTGAAATAATATTAATGATAAATGTTTAGTTTATTTTGGCTGTTTTCTGACCATAATGAACTAATTTGTATTTATTTAATATTATGTCTATAAATGAGTTCTAGAACATGAAAAAAGTTATAATACACATATTAAAATATTATTTAACCATAATAATTATTTTATGATGTAACACCCCTACGCTTCTCTTTGAATAATACAGGAGCGTGTGTTGTACGCAACTTCGAGTTCTAACACACACCACAACCAATCAAACTAGCCGTTATGAATAGTAATACCAACTTTTTTAAAATTTTATAAATTTGATCTTTCAAAATGGACTTCATTTTTGGATTCGGAATATTGAAATTAGCTTGGGGAGAAATTTTAGTATTTTTATGAAAACTTTCAATTTTTGATGAATAGTGAAAAACACTAAGTCATGCTTTAAAACTAAATTTTCATTTAAATAATTATTTATTTTATTTAAATTTAATTAAGGTCAAAATGGATACTTAATACCTATATAATTTCAATGTAATTCATTGGAGTTAGTTTAGAATCATTTTAGATATTTAAAACTTTTATGGAACTTTTCACCGTCTTTTACCCACCTCCTAGGAGAATTTGGAAATTCTCATAAAACATGATTTTACCGCTTCTGTGAGTGGAATTTCGAAAATCTGAGAGACAAGGTTAATATCAAGGAGTAAAATTTTGTTCAATAAGATAAAAATAATTTTTGGTGAATAGTAACTTTTTACTTTTATTTACCACGGTTAAAAGTAAATAGGGTAATTAAGGGTAAAAATGCTATTAATATTACCCTAACACATGTACTAATTCTATTGGACATGTGTATCTTGACCAAAAACAACATTAGGAATTAAATATTATCATTTAGGTCCACTTGGATTAGATAAGGATATTAATTATTATTTAATTCAAAGAAGAGTTAAAAAAGTTAAAATCAAAGTTTAATTACTAAATCATTTTTAATATAGGGTTATACCTAAGATAAATTCGATTGTAAATTTTCATTAGAAAGCTAAAACGATTTAATACTTAATTGTAGTTTATTTATAATTTTTATATATTAAATAATTTAATTTATTTATGACACAATGGTGATGCAGTAATTACCTAATTAATGAAATATTAAAATAACTAATATTATAAATATCAAAATAAATGAAATTTGAGACTTTTTATGAATTCCACTAATTTTATAGGTTAATATGACATATTAGGACGTATTATATAATTTGTTTTCTAAGAAATAATGCTGTTATGAAATTATCAAAAACAAAATACCCAATAGTGTCAAAATTGACATAAAAGAGTTTTTAAAACAAATATTATATTATTAATTTATATTCTATTCTTAAAAATCTAAGGATTGGCCAAGAGACTTACATAATTATAGGTGTATTAGTAATGGAACACTTTGGGGTCTCTTGGAGGTTTATAGTAAGTTTATTTACTATATAATATAAAAATACAAAGAGACATGGTAAGTGTCAAACTAATTAACTAAGAGTTAAAACTAAAATATAAGGTTAATAAAGTGACCCAAACCTATCTAAAAACTGTTGGTTGAGTGGTGTTAGACCTATACCCACCTTAAAATTTAAATAATTCACTTTTTATCCATTAGAAACCAAATATGAATTTATTATAAAATAATATTTATAGCTTTTCCGAAGGTGCCCCTCACCCCTCTTATAAAAGGGAACTCCCCCTTCTCTCAATTTCACACCTTCATAGCCTTTGGGATCGGCCAAACTTAGCCCATATAACCTCTAAAATATCATCCCTTCACCCTAGATGCCTTCATTTAGTCTGAAATACATCCTATGGATCACTTTTGATCAAATCAAAAGGATGAACCCGAAGTAGAGGTAATGTTTTCACCACCCTCTTTCAAGTTCCTTTCTTCTTAAAATTCTTATTTATTTGTTATTTACATTATAAAATAATAACTCCATTATCTTCTATATACTGTGATGTTATTATAAATATGGTACAACAATATTCAGTATTCTATCCATCATTTGATGACATGTCACCATATGTGCGTACGTATGGCTTACCGTCTCCACGTTGTGGTGTAATTGTTATTCAAAACATTATTATTTATATGGGTATGATAATGATGTGTAATTGATGTAAATAATTAATAAAACATGATAATTATTCTTTTTATATGATATACCATCCAATTATATATTCTTTTAATATCAAAATAATGATATTGTCACTCGTGTGTACGTACGGTCTACCGTCTCCATGAACGCGATGAGATACATTCCCCATCGTATACATTCAAGTATAACTCTCATTTAATGATTAAAAATAATGTTTAAGGACTTTATATAATTCTGGATATGAATAATATACAAACTATCCCTAAAAATCCCGTCTTATGTAACAAAACATATAAAAAAATGAGTAAGGTAACACCCGAAACAACGAAAATACTAAGATATTATTAACAAACCAATGTTAAAAGATAATATATGATATAATATTAATTTAAATTATTATTTTATAATTTAATAACAATAATTTCGCCATAATAAATGAGTTTAACCTACCACCGACCGAGTAAAAGTACAAGGAAAGGGTTTATTTCACAATCTCTTCATTATCTGAGGTTGTATAAACGTAATTATCAACTAGGACCTCTTTATCATCCACATCCATTTTTCTTAAAAATGTATTTCAAATAATTCTTAATATTTAATAGACTATGGGTTAAAGTCATTTTTACCCTTGTCTAATTTTTATAAGATATTTATAATGTAATCTTTCCATCGTTTTCCAAACAAGGTCCTTTTTAACCTTTTCGACATAATTAAGGTAAGAATGTCTTTTTTAACTTATACGATGGGTGCATATATTTTCTACCATTATAAAATCTTCAAAGTTTACCTTAAAAGATTATAAGGATATTTTCAATGTAAATGTTTTATTTTATAATTATGTGACATTTAAATGATTTTAAAAAAGATATTTCTCTCAAATAGTTTTGATTTCATCTATGTCAACATCCTTTGATGGATTTTAAGCTTATTTGAAGTTGTTTTATTATGATACAAAACTTTTATATTGTATTGAAGGTTTTGTGATATGTTTGACTATGGATGTGTTATTTTTACACCATTCATGGTTTATGGAGAAAGTATTGACATTTCGTATGCTAGTTTTAATACGAATGTTTATGTTATGTTTAAACCTGTTCATATGAGGAATGCATTGGACATAATAAGTGATGGGTGGATCCCGCTATAGCTCCTCTATTCATCGGTAGGTATCATGAGACAAACCAGTGTCTTGGTACAAGGCCTTGACAAAATCTTATTTTTAGTCATGGCATGAGGCCTTGGCTATGTGGATATGATAGTCTGGTATTATGCATTCCATCATTATGAAAGTGGTTATTGATATTGCATGTGATTATTAGACTAGTAGAATATCCATGTGAATAAGTAAATGGAATTATTTTATTTTATCTTTGCCATATTATACTGAAGGTCAACTTTAAAAGGCTTTTGTTTTAGTTATACATTGCCTTAAATGTTTATGCTTATTTATGAATGTTTCCGCTATATTGTTATCCTTAATGAGCTTCTGATCTCACCCCTTTAAATGTTTTATTTTTCCTAGGATGTGAAGAAGTAATTTATGATTGAACTGCAAGGATAGTATAAGGGTATATGAGTGTGGAGACAAGATGTTGTTGTAGTTTTCACTTTATGATGTAATGTAATCTTTATGAATGTATCTAGTTATTCTAAGGACACCAAACTAATCAGTCTTTCGAGACTTGATCTTTTGTGATCATTCCAATGTTATGTAATAATGCACCGACTATGGGTAACTGGGGTCAGGGAGTTACATATGACTAGCCTTTATGTTTGTAATGGAAAACAAAAACTAGTCATCCATGAAGGTAGTGAACTGAGATATCACGAATAATGTTTTAATTTTTAGAATAACAAAAGAAGAGAAGAGATTTGATTTTGAATATTCCATAAAAATAATATTCTAGTACATACATGATACTAGAGTTATCATTCCACTTTGGATAGGGGAGGTGAGGACAAGATAAAAAACAAAACAAAATAAAAGAGAAGGATTTGGGATTTTTCCTCTTGAATATTATCTCCTTGAGAACCTCCTTAAGGCAGTTGGATTTGGTCTTTTGTGGAGACCATATGATCTTGGACATGGGGAAGATGATTGGTAAGGCAATTGGTCATAATATTGGCAATCCAAAATTATTATAACGTGTGTAGGGAAGTGTTGGTGAGGGATGATATTTATAAGGGTATGAGAGGGCTATTTTTGATTATTATAATCATTAGTATATTATTTTGAATCAAGACTATGATTAGTATTGATTAATATGAATAAATACAGTAATTGGTTCATGATATTTTAAACCAATGGGTGATTAAATCATGTATGACACAAATATTCATGTATTTGTCTTATAATGTTAAATAACAAAAATTAACGTATTTCACTGTTCACCAAAAATCAACTATTTTAGAAAAATATAAAAAATTAACCATTACCATTTTATGATGAATATATTTAAAATATATAATCCATTTTTTTAAAATAATTTTCTAAATATGAGATATTTAATTTTTAAATAAAATCTTCATTTATTTGGAAATTGCTGATTTTAATATTATGATTGATTTTATGAACCTTTGAAAAATTAATTACAGTAACATAAAATTATCTTATAATTACATTAAAAAATAATAATTTATGAATCCATTTTATGAAAAAAAAATTCTTTTAAATAATTATATTAATTAATAAATTTTAAATAAACACTTATGTTTCAAAAAAGTACCAACTCTTAATTTATCAATTTTAAAAAATTTATTTACTTATAACATGATATAATTATATCATAATTAAATTTCTAAAATTCCAAAATATAAATTTTTTAATTTCATATGTGAGGTTACAACTATAGTGGCCTTATTAGTATTCCTAATTGTCAAATTACTATTATAGTGGCCTGGTTTCTATTTCAATAGTTTAGGTTCCTTAATTTCTATAAATACCTCTATTTTTATTTATTCACCATTCAATTATACTTTATTTAAAATTTATATACAATTTCACCTTCAAAATTAATATTTTATTAATATGTGTTATTTTTACATCATTATTCATGAGTGTGGCCATTCTATTGGATTGAGAAGATCAAAATTTCACTATTCTTTTTATCTTATTTTCTATTTTTTTACCACTATAATATTTTTCATTATTATTGGTTTTTTAGACTAATGTATCATTTATGAGAATAATGTTTCATTGTTTTCTCCATGAGATGTTTGTGTTTTATCAAATAATCATTAGAAAGTAAATTCCATTGATAAAATTTTGGGTCATTACAAATAACCATCATATACTTTCAAATTTTTATGTCTTCAAAGGAATACTTCATTTTCAGGGGTTTTCAATGAAAATATCACTATATAATACTTCTTATTATAATTATCACACAGATAATACCTTATACTCATTTCTTAAAACTGTTTACATGCATTATGATAATCCATAATTTTCCCTTCTCATTATGTATTGTAAAAAACAATATTGTCACATACATTTATCAATGTTCATAACATCAAGATCATGACTTAACATATGATGTTCTCAATAAGGAAGTTTGAGAAATAAATTTTTCTATTCCATTTTTGTGTTACAGTTCTCTCTAATGTGGTAAAAACTATTTCCCCATGGTCATACAACTTATATAATTTATGTAGTTATATTACAACTGTTGATAATTTGTCAAAATTACTAACCCATATAATAATTTTTTTGGGAGATTGAAATTAGTTTGTCCACCAAATCTCGAATTATTAAATTGAAATCTATGAGATTCATCCAGGAATTGATGATGACACAAAAAACGATTTTTTACAATTAGTAAGCCTTTTAGAGTAGAAATAAATGCTAAAAACTAGATATTTAAGGCCAAAGTTAGTATTATAAGAATAAAAATTATAAATCATTAGAATATCACTGAGGGACTACATGAGAGAAATACGAATTTTGAACATTATTTAGTTGATGGATCATATTTATCCATACTATTGTCCCATAACTATTTCAATTGTTATATAAGAGGTTCAAGGTATACATCGTTATCATTTACATGAATTTTTTTTCATGAATAATCATCAAAATAATAAATGAAGTTTGTTGCATACACATAAATTGATAAATAATGTAATGGATAAAAATAACCATTAATATTCCATAAATACAAATTAAAGACATGAATATATTAGATTTATTTGAAGCCAATCCAAAACACACATTCCTAGGATCTGCATAGAAATTTTTTATGTATAAAAGAAAAATATTTACATGTTGTTAAATCTCTTATACGATGTGTAAGCTATTTGTGATATTTTATGTAGTATTACATGTCATAAACTTTATGGATTTGGTTGATGTGAATAATAATTACAACCAAAGTTTGAGAAGAAAGTAATTAAAAAACTTCATGAGAGTATTTTTATACACTTCTTCATAGTAGCATGCTAATTTTGTCTTACATCATTACTCATTGATTTCATTATACAAGTATGGAATATTTTATTCTCCTATCTATCTTAATCTTATTATCAATATAACATATTACCATTGGGACATGCATCTTCATATAATAAATACATAACTTTTTAATAAATTTATTTATCATATAAATTGATTCGGAGATATTATATTTAATAAAAGAATATTGTTAAAAATATAATATCATTTCCTTATTTTAAATTCCCCATAAATAGGTTATATGTTAAAATTTCGATAGAAAGGAAAACATCAAATATTTTTACACAAATCATATAAAACATGATGTACATCTTCTATAAGTTCATAAACATCATTTGATTTCTCATCTTGGTTAACCCCATTTTTAATATCTGTAGAATTAAAATGATAATCTATGAATATGTTATGACCTTAATCTTATTGGGATGTTGTGACCAAATAACCAATAATTATTATTCTAAATTTCATTATCTACTACCAAGGTAGTATCTTGATGATTATGATATTGAAAAAATATAGAACTTTCTGTGATGTTTGATTCCATATACCAATTCCATCACACATACCCAATATAAAGTTGTTTCAACATCAAGTGTTCATAAACTTATGATATTTTCAAACATTTTCTGAAATTAAAAGTTGGGTATGGTTAATTAATTACTATATTTATAGATTCATTTTAAAATAAAAAATCTAAAATTTCCTCCATCCCCTTACTATATCGAGGTGTATATCATGGTAAAGTAATCCAACTTTTATCAATATATGTACAGTTGAAAAATAAATGTAAAAATAACATACACCATATTAGTGAAATGAAATTATTTTTAAAATATAACATATGATTAATATAACACCCTTTTCAAAATAAATATAAAAATATAAAATCATAATATATTGCAAACTATAATAAAATTTTATATTTAATATGCATAATAAATTAAAAAATATATATGTGAGAGTAAATAAGTAGATTGATTCATTTCATAATCATTCCCACATAAGAGATATTTTTCACACTTTCGGATTCCCACAGAGGAAATTTCGGATTATAAAAATTCAGAATTTAAAATTTTGGGTAATTAAATGTACTATAATTTGAAAAAAATATCACATTACCATAGTCATTTAAGGAAAACATTACATACTATAAATTAACTACATGACCATAGACCTAGACCACCATGAGAGGGGGGAGGGTGAATCAGGGTGTCAAATTTTTCTCTTATTTACTGGATATTGTTCCCACATTGGTAGGAAGTTTTTTAAACCTATATGGTGTATATGTGCAGTAATTAAAACACCCACATGTAGAAGTAAAAAGACAACACTTTTACTTGGTTCACCAGTAAGGTCTACATCCAAGGAGCATACGTCGATAGGTTTTTGGTCATACCTTATTCCAGTAATCTTCACTAGTAGTGGATTATAATGATTTGAGCAAAGTCACTCTATCCCAGGAACACTACCTAAAGGTTTAGGATAGCTCACTGATTCTCTGAGATCACATTTAAAGACTCCCCCATGCTCACTTCCTTGGAGAGGAATTCACTTTGTTTATCAACTTGAAGTTATCTTCAACACATTGGCATGAAATTCCTTGTCTCTGTTTAGCATGAGACACTTCTTGCATTGAAGTCCCGAATTGAAGCTCTTTTATATTTTTTTTCATCCTTTTGTGAAATTACTAAATACACTAAAACTTCTTATTCTTTTTGCAATAATCACAAACTCTCTTTATGATGTTTCTACTTCTATGAACTGTCCCTGGTTCTGTAGACTGTCTCTAATCTATGTACCATGCCTTTTCCATGTACCGCATGTTCTTCGGGTACCACGCCTACTCTGCGCACCTCGCATGTTCCACGTACTGTACCTGATCCGTGTACTACGCCTGCTCCACGTATAGTTCCTGCTTCGTGTACCATGCCTACACCGCGCACCACACCTGCTCCGCACACCGCGCCTACTCCGTGTATCACCCATGCTCCGCATACTTCTCCTAATTCACGTACAAATTCCATGTACCGCCTCCATGTACCACTTATGCATACCACCTTCATGTACTGCGTTTTCCTACTGTCTCTACATTCCTCCTTCATGTACTGTTTCTTCCCTCTGCAGTCTTCTTATTTAAATTCTTTGAATTATTTCGTCTCCCACATACCACTTTTTTCTACACAAAAATCTCTTTGCGGACTTCTCCTTCTAATTTCATGAACTATTTCATATTTCATATACCACTTCATCCTACAAGGAATCTCTCCCGCATACCACTTCTGGGCATAGCTGGGTTCTTCTATAGTGATGATATTTTCTTACCAAATATACTCCAGCTTAATAATGGGATTAACACTCCTTATATAGGTAAATAACTCCACAAATTTAACTAATCCATTTACCCAAATTTTCAATATGGGACAAACTACACTGCATAATAAACTCTATTAGTATACTATAAGTTTCCACTACGTACTGAAATCCTTTACAACATACCATTAACCTTCCGGTCTATGTACTTCATCTATCCCTTCAATGATGAGCCATACCACATACCACAACTCCTTCCACCAAGCACTATTTTCAGTCCCGTGACCCATTCCACAAACCATCCCATGTACCATTCCCACTACATTGTATATGGTCATGAATCATTTTTGGATATGGTACATGGTCCATGTTCTGAGGTACTCAGTTTTCTTCCTTTTCCAATTTCCTTCTCAATTCCTCATCTCGTACACTCCTATGTAGAAATCTTTCAATTAACAAAAACAAAATCCCAATTTGGAGGTCCAAAAATTTAGAAAACACTAGGAAATGAAACTACCTTAAATATTTACTTTGGAATGAACTCCCGTGTTTTTTCACTATTATATAGATTCTTCAATAGTCCATAAATTTCATCACAAAATCCTTCCACCATGATACATACTCTTTGAGCGATCAGTTTCAGCATTGTCAGATTATCCAGGGAAAGTAATAAAACTTCCCTATCTTCCAGCAACATTAGTCTTTCCAATCAACACGGAATATGACCATCACGTTATTCTCTTCTTTGTATGATCATTCTAAAATCATCAAATCTCAACATGACCCCTCATGCAATAATGAATATCACTTCATGTAGGTTCTTTCATGGTCTCTATGAATAGCGAGATGTTACATGATCACTTCATAACTTCAAGCCCTTTAACACTCTTTGATATGGTTTCATTGTTTTAGACAATGTATCACCTTTGATACATTTACTTTGAACATAAGACCAATTCAACAATCGTCTAGATTACAACTCTTAATAAATTTGGAGTTCTTCTTCATCTCCTTCTTCATTTTGATATTCATTGACAAATGTTGACAACAAGTACAACCTTATACACAAAGTGGTCCCAACAATACCCACTTTTAATTTTGTTGTCAATAACATAAATTTATTCAAAAATGAATGTGTCAATATGAAAATGAGAATATCCCCCCCCATTTGCTTCATTTTTATTATATCCACCTTTTGAACTTCATTTCACTTTCTCTCCCTCTTATTAACAATAAATACAAAGTTCATGGGAAAATGGTATCATTCCATTCTTAAGAAATGTTCAATTAATCATTTCCCTCTAAGTCTACTTGAGCAATTCTCGGTGTATAAAATAAGAGGATTTGATTATACAACAAGACTATATATTATTCACTAATCATGATACCACATGAGATGATAACTCATGTACTTCATCTTCAAGGTATTTTCAATTTAATTCTAGGATAAAGAAATTGAATGTGATAAGGACCAATCAACATGAAACTCCTACATTTTCATTAACAAATAGATCAAAAATATTCAAGTGCAATTGGTAGGATAAGTGGCCTTAGGGAACTTCCATTCTTCTTATGTCACTAATTAATTAAGTTACCGACTTTATAAAATGATCTTCATTATGAGTAACCAAAGATGAGAGATTGAGAAATGACATACCTTTTCCAATAATATGTTCTTCAAGAAATTTCTAGATTAATTGAATTTAATACCAACTAAAGTTGATACTGATTAAATTAATAACTCTGAAAGCTGCTTCATTTGTCTCCCCCTCAATGTAAACACTCCTCATCATATTCATCAAGTGTGATCTTTCATTATTTAAATCTTAGAATACCAATTGGAGAATCTTCCAAGGATGGAATCTTCTTCATCTTAGCTATCAAGAGTTGACAATATTCACTACTTCTTAGGTTCTCCCCCTTGAAGAACTCCTTTCCTTCAATTCCCTATATTATTAGAAAAAATACAATAAAAATCATTGAGGGATTAAGGTGGTTCCTCATTACTTCTTCAATGTGAGAAGGAAGGATGAGATGATTTTATCATCCATGATGCTCAATCTTCTCTAGTCTTCATTATCATGCATTTAAACATCTTTTATAATCTATGATAATGTGACATGGATCTCTACACATTCTCTTCTACGTTGCATGGAGATTTTCTCTTCTTAACAGTCATCAAGAATGATACATTCTTACTCATTTAAGGACTGCTTCTTTCACTACTATTAAGGTTAGAAAACCTTTTGAAATATGACTAAATTTCATACATCTCTCACACAGAACTTCTTTAGCACATGCATTTCCTTTGGTTTTCACTCTCTCATGCACTTTATCTTCATCACGTGAATGTTTTCCTTCTCATTTAGCACCAGAATTGTCCATTTCATATTCAAGTTTACTCATAAATTCTAAATCTTCTAGAGAGATGATCAACATTTCATTTGGAACTATTGTAAAATATTTGGATAAATTTCCATCTAATTTCATGGATCTAAAATATAGGGATTTTTTAGCTTCTTAACTTGAGATCTTCTTGGGGAAATTTTCATTCACAATATTCTTTTTTCTTCTTTTTAAAGAAGATGATTTATACTTAGTCAATGTCAGAGTTTTTCTTTTCTTATCAATGAAGAATTCATGTTAATAAGGACATGTAACTACCTTGTGACCACTGCCATTGCAAACATCAAAGATGTCCTCAAGTATTGTAAATATGTTTGTAGTAAATAGATGCATATTGACCTGTGGATGTTGCATCTTTTTCTATATATATTTTCCCCATGAGGTAGGCTACCTTTGTGCTTTTACATTATGAGGATTGTACCAATATTTTATTGCACAGTTCTCAAATATGTTGCAGCACCAACATTGACCCAGAAATCTTGATTTATTTTTTTTATGTTGTTAGGAATCTTCTTGACTTGTTGTTCCCTTTGTGGAACACCACCTTTTACATTAATCTTCCTATTCACCATATACATGATGATAGTTAACTCCTGACCATTCCTCATCCATAATTGTTTTTAATTTCTCTTCTAGCCTGCACTGCTTGTGGAAACATATTTAGAGACATGAGTAAAAGATGGTTTGTATGGTTCCTTATTCATTTCATCTACTTGTGATATATTAATGAGTGAATCCATGATCATCTTATCACATGTTGGAGGTCTTTTGACAGTAGAACCCTCTAGTGAGAATTGAGTAGCAAAAGACACTGGTTCTTGAGATAGATGACCAAGAGTTGTCATAATCTTCTTGTTACATTTTGGAGGTATTTCAACTTTAGAATCCTTCGGTGAGCATTGAGTACCAGAAGTAACTATTTAATTATTTTTTTAAAGTCTCAATATGTGTCTTCTCAAGATTGATCAACTGATCATCCAATTCAAGACGTTTACTATTGAGGATGGCCTTCTGATTTTCAATAACATTCATCTTCTATTCATAATCCTTCTTCATTATAACAGATTCATCTTAATGCATCTTAACATTGTTTCACAACGAAGAATCAAGTTCATTGATGTTATTGGATGTTTCTTTCAAATACAAACCTTTGTCTTCATTTCAATTCGTTAGTTCATATTCAAGTGCAAGGATCATTTCTTCCAGATCCTTATCGACACTCCTTTTTTCTTCAACTTCTTTAATCCATTTTGAGTTACTTATCTCTTGTTTCCTTATTATATTTCCAAAGGATTCAATCTGTCTGGAGAGATGTAAACATTCAAAAAATTTTTCTTCCAAAACCTTTTATATATTGTCTACTTATCTTTCCTACAAGGTGATCTCAACCTACATACTCTAAATATTATACAAACAAAGGTAGTTCTTTCTTCAGGTACATCATGCAAATAATTTCATATTTTATCAATTACTGTCTCATATGGTGTAAAAAAATGATCAACATCACCAATTGTTTTGGAAAACTTTTGTTTGGTTGAAACCTAAGCCACCTGGTCTGTAATTTCCAAGTCTTATATTTCTTAATTATTGTAAATTCATGGAGAACCAAGAACATCATATTCATTAGAAATGAGGGACTTCTTCAAATGTCTCTTCTCTTTATTTTTATTTTTTGTCATGGTCTACCTAGATATAGACTTTTTCTCAAGAATAACTAAATCTTCATCCACATTGAACTTCATTGTTGACTCAGGAAAGAGAAAACTCAAATTATATTTTGAATAGAACTATATTAGAGTATCCAACATACGCAAACCTTTTCACTTTGATTCCAATTATAGGAATGTAGACCACCCTGGGGGGTGGTGAATCAGGGTGTCAACATTTTCTATTCTTTAATGGATCATGTTTTCACATTGGTAGAAATGTGTTTAAACCTCTATGATGGATATGTGAGGTACTTAAAACATCCACATACAGAAGGAAAACACAAAACTTTTACTTAGTTCACCACTACGGGCTACGACCCAGGAGAATACACTGATAGGTTGCTAATCGTACCAAATTACTCTAATCTTAACTAGATGTGGATTAAAATGATTCAAGCACAATCACTATGTCCCAAGAACTCTGCCTAAAGGTTCAGGGATATGTCACTTCTTCCCTCGGATCACTTCTATAGACTCCCCTTGGCTCACTACCTTGGAGAGGTATTCACTCAATTTATCAACTTGAAGGTCACTTCAATATATTGGAATGGAAGTCATTATATCTGTTCTGCATGATACACTACTTTCATAGAATTCCCAAATTGATGCTATTTTATATTCACTTTTCTCTATTAGTGAAATTACTTTATTAAATAAAACTTATTATTCTTTTTTCTAGATTCAAAAGCACCCTTTATAATGTTTCTACTTCTGTGAACTATCCCTAATTATGAAAACAATATCTAATCTACGTACCGTGCCTAATCTATGTTTTGTGCATGCTCAGCATACCATGCCTGATCCATACACCATGACTACTCCACATACTACACCTTCCCCGCGTACGGTGCCTAATAGGTGTACCATCATTGATCTGCAGACCAAGATAGCTTGGAATACCATGCCTAATCCGCACACCACCACTACTCCACACACTGCTTCTATGTATCGCCTCCACGTACCTCCTCTATATACAACCTATGTGTACTGCTTTTGTGTACTGCCTTTGCGTACTGCCTTCATGAACTGCCTCTATGTTCCTCCTTCGCGTACTGTTTCTTCCCTCCGTAGATTTCTTCTTTAAATTATGTGAATTATTTTATCTCCCAAAAATTACTTTTTCATATACAAAATATCTTTTGTGGACTTATCCTTCCAATTTCATGAACCGTATCATCTTTCGTGTAACACTTCATCCTACACGGAATCTCTCCCGCATACCACCTTCGGACATAGCCAAGTTCTTCCACAATGATGATATTTTCATATCGAATTCACTCCACCTTAATGATGGTATTAACACTCTATATATAGGAAAATAACTCCATAAATTTAGCTAATCCATTTTACCCAAATTTTCAATGTGGGAAAAACATCATGACATACTAAACTCAATCTGTGTACTATAAGTCTCCACTGCATACTGCAATCCTTCACCACATATCGTTAACTTTCTGGTATGTGTATAACATCTCTTCTTCCAATGATGATCCATCCCGCATACTGAAACTCCTTCCACTGCGAACCATTTTCGGTCCCGCGACTAGTTACATGAACTGTTCCGCGTTCCATTCCAACTCTTTTGTTTGCGACCGTGAACCTTTCCCCAGTATGGCACGCAGTCCATGTTTAGAGGTATGTGGTTTGCATCCATTGAATATTTCGTTCTATATTATGCATCTTGTTCACTCCTAGGATGAAATCCTTCCATTTCCAAAAACAAAATCCTGATTTGGAGGTCCAAAAATTTGGAAAACGCTGGGAAACGACACCACATAAAATATCTTCTTTGGAAACATTGCCCATGATTTTTCACTATCATCTGGCTTCTTCAACAGTTAACAAATATCATCACAAACTCCTTCCACCATGATATATACTCTTTGATCGATCAGCTTTACCATTTTCAGATTATCCAGGGAAAGTACTACAACTTATATGTCTTTCAGGAACATTAGTCTTTCCAATCAACAATGAATATGACTAGCATCATCATCTAAGATTTGTATGATTATTATTAAATCTTCAAATATCCGCATGATCCCTCATGCAATAATACATGTCACTTCATGTAGGCTCGTGCATGGTCTCTTTTAATCATGAGATGTTGTATGATCACATTATAAATTTAAGCCCTTCAACACTCTATGAATTGGATTCATTTTTGTAGATAATATATCACCTTTGAAACATGTAATTTGAAATTAATATTAGGTAAAAAATCATCTGAATTACTACACTAAATAACATTGGAGTTATTCTTTATATCCTTCTTCATTTTGATCCTCATTGACAAATGTTGAAAACAAATACAGCCATATACAAAAAGGGGTCCCAACATTAACTTGCCATATATTACCTTATAAAATATTGGTGCTTGGTTTTGAGTTCTATTGTCGAAAAAAGGCATGAGGGGGTGATAGAGATCACAACTTATAGGCCCATGATAGGGTAATATAGATTTTCATGGAACTATCTTCTGAATGGGTGGAAGATAGTGTGTGATTCTGTTTAAAATCATGGTTGGCTATAGAGGATGTTGAAGAGGGATGGTGCGATAGAACATTCAATCGAGTGGGATGGTGACAAGGTGGTGGTGGTCAATAATGATAAAGGCTAGTGATGGTTCAATAGAGGTTAGTGTAGTTGGGGGATCGAGGTGGGATAGAGTCTATGCAGATGGGGAAGGGGTTTTTTAGGGGGGGTAGGTCAATGAAATTATGCTTTTGTCATCATCCATTTATATAAATCATCACCAAATATTGAGTTATTGGTGGTTTATTAAAAAACCTACAAAAACCAAGATTCTTACCCAAATTATTACATGTTTTTTAATATAAATATCCAACAAACCCAACCTAAGAGTCTAGTGCCAACGAGCCTATACCCAAGTGGTAAAGGCTCTTTATTGGCATCTAAAAGACCCAGGATCAAATCCAGGTAGGGAAAAATTTCCAAGTTACTATTGTAGAATTGTTGCAGGGCACTATAGAAGAACTATAGCAGTAGTGGAAATTTATTAATGGTGACACTGTAGTAGCAGATGTACTATAACAGCTCGGGTATTGTAGTAGTATTATTCACTGAAGGGCCCTTTAGGCCAAAAAATGGGCTTTCAAGACTTGTATTCAGGTCACTTGGCCTTGGGACATCAGGCTATGTAATGGGTCTCCCTCTACCCAGACAAAAAAATAGATATTTGTTTTAAAAAAAATTAATTTGTGAGCCCAACCTTTAAAAAAATAACCTAAGGGTTTAGATGCCTAATGTATTTGGGTGATTAGGTTCATAAAACATCAAAATGAATCTAAAATAAAAAATATTTATTCCAAAATCTAGAATAGGATAACCTATGAAATACATAAACAAAAGGGGTGATCTATGAATACTTGTAACAGAATAAGAAAGATTATGAAGAATAACATATTTTTCAAGTGATAGAACATGTTATTATAAAATAAAATGAGCATTAATAATTATAGTTAACAATGATATAAATAATATGAAAACAAAATATCACGAGATCATAAGATGAGATAGAAATTATAATACATGAAATCATAAGCTTAATTCTATAATCACTGTTGATTCATCATAACATAGTGGAAAGTGTCCCATAATTGATTTGTATTACTATCTAATCCCATTCATATCATCTCGAGAGATATAACCATTAACTGATGTATTGGAGAGCTATTTGGGTGCTTCCATCATAACATGTTTCTGAATATGTGTTCAACACATTGAATGAAACATAAGGCATAAGAATAATAAATACCCATGTAATGTAATGTGTTACCAAATCTCACCTCAAATTATAATTAAAGGACATTTCATAAAGATTCCAAAGAGAATAAGAAATTAAGTATTGTGGATGTGTATATTTGAATCAATAAGAATATGTCTTAAATATGAAGT
The DNA here is from genome assembly GCA_963277665.1 of Viscum album. NCBI lineage: Eukaryota > Viridiplantae > Streptophyta > Magnoliopsida > Santalales > Viscaceae > Viscum > Viscum album. The sequence continues at coordinate 1,769,523,395 of OY728153.1, read as the reverse complement.
TTTTTATAAAATTAATGAGAAAAGGTAGAAAATTGGATTTCGAAATTAACATTCTAAATAGGGGTTTATGGAATCGGTGAAAGACTTTTAAATAAGATAGGATTAAGAAATTTTTAGTAAATCCATAGGAAAACCAACATGGTTAAACCTAAACTATTTCTCATTATATGAAATCATAAATTGGTAAAATACATTAAATGAGTGTTACATAAAAGGATAAAGTTATAGAAAAGTTCACCTTAATTGGGTTTGATTTTAATGAAGGTATTGAGAAATGAACAAAAGGAACATATAACCACATAAAACAAAGGGACAATATACATGGTATATATATAAGACACATATATACAAAATTCAAAAGTATTTCACAATTTTAAATAGACATATAATGTGAGTTTGATATAATAAATCCCTAACCAAAATAAATTAGGGTGGTTTAATGTATTTTCTCACCTTAGCCAAGATTCATTTTGCACTTTCAATTAACATCTAAAATTTTAAAACTCCCAACTCTAGTAGTAAAAGGAGTTCTATTGGAACTAGATACAAGTGATAACATACCAAAGTACAACATATTTTAGTAGTCTTATTAAACAAGATATTTATTTGAATCTCACATTAAATTTTAAAACATAAAATATAAAATTATATTCTCTTTTAGGACATCATTATTATTTATAGCATATCCTTTCATATCGTTCATAGTAAACATCTTGGGATACTGGGGAAAAGGGAAACATAATAAATGGGTGAGATCAAATGATCTATAAGGGTTACATACAATATAATCTATAATTATAAAACAAGTTTTAATCAATATGGAAAGGTAAATAATGAAAAACACATGTCATTCAATCAATAACTTGAGTAGGAGGAATAATATAGAATGAATAAATCATTATCAAATGATATCATATACAAATAATATGATCTTGAAACTTATCCATGGATATCATAAATATTCAAATAATTACTTGGACATCAATAACTAATTTCATAATTATGGAATTCATAACGAAGGGAATCTTAAAATTACTGGAGAGGCCTCATTCCATGACATCATATATAAATTGGTGATGCCTCATCTAAATACCCAACCTGTTTAGTCTCATGAGACCTACTAACGCATCATGTGGCTGTATAATTTATATCCATACTTGTCACATAATAAGTATAATTCGTTAATTATATTAATAAAATATAAAACTTAATCAAAATTCCATGACAATCAATAACTATCCATATTAGAAGAACTAAGATATAGAATTTCAATAGTTTCACCTATAAAACTAATCATAATCCTCCAATAGAAATATGTTAGACCGTATTGTAACATCTAGATCCGAATCACTAGGTTTGAGATATAGTGCCACATAACCTCATGCACACCTACCTATAGGAAATAGGATACCGACTAGAAATGATGGTCTAAGTCTGTTAGTGGGGAGACTATTCCCTCAGTATCATGTCATATATCAAATAATAATTAATAAATATAAAAATTAATTAGAGTACATGCAGAAACCAAAATATTGTATATATGATATTCCAATTAAAACTAAATAAGTATAAAGGGTATAGGACAAATCCAGAAAAATAAAAGCATTATTTGACATCCCACTAGAAATCTGTACAGCAATGTACATATACTCTTTCTATGGTTAATCAACCATCCACCATATGGTTATTTCCCTCTACTAGATCCCTAATCATGAAATTTACAAGAACACTGAAATTCTTGAGTAGGGTATGAGTACAAGACTCAGCAGGACACCACCACCAATGACACTTAACATCTGTGCATAAAATATAAAAGTGAATTCCATTATTTTAAACAATGTATACATAAAAACATATATATTACAGAATTATAAAACATATGTCAGTTCCTCGAAGACTGACTCTACCTAATTTGGAACTATGTTGGGAGTAACATGCCTAATTTGACATAATGCAGGTAGAATATTAGTAACAAGACTATCACATCCTCCTAGAGTGGATAACCCTAAGCATGTGACACACACTACCTGCTAGTAAATTCCATTGACAAACTAACCCAAAGTACATAACATACCTCTTGATTGGATATCCCAAAGCATACATAAAATCTCACATTCTGAAAAAAATCAAAGATCATTAATCATATATGGATATACCCAAGTATGTGACACATCCCATTGACTAGAGTAGTCAAATTACATTATAAATTGAGGAATAGCACATCCCTGTTGAGTGGATGGTCATTAACATTCATCAAATCTCACATGTCGTCCAACACAAACCTAAACATGTGTCCCATATCATATTCTAACCATTTAGTCCAAAATTTCATATTCAACTATAGAATACATGAAGAAAAATACATATGATAAAAATATATATGAAAGATAAAACATAATGAAACTTCATAAAGTATCATTATCATGAAATCTTTATGCAATAAAGACAAGAATAGTTCAAGGCTACACACACTCCCCATATGACCAACAACCAAATATAGGTCTCACGAGCTACCTAAACATTCCATGTAATCATGCCAATAAAATATATAAATTTTGAAAATAATTTTAAGGAATTCCTACCTCAATTTATTAATGTTGAAATCATGGATCATCAATGGTGTAGTCACATGTACTACGCTCACACACTATTCAAAATACATTCACATGCCAATGAATTATAAGGTCGGTCTCCAAGAATCCACATAGTAAAAAATTTCTATAAAAATGGTATGATCAATGTAAAAAATATAGGTACTGTGACGTGGAAGTGCATTAGGAAAATCCACCATGGTGAAGGATGGTTCACAATGGCACGTAGTTGTGCTGGAAGAAAGCACCATGGTGTTGGGCCAGTCACTACAGTGAAAAAGTACAGTAGTAGGAACTTCCATGGTCTAATAAAAAGAAATAATATATTAAAAACACTAGATAATTAATTCTAAGGTATAAGGATGAAAAATGTAGAGTTGGAATGGATCACCACAATACAAAGAGAGATATTACATTGTATGTGATGGTCAGAAATTGACCTCTATGGTGTAAGGTGGTGTACTATGGTGTATGATCATGCTAAACCCAAACCTGACATTATGTAGTGTGAGGAATAGATCATAAAGCCCTCTCCATAACACTTCCAATCTATGGAACCATACTGAGTTTAGGATGGGAAAGGGGTATTTGTAGGGGTTGAACTTCAAGTTCAAAAACCCATGTTTAATCCAATTAAAAACTGAAACAAATTCACTCATTTAATTGCAAAAAAATACTAATTAAGAATTCATAACACTAGAGGAACAAATTATGACCCATATTTTTAAAAAAGATATGGACATGGCTCTTAGAAATGTTCTAAGTATCCTCAATTTAGCCTTTACAAACAACCCCACATAGTAAGGGATAAGCCACAATCTCTTGGCTAGATTTGTTACGGTACAACCATTTTCCAATATGGTGAAATCCTAACACCATAAAACCATTCTAGCGTATTCAACCACACTATGGTGTTTTCCCCCTATTTTATCCATAATGATATCCAAAATTAGATTTTATTCTTTTATAAGCTTCTTAAGCCCACAACCCTTCAACCAAGAAAAGATCAACTAGAAAACAAGGAGGATAATGTGGGAAATATGTATTTTATTAAGGATGAATATTTAGGGTGTTACAAGTATCATTGGATTATATCATTATTAAATTAGAAGATTTATCAAAGGAGGTTGGAATAGATGAAATCCCATTTTAAAAATCACTGGATGATTTTTTTAGTAAAACATTTTTTTCAATTGTTAATAAATTATTTAAAATCTTTAAATTTCCAAAATATTAGGTTAAAATTTTATTTTGAAAGAGTCTTTGAAACTTTTCATGGAAGCTTCAAAAAATTCATTGGTCATGATTGTGTAAAATTACATTCACATTGTGTAAATTAAAACAAACATTCCTTTTATATTTTTTGTAAAATGTCAAAAGTACCACATTCAAAAAAAATTAAATGATTCATTTTATTTTTATATAAAAAATTAAAACATGGGTAAAATATGGATCTAAACAGTCATAGTATAATAGTAAAAATATTCTTGAAAATATTTTATATAAAACATGGAAATTGAATAAAATGTTTTCTGATCAAAGATCGAATAAATTTTATTTTTATTAAAAACATATTCCAGATCATTTTAAGCACCAAATAGATTGGAAAGGTACTATTACATGAAAATTACACTAATAAATTTAGGATAATAAAATATATTGGGTTTTCTATATAGAGATCATATAATTCTTCCAATAGAGACTTCAACAAAAATAACAACAAATAATGATGTGATTGTGAATTAAACCCTTACCTTAGGTTCAACATGGTTTATAAGTTATTTTAACCACCTTTATAATAAATTTAAGTTTATTATAATTATATTTTAAAACCATATACATAATTATAATATCATATATGATCCAATTATAATAATTCAACACCCATTTATTAATAATTCTTTAATAAAATCATTGTTTCTGAGTGTTAACTATATTGTTATTCATATAAGTTTCCATTCTGTAGTTTCAATACTTTAATATTTCTCATGGATCCATCATATAAAGAATTATGATCATTATATAAATATCATATATATTAATTATATACATATTTTAAATCTTCTATGATTTGTAGAGATAAAAAAATTAATTAAACTGTTCATGGAGACGACCTGTCGTATGTACACATTAATGTTATTTTCAGTTTTCAACAGATGGAAAAAATAAAGGTAAATAGTAATCTACATTTAGAAAATCATTATTAAAGAAAATATATATCATATATATTCATTAAATCTATCCTTATTACCATCCCTATAATGTTTAAATGAAAAATGAATCACATCACTTCATGGAGGTGGTAGTCCACACATATGCATGAATGAAACTATTATTTTCTAACATATAAAATGATTAGAATGAAAATTATATATTTTATTTAAATAACCATAATTATTTAATACATATTATATACAATAATTAGTTCCAGAATTATAACCATCCATGTAAAATGGTGATTAAAAACAGATTACACCACTACATAGAAATGATAAGTCGTACGTATACACGAGCAGTATTTTCTCTTTCTATAGGATATAAAAGAGGTAGAAAATGGTTGTAACATAATAATAATAAAACATAATTATATTATGATACTTTAGTTATTATTTTATAATGGTTACAATATTATAATAGAAATTATAAGAAGAAATAATCCTAGAAGAGTCGGTAAAGACAACTACCAATTCTTCGATAATCTTTCATTATATCCCATCTTAAGGAAACTTGTAATGGATTTTTAAGAAAAATTAAACCAATAATTCATGAATATAGAAGTTTATAATATAATTTGGTAGGTTTTTATTGAAATAGGTTTCTCAATGTGGTGTAAATAAAAGAAATAAGAGTGTCTTTTTATAAGTGGGGGAGAGAACACACTTTGAATTAATACAAATATTTAAATATAATAATTTCATTTTCATGTAAATCTTTCACCATGATTCCATATTTTTGAATATAATATAGTATAATATTGAAATAAACTTAAAAAATAATATATTTATAGGTTTATGTGGAATTTTAAACCTTATATATTTGTATAACCCTTCTTTTACTATTTTGCATGTTAACCGTAGTAAGAACCTTTTTTAGTCTTAAAGGGTTATAATTTTACTTATAAGGTAAAAATTGAGTCAAAAATGTAAAAGGGGTAAATTTTTCAAAATTTTATAATCCTAATTTTCTTCATTCAATATTTTTATTACTATAAATAATTTAATAAATTATTATTTCTCATAAAATATCATTAAGGTCATTTTGACACTATTCATTTAATCTGTCTTTAAATGAATCAAGAGAATAAATTAATTAGAATATAAACTTTTTAAATATAAATCATAAATTATTATTAGACATAAAATTCTTTTTAAAAAAAAATTTCATTGAAAAAAATATAACTTTTCCTGATTTTCAAATCATTTACTTTTATTTTTATACTACTTACACAAACACCGTATTAGTGTAGTGTAAAATCATAAGGTAATTATACCATTGATAAAAATTTAAAATAAATTATTAATGTTATAAATATAATTTTATATCCATTTATGGCATATTATTATATATATGTGATCATATAAAGGAAATTAAATGCAATAGAGTGACATTTTGGTAATTTTCTTTTCTTAAAATAATAAAAATCTCATTGTCAATGAAAAATGACACAAAAATTATAAATATTAGAATTTGAGATGTATATGGTCTAATTTATCCTATAAAATGAAATTATGGGAGGCTATGGGTTGATTTTGTGGTCTTATCTCAATGTTTTAACCATGTTTTACCCATTTTACCCTTACCAAGGGGACATATTTTTACTGCGATTACAATTCACAATGACTAAAAATAAAAGGGTTTTATTTTTGAAATTTGAAACACTAGATTTAAAAAATGGTATAAGTTTTCAATATTAAATTTCTAGAAGTGTATGAAATAAATTTTAAAATAAATACATAAAACACAAGGACTTTTTTTTAGAAAAATACCTTTTTAAGCATATAAATTAACTTGTATAAAAATAATGAATATTTCTGATTCAAATGGAATTAATTATTTTATAATGAACAAAATTTATCATATTAAACTTTATAAACAAATCCAAAATATAATTATACTTTTAAATTATTTTATTTAATTAAAATAAATGTGAGTATTTAAAAAATTGAAATTTTCACTATTCATTAAAAAATCAATAATTTGCGGAAAGTCCTAAAATTTATCCAAATGTTAATTTATATAAGAATATTTTAAAAATTGATTCTCATTTTAGAAATATATATTTTCTAAAATTTTAATAAATTAATTTTATTTTCCACTCAAATAAATTCTATAAAATCATTTTTAATGAAAATTTCATTTTTGAAGCATAAAATGACTTCCCTAAAAATCAAGTTTCTATTTCATAAAAATTAATCAATTTTTTTGAGCATGAAAATTATAACTATATTTCACAATATTTTTACTCATATTCCTAAATTCCAATTCAATTTCTATATTAAATTTCAATTATAAATTTTTTATAATATATCTCAATTTGCTTAAATCACGGTGTTTCATTCTAAGAAAACTATTGAGATTATTAATCAATTAAATAAATTTCAAAGTGTTATATGAATGAGAAAATTATATTTATTAAACACTTTATTTAGTTATTAATTCAACTGTATTTTACTTATCATTAATATTTTATGTTAGTCTAGAGTCATTTAATTGAGATACCCGGTCTATATTCCATGTTCCAAGGTCATTCATGTTTTTTTCGAAGGTAATATTAATTTTAAAAAATTATGAGAGTTCATATGGTTTTCTTCCATTACACAACATATTTTACGATATGTATTTAATGAATTTCTATAATTTAATAAGGTTAGCAGCATCAAAAATTATTCATAAATAAGCATGGTTTTGAGAGTATAGGTGTCATTGTAATATGGTTGGAACATTTAGGTGGGTTTTATGAACATGATGATCTTACATGGTTTTGTTTTAATTTTATAGTATTTAAAAAAAATATATAATGATAAATTAATAAAATATACACATTATACTCAGTTTAACCATATAAATTAATCTCAAACTATCCATAAAGGTCATGGTAAAAAATGAAAGTCATCATTCATTGGTTTGGTGAACCGACCATAATATAGACAATAATTTCATTTTGGAATCATTTGAGGGGAGGGTATAAAAATGATATTAATCTCTAATAATAATATATAAATACGTTTAGTATGTCTATGTTACAATTTTTTGGTGGATGGAATTCATACACTGGATGTAGAAGAATAAAATAATCGAAAGAGACTCGCTTGAGAATGTGACCTCATTATTTGGTAGTCTTCTTTTGGATACCCATTAAGTATCATTGAGATTGCCTTTTATTAAGAACAAATTTATTTATATGTGTGAGGAGAAGAGGTGATATTTATAAGGGAAGGGAGGGGTGTTTTTGAATATAATATTTATTAAATTATTATTTTTACTCAACATAACAACCCAAAACCAAAATTTTGTGTTCAGTGCTTAAAAATACTCTATATATATTTTTAATAAAATATACTAGACATATATAAAACATTAATTATATACAAAGAATGTTTGTCGGTATACGTTTTAGTGGATTATATAAACCACACATTTTTATCAAGGATATAAAAATAAAATAAAATAAAAACCATGTACGCTAACTTCATAAGTGAAGTGAATGCCTTCAGATACATCTAAAAAACCTATGAAAAAGGTTTTTGAAACATAGGGTGAGTGATAAAAATATCTGTAAGGAGGTTTTTAAAATCTCTAATAAATAAATTAAAAAATTTCTTGGAAGATACTTTTGAACATTCATTTATAAATACCATTTGAAAAAAATTATTGAAATTACATACACCTTAAAAATACTCTATTTCTTTGAAAATTAATTACACTAAAAATTTTATTTAAACATATTCTAGTGATTTTAGAAAATTAAGAGAGCTGTTAAAAACAAAACACACGAGGCCACTTGAAACATTGAAGACTGTCTTGGGCATACCCACTTGTCGAGGGATGGGTTCAATCCCCCATTACTTACCATATTTATAATGGTCTAGTGTAGGATTTTATAAAAGAAATATTTCAACTTACCTTTTATATATATATATGTTTCAGATGAATTTTTTATTTTGAAACATTACTACAAACACACACACACACACATATGTATATATATTAAATTTCCATTAAAAGTTCTTGTTGGTTTTGATACACCCACAACTCATGTCACTTAGCCTTTGAATAAACATATATATACTCAAAAATTTATTCATTAATTCATTAAATAAATTTAACATATTTTTGTAACTTCAACCATTTTTAAAACTCAATATTGAATAAAAATATCAACGAAATATTTGTTTAATTGATTTTAAGCATGAAATAATGAAATCAATGCATAAAATAATAAAAATATAAAACTTATAATTTAGTCTTCTTAAAAATAATCATAAGAAATAAATAATTATGTGCCACACAATGAATTATAAGATAATCATTTCATTAAAATATTAATTCATCATTCTTGGATATAAATATATATATATATATATATATGTATATATGTTTTGAAGAAATTGACTTCAATAAGTACATATATAAATATTTATTTATTTATATATACAAAATCATAGAACTGAAATTATAATTCAATGATCATGAAAATTAAATAAATACTTTTTGTATATATGTTTGAATAATATGTACAAAATTATCATAATCCCAAGTTAGATATTTAATTGATTTAATTAAATTTTGTTAAAAAAACACTTAAATATATATATATATATATATATATATATCAATAATAAACATAAAAACTAAATATATAATGAAACAAAAATTTACATATATATATTCAATTCATGAATTAAAAGTACAGAATTGGAATTCATACAAGTATAAAACATGGAATCAAAAAAATTAAATAATGAGAAAATTCTAAATTATAAATCTTTATAGTTGGGAAATAATACCCATATATATATATATTGAGAAATATAAATATTTTAAAATTAGAAATAAATGATTTTCATTTAAATAATAAAATAAATAAATCTTCTTATAACAGAATAAATTTAAATATAGTTTTGATAAAAATACATATAATTCCCTACATGTTCTTCAGACTTAAGATGAAGACAATAATTTTCTACTAAAACTTTTCACACACCCTCATTATCTTCGATTTAACAAAAGGTTGGTTTTCTCTATTAACATTTGCACACTAGTGTATGGATTTTATATCCATAACCTCAACTGTGAAATATTTATAAAACTAAAACAAATTTTCCAAACTGGTGGACCAAATGAGATTCACCAAAATTTCAAAATGGTGAAAAAACCAAGATTTCATAGAATTTTACGTTATAGATGTGGACACCAAATAAATCTAGTGCACAAATAGAATAAATATAAAATGTCCAGTTGAAGAATTATATAAAAGATGACCGCAAAATAATGACCGAAAATAATAAAATTCTAATCGAATTGAATTTTTCGGACCAAACCAAACATCTTCTATTCATAATGAAAAATAAAAATAATAATCATCAAACATATCAAATAAAAAAATCACATCAATGATGAACAACAATGTGACAATGATTGATGGATAAAACAAAAGAAGACAACAAACATCACAGTCCATTAAAAATAGATTTGGACATCTAAAAATTTAAACAGACAAACACCTACCATGAAGAATATCCAAAACCATCATTTAATTTGTGGATCTAGATTTTGACCCTCATCTTGGCACTATGGTCAAACCACAAACCCATTTGGCCCACTTCCTTTGGAAACTGAACTCCCTGGGTTCGAATCAAACACTCACCAACAACCAATATCATTCAAACACCCCTGTGAAGGCCTAATCTGTAACGACCTGAACTTTTTAATTATATTTGTTTCCCAATTTTGTGTGTTATTTTATTTTATACTTAACAAAACTATATACTTTAATTAATGAAGTGGGTATAATTAAAATGAGACCATTGGGTTTCGAATGTTATATGACCGTTGGTCAATATGACCGTTGGACACTATAATCTTAACATTGTGTTTTTATAAATACGGTTATCTAGGATAATTAATATAGAAAGAATATTGAATGGCCTCATCCATTAGACTCGATCCATATGAAGACCATCTATCGGAGCTTGGGAAGGAGGTAACATCACGGGGCTTTGCTCTGGACCAAGCCCAAGTTGAACTTCAACGTATGAAGCTTGAAAAGAATCACCTAAGGGAGAAGTTCAAGCTGATTGAAATCACCACTCAGGAAATGTTGTCTATGCCACCCGAAGATTCTATCACCATAACACACCTTACACTTAGGACCTATGCTGTTGTTATAAGGGGCTATGTAACGAGACCTTAGCTTCTTTATGTAATCCTTTTATATAAATAAAATTGTTATTTCTTCTTATGGAAAAGTTTGTGTATTTCAAATATCAGGATAAATATAGGATTTGTATTATTTATGAATTTAGGGGAAAAGGTAATTTTAAAATATTTTTGTATTCATTAAATAATTAATAATGCGAATAGATTTTCAAAAAATGGTCTTCTACAGTTGTGATCAGTGAGAAATTTAGAGTCTAATAAAATCAACTTGGTTTTTAGTGAATAGTAAAGTAAGAATAGTAACATACCCATATGAATAGTAATGAATAGTAATTTTCCGAAAAAAAGAATCTTTACCCATGAATGTATAAATACTTCTTAGATATCTTGAAAGGGAAAAAATGATCATAGTTTAAGTTTTGGTATTTTGGTATGCCATAAATATTTTATTTACAATTTTATAATTAATTTAATAATTTAAAATGGAAATGTATTTTCATAAAATTTGATCATAAATTGTTACTTTATTATTTTATGGGTATATGATATTTTTATGGGACCCTGATTACTTTTATAAGGTGTTACAAAATGAGTTATGGTTTTAAAGTTGTATTTTTGGAATAAATATTGATTTTATTTAAAAATTAAATTAAAAATATTTAGAAAATTATTTTCATAAAATGGAATTAATTTTTTATTTCAGAGCATCGATATTAGGTTAGGGTTACTTTTTTGGGATTTTTCTAAAATAGTTTAATTATCGGTGAATAGTAAAAATGCAGTTTTTAGTTTCAGGTGTTTAATGACATCATTAATGATGTAATAATGATGTAAGATTTCTGGTCGACTTATTAATAGTGATATATGCTATGAGGTGTCATAAGTGGCCAATACCATGGAAATATACCATGGGAAATCCCATGGTTTTGCAAATACCACCGATGAGGTGTCTCTTGGAAATTAATAATTTATTCACTCAGTTATCCTATAAATACCAAGCCATTTCCCTCATTAATTTCATTCCTAAATCATCCTTAACGAAGTTATGGACTTATTACCTCCCAAAAAGTTTTACCAAGGTTCCCTCGAGCCTCCCAAGTTCCCTACCATCATGCTTTCGAAGTTACTCTTCTAGGTAAGGGATCCTTTCACCCTCCTCTTTTAAGTCATGAATTCCTTTATGTTGTGTCTTCTAGTTTCCATCTCATCATATTGAGGGTATGTTATTATATGTTCTCATTACTATCCATTTCATGTCTAATTGTTGAGAGACCCTTTCTAATCTCATCAATTTGTTTTCTTAAATTTTAAGTGATGCTGTTAGGCTACCGAATTTCTCGTAAAAGAAATCGCATCTTATCTTTCCTTTCATGTTTCCATTTCTTGTGGTATGTCATTCAAATATCCATACCATGTTATTATCTCCATGTTATTCTGTATTTATATTTTAATATTAGTTATTTATGAGTGGGTTACCCTTGTACCCTCTCTTTTTATTATTTTCTAAAACCATGTTATATAGCCGTTATGCTGCAGAAATTTCGTCTCAAAATTTCTCTCTCTTTTTCTCAAGAAATTAACTTGTTTATGTGAATACCCAGACCTATTTCGTTTATATAGGTGTTCATAAATATATAAAAAGGATATATTTTATTCTGTAATAGACATACATATAACCCTCATTCCCTTTCCATGGGTTATAAATGATATAATGATCTTATTTTTAAATTTTTTTAAAACATCACGATTTTGAAATGAAAAACATTTGTTTTATTGTCCATGGGTTATTTATGAAATTATTGATTATGATATATGTGGCTCACATTAAATTAAATATATATTAAGGGTGCGCCCTAATATCTCTCCAATGGATTGGGTAATGAATTAATCTCTAGAGACGACAAGTTTCACGATACCTTGGTGAATAATCTTGGTAATTTTTATGACACCTCGGGAATAAACCTTGGTTATATGTTCCTGAATGTATAAATGAAATGTCGTAGCTAGATATTAAAGTTATGATTAATGTTATTTTTATCATGATAATCTTATTCTTCCATTTATCATGCCTTTATGACTTCTATCATGTTCTTATTAATATTGCTCAAGATCACATGTCAACTGTTTCACTTGTTTTTCTTACTGAGACTTCTGCTCACCCTTTTCGTTGATGTATGTCTCCAGGATATGAGATGCAGAAATTGTAAATAGTATGAACCTATGATAAATCCTTACGAGTAGTTTAGAAGAATTTTTTATGATGTTTTCTGGTATTATGTTCCTGATTTCCAAGACATTAGCCTTTAAGGATCCTCTATATGTAAAATGTAATGAAAAGTTATTTAATAAAAAGGTGGGATGCCATATGATCTCAATATTAGCCTCTCCCTAGATGTTGGATCATGCTGGGGCTCATGTGAAGAATCTTTTGAGAATCTATTGTTTAAAAAATACTCTATATTTTTAAGATGATTTTGATTCTCATAAATACCCTTATTTTTTATTCTAATGATTTTACTTTAAGTATATATCAGAAAATTAATATTATTTATATTCAAAATTTTGGAATAATATTAAAGCATATGATTCATGTGAAGTATTTTTCAGTGTGTTCAAAAAGCTATTCAACGTGTTCTGAAAACACTATTCATACCATATAATGGAGAGATAAATGTAAGATTTATATCCTATTTTTATTTTACAGGAGTTCAAAATGTATGGTTAATCAACCTTACGTTGATAGAAAAGTATGGGAAATGAACCTTACATTTGGAAGGAACCTTATATTTTTTTATATGAGAAAATTATGGATGAAGAACCCTACGTAAGTATGGAAACGTACATTTTCTTCACAAAAGTCTGGATCATCAACCTTACGTTTCTGATGAACCTTACGTTTTATCAATAAGTATGGGTCGTATATCTTACATTTTGAAGAAAAGAAAAAGTATGGATCATATACCATAAGTTTTAAAGTGGATGAAAAAATTATGGATCATCAACCTTAAATTCATAATCAACCTTATTTTTGGAACGCTACATTTGACTTCCTCAAACATCGAAGATTTGAATTGGCAACTCTATCGTACAACAATATTTTGCAGAATATCAGGCTGATTTCAAGCTCGATTAAAATCCCACTTTTAAAGTGAATATTGGACTAATTTAATCCTTTTATATGTGATTCAAATGATCAATGCAATAGGAGGATTTCATGCTAATTATTAAGGGAATTTACGAACACTCTGTCATTCAAAATTTTCTGAATATTGTGATCTGTCAAGTGAATTTTGTGGATATGAATTTATGAATAAGGAACTCATCATTATTCTATATATTCTAGGTATCTGAATTTTTTAGATCACATGGGTGACCCAATATATCATGAAATAACGATTATTAAAAAATTTAAATCTAGAGTTATTCAAGTTTCACAAAAATAGAGATTCACTTATTCTTTAAAAAGATATTTTACAAATCTGTTGCTACAAAGAATTACCATATTCTGTTTTATATCAGAAAGAGAAATGTTTAAGATTTAATTTATCTACATTGGAGATCTATCATGAATATAATGCTTATTTTTTCTCAATATATTTCAAGATCAATTGCAACCAGATCGATTCAGAACTACTCTAATATGATGAAAAACATTTCTGAAGATAATGATCCGTTTACTATCAGTTGCGTACTGTTTCAACTGTGAAGATCAATCAGAAATTATTTTTCAAAATAATAATATTTTATTTTGAGTATTGTCTTCTCATACTAATATTTTTATCAGATCTATTTTGAGAACCAGAAGGCTCTATGTTAGCCTTAAACTGTCAAGGTTTCAACTATATGCTCTCTGTTGCAGATGGTCTCATGAAAAGAGGACCAACTGGTGAAAATCCCCAAGATCATGGAGAAGAGCGTTGGTGGAGTGGGCTAAAGGATCTTTTTGCCCCGAACAACTATAAATATCTGTGCCCTGATATCTGCTTATTTTTGCTGCATAAACACTATGATAATGATAAAAGGATATAATTTATTATCATCAAGATTTCTCAAGAAGTTTTGAAAGACACAATTCACCCCACTCTTGTGTATATTTCATATAACACGATCCAACAATTGGTATCAGAGGGTTGGGATTTTTATTAAATCTATATCAAGATGAAAGTAAAGGTTTATATAGATATGTCAATGGATAATACATGAGAGAGAATTTCAATTATTTGAGCTCCATACTTCAATGGTGAAAACTATGGATGTTAGATATCGATGATGACCATCTACCTATAGAATCCTAGATACATAGTCTATTAAATAATTCTTAATTCTTATAAAATTCTTGAGAAACATAAAAAATGGAGTTCTACTACTAAAGCAGAGTATGACATAGTCTACTAAATAATTCTCAATTCTTATAAAATTCATGAGAAACTTAAAAAATGGAGTTCTACTTCTAAAGAAGAGTATGAAATAAATTCAAAAGTTAGGAATGATATAATATATGGTCTAGGACCAGATGAATTTAATCATGTATCTCAATGACCGACTGCTTATTAGATGTTTTAGACAATTGCAGTTTCTTATGAAGGAACTGACAATGTCATAAAAATGAGGAATGATGCAACAAAGAAAAAATTGAAAACATTTATAATTATTTATGGTGAAAGCATCACTCAGATGAATGGAAGAATTACAGAGATATTCAACAACATTACTACCTTTTGAGTCCCTATTAACCAAGTAGATCAAGCCTTGAAAGTACTAAGAGTAGTACCACCCCAATGGAATGGGATATCAGCAGCCATTAGGAAATAATCACCTGTTAAAAATCTAACTATGAGATAATTTATTGGAACCCTAATGATGTTTAGAGATGAGATGAAAGATTAATTTAATGAGAATAAATTCTTGATAAAAATAAAAAATACTTCTCTGAAAGTTACATCTTAGAAGAAGAGTGGAATGATAAAAAATGGGATCAAAAAGGAAGAAAGTTCTTACTCATATGATTCAGAAATGGAACTAGCACAAATAGCCAAAAAATCATAAAATTTTATAATAAGATTAAAGGATTCAGAGGATCCTTCAATAAATATGAGTGAGATAAAAAGAAATTCAGATTCTATGAATGCAAGAGAGTGGGTCACATAAGACCATAATGTCCTTTTCTAAAAAGAGAAAAGGAAAATGAAGTTTTTCAAAAATACTAATTATGAGTAGAAAGAAAAAAGATCAATGAAAGCTATATGGAGTTTTCTTGAAGACTACAGAAGCTCATCAAAGTTTAACTTAGAAAAATAAGAATCAAATCTAAAAGAAAACATGTGCTTCATGGATGAAGATAATGAGGTACAATCTCATTACTCTTCTAATTTTGATTCTAACCCTAACTACTCAAATAAAAAACTACCAACCTACTGTAATATTCTGGAATAAAAAAATTATTCATTATTTAAAAAGCATAAATCAATGAAAAATATTGACACTGTAATTGTAGGAGAAAGAGAAACTTTGCTCAAACAAAATCAATAATTAATTAAGAAATACAATTCTTCTAATACAAATAGTGAAAATCATGAAACTAAGATCAAAACACTGAAAGATTAAGTAGAAACCTACAATGGCATAGACCTCTTTTTTACAAAAGGAGAAAACAATTTAAATGAAATTATTAGTAAGAGTGTGATTAGGAAAGAAATATATGGAATATGAAATAAAGGTGAGAAACCTAAATTGTACAAAAACTATTTTGTTCCAAATATAAAAGGTGTAATTTGAAAAAATTGTGTACCAAAAGTCCATTCAACTAAAAATTGTTATTTAAGAAATCCCCAAATTAGTGCAATTAAAAAGGCCTTTATTTCTAATAGTTTATTTGACTCTAATTATTGTATAAAAAAAAATAAAAGATGGATTCCCATATCAATGATAGCTAACACTGTGGGACCCAAGAGAATATCGATACCAAAATAAACAATTTTTTAAATTCCTTTGTAAAAATCAGGTCATAGAAGAATAAAAGAAATATGATACATGGATTGTTGATGGTCCAAGAATATGATTGGAAAATCATCGAACTTTAAAATCTTAACTCAAAAGGATTGTGGTTTAGTCACCTTTGGTGACAATGCAAAAGGAAAAATTATTGGTATTGGAACTTTCTAAGATCTAGATGTTGTCTCAATCAATAAAGTACTTTATGAACAAGCATTCAAACTTAACCTGAGAACTATTTCTCAAATTTTTTATGATGGTTATTGTGTTGATTTTTCTAATAATTTTTTTTCAATTTTTAAAGATAAATTTCTTAAATTTAGAGCACCCAGAATTGACAATGTTTATACCCTGGACTTAAATTCCGTGTGTAAACAAAAAGTAAATTGTTTAACTACTAAAATAAATGAATCATGGATCTAGCATAGAAGACAGAGACATTTCCATGTTTATTCTCTACATAAGTTTTCTAAGAACAATTATTTTCTGATTAACCTAGTCTTAAATTTGGTATTGAAAGATTTTGTGATGCATGTCAAATTGGCAATAAACATAAATCATCCTTCAAATCAATTAACAAAATTGCTACATCTAAACATTTAGAACTTATCCATATGGATCTATTTGGACCTTCAAGAGTAGAAAGTTTAGATGGTAAATTATATGTATATGTTTTAGTTGATGACTATTCTAGATTTACTTGGATATATTTTCTAAAATATAAAAATGAATATTTTACTATATTTGAATGTTTTTGCAAAGCTGTTCAAAATGAAAAATATTTTAATAGAATTTCATTAAGAAGTGATCATGGTGGAGAATTTGATAATAAGGAGCTCAATTCCTTTTCCCAAAATCTAGGTATTAAACACACCTTCTCTTCACTATGAACACCTCAAAAAAATGGAATTGTTGAAAGAAGAAATAGAAATATTCATGAAATGAAAATGACTATGCTAAATGAATATTGTATTCCTACCTATTTCTGGGTAGAAGCTATAAGAACAACCTGCTATATAATGAATAGAGTTCTAATCAGACCAATTTTCAAAAAGAAACCCTATGAACTTTGGAATAATAGAAAACCTAAAGTAAAATAATATAATGTTTTTTGATGCATGGATTATATCTTGAACACCGAGGAAAATCTGGGTAATTTTGATCCAAAGTTCGATGAAGGTGTTTTATTAGGATATTCTACTACCTCAAAAACTTATATTATTTTTAATATAAAGTCAAGGATTATTGAAGAATTAGTTCATGTGAAATTTTATGAATCTGACCCTTTTGACAAAAGGAATGATCAAATTGTTGGATCTGACCCTAATGATAACATGAGACTTGAAAACGTAAAATGTGATATTTAAATAAAAAAATTCAGTATAGTAGAGAAGAACATGACATTGATAAAACTAATAGTGTTTTACCAAGACAGTCAAGAACTCTAAAGAATCACCTTTTGGAAACTGTTATAGGAAACCTAGACACATGAATAAAAACTAGAAGAAATATAGGAAATCTTGCTGAGTTTTCTGCCTTTCTATCCGAATTAGAACCTAAGTAAATAGAAGAAGACTTATTTGATGAATGTTGGATGATAAAATGAAAGAAGAACTAAACAAATTCTAAATAAATTTAGTTTCGAAATTAGTTAAATGATGAAAGAACTATCCTGCCCTTGGAACTAAATGGGTATTTAGAAATAGAGAAGATGATCAAGAAGTTATAAATAGAAATAAAGAAAGACTAGTAGCTAAATGATATTAATAGGAAGAAGGTATAGATTATGATGAGACCTTTTCCTCTGTAGCTAGATTAGAATCCATTATAATCCTTTCATCCTATGCATCTCATATGAACTTTAAATTATTTTAGATGGATATTAAGTCTGCTTTTTTAATGGCTATTTAATAGAAGAAGTCTATATAGAAAAACCTCCTAGTTTTGAAAATTATCAAAAACTAGATTTAGTCTTTAAACGTACTAATGTTCTTTATGGACTTAAACAAGCACCTAGATCATGGTATGAAAGCTAAATTTCTTTTATTTTGAAAAATGATTTTACTATTGGTATGGAAGATCCAACACTTTTTATGAAAAATATAAATTAAAATATTATACTGGTTCAAATTTATGTTGATGATGTAATTTTTGGATCAACAAATAAAAAACTTTTTCATGAGTTTTCAAACATAATTCAAAAAGAATTTGAAATGAGTATGATGGGAGAACTAAATTACATTTTAGGAATTCAAATCTAACAAAAAGATTTTGGAAATGTTTTGAATCAAAGAAAATACATTACTGATTTACTAAAGAAATTTGGACTTAAAAACAGAAAGACATATGAAAATCCTCTATGTACTAATATAAAACATAATTTGGATGAAACTGGAAAACTAGTAGTCAACAAATTATATAGAGGTATGATTGGTAGTTTATTATATCTTACGGGTAGAAGGATAGATATTATGTTCTAAGTATGCCTTTTTGCAAGATTTCAACCAAATCCTATGTAATCTCATCTTATAGCTATCAAAAGAATTTTTAGATATTTAAATGGAACAATTTTTTAATCTCTTTTTTATCCAAAAACTTATGATTTTAATTTAATTTTATACTTAGATTCTGATTTTGGAAGTTGTAGATTAGATAGAAAAATCACCTTAGGAACCTGTCACTTTTTAAAAAATATTTAGTGTCATGGTCTAGTATGAAACAACACTCAGATGTTTTTTCAACATCTGAGGCAAAATATGTATCTGCTGGCAGTTATTCTACACATGTTTTGTGAATGAAAAACACTCTTATAGTCTTTTGACTAAATTTTGATTATAAATGTATTTTATGTGATAAAAATAGTTCTATAAATTTTTCAAAAAACATATAAGTCATTATTTAACTAAGCATATTGATATTAGATATCATTTTTTAGGAGATCATGTTCTTAAAAAGGATATTTTTTTAAAATTTATAAGTACTAAATTTCAATTATATGACATTTTTACTAAACCACTTCCAACTAAAAGTTTTTATTTTATTAAGGGGGAGTTAGGATTATTTAATTTTAAATAAATTTTATTTTGATTTTTTTAAATTAATTTTATTTAATTTTATTTGATCATTTTATTTTTATTTTAATTTTTTCACTATTTAAAATAATTTAGTTATTATCTTTTAAATAAGTTATGTTTTTATTTTTATTCTGTAAAAATTTTTAAATATTCCACATATAGTTTTTTTTTGAAATTCTATAATTATTATTATGTACGTAATGACACAAGAATCAAGGCTCTGTCAGAGCTCGTTTTGAATTCCAAAACTGCTTATTTTCTCAAAACCTTTAAAACTACTGAAACCCTTAACCTCTTTCATCTTCCTTTGCTCGCACCTTCGAATCCATAGAACCTCAATCCTTCATATCATTCTGATGGAAATGGACAAAACTAAGAGAATTGAAGAAGGTGAACCTAGTGGATGAAAAATACTTCAGAGAAAAGTCATTGTTCTGGAAGGGCTATATTAGACGAATTTGAAACTAAAGAAAGCGGTATCCTTTCTAGGTATTGAAACGACATCCAATTAATACTGAACTGAATTTCTGAATGACTTTGAGTTTATTAGTTTCTTTAAAACTATTAAATTTAGTTTGGGAGATACATAAGATTAAATTTTTGCGAATATATAAGACAGGGAGGTATCAATATCTTCTATTGAAATAACATAGATCTTGAACTTCCATAAAAAGTGAGTTTTTCATTTTGATCAGAAGTCAATCAAGGATGACAATCATAAATCTATGGATATTAACAATTTTATGTTTGATTCTACTAACATAAATAAAAATGTCAGTAAGATATTTAGAACCATATCAAAAAAATTTGGTTAAGTTTATTTATACTAGGATATCCCCAATGATGTCTAAGATGGAGAAGATCATTTTTCTAGATATTTATATAATGTTTATGTTTAAGTGACATAAAACAGAATATTCCAATATACATGATTTGATATTAGAATTACTACTGTTAACCTGAGGCTTGAATGAATTTCTATCATTATGGAAGATTTATTTCCATGTTGTTTTTTAAGAAAGATATAGTAAGACTGATTAATGCGAGAGTCAGATGACATCGTAGTAATGTGTTGAATGCTGGATCTTTGATAAAGCTTGGATTTTTCTGGAGCACTGTAAAAGGTCAAATCATGTCTTTTAGAGCTGAAGAGTATTAGGAATCTACTCAGGGGGATCAACCTTCAATATATGAAGATGGTATGGATGAATCCAAAACATTAGAAGTTTCAAAAAAAATCAAGAAGAATCAGATTTGAAACAGAAGATGAACCTGATGTTGAATAAAGTCAGGGAGGACTGCTTAGTTCAAGGAAGAGAACAGTTGGTCAAGAACCTTCCCTAGAGACAATTCTTGAAACAAGAGATCTTTTAAGTTATATGTTTGTGTGAGAATCTGTTCAAGAATAAAGACAAGAGGAAGCTACTTCTCTAGCATAAGTGGAAGTTTTGCTTCAGGATGAGGCAAAGATAAGAACTGAGGAGTTAACTCAGATTGAAAAATCTCAACAAATGGAAATTATAGAACAATATGTGTTCCATATTTACTATTTACACCAGATTAAATAAAATATTCTTGAAGAAATTGCTCAAGAAGAGCACCTGTCTTTGGATTTTGAGATTTAAGATCAACCTGTTCAATAAAATTTCTCTGAAATTCATACAAAATTTCTAAATGGATCTTTCCCAGTTGAAATTTCTAGAGAAAAATTAGTTGAGAAACTAGTGGAACAAGATGAAGAAGAGAAATCAGATGCTCAATCATTACCACTGATCTTGGTTAATCCAGTTGTGAATCAAGCACACGGTGCATCTGATTCTATGTCGGATCATGTTGAGGACCTTGTCAGAAAACATAAGAGAGCCAAAGTAGAGAATTCTACATTAAGAAGAGAGTTTGAGAAAGGGAAAAGAAATTTAAAAATCTAAATGGTAGTTCTATTTCAAAGCAATAGGTTGATGTTTTTAAAAAAGTATTTTCTGGAATGAGTTCCAAAATTAAAATCTAAAGTTGTATTGAAATCAGATTTGGAGGAACCAAAAAGTTTTATGGAGCAATAGTTTGCAACTATCACAGGAAATCATGCAAGTACATCAGGTACATCAACTGATTTGATCAAAATATTCCAAGCCATTAAAACTTTAATTATAAAAAGTAATGAAAGGTTGGAGGATTTACAGTGTAATACTGATCCTTTTTTCTGTTCTATTGGACATTTAGAAATGTCTTATTGATCAGCTTACCTTAAGTGAACTGGGTATTAGAGAATTACTGATTAGATTCACTGAGAATCTCAATCAGTTTATGGAGAAGGAAGAGATATTGCACAAGTTTTTTAGAGTGAACATCATTGAATATATTCATTTGAATAAAAATGGAAGAGATCTGATTATTCAGTGGGGAGATGGTGTAATGAAGCTATTAAGGTTATAGTTGGTAGAGTTGAAGGATGTTATTCAGAATCGTTGAGGTACCCTTTTTTCCAATATTTATCCCAACAACCTTGATTCATGATCATTCATGTACTTGTATATTGTTTTATCAATGAACTTTCTTATTTATCATATTTTTTGGGTTTTTCATTTGTTTATGTCTATGTTAGACTGCCTAAAAAATCAAGATTCCCTTATTAATAAACAGTTTCTCATAACATTTTCTTACATGTTCAGTGCAAAATTAAAAGTGTTGTATTCCTTATTCTATATTTATTTTTGATATCACCAAAAGGGGGGGATATTGGATAAACACAAATTTTTTTAACAGACATTCGGGGGAGAATTTTTTTTATAGAGAACCTTTAAAGAGAAATTTGGATAAACTAGTATTGTATATTTTCAAAGAGTAATTTGAAATTAAAACATAAATATTGTTTTTATCCTGGGAAAATTCTAAATTAAAAAAATTTTATGGGTTTTGTGATCATTAAAAATGGGGATATTTTTGAGCATGTATTGTTTCAACAATACTCTATATCTTTATGATGATTTTGATGCTCACAAATACACCTTTTTGTCATTAAAATGATTTTACTTTAAGTATATTTTAGTAAATTAATATTCTTTATATTCCCAATTTTGGAATAATATTAAATCGTATGATTCAAGTGAAATATTCGTTAAAGTGTTCAGAAATATATTCCGCATGTTCTAGAAACACTGTTTATATCGTACGTCAGAGAGCATAGCGTAAGGATTATATCCTACATTTCTTTTATTGGAGTTCAAAATGTATGTTTAATCAACCTTACATTGATAGAAAAGTATGGTAAAAGAACCTTATGTTTGGAAGGAACCTTATGATTTTTATATGAGAAAAGTATGTTTGAATAACCCTACATAAGTATGGAACATTACGTTTCCTTTACAAAAGTATGGATCATGAACCTTACTTTTGTAATGAAGCTTACATTTTATCAATAAGTATGGATCGTTTACCTTACATTCTGAAGAAAAGAAAAATTATGGACCATAGACCATACGTTTTTATGTTGATGACAAAAGTATGGATGATCAACATTACATTTGTAATCAACCATATATTTGGAACCCTACGTTTGACTTCTTCAAATGTCGGAGATTTAAATTTGAGACTCTATCATAGAATGGTCTTTTACAGAATATCAGGTTGATTTGAAGCTCTATTCAAAGACTTTTTTAAAGCACATATTTGAATGATTTAAAGACGTTTATATGTGATTAAAATGATCGATTTAGGAGGAGTATTTTTTCTGATTATTAAGGGAAGTTACAACCACGATATCAATCAAAATTTTCTGAATATTACGATGTGTCAGACAACTTTTTTAGATCTAAATTTTTGAATAGGGAGATCTTCTTTGTTAAATATATTATATGTATCTGAGTTCTGTATATCACATGGGTGACATTACATCTATATACTTCATGGTGATTACATAATTCAAATATTTAGTATTCAAGTTTCATAAAAACATAGATTCGCTAATTCTTTAAAAAGATCTTTTACAGATTTGTTGCTACAAAGAATGAGCAGATTGTTTTTTATATCAGAAAGAGAAACATTGAAGATTTACTTATTCTACATTAGATATATATCACGAATATACTGTAGATTTGTTGCTGATTATATGTCAAGATCAATTGAAATAAGATCGATTCAGAATTTCTCTTATCTGAAGAACAACCATTCTAAGGATGACAATCCATTTACTATCAGTTGAGTACTGCTGCAACTTTCAAGATCAATCAGAAAGTATTTGTTGAAATAATACTCTTTTATTTTGAGTACCGTCTTCTCATACTAAGTTGTTTGATCAGTTCTATGTTTACAACCAAAAGGATATATTTTACCCTTAAACTATAAAGGTGTCAACTACCTATACTCTATTGTGGATGGTCTCATGAAAATAGGGATGACTATTGAAAATAACCAAGCTCATAGAGAAGAGCATTGGTGGAGTGGACAAGGTGATCATTGTGCCCCAAACCCCTATAAATCTTTGCGTTCTGATATTTATTTATTTCTTATCCATAAATAATATAATAAAGGTAAAAAGGAAGAATTGATTATCATAAATATTTCTTGAGAAATTTTGAAAGACACAATTCACCCCCTCTTGCGAATATTTCGTATAACATGATCCAATAAAAACCTCATCTCTCAGCTCCCCCTTTCCCTATCTGAATGACACACCCCTAATACCCAATACTAGATTCATCCCCTTTTAACCCATATATAAAATTTGGGTTTTATAATATAATTATATGATTTAAAAAATAATGTTATCATAAATTTTGTATTAAAGAAATAATATATGTATAAAATATAATTTCAACATTTTATTAAAATAATTATAATATATAATCATATTTCATAGTTTTATAAAATAAAACATATAATAGTAATAATTTTATAAATATAATCAAAATTCATATCTCAAAACTAATAATTATAATATCATATATATGTATATATATATATATTATTTCAAAAATAAAAATATATAAAACCAAATTAATTATATTCGATAAGATGTATGAATTATTTCATATTATCTAAATGAAATTTTTAATAATTATTATTAATTAGATTCATTAATTAAATTTGAATATTTATATTGAGTACACTAATAATTTATAACGATAATGATTCAATATTTTAATATATTCATAAATAAAAATAAATATAAGTCATTATGAAATATATTGTCTTTAAATTTCTAAATTTATTCATTTATGATAATTTATAATATCTTGATATATTTGGTTGAAAAAGTAATTAAATAAATATATTAATATTAAAATATTAGTTTAAACAAAATAATCCTTAAAAATTTCTTCATTTTTAGAATATTAAATTACAATTATATTAACAACTATTATTATAATTAATTATAAATATTATAATTAACTTATAATCAATTTAATTAAGACACTTAATTCCAGTTGTTATTTTTGAAGAAAACTAGCTTAAAAATATTCTCAGTTTGTTTTAATTATAAATTATTCCATTTAATATTATTTTGACATAAAAAACTATGTTTGGAATTTCTTGGATGTTACATTATTCCCCCCACAAAATAATTGTGTCCTCACAATTCATTTATCATACTCTAGAAAATTTCTAAATTTTTTTCTTCAGAATTATGAAAAATAGTACTGAAAAACTCTTATACTCTACCACTAATAAGAAAACATATAATATCCAAAGTTTTCTAAACTGTTTTTTTGATAATAATTATAATAACTCAAATCCAGAATTCTGGGTTCAGTTCTTAAAAATGATGTGTATATTTTTTCATAAAAGAAACTAAACATGTACACCAAATTTATTACATACCAGGAACTTTTAATATTATAGGATTTGGAGGATTAGATAAACCATACATTTTTATTAGGTCTATACAAAAAAATAAAACAAACAAAAAGACACCCATTTGCTAACTCCATAAGTGAACCAAACACCATTGGATACATCTAATAAACCTGTGAAAAAGGTTTTTAAAACATAGGATGAGTGATAATAAGATGAGTAATGTGGTTTTACAAATCTCAAACAAACACTTTAAAAAAATATTTATTGGAAGATACATTCGAAAATACCTTTCTAAATACCTTTTGAAAAAAATTATTGAAATTAATTATTCCTTAAAAATACGGTATTGCTTCAGAAATTAATTAGGATCAAAAAATGATTTAAACATATTCTAGTGATTTTAAAAAATTAATAAATCTCTTGAAAAAAACACACGATGCCACTTGAAGCTTTTAAGGCTTTGTTTTGTAAGAACCCTTTTTTTGACTCTCGTAAAGATCCTTTAAATTTTGTTCTAATTATTAATTTTGGAACTTTTATGGATGACTAATAAATTAGCGAAGGTCCTGAGGGATTCTAGGGTTTTTTGGAGCCCGAAACCCATCTTTTTGGGAAAATTGGGTATATCACACGGTTAGATATTACAATAATAATGGTCTTCCTTTCAGGTAGAGTCGTCACGCACAGTTGGTGCATGGTTTAGCTAACTGTGCAACCTAAGCATGCTAGTGCCCCTATTCTCTAATAACCCATGCATGATTAACACATAGTTTGTTAAAGCATACAGACAAACTGTGCACGAGCGAATTTCTAGGTAAAATGACCATTTTTACCTTAATGATCTAATTAAGTCTCCCTATTCCTCCTAATATGAATTTATGCATGATGATCCTTTATTGATGCAATTTTGGAGAATTTTGAAGGACTAATCTAGTGATTGAAAAATCTCTTTTATCCAGGATCCGTTCGAGCTTCTGTTAATCAAATTGGATTCACAACAGTAAGTACTCGAGTCATTTTGTGCTGTTCTCTTCTTTGTTTCTCTTGACCTATTTATCAATGTCTGAGAGTTTTTACCCTTTTCTTAGATCTACTCAGATCTGATCCAAATCAAGGGTTGATATCGAAGGAGGAGAGTCATACAAGACTAAGGTGAGTGGTTTATTACTCATCCCTCAAGTTCATTTATTATGGAATTGTCTTATTGGGGCACTTGATTTCACCGGGTGTCAGTTATTGAATTTATATTCCTTGACAATACTCCTTAGAACTATATGGTTATGATCTTTCCAAATATGTAATTAGTTTTTAGTGGTTATTCCAACAACTCCATCCATCCCATGTAGGATATTATTATATAATTAGGTTTTTAGTATTTGACATGTTTGAGTAGCTTTTTAGGTGTGAATTGGACCAGCCCATCTAAGGGTAAGATTTTCGATCTTAATGAGCTTGATTTTATTGTGAATTGTATAATTCCAAGTAACATGTATGCTCACCACTTAACATGCCTATGGTAAGTGATTCAATTGATAATTATATGTTAAATAGGAATCGGAAAGTATACTAAGTATATGAATTGACCATATTAAATGTAAATGAATAATGGGATGCATATCCAAAGTACCCCTTTCCAAATTAATGGAAGGTGGTGGAATGAACCGATGGACTCATTGATAAATTATGACATGATTAAAGGGTTTCATGATATTTGGCATGTTCAAACTAATGAAAGATAAGGCTTACAATAATTGAAAATATACATGACTTCATTATTAAATTGGAATATACTGACTCGAGCTCGCCTTGGATTTTTATCTGGGAATGCCTTGAGAACATGGAAACCCCATTCTGATTCAAGGATGTGGATTTCCTAGGTTGATACCCACCTAGATCCTGATCCTTGTCTATTATTGGATGCCCGGTATGACACCATAAGATCCCTCATATAGTATTAAAGGATGCCATGTATATATTCCTTGGATCCATCATTGACAAGTTGGTTCCATGGTTAAAGATCATAGGGACCAGTCAATGCTTAGACCCATTTTATCTTGGATGGTCTCCTTGGATTAGATAAGAATATTATTGTGGAAATTATTGAACTATGCTCATTGGATTACACTCTTACACTTAGATAGTCCCAATTACTACTGAGTTAGCTACCCCTGAGGTCTAGGTTTCCTTGGTGAATACCATAGAACCACTTATTATTAACTATCAATTATGGTTTCCTTATCAAATCTTGGAACATTAATCATTTATAATGTTGTAATTTTTTCCAAATTGGTAGAATCAAATAATTACTTGGTTATATGTTCAGACAACAGCTGAGGGTTGAAGTAGGTACTTGGGTATTTAGTTACATCATACTTATTTACCTTATATATGCATGCTTTCACACTATTACATTTCCATTATACGGTCCAGATATTATATAAAATGTTGGTGGTGGCCCACTAAGATTCATCTGACACCCTCTCTATGCATTATTTCGTATCCAGGGAAGATTACATGTATGTAGGTGTTGATAGAGGGAAGAATACAACTTAAAAAACTTAATTTATTACAATTAGGATAGATCTTGATAGAATATGACCGAGTTTGAGTTTGAGATGCTTGGGATAATTATTTTATTTTTTTCATACTTATGAGGAAAATGTTATGCCTTCTATCTTGTATCAATTTTTTTCAGTTCTCAAGTGACATGACATATCCTCATCAGTTATTCCAGTTTATACAATTATTTTTATCCTTGTTTATCTATTACTTGTCTACTTATGCTGTTTTCTTATATTGATTATTCTATTTACCTCTATTTTTAATTATCCACTATGCTACACTTTGGTAATTAGGGAATTACCTTCCCACATACACACCTTTGTCCCTCACTACTAGTCATCAGCCTCTATTATTTAGGGAGATGCGCTTGAGGCCATGTGACCACAAGGCTCAGGGAACCCATTAAGTGTAATCTGGGTCCAAGAAGTTACAATGTTGTATAATAGGGTTTCCTTTGTTTCTTTACTATTTGTATACAATATTCAAGAGCTTATAAAGTCTTGGGAGTGATTAATAATCCATGCTTGGGCATCACAAACTCATGTTTGGGGTAAAAACCAAGTTTCCTGAATTATAATTCATGTAATTATTTTACCTATTACAATTAATATTATTTCACCATTGGGTGACACACATGCTATGTGGATTATTATTCTGATTGATTATTTCATATCATCCTTGGACCGATGATATAAGGGCAAGGATAATTGTTACATTCATTATTATAAGCATTTATAATTTTCATGACATGCATATTTCTATGCCATATAGGTGAATTTCACTATTGTTGATTTATTGATATGTGTGTGATTATTGAGTGATGATGTGATAGTTAGCTTATTCTTGTATTACTCTTATTTGTGATTGAGTTATTGAATGTCTCAATTCATGAGGTCTATGATTCCTCATGGATTGAGATGAGTAATTTAATGAGTCGAGTTGTTATGATATAAATAAATGTGTGTTGTTTTTGTTGATGTGGTATATGGGAACTGATTCAATGGGAATTTATATCAGTATAAATTGAAACATGAATTATAATATTAAATGTTTTCATGTCCTTATACTGCCTTGTCATGTTTATGAAAGGTAAAGGATTATACCTGGTAATTAAATTTAAGAATGAAATGAAACATATACTTGAGAACTTACCAATACCCGGTCGTCTAAGTGGATAGTTGGGGTAGTATTCCTTGGGTAATGAGTTTTATTATATTCAGATTCTTCTAATGATTTTATCTTTAATCTTAAATATTATTTTGGGGCATGTTCTTTGAATTTTTAGACCAATTCCACCAAGAAATTCTTGTATCATACACCAAGGAAGGTTGTGATGATCATGCTCCTGACATGGCGGTCCATGAGCTACCAATCTTACCTCAAAAAGTGAAACTCAAGGCACCACCTGTTTTACCTGATCTATGAACATATTCCCAAGTTTGTGATAGTTTATTATGTCTAATTCATTCCATGCATGGTGATCCACGAGTTACAGCTACGATGGTTAATTTGAATCATGAGTTCCAGCAGCATCCTCATACCTTCTCAGGGGATGGCGGTCCACATGATACTGTGTCTTGGCTAAAATATACCCTCTCTATATTTTAGTATCTTTAGATACCCCTAGAGAACAGGTTAAATCATTCCACATACCTGCTTTGGGATTTGGCCAAGTGTTTTGTGGGATGTGATTACCCAAGATGATTATCATCAGGACATGTAATGGGTTGATTTTCAGACCCACTTCTAGGATTAGTTCTTTCCTTAGACACTAAGAGATGACAATTATAGAGAGTTCATACATATCGAGCAGGGTTCTATGTCAGTTATAGCATATTCAATGTGTTTCATGATGTTTTAACACTTTTTACTGCTAACAGTCAGTGACGAGCTCTCATGTTCTAGAAGTTTCGAGGATGGGCTCCAGTATTCCATATGCATATAGGTGAATGTTTTTTTTCCTCCCTAATTTTTTTTGAAATATTCTATAAAACTCTTATTATTGAGAACCACTCAAGATATGACTATAGTAACATGTTTATAGGATTAGTGCCACAGAAGGAAAATAGTTCTTTTTTGTTAGGAAGCATTCCCCTAAGTCTTTTCATCAAGGAAGTGACAACCAAAGTTTCCATTTTGATAGCTCAACAGTGTGTCATTAGTGTGGTTGATAGAGGCATATAAATCCTAGTTGTGATAGATACCAATTGGAGTTTCATGTTTTTGGATGTATGGGGAATCTTCATAGGTTCTGTTGGACCTTTCCAACAGCTTCAATTGGAAAATTATCTACACCAACTCCACATTCAATAGTGGGTTCTTTTGTGCCAGGTCCGGGAGGGAGTTGGAGTAGTACTGGAAGGACTGGCTGAGGATGAAGTCATGGCCATGGTATCCAGATGCCTGATCACCAACAGAGCATTTATTATTGAGGTAGTAAAACTATATTATAGGGCCATGAACCAGGTCAGTTGCATGCACTATAGCTGATACCCAAGGATCAGGCTGTGAGACCATGTACACTATGAGGTACTATTCTAGTGGAATCTAATATAGTATCTACTTTATTTTATATTGGTGATTCGAACTCTTTTTTCTCTAAATATATCATTGAAATTCATAGACTAGAAATATAGTATTACTCTAGTGTAATGTCCCTAGATACACAGAGAAGGATACAATCATAGGGAATATTCTAGTATAAGGAATGTCCCCTGGAGGTATGTAGTTAACCTTTGTTAGGGAACCAATTATTTTCTTGAGATTACGGGCTTCAATGTCATTCTCAGGATGGACGGGTTGGTTTAGTATCATGATTTTGTGTCCTAATATCACCTAGGGTATCTTTTACATCACTAGAAGGAAACCAATATCTACATAAGGGTGAGTGCAATGTCTAGCCTGGTAGAGCTAGACCAAAGCATAATGGGCAGGGTGGAGTGACCTACCAGATTGAAAATCTCTTCATGGAGGATTAGGGTTTATGATAAACTTATTTCCCTTCAGTTGTGGATTGTTTTATGGATGTCTTTCCCGATGATTTTTTTGGATTACCTCTTTAAAGATAGGCCGAGTTTATGATTGATCTTGTTCTAGGAGCAGCTTCAGTGTCTATTCCTCTGTATAGTGTGGAACCTACTGATTTCCAGGATCTCAATAGGATGTTAGCGTATTTAGGGGAAAAATGTTTCATTTGGACCAGTACATCATCTTGGAGTTCACCCATACATTCCACCAAAAATTTGGATGAAACCTTATGTTTATGTGTGGATTACAGATGGTTAAACCAAATTATGGTCAAGAACTAATATCCACTACATCAAATAGATTATCTCTTTGACTAGATTTTGGTAGCTAGGTTCTTCTCCAAAATCGATATAAGATCAATTTGTCATTATCTATGAGTTAGTACATTATACATACCATGTAAAAAATTCATTAGTAAGTATGGATTGTTTGAGTAACTTGTTATACTATTAGGTCTTACAAACACACCCATCTTTTTATGGATCTGATGAATAGGCTGTTCTACCTCGATTTGGATTCTTTTGTCATGGTCTTTGTGGATGACATCTTGTTGTATTCTCATACTTGTAGAGACCATTCTAATCACCTCGATGTCATTTTGAGTACACTAAGAGAGCATAATATTTACACAAAGCATTATAAGTGCCAGTTCTAGATTAAAAATGTTCACTTCCAAGGTCATATAATATCGGAATCTGGTGTATCTGTTGACCCTGAAAAGGTTAGTGTCATAGATTCCAAGGAGAAGCCCAAGAATGTGTTTTACATACAATGTTTCTTTGGGATAAATGGATATTACATGAATTTTATACAGGTCTTCTCATGAATTTCTTCACCTCTTACTAGTCTTACAATGAATGGTTTCAAGTTCCTGTGGTTTGAGGACTGCAAGTAATCCTTTCGGGAGAAGAAAGGGAAGATTGTATAGACAATTATTATCACTCTTCTAGATCCAGGAATATGTTATATATTATTCTATGATGCACCAAGCATGAGATTATAATTTGTGATGCTGCATGAGGATAGAGTCATTGCATATAGATCTCGACAGTTGATTCTTTATGAGAGAGATTACCCAACACGTGACCTTGAGCTAGATTCTATTTTCCATTACTTACATTGCTAGAGACATTATCTATTTGGGGAGATCTTTGTGGTGTACAGAGAGAACAAAAGCCTCAAATATATATTTTCACAGCTTCACTTTAATCTCATATAGAAAAGATGGTTCATATATCTACAATCATTTGATTTTGAGATTGCCTATATGCCCAGGAAGGATAATTCGGTTGCAGATGCATTGAGTCAAAAAACTAAAAAACAGGTCGTATGAGAATCCAATGATGAATAAAAGTTAGTGTATTTGTTTTCTAATCCACATACTGAGTTTTATGATAGTCAAGAGCAGCATTATCTCTCATCTTTGTCAGTTACCTTTTCCTTCCTCGAGAAGGTGACGAGTAGACAATTTTTAGATCTCAAAGGCTTGGTTCTCCATGAGAGTATATCCGGAGATGACCTGACTCCATATTGGTCTGTGGACAGAGATGATATCTAGAATATTCATGGACATGTCTGGGTTCTTAAAGATATGAGATATGGGTTGATTCGTGAGTCCCACGCTTCTCAGTGGGCAGTTTATCTAGGCATCTCCATGATGTATCAATATAAGAGACACTAATATTTGTGGCCTAGGATGTAACATCAGATAGTAGGCTTTATCATTAGGTGTTCCATCTGTCAGTTGGTGAAGGAAGATCACCAGAGAATTATAGGCTTCTTACAACCGATTCCAGTCCCGAAATGGAAATGAGAAGATGTTTCCATGTACTTTGTGGTCGGGTTTCCTTGGTTACCTAGATGTAGCGATGTTGTATGGGTTTTCATTGACAGACTGATGTAAGTGGATCACATCATACCTATTCAGGAGACTTTCTTAGTTGATGATATGGGAATACTATATGTCCATGAGATCATATTACTACACGTATTCCCATGTACTATCATTTCAGATAGGGATGATCATTTCACATGACGGTTGGGGAAGGGATTGTGAAAGGTTGTGGGAATATAGGTGCTTCTAAGAACAACATTTCATCCAAAGACAGATGGAAAATAATAGCAAACGATAAAGATTATAGAAGATATTCCCCAAGAATGGGTCCTTGATTTCAGTGGTTATTGGGAGAAGAATATACCTATCATTGAGTTTACCTATAACATTAGATTTCATGTGACAATTCAGATGGATAATTTTGAGGCCTTTTATGGTAGGTCATGTTGTTCACCCCTATGCCGACTAGGGACAAGCGAGGAAGCCCTGCTAGGTCCTCGTACCATTCGAGAGACCTTAGAGTAGGTTTAGTTGATCATAATGTGTATGAATGTTGCTTAGTCTAGAAAAAAATATTATGCCGGTCACTATTGATGACCTCTAGAGTTCATGCTTGGGGATCGTGTTTTCTTTTAGGTATTTACCATGCTAGGGAATAAACGGTTACAAAATAAAGGGAAGCTGTCACCTCGTTACATAGGACCGTTTGAGATCCTAGAGAGAGTTTGGCCGGTAGCCAATCAGTTTCTACAACCTCAAAGGTACTATTCCATGCATGATGTCTTCCATGTTTCATAACTTTACCAATATCATGCCGACCATATCATACCTTTGATCCTATGTAAGATGAGTTAGATGCTGATGCTACCATTTAGGATAATTTAGTGTGCATCATTGAATAGAGATTTAAGTTTCTAAGAGCCTAGTCTATCCATCTAGTATGGGTGTCATGGAAGCACGACCACGTGTGGGAAGAGAATTGGGAGTGGGAGGCTGACGTACAAGCCCAATGGGTAGAGTTTTTCTCAGACAATATTTATGCACCCTTGGAATGTGAACTTGGGGATGAGTTCTTTTAAGGGAGAAGACTGTAAGAACTTGGTTTTTCAGTATTATATGGATACATTAAATATCAGTTTGAATTTTAATTTTGGACTTTTTATGGATACATAATGAGTTAGAGAACATCCAGAGGTTTTTTGGGGATTTTTCAGAGCCCAACATCCATTTTTGGTGGAAACTGAGCATGTATCGTGATTAGAGTAAACCATGAGGTTCGACCATAAAGTTAGATCTAACAGTGCAGGTGGTATTATTTATGATAAGATTCATCTTGCATGGCTGGAACACAGTTTCCAAAACCATGTGGCCTAACTGTTCTTGTACCACACTTCTCTAGGTATCGGTGCATGGTTTTCTCATGGTTTTTCAAACAGTATGGACAAACTATGCAGAAGCTAATTTCTGGTTAAAATGAAATTTTTTCCCTTAATGATCTAATTAAGCCTCTTACTTCCTCTTAATCCTAATTCCTTGGTGATAGCCTTCATTTCTAGAATTTTAGATCATTTTGAAGGCCTAATATTGGGAGTAAAATATCTCTTACATCTGATATCTATTTAAGCTTTCATTCATCACATAGGATGCACAACGATAAGTACTATAGTCCTTTTGAACCAGTTCACTTCTCTCTTTCTCTCGACCTTGTTATCGAGGTGTGATCATTTTCCCCTCTTCATAGATCTACTCGAATATGAGACAAATCAAGGGATGATACAAGATGAAGATAGTCGTACAAGACTAAGGTGGGTGGTCTATAACTCAACCCCCAAGTTTGTTGATTTTGGAATTATCATGTGGGGCCCACTGATTTCATTAGGATCAATTTATTGAATTTATATGCCATTCTTATAATCATTAGAACCATATGGTTATGATCTTTCTAAATATGTGATTAGTTGTTAGTGGTTAGACCCACAAATCCATCCATCCTATGTAGGATCCTATTCCACAATTAGGTTTTTAGTATTTTGACATGTTTGAGGAGCCTTTCAGGCATGCCTTGGCATGTCCCTTAAAAGGGTAATATTTTTTATATTAAATTGCATGATTTATGTTGTGAATTTCATAATGGAAAGTACCATGTATGCTCACTGCATGACCTGCCTTAGGTAAGTGCTTCAATTGATAATTAAATGTGAAATGAGAATTGGAATGCATATTGAGTATATGACTTGATGAGATTAAATGTAAATGAATAGAGGGTTACATGTCCGTAGAACTCATTAAACATTAATTTTATGCTACATAATTAACCAAACAGACTTATTGATAAATTGAGACTTGATTAAAGGGTTACAAGCTACTTGGCCTATTCACACTAATGAAAGGCAAGGTTTGAACCAATTCAAATTTTATATGACTTCATTATTAAACAGGATTGTTTAGACTAAATATCACATTGGATTATTATCAAGGAATTCCTTGGGAACTCAGGAACCCCATTTTGATTCAACGATGTGGCTTTCTTAGGTTGAGACCCACCAAGATCCTGATCACTGTATATTCTTGTGTGCCCGATATGACACCATAGGATCCATCACATTGTATAAAAGTATTTCATGGATACCATCCTTAGATCTAGAATAGATGAGTAGATACCATGGTTAAATCCGAAAGGGCCCAGTCACATCTTATCCCTATTCTACCTTGGATGATAACCTTGGATTCGGTAGGAATCTTACTATGGAAATCCTTGGACTATGCTCCTTGCATTACACTCTTACCCTTAGGTAGACCCAGTTACTACTGAGTTAGCGACCCTTGAGGTCTAGGTTTCCTTGGTGGATAACATGGAACCACTTCTTATTAACTATAAATTATAGTTTCTTTATTAAATTTTGGAACCATCACCATTGATAATGTGTGACTGATTTATAAATTCGTACAATCAAATATTGATTTGGTTAAATGTTTAGACACTAGCCGGGGGCTGAAGCAGGAACTTGGGTATTTAGTTACATTGTACTAAATTACATTATATATGCATGCATGTACATTGTAACATTTCCATTACATGGGACTAATGTTAAGATACCATTGTTGGTGGACCATTGAGATTTATCTCACACCCTCTCCAGGTTCCATTTGGTACTCAAGGCATATTACTTGTTTGCAGGTGTTGAAAAAGGGAATCATACAACTTTGAACATTGGATTGCTTAATGTTAGGATGGATCTTGATAGCAGATGATAGAGTTGGAGGTTGAGATGCATGGGATAATTATTTTATTTCTGTTATACTTTTGTGGAACATGTTATTCCTGCTATCTTGTATCCATGTTTTCCAATTTTCTGGTGACATGACATTTCATCATTAGTTATTCCAATTGATACTATTATTGTTATAATTTGTTATCAATTACTAGTATTTTTCCACTATTTACATATATCGCTTCTTCTATTTACCTCTATTTTTACTTATTGACTGTGATAAACTTTTGTAATGAGGGCATAGTCTCCCCACAGACACACCATAGGACCTCACTGCTAGTCGGCATCCTCTGGCATTTGGGGAGATTCACTAGAGGCAATGTGTCCACCGGGATCGGGACACCCATTAAAGAAAATCCTAGTCCAGGATATCAGAAGTGGTATCAGAGGGTTTCCTTTCTTGCTTTATTATTGTGATATAGTAGTCACGAGTTTAGGAATTCTTGATACTTGGTCATAATCCGTTATTGGGTGTCACAAACCCATGTTTAGGGTTAAAACCAAGATTCCTAAATTATAATTGTTATTTTTCTTTTTCATATTACATTTGTTATTATTTCACCATTTAGTGACGCACATGCTATCGAGAGTTGTTGATTACTGTTCTTATTGAGGATTTTATTTCATTGTTTTCCTGATGATATTAGGGAAAGGATCATTGTTACATTCATCATTATAGGAACCCATAATTCACATGTCATGCATATTTCCATGCAATATTGGAGAATTTCACTGACTTTCATTTCTTTATATGTCTGTGATTGTTCCATCATGCTGTGGTAGTTAGCTTATACTGGTATTAACAGGTGGGGTTTCTTGTTGCATATAACTTTATCACTATGGTTTAATATCGTCACCAACTGATCCTCATAAGAGAGATAATTATCTAAATATACAAACATTGGATTTAGAACTTGTGAGTAATATAGAATGTACTTCCTCAAGATGGATACATGGAACACATTAGGTAATAGGGAACATCTCAAATGCAATCAAGAATCCCAAAGGGGATAATATTCACAAGACATAAATTTAACTTCTTCATAAACCGCATGTATATCTTCTAATGATATAAATGAAGGAAACAATTTTCACCAACCACAAACTCCTAGTCTTGTCAATGGTTATTTGTATAACTCTTCTATCAACATTGTACTGCATTGATGTGTTTCTAAATGGACCTTGAATTCGCAGTAATTTTTTCCACTATCTCTTGTAAATAGATTTCATTCTCTAACTACATCCCAACATGTTGGAGTTCTAAATTTCTCTCCATATAGGTCTTCATAATTATCCATCTGAATGCTTGAGTTAATGTTAATATTTTATGGGAACTAGTCCAAAGGAAAATGTTGATCACAACCACTTTTTAAGTTTATTAAGAAATATCTCAATATATAATAATGTATCTAGATTATTTGATCAGATTTTCCATTGGTCTAAGGGTGATAGGCCACACAAAATTTAAAATCTAAATTCAAAAATTTCTAAATAATTTTGCAAAAAATTGTGGTGATTCTCAGATATCGATTAGATATAATTAATAATGGTGTTCCAAATAGCCTCCCTACTTCTCAAATGTATATCATTGCAAGTTGAGTGAGTAATAATTCCTTCATAATGATAATGAAATTTGAAAGTTAGTTTATCATAACCCATATGGCATTGTTTGCTTTAGTTTCCTTTAAAAGACCAATAAAAAAACCACAATGATGTTTTCCTATTTCTGTGAAGGTATGAGTAATGGTTTCAACATCCCATCCGTATTTTTTCTTTATTACTTCACTAGTTGACTTACCAGGATCTCTAATGTTTATTCTATGATCCCCTTATCCATATTTTCCCACCAATAATG
The DNA here is from genome assembly GCA_963277665.1 of Viscum album. Classification (NCBI taxonomy): domain Eukaryota; kingdom Viridiplantae; phylum Streptophyta; class Magnoliopsida; order Santalales; family Viscaceae; genus Viscum; species Viscum album. The sequence goes on along the minus strand of OY728153.1, from coordinate 1,769,485,017 downwards.
CTCTCATAGATACAGATATATCTTTTTTCTCAACAGGTGGATAAATAATGTCAATCTATTTTCATTATTTAATAAATCCTTCTTTATCTTAGTCATTAATGGTTTACATAATTATGAACCAAATAGTAAAACTCCATCTTTATAAATTTTCAATTACAAGGATTTTCCTTTATTATAGCTTACACATTCTTCTTTATTTCCATATCATACCTTTGATAATCAAGTGTCCCCTCTATAATGGATGGCTGAGATATCATTTGATCTAGGTATGATGTTATTCCTTCCATTATTACTTTCATTCCCATATTTTTTAAGTCTATGAAATTTGATCTTTCTCAATTATAATTATGGGTAAGGTTGCAAGATCAATTCTACACAGATTATTCTCTACTTTTTTTCCTTTTAAGATGATAATGGATTGAGAATCCATAGTCCATGATCAGATCTAACCATATTTACTAGTGTATATTAAGCTCATTATATGTGAATATATATTTTAGGATATTATGATGAATATATATTTCAAACTTATCTTCATAGAGATAATGTTTCCAAATTTTCAGTGAAAAAATAACTACCACAAACTCCATGTCATGTATTAGATAGTTCTACACATGGAATTTCAATTTCCTTGAGGCATAAGATATCACTTTATCATTTTACATCAATACAATACCAAACCCCTTTTTTGAAGCATCGCTGTATATAAAGGAAATTTCACCACTTGAGGGTATTTCAAGTACTAGTGTAGAGATACGTGTCATTTTCAATTACTTGAATCTCTCTTCATATTCATTAGTCCAAAAAAACTTCACTCCCATTTGATTTTTCTTGTCCAGAAGGTTTTATGGTCATGAGAAATCCATCAAAAATCATCAATAATACCCCTTTATTCCAAGATAACTATTGATATCTATTATAGATATTAGTATTGGACACTCTTAAATTTCCTTTATCTTTGAGGGATCTATATATTTTCCTTTTATAGTGAAAACATACCCAAATAATGATAATTCATCCAAAAAAAACTCACATTTACACAACTTCTCATAAAAAGTCTCCTTCAAAAATATATTTATCACCGTTTTCAAATTCACCTCATGATTCTCCTTGATTTTTAGTATAATAAAATATAATCAATAAATACTACCACAAATTTGTCAAGAAAAATGATAAATAATATTCACTAATTCCAGTAGGATTTCTTGGGAATTAGTCAGTCCAAAGGTCATTAAAATTAAATCATAGTGTTAATACCTTTTTATAAATCTAGTCTTGGGAATAAGTTCCTTCTTCACATTTAATTGGTGATATCCTGAATAAAGTTCCACCTTAAATTTGGTGTCGATGATAAAGATGGAGGTATACCATGTAAGCCTTGTAATGTATTCATCATAATCCCCAATACATTCATCTTCCTTTTACTCAATTATAATAAAACCCCATCCATTTTAAGATGAAGTGTTTGGTGTAAATATTTATTGAAAAAATATTACCTTGATTACTTCCCTTTCCATGGATTTAATTTCCTCTTTGGGATTTTTGTTCTTGATTAGTGTCCACCAATAATCAGTTTCTCCCTATAGGATATTGATGACCAGTACGAATTTATCTTATTTAGGGGATTTGAGATTATAGAGTATCCTATCAATGAAGTTAATCCATTGTTCTACAATGAGGGAATATGAAGATCCACTAAATGTATGAGGCCTTTATCATATAAATGACTCAACCAAAACTTTATCATTCTTAATAGAAGGAATTCATTCCAAATGATTCAAGTTACCATTCATAAATTGAGTAATTTGATCTAGTACTTCAGTGAAGTTCTTATATTACACTCATATCAGTTTTGAAATTTCATTAGAGAAATGATTACTTTACCAATCACATTTTTTTATCATGATACTTCCTATTTAACGTCATTAACTAAAATAAAGTAACAGCATGGATGTGAATATATAAAACAATAAGACTATAAAAAAGGAAAGTGATGAACTTAAAATAAATAACCTATAAATGAAATGTATATCCTAACTTATGAGTCCCTAGATTTCAATTGAGGTTATACAGGTAAATATCCCTATTAAGTTTTATAACCTAACAATCTTTTAAAGTCCATTATAATGGTTCATAAAGCGATTGTAAATTTAAAAATGTATATCACTTGAGTGTGTTAAATTAGGTGTGAAACAAGGCCTATTTGTTGTGAATTAGGTACTGGCCAAGTTAATACCAAACAATACCTTCAAGGTATATTACCCCTAGGTATATCTATGCTAGATCCACATTCACTTGTAGTATCAAAATAGGTATTTTATTTATTGGAAATAAATCCTCAATAATTTACCAAAAATTTAAGGATTATTTCCCATGCATAGACATACCCCTAAGGTTTTAACTAATTTATTCATATCCCAATCCCTAAAAATCACTATAAATTTATCTGATAAAAATTATAATGACCCAATCCTCTTATAAATATTATTACATTATTTTTAACATAAAGAACCAAAAATCAAAAACCAAGGATCTAAAGGACAAGTGTCTTTTGGAGTGTTGGCGAAAAAATTTGGAACGAAGAATGGGCCCCAGGACGGCCCCACGAACTGCCTTGCGAAGCCACATCGTGGAGTTCCCCCAATACTATGGCCACCACGAAGCAGAGGATGCGGGATGCTCCACAAAATAATTTGACATCTGTGAACCCGCCACGAAGCAGAGGAGGTGGGATGCTGCGCAAACGAATTTGACGTTTGTGAACCCATCACGAAGCACAGGAGGCGGGACGCTCTGCGAACCTTTTTGACGTTCATTAGACCACTGTGAAGCTTTATCACACCTCTTCGTGTCGTGTGAGCTCCGCTCTGCGTCGCCTCTTGCCTATAAGAATTGGGCTCCCCCTGTGCTCTTCGGATGCACAATCTGACCTTTCTGCTTATCATCTCCCAAATCGTGAATCACTCTTCCGATCGGTGAACCATGAGTTGCGTGAGGTACTTCAACTTCACGAAGTGCCTCCCCATTGTCTCGTTTTGATCCCCTCTTCTGAGAGGGATGCCTTTCATGAAGCCTAACGGCTTTCGCGAAGGAAGGGGATCCCCAAGGGGACCCTGGTTGTCGTGGAGTGTTTATGCTTCATGAAACACCCTTCATGTACACATGATCCTTATGCTAAGGCTGGGTCACTATATTTCGTGAAGCACATTGGTTCCTGATACCTTGCTCCGCGAGGCACCTTTTCTCCACGAGGCTGTGCTTTGAAAATTCCCTTCCACTTCACGAAGCACCTCCCATTGGCACCTCCACACCATGCTAATGCTAAGGCACCCCACTTCACGAAGCACACTCCTTTGCAAGTGACCTCCGCCACATAGAGAAACAGAGCTCCATAAGGACCCTGCCTATGGACACTTCTGCTTGGAAAATCCTTTTCCCATGTGACCCTCTAGGTTTGCATGATGTGACTTCAAAGTCCCCTAGACGATACCGCCTATAGCATTGCTGCGATTGATGCTTCTTCTCATAGGTACACTAATGGATATTGATTCTTCGCATAGACATGGAAATGTGGACCCCTTGATAGTTTGCTCCACGACACCCCCTCATTATGGGGTTGGTGGTGCCTTCCCTCCCACAAGGAGCAGAGGGTACCAGTTATGTAAGTCCTAGGGGTGCGGAGAAAACCCACCTCGTCTGAGCTACATGATTTTAAAATGCCAAGAAACCACATCCTCAGCACATGACATTAAACTGTGACATCGCCCCGTGCCTCTCACGTGGGGTTCCCCCACATTGGACATTCACCACGCCCCCTGGTCGCCATAGGGGTTGATATCTTCCTCCTGGGAGTGGAGTTTGTCTGTGCGAAATGGAAGACAACTTGGTGTAAGCCCCTAGCATTTCTTGTAGAAGGCACCACCCTTTCCCCTCCTCACTTCCTCGGTGCCAATGCCAGCAGAGGGCATGATAGGGAACAAGTCTTCTCCTTTCTTCAGTCCCAAGTCCCTCTCCCACTGTGCTTTGTCGTCCACGGGCCTCTATCTCAGAGTATGTACCAATATCTCTCTCCCTGGGCCACTCCATGCATAAGCCCCACTCCACTTCTCACAGACACATCATTTTCGACATGATCGTCAGGTCTCTGCTACCTCTTGTTTCTCACACTGAGCACGACTCACGTTGGCTTAGAGTAAGCATCAACCATGACAACACCCCATCCTGCCTGATGTTAAACTGTATTATCCACCCCCTTCTTGCATGACACAAAACCGTATCTCATCTCGCATGATGATAAACTTCATTCCAATCCAGCGGTAAGCCATTGTGACAACACCCGAACTACGGGGACTTTGATCCATGTCAAGGCATGGTACGTAGGAAGCCTCCACGATGTTCAAGCCCACCATCCAGTTGTTCCGATACCCCTTCTTGTTGGTTCAACAACCCCTTTTCACCCAAACTACAGGGACTTTGATCCATGTCAAGGCATGGAATGTAAGAAGCCTCCACGAGGTTCAAGACCCCCACCCATTGGTGGTTCCAACCCCATTCACGTCGATTCACCAACACCTTGGGCAGCCTAGAATGTATGCCCCACACCGTCCTGAACTATGTGGTCTTTGATCCATGTCAAGGCATGGTACATAGGAAGCCTCCCTGAGGTTCAATCCCACCATCCACCTGGACCAAGGTCCTCATTCACGTCGGTTCACTGACACCATCCCCGTCCCGCATGATGATAAATTGTACACCCGAACTATGGGTACTTTGATCCATGTCAAGTCATGGTACGTAGGAAGCCTCCAAGAGGTTTAAGGACACCACCCATCGGACCCCCGATCCATCTTCACAACAGTTCACCAACACGACACAACCATGAACTACATGGTATTTGATCCATGCCAAGGAATGGTACGTAAGAAGCCTCCCTGAGGTTCAAGCACAACAACCACTGGACCCTAGGTCCACCCTTGACGGTAAGTCGTTTCCACCTCATCCATTGGTAAGCCATTAACATCCTTATCCAGCGGTAATACATTGTGACCCCATTCAGCGGTAAGCCATTTTCAACCTCAATCGGTGGTAAGCTATCATCATATGAACTATGTGGACTTTAACTCCCTTCCATGGGAATATGTAGGAAGTATCTTCGAGGCTCAAGTCCAAAACCATTGTCCATCCTAATTATTACATGGGCCGCCACATCCCAGGGAGATCATGCACCCCATTTCCCTTCATAGCATTCAGGAAGCCGCCCACATACTGGCTCCAGTATCAGAATTCCCTCAAGGGGGTTCCTCAATCTGACCCACTCTAATCAGTGTTTTGATCAGTCTGATCCGTCTTCGCTAGACATTAAACGTGTGGAATACCCTGTGTTAAACATGGGAAGATGAGGAAAACCTCAGATACATGCTTATCGCATATGTTTCCCCACGTTCGATGCGGGATGCCTCGTGCTTCCTCACCCTCGAGAAGCCCTATAATAAGGGACAGAAGACAAATATGCCAATCCCCAACATCCAGACATGCTAGTGATGCCCCAACATGACTACTCTCCTAACCGAAGGTTGCTTCCCCGACCGGACCCCTCGGAATGTCCTAACCGAAGCAGTGAAATTAAATGGTGTCCATAAAGATATGGTGTCATGAAGAGTTTCACGAACAACATATTAAATCTATGAGGGAGACCCAGACTAGGTGATGAGCTCCGAGGAGGAATCCATGGAAGGAAGAACCGATATCCCATCATCTCATTTCGATCAAGGAGCAGACTTCCCTGAATAAGGAACATATGTCACCCGCCTTAGGAAAGCGGGAATGCAGTGTAACAAAAATCCGCATCCTTCATCCCCGAACGAGACAGATGCACTCCCCCTGAAAAAAGAATCAGAAACAGAAATGGTGAACTCGATGTGAAATTATTCTCCTCAATATGAAGATTAGTAAAGCTCGGGGAATCCATAGATTGACGCGTCAACAGATCCAGACATCTGGTGTTGGGTCCCGCCAAGAAAATAGTGGGTCTGGCGTGGAACTCACCCAAAGTTGGGGTATTAGAACATTGGGCATCCTGTTCTGTGACGTTATCATTGTGGACCCCTCTTACTGGCCACGGAAGACAGAAAGTCACCGGGGCACTGGTTGTCAGTTTCTTTTCCTATCAGTTTTAATGAGTTAATATCCCTACTTCAAGGAATTAGGTTGCCGCCATGGGAATGCGTTCACCACCCGCCCACCTACTCAGGTGCAGGGGAAATGGTAGTACAACCGCTCCACGTGGCTGTACTACTACTGGAACGACATCTGCGTCCGTGGAGGTGGGGTGCCCATGCCTCATCTCCCCATCGAAATTCATCCAACGAAGGGTGATTAATGACCACGTGCATCATTATGAGGAGGAGGGAATAATCCTGACCTGGGATGTGGCATGCTTGGACCTAGAGGCATCCAGGCCCCACCGTCATCGCCACCACCGAGGGCCGCGCAGGGAGCCGCTGTTCCCTACCCCATAATTCAACTGCTTCAGGAGCCTGTCCTCAGAGTGCTTTGATGACTCCCTGACTTACGCTGATGAGGTGGGTGATGTCTGGCCCAGCTTGGTCAGAGTCCCAATCCTGGGGCTCCCAGCAAGGGCTTCAACCCGGTAGTGTCAGCGCCGCCATCCGACATTGCCAGAGGAGCAGGTAACCCATGCACATGCACCGCCATTCCCAACTCGTCTAACCCGATGATAGCATCGGGCACTAGCTCAGGAGAACGCCCACCTAGGGGTGTTAATGTCAATGGCTAATGTGGCCCGAGCCACCGCCGACACGTATCATGAATTCCCTGCACACACTGACCAGGGGAGCTTATATTCCCTACCGGGATTGAGGCCCAAACGGCCCCACGGGCATGCTGGGTCAACTCTCCTAGTCGCATGCATGAGCAGTGGTCACCACGAACCAACCCACGATGATGCCACCCCGTATGGAGGTCCTCCCCGTACTAAAACCACACAGAGCGTGGGCCTTTCCCACTCCAAGGCTCAGTATGGAGGTTTTCCCCACGTAACCCCAAATCTGAATGAAGGTCTGCCCCACGGCAGTGATACTCAATATGGAAGCCTCTCCTGTGGCCATCACACTGGGAATGCAGTCCTTCCTCCTGCCCCCGACCATCGATATGGAGAAATTACCCATCAAATATCTCTCCAACTTAGGGATCCTTCCTACATCATCTCAACAGCTGGAAAATTTCCTCCTTTCCCCAGCTACCAGAGGAGTGATGTCTAGCCTCGCTCCACCCGCACAAAGCACGGAGGTCCTCCCCATGATCTCGCAGGTTCCAGCGGAGGTTTTGAATGCTCTAGTGATGTTAATGGAGGTCCTCCCCATGTACTCTTCGATATCTGTCCCGGTGCTCCTCGCACCTCGTCTGTCTCAAGTGGACACCCTCTCCACCATGGAATCAGTGAGGCCGAAGGACTACATTTCAGAAATCAGCCCTATCTTGAGGATCCACCCAGGAGCAGGAGGTCGGGTTGTTGTTGCCACCAGAAGAATCCTTGGAAGGCCCAGACAGAGATCAAATCAGTCCACTTCTCAGACTCTGAAGTAGAGTGAAACATATCTTAGGAACCCTCCCCTCGCTCATCCGAGTCAAAGGCTGGGGTAGGGACGAGGCACATCAGCCTGGTACTCGCAGAATGCGAGGTCCACAGGATTCATACTTCCCTCCGTAGGTTTATCCCGCAGGATGAAAATCTGGCGACCCCGCATGTTACGGTCGTGCAGTCACCACCACCATCGCCGGAGGTGATCTCTACCTCTACAAGAGATCATGGAGAGATATTTTGGGGATCGATGGCAGGAAAGAAACAGTGCGACTCACCACCACCAGCCCTGGCCCCTGAGCCAGGAATGATGACCGTCAGCCCCTCCTACCGCGACGTAGCGGTCAGGTCGCTCCACTCTCCGGAGGACAGCCCGAGAACCAGAGGCTAGTCAGCCTGTTTTCCGTATTCTCCACCGGCCAACCTTCCATACTTGTGGTCTGCATTAGTACCGCTACCAGTTCCTCAACCACCCCTAGTTGGAGAGTGGGGAAATCAAGGACCAGACCCTGAATTTGAGTCGAGGAGCTTTTAGAGCATTCATGCAGCAGACCACTTCTCTGAGGAGTTCTGGCCCATGGCAGTGTAGGATTTCTGCATACCTAAGTCTCTCACCCTAGAGGCAGTTGAGTTCTTCCACTACACCCTCTGGGTGACGCATTTCAATCTCTGTCATCAGCGTGTGGTTTATCCAAGGTGCTAAGCACATTTCAAAGATGTCAGTGAGTAGTGTCGTCTAGTCGATCTAGCCGCACTTCTTGTGGCCCAGCGTCCCGAGTCACCAGGTCACCGTCAGGCTCTCCAGCAGCAATGCATTCAGAGTATCAAGGTACTCCATAGAATTATTAGAGAGGCTACCCACTACATGAAAGTCTGTGGATGGAGACAGTATGCCGCTCCCCTCTTTAGTCCTATCCGGCGGTAGCCCGACTCGCTATACGATATTGAGGACATACCCCCAGGAAGGGTCACGGTCCACATGGCCGACATCGTGGACAAGGAGGATGATCTGGAGTTTCTTTATGGAGACTTAACCCTTGAGGATGTGCCACCACTATTGGACCCATCAGGGAGGATTACTCATTAGTAGAGGAACCTAGGTCTCCCTACGCCCACCGAGGCATTGGTACTCAGCCGGAATGCTGGTAAGGGTAAAGAGCATGTCATAGTTTTCAAGCACTCCGACCCATCCCCCTCAGTTCATAAGATAGAGGAGGACCCCGAGAAGGCCGCATTGTGCCAGAGACATGCTGAGCAAATAAGGTTGGTCGAAAAACTCTTGGCTGAACGCGCGGTAGAGCGACAACCAGACTATGGAGATCTTAGGTCGGGGCAACATGGGCAAGAACAACTTCCCCCAGTGAGATGCCTCTGGGCAACTTTGATGAAACCATTCCAATTGATAGGGCTGAAGCTAGAACTCATGACAAGAGGGAACTATATGTCTCACTGAACCCTCCCGAGGGGCGCGGAAATCCAAGGAATCCTGCCTGGGTTCCCCCCAACTGCCCTGCAGGCCGCTCCACCAGTCGCTCCATGAGCCTCTTAGCCTGTCTACTATGTCGAAGATCCCAAAAATGCACTCGTGATTAGGGATCCCCGTCAAGACAGGGACCCCTGCCCGGATGATCCTATTGCGGAACTCATTGCCCGCATTGAGGCATTGGAAACACGGCAGGTGGCAATCCCCCCATATGGCAAGACATATCTGGCATGGGTGGATGATATGCCAACGCCTATGGGTTTAGAGAGTCCTACCTTCTACCCCTTTAATGGGAAAGGGGACCCGCCACAACATCTATCCCACTTAAACTCCAGGTGAGGGCCCATATTGGGGACTCCGGGACAGCAGGAGGCCGCTAAGCTTTGCTGTTTCGTTCAGACATTGGAGGGGGTGACATTTGTCTGGTATAGCCATCACCCCTTTAGATCTGTGACCAGCTGGGAGGACCTTCACAGGCCATTCCTCTTCCAGTTCAGCTCTACCACCCGGAAGACCAGTATCGCTGACCTCTTCAAGTGCAAGAAAAGGCCTGATGAGTGAGTCACAAACTTTATTGCCCTGTGAAAGGGGCTTAAATACTCCCTTGACATGTCGCTGAATCTGGAGAAATTACTAACGATGTGTGTGGGGAATGTCATGAATGAACTGGTTCCCTCCCTGATTAATCATAACTATCTCAGATAGTTCCAAGACTTCTTAGATAAGGCCCATATCCTCGAAGAGGCCCTGCAATAGGCCAGGAAGGCACGTTCGTTGCCCCCTGCAATCCCTGCAAGGAGAGATTCCAGAGCCGAGCCCACCACGGTGGCCCAGATAGAGGCCCCCAGGTAGCTAGAGTTTCTACCAGTAGCACCGGCCTCACATCCTCGCAGAGGCCCTCCACCTCAGGCACAGGCTCCGGCTCCGCATCGTCCTCAGAATCAGCAGGCGCCTCCACGTAATGCACCACCACCACCCAGGCGAGACAATCGGGGTCCACCTCCTCGACAGGTCCCTTGGGATCCTCATCAAGGCTAGGATTCAAGGGCTCCCTATATATAAAGAAGAAACCTAAATTACTTGTTCAACGAGAATCAGGTCCCTGGTTACTTCTGTAGTGCCTTAGAGCAGGGGATTGTACGCTTGTCTGAGTGTAGAAGGACGACAGAGGCGAATCTAACCAATTTACCAAATACAGCCCCTATCATAGGATTCTGGGCCACACCCTCAAGCTGTGCTATGTGTTTAAGGACTACCTCCATGCCCAGGTCGAGAACAACATAGTCAGGATGGGCCCGCCCCCGGCACAAGTGGCATGTGTCTTTGTGAGGTCAGAAAGCGGTAACAATAGTGAAGGTGAGTGGCAGCAGGTTCCCAGCCGCGGATCCCATAAGTACAATGACTAGATGGATCGCAAAATGGTTTCTCGCACCCATGGAATCATTTGGGCATGCCTGAATTAGCCGGAACCTTTTAAAGCTGTTGCCAACACCTCTACGTTATCATCTCAGCCGGCCTCTTCCCAGAAGATCAAGAATCAGCGGCGCAAGAAGAATCAATGCACTTTGCCAATGTCGTCATCGGCCTGCACTCTCGGCGACTTCACGCACCCTGAGATGGGGATACCTCCTAGGATCCACCTAGTGGTGGATGATTCTTTGAGTTATAGTCGAGGGTACGCTTTGGTTAACACCATCGAGTTGGTAAACCCCTACATGATTCCCGATGAGGGGGAATGCCAGGAGAATCTCCCCAATGTCCCCAGCTGACGCCAACGTCGGCAGAGCCGTGACTATATGGGTCACTGGGGCACATCATTTGGAACCTCCAGCCAGGCCGTGCATGCCGCTGAGACCAGAGAGTAGGCCCAGCGCAGAGCTCAGCATGCGCAACCTCTTCATCCAGTGTCGTCAAGACCACCTCCACCACCGTTTGTGCTACTAGATTAGGCAAAACCACTTCGGCCGTACTATTACCTGGTTCGCCCTTCTATAGACCGACCTCAGCCAGCTGGACCTCATCTGGTAGTTACTCTTCAAGCTTCGACTAGTGAACAGTGGGATATGCCCAACACCAGTCAGTCGCTGGTCCAGCCAACAGGGCCACTGTGTCTCCAATCATAGAGCGTCCTACTGTAAGTAGAAGTTCGTGAGTGGTACAAAAGTATGATGACCTAAAGCACTTTTCTGGCATCCCATCGAGGCTTTCCATACTTGAAGCCCTCCGCCTGTTGTCAGATATGCGTGAGGCCCTCACTAAGGCTTTTAGAAGCCCCCGCAGTTCGAGACGGAGGTTGCAGCTGCAGAATCCTTTCAGGGTGAAGCAATTGAGGATTCCAAATGTCAGGAAATCATCTCGTTCTCAGGAGAAGATGAAGGCCCTCCCATACAAGTGTAAATGCTCCCATTTTACATCACCGGCCAATTCAATAGCATTGATGTTCACCGTTGTCTTGTTGACACCAGCTCCGGGATCAACCTTATCCCAACATGGACACTGCAGAAGCTAGGGTTATCTGAAGATGACCAGACTCCCTCCGATTTATGGATCCAGGGATATGACAGGATAGAACAAACCCCGGTCAGCAAGATCTATTTGAAGACCCATTTTAGTGGCCTAGTTTCCAGTAATGAATTTATGGTCGTCTACCAGGACACAGTGTACAATGCATTGATGGGTAGGCTGTGGCTCCACCTACATGCAATGATTCCCTCATCGTATCACCAGTTACACATGTACTCCCATAATGGTTGAGTAAGCATACACCAAGGTGATGTATATTCTTTAGCCTCTTGTGAATCCCATTATCTGGATGCTGACTATTACAAGAGAAAGGATAAGAAGATTCTGGCAAGTGAGTTCGAGCCCGCGCCAGTCACAAGTTACCCCTGGGCAGGTCTAGATGACGCCTACATCTTCCCGATCCATCGGTTGGAGGCAAAGAACCCTGACATGGGGAAATGGTTTTTCGTTTCGGGTAAAAGAGGAAGCCATATTTCCAAGTCCAAGTGATGGTGAAAAATCACCTCGTACTCCTACACAAACCAGGCTCTGGTGATCCCGGAACCTCCTACCTCCGTATGGTATTGGGATGTCTGCCTCATGGAAACAACAATACATCACACGTTTCTATTTCGCCAGGCTATAATTAACCGGCTCAAGTAGTCGTGCCACTACTACTTTGATGTTATCAAGCGTGGTCCAATGGGCCAAAGGCCTGATGGGATGTGATTGACTGCCTTCATCTCTATGGTCTCAACGGTGCGTGAATCTCCTGATATGTTGACCACTACTATCCAGGATGGTACCATCCTCTCTTCAGGATCCTCTGACCAAGGGGGAACCTCACCCATTAGGAATCCCTCTTCTGAAAGCGAATAAGAGGATCTAGAGTATGCTCCCCCCGCCTTTGAAGAAGGCATCTTTTCCACGATCGATTAACTGGTACATGTGAACCTTGGTAGCGAGGCAGATCCAAGACCCACATTGATCAGCGCCACCATGTCCCTCTAGGAGAAGAAGTGGTACATGGACTTCCTTAAATAGCACCGTGATGTATTTTCTTGGTGTTACGACGAGATTCCAGGACTAGATCCTCAGGTAGTCGTCCACTACCTCGGTCTCCTGCCAACCATTGCGGGTTCAAGCAGCCTCCCAGAAAGATGCACCCTTCTCATGGTGCCATAGTTGAGGCCGAAGTTGAAAATATCATGAGATCCAACTTCATCAAGGAGGTCTATTACCCCAAGTGGTTAGCCAACATTGTTCTAGTCAGGAAGAAGAACAGACAGATCGGGGTTTGCATTGACTTCTGAGATCTCAACCGTCACTGTCTGAAGGATGATTTTCCCCTTCCAGTGACAGAATTGTTGATTAACGCTACGGCAGGGTTCCAAGCCCTCTTCTTCATTGATGGATACTCTGGATATAATCATATCTGGATGGCCCTCGAGGAAGATGATTCCATGTCTTTCAGGGCTCCCCAAGGTACTTTCTATTACCAGGTTATGCCCTTCGGCCAGAAGAATGCAGGTGCCAACTATCATCAGGCCATGCATTTCATATTCAATCCAATCCTCAAGACATTGGTGGAGTGCTATGTGGATGATCTGGTGGTCAAATCTCACCAGCACCAGGACCATCTCAAGGATCTTGAGAAAGTGTTTGGATCCTCCGTTCCCGCCACTTGAAGATGAACCCGTTGAAGTGTTCCTTCGGGGTCACCTCCAAAAAGTTCCTTAGATTTGTTGTCAGGTATCGAGGCAATGAGATCGACCTAGAGAAGATCAGGGCCATCAGCCAGATGCCACCCCCGATCATTATTTGAGGGATTCAAGGTTTCGAAGGCCACTTAGCCTACATACGCAGATTAATTGCAAATATGGATGGCAAGTGTAAGCCCTTTTCTTGGCTAATGAAGAAAGGCTCTTCCTATGAATGGGATGATGATTTCCAAGCCGCCTTTGAGAAAAACAATCATTATCTTCCCCAGCCTCTGGTCCTGATGCCACCCATCTACAGAAATACAATGATTCTCTATGTCACTGCCCTGAATTGATCTATCGGTACCCTTCTCACATTGAAGAACAACGAGGCGATAGAGAACAGCCTCTACTACCTCAGCCGCATGCTCCTCGATACGGAGACTAGATACTCCCCCATCGAGAAGAGATTACATGCACTAGTGTTTTTCTTGCAGAAGTTGCATCATTACCTTCCACACCAAGAGGTATATTTGGTCTCTCTGTTTGACCCACTGAAGTACATTCTGAACTACCCCATGATGATTGGCTGATTAGCGCGCTGGGCGGTGATCCTCCGGAAATTCTACATCATGTTCATGCCTTAGGAGGCTATCATGGGACAGGAATTGGAAGACCTCCTAGCTGCCCATACATCCTCCGTGGATCAGTCTATGGACCTGGATTTTCCTAATGAGGCAGTCCTCTCAGTTGACCATGCCGTCCCATGTTGGAAAATGCACTTAGATGCTGCCTCCCGGAGCCCCACCGGTAGGATTATCAACAATCCCAGGCTCAATAGAGTAGGTCTGGGTATCATCTTCATCACCCTGGAACAAGCCATTCTTCCATACTCTTTCCTGTTGTTAGAAGGCTGCACCAACAACGAGGCAGAGTATCAGGCCCTCATCACTGGCCTTGAGCTGGCCCTTGAGATCGATGTGCCACATTTACATGTGAAAGGGGTTTCTGAGCTAGTCATAAAGAAAGTCAATGGAGACTATGTTTTCAGGAATCCAGAGCTCATGTCATTATTGGAGTGCACCCTCCATCTAATGGCTTAGTTCCCTTCTCGACTAGAGGTTACCCATGTCCCTCGGTCACAAAATGGTCGAGCAGATGCTTTGTCCAGCCTAGCTGCATCACTTGTAGAGCCCGAGTAGGATGATCTGATTATCCACGTGGCACATCAGAGAGTCATTGCACCCGTTACCCTAGAGGATGATGACGACCTGTGAGTAAGCCACCTTACCACTGAATCCTCCATGTCAGGACTGCTTGGCCCTTTAGATGCAGTGGTTGAAATGACTCCCGACTGGAGAGCCCATTTTGTCGAGTATCTCCAAAATGGTTGCCTCCCAGTAGATCGGGTCGAGCGTGAGCGAATCCGATGCCGCATGCTACAGTTTACCCTACAGAGTGGTCCCAGTCTTGAGCAGATCCTCTATAAGCACAGTTTCAATGGTGTTCTACTCCATTGCATCCAATGATTCAAGATTTATCAGGTCATGAAAGAGGTACATGCTGGTTCCTACGATTCCCACGAGGCTGGGCCAAAGCTATCCCATCAGATCTAGATACTGGGGGTACTTCTAGCCCTTTATGATCAACGATTTTATTGAGTTCACCAAGAGATGTCATGCATGCCAAGTTCTTGCTAACTTTCTGCATCGTCCTCCAGAACCTCTCCACTCCACCAAGTACTCTTGGCCATTTGCGGTGTGGGGAGTTGATGTCGTGGGACCATACCCACCAGCGATAGCTCGCCAGTGCAGGTTCATCCTGACTGCCACAGATTTCTTTTCCAAGTGGGCAGAGGCAGTTCCACTCAGGGAGGTCAAGGCTCTTTCCATCGTTGACTTCCTGATCTTCAACATAATCCACTGGTTTGGAGTACCTCACGCTGTCCTTGACGATAACAGCACCAAATTCCATGCAGCTGAGCTAAAGAAATTTTGCGCCAAGTACAATATCCGTTCGAACCATAACTCTCGCTATCACACACAGGAAAATGGATAGATCGAGGCATTCAAAAAAACCGTCTATAAAATTTTGCAGAAAATGGTTGGCCAAAACAAGAAGTGTTGGCCGGAAAATCTCCCCAACTCCCTCTGGGCTTATCAAACGACAACTCGCAATTCCACCAAGGTGACCCCATATTCCGTAGTGTATGGGGCTGAGGCCATCCTGCCCATTGAGATCCAGCTTCCATCGTTACGTACTGCGGTCTATGACAAGTAGGCACCAGATAAGGTGGCCAAAATCTGTCTAGCTGAATTGGAAGCACATGACGAGAATAGGCACCGTGCCTTGAACAATCTAGAGAGGAATCAGAATAAGATTTCTAGAGCCTTAAACAAGAAGGTTCACCTCCACTCTTTTCTGCAAGGCAGCCTGGTATTGGCCCTATGAGCACCAATGATCCCTAGAAAGAAACCACCAAAGTTGGAGCCCAAATGGGAAGGACCTTACATAGTCCACAAGGTTTACCCCAATGGAGCATACTCCTTGGTGACCATGGAAAGGGAGCGCATAACACCTCCCACCAATGCTAAGTTTCTCAATCAATACTTTTCCTGATCCCCATGGTCCTGCATGACCTTAAATTTCATGGTCCTGTATGACCATAAACTGCATGATGGTCCTACATGACCCTAAACTACATGTCGGTCCTGCATGACCCTAAAATACATGAGGGTCCAGAATGACCTTAAACTGCACGGTCCTATATGACCATAAACTGCATGACGGTCCAAGATGACCCTAAACTACATGCCAGTCCTGTATGACCCTAAAATACATGCTAGTTCTACATGACCTTAAACTGGATGGTCCTTCATGACTTTAAACTACGCATCTTTCTGTATGACGTTAAACTGCATTTTGAGAACTACGTATGACTTGATTCCCATCCACTTGGGGTACGTAGGAACGCTCATATGCCTTATCTTGAGCCCTGTCCCGCGCTCCCCTCTTTTACTATACCCCTGGGTATAGATTCCTCGGAGGATCCTTGAATGATATTAAATAGGCTTCCTTATCCCCACTCATACGAGGATTATAATGGTTGCACCATGTTCCCACTCTCGTACTGCTATCCTTCCACGTCTTCACCACATGACGTTAAAATGCATGGACTTCAAGAACTATGGATTGCTTGATTCCCATCTGCATTGGATACGTAGGAACACCCAGACATTTTGTATGTTGGCCTAGCCCAAGTGCTAGAATCATCCCCTTAGGTCAAGACATATGGTAGGTGCATACTTTTTCCCCTATTCATGTCAATCTAGACTCGATCTGGCCATACTTCCCACTCCGTGGAGACGTTCACCTCTTTCATATATGGGTACATTTATGTTTCACCCACTCCTTGAATGGGATTTCATCACCTTCCCCATCTAGAATTACCCCTGAATGGTATGGATTCTAGGCCTAAGGGATCTCTTACCACTTCGAGACAACGCCCTCGAGGATGTCGAGCAACAAATTGATACAAGTCCCGCATTGAAAATATGGCCAGCGGTCGATGCCCATTTGTTGCTCCCATTTCAGGTCACTATAGGGACGCTGTGTTTCGAACATGGTCAAAAGTTGTCCTAAATTGTTAGGACCACCCCAAGATGTACCAAACATCGAGTGTAGTAGTTCATTATACCCCGTTGTATCTAAGAGACATAATCCCTTATGGAAATGTCATCTATCAGGCACCGTTGGATGGAGATAGCCAAGACCGGCTTCTTGTCTCCCACACCGAGCACCGCTCATGTGGGCTTAGAATCTGTGATGAGGCAGTAATAGTACAAGAAGGCGTATGACCTTCCATTCAGCCCGGGTTATCTCTTATAGGATTGTATGTCATGGTATGGGATTATTTTTTCATTCACGTCGGGTTGTTCACTGTGCCGTACACATCCTTGGATGAGACATTCCCTAGCCCCCATCCTCACTGAAAGACGTTAAACTACAGACTGGTCAGGCCTTCATGATCGAGGCCCAGCCTCAAGCCCCTTGGACTTCTCAGATCCCTGGCCCCCGTCCCAACTATAAGACGTTAAACTATAGACTCGTCAAGCATTCCTGACCGAGGCCCAGCCTCAGGCCCCTTGGCCTTCTCGGGTCCCTGGCCCTCATCCTCACTGCAAGACATTAAACTACAGACTGGTCAGGCCTTCCTGATCGAGGACCAGCCTCAGGCCCCTTGGACTTCTCGGGTCCCTGGGCCCCATCCTCACTTCAAGACTCTAAACTATAGAATTGTCAGGTCTTTCGGATCAAGGCCCAGCCTCAGGCCCCTTGGCCTTCTTGGGTCCCTAACCCCCATCCTCACTACAAGACGTTAATCTACAGACTGTTCAGGACTTCTTGAACGAGGCCCAACATCAGGCCCCTTGGCCTTCTCGGGTCCCTGTCCCCCATCCTCACTACAAGACGTTAAACTACAGACTTCTCAGGCCTTCCTGACCGAGGCCCAGCCTCAGGCACCTTGGCCTTCTTTGATAGCAGTCCATGTTCTTCCTGGAGTGTATGTTGTGGTGCGAAATTATGTCCTCATTCACTTCGGGTTGTTCGCCGTGCAATACACCCCCTTTTGATAGGGTATCTTACCCATGGGTGACTTCAAGAACTATGTGTGGCTTTATTCCCATCCTTATGAGATATGTAGGACCGCCTGAACATTTAGATTTCAGGTCCAGCCACATTTCTTAGAGATCTCCCGATCTCCTGGTCACCTAGGCCCCTTGTCCTTCCCCTCTACATGGGGGGGGGGGGATATATAGGTGTGGTACAGGGCTATTCCCTCATTTGCGTTGGGTTTTTGGCACCATGCCTCCCTTCTCCCGGGAACCCACCATCTCTTGGCCGCCCTCAAGTAGAGTCCCTCGACCCCTTGTAGTGGTTCCGCAACGTGTTAAGGGTACTCTGGTCTAGGACTAGGAGTGTTATATTCAACTTATGCGAGTTCCTTCCACTTTTCAAGCTTCATGTTCCCCTTCATTCAGGCCTCCATTATCTTTCACACCCGAAGGGACCCCCAAAAACGGCATGGATACCACAGCTAAGGGATCTCCTACCATTACAGGCCAATGCCCCAAGGGTTCTGGACAACAAATTGATACAAATCCTGCATTGTGAATATGTTCAAGGGTCTATGATAATTTGTTTGTCCCCATTTTATACTAACGCAATAGGATGCTGTGTAGCGAACATGGTCAGCAGTAATCCTCTGTCGTCACGCCAACCCCTTCAGGCCTTTAATGTTGGTTGCATGATTCACATTATGTTCCACCCTCTTATGTTCCGGTGGAATCTCGACACTTGAGGCACTATTCCTTAGTGAACCTATACACGTTAGGGGTACAAATATGCAATACGGCATCCTTCGGGGCTCCCACGGTCCAATCTCTAAGACCATAAACTAAGATGTTAATTAAAGGCTATGTGTGGCTCGATTCTCATCCCTATGGGATACGTGGAGTCACCCAGATATCATGCTTCCTGGTCCATCTCAGTTGGGAGCTAGTTCCGGCTGCCCCTTTCCCTCTTACCTCTATTTGTGCCCCTTGGCCCAAGGTTCCCCTCTCGGAATTGCGTACAGTGTGATATGGGATCATGTCCCCATTCATGTCGGGTATGTTTAATTGCACCGTACACATTCCCCACCAAGCATCGTCTCTTCTACACTTGTGCTACATGAAGTTAAAATGCATGCTTGGTCCCATCACATGACCCTAAACTGTGATATTATCGTCATGGCCACACGACGAAAATAATGACACTGCATCATGATTTCCTCACCCATGTGGACACCATGTTTGGTATTGGTCACATGCCATACCATTTGTCAATACCTACTATGGCTTGATTATTCTGGCGGTGCTAGGGCCTACTACCCTAGGCCTGTCTCTTCACACAAAAACCACTCACCTTAAAGGACAAACAATATTTATCAAATACTACTTCTTTTGGTGCGAGGCCCATACCCACACACCCCTTTTATACCTGGAACTGGCACTTCACTATGCCCCCCTCGAGAACTACATGTAGCTTGATCCCCATCCTCATGGGGTACATAGGAACGCTTTTTCACTTTGCCTCAGGCCCAGCTCAACAATCGTTTTCGGTCCCTTGACCTAAAACCACTCCAAGGAACACATGGTGGTCGGAACCCCTGGTTCCTATTCACGTCTGGTTTTTGTAATTACTCACCATGAGTCTCCCGTGTTTCCTACCACCTATGGTCTGAGTTCCATGACCCTAAACTAAGATCTCCCACTTGGAAGGGACTCAACTCCCTCTATCTAATATGTCTTGTTGTCATATTCAGATTCATTTTGACAGAGATCCCGAATTGTGGAATTTTCATGGGGACATTCCACTCATTCAATGTCCAAGCTTTGTGAGCTCGCTATTTGGATCCTCATCCTCTTCCACATCCAAAAGGACCCTCAGACGACATGGATTCTAGGCCTAATGGCTCTCCATGGATGCTAGGCTTAAGGGCTCTCATACCGTTTCAGGCCAACGTCCCTAAGGATCTCGGACGACATTCACGACAGGTCCCGTGTTTCGAACATGGTCAACGATCAACCATCATTTCTCTATCCCAATTCCATGCTAACGCGATGTGGATGCTGTGTTTCCGCCACGATCAATAGTTATCCTCCATATCCACGTCGCCATCGTTGTTATCCAAATTGCGAGCATCATGATTCACACATTTCAACTTCCTCATGTTCAAGTGGAATTTGGACATACTCGGCTCTACCTCTTCACGCATTTAGGTGCACTACATAGACGGGTCAGCATCATTGGGCTGGCATTCACCGAGCATCCCTCATCCCTAACATTCCCCTTCCTATGTCAGGAAATTCCCCCATTACTTCCTATTTCCCACATCAATCATGATTCAAGTGGGCTTAGTAGGTTTGGTGGGGTGTGTACCAGTGCAACCAGGCTTCTCCTCATCCCACATGACATTAAACTATGCTTCTATAACAATGTATGGCATGATTCCCATCCTCATGGGATACGTAGAGACACCCCGATATTTCGCCTAGGGTCCAGCCACAGGAATCATAAGTCATGTTCCTCCCCATTTCGGGCCCCCTGGCCTAACCCCTTGTAGGGAACCGTGTAACTACAACTATACCCCGAAAAATTTCGGGATGCCCCCAAATGACATTGGGAAGCAGCGACCCCCTTGTCAGAGAGGCCCTATCTGAAAGAAGGAATGATCCATGATCCGACCGACGCACCCTCCCAGTGTGCTCCTACCATGGTGGTGTAATTTATATAGTGTTGGATTTTCTTCGAACAAACCCTCACTCCACGTTCCATGCTTTGTGTGCCCCTCATTCGGACCTTCGTCCTCTTTCATGTCTGGAGGAACTCCCTATTAGTATGGATGATGGGCCTATAGCCCACCTACTATCCTGGTCCAACATTTCTGAAGACTAACAGATGACATTTGCTATAGGTCTCGTTTTTTGAACATGGTCAATGGTCGAACCTCATTTGCTATCCCCACTCCAGGCTAATATAATAAGAATAATGTGCTTTGAATGTGGTAAACAGTTATTCTTTATTGTCACACCAACCCTGAAATGTTCCGAATCCTAGGTAACATGATTTATACTTCCCATTATCATCTGTTCAGATTGATTTCAGTTCCCCTGGCTTTACACCATTCTTGAACAAGAGCACACTAGAAAAACAGTAATTCGGCTGTTATGAGAACTTCATTCTCCAGCCAGGTCTCTCCCATTTCTTGGAAATCCGGACCGGTTGTCCAAACCCCAGATTCCTAAATCTTGGTTTTCACTCCTACGCTTGGATGGGGTGATGAGGTGGCTATCCCTTGATTCTCACATCGGGCACGACCCACGTGAGCTTAGGTATTGGTCACTAGATGCTCCGCGAACATCATAAGGATGCAATAAACCAATGTAAACAACGGAACTCGTGCATGCTACAACATTCAAACAATCAAAGCACAAATGTGCGTTTAAAGGGTTTGTAATCATTACAGTACCCGGGGGTCGACTCTTCCCGTGGACGGATTGACCTCATCGAAGGAACGTTGCAGATCTGCCACCCTCTAGCTGGTTCCATCTTGGAGATGCTGCCGCTTGTTCACCTCCTACTCCTCCTCGGCAGCGAAAGGGCGTAATTCATTGCCCGCAATCTGGGCCTGCTCCACGTCAGCACAGATGGCGATCATCTCCCTAGAAGCTCGCCTCAGTCCCTCTTAGGCTTCTTCAAACTGGTCCTTTTGTCGTGATATCAGCTCAGATTGCGCATTGAGGGAGGTCAAGTGCTCGTCCGCCCGATTTTGCAGCCGCTGGACCTCGTCTTCGGCTTTCTGGAGCCTCTTGATGTTTATCGCCTTCCTTCACTACCAACCCACTCCAATTCCACGGTCATAATCCTGAATCTTTTCCGCCATAAGATCTCGGATGAGCATGTGAGGACGTCAGACATCCACTCCCCCAATGCACAGTTCGCGCAGTTGGGAGTGAAGTCTGTCCATCTCATTCAACCATAGCGCTTGGGGGATGTCATTGATGAAGTGTGTGATCAGCTTCCACGATTGGTGACAGCCTATTTTTCTATCCTCCTTGTTAGAGGTCATCTCATCCCAGTCGGTGCGATTGGCGTGCTCGTATGTAAGGAATTCCCCAAGGAACTCCTCAGCCGGGTCTACATCTGGCGTCGGATCGGGTGTGGTGGGACATGAATTGTCTTGTTGATCCTTATCATTGGATCCCACCTCAATGATCTCAGGTGCAGTCTCACTGGGTCCCCCTCCAGTGATCGTAAGTGTCACAGTTTATTCATGCCGGATTTCCACCTCCACGACCATTGGCATTCTCCGAGGAAAGGCACTACCAGAAGCCCCGACCAACTTCGCCGCATCAGCCCAGACCAATTGAAGGAATGTACACGCCAAGAAGGGGATGTTAATTTCAGTTAACATGGTTAGGGGATGGAAGTTTTGAATTTGGTAGAGAAGACATACAGAGTTCAAATCCCTGGTCTCAGTCTTGGGTTGATGTCGTCGGAACCCCGAGACGCGGCCCCCCATATATGGTTGGCAGGTCTGGAGACTCCGGGGGAGCTGCCTCGACTATCCCAGCCCCACCATACATGGATGTTGATGCATCCATAGGCATAGATCCAGAAGGTCCTGCATCGACACCCACTGAGGGGCAGGAATGAGGTCTATGCACAAGGTCCTCCTACACAACACAAATGCTGGTAAGGAATCCAAAGTAACCCAAGGGAAGACTATGAAGAAGGAACTTGGGATTTCACCTTGAGGGCCTCTGCAAAATCTTCAAGATCTGAGGATTGGTCACCGACTTCACCCTACTCCCGTAGACTCCCTCTTCTGGCCTCATCTCCCAGGAGGACTCATCCGATTCTTCTGGTAGGGGGAAGGGCTCCCTCAGTTCAACGGCTGACAGCTGCGGAGGGACCGTGCAACCGAACAACACCTTGAACCGGTCTGTCATCGGGTGAAGGGAACCTCAGGAGTGGATTATGTCCTTCTTCTTGGCTATGAATTGCTCCGCCTCTTCATGCGATACTGCAAAACTGGCCCTAAGGGGACCAATTCCCAGCAAGTCCATCCCAAGGTGGTTAAGGTGCTTCCATAATTCGGATGGGCCAAAGAATTGTCAGTTGACTTCCCAGATATCCCCGACCTCTGGGAAGACATCATTCTCGGACATTTCAATCTGGCATAGCCGTTTCCCTTGGGGCTACGTAGAAATCCCGAAGAACCCTCTCAGTGGCTGCCCCTCTGGATGAATTTCTTCTCTTGGGACCACCAGCTCCGTTGCCACTGCCGGATCCGCTGCCACTGCTCCCTCCAAAACTGGTGCGGGCACCACCGCTGCAGAATCCCCAACACTACGAGATGCCCTTGTCACCTTCCATCCTCAGCCCCAAGATCGAGGACGCTCACCCTCGCCGACCAAGATGGTTGGCTGCTTCAACATCTCTCTGGGATAGGCTGCCTCCCAGCTCTGGGCATATTCTTTTATCAGACCAACGATAGCAGTCAGCGGAGGCAGTACATTATGCATCTTTCCATCTTCCAGTGTGAACATGAGCCACATATTCCTCATCACACACATGTGCTCATCATAGTGCACCCCCAGGTAAACCTGTGGGGTCAGCCACTACAGGCACCGGAATTTCCAGGCAAACCAATGTGGGGTTTACGCCTCGTAGAGGTGCTCACGGTCCACCCTGGCCACCATGACTTCACCTCAAAAGGCCAGAAGGTTGGCTCAGTGCTCTTCTATTCCCTGTACATCATCTGTGAAGGCCCTCGTCGGCACTGGGAATGGGTGGAAATTGTGTTTATCCACCCTCCAAACCCGGTTTAGAACCGATGGTGCGGTCACCTTGGTCGGAAATCTCCCCACAGTGTTCAAGATTGATGGACTAAAGTTCATCCCCAGAGGTGAGATGGGGTTCAGATACTCATAAATACCCCTGATGTGTGCCACTATCCACCCATACAGGAGGTGGAACAGCCCGCATACCCTCTGTGGTCTTTTCCCCTCGCTGATGTGCCCCATCATTTTGTACAACTTGGAAAGCATTGGGATCCCCAGGTTGACCCGCCCTCCTATCACCAAAGTGGATGACATGAAGAAAGTTCTTGGCCGCACTCCAATGTTTTTATACCTCAAAGACAGGATCCAACCGTGGATGAGAGCTGCGATGAATGCCACCAGCCTGGCTATTGTTCATTGTTTAGTGCTGACACTGAACCCGCAGATCTTCCACTAGCTATCCTCCAACAGCCTGCAGTATGAGTTTTCCTTACACCAAGCACCCTTTGGGAAAGTTCGAGGACTCACAGGGAACTGCCTATTTTCTGGTAAGTTCAGAAACTTCTTGAACCACTTCTTGAAGTGGACGTCCCTCACCACCTCCTTGTTCTCCCCGGGCACAAGCTCCATCAATGCCATCTCCAGACGCGGCATATGCTCCAGATCCTCCCATGCACCCATAACCGGGAGGAATTATTCATACATCACCCCCAATATCGGTACCCCTGAGATCTGATCCACATCCAATAGGCTGATGCCGACCTCCCCGTGGTGCAGGTGAAAGGTATTGGTCCCCGGTGACCACCGGCTCAACATATCCAACCTCAACTGCTTCGGCTGGTAGATATGGAACTGGGAAGACCAAGCTGCCTCATACAGGCCCACTTTCCTCAGCTCTTCCCCAAACTCCTCACATGAGGCACCTACCTAGTAGGCCCAAGAACAATCATCCGTTAAATATCTGTCGTGGCGCATGTCCCATTCCTCGGACCACCCCTTCTTCGGGTTCCCCAGTGTCGCCTTAAGGATGGTTCAGTACAAGGGAGGGGACATCTCTGGCTTCAATGCCCTCTGGTAGATGTTGTTCAGATGATTGTACAGAGAGTCAGTGATGACATGCATGAAACCCCCCCGGGAATGACCATTGGGAACCCTAAACCATCGGTGCTGGCATGGAATGCTTAGGAACTAGTAATATGGCTCATCCCTACCTACTGTAGGGATGAAGACATCATCCCTCATCATGAAGCCATACATAGGAATCCTCCTAAAAAACGGGTAGTTTTTCTAGCTCACTGACTATAGCTCCACCAAAGAACTGTGGTCTGAGTGGCTCTGGACTAGCTCCCCCAGCCCCAGACTGTTTGACATTTTTCCCTCCGAGTGGCATCCACAAGGACCCCTTGGGCAGCTTCTTGGTGGGCCATTCAGTTCTGGAACTTGGACGTTCGGTTGGCTGGTTTGCATAGATCGTTCGTAAAGCGCATTTGTGAAGCCCTCTCGTGAAGACTGTTCGCAGGGCGCTGCCTCGAAATTCAAAGCCAGATCACGGAGCGCAAACACAGAGTCAAGCACTCGATGTGCACCGCGAAGAAATGATTCGCAGAGATCACTCACGGAGTATACATAGCTTCGCGAATCGAGAGCGCAAGAAGACAAGATCGCCGAGAAGGGAAATGAAAAAATACACAACCCTCTATTTATAGGTGATGACCTTTGGAGTATTGTGGTACATCCAGCCCAAGTAGAGCTCTGTGACAGACCAAGCCCGCGCGGCCCCTGTCTGCCTCGTTAGCCCACTTTGCGAGTTAGCACAGTGAACGGGTGAGGATTTTGGCGATTTCCTTCAGACTTCGACCCTTAATTCCTCCGCAGATCAAATTCTAAGGGGGGGGGGATTTTTTGGTGCCAAAATTTGGAACAAAGAAAGGGCCCCATGATGACCCCACAGACAGCCTCGCGAAGCCACTTCGCGGATTAACCCCAATACCACGGATTCTGCAAAGCAGAGGAGGCAGGACGCTCTGCGAATTGATTTGACGTTCGCGAACCGGCTGAAAAGCAGAGGAGGTGGGATGTTTCACGAACAAAATTGACGTTCACGAACCCACCGCAAAGCACAGGAGGCGGGATGCTCTACGAACCCATTTGACGTTCGCGATCCCATTACGAAGCTACATCACCCCTCTTCACACCGTGTGAGCTCTGCTCTGTGACGCCTCTTGCCGATAAATACTGTGCTCCCCCTGAGCTCTCTGGATGGAAAATCCAACATTATGGCCTCCCATATCCTGAATTGCAAATCACTCTTCCTCTTGGTGAACCATGAGCTGCGCGAGGCACTTATACTTCTCGAAGTGCCCCCCATTGTCTCGTTTTGATCCCCTCATCCGAGAGGGATTCCTTTCACAAAGCCTAAGGGCTTTCGCGAAGGAAGGGGATCCCCAAGATACCCGGGTTGTTGCATATCATTTATGCATTGTGAAACACCCTTCATGTATACATAATTCATATTCTAAAGAAGGTTCATTGTACTACACAAAGCACATTGATTCTCGATACCTTGCTCCATGAGGCACCTTTGCTTCGCGAGGCTGTGCTCTGCAAATGACCTTACACTTCATGAATCACCACCAATTTTCACCTCCAACCCATGTTAAGGCTAAGGCACCCCACTTCGCGAAGCAAACTCCTTCATAAGTTCCCTCTGCCATGTGGAGAAACAGAGCTCCACAAGGCCCCTGCCTATGGACCCCTCTGCTTGGAAAATCCTTTTCCCGTGCGACCCTCCAGGTTTGGACGATGTTACTTCAAAGTCCCCTGGACGATACCGCCCGTAGCGTTGTTGCGCCTAATGATTCTTCTCATAGGTAAGCTAATGTATATTGCTTCTTCACATAGCCACAATAATGTGGAACCATCGATGGTTCGCTCTGCGATACCCCCTTAGTACGGTGTTACCGGTGACTTCCCTCCCACAAGTAGCGGAGGGTACCAGTTATGTATTTCCTAGGGGTGCAGAGCAAACCCACCTCCTTCGACATACAAGAAATTAAACTGACAAGCAACCTAGTCCTCAGCACATGACATTAAACTGTGACATCACCTCGTGCCTCTCACATGGGGTGCCCCCACCTTGGACATTCTCCACGACCCCTGGTCTCCACAGGGGATGATATCTTCCTCCTATGAGTGGCGTTTGTCCGCGGGGAAGGGAAACCACCTTGGTGTAAGCCCATAGATTTTCTTTCAGAGGGCACCACCCCTGTGTCTCCTCACTTCCTCGGTGCCAAGGCCAGCGGAGGGCGTGATAGGGAACACAGCTCCTCCTTTCTTCAGTCCCAAGTCCCTCTCCCGCTGTGCTTTGTCAACCACGAGACTCTATCTCAGAGTAAGTCCCAATCTCTCTCTCCCTAGGCCGCTCCATGCGTAATCCCCACTCCACATCCCAAAGATACACCTTTCGTGATGTGATCATTAGGTCTCTGCGACCTCTTGTTTCTAACACCGAGCATCATTCACGTGGGCTTAGAGTAAGCATCGACCATTACAACACCCCGTCCCGCAAAACGTTAAACTGTATTCTCCACCCCCATCCTACATGATGCTAAAATATATCCCATCCTACATGACGTTAAACTGCATTCCAATCCAGCATTAAGCCATTATGACACCACCCGAACTACATGGACTTTGATCCATGTCAAGACATGGTATGTAAGAAGCCTCCACAAGGTTCAAGCCCACCATCCAGTTTTTCTGACACCCCTTCATGTCGGTTAAACAACTCGTTTTCACCCAAACTATAGGGACATTGATCCATGTCAAGGCATGGTACATAGGAAGCCTCCACGAGGTTCAATCCCACCACTCATTGGTTGTTCAGACCCCTTTCACATCGATTCACCAACACCTTGGACAACCTATAGTGTAAGCCCGACACTATCCTGAACTACATGGTCTTTGATATTTTTCAAGTCATGGTACGTAGTAAGCCTCCCTGAGGTTCAAGCCCACAATCCACCTGGACCAAGGTCCCCATTCACGTCGATTCACCCACACCATCCCTGTCCCCGCATGATGATAAACTGTACACCCGAACTACAGGGAATTTGATCCATGTCAAGGCATGGTACATAGGAAACCTCCACAAGGTTCAATCCCACCACCCATCGGACCCCCGGTCTATCTTCATGTCGGTTCGTCGACACAACACAACCCTGCACTATGTGGTCTTTGATCCATGTCAAGGCATGGTACGTAGGAAGCCTCCCTGAGGTTCAATCCCAACAACCACTGGACCCCAGGTCCACCCTCGATAGTAAGTCGTTGTCACCTCATCTAGCGGTAAGCCATTGACATCCGTATCCAATGGTAAGCCATTGTGTCCCCATTCAGCGGTAAGACATTGTAAACCTCATTACATGGTACGCCATCGTCAGATTTACTATGTGGACTTTGATTCCCTGCCATGGGGATACGTAGGAAGTCTCTTCGAGGCTCAAGCCCCAAACCATCGTCCATCCAGATTCTTACCCGGTCCGCCAAATACCGATGAGATCATGCCACCCCATTCCCCTCTGCAGCATTCGGGAATCCGCCCATGTGTTTGCCCTAATATCGGCATTCCCTTAAGGGGGTTCTTCAATCTAATCCACTCTAATCAGTGTTTTGATTAGTCCGATCTATCTTCGTTGGACGTTAAACTTGTGGCATACCCTGTGTTAAACATGAGAAGCTGTGGAAAACATTAATTACTTGCCTACGGAATATGTTTCCCCACGTTCTATGTGGGATGACTCGGGCTTCCACGCCCTCGAGAAGCCCTATAATAAGGGAAAGAAGACAGACACGCCAATCCCCAACGTCTAAACACGCCAGTGATTCCCCAACATGACTACTCTCCTAACCGAAGGTTTCTGCCCTGACCAGACCCCTTAGAATGTCCTGACAAAAGAAACATAATTAACTGATGTCCATGAAGATATGGCGCCAGGAAGATTTTCATAAACAACGTATTAAATCTATGAGGGAGACCCAGACTAGGTGACGAGGTCCGAGGAAGAATCCACAGAAGGAAGAACCGACATCCCATCATACCATTTCGATCAAGGAGCAGACATCCCAAAATAAGGAACATATGTCACCCGCCTTTGGAAAGCGGGAATTTGGGGTATCAAAAAGTTGCATCCTTCATCCCCGAATGAGATGGATGTGCACGCCCCAGTGAAAGCATTGGAAATTTGGAGACTAGGTTTATAAAACACCAACATTAACAAAAAATAAAACATATTTATTTTAAACACTATAATGTGCTACTATATCCATTTTATCCTATAAAACTATATAGGATGACTTATGGAATACAAAAAACGGGTAATCTATAAATCCCAATAAGATAATAAGCATGATAACAAATCATGAAATATGAGTCAAATTTAATGACATGATATAATAAAAGAAAAGGCCCATGAATAATCATATAGATGGATGTAAAAAATAACATGGAATCCTAATATCATGACATCATCAGAATGTGGAAACATCATAACACATCACATCATAAGAATAAGTCAAGGATCACAATCTAGACATCATAACTTGGTGGTCAAAGTCTCATAATGGATTTGGATTACTCCTGGATCCAAATCACATAATTTCAAGAGATATAAATATTAACCAATGAATTAGAGAACTATTTGGATAAGAATATCATAACATGTACATGAATAGGTGTTTCATATAAGAGAATAAAATATAATGTGTAAGAAAAAGAACTACCCATGGAAATTAATGTGTTATATAATCTTTCCTTGATGTATAATCAAACGATACTTCATTAGTATCCCAAAGAGAAGAAGGAATTAAATATTATGGATGTACATATTTGAATAAATAATAATAGATCTCAAATATGGAGTTTCATTTTGAAAATTCATCATAAAGGGAAGATAATTGGGTATGTAAATGAATCTTTAAATCAATACTTTAAGGAATTGGTAAAACACTTTTAAATAAGGAAAGAATATGAAATTTTATATGAATGGAATGGTAAAAAAATGGTTAACCGTAAATTGGATATCATTTTATGAAATCATGAATAAGTAAAATTATGTAAAAGAGTGTTTCATGAAATAATAAAGGGATAATAAATTCCCCTTAATTGGGGTTGATTTTAAAGAATGTATTGATAAATGAACACAAGGCATGAATAACTCCATGATAGAATGGAAACATAAGGTAGGTACATATGTATGATACAAATATAAATAATTTATAATAATTAAATAATTGTAAATAGATATATGAAGTGATTTAGAGAGAATAAAAAACATAACCTAAAGAAAAGAGGGTTGTTCAGAGAGTCCCCTTTCCATATGTTTGGATTCATTCTACACATTCAATTAACATATTGAATGATCAAATTGGATGTATTAGACACTAAACTTAGTGAATAATTGAACTATATTTTATTTATTATCATGATTTTATTTTATTTAGAGTCACATAATTGAGATACCAATTCTATATCCACTTTTCCATTGTTATTTGTGTCATCTGTCTTAGGTCGTACTAGTTTCAGGTAGCTATGAGAGTTCATATAGTACTGTTACATACATATAGAGATGTGATGAAATGGATTTATCGGTTTTATGAATTTAATATGGTTTTCAATATTTAAAAGTATTCCTAAATAGGAATTAATTAGAGATTATAGTATTTATTAATACAAGGTTAGTTTTTTGCCCTGTTTTCAGACCACAATGATCTTAGATAATTTTATTTTAATTTATGATTATTTTTCCATTAAATATTAAGAAAAAAAACAGATATACTTATTAATCTCAATTTTTAATATAATAAGTTAATCTAAACCATCCACGAATGTGGCAGTGGAATATTAAATTCATTGTTCCTAGGGGTAGTGAATCAAAAAAATATGAAGAAGGTTTTCATTTTAGAGTCGATTGGGGGGGGGGAAGAATATTCAACCATAATAATAAAAAATTTGTATATTTAATATACTAATGTTACTATGACAAGTAATATGGAATTATTATTTGAGATGTATAAGAAGAAAATAATCAAAGGACACTCAGTGGTAAATTTTACCTCTTCCCTTGAGAGTCTCCACTTGGATACCCCTTAAGGCTCTTTGAGATAAAATTTTTGGTTGACCTGGAGTATTTAGAGGCTGGATGGAGGGTTGGGTAGTGAAATGGGATGAATTTTGGCTATCTACAAGGGTTATAAGGTTGGAGGAGAAGGGGCAGTATTTATAAGGGGAAGAGATGGGCGTTTTTGAATATAATATTCATTAGTTAATTATTTTTTCTCAAAACAATAAATAGTGGTTAATACTTAGAATAAATATAGAAATAGGTGCATGTGAGTCTAGGATAAAGGTTTCTTATATCACACCTATTAATTGAAAATCCCTCCTGATGGTTCTTCTAGGTTGGTTGTGTTTGTAGACAAGGTTTGAGGTTTATGACGAAGGATTGCTATCAAATAAGGCATGAAGAGTTATCATGGATGTTTGATCTTGTGCATCCATTAATGATGAACTGATCACATGATGCTCGAATTATGAATTGAGCTCATGAAGCACGAATTATGAAATGAAATCTCGAAGTGTAAATGATGAACTGAGTTCACAGAGCACAAATTATGAACTAAGCTCATAGAGCAGAAATGATGAACTGAGCTCATAGTGAAAAAATACATAACAAATATTGTGGAGTGTGAATGATGAAGTAATATTGTGTTGAGATCTCACAATGTTAATGATTTTATTTGTATCTTTTGTTGAGATATTTCACTATGATATTGATTTTCTTTGGATATCATGATCAGATCTTCCACAATGCTCATGATTTTCTTTGGAGCTCATTCCTAGATCTCGTGAAAAACACAAATATGACCCATTATTAGACCTCACAAAAAGTGAAAACCGAAATCACACTTGGTTGTCATGAAAAGAGCGAATAGGGTACATGTTTAGATAATTTCGGAGTGTGTGATATTGATAGAACAAAAAATTGTCTATAATTTTTTGAGTTAAGGTAATGAATTTAGGCCAATAAATTACCCTAACCCGCCCTCAAACACTGATGAAGTTTCACCTCATTATTAAATCTAAAGAAACATATAATAATGAGGTCTTCCAAGGGATCTTGAAAATGATGTTACTAGAGAGGAATCAACAAAATATTCATGGTGTGTAAGTGTTACACAAGATCTAAACAATGTCTTGTGCAAAGCGTGAACAAAATTTGCACCACGAGCTCATGGAAATCACAAACATGGTTCATGCTAGGAGATTGTGAAAATCATGAATAGGGTTCAACCCAAGAGATCTCACAAAGAGTGAACATGCTTTAACCCAGGGGTTTATACAATGAACATAGAGAATTTTATATTGATGCCAAAAGAATCAATTATTTAGTGGGATCCCAATCTAATGAAATAGACACAAATTTTATTTCATGTAATTCATCACATTATATGTGGGAAAACATTATATATATTTATGAGGGTTCTCAAAAGTTAGAGAAGAAAAAATGTTGGTTCTATGGATCGAGTATGAGGAATTTATAATGCAGCCTAATGAATATTCTGATTCAATATTTGAATGGGTGAATGTTTTTTATGGAATAAATCCATCTTCTTAGAGAAATTATTGAAGTTATAAATATTTTTAAGAGCATAATAATAAAACTACAACCACTGTTTAATTAGAAATCCTCTGTGTTGTAACATAAGGAACCAAAGGGTCTGACGTTGGATAGCTCCGACAATACTCTTGTTGAATATGAGATGAGAAATGATGATAATGATGTTGTGGAA
Organism: Viscum album; assembly: GCA_963277665.1. Classification (NCBI taxonomy): domain Eukaryota; kingdom Viridiplantae; phylum Streptophyta; class Magnoliopsida; order Santalales; family Viscaceae; genus Viscum; species Viscum album. Next base: position 1,769,452,491 of record OY728153.1, on the reverse strand, counting down.
AAGGGGATATGCAATGAAGTGGAATTCAAGGACATGAAGAAGTTAACTATTAAATATAGTCATGAGGATGAAAATGTAGATGATTTCATGTTATAAATCTTCTCAAATATGTAAAGAGGAAGTAGAAATTTAAAAGGGAAACATCCAATTTTATGATTTTGATGTGGAAAGATTAGATATCTTGTAGAAAAGTGTTCTAATTAGTTTTTAGATGATGATGAATAAAATGATTAAATTACTAAGAATAATTATTCAACAAATTTGAAAGGTAGGAGGAGTACCAATAAAAATTTATTAAAAATAAGAATATTTATTCAAATTAAGATGAAAGTTTAAAAGAATATAAGGTAGAAGAACTGATGTATTGTAAGGATCATAAAGGAAATACTATAGTAAAAGTTTCCACCAATTCCAAAATAAGTTAAGATAGTGACAATGAAAAATGATAAGTTGAAGGGAGAGTTGAACTTCAGTTAGAATTGGAAGGTGAGATTTAAGAGATAGATGTTTGGAGAGACAAATAAAAATGAAATTAAACAAGGTGGTTAATGATGGAAAACTCTAAATAGAATAGAAGGAAAAAGAAAATTCTAAGCTATAGGATAAAATTAAATGGATTAAATCTTCAATTCTAGAGAAATAAAAAATGATTTTGAGTATAAACACAAAAAGAAAAAAGAAAAAAAAGAGAGATCTATAGTTTGAATAATACTAGAAAAGATCAAATAAAATGTATCAAAGAACATGAAGAGAAATATTTTAGTATAATAAAGAAGGTGAAAGATTAGGATAAACTCTCTAATTTAAAAAATAAGGACACAAAGTAAATATTAAAAGTAAAAGTAGAATTTAGATTTCTGGTAAAATAGAAAGAGGAGTGTTAGGAAAAGAAAATAATTGATTATAATGATACAGTTTGTATGGGTATTGATAAAAAAATAAAGAATTAATAGTTTAAGTTAGACCACAATCACCCACTCTATGGTTTAAGATATATTTGGTTATAAATCGGATCCATAATATTAAAAAAAACCTTAGGTAAAACTAGAGGTCTTGTATTGACCCACAAGAATGCAACTTATATTAGATGTTATTGTTGTGGAAATGTGGGACACTCACAAAATATTTATTCCATATTTGAGAGGTACTGAATAGAACTAGAACAAAAAAGGAAACCATATAGTGCTTAATTCTACATGAAATCCTTTAATGGTCACTATTTTAGGTGTGGCAGATTCAAACACGTGGAAAGATATTTATCATCATCAATGTAGAAAAATGTGCTAAAGTAGAATGAATGTGGTCATAATGAGAAACTTAATTTATCATTTAATGATATGAAAAAACAAAATCTATTTACCTAATTACACGATAATAGTGGTCCCCCTTTCTCCAAGAATCACCAAGAATATCAATCAAAGACATGGATTAGAAAGAAAATACATGAATATGATGTGATTATAGAGATTTATTTCAAATATTCATATAAAACTATAATATGGATCATTGAATGTGGATACACCTCTCATATGAAAGGAAATAAGGAATTGGTGAATGGAATAATATACAATAAGGAATGTATTTAAATATTTAGAAATGATAAAGTCTTGAGAAATATTGGCTCAGGAAAATCCATGTTTGGTGTAAAATACATGAGACATGTTGACGTCTTGGTTGTTGAAGGTACCTTTCACAACCTGTTAAGTGTAAGTTAAATGAGTGACTAAATACATTACATAATGTTTGAAAATAAATTATTCATCATTAAGGAAAATATGGTGAATTAGATTGGCAGACAAATAATACTAAAGGGAATCTCTACCTTGTAAGTGGAGAAAAAATATACGTGCTTTGTGTCCAAGGAAGAACAAAATAGTTTATGGAATAAATTCCTTGGTCATTTGATGTAAACATCATTAGAATATATAGTGAAATGGGATGTTTCTCAAGACCTCCATAGTTTATCATGTGATCAAACCAATACATTGGATTCTTATTATCAAGGGAAGATCATTTGAAATACAAACAAGGAAAAATAGAAAGGGTCAGAAAAGTGGTTGGGTTGGTGAATATTTATTTTTACGAATCTATTTCACCAAGGGAAATTGATTAGAGGAGATATTATGTTCTCTTCATTGATGATCCTAGAATAATTTAATGGGTTTCAATCCTCACATAAAAGTATGAAGTGTTTATTTTCATATCAAATAATCAAAGGGAAGTTGAAAAGATGGTGGTTCAAAAATATTTAGAAGATATGAAAGGAAAATGAAATAGAGATCACACATTTACCATTAGCATATTATCTCAATAAACATTGGATAAGGCCCAAAGTTTTAGAAATAATTACTTTATAGTAAAGTAGTAGAGATAAAAATAACATTATAAAAAACATAGATAAAAAAATTATCATTGAGAAAGAACTTCCAGAGATGTTTTGGCAAGAAGCAGTGACGACATCAGTCCACACATAAAATAATGTGTTATTATGTCTAAAATAAGAGAGGACTCTATAAGAGATATGGTATTTAAATAATCCTACATTGAAGTACTTTTATATCATTCAAAGTAAGTGTTTTATTCCCAATTAGAAAAAACACAAGAAGATTGAATCATGTAGTGATGAAAGGATATTTCTTAGATACTCAAAGAAAATCCAGACATATAAATGCTTCAATAAGAGGATGGGAAAGGTATTTTAAATCAATGATGTAACTATAATAAAAAATGGGAAGAATATTCAACAAATAGATGATCAATATCAGGAGGATAATGATGAAGAGATAAGTAGATTAGGGGATGTTCTAGTTCTAGAGGCTGATTCAAAATAATATTTAGATAATGAAAAGGCTGGAAAAAACTATTAACTTCACAAATATGAAATATAAGAGTTGAAAATGATATAAATAACATAATTGGTAATCATAAAACACCATTAAAAACACGAAGGATGAAGAATCTACAGTAAGCATTGTTCTATTCATAGGTTGAGCATAAATGTTATAAGGAAGAAACTGGATATGATAACTAGGTTAAAGCTATGAATGATGATCTTGACCAAATTGAGAATAATTAGATATGATATATTGTTTTGAGACCAATGCATAATAATTTCATCAAAAGTAAATGGGTCTTTCAAAATAAGTCAAATGAAGACTAGGAAGTTATTCAAAACAAATAAAAAATAGTGAGAAAAGGGTACTCAGTGATAGTGGGTATAAACGTTGATGAAACATTTTCACATATTACGAGGCCACAGACAATCATATTGTTCTTGGTCATAGTAGTGAAAAGAAAGTTCATAGTTATCCAAATAGATTTCATGTTATAATTTCACAATGGGGATTTGGAGGAATAAAATTACATTGAGAAGCTAGATGGTTTTCTCATTACTAAATATGAGAGAATAGTTTTTCAGTTAATAAGGACACTATATGGGATGATGGAAGAACCAAGAGAATTGTATTTGAGGCTTGATATTTTTTTAATGAAGGTCAGGTTTTAGTGTGGTGGAGTTAATTAAAATATATGTGTCAAAAATGGTAGAAATAAAAGGATTATGGTGTTGGTGTCTGTCAATGACATAATATTTGGTGGATCAGATTAATCTTAATGAAAAAAATTCATATAATTCATGAAAAGTGATATTGAAATGTTAATGATTGGTGAACTAACATGTTTCCTTTGTTTATAGGTGGTACAAGTAAATAATGGAACATTAATTTCTCAATATAATTATGCCAAAGAGATTCTGACAAGATTTGAAATAGATAATTAAAAGTATACGATGAATCTAGTGGCTACCCAGATGAAACTATGATGGGATGATTTAGGCGATGAACATAGTGTCATAGAATACACAAAAATCATTGGTAGCCTATTGTACTTGATAATGAAAAGAAAAAAAATATTTTTTCTCGCATTAAATGAAGAATAGTATCAAATAAATCCCATGGAAACCATCTTTTATACATTGAAAATAATAATTCTGTATATTAAGGGCATGATGGTTTTTAGTTTTCTGTATAATATAACATTTTATAAAGTGTTATTGGGATATATAGATGCATATTGGGCCAGACTAGTTAATAATAGAAAATCAACATCACATTGTGTATTAAATATTGGAATATTATGTTTATATTAGCTAGGGAAGAAACAATATTTTAGTTCATTGAGAACCACATAAGTTTAATATATTATGAAAAATCAAGCTTGAACACAATTATTATGGATGAAGTAGAAGCTTGATGATATGGGAGTTGAGGTGAAGTCTTCAATCAAAATCCATTGTGTTAATTAAATTGATATAAATAGAAGAAAAAATCTAGTGAATCAATCAATGATAAATCACACTGAAATCAAGTATCATTTTACCAAGAGAAGGAGGAGAAAGGGCTTATGAAGTTGGAGTATGTTCATATAGAACTACAGGTTTGCAAACATTATGAAAAAGGCCTTACCCAAATGATCCTTTGAACAAAAAAGACAGGATCTTGGAATTTAGTTGAATCCTATAACATGAAAAAGTTTGGATATGGAAACCCTCTCCCCATGGTATGATGTGTTTTTCAATGATATGATGATCCGTGTTCATCACCCTATTTCAAACCATAATAAAATGACCTTCAAGTTCATTGAAAAAGGGGTCGAAATTATGGATATAAAATGGGAGAAAATTTCTTAGTCAAGATAGGGGAGAATATTATTGATGGATCAGTGATGTAGGGGGAGTTTTAAACCATGTGATGCTAAATATGATCGATCAATGGTTATATATCATAACATATTAAGTTAATGATGAATGAAATTGAGTGGTTTTGGAATGAAGTTTTTCATTGATGTGATTTTAATGGTACTCCTATTTCTCACACTGAGAATCGCACACATGTTATTAGAGTGTGTGTTGTGTACATTTTTTATCACTATCAGAATCACATGAAATGAATTTTTGGTAGAATATGGAAACATTAGAAATTAGGTGATAGTGAAACATGTAGGTTCCGAGCGTAGTGAAAGCTCATGGGTGGATGTGCCCACTTGGAGTTTTTTCATTAGAAATGATTAGTCCAGGATCAATACGAAGATAAATGCCAGACTCCACAGATTGAATCACAGAAATAGACGAGGAAGCAGAATAGTCCCGGAACCACAAAGGAGGATCATCATATGTTGGTTGTAATTAATTTAATTAATTGACAAGAATTACCATGATGGAATTCTTTGATCATTGATGACTCCGGTCACAATCCGATGTGATCCATCATTGTGTCATAGAATCCAAGTGTTGGATTATTCAAGAGGTGATCCACACATGATCCACGTATCTTTGGACGTAACCAAAGGAATCTATAGGTGCTAGCGTGGAGAAGCCTTTTCTTGCATTTTCCTCCTTAGATCGCCTTGATCCAATGGTGAAGGATCTCTCTCGGTCTTGAGAGCATTCTTGGAAGAAGGAGTTATTTCAGCCTTGAGAGAAGTCTCCAGAATTTTTGTGCACAATGATTAAGGAAACCTTTTGGGATTGTGAGGATATTTATAATCGGGTTTGAGGTTATATAGTTATGACAATAAATAAATGTGTTTCACATTTTATTTATTTCATTAACTCTTATTAAAAACCCCCATATCAAATCATTAATTCCTTGACATGATCCCACCCATATTATAATTTATATCATTAAATAAAATGAAATTATTTCCTCAAAATCTTGACTGGATAAACTACACAGTGTGTAATCATTAATACACAACGTGTACTTGTTTTTCATTTCCTTTCCAAAATGAAAACAACACGGCGTGTAATCATTAATACACGACTTGTATATATTGTTTTCATTTCCTTTCCAAAATTAAAACTGCACGACGTGTAATCATTAATACACGACACATATATCTTGTTTTCATTTACTTTCCTCCTCCAACATTAAAACAATTTAGGCTTCCCTGAATAATTAGTAAACAACATATGGAAATAATCTCTATTCTACTTGAGATACTTGGATATACTTAGTGTGTTACCCTCTAGGACTCTTTCTCATTGGCATTAGGTGGGCTTTCCTAAAGTCCAAGATTAATTTATTGCAATGGTTCAAGGAACCCAATAGAAAGAAGTTGGCGCCACATTGACATGTCACCTCATACGAACGATTACCATGGAATTTAATCTCTTTATCTCAATATCTCAAATCAAGCGGGTTGCATGATAGCGCTATCAACTCATGTGCTCGATTATTCTTTCTTGGACTTTCTAGAATTGAACATGCCCATTCCTCACCATGTCCATGGATTTATTTAGGTTATATTAATTACATAAAAGGGCCTAAGATATCTACTTCCATTATGTAACATAAGGGACAAATCCTTTCTCACATTATCTAATAATGTAGTATCACTCGTGATGCACCCAACGTATCCAACCTCGCTGTGAAGAGTGTGTCGTCACAATTTTCATCAATATGTCTAAGTGCATGAGTTGTAATACCCATTAATAATAATCTTAATGTCTAAGGACTAATACACACATTCGCAGATAATAACATCAAATGACACTGTGAAATGTGGATTTCCTACTGGCAGATCTCGTTCTCATAATATCCTCCCCGATATTACCAAGGGCGTACACCATGAGAAGGTGCCCCAACGTTTTATGAGTCCCCACCCCTAATGACCTGTATTATTTACGTCCCTCAAATAAAATCATCCAGCATTAGAACATATATTCATGAATAGTGTTATTGCACTTCTGGGTTCTCATCATAGCAGGGATCTGCTATGACCCTTTAATGCAATAGCTATCCTTAGTACATTTTCACATGCATTGTCACATATAAGAACAATCAATATGTGATAAAGTATTCATTAATGAATAAAGTACAATGTTGTTGGTTCTAGGACACCAACTCCAATAGACTCCCACTTGGACTAGAGCCAACTGCTAACAACCATTAACTTGCTAGCTCTCACATGATATTCATGCTTCTTCTGAGATAATCCTTTAGTCATGGGGTCCACCATGTTCTCTTCCGTGGACACTCTTCTCACTACAAATTCACCCCTTTGATAGAAATCCCTCAATAGGTGATACTTCAAGAGTATATGCTTTGTATGTTGATGTGACCTTGGTTCTTTTGCAAGATCCACCACTACAGTATTCCCACAATACAATGTGATATGATTTATACTATTAGGCACCACATCAAGATCCTGGAAAAAGTTCCGAATCTAGATGGATTCCTTGGCTACATCAGAAGTCGCTATATATATTCGGACTCCAATATAGAATCAGTGAAAAGTGGATTCTCTGGACTCCTCAAAATCATAGATCCTCTATTGCGACAGAAAACATATCGATATTGCGACTTCAGATCGTTCTGATCTGTCTGAAAGCCAGCATTGGTATACCCTCTGATGACAAGCTCCTCATATTCTCCGTACACCCAGAACATATCCTTAGTTCTTCTCAGATAATTAAGTATAGTCTTAATAGAAGTCAAATGTAGTTATCCTCAATCTTCTTGATATCTTCCTACCATGTTCAGTTCATAGGCAACATCAAGCCTGGTACATAACATGGCATACATCATGGATCCTATAGCCGAAGCATATGGGATCATACTCATTCTATCTTTCTCTTGTTGTGTCTATGGACACATTTTATTAGAAAGATGTAGGCCATGTGACACAAGAACCAATCCTCTCTTGGATTGTTCCATAAGAAATCTCTTTAGTATATGGTCGATGTATGTACCCTGACTTAGTCCAAGAAGCCTCTTGAATCTATCAAAAATTATTTAGATCCCTAGAATGTAGGATGCTTCACCAAATTCTTTCATGGAGAAACACTTGCTCAACCAATCCTTAACTGACTGTAATACTAGTACATCATTTCCAATAAGCAATATGTCATCAACATATAGTACAAGGATAATGACCACATTCCCATTAAATAGCTTATAAACACATGACACATATTCTTTCTTAATGAAACCAAATTATTTTATGGATTCATCAAATTGTATGTTCCACGACTTGGATGATTTATTTAATCCATAAATGGATTTCTGCAACTTGCAAACCTGTTTGGCTTCACCCGGTTTCACAAATCCTTTGGTTGTGTCATATAGAAATCTTCCTGAAGGTTCCTATTAAGGAATGATATTTTGATATCCATTTTCCAAATCTCATAGTCTTGGTAAGATGCTATGGCAAGTATGATTCTTATGGATTCAAACAAGGAAACTGGTGAGAAGGTTTCATCATAGACAATTCCTTGACGTTGTCTGAATCCTTTATCAACTAGCCGTTCTTCATAGGTTCTAACTTGACCTTACATGTCCAGTTTTCTCTTGAATACCCATTTGCATCCAACAGGATTTACATCAACTGACTCATCAACCAGAACCCAGACTTGGTTCTGATACATGGAATCCATTTTAAAATTCATAGCTTCTAGCCATCTTGTAGTTTCTGAGCTTTCTACTGCTTCCTTCTATGATATAGGTTCATAATTGTCCAAAAATAATGATTCACCATCATCGATGACTAGGATGCCAAATCTCTCTAGTTCCCTTACTTCTCTTGAGCTCCTACACAATACTTATGTTTCTGGAACCTCTTCCACGAGGACCTATGGAATGTGTTCCTGTACCAAATACTATGTATCTTGAGCATTAAATTCATTAAAGTCAATCTTGCTCCCACTATCCTTTTATAAGAACTGCTCCCTGTCAAGAAATAGGGAAGTTCTGGAGACAATCACATTCTTGTCTGAAGGGTTATATAGGTAATATCCTTTCATTTCCTTGGGATATCCTATAAAGATACACCTCATTCCCTGGGGTGATAGTTTTTTTTTCCTATGAAGGCCTTAAAAAATATCTCACATCCCCATACACGTGTGTGCGACAAAATGGGTTTCTATAAATTCCATAACTCAGAGGGAATTCCATTTGCTGCCTTATTTGTCACTCAGTTTAATGTGTATGTTGTAGTTGGTAATGTATATCCCCAAAAGGATAATGAAAGAACTGTATAACTCATAATTGACTTCACCATGTCCAATAAGGTTCAGTTCTTCATTTCAATAACACCATTCGACAGTGGTGTATAAGGAGGTGTGAGATGAGATAGAATCCAAGACTCCCATAGAAGATCAATGAACTCTTGGTTCAGATATTCTCCACCTCGATCTGATCGAAGCTTATTTATCTTCATACCAAGATGATTCTCTACATCATTCCCGAATTCCTTAAATTTCACTAAGGATTATGACTTATTCCTCATTAAGTAGACATAGACATATCTAGAAAAATCATTAGTAAAAGTTATGAAGTAAGAATATCCACCTCTAGATTATACTAGAAATGGTCCACACATATCAGTGTCCACCAATCCTAGAAGCTCTGTGACCCTTTCACCTTGTACACCAAAAGACAGATTAGTCATTTTTCCTTGTAAACAAGCATGACATCTATCAAGTGGTTTTAGCTCAGTAGAGTATAAATAGCAATCTTGACATAGCTTTGTAAATTGATCCTCGTTTACCTGACCTTGACAGTGATGCTACAACTGGGTGATGCATGAGTCATGTGAGTCTATTTCATTATCAATTTCCAACACTTGGTTTTCATTATTTAATACAAACAAACCATTATTTAAATGCACCATACCATAACATATGTTGTTCTTATAAAAGAGAAAACCCTAATTTCCAAACTTGAAAATAAATCCATCCATATCCAAACAAGATACATAAATTATGTTCTTGGAAACACTAGGCACATAATAAATGTTATGTAAAACCAACATCATACCAGTCAGAAATGGGAGGTGGTAATCGCTAATGGATAACACCGCTAACCTTGCTCCATTGGAAGCTCAAAGATCCACCTCTCCTATGGCAATATTTTTAAATCTACTTGGTTCTTTCATTTGAATACATATGTGAGTCCCACATGATATATCTAATACCCAATTTGTAGATATGGAAAGATTGCACTCGATAACAAACACACCTTTAGCATCCCCATGCTTTTGGGTGCAGTTACTCTTCCAATGGCTTTACTTGCCACATGTAAAACATACCGCCTACCATTCCTTGACCTGCCTCTAGATCTTCCCCTTCTTGGAGGGACAACACTCAGGGGCTTCAGACCATTTATAAGGCTTTGACCACCTTTCCTTGTCCTTCCTTTTCTTATTCACCATAAGGACTACGAGTTTGTCATGACCCATGTACTTATATACCTAGCATATTAAGATTAGAAGTTCTGATAGAATCTTCTCATTGTTTCTCATGTGGTAGTTGAAAATATATCTTGAGAAGATCTTGGGAAGTTATGATAGGATGAGATCTGCAAGAAAATAATCTGGGAACTTAATCCCTTAGATGTCCAAGCGTTCAATGTAGCCAATAAGCTTGACTACATGAGGACCAGCTGGCACAGAATCTCCAAGATTAGCTGTAAAATTTTTTTTGGAGATCTCATATCTCTCCTGTCTCTCCTTCTCTTGGTAGAGATCCTTAAGGCGAGACATCATTCAATACATGGTCATGTTTTCATGGTGCTTCAAAAGCTCATTAGATATGGAAAATAGCATGAAACACTAGACATCTATGGAATCATCCATGTGTTTCATATAGAGAGATAATTCCACATCACTAGCCTCTTTCCAAGGTGCAACTAGAATAGGCTCTTCCATCACATATAATTACCTCTCGTGGCAAAGGATGATGCGAAAACGCCTCTACCACTCTTGGAAATTGGTGCCGGTGAGAAGGTTTTCCTTCTCGAGTATAGTTGAAAATGATATGTTTGAAGTATTTTTATTGCCATTTATACAATTTAAGATGAGAAAAGGTTTAGTAATTTATTATAAAATTGAGACAAATTAATAAATTAATACTTATTAGTCTCCCACTATTTTATCAAAATCCAATATCCCTCACCATTGACTTCAGAATATTCTGTTGCCTGAATATTCTAGTGGTGGGGATCCATATTTCCCTTCGCAATACCCCAAATAGGGTTTTTCAAGATACTTTAAAGGTTTTAGGTTGGCATTTCCAATGCCAAATGCATTAACTCGCATCTCCTTGATCCGTTGAGTGGACTCCCCAATCCTGAAATCCTTTTATTTTGGATTTCCTCAACCTTTGCCTCTTGGTCACACCATGTCTTGTTGTGGAAGTCAACCCTTGATGCGAACCAAGTCAGGTCCACCCAAAGCATTGAATTAGAATTCCCATATAATTGAAAGCACCCAAACTAGGGTTGGTCAAAAACTTTGTACTCTGGTTCGATTCTAACTAAGATTATGGAAGGATATACCAACTTAATATTTCATTGAAGGATTTTATCCTTATACATAAATTTCCATTTTATTATCTTTGATTACATGATTGTTAATATTAAGTGGGATATACTTAAGTGATTAACCATGTCTAAGATAATATTTTATGCATAAGACGATCTTATTTTAGTTCCATCTTGAACGCTTATTTAATTGATTAATTGTGTGATAATGACAACACACCCACAATAAATAAACCATGAAACTGATAGAAATAAAATAAATGGTATGATCATGAGCTTGTTCTATTAGTTATTTTATATAGAAGTTGATAAAATAACCCAAGACCAAGGTGAGAAACACCTTGAACCTTTCTTGTTTGTGTTTTAGCTTTCCACTTGTCCACCTTTGTATCTCCAGGGATTTTTTTCACCTAGGTTCCTGACTTGAGCCACCTCCACTAGCTTGGGAGCTCCGTCCATTACATATACATTTATCTCACATGTAGGTGAGTGATAAAATGGGGTTTTACTTAAAATAAACCTTGGGATCACTGACCCTACATTTTAATGAGGAGAAGGATCATAGGCCAACAAATTTAATTTAAATAAATAAATTAAAATTTACTATTCCCATACAAAGGTCTTGGTCTAGCTCATGATCATCCATACATGCAACGATATTTACGCATAAATAAAACATGCAGTCAATTCTTTAATCGTTATTTTTTTTGATAAATCATGATCGAATAAATTAATTATCTTTAATTAATATATCCTTTTATATTAAATCATTTTTCTGAATTTCTTCAAGATTATCATCCATCATAATTTTTAAAAAATAAATTTATTTAAAATTATCTTTGTACGTAACTTTTACCTTGGAGGCAACCGGGTGAATTCCCATTCATGTAGATATTAAATTAAACACATATATATGAAACGCCTATCAGGTATTGTGCCTCATATTTACACTTTCACTATGGTATACTTCTCAAGGGTTTTTATAATATAATAATAAATTTTAATAAATCTGCGTAATTTGGATGAGTACACAGCGTGTAGTTCTGACTACATGGGATGCACTTTTGTTCACCATCCATCTGAAGTACACGCCCGGGACCATGGTGTGTTTTTGTAATTTGGAAATTTTCTGAGTACACGGTGTGTACAGTGGGACACACACCGTGTTGTGTCTGCGTTACACAGTTTCTAGCCGGGAAAGCCGTGTACAGGGTATTCGGTCCAAACCTAACCCGAAGGGACTACATTTCGTGTTCAGTGGACCACACATCATGTAATTCGGAAACCATGTTCCACATGTTCCTGGTCAACACATGGTGTCATTTATAACTTATTAATACTCTAATACACGTCTTGATTTGGCAGATCAGTCCGATTCCATGAACCTAGACTACATAGCGTGTACTTCAGAATACACACCGTGTATTCTTGTGTTGTATGGCCAGGATTGTTTGGCACCTCCGTATGAGATCCTCTATTTTATTTTAATCAACATTAAATTAAAAATTTGTTTCTGTAAGGAGAAAAATAAACGAGAGAGGAGTAACAGATCTCAAGATTCAGATTTATAGAACGATTAACTTGAATTGAAACAACTAAATTATTAAATGCGTAAATCGCCAACGAAAAAATAAATAATTATAATCAACGATATGACTCCCTCTTATACCACTTGTAGGTTCTGGGTCCAACGGAAGCTTGTGGGTAGATGTGCCCACTTGGATGTTTGTCATTAGCAATGATCAGTCTGAGATCAATACAAAAATAAACGTTAGACTCCACGAATTGAATCACAGAAGTAGACAAGGAATAAGAATAGTCTCAGAACCACAAAGGAGGATCATCATATGTTGGTTATAAGTAATTTTAATAATTGACAAGAATTACCTTGATGGAATTATTTCTTCATTGATGTCTATGTTCACAATCTGATGTGATCCGTCATTGCATCGTAGAATCCAAGTATATGATTTCTCTAGTAGTGATCCACACATGCTCCACATATCTCTAGACATCGCCAAAGGAATATCTAGGTGCTAGCATGGAGAATAATTTTCTTTCATTGTCTGCCTTAGATCATATTGATCCGATGGAAGATGATCTCTATCAATCTTGAGAGAATTTGTGATGGAAGAAGTTATTTCATCCTTGAGAGAATTCTCTAGAATTTTTGTACACAACGATTAGGGAAAAGTGTTGGGGTTGTGAGGATATTTTTAATTGGGTTTGAGGTTATAGAGTTATGAAAATAAATAAATGTGTTACAAGTTTTATTTAGTTCATTAAATCTTATTAAAAACCCCCCGTCGAATCATTAATTCGTTGACATGCGCCCATGCTAATTATAATAAATATCATTTAATAGAATGATATTATTTCCTCAAAATCTCGACTAGAAAAACTACACAACGTGTAATAATTGAAAAATGGTATGTACTTGTTTTTCATTTCCATTCCAAAATGAAAACTACAAGGAGTTTAATAATTAATACACATCGTGTATATCTTGTTTTCATTTCCTTTCCAAAATGAAAACTACAAGCTGTGTAATCATTACTACATGGAGTGTATATTCAGTTTTCATTTCCTTTGCTCCTCCAACATTAAAATGATTTAGGCTTCCTTGAATAATTATTATACCACATATGGGAATAATCTCTATTATACTTGAGATACATGGATAGACTTAGTGTGTGAATCCCTAGGCCTCTTTCTCGTTGGCATTAGGCGGGCTTTCCTAAAGTCCAAGATTACTATCTAGAAACAGGTCAAGGAACCTAAGAGAAATAAGTTGACGCCACATTGACGTGTCACCTCATACAAATTCTTACTATGTAATTTAATCCCTTTGTCTGAATATCTCCAATCAAGCGGGTTGCATGCTAGTGCCATCAACCCATGTGATCAGTTATTCTTTCATTGAATTTCTTTAATTGAACTTTCCCATTCCTCACCATGGACATGGATTTATTTAGGCTATATCAATTCCATCAAATGGCCTAAGATATATACTTATGTTATGGAACATAAGGGACAAATCCTTTATCACATTATCTATTAATGTAGTATCAATCGTGATGCACCCAACGTATCCTACCTCACTATGAACATTTTTTCGTCACAGTGTTCATCAATACATCTAAGTGCATGATTTGTAATATAAATTAATAGTAATATGAATGTATAAGGACCAATACACAAGTCCACAGATAAGAACATCCAATTCACTATGAAATTTGGATTTTCTGTGGGGGGTCTCGTTCACATAATATCCTCCTGGATATTACCATGGGCGCACACCATGAGTAGCTGCCTCCAAGTTTTATGAGTCCTCACCCCTAATGGCATGTATTATTTGTGTCCCTCAAATAACATCATCCATCCATATAACATATATTCAAGAGTAGTGTTATAGAACATCTGGGTTCTCATCATAGTAGGGATCCGTTATGACCCTTTAATGCAACAACTATCCTTAATACATTATCACATGCATTGTCATGCGTAAGAACAATCGAGATGTGATAAAGTATTTATTAATTAATAAAGTACAAAGTAGTTTGTTCTAGGACACCAACTCCAAAAAAATATGTGTAATCCAATCTACATTATCAATCTGTTAGAATTCAATGTATTAGAGAAAATATCAGTAACTTGATGTATAATTTCTATAAAATCAAGAGTTATATCACCCTTTTCAAAATAATGTCTGAAAAAGTGATGTCCTACATCAATATGATTCATTCTAGAGTGAGAAACATGATTCATTGAAATTTTTATCATACTTGTGTTTTAAAAATTTAGGAGGACATTTTTGGGTTGATATCTGTAGTCTAGTAGAGTGTGTTTCATCCAAAAAATTTGAGGACAAAAACAACCTATAGCTATAAATTTTTCTTCAGTAGTATACAATGACACATAATTTTTTTTCTTACTACAATAAGAAACAAGATACTTTTTCAAAAGATGAAATGTTCAAGAGGATCAATTTTTATATAAATTTCAACCACCAAAATCATCATTTGAATAAATTAAAAAGTCAAATTAATATCCTCTAGTGTAGAACAACAGTAAATTGGTTTTATATTTGAGGTATTTGATAATTCTTTTAACAAAGAGGTTTTATTGAAAACCAACAAACATAAACACACTAAACATAATATCAGGATGACTATAAGATATGTAGATAAGACTTCTAATTAGGCCTCTAAAATATTTTTATCTGATGATTTGATAGCTTCATCGATGTCTAACTTAAATGTGATACTCAGGGGAGTATAAATATTTCTAGTTCTATCCAAACCAAAACATTTTAAAAATATTTTTTGTACTTAAATTGTTTTGAATCAATTCCTTATTTATTTTGAGAAATATGAAAACCATGAACGAATTGTCGTACACCCATAAAAATCATTTTAAATTCATTTTTCATCATCATTGAAAAATCAACAAACAAATTTTTTTACAAGATATAAATATAATATCATCTATATATATTTATAAAACTAATACAAAATTTGAAATTATTTTTATATAAATATTTGGATCATCTATAAATTTTAAAAACATTTTGGAATAAAAAAATAGGTGATACTATCATACTGTGATATAAGATCTTGCATTAAACCAAATGATTTATTTTTTAATTTAAAAACATGATTGAGAAAATTAGGGTTTTGAAAATTGGGGGGATGTTAATAAAACACCCTCAACTATATAACAATTTAAGAATGAACTTTTGAAATCCATTTGATATATTTTGAAATCCAAATGTGAAATATAGAAAATATCCATTCTAATGGATTTTATTCTATATATAGTTTCAATGTATTCTTATAGTCTATATGATCTTCTTGAATATAACCTTGTGTGACTAGTCTAGCCTTATTCCTTAATATTGTTCCCAACTCATAAAAATTGTTTCTAAATACCCCCTTAATGATAATATTCAAGGTGAATTTATGTCTGTAAAAAATTTCCCAAACATTATTTCTCTAAAATTTATAAAGTTCTTATTGCATTGAAATTAACAATAATACATCATTAATTTCATTACTTATGTTCTTATTTTCACATTGTGATAATAATGATTGATGTTCTACCTGATTCCTATGAAAAGATCAAATCTATATTCCTATATCTTTGTCTCCAACTATATCTTCAACAATATAGAAATTGCGAGTCCTAATAGCTATTTGAAGAGAGGGGTTGGTCATCTCATCGTTAGCTGCAGGTTCAGGGTTGGGTTCTAGAATCTCCCCAAAATTGGATGATTTCTTTGAATATTTCACAGATGTGTTTGATGGGTTTTAATTGATGTCCATATTTCATAATTCATCCTCAAGGTTTTATAAAAGAGTTCTAGGCGCATGTGGATCTGGTTCATCAAACATAACAAGAACCGAATCTTCCATAGTCTTTGTTCTTTTATTTGACACTCTAAATGATTTACTAGTAATTGAATAACTATGAAAAATTCCTCCATCACCCATGGATGAAAAATTTCCAAGATTTTCCCTAGTGTAAAAAATAAATACTTTTCAAAAAAATATAATATAATTAACATTTAGGTTCCTACTATTCCAATGTTCATAGGGGGATTTCTTTATGAGATGTCTAATTAGGACTATTTTAATTATATATCAGGATATATCCCCAGACTCTTCCCAAAAGTATATAGGAATGACATATTCATTAATTAGTTCCTTAAAAATATATTTAAGTTTTCTATTTTTTCTTTCTACAACACCCTTCTATTGGGGGACCTAGGAGCAGAAATGTGGTGAATTTATCCATTTTGTGATTAAATGGATTCAATGTATTGATTTTAGGACTCATGCACATGATCAATTCTGAAGCTTTTTATTCTAATTCCACTAACATTTTCTATATATTTAGCATAATTGGTAATGTAAGAGAAGGATTCACTTTTGTGATTTAAAAATATAACCCATGCGTACCTAGAATAGTCATCTATAAGGAAACATGCATAGTCCATATAATTTAAACTAGAAACTATAGATGGTCTAAACAAATCCATGTGAACCAACTCTAGGGTTTTATAATTTGAATCATCTTTCTTTGATTTGAATGATACTTTGTGTTGTTTCCCTTTTTGAAATGGGCTACAAACCTTATCTTAAGGTATTTCAAGTTTAAGTAGATCCTTGATTAAGCCTTTCCTAGTTATCATTATAAGTGAGTAAATATTTACTTGGACCAATCTCCTATATCAAATCCATGATTTCTTATGAAATTTACTTATACAAGTATCATTTTTTGAGAAAAAATGAATCTAAATTAACAACATAAACATTATTGTTTTTAAAATAATTAAATACCAATTAATTTTCAAAATAAAAAACATTACAGACATTATTTTGAAATTTCACATGAAACATTTCATCACATATCAATGATATTCTAAGAATATTTTATTTTAACAAATCCAAAAATATTACTTTAGAAATTAAAATTGAGTTTGAGTTACTGATTTGGAAAAGGACAATTATTTTTCCTTTAGAATTTTCACTAAAGGTAACATTTTCACCATCATCATTTATCAAATTCTTGAAGTTAGTTTAATCAATAGTCATGTGTCTAGAACAACCACTATATAGGTTCCATAGTATTTTACTGGATTGCCTCAAGAAGGCTCCCTATACAACAATTTGTTTTTGAAAAAATGATTTTGGTACCCAAGTTTTCCTATGTCCAGAATTGGAAGTGAATAATGAATTATAAACCCATATTTTCATAATTTGTTTTCTATAAGAAAATTGAATAATTTTAGAGATAAATACTTTATTAGGTACATTTGAAAATAAACTAGAAATATAATTTCCAGAACTAGATTTAAGAGAAACAATTCTCTTGACAATTCTTTTTTATCTAGGCTAATAACCTATGAAAGTAATATATTGGGTGATAATTTTTCAAGTATTTGAGTGATATTTTCTCTACCATTAGTGAATCTATCTATGTCTTTAATTATATTATCCTTAGATGATTTTATTTCAGTATTTACATTTAACATTTGAGAATTTTTTTATACAAATAAATATGATTTAATATTAACAGATAAAGCATGTAGTCTCTTGATATTTTTTATGTATATTTCATCTCATTGAATTTACCATTTAGCATGTAAAAATATCAAATTATCTCCTCATTTTACTTATTTTCTTTATTATTTTCCTCTTCATAAATATTATAATTATTTTCATGAGAATAAGGAAATATATTTTATACCTCAACTGTGTTTTTCACGAGACACATGTTTTCTATGTCCAGTTTTTCCTCATGAGTCATGTATGAGTAACTGAAGAAATATTTAGAAGAACTACAGGTTTCATTAACTTATTTCTTATACTTCATATGATTTTCATCATATAAATATTTTATATTTCAACATGGTACAATCATCATTAACATTACCTTTCCTCTTGTATTCATAGAAGATGATATTGTTTGAAGTATCATTCATCTTCCAACCATTATTCCAATTTCATCTATTTTCATATTTTCTATTGTAGCTTGGTTTCCTAAATAATTTTATTTTCTTATAAAACCTTTTATGCATTCTAGCTATATTTTTCTTTTCTTCATTTCAACCGACTGATGATTCATTATCACTGGAACATCCAACTTGAAATTTTTATTTTTATTTTTTCCTACTATACTGAAATGATACATATTTTATTTTAGGTTTATCTTTTTCATATTTTTTCACTTTGTTTTCTTCAAAGTACATCACTAACTTACCAATAATCACTTTAATATGAAGCTTACTAATATCAGTAGATTCTCTAATTGGGGCTGAGGTTCCTCTTCAACTCACTGGTAAGAATCTTAAAATTCGCATGATTTGATCTTTTTTGAAAACAGGTTTTCCCAAGGAATGAATCATATTCACTATATTATTAAAACATACTTAAAGTTTATAAATAAGATCATCATGTTTCATGTTAAATATTACATATTTAAATATATAAGTATTTAATCTCATTTCATTCACATTAGTTGGTCCATCATGAGAAACAACTATAGTGTCCCAAATTTGATATTTAGTTTTACAGACATATATTCTGTTAAATTATCCATTCTTTATAGTATAATGTAGAGTATTCATGGTTTTATAGTTATTATTATATCTATTTTTAGTAGCATAATCCAATGTAGCTGTAGCTGTTACATGTAATTCATATTTATATTTTATAGAAGTACATATTTCAAAGACTATGATTTAAAAGTGAATTTTCATAATCATTTTCCATTGAGAATAGTTTGTTCCATTAAATAATAAAGTTCTATTAGTATTATAATCATTTTTTATAGTATCCTTTTTAATATTATTTTTGAACTAATGATAATTTAGGATCCTTACAAGACAAATAAAATCAAAGTTGAAAATATTTTCTAATGCCTTTGATACAAAATGTTGTTTAGAGTGTGGAAATCAATAGGGGGGATTATGTTCCTAATAAAATATATATTAAAAATAATTTTCAATAAAATTCACCTGTTTTAAATAAATTCGCATTTTTAATCAAAAGAGTTGTTTAAAATATGTTTTTTCTTATAAAAGATTTTTCAAATCTTGATTAGTGCTCAATTTAAAAAAATATGAAAATTATATGAACTATAGAAATCTATTTACTCAATCAAATAATTTTAAAAAAACTAGTTAAGACTAGATATAAAAATACCAGTTTTATTTGTTGCATAAAAAAATATAGTTTAATGATTTGAGAAGAATGAAAAAAATAAATAGAAACTCTCAATGGAATTAAAACAAGGGGTTAAGTCTCAATCCAATACCTAATACCCTCCACATGGAAATAACCCACTCCCAAGAAGACTATATAAATATAATCTGATCCACAACCTAGTATTCAATGGACCTCTTCTAATAAAACCCATGGGAAAAAATGACTTAGAACACAAAAGGACCTCTTCCATAATACTCGTGGGTATACAAATAAAAAGAGAGTAATGATAATATATTGTATTGTGTAGTTATAATGTAGAAGATAGTGTAGTTGATAAACAAGAAAAAACAACACACTTCACAAAATAAAATGCAAAAAATAAATAAATATAAATCTATAGGATAAGGAAAATATTTTTTTTCTCAGTCTAATGTTCTCAATATGGTTGAGTCTCCTTGAATGTTTATTGGAGAAGAAATCATGTTATTTCTCTAAAAGTAGTAGTAAAATAGAGCATCATTGAGATCTCTATGTTTTGACTGTAAGAAGAAATATGGTTGTGCAATATAGTCCAATATTTTATAGTCAAAATGTTGGCATGTATGTTGTGTGTAATATCTAGTATAAATATTCAAAAAGTAGGTTTTATTTCTTCCAAAACACACACACAAACACACATGATGAAGAATTATTTGAATATATAACACATCATGATGGAGTGTCTATTTAGAGAATAATCATCATAATCCTCTGCATCCACGTACTGAGCTCTAAAATATAATTTAATATTTCCTTACAATATTTAATATCAGTTATGAAAATAATACTTAGCATTAAATTTGATAATATATACATTGGGATAATTTAATTCCAATGTTTCAGAATATAGTGGATCATCTTCAAAAGTGTCCCATTTTCAACAGTGACTCATATGTCATAGTGAATCATATTCAATGTTTGCACCTATCTAATGGTAGGTCATTCTCAGAGGTGACTTATATAGTGTTATATCAAGTTAGGCATTAAGTAAAATCTTGTGATTACTCTTTTCTAGATGTAGGTCTTTTTTAGCCTTGAGTCATTCTCAACGATGAGTCATTCTCGAAAGTGAGTCATTCCTCGTAGAAAATCTTCTCTGGTAGAGACTTATGTTAAATAGGGATTTATGTCTGGAAATGAATCCTTTCTAATGGTGACTCATTCTTATAAGTGAGTCAATTTTGGTTGAAGGTCTTTTCTATATTTAGCCTAAATGTTTTCAAATAACCTTATATTATAAAATACTATCACAAAATAGTAAATACATTAAAAACATAATTAACATGATATTTTTAGAAATAAAACAAATAACTGAAAACACTTTTACTATATTTGAGGAATTATTTTCCATATAGACTATGATAAAAATGAAATATACTTACTTGATGGAGTTTAATTTTATCCTTCAGTAAGTTTCAACCATAGTCACATCATTTTTTTGCCAAATGATGAGTATTCAAGATGATTTTTTCATTCATGAAGCACTAAAATAAACATTTAATGATTATATAACCTTTAAAGTAATAATAAATATATTACCTACATCTATAGACATTAACCAAATCCGAAATGGTTAGAACATGGTAATATGTTTACCAAAATGAGAAAAAATGCATATGATCAAAAAACAAAAATAATCATAAAAATTTAATAGTAATACCCTTTTTTTAAAAAAATCATTCAAAAATAACCGGAACATTAAATATTGATTTAACATCAAATATTATCTCATACCTTTCTTCTTACAAAAATAATATGGTGATTATTCATTTGGAAACAAAATTAATCAGTTTGTCACCAAATCACATTGTAATCCCATGGTTATCTATAAGATAATAATTTTGTTCCCATAACTACTTAAACATCTAAGATCATATAAAAAATTAAGGATATCAATACATAAAAGATTATTTCCACAAAATTTAAATGAATAAGTTACATTAATCCAAAGAGTTACATGTACATCAACCCAATAAAACTCTTCCTAATAATTCATTAATCGCTTTAAGATATCATATCTTAAAAACTAAAAGGGGTTTCTAAGACATTGAACTTATTATCATTAAAATTATTATAGAACTATGATGGTATCCATAACTCTTAAGATGAACTCACATGAAATCAATCAAATCACCAAATTTATCTAAACATTTCCATTGATACAAACTGTAATAGCTTCAAAACGGAACTCCTATATCCAATGATGAAATTATAAAAAACATATTTCTTTCTTTAATATCGATAAAGTTGAAAAAAAATTCTACACCGAAACTATACAAAATCAAAAATAAAAATTAGATGAATTTCATTCTCAAGGATCTTATAGGATTATAGTTTTACAGAATTTGGAAAAACTAAAACATAAACAATAATAATTTATCTAAATGACCATTTATCTCAATTAACCCAAATTTTCTTATTTCACATTAATTAATAATCATCATCCATATGAAACTATTATAGATATAATTCATTCAACACCATTATTGATAACATGGAAAAAATGAAACATAATAAGGGTGATCTCAAATGATCATTAACGGTAAACGTAGGCACTAACAATTTTATTTCATTAATGAGAATAAAAAATGAATAATGCTTTCCCAACATAATCAGAGTGAAAGGGTAAATCATAAAATAACTCATACCCATAAATACCTATACCATTAAATATGAAAAAATGGAATATAGATTTAAAAAATACTAGTCATTGGAAGAAACAATTATAAGCCACGTGATATCAATCTTGATTAAATGAGTAATTTATATCTTGTAGTTTCATAAAAAACATGTTGGTATCTTGGTCCATTATCTTCCTAGAACCAATATAAAACTCTTAAAAATGTAATTATTTTATAGATTACAAATAATATAAGTTTTTAGAGAACATATTCATTACCCAATGCATTAGAGTGTTATATGGGCACACCCATTGTGTATGATATATGTGGATAACCCAGTACTATTTGGGTGTACCCATCATAAAGTAATGTCTATGATCCTTATAATTAATAATGTACAAATAGCTTCCATTTTATCACAAAAAATAAAACAAAAAAATAATTATTCTTTTGAATAGTTTATAAAGCCATTGGAAATAAATGAGTTCGATAATGATCTCTTCAAATCATAATTAACTTATAGAATATAAAATTATTATATAAAACATCTATTTGAAACAGGATTAACCCATGGAAAAGAAACGTGTACCACAAGAATAAAACTATGCATGGTTAACATGTGGAAAATAATTAGGATCCATACCAATCTATGTCAAATATGACTAACCCACAGACAAGAAACATGTTCAATAGAAATCTATTTGAAACATATTTAACACATGGAAAATTAACATGGTTCAAAACAATCTCCTTGAAACCTGATTAAATCGTGAAAAATAAATGGATTCCATGATAATCACTTTGAAACAAGATTAACTATTGGAAAAGAAATGAGATCATAAATATATTTCCATCATATGCCTTAACCATCCAAATAATGAAAATTAATGGTATCCTGGGATTATATCCCCTGTAAAGAATAATTAACATCAAAGGATTTCATCATAGATGGAAATTTATTTTTTAAAGATAAATCAGAACATTTCATAAAGAAAATAAATTTTCTTCTAAGATTACATTAGAAATATAAAAAATCATAAATATGTTTAAAATAATTTTCTTTTAAGATAACCTTGAAAACAAATAATGGGAGATTTAAAAGTAATTTAAAACAATTATTTAGTAAAATATGAATTCTTATTTCGAAAACACTTTTTATGGCATAAAAAATTTTCAAAATCATTTTCATTGATAAAAACCTTGAAAAAATATAATTAAATCTTAAAACCAAATAATTTTGATGATAACGGGAAATAATTTTTATGCCTTACACGTTAAAAAATGATTCCTTTCATATTTTTGGTAAAAGGAAATGATAATTGTTTGGAAATTAACATGAAGAATAATTTTGAAAACAAATTGTATAAAGTAAATAAAGGTTCAAAATTTCGTTAATATATCATTTTTAGAATTTTGAAATCTTTTTGGAAAACATTTTTAGAAAACATGGGTTTGGAAGATAAAGGTTTTTTGATTGGAGATATAAATAAATATGATTATCCATGAAAATGTTCTTTTGAAATCTTGAGAACATAAGGAGTAGAAAATAAAGTGAAAATATGTATTACAATTACATAACAATATTGGATGAAATTTAATGAGTTTCTTTAGATATTCATTGTTAGACTACATCATCCAAAACATAACCATAAAAACCCAATCAATGATAATATTATATCATAAAACTATTACCAATTTGGTGGCATTGAATCATAATCCAAATAAAATAATAACATTAAATGAAACTTAAAATCTAATAAAAATGTAAATTAATTATATTTTAATGTCAAATTGATTTTATATACACCCCATAATGTAAGATAGGTTCTTAATAAAACATATGTTTCCAAGAACAAAAACTGATACAAAAACCCATTAACACTTTAGAAAAATTTAAACTATAAACTCATGAAAGGGAGACGCTCAAATAGATATTTAAATACAATTAATTTTCACTATAATATCAATAAAATTAAATAATGGGATATTTTTACTTCATATAAAAAATAGGTTGTTATTATTTCATGTTTCTCATAGAAGTAAAAAAGTTAGTCAGAATCTCTTACATCAAGCCTAGCATTTCACTGTATTTACATTAACTCATATAAGATAATCTTAATTAAATTATTTAATTTCATAAGAATATTTTCTAGGTTTAAAAAAAATAATTAAATCATTTATTTTATTTATTTATTATTACTTATTTATATATTTAATTAGTTATTCCCACATTGGGTGTTTTGAGGATGTTTGGTTCATTGTTTCAAAATAGTTTTGGTGTGTTGACCATGGTAAATTAGATCATTATTTAAAAACATGCATACTAATTATTAAATAATTATCATATTTATTCATTATTTAAACTTTGAAAACCAATAATGGAAAACTTTTAAGTAAAGTGAACTATGTTACAATTGGAGAGATAGTGTACTGTATATACACATGAGTAACATTTCCATTTTACAATAACCACTATAAAAATAAGGTATGAATTGTTTTATCTTAATAAAATAAAAAAATATCATAAAAACCATATTATTTTTTTGAAATATACTTATATATATAATTCATGTGATGTGGTAATGAAAAAATATTTTCATCGCTTCGTGGAGGTGATAGTTCCCCTGCACACAAACAACGTTACCATGTTTTAGTGTAAGAAAGAAAATTATAGATTTTAATTAAATAATAATAAATATATCATCAATATAATTAATATTTTATCTATATCAGTGATATTCATTAACATTATCCTTATTATTTTCCGTGTGATGTATTTGTGAAAAACTAATCACATCACATTGCAAGGCGGAAGTTCATCGTAGGCACAAGAAGCAATATCATATCCACCATGGAATTTTAAAGTAAAATATTCCATGTGATATAATAACTATATAAGTATAAATTTGTTTAAAATATAATATATACGATTTAAATACATAATTACGACAAGTCGTGAGAGGTGATGATGTAAAATAAATGACATCGGTTCATGTGGTAGTAGTCTTCTATAAACATGAATGATGATTTCGTATCCCATTTTATGGAATATGTATCAATTTAGGTTTTATCATTAATATAATAACTTCTGAGTTTATATTAGATAATTTTAATATCATATGATCATAGTTCAATGATATCTTAATAGGGTGTAAAAACGAATAAATCGAAAACTCATAGTTAGGAATATTACCTATTTTCAGATAAAATATTTTTAATTATACATATTTTATTCATATAATGGATTTATGACAATAAAAAGGCTTCTATTTGAGGTTATAAAAGTTAGAACCTAATTTAGGAAGGAATTGAAAGATCAAAAGTGTTTTGAATCTGTGGAGTTGATAGGAGAGGGGTGGATTTTTAAAATTGAGGTTAGTGGAACACTTGTAATGTTTGGAAATAAAAAAGGTGTATCCATGACTTTAATATTCCAAAAGGCTCAGAAAATTATTATTATCGAGACTTATACATGATAAGGTATAATATTTCCATAAGGTGGTTTTTAGATATTTTTTTTGTCATAACCTAACCATGGTCTGGGCATGATCCAAGACTACTCGAAACCCGCCTCCATATGCTTGGGGTGAAGACAAGAATTGATGATATAAATAACAAGAAGATTCATTTTCCTATGTACATATAGCACAAAAAACCATATCAATTAAAAGGTGTATAGGAATTAAAAGTAAAAGTAGTAAAAATCTTAGGGAACAATCATGCATGTAATACCTCAAGATAGTAAAAAAATATTGTAATCTATATTGAAATGTAAAGGTGAAAAACAAATTCCTGACTAGAAATATGTCCAAAACTGAAAAAACATAGAACATAAACTACTAGGAGAGACCCCCTTCTAATTCACAAGATGTGACCACTGTATACGGTCCAAAGTACCAGGTATCCCTAAGCTCCTCTATAGTTATGGTTGAACTCTTCGTTGTCTGCATAAGAAATGACATGTGCAGGAAAAGACCACATATGTGTGAGTATATTCATGTAATTTGAGACACCAAAAAATATTAATGGGGAAGAAGTATGAGATACAAAATGTAATAAAGAATGTAGATGAAAGATTCAATCAAAGATAATAAATAAACTAAAACGTAGAGTGAAAGTAACCTCCTAAAAACACAAGGGGATCTACATTGTTAGTAGATGAAATACAAATTTATTCTTCACCACCTATACTAGGAGAGTATACTCATCAAACCATGAGATTCTAAACAAGAAATGATCGTCGCATACCCTACATGTGTTTTTCCTCTCCTAGATGGAGAGTAACCAAATCCAAGGAGTGGATACATAATGATAATTTATATATTCTTAGTCAAAAGAAGCCCAAATGAGAGAGAAAATGGATACCCATATCATAGATCATCCCAATAAGGAGAGTATCCAATATTTCCAAAAGTTTTTCAACAATACCCAACATCTCACATGTCTATCCAGGAGTAAAAGTCCGAGTCAAACCACACATTATCACTATGATGCACAATCGAGTGCGCAAAAACTAGATGTAGGGAACCAATTCCCTAGTGTAATAGGATGTTCCCACTCTGATAGTCATTGATGATATCCACTATACATAACTAATATTGGGTACCACTCAATAGTCATTGAGGAACTCCACATTCTAACACTGCTGGAGTGTACCACTTGATAGTAGTCATGGAACTCCACCGCCCAACCCTGTTGGAGGGAACC
The DNA here is from genome assembly GCA_963277665.1 of Viscum album. Classification (NCBI taxonomy): domain Eukaryota; kingdom Viridiplantae; phylum Streptophyta; class Magnoliopsida; order Santalales; family Viscaceae; genus Viscum; species Viscum album. The sequence continues at coordinate 1,769,425,095 of OY728153.1, read as the reverse complement.
ACTAAGAAATATCTGTGGAGGACTCACGCCCATGCTGATGAGTGGGGGGGGGGGGGGGGTTGGGGGTCCCACTCTAGTAATTTTTATGACTCCACTTCCCAAATCTACTAGAGTGTTATCTTAGTAGTCATCTAGGAAATCCACATCCCAACCCTACTGGAGGGTAAAGTTAAATAGTATTCAGGGAACTCCACTTCCCACCCCTATTGGATGGTGTTGTTCAGAAATATTTGAGGAACCCCACTACCTAGAATTTCTAGATGGAACCTCTCGATAGTCATCAAGGAAATCCACTATCTGGCCTTGCTGGAGGGTACCACTCTTAATGTATGTCAAGGAACTCAACTACCCAGCCCTTTTAGAGGGTACCACTCAAAAAATCCATGATGTTACTTTTGGATCACTTTCATAAAAGATAGTTATCCCTAGAAAATTTCTAATCATACCTAAATAAGGTGCAACTGATGGAACCATCACGTTCTATATGAAAAAACACTCAGGATATGCTAATCATGGGAAAAAATATGAGTTCAAATGAAGGAGATACGAGAGGTAAAATATTCTCATGTAATATAAAATGTTTAAGGGGTCCACATAATGTATGGATGAACACATCTGTCTGGTAGTGTATTCTCCAACACATAACATTCTGACCATGTAGTACTACCCAGTGTCTAGGGGCATTTCATGAAATGTCTTGGCCAAACTCTTAATGAATGTATGAGGCTTATTGGTAGTCTGAAGGGTATAAATGTAATTCCACTTATATTCCCCTAAAAATGGTCTCAGATAGAAAATGGATTAAAACATTATGTTCCTTATGAAACAAATTCTCAGGATAGGATATTCACTTTCCCAAATCAAACACTGAGTGAAAAATTCCCATTTCACCATATAGATCATGAACATTGATTCATGGACCTGATACAAAAACCCCAATTAAATACCATATATATATGTTGAAAAACATTTTTAATAATTTTAGGGTCACAATGTTGCTGACATTAAGTGATTCCAGAAACTTATGAAGATGATTTGTGAGATACAAAATTCTTGAATAAGAATAATTTTTTAATTATTGTTGTGTGTTTCATTTTGTCGATGTATGATTCCAAAAAAGGTATAAATCACTATTCTTAAAATGATTATCTTGATTTTAGGGTCACATTTACACCAAGAGTTCATCAATCAAACATCGTATGAAAAATTTATTGATGAATTAAGTTTTTATAACCAAAATAAAAATAATAATATTATTAATTTATTATTATTATATTTTTCCTTAAACATTGTATTCAAAATGGGAGGTCCACACATCACCCCCTGCCCAAAATGGTGTACAACCTTCTTCCTCCACTCAATTTCAAATATTCTTTTTAAAAACTATTATTTTTAATAATGTATGGTATCAATGATGTTCCCCCTCTCGTTTATTTACTTTGTGCTCCACAACCATTCTCACCACTTGGATCGTCTTTTATCAATATTATTATTTTAATAAAAATAATATCATTATCAATATTTATTTTATTTAATTATATTGTTTCTCATATACTCTTATTAATATCAATAAGAATAAAATTAATTCAACTGAGTTGACCATATCCGACTAACTCCTTGGAGATCCATGTCCGGCCACCTCCATGTTCACATTGATCAGCCTCCACCATGAGACCCTGCATACATAATACAATTAAAAACAATCTCATTTCACTGCACACCATCACCACATGCCAACCGAGAAAATAGGGATCACAGATCTAATCCTGAACCACCTCCGATCAACCCCTGTTATCATCACACCCTAATTACGAATGCATATTCACAGTACCAATCCGATCTATTCATAAAAAATGAACGCTTTAATTTATCAATTAATGAAAAAAACTTAGATGTGAATGTCATTCATTCTACCTCCATGAATCCAGGGGTTCAACCGTGCTTGAATGCATCCTGACATGGTTGAATCATTACCTTATGGTATGAAAATGTAGAAGATGAAGAACGGTGGGGAAAATAACCAAAAACATAGGAGATAATCATAGTTACCCATGAGTTCTTGGATAATGACTTCATATCTCGGAAACTAAATTTATAGAAGTTTCATGGAAAATAAAAAAATTGATTGAATAATTTATTTCAATACATGGGCTCATGCGAAAGTTCATTTAAATGAAGATCATGGAAAAAAATTTGATCATGCCCAATATTTTATTCAAAATGGTAAGAAACCACAATTGATGAGTACTACCTAGATTATGGATTTATTGTTGGTGAAGAACAAACACACTAGTGATAAAGATGATTTTCTATATCCACTACTTATCGATTCACCTCGATCTATTCACCAATCATCGTTCGGTCTCAATCTGCAAAAAAAGGATGCTCCTCTCCTCCTCTTAGATCAAAAAAGGGTTATACGGCCAACCATAATATTATTTTAATAATAGGTAATTTATAGATGATTTAATTATGGAATTTAATATAAAAAATATATAAATTATTTATTTATTTTAAAAAAATGTACCCACCAACGACTGCCTCATCCGAACATATCAGACCAATATAATTTAGGTTGCTCCTAGGATAAACATCACATTCAGAACTCAAGAGTGGTCTTGGATTTACCATACATGTCTCTATCTATGATTTATTTGGGTTTGATTCATTAAATAATTAAATTAAATTAATCAAATTTTCAAATATACCCACCAAAAGTTTCCCCATCAGAATGTCCCATGCATAACAACTTTAGGTCATTCCTAGAGTAAATACCACATTCAAAACTCCATCGTGGTGTCAAAGTTTCCTTATGAGACTCTGTTTATGAGGTATTCCAATTTTCATTGAAGAATGTATGTTCAAAATAAAAATATATTTTAATTTTTTATAGAATTATTATTTAGGCACATAAGGCCTCAAAATATCATGCCATCTTAGTACCTGGATCTGAAAATATTCATTGCAATATTCTAAATTCTTACATGAAAGACCTAGTGTCTTTAAACTTCTTACCATATGAAAATATTTTCATCCTTGAAAATCATATGTTTAGGGAAAAATTGGGGATACTGAGCCTGCATATGGTTCATCTATACATCTTTCCTACACCGAGATGTATAGACAAATGAGAAGTGTCAAACTCCATCATCACCTATTCTTGTAACATGACAAGAATCACCACCAGTCCCTAAAAAGTGATGATTTCATACCCATCTTCATAAGATCCACCAGGTGAAACTCTTAACGATATCATTTCACAAAAGATATCTCAGACTATATCCATGATTTAAGCTTTCCTAACTCACTGAGGAAGCGAAGTGGTAACAATCATCGACTGGAATAATGTATCCCCATTCTCACCCACAAAATATCAACTAAAAATAGGTCGACTACTACATCAACTCACTAAAAATAAGAAGATTGAAATACTCTTAGTTAGAATCTCCTACCAGGGTCACGTCCTCGATGGACTTCAAGATCACACTGCCTCAACCTCTGTAGGGTCCATTATCACTCCCATGCCTAAGAAGACATAACCAAATAATTGGACCTCAGAATCTAAAACTGGATCCATGAGATCTACCATACAAATAAAACTCCCCAATCATTTCTATAACCACAATTCTATCTCTTACGTGCTCCAACTCTGATGCTGGGGACATGAAGGTACCAATGTAGAAGACTACCGCGAACTGATCTAGGATGGGTTAAGGATCTATATCATAAGTCTTTTGAACTCTACTTGGTGTTGAACACACTAAAGGGTATCAACATGTACTCAATGTTGTCATAGTGAATCTAGGATTCCATGCATGGTTCATCCAACTCTCGAACCAGGAGCTAGTGATAATCCATCTTGAGGTCATCCTTTGAGATCCATTTAACCCAAAACCACTAGTCAAAGAACTCAATGATTATCGGGACTGGATAATCTTCTTCACGTCACCTATTTTGATTGAAACTAATGCAAACATGACCTCAGGCTCCCATCCACATCTTAGGAGAATAAAACATGGGTTCCTAGGTGAACACACTAGATCTTATGAAGCCCTACCTCTGTAGACCCTCCAAGCACACGAAAATATCACAGATCCCCATGAGGTCACCCGATGTGATAATGCAATCATCGAGTCATATCTAGTGATATTCTATATAGAGGTTCATCTAATGGTGGAGAGGTAAAACCAAAAAATTCCAAGGAAATATGTTACCAACCCCCACCATTTTTCGAGGAAGCTATAAGCTCATAACATCCACTTATCCTAGGGTAATACTAGCCATTTGATAAAGAAGCAATTGTAACGTCTTGAGAATGAGTTCATCCTGGCCTACATGGGGTTCAATTCATGTCTAAGGAGGAAAAAATAACCCATTATACTGGAAGAACTAATACAATCACTAATAGAAAATATATGGACATTGATGGTAAATGTCCAACCCAGATTGGGGAAACATCGTAGGGTCCCACTACTGCTACAAAAAGATTTTTTGGGGGATCTCTATGAAAGATCCTCTAACACATGGTTCGATAAAAAGTGTCTCCACTAGAATCTCCTTGTCTTGAACATTGATGAAATCCATAAAAATATGTCTTATCACTCTAACTGTAGCTGGAGGACTGAATAAACATGTCATGCCCCAAACCACACTCGATGAAACTGAGCCAAAAGCTCGTACCTCCATAAGGTATCCATTCCCTTTCCCACATATTCACCTCAACCATTTCCTGTTCCGACCCCTTAGCACACTATAAAGTCCTAAAAAACAATATAATCGAACTCATACACCACACCTAGATACTATACACTTTGGGACGACACTGAATTTCCCACATGGTTTTAGATCACCTCCCAAGAACCCATCCTGGTGGGGGAAGTGTATCTCTTTCTTGAATGTACAAAGTCACATTAGACATCACCAAAACAAGGATCTATTGATGCATGGAGTCACCATAGATTTGTTTCATTATAAATAACACTGTCTAAATTTCTCCCATCTAAGTGGGATATCTAAACAACAAGATCGTGTTGGACCTCAACCACTAGAGAAGAGATTCTTTCTCAACACAATTCCTAGGTGATAGGTATTTTTTGAACCTTCTCTATGAATTAATCACACGTGCGTCATCTTACCATACCTCTAGAACTAATAACTTCTCTATCAATAGAACTAGTTTCAAGTGATATCATTTGATCAATCAAGATATGCATAAGTTTGAAAACATGGATCTATGGATAAATTAAAACCTCATCTTCCTAGGGAAGTTTCTCATCACAGAACCTCAACAGACTTTATTGATAGAACTCATGGGGTGTGCTAATTCTACACACATCATCAGCCTACTGTGATGGTACAAACTGATACTCGATAGACTGGGGTGAAACTACCTCCCTGACTAGAGGAAAATATATCTCATGATGGACCCTGAACTGAGGAATCATCGATTATTGTATTGTTGTCACGATCTGGAAGTTGAAAACTAGGATAAATGTTGTTGCAAAGGCATCTAGAATGTGATAGATAAGTACCAAGGTCAAATGAGAATATATATATATATATATATAATGAATGGGTAGATTAATAGAGAAGGGATGTCGGAATAAATCATCTATGATGCATGTACCATTGAACCCAACAAACAATGTCTCGATGTATCGAGTCGACAAGTAGGTAGTTGAGGTCCTTAGGAATGGATATGTTGGCATACCATATCATTACTAGATTACCTGAAATGATATATGCACTCAAAACACATTGAAATTATTTTCCAAATTCGAACCTAATCCTTATAAGGGGACTACTCTAAAAAATTTCCCAAGGAATAAACTGCTCTGAAGCCATTTTTTCATGTTTTGACCCAAGCCAGGGAATGATCCGCGACAACCCCAAACCTACTTCCATTGGATAGGGGTGTCTAAAATCATCAAAGGCATAAATAACAGATGTGGGCCCTTTCCCAAGTACCTTTACTTACACACACAACCATCTCATTGAAAAATTGTAGAGGAACTAAAAGTGAAAGAATAAAAAATGAAAGGGAACAACAATACATACAATACCTCTAGATAGTAAAAAATTATGTAAATGTAAACTGAAATATGAAGGGAAAAAATAAATTCCCAACCATAAATGTTTCCCTACCTGACAAAAATTGAAATGTATGCTACAGAGAGACCCCAACTTCTAAATCCTAAGATGTGACCATCATATGTGATCCAAAGAACTAGGTATCCTTAATCTTTTCTATAGTCACGATCAACCTTTAAATTATCTATATAAGACACAACACAAGAAATAAAATCCAATGTAGGTGTGAGAGTATACAAAACTAGTGACATACCTCAAATTTTGATGGTGGATAATTAAGTAATACAATAGAAAAAAAGACAGTAGATCCAAGATATAGTGAAAGAGAACAGATTAACCCAAAACTTGAGTGAATGCAACCTCTTATAAACGTAAGGGTCTCAAAATGCTAATTAAATTAACAATTTGTTGCGTCTCAGCCACCTATAGTAGGAGAGTAGACTCATAAAACCAAGATAAGCAAAATGTTGAAAGATTGTGGAATACCCCACACTTATTCACCTCTCCTGGAAGGTGGGAAAACAATTCAAGTTGTGGATATAGAATGAAAATATGTATATTCCCATTATAAAGAAGAAAAAATGAGACATTAAGGGGATATTCATCAAACAAGTCATCCTAAGAAGATGATTAATGAACACTTAAAAAAGTCCGCATCATTGTGCCACAATGTTGAGTGGGCACAATTTCGAAGTATGAAATCCATTCCTTGGTATAATAGGAGGTTGCAACACATAACGTTTTTAGGGAAATCCTCTGAATAGACCTTTTATAGGGTACCACTCAATATATATTATATAACTCCACTACCAAGCCCTTCTGAAGGGCATCACTCTGAAAGTTTCTATGGAGGGATCATTACCATATAGATTGGGGGGGTCCCACTCTAGTAACTATATAAGACTCAAATACCAAAAACTATCAGAGGGTTAACTCAGTAATCATCAAGGAACTCCAATTACCTACTCTGTTTGATGGTACTACTTAGAAAGAATCAAGGAACATAACTTCCCATCCCTGCTAGAGGGTACCATATGATAGTCATTAAGGAACTCCACTTCCCAACCCTTCTGAAGGGTACCACTCAAAAATCATCCAGGAACTCCACTGGACAGCCTTGCTAGAGGGTTCTACTCGATAGTAATTGTGGAACTCCACTACTCATCCCAACTAGAGTGTACCACTTGGGATGGTTGTCGAGGAACTCCACTCCCAGCCTTGGTGGAGGGTACCACTTGGAATGATCGTTGAAGAACTCCACTACCCAACCCTACTGGAGGGTAGCATTTGGAAAGTTCATTGATGAAATTCACTAATGAACCCAACTAGAGGGTACCACTTGAAAAGTATTGATGATCCCGTTCGATAAATTTAGTCATCGATCATCATGCCTAGAACATTTATCATCATATATAAAAAGGCACAACCAAGGGCACCAATGCATTATATGAGTTTAACACTACTAATAGGCTAACAACTGGTGAAAATCTATGTTCAATGGAAGAAGATATGAGAGGTATACGATTATCAACAAATAAATGGTGTGTAAGGGGTCTGTACGACATGAATCCCCACACAAATTCCTAGTTGTGTCCTCTCCAACACATGGCTTGCAGACCATGTACTACTACATGGTGTTTAAGGATACTACATGACATGTGTTATCCGAAAACCTGATGATCAAATGTGGATCATCGTCATCCTGATGGTCAAATACATACACTAATATACCTTAGTAAATGGGCTCATATGAAAAAATGGATTATGTGTCACGACCCGCCCTCGGGGCCCGTGCCGTGACTACCCCAAGCCCGCCTTCCATAGGCCAGGGGCTGGCGACTAGCACTAAGGCGTAAATCCCGATAAACAGGGAAGGCATTGCCTTTATAAAGTAAACAAGCACCACAGAGTAAACAAGCAGAAAAGTAAACACTAAGTAAAAACTGTAACAAGCTTTGCTGAAAGTAAAAAGGGGACAAAAATACAAGCCCAATAGTAATGTACAACTAAAAGGGGAAAACAGCAACTGAAAAGAAAAGCCACAGCGCCGGGCCGTCCTCTGGAAGTCCCACCTGAAGGGGGGTATAGATAGTCTCCACTACTCCTCGGGTCCACCTGACTGCTCCGAGTACATCCCGCCCAGTGGTCCACCTCTAGGTACTGTCTTGCTCCACACGCCTCCACCACGATCAGCGTTGTCCGTCGTCTGCAACCAACACAACGTAGTGCGGGCATAGCCTGTGCAGGGGTGAGTATAAGCTACTCAGTAGGGACCCCAAGACCCCCGAAGGTCACCCGAAATCCAGAAAGGATAAACCACAAAGGAAAGATGCAATCATGAAGTAACAACCAACACTGCTTAGGTATATGCCCATACATATACCTAAGTTATCAATTCCCGACTAGCTCCAACATCCGAGCCAAAACTCAACCCAATCCACACAGGAAAGCAAAACATAAATCCACACAGGATAGCACAACACAATCGACACAGTAAAGTAAAATAGGATTCAGCTCACACAGGTACTTCTTCGTATGACGTTAGAGATGATCAGATGTAGCCACTGATTCATCTAAGCCGTCGGACCCACAAAGGATCTGTAGGTACTAACCCTCGGAATGACCCACATAGGATCAAACATGAAGTTGAACCCAAAGCTATTTGAAAACTCTTTCTCCATCAAGTACAGTGGTTATGACGCTATATCCAAGCGCTTTCCTCTTACCTTGGACTGTTGTAGTACTCCACCTATCGGGTACTGTGGGCCTGCTGCTATAACCAAGCGCTCCCTTGTGCCGCTACAACCAAGCGCTCCTCCGCTGTGGGTCTGCCGCTACAACCAAGTGCTCCCCTGTGCCGCTATAACCAAGCGCACCTCTGTCGTGGGTCTGCCGCTACAACCAAGTGCTCCCCTATGCCGCTACAACCAAGCACACCTCTGTCTTGGGTCTGCCGCTACAACCAACTACTCCCCTGTGCCGCTACAACCAAGTGCACCTCTGTCGTGGGTCTTCCGCTACAACCAAGTGCTCTTCTGTGCCGCTACAACCAAGCGCTCCTCTGTTGTTCGATCAGCAGTCGTCAAGTCTCAATCGGCTCTAGGGTTTCCGCACACATCATGCTCGTTCCGGGAGGGTCCACTCCATGAGCTAAGAGGTCGATGCATCAACTGACATGTAGTCCAGAGTTGATGAATCCCAAGATGTACTGCAGTAGTCACTGCTGAAAACACAGAGGATTCCTGTACTGTTTTCATCATCGTCGCAGTCGATTCCACTGAGGATCTTTGTATAGTCGTCATCGTCGAAGTCGCAGCCAGCACTAGGGTCCCCGCACACAGCAAGCTCATTCGAGAGGGTCCGCTCCACGAGCTGAGAGTCTGATACATCAACTGACACAAAGAACAGAGTTGATATATCGAAAAGTTCTGTATCGTCAACAGGAACTCAACGTCGCAGACGGCGCGTCAATCGGACGCCCGGTCTGAGAGTTATTGACTTTTTCGTCCTAGGGGCCCAGTTGGTTTTTAAGGAAAAACCAACCCGACCGTACTCCACCTGCGTCCAAACCTTGGACGGAGTATTCCAAAAGATCCGTCTCACTTAGAGGAACTCAACGATGTCGACGGCACATCAATCGGACGTCCGAAACTCAAGATATGAGTGTTTCCGCTCCGAGGGCCCGGTTGGTTTCGTGTACGAACCAACCCGACCGAACCCAAAGTATTCCTAAACCTTGAGTGCAGTATACTGAAACGACCGTCTCGATCCAAGGATCGCGTAGCCGCTCACGGCGCGTCATTCATGGGCCCGTAGCTCAAGTTACGGGAAAAAGACCGAATCGGTCTGAAGACGGGGGTCTGGGCCCGGGCAGACCCGGCTCGACCCCCCCTAGGTCGGCCGAACCGGGTCGACCCGACCCGTTCTGACCTGGCTGGACCCGGTTCAGCCCGGCCAGGGCGCGGCCCGGCTCGGCCGGCCAGCCCGGCTCGCCCGAGCGGCCGAGCAATGCGGGGGGCACGCTGCCCCCACGTGACAACCCCGCGGCCCCCGCGTGACAACCCCGCGGCCCCCGCGGGGGGCCGCCCTTTTCAACGGACGCAGCAAAGCCGCGTCCGTGTGCGCCGGACCTGCACGGCCGCAGGTCCGTTGGTGCCGCCATCGCCGCGGCTAAAGCCGCGGCGGCCTTGTCGGGCGGCGCGCCTAGGCGCCGCCGCACCAGCGACCCGCGCCGCTGGTGGCTTCCGCGGGCCACCAGAGTCGCTCCGGTGGTCCGATTCCGTTCCCGTCTATGCCGCTGCTCCTCCCGGGACCCTTTCTTCACTGCAGAATCAACAAATTTCCTTTGCGGCACATTCCGTCATCACCCGTCAAATCTGCACAACAACGAAGAACGACGAAGGGTTGTCGGGCTGTGTTCGTTTGGCCTGCACCCTCCGCGTTAGGTGATAACAGTTGGGAGGCTTAATCGACACATAGAAAACATAACCAAAAACAATTTTAATAAATTAAAATTCTTCTTATGAGCCAGGTTTTTTATCTTAAAAGAAACAATCACGGGAAATAAAGATTGTTCTCAAATAAACCCCCTACCTCATCAATTGTCACACACGCGTTCTTTGCGGAATTGATCGCCGTGGAAGGAGGCGATCGTCGCATCGCGGAAGGCGTCACGTCATTGTGGAAGGGCGTCGCGTCGTCACGGAATACGGTGCACGTCGACGAACTCCGAGGTTCAAGAACATATAGATTTAATTAATAATAATTAAATCCATATTGTTGTTTTAAACCACAAAGAAATTTAAAGAACCGCAATCTCTCACCTCAATGGATGATCGAAGATTTTGTTGTGGATTCAGGAATGTCGCCAAAGAACGTCGCAGGAGAGAAAACGTCAGCATCGTGGCACACGACGTCGCATCGTCGATTTCCACGGGTTCAGCGTTCTTCATCGGAGGCCGGCGTTCTTTGCGTTCTTTGCGTTCTTCACGAAGGAGGATGAAGAATTCTTGGTTTCTGTCAAATCCTCTCAACGAACATTTTTCCAGAAGTCATGCATTGGTCTTATTTTATTATTACGCCAACAAACGAAAAAGAGATAAGTAACGACCCATTAATTCGTAGAATTAATTCAACGAAATAAACTGCCCAATTAATTGGTTTGTTAAGAAATTAAGAAAACGCGTCAGTTGACTTTCATAATGACGGGTTTTCGTGGGTGCGTTACTTAGTGTAAAAGAAACGGTGGGGCTCGTGTGGGCCCCACCTCACAAATATCCTACCAAGAGGGTAGGATATTTTTGGATATCACCCTATCCGTAACAACACCGCTTAAGTAGCTTTAAGTGGCTTCAAGTGGCTTCCATGTGGCTTAAGTGAAATAAAATAAAGTTTGTCGTACAAATTATTTTATTTCTTAACTTTAAGCCCAAAAATTAAAAACCACACCCGAGCAAACGCAACTCCGGAAGAGGCGTTTCTAAGAAAATACCGACGCTGCGATTCCACCGGTGCCCTCAGAATTCGATTCCGAGCACCGGTTCAAAAGTTAGAAAACCCCACTCGTTCGTTCATTGAACGTACCCGAGCCAAACTTCGGAAAAATATTCCGGGCACACCGGGCCTCGGAATCAGGTGTCATCAGAAGCTGCGTTCTTGTAAAAATACAATGAAAATGAAGGGAATAAAAATTTCCTTGGAATTTACGGGTCTTTACATTACTCCCACCATAAGGATTTACGTCCCCGTAAAGCTTCACCACAAAATTAGGGATACACAGGCGATACTGAGCACGCATCTGAGCCTCCCGCTCCCAAGTGCTCTCCTGGAGGTTCCCGTGCTGCCATCTGATGCGCACTAGAGGAATCGATCATCCACGTAGGACCCTCTCCTGTCGTTCCTTGATCACCACTGGGACCTCCGGAAAAGTCTCCCCATCATCAACGTCCAGCTCCCCATGGTAAATGATGTGTGTCGGGTCATGCACGTATCTCCTCAGCTGAGATACATGGAAGACATCGTGCACCCAGTGAAAGTGAGGTGGTAGAGCTAGGCGATAAGCCACCTCGCCAAATTTCCGTAAACCCCGTCGAGGTGAGACCCGCAAGAAGACATGGTCTCCATCCTCGAACTCTAGTGGCCTCCACCTCCTATCAATAAAAGACTTCTGTCGGCTATGAGTTGTCCTCATCCGCTCCTATATGACCTGGACCTTCTCTGTCATGGCCTGGACCATCTCCGGTCCCACAAGAGCTTCTAAGATTTCTTCTTTTCCGATAAGAAAAATCTGGTCACATCCCATGGATGAACCACTTTCTTTGCCTAATATAGTCAATCCCGACATGGATGATACGAACTCATACTAAGGACGACGTCGCAAGGCCTCGACGCTACTACCAAGAGATCCAACCGTTACTCTCGCCTCCAAGGGTTGAGTCACACTGTCGGCATCAGTGTGTGCTAACTGGGTCTCCTCCAGTAGGTATCTCTCAAGTGAGGGTCAATTAAACAGTCTAAACCGGAACCTCTTAGTAAAAACACAAGAGAGGACAGGAAAGTAAATTCCACAAGAAAAGGAGTCTTTTATTGCTGCAGCTCAAGTTTAAAGACACAGAGCATCTACAAACATTCATCAACAATACTAGAAGCAACATGAACAAAAGTCTCCAGGTCTGGAGCTAGTCCCTCTCCTATCCATCTGCTCCCGTAGATCCATGGTCATAGGAATCAGCTGCCTGAAGTTGAGCTCTCCCATGTCCTCCTGTCCCCTGCGGTCGGGGTGGACCTCCTGGTGGTGGTGGTGGCAACACCTCGAAGCGTCGTCCACCTCCAGCTGCACGGCCAGCTCCCCTGCCATGGCCGCCTACTCCTTGTGGCCTGCCCTGATCGAACCTCTGCCTCTGCCTGGGGGGTTCTTCGTTCATCTGATGGTCCTCCGTATGGCGGGTCGGACAGTCACGAGCCATGTGACCAACCCCGCCACAGGAGTATCACTATCCGATCATAGTAAGTCATTGTCCACCCCGAGTGCCTCGCAAAAATGATCCTGTGTCACGCAGTCGACCACCAGTAGGTCTATTCCTCTTGGACCCCTGCGTCATCTGTCTACTGCCCGCTGCAGAAGACTCTGCCGCATGCCGGCTAGTGGTGGGTCCTGCTGTTGGAGACTGCTCAGCAAGGAAACTCTCCACTAAGAGGGCTCGCTCCAACACCCCTTCCTGTGTCGGAATGTTGAGGGAGATCATCGAAGCCCTGATCTCGTGCCTCAGTCCCTGCTCGAAGGTCCGGGCCCGGAAGAACGGCTCCCATACCATATCTGTGGAGTAGCGTGAGAGATCAGTAAACCTCGCCGCCCACTGGGCTACTGTCATGCTGCCCTGTCGCAGCTATAGTTGCTCCTGAATGTGCACCGCTCAGAGGGTGGCTGGGACGAACTCTGAGAGAAAAGGATCTCAAAGTCCGTCCAAAGGAGTGATGCCTAGTCGTGCACCTGAAGCATCAAGCCCCACCATCGTCCTGCTGCTGCGTGCAGTAGGCTCGCCGCGAGGATCACCATTAGGTCTGCTGGTGTCCTCATTAGCCGGAAAAATCACACCACTGCCTCCAGCCAGCCCTCGGCTGCCTGGGGGTCCGTCTCCCCACGACACCTGGGTGGTCATTGGTGCTGAAACTCGTGCAGTGCGCTGAGGCGACATGCATCGTCAGCGGCTGGTGCTGGAAGAATCGGGGGCTCGGCGGGTAAAGGTACCGCCGGTGCCCCTGCTGTCAACGTGCCCTGTACCGAGGCCTCGTCACTCGGTGGGCTATAGTCATGCTCTATTCTCGGAACCCTAGCTGGCTACCATCGTGGGGCCATCCTGAAAAGAAACAGGTGCGCCACGGTCAGAACTGTATACCTGGTTAGCTGACAGAAGTAATCACAAAGAAAACTTGAAACACACATGCAATCAATGTTTTCGTGCATTAAGTCGGAAATCAAAAGTCAGGGTCCTGGTGTACGGATACGTCGGCCGCCGCACCAACACTGGACTCCCTGGACTGATAACCACACCCAATACGCTAAACACTATTGCTTCACATATAAGAGATATTAGATTCTGCGGTAGAACCGACCACCTCTGATACCAATTTTCACGACCCACCCTCGGGGCCCGTGCCGTGACTACCCCAAGCCCGCCTTCAAAGGCCAGGGGCTGGCCACTAGCACCAAGGCGTAAATCCCGATAAATAGGGAAGACATTGCCTTTATAAAGTAAACAAGAACCACAGAGTAAACAAGTGGAAAAGTAAACCCTATGTAAACACTGTAACAAGCTGTGCTGAAAGTAAAAAGGGGCCTGAAATACAATCCCAACTGTAAAGTACAACTAAAAGGGTAAAACAGCAACTGAAAAGAAAAGCTGCAATGCCGAGCTGTCCTCTGGAAGTCCCACCTGAAGGGTAGGTACAGTTAGCCTCCACTGCTCCTCGGGTCTACCTGACTGCTCCGAGTACGTCCTGCCCAGTGGTCCACCTCTAGGTACCGTCCTGCTCCGCAAGCCTCCACCACGATCAGCGCTGTTCGTCGTCTGCAACCAACACAACGTAGTGCGGGCATAACCCGTGAAGGGGTGAGTATAAGCTACTCAGTAGGGACCTCGAGACCCCCGAAAGTCTCCCGAAATCCACAAAGGATAAACCACAAAGGAAAGATGAAATCACGAAGTAACAACCGACACTGCTTAGGTATATGCCCATACAAATACCTATGTTATCAATTCCTGATTGCCTCCAACATCCGAGCCCAAGCTCAACGCAATCCACACAGGAAAGCAAAACATAAATCCGCACAGGATAGCACAACACAATCCACACAGGAAAGTAAAACAAGATTCATCTCACACAGGTGATTCTTCATTTGACGTTAGAGATGATCAGATGTAGCCACTGATTCATCTAAGCCGTCGGACCCACAAAGGATCTGTAGGTACTAACCCTCGCAATGACCCACACAGGATCGAACATGAAGTTGAACCCAAAGCTATTGGGAAACTCCTTCTCCATCAAGTACAGTGGTTATGCCGCTAAAACCAAGCGCTTCCCTCTTACCTTGGACTGCTGTAGTACTCCACCTATCGGGTATTGTGGGCCTGCTACTACAACCAAGCGCTCCCCCGTACCGCTACAACCAAGTGCTCCTCCGCCGTGGGTCTGCCGCTACAACCAAGAGCTCACATGTGCTGCTACAACCAAGCACACCTCTATTGTGGGTCTACCGCTAAAACCAAGCGGTCCCCTGTGCCGCTACAACCAAGCGCACCTCTGTCGTGGGTCTGCCTCTACAACCAAGCGCTCCCCTGTGCCTCTACAAGCAAGCACACCTCTGTCGTGGGTCTTCCGCTATAACCAAGCGCTCCTCTATGCCGCTACAACCAAGCGCACATCTTTCGTTCGATCAGCAGTCGTCATGTCTCAACTGGCTCTAGGGTTTCCACACACAGCATGCTCATTCCGGGAGGGTCCACTCAACGAGCTAAGAGGTCGTTGCATCAACTGACATGTATTCCGGAGTTGATGAATCCCAAGATGCACTGCAGTAGTCACTGCCAAAAATATGGAGGATTCCCGAACTATTTTCATCATCGTCGCAGTCGAATCCACTGAGGATCTCTGTATAGTCGTCGTCGTCGAAGCCGCAGCTAGCACTAGGGTCCCCGCACACAGCAAGCACGTTCAGGAGGGTCCACTCCAAGAGCCGAGAGGCTGATACATCAACTGACACAAAGACCAGAGTTGATATATCCAAAAGTTCTGTATCGTCAACAGGAACACAACGTCGCAGACGGCGCGTCAATCAGACGCCCGGTCTGAGATTTATTGGCTTTTTCGTCCTAGGGGCCCGATTGGTTTTTAAAGAAAAAACAACCCGACCGTACTCCACCTGCGTCCAAAACTCAGGCGGAGTATGCCAAAAGATCCATCTCACTTAGAGGAACTCAACGAAGTCGACGACACGTCAATCGGACGTCTGAAGCTCAAGATATGAGTGTTTCCGCTCCGAGGGCCCGGTTGGTTTCGTGTACGAACCAACCCGGCCAAACCCAAAGTATTCCGAAAACTTGAGTGCAGTATACCGAAATGATTTTCTCGATCCAAGGATTGTGTAGCCACTGAAGTCGCGTCGTTCGGAGGCCCGTAGCTCAAGTTACGGGCAAAAGACCGAATCGGTCCGAAGACGGGGGGTCTGGGCCCGGGCCGACCCGGTTGGACCCGGTCCAGCCCGACCAGGGCGCGGCCCGGCTCGGCTCGGCCGAGCAACGTGGGGGGTACGCTGCCCCCGCGTGACAACCCCGCGGCCCCCGCGGGTCCGCTGGCGCCGCCGCCGCCGCGGCTTCAGCCCCGGCGGCCTTGTCCAGCGGTGCGCCGAGGCGCCGCCGCCCCCGGCTGCCGGCAACGCCGATGGCTTCTGCGGGCCACCGGAGTCGCTCCGATGGTCCGATTCCATTCTCGTCTGTGCCGTTGCTCCTCCCGGGACCCGTTCTTCACTGCGGAATCATCAAATTTCCTTTGCGGCGCGTTCCGTCATCGCCCGTCAAATCCGCACAACAACGAAGAACGGCGGAGGGTTGTCGGGCCGTGTTCGTTTGGCCCGCACCCTCTGCGTTAGGCGATAATAGTTGGGAGGCTTAATCGAAACATAGAAAACATAACCAAAAACAATTTTAATAAATTAAAATTGTTCTTCTGAGCCAGGTTCTTTAGCATAAAAGAAACATTGACGGGAAATAAAGATTGTTCTCAAATAAAAACCCCAACCTCGTCAAGTGTCGCACGCACGTTCTTCGCGGAATTGATCGCTGCGGAAGGAGGCGATCATCGCGTCGCGGAAGGCGTCCTGTCGTCGCGGAAGGGCGTCACGTTGTCGCGGAATACGGTGCGCGTCGACGAACTCCGAGGTTCAAGAACATATAGATATAATTAATAATAATTTAATCCATATTGTTGTTTTAACCCACAAAGAAATTTAAAGAACCGCAATCTCTCACCTCAACGGATGATCAAAGATTTTGTTGCGGATTCAGGAACGTCGCTGAAGAACGTCGCGGGAGAGGAAACATTTGCGTTGCGGCACACGGCGTCGCGTCGTCGATTTCCGCGGGTTCGGAGTTCTTCATCGGAGGTCGGCGTTCTTCGCGTTCTTTGCGTTCTTCGCGTTCTTCGCAAAGGAGGATGAAGAATTCTTGGTTTCTGTCAAATCCTCTCAATGAACATTTTTCCAAAAGTCGTGCGTTGGTCTTATTTTATTATTATGCCAACAAACTAAAAAGAGATAAGTAACGACCCATTAATTCGTAGAATTAATTCAACGAAATAAACCGCCCAATTAATTGGTGTGTTAAGAAATTAAGAAAACACGTCAGTTGACATTCATAATGACGGGTTTTCGCGGGTGCGTTACTTAGTGGAAAAGAAACTGTGGGGCTCGTGTGGGCCCCACCTCACAAATATCCTACCAAGAGGGTAGGATATTTTTGGATAGCCCCCTATCCGTAACAACTCCGATTAAGCAGCTTTAAGTGGATTCAAGTGGCTTTCAAGTGGCTTAAGTGAAATAAAATAAAGTTTGTCGTACAAATTATTTTATTTATTAACTTTAAGCCCAAAAATTAAAAACCACATTCGAGAAAACGCAACTCCAGAAGAGGCGTTTCTAAGAAAATATCGGTGCTGTGATTCCATCGGTGCCCTCAGAATTCGATTCCGAGCACCGGTTCAAAAATTAGAAAACCCCGCTCTTTCGTTCACTGAACATACCCGAGCCAAACTTCAGAAAAATATTCCGGGCACACCGGGCCTTGGAATCAGGTGTCGTTAGAATCTTCGTTCTTGTAAAAATCCAAAGAAAATTATGGAAAATAAATTCCATGAAATTTATGGGTCATTACATTACACCATTGTGATCCTCATGACAAAAACACTCAGGTTATGATATTCAATTTCCCAAATCATACACGCAGTGAAAAAGTCACCTTTAACCATATAACACATGAATGGTGATCCATGTTCCCAATCCATGAACAAGAATTACATATCAACATTGTTCTAAAAACATCCGCATCAATTTCTGGGTTGTAATGCTATTGATGATTCATTATTCCAACACTGTTTACATAAGATACATCTGATACACGATTCAATAATAATAATAATAATAATATTTTTATTATTAGTGGGAATTTTGTTGACATGAGGCACAAGTCCTAAAATGGTATCCAGAATTGGTTTTAATATGATCATCTCATTTCCAGGGGAGAGTTTCTACTGACGGTTCATGAATATGACGTTGTACAAAAAATTTACGGGCGAATTATATTTTGATAACCATAATAATAATAATAATAATAATGATAATAATAATAATAATAATAATAATATATTTATTTAAACCTTGTATTTGAAATTGGAGGTATACACACCAGGCCCCTACCCTTCCCCACAACACTATATTTCCTTCAACCTCCCCACTTATTAATTTATTCTTCTTTACATTATCATTTTTAATAATGTGATGTCTCCCTAGTTCCCCCAACCTTTTATTTACTATGTGAACCCCAGCCATTCACACCACCTAGCTCTTCTTTACACAATATTATTATTGTAATAATAATAATATCATTATCACTATTTATTTTATTCAATTATCGTAACTGTCAAAACATATTATTATTATCAATAATAATAATATTAATTCCACTATGTTGACAAGACATACCACCTCATCAGATATTCGAGATGGGTCACCACCACATTCATGTCGAGCATCCTCCTCCTTGAGACCCCACTCACATATTCTACTTAAAACCAATCTCATCGCACCACATGTCTGCATCATGCTCCAATAAGGAAAAAGAGGATAAAAAATTCAATCTTGAACTACCTCTGATCAACCATCATTCTCATCTCACCCCAATAATGAACCCACATTAATTGTACCGATATGATCCATTCAAAAAAACATCAAAATTCTCCTTTATTAATCTATCCACATCCCACTTATTTTCATGCCAGTTGAGCTACTTCCCCGAATCTGGATGTTTGACCATTCTCGAACCCACCCTGGCAATCTCAAATCATGATACCATTGTCCAACAATGAAAAACAAAAAGAACGCTGGGGTAATAAAGCCAATGAAAATGGTGGTAAAAAGTTTTGGCCAAAATTTATTTTCCAGCGATTTCATATCATGGAAACTGAGGTGAGGAACATGTCATGGAAAATAAATAAATGGTAGAAATAATTTTTTTCAATACACAAGCTCTTATAAAGGTTCATTTTAACATAGATCAAGGAATTTTTATTGATCATTCTCAATTATTTATTAAGAAGGGTTGGAAAGCAAAATCAATGAGTGTAACCATGATTGTGGATAAGTTGTTGATGAATAATGCATCTTCTAGTGATGAAGACGATCCATGTAACACCCCGAGATTTTATAAAGAATATTCTTTTAATTTCGTTGATGTCTTGTGTTGTACGCTACACCAAAGGGAGATTTCACTACACGCAACCCTGACTTGGCTTGCATTACATGCAATCACGACCTTCCACGATAGCGTGTGTTGTACGCAATACCGAGTTTCGCTAAACAAGGATATGTTATATAAACAATCCGTTATGAATAGTAATACCCACTTTTTAAAATTTTATAAATTTTATCTTTCAAAATGGACTTTATTTTTGGATTCAGAATATCGATATTATCCTAGGGTGAATTTTTGGTATTTTTTTTTGAAAACTTTCAATTTTTGATGAATAGTGAAAACACTGAGTTACTATTCAAAAAAACTGACTTTTTATTTAAATAATTATTTATTTTATTTAAATTTATTATAGGTCAGAATTGATACATAATACTTATATAAGTTCAATTTAAGTCATTAGATTCATTTTATAATAATTTTAGATATATAAAAAGTTTATTGAACTTCTCACCGTCTTTTACCCACCTCTTAGGAGAATTTGCAAATTCACATAAAACATAATTTTACCGCATCTGGGAGTGGAATTTCGAAAATCTGAGAGACATGGATAATATCAAGGACTAAAATGTGGTTCAATGAGATTAAAATAATTTTTGGTGAATGGTAACTTTTCACTTTTTTTACCACGGTTAAAAGAAAATAGGGTAATTAAGGGTAAAAATGTTATTATTATTACACTAACACATGTCCTAATTCTATTGGATAAGTTTAATTCGACCGAAAAAAACCTTAGGAATAAAATATGACCATTTAGGCCTACTTGGATTAGATTAGGACATTTATTATTAATTTATTTAAAGAAGGGTTAAAATAGTTAAAATCAAAGTTTAATTACTAAATCATTTTTAATATAGGGTAATACATAAGATAAATTCGACTATAAATATTCATTATAAAGATAAAAATATTTAATAAATAATTGTATTTTATTTATAATTTTTAGACATTAAATAAGTTAATTTATTTATGACACAATTATGATGCATTAATTATCTTATTAATGAAATATTGACATAATTGATGTTATAAATACCCAAAATAAATGTAATTTGAGACTTTTTATGAATTAAAATAATTTTATAGGTTAATATGACATGTTAGTATTGATTTAGTTAACTTTTTTCGAACTAATAATTCTGTTATGATTTTCAAACAAAATCAATGACCAAATAGTGTCAAAATTAACATAAAATAGTTTTTAAAACAAATATTATATTATGAATTGTGATTTTATTCCTAAAAATATACGTTTCAGACATATGACTTAGATAAGGGTATATATATCAATAATAAACAACTTGGGGTTATTTTGGCTTGTTATAGTAAGTTTATTAACCTTATAGTGTGAGAAAACATGAAGACACGGTAAAAGAAAAATTATTTAGCTTAATGTTAATTCTAAATGATAAGGTTAAAATAGAAACCAAAACTTTTCTAAATTTTATTGTATGAGATGACATAGACTCATACCCAACTTAGCTTCTAAATAACTCAATTTAGAGCTATGAAAAACCGAATATGACTTTATATTAAAATAATAGTTTTTGTTATTCCAAAGGTGCCCCTCTTCTCCCTTATAAAAGGGAACCTCCTCCCTCTCTTCCTCACACCACTTTGAGCCTTGAAGAACGGACACACCCTGAAAAATTCTATTCTACACTTCCCTAGAAACATCCTAGAGGTCCTGGTCTTCTTTAAAGACCAATTTTAGTGCCCTAAGAGGATGTGTCAAAGAGGCGCTTCAAAGAAGAGGTAATGTCCGTTACCGATTCTTTCAACATTATTTCTTCTTCCACTTCTTCTTTAGTTGTTTCATTATGAAGTAATAACATCAATATCACTCATATACTGATATGTTATTATAAAAGTATGAAAAAACCCATATTTCATCATCTATCCATCCTACGGAAAACGAAATCACCGCGCGTGTGTACGTACAGAATACAGTCTCCACGCCGTGGTGTAATCTATTTTCTACCACCACCTTACCTGGATGGGTATAATGGTGAAAGTAATGAATATATATGATTATTGTAAATTGATTTTAATTCTGTAATATTATACATACACTTTAATACAATTCCACAATCATGGGAATGATATCATCGCTCGTGCGTACGTACGGACTACTGTCTCCACGACACGATGAGATTCACTCTCCATGTTAACCATTCAAAAATGATTATAAAGTATATATAATAAGTAATAATGAAATATATGACATAATAATTCTACTTGATTTATGTATATATATATATATTTATTTCATATACTTAATTCCATTCAATTAAATAAGGAAACGAAAACAGTGTTCATGCATACGTACGGCCTACCGTCTCCATGAACAGTGTATTTCTTTCCATTTATCTATCTATTATATATATGTATATTCTGAATATATATTATATATAAATCATGTTTTACATTATGGATGTAAGTAATCATGATCTAAGTAATAATATGAATAATTAAAAGTTGAAACAGAAACGACAAATGAAATGATTTTACCCAAAACACTACTTTAACATGAATTTACAAAAGAACGGGTAATATAAAGCCATCATTTAACCATATATGATATAATAACAATGAAAATGATTCTATAATAAGTCAATGACATTATTTAAATCATTATACAGGAGGTTTGGATACGTACGAAGCATATCAGACCTAAGGTAAGGGAAAATCTCACAAATCACATTTTTATCCGAGATTGTTTATACTTCAAGATTTAATGGGGAATATTTATCATCCACATCCATGTTTCCTCAATATTTAATATTTATATCCTTATACAATTTCTTAAATCCAATTTTACCCTTCTGTGAGTCTTTAGTAAAAGATATGAAAAGAATCTTTTGTCGTTTTTTGTATGAGGTACTTTTTGACTTTTCTGACATAAGTACGAGAAGAATGTTTTTTTAACGTATATGGCGTGAAAGGATTTTTATAGTTTTATAAATCCTTATTTTCATGATGATTCCTACAAAATATTTCATGACTATTTTCAACAAAATCCTTTTCTTTTAAAATTGCAAGACATTTTTTGAAAAGAAAATGATTTTGAAGAAAAAAGGATATTTTCCTCAAGAATTCAGTTCAAGTGTTTTATCAAAACCATTTTTCATCTAAGATGACAATATTTAATATGTGTATGTTTCAAGTATCATGTCTCTTTTATTTACATGGTTTCACTTTTCTTATTATGAAATGATATCCAATTTTTTTGTATGGATTATGTTATGATGGAATGATGTTTATGAAACCCATTTTATTCTTGGGTTATGATGAATGATTTATGTTTATATTGTGGAACATGAAAGAATGATTTCAGTATGAGATGGGTGGGACCTATATCTCCATCCAATGCATTGGGTAAAGATTTATATCTCAAGAGATAGACATGGCTGGAATGGTAAGTAAATCCGGTTCAGTGTTACAGGACTGAAATGAGGATTGAACTCGATTCAGAAAGGGACTTTGTCCACTAAGATGGTCTTGGCAGCAATGCCTTGGGTACTATGGAAATCATAACTTGTGGTTAATGGTTGAAACAATTACATGTTTTATTACCATGATATTTTATCATGATTGAGGTTCCCTTATGATATATTCCTTACGTACTTCCACGATTCATGTCTTTTATCAAGATTTTGATGTTTAGATTTTATGTTCAAGTTTTTGCATTCAAATGTTTATGGATTGTTTTATGTTTTCTATGTTCACCCTTACTGGGAATTTGAGCTCACCTGTTTTATGTTCTCTTTTCCCCAAGATATAAATAATGGTTTTATGTAAGAAAAAAAGGGATGATCTTTATAGGAGATGTTGAAGATCTTTCACCACGATTAGAAGATTATATTCTATGTTTCCAAAGACACTAAACAATTACGGTCCTTGTGTGTCTGTTTTTGTTATGTACCAAGTATTCTGCAAAAGTAATGTAATGTCCATGTACATCAAGATCTGGGTCTCTATAGTTGGTATCTGAGGAATGGTTTAGTCAACCTTTGGAAACTAGGATGCGAAAACGTTAGTGAGATCCCTAGAGATATTTCTAAGGTATGTCTAGGGATGTATCTAAGGATAAGTATACGTATAGGATATAGTCCTAGAACTCTGGTAATGATCTTATAATTTAACCTAAGATGTTAGATATTGAAGGTACTCCCCCTTTATTATGTTGTTTTCCCTAGCATGATTTTTTCCTCTCACACTATTCTTTTTGGGTTTTAGACGATGGATGGAACCTGAATGAACTGTGTTGATCAATGTAATGGACAATGCAATGATTGTCCTCCCGAACAACCAAATGTTATGGGAGATGGAGTGAAAAATATTATTTCTATACTTACACAAGCTATGAATCATTATGGACTTCCAAATGAGCAGAGAAGGGAACAATATTCTATTGAGTCCTTCATGAGGCAACATCCACCTTCTTTTAGTGGGTCTTCTGATCCACTTGTTGCTGAACAATGGATCAGTACCACTGAAAATATATTTTCAGTTCTTCAATGTTCTGAACATGATAAAGTCATCTTAGCAGTATATAGTTTGGAAGGTGAAGCTTATCAATGGTTGAATCTTATCTAGAATAAGAGGCCAAGAGATTAAATTGAGTCCATGGAATGGGACGAGTTCAAGAACTTAGTTTTCAATAAGTAGTTCCCTCGTATTCTTCGAACAAAGATGGAGAAGGAGTCTCTTGAACTAAAGTAAAAGGATGATGAATCTGTTGGTATATACGAAGCGAATTTTACAAGACTTGCAAGGTTTGCATCTGGCATTATCATCCAACCTGAAAGTAAAGTTGATCAATTTTTCAGTGGCTTAAAACCAAGTCTTCGAAGGGCATTATCTATAAGTGACTTCAGTAGCTATGAAGAAATTGTACGTTGTGCTATCAAGGTAGAAATAGAAGTTGGTGTTACATATCCATCTCATGGTTTTGACAAGAAACAAAAGATGGAGTTCAAGGAGAAATCTCAGAATAATGGTGAAAAGAAGATGAATGTTTCCTTATGCACAAAGTGTGGAAAGAAGCATGGTGGAGATTGTCTTAAAGGGACTAGAAAATGTTTTAAGTGTGGAAAAGAAGGTCATCGAGCAGCTGAGTGTCGAAGTAACGGAAAAAAGGTTTCTAATGATGTGAATAAAGAAAACACTACAGATAACGCACCACCAACACTTCAATGCTTCAAGTGCAAGGAAATGGGGCATTATGCTAATAAATGCCCTAATCCAAGGGTTAGTGATGATCGACATGAGCAACCGCTTAAGGCAAAGGATAAAGGGAAGTCACATGTGATCACTATTGGCGATGTTGAATATGACAACGATGTGGTGGAATGATTAAGTGTTTATGTAGTGGGATTCCAAAATAATGTTGTATATAGTATCGTGGGATATTAGAATTTTTATGTATTGGTATATTGTGGTTTTCAATAATTTTATGGTACCTGTAACCATGGAAAGTGACTGAGATATTTTTGGAAAGAAGATGATATGCTCTTAATGAAGGGATAAGGATAAAATGAAATGTTTGACAGTATTCATGAGCTCATGTCTGATATAAGGAAATAGTTATAAGATGGTTTGAGTATATAGAATTTTGGGGTTTTGGTATGTGGAAAGAGTTAACTTTTGACAGCACTCATGTTTTCACTAAGATTCAATGGGTATTCATTTTTCAAGAGAATACATGATTAAGGCCTTCGAATGTTTGGAATGTGACCAACAAGACATATCTTATGATATATGGGGATCAACGATGGTATTAACATGCTTCTTATATGAAATCTCTGGTAATCGTTTTCACAATAATATGAGAATGGACTGCAATATTATGGATAAGCCTTAAGATTGGAATGGATTATGTTGGACATAAGTTAATATTTTATTTTTTAGAAAAAAAAGACAACCTGCAGAACGAGTGAAAACCCGTCACGTCAGACAAGGCTGTGGGAATTGAACCCACAACCGAAGTGGGAATGACCTTTATCGCATACCACTGGCCTACAGGAAGTCCCTGGTTAGTAGAAACTAGTTTTATTTTATTAATTGGTATGATATACGAAGTATAAGTTCATTTTTGGAATCGTATAAGATTAACTTCACCCATAGATGGATTTATGTATATTTGATAATTTTTGCTAACCTTTTGTTCGAAACAGATGGGATGACCCATCATTCTATCACATGATCTGTTAAAACTTCTCTAATAACAAATTCAACTTCATTTCTTTAAGAGATGAAGTGGAAATTGTTCAAAGCACGAACAACAGTGAGATTGTACCAAAATCAAGCAAGTATTTCATATAATTCAAAATTTTCATCTTTAGGGAAATGATATTGAAAGCCAAAAATGTTGTACCAGTGATCTTATATCCAATGAATCAGATGGTACCTTAGATCATCCCAAATCTATGGATTTTTGATTTTTGGATTTTTCATAGCCATGTTTTCTACCACTCTCCATTAGAACTTGATGGTTAGATTTTTCTTCCATATCCATATTTTCACCTATGTTCTCTTATATGGAAACCCGGTGATGAGTTACATTGGGTAATTGTTACATTTCATACATTAGTTTTTAAAATCATGTTTTAGTATTCCTTTGTATGATGTTGGTTTTTATGAATAGTAAACGATTTATAACCTCGACGAATTTCGAGGGAAAAATTCATTTTAAGTGGGGTAGAATGTAACACCCTGAGATTTTATAAAGAATATTCCTTTAATTTCATTGATGTCTTGTGTTGTACGCTACAACAAAGGAAGATTTCACTTCACGCAACCCTGACTTAGCTTGCATTACATGCAATCACGACCTTCCACGATAGTGTGTGTTGTACGCAATACCGAGTTTCACTAAACAACGATATGTTATATAATGTAGCCATTATGAATAGTAATACCCACTTTTTGAAATTTTATAAATTTTATCTTTCAAAATGGACTTCATTTTTGGATTTCGAATATCGAAATTAGCCTAGGGTGAATTTTTGGTATTTTTCTGAAAACTTTCAATTTTTGATGAATAGTGAAAACACTGGGTTACTGTTCAAAAAACCTGACTTTTTATTTAAATAATTATTTATTTTATTTAAATTTATTTTAGGTCAAAATTGATACATAATACCTATATAAGTTCAATTTAAGTCATTGGAGTCATTTTATAATAATTTTAGATATATAAAAATTTTATTGAACTTTTCACCATCTTTTACCCACCTCCTAGGAGAATTTGAAAATTCACATAAAACATAATTTTACTACTTCGGTGAGTGGAATTTAAAAAATCTGAGAGACACGGTTAATATCAAGGACTAAAATGTGGTTCAATGAGATTAAAATAATTTTTGGTGAATAGTAACGTTTTACTTTTTTAACCACAGTTAAAAGTAAATATGGTAATTAATGGTAAAAATGATATTATTATTACACTAACACATGTCCTAATTCTATTGGTTAAGTGTAATTCGACCAAAAACAACCTTAGGAATAAAATATGACAATTTAGGCCCACTTTGATTAGATTAGGACATTTATTATTAATTTATTTAAAGAAGGGTTAAAATAGTTAAAATCAAAGATTAATAACTAAATCATTTTTAATATAGGGTTATACATAAGACAAATTAGACTATAAATATTAATTAGAAATATAAAAATATTTCATACATAATGGTATTTTATTTATAATTTTTAGACATTAAATAATTTAATTTATTTATGACACAATGATGATGCAGTAATTATGTTATTAATGAAATATTGACATAATTGATGTTATAAATACCCAAATAAATGTAATTTGAGACTTTTTATGAATTCCACTAATTTTAAATGTTAATATGACATGTTATTATTGACTTAGTTATCTTTTTTCGAACTAATCATTCATTTATGATTTTCACAAAAATCAATTACCAAATAGTGTCAAAATTGACATAAAATAGTTTTTAAAACAAATATTATATTATAAATTGTTATTTTATTCCTAAAAATCTAAGGTTTGGAAAAATGACTTAGATAAGGTTATATATATTAATAATAAACAACTTGGGGTTTTTTGACTTGTTATAGTAAGTTTATTAACATTATAGTGTAAGAAAACAAGAAGACACGGTAAAAGAAAAATTATTTAACATAATGTTAAATCTAAATGATAAGGCTAAAATAGAAACCTAAACATGTCTAAATTCTATTGGATGAGAGGACTTCGACCAATCCCCACCTTAGCTTTGAAATAAATCAATTTGGAGCTATTAAAAATTGAATATGACTTTATATTAAAATAATATATTTAGTTATTCCAAAGGTACCCCTCTCCTCCCTTATAAAAGTGAACCTCCTCCCTCTCTTCCTCACACCAATTTGAGCCTTCAATCTCGGAAAACCCATGAAATATTCTCTTCTCCACTTCCCTAGAAAAATCCTAGAGGTCCTGGTCTTCTTCAAAGACCAATTTTAGTGCCCTAAGAGGAGGTCACAAAGATGCGCTTCAAAGAAGAGGTAATGTCCGTTGCCAATTCTTTCAACTTTATTTCTTCTTCCACTTATTCTTCTTTAGTTGTTTCATTATAAAGTAATAACATCAGTATCACTCATATTCTGATATGTTATTATATGTATGAAAAAATTATATTTCACCATCTATCCATCCTTGTTGACGCTCCTTTCGTCACAGAATCTAAAGATTGGAAAATGGGAATATCTGAGCTTAAAATGGTTCGACCTTTGAAGAAAACATCAAAAATCGACAAAGGGATAAACAAAGAAAACTTTGCCCAAAGTACTCGCATGTTTCCTCACGGTCGCGCAATTGGACTTGCGTGACGCACCTTGGCGCACAAGTGACTTGCGTGACCTAATTGATAACCACCCGGTAACCGCCTGGGGTCTTCTCCTGCCTATAAATAGACCCTGTGGGACCCGCATTCGAGAGGATCTTTTTCCAGAAACTCGGATTGAAGCTCCCGACGCCCAAGTCTCTTCTCAAAGCTTCCGGAACACTTCTAAGGTAATTTCTTACCTAGAACAGAAGATCTAAATAGAGGGAGGAAGGCCTAAGTGTTGAAACTCATCAACACTTGCGCTCCGGAGTGGTCAGCCCTTAAGGGAAGTGGTCACACTTGCGCGCCGCCTTACTCCTTCGATAGAACTTGCGTGTCTCTTTTCTGAAAGAACCTCAAGAGGATTCTAAAGGCTTTAATAAAGAGTCACCCAAGTATTTCAATGATGGTTGAACATCGCGCAAGTACTCCACACATGTCGCGCAGATATACCTGTGCGACCAATACTTGCGCACCCACACAATACTTGCGCGTCTTCCAAGACTTGCGTGCCCCTTCCTTTTTGGGTGCCCATATTGCCCATTTTACCCCTCTTAAGCCATTACTCCTTTCCTATTTATGATTCAGTCTTCAAGACACTCTTCAAAGCCATTTATGGCATGATTTCTTGATTTTACTTCCTTATCTGAAAGGAATTCTGTGGAATATCTCTCAAAACCTAGTGATTTAAATATCTGTATGTCACTAAATATGGAGAGTTCATTCATTCAACCTCATCATTTACGATGAGAGAATCCTTAACCTAGGTCTCCTTTTCAAGAATAATCCCCAGTCATATGTCCTCTAATTTGGGCATCCTTCTTAGGAGTAAGCCCCAAACCTTAATCCTTAACCTGAGTATTCCTTTCAGGAATAAGTCCCAGTCATATTTTTGGGTCTCCTTTTCAGGAGTAATCCCCAAGTCCCCTAACCTAGGCCTCCTTTTTAGGAATACGTCCCAGTCATAAATTTTGGGCTTCTTTTTCAGGAGTAAGCCCCAAGTCCCTTAATTTCTCTTTAACCAGTCCTAATTTACGTTTGATCTGGGACTCCTTCTCAGGAGTAAAACCCAGTTATCAATCCTATCCTAATTTGGGTTTCCTTTTCAGGAATAATTCCCATGTTAGAGTATTCAAATCTCCATGAAGCACATATACCTTTATGGACCCTGTTCCTGGATTTTCTCCCTAAAGTAAATACTAACCTTCATTTATCTGGGCAATCATACATACATAATCCCCAAACCATTTCTTATGATTACATATTTCATGGCCTAATTTTCTATTTTATTACCAATACCTCTTGTTTCTCACACCGAGCATGACTCACGTGAGCTTAGAGGGTAAAAGTAATTATGAAATCCTACTTTGAGCCATCAATCATAAACATCATACTCCCTTATTCGAACTACGTGGGTTCTGATTCCTTTTCCAAAACAAAGGATATGTAGGTAGCCCATCTACGGGTTCGATCCCAACTCTGAAATAATTCATGTCCTTCTGAATGATAATAAACTTCAAGTGCCCCACTGAGTGGCTTTAAAACCAGCCTGGTCATTATAATGACCAAGAGACTTTTATATAAATGTTTTGAAGGATACCATTGACCAAGAATCTCTAAATAGATATATATGATTCTCTATTGATGAAGAACCTCAAATACAAATAAAAGATTCTCTAAATTTCTTACATATTTAATCATTGATTGTCAAAACTGAAGGAAAGATCATTTTATACTTGTTAATGTAATAAGGATTCACGAACATAACTTAAATCTATAAAGAGAGTCCCTGAATAGACAATAATTCCCCTCAAAAAGGTGTGATGAGTCCGACCTCCCATCCTCTCGACCAATGCAAATTCTTAATCCTCATCAGTTCACAAGCTAATGAGCACCTACCTTTGGAAAGTAGGTCCAAATGGATGTGGAATCATTGGATGTTTCCGGTTCTATGAATGAACCCGTTAAAAACCGATCGGAACGTTTGAATCTCCCATCCAGGAGGTCATCCCCGAATTCCGAGGGAAACAAATGGTGAATCCGACGTGAATCCTTAACCAAGTTAAAATGGTATTTTACCTATTTGTTAAGAACCTATTTAAAACTAAATAAGAGGGCTAACAAAAACAATCATTGACATGTGTGCTCATCCAAAGGATGATGTAGCTGAATTTATCATGATTACGTCTGTTATATCAAATATGCACTCTTTTCCAAGATATTCTGTATTTTCATAATGGTTGCTCTCAAAATCACACCTGTGAATACTGCTACTGCAAATACCACTGCTGCTATTCCTACTGGATCGTCATCCACTCTGAGGATGACATCACCTACTCAGCGTCTTCAACGCTGGGTATCAAATGCGCTGGTTAAGGAGTACCGTCAACACGGTACCATCCCAACTCTGGAGGCTTCCCGACAGGCCCTCCAAGTGAACAACTCACACTGGTCATCCGGACAACGATGACCAGTGATCAAGAGGCAGGCGGCGCTGACTACCGTCTCCAACCGTTTCGGGTCGTTATCCCCGGAACGCAATTTCTATTCGCTCCCTTACTCTGAGGAAGTAAATGAGCAGGTCCCTCGGGGACTTAATTCAAAAAGACTGGAGTCCTTCCCGAGGGATTCCATCAACAATCACCGCCAGAATCGTGCGGAAGTGCGCCCTCAACATGATGAGGGTACCGACTCCAGGCATTCGACTCAGGTTCCTCGAACCCAAGCAGGCAAGACGAACTGCCAGAGACGGAATCCGGTTAACAATGGGCAGGTTTTCATCCTTTCCATCTCTAGAGAAGTCCACCAACCTAACTTGGTGGCAAAAAACGAGCAGGCACACACACCTGTCCGTTTTAATTCGGCTGTCCAGCAGACTCATCTGGCAGCATCAAGCCAATCCTGCCAGGTAATTCTGGCGGAGTACTCTAGGCAGGAACATACACCTGCTTATACATCATCAGTTAGTCAGCAGGCTTGCCTGACTACATATTATGGATCTCGTCAACCGCGTTTGGTGAAGTGTAATTAGCATGCACATACACCTACTAGTACTAATCAAGCCTACCAACAGTCTCGCTTGGTAGCACACAGAGAAGTCAGTCGGAAAGCTCCGACGACAAACAGGAGGCAGACTCAACTCTCTGCCTCCACACTTGAGTACTGTCAGGATTCACTGACAGGAAAAGGAGGACAGGAGCAGGCACATACACCTACTCCAAGCCCGGAATGGACGTATATCCCCGTTCTGGCAGCTGAAGTCACCAAGCATATTTTGTCAATGGTGAAAGAGCAGAAGCAAATTTCTTTTCATATTCTGGATGCTTTCCAGGATATCATAATAGATTCAGTGTCATCTCAGGGAAAGACACATAAATCTATCCCTAGCAGTGGAGTGACACATCAACGATTCACTCTGGAACAGACACACACATCTGTTCCAGTCCTAGAGGGTTATGGGGCATACTCCCCCATATCATACGTACAACCAAGTTAGGCACATACACCTGATTTGAGTAGAGATCGTCAGCCTAACCTAACCATCTTTCCTGATCAGGCACATACACCTGCTCAGAGCAACCACATTCATCAACAAGTGGTTTCCAAAGTGAGTAAGAAGACATCTAAGAAAACGATCTGCCCAGCACAGTCAGGAGATCAAAGGCCAATCTGTAGCAAGGCCTTGCTCGATGCTGGAGTTCTTGAAACCCTCAGACATTTATCTGTTAGAATTCAAGATTCTACTCCCTCAGTTCCCAATAACGGGAACATTAATTCCGAAGGTCTTCAACAGACACTTCCTCATGAAGGCTTGCTTCGTGAAAATTCGGTCAATCTTGAAGTTTCGTCTTCATATGAGAGCCACAAGAACCCTCTGTGTGGTCAGAAGACCAAGGAGCAAGAGATCTCATCTTTTTCTGTAACCCATTATGGTGGTCCTCCCCATGATGATGAATTTTTCTGCGAAAGTCCTCTCCGCAGTAGTGATTCACATTGCCTGGAAAATACTCTAGTGGACAATGTAGTGCCGAGAAATCTCTCTTATCTTGAGGCACTTGCAAATGTGAAACCAGTCATGTCTGATGCTTTATCTCTAGCATGTGAAATAATTTCCCAATCAGAAGATATCTCAGGGTGTAGGTCATTCTCTGAACCATCCCTAAGTCAGGCATCTTCTAGTTTGATCAATGATCTCTCTACCAATATTGTTGAATCCGATGAAACAACAAGGAAACACCAACTCTGGTCAAAATAGGTAGAAGAATATTCATTTAATGATAAAGAGGAAATGCTGAACATGAGGAAAAAACTGGCAAAAAATGAGGTACCAGTCATGTTTTGGTCTTTGGCTGACTCCCGGTATGACGTTCCAAAGATGTTGATGGAAGATGGAATCCATGATATTCGTCTCAACATATGGAAAACACTTTGTCAATTGAAGAAGAAGGTATTATCTTATGATGAATATGAAAATCATCTTATGATAATAGAAGGGCTACAATGTCAGATTGATTTGGCATCTATATCAGTCTCTCGGTATCCGAAGGCTGAAAAGCAACAGAGAACCATTCAACGTTCATGCCTTGGTGCACTAAGAAAATTGTGTCAGTTAATTGCCAATGCTGCATCTGGTGTTCATATCAGAGGATGGGGTGTTCACGGAGCACTAAATTTCACAGTGCTTTCCAGTCAGCAAAGCCCGCCGAAAATGGTCTCATGCAATGTTATTGCCCATGGCCGGCCACCGACAATGGGCTTTGTTCGTAATCAAAAGCTTTCTCAAGAACAGGCTTCAACTAGTTCCTCTTAAAATCAAGCATATAGAGAACACGTTGTTGAATTTCTCCTACATCAAGCAGGCGATAATATTGCACAAGCCTCTTGTATAGAGCCAACACATCATCAAATGACAGAAGTTTTGGAAATCATCCAACGGTCTATTAAACCAGGTGATAAAAGTGGATACAAGTTAATGCATCCAACTAATTTCTGAACTAAGATTCGCAAGATCAAGAGAGATTTTAAGAAGGTCTCAGAGATAGCATGTCAAGAGCCACCCCAGCTTGTCAGACTGGGGACTCCTTTAACCCAACCCTCAGAGTCAACAAATGGGATTCGAGGAGTTGAGTGGAAGCAGCAGGAACATCCCCAGTTCACGATACTGGGGACTCTTTCAAATCTTCAATCCCTTTCTCAGAGAATATCAGTCTTTTCTCGATTGGGGAAGAATCCACAAGAGGAACGAAGATCCAAATTATCAGGAGATTCTCTCCAAATTATAGCTCGTCAAGAAGTTCCTAAAGGATTAAATCAACAAAATAAAATGTCTCATCAAAGATATGAAAGAAGACAATATCACATAAATGTTTATAGAAGGGATGCGATGCATTATGCATCAATCAATTTCATCAATTCCATTGTTGCTAATCCACCAGGGGAGACTCACTCAGGGGACTCAGATGAAGAGCATCCTGCTCAAGAAAATGTACGCGCCGATACAAATGAAGAAGGTGTGCGTACACGAAGTCAAAGGATTACTCAGAACCTAGGTAATCCACTTCCTTCTCTCCAAAAAGTATCCAACAAAGGGAGGGGAAAGAATCAGGTTACATATCCTTCCTCTGGAGAAGGTCAATCACTCTCATTAGAGAAAAGGTTTGCACAACAGGAGGAAGAAATGGAAGAATTAAGAAGGTTGAATACAGAACTACTTCAAAGTAGTCTTCTTCTTAAGAATGCTGAAGTCCGACAGCCGAAGGAATTTTTTGCAGCTACTGAGATGGATCAGGAATATCCTCCTTTATTAGTACACCCTCATAGGTCTAATCCTATGGGTCAAACACAACAACGGTTGACAGTGCTACCATCAGTTGCAGCACCAATCACCACATCTGTCCAAGCTCCATTCATTGCACCTACCCAAGACCAAATTCATCCTGATGTTTCTCAAAAGTTAATAACTACTATTGAGTCATTAACAACTCGGTTAGAAACTATGGAAGGGAAACAGGTGCAAGTTCAACCAGAAAAGAAAGTTTATCTTCAATGGGTAGATTCAATTTCTCCTCCATCCAGTTTTGGAAACCCTGTTTTCCATACTTTCAATGGATCAGGTGACCCTGAACAACATTTGACAAATTACATGTCTTGTTATGATTCTATGATGGGAACTCCAGAGCAGCAAGAAGCAGTGAAACTCATATGCTTCGTGCGAACCTTGCATGGACCAGCTTTTGTCTGGTATACAAGCTTGCAATCCCGGTCAATCATCGGATGGGAGGATCATCGCCAAAAATTCCTTCTTCAGTTTAGCTCAACATTGCCAAAAACGACAGTTTTCGATCTTACAAACTACAAGCAAAGGGAGAATGAAAGAGTCTCTGATTTAATTTCTTACTGGAAGGGATTAACATATTCCATGAGTTTAGCACTCCCTCAGGAAGAGCTATTTCCAATCCGTGTGGCAAATTTGCGTGATGAATTACGCATGCCATTGATCCCTGTGAAATACACAGGAGGGTTTCGAGACCTTACTTCAATCGCTCAGCAGATTGAAGATTCCCTTATACAGGATAAGGCTAAATCTTGTGTAATTCCATCAGCTCCAGGAAGGAGAATGGGTAAAGCAGAAACTGCTATAGTTATGTTTAAACAAGTACCTGTACCTATCTCTACTTTAAAAACTTCATCTTCTCAAAGAGCTCCGCCTCCTGAACGCCAACAACAAAGGCCGTTTCGTCCAATTAATCAAAGAGATCAACGACGAAAACAATTTGAGGATTTGAAGAGTAAAACATACTCTTTCCAAAATGAGCAAGTTCCTGGTTACTTCATTTCAGCTCTGGAAAATAATTTGGTTCAATTACCAGTGCCCAAGAGGCCAAACAAGGAAGGAGATGAAGACCGTCCCAATTATTGTCCCTTTCATCAAATGTTGGGGCATCCCATCCAGGAGTGTTTTGTCTTCAAAGACCTCCTGCAAAAGATGGTTGACTTGGGACAAGTCAAGTTGAAAGGTTCTTTGACTCAGGTAGCATATGTTACTGCTACAGTTCCAGAGGAGGAAGGTGAATGGCAAGAAGTCAAAAGCAGAAATGCACAGAAGTATGATGATTGGATGGTCAGAAAGACAATCAATTGGACTCATGCCATTTTGCGAACACAATTAAAGAAAGCAATTGTGTCTTCGGCCATGAATATTACAGTAAAACCCTCTTTGTCAGAGGGAAAGTCCTCAAAGAAACAACTTGATTCAAAGAAGGAAAAAGAATCAGAAGAAGATGAGTATGTGTCAAAGCCTAAATTGTCTTTTACTCTGGCAGACTTTATGCCATCTACTTCCAAGCCACGGGCACCGCCCCATCAAACGGAACAGCCAAAATAGGCTAGTCAGGCAGAGTCTTTATTAGACGAAGAGTTAATCGTCGGTTCTATTAATATGATTCAATTAACAGATCCGTATTCCAGTCGTAATTTCAATTTGGATGAGCCTGAATTCCCTGTATCAAATAAGGGAATCCGAGGAAGTTCCAGAGGTTCAGGTTACAGGGGAAGACGTGGATCTTTTCGAAGCCACTACTCCAATTCTACCCCTGCTAGCACTGTGTATGCAGCAGAAACTCATTGTAGAGCCCTTCAGCGAGCTCAAAAAAACAAGCAGGTTCTTCTGCTAATAGCCAACTTAGTCTTGGTACAGTTATTTTAGAAGACCGATTGAAGGTTCCATCTTCTTTATCTCAGCAAGTAAATGGATCTAATTGGTTTAATCTTCCAAAAACAAGGATATTTGCAACTTCTATCCCAATACAAGGTGCATAAGCTTCCAAAGCATCTGCTTCCAAGGTACCTGCTAAACCACATATTCCTGTTGGAAAACTCAGACCTCTTGATCAAAAGTATGATATATTGAAACACTTGGCCTAAGTACCAGCCAAGTTATCAATTTTGGATGCTTTCAATCTGTCAAAAGATCTTCGGGAAGAACTCATCGAAGCTTTGTCAAGTCCTCAGGAATTTGAAGCTGAAATTACTGCAGCTGAAGTCTGTCACAGAGAGAATAATCCTGCAGAATGACATGCAGTGATATCTTTTACTAATAAAAATGAAGATGATGTTGTGCATGGGAACATAAAACCTCTGTACTTATCTGGAAAAGTTAATGGTGTAGATATCTGAAGAGTTTTCATTGACAATGGTTCAGGAGTCAACCTCATGCCCATTCGTACACTTCGTCGATTGGGCCTCACAGAATCTGATTTATCTCCTTCTACCATGATGTTACAAGGATATGATAAAAATGAGCAAGAACCACTGGGCGAAGTTACACTAAGAACTCAGTTTGGAGATCTTGTATCCAATTCAGATTTCATGATTGTTGATCAAGACTCAGCTTTCAACGTCTTTCTTGGAAGACCCTGGCTACATCAGCATGCGGCTATCCCTTCATCATATCATCAATGTCTCAAATACTGTTTCAATGGTCAAGTTGGAACATTGTATGGTGATACGGCCCCGTTCAAGACATGTGAGTCTCAATACATTGAGGTAGAATTTTATCACATGAAGGGAAGAGAGAAATATACAATAAAGGAAATTACCAAAGTTAATGCTCTATATGGTTTGGAGAAGATTCCAATAAATCCATTTACACATGTGAGTATAGATTATGTGTTACCTATCAGTCAAATTGACCAAAGAGGCCCAAATCAAAATACTCTTATGGAAATATCCATAGTGTCAATTACGACAATCAAGCCAGACAACATGGGAGAAATTGGTAACCCACCAAACAGTGATGAAAACACAAGTAGTGACGTTTTCATTTCATCTGCTGAAATCCAACAGGTCTATACATCGCCAATCAGTCCAGAAGAAGTTATAGCAACATCAGAGGTGAATAATGATTTCAATTCTCATTCCATAATCTCCTCTTTATTTCCCAAAGAAGGCCCTTTATCATCAATAGGGTCGAAAATGGAAGCTTCTGCTTCAAAATGTGCAAATTTTGACATCTCATCTGATCATGAAAATTTCGTTTTGTCCTCTACTATGAAAGTAGAAACAGAAGAAATAGAACATGATGAAGGGGAAGAGGAAGGTCTTAGATATTCTCTTCCAGCATTTGAAGAGGGTATCTCTACCACTGTGGATGAACTTAGAGAAATAAATTTGGCTACAGAGAAAGATCCACACCCCACTTTAATTAGTGCGGCCATGACCCTTGAAGAGCAAGAGATGTATATTTCTTTTCTAAAGCAAAATAAAGATATTTTTTCTTGGAACTATACGGAAATTCCTGGGCTTGATCCTGATGTTGCTACTCACCATTTGGGTTTACCAAAAGAACATCGAGGATTTAAGCAAGCCGTGAGAAGAACACACCCAACTTATGCTTCCAAAATTGAAGCTGAAGTGGATAAGCTGATCAAAGATAAATTTGTCAGAGAAGTTCAATATCCCAATTGGTTGGCTAATATTTTCCCTGTAAAGAATAAGAACAGACATATTAGGGATTGCATCAATTTTATAGATCTTAATCGGTATTGTCCTAAAGATGATTTCCCAGTTCTGATTACAGAACTCTTAATTGATGCGACAGCTGGCTATGAAGTAATTTCCTTCATGGATGGATATTCCGGATATAATCTGATCCGAATGGCCCTAGAAGATGAGGAATCTACAGCCTTCAGAGCCCCTCAAGGTGTGTTTTGTTACCGGGTGAGGCCCTTTGGTTTAAAGAATACAGGTGCAACATATCAACGCGCCATGCATCGTATCTTCAAACCTTTCATAGGGAAGTTTGTTGAATGCTATGTAGACGATTTGGTGGTTAAATCCAAACAACGTTCTAATCACTTGGCTGATTTGGAAGTCATATTCCACAAGCTTCGACAACATAATTTGAAGATGAACCCCTTAAAATGTGCTTTTGGGGTAACCTTAGGAAAATTCCTCGCTCTGTTGTACGCCATCGTGGTATTGAAGTCGATCCTGAGAAGACCAAGTCAATCCTTGGTATCTCACCTCCTCAGAATTTGAAATAATTAAGAGGACTTTAAGGACACTTAGCCTATATTCAGCGTTTCATCGCCAATTTGGTAGGCAAAAGTTTACCATTTACCAAATTATTGAAAAAAGGAGTCACTTACCAGTGGACTGAAGAATGTCAAGAAGTGTTGGATGTTCTCAAGAAATACCTCTTGAGTCCACCAGTACTCATGCCACCTGTTGAAGGAAGACCACTTATCCTCTATGTGACAGCTCTAGCGCGATCATTGGGTGCCTTTCGTGCCCAAAAGAATGATGTTGGGAATGAAAATATCCTCTACTATCTCAGTAGAACTATGCTGGAAGAAGAAACCCGGTATTCAAGTATTGAGAAGTGCTTCCTGGAATTAATCTTTGCAGTTCAGAAACTGAGACACTACCTGCAACATCACGAGGTCCAATTGGTATCTCGCAATAATCCGCTCAAATTCATCCTTAGTCATCCAATGCTTACAGGACGTCTAGCAAGGTGGGCAGTTATTTTGCAGCAGTTCGACATTCAGTATGTATCTCAAAAGGCAATAAAGGGCCAAGCTCTGGCTGATTTCCTGGCTGAACATCCTTCAGTGGAAGACACGTCTTCAGATATTGAACTCCCTGATGAGGAAGTTTTCTCTATTCAAGAGGGCCCTCAAACATGGGAAATGTATTTTGATGGTGCTTCCAGAAGTCCAACAGGGAAGAAAATGGAAAAATCTAAATTCAACAAAGTTGGTTTAGGAATTGTGCTCATTTCTCTAGATAAGGCAGTGTTACCTTATTCCTTTTTATTGTGGGAAGGTGGTACCAATAATAAAGCTGAATACCAAGCTCTTATCACAGGCTTGGAGTTAGTGCTTCAAGCACAAGTGAATCACTTAAAGGTGGAAGGTGATTCAGACCTGGTAATCAAACAAGTCAATGTGGATTATGCCATCAGAAAAGAAGAATTAATCCCTTTGTATGATTATTTTAGAGAGTTAATGGCAATATTCCTTTCAGAACCGGCATTTTCTTATGTCCCAAGATCAAAAAATGATCAAGCTGATGCGCTGGCTAATATAGCCACAACTCTAGCATATCCAAATCAAGACGAGACAACCATCAGTATTGCCCACCGTCATGCAATTTCACCTTATGTTCAAGCAAGAATAGAGGAAATTAGTGAAATTAGTCCCATTCCTGAATCGTATGGTCATACTATAGGATGGATGTCACCTATCAGGGAATACCTTCAAAATGGAACACTTCCACCTGATAGAGCCAAGAAAGAACAAATCCGGTGACATGTGGTCAATTTTACTCTTTATGATAGCCCAAACCATCTAGAGAAAATTCTCTACAGACATGGTTTTGATGGAGTTCTCTTCAGATGCATTGATGGTGAAGAGACAATGGCTATCATGAAAGAAGTGCATGCAGGAGTCTGTGGTGCCGACCAGTCTGGACATAGATTGTCTGATCAAATTCGAAGGCTTGGATACTTTTGGCCTTAAATGATACAATATTGAGTTAATTTCACAAAGAAGTGTCATTCATGTCAAGTACATGCCAACTTCATTCATCAACCTCCAGAGTTGCTTCATACAGCTAAATACTCGTGGCCATTTGCCACATGGGGAATGGATGTGGTGGGACCTTACCCTTCAGCTACGGCCAAGAAGTTTAAGTACATTCTTACTGCTAATGATTTATTTTCCAAATGGGAAGAGGTAGTACCTCTCAAATAAGTCAGTTCTAAATGCATTGTTAGCTTCATCAAGTCTAACATCATTACTAGATTTGGTGTCCCTCATACCATATTGACAGACAATGACACCAACTTCTGTTCTTCTGAGGTGAAGAAATTGTATCAAGAATACAACATTAAATCCAACCATTCATCTCAGTATAATGCGGCGGCCAATGGCCAAATAGAAGCCTTTAACAAGACTCTTTCAAATATACTGCAAAAGATGGTGGATAAAGATAAGAGGTCATGGACTGATAAACTCTTTCATGCTTTATGGTCTTATCGGACCACCACCCGCAATGCAACGTGGTCAACTCCATATTCGTTGGTATATGGAACAGAAGCAGTCTTGCCAATTGAAGTTTAATTGCCCTCACTCAGAGTAGCCATTTGTGATCAGTTATCTATAGATGAGCAATCCCAAAAGCGATTGAATGAATTGGAATGGTTAGATGAGAAACTATTGTGCACTTTTCACCACTTGGAAATCTATCCGAATCGAATAGCACGAGCTTTTAACAAAAATGTTCGTCTTCGTTCATTCATTCAGGGAGAATTGGTATTAGTTCTCAGAACTCCAATGATACCAAGAAAGAAACCTCCCAATCTTGAGCCAAAATGGGAAGGAACTTATTCAATACATAGGGTCTACTCCAATGGAGCTTATTCATTAATCTCGATGGATGGAGAACTCATTACTACTCAAACTAATGCCAGATTTTTTAAGAAATATTTTGTATAAACTACAAAATATTCACAAGATGTCCCCTCAACATGGCACTAAACTATGCAGCACCAGTTCATCCTTGCTATATGACGTTAAACTATACAACAATGGTCCAGTATGACCTTAAACACCTCCTTGGTCCAGTATGACCTTAAACTATTCACAAGATGTCCCCGCAACATGACACTAAACTGTGCGGCACCAGTTCGTCCTTGCAATATGACGTTAAACTATACAGAAATGGTCCAGTATGACCTTAAACTCCTACTTGGTCTAGTATGACCTTAAACTATTCACAAGATGTCCCTGCAACATGACACTAAACTGTGCAGCACCAGTTCGTCCTTGCTAAATGACGTTAAACTATACATGAATGGTCCAGTATGACCTTAAACTCCTCCTTAGTCCAGTATGACCTTAAAATATTCACAACATGTCCCCGCAACATGACACTAAACTGTGCGGCACCAGTTCATCCTTGCTATATGACGTTAAACTATACAACAATGGTCCAGTATGACCTTAAACTCCTCCTTGGTCCAGTATGACCTTAAACTATTCACAGGATGCCCCCGCAACATGACACTAAACTGTGCGGCACCAGTTCATCCTTGCTATATGACGTTAAACTATACATCAATGGTCCAGTATGACCTTAAACTCCTCCTTGGTCCATTATGACCTTAAACTATTCACAAGATGTCCTTGCAACATGACACTAAACTGTGCGGCACGAGTTCGCCCTTGCTATATGACGTTAAACTATATAGCAATGGTCCAGTAGGACATTAAACTGCAACTTCATCCCACACGACATTTAAACTATGAAACAAGTTCCCTAAATGGTCCAGTATGACCTTAAACTGCATCTAGGTCCTGTATGACCTTAAAATGCATCTTCAACGGTCCATGCATATGACCCTAAACTGTATAAAAGTCCCTTACGTCCAGAAAGACGTTAAACTACATAATCATCAAAGGTCCTGTAAGACTTTAAACTGTACTTATGTCCTGCATGACATTAAACTGCACCATCCACGGTCTATGCATATGACCTTAAACTATTCGCACTTTCGTCCAACATGATGCTAAACTATATCGTCCCTTTTTCGTCCAACATGACGTTAAACTGTGGAAAAAAGCCCCAATGCGTCCAAAATGACATTAAAATGGTGCACTCTTTTGTCCTCACTGCATGACATTAAACTACACAGTCCCCCCCCCCTTTCGTTCAACATGATGTTAAACTCTATTGTCCCCATCGTCCTAACTACATGACATTAAACTGTACAGAAAGTTCGTGATACATCCTAC
The DNA here is from genome assembly GCA_963277665.1 of Viscum album. Classification (NCBI taxonomy): domain Eukaryota; kingdom Viridiplantae; phylum Streptophyta; class Magnoliopsida; order Santalales; family Viscaceae; genus Viscum; species Viscum album. Next base: position 1,769,382,846 of record OY728153.1, on the reverse strand, counting down.
ATGACATTAAACTGTACTTTGTCCCTGCTACATGACACTAAACTGTGCATCACCAATAGTCCTAACTGCATGACTTTAAACTGCATAGTCCCTTCATATTGTCCCTACTACATGACATTAAACTCTGCAGCGTTAAGGTTGTTGCTACCTCTTGTTTCTCACAAAAAGTATGACTCACGTCAGCTTAGAGAAAACCTCAACCATAACAATCTCTTTGGGTCGCTAACCATTTGTAAGTCCCAACAACATTTTTTAGGTCCTTGTCCCCAAGAAGAACTTGATCATTAATTCATTATTTAATTGAACTACACGGACTTTGATCCTTTCCTTCCAGGCTGGGTATGTAGGCAACCCCCAAGGTTCAAGCCCAAAACCAATCTCTTCACATCGGTTCACCGCCATCTCATATGATGTTGATTAGTGAAACCGCCCCTAGAATCAATATCATTACATTGGTTCACATTCGTCCTTGTTATACGACGTTAAACTATACAACACTTTTGTCCGGTACGAAAATAAACTACAATACTCTTTGATTTCCTCATTTGAGAGGGAACCATTATTTACATTGATTTTTCAATCATGTTTCATTTCAAAAGACTACGTGCATACATGGTAATGCCTATACTTTTTATCTCGGGTTAAACCATCATTGCACTAAAGTCCCCTTTCACACTTCATATGTACAAACCAAATTTGTACAAAGGGTAGTTCTAGAACTACGTAGGCTTGATTCCCATCCTTATGGGATACGTAGGAACGTTCGAGTATCCCTCGAATCTAGCCCCAAGTCTTTTGGGCCTAACCCCAAATTTCACATTCAGTCCCTTAGCTGAAAAGTCCTCATGAAAACACACACTGTGTATTCATTATTATGGTCCTAACTCTATGACCCTAAACTAAGATCTCTCATACTTTCGTCCTGCACGACGTTAAATTGCATTTCAAGAACTACGTATGGCTTGATTCTCATTCTTATGAGATACGTAGTGAAGTCCAAAATTTCAATTCAGGACTCAGCCACAACATGCTTATGGTTATCATTGACCTATGTATTTCTATATACATTGGACAACACCCATCTTTATGTGTTATAATCCTAACCTTAAATATTTTCAAATCTTCATAACCCTTTTCATGACCTTTAGTCACAAAAATGTCAAACTTCAGAGAATTCTTTTGCCTGACTATGCACTACATTTCCATAGGTGGCCTTGCATAAACAGTCTACATAACAGACTTGTTAGCCAAAAGATACTATTTTATTTAACTATGCAGCCAATGCCCTTAGGTGGCCCTGCATAATTCAACCACCTAACGGGTTTTATAAATGATGGTAACTTCATTCTTGGGAAGAATGCCTCTTTTGTCCTTATTTGTCTTAAACGACAGTATGTAGGGATCCGCAAAAAAATAGCCATCCTTAACATATTTTTCCCATATCCTTTTTCATGATCTGAAAGTATTCAAGTCTATGGTTTATTATTCTTCCCTACGTTTGGGTCAGACCTTCGTAGGAGTGATATTCATCCAGTTCTTCAATAATCTTGTCTAAAAATATCTTCTCCATATTCATGTACCTCTTTCCATACAGCAAACTCTATAATTTAGAAAATTTGAATCTCCATAAACATTCACTGGCTTTTTGCACTAGGAAAGTAAATTTCTGAGAATTTTTTTTGCCTGACTATGCAGAACGTGCCCATAGGTGGCCTTGCATAAACAGTCTACAAAACAGACTTATTAGCCAAAAGATACTATTTTATTTAACTATGCATCCAATGCCCTTAGGTGGCACTGCATAATTCAACCCCCTAACGGGTTTGTTAAATAATGGTAACTTCATTCTTGGAAACTACTTCTTCTAATGCCTTTTAGCTCTTTTTCATATCATTCCTCAGATTCAAATATTCTTAAGTTATAGCTTACATTTTTTCCCTCATACTTGATTATGGTAGTATGTTTTCAGAAGAATTTTCAAGGAATTGTGTCAATTATATTCCACTTCGGTCAAAGCTATTTCGACCTTAAACATTAGCCCCTTTATTTCCGGCATGCATGACTTTAAACTGCCCACAAAAGACAAAGGAACTCTGAATAAATGTCATGTTCCAGCTCACTAAACATACATTTTGTATGATTTAGATAACATTGAGCAATTAAAAATGTTCGAAGTTTGAAGGATTATTTACATTAATCCTAGTAAAAATCAAACTATGCTTACTAGGCCCATTGGCTTAGGTAAAATCTAAAGAATATAGAAAAAAAGAATGCAGGTACAAATGATTGAAGATGAAAGTGTTTTTCATTGATACACAGGAGATAGAAGTACAACCACAGACTGGAGTCTCTTCTCTTTTTCAAGAATTACAAAAGGCTTTCAACATAACTCTTCATTTGATTTATAGCACCTCGAGCTTCATCAGCAACCACCGGGAATTCATTCAATCAACTGGATAAAATAAGAGATGCAGTGATACCATCTCTTCTTGGAACAATTGAAAAAGAATGTTCTTGAGTGTAGTTTGAGAAACTTTTTTGCTGATCAAACAATGACTCTGTTTCTGTCCAAGAGACTTGGAAGATGGATACATGGATTTGAGAATGGAGCATTGGAAGTAATGATCCATTTGGAGAGAGTAATATTTTCAGATATTGCTCTAATGCCATGTTTTTCTTCTCTCCACCAACTGACAGCGGAAAACATTTTAGCCCGTGGGTTTTCCATTTTCATATCTTCAAGGAAATGGCATGGAAGAAGAACTTGATCGTTCACACCATTGTTGTTTCTCTTAGTGCACATCATAACCGAAATAGAGGAGTAGCAGTGCAGCTGCATCTCAGGTGTATAATTCATTGCATTTGGAACATTGACTCCTTGCAGATGACCATGAACACATAGAGGCAGATAGATCCTCTGTGTAAAATTAGGATGATTTTTTTCAAGTACTTAGCCAAATCTAGGAGAGTGCTGTCATAGATATCGTAGTAATCATGGCCAATGATGTTCATAATGTCATCAATCCTCTTGATAGCCAGTTCATCAGCCGTTCCAATTCCCCTGGGAATCACTAAATCTGCACAAAAGATAAATAAACCAACTCTTAAATGGGTATATATTTTCATAAAATTTGTGAAGAAATTTGAAAAAATGACTAAAAGCATTAAGGCACGCAAGTCTAAAAAAATTCGCGCGCAAGTGTTTGTGTGTCGCGCTAGTGTTTGGCACGCAAGTATAAACTGTGCAAATCCAGATACCATGATAGCAGAATGCCATCAAGGAAATATTGGAAAACAGAGCAACTTGCGCGGCTAAGATGACCTGCGTGATGAGAGCTCGAGAGGTTTGATGTCCAGAAATCCAGATTCTTTGTACGGAGGTAAGACCATGTATTTATAGGCTAGCAAGCCTATCTGCGCACTATACCCAGTGCGCTTAAGGCCTGCGTGACGCGCACTTGCGCGCCGCCCTTTACGCATTGGAACACTTGCGTGCTATTATTCCTTTGGATATATTCTATTTCCTTAGAGTCAAATCCTCATTTTCGCTTCGGATCCAACTCTGAGGGGGGACTTTTGTTGACGCTCCTTTCATCACAGAATCTAAAGATTGGAAAAGGGGAATATCTGAGCTCAAAATGGTTCGGCCTTTGAAGAAAACATCAAAAATCGAAAAAGGGATGAACAAAGAAAACTTTTCCCATTGGCCGCGCAAGTTTCCGCATGGTCGTGTAAGTGGACTTGAGAGACACACCTTGGCATGCAAGTGACTTGCGTGACCTAATTGATAACCGCCCGGTAACCGCCTGGGGTCTTCTCCTGCCTATAAATAGACCTTGTGGGCCCCACATTCGAGAGGATCTTTCTCCAGAAACTCGGATTGAATCTCCCGACACCCAAGTCTCTTCTCAAAGATTCCGGAACACTTCTAAGGTAATTTCTTACCTAGAACGGAAGATATAAAGAGAGGGAGGAAGGCCTAAGTGTTGAAACTCATCAACACTTGCGCGCCTGAGTGGCCAGCCATTAAGGGAAGTGGTCACACTTGCGCGCCGCATTACTCCTTCGATATAACTTGCGCGTCTCTTTTCTGGAAGAACCTCAAGAGGATTCTAAAGGCTTTAATAAAGAGTCGCCCAAGTATTTCAATGATGGTTGAACATCGCGCAAGTACCCCACACATGTCGCGCAGATATACCTGCGCGGCCAATACTTGCGCGCCCACGCAATACTTGCGCGTCTTCCAAGACTTGCACGCCCCTTCCTTTTTGGGTGCCCATATTTCCCATTTTACCCCTCTTAAGCCATTACTCCTTTCCTATTTAAGATTCAGTCTTCAAGACAGTCTTCAAAGCCATTTATGGCATGATTTCTTGATTTGAATTCCTTATCTGAAAGGAATTCTGTGGAATATCTCTCAAACACTAGTGATTTAAATATCTTTTTGTCACTAAATATGGAGAGTTCATTCATTCAACCTCATCCTTTAAGATGAGAGAATCCTTAACCTGGGTCTCCTTTTTAGGAATAATCCCCAGTCATAAGTCCTCTAATTTGGGAATCTTTCTTAGGAGTAAGCCCCAAACCTTAATCCTTAACCTGGGTCTTCTTTTCAAGAATAAGTCCAAGTCATAATTTTGGGTCTCCTTTTTAGGAGTAAGCCCCAAGTCCCCTAACCTGGTCCTCCTTTTTAGGAGTAAGTCCCAGTCATAAATTTTGGGCTTCCTTTTCTGGAGTAAGCCCCTAGTCCCTTAATTTCTCTTTAACCAGTCCTAATTTATGTTTGATCTGGGATTCCTTCTTAGGAGTAAAACCCAGTTATCAATCCTTTCCTAATTTGTGTTTCCTTTTCAGGAATAAGTACCAAGTTATAGTATTCAAATCTCCATGAAGCACATATACCTTTATTGACCCTGTTCCTGGATTTTCTCCCTAAAGTAAATCTTAACCTTCATTTATCTGGGCAGTTATACATACATAATCCCCAAACCATTTCTTATGATTACATCTTTCATGGCCCAATTGTCTATTTTATTACCAATACCTCTTGTTTCTCACACCGAGCATGACTCATGTGAGCTTAGAGGGTAAAAGTAATTATGAAATCCTGATTTGAGCCATCAATCATAAAAATCATACTCCCTTATTAGAACTACGTGGGTTCTGATTCCTTTTCCAAAACAAAGGATACGTAGGTAGCTCATCTACGGGTTCGATCCCAACTCTGAAATAATTCATGTCCTTCTGAATGACAATAAACTTCAAGTGCCCCACTGAGTGGCTTTAAAACCAGCCTGGTCATTATAATGACCAAGAGACTTTTATATAAATGTTTTGAAGGATACCATTGACCAAGAATCTCTAAATAGATATAGATGATTCTCTATTGATGAAGAACCTCAAATACATATAAAAGATTCTCTAAATTTCTTACATATTTAATCATTGATTGTCAAAACTGAAGGAAAGCTCATTTTATACTTGGTAATGTAATAAGGAATCCCAAACATAACTTAAATCTATAAAGAGAGTCCCGAAATAGACAATAATTCCCCTAAAAAGGGTGTGATGAGTCCGACCTCCCATCCTCTCAACCAATGCAAATTCCTAAGCCTCATCAGTTCACAAGCTAATGAGCGCCTACCTTTGGAAAGTAGGTCCAAATGGATGTGGAATCATTGGATGTTTCCGGTTCTATGAACGAACCAGTTAGAAACCGATCATAATGTTTGAATCTCCCATCAAGAGGTCATCCTCGAATTCCGAGGGAAACAATCCTACGGAAAACGAAATCACCGCGCGTGCGTACGTACAGAATACCGTCTCCACGCCGTGGTGTAATCTATTTTCCACCACCACCATACCTGGATGGGTATAATGGTGAAAGTAATGAATATATATGATTATTGTAAAGGGATATTGATCGTGTAATATTATACATACACTTTAATACAATTCCATGATCATGTGAATGATATCATTGCTCGTGCGTACGTACGGACTACCGTCTCCACGACGCGATGATATTCACACTCCATGTTAACCATTCAAGAATGATTATAAAGTGTATATAATAAGTAATCATGAAATATATGTCATAATAATTCTACCAGATTTCTGTATATATATATATATATTTATGTCACTTACTTAATTCCATTCAATTCAATAAGGAAACGAAAACAGCGTTCATGCGTACGTACAACCTACCGTCTCCATGAACGGTGTATTTATTTCTGTTTATCGAGCTATTATATATATGTATATTCTGAATATATATTATATATAAATCATGTTTTAAATTATGTATGTAATTAATCATGATCTAAGTAATAATAGAAATAATTAAAAGTTAAAACACGAACAACAAATGAAATGATTTTACCCAAAATACTACTTGAACATGAATTTACAAAAGAACGGGTAATATAAAGTCATAAGTGAACCTTATATGATATAATAACAATGAATATGTTTCCGTAATAAGTCAATGACATTATTGAAATCATTATACAGGAGGTTTGGATACGTACGAAGCATATCAGACCTATGGTAAGGGAAAATCTCACAAATCTCATTTTTTATCCGAGATTGTTTATACTCAGAATTTACTGGGGAATATTTATCATCCACATCCATGTTTCCTCAATATGTAATATTTGTATCCTTATACAATTTTTTAAATCCAATTTTACCCTTTGGTGAGTTTTTAGTAAAAGATATGAAATAAATCTTTTGTCGTTTTTCGTATGAGGTACTTTTTGACATTTCCGACATAAGTACGAGAATAATTTTTTTTAATGTATATGGCATGAAAGGATTTTTACAGTTTTATAAAACGTTATTTTCATGAAGCTTCCTCCAAAATATTTCATTACTATTTTCAAAAAAATCATTTTCTTTTAAAATTGCATGACATTTTGTGAAAAGAAAATGATTTTGAAGAAAAAATGATATTTTCCTCAAGAATTCATTTCAAGTGTTTTATCAAAACCATTTTTCATCTAAGATGAAATTATTTCATATGTGTATGTTTCAAGTATCATGTCTCTATGATTTACATGGTTTCACTTTTCTTATGATGAAATGATATCCAATTGTTTTGTATGGATTATGTTATGATGGAATGATGTTTATGAAACCCATTTTATTCTTGGGTTATAATGAATAATTTAAGTTTATATTGTGGAACACGAAAGAATGATTTCAATATGATTTGGGAGGGAACTATATATCCCTCTAATTCATTGGGTAAAGATTTATATCTCATGAGATAGACATGGCTGGAACGGTAAGTTAATCCGGTTTAGTGTTACTGGACTGAAACGAGGAGTGAAATCGATTCAGAAAGGGACTTTGTCCACTAAGATGGTCTTGGCAGCAATGCCTTGGCTACTATGGAAATCATAACATGTGCTTAATGGTTTGCACAATTACATGTTTTATTACCATGCTATTTTATCATTATTGATGTTCCCTTATGATATATGCCTTACGTACTTCCAAGATTCATGTCTTTGCTCAAGATTTTGATGTTTAGATTTTATGTTCAAGTTTTTGCATTCAAACATTTATGGATTGTTTTATGTTCTCTATGTTTACCCTTACTGGGAATTTGAGCTCAGCCCTTTTATGTTTTATTTTCCCTGGGATATAATGAAAGGTTTTATGTAAGAAAAAAATGGAAGATCTTAATGGGAGATGTTGAAGATCTTTCCCCACGATTAGAATATTATATTCCAAGTTTCCAAAGACACTAAACTATTACGGTTCTTGTGTGTCTATTTTTGTTATGTACTAAGTATTCCAAAAAATTAATGTAATGACCATGTACATCAAGCTCCGGGTCTCTACAATCCATTGTTTCTACCGCTGATAAATTTACCTCGATCTGATCACCGATTTTCAAATGGTTTCATTCCGCCTATGAAGGATACTCCCCTCCACCTTTGAGATCCAGAAAGGGTAATGTGTCCAACCGTTGTAAAATGTCTATAATAGGGTATTTATAGAGCATTTAATTAGAACATGCAATATAAAAAATAAATAAATTATTTATTTTCATTAATTAAACATACCTTACAATAGATGCCTTATCCGAATGTCCCATGCCAACCAAATTTATGTTGTTCCTAGGGTAAAACCTAATTCTGAACTCAACGATGGTCTTATATTTCTCATATGAGTCTTAGTATGTGAGATATTTGGGTTTGGGTTTTTAAATAATTTAAATTAATTATTAAATTTATCCAATTCACCCACTAACAACTGCCCTATCCAAACGTCCCTTAAGGACCAAATATAGGACATACCTATGTTAAAAAACACATTCGGAACCCAAAGGTGGTATAATATTTCCTATATCAGAATTCATTTATAATATATTCAACTTTTCCAGAAGGCTTATGCGTGTTCTATAAAAGTATATTTAACCATTTTTTAAATTAACTATGGCCTCATCATTCATTGGAATTGCGAGCCATCTTAGCATTTGGATATGAAAATATTCTTAGGAATATTACAAATTATTACATGTAAAAACTAAATTCTCTACATTTTTAGATAATTTAGACTCTAATCCCTTTAGTTTCACCCCTAGTAAAGTCATTTTCACCTTAGTCATAGTAATTTATTTCTATTATTTTCACTATTCATTTTGTTCAAAACATAGGATGGACACATTAGATAAAATTAATTATTTTTATTCAATATATTTAATATATTTTAAAAAAATTTCAATTTATATAGGTGGAAATTTTTAATTTTAAATTAAATTTTCATACGTGGAGAAATAGTGGGTTTTCAAAAACGTAAATTTTCAAGGAAAAGATAATGTTATATTAACTCTATGACTAATAATAAAACTTTTATGAATCTTATTTAATATTTATCGATACATAATATATAAATTTCATTATAATAATTAATCATTTTATGTTTTTTTAAATTAATTAAAATAGAGAAACATTATTCACTTAAATTTTTTTTCATAAATTTACCCTTCTCAAACTTAAAAATAAACTTATATTAAAATCCAAAATAATATTGATTCAAAAGAAGTTAAGATAGTTAAATTTAACTAAATAGTACTTCTATTAGATTAAATTATATTAACAATATAAAGAGACTTTTAAATTTATTAATTTAATGAAAATAAGTAACATTTCTATGAATATCGATATTTTGACTATTCACTAAAAAATCAATATTTTCTGAAAAATCATAAAATTTCAGCAAAAATAAATTTTGATATTTTGATTTAAAAACAAAAGTTAATTTTATCAAATACATTTCATAAAGTTTTCAAAAAAAAATAAATTATTTTTTCATGAAAATAATGAAAAGTTATTTTTGAAGAAAAAATATTTTTGAATACTAAAATAACATTACTAAAAATACTAAGCATTTATTAGTAATTTACATGGACTATTAACTTTATATATATATATATATATATATATGCATATAATAATTTAGTTGATACTTCCCATTCTCACTAATTTTCTGGCTAGTTTATAACAGTTGTATATTTCAGGGGTTGTTTAAGCTCAGTGTTGCGTGTCAAATAGACTATTGAACATAATATTATTTTCTAAAATATATGGTTATTATGATTATCAACATTTTCCATATATGCATTTAAATAATCATTCTTCGATCGATAAATAGTATTGTATTGTCTCTATTATTGACGATGGATATGGGACCATAGGAAAAAATAATGACTTCCCGAATTGCAAGGGACCACATAGGGGATATTTAATTTACTCAAATAGTGAAATATAATTTTATGACCCTGATGGGGAATTTATCGTAAAATATATTGAAAATAAAATTTCATATGGAAAAAATATTAATACATATACAAGGGTTAATTATGTTTTTAGTTTATGGTTTCCCACTAGAGCTGGGTCTTCACCCTTGATAAGGTTCACTAGAAACACATATTCATTAGAGCAAGATACATATATTACATGGGCAGTTATACAGACATTAAGAGAACCAACCACCATGTTGTCATATTTAATCTATTTTTCCCTTATATATTATAGAAATACTCCTCAGTGTACTGCAATTTAGAATATTCAAAAGGGGAACTGATTTCAAACTGTATTGCAACCATATCATTAATAGGGGTATTTCAAGAATTGATGGAGTAGTGTTGACACATACGTGTTTCAATGAAACCATGGAATCTCAATAAGATCATTATATGATTTTTACTATTATATGAACATTAAAACAACATTATAAACCTTGTCCCAAAATTTATCTTTGATATATATCATTTATTGTGGACTCTTGTGAATATTTTCATTCCCATGAATGGTTAGCTCCATGGAAGATAAATCATCATAACTAAGTCCCAAATTATGGAGGGTTATATGTAGAATAAAATTAATTCAAGAGGTACTGTAAAAATTATTAAATTTAATTTTGATATCGTGGAGATTTTCTAAGATGTTTAGGGGTTGGAAATTTTTATGAATGGAATCTCCTTGAGATTTATATTCGAAGAAGATTGTGGAATGACATTCTATGAGTGAAATTTCCTCTCCATAAAACTCAAAAAAAGACATAAAAATTAGAAACCCATGGAATCTGTAGGTTCCCGAAAGGAACACCACTAATTTCTATTGAAATATAGTGTGATACCCAGATGGATAATTTTTCCATGAAAGATTTCAAATGATTTTAAAAGTCATACTTTTTCACTAGTGACCTAAGATTACCAATATAGGGTTACTTATTCACATGTTACTATATGGATCAATTGTTTGAGGTACTATAGTCTAGTTTCTGAATAGATGTCTAGGAAATTACTCTCACTTCTATAGTGGGAATATCTAGTCTACCAAATATTTTATTTTGTTTAAATGGATTCACACTATCCATATAGTCATCCAAAATAATTTATTTTGGTAGACACTTATAAGACGCGGAGGTGTCTCCTTTCCCATACTATGCTAACTAATGTTCATGACAATGGTTATTGGTCTCATATATGGATTCACAAGTGTTGTGACTAGGATATTGGTCTCGACCACAGCTATTCATTCCCACGTTCACTCTTCTTCTACAACATATACATCTTTCTCACCGGTCCAGTACAGATAACATGGGATTATATGTTTATTGATCAATAGAGAAGGGATATACTATGTGAATAACATTAATAAGACCAAGTAAATTCACTTTATCTGATAAGGGTACCATTTGGGTTTGTTATTCCCATTCCTTGGATAATGATGGAATGTAATCTAAAATAGCCAGGGATTGTTTAGGATTGTGATGTGAATATTCTTCCTATACCAAGTTTTATATCTGATGGTTACATTTTCCACAAGTTGGTGAATATGAAAGTTTCCCATTGTATGATGTAGCAAGTGAACTATATATAATTAGTTTTATAAATTATTAATTAATATTGGCATGAGAGAAGCCAAATGACCTTTGTGTCATACAGTTATTGAAATTTTAATCATTACTTCCTATAACTTCTTTCCATTTTCTTTCTTTTATTGAATGGATGGTGAATATATTGACCACCTGCACTGGGTCACTTAGAAATATCATGAGTACAAAATAATCCATTCTCTAGAATGTATCCCTGAGGATAAAATATTAATTTTTATTGTACAGACCAACCTATGATTAAAATGTAATGAGTTAGTATGATCACTGAGGTATACCTCAATATGTTTCACAAGCTTAGGTATCATGAGGAGGTTGTTCTTCATGGTTGTGAAAACAATTACTAGGAACATATTAATTTTGAATGGAATAAATATTTTTCATCCATTTCACAAATTTTCTAAGTACCTGATCTATTTTTATCTCAATTCTATGGTTGTTTATTTTTGTGTTGCTCGATGGGAGTAGTCATGTAACACCTAGAAATTTTAAAATCTAAACATCATATTCGATAGTGTGTACGACACGCAATACTGAGTGTAGAAAATAATATAACAACCTGATGAATTATGATATATTTAATATTTAAAATAAATTTAATATATTATATATCTTTAAATGAATGAAATACTAATTAATCTTACATTATAAGTAATAGTGAGTTTCTGCAATAGTTTGCATTACATGTAAGAGTGAGTTTTACCAAATGATAATATAATATTAATTTTATTATTCAATATGATAGTTATCAACTAGATTTTGGAATAGAAGGTCCAAATAGGATAAAATAATTTTAGAAAATATATATTTTATACACATTTATCAGTTATCTATTGATTATAAATATTAATAATAATCATTTAAAAGGAAATTATTTTTTTGAAAAACTATATTTTCCTATAATACGGTTTAATCATGCTTTTAACACTTAATTTGAAATTATTTTTGACCAATTTTAAATGAATAAATAAAATTAATTTTTGAAATCATAATATAATAATTGAATTAGAGTTACTATTTGGTATTTTTTTAAAGAAGTTTCATTTTTTGATTAATAGTAAAAAATATTGAATTTTTATTGAAAACCGACATTTCATCTAAATAATTTCTAATAATAAATTAAATTTTTAATTGGTATTAAGGTAATAATATAAAAATAATAAAAATTTTAATCCAATTTAGGTCATTATAATAATTTTTATTTTTATTTTTATATAAAATCATTATAATCTTTTGAGAATTTTATCTTTAAAAACCTCCTTTCTCACTACGCCCGTGAGATTAATTTCAAAGTACCTTTTCCACATAAAGTAATTGAGTTTGTCCAAACAGGTTCCTTATTTTTAATAGTATAATTTATATTACTTAATAAGACTAAATTAATTTTTTTTATCATAATGATATGTGAAAATAGTTAAAATTAATTCCGCTGATTATAATTAAAAAATGAGTTTACTTAGTGATTAAACAAAGAAAATAAAGTGTCAAAATTACACGAAGCTTGTAAAAAACCCATTTTAATGAAATATTTTGACATTATATGATCTATTATTGATTATGAACCATTATTACAGCATTATTACATGAAAATACTTGGGTGGAATACACACTTTTAAAAAATTAAAAGTGTGCCACACACGCCACCTATAAAATGACCCCTCCTCTCTTCTCCCCTTCACACCATGATAGTACTTTGGTTCAGACATAAACTATCCAAATAAATTCACAAGATCCCTAAACTCATTCTAGAATTCATTTAGTGGGTATAAAACCATCTTACAAAGGCATTAGTGAAAACCTAAGGAGGATACATGAAGAAGAGCTAATGTTCTTCTAAAAGAATTTTTTATTTTATTCTTTCCCACCATATACAATTATTATAACATGATTATATAATAACCTTAGTATCTTAAATATACTGAGAATTTTTTGAATTTATGGGTACTAAATACATATTTATATTATAATATCAAATGGGTTATGAAATAATCGTTCGTGTCTATTAAAAACTACACCCTTGAGAACTGATGTCATTCAGTTTTCTCTTACCACATTTAATGGTTCATAATAATGATGTATTTATTGTTTATATATGATATATATGATATTTATGATGTAATTACTATTATATATTTTTTATATTACACATACCTTAATATATTCCATTTTTTGGGAATACGATAACGTTGCCTATGTGTACGAAGAACTATCGCCTCTCGAAACGATGTGACTTGTCCATGATTTTCATGGAATTTATTAAATATGAGTTTAAATAAATCAATAATATATAAGAAATAAAAATGAAACTTTAATGATAATAGATATATTATTTTAACTTCTTTCTTTCAATATGATAAGAAATGGAAGCATCATTCATGCGTACATATGGGCTACCGTCTCCTTGAATGGTGTATTTTATTTTATATCACTAAGTTTTATGGTTTAAAATAAATAAATATATATAATGAATATATATTATATTTACATAATTATTTAAATTCATGATATTATCAATTTTGGTGGAATAAAAAAATTCAAACGATACTCGAAAAACAGAGCAGTTATTACACAAAACGATGAAAATAATGAAAACATATTATAGAATGGGTAATAGTATGTTATAAAAAGATCATGTATGATATAATAAAAATAAATAAGGTCTTTTAATATGTTAATAATATTTTTAATACCATTATAAAGGATATTAAATAAACTTTGACCAAAATTGATCATAAACTAAGGGATTTCATCTCAATTTTATTTTTCATAGGCATATTGTAATGTTATGCACATAATCACTTTTATATGGTATATATAATATCCCTTTTATATATAATATCATGAATAATTAATTTTTAATTGTATTTTATGTTTAAATTGGAATCATTTCATTCAAGTCGTTTTGAGCTTAAAGATACCAATTAGTAATGAAATTTCATAGCTCAATTTCATTTCATTGCGTTATATTACTTCTTCGTTGTCATTGATATTATTATATTATATTTATAATGACTTATGACTATATAATGTTATATTTATATTTTTTATTTTGATTTATTATTGATAGACATAATAGATTAATTTAATAATTCTCACTTCACTGTGATTATCATTTTAAGATACTATCTCACAATCACATTCTAATTGAGATTGTTTATTCTTAAATTTATATTAAAGGAAATTATATGATAATAGATTAATAAACCTTTTAATTTCATTATAATATGGGTATTCACGACCTTTTTCAAGTGATATTACAATTTTTAAACACTTTGGTACTTAAAATTATTGTTTTTTTTCATAAATTCTAAATTCATTTTCCTTTTCGGGCAGAATTCCATTTTATTACAAAACCATGTTTTTGGAAATATTTTTTAAATTTTTTTCTTTTTAATTATCAAAATGATTTAATCAAATATGTTTTTACCAATTTATTATTTTTAAAATATGTTTTCAATGGAATCTTATTGTCTATTTGTTGAAAAGAAATTTTTCTATCATTTTTACAAAAGGAATGTTTTTTAATTTTATCAAAATCTATGGAATTATCTATCAACATGAATTAAATTTTTTTGGAGCTTCATTTTAATGTTTACAATTATCTTTTTAAATAATTTTTAAAAAAAGTTATTTTCAAACAAATGGGACTTTAGTTTTTTTTTAAACATTAAATGGATATTTTCCTCAAAAATATTTGTAAATATATTTCTATTGTAATTATATTCAGCAATGAAATAAACCCAATTTCCATTAATCCAATGGAAATATGTTGTATTGATACCATATTAATTCATTATATGGATGGTTTATGATCATTTTGACTAAGTAAAGTATTGACATTCACTTACTCAATTAATTTTTTAATCAATAACATTCTATTGAAAGGATCACTTTCCTATGATCATCACACATTATCTTTTCCCTAAATATCTATATTATATATCATTTATATGATTATTTCCTAAACCATATTCCATTTTTTACATATGTCATTTACATAGAAAATTAATTGATTATCTAGGGATATATTTATAAATATTTATTATTTACTCTATATGGATATTTGATAAAGCACATTATTTATAAGTTAATTCTATTATTTAATATATGGGGACTACGTTGGATAATAAATACAAGGGATGATGACCTTTCTATGTAACCCCATTGATGCATATGTAATCTAATATAAATAATAAATTGGATAGCTTCAACTAAATGTGTTTTCACTTATTATGTTTTATAATGTATTGAGGATAAATCTTTATATCATGTCTTGTGGAAACATAAAGTCTGATAATTTACAATATACCTTCTTAAGTTATTATTATTTACTAAGATATTTTCAAAATGATATTATATTTGGAGGCATCTCAATATCAGTTATTGATGAAATGGAATGCATGCTCATTTATTTAGCTTTTAATATTGATTATGACTTATCCAGTTATTTAAATGGTATGTGTGCTCAGTTATTTACCTTTACATATTGATTATACATTATCTGGTTATTTAAATGGATTATTTTCTTAGTTGTTTACCTTCACATGATGATTATTTTTATATATTCATCATATATTACACTATACTTAACCCTTTCTGAGAATTTGAGATCACCATTTTTTCCTTTCCCTAGTATTCCATGATGTTTAGCACGAATGATATGAAATTATGTGTTAGTTGGAATAAAGTTAATCATTAAAACAATTATGTTGTCTATAATATATTTACATGTAATATGTGAATCATTTATGTATCTAGTTTACCAATAAAACTAAATTGATTTGTAATTTAGGATGTGATTCCTTGTATCTTATGATAATGTAATCATATTGGGAACCAACTCTAGGATACTAGGGTATGAGTCACTATAATTGATATCAGAATATGTATAGTAGAAACCTTGGGAAATATATTTAGAAAAAATATATTATGGAACATAAACCTATGATAGACATCAAGGATAAGTAAATAATAACATCCTAATGTTATGGTTTGATAAAAATTACGTTATTTTCCCCATAAGATACATCAATTCTAATATACTAAAAGTTGACATAGTTATAGAATAGATTTACCTAGGGGTAATAACTCGGAAAATTAAGGGTTGATATTGACACAAATATAACTTGTTACATGATAATGGGATTACTGCGCACCTAGTTTGAAACTCTTGGATGATATTTTTAGCATACTTTAGATTTACTTTATAGACTATTTTAATTATTTGAATAGATAATGAAAATGATTGACCATAGTTAAACCCTAGAACATGGATGAACCTATATAGAAATAAAATGGACAATGTTTTTATGTTTAGGGATTCTAGAATTAAATTGTACAAGTATTCATACAAATGGTATTTCTTGTTATAATATACAGAAAACATATTTTTATTATGTAAAAAACATATTAATATTCATTAAATTAAAATTTATGAATACCATATTAGGATATGAGTTTAAGATTTAATATAAGTTTGAATGATAAAACAACTCTTTTATGTTTTAATTGATGATATTCTAACAATAATAAACACATTTTTGGAAAAATTTATTGTAAAAATATGTTTTAGTGAATATTTTATTTGAGAAATAATGCCTTTACATTTTATAAACACAAGTTCAAAGTTATTGATATACATTATGGTTGATATGATAATTAAAGACATTTTAATAATAGTAAAATATGTTTATAATCCTTTGTAAAAACAATTATACTAGAGACCTTAGTAAAAAGGTTAATTAATGAGTAATTTTATTTCATGGATTTCAATCATATTTTATGGGAAAATTATAGAAACATTAAAAATGAAAATTCTCTTACAAGGTGACAACCCATCACATCTGAAAAGAAGGCGGGACATGAAACCTTGACTAAAGGAAGGTAAGGGTTTTGCGGTTACCACTAACCTCTTTTATTTACTAGTTAACATGCCATTTTTTTTAGTTAACCAATTTAAGGAATTAATATTAATGATGTATCAGTAGTATTACCTTTGAGGTTTAGAGATTAAAATACTAAAAATATTGGTTTGAAGAAATAATTATAAATGGATGAAAATAATTTCCACACTTTTATTGATCTTAATATCTTTTAAAAAATCATATAGAGCTTCAGTAATAAACTATTTTTTTTTCTTATTTATTTCTTGGAATAAGAAAGGAATTGTAGTTTGACCAAAGAAAAAAAAGGATGAAAATTTGTTTATAGAAACATATCATGTATGTATATTTCGTTATATTATTATATAGTAATATAAATCCACATGTTTATAAAATGGATCATGAAATAAAATTCCATCCTACTAGCATCATTTCAGATGATATTAATGACATTTTAACACATATTAGATTTTTACCTTTTACACCCTTAAATTTTTGTTGATCAGTCACATTATTTTGATCAATATCCTTGATAAATATCTTTTAATATTTACACATTTCCTCTATGTCTATATCTTCACATGCTACTAAAGTCCTCATACTTATAAACCATGTTAAATGTTATTCCACGTGATATTTATATTTCCCATTCTATATAATTAAGAGGTTATTCTGTTAATCAATTTACATTATGGGTTTCTCAACAACGGTATTTCCAAATTTTTAGCCTTTGATTAACGATACCAAGTTTGAACAATGAGGAAATAATTTATTTATGGAGGGGAGAATTTAACACCCTGAAATTTTTAAATATAAACATCATATTTGATACTGTGTATGAAACACAACACCAAACGTGGAATGGAATATAACATCCTAAGACATTAAGAAATATTTAATATTTTAAATAAATTAAATATATTATATATCTTGAAATTACCTAAATACATAGTTATATTTCATTTCATGAATCAATTATATTCTTCGATAGCTTTCATTACATACAAAACAGAGTTTTACCCAATACGAATATAATATAAATATTATTATTTAATATTAAAGTTATGACATAGCTGTTGGAATAATCGGTATGAATTGGATTGAATAATTTATGAAAATATATATTTTTCATACATTTATTTGTTATCCATTTATTTTAATTAATAATCATCATCATTTAAAATAAAAAGAAATGTTATTAGAAAAACATTATTTTCAAAAATGATGGTTTAATCACAAATTGTAAACATAATTTAAAATTAATTTTTATCATTTTTAGAATATTTATATAACATAATAATCTTATTTTTTGAAATATGAATATAAAAATTATCTTCTAGTGAATTTTTGGTATTTTGTCTTGGATTTTTTATTTTTTGATGTGTAGTGAAAAAATGATAGATTTTGATTGAAGACTACCTTTTCATCTAAATGATTTATAATGTAAAATTATACTTATAAGCAGTTATAAAGTCATAAAAGTTCATTTATAAATATATTAATCCAATTTATGTCATTATAATCATTATCACATTGAATATAAAAAGTATCTTCTAGTGAATTTTCAGTATTTTTTATGAGAATTGTTTTTGATGTTTAGGGAAAATATACTAGATTTTGATTGAAGACTAACTATTCTTATAAATGATTTATAATGTAAAATTATATTTATAATCAGTTAAAAATTCATAATAGTTCAATTATACATATATTATCTTATGAAGGCATTAGCGAAGACCAATAGAGGATATCTAAAGAAAAAACTAAAGTTCTTTTAAAAGAATTATTATTTTACTTCCTTATCTACCGCCTTAAATTACTATTATAAAATTAATATATAATAATTTGATTATCTTACATATAATGAATTGTTTTTATTCTAAGGTTAAAACATATAAATTTACACACTTTTATCAAATGAGTTACAAAATCATTATTCATATTTTCAGCAAACTACCGCCTCACGATCCAATGTTGTTCATTTTTCCATTACCACATTTAAAGGTTAGGAATAATGATTGATTTATAGTTAATAAATCATATATATGATATTTAATAATTAATAATGTATAACTAATTATAATATCTTAGATACCTTCACACTTTCTATTTTCTGGGAATATGGTAACGTCACTCGTGTGTACAACAGACTACAACCTCATGAAGAGATCTGATTCATTCACGCTTTACATGGAATATATTAAGGATGTGTCTAACAAACATATGTGATATATATGAAATAAAAATGAAACTATATATATATGTTGTATTTAAATTTATTTGTTTTAATAAGATAATAAAATGGAAATAATGATTATACTTAAGTACAACCTACCATCACCACGAACATTGTATTTCATTTCTTACCAAAATATTTTATGGTTTACTATAAATAATTATATATTGAATATATAGAATATTTAAATCAAGATTTAAATTCTATATATTAATCAAGTAATAAGATCAAAAAAATAACATGTCAAAACATACTAAAAAAAATCAGTTATTACCTGAAATGACAAAAATATTGAAACATTATTAACAAAAAGGGAATAATATGTTATAAATGATCATTTATGATATCATAAATATTAATACAGCTCATAAAAAAGTTAATAAATATTTTAAAACAATTATAATGGAGGTTAAATCATTTTCAACCAAAAGGAAGTATGAGGTAATGAATTTCATCACAATTTCTTTTTCGTTGAGTTATGTTGTAATGTTATAAACTTAATCATTTTTATATGGTGTATATAATGACCCATTGAAATAATGTACCATGTAAAATTCATTATTTATGGTATAACAAGTTTAAATTTGAATAATTTCATCTAAGGAGATTTTAGATTAATGTTTCCTTATAGTAAAAAATTTTATAAATCAATTTCTTTTAATTGGGTTATATTACTTCCTATTCATCATCGTTATTCATTGACTATGTGTATAATGAATTTTTACTATTTTTTTTATTTTCAATTGTTTTTTGTAGTTTTATATTTGATACATATAATTTTTAAATTTAGTAATTCTCACTTCAATATTATGATCATTTTATTGGTTTATTTCAAAATATCATTCAAATCGAGATTTTTTTATTATTGAATTTACATTAAAAGAAAATTATATAATCAATTTTTAATAAACCCTTTCATTTTATTATCCTCTATTTATTAATGTTATTTTTCAAGTAATAGTAAATATTTTGTCTTTATTTGGTACTTAAAATTATTGAAAGAATGTTTTAATAAATTCCATCATCATTTATCTCTTAGGTCGAAAATCAGTTTCTTACAAAACCATTTTTTCTAAAAATAATTTCAAAAAATGTATTCTTTAACCATTTAAAAATTATTTATTTAAATAAATATTTACTCATTTTTTATTATTACAAAAAAATCAAAGGAATCTTCTTATAAATTTTCTAACAAGTCACTTTTCTATCGTTTTTACAAAAGGAATGTTATTTTTTAAATTCACAACAATTACATAATTACCCACCATCATGAATATCATTTAATTAAAGCTTACTTTGTACATTTAAGAGAATAATTTTGAAGAATATGTTTCAAAAAATTATTTTCAATGAAAAATTACTTTCAATTTTTTTTTTCAAAATGAAAAAGATATTTTCCTCGTTAATTCTTTTAAAGATATTTTATGTTAATTATATTAATAAATTTCCAAAACACATTGATCTGAGTACAAAAGTTGCAAATTTTATTGATACTATCCTAATTATTTTGATGGATGTTGTCTGATCATTTTGAATATGGAATGTATTGATATTCACTTGCACAATTAATTATTGTAGTCAATTACATTCCCATGAAAGTTTCACTTTTATCTGATAACTATAAATTAAATTTACTCTAAATATCCCCATTATTTATCAGTGATATGATTATTTCCTAAACCATACACCATTTTTTACTTATGGTTGTTACATTTAAAGTTATTTTATTATCTGGGAAAATATTTATAAATCTATATTCTTCACTCAATATGGCCATTTGATAACACACATCATTAATGTTTTAAATCAATTATTTGATATCTGAGTAATTATTTAGAAATTTAGTACCTAGGTTAAGGATTGATTAATTTAATCTCCTCAATGCATCAGTAGTCTTATGGGAAAAATCTGATGGCTAACCTCAGCTAAATGGGTTTTCACCCAGTATGTTCTAAACTGTCTTGAGGATAGATCTTCACAGCATTGCTATCATGTTCCTAGAAAGCATGATGTTTAATAATTAATAATTTCCCTCATTTTAGTCCTTTATATTTTCATAGATTTTTTCAAAATTATATTATCTCTCGATTCATTTCAGTATCCATTATTGATAAAATAGAATTTGGGATTAGTCATTCAACTTGACATATTGATATTTTTTTATCCAGTTATTTAAATGGCATGTGTGCTCTATTATTTACCATTATATATTAATTATGACTTATCTAGTTATTTAAATGGAATGTGTACTTAGTTATTTAGATTTATATGTTTATTGTTTTTATTTATATACAATACCTACCTTCATACTTAACCCTTAATGAGAATTTGATATCACCCACATTTGGTTTCTTTTCCCCTAGATTCCATGAAGTTTTCTATGACTGATATGCTGGTATATGCTAGGTGGAATAATCTTATTATCATTTTTTTCTAAATGGTTTATTCAAGTTTAATATTTGAATCATATATGTTTCTAGTGTACCAAGACTAATAAACTAATTAGTCTATTGTGATGATATTCCTTGTATCTTATGTCAATGTAATGATAGCAAGCACTGGGTATATAATGATGGGGTCAGGGTAGATACATTTCAGGTGGTGTTTAGTCTACCTGGGTGGTTTTGTAGGAATTGAAACTTGATTCAATGTGGAAATAATTATTTCTTCTTTGTTAGTCCTTTACTATTTTTGGTTTAGCTTAGGTTAAGATTTGGCCTTGGTTCTTTCAATGACATAGTCTAGATTTTGACCATATCTATGAACTCTAAGAACTATCATTGATATTTAAATATGATAAGTGGAAAATAATGTAAAAAAAATATATATACTTTATAAAAATTTATAGAAATAACACATGTTGGAGTGGGATGATTAGAATGTATAATATTATTTTCCATATGGTGATAATTTTAGTGTCTATTTAATTTTTATGATGTTTTTAGTTCATAATGTTAATGATCACAACTTCCCTTATAATAGAGCTAAATTAGTAGAAGAATAGGTGAAGATAGCCTTTATAGCCTCTGAAGGACCCTTCATGGTGGATAAAATACCATATAAAACATGGTCCCACCATATTCATCATAAATGACCTTAATTTTACGACATATTTTTGGTTTTTCGATCCCATTATGGGTTCTCTTTGGGAAATGATGTGTAAGAAATCTTTCTCTAGGTATCTCAAACCACCAATGGCTGAGAAAAAAGATTTCTCAAAATAGGTGGGGGTAGAGTAGCCTCCAACCTTTTATGATATATTATTCAATTCTGTTTTACATGAGAAAAATTCCTTCTCAAAAATTCCAATTTCAGGGAGAGAAACTTTATGGTGTTATGATATTCTTGGTGTACAATTATCTAGACCACAACACAAGGCATGTATTGGTTAATGATTTATTTGACTTTTACAATTTCCTTAGATACTAATTTATATTTCATCTTACAAATATATTAATATCCTATAATAGGGGAGAAAATTTTCAAAATAGGTAATGGTCTAGAACTTCCTCAATTCATGTATTCAGAAAAATTGACCATCCCGATCCAATACATTCATGATGTTTAGATTATATACATTTTTCCCAATTATCTACCCTCTAATGGGAGAGATGAGAATGGTTTTTTTTCTACATTGAGATGTTACCCTGTGGTAATTTTTACATTGGGAGATTCTTTAGTGTGTACATTGAGATTGTATATCTCAACTCCATACTATTAAATATTTTATTCCATGAATTAGACTTTTACCTTTAATGGGGGAGAGTGAGATATGGACACAACCTTCCCTATATCCCTGGATGGATGGTGTTAGGGGATGGAAAATCTTCACCCAGAGGTGATAAATTATGACCCTTCATCTAGTTATGGGTACGTATAACCTCAATCAGTGCACTAATGTAACATATCTATCTAGGTATTATTTCATCATTTATTCCCTTGGAGTGTGTATCTGGTTCTATATAATACAATATATTCAAGGTGATGAAATTAATCATGTAATATCATATGGATGTAACTATTTCATTTTTCTCTGAGTAATTCAGTGAGTATGTGATTCCCATATCCCCTTTGAGTGTCACATCATGATCTTCTCCCAAACCCTTTCTCACACTAGGTCATATCTGATTACAACCTTTACATGGTTTGATCATACTTTTTAGTCATTATTCTTGTTTTAGTCTCTAAATGATAAACATTATGTAATCTCTTACATCCCTTATAGAACTATCACTAAAAAATATAGATGTGTTGCATGGTGATATGATGGTTTGGGACATTGGATGCTAGTGACTACTACCTAGAATTTAGAGACCAATTACCTCAACAAATATGTTAATAATACACATATCCCTGAGGGATAGGGATTATATAAGGCTTTTATAGGTTATTCTTGATTCTGATTGGTATTTGATGACTCTTGGTATGTCGATGGTGATAAAATTCACCCAAGCCTATGGGTTGGGGTTGATTTGGATCCACTATCAATTTATTTATGACACATCCATAGATTTAATAAATAATGGGATAGAGTCATATTTAATAAATCCCATTGTCCCGAGGTATGAGGTTTCTCTTGAATGGAACCAATGGTTTATTCTAATTCTATCTTATTAATTTAAAAAAAATTTACTTGTTCATGTTTTTAATGTTGTTCCTAGTTGAAAAGTGATACTGTTTCATAGGGATCTATATGAAAAAAATGCGATTTAATTTTTTTATCGAAGGCCTAATATTGAATTATAGAAAATCCTATAACAGGATTATATTGGTGTCCCTCTTTATCCCCTAAATACACTTTTCCATTAGACATATGAAAATGTTTTTGTTTTGACCAACTAGAATGTATATTACAACGAACAATGGCCCATCATTCATCAATTACATTGAATAATTCTAGATCAATTGGAATATATTTTCATATATATATGAGAAGATATAATGATTTATTATCCCCATACTCATATCCATACATTCAATGAGGATTCAATTATTATTTTCCCATGGATTCTTCATTGTTTAGGCAAGCATGACATATGATCATGCGTTGCTTTTAAGAATTTGGGTTCTAAGAAAGTGAGAAACTATTTAGGTATATCTATTAATATATTATGATCCCATTTTATATTTTATTTTCATATACCCAATATGGTATGTTCTTATCATTTAGCCTTTGAAAGGTCACCCATAGTATTTTTGTATGTATGTTAATCATTAGAATTTTCGATTATTTTTTATGGTATAACTAGGAGTGGGGATGTACCAAAAAAATTAATGCATGTTTGTTCTTGGCCAACTACTTATACATATCCATCCTATATTATTACTTATTAGAGGTTATGTATTCTACCTAGTCAAAACATAGAATTCAAATTTCTATAGAAAAAAACACTTATCCTGTAAATAGAAATAATGGTGGAAACAACTCTAGGTATCCTACTAACCATGGAAAGGTATTGCTAGAGAATGATGGTGCACTATATGGAGTTTAACAATATTTTTAATCATGTAACTATATTTATACTACATAAAGATACATGTACTTAACTGGTGAGATATCATAATTGTGAGGTTTTCCAAGGTGGATGTCAGGGGTTTGATCCCCATAATCAACTACCACATTACTATAAGGGAAAATATCATGGTCAGTATCCCCATATGCTTTAGATTTGTTGTTTTTGGATCCTTAATATGATTCATATATTCAGTGTATATCCTTAAGGATATTACGATTGAGTTGGATAAGAATATAAACCTTATACTATGTTGTGTTCAGAATATTCTAACATGTCATTTAGGGCTGGGAATCAATATAGAACTACTACGTCAGAGGATGATGAATAATGCAGATGACCATGTTTGTTTACTAAAGAAATATATGTATAATATTCAGAATCTACTAGGGTATTCCTTCAATATTCTGTTTTTTCAGTGGGAAATTTATCCTACATTTTGGTGGATGCTAAAAAATGATGGCCAACCTTAGTTGAAGCATGAATATGGGATATATTAAAATATGAATTCCCTATAAAAATATATTGATTGATCTATATAATAGAGTGTTTATATGAGTTTCATCATTTATAAACTATAAATTATTTTGGAATATTCTTTTATCGGTTGGAGTAAGAATATGAATTTTTATTTTGTATGTCACTCAAATATAAATTGTATCTTCTGAATGTATATAAGGAATATGAGCCTCCCTTAAATGAATTATTGGAATATAATGATGAACCCAATTTATAGTGTGAATACTATATATATCTATGTTTTTAAAATATTACACCATCCATAATCGATAGGAATATTTTCTTTTTTTGAGGTGTTTGAAAAACTAGGTTGTAAAACCCTAGTTAGAATAGAGATATGAGACAAGTATTTTGTCATTTTTCATTATGAGAATATGCTGATAATCCTCATGGAATAGAAGGAGAGTATGTTTTCTTTGTAGAGGAACTATCTTTTCTATTTGTTCATGATCATATTCTATCATATAAGTTTCAATATGTGTATGTGAATATTTTTGTATCTTTTTTAGAATATGTCGACGAAGCTCCTCTAATACTATATGAATATACTATAACTTCATAATGGTATGAGAAGGAATAAAGGATTTCATGCTATCTATCAATCACCAAGATATTCTATAATACATCATTGATTTATTTGGGGATAGATGTTAAATCATATCCTTTATTTTTCAAAATAATATTCAGATTTTCTTCTTGAAAGAGGCATGTATATTCTCCCTCTCCCATTTTATTCATGAATATATTGGTATAATTCATCTAGTAGTTTTGGGATATTAATATTTCCACTGGTTATAACTTCTATATGTTAGTGGGATTCATTAGTGGGACAAGGGATTTGAACCCAATACCCACGATCCATATATCGCAATTCTAGCTGAGATATGATTAGCTCTCTGATTTGAGTGTCGTGGGTGGTGACCTATCGGGATACATATTCCGTAAGAAACTGAGGGGTGTTTTCTTGATGAATTTGGAAATGACTTCTAAAAATATCCCTCTATGTCTACTCTTAAGCCCTTGTGTAATCTTAGTTGACTCCTTGATCCATCATCAAAAATCATGGAATGTGTTAATAATCTCACTCCCAAGATAGGTTTCTGAAGTAGGTGGTATCAGCGACATGCATCGTTAGATTCAATATGAAATTCCTCAAGTGAGGTGGGTTAGAATGCTTTGACACATAAAAACATATATTCATAGATTTTAGGGTTATCTTGACACAATGTTGGTGATATTTCCAAACCATTATTTTCTCCAATTGATTGTAATGAAGTTGAGTAAGAGATTTTCTCCTTATGTATTTAGTGGAATTGAATATCATAATTACTACAATGTTAGATAATCTTTAGGATAATGATACATTGTAATTGTAATTAAAGGGATTTTTTGAGAATTTTCTTTGTAAACACTAAGAATATGAAATAAGTTCACCAATAAGTAAAACATTTAATATAAAAAATATAATTAAACAACAATTCATGGAAGAATCAGTTATTTTTTCCTATTAATGTGATATTAACATAGATGTTAACATTTTTTATGGGATATGATAAATGTAATAGTATAAAAAATTGAAACCTAATTATTTCTTTCTTATTATTTTGGGATTCATGTCGGGTCCCACAATATTGTTTACATAGGGTAACCAAATAAAAATTCCATGTTTTGGGATCAACCCATATGTTTTTTTCTATTTATAATATTTGTGTTGGGTTCAAAAATTATGTTTATATAATGGATGGGTATATCAGTGTTCAAATTTATTATGGGGATGAGTATGAATACACAATCCTTATTATGGGATACAAATCCTTCCAAAAAAAGTTTCCAATGAGGTTTATTAGTTGAACTGGAAAACACATTTGTTACCACATCTATAAATAGAAACTTCCCTAATTTACAATAGTAAGAATTAATTACGGTTCCTTATCAATAATTCTTAGATATTCACATTGACCAAGAGGATAAATGGATATTATCATCACACACTATTGATTGGAATTATTTTTTAATCTAATAATCTATAATAGATTAAATTCATTTTTATGTATCATTCCTATATCTCGATGCTGAACTAGTTATAATGATATATATAACCTAATGTTGTGATCATATTTATATATTATAGGCATTAAATCGATGATACCTATTATATGTATAATAAGTTAGTCAATTTTTTAAAAAAAATTAATTTATGATTCTCAATTTTGGGGTTTTATATTTTTAATCTAAACAACTTGTTAATCTAGTATTTATTACTATCTATGAAGGTGGTTGGTGTTTATGGTTTCATGATTTCCCCAATGATGGGGACCCATATGTATGCTTATTAAATTAATTATAAAAAACAAATTTTAGTTCCAATTAATGGGAAACATTGTACATTATAATGTTGTAACGACCCAAATATTCACTAATGAAAATTCTTCTTGGTCTATTTAAATATCTTATTAGGGTTATATAAAATGTATGCACTTATTTGTTTTTATGTTTTGGATTTTAAAATACCATTAAGAATTGTTAACTTTTCTAATATAGCCTTTGAAAAGTGATCACATGATTAGTATAAATATAGGGCTTTAACAAATCCAACTTACTCAGACACAGGATGCGATGACCTCATCTAGTAGACTTGCCCTGTATGAAGCCCAATTTTTGGAGCTCAGAAAGGAGGTGGCATAATTTTGATTCACTCTTAACCAAACACAAACCGAGATTGAATACTTTAAGCTTGAGTGGAACCTCCTATGGGAGAAGTGGAAGTTGATAAAGATTACCACTCGAGCAATGTTATTCGAGCCACACCAAGAGTCTTTCACCATCACACACATTACTCTAAGGTCTTATGCATGTGTTTTAAGGGGTTATGTTACAAGACTCTAGAATTATGATTATTTACATTATTTTTGGTATATAAATAAACATTTTCATTTTATTATTGTCACTTTGTAAATAGTTTTTAAAGCACAAATAGTTTTTTAGTCGATGATCAACTAAAGAATCTATTTTGATAAATTAATGTATTTT
Organism: Viscum album; assembly: GCA_963277665.1. Taxonomy (NCBI): domain Eukaryota; kingdom Viridiplantae; phylum Streptophyta; class Magnoliopsida; order Santalales; family Viscaceae; genus Viscum; species Viscum album. The sequence continues at coordinate 1,769,354,251 of OY728153.1, read as the reverse complement.
TGAATTAAATAATATTTTAAGAAAATAATAATATTACTAAGTTAATTTATATTATGTATAAACGATCACTTATTTTTTATGAATACAATTGTAATTTTTATTAATGTTTGAAACATATTTTTGTCAAAACCCATGAATTTTTGGTAAATGTCAGTTTTTATTTTAAAAGTTAAAATTAACATATTAATAAAATTATTTGGATAAAATGAATATTATTTTTTGAATCACGACATTAAAATTATCCAATGGTGAATTTTTCATAATTTTCTGATATAGTCGAATTTTTCAGTAAAAATTAAATACCGTTTAAATATATTATGTGTTTTATGACATCATAAAGACCCAATAGTGATGTAATAAAATTCTATAAACATTATGTTCGGCCAATATATGTTGTATGATTAAAATTATGCGAATTTATGTTTTTTTATTTATTTTACGAATCATTAGTGGACCTGTCCAGACTTATAAAAATGTTTAGTTGTTTAAATTGATTTCGTAGAGAGTGTGACTCACCTCTACATAAGAAACCCTATTATTTTAAGAAGTTAGGACATTAGCCTTATAAAATATTTTTTCCACCTCCCTTTGGAAAAAACCATGGGTAAAAACCATGGTCTGGTTTGTGGTTCTGATTAGTTTAATGTGTGGCGTCCCAAACCGAAATAATAAAGAATTCCCTCTCATTTCATATATAAAACCAACCAAGATCCCACTTACTCTTCATAAAAAGCCATTGTAGTTCGTCCATATTCTACCATCCTCTCTCTATAAACCTTAAAAGGTTCCCCATGCTCCCAATAATTCTCTTTCAAGCCCCTCCAAAGCCTTTGGGATCACACTTCTATATAAGGGTTTCTCACTTTCCTTATTTATGTCCAAGTTTCCTTATATTGTTATGCCCTATTATTTTCAGTTATAAATGTTGGGGTATGATTTATAACCATCCCCATACTTCTATATTAATGTTTTAAAAATTATAGATCCCCTTTATCTATCATTAATTCATTCCATGTACACCTGTTACCATGCCAAAATTCCATAAGGAAATTTTCTCTCCTCATTTACATTCATGCAATTATTTTGTATTACGTATCTAAATTCCATTACATTCATTGGGAAATTTATCTATATGACCCCCATTACTGTAAATTTCATAAAAATATGATGATACACCCATTTCTCTCTCATAAACCATTTTTATGAATTCTTATGTCATGTCGTTATGCTGCCAAAATTGCACCCCGTTTTTCAAAGCAATGATCTTTGTAGAGTGAATACCATACCCATGTATCTATCAAGGTTATTAAAATTTATGCACATATACTTTTTTAATGGTACTTTCATTTATTTATTCCACATTCCTTAATTGTGTAATAACTTATTATGTTGATTGATTCCATGTTATATGATCCCTGAGGCTCACTTATGATTAAAATGAAATGTTTAAGAAGGGTGCTCCCTAATAGCGCTCTAATGCAATGAATAAATTATAGTATCCTGATAATTCATGTGAAGTGAGTGTTGAATCATGATAATTCAAGTGAAATGAGGTTTTAATTGTGCTTCATATAAAATGAGGGTTTACTCATTATCTATGTACAATGAGCCTTGGCTCATGCTAATATCATGTAAAATGTTGTTCCCACATCTCCATGTTATGATTATATAGATTTATAATGACTTTATGTTTATGTATCTCTATCAATCCATTGGTATGACTATTTACTAAAATGTATTGTAATATTCATGTTATTCATTATTTAATCCCTTACTAGGCTTTATAACTCGCCCTTTTCTATTGCATGTCCTCAGGTAATCCCATGAAATGCTAAGTATGAGGCAACCTAGTTGTCATGTAAAGAGAGTTTTCAATAATATTTTTCATTTAATGTTTAATGTTGTTATGTAATGTTCTTAATCCCCAAATACACTAGACGTCTCGATCTTCTATGTTGTATATAGTGATGGTTTTATGTAATAAATTATGTTAAGTGTGTAATAGAGAGCAGGGTTGTTATAAATGTCATGTGAAATTGAAAAATATATATAGTATAATGTTGTATAGTGTAGACATGTATAAAAAATATGGAAATAATTTATTTGAGTGGGACATATGAATTCCAGGGAACTTTGGGTTAACACTAATAGGAATTTATCTCAGTAATGATTAGTGTACATTATAAGGTATATTTCATTTTAATGGTGATACCCTATTTGAATATGTCTCAGGGAGGATGATATGGCATGACCTAGAAGTATTATAGCCCTTTGACTCGGGGTATGATGATATAAAGAATATGTCCTGATAGAAAATGGTTTTTGGGGAATACAACCTAGAGGTAAACGTAGTCTATGCTAGAGAGAGTATAGAAATTGGTGAGAATGATATAAATTATATCCTAAGTGAAATTTCCTGATGATATTGTTGATGAATTTTCAATGTTATTAGGTTTAAAACTTAGGGGAATCATACATATCTCTTCTAGAGGGGAATCAAATCCAATGTAGTTTTAATGACACAGTTTAAGGTTGTATGACCTGACCATACCATATAGTTTAACATCATATGACAAGGATGTATATGGGGTCATTTGGATATGAGATATATTACAATGGGACAACGATATAAGTCTAATATATATAATGAAAATTAGAAATATAATATATTTAGTTCTTTTTTAGAGAACATATATTCCACCAATGGTATAATAAAAAACATATGACTGGATCTTATATATATGAGGATTCCATAAGATATTTCATTTGGAATTTAGCACTTCTAAATAGAAAATATAGTTAGTACTTCCAACTAATGAGGTGGCCCTTAATAGAGTCATTTGTTTCATTATAATCACATGATCATTGCAGATCACTAAAATAATGTGATTCATGCTTTATGTGATAAAAATGAAATTGAAAGAAATAAAACCCATTTCATAAATTGAAATGATTGATTATATATAGGAATTATGTATAGAGGCTTCCTAGATATGATTAATTGGGAGTCAGTACCCTATAAAGGAATAGAATATGCAGTTACAGTTATACAACTATGGAAGATTCAAAAAAGGGTTATGTTTTTTTATGTTAATGGAATTATCATTGAAAATTTATAATCCAACAACAATGGTTCTCAATGTTATAAAGAACATATAATAAATGATCTGACCCATTTCATATGGATATGATATATAATTTGAATGTTGAACACACAACTGGGATTCTCTAAGAGAAGTATAGTTGTGTATGTTATGGAGAATAAGACATTATGAGAAATGAATTATGGTATTCCATATGAAACATTAAAATGTTAAAGATATAAATTGTTATATTTTAATGTAATTCCATGAATGTTCTATGATATATTTTATGAATATATAATTAGGCTATGACTATGTGTCAGATATAGGGGTTTTATCCTTGAAAAAGAATCATACATATGATATATACAATAGGAATCTAAGTCCTCATGGTTCATACATTTCTCACCTACTATTTAGTAGGGAATGATGACTATTCCCATGGGGATTATTTACCTTGATGTTTAAGAAGAATTTTGGGAGGCTCTTATTGTTTATAACCTTATATTGTAAGGGATTTAGGATGGCCAATTCTAGGAAATCATGTGATCACATGAAGTTCGTAGGTTCATGTGTCAATGTGAAGCAGATGGGGGTCAAGCAATCAAATGTCAGAATGGAGGTCTGGTAATCATACGAAGGATGTGCATAGATATGTTACCTCAAAATGTCACAAGGGTCTTAAAACATGATCACCTCACTAAGGGGATATGTTGTGATTACATGAACATGAATTTCTTATATGATCTAATGGCCAATGTGACTTTCATGATCATCTATCACGTCGATGGTATCATTGACATGTCTTCCATGAATAGTTTGTGTGATTATCAAACCATAATTTTATATTAATTACCAATTATTCAAATGAATTTATTTCATATTTAAATTATACTCAACTCTGTTATTTTGTGAATCCACTCCCATTAACTCTTTCATTTTTTTAGTGTTAGGGGTTTATTTATAGGTATCACTCCGCCTATGTCTACACTGCATCACAAGGTGGGAATTCTGCAAACATGATTTATTTTAGTCTAATATATTTCACATTTTTCATATTGGAATCATGCACTATGTGTGACTAAGTCAAATTTCACAGATGATGTCTTCCCAAGGAATTGTATAAGGCTCCGACCTTAAACCTTACTTAATCTTGAGTTATTACAAGATTACACATTGAGGATCTTTTCAGGTTTAGAGTTTTAGAGAATTAGAACATAAAACATTCATTTCATTCCACATATAAACAAAGTGGTTACATAAAGATAGTATTAATTTTTCCCATCAATGGAAACATATTTAAAATAAGACATGGATTCATTCTTGACACTTCCTTGACACTATCATCATATCATGTACCTTTCCCTTGACCTGTAAAAAATATTTCAAAAAAAATCGGGATGAGCATAAAAAGCTCAGTATGGGTTATAAAAATATGGAAAGGAAACATAAGTTCATATATACATAAGAATGAAATCATAATTTACCCATAAAACATAAGCACTTTAACATAACTCATCAAATCGTGAATAAATCATAGAAATCATAAGACATAAAGTTAACATGAGGCATTCATAACATTCTTACATAGGGAGTAACCCTCTTGGTTACATTTGGAATACCCATAACAGTATATTCCATAAATATCTTCGGAGAAAACTTAATGTTTCACTCCTTCACGTTACCCAATGCATTGGAGAGCTATATCGAGCTCACCTGCCCTTATTTTACCACGGAACCACCCGTCTTCATAATAATACCCAAGAACCATAAAATAATCGTATCACATAAAACATACATAAAGGAAACATAACATTTCCACATTTCAATCACAAGATATCAATAACACAGTGATATAATAAAAACATTATCAAAACCATTTTAAACTCCAAAATAAAAGAAAATTAAAACATGGTATTTATTTTTCTTTAAAAAAAAGGTATGGCTTGTAGAGGAAGCCGAAACTCAAATAACGGTCACGACGGCGGAGAAGTCGTTGTCGTCGCATACATATGAAAAAAACATTCCCTTTTGTCTTTTAGTAAAACGCTTCATATAAAAAAGATTCCTTTGGATAAATGTAAAAGTCAAAGGGGTTTATACACCGTATAAAAGAAGGTTGTGTATTAAAAAAAATATGCCTCAATGAAAGGAGATTGAGACGAAGTCCCATACCTCGGGTCCGACTTGACTCGATCGTTCTTTGACCTCCTGAATACAAAACTTCAGTTAATTTTTACTTGCTTAAGAGCCTTTCTCAAGTTCATTATTCCTTTTATATCACTTATTACCATGTCATGAACACTATGTAATTATTTAAGTTAATAACGGTCATTTTAACGATCATTGGTACTTGAGTCAAAAATAAACCCTTTATAATTACAAGTTGTTCATGTATCCATTATATACAGAATTATAATCATGATGTATATAGAATATATATCATATATATCCAGTATATACATGCATTTATAATATTACATAATAATTTAGAGGTAAGAAATGAAATGCATCGTTCATGGAGACGGTAAGCCGTACGTACGCATTAATGCTACTTTCATTTCTATTTTATATTTTATAGAATGGAATCATAATGATATAAAGGTATATTATAATTCCAGTGTAATATCATATATAATATCATAAATCCATCCTTTATACATCCCACATATGGTATTTAACGAATCAAATCACTTTGAGGGGGTGGTAGTCCACACTTCCTTAAATGAAGATATCGCGTTTACCCATAATGGAAACCATAAAGGTATGCCAAAAATGAAAAATACTTAAGATTAATGAAAACATAAACATATTATATATCATATATAAATATAGTGTCATCTTAATGGCCACCTTTGAAGGTGCTAAATGAATGTTGAACAATCATCGTTTTGGGAGGCAGAAATTCACCATCCACAGAAATAGTATGTTCTTTAACCATTAGATGTAGGTGTGTGTAGGTGTAGCTCGAATACTTCTTATAAAAACATCCTAGTATATTGAAGATACTGTAGTTGTTACAAAATAAATTAATAAAAAGAGTTTATGGGGTTGGAGAAGCAAAATAAAACAAAAGGACTCAAGTGAAGACATTACCTTAAAATCGGGTAACTCCCTTTGGTTTGAGCTCAAAAGCATCCTTGGGAAGACTTCTTCCGAAAGTAAGGTTTCAAGGAGTAAAAGAGGGAAGTGGAGAGACAAAATAAGAAGGGGTTGGCCGAGCCAAAGGCTTTGGAAGTGTGGGTAAAGAGGTAGAGGTGGGGGCCTTTTATAAGAGGAGAGGAGGGGCACTATTGGAAAGTAAAGAAATGTTACTTTATTTTAAAATGCGTTTCAGATTAAAAAGATCCCATATTGATATAATTCTAGGGTAAGGTGATAAGGGTTCGAAATCCACCCATACAATAGGTTTTGGAAATGTGTATGTTATAGATTTTACATTATCTTTTCATTTTATTTAAATCCTTTATTAATGAGGTAATCGCTGCATCATCAGGATGTCATAAATAATTAAATTTATTTAATGTCTAAAAATTATAAAAAAAATATCATGATATAGGAAATAGTTTTATCTTTAAAATTAATATTTATAGTCAAAAATAGGACTTGTATAACCCCATGTAATCATTGTTTTAGTAAAACATCTCATGTTTGTGTTATTTTTACTTTTACGTTAAATAAAAAGTTATTTATGTCATTTCCTAACCGAAGTGGTTCCATGGGGTCCCCAAGTTGACCCATGTATTGTCTTGGTCGGCCATGACACATAAAATAAGGGTAGTACATGTGTTTTTGTATTTTCATTTTATTATAAAATCATTTTTGCCTTAAATTGCACTAATTACCTCTAATCGCGATTAAGAACTTAAAAGTTACTATTCACCAAAAAATTATTTTAATCTCATTGAACCATATTTTAATTCTTATTGACAACCATGTATGTCGGATTTTTGAAAATAAAATCATAGAAGTGACAAAGTTTCATTAAAACGAAAAATTAGTTTCTTTAACTACCACTTAGTGGTTTCACTATTCATCAAAAATTGAAGGTTTTTAGAAAAATTCCAAAACTTCACCCTAAGATATATTTGATATTATGAATTCAAAAATGATTTCTATTTTACAAAATTCAAAACATATAAAATTAATTAATTAATTTAATAATTAATTCCCGTTGTCATGACAAATAGCGTGTTTTTATGAAACAATAAGTATCAAAAGATTGACACTAGTTTAAGTCCAATTTCAAATTGAAATTGATTCCAATGACCACCATTGTATTAAATTGTAAAAATATATTCTAATTTCACTTCAAAACCAATTCAAAATATAATATAATCATATAAAAAATTATATTAAAAAGAGGTTTTGAATTAAAATACAACATTTGTCACTATTCATTAAAAAATGAACTTTATCGGAAAAATACCAAAAATTCACACAAAGTAAATTTTGATGTCCCAATCATAAAGAATAAGTTTATTTTGAAAAAATAGCTTATAAAATTGTCAAAAGACATATTTAAAAATGGTTTTCCAATAAAAGGCAGTAAAACAATCTTTTAAAAATATTAGTGTATTCCGTGCTTAAGATTGGATTTATTTTCATTTTAAGCCTCTAAAACACTATCTAATTCATTAATAGACATAAATAAAAATATATATTATTAATTACTTACATGGGATGTTACAACCTTCCCCCCTTTAGAAAATTGTGTCCCCGCAATTTATTTACTTATCGATTAAATGGGGGTACTTATCCCTCATTGCATTTTCAGATTCCCATGTTGCCTCTTCCATCATGTGGTTTTTCCACAAAACCTTTACCTGATTAATCACCTTATTCCGTAACACTTTCTCCCTGTGGTCAAGAATCTAGACCGGTTGTTCCTCATAAGATAAGTTCTCTTCCAACTGAACTACCTCTGGACTCAAAACATGAGATGGACCTGTCATATACTTTCTCAACATTGAAACATGAAAAACATTGTGTACCTGAGATAAACTCGGAGGTAAAGCCACCCGGTATGCAACTGATCCAACTCTCTCCAGAATTTCATATGGTCCAATTAACCTTGGACTCATCTTTCCTTTCTTACCAAATCGCATCACACTTTTGCATAGTGAGACTTTGAGAAAAACATGATCACCTACCTCGAAAGATAGATCCTTCCTCCGGTTATCCGCATAACTCTTATGCCTGCTCTGAGCAGTTCTAATGTGTTTCTGTATCAGCTGAACTTCTTCTGCCAACTCTTCTACCAATTCTGGTCCCATCAGCTTTCTTTCACCCACTTCATCCCAGAAAACTGGAGTTCGACACCTCTTCCCATATAATGCCTGAAATGGTGCCATCTCTATACTGGAATGAAAACTGTTATTATATGAAAATTCAACCAAAGAAATATGTTGGTCCCAACTTCCCTGATAATCCATCAAACAAGCTCGTAACATATCCTCCAAGGTCTGAATTGTTTGTTCTGACTGCCCATCTGATTGAGGATGAAAAGCTGTACTAAAATTTAATTCAGTACCCAACGACTTCTGAAGGCCTTTCCGAAAGTTAGAAGTGAACCTGAGATCACGATCAGATACAATGGATAGAGGAACTCCATGTAACCTGACTATATCTTTAAGATACAAATGGGAAAGTTAATCTAGAGAGAAAGTATCTCGTATAGAAAGGAAATGAGAATATTTAGTCAAGCGATCAACAATAACCTAGATTGCATTATTACCTCGAGATGTATTTGGTAATCCCACAAAAAAGTCCATGGATATATTCTCCCATTTCCACTCTGGCGCTGGTAAAGGCTGAAGCATCCCTTTCGGTAACTACCACTCTGCTTTAACCTATTGACAAGTAAAACACTTCACAGTAAAATCAGCAATATATCTTTTCATTCCATCCCACCAGTAATACTCCCGCAGATCTTTGTACATCTTTGTACTTCCAGGATAAACTAAAAACTGAGAACTATGAGCTTCACATAACAACTCTCTCTTCAACTGTGAATCACAAGGCACACAAAACCTCTTCCCAAATCTCAAAACACAATCATTATCAATGTTGAATTCAGGCAACTTACCCTTCTAAACTAGCTCTACCTTTTTAGAAAACTCACTGTCTTGCTTCTGTGCTTGCTTGATTCTGTGTGATAGAGATTATCTCACTGATACCTGAAGCAAAACAGAAGAACATCCCACACCAACAACTTCTATGCCAAAGTTAATCAAATACTTAACCAAGGTATCACGTTCCAACCGCAACATTGCTAATGAAGCATTACTTTTTCGACTCAAAGCATCGACCACTTTATTTTCTTTTCCCGAATGGTAATGAAGTGTACAATCATAATCCTTGATCAATTCCAGCCATCTCCTCTGTCTCATGTTTAACTCTTTCTAAGTGAATATATATACTTTAAACTTTTGGGATCAGTATATATTTGACACTTTACTCCATACAAATGATGCCTCCAAATTTTTAAAGCAAAAACAACAGCAGCTAATTCCAAATCATGTGTAGGGTAATTCGCCTCATGAGTTTTCAACTATCGTGAATCATAAGAAATTACCTGATCATTCTGAATTAGGACACAACCAAGTCCTTTCAATGAAGCATCACTGTAGATAACAAACTCACCATTCCTGGAAGGTAGTGCCAAAACTGGAGCATTCACCAATCTTTTTTTCAGTTCATGAAAAAAATCATCACATTCTTTTGTCCAGATAAACATAACACCCTTCCGAGTTAGCTTAGTCATTGGACTAGATAACCGTGAAAAATTTCTAACAAACCTTCGGTAATAGCCTGCCAAACCAAGGAAACTATGAATCTCTGTTACATTTTTCAGTCTTGGCCATTCTTCAACAACCTTTGTTTTTGCAAGATCAACAGTTATCCCATCTTTAGAAACAATGTGACCAAGGAAAGAAATTTGTTGCAACCAAAACTCACACTTTCTGAATTTCCCATACAATTTATTTTCTTTTAAGATTTGAAAAATAACCCTTAAATGTCTTTCATGCTCCTCTTTACTTTTAGAAAGCACCAAAATAACATCAATAAATACAACCAACATTTTTCTCCTGAGTCAACTGAGCCATCACTACAACAAACTATTTAGTTCTGATTCTGACCATCTCAGGATGCCGATTTAGATGTTCATTTCAATATGTATACCTTTCTAGCACAACTTCCATGTTTCCTCTTTGAAAAACCATTATAAACACATAAATATCTTATTCGAAGCAACATGGTAATCTGTAAATTCTATACCAATTAAAGAAAGGGATAATAATTTAATAGAATTCTAACTCCTAAAGTTATCTAAACAAACCTCTGATACCAACTATAAGGCCCCGACCTTAAACCTTACTTAATCTTCAGTTATTACAAGATTAAACATGGAGGATCTTTTCAGGTTTAGAGTTTTAGAGAATTATAACATAAAACTTTCATTCCATTCTACATATAAAAAAAGTGGTTACATAAAGATAATATTCATTTTCCCCATCAATGGAAACATATTTAAAATAAGACATGGATTCATTCTTGAAACTTCATTGGCACTATCATCATATCATGTACCTTTCCCTTGACCTGTGAAAAACATTTCAAAAAAAACTTGGGATGAGCATAAAAAGCTCTGTATGGGTTATAAAAATATGGAAAGGAAACATAAGTTCATATATACATAAGAATGAAATCATACTTTACCCATAAAACATAAGTACTTTAACATAACTCATCAAATCATGAAAAAATCATAGAAATCATAAGACATAAAGATAACATGAGGCATTCATAACATTCTTACATAGGGAGTAACCCTCTTGGTTATGTTTAGAATACCCATCACAGTATATTCCCTAAATCACTTCGGATAAACCTTAACGTTTCACTCATTTGCATTACCCAATGCATTGGAGAGCTATATCGGGCTCACCCACACTTAGTTTATCACGGAACCACCCGTCTTCATAACAATGCCCAAGAACCATAACATAATCGTATCACATAAAACATACATAAAGGAAACATAACATTTCCACATTTCAATCACAGGATATCAATAACACAGTGATATAATAATAACATTATCAAAACCATTTTAAATACCAAAATAAATGAAAAGTAAAACATGGTATTTATTTTTCTTTTAAAAAAAAGGTATGGCTTGTAGAGGAAGCCGAAACTCAAATAACGGTCACGGCGGCGGAGAAGTCATTGTCGCCGCATACGTATGACAAAAACATTCCCTTTTTTCATTTAATAAAACGCTTCGTATAAAAAATATTACTTTTGGATAAAATTAAAATTCAAAGGGGTTTATAAACCGTATAAAAGAAGGTTGTGTATAAAACAAAATATGCCTCAATGAAAGGAGATTGAGACGAAGTCCCAAACCTCTGGTCCGACTTGACTCGATCATTCTTTAACCTCCTGAATAATAAACATAAGTTAATTTATACTTGCCTAAGATCCTTTTTCAAGTTCATTATTCCTTTTATATCACTTATTACCATGTCATGAACACTATGTAATTATTTAAGTTAATAATTGTAGTTTTAACGATCATTGGTACTTGAGTCAAAAATAAACCCTTTATAATTATAAGTTTTTCATGTATCCATTATATCTAGAATTATAATCATGATTTATATATCATATATATCATATATATCCAGTATATACATGCATTTATAATATTACATAATCATTTAGACGTTTGAAATGAAATGCACCGTTCATGGAGACGGTAATCCGTACGTACGCATGAACGCTACTTTCATTTCTATTTCGTATTTTATAGAATGGAATCATAATGATATAAAGGTATATTATAATTTCAGTGTAATATCATATATAATATCATAACTCCATCATTTATACATCCCACATATGGTATTTAACAAATCAAATCACTTTGAGGGGGCAGTAGTCTGCACTTCCTTAAATGAAGATATCACGTTTACCTATAATGGAACCCATAAAGGTATGCCCAAAATAAAAAATACAGAAGCTTAAGGAAAACATAAACATATTATATATCATATATAAATATAGTGTCATCTTAATTTCCACCTTTTAAGGTGTTAAAATAACGTTGAACAATCATCGTTTCGGGAGGCAGAAATTCGCCATCCACGGAAACAATATGTTATTTAACCATTAGATGCAGGTGTGTGTAAGTGTAGCTCGAATCCTTCTTATAACAAAATCCTAGTATATTTAAGATACTATAGTTGTTACAAAATAAATTAATAAAAAGAGTTTAGGGGGTTGGAGAAGAAAAATAAAACAAAAGGACTCAAGTGAAGACATTACCTCAAAATCGGGTAACTCCCTTTGGTTTGAGCTCAAAAGCTTCCTTGGGAAGACTTCTGCCCAAAGTGAGGCTTCAAGGAGTAAGATATAGAATTGGAGAGACAAAATGGGTAGGGTATGGACGATCCAAAGGCTTTGTATGTGTGGGTAAAGAGGTAGAGGTGGGGGCCTTTTATAAGAGGAGAGGAGGGGCACTTTTGGAAAGTAAAGAAATGTTACTTTATTTTAAAATGAGTTTCGGATTCAAAAGGTCCCATGTTGATATAATTCGAGGGTATGGTGATAAGGGTTCGAAATACACCCATCCAATAGGTTTTGGACAGGTGTAGGTTATGTAGTTTACACTATCTTTTCATTTTATTTAAATCCTTTATTAATGAGGTAATCGCTGCATCATCATGATGTCATAAATAATTTAATTTATTTAATGTCTAAAAATTATAAAAAAATATCATGATGTAGAAAATATTTTTAGATTTCAAATTAATATTTATAGTCAAAAATAGGACATGTATAACCCCATGTAATTTTTTTTAGTAAAACATCTCATGTTTGTGTTATTTTTACTTTTACATTAAATAAAAAGTTATTTATGTCATTTCCAAACCAATGTGGCTCCATGGGGTCCCCAAGTTGACCCATGTATTGTATTGGTCGGCCATGACACATCCAATAAGGGTAGGACATGTGTCTAGGTATTTTCATTTTATTATAAAATCATTTTTTCCTTAAATTGCAATAATTACTTCTAATCGCGATTGAGAACCTAAAAGTTACTATTCACCAAAACATTATTTTAATCTCATTGAACCAAATTTTACTTCTTAATGACAACCATGTATGTTAGATTTTTGAAAATAAAATCACAGAAGTGGCAAAGTTTCATTTAAACAAAAAATCAGTTTCTTTAACTACCACTTAGTGGTTTCACTATTCATCAAAAATTGAAGTTTTTTAGAAAAATTCCACAACTTCACCCTAAGCTATATTTGATATTCTGAATTCAAAAATGATGTCTATTTTACAAAATTCAAAAAATATAATATGAATTAATTAATTTAATAATTAATTCCCGCTGTCATGACAAATATCGTGTTTTTATGAAACAATAAGTATCAAAAGATTGACACTAGTTTAAGTCCAATTTCAAAGTGAAATTGATTCCAATGACCACCATCGGATTAAATGGTAAAAATATATTATAATTTTACTTCAAAACCAATTCAAATGATAATATAATCATATAAATAAATTAGATTAAAAAGAGGTTTTGAATTAAAATACAACATTTTTCACTATTCATTAAAAAATGTACTTTATCGGAAAAATACCAAAAATTCACACAAAGTAAATTTTGATATCCCAATCATAAAGAATAAGTTTATATTGACAAACATAGCTTATAAAATTTTCAAAATATAGATTTAAAAATGGTTTTCCATCAAAAGGCATTAAAACAATCTTTTTAAAATATTAGTGTATTCCATGCTTAAGATTGGATTTACTTTCATTTTAATCCTATAAAACACTATCTAATTCATTAATAGACATAGATAAAAATATCTAATATTCATTACTTACTTGGGATGTTACAAATTGCTTCTCAGAATATGATCACAATATAGGATCATCATAGAAATCCTCACACATGAGTTGATCACATGATCCAGTTGTTGTGGGGTGACCGCATGAGTGTAGGATAGAATCACATAAATATTAGTGAAAAAATTATTCTCCCTTCATAGACATCCTATCCATTAATATTCCAAATACTTGGCATTATTTACAAAATCATGTGTCCCTTAGAGGTTTTTAGGATCAAATAACACAATCACATGACCCTCACATTGTCATTCATTCAAGGAATAAATAATGACTTATATTTTTATTAACTTTACACTAATATTGACTTGTGTATTTAGTATTTTACTAAAACATCAATTTTGAAACTTTTATTGGGCGGGTGAAAAAATAATAATAGATATATCATCATTTTTTATTTTTTAAAGGTTATTATTTTCTAATTCAAATTACGGATAAAAAATTAATTTTCTAGAAATTGGGCTTTAATTTCATAGAAATATTTTTTGTTGAATTATATATATATATATATATATATATATGTCATATTAATATTATGGAAAGAATAGTAATAATTATAAATTATTGGAAATGGAATAGATAATGTATAATAATTTTTGTCCTATAAAAACTTTTGACTTTGTTTTATTTTTTTCAGTTAAGAATATATTTATATGTTTTATGAGGTGAATTTGAAATAAAAAATATAATGTCTTGTTTAGTTATGTCAATATTATCTTATGATTAATTTTTCAGATATTCCTAAAGTGAATTATATTTGTTTGAATAATAAAAATTCTATAATTAAAAAAGTATATTACATTTATTTAATTGTAAGTCTATAAGTATGATTTTGAAATTCAGAAAAAAAAAATTTAAGTGAAATTATTTATTTTATATGTGATTTTGTACTTTTAAAAATGTTCACATTAATTTAAAAACCCACATATGACATTTCATAGAATTAGATAAAATTTTCACGAAGTATTTTTTAAGACATTATACATTTAATGTCCTAATATTAATTTTTATAACCTTTAGAAAATTATATTAATAAATTTTCTTTAAATTTTAGAATAATTAGGTATAATTTATGTAATAGGGATCAAGTTTTTCATTAATAAAGGATAAATTGCTCTTGTAAAAACCAGTTACCGTGGTAAAAATAAAAAGCGGTAGAAGTTTTTAACCAAGACAAGAAACATGTT
This sequence comes from Viscum album, assembly GCA_963277665.1. Lineage (NCBI taxonomy): Eukaryota > Viridiplantae > Streptophyta > Magnoliopsida > Santalales > Viscaceae > Viscum > Viscum album. The sequence continues at coordinate 1,769,339,046 of OY728153.1, read as the reverse complement.
TATAACATGTGTGTGAATTGGTGGATGATGAAATTTTTGAAATTCTCCCATACCATCTTTATTACTTTAAAATTATGTAGCTAATTACATTTAGTGTGACTTCACTTTATTAGAATGATTTAAGTATTTATAAAAATTCCCTAACTTTTCACCTATAAAAGTGGTACTCTTCTCTTTAATTCTCCTTAGAACATAATCCAATTAGATCAAATGAAACACTACTAATCCATATCTTTAAAATTCACATTAAAATTATATATGTTCAAGTCTTCTCAAAATACAGTCTCTCAAAGTATTAAAACTCTTAAAAAAGTCAAAAAATCATTGAAGTGAGGTATAACTTTTTAATCACTCATTTATCATTTCTATTTCATTATGTTCACCTCCTCCACCTTAAATCACCTTATGAAATTATAATATTATAACATCAATATCACTATTAAAACTGTATATTATTATGATTATTATTCAATAATTAACCACATTTCCATCTTTCTTTAAGAAAAATTAAAACATGAATCTTTTCTCTATGCAGACATCCAGCTCAATGAAAAACATGTTACAATTTAATTATCCTTGTAAAATAGTTTTACCAAAATAGTAATGAACTTAATATTTAAGATATATATTTTTATATAATTATTTTCCTAAAATTAGAAATTATTTTACACCATTCTTCTTCCCTATGAATAATGAAATCAACATCCATGTGTGTGTATAGACTACCTCATTCATGGAATGATGTATTACATTTTTAATACCTCTTCAATGGATGATTTATAATTATATATAACTTATAATATATATATATGTATATATATATATATATATCATTAATATGGTTATTTCTGTTTAACACACAATGAAACAATCAAAATACGGCAAAACAATGGTTTTGGTGGGTAACCTGAAACTAGTTCATCACATTTTTCATATTCAAAAAACACAACTAAAAATATCACGTAAATGAATAATTACATGACACTTATTTAGAATTAATAAATTTTAGTACCATTAATGTTTTTGAAATCATGAAAATTTGGATGAGAATGAATATCAACATAACTTTTAGGAACATAGTTCTAAACTATCAAGGCTATTGACACAGAATGTCGAAAAGACACTATAAAAATCTCATATATAAATATAATTTTTATTAATGATGGGTATATATTGAAATGATATTGAATAAGGTTAAAAAATATGTAATTATGTCATTTATCTTTATGAAAACTATTTTAACAAACATTCATGGAAGAAAAAATTAAGGTTATGTGACATGGTAACTCCAACTATTTTCAAAGAGTTACTCAATTTTCAATTGAACTTAATTCTTACAAAATTAACTATTATGAATGATTTAATATATTTAAATTCATGTGAAAAATATATTTTTTTCCAAATATTATTCATTAAAAGGGGACAATTTATTTTTTTTAAACAAACTATAATTTTTGGGAGGATACTCCTAACTATCACAATGATTCCAAAATGTCTTAAATTTTTTTGTGATTTGGTATGAAATTTACTATACATGTTCAAAATTATCCATCTATAGTGGATATATGTTTCACGTTTCACCGGTTTTCTCTTTTATCATGTTATTATTTTTTGGGGACCTTCTTTACCGATGTTAATTATGATTTTTTTTCTAAATTTTAAACTATCTAGAAATGTTATGAAAAAAACATTTCAACGAGTTCTATATACTATGAAAGATGAATGATATTTAATTATATGTTTCATGAATACCAATATTTACATGGAATATTTCAAAAAATTGAATTATTTTCAATTAATTTGTTAATGAAACATATTTTATTTCGAAGTGATATTTATGAGCTAATAAGGGATATATTTTAAAGCGGGACTCAAAATTTTTTATAATGAAAATTGGGGACCTATATCACCCACCAATACCATGGTTAATAATTTAAATTCCATGAAATATAAACATGAATTACTAATTTAGTTGCTTTCATGATTTGGTTCATGTCTAGAAATCCCAATAGTGGATTACACATATGAGAAATTAAGGTGTCTCACAAGATTAGGTACAAGTTTGTGACTAGTAAAATTAATGTTTTTTTATGAAAATTATTTTGAAAAAATTAAATTATATTATTCATTATGATATTGTACTATCAAGATTCATGTTTTATTATTAAATGGTTTTATTCCATGTCAAGGATATTATGATTACTTGTTCATCTATTATGAAATTTTGTTCTTTAGACATGTACTTTTAATCTCACTCATGTCTTATGATTATTACTCATGGTGTTTTGATTTTTATCCTCTTATCAAATCTTCATTTATTCTTATGAAGCTAACATTAAAGAAATATGTATTTTTAACTTACTGATAACTTGAGCTCACCCCTTTCTTATTTTTGTATTCTTCATATTTTTATATGAACTCGTAATAATGTTTTTTCAAGAGGATTCTCCAGTATGGTTCCATTAAAGAGAAATGATCATTACTGTTGTAAAAGTAACTAATTATGTAGGTAGTATCTAAATTCACTAAACATAATTGTTCATGGGATATTATATTTTATGAAATTTAATTTTTCAAATGAAGACAATTATGTAAAATAATTTAATGCAAATATTGGGTCACTATAGTTTATATCATATAAAAGGAATATTTTTTTGGAGTTTAGAGAAGTTATTTTTTAGAATTACTCTTACAAATTGTTCGTGAAAATCCTTGGTATGAGTCCATGTATAGGATTTTGTCCTGAAATATGTGTATAGTCTTGAATATGAGTTATCCAAGAAATTAAATCCCTATATGAATATTATATGCCGATGGGGTCTCCAGAATATATATAACTATGATTAAGGAACCCAAAAAGTGAATAATGGGTATGATATCAATCATCACTTGGTGTTTGAAAAAGATTCCTAATTGCACACCAAGTTTGGCACACCTAGGTGATATGCTTTGGTTTATCAAGTGATCATTATGGGATTATTTCTTGGTGAATTTTAATGATAAGGCTAAGAATAATGATGGAACCAAACGTATGATATCCAAGGTTCAATTAGGAATGATATATCCATAACACAAATAATTGGAGGCCAATATGATTATGTAAAATAACTAGAAATTTAAATTTCGAATTCCTTTTATGATTAAGATAATTATCCCATGTTTTTAATAATTCATTACCCATGATAAACCAATTGGTTTTAGTGATCAATGGAACTAGAAGGAAATGAGTTAACAATTGGTTTTAGGGAAAATGTAGTGAAATCAAATATAAAACCCCATGAAACTAGGATATGGGGAGAGAAACATGGTGATTATGTGAAACAAACTATCATAAAATATGATTTAAATGTAACAACTATTGAAAAAATGAGTACACCAAGGAACGAAAGGATTTAGACTCATGAAAATTCATGAAATTAATATGATGAATAATGGAATATTTAATCGACAATATATCAAACATGTTTGAGGAAGCATAAAGAGAATTTCATCAGGGGTACTAAAAGATGATATACTTATGAGGTCATTGAGCATAAAACCTCTATTGGAAAATAAAGAGGATAGTTTGTATGACTAAAGTAGATAATGTGAATCCAAATATACCCCAAATAAGATAATTCCTTAAATGCGGGAAACTTGGATATTATCCAAGTTAGTGTCACAATTAGGGGAATGATAATGATGAAAAATCACCTCAGTCAAAGGAACGAGGTGGAGTATTTTTAATGACCCTAGATGTGATCGATTATAATAACTATATCTCATATTTTATGAATATGAATATTAGATCCCTATTCTATCCAATATAAGTTTCCTAAATTAGTTATAAGTTTACCACGATGATGTTTTGTCTGTGAAATAAATCAACTAGTTGTATTATAGTTGAATTTTCAAATTTTATATTTATTGGAATATAATTATTTATATGTGTCCTTGATATGGATTTGACAAGATTCTTATAATGGATTACCAATTATGACATTGAACTCATATTCACTGATCATTGATATATTAGAAAAATTGTCTCCATTATTGGAAATATTTATCAGGGTAGAGACAAAATTTTTATCCACTGTGGATATATATTAATTTCGCTACAATGATTAAAGATATGAATGAATATACATACTCATGGAGCACACATTTAGGGGCTTAGTTTCCTTTATAATCTGTAGTTGGTATGGAATCACTAAGTTGGATTAATAAGGGTTAGTGAAAGAGGGAAGGAATAAGATTGGTGGTTATCTATCAAGGATGGAATCATAGGCGAGGGATAAGATAAAGGGGTCACATGATGATGTGGTTGAAGAGGATACTCTATAATGGGTTGGGATGAGTCTGAATACTATTCTCCATAAACCATATGAGGAGGAGAAACATTATTCATTGACTTCATTATTCAACCTCAACATTTAACTAGAACCACCATGTTTATAGTTCATAGAGGATAATAGATAAGTGCGTATTGAGTCAATTATGAAAAAGGGATTAAAATATCAAACATTAAACTAGGTATTGATAATCAATCATTACAATTCTGACTATGAACTCTAAAAAAATTGTTCATAACACCAAACCATTAGTGGTATTTTTAAAAAATGGTTTAAAAAATAGAGAATTGGGATTATTAATTAAAAAAGTTAATAGATGTGGTTGATATCACTTAAAATTAAATCATTAGTCACTTTTTATATACCCTTAGTAAACATTGGTATTATGTAATAATTAAAATAAAGATGAAAACATTTATATAAGGGGGTGAATGTAACAAATATAGTGTTCAATGTATGTTATCCAAAAATAAATAATATATTACATTGTATGTTTGACAAAAATTTTCAAAATTAATGAAGAAACCATTATATATTAAGAATATCATATATCACTATTAAAACAAAGACTTTAAATTCGATGGTATAAATTGAAGTAAGAATATTAAAAAATCAATAAAAAAATTTAGATGAAATGAAATATATTGGAAAATACTTTAATACGAATGTAACACCCCAAAATGATAAAGGGCTAAATGACTAAATGATATGACTCATGTCAACAAGGTGCACCTTCTTTTTCGGGAGCCTATCTGATTAGAACTCTACAGTTAAGCGTGCTTGGCCTGGAGTAGTGATCGGGATGGGTGACCCTCTGGGAAGTTTCCCAGGGTGTGTGTGAGTGAGGACAAAGCACACTGGAAAGGACATGTGTTGGCCTGTGGGGACTATCATTAGTCAGATGACCTGTTCGGGCATGTGGGTGGACCCTGGGGTGGGCCCCACGTGTCTGCGGGGGCAACTGGTGGTACCTGGTGGGCCAGGACCCGACGACCATGTTAAGGCGGGGTGGTTGTGCTGTCACCGGGACCCAGTTGTCACATTTGGTATCAGAGGTGGTACCCAGCCTTAAGTGCAGCGCACTGCCTGGGTTGAGATGTAGGGCCCACAAAGAGGACGTTGTGCTCTAAAGGGGGGGTGATTGTAACACCCCAAAATGATAAAGGGTTAAATGACTAAATGATATGACTCATGTCAACAAGGTGCACCTTCCTTTTCGGGAGCCTATCTGATTAGAACACTACAGTTAAGCGTGCTTGGCCTGGAGTAGTGATCAGGATGGGTGACCCTCTAGGAAGTTTCTCAGGGTGTGTGTGAGTGAGGACAAAGCACACTGGAAAGGACATGTGTTGGCCTGTGGGGACTATCATTAGTCAGATGACCTGTTCGGGCATGTGGGTGGACCCTGCGGTGGGCCCCACGTGTCTGCGGGGGCAACTGGTGGTACCTGGTGGGCCAGGACCCAACGACCATGTTAAGGCGGGGTGGCTGTGCTGTCACTGGGACCCAGTTGTCACATTCTCACGACCCGTCCTCAGGGCCCGTGCCGTGACTACCCCAAGCCCACCTTCCATAGGCCAGGGGCTGGCGACTAGCACCAAAGGCGTAAATCCAGATAAAAAGGGAAGGCGTTGCCTTTGTAAAGTAAACAATCACACAGAGTACAAGCGGAAGAAGTAAACACTAAGTAAAAACTGAGTACAACAGTAAGTGCGGAAAGTAAAAAGGGGCCGGAAAGACAAGCCCAACTGTAAAGTACAACTACAACTGAACAAAGTACAACAGAAAAAGACAACAGCTGGAGGGACAGAAGCGGCTCCTGGGTCGTCCTCCTCGGATCCTACCTGATGGGTAGGTACAGATGGCGCAGCTCCTGGATCGTCCACCACGAATCCTACCTGAAGGGTAGGTACAGATAGCCTCCATAGTGCTCTCGTCCGTCAACCTCCTCCGAGTTTCCTCTCGCCGTGAAGTCCACCTCCGGACACTGACTTGTCGTGTAGTCCACCTCCGGGTACCATCTAGTCCTCGAACACTCGTCCTCCGTCAGCACTGCCTGTCGTCTGCAACCAACACAACGAGGTGCGGGCATAGCCCGTGCAGGGGTGAGTATAACGATACTCATTAGGGATCCCGAGACCCTCAAGGTCTCACTAAATCCAACAAGTATAACCACAAAGATGATCTCAACAGATAACCTCTACTTAGGTATATGCCCATACAAATACCTAAGTTATCAAGTAACCCATCTCAATCATGAGGAAACACAAGGATCATGAGATCAGCAGATAACCACTACCCAGGTATATGCCCATACATATACCTAAGTTATCAAGTAACCCATCTCAATCATGAGGAAACACAAAGGTCAAAAGTATCAGCTCAAACAGGGATTTTCATTATCGAAACCATAACTACTGAAGAGCTCCGTCTCTAGAGTGTACAGTGGTCCTGTCACGACTCTGAGGTACTGCTCACTAACCTAAGACTGCTGAGGTACTTCTCCTGTCGAGTACCGCGGGCTAGCCACCCAAACACAGGAGTGCTGCCCGCTGAGGTATGTCACCCAAACACAGTAGTGCACACCCCCTAGTAGCCTATAGAGGTACTCTCCGGACGAGTGTCGCGAGTCTGCACTATCACACAGGTAGTGCTCCGTCCGCCATGGGTCTGCACCCAAACAAAGTAGTGCTCCGTCCACTGGGCTAGTCGACTCACTCCAAGTCGAGTCGGTCAAGCAGTCGTCAGGTCTCAGTCGGCTACACGGTCTCCGTACTCCACACGCTCGTCTCTGGGAGGGTCCGCTCCCCGAGCTGCAAGTCGATACTCTAAGTATCTAAAGGTCCCACGAAGAAGTATCTCAAAGGACCACCTCGTCACAGGGGTCTCAACGCAATAGATGGCGCGTCGATCGGACGCCCGGTCTGTGAGTTATTAGCCTTTTCGTCCCAGGGGCCCGGTTGGTTTCGTGAGCGAACCAAACTCAGCCGTATCTCAACTGTACCCCGATCTCTCATATGGTATACTCATAGGGACCGTTTCTCAATGTGATCATCAACGCCGCTGATGGTTCGTCAAACAGACATCCTGTCTGAAAGTTATCAACTTTTCCGTTCCAGGGGCCCAGTTGGATTTCGGGTGCGATCCAACCCGGCCACTACCAACTGTATCCAAAACTCGGGCGAAGGATGCCAAAAGTTCCGTATCGTCAACAGGAACTCAACGCAACAGACGGCGCGTCAATCGGACGCCCGGTCTGAGAGTTATTGGCTTTTTCGTCCCAGGGGCCCGGTTGGTTTTTAAGGCAAAACCATCCAGACCATACTCCACCTGCGTCCAAACCCCGGGCGGAGTGAGCCAAAAGATCCGTCTCACTAGGAGGAAACTAACAAAGCTGACAGTACGTCAATCGGACGTCCGTAGCTCAAGATATGAGCATTTCTGCTCCGAGGGCCCGGTTGGTTTCGTGTACGAACCAACCCAAACGAACCCAAAGTATTCCGAAACTTTGAGTGCGATAAACCGAAACGTCCGACTCGCTCCATGGATTGCGTTGCCGTTGACGGCGAGTCGTTTGGAGGCCCGTAGCTCAAGTTACGAGTGTTTGAACGAAAGTCGTCCGAAGACGGGGGGTCCGGGCCCGGGCCGACCCGGCCCGACCCCCCCGGGTTGGCCCGAACCGGGTCGGGTCCGACCCGGTTGGCCCGGCCCGGCCCGGCCAGGGCCGGTCCGGCTCGGCTCGGCTGAGCGGCCGAGCGGCCGACGTGGGGGAAAGCCGCCGCCACGCGTGACACCCCCGCGGCACCCGCGGGGTGTCGGCCAGACAGCCGGACGTGCCGCGCGACAACACCGCGACACCTGCGGGGTGCCACCCTGGACACCCGCGGGGTGCCGCGTGACAACCCCGCGGCACCCGCGGGGTGTCGCCCTGGACACCCGCGTGGTGCCGCCGGAGTTGCTCTGGTGGCCCATTTTCCTTCCCGTTTGCGCCGTTGTTCCTCCCGGGTTCCGTTCTTTACTGCGGGATCATCAAACATCCGTTGCGGCACGTTCCGTCGTCACCCGCCAAATCCGCAAAACATGAAGAACGACGGAGGGTTTCCGGGTCGTGTTCGTTTGACCCGCACCCTCCGCGTTAGATAAAAGCAACGGGAGAAATTAAAGTTCAACACATGAACGCATATCCGAAACAATTTTTAATGAAATAAAATTGTTTCATAAAAACGGGTTCCTTATTTGAACGGAAACAACAATTTTAATAATTTTAAAATTGTTCACAAATCCAGTTCTTTAACTTTTTAAAGAAACAATTACGGGAATATAAAAAGAAAAGGGGGGTAATTCCCAAAATAAATCCCTACCTCACCGTCACTGTCGGATATGAGGTCGTCGCGGAATTGACCGTCGCGGAAGGAGGTGATCGTCACACCGCAGAAGGGCGTCGCGTCGACGATCCCTGAGGACCAAGAACATATGGATTTAATTAATAATAATTAAATCCATGTTGTTGTTGAAATCCAAAAAGAAAATAAAAAGAAGCGCAACCCCCCTACCTTGGTTGTTGTCGATCGAAGGCTGTCGCAGGGTTGGATCGTCGCGGAAGAAGTGTCGCGAAGGGAGATCCGTTGGCGTCGCGGTACAAGGCTTCGCGTCGTCGATCTCCGCAGGATTGGCGTTCTTCGCGTTCTTCGTCGAAGAAGAACGCTTTCCTCCAAATCCTCTCCACGCCACAAGTTTCAACCCAAAATAAAATAAGCTTAAGCCTTATTTTATTTACACAACTAAACATTTGAATTTGAAAAGATAAGAAACGAACCATTAATTCGTAGAATTAATTCAACGAAAGATACAGCTCATTTAATTTACGAAATAAACCGCCCAATTAAATGGTCTGTTAAGAATTTAAGAAAACACGTCAGTTGACTTTCATAAAGATGGGTTTTCACGGGTGCGTTACTTAGCGGAAAGAAACAGCGGGGCTCGTGCGGGAACCACCTCACAAATATGCTACCAAGAGGGTAAGATATTTCTGGATAGTACCCTATCCGGTTCAACTCAGTTTAAGCCGCTTTAAGTGGCTTCAAGTGGCTTTCAAGTGGCTTAAGTGAAATAAAATAAAGTTGTCGTAAAATTATTTTATTTCTTAACTTTAAGCCCGAAAATTAAAAATCACACCCGAGCAAATGCAACTCCAGAAGAGGAATTTCTAAGCAAATATCGGCGCTTCGATTCCATCGGTGCCCTCAGAATTCGATTCCGAGCACCGGTTCAAAAGTTAGAAAAACCCGCTCGTCTGTTCACTGAACGTACCCGAGCCAAACTTCGGAAATTGATTTCGGGCACACCGGGCCTCGGAATCAGGCGCCGTCAGAAACTGCGTTCTTGTAAAATTCCAAAGAAAATTAAGAAAAAAAATTTCCTTGGAATTTACGGGTCTTTAAATTACTCCCACCACAGGGCTTTACATCCCCGTAAAGCTTCACCACAAACTTAGGGAAACAAAGCGGTACTGAGCACGCATCTGAGACTTCCGCTCCCATGTGCTCACCTGGAGGTTCCCGCGCTGCCAAAGAAAGTGCACAAGAGGAATAGACCGTCATCCTAGGATCCGCTCCTGTCGATCCTCGATCCCCACAGGAACCTCCATATAAGACACTCATCGCCACCGTCTAGCTCCTCATGGTCGATGATATGCGAAGGGGTCGAGCACGTATCTCCTCAGTTGGGATACGTGGAAAACGTCGTGCACCTAGTGCAACTGAAGTGGATGGGCCAAGCGGTAAACCACCTCGCCTACCCAGCTGAGGACCTAGAAAGGTCCGTTGAACCTCGGAGATAAATTGCCTCCCAGGCCACATCTCTGAAAACCTCGTCGAGGTGAGACCCGTAAGAAGACGTGGTCGTCATCCTCGAACTCCAGAGGTCTCCATTTCTGTTAAAACTGAAACTCAAAACGACTGCTTCTATGAGGGTAAGGTTGACCGACTCAAGAGTGATCAGTCGCACCCTCCTGTGCAAGAGTTACCCTGCACTGCCTGGGGTTTCCTTTTCCGCCGACCAAGGAAAACCCATCCCAACGTTTGCCTAACACCGTCAATTTGAGTATGAACAGTTATTTCCCACTCCAAACTCAAACTAACGTCGTAAGGCCTCGACGCTGCCACCATGAGATTCCAACCAGAACTCTCGCCTCGAGGGTCTGACCACACCATCGGCGTAAGTGTGATTATCGAGTCTCCTCTCAAGGTATCTCCAGACGTGAGGTTCAAGTCCACGGCTTACCGGAAACTCTAGGTCTGGAACAAGATTTGTGGAAGCGAGGAATGATTCATATCGACGTCTGTTACTACAGCCGCTAGTAGTGTACATAGACTGTCCCTTGAATCATTTCTAGAGCCATTGGGTCACACTTCTGGACTGCATGCAGCCTCATTCTTCCACCGCCCCCAGCTCCCTGAGCCTGGCGGGAATAACTAAGGCGGGTGGTTGTACCATGTTAGGATGTACACCACCTCATGCTGCTCTCCTAGCTGTGCCTCCACGTCTGCTGCTTTGTAGACTCATATCTCCTTTAAGCTTCCTCTTCTTGAAACATTTAACACGCCCGAGTCTCTAAGACTGGCACTGGTTTCTTGTTTCTTACTGCACTGTGCAGTCTTCATCCGCTCCTGGATGAACTGCACCTCCTTTGCATATGATTTGGAAGAGCTGCTAAAATTTCTCCTTTGCCGAAAAGAGAAACCCGGTCTCATCCCCTCTCTAGATGAACCACGCCCATTCCCTAATACAGTCAATCCTGGCATGAAGGATGCATTCATGCCATGGATGATGTCGTAAGTGTAACGCCCCGACCCCAGCTACCCAGAGTCGGTGCATTACTTCGTAACATTGGCATGACCACAAGAAAGATCAAATCTCGAAAGACCGATTGGTTTAGTAGCCTTGGAAACACAAGATATATTCATAAGTTTTACATTACATCATAAAATGAAAAACTACTACAACAACATAATGTTTCCACAGTCCACACTATAATCCCCTCATAATATCCCTGCAGGTCATTCATAACTTACATCTTCACTTCCTGGGAAAAATAAAACATAGAAAAGGGGTGAGCTCAAATGCCCAGTAAGGATAACAATATAGCGGAAACTTTCATAAATAAGAATAAACATTTAAGGCAATGTATAACTAAAACAAAAGCCTTTTAAACAAGAACTTTCAACATGGTATGGCATAAATAAAATGAAATAATGCCATTTACTTATTCACATGGATATTCTACTAATCGAATAATCACATGCAAAAATCAATAACCACTTTCATAATGTTGGAATGCATAATGCCAGACTATCATAACCACATAGCCAAGGCCTCGTTCCAAGACTACAAATAAGATTTTGTCAAGGCCTTGTGCCAAGACACTAGTTTGTCTCATGAGACCTACCGATGCATCGAGGAGCTATAGCGGGCTCCACCCGTCACTTATTAAGTCCAATGCATTCCCATATGAAAAGGTTTAAACATAACATAAACATTCGTATTAAAAATAGCATATGAAATGTCAATAATTTCACCATAAACTATGAATGGTATAAAAATAGCACATCCATAGTCAAACATATCACAAAACCTTCAATACAATATAGAAGTTTTGTATCATAATAAATCAACTTCAAATAATCTTAAAATCCATCAAAGGATGTTGACATAGATGAAATCAAAATTCTTTTTAAATAAATATCTCCTTTTATTTTGAAATCATTTAAGATCCATATAAAATAAAACATTTTCTTTGAAAATATTCTTATAAGCTTGTAAGGAAAGCTTTGAAGATTTTATAACGGCGTAAAATAACCGCACCCGCCGTATAAGTTAAAAAAAACATTCTTACCTCAATTTTGTCGAAAAGGTTAAAAAGGACCATGTTTTGAAAATGACGGAAAGATTACTTTATAAACCACTTATAAAAGTCAAAAAGGGTATAAATGACTTTAACTCATATTTTAGTAAATAGTAAAAATGTTTTGAAATATATTTTTAAGAAACATGGATGTGGATGATAAAGAGATCCCAGTAGATTATTACGTATAAACAACCTCGGATAATGAAGAGATTGTGAAATAACCCTTACCTTGTACTTTTCCTTGGTTGGGGTAGGTTAACCTCCTGTATAATGGTGAAATAATTGTTATTAAATTATACAAGAATAATATACATTAATATGATATCATATATGATCTTTTAATATTGATTTGATAATAATATCTTAGTATTATCGTCGTTTCGTGTGTTAACTTACTCATTTTCTTTTATATGTTTTGTTACATAAGTCATGTTTGTTGTATATTATTCATATCCAGAATGATATCAAGTCCTTAAACATCATTTTTAAATCATTAAATGATAATTATACTTGAATGGATACGATGGAGAATGAATCTCATCGCGTTCGTGGAGACGGTAGTCCGTACGTACGCACGAACGCTACTTCCATTTAATTTTTATTTTAAAAGAATCGAATACAAATGATACATAGGTATATTACTATTCCAGTATAATAAAATATTTTATACATGTTACTTAAGTTCATTAACACCATCCTTTATACGTTCCATGTGTGGTATGAACGAGTCATATCATTTTAAGGGGGCGGTAGTCCGCACTTCCTCAAATGAAATTATCGTATGTATATACAACATGAAACGAATAATGGTATGAAATAAAATGGAATTACAGAAGCTTATATATAAAATATATATCATTAATACCATATTTAATTACAGTTCCATCATAATGGCCACCATGAGAGGCGGTAAGATGTATTTGAACAATCATCGTTTCGTGAGGCGTTAGTTTTCCATCCACAGAATCATTATGTTCATCATCCATTAGATGGAGTTGTGTGTATGTGTAGTTTGAATCCTTCTTATAAAAACATCCTAGTATATTGAGGATACTGGTGTTGTTACAAAAGAAAGGAAATAAAAAGAGTTTGGGGGTTGAAGAAGCAAAATAAATGAAAATAATTTAAGAGAAATCGTTACCTTTAATTTAGGTAAATCACTTTGGTTGGAACCAAAGGACTTCTTGGAATGCTTTCTGCCTAAGGGGAAGCTTCATGGAGGAGGAGAGGGATGTGGGGAGCTTATTTTGGAAGAGTTTGGACGAGCCAAGTGGCTTGAGAGGTGTGAGGAATGAGTAGAAGTGGTCTCCTTTTATAAGGGAGAGGAGGGGCTCTTTAGGAAAGAGTGAAAGTATTACTTTATAATATAATTATATTCGGTTTATAATGGTCCAAAAATCATTTAGGTCGAAGATGAGATGAATCATATTCTAAATAACATCAACCAATAAGAATTGGACAGGTTTTATATAATATTTTAATCATTATAATCTTATTTATTTAAATGATTTATTAATGAGGTAAACATTGCATCATTATTGTGTCATTAATAATTTAACTTCTTTGATGTCTAAAAATTATAAATAAACTATAATCATGTAGGAAATCATTTTATCTTTCCAATGAATATTTATAATCGAAAATCCAACATGTATAACCCTATGTAAAAATTGTTCTTCTAAAAGATGTAAGCTTATGCCATTTTTATTTTTATTTTAACTTTATTAATATAAAGTGTCCCTACCACATACAAGTGGCTCCAAGGGGTCCCCAAATTGACCCCAGGATGCTCATGGTCGGGTATGTGTCCACCAATAAGGTTAGGACACGTTTTAGGGTAATTTTGTATTATTATAATATTATTTTTTAACCCTTATTTACCGGATTTACCCTTAACCATGGTAAATAAAATATTTACCACAGTAATTATTCAAAATGTCTAAAAATAAAAGTTACCTATTTAAATAATTTGGACATCCTGATTCCTAATATGGAATCCATTTTTCTAAATTCAAAACACAGAAGTGGCAGAAATTAATTTAAAATTAATTCCCGCTGTCAAAACAAAAAGCGTGTTTTTAAGATGTAATAACTATCAAAAGATTGACAGTTGTTTAAGTTCGGTTTAATTGTAAAATCATGTCCAATGACCAACATTATATTAAATGGTAAAAATATATTCTAAATATACTTTAAAACCACTCAAATTCACAATTTATCACTATTAATTATTTTTATTAAAAAAGTTTTTTTTAATTAAAATTTAGTAATTTTCACTATTCATCAAAATATAAAAGTTATCCGAAAAGTACCAAAATTTCACCCTAGGCTAATTTCGATATTCCGAATCCAAAAAATGAAGTCCATTTTGAAATATAAAATATATATGATTTCAAAAAGTAGGTATTACTATTCACAACGGCTAGTTTAATTAGTTGTGGTGTGTGTTAAAAATCGACGTTGCGTACAACACACGCTACTATTTTATTCAAAGGAAAGCGTACCGTGGAAGCTTGGGATGTTTCATTTTAAATTTTTTGATGTCTCCATTTAGTCAAAAAGTTTAAAATATTGTTTTAAAAAAAGGGTTCACTATTAAAAGTTGATAAAAGTGCAATACTGAAAATGAAATTGTTCTTGCATTATATCTAAGAAACTCATAATATGGATTCTAAAATTATAAGGATTATATAAAGTTTAAAATTTAGATAATACTATTCATAACCTATTTTTAATGGCTTTTTTTTTTGTAATTCATGGTGTGATTGAACTCGGTGTTGCAAGTTATTGAATTATTTTGAAGAAATAACACACTATGAAATCTTGGGGTGTTACATTCTCCCCTCCTTCAATAAATTGCGTCATCGCAATTTGAAATTGTTCTTCGAAAATAAAAGGTTTAAAATAGATAATATATTTGTGGGAAAACCCACATCGGAAATTGGGTTACTAAAATTTAGTCTTAATATAAGGAAAAGAGAAATGAAAGGGTCACCACCAAATTATGATCTCGATTAGGAGAACATTGGTGGCAATTAGAGACATATAATTGGAGGAAAAACGTAAATATTTATAGGTAGTGATTGAGATCATCAATCACAAACAAGTGTATAATTGAGGTCCTTAAATTCATCAATCTATGATGATTTGAAATACCATCGGTTCAACAAAACATAGGGTATTAGGATAACACATTTTTGACGTTTCAAAATATCATAGTTGAAATCCCACATCGAAAAATGAATTAACGAGGCCTCTATTTAAAATAAAGAGTGGAAAGTATGAAGATTACTGAAAATAACACATACTAGGGTTCCATGTAGGAAAATATGGATATGGAAGAGAAATCTAACCATCAATTATCTAATGGAGAGTGGTAGAGAACATGGCTATGAAAAGGCCAACAATCCCAAAGCCATGAATTAGTGATGATTTAAGGAACCATCTAGGACAACATTTTTGTTCTAAGTTCCTTTTATTAATGTTGAGGAATATATTTATGAGATTGGCTAAGATCATAAGGAGATATACTTACTTTATAATTAGAGTTTTATCCATTAATAAATTTCTACCACAAACTCATCTTTCACTCTAAAAGATAATAGAATGTAATTTTTTTATTTATACTATTCGTACAGGGTTCCAAAATAAATGAATTTATAATTCATCTACCAGATCTTTAAAAAAACAACATTATTTAATCCAGGACATCTCGTGGGCCAGTGGTAGGTGATACACCCTTGTCGCCCTTCGGTTGCGGGTTCAAGTCTCGCAGCCTTGCCGGACGCGACAGGTTGCCGCCCGACCTCTGGGTTGTCCTTTTATGGTAATCCAAAATAATCCAAACTAGAACTATCCAAAATACTTCTGTCCAAACTCACAGTCCAACATTTATAAGGAAGGTAAACATAATATAGATCCTTTTTACCCCGTAATAGCATATGAATACCTTCATCTTGTATTCTTTTAATAAACTGAATCATCTTGAATTACCATATTCCTTATTGATTACATTCATGCTCCCCTATTCCATATAGAATGCTGGATATACTTCATCAATCCAAAAATGTTTTAAACCCCAAAAAAATGATGGAATATACAAATCATTAATCAGTTTCAAGGTAGTCAAGAATATCCAACATAATTTATCCAAATCAATCATGTATTATTCTAAAATCACTAACTCGGTATCAGAACCATATTATGGTTTATCTTTCTCTCAACCATATATTTTCCAAAAATTTATCCTGCTATTGAGTCACTTTTCTTTGTTACACACAATCTCAAGTCCTTAATGAAATAGTACTGCAGTACAATCCTTATATACTCCATAATTATTATAACAAGTACATTGTTGATACAACACTCAATTGACATAAACAACATAAGAACTCTAATCATTCCTCTTCATCTGTGGTAGTATCATAACTTGATTATTATCCAATAGCATCATTTGCGGCATAGTCTGATGACTGGGGCATAGGTTCGCGTAGTGTCCAAACTCCTTGCAAATGAAGCATTGTACATTTGAAACCATTTTCTCACCCTTGCAGTCACGTACTTTGTGCCCTTTTCCTCCACACTTATAACAAACTCCCATTCCTTTTAGGCAAGTTCCAGGGTGTTTCTTCCCACAGTTACCACATATGGGAAAATTCTTCTTTTCCCTCTTCCCTTTATCCATTTTTCTCTCTTCCATCATTTTCTTCTCTTGCTTCCCTTCAAAGCCATAGGACTCAGTAAACTCTTTACTTATCTTATCAACACATGATATTATTTCTTCATATGATGATAATACATGGGAGACTATTTCTATTATCAATTCTAGCTTAAGACCATGAAAGATATGATCCTTCCTTCTCTTTGTATCATGTGCATTTCTGGAGTTCTCATTCCTTCTACTGGGCGCCATTTCTAAACAATGGCATAAACTAGATCAGTTTATGAATCAAAATACATAATCCCATACTTATAAAACACTTAACATAAATTGAACTATTTATGGATATAATCCATAATCATAAAAATGTTTCATTTGGGGATGTATATACTCATAAACCCTTCATAATGGTTTGTAAAGAAAATGAGAATTATCCTAAGCATATCCCCCGGGAGTGTCGTAACCAAGAGTGCAGCAAGGCCCGTTGTCGTGCACCAGTTCCCGTTCGAGTCTAGCTCAAAGCGGTGTTTTCGGGTTTTACCCCTAGGTACATCTGTGCCAGAGCCACCTCTACCTGCTCGTATCCAGACAGGGATGTATTTCTCGGAAAATTCACAAAATCACTACAATACCAAAATTCTAGGAAGTTCTTCTATACTAATCCTCAAAGTTTATCTTAGGTCTACGTGCTCTAATCAGAGTTTATCTAAATCTAGCTTCCAAGGTTTGTACTAAACTTCCTCTGATACCAACTGTAACTCCCTGACCCCAGCTACCCAGAGTCGGTGCATTACTTCGTAACATTGGCATGATCACAAGAAAGATCAAATCTCGAAAGACCGATTGGTTTAGTAGCCTTGGAAACACTAGATATATTCATAAGTTTTACATTACATCATAAAATGAAAAACTACTACAAAAACATAATGTTTCCACAGTCCACACTATAATCCCCTCATAATATCCCTGCAGGTCATTCATAACTTACATCTTCACTTCCTGGGAAAAATAAAACATAGAAAAGGGGTGAGCTCAAATGCCCAGTAAGGATAACAATATAGCGGAAACTTTCATAAATAAGAATAAACATTTAAGGCAATGTATAACTAAAACAAAATACTTTTAAACATGAACTTTCAACATGGTATGGCATAAATAAAATGAAATAATGCCATTTACTTATTCACATGGATATTCTACTAATCGAATAATCACATGCAAAAATCAATAACCACTTTCATAATGTTGGAATGCATAATGCCAGACTATCATAACCACATAGCCAAGGCCTCGTGCCAAGACTACAAATAAGATTTTGTCAAGGCCTTGTGCCAAGACACTAGTTTGTCTCATGAGACCTACCGATGCATCGAGGAGCTATAGCGGGCTCCACCCATCACTTATTAAGTCCAATGCATTCCCATATGAAAAGGTTTAAACATAACATAAACATTCATATTAAAAATAGCATACGAAATGTCAATAATTTCACCATAAACTATGAATGGTATAAAAATAGCACATCCATAGTCAAACATATCACAAAACCTTCAATACAATATAGAAGTTTTGTATCATAATAAATCAACTTCAAATAATCTTAAAATCCATCAAAGGATGTTGACATAGATGAAATCAAAATTCTTTTTAAATAAATATCTCCTTTTATTTTGAAATCATTTAAGATCCATATAAAATAAAACATTTTCTTTGAAAATATTCTTATAAGCTTGTAAGTAAAGCTTTGAAGATTTTATAACGGCGTAAAATAACCGCGCCCGCCGTATAAGTTAAAAAAACATTCTTACCTCAATTTTGTCGAAAATGTTAAAAAGGACCTTGTTTTGAAAATGACGGAAATATTCCTTTATAAACCACTTATGAAAGTCAAAAAGGGTATAAATGACTTTAACTCATATTTTAGTAAATAGTAAAAATGTTTTGAAATATATTTTTAAGAAACATGGATGTGGATGATAAAGAGATCCCAGTAGATTATTACGTATAAACAACCTCGGATAATGAAGAGATTGTGAAATAACCCTTACCTTGTACTTTTCCTTGGTTGGGGTAGGTTAACCTCCTGTATAATGGTGAAATAATTGTTACTAAATTATACAAGAATCATATACATTAATATGATATCATATATGATCTTTTAATATTGATTTGATAATAATATCTTAGTATTATCGCCGTTTCGTGTGTTAACTTACTCATTTTCTTTTATATGTTTTGTTACATAAGTCATGTTTGTTGTATCTTATTCATATTCAGAATGATATCAAGTCATTAAACATAATTTTTAAATCATTAAATGATAATTATACTTGAATGGATACGATGGAGAATGAATCTCTTCGCGTTCGTGGAGACGGTAGTCCGTACGTACGCACGAACGCTACTTCCATTTAATTTTTATTTTAAAAGAATCGAATACAAATGATACATAGGTATATTAATATTCTAGTATAATAAAATATTTTATACATGTTACTTAAGTTCATTAACACCATCCTTCATACGTTCCATGTGTGGTATGAACGAGTCATATCATTTTAAGGGGGCGGTAGTCCGCACTTCCTCAAATGAAATTATCGTATGTATATACAACATGAAATGAATAATGGTATGAAATAAAATGGAATTACAGAAGCTTATATATAAAATATATATCATTAATATCATATTTAATTACAGTGCCATCATAATGGCCACCATGAGAGGCGGTAAGATGTATTTGAACAATCATCGTTTCGTGAGGCGTTAGTTTGCCATCCACAGAAACATTATGTTCATAATCCATTAGATGGAGTTGTGTGTATGTGTAGTTTGAATCCGTATTATAACAACATCCTAGTATATTGAGGATACTGGTGTTGTTACAAAAGAAAGGAAATAAAAAGAGTTTGGGGGTTGAAGAAGCAAAATAAATGAAAATAATTTAAGAGAAATCGTTACCTTTAATTTTGGTAACTCACTTTGGTTGGAACCAAAGGACTTCTTGAAATGCTTTATGCCTAAGGGGAAGCTTCAAGGAGGAGGAGAGGGATATGGGGAGCTTAGTTGGGCAGATTTTGGACGAGCCAAGTGGCTTGAGAGGTGTGAGGAATGAGTAGAAGTGGTCTCCTTTTATAAGGGAGAGGAGGGGCTCTTTAGGAAAGAGTGAAAGTATTACTTTATAATATAATTATTTTCGGTTTATAATGGTCCAAAAATAATTGAGGTAGAAGATAAGATGACTCATATTCTAAATAACATCAACCAATAAGAATTGGACAGGTTTTAGATAATATTTTAATCATTATAATCTTATTTATTTAAATGATTTATTAATGAGGTAAACATTGCATCATTATTGTTTCATTAATAATTTAACTTATTTGATATCTAAAAATTATAAATAAAATATCATCATGTAGGAAATCATTTTAGCTTTCTAATGAATATTTATAATCGAAAATCCAACATGTATAACCCTATGTAAAAATTATTCTTCTAAAATATGTAAGCTTATGCCATTTTTATTTTTATTTTCACTTTATTAATATAAAGTTTCCCTACCACATACAAGTGGCTCCAAGGGGTCCCCAAATTGACCCAAGGATGCTCATGGTCGGGTATGTGTCCACCAATAAGGTTAGGACACGTTTTCGGGTAATTTTGTATTATTATAATATTATTTTTTAACCCTTATTTACCGGATTTACCCTTAACCATGGTAAATAAAATATTTACCACAGTAATTATTCAAAATGTCTAAAAATAAAAGTTACCTATTTACACAATTTGGAAATCTTGATTCCAAATATGGAATCCATTTTTCTAAATTCAAAACACAGAAGTGGCAGAAATTAATTTAAAATTAATTCCCGCTGTCAAAACAAAAAGCGTGTTTTTAAGATGTAATAACTATCAAAAGATTGACACTTGTTTATGTTCGGTTTAATTGTAAAATCATGTCCAATGACCAACATTATATTAAATGGTAAAAATATATTCTAAATAAACTTTAAAACCACTCAAATTCACAATTTATCAGTATTAATTATTTTTATTAAAAAAGTTGTTTTTAATTAAAATTTAGTAATTTTCACTATTCATCAAAATATAAAATTTATCCGAAAAGTACCAAAATTTCACCCTAGGCTAATTTCGATGTTCCGAATCCAAAAATGAAGTCCATTTTGAAATATAAAATATATATGATTTCAAAAAGTAGGTATTACTATTCACAACGGCTAGTTTAATTAGTTGTGGTGTGTGTTAGAACTCGACGTTGCGTACAACACACGCTACTGTTTTATTCAAAGGAAAGCGTACCATGGAAGCTTGGGATGTTTCATTTTAAATTTTTTGATGTCTCCATTTAGTCAAAAAGTTTAAAATATTGTTTTAAAAAAAGGGTTCACTATTAAAAGTTGATAAAAGTGCAATACTGAAAATGAAATTGTTCTTGCATTATATCTAAGAAACTCATAATATGGATTCTAAAATTATAAGGATTATATAAAGTTTAAAATTTAGATAATACTATTCATAACCTCTTTTTAATGGCTTTTTTTTTGTAAGTCATGGAGTGATTGAACTCGGTGTTGCAAGTTATTGAATTATTTTGAAGAAATAACACACTATGAAATCTTGGGGTGTTACAGTAAGGCCTCGACGTAACTACTAAGAGATCCAAATGTTACTCTCGCCCCCAAGGGTCGAGTCACACTGTCGGCATCAGTGTGAGGTCACTGTGTGTCCTCCAGTAGGAATTTCGAAAGTGAGGGTCAAGTCAACAGTTTTAACCAGGACCACATAGTAACATCACAAAAAAAGGACAGGAAAGCAAACATCACAAGATAAGTGTCTTTATTTTATTGCAGCTCATGGTACAAAGACACAAAAACAACATCAACATGGAACTAGAAGTACAAGAGACGTATCCACTAGTTCCGCTCCTGTCCACCTGCTCCAGGAGCCCTACTGCCTTGTCCACTGCTCTACTGTTGCTCAATCATTCGTCGCTGCCTCTGCCTCGGTGGCTCCTCAAAAGCCTACGAATCAACTGTACGAGGAGTCAGACAGTCACGTGCCAGGTGCCCCTTTCCACCGCACGAGTAACACAGTCTGCTTCTGGCACGCCTGGCTCTGACCCCACCCCGGGTGCCCCGCACCACCGGTCCAAAAACCCGAGATCGCCCAACTACTGGTCTGGTCCTCCTGGACCTCTGCATCATCTGTCTACTTCCCACAGATGACTCGGCTTCTGATCGAAAAACACGCGGCAAAGGCAGCAGCTCTTGAACACGCTCGTGGTGTAGAGCTACTAGCACAAACTCCACCCTGAAGAAGGTCTCGAAGTCTTCCCATGTGAAAGCCATCCCATCGCAAAACTGGAACAAGTGGCTCCACCACCTGCCTGCTACTGCCTGAAGAAGGCTGGAAGCAAAGGTCACCATGAAGTCTGATGGCATCCCCACTAGCTTGAAGACTCCCACCACAACCTCCAGCCAATCCTCAGCCGCCTGTGGGTCCGTCTCTCCCCTGAACTTGGGTGGCCTCTGGCGCTGGAACTCATGCAGTGCGCTCAAGTAGCGGGCATAGTCTACTGTTGGGGATGGTGGCATCCGTGGCCCAACGTATGGTAGTACCGCTGGCGCCTCCGCTGGTGCCTCAACTGCAAGAGGGCCCTGTACCGAAGCCTCGTCACTCGACAGTCTATCAGCACGCACATCCCTCTGGGCTCTAGTTGGTCGTCCGCGAAAAGGCATACTGAAAGAAACAACGTAACATGGTCAAACGATTATACCTGGTGAGCTGACCTGGTTTGAGCTGTTTTATGGGGGGAAACCTTTGAAAACACACACGCAATCAGTGTTTTCGTGCACAAAGTCGGAAATCAGTTGCCAGGGTCCTGGTGTATGGATACGTCGGCCGCCCGCACCAACACTGGACTCCCTGAACTGAAAACCACACTCGGTACCCTTAACACTATTGCTTCACAGAAAGAAAGATCAGAGTCTACGGTAGAACCGACCACCTCTGATACCAATTTGTCACGACCCGTCCTCGGGGCCCGTGCCGTGACTACCCCAAGCCCGCCTTCCATAGGCCAGGGGCTGGTGACAAGCACCAAAGCCATAAATCCAGATAAAAAGGGAAGGCATTGCCTTTGTAAAGTAAACAATCACACAGAGTACAAGCGGAATAAGTAAACACTAAATAAAAACTGAGTACAACAGTAAGTGAGGAAAGTAAAAAGGGGCCGGAAATACAAGCCCAACTGTAAAGTACAACTACAACTGAACAAAGTACAACAGAAAAAGACAACAACTGGTGGGACGGAAGCGGCTCATGGGTCGTCCTCCTCGGATCCTACCTGAAGGGTAGGTACAGATGGCGCAGCTCCTGGATCGTCCACCACGAATCCTACCTGAAGGGTAGGTACAGATAGCCTCCACAGTGCTCTCGTCCGTCAACCTCCTCCGAGTGTCGTCTCTCCGTGAAGTCCACCTCTGGACATTGACTTGTCGTGTAGTCCACCTCCGGGTACCGTCCAGTCCTCGAACACTCGTCCTCCGTCAGCACTGCCTGTCGTCTGCAACCAACACGACGAGGTGCGGGCATAGCCCGTGCAGGGGTGAGTATAACGATACTCAGTAGGGACCCCAAGACCCTCAAGGTCTCACTAAATCCAACAAGGATAACCACAAAGATGATCTCAACAGATAACCTCTACTTAGGTATATGCCCATACATATACCTAAGTTATCAAGTAACCCATCTCAATCATGAAGAAACACAAGGATCATGAGATCCGCGGATAACCACTACCCAGGTATATGCCCATACATATACCTAAGTTATCAAGTAACCCATCTCAATCATGAGGAAACACAAATGTCAAAAGTCTCAGCTCAAACCAGGATTTTCATTATCGAAACCATAACTACTGAAGAGCTCCGTCTCTAGAGTGTATAGTGGTCTTGTCACGACTCCGAGGTACTGCTCACTAACCTAAGACTGCTGAGGTACTCCTCCTGTCGAGTACCGCGGGCTAGCCACCCAAACACAGTAGTGCTTCCCGCTGAGGTATGTCACCCAAACACAGTAGTCCACACCCCCTAGTAGCCTGCAGAGGTACTCTCCGGATGAGTACCGCGGGTCTGCACTATCACACAGGTAGTGCTCCGTCCTCCATGGGTCTGCACCCAAACAAAGTAGTACTCCGTCCACTGGGCTAGTCGACTCACTCCAAGTCGAGTTGGTCAAGCAGTCGTCAGGTCTCAGTCGGCTACACGGTCTCCGTACTCCGCACGCTCGTCTCTAGGAGGGTCCGCTCCACGAGCTGCAAGTCGATACTCCAAGTATCTCAAGGTCCCACGAAGAAGTATCTCAAAGGACCACCTCGTCACAGGGGTCTCAACGCAACAAACGGCGCGTCGATCGGATGCCCGGTCTGTGAGTTATTAGCCTTTTCGTCCTAGGGGCCCGGTTGGTTTCGTGAGCGAACCAAACCCAGCCGTATCTCAACTGTACCCCGATCTCTCATAGGGTATACTCATAGGGACTGTTTCTCAACGTGATCGTCAACGCCGCTGATGGTTCGTCAAACGGACGTCCTGTCTGAAAGTTATCAGCTTTTCCGTTCCAGGGGCCCGGTTGAATTTCGGGTGCGATCCAACCCGGCCACTACCAACTGTATCCAAAACTCGGGCGAAGGATGCCAAAAGTTCCGTATCGTCAACAGGAATTCAACACAACAGACGGCGCGTCAATCGGACGCCCGGTCTCAGAGTTATTGGATTTTTCGTCCCAGGGGCCCGGTTGGTTTTTAAGGCAAAACCAACCTGACCGTACTCCACCTGCGCCCAAACCCCGGGTGGAGTGAGCCAAAAGATCCGTCTCACTAAGAGGAAACTAATAAAGCTGACAGTACGTCAATAGGACGTCCGTAGCTCAAGATAAGAGTGTTTCCGCTCCGAGGGCCTGGTTGGTTTCGTGTACGAACCAACCCATCCGAACCCAAAGTATTCCGAAACATTGAGTACGATAAACCGAAACGTCCGACTCGCTCCAAGGATTGTGTTGCCGCTGACGGCGAGTCGTTTGGAGGCTCGTAGCTCAGGTTACGGGCGTTTGAACGAAAGTCGTCCGAAGACGGGGGGTCCGGGCCCGGGCCGACCCGGTCCGACCCCCCCTGGTTGGCCCGAACCGGGTTGGGTCCAACCCGGTTGGACCGGCCCGGCCCGGGCAGGGCTGGTCCGGCTCGGCTCGGCCGAGCGGCCGAGCGGCCGACGCGGGGGAAAGCCGCCGCCACGCGTGACACCCCCGCAGCACCCGCGGGGTGTCGGCCAGACAGCCGGACGTGCCGCGTGACAACCCCGCGACACCCGCGGGGTGCCACCCTGGACACCCGCGGGGTGCCGCGTGACAACCCCGCGGCACCCACGGGGTGTCGCCCTGGACACCCGCGGCACCCGCGGGGTGCCACCGCCTCCGGCCGCCGGCGCCGCCGCGCCGGCTTCCCGCACCGCCACCGGCTTCCGCGGGCCGCCGGAGTCGCTCCGGTGGCCCGTTTTCCTTCCCGTCTGCGCCGTTGTTCCTCCCGGGTTCCGTTCTTTACTGCGGGATCATCAAACATCCGTTGCGGCACGTTCCGTCGTCGCCTGCCAAATCCGCAAAACACGAAGAACGACAGAGGGTTGTCGGGCCGTGTTCGTTTGACCCGCACCCACCGCGTTAGATAAAAGCAACGGGAGAAATTAAAGTTCAACACATGAACGCATATCCGAAACAATTTTTTAATGAAATAAAATTGTTTCATAAAAACGGGTTCCTTATTTGAACGAAAACAACAATTTTAATAATTTTAAAATTGTTCACAAATCCAGTTCTTTAACTTTTTAAAGAAACAATTACGGGAATATAAAAAGAAAAGGGGGGTAATTCCCAAAATAAATCCCTACCTCGCCGTCGCTGTCGGATGCGAGGTCATCGCAGAATTGACCATCGCGGAAGGAGGTGATTGTCACACCGTGGAAGGGCGTCGCGTCGACGATATCCGAGGACCAAGAACATACGGATTTAATTAATAATAATTAAATCCATGTTGTTGTTGAAATCCAAAAAGAAAATAAAAAGAAGCGCAACCCCCCTACCTTGGTTTTTGTCGATCGAAGGCTGTCGTGGGGTTGGATCGTCGCGGAAGAAGCGTCACGAAGGGAGATCCGTTGGCGTCGCGGTACAAGGCTTCGCGTCGTCGATCTCCGCAGGTTTGGCGTTCTTCGCGTTCTTTGCGTTCTTCGCGTTCTTCCCGTTCTTCGTCGAAGAAGAACGCTTTCCTCCAAATCCTTTCCACGCCACAAGTTTCAACCCAAAATAAAATAAGCTTAAGCCTTATTTTATTTACACAACTAAACATTTGAATTTCAAAAGATAAGAAACGAACCATTAATTCGTAGAATTAATTCAACGAAAGAAACAACTCATTTCAATTACGAAATAAACCGCCCAATTTAATGGTCTGTTAAGAA
This sequence comes from Viscum album, assembly GCA_963277665.1. NCBI lineage: Eukaryota > Viridiplantae > Streptophyta > Magnoliopsida > Santalales > Viscaceae > Viscum > Viscum album. The sequence continues at coordinate 1,769,312,622 of OY728153.1, read as the reverse complement.
TTTAAGAAAATGCGTCAGTTGACTTTCATAAAGACGGGTTTTCACGGGTGCGTTACTTAGCGGAAAGAAACAGCGGGGCTCGTGCGGGCACCACCTCACAAATATCCTACCAAGAGGGTAAGATATTTTTGGATAGTACCCTATCCGGTTCAACTCAGTTTAATCTGTTTTTAAGTGGCTTCAAGTGGCTTCCAAGTGGCTTAAGTGAAATAAAATAAAGTTGTCGTAAAAATATTTTATTTTTTAACTTTAAGCCCGAAAATTAAAAACCAAACCCGAGCAAACGCAACTCCGGAAGAGGCGTTTCTAAGCAAATATCGGCGCTGCGATTCCATCGGTGCCCTCAGAATTCGATTCCGAGCACCAGTTCAAAAGTTAGAAAAACTCACTCGTCTGTTCACTGAACGTACCCGAGCCAAACTTCAGAAATTGATTTCGGGCACAACGGTCCTCGGAATCAGGCGCCGTTAGAAACTGCATTATTGTAAAATTCCAAAGAAAATTAAGAAAAAAAATTTCCTTGGAATTTACGGGTCTTTACAACGAATCACATTTTTCTAAGCTCAGAAAGTAGGTATCTTCTAGAGGGTTTTATTTGGTCCATGTAGAATTAAAACTCGAGAAATAACGATTTTTTTAAAAAATAATATAAGAGATGTTAATGATCATAGAGATTTACAGAATCTCAACCTAGCTAAATTGACACCTAATTCAAGAATTAGAGAATACATGATTCTTGGTTATAAATGGTTTATGTGAGTTTTAATTAGGATTACATAAACATTTAATGAAATATTTATATTCATAGATACATCAAGAATCATTACACTTTTTGAAAGTTCATTTTCTTTCTCAATTCACTTTATTATTATAAAATGTATTTTTTACTAATTTGATTTTTAGAGGAATTTGGTTTATTATTAGTTAATAAAAATTTTACATAATTATCATATGAATAATAATTTACCAATATAAAAATGATTGATTTATAAAAAAATTAATAGTTAATATACTAAAATTTATTTTTTATAAAATCATATTTTCACAATATTTTATATTTAACTAAAAATAACGATTATCTATTTTTGGATATAAATTTAAAAAAAATAATTTAATTTTATAATATATCACGTAAGTATTATAACAAGATTTTTTTTATATTTTTTAAAATTATTGATTTCTAGTGGAATAGTGGAAAATACCTTTTTTGGAAATAAAATGAATTTTATTACATTACTTGTATACAAATATGAATTAGAAATTAATGAATCATTTTTTAAATAATATATGTATTTTACATGTGAATTTATTTTTTTAATAATGATTTTATTAAATTAAAACCCCATATTAATCATTTTAGAATAGAAGTTATATTTTTTAAAAAATTGATTTTAATACATTATAAATTTTTTATTTAGAAAATAAAATTTTATAACATGTAAAAAATTAATTTAATAAAACATATTTCAAATTTGGAATCATTTGGTCAAATTATGTAATAAGGAACTATTTATTTTCCAGCATAATGGATAATAAATTTGGTAAAAACTTTATACCATGGTATAAATGAAATGGGAAAAAGGGTTTTTCCTAGAGAGAATGGTAAGAAGTATTTTTTAAAAATGTGTGGAGATAGGTGGTTGAGGAAGTTCTTCACATTAACTATTCACCAATCCATTAGATATAATTTTTATATCCACAATCATTGATAGTGGGATCCCATTATTTTATTGTGTATTTAGAAAAAAACCATCCCTTTTCACTTTTAAAATGGTAACTTCTCTGCTCACATCCAATCGCACCATGACCGACATAATCTTTCCCAAAATCATCCATAACAACTCCACAACATTACATTACACCAAAAAAGTTATTTTTTTTAAAATGACCATACCTCAATGGATTAACCCCCAATTCAAAGGAGATAATCCAAGAAGCAAGATATAAATTTCTAATAGATCTTTTTTCATTTTTATTTCATTATGTACATATTTAATACATAAAAACCCATTAAACTATTTTAAAATTTTAGGATTTGTATCACTAATATACTTGGTTTTTAATATTATAGCTGATCAATAATTAACTAACATTCCCCCTTCCATTAAAAAAAATGAAAATTTGAATCCTGTGTGTGTGGGCTACAACCTCCACGAGGAAACATGTTCCATTTTCCTCAACAGCCTATCATGGCTAGACTAAAAGAGGAATTAACTTAATAATTATATATATATATATATATATATATCATATTTATGATTCTAAAATGATAACCCATGTTACTTGTTTTTACCATGTTTCTAAAAATGAATCAACATGCATTCATATCTATGAAATACGACCTCCATGGAATGATGCATTCCATTTTAAACCTATAATTTTATGGATGGTAAGATTTTATATATGATTAGTATATAATATATATATATATATGAAATATATAACATGAATACAATTATTTTTTGATAGCATAAAAATTTACGATCAATTGAATGAAACATGTCTGTATAGGTGATGAAATTGAAATTAGTTCATCCAAATTTTCATCTTCATGAAGTGCAACAACATGTACCATTTAATTGGTTTATAACATTAATGGTATTATTAAAACAAAAAATATATTAAAATTAATTATTTGTAGATGATAAATTTTGAGATAAGAATAATGATCGACTCCACTTTTATGATCATAGCTTAAAACTATATATATTACTATCACACAATGTTTGAAAGTGATTATAATAATCTAATATAGGTTGATAATTGTTATTTATAAATAGTATAAATGAAAATTACTATGAATAAAATTAAGAAATTGGAAATTATGGTTTTTATCATTATGATACAAGTAGATAAATATCTTCAATTGGAATCAAGGGTAAATGTAATGTACATGGTAACTCAAATTACATTCATCGAGTTATAAAATTTTATATTACACATTGTTATTCCATGAAATTGTATTTTGAATTATTTTATCTATTTTTTATGTGTAATAATATTTTCTGATTCAAATATATATCAATGAATTTTTTCTATTTCACTTATTTATATAAAATAAAATGCGACATGTTGAAATGAGACACATAAGTATTAATTTTACATCAATGATTGAATAAATTATACATGAAGGTAGATTAGTTATGTGGTTTTCATTTTCCATACATATTTTAATATATATATATATATAATGAAATTATGTTCCAAATTTTACCCTCCATTTTTGTTCAATTATGTCATTTTTTTAGTGATTTTGTTTTTTAATGTCAATCAATTTGTTTCACATTGTTAAAATATTTATAAATGTTACAAAACACACAATTTCCATGGGTTATTTATAATATGGATGTTGAATGAATCTAATTTTAATTTTTTATAAATACCATGTTTATTTTCATTGGTTCTTTATGAAATGGGAATTATTTTAATTTAAAATAAATTTATAACTCACATTACATCCATTGATTCTATTTGATGTGATAAGTGAATGATTTTGAAGTGGTGCTTATAATTATGGATGATTATGGGTGGGGTCTTATAACTCAATCCAATACATTTATTAAATGTTTAAATATAATGATATCTGTATTATATGTCTAAAAATTTAGTTTTTTTAATTATGGGTGTAAGATTCGACTAAGGAAATTTATTTATACACAGGTACAATTATGTACTCTCCCAACCATGATTACTAGTTTGTGAACCATGAAAGTAGTGTTTCAATTTTTTAATTCTTATAATATAGTTAATGGATGTAGTTCATTATTATCCTATTCTGTCATGGTGTAATTTTATTTTAAATGATTCTAATCATTGTTATATGTTGTATTATTCCATGTTTATATTTTGTGACTTTATGTTTTTATTACATGTATATTAAATCTTAGTTATGACTAATGATTAATAATCAGGATTGTAACGCCTGACCCCAGTTACCTAGAGTCGGTGCATTATTACATAACATTGGCATGATCACAAGAAGGATCAAATCTCGATAGACCGATTGGTTTAGTAGGCTTGGAAACACTAGATACATTTATAAGTCTTACATTACATCATAAAAATGAAAACTACAACAACATCTTCTATTCATATTCCACACTCATATCCCCACATACTATCCCTGCAGGTCATTCATAATTTACTTCTTCATACCCTGGGAAAAATAAAACATAGAAAATGGGTGAGCTCAAATGCCCAGTAAGGATAACAATATAGTGTAAACCTTCATAAATTAGAATAAACATTTAAGGCAATGTGTAACTAAAACAAAAGCCTTTTAAACTTGAACTTCAACATAGTATGGAAAAAATAAAATGAAATAATGCCATTTACTTATTCATATGGATATTCTACTAATCTAATAATCACATGCAATATCAATAACCACTTTCATAATGATGGAATGCATAATTCTAGACTATCATAACGACATAGCCAAGGCCTCGTGCCAAGACTACAAATAAGATATTGCCAAGGCCTTGTGCCAAGACACTTGTTTGTCTCATGAGACCTACCGATGCATCGAGGAGCTATAGTGGGCTCCACACGTCACTTATTAAGTCCAATGAATTCCTCATATGAATAGTTTTAAACATAATTTAAAAATTCATATTAAAACTTGCATAAGAAATGTCAGTACTTTCTCTATAAACCATGAATGGTATAAAAATAACACATCCATAGTCAAACATATCACAAAACCTTCAATACAATATGGATGTTTTGTATCATAATAAATCAACTTCAAATAAGCTTAAAATCCATCAAAGGATGTTGACATAGATGAAATCAAAACTATTTGAGAGAAATTTCTCTTTTCTCGAAATCATTGAAAAGTCACACATTTATAAAGGAAGTAATTTAAAAGATATTTTTGAATCAAAGTGTCCCATACCACATTAAAACTTATGAAAAGAAATATCATTTCAAAACATTCATTTCCATATAAAAAAATCCTTTAAATCATTTTGAAAACATGGACATTAATTAAAAGATTTAGAAAGATAAATCTTTAAAACATTTAAAATTATGATCTTGATAAAGAGTACCTTTCACAAATTCTTAAAATATTCATTTTGAAATCATTTAAAGTCACATAATTATAAAATAAAACATTTACTTTGAAAATATTCTTATAATCTTGTAAGGGAAGTTTCAACAATTTTATAACGGCGGAGAATAGTCGCACCCTCCATATAAGTTAAAAAAACATTCTTACCTTAATTTTGTCGAAAAGGTTAAAAGCACCTTGTTTGGAAAACGATGGAAAGATTCCTTTATAAACCTATTATAAAAAGACAAACAAGGGTATATATGACTTTAACCCATATTCTTTGTAAATAGTAAAAATGTTTTGAAATACATTTTGAAGAAACATGGATGTGGATGATAATGAAATCCCAGTAGATTATTACGTATAAACAACCTCGGATAACGAAGAGATTGCGAAACAAACCCTTACCTTGTACTTTTCCTTGGTTGGGGTAGGTTAACCTCTGGTATAATGGTGAAATAATTGTTATTAAATTATACAAGAATCATATATATTAATATGATATCATAAATGATCTTTTAACATTGATTTGTTAATAATATCTTAGTATTATCGTTGTTTCGGGTGTTAACTTACTCGTTTTCTTTTATTTGTTTTGTTACGTAAGCCATTTTTGTAATGGATAGGTTGTATATAAATCATATAAATAATGATATCAAGTCCTTAGATACTATTATTAATAATAAAATGAGAGTTATACTTGAATGGATACGATGGAGAATGAATCTCATCGCGTTCGTGGAGACGGTAGTCCGTACGTACGCACGAGCGACAATATCATTCTTTTGATATTAAAATAATATATAATTGGATGTTATATAATATATATAGAATAACTATCATGTTACATTTATTATTTACATGAATTGCACTTCATTATTATACCCATCCAAATAATAATTTATTGAATAACAATTACACCACGACATGGAGACGGTAAGTCGTACGTACGCACGTATGGTGACATGTTATATAAAAGATGGATAGAATACTGAATATGGTTGTACCATATTTATAATAACATCATAGTATATATAAGATACTATAGTTATTATTTTATAATGGCAATAACAAAGACGAAAGAAGTGGAAGAAGAAAGGAACTTGGAAAAGGGTGGTGAAATCATTACCTCTTCTTCAGGTTCTTCCTTTTCATTTGATCAAAAGGGCTCTTAGGTTGGCTTTATTATCAAACTAAGGACTCTCGGTTGTAGTGAGGGAAGTTGGGAGAGTATTCGGGTAGTGGTTTTCTGAACCAAATGGCTTTGAAGGTGTGAAAAAATGAGAAGGTGGGGTGCCCTTTTATAAGAGGGGTGAGGGGCAACTTTGGAAAAGCTAGAAATATAAATTTGTAATAAATTCATATTCGGTTTCTAATGGCTCCAAAGTTTATTATTTAACTTTTATGGTGGGTATATATAGAAAAAAATTAATCAAATAGAATCTAGTCAGGTTTGGGTACTTATATTAACCTTATCTTTAATTATTAACACTAAGTTAATTAGTTTCACTTTTACAATGTCTCTTTTTCTTTTTATATTATATGGTTAATAAACTTACTATATACATACAAGAGACACCCAAGTGGTCCATTAATGATATAAATATAATTATATAAGTCTCTTGTCTGAAACTTAGATTTTTAGGAATTTAATATCAATTAATAATATAATATTTGTTTTAAAAACTCTTTTATGTCAATTTTGACACTATTCAATAGTTGATTTTTTGGAAACTCATAACAGAATTATTAATTCGAAAAAAGTCAATTAAATCAATCCTAATATGTCATAATATACTATAAAATTATTTTAATTCATTAAAAGTCTCAAATTATATTTATTTGGGTATTTATAATATCAATTATTTTAATATTTCACTATTATGGTAATTACTGCATCATTATTGTGTCTTAAATAAATTCAATTATTTAAAGTCTAAAAATTATAAATAAAATATCATTATGTAGGAAATCTATTTATCATTATAATGAATATTTATAATCGAAAATCCAACAGATATAACCCTATGTAAAAATTGTGTTTTCTAAAAGATATATGCTTGTGTCATTTTTGTACTTATTTTAACTTAATGAAAATTAAGTGTCCCTATCACCTACAAGTGGCTCCATGGGGTCCCAAAAATCGACCCAAATATGCCCATGGTAGGACATGTATCCAAAAATAAGGTTAGGACACGTTTTAGGGTAATTTAGTATTATTATAATATTATTGTTTTAACGCTTATTTACCAGATTTACCCTTAACCATGGTAAATAAAATATTTACTACACTAATTATTCAAAATGTCTAAAAATAAAAGTTACATATTTACACAATATGAACATCATGATTCCAAATATTGAATCCATTTTTTCAAATTCAAAACACAAAAGTGGAAGAAATTAATTTAAAATTAATTCCCGTTGTTAAAACGAAAAGCGTGTTTTTAAGAGAAAATAACTATCAGAAGATTGACACTTGTTTATGTCCGGTTTAATTGTAAAATTATTTACAATGAACGAAATTATATTAAATGGTAAAAATAGATTCTAAATATTCTTTAAAACCACTAAAATTCATAATTTATCAATATAAATTATTTCGATTAAAAAAGTTGTTTTTAATTAAAATTTAGTAATATTCACTATTCATCAAAATATAAGTGTTATCCGAAAAGTTCCAAAATTTCACCCTAGGATAAATTCAATATTCCAAATCCAAAAATGAAGTCCATTTTGAAATATAAAATATATATAATTTCAAAAAGTAGGTATTACTATTCATAACGACTAGTTTGATTGGTTGTGGTGTGTGTTAGAACTCGAGGTTGCGTACAACACATGCTACTGTATTATTCAAAAAAAATAATACCGTGGAAGCTTGAGATGTTTCATTTTAAATTTTTGATGTCCCCATTTAGTCAAAAGTTTAAAATATTGTATTTAAAAAGGGTTCACTATTAAAAGTTGGTAAAAGTGCAATACTGAAAATGAATTTGTTCTTACATTATGTCTAAGAAACTCATAATATGGATTCTAAAATTATAAGGATTATATAAAGTTTAAAATTTAGTTAATACTATTCATAACCTCTTTTGAACTGGTTTTTTGGTAAGTCATGGTGCGTTTGAACTCGGTGTTGCGTGTAGTGCAAGTTATTGAATTATTTTAAAGAAATAACACACTATGAAATCTTGGGGTGTTACATTCTCCCCTCATTCAATAAATTGCATCCTTGCAATTTGAAATTGTTGTTTGAAAATAAAAGGGTGAAAATAGAAAATATCTTTATGGGAAAACCCACATCAGAAGTTGGGTTACTAAAATTTAGTCTTAATATGAGGAAAAGAGAAATGAATGGGTCACCACCAAATTATGATCTCGATTAGGAGAACATTGGTGGAAATTAGAGACATATAATTGGAGGAAAAACGTAAATATTTATAGGTAGTGATTGAGGTCATCAATCACAAACAAGTATAAAATTGAGGTTTTTAAATTCATCAATCTATGATGATTTGAAATACCATCGGTTCAACAAAACATAGGGTATTAGGATAACACATTTTTGGTTTTAGGATTCCATAAATAAAGTATAAGAATTAATTTCTTCATAGAATAAGAGAAGAAGAAAAATATATTCTTGACAAGTAGAGTACCATCCTTTAACTAATTTCTACCACAAACTCATCTTTCACTCTAAAAGATAATAGATCGTAAAAAAATATATTCTATTTATCCTATTCGTATAAGGTTAAAAAAACGAATTTATAATTCATCTACCAGATCTTTTAAAAAAACTACATTATTTAATCCCGGACATCACGTGGGTCAGTGGTAGGTGATACACCCTTATCGCCCTTTGGTTGTGGGTTCAAGTCTCGTGGCCTTGCCGGACACGACGGGTTGCCGCCCGACCTCCGGGTTGTCCTTTTATGGAAATCCAAAATAATCCAAACTAGAACTATCCAAAATACTTCAGTCCAAAATTTATAAGCAAGGTAAATCAATAAAGATCTTTTTTTTAACGTAATAACTTGTAAACACCTTCATCATGTATTTTTTTAAAACACTGCAACATCCTTAATTACCATAAAACCTTATTGATTACATTCATGATCCCTTATTCCTTAAAGAATAATAGATATATTCCTTCAATCCAAAAATGTTTTAAACCCCAACAATGATGGAATATACAAATCATTAATCAGTTTCAAGGTAGTCAAGAATATCCAATATAATTTATCCAAATAAATCATGTATTATTCCAAAATCACTACCTCAATATCAGAACAATATTATGGTTTATAATTCTCTCAACCATATATTTTCCAAACATTTATCCTACTATTGAGTCACTTTTCTTTGTTCCACACAATCTGAAGTCCTTAATGAAATAGTACTACAGTACAATCCTTATATACTCCATAATTATTATAACATGTAAATTGTTGATACAACACTCAAATGACATAATCAACACAAGAACTCTAATCATTCCTCTTCATCTGTGGTAGTATCATAACTTGATTATTATCCAATAGAATCATTTGCGACATAGTCTGATGACTGGGACATAGGTTTGCGTAGTGTCCAAACTCCTTGCAAATGAAGCATTGTAAATTTGAAATCATTTTCTTACCCCTGCAGTCACGTACTTTGTTCCCATTTCCTCCACACTTATAACAAACTCCCATTCCTTTCAGGTAAGTTCCAGGGTGTTTCTTCCCACAGTTATCACATATGGGAAAATTATTCTTTTCCCTCTTCCCTTTATCCATCTTTCTCTCTTCCATCCTTTTCTTCTCTTGCTTCCCTTCAAAGCCATAGGACTCAGTAAAATCTTTAATTATCTTATCGACACATGATCTTATATCTTCATATGATGATAATATACGGGAGACTATTTCTCTTATAAATTCTGGCTTAAGACCATGAAAGATATGATCCTTCTTTCTCTTTGGATCATGTGCATTGCTGGAGTTCTCATTCCTTCAACTGGGTGCCATTTCTAAACAATGGCATACACTAGATTAGTTTATGAATAAAAATACCTAATCCCAAACTTGTAAGACACATAACATAAATTAAAAAGTTTATAGATATAATCCATAATCATAAAAATTTCTCCTTTGAGGAAGTATATACTCATAAACCCCTCATAACGATTTGTAAAGAAAATGAGATTTATCCTAAGCATATCCCCTGGGAGTGTCATAACCAAGAGTGCAGCAAGGCTCGTTGTCATGCACCAGTTCCTATCTGAGTTTAGGTCAAAGCGGTGTTTTCATGTTTTACCCCTAGGTACATATGTGCAAGAGCCACCTCTACCTGCTCGTATCCAGACAGGGATGTATTGCTCGGAAAACTCACAAAAGATCTACAATACCAAAATTTTAGGAAGTTATTCTGTAGTAATCCTCAAAGTTCATCTTAGGTCTATGTTCTCTAATCAGAGTTTACCTAAATCTATCTTCCAAGGTTTGTACTAAACTTCCTCTGATACCAACTATAATGCCTCGACCCCAGTTACCTAGAGTCGGTGCATTATTACATAACATTGGCATGATCACAAGAAGGATCAAATATCGAAATACCGATTGGTTTAGTAGCCTTGGAAACACTAGATATATTCATAAGTCTTACATTACATCATAAAAATGAAATCTGCAACAACATATTTTCTTCATATTCCACACTTATATCCCCACATATTATCCCTGCAGGTCATTCATAATTTACTTCTTCATACCCTAGGAAAAATAAAACATAGAAAAGCGGTGAGCTCAAATGGCTAGTAAGGATAACAATATAGTGGAAACTTTCATAAAATATAATAAACATTTAAGGTAATGTATAACTAAAACAAAATCCTTTTAAACTTGAACTTCAACATAGTATGGAAAAAATAAAATGAAATAATTCCATTTAATTATTCACATGGATATTCTACTAATCGAATAATCACATGAAATATCAATAACCACTTTCATAATGATGGAATGCCTAATTCCAGACTATCATAACCACATAGCCAAGGCCTCGTGCCAAGACTACAAATAAGATTTTTCCAAGGCCTTGTGCCAAGACACTAGTTTGTCTCATGAGACCTACCGATGCATCGAGGAGCTATAGTGGGATCCACCCATCACTTATTAAGTTCAATTCATTCCTCATATGAATAGGTTTAAACATAACATAAACATTCGTATTAAAACTAGCATAAGAAATGTCAATACTTTCTCCATAAACCATGAATGGTATAAAAATAACACATCCATAGTCAAACATATCACAAAACCTTCAATACAATATGGATGTTTAGTATCATAATAAATCAACTTCAAATAAGCTTAAAATCCATCAAAGGATGTTGACATAGATGAAATCAAAACTATTTGAGAGAAATATCTCTTTTCTTGAAATCATTGAAAAGTCACACATTTATAATGGAAGTAATTAAAAAGAGATTTTTGAATAAAAGTGTCCCATACCACTTTGAAACTTTTGAAAAGAAACATCATTTCAAAACATTCATGTCTATATAAAAAAAATCATTAAAATCATTATGAAAACATTGAAATTAATTAAAATATTTAGAAAGATAAATCTTTAAAACATTTAAAATTATGATCCTGATAAAGAGTACCTTTCAAAAATTCTTAAAATATTCCTTTTGAAATCATTTAATGTCACATAATTTTAAAATAAAACATTTACTTTCAAAATATTTTTATAATATTGTAATGGAAGTTTCAACGATTTTATAACGGCGGATAATAGCCGCACTCGCCATATAAGTTAAAAAAACAATCTTACCTTAATTTTGTCGAAAAGTTTTAAAGAACCTTGTTTAGAAAACGGTGGAAATATTCCTTTATAAACCACTTATAAAAATTCAATCATGGGTATATATGACTTTAACACATATTATTTTTAAATAGTAAAAATGTTTTGAAATACATTTCGAAGAAACATGGATGTGGATGAAAAAGAAATCCCAATAGATTATTACGTATAAACAACCTCGGATAATAAAGAGATTGCGAAATAAACACTTACCTTGTACCTTTCCTTGGTTGGGGTAGGTTAACCTCCTGTATAATGGTGAAATAATTGTTATTAAATTATACAATAATCATATATATTAATATGATATCATATATGATCTTTTATCATTGATTTGTTAATAATATCTTAGTATTATCGTTGTTTCAGGTGTTAACTTACTCGTTTTGTTTTATATGTTTTATTATGTAAGCCATGTTTGTAATGGATAGGTTGTATCTAAATCATATTCAGAATGATATAAAGTCCTTAGATACTATTATTAATTATAAAATGAGAATTATACTTGAATGGATACGATGGAGAATGAATCTCATCGCGTTCGTGGAGACGGTAGTCCGTACATACGCACGAGCGACAATAACATTATTTTGATATTAAAATAATATATAATTGGATGGTATATCATTTATACAGAATAATTATCTTGTTACATTTATTATTAACATGAATTAAACTTCATTATTATAGCCATCCAGATAATAATTTATTGAATAACAATTACACCATGACGTGGAGACGGTAAGTCGTACGTACGCACGTATGGTGACATGTTATTCAAAGGATGGATAGAATAATGAATATGGTTTTACCATATTTATAATAAAATCATAGTATATATAAGATACTGGAGTTATTATTTTAGAATGGTAATAACAAAGATGGAAGAAGTGGAAGAAGAAAGGAACTTGGAAAAGGGTGGTGAAATCACTACCTCTTCTTCGGGTTCTTCCATTTGATTTGATCAAAAGGGCTCTTAGGTTGGCTTTCTGGTCAATCTAAGGCCTCTAGGTTGTAGTGAGGGAAGTTGGGAGAGTATTGGGGCAGAGTTTGGCCGAACCAAAAGGCTTTGAAGGTGTGAAGAAATGGGAAGGAGGGGTGCCCTTTTATAAGAGGGGTGAGGGGCACCTTTGGAGAAGCTAGAAATATTAATTTATAATAAATTAATATTCTGTTTCTAATGGCTCCAAAGTTGATTCATTAAATTTTATGGTTGGTATAGGTATAAAAAAATTCAACCAATATAATTTAGATAGGTTTGGGTACTTATACTAACCTTATCATTAAGTATTAAATCTAAGTTAATTAGTTTCATTTTTACAATGTCTCTTTGTATTTTTATATTATATGGTTAATAAACTTACTATATACATCCAAGAGACCCCAAGTGGTCCATTAATGATATAAATATAATTATATAAGTCTCTTGGACGAACCTTAGATTTTTGGGATTTTAATATCAATTAATAATATAATATTTGTTTTGAAAACCCTTTTATGTCAATTTTTACACTACTCAATAGTTGATTTTTGTGAAACTCATAACAGAATTATTACTTCGAACAAAGTCCATTAAATCAATTATAATATGTCTTATTATCCTATAAAATTAGTGTAATTCATTAAAAGTCTCAAATTATATTTATTTTGGTATTTATAATATCAATTATTTTAATTTGTCACTATTATGGTAATTACTGCATCATAATTGTGTCATAAATAAATTAAATTATTTAAAGTATAAAAATTATAAATAAAGTATAATTATGTAGGAAATCTATTTATCTTTCTAATTAATATTTATAGTCGAAAATCCAACATATATAACCCTATGTAAAAATTGTTTTTTCTAAAAGATATATGCTTATGTCATTTTTGTACTTATTTTAACTTAATTAAAATTAAGTGTCCCTATCACCTACAAGTGGCTCGATGGGGTCCCAAAATAGACCCAAAGATTCCCATGGTCAGACATGTATACAAAAATAAGGTTAGGACAAGTTTTAGGGTAATTTAGTATTATTATAATATTATTTTTTAACCCTTATATACCGGATTTACCCTTAACCATGGTAAATAAAATATTTACCGCAGTAATTATTCAAAATGTCTAAAAATAATAGTTACCTATTTACACAATATGAACATCCTGATTCCAAATATGGAATCAATTTTTCCAAATTTAAAACACATAAGTGGCAGAAATTAATTTAAAATTAATTCCCGTTGTTAAAACAAAAAGCATGTTTTTAAGAGATAATAACTATCAAAAGATTGACACATGTTTATGTTTGGTTTATTTGTAAAATTATGTACAATGACCAAAATTATATTAAATGGTAAAAATATATTCTAAATATACTTTAAAACAACTCAAATTCATAATTTATCAATATAAATTATTTCGATTAAAAAAGTTGTTTTTAATTAAAATTTAGTAATTTTCACTATTCATCAAAATATAAGTGTTATCTGAAAAGTTCTAAAATTTCACCCTAGGCCAAATTCGATATTCCGAATCCAAAAATGTAGTCCATTTTGAAATATAAAATATATATAATTTCAAAAAGTAGGTATTACTATTCATAACGGCTAGTTTGATTGGTTGTGGTGTGTGTTAGAACTCGAAGTTGCGTACAACACACGCTACTCTATTATTCAAAGGAAAGCATACCATGGAAGTTTGGGATGTTTCATTTTAAATTTTTGATGTCCCCATTTAGTCAAAAAGTTTAAAATATTGTATTTAAAAAGGGTTCACTATTAAAAGTTGGTAAAAGTACAATACTGAAAATGAATTTGTTCTTACATTATGTCTAAGAAACTCATAATATGGATTCTAAAATTATAAGGATTATATAATGTTTAAAATTTAGTTAATACTATTCATAACCTATTTTGAACGGCTTGTTTGGTAAGTCATGGTGCGCTTGAACTCGATGTTGCGTGTAGTGAAAGTTATTGAATTATTTTGAAGAAATAACACACTATGAAATCTTGGCGTGTTATAAGGATTTTATTATATTACCCTTATAGACATATTTTTAACTTAATATTATGAGCTCACCCTTGAAGTAATTTTTATTATTCCATTAATTAGTGTTTTATCTAACGAATTTCTTAGGTTTTTATTCCCTAGTTTTTTTGATGGGTCCTACTAATGAGAAGTCTTGTAGATGATCCGTTATAGTTCATTCAATTAGAAATGACCATGAGTTTTTCAAAATATAATTTTTATGTAGCTAATAGCTAATGATAATCAATATATCTTTTAATGAGTAATTAATATTAATGAAATGTATTGTTTTAAATCTTGTAAAATATTTTAAGTGATTCTAGGTTTATCTTCGGTCTCTAGAATAAAAAATTTAAAGGATCAAATTAGAACGAAAGAATGTCCTTATAGAGAATTTTCAAATATTAAATGATAGGGAATTAATGTTCAATGATTTTTGGATTAGAGTGTATTGAGATAATAGATTTGTATTTATACAGAAATAGGGGGAAGTTTTGGGTCCAAATATTCACTATTTTGTTATTTAAGACAAACAATTTTGGGTGGGTTTTACTCCAAACACATATGATGGATTATTGTTATGAACAATAATGTTGACTATCATTTAATGAAATTAAAAATGAAAAGAATATTCCAATAAATCTATTAAATGCAATGAATTCCTAAATAAGTTTTTTGAATATCACATAATTTTGGATCCAAAATAATATATATATATATATGTAAATATATATATATATATAAATTCAAGATTATTTTTTATTAAATATTTTACAGAAAAAATTTAATTTTGATTGAATAATAGTTTGAAAAATTGTTTATGTCATTAATACATCATAATGATGCAAAAAATAATGTTATTTATAAATTTTTTTACAGTTCAATCAAAATATAAACACCATAAAAATGAATAAATCATTATCTCAAATCTAATTTTGATGTTCTATTTCTAAAAATTAAATGGTTTTTATAAAATTAAAATTATTAAATTTAGTAATTTTAATTCTAAATAAAAACATAAAACCTCAAGAAATACTAATTTTATTAAATAAAGTTACTTTTCAAACATCACATGTTCATTTTCTTATTTCATATCAATTAATAAATGAATTATTGCCAGTGTATTAGTTTTTTCATGGGAACAATTAATTATAATAATCCATTAAGATTTATTAACTAAATTTATTAAAATAAAAATCCAAAAAAAATATAATTCATTGAAAAACAATCCTTTTAATATTAAATGATATTAATCAGATATAATATTTAAATTTCATCAATTAAATAGAATTAAATTAGAAAATTTTATTCTTTACAAAAATTTTAACATTCATCCCCTCATTGGCTAGAATTGAGGGAGAAATTCTACTTGGACTTATGTGACATCCCTAAAATGCCAAAGGATGGAAATGAATGCCAAGGGAATCAATATAGCTAGGGAATGATTTACCTTTTTAAAATAAAATATCCCAACCAAATATCCCATAACAACATAACCACTAAATAATACATGATCACAATGCATACAATTAAAATTAAAAAAAATGGATATCAAACCCAACTACAACCAGAGTACCACAGTAGAAGACTACTAACATAAATGTATATAGTGGAAGAGTAAACCATAAAACTCAAAGACTCCAAAGACGCCGACATAGAAACTCCCAACAATCTCCAAACTGAAAATCCAATTCGATGCCCATGTATCATAAATCACCACTAATGAAATGTGATGCTATACCTTTACCTGTGTCCAAACAGATAATATATAAAAGGCACTAATGTTCCATAGTAGGACTAGGTAATGAAACTCTATATGTTTTCCCCAAATTACTCACCTACTCACACCAAAAAGAAAAGAACAAGTAAGAACAATTATATAAAATAGTTAATATAAAACAATATAAAATAGTTTCATAGTCTTAATAAAAGAATAAAAGTTTCACACAAAGACAGTTCTCCCAATAAAAATAGTTTTCCAAGGAAATTAAACAAAAAATACTTTAAACCATTTCACATTCCTTTTTTTTGCATACCCATTTAATTTTTCAAAACACACTCACACATGAATTATTAAATGATAGTTCCATACTCACGAGGGGTTCCTCATTCATTCCCAATGTTATCACAAAGTGTCCAATCTCCCTGTTCCCTAAGGACAGAATCCCCTTCTCTAGTTTCTAGTCCCCTTTATACACTTATAGTTCATCCCCCTAATTCAGGGTCATATCGAAAGAAGGAAATCACACACACCCATGTATTCCAAAAACATTTCAAATCAACCATTACAATCCATTTAAATAAAAAAAATATTTTCTTGAAAACATTTCAAACAAACCTTTTTCATAAATAAAAAAAATCCATATTTTGAAGTGAAATTTTCAAAATCAAGAAAATAAATCACATTCACAACCAATTTCCAAAAATCCCCAAAACATCAATAAAGAAGGATTATACCATGATTTTTACACAAATTTCACAAAAATAATCATGAAATTAAACCAATTAAAAACTAATACATCATGTTGTATTAATCAGAGTCAATGGTGAAGCCACCTACCTCATGAATTTTGATGAAAATGAAGAACAACACGAACTATTTAATAAAAGTGGGTTGAATCTCCAAAACACTACCTTTAATCTCTTTCCTTATCATAAAAATAGAATAATATCTTTATTATTGGAATAAAATATCATAGATTTACCCCCAATGTACTAGATATAGTGTTTCATGAGAAGGGAGAAAGGTAGATCAAACAAAACTACCAAAAATGAATATTTACAAAGGGAATCGGGCTGCAACACACCATCAAAATCCTTTGGATAGCTTCTATTTTGAAAGGAATAGACTCCATATACTTTTGAAAGAAGAAAAATATAATTAGTTTTGTAATGGATGGAAAATTAGGTGGTTAAGGGTAAATCTGAATAACATCTACATTTGCATGATCTAACTTTTAAATAGTTCATAGTTAGACACATGGTTGGGAAAACCATATGTTAACTATGAGCTAGCCTCTGCCTCAAGAAGAACCTACAAGGGTTAGATAACATGGTTAGTCAAACAATGTTCGAACCATGAAAAATATCTCTATATAACCTTTTCATAGTTTCTCCTAGGTGGCTGCATGGTTCGGTCAAAACATGTTTTTAACTCGGCACATTCCCATTAGGAACTGTCTCACTATGTACAATTTCTTGTAAGAGTTTCATTGTTTCTAATAACCATTATCTAACTATATACCCCCATAAAATATTAAAAAAACATTCCAAAAGTCTTGAAAACTCTCTCAAACTTCACCCAGATGCTTTACATACATAAATATCATAAGTAAAGTGATACTTGAAACTGGTGGTTCCAAATTCACCCCACCATTGAACATTATGTCCTCAGAATGTTGAAAACCAATATTGTCTCAAATGAGTTCATGCCATTTCTCAATCATTTATTTCTCCCGTTCCCAATTTTCCTGACGAGTCTAACCATGTTTCCACAAAACCTACAATAGACCGATGAATTTCCCAATAAATAACTTCTCTTGCCTATCCACAATCAGTAGTGACATATGATCTAATGAAGCATCCAAATATTGGTAATTGTTATCCCATCAAATCACATGGTCAGGATTAGATTGATACTTTTTCGACTGAGATACATGAAACCCAATATAAACTACCGTGAATTATAGTGGAAAACCCAACCAATATGCAACCTCACCAACCCATTAATTTATCTCAAAAGGGATTATGTATTGAGGGGATAACTTTTCCTACTTCCAAAATTATGATACCCAAGCCTTGGGGAGATTCTTAAGAACACATGATCACTCACCTCAAACAACAATGGTCACCAAAGATGATATTCATTCAATTTATGAAGACACTAGGCTGTCTCCATCCATTTACAAATCAACTGAATATCTTCTATTGAATCTTGGACAAGGCTCAACCCAAACAGTGAAGTGTCACCTATTTCCCCCCAAAAGAGTGGATAAAGTCTTGGACACCCATTAAATGCTTCAAAAAGATCTATATGTATCGAGGCCTGATAACTATTATTATATGATAAATCCACTAACAATACATTCTCTTCCCATGATCCGCAAAAATACAATACACAGTCCCACACACATGTCTTCCAATGATTGTATCATCTTTTCAGATTGTCTATCAATCTGAGTATGCTATGACATAATCATTGTTAACTGATTACCAAGGCATTTCTATAATTATTTCTAGAAACAAGACATAAACCTCAGATCTCTGTTTAATACTATAGAAATAGGTATGTCATTCTTCTTTACCACTTTTTAGATATTTATTTTTTACAAGTCCTCCACTGTATGAGATTCAAGAATATGGATGACATTGTCCAACTTTTTGATATTATCCACAATCACCCATAGGGAATTTTTTTTCTGAACCATTATTGGGAGGAAAATTACAAAATACATGGATATATGTTCCCATTTCCAAATAGAAATAGAAAAATACAACAACATACCAGATGGTTGTCGATGCTATGCTTTAACCTGCAAACACGTTAAGCATCTTGATAAAAACTCTGCCACATTACATTTCATGAAAAACAATCAAAATTTTTCTTTCAAATACATATAAATATTCTATATTATAGGATGAATATCCCCTCTGGAATGGTGGTTAGCATGAATATGATTCTCTCGGAAATTTATAGGTACAACCATATGATCTCAAACCCACAAAACTGAACTCCCATCAGCATTCATCGATCAATGGTTTTCCCACCATTGATTTTTGACCTCAGGAAAAACATTTAAAATCAGATATATATAAATTCTAAACTATCAAAAAAAAAATAGAAACTGATGATGTTTGAATGAAAAATAAAACATCGCCTCAGTATTCACATTCCATGTTCATGTCAATTATCACTGACATCAACTGCCACTAGTCTGAAGTCTCTTTTTCTGACAAGGAATATGAATTTCTACTTAATGTATCTTCCAAGGATTTTTCTTTACCTAGTTTATACTTCATGTAAAATTCAAACATTTAATGATACTCCATCAATCTTATTTTTCTGATGTTTAAATCCCTTTGTGAGAAATTATGCTTAAAAATCTTATAATCCCAAAACATAGTAAATTTCTCACTAAAGTGGTAATATTGCCATGTTTTCAAAGCATGAACTACAACAGTTGACTCAAAATCCTATGTTGGTATATTCATCTCATGAAACCACAACTGTCATGATCTATAAGAAACAACACTATCTCCCTACATAAGAAAAAATTTCATCCTAGATCCCGAAGCATCACAATAAACCTCAAACCACTATCCTAATTCTTCTAATATCAATAATGGCGCTCATGTAAGAAAAACCTTGATCTATTTAAAATACTTATAAAATTATTTCTACCATTAAAATGGAAAATTATTCCGTATCAATTCTGTAATAGGTGAAGCTATTCACAAGAAATCATGAACAGTGCATCGATAATGACCACATAGACCACATAAACTACTTATATCACAGAAATTCTTTGGAAGTTCCACATATATGAAAACCTCTATCTAATTTAGATCCATAGAGACACTTCTTTTTTAAATAACATGTCCCATGAAATATAATTATTATATCTAATCATCACGCATTGATAAATTGGAAGACATAAGATAATCCTACAAAATTACCAATACTATTTTTATGTGCTGCTCATACTTAGACCTTGTCCTTGAGTACAAAAAAATTTTATCCACAAAAAAAAAACAAAAAATAATCCACATATCTCTGAAATATAAAATTCATAAATTCTATAAAGGCCACTTGTGGTGTTTTATGACCAAAAGGAATAACCACATACTCGTAATGGCCTTATGTACTGTTGAAATCTATCTTGGGAATATTCTCTCTTTTTAACCTTCAATTGGTTGTATTCTGATCACAAATATATTTTAGATAACCAATGAGATCCCCAAAATTTATCATGAATGTAATTAATGTGTGTAATTAGATACATATTCATTATCATAACTTGGTTAATCTTATCATAATGAAAAAAAAACACATTAAAAACATGCATTATTTCTCCTGGGTCTTGGAGTAAGATTCACCTAAACCTGGAGCACAAGGATAATAATAATCAAGATACCCCATATGGTTGAAATTGTGGCATGATCTAGGTGGTGTCATACACTATCACTTCTTGTGATTGAACAAACTACATTAAAAAAATCCATTATTTATCTTGGGTCTTGGAGGAAGATTCACTAATCTAGTCATCTGGTTTTGAGTGATCCCACTACCCTTGAAATAGGTGTATTTCATCCCCTTTTTACCAAAATTAGGGTTCCCACATTTTCTTATAGGTATCAACATACTTCCTCCCCCCATATTTCTTGATATTTCCCATTATTCCCCTATCTCTCTATGGACCGTCTCTTCATAATCCATTATTCAATGCATGAGAATCTTAAATAAATTTACTCCCATAGTCGTGATAAAAAAAACATGGGCCTTTAATGACTCACTAGTAGAAACTTTGATCTTAATGCAGACTAAATACATAAATTTATTCATGTACTATTTCACAAAAATATTTCCCTACTTCCAGATGAAAAATTCCATTGTTTTTGTGATTCTAAATGTGTGAGGACAGAAATATTTGTAGAAAAATTATTCAAAATCATCATATGTATGGAATTAGTCAAATTTATCATGAGCTTATAAATCCCACAAATGGTATGAAAGATAATCCAGTATATATGTTTCTAACTGACATTAATATCCGATGGTGTGCATAGAAAATATAAGATTCAATTCATCTTATTCAGTCACACCTCTACCTTATCTGTTTCCAAATCACCCCAAAATATACTTTTGGAACTGAACAGAATGATCCACTTTCCTTGGTTTATCCCTTTAGTTCCCTCTACCCATAACGTGAAAACCTTGGACAATACATTAAACTTTCTATTGGTTCACCTATGGATCATATGAAACTATATTCTCAGCATCCTCTTCCGGTTGGGTTCAATGACATTGACATGGTTCCAATTTCTATAAACACAACAAACACCATAAGTATCACTCTATAACAACTGAAGTCTTAACAACATCAAATTATATCACATCATATTTCAACATATTTATTTCCAATATTCATCATTTCACTGTATGTTTTAAAATCATCCCATTTCAAAAAATAATAATCTCATAGCTTTTTCAAAATCTCCCATTTGAAAACAATTTAAACATTTTTTAAAAAATAAACATATTTTCACCAAATCATATATCAACACCCAAAATGAAATATAAAATCCTAATAGAAATTTATTTATAAAATTATATTCATGCTCGTCTCTTTTTATAAACCTATGAAAATGAGATTAAAATTCCTATAAGTTTCTCCAAAACACTTATGTACCAAACTCCATGGTAACTTGCAGTTTAGCATAACATTTTTAGCTACATATATTTTATGTTGTACATTTCATGTCCTGAAAATTCTACTACGTTATGACATCCCAACAAAATGAAAATAATAGAATTAATTTCAACTCCAAGACTCGCCCAAATGATATCCAAGTATCAAAAAACCTAATAGTACATGTATGTCAAGAACCAAAAAAGATGATACATTTTTTCCCAAAACTAACATCAGACTCGCCAATACTGAGACCATTTTTAATATATCACCCTCCTCATTCTCTTTAGTATATGTTTTGGAAATAAGGCTATTCATTATTGTAAATAGATTATGGTTTGTGTTTATTATCAATCCTCTATCGGATGATCGAGGAGATTTCAAGGAAAGGGATCATGTAGTTCAAACCATATGAAGAATTGAAGGTGGCATCATTTCCCAATGTTTGACAAATTTTTGGGGTAAAAAATATTGATAATGGAAATCATTACAGAAAATGGGTTTTTCTTGAAGTTCTCATTAAAATATGGAAATGTAATGAGTTTTTCAAAGATGAGCTTCCTGCTGTGTGTTTCGTGAAGAAATGAAGGTTTTGACTATGTACTCTACGATTATGAGAATATGAGCATTGTGGAAACTTGAAGGTTAGATGGATGGATTTGTGATTGGAGCATGGCATCAGAATAATGAGATTTGACATAGAGCGTTCCGGTTACGAAAAGCATTGTGAATGAGAAATATTCATGGAGCTTTTTAATGGTATATGCACTACAAAGACATTATTGACCAATCTAAAAATCGTGCGGGATGAAGTGGAGCTTCAAATTCAACCATGACTATAAATAAGAGGCCAAACCACTTCATACCATGTGATAATGGAAAATAAAATCTGGAAATTCTTTGATTTCAAGAAGTAAGGGGTGATCCATGAAGCTGGTTTTCTGTGAAATATTGTGCTTTGAAAAAAGAAAACTTTAGTATTGAATGATGTCAATGATTCTAATTATTTAGTGCTTATTAAATATAGGAAGTTCTGTGTAGGATTAGTGAGCTTAATGAAAGATGTTTTTCCATGAACTTAACGTGCTTTGCGGCGATAGTGGGTTCCGCAAAGAAAACACTACTTTGCAAAGGTATAGGATCTTCTAAGGATAGAGGTCTAGAAAGGGTTAAGTCAGTGAAGAAATGTTATATATGAAGGGTTAAGCTCTGGTAAGTAGTGATCTCTATAAGGCAATGTTCTTTGAAAAGGTGTGTACTATGTGAAGTGTCGTTCTTTGTGAATGGTTGAGCTTCATGAAGGGGATTTGAAAAGGATAATATTAGATATCTGGGAAAGTGGATAGGGAATTCAGTGTGCATCTACTTAGTCCTTTGATTCAAGTGGTGTCTCATGTTAAAAAGTGGCAAAGACTTCTATGCCAATCTATTGAAGGGACCTTCAATTTGATAAACTGAGTTAGAATTCTCTCAAAGCAGCGACCTAGGTGGAGTCGATGGAAGTGATTTGAGGGAAATAGTGAGATATCCATAATCCATTGTAAAGGAAGGGAACTTGGCACATAGTTACTGTGACTGCACTTTTGTATTAAAAATTTAGTGAAGAATAGTGGACTTTGGTATGACTGATAGACTGTTGGTGTATGCTCCTTGGACGTATCCATTTGGGGTGAACCATGTAAAATTTCTAGGTTAACTCTTAATATGCATTTTTCTAATAGGTTTAACATTATCCTACTAATGAATGAACTAGATCCATAAGTTTAGAAATAAACATTTGACAACCTAATTCAACTCTCCCCTCTCAGGGTGTTATGGGGTCCTTTAAGTGGTGGAAATGCAACTTGTCCTTCGATGGAATCCCTAAAAGGCCAAAGGATGGATATAAATTATGAGGGATTCAAAACCGTTGGGGGATGGTTTTCCTTTTTAATAAAAACAAAATCAACCAAAAACCTCATTATAACATAACCATAAAATGATTCATGAGCTCAATCTATACAACTCAATGTATAACAACTGAATATCAAGACAAACTTCAAATAGAGTACCACATTAGAAGACTAATAACATCAAAGTACACTGTGGAAGACTAAACCATAAAAACTCAAATAATTAAAAGCAAATAATATAGAAACTCCCAAAATACTCCAAGATTTAACTCCAATTACATTTCCAAGTATCATGAAGAACCACTATAGAATTTTGATGTATTACCTATAACTATAGGCCAACAGAAAATATCTTCAAAAGAAACAATGTGCCAAAGCATAGTTAAGTAATAAAATTCAATATGTCCTCTCCAAATAACGTTTCTACTCACGCCACAAGGATATAAAAAGTTAGCACAATTATATAAAATAATTTATATAAATCAATTTAAAACAAATTCACATTTTATATCAAAGATAAAAAGTTCGACACAAAAAAAGTTCTTCCCACCAAAATAGTTTTCTACAGAAAGAAAACAAAAAATACATAAAAAAATTTCACATTATTTTTTATGATACCCATTTACAATTTCACTACACACTCACACATGCATGATTAAGTGATATTTACATACCCATGAGTGATTCTGGATCCACCTAATAAGTTATCACAAAATTTTCAGTATCTTTGTGTCCTAATGACACATAACTCTTATCTAGGGTCACATCCCTTTTTACCCCCAATGGTACACACCCCTTACCATTTCAAATCCATATTATAAGACATTACAATAAAAATTATCTTTTATTGAAAACCTTTCATGCAATGAATTTTCATAAATCCAACAAATCCATATTTGAGAATCAAGATTTTAAAATCACGAAAATAAATAACATTCAAAACCAATTTACACAAATCCAAAAATCCACAAAACATCGATAAATAAGGTTTGAACCATGAATTGAACACCAATTTCACAATAAACTTCAGGAAATTCAATAAAATTGAAACTATGAATTTATGTTATAATAATAGTGGTGAACATTGAATCCACATACCTCAAGAATTATGACAAAACGAAGATTGACAAGAATTATTCAACAATACCAGGTTGAATCTATGAAAACCCACATGCGATCTCATTACCTAACATCAATAAAACCATATCTCATAATAATTGGTATAAAAAATCATAGATCTATCCCTAAAAGAATAGATCAACGATCTTTAGATAGGTAAGAAAAGTAGATCTAAAAAACTACCACAAATGAAGACTAACATGTGGAATTGGGATTCAATACACCAATTGAATCCATCATATAACTTCCAGTTCAAAGCGGATGGACTCCACAACCTTTAAGAGGAATAAAAATCAAATCAGGAAAAAATGAAGGAAAAAACTAGTTTTTAGGGGTAAATCAAATTGAAATCCATTTATTTAGGATCTCATTTTTAAACCATGCACAAATAGTCAAATGGTTAGGAAAGCGGCCTTCTAAAAGTGCACCAAGATATGACTCACGTAGAACCTTACACTGTTGGCCCCCATGGTCAATCAAACTGTGTCTCAACCATGAAAATACCTATATAACACTTTCCACATTTTCTCATGGGTGGCCACATGGTTTATCCAAACCATGCGCCTAGCTGTGAGCATTCTCATTAGCCACTGTCTCATTATGAATAGTTTCCTTTATGAGTTTTGATGTTTTCCATAGACCATGATATAAATATGAACCTCTATAAAATACCTAAAAACATTCCAAAATTCCTCCAAACTATCCCAAACATCACTTAAATTCTTTACAAACGTATATAGAATAAAGAAATGGTTACATACTTGAAACTAGGGTTGGTATAATAATAATAGTAAGATGCATGGAATTAAAATAATTAATTTTATCTATATTTTAATTTAATTTTTCTTTCACTATTCTTATAAATTTTCTATTGATATTTTAAATTTTATTCCCCTGGTCTATTAATGTTTATTTTTCATGGTAAAATATATCAATATTATTTTAATTAATTGTTTTTTGTGATATAATAAATTAAACATTGTATTTATTTAGTGAAAAATTGGTACTAATATCATCAGATAGAACACTTGAATATTTTTTCAACCAAATCACTTGCTTAGAAAAAATTGGATTCCCAAATAAACTTTATTACATTCATTTTATAGTAAAAATTAAAAGAAGATCACAAAATTAAGCCTCATTAATGTCTACCTAATGTAAGTGAATAGGGTTTTCACATTAGTATTCACCCTTCTGATCATGTATTCAATTAATATTCTTATAGGAGGTGCCCCACTAGTGGTTATCCATAACTGGTTTAGTCCTTCGATTACTAAAATTCATGTATTCAATTGATAATGAGGAGACATATTATTAGAAAATATATGGAATCTACCCTAGACTAGGACACTCATATTAACCATTATACACTAGACATAATATATGTTGAGAATTTAGTCAAACTCCTTCTCTCTATTAAATAATCCACCACCACAATGCTTTTCAATCATCCCTACTAGTTCATCTTACCTTCATGTTCTAAACTATTACAGCTTAAACTGGTGTTTTGACCTATACATTGAACAATATCCCATGTTTATAATTAATAATCCATTCAACAAAATTGGAATCTATTTCATTTTTCATCCCAACATCATTGATCTAACTCATATGTTAGGTCAAAACATAATGGCCCTCCTATCCGTGAGTTTCACATGAATGATTGGTATCTACATTTAAAATTGAAGACTTTTTCTCCATAACATTAATTCACCCATATATGGACCTATTTATATGAACATAAATGAAAGTACATAATATAAATAAATTAATACAATTAAAAAGTCACAACATTTTTTCTAGGAAGAAAATAACAAAACAAACTTCAATAAAATTTAATCCATGACCTAAAAAATAAATATTTATAGTAACTAATTCATTACATTAAAAGTTACAATTATGTTCCTTATCACATAACATTGAAAGGTAAAGTTTTTATTTTAGTTACCTTTAATGAGATACATAGTTATCCTATATGAAGGGTCCAATCATAACACACCCACTCCTACTATCTGTAATAATAATTATAAATTAATGAATTCCAAGATGTTTGGATTTATTCTATAGTATAATAAAATAATGAGGGTGAAGATAGAGAAACTCACATAAATTAATATATCTCCATCAATGCATTGTATATATATATATAATATTCATGATAATGTTAACCGTTATTATTACAAGGATATACCGGAAACATATGTCTTAAATTAATGATATAGTCTTGAAATTGGTAACAGGAACCCTTATAAGATTATCGAATAATATTTCCCCAAAAAATCATCACATATATTGAATTGTCATTAACTAGACCTAATGAAAACCCTTTTTTGGAAACATGTTATAAAAATTAAATAAAAATATGAACATATATGTGGTAAAAATATTTAAAATGATGTGAAATCATTTATCCATGAAAGAAATTGATTGATCATGTACTCTTACCTATGAAGTTGTATTAAGAAGTTAATTTTTCTTGGTTTCTCCCTTATCTATATCTTGGTTAATAAAAATATAATCATAACCCAATGAATATTGAAGTATCATTTTAATTGATTTTCCAATGGAAATGAAAAATCAACCTAAGTGTTAGTGAATTTCTAACAAATTTCTTTCCAGTCATATGTATCTGAAGGAATGATTCATGTGGCCCGTCAACCGAAAATGGTTTTTTTCACTAACCTAATTTCTTTTAAAATAACTAATGAACAACATTTTCATGTTTAAATCATTTATATTTTCATCTGGTCCCTATATGTGTCTCATGAATATATTTAAGAGATTAATTCCGACATTTTATCTTATCAACAAGGGGATTGGGTGGGGTATGTAGAATTTAACACCACATAAAACCTCGTATAATGTCTATAATTGGAGAAAATAAACAACTAACATTCTTAATAGTGGGAGGTGATGAATGGAATTCACTACATCTCAATGGGAACCCTATATACACCTAAGAAATATCCATTTAGATATAGATTCCAAAAAAATAAATCAACTATTTTGTAATAATACTTTTTTTGAGTATATTGATACTTTAATTATTACATTCTTTGTTTGTATAAGGTTATTATGGAGAAGGTATAACAATAAGCCATGTAATATTCATTACTTATAGGTGGACATAATTCTTGAGGCCATTAACATTACCATCACTCATTGATATATATTGATAGTGACATATGTATGATTCAAAATTACAAAAAGTAAAAATCCTATAATCATACCATGGTAAACTATAACGCCCTAAGAATTCCATTATATTATGAATAGATATCTTATTTTTTAATCAATGTTTTTTTAGGATCTCATAAAAATACTTTAATATTTCATAATAATTTTACACATTATGGACATGAAGAACTTGGAATAGTAAATCGATTATTTAATGATATAATAAAAATATATAATTTGTACATACTATAAAAATATTTTTTAAAAAAATATGATTAATTGAAAATGTAGAATTTTTTTATAAAATTTATTGTTAAGAAATAATATTAAAATAAATTTTAAAATGATAATATATTTACATAATGTCTTAAGTAATATATATATATATATAATGGTTAGAATGTTTATTTTAATTAAAAACATATTAAATTTCATTAAATTAGTATATTTATTTAAAAGTTAAAAATATCATATTTATAGAATTATTTTGTTAAAATAAAATTATTTTTTGGAGACATATCCTTAAATTTGTTTTGTCTGATATTGTTGCCATTTTCTCAAAAAATTGTTTTTTTTAAGTGAATATTAACACTTTATAAAGAACTATTATTTTTAAGAAAAATTATTATTAAATAATAACTAAAATATTATGAAAAATATCAATTAATAAAAATAACATTTAATAATATTTATAATTAATACAAAAATTTTAATTTTAATATTGAAATTTTAAAGGTATATTTTGGAACGAAATATTGGAATTTTATGATAAAAATTATTTTTGATTTGTGTGAATTAAGAGTTATTTGGATTAATAAGGCATATAATATCCAAAAACCCTATAAAATTTATTAATTATACCGAATATGGGTTCTATTTCAATATACCCACAATTTTCTGGCTTATATAATTAAATAACCAATATTTCAACCCTTAAACCCACCTCACCATAAGAATAATTACTCCATTTACCTCCTAAATTTCCCCACCTAAGATTATGATCATGATTTAAATCTCAATAAACCTCTTTAATATCACTCAAAGGTGGTTCCAAGGTTCTATGCAGTCCCGCTGTAACATTACTAAGAATATCCCTATGGTTAGGGAACATATCTCCACTGCTTTCGACTCAAATTATTTTTTTGTATGAGAATTTGATTCTGAATTAGTTATTGTTAGTCAGAGTGGATACTCAAGAGGGGGGTGAATTGAGTTCCAATTAAAATTTCTATTAAAAATATTTCTATTAAAAATCCCCCAATTTAAAACAACAAGCTAAACTATAGTGAATTTATAAAGATTGTATGTTTTCTATTAGTTTCTCAAGAGATTGATTATTTATCTGTTAACTCAATCTAAAGATTAATTAACTTTTCAAACGAACTTTTTGGCTATCAAAATTTATAAACACTTACTAGTTTAACTATCAGAGTTACTTTAAAATAGATTTTTATTTACAGTACATAGCAGCAGATTATTCAATATTGTTTAAAACAAAATAAACAAGAACAAACATGTTTAACCAAGAGGATCATTATCAAGATTAGACTTATTCCTCTCAAAAAGTTTATATATACTTTGATCCACACCCTCGATCAGGGTAAACAATAGTACACAGGCTGTCTAGGTACTAAGACCTCTACCACAGTTCTTCGTGGGAAAAAACAAAACAATTGCACACAGGATATCCAGGTCACACATGACCTCTACCACTATCCACAGTGGGAATCAAAAGTATAAAGAATGATTGAGTGATGACTTATAAATCCTCTAGTTTAGAACATGAGTCAGTGTGTAAATACAAAACACACACTACTCAAAATGTAAATAAATGAAACAAAAAAGAGATAAACAATTAGAGATGAGTTTAGAATGCACTATGTGTTTTGAGTGAAGCTCTGGACTCCTTGAATTGATGCAGATGAGGCTCTGAGTCCCTCTATGGTTATTATCAAGAAACCGAGTGTCATTTTTCTATTTGACTTCTAGGTCCATGTCGATCAGATTGATCTGCTTGAATGAATATGAAATCGTTGAAGCTTTTTTCTGCTTGAATGTTCAGGTTCTATGGATTCAGTATGTAATCATCCATCTTATTCTAAGAATATAAGTCTCGTATTTGCATGTGAATACTGACCACCCAACCAACATGTCTTTAGTAGTTTGAGGTTCCCTTATATAGCTTTAGCTCCAACAATAGGAATGATTAACTTTTTACAGGTACGCTGTATGGTTCTTGAAATTCCAACCACTATCATTAATTAATAGCAGGTACATTAAAAATATCAAATATGACCATTGCTAAATAAATAATTAGAAACTTAGTTTAGAGAAACTGTGACTGGTATTCATCAGAAGCTATTTGTATCAGTAATCTTGTAGCGGTGGATCTATAAGGGTACTTCTTGCATCAGTAACTGTTAGTCTCTGTAATAGTATCTTGCTTGAATCAGTAGCTCCTTCTATCGGTAGCTCCTTATGTCGATAGCTCCTTCTATCGGTACCTCCTTCAATCGGTAACTCCTTCTATTGGTAGCTCCTTTTATCAGAAGCTCCTTCTATTGGTACCTCCTTCTATCGGTAGTTCCTTATATCGGTATCTTTTTAGCAGTAGCCGTCTGTCTGTATCAGCAGACTTATATCATTACCTGTCTATCAGTGTCTGTCTGTATTGGTAGACTTCATATCAGTAGCTGTCTGTCTGTCTGTTTTTATTGGTAGATTTTATCAGTAACTATGTACTAGTGACCTTGTGTTACAGGAAGCTTGGTCTATCAATGACCTTTACTTATCGGTAGATGATGTACCAGTATGTCTGTATTAGTAGACTTATGCATACTGGTAGAATTATTCTATCGGTATCTCAGGTGTAATGGTGACTATCTGTATACCGGTGACCTTATCCATATCGATGGACTTTTGTACCAGTGTACTTAGCCTTATCGATAGCTGTTATGCATACCGGTGGACTTATGCATACTAGTGGACATACTCTATCAGTATCTATTCTATGAAAAACATATTCATATTGAATTAGAATTATTTCAAAGCATGTATAACCATAGATAAGCATTGAATAACATATTCCAATTATCATTTCAATATTTTATCAACTTAATAGTAGGATGTCATAGATTAAAAGAATTAATATATGGATAAACATTATTTGGGATCATCAAAGCATATTGAAACATAATTAAGATTATCAGAACATATTAAAGCATAATTGGGATTATCAAAATAGGTGAGGTCAACAATCTCCTCCCTTTTGATAATAAAAAATTATGAGATTATAATCCAAAATAATTAGTAAAGTTTCAGAGGATATAGTATTAAATGCAATTGTATCAGAGGTAACAAATGTACAAGAATTATAAAACAAATGTATCAGAGGTAAAATTACAAAATAAATGTACCAGAGGTATGAAACAACTGTATCAGAGGTAGAATATATTATGCTCATATTCCATATTTCCCCCCTTATATAAAGTATTCTCTAGTATGCTCATACTTATCATATTTCTACCCATATGTGATTAACAAAAAGTATTAAATAAAGAATGAATGAAGTAATAGAATCTAAAATAAAGTAAGATAATATATATTTCATGGGGAAAAATTATACAGAGAAATAAAAAAGGAATAAAATTGATTCCTATCAAATTTTTCGCCACTATTCAATCCACCTCCTCAGCATGTGATTTGCCCTGAGGATTAGAAGAGGATTCAGGTTTGGAGGATGCAGGTGGAGGCCTAGGAACACCAGAGGTGATCAATGGAGGATGAGCTACTGATACAATGCCTGGCCTATACTCTGTAGCTCTCTTGGTGATCATAGGAGTGAGGCTCCAGATTGCTTGGGCTGGAGTCATCAGAGGAATGGATGCAGACTGAGCAGAGGCAGACAGAGGTGGAGGTACAATGATTGGAGTACTATCTACATTGAAAAATGGTACCAACAGATTCCTAAAGTCCATTATGATCCCTCCTCCTCTTTCCATAGCATAAATGAAGTCATCCTTATTCTCCATAAATTTATCTAGAGAAGGAGTTAATTCCATCAGCTTCCTTACTTGTTCTCTGAATGCCTGAGTGACTGGGGTTAGTTTTAGGTTTTCTAAAAGAATATTGAAATGATTTTTCAACTGATTATTAGTGTAGATCCTTTAGAAATATAAATCCGCTTTGTCTTTGACCTCTTTTTGAGAAGCAGTGTCCTCTCTCATAAAATTTTGAACAATTTTCCCTATATCCCTAGTGGTAGTCACCACTTGGGTCAAAGCAGCAGTGTCTATAGTGCCACTGGTAGAAGACTATCCAATATCTTCTCTCATCATAGCTCGAATATGATCAATATCCAAAGAAGGTCTGGTATTACTCAGAGGTTAAAGAGTAAAGGAAACTATTTTCATAAAGGATTTAGTCATCCCACTTATGAGATTTTTCACAAAAGAGTCCTAGGTACTGACATGCTATTCCATGGAAGTCTTAAATTCCTCCAAGACTGATACCATCTAGCCAACTAAACTCTTCACAAAATCCAGGTCTTTGTCTGCTTGATATTTAGAGCTCATATAAGACTCCATATAGACAATTGATTTCTTTAGAGATTCAACATCCTCTGCCAATCTTGAAATTTGATTCTGGCAGGCCTGGATTTCATTCATCATCTCTTCCATAGTGGTTGACACAAAACATCCAAGATAGAGTTCCAATGATTTTCTATTTTTCTCAGTTCATTAACAAAATATCTCTTTAAATCTTCAACAGTTACCGTACAAGTCTCCTTCTACTCATACTTTAAGAATTCAAGATCATCCTTAGTTACCAGATTTTCAGGCACAATTGCAGGTTCTCTTTCAGACACAATACTAGCCATAGAGTCATTAATAATAGATTGAATGGATGAAATCAATTAGGTTTCCATTC
This sequence comes from Viscum album, assembly GCA_963277665.1. NCBI lineage: Eukaryota > Viridiplantae > Streptophyta > Magnoliopsida > Santalales > Viscaceae > Viscum > Viscum album. Next base: position 1,769,279,175 of record OY728153.1, on the reverse strand, counting down.
TTCTTACCTCTTCCACAAATGAGGCATTTAGATTAGACTTCAAATGGTCCAGATCATCTTTTCTTACCACATCCTCAGGTAAAAACTCATAAAGAAGATTATAAGTGACATGAGGTCTATTAATGGGTGTCTCATATTCTGAATAAGGATAGTCCATCCCAAATACTACAAAACATGGGTCTTCAGACCATTATTCAATCTCATGAGCAACTGAAACAATACCATGTCTAGTAGGATGCTCCCCCTCAATCTGTGCATTCTCCTATATATGAAAAGAAATATCACCCTCTGAAGCTCGATATTCCACATAAGAATCCACCAAAACCATCTCTCTTTCTCCAACAATAGGAGGCTCCTCCGGAATAGGTGGAGGTATGTCTACTTCAACAAGAACATCCTCTATAGGTACAGAAGTACTTCCAATCAATGGACTCAAACTCAAGGTGTTCTCATCTGAGATATGAAAAACATGTTCTCTACTTTCATGGACATCTTCTTCATTCTCTAGAGAAAATTGGTCTTCCTCATCAATAGGGGATTCTTCAAAGATTACTACCAACAATATTACCTTTCCAGATGATACAATTTCAGCAACAGGACTTGGAGGCAAGTCTGAATCCCTTCCATCAGCTATAGAGGTATCCTCCTCATAAGTGTCAGCACTATACTGGGGTTCCTCTTCATAATGTCCTAGACCTAGATCCCTCACATCCTTTGGCCTGGAAGGATGATCCACGAGATTAAACTTATCATACAACTTCTCCTCATCACTGACCCATTCTCTTCTCCACAGATTCCAATTGATCTTCTTGTATTTACAAACAGTGCTTGTGATGCAAAAATAGTTCCTTACCACCACTGTCTCATCCGAAGACTCTGCTACTCCCTTCACTTTAATCATAACTGAAATTATCTTTGCAAAGATTAGATCATTTGTTTTTAACATTGGCCTGGTCATATCTTCAATTTTAATCATTAGCAGTCCACCCAAATTTACCTTGACAACATGTCTTAACAGATGCATCAAATAAATATCTTGGTATTTCAGATTTTCAAAATCCCATATTCTTGGATTTAGCACATGTTGGATGAACATAAACAGTAACCGGTTCTCTCCATCCATTTCTGTAGCAACTACCTTTCTTGGTGTACCATCTCCGGTTAAATCTTACAAAGAAGCTACACATTCAAAGATGTCACTAGTATGAAGTACTGATTTCGAGAAATATCCATCCTCTCCTTCATGTGGAACTTTCAGGCTCTCAGCCCACTCAATAGAAGAAAATGATATTGCCCTGCCATTCACTACTGATACCATTCTGTTATCAACTTCTAATTTTTTAAAATGAACAAACTCATTTAATTCTTTTACCATATTCAGATAATAAGGACCATTGTTATTCGAGAAACACTCTACACATTTCTATTCTTCCAGTAGTTTTACAACAAAAGACTTACTAGTCATCAACGAGTCCGCACATAGTTCTTTCTCAACTACTATCTCCCTTTGAACGAGATGTGGATTTTTAGGTTTCATCACCTTAATTATACCACTAGACTCTCCTTTGAGTCTCTTGGCATTCGACTCAACATCATTTTCGTTGACTGATAGTATCTTCACTGATTCCATTCTGTGAATTGCGAGGCTTATGGTTCGAATAATTGGGAGATAAGGCTTGAAGGTAAATGGATTGAGGTGGATTGAGATGAGGTCAATAATTATGTTTTATCATTTAGGAATCAAAAAATAAATAAAGCATAATAAGTAAAATAGAAATGATACAGATTCCGGCAGCTAAAGATATAGAATTTTAAAAATAGTGCAATCCTAACGGTAATACATACCAGTGAGGATTCATTATGGTGAGGTATTTTTATTGGTTAGGTCCACTAACAGTGAGGTATAGTGGTGAGGTTCATAATGGTGAGGTATAATAGTGAAGTTTGGGTAATAGTGAGGTTTTGGCTAACGGTGAGGTTTTGGCTAACAATGAGGTTTTGCTAATGGTGATGTTTTGGCTCTACAAAGTCTGTCATTCCTAACTCATGTCTAAAGTAACTTAACCTATCCGAACTTAAAGGTTTGGTGAAAATGTCAGCTAATTGATGTTCAGTACTTATAAATTGAAGAGTAATATCACTTTTTTGGTAATTATCTCTCAAAAAGTGGTGCCTTACATCAATGTGTTTGGTCCTAGAGTGAGACACGAGATTCATAGAGATATTAATCGCACTAGTGTTATCAAAGTTTATAGATACATGTATAAATTGATATCCATCGTCCAATAATGTATGTTTTATCCACAAAATCTATGTACAACAAATACTAGCAGCAATGTACTCTGCTTCAGCCATAGAAAATGAAACATATTTCTATTTTTTACTACACCATGATGCTAAGGAATTACCTAGAATATGACATGTTCCAGAAGTACTCTTTCTATCTAACTTGAAACCAGCAAGTCCAGCATCTGAATAACTTATTAAATAAAAATATTTTCCTTTCGGATAGAATAATCCTAAGTGAGTAGTATGTTTGAGATATTTGAAAATTATTTTAACAGCGAGAAATTGTGATTATTTAGGATTTTCTTGAAATATTTCACACATACACATAGTAAACATAATATCTGGTCGACGAGAAGTAAGATAAAGAAGACTTCCTATCATACCTCTGTAATTGGTTTGATCAACTGGTTTTCCAGTTTCATTAGCATCCAACATACAATTAATACTCATAGGTGTATCAATTTTCTTAATACTATCTAAACCAAAACGTTTTAAGTGGTCCTTTGTATATTTATTTTGATTTAAAATAATACCATTTTCATTTTGAAAAACTTGAAATCCAAGGAAGAATTTGAGTTCTCCCATTAATCTCATTTCAAATTAATTTTTCATACTCTATGAAAAATCAATGCACAAAATATTTTTTCAAGATCCAAAAATAATATCATCAACATAGATTTTTACTATTAAAACATCTTTATAAATTTTTTTAATAAAGGGATATGGATCATCAATCTATTTAGAAAAACCTTTTGAAATAATAAAACAACAATGTCTATCATACCATGCTCATGGGGCCCGTTTCAAACCATATAAAGCTTTAGAGAGCTTAAAAACTCGATTTGGAAAATGAGGATTAGTAAATCAATGTGGTTGTTCAACAAAAACATCTTCAATTATAAAACATTTTAGAAAATCACTTTTAACATCCATTTGATATAACTTGAAATTCAGATGACCAATATAGGAAAGTAGAATCCTAATAGCTTCTAATCTAGCTACAGGTTAAAAGGTTTCCTCATAGTCTATTTCTTCCTCTTGACTATATCCTCGTGCAACTAACCTTGCATTGTTTCTAACTAAATTTATTGATTCATCAACATTATTTCTAAAAGCCCATTTACTGCCTTTTCTCAAAGTGTCCTTAGGTCGATCAACTAATTCCCAAACTTTTTTACTTTTAAATAGATTTAATTTTTCTTGCATAGGATTTAACCAAAATTCATCATTGATAGCATCAGTGATATTTTTAGGTTCTAATTGTGAATGATAGGCTAGATGTTTAACCTGTTTTCTTAGAGAATCTCTAGTCTATGTCCCTCTATCAAGATTACCTACAACAACATTCAAAGGATGATTCTTTAGAATCCAAGTTGATCTAGTAAATGTAGGATTAGAAATTTCAGGTTCTTCTATATGCTTGGGTTCACCCGAAGCAGATTCTGGAATATTTCCAGAACTGGTTGTCTTTACAACAGGTTCATTGATTTTATCATTGAGGTCCAGAATAGATAGATCTTATTCATGATTTTCAAGAGAAGACTTTGGTTTATGCGGATCAGTTTCATTAAATTTTATGTGAACACATTCTTCCACACATTTGGTTCTTTTGTTAATGACTCTATTAGATTTACTAGTAATAGAGTAACCTAGAAAGATTCTCTCATTACTTTTAGAAGAAAAGTTTTCAAGATTATACTTAGTATTAAGAATAATGATTTTGAAACCAAAAACTCTGAAGTAACTAACTTTTGGCATCATATTATTCCATAGTTCATAAGGGGTATTCTTAAGAATAGGTCTAATCAAGACACTATTTATAATATAAAAAGCTGTATTCACAGCTTCAGCCCAAAAATAAATAGGTAAATCATACTCATTAAGCATAGTTCATTCCATTTCTCGAATGGTTCTATTCCTTTTTTCTACTACACAATTCTGTTGAGGTGTCCCAGGGGCATAAAAGTTGTGACTATAGCCATTGTGTCAGCAGAAAGATTCAAACTCATGATTTTCAAACTCACAACCCTGATCAATTCTTAATGTTTTAATCTTAATTCCACCATGGTTTTCTACAGACTTGGAGTATTTCCTAAAATAAGAACAAGATTCACTTTTGTGAGCAAGAAAGTATACCCAAGTGTATCTAGAAATTTCATCTACTAATACATAGATATAGTGCTTCCCATTTAAACTAGAAACTCTAGAAGGTCTAAAGAAGTCCATGTGAACCAACTCGAGAGGTTGAGAAGTTGAAACTTATTTCTTTAATTTGAATGAAACGTTATGTGGCTTTCCATTTTTACATAGAGTACAAACATTGTATGTTGAAAATTCTAGTTGAGGTGGGTATCTAACTAAATTTTTCTTAGCCAATTTCTTAAGTGAGTGAACATTGTAGTGTCATAGTATTATGTTCCATAGCCAAGACTCTCTATAAAAAGAATTTAGACAAGAAAATTTTTGTTTGGATATATAATTTAAATCTAAATCATCTACATTTTCATTTGTCAAGGCAAAAAATACTAAAACATTTGTAGAATTAAAAACATTACAAGCATCATTTTCAAATTTAACATTGAAACCATCATCACACAACTGAGAAATTCTTAACAGATTGTATTTTAATCTATTAATAAATAATACCTTATAAATTAATACTAAATCAGTGTTTCCAATCTGGCCTAAGCCGATGATTTTTTCCTTTTGAATTATCACCAAAGGTGACATGCCCTCCGTCGACCTTGATTAAAATTTTGAAACAAGAGTAATCTCCAGTCATATTCCTTGAACATCCACCGTCCAAGTACTATATCTTCTAATAGGAACTCTTCAAGCAAGTATCCTGCAAAACAGGTTTAAACGGAAAATGATTTTGGTACCCAATTTTTCTTGAGTCCAGAGAGGCTATCATGAAAAACTTTTGGTACCCAGATTTGTCTAATGGGTCTCATATAATCAATAGATTCAAAATATTTTGAAAGATAGAAACTGTTTGATCTATAACTATATGAACAGCTAGTTGAGGAATATGAATTTCCAAAAATGGAACTCACAACATACTTTCCAAATTTAGGAATAAATTTATTCTTTGTAATCTGTATCTGTCTAAACTGATAGCCTAAACTAGTATTATAATTTGGTGCAACTTGGTTTCCTTGAATTTTTGTAAGAGTGTTCTTTCTATTTGTGAACTTCTCTAAATCTAGTCTAAGTTTCTCATTATAAAATTAATGTTGACTATTCTCCATTAATTGTTGATCATTATTTTCCTTTTCTATACTAATATCAGATTTAATAGTACTGGTTAAAGCATACTATTTATTTAAAGTTTTATACTTTTCTTTCATCTCATTGCAGGTTTCCTCTAGAATATTACAGTATTCAAATAATTATGCTTTATACATATTATCATCACTACTTTCATTCCCAGAATAATAATCATTCATCATAGGGGAAACAGGTACCTCAGAAGTATTAGTCATGAAACACATGTTGGCCTGATTCTTTTCAGAATCAAAAATATCATACTCACTTGTGCTATCTTCTGAAGCACTCCATGTTGCCTTCATAGATTTCTTATATTTTTTCCTTATAATCATATTTCTTCTTGAAATTCAATTTTGGACAGTCATCCTTAATGTGTCCTTTCCTTTTGTATTCGTAACAGACTATCTCATCATCCTTATCAGCTTTATTCCAATCATTCTTCCAATATTTCTTCCAATCACCTCATTGGGCATACATGCCATTATAATTTGGTTTTTTAAAAAGTTTCTTCTTTCTATAGATTTTTTTTAATCTCCTGGCTGTTTGAGCCATTTCAGCATTGATGTCTGAATCTGAACCTCCACTTGTTGATCATTCAGTAGGTATGTTAACTTTCTCTTGGTCCTTGATCTTTGACGCAGCAGACTTAAATGCCACTGATCTCTTCGGTTCATCATCTTCTTCCCTATTTACCTTCAGTTCTTCTTCATACATCATAAACTTACCAATCAACTCTTTAACATGTAGTAAACTTATATCACACGACTCTCTTATTGACACTGAAGTTCCTCTCCATATTTCTTTCAGACATCTTAGTATCATCATGATTTCCTCTTTTGCAGGAATAGATTTTCCAAGTGATCTCATTGTATTTACAATTTCATTGAACCTGAGATACATGTCATAAATAGGTTCATCGGGATTCATTTTAAAATTATCATACATAATAGTGTATGTATTCAATATAATTTCCATAACATTATTTGTTCCCTAATAGGAAATATCCAAAATATCTCAGATTATATAAGCAGTCTTACAAGAAGAAATTCGATTAAATTCCTCACCTACTAAAGCACAGTACATGGAATTCATTACTTTACAATTATTATTGTAAGAAGTTTTTGTAGGTTCATCCCAAATGGTTATTTTAGTTTCTGGAATCTTATACTGAGTTTCTATAGCATTCCAGATGTCAAATCCCATACTTTCTAAATGAATTTTCATTTTCAGTTTCCATTGGGCATAATTAACACCATTAAATAAAGGACTGTTTGTAGTAGCACCTTCTAGTCTATTATCCATAATTATATTTTAGTGAATATATTTAAAGAGATAAAATTTTGAACTAACAAAAATTTATGATCTTTGAGATACAACTAAAATAACAGTTGAAAAACAGAGTCTTTGTAAATACTTTATTAAAGACAATCACTTATAATACCAAATGATGGTTGGAGTTGATACTCAAGAGGGGGGGGGGGGTGAATTGAGTTCCAATTAAAATTTTTGTTAAAAATATTTCTATTAAAAATACCCCAATTTAAAACAACAAGATAAACTATAGTGAATTTATAAAGATTGTATGTTTTCAATTAGTTTCTCAAGAGATTTATTATTTCTTAGTTAATTCAATCTGAAGATTAATTAACTTTTGAAACTAACTTAATAGCTAAAAAAGTTATAAACACTTTCAAGTTTAACTATCAGAGTTACTTTAAAATAGATTTATATTTAAAGTACTTAGCAATGGAATATTCAATATAGTTTAAAACAAAATAAAAAAGCACAACAGGGTTAACCAAGAGATTCAGTATCAAGCTGATACTTAGTCGTCTCAAAAAGTTTATATAAACTTTGATCCACACCCTAGATCGGGGAAAACAACAGTACGTAGACTGTCCAGCTACTAAGACCTCTACCACAGTTCTTCGTGGGAAAAAAATAATAGTACATAGGCTATCCAGGTCACACTTGACCTCCACCACTATCCACAGTGGGAATCAAAAGTATATGGACAGATTGAGTGAGGATTTATAAATCCTCCAGTTCATCACAGAAGTCAGTGTGTAAATATAGAATACACAATGCTCAAAATTTAAATAAATAAAACAAAAAATAGCTAAACAATTAGAGATGCGTTTAGAATACTCTATGTGTTTTGGGTGAAGCTCGAGACTCCTTGAATTGATGAAGATGATGCTCTGAGTTCCTCTTTGTTTTTTTTCAAGAAACAGAGTTTTGTTTTGCTATTTGACTTCGAGTTCCAGGTTGATTAGCTTGATCAGCTTGAATGAAGATAAAATCATTGAAGATCTTTTCTACATTAATGTTAAGGTTTTATGGATTCAATATGTAATCTTCCTTCTTCTTCTAAGCATGTAAGTCTCGTATTTGCATGTGAAGACTGACCACCCAACCAACGTGTCTTTAGTAGTTCGAGGTTTCCTTATATAGCTTTACCTTCAGCAATACGAATGACTAGCTTTTTTACATGTATGAGGTACGGTTCTTGAAATGACAACAACTATCATTAATTAATAGCAGGTGCATTAAAAACATCAAATATGACAATTTATAAATAAATAAATAGAAATAGAGTTTAGAGAAACTGTGACTAGTTATCATCAGTAGCTCTTTGTATCAGTAAGCTTGTAGCAGGGGACATATAACAGTAGGTCTTTCATCAGTAACTGTTAGTCTCTGTAATAGTAGTTCACTTGAATCAGTATCTCCTTCAATCGATATCTCCTTCTGTAGGTATCTCCTTATATCGGTATCTCCTTCTTTCGGTATCTCCTTCTATCGATAGCTCCTTCTATCTGTAGCTCCTTCTATCGGTAGCTCCTTCTATTGGTAGCTCCTTCTATCGGTAGCTCCTTCTATTGGTAGCTTTGTAGCTGTAGTTGTCTGTCTGTATCAAGAGACTTATATCGATAGCTGTCTGTCAGTGTCTGTCTGTATCGGTGGACATCACATCGGTAGCTGTCTGTATATATGTTTGTATTGGTAACTATGTACCAGTGACCTTGTGTCACGGGAATATTGGTTTATCAGTGACCTTTACATATTGGTAGACGATGTACTGGTAGGGCTGTATCAGTAGACTTGTGCACACCGATAGACTTATTCTATCGGTATCTTAGGTGTAACAGTGATTATTTACATACCGGTGACCTTATCCATATCAGTAGTCTTTTGTACTGGTGTACTTAGCCTTATCGGTAGCTTTTGTGAATACTGGTGGACTTATGCATACCAGTGGACTTACTCTATCAGTAGTTGTTCTATGAAAAACATATCCAGATTGAGTTAGAACTATTTCAAATCATGTATAACAATAGATAAACATTGACTAACATATTACAATGAGCATTTTGATATTTTATCAACTTAACAGTAAGATTTCATAGATTTAAAGAATTAATATATGGATAAACATTATTTGGGATCATCAAAGCATATTGAAATATAATTGAGATTATCAGAACATATTAAACCATAATTGGGATTTTCAAAATAGGTGAGGTCAACAGTTATGTTTGTAAAGTGAATTTAAATACCACAATTATTTTGAAAATTATTTCCTTTAAATTAGAGACTTTATTTCCCTAGATTTATATTAATTCATTACTCTACTTAAATAAGGATTCTCACCAATCTTTTACGACAAACAATATAGAACATTTTTAATTCCATATTGTTTAAATATGAAATATAAATATATTTAAATTTATAATTTCAATAATATTATATCAATGAGACATCTCTCTTTTCCCTCAATATACAACATTCATAGTAATTTTTATTCCCATGGTTACCCATAGCTATAAAAAAAATCCAAAATTTGGAAAATAAAAGGTTTTGTTGCTTTCTGGGAAATGAAATACTAATCTATATACAACAAGTTGATGCGGTTTAGGAGTATATACATATAATGAGTAAAATAAAAAAATATTATATCAGCTATATCTCATCCATAATTATAATTCATGGATAGTGGTCCCTTACTACACACCTAGTTCGACACTCCATGTGGATTTTATTTAGATAATTCACAAACACATTAGGATCCTTAATACTGTGTTAAACTATTTATATTTATATTTACATTCAATTGATATCCATATTCCATGAATATACCATTCCCACTTATTATTATCATTCTCTCAAATAGGGAACTACCCTTGTTATTATTAATATCCTATAGTTCACAAATATGATTGTTGTATAATCATAAAGATATTTGTATTAATCCATTAAAGGGGTTTCTTCCCAACCAAATTTGTGACCAAGGTAAATGTTTTATTTCACTCTCTAAATTATTATTATATTTTACCAATCATATACATTCCTATGATTCTATGTACATGAGGTATGATAGAAATAAGATCTCTCTATTGAATGATCCATCAAAACCACTGTCATTCCTTATCATACACTATGCATAATAATTCCTAGTGTATGAAGAGAGTAACTCAAGAGGGGGGGGGGGGTGAATTGAGTTCCAAATATAATCTCTATTAAAATCATGTTCGAATAAAATCCCTCAATTATAATAAATTGTCCTTGTTAATCAAAACTTTTTTTTATAAAATTTCATTATTTTAAATGATTTCCCAAAGCATGATTAGTGCACAGTTCAAACAATATTGAAAATCATCATAACTCTATAAACAAACTTACCCAAAAAAATCATAATATTAAAACTGGTTAAAACAAACTATCAAAGTAATAGTTTTTAACAACATAATAACAAATACAGTTTAAGTAATTTAATGGAATAAAATTAAAAAACACATAGAAGAAAAAAACAAGGGGTTAAATCTCAAGATAAGGCCAAATCCCATCCACTTAAAAATAACATACTTAAACTAATATTATATAACCATAATCTTATCCACAACCAAGATCGGGTGTACACTTAATAGATTACAAGATGATATGCTTAGAGGCCTATTCCATAGTTATTCATGGGATTAAAATCATAAGAAACATAAGTAACTCTTCCAAAAACACCATGGGTAAAATAATAAAATACCTTGTATTATATAGTTATAGTGCATGAGTCAGTGTGTATTGGTATGTAGAGAAAACAACACACTGATCGAAATTAAAATAAAATAACATAAGAAGAAGGAAATAAGATATATTACATTTAATGATACTCAGTATGAAGTGCTCTAGATTCATGAGTGTCCTCAGATGTGTCTTGGTGAGGAGCATGAGCTATTTCTCTAAAAATTAGAGTGAATAAAATCATTTCAATGCTCTCTTCATTATGACTATGGGAAAGGATTTATATGTTCAATGTTCTTGTCCGTTTCACAGTCTAATACAATTATGTATGTAGTACGTAAGATATTTAGTGATTCTCCCTCTAGTATTATGTATGTGCACTTCTTTATCACGAATTATCCATGCACGAAATAGTCTTTTGATAATATAATTCATTTCCTAAAGGTGTGTTCATTTGAGGAGTAATTATCTGGATCTTATACATCCTCATACTAAGCTCTAAAATTTCCTTTAATAAGTCCCTAAAACAATTAATAAAATAATCATTAAATATTATGTTCATTTAACTCCCATAATATAGTAATTGCGAGTATTTAATTTAAAGTATGAAGAATTGTGACAATGACTTTTATGGTGGAAATACATCTCTGAAGGAAATAATGTTCTGGGGGTGAGACTTTATGGCGGTGATACATCCTAATAGTGAGACATCCTGGTAGAAATACATCTTTGGTGGAAAGATATCCTGAAATCAAGACAAACCGACAATGAGACATCCCAGTTCTAAGACATCTCTAGCCCTGACATATTCTAGCAGTGAGTTAGTCTACTGTTGACTCATTATATTAGAAATACAATGGAACTAGAGGTTTCTCAAGCTGGGGGTGAGACATGTATAGCGTCCGCTCAACTCTGGTGGCCACTCAAGAAAGTTGTGAGACATGTATGGACATGAGACATTTTATCTAATGACGAATCATGATTTCAGTGAGTCATGTATAGTAGTGAGTCATTTTGAACTAATGTTGACTCATGCCAACACTTAGCCAAATTTTAACAAGATTCCCTTGTAATATAAAATTATATCATAAAATAGTAATGTCATTAGAAATATAATAAGAATGATTTGTGAGCCTTAAAATAAGGAGGTTCTAACAATCCCCCCAATTTCATGATCTCAAATCATAGAATTTTGAAAAATCTTATATAATATAAAATCAGATATTAAGAAATGAATTTAAAGGATTACAATCTACATAACATTTGATATATAAAATGGGAAGGATTAATCCAGATGAGATATGATATCATGGAAAAATGAGACATCAAATGAGTAAGGTTCAAACGATAAACATGGTTTCATAGGAAAAAAATAAAGAATATAAACATGAAGTCTCAATGGTAAATTATTAGGGATAAATAAAAATGAATAAAAGGTATGAACGGAAAAAAGTTTAAATGGAATAGAAAATTCCATTATCAATTTATCCCCTATCCAGAATTATCAAAATTGTAAAATAAGAAACAATAAATATAATGATATATAGAAAATATCATGGATACATATTATATCCAATGAAAACTAAGAAAAGTGAATAAGAGATACATGTCATTAGGAAGAAAAATGCTTGAAATTACAACCTGAAAAGAAGATATTTGGAATATAAAATATAAATCTATATCAAATAATAATGTCAATCAGATTCACTCCTACCTCTAGAGGTATGATCAACAGAGACCCTTCCCTTATCATATTTAGGAGGGACATTGGAGGAGGCTGAGGGTGTGGTGGTAATAGATGGACGTACTAATGGTACATAATGAGTATATGGATCCATAAAAATTACAGTCCTAAGATGCAGGATAACTTCCGTGGAAGTCATGATGAGTGCATGGTACGAGGGAGGTAAAGTTACGGAAGATCATGAAGATATAAAGGCTGTCATAATAATTGAATTGGGAGAAACAATAGTATCACATTATAAATAAATAAATGGGTACATAATTTTAAAAAATTCTAAGATAATATTTCCTCCTCTCCCCAAATAATTAAATGTATTTATTTTACTCAATAAAAATCTTAATCAAAGGTTCTAAAACCTTCAACTGGTCAACTAGATACTAGAACACCCTGGGGATAGGTGGAATTTATATATTATTATCCAAAAAATGAAATTATTAGTTATATCAGGTTTAGTATACACTTGGTAAATGTAATATTTAATGTCCTCTATAGTGGTTTTTTGATAACTTTGGGATTTAATTAAACATTACCTTATTATTTTGTATATATTCTCACCATGTTGAAGAATATACCTTAGATCCTCCTAAGGAGTAGCTTGTATATCTCCCAATGTATCCTGAAGTTCCTAGGAACAATAGATTGAAGAAACTTTGTATCAAAATAAACTTAGAGAGGTGGAGCATAATATTTATCTTCCATTAATGATATAGACTCCAACCTATTCATCAAAGCATCTCAGCTAGCAGAAAAGGACACTCTCATTTATTTTATCATCGAACTAAAAGACATCATCTCACTATATAATCCATGATTTTGAATTCTATACTCTAGAATGAGATGATTCAACTTCAGGTGAGTATGGAATACCATAAGATCAAATAGGTGTCTCACATTAGACTCACTCAACTAAGTGACCATAAGTTCCTGAGACCTAAAATGTATAATAGAATTGTAAATATGTATATATATGAATGTAATTAAGTTTATCATGGAAATATAATATGTAGGAAATAGTGTAGAAAGTGTCTCAATAATATGTACCATAGCCTCTATAAGATTAGATTTGGAAACATCTGAATCTAAAGTAAAATCTCTATCAACATGCTCTACTAAAGATATCTTAACATCTTCCTCTTCACTAGTAGAGATATTAGGTCCACCATCTTTTGTTGGGCTTAGCTCATCATCATCAGAGTCATCATGGGATAAACCATGAAACTTTGATCATGTGAAAGGATCCCACTTACAGGATTACCCTCCATATGCATAAGAATATTCTTTTTTCTCAAAAACTCCATCATGAACATATTTTAATTCAATGTAGTACAATCCTAGATGAATATAATTAGGAACTTTCCCCCATTTAGCATGAGTATAATCTAGAGAAAAACACTAGAGGAATACTCCACCTCATCAGGCACTCGGGACTCACCTCTAGTAGAAATATTGTCATAAAATAGATGATATAGAATTAATATATCTAAGGGCTCATATCAGGATGAATGAACTCTCAAAATGTATAGAACTAGGTGATATATGTATCTTAATACACTTATATGAAGCCATAAGAACAATTGGTGATGGATTATGTGTCTGAATCCTAAAAACATCATCACCATGATCAATTAATCCACCACCACTATCCTCATCATCATCACCATTATAAAAATCATTTCAATCTTCTCCGTTACCATTTTCCTCATCATAATCTTCCACAACATATTTTGAAGTTTTAGAGGAGGAGGTTCTAATCTTTTCATCCCCTAATTATTTATCTGATCAACATCACTATCTCATTCACTTAACTAACTATATCTATTAGGGAGGGAGTCATGTGGAATCATAGGTCCAGAGGATATAAAAGGGATCTTTGGGATCTTTGGGTTACTTAGCTCCCCCACTGAGGTAGCCACATCCTCATCAACATCAACTTAATCTTCTTCTTTATTAGAGTACTAAACTATATCATCTATCTCCAATCTAGGATCCACTAAATATTTTGGTATGGTAGGATAATATATGAGATTAAAATACTTATATATCTTTCGACTATCTCTAACCCGTTACTTCATCCAAGGGTTCTATCTCACCCTCATTATTTTATAAATTACCACAGTCACATGGAAACCTCAAAATTTAACCTCAAATTCTTCCTCTTCATCTATTAATTTTTTCCCAACATAATGGAAATTAATTTAAGATAGATTAAACAGTTGGATCTAGAGGCTAACATACACATCTCAAAGATGTGCATCATAAAGAATCTTCACAGATTAATATTTTCCCCTTGTTTCATAAAGAACAAAATGTACACATCCAGATATCTCAGGGTATTTAACTACCATTTATTAGTACATAACAGATTCTAAAAAAACCGAAATAAAAGATTTCATTCTTCATATAACTTAGTTAAAGTATATCTTCTTAGTGTTGTATCACCAGTAAGATCTAGAAATTTATCCAAATATTTGAATGATTAACTATCACTGGGTGCCATACCCTGATGATCTTCAAACAATCCTTTATGAGGAACTTTCAAACATTTTTTCCATACATTTTAAGAAAACATATCCTTTTGACCATCAATAATAATTAAAATCAGATCTATCTTCTTCCAAACACATAACTTGACATACTGATAGAAATAAGGAACCAACCTATGATAAAAGTTTCATCAAATTTAAGGGAACTATTATTACAATCCATGGTATTGTATAACCTTTAATAATAATGATCTACATGAATGAAACCACTTTATATAAACCTCCTTTTCGGAAACAAGTATATTATTTGTAGGTTATTGGTTCATCAATTCAATAACAGGACAGATATTTTCTACATTCGATTTCTTATTAGAACACGAATCCTTAGGGGAAGAATGAGAAGGGTGATTAACTTGAAATTTTTTAGTAGAATGAAATAGAATCAACGGTGCTAGAAGGATAAAGTCTATGGGAGAAGGACTTTGAAGTGGTTTGGGAGTAGACACATAAGAGAGAGAGACTCAGATTAAAACTTGGAAGCATGATTTATGATTTAGGGATACAAAAACATATAATAAAAATAACCAAATTAATTGATCAAGAGTTAATATTAAAAAAATGAAATTGCAGTTACACTTTAAAATAGTGAACACTGAATCACCAAAGGTGACTCACCCATAGAGACTCACCAACTGTGACTCACCAACAGTTACTCACCAATGGTTACTCACCAATGGTTACTGGCCAATGGTTATATTGTAACAAAAATAATTCAAACCTAATTCATATTTGATAAAGATTAATATATTATAATTCAATGGTTTTGGGAAAATATCAGTAAGCTAATGTTAAATTTCTATGAATTCAAGATTTATATCACCACTTTGAAAATGATCCCTCAAAAAGTGATGTCTAGCATCAATATGATTTTTTCTTGAATGAAAAATGGGGTTTTTAGAAATATTTATAGCACAATATTGTCATAATTTAAAGGGACATGTATCAATTAATATCCATAGTCTAGAAAAGTGGGTTTTATCTATAAAATACAATCACAAAAACTACATGTAGTTATATATTCCATTTCAATATTATAGAGCACAACATATTTTTTTAAAACACAAAGATACTAGTGAATTTATAAAAAAATGGAATGTTCTAGAGGGTTTTTCTTACATAGCTTACAACCACCAAAATATGGATCTAAAGAACTCACCAAGTCAAATTCTTGTTCTCTAGGATAGAATAATACATTTTTTTGAATATTTGAGGTATTTGAATATCCATTTTATATTAAGTAAAAGTGACGATTAGGGTTTTATTGAAAGAGAGAACACATAAACACACTAAAAATAATATCTATTATCCAAGATGTTATGTATAAAAAACTATCTATCACACCTCTTTTTCTTGTTTGATCCACACCTTCTCAGCCTCATCAAGATCCAACTAACATGTGATACTCATAAGAGCGTCACTAATTTTACTAATATACAAATGATTTTTTATAAAATATATTTAGTATAATTAGTTTTATTTATGATAATTTATTCCTTATTTTGATAAATGTGAAAAACAATAAATAATATATGTTCACCAATTAATCTTATTTGAAATACATTTTTCAACATATTTGAAATTTTTTTACATGTAGAATTTTTAGAAGATCCAAAAAAATATCATTCACATATATTTAAATGACTAAAAAATTCATTGAAATTAATTTTACTAAATGTGTAGGATCATATATAATTTTTTTAAAAAACCATTTTGAAATAAAAAATAGCCAATCCTATCCTACGAGGATCTAGGATCTTTTTTTAATCCTTAAAAATAGTTTTTTAATTTTAAAACATGATTTGGAAAATGAGGATTATTAAATATTGGGGTTGTTGAAAATAAATATCCTCAACTATATTACCATTTTAAAATGATATTTTTTACATCCACTTGATATTGTTTTAAATCAAAATGTGCTACATAGGCATGAATTGTTGTGATGGCTTCAATATTTTCCACTGGGGAAAATGATTCCTCATAGTCAATACCCCCTTCTTGACTATAACCTTGTGAATCCATTATAGATTTATTTATTTCTACAGTGATATATTCATCAACCTTATTTATAAATTACTATTTAGTAACTATAGTGAGAGAATCATTAGTTAAAACTAAAATTTCACAAACATTATTTCATTAAAGTTCATAAAGTTCTTCTTTTATTTCCATTACAATAATATATAATTAATTGAATCATTTATGTTATTATGTTCAATTTCTAATAAGAATTCTTATTGTTCAACCTGATTACAAAGAGAATATGTAGTTTATATTCCTCTATTTAGGTCTCTAAATCAAACATATAGAGGATTTTATTTAAGAGTCCTATAAAATCTAGGAAAATAAGGTATGACCATCATGTGGTCATATATAGATTCATGTTTGGTTGAGAAAGTTCCTTAGAACTGGATGATTTTTCTTCTTATTTCAAAGAAATTTCAAAATGATTGGCATTAATATTCAGAGTTTACAAATCATCCTCAAGGTTTTTTATAGGATTATTAGGATTCTATGGATATATTTAATCAAAGATGAAATAAAAAAACTCTTTCAAAATATTGGTAATTTTATTAAAAACTCCATATGATTTACTACAAGTTGATTAATCAAGGAAAATTCTCTCATTAGTCATGGAAGAAAATTGATGATGATTATCCATCTTATTTAGAATAAAGGATTTGCAACCAAAAACTAGAAAGTTGTTAACCTATCACATTCAATTTTTCCAAAGTTCATCATGAGTGTTATTTAAGAGATGTACTATTAAAATTTGGTTTCTTATATATAAAGTTGTATTTATAACCTCTTCCGAATAGTAAGTGGGAAGGTCTTTTTCATTAATCAAATTTTGGGAAATTTCTTGATGTGTTCTATTTCTTTTTTGTGAAACCCAATTATACTAAGATATCGTTAGAATAGAAAACTTCTAAATATAGCCATTTTTTGACCAAAAGGATTGAATGTATTTATTCTCAAACTCATGGTCATGATCACTTCTTACATCCCTAATCCTATGTTTAATAAAATTTTCTATGGATTCAGAATACTGGGTAAATTAATAGTAGACTTCAATCTTGGGAGATAAAAATAATACAATTGTATAATTTGAAAAGTAATCTACAAGGAAATAAATAGAATGATTCCCATTTAAAGTATTAACTCCAGATATTCCAAACTAATTCATGAAAACCAACTCTAGGGGTTAAGAAATTGAAACTTCATTATTTGATTTGAAATATATCTTGTGTTTTTTCATTTTTGATAGGTATTATAGAGATTATCATTTGGGGATTCATGTTTAGGTAAATATTTTACTCACCATTTTCTAGTAATCATTCTAAGTGAATGAATATTATTATGGTGAGTCTCCTATGGCAAATCCAAGATTCCTTATAAATGGTACTGAGACTAGAGATGTTTTTAGGAAAATACGAGTATAAATTAATAACATAACATTATCATTTCTCAATGAAGTAAAGTATTTTTAAAATAAAAAACTGTAAGAATTATTTTCAAATTTCACTTGAAAACCATCATTATGTTACTATGATATTCTAATAAGTTTGTACAGTAAACCATCAAAAACTAATAATTTAGAAATTAAAACTGAGTTATAATTTCCATCTTAGACTAGGATAATTATTTTACCTTTTTAAATTTCACCACATCTGACATGTCAACCATCCACTTTTATCAAATTCATGAAGCTTCAGAAATATTCATTCATGTTTCTAGAATATCCACTATCCAATTACCATAGATTCATACTAGAGATCTTTAAGAGAGATACCTATAAAACAAGTTAAATGCCAAAAATGATTTGGGTACCCAAATCAACTTGGGTCTAAATTGTTTTGTAATTAAGTGTTTAATAAGCCATATTTTCTCAATGGGGGTTTTAAAAGTAGTTTTGTAAACTTTTGGAAATAAATAATTTTCTTGGTATAGTTGAATAAAAAATAGTATTAGAATTTATAGAACTAGAGTTAGGAATAAAACTATTCCTAAAAATTATCCTTTTTAGGTTGAAATCCCACACTAGTAATGTACTTTTGTGTTGTCTGTTCTCCCAGTATTTGACTGAGAGTATTTCTCCCATTAATGAATCTCTCTAAATCATTTTTTATCTATTAATTATTTAATTTCAATTCAATAATTTATTTCAATAGTTGATTTTTTTCTAATTTTTTTTACTAATATTAGATATAATATTAACAATTAAAGAATATCTTTTCACTATATTTTTATACTTTTCTTTAATCTTATTTAATTTATCTTATTTCATGTTATAATATTCAAACATCTCCTCATTTAAAATGTAATAATAATTAAATTCAAATCTAGAATGGTTTGAAATATGTGTAGGATAATTAAGAAAGACATTTGATACCTCAGATGTGTTTCTCATAAAACACATGTTAGCTCTATACTATTTTTTCAATTGGGTTGTGTATGAATCACTTGATATATATTCAGAATCACTCAATGTTGTTTTCATTTCCTTATTTTGTTTCATATACTTATCATAATAATTATTTTTTTACTTAAGATTAGGATAGTTTTATTTGATATACCCTTTCCTTTTACATTCATAGCTCACAATCTCATTATAAGTATCATATCTCTTTCGATACTTATTTTAATTTACTCTATTGTGATATTTTCTTTTGTAGATTTATTTCTTATATAATTTAATATTATTATAAAAACTATTATTTATTATGGAATGATGGGTTGTTTCCTCATCACTATCAACTAGTGATGCTTCATCACTTTGTCTTTCAACATAAACTTTATCCATATGTTTTGTGATAGAATATTTGAACACTATAGAAATCATTATAGGTTAATCATCTTATTATCAGTTTACTTTAAGTTAGTACTAGTAAATCATAAACATTCTAATCAGCTCCTTGATTGGTATGTTACTAATATCATATGACTCTGTTATTGATACTGAGGTTCCTCTTTATATTTCTGGAAGAAACCTCAATAGTCACAAGACATGTTCCTTATCAGAAACAAGATTCCAAAAAGAGTGGATTTTATTCAATATATTACTAAACATGAGATACATTTCCGAAATAATATCATCATATTTCATCATAAAAGATTAATATTTAATTTTATATTTATTTAATTTCAGTTTATTAGCATTAGTTTTTCTTTCATGAGAAACATTTAAAGTGTCTTTAATTTCAGAAGTAGTTTTAAATGAAAATATTCTATTGAATTATTCATCACCCAAAACATAATTCAAGGAAAAAAATGGACTTAGATTAATTATTATAAGAAGTTTTTGTCTCATCATTCCATTTATTTCTATAATTATTAGGCATTTATTATTTATCTATAGTAGTATTCAAAATTTCAAAAACCATGCTCTCAATTTGAATTCTCTTCTTGATTTTACACTGATCATAGATTGTGCGATTAAATAAGGGAAGATTATTAGTAGAAGAACCTTACTGTTAATTATCCATTAAATAACTAAATTTATAACTAGTTGAGATTTTAGATCATTAAAAAAATACAAGAATCATAGTTTTATAACAATTTAGAGAGACTCTTGATAGAATATTTTTATGAGAGTGAGTAACTAAAGGTAGTGGTGAATTATGTTTGCAAGAAATGTTTTTTTAAAAACAATTTCAAATAAAACCCCCCAATTCGAATAAAATCACCCAGTTAATCAAAATATTAGTTTTATAAATGTTTTTATTTTAAATAATTTCTAAATGGTTGATTATTTTTGTGTGAAGACAATATTGAAAATTACCTTATGTTTTGAAATCAATTTAGTCAAAAATTCTTAATATAAACACTGTTTGAGACTAACTATCAAAGTTACAGTTTTTTTGTAGCTAAAAACAAATAGAATTTAAAGATTTAAAATTATGAAAACAAAACACAATCAATTAGTGGAATAAAACATGGGGTTCAACTTCAAGCCAAGTCCAAATCCCTTATACATATAAATAATTTCTTATATGAACCTTGTATATCTATAATTTGATCCAGAAATCGGATCAGATATACAAATAATAACATAAAATCTAGCAAGTATTAGTGGTCTCTTCTATAGTTATACGTGAGAAGAATAGAAACAAATGACACACTAGGACCTCTTCCGAAAAAACTTTGGTAAAAAAGATAAATGAAAATAAGTGAATATCTTTTATTTTGTAATTCTAGGATTTGATTCATTGTGTGGTGGTAGTCAGAGAAAATAAAACTGTGCTTGAAAGTAAAATAAATTTATAGAACAATAAATAAATAAGATATTAAAATGGAAATAATACTTGGTATGATGTTCTACAAATGATTTAGATTCATTGTATGTGGCTTGAGGATAATATTTAGATATTTCATTAAAAATAATAGTAAAGTAGATGGTCAAAAATATCTCTTCATTATGAATATAGAATATGATCTAGGTTTTTAGTGTAATCCACTCTTTAGTGTAGAATTCGTGTATTCAATGTTTAAGATCCTGAGCGATGATCCATATATTATTTAGAAATTTCACTTATTTATCACACATAATCCATGAACAAGTTTGTCTTATGAGAATTTATATGACTGCTTAAAAGAGATTCCATTTGTAGAATAATTATCCAGATCATCTAAATCAATATATTGAGCTCTGAAATTAACTCTAATGAATACCAACAATAGTTAAGAATATAATAAATTAAAAAATTCATTAACTCCAATAATATACATATTAGGAGTATTTAATTTAAACCAAGAGGAATCGTAATGTCGACTCTTCTAGTGGAATGTTATCTCTGGTGACATGACTTATCTGGTGCTGATACAGCCTAGCGGTGAGACATCCTAATAGTGATATATCATTGTAGGAAGAAACATGGGTTTAAATACAACATTGAGGCAGGAGATCATTGATTTGAAACCCCCTGATGTAAAAAAAATCCCCAGAGGTGGCTCATCTTAGTGATGAGAAATTTTGGTGGGGGCTAATTGTAGAAGTGACTCAGTTGAAATAGCAGTATCTCAAGCTAGAAGTGAGACATGTATAATAGTATCAAAACACTGGAGGTCACTCAAGATGGTGTTCTTATATGTCTAGAAGTAGCTCAACTCTAGTGGTTAGACATTTTGGCAGTGAGATATTTCAAGTAATAGTGACTCATGAGGGTGTTGATTCATATCTAGTGGTGAGTCATTTTAATCTAATGGTGACTCATTCCAGCAATTCTAAAAAATATCATCAGATTTCATTATAATATAAAATGGTATCATAAAATAGTAAATTCATTAAAAATATAATAAACATGATTTGTGAGCATTAAAAAAAGTAGTTTAAACAATTCCTTTGAGTTTTAATACTCTTGCTAATTTATTTTGATTGAAGGTTATTCACCTAGATACCCATTAATTGGTTTACTCAGAAAAATATTAACTGAAACATATACCCATTATCTTTATGATGTAAATACCTTGTAATTCATATTTGAAGGGTACATACAAAGAGATATTTATTACATTCAATGGATACCCATTTAATTATCATCAGTACAATAATTCAATGATTATTGATGTATTTATTTATGTTTTTCTTTATATGGAAGACATTAATTAAAGAATATTAATTTAAATCCTGATAGATCTAGATTCATTGAGTATAATCTCTTGGTATTATTCCTTGGTATTGGGTTCCATGATAACTTGGTGGAAAATGATTGTAATATGAAGGGTACGCCCTAATAGCACTCATATACATTTATTCAGTATCACTTAAAAATCCTTAATAATATGTTTTATGAAACCCTTGTGTTGAAAAATGGTTATATTTATATGAATGTCTCATGATTATATTGTACCCATATTTCCATGTTATTCCTTATGTAATTATGATCATGTTGTTCCCCATGTACTAATGATCAAGTCATATGTTCATGTCATGCTCATGTACTTGTGATCATTTATTCCCCTTTTACCCATGTTCATATTATTTTATCATACCTTATATCTTACCAATTATGATTATTTATGTTCCATTGGAATTCTATATCCCATACTGAGTTTTATTGCTCATCATTTTCTTATGCTTCCATATTTCCTCAAGAATGGTAATCAAAGGTAAACATATAGAGAAGTTTCATGGGTGTATAATTTTTTTGAAAGAAATGTGTATTATAAAATGTGGTTAGTTGTAAATGTACCTAGTTCCTTAATACACATTACTTTAGATCTTGGGGGTTTTTTGTAATTTATATGATTTTATAAAAATTATGAATGTTTAAAACCAGGTTAGGATGTGTGGGTCCATGGAATCTCATTTGGTATCAGACCGGTGTTATGTTGTTTTTTATAATTAGGAATCATAATATTTGGGAACAGAACCATAGATTGATAAAATTTTTCTCTTTTTTAATAGGTTATGTATAAATAGTCTGACCTAGTAAGATTAAATTTCACCTTTCTTATAAATAATGTTTTGTTATATAGTAAAACATTACATGAAAATTTGGGTTTAGTGAGTGTTATTAAATGGGTAAAATTGTTTTATATAGTGGGAAAGAGGTAATAACCAAAAAATCATTTATATTATTAATATAACTATTATTTTATAATTAATTATTTATTATCAGCACATATAAATAATTTTATGTTTCACAACTACTTTACGCATCATGGACAACAATAAATAGGATCAATAACAGGATTATTTAATGACATAGTCAAAACATATAATTTTAGGAGATTATAAATATATTTTCGTAAAAATGTATTTTATAATAAATTTAGAGGATTGAAATAATATTTTTCTTAAGAAATAATATTAAAAAACACTTTTTAAATGATAAAATATATTTATGATGTCCAAATTAATATTTATAATGGTTAAAGTTTTAATTTTTCATGGAAAAATTTAAATTTCAATAAATAATGATACTTATATAAAATATGTAATTATAATAGTTATAGAATTATTTTTTTAAGATAAAACTAAATATTTGGACTCCTCTCAACAAAATTATCTTAGGATTATTTTTTGGAAATTTTCTAAAAAAATGATTTCTTTTGTAAATAATGGACAATTTTCTCTTTATAAAGAACTATGATTTTATGAAATCATTATTATAATGTAAAGACTAAAATCTTTTTAAAATTAATATATATTCTAATATTACAAAATTATAGTAAAAATTAATTTAATAACACTATTTTTATTTTTGAAAAATATACTTTACATTTTGTGACAAAAAAAGGAATTCTTAAATAAAAAATATTTTTGATTTGGGGGAATTAATTCGGTTATTTGGAAGGATTGATTCTGTTAAATAAGGATATGAAAATAAAACCACCCTATATCACTCATTATTTAGCATTAAATTTTTTTAATTCAATTTATGAACAATTTCTTTTCTTATAAAATAAAATAACTTAAATTTTTACCCTTAAAACCTCATCCCCTCAAGTATAAATACCCCCTTTTCCTATTAACATTCCACATAAATTCTTTTAGTCATGATTTTTATCTCAATATCAATATTATGATTCAATTAAAGGTGGTTCAATGGTTCTAAGGTGTCCTCATATAGCTTGAATAACCTTCCTCCCAAGGTAAGGGATCTTTTCATCCACTTCATTCGATATAGGTTATTATTTATTATAACACTTTTATTATCAATTTATTATATTTTAAATTGATTTTAAATACACAAATGACATTAAATATTATGTATTTTTAATTATAAACACCATTTCTTTCTTATTATAGATTTTCTCTTAAGTCGTTAATATACCAAAATAAGGGTTCCTCACTCATCATTTAAGACTACCATTGTAAGAATGTTTCAATTCCTTCTTATTTAAATATGAAATATTATTATGTGTCATTTTTATAATTTCATTAATATTTAATAATTAGGATACAACCATTACCTCTATTTATACTACCTTCATAATATTTTGTAATGTTCATGGTTTCCCATAACACTAAAATGATCCTAAATTAATCAAACAAAAATGAGTGTTCTTATCCTAGTAATGAAATCCAATTATGGATACTACATGTTCACATTGTTTTGGCTCAAATGAATATAGGGATTAAAATTAAAAAATTATTTGGTGAGATATATCAAGACTATCAGTCTTTGTATGGTGCATATGCCCTTACTATGCATCATGCTTGACACATTTAGGGGATTTTAATTAGATAATTCCCAAACACTTTATGACAAATAATAAGGGGCCAAAATTTGTGGATAGATATTTAATTTCACTTGATATCCCTATTACATGAATGTACCCATCACCACTTCAATTTATCATCCATTAAATTTGGTCATTACCATTTTCATTATTATCTTAATGTAGTTTTCAAAGATTTTTGTTTGATATTCTTAAATATATCGACATTAATCCATTGAAAGGTTTTACTTCCAACCATATTTTTAACCAATGTACATGTTAGACTTCACTCTCAATATTTCTCATGGATTTTAACTTTCTTCCATATTCCCATGTTCATATATACATTTAATATATTGGAAATGTGATCAATCTAGGGAATGATGCATCACTACCTTTGTCTTGTCTTATGATAAGCTCTATATAATATTTATATTCCAGGTAAATGTACTTTTATTCTTTGTTTGATTGAGGGTTATTCACCAAAATAAACATAGTTTGAATGAACTAGGAAAATATTTTATAAACTATATACCCCTTATCTACATGGTCGAAATACCACATAATTCATTATTTTAGTGTATTTATATTTAGAGGTTTATTAATTTCATTGGATACCCATGTAATTTCAAATGGTTTTATAATTATGTTCATTTTTATGGATTTATGTATGTTTTCCTTATATATTACACATAATATAAGGAATATGAAGGGTTTATCTAATATATGTCTTGGAAATTTGGTGATGATATCATGGAATTAATCATTGGTAATATGTTTTATAATACCCTGGTTGATATCCTTGGAAATATAAATGGTGTTCCCTACTAGTTCTATAAAATATTGGTTCAATATAACACGTCAAAAATAAGTATAAGTATGTTTTATGATACCCTAGTGATGAAATATGGTGATATTTTTATTAATTTATCATTATTTTGTTGTAGCAACATTTCCATGTTTTGTCTCATGTAATTATGATCATGTTATTCCTAATGTAATTATGATTATGGTATTTTTATCATTGTATTCCTCGTGTACTTATGAAAATGTTATGCCTATGGTCCTCATGTTCATGTTCATTCTCATTTACCATTCCTCAAAACACACCCATGAAGCTAATTAGTTCTCTAGTTTTATTATATATCTCGTACTAGTCTTTATATCTCACCCATTTATTATGTTTCCCCATTTACCCTAGAAACACAATCAATGGGAAACATATGAGAAAGTTACATTTTAGGATATTCCATATTGAAGAAATGTTTATTAAAATATCAATTTAGTTGTAAATGTACATAGTTCTAAAATCCACCCAACTTTAGATTATAGTTGTTTTATATTATTCATATGATATAATAATAATTATGCATTTTAATCACTAGATCAGAAAGTGTGGGTCTAGGGTGTCGTAGAAAATCTAATGACTTATTTTGAAATCCTCTCACCATTAATGGAATAATATTCCCACAATATTTTTCCCCAGCACAGTGATATAACTAATAATATCTTATGAGTTCCTCCCGAGATCACTCATCATGAAGTTCATCATCATGGTAATTAAAAACCACACATTGAGTAATTTTTAGTGGAATTAATCTATAATATTCCAACCATGGAGGTCCATTGCATTATTAAACATACAAATATGACTCTATAAGTTCTCCAAAAAAATTATAGTTCTTTATTAATCCACATGAAGACCATACTTAGAGCCATTTCATAAGGTAAAACATTTTCTAAAAGTCATAGAGTTTTTCTTTATGATTCTAGATCCATAAATCCTCCTCAAACTATGAAGATCAATTAGTAGGGAGGTCCTAACCTTATTTATCTAGTTTTAGTCAATTAATGTCGTGACTTGTATAGTAACCACACTTTTTAAAACAATACTATTGCACCATTTTTAAATAAATATAATAATATTAATAACATACAATGTCCAAGAGTTTAATATATTATGAAAATTATTTATGTACCTCCCTTATATATAATAAAAAATCAATAATATTTAAATAACTATTCATTATCCAAATAAAAGCTATGATTTTCTCCTTAGTGTAGGCATTCCACTAAGGATATACATCAAATAAAAGTGGGGGTTAAAATCCTACTATGGGGGTAGATAACGTGGTAGGAATATAAAACACATTTCAATATGTCCTAGGTGAAAATCATTTACATCATCCTATCATAATCATATTATTATAATCATAATCTTGGGGGAAACATTTTATGAAGTAATTAATTTTTTCTTGTACATAACAATGAAACATCATAACATAGTGGTCATATAATACATATTATTGTGAACAAAGCTAGAATCATGTTCATACATAACATATGTACTTAAATCATAACCAAATAATTGTGAAAAAAATATAGCATTAGGATCATGAATAATAAATATAATCTCCTGATATAATATTAACCAATGCTCATGGTAGATATTTAATTCCATTACCACCCAGTTCATAATAAAATGATAATTATCACACATTTCACGTGGATGGATAACATATATTTTTTTGACATGAGTTAAATACATGGAAATGAATCGGATTCATAAAGGATTTCACATATCATAAAATATATAACAAAATTTTGGGACTCAAAAAGAGTAAGGGATATGATACATTATCATTTTGGAAAGGTTGAAACATTTATATCCCAATAAAGAGAATGAAAATAATAATTAATGTACATTCCCATGATATTATTAAAATCACCACACATAATATAATTTTAATGTAGATATAACCAAAAAGGGATGGTGTTGGGTTTGAGAATCCACTTACCCAAAATCTGTCTTAATTTCAACAATGTTATACCACCTAAATAATAAATATTAGTTTGTTAAAATATTAAATGAAATGTTAATCACAATATTTTTTCACTCTTTTAAAATTATAATAATTGGAATATGTCCCTTTATTCCCATTGTTAAAGGTGAAACATTTTTACATCATGTTTTCCATAAAACATTCCTTCTTATTTCGATGATACGATCTTGATAAATTTTTATCTTAAAGTTATTAAGAATAAATTAATAATAACAAAAATTATTATATTTATTCATTAATATATTAAAAATAATTTATTAAGATCATCCATAAGGGTGTAGGTAAGAAAATATTCAGCACCATCGTTATTAGTGGCTAACCAACCATTGATGGGAATTTATCAAAAGAAGAGGAAAGAGAATTATGAAATACAAGTGAATCATAAATATAAAAATATAAAGTGTTAAATATAATAAATATAATTTTAACATAATATAAAAATTAATATTACAAGAATTGGGTTCAAAAGTAATAGATAAAAAGAGGAATATAAGTAAACAATTTGTTGAGAATTAGATGAAAACATACCCTCTGCATGGCATTAAATCCTTTCTGTGGCATTAAACTCATTGAGTGATAAGAGTTGAGTTGATCCAAAATATCCCTAAGGATGATAAGGGGCTTAATATAAGGAATTTGGGAAAACCATTGGCTCAAGTGGATGAGAGAGGAGTGGTTTTATAAGGGATGTGTGAGGGTGTTATTTATTCTTGAGTAAAGGGGTTTTTTATGTATAAAATACCAAATACATTATTACATCCAAGGTGAACCAATAAATAATAATATTTTTAGACTTATGAGATATAGATTAATTAAATAAAATGATTGTATCACTTTTAATCACTTTATAGTTTTAATTTTTAGTATAATCAAAAGGAAGGGATAAAAATGAAAAAAATGTTTATTTAAAGAGGCACTTTATACTTTTAGACTATTCAAAAATGTTTTTATAATTTGAGGGTAAATTTAATGGATTGTATAACCTCATAAAATTTCTTTTTGTTGATTTAAAAATTATACAATTGATTAGGTTATTATTATTCCAAGAATGTTTAAATTGAAAACACATAAGTTATGAAAAATTATGTTTCTATTATTCAGCTAAATGTTAATATATTTCATAAAATTATAAAAAAAATAACTATTAAATAATTTGAATGTGTTTATTTTGAAAATTATATTCAATTTATGAAAATTATTTTCTAAAAAATGTAACGTCAATTATTACAAAAAAAATCATTATTTAATTGAAATAAACTAAAATATATTTTATTAAAAATAGAATTATATTTTGTTCGGGGTTTTATTATTTTTATATATTTTATGGAATTATATTATTTATATTTTCTTAAATTAATCATGGTAAATACTATTTATGTTTATTTATTTTGAGATAAAATTAATATTCATACTATTAGGTTATTATTTTCAAAGATCATGATATAATTCCCAATGATCTAGGTACTATTATAATGGTGACATTACTATCCCATGATTCATATTACATCCTATAAATACCACTCTGTTACTTCACATATTATTCACTATAATACCTCCAATGATTTTATATTTTATATTTTATTATATTGATTGGTTTAAAAATATTCAATTTATTTTCAATTATGTTGTTAATGGGGAGATAAATCTAGTAGAATAAGATTATCCAATATTCCCCCCTCTAAATTTTCTATTTATTATTTTTTATCATTATAATATTTGTAATTTTCATAGGTTTCGTTACTCACTAATGTAACAATATCCATTAATTAAATAATGAGTTGTTAGTATCTAAATTTATTAAATATGTATAATGATATACAATACAACAACATCTTTTTATCAAATAAATAACATTTATAAATTCATGTTAATTATATTATTCCCCCTTTATAAATTTAACCTCTAAAATTTCAACCCAAATTAGCAATTGAGGATAAATGATGGTAATTTGTTTTCATCATTTCCTCCAATTAAAATGTAACATATTAATATTTATGGTTCTACCACAACAATTTAGAATGGAAAACTAACTTTTTTCATAGAATATTTTCTATAATGCCAAAAATTTTATAGCACTATTTTTTAAAAATGACATTATGTTTGATAGAATATATGATACAAATCATCAAAATTAAAAAAACCATGAAATATTATTAGTTAAAAAATATTATAAAATCCAAGCCATTAAATTATATGATATTCATATGATTAATAAAAATAAAAAATATATATAAAGGTCATAGTCAAAAAAAATTTTAAATTAATACTTATTAAATAAGAATCCCAATTTGAGTAATGTCATATTTTACTTCCAAAATACATTTCCTTCAAAAATGAGTTTTTTATTTATTAAAATATTATATATAATTTTATCAAATTTAGGGAATATATTCAATAAAATTAAATTCAATTTTGAAATAAATTTTTCTATATTATATTATAGTGAATTATTAAGAATTTTCTAAAATATATTTTTTTCAATGAATTGTAAAAAGATACTATTTTTTCGAAAAAATTATAGTTTATTTCTAGAATTAGAAATTTTTTTAATTTTTAAAATAGTTTGAATGTAAAATTAGTTCTCTTATATTAAAAATAATCCAATTTTTATTGAAATAAATTTTATGAATAAAATTTGCATAAAAATATTTTTTTACACAAAAATTCTTTAAATTTTACGATTATATCTTAAATTAATTTATGATACATATATGTATTTATTGATAAAAAATTTATTCTATATTTGGAATCATAATGTTAAAATTTAGAAAAATATATTTTATTTTCATTCAATATAAGTGGAAAAACATTGTATTTTTTACCATGATAAAGTTATCATGGGTAATTTATGGTTAAAATCATGAGATAAGGTCTATAAATTAATGAAAAAAATTCCATTATTTTTTTTATTAGTAAAAATTGATCGTATTCATCCAAAATTTGAATATATAAAAATTGTGTACTATTTTACATTGATTTTGACATTTATATTATTTTATGTAAAGAAAATTATGAAAAGTAATCTATTTTATTATCTAAAACATTTTATCATAAGGTTATAAATAGGATAAGATCATTTATAAAAAATTATTTGAATGAAGAATTAATTTTTTATAATTTTAATTAATTTTTATTTTTTGGTGATGAAATAATTACTTTAAATTTATATGCAACCCTGACATATTTCTTTTCCATAGAGTAGAAAAATTTTGTAAACAAATTTGAAAAACAGAAAACCTAATTTTTTGGTTGATTTTTAGTGAACCACATATTTTCTAAATCCGTATGAAATTTTAGAGATATTATATATTTTTTGGAATATAATTCCGTTGCTCTCTTGTGGGTTTGAAAGTAAAATTATGTGAATAGTGTAAAAATGAAAACATTGATATTTTTTGAAAAATAATATTAATTTAGAATATTTAAAAACCAAAAATATATTGTAAAAGTAAAAATATAATGATATATGTTTGAATATTTTATGCCATGTCTGTTTTGGAAATTCCAAGAGTTCCCCTATCCTCACTTGTCCACCTAATCCATTTTTTACTTAAAAATTCACTTTTTCGTTTAGTGGGAACCATAAAAACCACAATAGAACCCAAAAATTATAGTTCTAAACATTAAAACATATATACGATTTTAAATTTCAAAATATTTTTTTTAAAAAAAATTCAGAATTCAGACTCGTAGTAGGAATACAGATCCTGAACATCGCATGCCACTGGATTCACGATGCCTTCACTTGTTCCAACATAGTGAATTTCATCTGATGTCACATCGCCTAATAAAAAATCATTACACACCATCACCATCACAGAAATCAATCCTCCACTGACATTTTCATCCACAAAGCTACCAAAACCACCATCTCCAGTCATTTAAAACATACAAGATCATCATCACCATGGAATCAGATGAACACCAATCGAGATATCCAACAATGAGAAAAACACATAAGAACGAGCAAAAACATCAACCTAATCATCATCAGAACCCTCTATAGTCAGATCATAATGAACACCAGAGGGATTAGTGTTGTAATAATCAATTTTAATAAGAACAACCATGCCTAAACACAATCTACCAGTCGAATATTACATCTGAATACCTCCTTGTAGGCTAGTGTGCCAGACCCATTAGGGGAGGAGTGAAGAAATCATGAGGTAAGAGAAGAGATGGGATCACCCTTTGTAATCAATAGTGAACCATGATGTTTCAAGGACCAACAAACCATTCCCCAGAACAACAACTATTTATGATAACCCACCAGAAACAAAACCTCTTTCGATGAATAACCTCCATCGTGAGATGAGGACAACCTCAAGTCACAGATATAGGAACCACCAAAGGTTCACCCAAAAATCATAAAAACATAACAGAAACTACAAAATCAGACCCAAATGGGGTCTGGTATGTTAGATAAAAATGTAATAATGTCAATAAGAATAAAATCATTACTATATAGAGATCCACAATGATAGAAAACGAAAACATGAAAAATAAAACCAATCTAAATAACCAAAAAATCCAAACGTTTCTCCATTATCCGAAACCCAAAACATCTATGGATCCATCATGATAGAAACTAGATGGGGTTTGCTATGATGAGAGAGTTTTAAATATTCAACATAAGGATATTGGAGTCCACTAATGTGATAAAATCCACCCAAACAAACAATGTATAAACCAACCCATTCCCATAATAGCGTTCTACTCGCTACCCCAGCTGATTCCCTCTACACCATCAATGTCCCACAAGGGTGATTTGAAACATTGAAAAGATATTTTACAACTTCATTTGGGAACCTTAATTGGAAGGGAAACACCACTAGGCTTCGTGGAACAAGGTGGCGAGGATGGTTAGGTAAGGCTACATCAACGTCAGTGGACATGAAGATACTGTCACCTGCATGCATGCGAAACATTCATGGGAATTCTGGTAAAAGAGAAGGCTCTAGGTTAGAACCATGCACTACTCGTAAATTGATGACCCTACATCAAGGATGATCCAAGGCTCTATACTCGGGTCCTATATTTTTCCACTCATCCTCTGTCTGCTACATCACTCCCGATGGATGGTGGGGAATGGTGATATCCTTTTCTGGAAGCACAACTAGGCTAGGGAGGATATCAAGCTTCCAAAATGTCCTAATCCCACCATTTCCTTTAGGGAATATAGTTTATACCCTGATTTTACCCATGTGGTGTTGGACGAAGATCAACATGCCACCTTCATCGTTATTGAATTAACCTCGGAGCCTGACCAATGTGTTTTCACCCCCTCATCTATAGGGGCCTTCAACTCTTGTGATTTACTTTAAACATTGAGTATCTAGGAAAGATATGGTAGTTGGAATGTGATTCTCAAGGAAAATTCACTATCCTCGAAGATAAATTTCTTGTTATGGTATTTCAGAGAATGGGAAATTCCTACGGACGAATATATTAAATGATGTGGGATCCCACTGGTTTCATGATGTCCTTGCTGTAAGCATAGCATGAAAGAGACCTTTGATCACATTTCCATCATTAGAGACTAGTTCAGTGTGATGTGGAGAATTTTGGGTGAGTTTAAAACCCTTGTGAATAGTATCATATCATGCCTTTCTTTCTTGTAGAGTTGGTTCCATGGCTCGGGAGACAGTGGACCAGAGAAGGAGGCTCACACCCTATTCTTCACATAGGCTTTTAGAGCTTCTGGCAAGCCATAAACAAGGAGAAGCACAATGGGGTCCTCTCCTCTAGCTCATCTATCATCATCAAGACCAAAAAAATTCTTCTAGAAGTCACCCTACTCCTCAAAAAATGGTGGGAGGCTCCCTCCCTCAGCCTCATTCAAAGAGCCCCCAACACCACCTAGACCGATACTCGCATAGCTAGAGGCCAATGGGTCCATTGGAACCCCCTTCCCAGGGTCTTAAAATAAAAACTGATAGTTCCTACTTTATGTGTTTCTTGGATGGTAGAGGCATTGTTAGGAATTCCAAGGGGTCAGTGATTATGGCATTTTTAGTTTGCTTGGGCAGTGGCTCATCCCTTCATACTGAGGCAAGGGCTTTCCTTCAGGGTATTATCCTGTGCAATCAGGAAGACAATGAAATTTACAAGGCAAAAACTAACTCCAATATTCTCCATAATATCCTCAATGGCCTATATTCCTCCCCTATTCAATCACCTATAACATCTGAAAGTGTAGGGGATTTGTTAGCAATACCACCAAGGTGGCACACTTGTGGTGAGAGGGTAATCAAGTTTCATACCACCATGTTTCCCTTTATATTCTTGATCCTGATCCTATTTTCCTTCACAATTCAACGTTTCTTAACCATCAGGGGTCAACTTCATTATAGGGGATGACCTAAACCTTCATTATTTCAGGAATCCATGAGGCCTAGTGCTTGTGGTTCCTTTGCTGAAACCCCTTAATAAAAATTTACTCGATGATGATGAAACAAATATCACATACAATGGAAAACATGATTGAAGAGAGAAGGGGAAAACCCATCACATAAAGGGTAAAATTCACTAGAGGGGGGAATGAGAGAGGGTTATGAAGATGAAATCACAGAGGAAGATGGTTGGGATCCACAACTAACCAAAAGGAATAATAGGTGGAGAGGCACTGAAAGAGAAGGGAGCCATCTGGTTCATGTTTCCTTTGTCCTCACTTATATAAATGAATCCATTAATTGTATTATCTACAACACATTGATCCTTCTATATCAACCAAAACCCACCCAAATATATTTTCAAATTCCCTAGACAAGAATTAAAGGATATGGTATTATTAAAATAAAATACCAATGGTTCTTAATAATGTATCTAATTGAGCCCTACTGACGAAGTGGTGATCATCTCACCCAACCACTTTCAAGTTGTTTCTTCATGTAATTTATATAAATCAATTATATTATACCTAAATTAAGAATATTAGTATCATAAATGCACTGAATTGTATTATTATTATGAAACCATAATTATTCACCCTCTTTTCAATCATAGGGGAATTGATTGTATCACTTGTGTGTACATACAACTTGTCATCTCTATATAGAGATACATTTCATTTTCCATCACCATATTTCATGGATAGTTTTTATGATGTGTAAAATGTTAATATATGATAAATATAAAATAATTATACTTCTTTAAATATAATCTAATGTCTACAATCTTATCATCCTTTATGATTGAAAACTATAATGTCGCTTTTGCGTATGCGTGGAATACTATCACCACAAAGTAATGCTATTTGTGTTTCCATTATGATTAACATGGATTGTAATAGAGATCTATTTATGAAAAATATATTATATATATATAAATATAATATATAACAATTATTCTATAAAGTTGAATTAATAATCAAATTTATTTCATTCTATCTGTATAAAGTTGAAAATTGCGTTAATGCGTTTGTATGGCCTTCTCTCCCAATTAACAATGGAATTAATTTTTTTATATTAATATTTAATCGATGACAAAATATATATATTTATATATAATTATTATATATATGTTTTATTAATATCATGATTAAAATTATAAATATGTTGGAACCATAATTAATTTTCAAGGATTAGAACTAACAAGCTGAAATTCTTAGGAAAAACAAAACAATCACCACCCAAAAATGTTGAATTTAATAAAGATTTATTAATAAATTTGTTTTGAAAAATTATAAGTGGATAATATATGTTATTATAAGTATGTAAATTATTTTATTATAGTTTTATGATAACTTTTATTTCGTTATATATGATGTTAGAGAACCTTCTATGAAATTTGATATTCTGTTAAGGGTTTTATTTTATAATATCGTTATTTATCAGGATTATTTATGATTAAATTATGATGATGATATATTATGATCTATCTCTAATAAAAATATAAATTTTTTTATCCTCTAGTTATTTTTGGGAAAAACATTTTTCCCCTTCATTTTACTCTCTTTATGTACTCATGAGTCTGAACGAATATTTTTAAGTAAAACAATTTTATTTCTCTCTTGAGTTAAAAATCCTTTTACATACATATCCATATTTGGTAAAAATTTTGTCCAAAATATTTTTAATGTTGTCATATTATTTTTAGTTTAATTTTTACCCATGATTTATTTTTTATATAATAATTTAAAAGGAAATGTCTAACCATTTTCTGAATGATTTATTTTTTTACTATTTACGAAAGTATGAATAAATTATTATTTTTAAACTTATAAAGTATAAAACAAATTCCAACTGTCATAAAAAATCAATGATTTGAATATTCCATTACAAGTATCCACAGTTCATTTCAACAAAAACATTTTATTTACTATTTTTTAAATCTATAGATTTGAAATAAGTGATTTCAAATTGAAAAGGGTAATTTTTTCAATAAATGTTCTATGTGATATTTTGAAATAATTTTTCATCTATTATGGCTTCATTTTTTCACATAATATTTACTGGGGATATGTTACCTTGACAAGAATAACATTCATTATCAAAATAGTTTATGATTATGATGAAATAATATTTATGAAACCCATTCCTTTTCCATGGGTTATTTAATGATGAATTGATGATATAATTATGAACCCCATTTTTTCCATGGATTATTCCAGGATGAAATGATTATGAAAACCATTTCTTTTTCCATGAATTGTTACATGATGAGTATTTTATGATATTATGGCTCATATATATACTATTTTCATTATGTGATGAGTTTTGGAGTCAGTTCCCTAGAACCAAATTAAGCATACACTATGATAACCTATATTCATTTGATTGAATTTTAATAATCTCATTATAATACAATGATTGTAATTATATGTAACATAGTTTTTGATAATTCTCTAGGAGTATCTATCACATAGAAAGGTTATAGTAATTCCCTTCCACGATCAGAACCTAGAAGTTCTATGATAGTTTTCCTAAATATTTGTTCAATATCCAAATGAATTCATTTGAGGGATGTAAATGATTCTCGCTGTTAGGGGTGGAGACTCATCAGAAATTTAGGAAACGTATCATGGTGTACTCCATTAGTAATATATAGTATAGGATATTATGATAATGATATCTTCGAGTAGGAAATACACATTTATGTGTGGCATTGGATATTCCTATTTAAGAACATGTGTATTGATCCATATACTTTATGATTATTATTAACGACCAACATAAGTCATATACATTAATTTATTTATGAAAAATATCATGACAACTCTTAAAGGTGTGGTAGGACACAATGGGTGCATCATGAGTAATATTTCAATAATGAATAATGAAAGAAAGTATTTTTCACTTATGGTATTCAATATAAGTTGATATCTCATACCCTTTGATGGAAATTATAGAGACTAAATAAATCCCCAATGGTGGTGTTCTGTAGAGACCCGAATCCTAACGTACTTGGACATTACATTACTTTTGCGGAATACTTAGTACATAACAAAAACACACACGTAAGGACCGTAATAGTTTAGTGTCTTTGGAAACTCCGAATATAATCTTCTAATCATGGTGAAAGATCTTCAACATATCCCATAAATATATTCCATTTTTTATACCTAAAACCTTTATTTATATCCTGGGGAAAATAAAACATAAAAGGGTGAGCTCAAATGCTCAGTAAGGGTAAACAAAAGAAATATCAATCACATCATATTCATAAGAACATAACATTTTGGAAATCTTAACCTGCAAAAGAGATCATAATATCATAACATGGGATAAATCATAGTGGTGAAATGTAATCCCAATAATCATAACATAAAACATGAAACTTTGTGGAATACACACATAATCATAGAGAATCATTTCTTATTAGTCAGGACTCATTGCCAAGACTATCTTAGTGGACAAAGTCCATTTCTGAACCGAGTTCACTCCTCATTTCAGTCCTATTTCACTGAACCGGTATAACCTACCGTTCCATACATGTCTATCTCATGATATATAAAATTATTACCAAATGAATTGGAGGGAGATATAGGTCCCACCCATCTCTTAATGATACCATTCTTATGTGTGCCACAAAATCATAAACCATACATCATATCATAACCCATGTAATAAAAATGGGAATCTTAAACATCGTGACATTATAAAACAATTCATATAAGATAAATGAATTCATAAATATAATTACATCACAAAAATAATCAAATCAATGTAATAATAGGGATATAAACAGAAACCTTTATTATCTTAGATGGAAAATAATTTTGATAAAACACTTGAACTCCATTCTTGAGGAAAATATCCTTTCGGATTCAAAAACACTTTTCCTTTCTTAATATGTCGTACAATTATAAACTAAAAGAAGTTGATTAAAAATAAAATTGAAAACATGTAAAGGATGCTTCTTGGAAATAATGTTTTAAAAATCCATTCATGACGTATAAGTTAAAAACACATTCTTCTCGTACTTTTGTCGGAAAAGTCAAAAAGTACCTCGTATGAAAAATTACAAAAGATTCCTTTCATATCTTTTACTAAAAACTCACCGAAGGGTAAAATTGGATTTAAAAAATTGTATTTGGATGGAAATAAAATTACATATTGAGGAAACATGGATGTGGATGATAAAATACACCCCAGTAAATACCAAAGTATAAACAATCTTGGATAAAAATGAGATTGGGAAATTTCCCTTACCTTAGGTCCGATATGCTTTTTACGTGTCCGAACCTCCTGTATAATGATTTAAATAATGTCATTGACTTATTCCATAATCATACTCATTTTTATGATATCATATATGGTTCACTTATGGCTTTATATTACCCGTTCTTTTGTAAATTCCATGTTAAAGAGCGTTTTGGGTAAAATCGTTTCATTTGTCGTCCGTGTTTTGACTTGTAATTATTCATATGATTACTTAGATCATGATTACTTAATTCCAGAATATAAAACATGATTTATATATAATATATATTCCGAATATATATATATAATGGATCAGTAAATGGAATGAAATACACTGTTCATGGAGACGGTAGACCATACGTACGCATGAACGCTGTTTTCTTTTCCTTATTGAGTTGAATGGAATTTAGTAGATGAAATACATATATATACACATAAATACAGAATCATTATTATGTCATATATTTCATTATTAATTATTATATATACTTTATAATCATTCATGAATGGTTAACGTGGAGAATGAATCTCATCGCGTCGTGGAGACGGTAGTCCGTACGTACGCACGAGCGATGATATCGTTCTCATGATCGTGGAATTGTATTGGAGTGTATGTATACTATTTCATAATCAATATCAATTTAAAATAATCATATATAATTATTTGTTACACCATTATACCCATCCACGTAAGGTGGTGGTGGAAAATAGATTTCACCATGGCGTGGAGACGGTATTCCATACGTACGCACGCGCAGAGATTTCGTTTTCCATAGGATGCATAGATGGTGAAATAGGATTGTTTAATAATTATAATAACATATCCGTATATGAGTGATACTGATGTTATTACTACATAATGAAACAACTAAAGAAGAAGAAGCGGAAGAACAAATAAAGATGAAAGAATCGGTAACAGAAATTACCTCTTCTTTGAAGCGCCTCTTTGAGACCTCCTCTTAGGGCACTAAAATGAGTCTTTGAGGAAGACCAGAACCTCTAGGATGTTTCTAGGGAAGTGTATAAGGGAAATTGGCAGGGGTTTTCCGAGCTTTAAGGCTCAAAGTGTTGTGAGGAAGAGAGGGAGGGGGTACCCTTTTATAAGGGAGGAGAGAGGCACCTTTGGAATAACAAAAAATATTATTTTATTATAAAGACAAATTCGGTTTTAAATAGCTCCAAATTGATTTATTTAGAAGCTAAGGTGGGTATGGGTCGAAATAATCTCATCCAATATAATTTAGACAAGTTTAGGTTCCTATTTTAACCTTATCATTTATATTTAACTTTAAGTTAGATAATTTTACTTTTACCGTGTCTTCTTGTTTTCATACACTATAAGGTTAATAAACTTACTATATCAAGCCAAACGAACCAAAAGTTGTTTATTATTAATATATATAACCTTATCTAATTCATTTGGCCTAATATTAGATTTTTAAGAATAAAATAAAAATTAATAATATAATATTTGTTTTAAAAATGATTTTATGTCAATTTTGACACTATTTAGTAATTGATTTTTGTGAAACTCATAAAAGATATATTAGTTAGAAAAACGTTAATTAAATCAATAATAACATGTCATATTAACATATTAAATTAGTTTAATTCATAAAAAGTCTTAAATTACATTTATTTGGGTATTTATAACATCAATTGTGTCAATATTTCATTAATAAGACAATTACTGCATCATCTTTGTGTCATAATAAATGATAATTATTTAATCCCTAAAAATTATAAATAAATTCCTATGATGTAGATAATTGTATTATATTTCTGGATACTATTCATGTTCGAATTTTCATGAAGTTTATCACTAAATTAAAATTATTATACTTATAAGATTTAAGAAAGTGACATGTTGTCACATTCTTTGCTTTTAATAATAATTAAATTATTTTCATCAATAAAAGTCCATTAAATGAATCTAATCAGACCCTTATGTGATATGGGTCGACTTTTAGTCATCCAATAGGATTTTGACATGTTCTAGGGTAATTTTATAATATTATATTTACCCTTAATTACCCGATTTACCTTTTACTATGGTAAATAAAATTTACCGTAGTTACTATTCATAATTCCCAAAAATAAAAAGTAGCTTATTAACATAATTTGGATTCAATTATTCTAAATATGGAATCCGTTTTTCCAATTTCAATACAAAAAAGTTTCAGAAATTAAATTAAAATTAATCCCGTTGTCGAAAGAAAACGGGTTTTTCTTTAAAACATTGCAAAAGATTGAATTGATTTATCCTACGAATTCAAGGTAGAATCAATGATAATGACATAAATTATATTAAATGGTAAAAATATATTATATTTATACTTTAAAAGCATTAAATATTATAATTTAACCATATAAATTATTGCAATGAAAAAAGTTGTTTTTATTTAAATATAGCGTGTTTTTACTATTCATCAAAATATTAAAGTTACCAGAATGATATGAAAATTTATCCAAAGTAAATTTTAATTTCATGATTCCAAAGAAGAATTTTATTTGTCAATTTGAACTTATAAACATGTCAAAAACTAGATTTAAAGTGGGTGCGCCATCAAAAGGCGGCAAAACTGCATTTTTTGAAAAATACTTATTTTACCCAAAAAATTTATTTTGTTCTTATACCATGTTTTAGAAAATGTGTAAGACGAATAATAATGTTATAAGATTCAAAATTTTGTTAATTCTATTCATAATGGCTAGTTCATAATAATATTATAATAATATATCGTAGTTTAGTAAAACCTGGTATTGCGTACAACACACGCTATCGAGGAAGGTCGCGATTGCGTGTAATGTAAGTCAAGTCAGGGTTGCGTGCTGTGAAAGAATCCTTCGTTGTTTCATATAACATAATCCAACCATATTTCATTTATACATTGAGTATATATATATATATACTCAATGTTGCGTAGAATAACTATTATCAAAATTGTGTGTAACACGATCCAAAAATAGTGTTGTGTATACTGCAAGCTAATATGGTGTTGCGTATAGCGCAAGGTAATCTTGGTGTAGCATACAACACAAGACATTAATGAAATTAAAAGAATATTTTTCATAAAATATCGGGGTGTTACATTCTACCCCCCCTTAAAATGAATTTCGCCCTCGAAATTCGTCGGGGTTATAAATGGTTTACTATTCAAAAGTTTCTTTAATAGGAACCCACATCGTAAAAAGGAATACCAAAACCAATATTTTTTAAAAAAAAAGTATGAAACGTAATGGTTACCGAAATAAACTAATCACTGGGTTTCCACATAGGTGAAAATATGGATATGGAAGAGAAATCTAACCATCATGTTCTGATGGAGAGTGGTAGAGAACATGGCTATGGAAAAGCTAGCAATCACAAAGCCATAAATTTATGACGATCTAAGGTACCATCTGATTCATCAGATATAAGAGCACTTAGGACAACATTTTTGGTTTTCAAGATCATTTCCCTAAAGTTGATGAAATTTGAATTAGAAGAAATACTTTCATGACTTTGGTATAGTATCACCGTTTGTCATTCTTTGGAAAATTTCCACTTCATATCTTAAAGACATAAAGTTGAATTTTTCATTCGTGATGTGTTAGCAGATCATGTGATAGAATGATAGGTCATTCCATCTATCTCAAACAAAAGGTTAGAAAAGTTATCAAAAAATACATAAGTCCATCTATAGTGAGATTAATCATATATAGTTCCTAAAATGGACTTATACTTTATATATCATACTGCTTAATATAATAAAACTAGTTTGTACTAAACAGGGACTTCCTGTAGGACAGTGGTAGGCAATAAAGGCCAGTTTCACATCGGTTGTGGGTTTATCCCCACAGCCTTGTCCGACGCGATGGGATGCCACCTGTCCTGCAGGTTGTCCTTTTTCTAAAGCTATATTACTATAATATCCCATAAACAATATCAAAAATGTTTTATCCTTAAACAATACTAATTTATGTACAACATAATCCATTCGAATCTTTAAGATTATCTAAAATACTTCGGACCAAGCTCATAGTTTAAATAAAATGATCGCGTGAATGCCATCATTTATCCCCCATATATCATATGATATATCTTGTTGGTCAAATTACAAACATGTGAATACCTTAATCATGTATTCTCTTGAAGAATGAATACCGATTGAACCATAGTGAAAACATGAATGCAGTGAAAAGTTAACTCTTTCCACATACCAAAATCCAAAAATTCTATATACTCAAACCATGATATAACCTTCTCCGTATATCAGTCATGAGCTCATGAATACTATCAAACATTTAATTTTCTCATTATCCCTTCATTATGCACATATCATCTACATTCCAAAAATATATGAATAACCTTTCATGGATACTGGTACCATTAATCATACACTTTCAAAACTAAAGGAAAGACAACAGTGTAACAATCCTTAGATGTCTCTTTATTCCATAGTACCATGAGATTACTTATACAACATTACACATGATAAACATGTAATCATTCCACTACATTCTTAAACCATTGAATGAGCTTCAACAATTATTTCATCTCACATATCATTTGTAGTCTCTTCATCATCATCAACAAAAATACTACCCATATGACCATACTGATTATCTTCATGAGACTTTCCATTAGGGCATTGGTTTGCATAATGCTCGTACATTCCACATTTAAAACATTTAACCATTGTTGATGTCGTAGCAATACCATTATCCTCATCCCTGGTGTTAACTGAACCTTTTCCTTTTCACTTACTGGCTTTGTGTCCTTCTTTTCCACACCCAAATCATCTTCCACTTCCTTTGAAACAATCTCCTTGATACCTCTTCCCACATGATTTATATGAGGGAATTTTAACTTTCTTTTCTCTATGATCATCATGAAAATCCATCTTTCTCTTATTATCTGAGTTGGGAAACTTACCAAAGATGAGATTATTGATTATATTATGAGATTGCAGATTAGGCATAATAACGATGTTTTGACATCCAGATCCCGTTTCATTTAGTTTCTCATGAAGAAAATCATTCCATTGTCTGTCATATCCTCCGTTATCATGAATCTTCCTGTTTCCAGCCATTTTCTAAAACCTAAAAAGAATAGTGTGAGAGGCAAAAATCATGCTAGGGAAAACAACATAGTAAATGGGGGAGCACCCTCAATATCTAACATCTTAGGTTAAATTCTAAGATCGTTACCATAGTTCTAGGACTATATCTTATACACATACTTATCCTTAGGGACATCCCTAGATATACATTAGAAATATCTTTAGGGATTTTACTAACGTTTTCGTATCCTAGTTTCCAAAGGTTGACTAAACCTTTCCTATGATACCAACTGTAGAGACCTGAAGCCTGACGTACATGGACATTACATTACTTTTTCGGAATACTTAGTACATAACAAAAACACACACGCAAGGACCGTAATAGTTTAGTGTCTTTGTAAACTCGGAATATAATCTTCTAATCATGGTGAAAGATCTTCGACATATCCTATAAAGATCTTCCTTTTTTTTATACCTAAAACCATTCTTTATATCCTGGGGAAAAGAAAACATAAAAGGGTGGGCTCAAATGCTCAGTAAGGGTAAACAAAAGAAATATCAATCACATCATATTCATAAGAACATAACATTTTGGAAATCTTAACCTGCAAAAGAGATCATAATATCATAACATGGGATAAATCATAGTGGTGAAATGTAATCAGAATAATCATAACTTAAAACATGAAACTTTGTGGCATACACACATAATCATAGAG
This sequence comes from Viscum album, assembly GCA_963277665.1. Classification (NCBI taxonomy): domain Eukaryota; kingdom Viridiplantae; phylum Streptophyta; class Magnoliopsida; order Santalales; family Viscaceae; genus Viscum; species Viscum album. The sequence goes on along the minus strand of OY728153.1, from coordinate 1,769,234,899 downwards.
AATCATTTATTATTAGTCAAGGATCATTGCCAAGACTATCTTAGTGGACAAAGTCCATTTCTGAACTGAGTTCACTCCTCATTTCAGTCCTGTTTCACTGAACCGGTATAACCTACCATTCCAAACATGTCTATCTCATGAGATATAAAATCATTACCCAATGAATTGGAGGGAGATATAGGTCCCACCCATATCTTAATGATACCATTCTTATGTGTGCCACAAAATCCTAAACCATACATCACAGCATAACCCATGTAATAAAAATGGGAATCCTAAACATCGTGACATCATAAAACAATTCATATAAGATAAAGGAATTCATAAATATAATTCCACCACAACATAATCAAATCAATGTAATAATAGGGATATAAACAGAACCCTTTATTATCTTAGATGGAAAATAATTTTGATAAAACACTTGAACTCCATTCTTGAGGAAAATATCCTTTCTACTTCAAAAACACTTTTCCTTTCTTAACATGTCATACAATTATAAACTAAAAGAAGTTTATTAAAAATAAACATGAAAACTTGTAAAGGATTCTTCTTGGAAATAATGTTTTAAAAATCCATTCATGCCGTATAAGTTAGAAAAACATTCTTCTCGTACTTTTGTCGGAAAAGTCAAAAAGTACCTCGTATGAAAAACGACAAAAGATTCCTTTCATATATTTTAATAAAAACTCAATTAAGAGTAAAATTGGAGTTAAAAATTTTTAGGTGTATGGAAATAATATTACATATTGAGGAAACATGTATGTGGATGATAAAATACACCACATTAAATACCAAATTATAAACAATCTCAGATAAAAATGAGATTGTGATATTTCCCTTACCTTAGGTCCGATATGATTTGTACGTGTCCGAACCTCCTCTATAATGATTTAAATAATGTCATTTACTTATTCCAGAATCATATTAATTGTTATGATATCATATATGGTTCACTTATGGCTTTATATTACCCGTTCTTTTGTAAATTCCATGTTAAAGAGAGTTTTGGGTAAAATCGTTTCATTTGTCGTCCGTGTTTTGACTTGTAATTATTCATATGATTACTTAGATCATGATTACTTAATTACAGAATATAAAACATGATTTATATATAATATATATTCAGAATATATATATATAATAGATCAGTAAATGGAAATAAATACACCATTCATGGAGACGGTAGACCGTACGTACGCATGAACGCTGTTTTCTTTTCCTTATTGAGTTGAATGGAATTTAGTAGATGACATACATATATATACACATAAATCCAGAATCATTATTATGTAATATATTTCATTATTAATTATTATATATACTTTATAATCATTCATGAATGGTTAACGTGGAAAATGAATCTCATCGCGTCGTGGAGACGGTAGTCCGTACGTACGCACGAGCGATGATATCATTCTAATGATCGTGGAATTGTATTGGAATGTATGTATACTATTTCAGAATCAATATCACTTTAAAATAATCATACATAGTTATTATTTACACCATTATACCCATCCATGTAAGGTGGTGGTGGAAAATAGATTTCACCACGGCGTGGAGATGGTATTCCGTACGTACGCACGCGCGGAGATTTCATTTTCCGTAGGATGCATAGATGGTGAAATAGGGTTGTTTAATACTTATAATGACATATCCGTATATGAGTGATACTGATGTTATTACTTCATAATGAAACAACTAAATAAGAAGAAGCGCAAGAAGAAATAAAGATGAATGAATCGGTAACGGAAATTACCTCTTCTTTGAAGCGCCTCTTTGAGACCTCCTCTTAGGGCACTAAAATTGGTCTTTGAGAAATACCGGAACCTCTAGGATGTTTCTAGGGAAGTGGAGAAGGGAAATTGGCAGGGTTTTTCCGAGCTTGAAGGCTCAATGTGTTGTGAGGAAGGAGGGAGGGGGTGCCCTTTTATAAGGGAGGAGAGGGGCACCTTTGGAATAACTAAACATATTATTTTATTATAAAGCCAAATTCGGTTTTAAATAGCTCCAAATTGATTTATTTAGAAGCTAAGGTGGGGAGGGGTCGAAATAATCTCATCCAATAGAATTTATACAAGTTTATGTTCCTATTTTAACCATATCATTTATATTTAAATTTAAGTTAGATAATTTTACTTTCACCGTGTCTTCTTGTTTTCTTACACAATAAGGTTAATAAACATACTATATAAATCCAAAAGAACCCCAAGTTGTTTATTATTAATATATATATCCTTATCTAAATAATATTTCCGAACCTTAGATTATTTGGAATAAAATAACATTTAATAATATAATATTTGTTTTAAAAACTATTTTATGTCAATTTTGACACTATTTAGTAATTGATTTTTGTGATACTCATAACAGATTGATTACTTAAAAAAAAGTTAATTAAATAAATAATAACATGTAATATTAACATATAAAATTAGTGTATTTCATAAAAAGTCTTAAATTACATTTATTTGGGTATTTATAACATCAATTGTGTCAATATTTCATTAATAAGACAATTACTGCATCATCTTTGTGTCATAATAAATGATAATTATTTAATCCCTAAAAATTCTAAATAAATTCCTATGATGTAGATAATTGTATAATCTTTCTGGAGACTATTCAGGTTCTAAGTTTCATGAAGTGTATCACTAAATTAAAATTATTATACTTATAAGATTTATGAAAGTGACATGTTGTCACATTCTTTGGTTTTAATAATAATTAAATTATTTTCATCGACAAAAGTACATTAAATGAATCTAATCCGACACTTAGGTGATATAGGTCGACTTTTAGTCATCCGATATGATTTTTTCATGTGTTAGGGTAATTTTATAATATTATATTTACCCTTAATTACCCGATTTACCTTTATCTATGGTAAATAAAATTTACCGTAGTTACTATTCATAATTCCAAAAAATAAAAAGTAGCTTATTAACATAATTTGGATCCAATGATTCTAAATATGGAATCCATTTTTCCAAATTCAATACACAAAATTTGTAGAAATTAAATTAAAATTAATCCCATTGTCGAAAGAAAACGGGGTTTTCTTTAAAACATTGAAAAATATTGAATTGATTTATCCTACGAATTCAAGGTAGAATAAATGATAATGAAATACATTATATTAAACGGTAAAAATATATTCTATTTATACTTTAAAACCATTTGATATTATAATTTAACCATATAAATTATTGCGATGAAAAAAGTTGTTTTTAATTAAAATATAGCGTGTTTTTACTATTCATCAAAATATGAAAGTTACCCGAATGATATGAAAATTTATCCAACGTAAATTTTAATTTCATGATTGCAAAGAAGAATTTTATTTTTTCAATTTGAACTTATAAACATGTCAAAAACTAGATTTAAAGTGGGTGCGCCATCAAAAGGCGGAAAAACTGCATTTTTTGAAAAATACTTATTTTACCCGAAAAATTTATTTTGTTCTTATACCATGTTTTAGAAAATGTGTAAGATGAATAATAATGTTATAAGATTCAAAATTTGTAATTCTATTCATAACGGCTAGTTCATAATAATATTATAATAATATATCGTTGTTTAGTAAAACCCGGTATTGCGTACAACACACGCTATCGAGGAAGGTCGCGATTGCGTGTAATGCAAGTCAAGTCGAGGTTGCGTGCTATGCAAGACCCTTTCTTTGTTTCGTATAACATAATCCAACTATATTTCATTTATACATTGAATATATATATATATATATACTCAATGTTGCGTAGAATAACTATTATCAAAATTGTGTGTAACATGATCCAAAAATAGTGTTGCGTATACTACAAGCTAATACGGTGTTGCGTATAGTGCAAGGTAATCTTGGTGTAGCATACAACACAAGACATTAATGAAATTAAAAGTATATTTTTCATAAAATCTTGGGGTGTTACGTGTTCTATTTACACGTTTCATTTCATAATATTCAATAAAATAAACATAAAGAATATTGGTTGATAGAACCTGCATACATCTTGGTTGATTATAGATATCATGATAAAAAATATTATATTACAAATTAAAATTTCGTATGATGTATTATGACATTTTTTCATTAAATATGGTTTCCTTGGTGTGTTTCTAGAAGGTAACCATGGACATTATGAAAGTGATCCTAATTCAACAAAGAAATAGGTCTTATGGTTCATAAAATAAGTGTATCTAGAATTTCAATTAAATAATATATAATTATTTATTATTCAACAAGATGAGTGTATATTATCCCTCTAAGTACATTAATAATTATTTACATTTTCTTGATCTCATATATTTTATCACAATTTACTTGAGAGAATGTTATTTGGGCCAAATATATGTTAAATATTTAAATTTTTTTAGTGAATCAAAATATTTATTTATTTACTGGATAATAATATTGTGACATATATTTAATAAATAAATAGAAATTATTCTAGGCCTAATCAATACTATATAGGATTAGAGGACTAAGTTTAGTGGTTTGGTATGAAATAATAAACGTTGAATATTATTTGGATAAATTATATTTAATTTATTTCACAGGTTTAGTGCATGTTAAGAAATAATAATAATATTTTTATTATTATAAACAAGGTGTTCTACATGAATCAATAAAATAATAAAAGGTGTATATAAAATTATTATTTTCTAACTGTAGATGTATATAAACCTAATTATATTATTTACTTCAGAGAGACAATTTTTTGTATTGTGCAGAATAACATCCAGAGAGAATCATATATATAAATAAAGAGATCCATATCCCAGAACACTCTCAAGAATGGTGAGCGATCATACTCCACCTTCTACTCCTAAGTCCAAAGATATATCAAGAGGAATCCTTTGAAAATAGTTATCTAGGTAATCAAACGTGAATTTCGTAATCTTTATGATTTATCGTCCAAGCACCCAGATGTTCTTACAAAGATGTTCATAGTTTTGGGAAACACTTCTAAATCACCCTAGGATGAAGTATATTATTGATTACTATAACATAATAACAATATTCCATAGTGATTTTTATGTCCGTCAATAAATAAATATTTTATCACAAGGTAATAATCTAATTATATAAAATAATAATAAATAATCTATGATGATTCAATACTATGGTTCAAAATTTATCCATTTTCTATATTATTTTATTTAATTCCACTAATCATGGAATTTATCTACACATAAATCTCAGATTAATTATTAATTATGATAAAATGAATATTTAGGAATTCCCTATCCAATGCTTCTAGTATGCTCAAAACATTCATGTGGTATCAGAGGGGTCTCATAATTATTTAAACTTATTTAAAAATAATTGATTAATTTATGCATTTACCAACAGTTTTCAATTGAAGTTTAATTAGTCATTAATATAAAAAATGAGATCTTATTTCTTCTAATTAATTTCTCACAAATATAATCAAATTGATTAAATATATATATGAAATATATTCTAAGATCTCATCTAGAGAAGATGAGGAGTCTTTCTAGAAAATTTAATAGTACAAGCCATGTAACATAAAGGTACACATCATGTGATAGAGTTTAATACACATTTAATTAAATAATAATTAATTTACACCGTAATAATTCTTTACCTGTGGTGAACTTAGTTAGACACAATGTGTTTACAGGGCCAACCTAGTGCATGATTATCTGAATAAACACTGTATAACATTTATACACGACATATAGTCCTTTAGTCACAGATGTGTTGTGTAGAATCTTACACTATCTACATGAATGGTGCATTTGTAACTTTAATAACACACATCGTGTATCCTAGGAACATATTGTGTACTCCAATATTTTATATGGTAAGGTTACATGCAATGTTCCAATGCATTTTTCAAGGATAGACATTGAGAAAAAACACACTGTAAACTCCAATTAAGACGTCGTGTACATTTACCAAATTACACGGAATTAAAAATTAGTTTATTATACTATTAAAACATTATCAACACTTGTTTTTTATGGTCATTAAGATGATATTACACTCTATGTGAAGGATTTTATTTCTATACATGTGTATTTAATTTATCTTTAATGTTCATATTTTCATATCATGTATCAGTTATCTTAAATTTATTTATCTACACTCATTGAAGAATAACACACTATTTAAATTCCATGTGTTGATTGTGGTAATAATTTTGATTGTAAAAACCATAAAATTACTTTATATTTCATGTATTCCATGTCTTAAAAGTAAAAAGTATATGATTATAATGCAAATTTGGTAGTTTGGAGGGTACTCACTATGCTTCCTCCATGGTAAATTTTTATACATAGTTAAATTTATATAAATTCATTTAATTATTTTAAAATTTTTATGTATGAGAATATCAAGAATATTGGGATCATAATATAGATAAAATAATTGATTAATTTTTGAATATAATTAATTTATTTGCATAATATTTATCTTAAACATGATTGATTATAATTGAATGAATTTTTTATGAAATTTGTAAATTTTTCATGCATATGGATAATATCGATCTTAGATCAGGCCATTGTATTTGATTGTGTCAATTTTATTTTTTATCAAATTAAATTGCAGGCCTATGTGTTATATCTCATCTCATTATGTAATGGACATCATGCACACAATTTATTTTATATAAACCCCCTAACCAATCCTTCGGTTCCCCACACATTTTTCTCTGTAAAATATTAGGTAATGGATGGATATCCCAATCTTGGGGAGGTATTTCTTGTTTGGAGCTAAGAGAAAACCAGTGTAAGAGAGATACATGGGTTGATAGGTGGGATGATGTAATATGAACCATAAATGGTCGACGGCTTTCCCCTAGGTCAATTACTACTTTATCACCCACTAGATGAACTATATATTTGAATAATATCATGACCATACTAATATATTTTTCTATTTCTATCAATATTCATGATTATTTCATTATGGATTTCTTGACGCCATCACATGAATTAACTAATTAATAAGATTGAAAAATAGATCTAAAATAAATTTTATTATGAATCAAAATTATCTAAAACATAGGTAATAGCTGGATTAAATACACTTTATTTTAACAATCATAAAATAAAGATATTAATTGTAAATTTTCCCATAAATGATAAACTCCCCCAATTATATAAAAATATAAAAATATAATAAGTAAGTATAGCCTTGAAATACATTATTTAAAATAAAACTATTGTTTAATGTTCTTAAACATCAAATGTTGGAGTGATTTCAATTAACAGGTAATTATAACATGATGTTTTGGGTTATCATAACTTAGTTACCAGCACATGTTGACTTCTAAAGCACAAAATGGTGTAACTAAGTGGAAAATATTTAGTAAATAAAATTTAAGGATTTTAGGATAGGGGGTTCCAATAAATAGATTAAGTAATTTCGATTTAATGCAATTGGAAATTGGAATGTCCATTAAAATTTCATGACTGTTAAAATTTTGGCTGAAGAGATGGAGAATATAGATGCTTTCATCTAGAATTTCCAAGAAAAAAATTATTCTAAAGAAAATATTGAGGGATATTGGGTATTAATAAAATGGTGGGATAGTAATAAATATAATATCTATTTTGTAATGTGCAGGAATTTTTGAATAATTTTTTAATTATATGGGAATATTACAGGACTGTGAAAATTGACGACACATGATTCCGAGGCCCGGAATGCCCAAAATGATCCATCGAAAAAAATGTTACGCTTTAAATAGTGTGCATATACAATTTTTCAGAAAAAAATGAATTACTCTTAAATGGTTTCCTCGATCAGAAATCTAAGGGCATTATTGTGTTATGGATAGCGGTTTTACCCTAGACACTACTTAAGTTTAGTCAACACAAGCCTCCAATGATAAGACTCAAAAATAACATAACTGTAAATAAAATAATTAAATTATTTTATTTTATTTTTCAAATGATAATAACTCACGAACAGTGACATTGATTGAAAATATGATACCACTGTTGAAATTGTGAGGGAATTAATTTCATAGGGAGATCCTAACCATGGCTGGAATGAACCCTAGTGGAAGTTAGCTTTTGGTCATAAATAAAATAATTAAGTAGAAATTATTTTATTGTTAATTTATTGAAATCATAAATGGTAACTCGGATTGGAAATCTGAGAGTACAGTTGAGATCGTGAGGGAATTTTACCCTTAGGTGGAGCCTAACCTTGACCAGCACAGGTAGAGGGTGACTGTTAATAATTTTTTGAACTTTTTTTAACGTAAATTCAGTAAACGTGCAGGAGACATTTTCTATCTTTTGAACTGGTGCTCGTATTAAAAATATTAGGGCACCATTGAATCTGTAGTGTCGGTATTTTCTTAAGGGAAGCTTAACTTTGACTGAAAAGGGTTGGACAAAAAAGTTAATTTATTGGACTTTAGGAAAAAATAATAAAATAACTAAAGGTTATTTTATTTTTCATTTTCCAAAAGTTGGACAAACGGTGGTGGGACCGCAGTGCAATGTCAAACCATCTAATGGCTTGACTCTTAAGTTTTGTAACCGCACTGTTGAGAGAAATAATGGGTTGTGTAATAATATACTTGAGAGAGGTAAAGTGGTTAATTAATTAAACTCATTAATGAACCTCATTAATTGTATAATGCATTAATCTCCACCTTCCCCTCAATTTAATCTAAGCTCAGGCTTGGGTTTTGGGAGAGCTATGAGAGGAATCTATGAGGAAGCACCAATGACATCCACTCCAATGAAGGATGTGATCGAGTGAAGGTTGTTAGGGGAAACGACAGGAGATGAAGAACGTCGATGAACACCTTCGAACATGGAGAGTTCTTCCTCTTCTTGAATGCCTTCCATCAAACTTGAGGTATGGGGTTTAAATTGTTCATGTGAATAAAGGATTCCCTCTTTCCATTCTTGAATTAATATAAAGAACTCAGATCGACCAAAAAACATGTTGATCTGAGATTAATTAATTTTTTCTGGAGGACGTTGCATGGTTTTCATTAGGGGGTTTTTAATGATTATTATACTTCATCCCATGTTATAACGCTAATGCGGAGGGTATGGGCCAATCCAAAGAAATCATGAACCCTCAGTAGCTCTTAGTTTTTATACATTATTCATGGGTGAACCTTAAACTAGATGGAAAGGAGAAACCCGGGGCCACACAGTAAAGGCAGCATCCTAGGAGACCCATAGGCACAAACGGGAACAAAATTGGACCACTGGAGGCTCACCGGTGGCCCGCAGATGCACCATCGGTGAATAAATGCAGCGGTCAGCCAAGCCAGACGCATGGGAATTACGAATCCCACATGTGTTGTGGAGTCTTGATCTGTAGACAATCATGACATGGTGGTTGAAGACACATTGTGCTAGTGCAGCGTGGGGGAGGGGAGCAGCCCATTTGGGCCGCCGGTTAGAGCGGAAGGGCCAGCTCCAGCCAGTCGTTTCGAAAGAACATGCATCGCCTCGGTGGCACCACCATTTAGAAGGACCAGATGGAACTCATGCTAGGTTTCTAGGTGCACCGGACCCATCGGACAAGCCGGACCTACCAGTCAGTCCGGGCTCGTGAGCCGGGCCGGACCCATGGTCCCAACGGGCCAGCCGAGCCGAACCCCTACCAGACTCAACTGACCCCTTTTCATTAAAACATGAGTATCTTATAAACTGGATGTCCATTTGACAAACCTTCTTTGATGCTAGAACCCATAAGAAGAAGCAGTACTTTTGAGATACTCCATGCAGTTTTGAATAAAGATGGAGTTTGTCTGGGTTGTATCATACTCGAATCCATCTAGGCCCTCATCACTAAAATACCTATGACTTACAAATCATCCATTCAGTTGATGTGCCATCTATTGCATTAGAATCCTTGTGACATGGTAGTTCATCGGGTTACATTCTAGTGGGGCTTCGTGCTAGTTAAAATATGGTGGATTGTCTGAGGAGCAGATCCTCCCAAAACCAAGCGTGCTTTGTCCGTGAACCCAGTGGTTGGATAAGATGTGAAGAATGAATAGATATCATGTGTGTATTATCACCGAGCGATCCTGTGTGAATCTTTCCCAAGAAATCCTGTGTAGATCAACACCGAGCGATCCTATGCGGATTAGAACCTAGTGACCCTGTGTGGATCAACACCAAGCGATCCTATGTGGATCAGCATCGAGTGATCCTATGTGGATTAGCACTGAGCGATCCAGTTTGGGTCAACAGCAGAGCCTCATGACAGAATAAGATGATCTAGTTTTATGACTAATCATATGTGCTTCTGAACTTAAGTTAAACCTAGTGTGAGATTCTTTTTTATTTGTGATTTTTTATTTATATCATGCTTTGTGGTTTTTCCTATGTGGAATTCTGAGATACCTTCAGGGGTCTCGGGGTCCCTACATGTTATTATATACTCACCCTAGCACAGGCTTCGCCCGCACCTTGTTGGGTCTTGGGTAGACGATGAGAAACTTTGACTGAGTCTCTAGGATCCATGACATGACATTGTACGGTAGTGACCATTTGACGTACAGAGCCACAATGACGAGTTGTACCTACCCTTCAGGATGGATCGTTGGTGGATGACCTCAGGAGATATTTCCCTTTTTTGTATTTCTATTTCAGTTGGGCTTGTATTCTGGCCCCTTTACTTCAGTATTTACATTTACACTATGTATTCAGTTTTAGGTTTGGTTGACACATTTTTCTTTCATTGTATTTTACATGTGCGCAATGTACCATTTCTTTGTGTGAATATGATTTTAGGAAATACCTTCCCAATTTAAGGAAATTCCTTTCTGGTGCTTGTCTCCAACCCTTGGCCTATGAATGGCAGGCTTAGGGTAGTCACGGCATGGGCCCTTGGGGGGGGGGTGACAGGTCATGAAAAAGTTGTATCAAAGGGGGTTATTTCTACCAGAATAACTAATAGTCTATGTTTTCAATGGAGAAATAGTGTTAAGTTTCTTGATTTTGGATTCAGTTATAGGGAGTCCATTTTTGGGTGTGCAGCTGACGTATCTATACACAAGGATCCTGAATTCTGTTTTCTGATTTTGTAGACGAAAACACTGATTGCATGTGTTTTTGAAATGTTTTTATTTTCATATCTTTTAAGTCAGATCGCCAGGTATAAATTATGTACTATGGATCATCTTGATTCTATTTCAATATTCCTCTATGCTGAGAGCCATATAGGATTCCAATATGAGACCCTAAAGATGGTCCACAGTGTGATGAGGTTTCAGTACAAGGACTATTGCCCAAGATGGTACGTTCAGGCCATGTCCCAGTGATACCACATACCATTGGTCAGTAGTTACCATAGGTGCCACCAGTAGAGGACACATATTAGCTCAGTTCCTTGTATGAGTTTCAGTGATAGATACCTCTCAGGTTCCGAGGTGTGTCCGAATCACAGGCTGCTAAGGACTAGCTTGAGGTGGTGACCGAGATTCCATCTATCTTTGGAACCATTAGTTCAGATGGTTTTCCTGGAAGTTATCATTTTATGTGGTATAGTAGGGTGATGGAAGGGTTAAGATTACGCATATTATACGATGAGGTGACTTTTTTTGTTGAAAGAGCTTGAGGACCACCCTCAAAGAAGGGGTTATCTTTCCATGAAAAGTTAAGGGGGTTTGTGTTCACAAGAGCTTGTACATTTTTGACATGAAAACATGTCATTAATGGAGTATTCATCGAGGTGTACCATCCATTATAGGTACTCTATGAATATGATATGACTAGTTCTTCTTGGCTCAGGCCTCTGAGAAAAACGTGTTTAGGGACATCCGAGCCAACACTATTATTATAAGCATTCCTACCTATATTAGGGTGATAGAGAGAACCTTTGTGGTTGGAAATACTTTGGATAAGTAGATGAAGACAATGAATGCCAGTAGTGGGAAAATAGGAAACAGACGTCAGTATTAGAGACTTAGACATGTAAAATGTTTCGAGAGGAGGAAGTGATAGGGATAGATGAATCTACAGGAAACAAACTTAGAAGGGGAGCTAGGAGAGTAGTAGGAGGTGCTGTAAATTCGACATGTTGTAACCACAACCACAATGTGGTCCCCACTAGTCTTAAATAGCTGAAGGACAAGAAAAGGGAGTAGCTACATGGGGTCAAGGAGTGGGACCCAAGGAATCCATGAATGATTCGATGTATGGTTTGTGCCTATTACTATCTACCATAAGAAATAGACATAGGTACTAATCATGCTTTCTTATCAAAAATCTTGTTCAAGACCTAGAGTTTCCAGTTAAACCGATGACTTGACCATTATGTTTGGAGATAACTATGAGAGGAGACTTGATAATAACACTTATGACGATGGTGTGATCTGGCCCTTGAGGAGAGAGTTTTGTTTGGAACCTATTGGTGGTAGTGTCGAGGCCTTACGATGCTAGTTTGGGAATGGACTATTCATCCACAGTTCATGCTCAGATTGACTGTTTGAGGAAAAATGATTACGGTATATCTACAACATTGGAATTAATTTTTTTTGGTTGGGGAAAAAGAAAACCTAGGTAGAATATAAATAAATCATGCATAAGAGGGTGCAGCCGATCACTCATTAGTTGGCCAACCTTTCCCCCATGGTAGTATGAGTTTTTAGTTTTTAGTTCCCAAGAGTTGTGGCAGTGTGTGAGAACAACCTTTATAAAGATGTTTCTAGGATTACCTCCCTTTTGGGAGAGGGACTTCTGTATTGTCTTGTACATAAGGATTACAAAAATATCTACCACTATATATCGGATGGATCCCATGAAGCTCTGGGAGCTGAGAGTATAGTTGGGAGACTTGCAGAGAAAGGTCTTAGTAAGACCCAATGTTTGAGGTTGTGTGTGTATTACAGACGATTTAACCAAGTGAACATGGAGAATGAGTACCCCATACCAGAGGGTTGATGGAACACAAATTATTTAAAATGGGTAGCCTTTTTCAAGGATGGAAAGGTTCCCATAGGCTTTTTAGTAGTTTAGAAAATGACGATGGTAAGAGTTCCACTAGGATTATGACTTCGAGATTGTATATACTCTTGGGAAGGGGGACCTAGTAGAAGACATGCTCATTAGGAGATCTGGTCTTCAGTCGCTGAGTGATGCAATAGAGAAGCTATCCACTTTGTAGATATACTTCGTGGATAGTGATGTAGTATCACACCTCCAATATATGACTGTCACTCCCCAACACATTCATCGATTTCCAGAGGCAAAGCTTGGGGATGTGGACTGAGAGACCCGACATGCTCAGATATCCTCAGGATAGGCTTCTGAAGGATTTTTTTGAAGGTGGGGAGCACATAATTTTCATCAGAGGACGCACCATGGTATCCGTGTCACTAAGAGTGGAGGTATTGGGGGAGTTCCACACATCCCATTTGGCAGTACATTCAGGTGTTGAAAAGATAAACCAGGACCTCCAGCGTCAGTACTGGTGGCCATGGATGAAGAAAGCTGTGGCATAGTTTGTATAATGATGCCTCACTTTTCAAAAAGTGAAAGTTGGGCATTAGGTTCCATCACGCTTGAGTACAACTTTTTAGCCCCAAACTGATTGTTAGACAGAGCGGACAATACAGACTATGGAGTACATGCTTCATTCTTGTGTCCTAGATTTTTATCCTAGTTTGTAGGTTCACCTACCCCTAGTGGAGTTCACATACAACAATAGTTATCAACCCACCATCAGCATGACACCATTTGAGGCCTTGTACGAGCGACCGTGTAGATCACCTCTATGCTGGATAGACCCAGAGGTGTCAGCACTTATGGGTCTAGAATTGGTACAATATACCATTAAGATGGTGCGGATCATCCAAGAGAGGAAGAAGACTACAAAGAGAAGGTAGAAGTATTATGCCAATAGAAGACACACAATCTTAGAGTTCGAGGAAGGAGATGAAATCTTCATACAGGTCTCACATCAATGACGATTACCGATATTCGGCAGAGGCGACAAGCTATCTCTGAGGTTCATTGAACCTTTTCGGTTTCTTAGTAGAGTTGGTAGGGTAGAGTACCACCTATCTCTTCACCCACATATCTACTATGTGCATAATTTTTTTCCACATGTCACAGCTAAGGAGATGTGTGCAAGATCTATCGCACCTTATCGACTAGGTAAAGTTGGACATTGATGTTGGGGTGACTTTTACGGAGTTCCTGGCTGTGATAGAGGATCGATAGGAGCGAGTCCTTCATGGATGGTTGATCCCTCTAGTATGAGTTCAGTGGCAGTAAGGGACCCTCTAGGAGAGAACATGAGAGCTTGAGGCTTAGATTCACGCTCAGTACCCGCATTTGTTTGATTTGACTTTGTTTTGGATTTTGGGTACGTAAAGCACTAAGTTGGGGAGAATGTGATGTCCCAAAATTGATGTATTTTTCTTAATTATATAGAATTATTACGAGATGGCAAAAATTTAAGGAACATGACTTCAAGGCCCGAAGTTCCAGGAATGATCCATTGAAAAAAATTTAAGCATTAAACAGTGTGCATGAGCAGTTTTTTATGAAAAAGTGGAATAAATCATAAACAGGTGCCCAAATTAGAAATATTAGGGCACTATTTCATTCAGGAGGGCGAGTTTACTGTAAGCGGGACTTAAGCTTAGTCATCACATGCCTCCATTGAGAAAACCCAAAAATGACTTAGTCGTAAATAAAATAATTTAATAAAATAATTTTTTTTTCAAAATCATATAATTCATGAATAGTGATATGGATTTAAAATCCAAGAGCACCTTTGAACTCATGAGGGTATGTATTCTTTAGGAAGATCCTAAACTTGGCCGATGTGGCCCAACAGTGGATGTTAGTTTTTGGCTATAAATAAAATAATTGAGTAGCAATTATTTTATTGTTAAATTCATTAACTCCTAAATGGTAACTCTGATAGAAAATCTGACAGTACCATTGATCAATTTATGGAATGATACCCTTATGCAGAGCATAACCTTGACTGGCACGGGTCTAGGGTGACTATTAATAATGTTTTTGAACTTTTTTTATGGTACATTTAGTAAACGTGCAAGCGACATTTTATATCTTTTGAACCAGTGATCGAATTAAAAATATGGGGGCCCCATTGAATTTGTAGCACCAAGATACACTTAAGAGAAGCTTAAATTTGACCGGAGAGGGATAGACAAAAAAGAAAATTTTGTGGATTTTAAAAAAGAAAATAACTAAAGGTTATTTTATTTTTCTTTTTTAACCGTTTGAAGAACATTAGTGGGACCGCAATGCAACATCAAACCATTTGATGTCTTGACTCTTATGTTTTGTAACCGCACCATTGGGAGAAATAATTGGTTGTATAACCACACCATTGAGAGAGTTATGAGTTTCATTAGTTAAACTCATTAATGAACCTAAATAATTGTGTGATGAGTTAATCTCCACCTTCCCCTCTATTTAATCTGAGCATGGGCTTGAGTTTTGGGAGAGCTATGAGAGGAAGTTCTGAAAAAGCACCAAAGACTTTCTGCTCTGACAAAGAACATGATCGAGTGACGGTCGTAGGGGGAAATGACTGTTGAAGCGAAATTCTGATGAAAACCTTCGGATGAGGACACTCCTTCCTCATCCACAATTCCTTAGAACAAACTCATGGTAAAAGGTTTAAATTTTTCTTGAAATTAAATGATTCCCTCTTTCCATTCCTGAATTAATATGAAGAACACGAATCAACCAACAAACAGGTTGATCAGCGATTCATTCATTTTTTCCACAGGTTGATGAAAAGTTTTCATAAGGGGGTTTTAAATGATTATTATAGTTAATTCCATGTTATAACACTAACGCAGAGGTCACGATTAAATCAAAACAAGGCTTAGAACCTCCATTGCTCTCTGACTTCATGAGTTCTTCAGGGGTGAATGTTCAACTTGACAGCAAGGTTAAAACAGGGGCTACGTAGTGAAGTCTGCATCCCAAGAGACCCATAGGCAAATAAAATATCAAAATTGGACCACTGGAGCCAAATTGGTGGCCCACAACAGCACTGTCGATGGTGGTGGTACAGATAACCAGCGGAAATGGCCGACTGATCCAACCACATGGGAATGGAGGCACCTACAGGCGTCGCGACAACTCGAGTTGCGGCCAATCGGGATGCAATGGTGGGAGACACACCATGCCAACACCGTGTGGGGGAGGTGAGCAGCTTTCTCGGCTAGAGTGGAAGGTATGTTTCCATCCAGCCATTTTATAATAAAAGGTGGTACCTCACTGGGGCCACCATCGAGAATAACCGGCCCATATGTGAGCCGAGTTTCCAGGTGGTCCAGACCCACCAGTCAAGCCGAACCTGCCAGCCCAGACGGATACCTACATGACCCACCTTCTAGGTCGGACCCACCATCTAGGCTAGATCCATGAGCCAAGCCAGACCCACGGGCCCAACGGGCCGGCCGGGCCGAACCCCTACCGGACCCGACCGATCCCTTTTTAGTAAAACATGATTATATTCTAAATCAGATGTATGTTTGAAGAACTGTCTATGAAGATAGAACACATAGGACATTAAGGTCCTTTTGAGATACTCCATGTGAGTTTTTGAGAAAGTTGGTGTTTGGAAGGGTTGGGTAGTACCTAAATCTGACTGGGCCTTAGAGACTAAAATACCTATAACTTACAAACCGATTGTCTAGTTGATGCACCGTCTATTACGTTGGAACCCATATGAAATGGCGGTTCGTCAGGTTACTTCTTTGTGGGAATTCATGTTGGTAGAAATACAACTGATGGAGTGAGGAGCAGATTCTCCTGGAATCAAGCGTGCATTGTGTGAGAACTTGGTGGCTGGCTGAGAAGTCAATAATTAATAGCGATCGTGTGTGGATTAGAATCAAGTGATCCTATGTGGATTAGCAATGAGAGATCCTGTGTGGATCAGCACTGAGAGATACCGTGTGGTTCAAAACCAATCAATCCCATTTGGATCAACACCGAGCGATCCTATGTTGTTATGAACTTAACAATCCGGGGTGGAGAAGCACCATGAAATCCTATGTGTATCAGCACTGAGCGATCCTGCATGGATCCGCACGGAGCGATGCTATGTGGATCAGCACCGAGAAATCCTGTGTGGATGGGCACCAAGCGATCTTGTGGGGGTCATCATCATAGCCTCATGACAGAATAAGAAAATATAGCATTATGTATAAACATATATACTTTTGTACTTATGTAAAACTAGGTTTGATCTATCTTTTTATTTGTGATTTTTGATTTAGATCATGCTTTGTGGTTTTTTACTTTGTGGAACTCTGAGAGACCATCGGGGGTCTTGGGGTCCCTACTAGGTATTTCTATACTCACACCTACATAGGCTTCACCCACACCTTATTGTGTATTGTGTAGATGACGGGAAGCTTTAACTGAGTCTCTTGAAGCCAGGACCCGACTCTGTACAGAGGTGACCGATTGACATGGAGAGTCGCAGTGACGAGCTATACGTATCCTTCAGGTAGGATCCTTGGAGGAAGATATCAGGAGATATTTTTTCTATTTTCTATATTTCTATTTCAGGTGGGCTTGTATTTTTCCCCCTTAACTTCAGTTCATACCTTTACACTCTATAGTAGTTTTTAGATGTGGTTGCAGCTTTCTTCTTCCATTATGTTTTACCTGTGTGCAGTGTACCTTGTTTGCATGTATATAGGTTTTGAGGAAATGCCTTCCTATTTTAGTTAAATGCCTTTATGGTGCTAGTCACTAACCCCTTCCCTATAGAAGGTGGGATTGGGGATGTCACGGGATGGGCCCCGAGGAGGGGGGGGGGGGGGTCAAAACATGTTTTTTGTCAATATTTTATTAGATAATGTTCTTAAAATCTACTATTATTTTTTTAGAAATGATAATAAAAATACATCAATCATATCATTGTGATATATACATGATAAAGATAACCTTATCCAAAATTTTTCCCCTATAATAGAAAAGACACTTATGTGTTACCCTAAGCCATGAAAGAGAATTTTATATTCTAGAAGAACCAATTTCTGATGCACCAAGTAATGAGACTAGTGAGGAGGAGTTATGAATCTATGAGAAACATTTGAAAAATTTCATATATGTTTATTGTTTCATACTATCATCCTTGAAAAATTATTTTCTTATGAAGCATGAGGGAATGGATGCATATATTATGATTTGACACAATTTTCTATCTCTATCAGGTGATGGTGACATAAGAGACATATGAGATCTCTAATGCCCTATTCAAAACTATGTTTAGAGATTCAGTATCATCCAGGACACATGATTTTGTGATTATTTTATACGTTTAACACTTATACATCATAGGGATTAAATTTTTAGATGATTTTCACATAGATATCATACTTTCAATACAACCTTAGTCCTTCTCCAATTTTATTTTTAATTATATAATGTTAAATAATGCGCAATGTATCTTAGAACATACTATTTTGATTCTCCATGTGGATAACGACATGGCGTTTGAGAAACCTACATTCCATACAGTGAATAAAAAAATATAATAAGGATAAGTGTTAAAACACTCATAAAATGTATAATTTTCCCAAGCATCATCATTTCAAGAAGAGAATGTTCAAGAGGAAGGGCATGGAAAAAGATAGAAGTATGTTTCCATGTTGAATTAAAGGTTAATAGAAGTATAAATTCACCATTAAGAAAGGTTAAGTTAAATTTTTATTCGTTATTGAGTGTAATCATTAAATATATACACATTGGGTATTATATAAGGATTTTGGTTGATAAATCATTATCTAAATACAAGAACCAAGTTGAATTTGAATATTTTATTGAGTAGAGGTTGATTTTTGAGATTCAAATGGCATGGGGTTATATTCCTTATCCATTGGTGAAACCCAAATTTGATTTCCATCATGTTAAATGAACAATATTTTCCAAAATCATCCATTTTTTTCAATTTCAATTATTTAAATGGACCTAATATTGATTCTTAAAGAATTCAAGGTGGTTTCTAGTGAATTTGAGGCTCGTTCGAAGACTATATCCACAAAATTAGATGAAAATACTAGGAAACATAGTTAGAAGAAACCATGCATCCCAGCCTCCATGGTTTCCCTAAAACGTACATTTGTAGAATTTGGTCACCTATAGGATGCTTGATTTTTTTGACAACTGGTGACCTAATGTTCATGGCCATATGAGGAACTGTAGGTTTTTAACATGAGGTTTTGCACATTTTTCTCACAATTTGGGAAACCATTCACCTTAACTATGCATGGTGTATCCTTAATAAATGGTGTGATAATGGTTTGTGCACAGTTTGGGGAAAATTTCTTGCCAAACCATGTGACCCATTTTTTATGGGTGAAAAAACTCTTTTTTCTCCATTTAAACATTGAATCTAATGTATCTATTTTTAGTTTCCCTCTTCTAGTGTGAAACCCTTATTACTCTCATTGATCTCAAATATCCTCAACTAGTTATTAAGAAATATCCCACATTCAGAGTCCTATTCATGATCTATTTAAATCATTGCATCCTTCTCAGAAATCACATATAGTCTCTTACCTCATATCTATGTTTCTTTCTGAATACATTTCTCTATTTAGGTGCAATCCCATTTCCCTATTTTCATAGAATTTGACCATTTCTTAGATATCTTCAAACATAAATCAAATCATACGCTGATATTGAGAAATGAGTCTTTTATGGCCTTGAGGCAGGTGGTATCAACATTTTCCCCATGAGTTTTGGTGGATTATAGTTATTCTATTATGTCACATTCCAAAATTTGTTGGGCATGTCCTTTTGGACGAGTTCATCATATAAATTTTAAGATTTCACCTTAATACATGATTATTGATCCTTGTTTAATAGATTAGTGGTTATGTGCCTATTTTGTGGACACCCCTTGGGTGGTCCATGTGAAATTTCCCGATGTCACTAATTGAATAATATTACTAGGATCATTATTTTTCTTTTGGATTAATTTTTAAATTTAATTTTCCTTATTAATTGAATACTTAAATTGAACTAAGGGTACTTCCTCAGTGTTTGGACCTAGTACAATGGGAATTTCCCATGAATTTATTCACCCTTTTACCATGTAATGACTTATATGACTTTGAAACTTATAAATTTTAATTTCATTGCTAAATGGATTAAATGGTCTCAATTATAGAGGAGGACCTATAAATTATGGTTTCCATTACTTAAATGAAATAAAATGTTTTAAAAAAATGGATCGAATGGAATTATTTATTCATGATTTAATTTTTCCATTGAAAAATTAAATAGACTCATTGGAATGATATGTCATGGGTGGTAACACCACACATTTCGTTATGATTATATAAATTCTCATTCATGATGGTAAGGAATTTTATGTAATGGAACTTCGATAATGAGATGAATGATAGGTATTTACATCATGTATTAAATTATAAACATAAATAAGCTTTGATATATACTTTGATTTGATGGTAATGGTTCTATTGAGATAGATAGTATCACGGTCCCATACATTGGGTGAATATAATGATGTATCATAACACTGATACTATTTGGATAGTGGGATTTACATTCCACATCCCATATTAAAGTGATGAAACGATAAACATGCACATTATCGAGTGATCAGAATGACATCTCCAACTCCATATGATATGTAGGTCATGTATCATGTTACATGAACTTATAGGCTCGTTAGACTAGTTATGGATGACTGAGTCACACCTTGGTCTAGCCAAAACTAGTATTCCGGCTATATGGTCCCTTAAGTCTGCACCTACAAGGTTCATATTGGAATATTCAATATATAAATATTATATATATATACATGAAAATAATATATATATACATATGGTACATGATCAATCATTCCTTCTGAACATGAGTTGAAGCCGGTACACTAGACGTGTCTCCTATGGGAACCATAGCGGCCTGATTATCTATTTTATAATTATTTTCTTATATTTTTTAGACATGCTAACTGATTTGTTATGAGAACTACATGGATTACAATTAGACACCATTAGTGGTTTACTACTGATATTTTTGTCTCACACACTACTCAGGTGTCCTTTTGTACAGGAGATGTTTTTATTCCTATAGGTACTGACATGGGTAATCACCCTACTACTGGTCTGTTATATTCTTAGCTAAGATGGATCATAGGGGAAGAGGACCAAGAATATTTTTGATATTATTGTAGATAATTTTTTTTAGTTTTGGATAACATGCTTGTTCCTGCCTTCCACTTTTCCCCTTTTTGTATTTCAGTATTCCATACATTCTTATATATGACACTTTTTATTGGATTTTATTATTATTCTATAGTTCAATTACTCATTTTAATATAGTTTTACTTATTATGACTATTTATATATCCTTCAATTTTTGTATGTTGTGATTGTATCTGCTGTTCCACTCTCGTAAGAGGGTATAGTCTCTCCACCATACCCCCTTCACACCCTCTTTGGTAGTCAGTAGCCTCTGACATATGTAGATCATTCTTGAGGCAATGTGACCTACTAGATTGGGAACATGGTAAGTGGATCCCATGTTGGGATGTTACAAAGTTGTATAACATTATAATTTTCATTTTTCTTACAATTTGGGTATTAGAGAGGAGACTAAGAGTAAAAGGGTTTTGGGATTGACCGTATGTCTGAACGCATCTAACACATGTACAGGGGAAATCCAAATTTACCTAGGTTGAGAAATTGATGTTATTGGTTATGCCACTGGTGGTTGATATGATTTCACAATTTGGTTTTGTACATATGTATTGGTTTTATTTGTATTTTTATTATTGAAATGATGATTTCGTTACATAGTCCAGATGAAAAAGGACTTTCCATTAGTACCTGAATCATCGTAGTCGTAATTGGACTAATATGTAATGCATTTTTCCATGTTACTTCTACTTTTAGTGTGCATTTTCCTATTTCTTATTATGAGTTAGATTAATATGTATTGAATGTTTTTGAAACTTATTGCAGGTGTTGGAACAATTAAGTGATACTTAATTTGCCTACCATAAAGTAATATTGTTTTCCAATGTAAGTTAAAGTAGAATCCTTAAGCAGTTAATTACGACATATTTTTCCATACACCATCGGTCACATGGGTAAGAAAATGTTATGGTGTGGGTTAAGATGATGCATTTTTTGTTTCATAAGGATTATGGGCCCTCAGGAACCGAAAATGTTAATAAATAAAATTCATCCATTCAAAGTGGTTTAATTATTTGAACAAGAACATATTTAAAATGAATATGAATTTTTATATGAAATTTGTGATCCTATACATGTGAAATTGAGAATTGGCCCAAAATCAGCATTAATAGTGGGTAGTGAGGGATATCTTGCTTTCTTATGGCCTGTTATAGTCTCTTCCAAATGCTTAGACCTAGATTTTGAAGTAGGCATAGAGGAATGATCATTTCTATAGGAAGGATCTATTCATTTCCATGTTTTCATCTATAATCTTATCACTTGTTAAATATATTCTTAGACGTGCATTTGGTATTGTAGTATCGTACCACCACAATTTCATTCAATTGAATTATCTTAACGAGTTGAAAACTATGGAGATGTGTTATATGATGATTTCCAGATGATCTTAGACAAAAATTTGTTTCCCCAGACTCTAAGGGCTGATAGACCTAGATAATTCATAAACCTACAGCATGGGAGCATATCAGTTATGGAATACTCTCTTAGTTTCATTGATCTATAGTAATTCAATTTTAATCTTATGGGTGATGACCATATAAATGCCAAGAAATTCTTGGATGGGATTGTATATTTCATATGATCATAGGTCAGTGAGTACACATTGATGACCATATCATTTATTGTAAACCATTACATTATTATAGATTGAAACTTGAGGGAAGCTAATGGCGTGAGTCCATGAGGTTCAACATGTAAATCTATTAGTACATCTTCTTCTAGGAGAAAGAGATGTTTTGAGGTTTCTCATGGAGTTAGTAGTGTACAAGATCCTAATGATGATAGTTTCCTAATATTTCCTCATTGAGGGAAGCCAGAGAATAAAAAACCTCAGTGATTATGGGATCTTATTGAATGCGGAGGTTGCAGAAGGATGACGAATATCCAGTGCTTCTATAGAACATTCCCATCAGTGCATAGTGAATAAGGATCTACTCCTACTCCATGATTAAGAGAAGGGATAGTTGTATCACTATATGAAGGTATATGTAATACCACCAGATTCTCAGGTTGATGTTGAGACAGTTAGACATTTTATTCTCTCTAACAAAAGAGAGAGTTTACTTAGGGCAGTCAGGAAGTGAATCATTGCAATGGTACATGCCATTTATATGCAGTCCAACCACTGATAGAAGAGTATAGAACCGGACATTCTAATTATCAAGCTACTATTCTAGTTTCTATCACTTTATTGTTTTTACTATTTGATATAGGTGTGTGTCACTCATTTTTATATAAGACTATAATGGGAATTCAAGGCCTAGAGATCAAACACTTCCATGGATTTATGACTCCTAATACCCAATTATTTATCCGATCAAAGGGTGTTATCAATTTTAATGTCCTTACCTTAAGATAAGAGGCTACCTATTTGTTTAGATTCTTTTCATCCTTGACCTAACGTGCTTTGATGTAATCATTTAGATGGATTGGTTATTTCCCTATTGACTCCACATATTTTCTTTTATCGGAGTGAAACATTTAAATCACTATAGGGTATTAGGAACTTGAATATTAGAGTGTGGTATGTTAGTATGACTAGATATGGCCATGATTAGTAGAGGATATGTAGTGTTACAACTCAGATCGATAGTCTTTTCCTAGATGAACATGGGTTATGACCCTCTATCTTTTCTCTTGTAGTGGACTATTCCATGGAAATCATTCCGGATGAATTATCAAGTCTACCTACAGTTTAAGAGGTAGTGTTCAGCATTTAGCTATTCTAAGTGTAACAATAGTGACAATTCCTTTTAATAGGAAGGAAACTAAGGAGCTTCTTGAGCTCAAGAAACAGTTTGATGATCTAGGGGATAAAGGATTCACACACCCAAACACCTCTTCTTGGGGTTCACCAGTCCTTTTTTCCAAGAGGGTAGATGATATAATTTGACTCTGTATGGATTAATTCTATTTGAACTAGATCATAATAAATAATTTTTATCCACTACCTCTAATAGATGACATTTTTGATCATCTCTGAGGAGAGAAGGTGTTTTCTAAGATAGATCTACGGTCTGGATATCACCATATGCATGTTAGAAAATTTTACATACCTCACACAATGTTTCAGATCATGTATAATCTATCGAAGTACCTAGTCATGCTGTTTGGAATCAAGAAAACTCCTACAACCATTATAGATCGTATTATTTAGGGTTTTCACCCATATGTGGATTAATTCATGGTAATATTCATTGATGATATCTTGGTGTATTCATGCTCTAGAAATGACCATGCCAAACATCTTGAGTTCTTGTTTAATACATTGAGAGAGTATCATCCATATGCTATTCCCATTAAATTCTATATTTGGATCAATAAATTCCACTTATCTTGTCACATTATCTCATAGTCTAGAGTTTTAGTCAACCCAAATAGAGTGAGGGATACAGTTTTCTAGTAGCATCAAAAGAATGCATTGTACATTTAGTGTTTCTTATGGATAGTTGGATATTATAGATATATCATCTAGGATTTCACATGTATTAAGGAACCACTTACGGGCTTAACAAAGAAAGATGTGAAATTCTTATGGTCTGAATATAGTAAAGTAGCCTTTCAGGTGTTTATGGATCATTTTATTTCATCATGGATACTTATTCAATCATAACAAGTTAGGTGTTAAGCTATATATTGTATTTCATCAGGTATTGGGATTGGATCTATTCAGATAAAGGATGAGTGAGTCATTTTATACAGGTCTTTTTAATTAAGGCCTCATGAGATGAATTACCCAATACATGGCCTCGATCTACTTGTGACTATTCATGCACTACTCCATTGGATACAATATCCACATAGAGAGAATTTTGTGTCGTTCAGTGATCACATATGCCTCATGTACATATTCATGTAGTGTGATCTCAATATCAAGAAGTGCATGTGGGTTGAGTACCTATAGTAATTTGATTTCAAGAATTATTACATGCTTGGTAAGGAAAACATATTGGTTGATGTTATGAGATGAAGGACATAGACATAGGAATTTAAGAATCCATTGGTTAAATCTAGATCATGGACTTGTTATCATAGATTCACACTAAGGTTCCAGAATAACATGTCCAGACTATCCTCTTGGACTTAGCAGTGAAAACTAATCTTCTAGAACAAGTACGAATGTGAAAACTATCTAATACAAAAGGCCTTGTCCAAAGGGAATGTGTCTCAAATGGAGAGACATATTCAGGTTAGACTATTGAGTGGGATGAAACCCTATAATTCAATGGGGGAGTACAGATAATAGAATACGTCAGATATGAGTAAATGTGACAATACCATTATTCAACATGGTAGGTTCACCATAGTGTCTCCAAAATGGATTGATATCTATAGTTCCAATATTTGTGGCCTAGTATGATTCAAAAGATTTCAAATTTCATCACTCTTTGTTCTATTTGTAAAAAGGTTATGGTGTAAGATATGCATCTAGTAGGGATTTTACTGATGTTTTCTATTCTAAGGTGTAAATGAAATGATGTTTCTATGGAATTATTTAATGGGTTACACAGATCCCCATGGGGAAACGATGTAGTGTGGGTTTTTTTTGATTCCTTGGTGAAGGTATCAAACTTCTTACTAATGTGATATATCTTCATGTTAGACGAGATATGATTATTGTCAATAACAGAGTTTGTATATATTCATTGACCTCCTTGTTCTATATTTTTTTATAGAGATGATCATTTTAAATCATAGTTATGTTAGGTGTTGTATAAGGGATTTGGTACACATGTACATTGAGAAAAACCTATCACCCATAGATGGATGGAGAGATAGATCATACTATTCTTGTGCTAAAGGACATGCTCTATGCATGGGTCCTAGACATTCAAAGATCTTAGTAGGAACACATTCCCCTTTTCTAATTCTCTTATAATAATAGTATTTTGTATACTATCGAAATGAATCCTTAGTAATCCTTATATGGTAGGCCTTTCCATTCACCAATGTGCTATCTAGTGGTGGGGGAGGAAGTTATGTTTGGACCATGTCTCATGCAAGAGACTACAAAGAGTGTCTAATTGATCAAAAAGTACATGTTAACAACTCAGTCTAGATAATAATCATATGACAAAATAGGATGGAGACCTCTTGAGTTCTTGTTTAGTGACTAGGTTCTATTACAAGTCTAACCTGTGTTGGGCCATAGACGTATTTAGTGGTAGGAAAATCACACTCATGGGTTATTTGGACCCTTTGAGGTTGTGAAGTTGATCAAACCAGTGGCTTATGAGTTGTCACTTCATCAAATATACTAGTTAGTGCATGATGTATTACATTTATATCTGCTTCACTGATACTATCCAGACCCGATACATGTCTTTTATCCCGATGAGTTCAAATTGGATGTAGATTCTTCTTTCGTGGAGTATACCATCATTATATTGGATTTGAGCATGAAGAGACCTGACATTAGGCCATTTCCATTGGTATGGGTGCTATGGAAGAATGTCAAAGTACAAAGTGATACCTGGGAATGGGAAGTTAATATAAGATATTTTTGGCTAGAACTCTCCAATAAAGATTCCAATTTTCCATTAGAAGGCCCACTTGGGGAAATGTTTCAATAAGGAGGGGTTTTGTAATGACACATCTTTTCATTAAGGCATATCTAGTTTATTTTAAAATTTAAATTTCTAAGAGTCCCAAATATTGATACCTAATCAAGTAAAGGTGGTTTGGGGTAAATTTGAGGATCATTCAGAGAATATACCCCTCCAATGGAATCAAATGACTAGGACACACAGTTAGTGGAAACAGTACCATCTAGATCACATTTTTTTACCTAAACTATTTAGTTACAAATAGTGGGAACCTATAGGCCACACAAGTTTTATGAAACTATTTGACCCAGTGTGCATGGTTGTTTGAATAATATTAGTTTTTAAACCATGGGTTGTCGCATTTTTTCTCATGGTTTGGGAAACTGGTCACCTTAAAAGTGAGTGGTGTATCCTTAAGAAATGTCTTGAGCATGGTTTACACATGGCTTGGCCAAACCACTCATCAATACTGTGCTCCACCTTTTATGGTTAAAATTCCATTTTCTATTATTTAAGCCTTAAATATAATTTTTTTCTTTCCCAATTATAGAATGTGACACTTATTATCCCTCTCAATGAGCAACAAATATCATGAACTAGGCATTAAGATATCTACCACATTCAGTGTCCAATTCATGATTTTTCACTAGAATTGGATCTGTCTTAGTAATCTTTTTTATAATCTTACCTCATATATAAATTTATGTATGAATCCATTTCACTATTTATGTGTATTCTATTTTACCCTATTTTCTAGGAATTGGTTAATTATTATATCTCTTCTATGCTACTCCAAATAATATTTTGATATCGAGTGAGGAGTCAACAATTTCTTTGATGTAGGTAGTATTATCATTTTCCCCTTGAGTTTGGATGCTTCATTGTTATTCCGTTGTTCCACACACCATATTTTTTTGAGAAAAATATTTTTGTTTATTCTTTCATATCAATTTGATCCCTGCACCTTAATAAATTCTTATGGAATCATGTTTAGTTAATTAGTGGTTTTGTACATTTTTTTGGACACCCCTTGGGTGTACCAAGTGAAATTTCCCCTTTTGGATAATTGAGTAAAATTACTAGGACTCTTATTTATCTTTAGGATTAGATTTTAAATTGAATTTACCTTGTAATTTGAATGATTAAAAATCAACCAAGGGTACCTCTAGGTGATTTTCCCTCATATAATGGTACTTTCCCAAGTAGGATGTCTCCTTTTACCATGTCACCAATTATATGAATTTGAACCTTATAAATTGAGTTTTCATTTCTAAATAAATATTTTTTTATTATATAGGATGGCCTAAACATGATGGTTTCCCTTCCCTAAAGAAAATACAATGGTTTAAAGAAAATGGGTAGAATGGAATAAAAAATTCATGATGGGTAGTTTTCCTTTGAAAAATTAAATAGATTCATTGTAAGGATTTTTAATGGGAGTTAATACCACACATTTTGTTACAATTATATAAATTTTCATTGAGGATGGTAATGAATTGTATATAATATAACATATCTAATGAGATGAATTAGATATATTTTCTTCATGTACTATATTATTTTCATAAATAAAAACAGATATAAGAAGTTATTCAATGGTAAGGGTTCTATAGAGAATTGTGGTATCATGCTCCCTTACATTAGGTTTTGAGCATGATGTCTCACACTACTGACACTAGTTGGATGTTGGGATTTATGCACCACATCCTTTGTTAATGTGTTTAAATGATGGAACACTCACAATCACATGTGACAAGAATGATGTCTCCCACTAATTAGTAGATGTAGGGAATGTACCATTTTTCTTGAGATTATATGGTCATTAGGCTGGTTATGGATGTGTAAGTTATTCCTTATTATAGCTTGCACTGGTATTCCAGGTATATGGACACTTTTTTCTGCACATACGTGGATCATACAAGTGGATAAAATGTGTAACTATACTCTCTCTCTAAATATATATAAATATATTCTGCTACTATATATATGGTCCGTGACCAGACATTCCATCTAAACATCAGCTGATCCAGGTAGACCTGCCCGGTGTCCTATAGAAACCAGAGCTGGCTGGTTATCTATTTTGGCATTGTTTCCCTATTCGTTTTCTACCATTACACTATTTATAATTTATCATTGCATGGATTATGAGTATACATTATTAGTGGAGACCTACTGTGATTTTTATCTCACACCTAACTCGAGAAGCCAATGGTACATGAGAATATTATCTTCCAACATGTACTATCATATGAAATTTCCCAACTACTGTTATGTAATATTCTGCGCATATAAATTGAGTATAAGATAATTGGACGATGAATAGGCTCTACATTTTTGTATAGAATATTTTTTTCTTTTTTCATTTTTGTACACCATGAATTTACCTTCCTATCCATTGTCCCATTTTATTTATTTTATCATGCAATACATCCATGTATATGACCCTGGATAGTTAATTTTATTGTTATTTTTCTGTTCATTTATTCAGTTTTCCACTATTTTACTTATTATGAAGGTAAATATATGATTAACCTATTTTATGTTATGATTTTATCTATTGTGAAACTCTGATAAGAGGGTTTAGTCTCCCCGTCATATCACCTTCACACCCTCACTAATAGTAATCAACCTCGAGCATGCAATGAGGCATGCTTGAGGTCATGTGACCCATTGACTCGGGGCATGGGTTATGTGGACTCTAGGTATAAATATTACACAAATAATGATTTGTGTTTATATGGGTTGTTATTATGTGCCAAATATTCACAATAAAATAATTTCTGTATCATTACCATGTGCATATAGTTATATATTCCTGTTTGAAAAAAAATATGATTCTATTTAAAAAAACATACGTTATTGTACAGATAATTTAAATAATGGTAATTATTTGTTAAATTAAAATAACCAAGTATTATAATTAGATAATTAATCATGTTCACATTGCATATATAACACCCAACTATGGGATCACAATATTCATTTGGTAAACAAGGAGCATTTGACAAAGCTCTGTCAAGATGGTTATTTAGACTCAATGGGCTAAATCCACTTGAAATATTTCATTCATGTTTATAAGGAAAAATTAAAAAACCTCCATTTGATGGATATTCTAAATTGGAAATAGATCTTCTAGGATTGGTACACACACATGTGTGTGGACAATTTCTGAATGAATCTATAGGTGGGTATTCTTAATTCATAACTTTTATGGATGACTTGAGTAGGAATGGTTATGTCTTCATGATGAGGTATAATTTTTATCCGTTTGATAAATTAAATTAATTCCACAATGAAGCAAATATTCATATTCGAAAGAATGTTAATAATATTTGATTGGATCTAGGTGGTGAATATCTTAACTATAAGTTCATAAAATTTCTATGGGATTTTGGATTCTACCTCAATTCACTCCACCTTACACACCATCATGGAATATTTTTAGTGATGGGATGAAATATACCTTATTACGAATCGAAAGGTCAATGATGAGTCCTTTAGATCATCCATTATCCTTTTGGCTATACATATAAAAAACTATTTAGTACAAAAAAATGAGTACAATCTAAAGAGGAAACCTAAAATACCTTTTAGTTATAGAGTGGAAGAAAATGCTTCATCACATAAATATTTATGGGGTTGTATGGTGATTGTTAAGGCCTTCTCAGGAATTAAACTGGCACCCCATGGAATAAATTTTAACATTATGAGGTATCCTATGCATGTAAATGGATACTACCAGTACAACCCCTTGGACAAGGCATTGGTTGTCTCAAAAAAAGATTCCTTTCATAAGTGGGAGAACATGTTCAAAAATTATAGAGGGAGAAATATTTAATTTGATGAAGTTTATCCTCAAGATATAAAATTGTTGGTAGAGGACTAGATTTTAGAGATCCCCATGGAATAAGTAGTTCCTAAAACCCAAGTGCTATATAAGATCACTGTTTAGGTAAAACAGCCATGAAGATATGGTTTTATTGTCACTAAAAAAATTAAATCAATTTTTTTGAAAATGATAATCTTTTAGGCAAAAAATATTCAATAGAGGGCTCAAAATCATCAAGATTCTATGAATCTATGAACTGGGATGTGGATTCCATGTATCAGAAAAAATTATGGGATCTATTCAATGCCTGACATGATATAAATCCTATAGGGTTCCAATGGTTATTCAAGAAAAAAATAGATATGTATGGTAATGTAAATTTTTTTAAACCTAGGATAGTAGTTGAAGTGATTAAATGACATAAATAAATTGAAAATGATGAAAAAATTTCACCAATTTTCATGTTTAAATCCTTCATAATTATACTAGTTATATTAGTTTACCATGATTATGAATTTTTGATGATGGATTTCAAAACAAATTTTTAATGGGAAACTTCTAGAATATGTGAATATGAAACTACCAGAAGGGTCTGTGACACCTGGTGATTCCAAAAATATTTAAAAGTGTAGATATCAATATATAGATTCATGAAAGTATATAGGTTATGAAACAATTAATTCGAAAATGGCACAAAATTTTTTGGTTTTATTGAAAAATATGTGACACAGGTTCTTAGAAGATGTTTAGTTGGAATGATTTTGTTATCCTAGTAGTATATGTTGATCAAATATTATTTATTATAAATTACATACCAGTATTATATTATATTAAGGACATTATAAAATTGTGTTTCTCTATGACCATCCATCCAATTGAAAAAATTTTATTAAGCAAGGGAAAGGGGAAATAGACTACCAAAACAACCAAGGCTGAGAAGACCAAATGAGGCCTGAAAAATTGAAGCCCCATAGCATCTTCCCTAATCCGATTAACCCCCACTAGAGATAAGCTACTCCAATTATAATGAAAAATAGGATCATGTCCAGGAACTGTAATGTAAGCAAGGTGGTTGGCCTCTTGGTTTCCCTCATTCCAGGACAGGAGAAACATGGTGTTGATGCCAAGTAGGGGCCGACACTTTTGATGATATAGAGGATTGACCATAGAGTGGATCAAATTCAATGCATGGTGTTATGAAGAATCATAGAATCTGTTTCAACCTCTGAAAACTCAAAATTCGTCTACTAGCAAAGAGAGAGACCAAGAAGCATCACCTTGGCTTCAAATTGAAGGGAAGAACCACAACCAAGACACCCATAAAAAGCCAGAAGGACCGAGCGAGAATAATCACGAACGTCTATTGACACTCCTTTCCATCACAGATTCCAACGAATTGCAAAGGATAATACCATAAGTAGAATGAGGTTCATCCTTTGAAGAATATCAAAAATTGAAAAATTAATGGACCAAGAACTCATTTATAGGGAGTCATGCTAGTTTCCTGCGCACCACGCAAGTCACTTGTGCACCACCAATGGGTCACGCAATTCACTTGTGCACCCTATTCATTGTTTCCCAAGGGCCGAGTGGCCAATAAATAGCCCCTGTGGTCCCCACATTTCGAGGACGAATTTTCCAAAACTCAGATTCATTCTCTAGTCACCCAAGTCTTTGTCTGATGTCTTCCGAACACTTCTAAGGTAATTAATATCCTAGAAGGGAAGATGTAAAGAGGAATAACAAGGACTAAGTGTTAGAACTCATCAATACTTGCACGCCTAAGTGTCCAGCCCTTATCGGAAATGAAGACACTTGAGTTCCACCTTGCCCTCTCAAGTGAACTTGCACACCACCCTTATAGAAGCTTCTAGGGATGATTCTAAGGGCATGAGTTCAAAGTATCCAAAGTATTAACCTATGGATTCTTCATCTCCCAAGGTGACTCATGTCGCGCAAGTCTACTTGCACGACCAGGAATTTCACGCCAAAATTATCCTTATGTGCCTCCTTCTTAGTCACCTACTTTCCTCAAATCCACCTCTCCTCTTTAAGACATAGCATTCAAAACCCTCTTCAAAGCCATTTGTACCATAGTTCCTTTGTTGTCTTCTTTATCTAAAAGGAATTATGTGAGAAACTCTCCCAAAAACTCATGAATTAAAATCTTTATGTCACCATGGTTAGGGGTTTCCTATATAACCTCATCCTTTGAGATGAGAAGATATTTTTATTTGGACCTCCTTCTCAGATGTAAGCCCCATGTTACAAGTCCCCTTAACCTGGGCCTCCATCTCAAGAGTAAGACCCAGTCATAGTTTCCTTAAACATTGGTCTTCCTCCTCAATATTATGCTCCAATCTTAATTTCTTTTGATTTGGGCTTCCTTATCAGGAATAAAACCCAAAAATAAGTCCTTCTTAATTTGGGCTTCATTTTTAGCAGTAATTCTCTGGTTAAAAATTCAAATCTTTATAAAGTACAAATACCTTTATAGACCCTGCTCTTGGGATTCTTTAATAAGTCTTGGTCTTCATTTACTTGGGCTATTATACATACTCAAACCCCACACCATTTCATATAACTACATATTTCAGGGCATCATCTTCAAGTTTACTGATACCTCTTGTTTCTCACACCGAGCATGACTCATGTGAGCTTAGAGTGTGAATGTAATCACGACATATCTTGTTGGGCGATTAACCATGCATAAACCCCATATTTCTTTACCCGAACTACATGGAGTTTGATCTTGACCTTAAAAGTAGAGTACATAGGAAGCCTTTATAGGGTTCAAGCCCTTCATTGATTTATTATTTTCCATCCCATATGATGTTAAACTATATCCTTCTTATCAAACTATGCGGGTTGTGATTCCATTCTAAAGAGGATACGTAGGTAGGCCATCTATGGGTATGATCCCAACTCTTAAATAATCCCTGTCTTTAGGAACAACAATACACTTCAAGTGCCCCACTGAGTGGCTTTTAAACCAATATGGTCATCATAGTGACCAAGAGATTTCTATATAATATATTGAAGGATACCATTGACTAAGAATCTCCAATTCATATGGAATATTCTCTGTCATTGAAGAACCTCAAATACATATAAAATATTCCCTAAATCCCATTCATATTAATCATTGATTTCCAACTCTAAAGGAAAACTCATTTTCATTCTTGGTGAATTAATAAGGATTCATGAACATAACTTAAATCTATAAGAGAGTCCCGGAGTAGGAAATAATTCCCCCCAAAAAGGTGTGATGAGACAGACCTCGCATCCTCTCGACCAATGAAAATTCCAAATCCTCATCGGTCCAAAACTAATGAGAACCTACCTTTGGAAAGTAATTCCAAATGGATATAGAATCATTGGGTGTTTTTGGTTCTACAGATAAACCTATTAGAAACCGATTAGAAAGTTTGAACCTTAAACAAACAAGGTCATCCCAATTTCTAAAAGAAATAAAAGATGGTGAACCTGATGTGAATCCTTAACCAAGTTATAAGATGTACTACTTATTTTTTAGGCCTCTATTAAACTCAATATGAGGGCCAGTAAAGAAATCAAACAAAAATATGTTCATCAAAAAGATGTAGTCTGGCCAAAACCTGTCTTGATTATGTCTTCTATATTAAAAAATCACTCTTTTCCAAGATCTCTCTTCAACACAGAATGGATTCTTTAAAATTCACACATGTGAATGCCTCGACCGGTACTCTTGTTCTATCCTCGTCTGCTATGAGGAAAACATCACCTACTCAATGTCTTTAATACTGGGTCTCGAATGCATTGGTGATGGAATGCTGTAAACAGTGTACCATCATTAGTCTAGAGGATGCTTGATAATCCCTCCAAGTTAACAAATCACCCTGGTTGTCCAGACAAAGATGAATAGTAATCAGGAAGTAGGAGGTTCCAACCACCGTCTCTAACCATTTTGGGTTGTTATCCCTAGAACGCAACAACAAGTCCCTCCCATATTACATGGAGGTGAATGAAGAGGTCACTCAAGGCCTCAGTTCAAGAATACATGAGCCCTTCTTGAGGACTCCCACCAACAATCGCCACCAGACTCATGCAGTAGTGCACCCTCAACAAGATGAGGGTATCACCTCTAAGTATTAGGATCAGGTTCCTCAGACCCCAGCAAGAAAGAAAAACTATTAGAGGCGAAATTCTGTTAACTGGGAGAAGGTTCTTATTTCTGCCCCCTCTGGAGAAGTCCATCAATCTTACTTTATGGAATACATCGAGTGTGCATATATACCCATCCGTCCTGATTTCACTACCCTACAAACTCTTCTGGCATTAACACACCAATCCTACCATGAAATTCTGGCGGAGTACTATAGGCAGGCACATAAACCTATTTATAATTCACCCGCCAGTCAGGAGGCTCGTCTGACTACAACCAAAGAAGCTCGCTAATCAAATGTGGTGACCACATGTAAACAGGCACATACACCTTATTACACTCATCAATTCTGTCAGCGGTCTCGTCTGCCAGTATTGAAGGAAGTTAATCAATCATATTTGGTGGAGAAAAATCAACAGGAACATACACCTACAGTTTATAAAGCTAAACGACAGTCATGTTTGGTAGCACTTAGATATGTCAATTGGAAAGCTCCAATGACAAACAGGAGGTAGACACAACTTTCTTCCCCCACACATGAGTACTATCAGAATTCACTGATAGGAAAAAAAGGATTGGAGTAGGAACACCCTCCTAATCCAAACACAAAATAGATGAATATTCCTATTCTGGCAGCTGAAGTCACCAAGCACATTATGAAAATGGTGAAAGATCAGAAGAAAATTCATACACATATTCTGGATAGCTGTCAGAATATTATAACAACATCAGCAGCATCACAGGGAAAGAAACATAAATCTATCCCTATGTGTGGAGTGACTCATCAACATGCCCCTCCGGAGCAGATACACACCTCTGTTCTAGTCCAGGAGGGTCGTGGGGCATAGTCCCCCATGTCATACAGACAATCAAGTCGGGCACATAAACCTGATTTAAATGGTGTTAATCAGCCTAACATGACCATTTCTCCAGATCAGGCATATACACCTACCCATAATAACCACTTTCGTCAACAAGTGGTTTCCAAAGTGAGTAAGAATAAATCCAAGAAAAAGACCCATCCAGCACAGTTGAAAAATCATGATCCAATCTGCAATAATGCCTTGCTCAATGTTGGAGTTCTTGAAACACTCAGACAATTGTCTATTACAACTCAAGATTCTTCCCTCTCATTTCTGGATTCTGGAAGTAAAAATAATAATTCCGAAGGTCTTCATCAGACACTTTCCAATGAAGGATTTCATCATGATTATTCAGTCAATATCAATGTATTATCCTCATATGGGAGCCACGATAACCCTCTACTTGGCCAAAAGACAAAGGAGCAAGTGGTTTCATCTTTTTCTCTAACCCACCATGGTGGTCCTCCCCATGATGATGAATTTAGCTGTGAAAGTCCTCTCTACAGTAGTAATTCTCATTGCCTAAAAATTCTTCAATGGACCATGTAGTAATGATAAACTTCTCTTATCTTGATGTACTTTCAAATGTGAAGCCATTCATGTCTGATGCCTTACCGCTATCTGGTGAAATACGTTCTCAATCAGAAGATAGCTCGGGGTGTAGGTCTTTCTCCGAACCACACCTGGGTTATTCATCTTCTAATTTGACAAATGAATTCTCTAACAATCTTGTTGAATCTGATGAAGCAAGAATGAAGAACCAGCTTTGGTCCAATCAGGTAGAATAATATTTAACAAATTACAATGAGAAAGTGCTAAATATGAGAGAAAAATTGGTGAAAGTTGAAATACTAGTCATGTTTTGGCCTTTGGATGACTCTTAGTATGATATTCCATAAACGTTGACATAAGATTGTATTTCTGATATTCTTCTCAACATATGGAAAACTCATTGTCACTTAAAAGAGAAAATATTATCTTATGATGAATATCAAAATCATGTCAATATAATAGAAGGGTTGCAATGCAAAATTGACTTGGCATCTTTCTCAGTTTTTCGACATCCAAAGGTTGAAAAGCAGCAGAGAGCCCTTTAGTGGTCATGCCTTGGCACTTTAAAAAGGTTGCACCAGTTAATTACCAATGACCCATCTAGTATTCATATCAGGGGATGGGGTGTTCATGGAGAATTTCATTTCACTATGATCTCTAGTCAATAAATCCCTCCAAAAGTGGTCTCATGCAATGTTATTGCCCATAGATGGCCACATCTAACTGGTTTTGTGCATAATGAAAGGCTTTCCCAGGAACATGCCCCAAGTAGTTCTTCCAAAAGTGAGGCATATAAAGAACATGTTTTCAAATTACTCTTGCATAATGAAAATGAGAACATCGAACGAGATTCTTGTTTTGAGCATGCACATCATCAGGTGATAGAGGTGTTAGAAATAATCCAAAGGTCATCTGATCCAGGTGATTTGAGTGGATTTCAGATGATGCATTCGACTAATTTCTGGACTTAAGTTCGCAAAATCAGGAGAGATTTTAAGAAAGTTTCATATGTGTCAGCTCAAGGGCCACCTCAGCTTTCCAGATTGGGGAGTATTTTAATCCAACCCTCGGGATCAAATGATAGGATTTGAGGAGTTGATCAGGAAAAACAGGAACATCCCCAGTCTACCGGACTGGGGTCTTTTTCAATTTCTCAATCTCTTCCATAGAGAAATTCAGTCATCTATAGATTAGGGAAGAATCCAAAAGAGGAACACATAGCCCAATTATCATGATATTCCCTCCAAATTATAGTTCATCAAGAAGTTTCTGAGGGATCAACCAAACAAAAGGCAATGTCTCATAAAGGACATTGAAGAAGACAATATCACAGAAGCACTGACAGAAGGGCTACAATGCGTTATGCATTGATAAATGTCATCAATGCCATTTTCACTAATCCCCCAGAACATGAGGCTCACTCATAGGGATCAGATGAAGAAGATCATGTTCAAGAAGTTGTACACATGGAAATAAATGAAGGTGGTGTGCGTACCAGAAGACAAAGGGTTTCCCAGGGGAAAGATATTTCTTTGGGTAATTCCCTTCGATTCTCCAGAATGGAACATGCCAAAGAAAAGGATAAAAGTCAGATTACATTCTACCCTACCTCTGGATATTCCCAATCACTCTCATTATAGGATAGGTGTGCACAACAAGAAGAATAAATAAAGGAATTAAGGAGGTTAAATGCAGAACTATTTTATGGTGGTCTTCCTCTTACGCATGCTGGAGTTAATCAATCAAGGGAATTTGTTGCAGCTATTGGTATGGATCATGAATATCCCCCTATAAAAGTACACCCTCACAGGTCCAATAATATGTGTCATACACAACAGAAACTGGCAATACTACCATCAGTGGAAGTACCGGTCACCACACCCATCAAAACTCTAATTATCACACCTAGTCAGACACAAGCTCAACCAGATGTTTCTCAAAAATTAATGACTACCATTGAGTCATTAACAGATCGATTGGAATCTATGGAAGGAACACATTCACAAGTTCAACCAAAAAATAGAGATTACCCTGAAAGGGTGGATGCAATCCCTCCCCCATCAAATTTTCTAAATACCACATTCCAAATTTTTAATGGTTCGAGAGATCTAGAACCACACTTAACACATTTTGTTTCTCATTGTGATCTTATGATGGGAACTCCTCAACAAAAAGAAGCCATTAAGCTCTGGTGTTTTGTGTAGTCATTACAAGGTCCTTGTTTTGTCTGGTATACAAGTTTGTAATCATGGTCAATTACTGGGTGGGAAGATCTCCGTCAAATATTTCTTCTTCAATTTATCTCAACATTGACAAAGAAAATAGGTTTTGATCTTACCAATTGTAAGAAAAGGTAAAATGAAAGAGTTTCATATTTCATTGCTCACTAGAAGGGACTAGCATATTCATTAAGTTTAGCACTCCCTCAAGAAGAGTTTCTACCAATATGTGAGGAAAATATGCATGACGAATTACACACACCGTTGATCTCTGTGAAATACACACGAGGGTTTTGAGACCTTACTTCAATCACTCAGAAGATAGAAGACTCTCTTATAAAGACTTAGGCTAAAACTCGTGTAATTCCATCAATTCTAGGAGGAGAATATGGAAAGCCGAGACTGCTATGGTTACACTTAAACAAGAACCTGTATTTTCTTCTACTTAAAAAACTTTATCATATCGAAGGACTCCACTTCCTGAGAATCCACAACGATGGACAAATCTTCAAGATGATAAAAGAGATAAAAGTCAAAAATAGTTTGAAGATTTGAAGAAAAATGTTTATTCTTTTTGGAATGAACAAGTTCCCAGGTACTTCATCTTGGCTCTGGAAGAAAATCTGGTTCAGTTTCCAAGGCCCAAAAGGCCGAACATGGAAGGATATGAAGACCTCCCAAACTATTTCCCATTTCATCAGATGTTGGAGAATCCCATTTAGGAGTGTTTTGTCTTTAATGGCCTCAAACAAAATATGGTGGACTCTGGATATGTAAAATTGAAAGGTTCTTCAGACCAAGTAATATGTGTTACTGCTACTGATCCAGAGGATGAAGGCGAGTGGCATGAAGTCACTAGTAAAAATACGTAGAAATATGATGATTGGATGGCCAAGAAAATGATCAACCAAACTCATGAAATTTTACGAACACAATTGAATCACCCAATTATGTCTTATGCTATGAATTCCATAGCAAAACACCCTTCATCAGAAGGAAAATCCTCAAAGAAGAAGCATAATTTGAAGAAAGAAGAGCAGTCAGAAGAAGACAAAATCGTGTCAAAACCTATGTTGTCTTTGAATTTGGAAGATTTTATACCATTTTATTCAAAAGCACAGGCAGCGCCCCACCAAACGGTACAACCTGAACTGGTTAATCAGGCAGAATCGTCATCAGATGAAGAATTGATCATTGGTTCTGTTAACATGATTCATTTAACATATCCTTATTCCAAAGACAGTTTTGATTATGATGAGCCTATGTTCTCTATATCTAATAGAGGAATTAGAGGAAGAGATAGTGGTCGAGGATATATGGGAAGACACGGATTTTCCAGAATCCACTATTTCAATCCTACCCCTGCTATAACTATATATGCAGCGGAAACTCGTGGAAATAACCTTCAGCGGGCTCAACAGGAACAAGAAAGTTCTTCCACACATGGTAGATTCGGTCCTGATGCAGTTATTTTGGAAGACTGGTTAGAGGTCACACCTTCTTCCTCTCAGCAAATATATAGACCTAGTGGGTCTAATCTTCTGAACCCAAGAGTGTTTCTAACTCCTACCTGGATACAGGATGCATCTACTGCCAAAGCATCAACTTCCAAGGCCCCTGAAAAACCACATTTTCATGATGGTAAATGTAGTACTTTGGACCAAAAGTATGATGTCTTGAAACATTTGGCCCAAGTACTGTATACGTTATCAATTCTAGATGCCTTGAATTTATCAAAAGATCTTCAGAAGGTGCTTATTGAGGCTTTGTCAAGTCCTCAAGAATTTGAAACTAAAATTGATGCGGCTGTGGTATACCATATAGAGAATGATTCTACAGAATGTCATGCAGTGATATCTTTTACAGATGAAGATGAAGATGATGTTGTACATGGACAAATCAGACCTTTGTATTTATCTAGAATAGTCAATGATATAGACATCCAACGAGGTTTCATTGATAATAGCTCCAGAGTGAATCTCATTCCAATTCGTACACTTCATCGATTGGGCCTCACTGAACCTAATTTATCTCCTTCTACTTTGATGTTGCAAGGATACAATAATAATGAACAAGAACCTCTGGGTGAAATTACACTTAGAATTTAGGTTGGAGACCTTGTGTCTAATTCAGATTTTATGGTTGTTCGTTAGCACACAACCTTCATCATTTTTCATGGAAGACCTTGGATACATCAACATGCATCCATACCTTATTCATACCATCAATGACTCAAATATTATTTCAATGGTCAAATTGGGACATTATATGGTGACAAGGCCCCATTCATAACGTGAGAATTTCAATAAATTGAGGCAGAATTTTATCACATGGAGGGAAAGGAAAAATCCACGGCAAATAAGTTTACCAAAATTAATGTTCTAAGTGGTGTGGAAAAGATTACAGTAAACACATCGAAACATGTGAGTACAGATTATGTGTTTCCTATCAGTCAAATTGAAAGGGTAGACCTAAATCCAATCACTCTTATGGAAACTTCCATAATGTCAATTATGGCAATCAAGACATACAACATGGGAGAAATTATTGAATCACTAAGCAGTGATGAATGCTCAAGTGGAGATGTCTTCATTTCATCCACTAAAATCAAGAAATTCTATACTTCATCAACCAAACCATAAGAAGTTATATAAATACCAGAGGAAAACAATGATGTCAATTATCAATCCATAATCACCTCTCTGTCACCCCAGGAAGACACTTCATCACAAATACGGTCAGAAATGGTAGCCTCTTCTTCAAGATGTTTAAAATTTAACTTCTCCCCTAACCGTGTAAATTTTGCTTCATCATATACTATGAATGTAGAAATAGAAGAAGTAACACATATTGAAGAAGAATAGGAAGATCTCTTGGATGATCCTCCAGCATTTGAAGAGGGTATCCCTACCACTATGGATGAACTGAGAGAAAAAAATCCGCGTACAAAAGAAGATCCACACCCCACTTTAATTAGTGCTTCCTTGACTCTTGATGAGAGAGAAATGTATACTTTATTTCTAAATATAAACTGAGATGTATTTGGTTGGAATTATACCGAAATTCTAGGTCTTGATCTCAATGTTTCCACTCAACATTTGGGTTTTCTAGAAGAACATATAGGATTCAAGCAAGCCGCAAGAAGAACACACCCAACTTATGCCTCCAAAATAGAAGCTGAAGTTGATAAGATTACCAAAGATAACTTTGTTAGATATTTTTAGTATCCCAAATGGTTGGATAATATTGTCCCTATGAAAAAGAAGAATGGATAAATTAATGTTTTCATTGACTTCAGAGATCTTAATTGGAATTATCCTAAGGATGATTTTCTAATTCCGATCATAGAACTCTTAATTGATGAAACATCTAGCTATGAAGCTCTTTCCTTAATGGATGGATACTCTGGGTACAATCAAATACGAATGGCATTAGAAGATGAAGAGTCTACGACCTTCAGAGCTCCTCAAGGTGTGTTTTACTATCCCGTAATGCCCTTTGTCCTGAATAATGCAGGTGCAAAGTATCAATGTGCCATGCACCATTTCTTCAAACCCTATTTAGGGAAATTTTTTGAATGTTATGTGGATGATTCGATGGTTAAATCTAGACAAAATCATGATCACTTGGAGGATCTGGAAATCATATTCAACAAACTTCGACAACACAATTTGAAGATGAACCCCTTGAAATGTGCTTTCGGGGTAACCTCAAGAAAATTTCTCAGCTTTGTTGTATGCCATCGTAGTGTCGATGTTGATCCTAAGAAGACAAAAATTAATCCCTAACATGTAACCTCCTAGAAATCTGAAGGAATTAAGAGGAATTCAAGGACACTTGGCCTATATTCAGCATTTCATTGCCAATTTGGCAGGTAAGTGTTTTCCCTTCACCATAGTAATGAAGAAGGGAGTCACCTACCAGTGGACTGAAGAATGTCAATAAGAATTCGATATTATCAAGAATTATCTCTTGAGTCCACCAGTATTAATGCCACCTATTGAAGAAAGACCACTTATTCTCTATGTGACAATTTTTAAGTGATCACTGAGTTCCTTCGTTGCCCAAAAGAATGATTCTTGGAATGAAAACAACCTTTTCTATCTCAGTCAGAATATGATTGAGAAAGAAACTCGAAATTCATATATTGAAAAGTGCTACCTAGAATTAATCTTTGTAGGTTAGAAATGGAGACACCACCTGCTACATCATGAGGTCCAATTGGTATCTTGCAAAAACCCGCTCAAATTTATCCTTAGTTGTCCAATGCTTACAGGACACATGGAATGGTGGGAAGTTATTTTGCAGTAGTTTGATATCCAGTATGTGTCTCAAAATTCAATAAAGGGCCAAGATCTAGGCTATTTCCTTTCTAAACACCCATCTGTATAAGAGACATCTTTAAATATTGAACTTCCAGATGAGAAAGTCTTCTATATTCATGATAATCCTCAAACATGTGAAATGTACTTTGATGGTGCCTCCAGAAGTCCAACATGGAAGAAAATGGAAGATCCTAAATTCAACATAGTTGGGTTAGGAATCGTGCTTATTTCCCTAGAAAAGGTGGTGCAACCTTATTTCTTCTTATTGTTGGATGGCGGTACAAA
Organism: Viscum album; assembly: GCA_963277665.1. Lineage (NCBI taxonomy): Eukaryota > Viridiplantae > Streptophyta > Magnoliopsida > Santalales > Viscaceae > Viscum > Viscum album. The sequence continues at coordinate 1,769,191,939 of OY728153.1, read as the reverse complement.
CAATGAAGTATAATATCAAGATCTCGTCACAGGCTTGGAATTGGAGCTTTAGGCATAAGTGAATCACTTCAAGGTAAAAGGCGATTTAGATATGGTAATAAAACAAGTCAATGGGGATTATGCCATCAGAAAAGAAGAATTAACTCTTTTGTGTGACTATGTTAGAGTGTTAATGGAAGAATATCCTTCAGAACCTACTTTTTCTTATGTCCCACGACCACAAAATTCCCAAGACGGTGCACTAGATAATGTAGCCACAACCCTAGCAGATCCAAACCGAGACAAAATAATCATCAGTAATGCCCACCATCGTGTAGTTTCAGATTTTGTTCAAATCAAAATAGAGGAAATCAATGAAATCAGTCCCATTTCTAAACTATATTGTCATACTACAAGATGGATGACACATATCAGGTAATACCTTCAATATGGAACACTCCCACCAGATAGAGCCAGGAAAGAACTAGTCCAGTGACGTGTGGTCAATTTTACTCTTTATGATATCCCATATCACCAAAAAATTCCCTACAAGCAAGGTTTTGAGGGAATTATCTTAAGATTTATTTATGGTGATGAAACAATGGCTGTCATGAATGATGTACATGCAGGAGTTTGTGCAGGCCACCAGTCTGGACATAGACTTTCTGGTCAAATTCGAAGTCTTGGATACTTCAGGCCTTCAATGATACAATATTGTGTTGATTTCACTAAGAAGTGTCATTATTTCCATGTATGTGCCAACTTCATTCATCAACCCATAGAGTTGCTTCATATAGATAAATACTCATGGTCTTTTTCTACATAGGGAATGGATGTAGTAGGACCTTATCCTCTGGTTATAGTTAAGTAGTTTAATTACATTCTTACTGCTAATGACTTCTTTTCCAAATGGGAAAAGGTAATACCTCTCAAAGAATTTAGTTCTAAAGGCATTGTAAGATTTGTCAAGTATAACATCATTATGAGATTTGGTGTCCCTCATACCATATTGACGGACAATGCCACCAACTTCTGTTCATCCGAGGTGAGAAAGTCATATCAAGAATAAAACATCAAATCCAACCATTCATCTCGGTATCATGCAGTGAACAATGGCCAAATTGAGGCCTTCAATAAGTCTCTTTAAAACATAATACAAAATATAGGGGATAAAGGTATGAAATAATGGCCTAATAAGATTTTTCTTTATTTATGGGCTTATCAGAACACCACCCGCACTGCTATGCGGTCAACTCTATATTCATTGGTATATGGAATAGAAGAAGTCTTGCCCATTAAGGTTCAATTACATTCACTCAGAGTAGCCATTTGTGATCAGTCATCCACACATGAAAAATCTCAAAAGGAATTTTATGATTTGGAATGATTAGATGAAAAAAGGTTTAGCACCCTGCACCACATGGAAGTTTATCAGAATCGAATAGCACGAGCTTTCAATAAAAAAGATTGTCTTTGTTCATTCATTTAAGGAGAATTGGTACTAGTCCTCAGAACTCCAATGATACCAGGAAATAAACCTCCAAAGCTTGAGCCAAAGTGGGAAGGACCTTATTCAATACCTAAGGTGTACTCCAATGGAGTTTATTCTTTAATCTCAATGAATGGAGAACACATCACGACTCCAACCAATGCCATATTCCTGAAGAAGTATTTTCTGTTAAAAAAATTCTATCCTTTTGCATGAGGTTAAAATGTAAACAGTCCCTTATATATCCTACATGATGTTAAACTATACATGTTCATCCTGAATGACATTAAACTATAAACAGTATCTTATACATCCTACATGATGTTAAATTGTACATGTTCGTCCTGCACGACGTTAAGCTTTAAATAGTCCCTTATACGTCCTATATGACATTAGACTATACATCTTCCTCCTACATGATGTTAAATTGTACATGTTCATCATACATGATGTTTAAACTGTGAAAAAGTCCCTTAATATGTCCTACATGACGTTAAATAGGGAACATGTCCTGCAAGACGTTAAACTGCACAAAAATATGTCCTAGCTACATGATGCTAAACTGTACATCACCCTTTGTCCCGCATGACATTAAATTGTGCATCGTTAGGGTTTTTTCTATCTATTTTTTCTCACACCGAGTATGACTCACATGAGCTTAGAGTAAGCTTCAACCATACCACCCTCTCTGGGCCACTAACCACGCATAAGTCCCAACACCATCTTTGGGTCATTGTCCTGAAGTACAACTTGATCCCAAATTCATTCTCAATCAGAATATGCAGACATTGATACCTGCCTTCTAGGCTGGGTATGTAGGAAATCTCCCGAGGATCAAGCCCAAAACCAATATCTTCACATCGGTTCACCTCCATCTCATACGATGTTGATCCATAAAGCCCCCCGAAACCAATATCTTTATATTGGTTCACCATCATTCTACATGACGTTAAAATATGTACATCCCTTTTATCCCTGCTACATGACACTAAAATATGCAGCACCATCGTCCTTACTATATGATGTTAAACTATATAGTCCCCCATTTTTCTTGTTTCAAGACATTAAACTACATAGCAATATGTCCTAGCTACCTGACGCTAAAATGTGTAGCATTTTTCCATGCATATGACCTTAAAATATTCACACTTTTATCCTGTATGACAATAAACTAAAACAGTCTCTCACACCATCACCTGAGAGGTAATCATTATTAACATTGATATCCAATCATGTTATATTCCATGGAATACGTGCATACATGGCAATGCCCTATACTTAAATCTTGGGTCCAACCATCATTGCACTAAAGACAGCTTCTACTCTTCACATGTACGAAACAAATATGTACATAGGATAGTTCAAGAACTACATATGGATTGATTCCCATCCCTATGGGACATGTAGGAATGTTCGAGCATCCCTTGAATCCAGCCCCAAGTCTTTGGGCGTAACCCCAAACTCCACTTTCAGTCCCATGGCGGAAAAGTCTCTCTGCGAGCAACTGAATGTGGTATGAAAACATTTGTCTTTATTCACATCAGGTTTATAACAAACACACAATGTGTCTCCCTCATTATGGTCCGAGCTCTATGACCCTAAACTAAGATCTCCTACAATCTTGTCCCACATGAAATTAAAATGTATTTAATGAACTACGTATGGCTTGATTCCCATACTAATGTGATATGTAGTGAAGTCCAACATCTCAATTTAGGACCCAACCACAACATGAATATGGTCAGCATTGGTCTATGTACCGCTTTCATGCATTGAACAATACACATTTTCATGTGTCATATTCCTAGACTTAAATACTTCCAGATCTATATAACCCTTTTCCTGTCTTTTGGTCACAAAATTTCTGATACCTGAGAATTCTTTTGTCTGACCATGCAACATGTGTCCGTAGGTGTCCTTGCATAAATAGTCTACATAGCGGACCTATCAGCCAAAGGATGCTATTATTTGACTATGCAGCTAGAACCCGTAGGTGTCCCTGCATAATTCAACCCCTCTAACAGGTTTGTCAAATAGTGGTAACTTCAATCTTGGGGGGGGGACCTATTTTGTCCTTATTGTTCTTAACGATGATATATAGGGATCCGCAAAAACATCAATCCTTAACATATTTGTCCCATACTCTTTTTCATGATCTGAATTTACCCAAGGCTATGGTTTATATTTCCATTCCCAACGTTTGGGTTAGACCTTCGTAGGAGTGACATTCGTCCAATTTGTTGACAATCATGATTGGGAATATCCTCTCCATATTCAAGTACCTCTCTCCATATAGAAGACTCTATAATTTGCTAAATTTGAATCTCTATAAACATTCTCTGGATTTTAGCAATAGAAAATTAAAATTTCTGAGAGTTCTTTTTCCTGTCTATGCAGCACGTTCCCTTAGGTGGCTTTGAATAAGTAGTCTACATAATGGACCTGTCAGCCAAAATATGATATTATTTGACTATACATCCAATTCCCTTAAGTAGCCCGATATAATTCAACCCCCTAACAAGTTTGTCAAATAGTGGTAACTTCACTCTTAGGAAATAATTCCTCTAATGACTTTTAGCACTTTTTTATATCACCCCTCAGATTCAAAATTTCTTAAGTCATAGTTTACATGTTTTCTCCCATAATCGAATGTGGTAATACGTTTTCAAACAAATTATCAAGGAATAGAGTCAATTTTAATTGATTTGGTCAAAGCTATTAGACCTTAAACATTATCCTTTTTATATCCGATATGCATGACCTTAAATTGAAAACAAGAGACAAGGTACTCTTTAAATTGGGAACCTGTAAAAGGAACTCTGAACAAAATTCAAGTCCCAGGTCGCTAAACGTACAGTTTGTATGATTTAGGCATTATTGAGAAACAAAAAGATGCATTGTCTGTGGGGTTGTTTTCATAATCCTAGTAAAAATCAAACTATGCTTACTAGAGCTTGAATCTGTGGGTTTTCGTGGATTTGGTATTCTTAAGATTGTGGAAAATTTCCATTAACTCTTGAGCCAAAGCCAGAGAATTCTCCGAATCATTCTTGGTCACCTAGTGGGGGATGAATTCATTATACATATATGTCAAAACTGAATCCCCTGAAATCTTGTAGACATCCCACAAGCTGATGCCTACTTCTCCCTGAGTCTGATCGAAAGAATTGGTTCCCGGCCTCCAACCGCTGATTAACTCTGGAATGAAATTTTCATTCTTGTAAACATATGTCTGACCAGCCCATACGACTTCATATATTGTAGCTCCCTTCATATCCTCGACAATATTTGTACAAGTTTGTCACACCAAATATTCCCACATCCAAGTCACCTTCACACCTCCTCCAAGATGGAAATCCCAACTCTTTTTACATCCCTTAGATTGGTCCATATAATAATTTTGGAAAATAGAGGGATAACGATGCGTCTACAGCTCAGGTGTGTGAGGCTTCAGATTTGGAGCACATGGGCTATGATGCATTATGTATTCCTTCTCCAATTTTCTAGCATTGACAAATGATCCTGAAACTGAAACATTTGCCGAAGAGATATTGGTGTCAATCTGAAACTAGGAATGAGGAATATAATTCTTTGCCTCTGGAATGTTGACTCCTTGCAGATGACCACTACCATATAAAGGTAAGTAGATGCTCTGTGGGAAATTGGAATGATATTTCTTCAATTACTTAACCAAATCCGAGAGAGTTATATCACAGATATCATAATAATCCTGGCCAACAACGTTCATCATGTCATCTATTCTCTTTCTGGACAACTCATCAACTGATCCAGCAAGTCATGCACGAGTACAAGTGGGCCCCTTATCCTTCTTCTTGATCAGAAACACGTCCATCCATTCCTCTAGATGGATATCTTTTCTAGAGTGTGTTTTTGTGGTTTTGGTATTCTTAAGATTGTGGAAAATTTCCATTAACTCTCAATCCAAAGCCAGATACTTCTCCGAATCATTCCTAGTCACCTTGGGGGGGATGAATTCATTATAAATATCTATCAAAATTGGAGCCCCTGAAATCTTGTAGACATCCCACAAGCTGATGCCTACTTCTCCCTAAGTCAGATCGAAAGAATTGGTTTCCGGCCTCCAACGGCTGATTAACTCTAGCAGGAAATTGTCATTCCTATAGACGACTTCATATATTTTATCTCTCTTCAGATCCTCGATAATCTCTATACAAGTTTGTCACACCAAATATTCCCACATCCAAGTCACCTTCACACCTCCTCCAGGATGAAAATCCCAACTCTTTTTACATTCCTTAGATTAGTCCATATGAGAATTTTGGAAAATAGAGGGATAACAATGCGGGTGTAGCTCAGGTGTGTGAGGCTTAAGATTTGGAGAAGATGGGCTATGATGCATTATGTATGCCTTCTCCACTATTCTAGCATTGAAAAAAGATCCTGAAACTGAGACATTTACCGAAGAGAAATTGGTGTCATTCTGAAACTAAGAATGAGTAATATAATTCTTTGCCTCTGGAATGTTGAATCCTTGCAGATTACCATGACCATATAAAGGTAAGTAGATGCTCTGTGGGAAATTGGAATGATATTTCTTCAAGTACATAACCAAATCTGAGAGAGTTCTATCGCATATATCATAATGATCATGGCCAACGATGTTCATCATGTCATCTATTATCTTTCTAGACAACTCATCAGCTGATCCAATTCTTTTGGGAGGAATTGAATCTCCACAAAGATCAAAGAATTAACTTTTAATTAAGTTTGTTTTTTATGAAATATTTGGGATGAAAACAAAAAAATGGCTATGGAATTAAGGTGCACAAGTTTTTCCAGACAAGTTTTTCCGCGCAAGTATTTCCGCGCAAGTAATGTCGCGCTACAGATGGCGTGCAAGTCCAAATCATTACTGGAGAAGTGCGACACAAAGAAGAGAGACCGACCGAGGAATGAAAAAAATGTGTGATGAGAGCTCAAAAGATTTAAAGGAATTATGGTTTGGGTGAAGTGACACCCATATATAAAGGCGATCCCATAACCTGTGCCCCGAAAACCTACGTGTCGATGAACCCTGGTGTCAATTTTTCCTCAGAGTAAAATCCTCTTTCATTTTTCGGATCCAACTCTAAGGGGGGAATTTTGTTGATAGTTATTTCCATCACAGATTCCAATGATTTGAAAAGGGTAATACATTAAGAACAATGAGGGTCACCCTTTGAAGGATGTAAAAAATTGGCAAAGGCATGGACCATGAACTTATTTAGAGGGAGTCACACAAGTTTCCTACGTGCCACGCAAGTCACTTGTGTGCCACCTATGGGTAGCTCAAGTCACTTGCATGCCGTATTATTTTTTTCCCAAGGTGCCTAGTAGCCTATAAACAGCCCTTGTGGGCCCCCCATTTCAAGGACGAATTTTCCACAACTCAGATTCAAGCTCTGGTCTCCCAAGTCTTTGTCTGACGTCTTTTGAACACTTATAAGGTAATTCTGTACCTAGAAGGGAATCTCTAAAGAGGAATAATAATGCCTAAGTGTTATAACTCATCAATACATGTGCGCCTAAGTGTCTATACCTTAAGGGAAATTAATACACTTGTGCGCCGCCTTTCCCTCTCAAGGGAATATGCGCGCCACCCTTCTGGAAGCCTCAAGGGGTGATACTAAGGGATTGAGTTCAAAGTCTCCCAAGTATTACCCTATAGATGCTTCGTCGCCCAAGGTGACTCATTTTGCGCAAGTCTACTTGTACGACTAGGACTTTCATGATAGAACGATACTTTCACGCCTCCTTCCTAGTCACCTCCTTTCCTCAAATCCACATCTCCTCTTCAAGAAATTGCCTTCAAAACCCTATTCAAAGACATTTATGGCATGGTTCCCTTGTTGGCTTCATTATATTAAAATAATCTTGTGATAACCTCTCCCAAAACCTCGTGACTTACAATCTTTATGTCACCACAGTTAGGGGTTTACTATATAACCTAATCCTTTGAGATGAGAAGATCTTTTGATTTGGGCCTCCTTCTCAGAAGTAAGCCCCATGTTACAGGTCCCTTTAAGTGGGGCCTCATTCTTAGGAGTAAGCCCCAGTCATAGTTTCCCTAAACATTGGGAATCCTCTTCAGGAGTAATACCTAATCTTAATTTCTTTTGATTTGGGATTTCTTTTCAGGATTAAACCCCAATTATAAGTCCTTAATTTGGGCTTCCTTTTCAGGAGTAAGTCCCAGGTTTAAACTCCAAATATCCATAAAGAAAAAAATACCTTTATGGACCCCGCTCTTGGGATTCTTTTCTAAGTGTCGGTCTTAATTTACTTGGGCCTTTATACATATGCAATCCCCACATCATTTCTCACAACTACGTCTTTCATGGCACCATCGTCAAGTTTACTGATACCTCTTTTTTCTCACACCGAGAATGACTCACATGAGCTTAGAGTGTGAAAGTAATCATGACATTTCTTTTTGGTTTATTAACCATGCATAAACCCCATATTTCATTACCCAAACTATGTGGACTTTGATCTCTACCTTAAAAGTAGAGTACGTAGGAAGCCTTTATAAGGTTCAAGCCCGTATTTCATTAATTATTTTCCATCCCATTTGACGTTAAACTATATCCTTCTCATCAAAATATGTGGGTTTGGATTCCTTTTTAATGAGGATGCATAGGTATCCCATCTATGGGTATGATCTCAACACTGAAATAATCCTTGTCTTTCTAAATGACAATAAACTTTTTGTGCCCCAGTGAGTGACTTTAAAACTAGTATGGTCATCATAGTGACCAAGTAATATCAATATAATATATTGAGGGATACCACTGACTGAGAATCTCCAATACATATGGATTATTCTCTATCGATGAAGATCCTAAAATACATATAAAAGATTTGATAAATTCCATACATATCAATCATTGATTTCCAAATCTAAAGAAAAACTCATTTTCATGCTTGGTGAATTAATAAGGATTCGTGAACATAACGTAAATCTATAAGAGAGTCCCGGAGTAGGAAATAATTCCCCCCAAAAATGTTTGATGAGCCCGACCTCCCATCCTTTCGACCAATGAAAATTCTTAAGCCTCATCGTTCCACAACTAATGAGCACCTACCTTTGGAAAGTAGGACCAAATGGATATAGAATCATTGTGTGCTTCCAGTTCTAAGAATAAACCCATTAGAAACTGATTTGAAAGTTTGAACCTTAATCAAATAAGGTCATCCCCATTTCCAGAAGAAACAACAACCCACCACCATGAATAATCTCCACCGCATAGGCACCATCCATATTTAGTTTTAAGCACATGGAAGGGGGGAATAGGACACCCAGGGGACTCTATTAACACTACTATCAGGGGTGATGTGGGAGACCAGGTTATGAAACTTACAAAGGGCGGTAGCCTCCCAAAAGTTAGAGAAGAGTAAATCCCAATTGCGGAGGAGGTACTTCATCCTAGAAATGAGGGATCTGCTCGAGGCTTGACCTTCATCATACTTGCACTAATTCTTTGGCTGCAAAATACACCAGCAGCCTGCATGTAAGACTAGTGAGCGGTCTAGTTTTTCCATGCCTTTCTCACCCGCACTGTGGAACCATCTAGCCAAGAATCCAATTTCTATCATGTTATGAGCATGTAGAGTAGTAGATTTTCTCTATGAAAGAATTTGGGGAAACATACTGTATTCTATGGATCAAGATCATCCATGATAGGTCCACGAGGGTTCTTGGACTATGTCAAAGTACAAACATTCATATAATACAAATGATATTCAGAATGGAAAAATCATAGAGGATATCAGTTCAAGGGTCAAATGATATACATATTTCTAATAAAATGTTCCCTTATAAATAGTCGTATAAAGATATAATGAGTAATACCCAATAATCACCAGTGATAGAATCCATATTATTCTCCATGTAATGTACTAGGCTTGATATTACCTAGGCATTGATAATGGGTTGAAGATATCAAGAAGATATAGTAGAATAACATTATTAATCTATTAATTCTTTCCCCATGTATCTAATAAGAACTAATGATATGTTCCCAGTGTATGGAGGAAAAGAGGATGTTTCCATCAGGGAATATACTAATGCTAGTTTCCAAATAGATAAAAATTATCTGAAGATGTAGTCAGGATTTATTTTTCTATCTCAATAGAGTAAATTTAAGCCTGAAGAGTTCAATGTATCCAGTTGAAACTGATTCTATAGAGGATACTAAGTATATAGTGTCTTATGATGCTTCCTAATAATCCATTTGGATTCAAAACATTCATGATTATAATGAAATTATACATGTTGTAAATAACCTATCACATTATATTTTGATAATAATGTAGCAGTAGCTCTTGAAAAAGAGCCACAATCAAACAATAGAAAAAGCCCATAGTCTTTAGTGTCACTTCTATAGGGTTTTTTTCTTATAGGTTTTATGTTATAATAAGAATATTTCCTATAGAAAACATGTGGTGGGACACATGGATATAGTTATATCTCATTAAAAGAATGAGTATCATGTAAGTGCTAGCATATTGATGGTTATTATCAGTTGGCTATAGTGTTAGTGATATTTTTTTGGATTTTGTTTCCCTAGAATCAACTTATGTGAACTATATGATAACTTGTATTCATTTTCTTAAGATTAATAAAATCTTCATGAAAGAATGTTTTTTCTTCTATGTAATATAGTATGAGATAAATTTATAAGATTATTTTTTCCCTGAAAGGTCGTAGAAGTATCCCGCTATGATGTGATCCTAAATGTTTCAAGACAACATTCTTAAATATTTGTTCTATATCTAGATGAAATCATTTTAGAGACATGAATGATTTTGGCAATCAGTTGTGGAGACTCATAGTACTATAAGAGACCTTATTATTGTATATTCCTGTAGTAATATATAGTGTAGGATATTACAAAAATGAGAATCACTAGTTGGAAATAAAAATTAATATTTTTCATTAGATTTTACTCTTTATGGATGTGAATATTTTTATTTTTATATTATGATTATTATTATTGAGAATTGTAATATATGTAATTTTATGTATTGATGAAAACCACGAAAAATATTTTTATAAAGATGTAAGTTACATTGGGTGCTCCACGAGTAATATTTAGTTAATGAAGAATGAAAAAAATTATTTCCCTTCTTATTATTTAACAAAAGATGATATAATTGTCCCGTTTATGAAATTATATAGCCTAAATTAATCCATGTCCATTGTGTTCTATTGGAAAGCTTTATTTCTAGAAATTCAAATAATGATCCATTAAGAACTAAAGTTGATGGAACCAAGGTACAACCATCTTTATCAAGGATATCAAGATAATTGGATTATATTACACTGTAAGAATTTTTATGAGTTATCGTGTAGATAGGATATTAACTCCTTTCTAATGGGTGACATGGTGTGTTATTAGACACTTACCTTAGACTAGATGCTATTTAACTTCAATACACTATGAAAGAGGCCTATAGGTTATCTCACTGAGTGTATCCAGAATCATAGTTAAATAATATATTGTTATTTATTATTTAAAAAGACGAGTAAATATCATTCCCAAATGTGGTTTAATAATTAATCAAGATTTCAGGGCCCCATATATTTCATCACCTATTATTCGAGAGAATATTATGTGAGTGGAATATCTAATAAATATTTACTTTCTATTTAGTGAATAAAAATATATATTTATTTATTGGTGAAGAATGAAGTAATATTTATTTACTAAATTAATAGTCATTATTAATGGACAAATAAATGTTATGGATGAATAGTGAATTCAGATTAATTGAGATGTGATAAATAATATATATTGAGTACTATTTGAATAAACAATATATAATTTAATTTTTCAAGTTTAGTGAATGTTAAATAATAATAATAATATTATTATTATTATACATATGATTTTTAGTGGGACTATGCAAATAATAAAGGGTTCATGTGAAATTATTATTTTCTTACCCTAGCGGTATATAAACACAATTTTTTTTATTTTCATCACAGAGGAATTATTTATGTGTTGGAAAAAATTACATCCAAATAGAATTATATCAATACCTATAGAGATATCTCTCAGAGAAAGTCTCAATAATGAATAACAATTATAAAATATTGATATTGTTTTAAAAAGAAACACTATGTTCAATATCATACATGATACACTACTTCGAGCTTAAACGAGCAACTAAATATTACTATTTAATTGTTACCATTATAACCTAACAATTGGAATGGAATGAATAAATAGTATAAAATATATTTTGAAATATGGTTTACACATGTTTAAATAATGATTCATTGGGTACCAAATTTTTTAGAAATTTAAATAAAAACCAATTGAATATAAAGGATGTGTTTTTATAAAAGCTTATTTATAAGAGAGTAATTGTGTTTATAAAATCATATAACTCTTTATAAATTTTTATTTAATTATAAATATATTTTATATATTCAATATAATGTATTAAATTAATGTCTTATGTTTGTTGGATATGATAAAGAACAAATTTAATTTTTTAGATAACATAAGTTTTATTTCTAAAAATATGGTTTTATCAACTTTTGATGGAGAATCCTTTTTTTAATTTAGTTTTGAGACATTTATTTGTTATATTTTAAAAACATAAAATTATTCTTTAGAATAGGGACATAAATATTTACTTTGAATGAATTTTTTATATTTTTTGATAGCTATCATGTTTTGATGAATAATAAAAATACGATAAATTTTAATTGAAAACAAATTTTTTCATCGAGATAATTTATTTGGATAAATAATATTATTTAATTTTTTTAAATTATATATGGAATATAGTTTTATCATTTAATCAAATTTTGGTTATTGGGAGTAAAATTACAATGATATTGGACATAAACACACGTCAATCTTTTGATAGTTATTATTTATTAAAACCCCACTTTTTTGTTGACAACGAGAATTAAATTTAAGTTAATTACTGAAACTTATGTGTTCTGAATTTGGAAATATAGATTCCATATTTTTAATCATAATAGCCAAATTGTGTGAATAGGTACCTTTTATTTTTCGACACTGTGAATAATAACTTCAGTAAATATTTTATTTACCACAGTTAAAGGGTAAATCTTTTAAATAAGGGTAAAAATAATATTATAATATTGTTAAACTATACTAACACATGTAATTATTCTTTTGGATGAGATATTTACAACAATGGTTATCCTAGGGTCGATTTTGAGACCCCATGGAGCTACTTGGATATGAAAATGACATTTTATAATAATTAATTTATTGTAATGAAAAATATAACAGAAACATGTATCTTTTACTAAAATTTTTATATATTGTGATATATAAGTGATATATTAGACTATAAATAGTAATTTTAAAGATAAAACTGTTTCATAAATCATGAATTTTTATTTATAATTTTTAGACGTTAAATAAATAAATTTAATTATGACACAATGATGACGTAGTGATTGCATCATTAATAAAGGATCCAAATAAATGATATAATAAATATTCAAATAAATGAAATTTTATTATTTGGATGAAATACCCAAAATTTATGGATGAAATTGACATATTTTATTTTACCTAATTATTTTGGTGTTAAGGAATCAATTTGTTACAACTTTAACAAAAAATCAATTACTCAATAGTGTAAAAATTGAAATAAATGAGTTTTATAAAAAATAATATTTTATTAAATGAAAAAATAGTCCTAAAAATATAATATTCAGCAAAATAAATTATATATTGTTAAAAATTTCATTAATTATCCTCTTATGGTTTGATTGGAATTTTTTAGTAATGATTGTAACTATATATTATGAAAAGTCGAGAAGACATGGTAAAAGTTATTATTTTTAACTAAGGGTTAAAGCTAAAATATAAGGTTACATTTATGACCTCAACTTGTCTAAAACCAATTCATTTAGAGGTTTTATACCCAAAATCGTATTATATTAGAAATAAAAATTTTTTGGGTCCATTTCAAACAGAAAATAATTTTATAATAAAATAATATTTCAAAACATTCTTAAAGTGCCCCTATTCCTTCTTATAAAAGAGAATCACCTATACCCATTTAGAAACACCTATAAATCCACTTAAATCATCCAAATTCGAATAAAATAAGCTAAAAAATCCCCAAATTCATCACATAATCATTGATTTGTGAAGAAGACAATTCAAGAAAGCCTTTTGGATAAAATCAAAAGAAGTTACCAAATTTAGAGGCAACATCTTATTTCACGTTCATTTATTATATTTCCCTTCTCCACTGACTAAGATATTCTAATTAATTGATTACATAACGAAACCAGTATTACCAATATACTATGACTCTTTTATGAGAATTATTAGAACTATACATACACCAACCACCATCTAATTGATACGAACATACAATTTCTGTGGACGACGAACTACTGTCTCATGAAACAATGATTGTTCAAATTTTACCTACCACATATCATAGTAGATATTAGGATAGAAATGTTTTTATATATGATATATATTATATTTATATTTCATTTATTCTTCTTTAATTTTTATCTAAAACATACCTTTATGATTTCCCTAATGTGTAAATACGATAATTTCATTTGAGGAAGTGCGGACTACCGCCCCTTCAAAGTGATATGACTCGTTCTTACCATATATATAATGTATAAAATATAGAGTTAATGCAATTATATAACTTGAATAAAATTTATATTTTAATGAAATTATAATATACCTATGTGTAATTATGTTTTCATTCCTTCAATATGAGAAAGAAATGAAAGTAGTGTTCATGCATATGTATGGCCTACCGTCTCCATGAACGGTGCATTTCATTTATTATAACCAAATGTTATGGAATATAATAAATACATTTATATTGGATATATATTATATTTAAATAATGAATAATATTCTTTATATTATGTAATTTTTACTACAAGGACAAATTACACCCAAACAAGATCATTTTTGACTCTATTACTGAATATCGACAAAACATCCGATATAAACATAAATAATTATGTAATTTTTATAACATGGTAAAAATTGATGTAAAATAAATAATAAAACTTTAAATGTATCTAAGGAGATTATAAATTTACCTATATTTATTATTCAGTAACATAACAATTGTACGCAATGATTCAGACTGAAGGTATGGGACATTTCTCAATCTTCTTTCCTTGAGGCGTTTCTTGATAATATTCACCTCTATTATTTTAAATGGTGTGTATACAACCACTATGATATTTCATATCCATATTTTATAAATAAAATTATATTTATTAATCAATGAATATTATGATTTAAATGTTCATATTTTTATTGTATACCTTTAACATTTGAATATTTTATTATAAAATATTTTTCTTCATGATATTTATTTATATATTTATTTATATGGATATAAAAGGACTCTAAAGGAAAATTTATTTCTATCTATAATTTCAGTCAAAATTTTCAAAAGGAATCTTTTTTTTAAAAATCATTTTACTTTATTTACAAAATGATAAAATGAATGTTATTTTTTTTAACATATATGGCCATAATGATTTCTCCACAACCATAACCGTTATTTGATATTTGGATTCCTCTATAAGCCTTAATTTATTTTAAATAACTCTCTTATACCTTTATTTAGGTTTATTGGTACTGAAAATGGGATCTTAAATGTAAATTTTATTTTTATATGGAAATGTTTTTATATGGTGTTAGAAGATTTTTTCAAAATGGTTTTGTGATGAATGCATTCTTAAAATGGTACATGAGAATTATATGAAATAGGTGAGCCGAATACAACTTATACGAAGGGTTAAAACCCATTATATCTCACTGGTGAGCTCGAAACAACTTATAGAAAGTGTTGAGCCCCATTATAACTCACAGTTGAGCCTATTATAGCTTATATGAAGGGATGATCCCCATTATAGCTCACAGGTGAGCCCGATATTACTTATACAAAGGGTGATTCCCATTGAAGATCTTCAATTTCCATGTCGACCATATGGTTATTCTAGTTGAATGAGATTGAATAATTTTTATGTATATTATGATCTATGTCACCTAAATGTGTTTTAATTTCTTTTTGTTATTGTAATGTTTTTATTTTTGAATAATGTATGACTTTTATTCATGTGAAAAGGTTTTGTTTAGTTCTATAAAAAACATTAAATGAGTTACCATGTTTCAACTAGACTAATGGTTTTCATTCCTTTTTATGTCCATTATTGAGATTTTTATACTCATCCCATGTTTTTGAAATGTTTTTAACAATGGTATAAGGATGGGTAAGAGAATGGAAGAAATCATGTTTTTAAAGGGTTTCCTTTGGAGGAAAATTTGGATACTGAGTGCAACTATTCACGTGTAATGTCTAGGTCCATTATATAGTAGTTATGGAATAATTATATAAAACAATAAATTATAAAATATCATCAATGTGAATTCTTGACATAACCAAATATTTTGTAACTTTTAAAGTTAGGGCCTTATAGTTGGTATCAGACGAATGATTTAGAAAAATTTGGAGATTAGGATGCTTTCTTAAGGGTTAGATACATGATCATGGATTTATAATTTTAATAGATATTATATGTTCAATGAATTAGAAAACCGTTTTGAGGACTCTGTTATTTCAAAGAGAGTAATTGTATTTTTTGAGACCTTCAACTTTGAGGAAATTACGGTTTATTAGTTTTTTCGGATACAAAATACGAGGTATAAAATATCCTTTGAGGTTAAAACATGTTATGGTTATTTTTTTAGGATTTTATCTCATTATTATAATTTTATTAGAATTATATAGTTTTTGAAAAAGGACCATAGGCAGACCATGTGACAACTCATTGCGTCAGACAAAGCTGCGAGAATCGAAGCCTCAACCAATGTGCAAATGAGATTTATCACATACCACTAGCCTACATGAAGTACCTAGTTATTATGATTTATTATTTTTAGTAGAACTATTTTTTGTATTAGAAATTAGTTTATTTTTGGAACTTATGATTTATCAAATGGATATCCTTATTATAGTAATTTTGTATGGTGATTAAGTGATAAATGTTATTTTGGAAGAAGTTCTCTCTTTTGAGAACACTATATGGCTAAGGAAAATAGAATACTATTGTATTTTATTTGAGGAGTAATGGATGAATTTTATTTAGGAAGAATCTATTTTTTTATTGTTAAAAAATAGAAATTTGGTTTATTTTTTGAAATGATCAACCTATCATAGAGAACATGTGATTTGGTTAATTAATTTTTCAGTATGAGAATTCAAGAGTAGTTGATGTTATTTAGAGATACAATTTACGATTTAATATGGAAAACTATGTGATCAAATCCTTTTGAATTTGGGTTTCAATATAAGTGTAGATTATTTTGAGGAATTTTAAGGTCATTTTTGTATTAAATGGTCTTTGTTAATCTGTAGATATTATTTGTGGAATTTTAGATATTAAGAGTAGTATTTATTTTTATAACGGATTATCATTTTTGGGGATTATCAAATCTTGTAAGAACCATTTTGGTTTTTTAACATCTAAAGATAGGGGAAATATATATTTTAACAATTTTATATTATTTTATTATATAAAATTTGATTCTAGTGCTTCAAGTGTGACCAAGTCATCTTGAATACTAATTGTTTGGAGAAAAGATGAGTTTTTGGGAGAAATTTATTAAAGGATGAAACTATATATAAAAAGTTAGTATATTTAATTATTTTCTTAGTCAATCTCATAAATAAATTCCCTAACTTTATAAAATGGAACTTAAAACAAAAAAGTTTTCCATTAACTTTTCTTATCAGGAAGTCAAAGACCGTTCAACCGATTACATGTTTTGGTTTTCTGGTTGTTAACTTTCTCTTGATAAAGTTTTATATCACTCTCCATCAGAACCTGATGGTTAGTTTTTATTCCATATCCACGTTTTTTTACATGTAACCCTAGTATGGTTTATCTGGGGTAACCTTTTTACTTTTATTTATTTATTTTAAATTGGTAGTTTTATTAACCCTTTTTCCGATGTGGGATTTTAAATGAACATACCGAGACAATTTTTAATATAGTAGTGATTCGATTTAAAAGGGGTTAGGGGGTGATGTAATTTCCCTAGTTTTTTTAAAATGAAACATTGTGTTCAATAGAATACATGATATGTTGCATCAAGCTTAAACGAGCAACTAAATAATATTATTTAAATGACATCGTTGCTACCTAACCACTTGAATGAAAATAATTAATAATATAAATTAAATATTGAAATATGGTTAAAAAAGATGAAATACTGATTCATTGGTTATCAAATTTATTAGTAATGGAAATAAAAACCAATTCAATATAAATGATTTTTTTATGAAAACATATTTAAAAGAGAATAATTATTTTTATAAAATCATATCAGTATTTATGGATTTTTATTTAATGAAAAATATATATTTTATATTAAATATAATGATTTCTAATAATCTTATATATTTTCTTAATATGATATATGAAAAAATTCATTTTTTTATGATAAAAGATGTATTTTAAAAAAAATGCAGTTTTACTACCTATTAATCGAGAACCCTATTTAAATTTTGTTTTTGAAAAATTTATATATACTATTTTAAAAACTAAACTTATTCTTTAGATGTGGGTGATAAAAATTTATTTTTATGATTTTTTTATATTTTCTTGAAAGCTATCATTTTTTGATGAATAGTAAAATATGCTCAATTTTAATTGAAAAAGAGTTTTTCCATTGAGATAATTTATATGGTTAAATAATATTATTTAATGATTTTAATGTATAAATGGAATATATTTTTATAATTAAACCAAAAATTGTTCATTATAAGTAATTTCAATTTGAAATTAGACAGAAACACTTGTGAATCTTTTGATAGTTATTACTTCTTAAAAAAACTTTTTTTTTGTTTTGATAAAAGAAATTAATTTTAATTAATGACTTCAAATTATGTATTTTGAATTTGGAAAAAAGGATTCCAAATTTGGATTCAAAAATTGAAAATTTTGTGAATAGGTACCATTCATTTTTGTACATTATTTATAATAACTTCAGTAATTATTTTATTTACCATGATTTAAGGGTAAATTTGGTAAATAAGGGTAAAAATGAATATTATAATAATATTAAATTACCCTAACACATGTAAAAATCCTATTGAATGATATATTTCTGGCAATGAGTATCTTTGGCTCGATTTTTGGACCCCATAAAGCCACTTGGATGTGAAAATGACATTTTATGATTGTTAATTTAAAGTAAAGCGATATATAAAAAAAACATGTAGTTTTTACTAATAAAATTATAATATGGGTTTATATAAATGATATATTTGACTATAAAAATTCATTATAAATCTAAAAAGATTTCCTACATCATTATATTTTATTTATATTTTTTAGACATCAAATAAATAAATTTAATTATGACACAATGATGATGTTGTGATTACATCATTAATGAAGGATTCAAAAAGATGATATTATAAGTATTAAAATAAATGAAACATGATTATTTTTATGCCATACACGAATTTTAGGGATGATATTGACATATTATATATCTCTTAATGCCTTTTTTTGAAGGCATCATGTTTTCATGACTTAAAAATAATTAATTACTAAATAGTGTCAAAATTGACATTATGATTTTTTAAAACAAATATTGTTTTATTTAATTATATAATCATCCTAAAAATATATGATTTTTCCAAATAACTTATATAATGTTAAAAATGTCATTAATGATCTAAGTAGGGTTTTGTTGTCATTTTATACTAACTATAGTAAATATATAATATGAAAATGCAAGATGACATGGTAAAAGTTAATGTATTTAACTAAGGGTTAAAGCTAAAATATAAGGTTAAATTTGATACATAAACTTGTAAAAAATCTATTTTTTAAGAGTTTTCACACAAAAAAAACATATTATATTTTAAATAAATGAGTTTTATACCATTTGAAACCTAAAATTATTTTATATTAAAATAATATTTCAAAACATTCATAAGTTCCCCTCATCCTTCTTATAAACCAGAAGCTCCTCTACCCATTTACAAACACCTCAAAAGAACCTTTTATATTCCAAATTCTGCCTAAATAATCTTCTTAACATTCCTCCCTTTATCCTATATGCTTTAATTTGGGAATAATGCAACTCAAGAAAGCTTTTCGGCTCAAATAAAAATAAGTTACCCGATTTAGAGGTAACATATTCTCTCAAGTTCTTTTATTTTATTTTCTTTCTCTGCTCTATATAATATTATTATTCATTTATTAAATAATAAAAACAATATAATAAATATTCTATAATTTTTTATGATAAATATTAGTACTACAATTACAAACACCTCATCTAATGGATATAATCATTTTGTTTCTGTGGATGGTTAACTACTACCTCACGAAACAATGATTCTTCAAATTTACCCTACTATCTCTAATGGTGGCCATTATGATGTATATTTATTTATATATGATAAATATTATATTTATATTGCCTCTATTATTTTGAAATTTTTATTTACAACATACCATTATGCTTTCCATATTCTATATATACTATAATTTCATTTGAGGAAGTGCGGACTACTGCCCTCTCAATGTGATATGAATCATTTCTTACATACATAGAATGTATAAAGGATAGTTTTAATGTACTTATGTACCATATATAACATATATATTGTACTGTAAATATAATATACCTATGTAACAATATGTTTTCATTCCTTTAATAGGACAATGAAATGAAAGTAGCGTTCATACTTACGTATGGCCTACCATCGCCATAAACGGTGCCTTTCATTTCATATCTCCAAATGTTATTGAATATTATAAATATATATATATATATTTATATATATGATATTTAAATCCTGAATAATATTTTTGAGATGATGGAATTTTTACTATGAATACAACTTACATCAACACAAATTTATTTTTGACTCAAGTACCAAATGTCAACAAAACATATGATATGAACGTAAATAATTATTTATTTTTTATAACATGGTATTAAGTGAAATTAAAGAATAATAAACTTGAAAATGTTTACAAATAAATTATAAATTAACTGAAATTTATTATTCCAGAACACAATGATTATACATGACAAGTCATACTTAAGGTATGGGACTTCGTCTCAATGTCCACTAATT
Source organism: Viscum album (assembly GCA_963277665.1). Taxonomy (NCBI): domain Eukaryota; kingdom Viridiplantae; phylum Streptophyta; class Magnoliopsida; order Santalales; family Viscaceae; genus Viscum; species Viscum album. The sequence goes on along the minus strand of OY728153.1, from coordinate 1,769,171,289 downwards.
GAGGCATTTCATGATAATATACACCTCTATTTTTTTATAAGTTGTATATAAAACCACTATGATATTTTATATCAATATTTTATCAATACTAATGTTATTTATTAATTCTTGAAGATTAATATTTAAATGTTCAAAGTGGAATGGGACACCTTAAACGTTTAAGGGTTTAATTATCAAATACTTGTCTCCATGATATTAATTTATATATTTATTTATATGGATATAAAAGGATTATATATTTTTTGTCTATATATAATTTAATTCAATGTTTTAAAAAGAAATATTTTTTATTAAATCATTTTCTTTCAATAAAAAATTACAAAAGGAATGTTATTTGTTTTACTGTATACATTGATAATGAATTCTCCATTGCCGTAACCGTTATTTGATATTTGGATTCCACTAAAATACATAATGTTTTTTAAATAATTATCTTATTACTTTATTTGGGTATGTTGGTTTTGAAAATGGGCTCTTAATTGAAAATGTTATTTCTATATGGAATTTTTTTTTCATATAGTGTTAAATTATTTTTTCAAAAAGGGTTTTGTGAAGAACATGTTTTTTGAATAGTACTTTTGCATTATATAAAACAGGTGAGTCTGATATAGATTATATAAAGGGTTGTGCCCCATTATAGCTCACCAATGAGCTTGAAAAAACTTATACAATGGCTTGATACCTATTATAACTCACATGTGAGCTCGTTATAGCTTATATGAAGGGATGAGACCCATTATAGCTCACTGGTTAGCACGATATTGCTTATACAAAGGGTAATCCCCATTAAAGATCTTCAATTTTAATGAAAAACATATGATTATTACTATTGAATGGGATTGAAAGGGTTTTATGTATATTATTATCTATGTCACCTATATGAGTTTTAATATATTTCTATTAGTTTAATGATTTTATTTAAGAAGAATGTATGTGTGTTATTCATGTGAAAATGTATTGTTTAGTTCTCTCAAAGAATCTTTATATGAGTTACCATGTTTTAACTAGACTAATGTTTGTCATTATATTTATACTCCGTACTGAGATTTTCATGCTCATCCCATGTTTTAGAATTTTTTCCAGAGGGTATAAGGATAGATAAGAGTAAGGAAAATGTCAAGAAGATTTGTTTCAACAAAAAAATCATGTTTTGTTTAAAGGCTTTCCTTTTGTGGAAAATGTGGATGCTGAGTGTAACTGTCCACATGTAATGTCTGGTTCCATTATGTAATAGTTATGTCATAATTCTATAAAACTATAAACCTCAAATGATCCTCATTTTGAATTATTGAATTAACTCATGATTATGTAACATTTAAGGTTGCGGCCTTCTAAAAATCTTCCTATAACATCCACTCTCCAGTAAAGATAGATCATGTAGATTCCATTGGAAGGAAAACTTTAGATGATAAAAGGAGAAAGTCATTAGAATTATAATCTATTGTGCTAGAACCTAGATTTTATTATAGATATGTTCAATGGTTCGTTGAATAAGTGTGGATCAACAATTGATGGAATCTACTATTTATTCCTAAAACTCCACAACAATTCAACATAGCGAGGTTGTTTGGTCCATTAACAAATAAAGAACTCAAATAGGGTGTGAACCCAATTTAGTAAGGGAATATATTCCCCATGAGAGTCTTGCAAGTGATCATAGACTATGAAAATTCGGGTTTATTGAGTAAACACAATCCACCATGATATTGCTAGATGTGAGATTTGACTACTAAGGAATTGTTTTTCTATGCTTTTGATTATTCCTTATAGATTTATTTTATGTCAATTTTATGATTTAATGGGTAATTATTTTGATGTTGTAATGATTCATTTATCATGAACTATCATGATTTATTACATATCTAAATATTTTGATCATTTATTTGTAGGGTATGGTATTGAAATTTACGGATAATATTCTCTTAGACTTATGCTCATGTTATGCTTTCATGATAAATAATATCAATATTTCCATTCCGTAGTAAGAATCCGATCTCACCCATTGATATATTTATTTTCCCTAAGTTATGAAGGATGGTTTTAAGTATGATATATCTTGTGATGGTGATCCATAAAAATAAAATAGTGGGAGAAGATTTAAACCTCTTATTAACATGTTTTTATGTATCCATGTTTTCAAGGATACTATAGCTATACAAATTTTATGTGGGTGTAATGATACATATTGAATTATTATATAATAAAATCTGATATTTATTTGTGAATATTATGGTTATCTATAGTTATTATTAGTGCATGGTTTTGGTAATAATTGGATAGTAGTAATATTTATCTTTATGGAAAAGTCTAGGTATAATCCTTGTAAAAAGAAAACATTTTAATAGATTAGTAAGACAGAGAATATGTGGATTTACTATAAATACATACCTATTTGGATACTATAGGTGTACATCATTTTGGAATTGATTCATTTAGGGGTAATCAACATAAAATGTGTTTATTATATATATCTCATCCATTATAATGATGCATGGTGAATGTTCTATTACTGGAAACATGGTTTCACACTTTCATGTGATATTATGAGGTTAATTAAATTTTCCCATATTGACTAATATGAAGGATTTGAATTGGTGATGGATAAATATGAAATAAGTTAAACTAAAGGTTTGGTATATTGGTAAATTATAATAATAATTTAGAAATTATATATATGAATTTTCATGATCTCTCACAATGATTATTTATTCCGATACTATGGTTTTTGATTTTAAAAAATGGTGGGAATCATGTTTATTCATTATTATAGTGATTTTGATCTATAATAGAATTATTTTCAATATGATAAACTTAATTATATAATATGTGGAAAAAAATATAGCGATTATGCCAAATAATCTACCACAATATATAAGTAACAAGAAAATATTCTATGAATTTTCTAACATATAAATATATAATAAGTTGTTGTTTTATAAGAATTCATATGTTAATAACCATAGAGAAAAACTATAAATTTATTTCATGGTATTAATGAGGAAAGAAAGCCTTATAGCCTCTATTAAATAAAGGGGAAAATGTTTTTTATATAAAAATTAATGTTATAGAGAAAAACATTGTCATGCAATTCAATGTATTATGTGTGGGGAACTTGAGAATTATCATAGTCAAAGAATTAATCAATGGATTGAATCCCATACCATACAAGGGCCAATATTATGGCAATAATTGACGTTAATGGATTCAATTTTTTGTATTCTTATTTTATTTTTATATTTTATAATTATTATATCCATGATATTGATGATATATGAATCACGAAACATATTAGTATTGTTCAAAATTGGTATTCATTAATAATTTGGAAACCCATGTTTAAAGGTAGAGATAACCATGAAAAGTGATTTAGTGCTAAGACGGTAATGTTTAGTTGGGACAAAGTGATAACTGTAATTGATAATGTAAATAGGATAATATTGGTGTCCTTGAAATTGGTTAGTGATTTGATGACCAAGATATTCAGGACATCATTTATGAAGTGTATTTCATTTTTCCATTCATTCAAATTGGATGTGACTTTATTTAAGAAATAGGGATTGTGTTAATTTTTGGGTGCTTATATGATTTCATGTTGGTTTAAATCCAGAGTTATACATACCATCCTGGTTGTATATGATTATGAATTGTCTTAATTTAAATGACATAGACAACCATTTATATGTTTTAAGTGATGGGATTTTGAGGTGATTTGAAACTTTTACAAGATTTTAGAGAGAATACAATAGTTTGGTTTAAATAATCCATTTATTTAGAATATTATTTTATTTCAGGATAACTGTTGTCTATTTAATATGGGGATTCATTTAATATTGAAATTTTTAAATTAATTCATTAAGTGATATTTTTTATGGTATTTATGTATATGCTAAGGATTTCCAGTCATGTCAATACCTATATTCAATTTATGATATTTCAGTAAATATAACTACATTATATGATTATATTGTGATTTATCATCATGATAAATGATATTTTGGGTGATTTTTCATTGGTTTAATGTATATTATAACCTCTTGTTTAATATTTGATTTAACATAAAGGATTAAATTTGGAAGATATTATTAATGTTTTTGAGGATATATGAAAAATGGTATAATAATGAATTTGAGGTCAATACATTATTTAATGTTGAGGTTTTTGATGTTAATTAGGAGGTAGGATAATTTATTTATTAAGAGATCTGTGTTGAAACTTCTCTATTATTGTTTAAATTTTTGAGAATTATGTATTATTTCATCATATCAATTTTTAACCATTTTGGATATTGTGTTACCTTTTTATAACCATTCAGTTTTATTAAGTTTTAAAGACGTGAGGAATAAATTGATATCCATTTTTGGATAATGAAGTTGACATTAGTTCATCTGGCATGAATATGTCATCTTAAATACTCATCTTTTGAAGAAAAAAATTATGATGTTGTCATGTAAATTGATTAAAATTTGAAAATATATTTAGAAATTATAATTTAAATGTTCTTATTAAATATGGTAAATAAATTACTCAACTTTATAAAAGGATAAAGAAACAAATATATCATCATATTAAGATAATTTCTTATTAATCGAGGGTCTTTTTTACACCACATTGATTTAAGGATTTGCGTTCATTAAATTTCTCATGATCATTCATTTTCTCGTGATAAATGAATTTTGTCACTATCCATAATTATTAGAACATTAAATTGTTAATCCATGTTTATATTATCTCTTCACCCTAATTTTACCCAATGTGGAAACTAATTTATGTGTTATTCTATAATACCTCCATATTTTACTCTAACTCTTTCCGGAGGATGTTTTATTAACCCTTTTTATGATATCAATTTTCAAACAAGAAAATTTAAAATATCAAACTCTTGAATAATGATAACATGTTAAAATTAAAATTATGTAATTTAATAAATGGTGGTAGAGAGAATGTATCTCCCTAATATTTTAAGAGAACGTTATATTTGATAGCGTATACAACATGAAACCTTAAGCTTAAATGAACCATGAAATGTTATTATTTAAATAGGATCAATATATCCTAGAAGTTAAATCGGAAGGTATGAATAAGAAAAACCACAATATAAAAAATGTAAAATGACCCAACTAAATACATGTTTTCTAAATAATTATTATAAAATAATATTTCAGTTTTTAGTAGTCGTATTATTCTTTAAATATACATTTCCTTCAAGCATATTGTTATTTCTTTTTTATAATAAAATATTATATTTATCTTATTTTCAACTTTGGAATTTTTATTTGATATAATTAAATTAAATTTTTAAACCAATATGTTATAGTTATATTATAATGGTATTTTATGATTTTTATGAAAATATAGATATTTTAATTAATATATAAAATAATTTATTTTATCAAAATGGTATTTTTGATGAAATAATTTTAAAATTTCCATTTTTTAAAAATAAATTATATTATACTCCTATTTTTTGTGTTCTGAGAAATCAAATAAATTTATTTTTAATCAATTTTATGGTTAAAATTGTTAAAACATAGATTTTATACTTAAAATTTAATTTATATTCAAAACTGTTCATTGTTTCATTTTGCATTTTAATCATAATTTAACATCTATTTTTAGAAATTGAATATTGAAAAATTTATTCCATATTTTAATTTAAGATGTATATTTTTATTTAAATATTTCCCTTTGTTAGTCAATATGAATAGAAATTATAGTAAAATTTTATTACCATGGTAAGGGTAAATTAGGTTAATATAACTTAAAACCATGAGACAAGGACACAAAATAAACCAAAAACATTAATCTATTACCTTTCGTGGGATACATTCTACCAAGATCAAACTAAATATGAGTGTGTGACATTCTGGTGCTATTTTCTGTTGATAGTGAAATTTATATAATTATATCGGATTAAAATTCCAAAACATCACACCCCTTAATTAAATATTCTCAGAGATTTATAATATCATATCTACCTTCTTAGCTTCCAATATAAAGGTAAATGACAACATCACTCATGGGTACGTGTGGACTAAAACATCCTTAAAGTGATATAATAAGCGTTTAATTTTTATATAAATTGTTTTTAATTAAAATATATTTAATGAATATATATTATATATATGATATTGAAATGATACTATAATGGTTAATTATCATTTGTCATTTGTTTTTTCAATCCATTTAAATTTGAAAATTATGTTCTTATAAACATAGTGCCTACTGCGTCCATGAACAATTCGATTAATTTTCTATATCAATATTTTATTGTCTAATCGAAATATTTACAATGTATATATATGATATTTGTATCATTATTAGAATTACTAACATGAAAAAATCATGATAAATAAATATAGAGGTATTGTGTCATGACCCAAATTACATGGCCCCTCCTAGAAAATTATAAGCCAAGAGCGACAACCCAAACCATCCACCAATAGGCTATGGGATTGAGACCAACACTAAGTAGGCACATAAAAAAGTTGGATGAGGTAGAATATGGTAAATTTATTCATAAAAACATCTATAAATTCTCATTAAATTATGAAAGGTAAAAAAATGATACCCTAATACATTCATAACATCTATCACATATAAGATCAAAATAATGTAATGGAGAGAATAACGGGGAAAATACTAGACTACCCTAAACTGATAAAGAGACTAACTAGTTAAGAAGTATGGGACAATTGTAAAATGAAATGACTTTTAGAAACCATGTTTTGTCTAACTTAGTATGATCTACCTACTCTTAGTCCTCATGGGACTTTTGAAATAAGCCTGTCAGGAACACGAGAAACAAATATCTTGGAAAGATCCCTTGCATAGGTGAGTATAAAAATACATAGTATGACAACCTAACAACACTATAAATATATGATAATTGGACTATTCAGATCATAATCACATATTTAATCTAATAAAAATATGATACAGAGAAATAAGAACTCCCAGGTAGACTCATAATAGACGTGTAGTTGTAGAGTGGTCCAAACCATACAACCTGCACATGATTCTACTATAAGAGTCAAGGTGACACTCATCCAACAGATGAAAATCCGTGAAAAATTCTATCATAGATTCTGGTCATCCAAGAGGTCCTGATAATTGGGTTTCAACGAAAAATTACTCGCTAAAAATACAAAAAATCTTGGTACATATATAGGCTAGCACACCCACAGCTCAATGGGGTCATAATAACCATTTTGGAATAACCCTCTATTTAGTTGATTATATTTATCTGTATGTTGATCATTATGATTCCTCAAACACCACCTAGTCAAGATGATGAAAAGATAGAGGATCCATCCTCAATCACTATGAGGAATTGATGAAATTATATATGATAAATACCCATAAAAGGGAACACAATACCATGATCAGGACACAATAACACACTATACCCATATATGGATGGACTAACAGAACACACCAAATTGATAATGTTCTAAACTATATATATGGAGGGCTTAAATTATGACTATAAAATATCAATGGTGCACAATGGGATTAAAAAACATGTATCTTTAAGTTTTTCACTTTCTATGACACTATTAAACAAATGACAAGTCATCATATGTATACATGACATGTCTTTGGTGATAGATAAAATGTAGAGGTTAGATGAAACATGGTGTATATCAACTAACATATCCTATGTAAATCACCCCTTGCCCATTTACTTTGGGTTATTCCCATTTACTCTAGCCTCTCTTGTGTACCTGGCCATGTTAAAGTACTAGGCTGAGCCCATGTACTATTATTGTTTTCATCTTTCCAAACATGTCAATTCCAGTGTACCAATAGGGTACATGATGATACACTATCAACAAATCACATGGAATTTGACACATTTCACAGAACATGTGATATTTTTTCCCTTGCATAAACTCTTCATGTGTAGGAGGGTACAATATGACATGTATTCTTTAGACTAAACACCATGTTATCAGGATTTATTAAGAAATCATAAAGCATTATATGAATTCTAATAAATTTGATGCGTCTACTAAATCCACCATGAGGCATATCATTAACCACATATTATATTCCTTATGAGCCCATCCGTAATTGTTGTTAGGAGTTTGTCCATCTATTCTACATAATATTTGAATCCTGGGGTAGTATGAAATTTTCATACTCTCAATATTTAAATGAGGGTTCTCCAGTAAATCCTAATCCATAGGATACCCGACCCTGGGATATCTGATTTCGTTTTAAATTATTAAATTAAAACAAGATTAAAGTAATAACATCTCAATAGACCAAATTTTTTAGTAGTATTGGTAAAATATATACAAACATGGAACTATTTTAATATTTTGAAACATAAAATACAAAAAAGATAATGATTAATTTATTATTTTCCTTTGATTATCCCTGCATATTAATCATACAACACTTCCTTGTATCCTTGGAAAAATAAAAAAATAAAGGTATGAGATCAGATACATTGTATGGGTATTCATAATGAGAAGATATGAATAAATAAAAAATAGTTTGTATTAAATGGAAAATAACTAAAATAGATTCCATTTATTCAATAACACGAGCTTAATATGGTAAGAATAGATGATGTTCAAATAATTACTTACAAATAATAATATGAGAATGAGAACATAACCATAGTTATTCTAACTTATTCAATAATCACACAGAATATCAATATCAAAATTCATAATTTTGAACATCTAAAACATACATTTTATTCCTTGTTTAAAGTCATATAATATCTTCAAGCCCTTATTTTAAGAAATCTATATAAATTGTTAAGGTCTCGACCAAAACCCAATCTAATTTGTCCTCTGAAATGTACCAGTACATTGAGGGTATATAGGGGTCCCCAAAAATGTCTTACTAAGTCCAAAAAATTATTCATAACAAAGGGGTGAATCACAATTAACTAATAAAATTCATATATAAAAACTATCTTATGAAATGTTAATAATTTCCCCAATCAATAAACATAATCATAAAACATCCATAATAATATGGTGAGTTGTAATAAAATTGTACATCCTTTGTGAAAATGATTGTTGACCATCCAAAGGGAGAATAAGTTTGATATCAATAAAAAATATCCCCAGATAATCATATTTACAATACATGTTGATGCATTTGATGAATATAAATGAAATATAATGATATGAAAACATTTTTTAGGAAAATAACATTTTCACATTGAAAATATAATTTTGAAAACTAAAGTTACCAAAAAATTTGAAAATAATTTTCCATGAATATAACCTTTGAAAACATAGAAAATAATATTTTAATCATGTATTGGTCAAGAGGGCAGAATAATCCATTCGTGTTTTATATGTTAAAACAAATATTCCGTTCACATTTTTGATAAAATTTAACGAAAAATTGAATTAGAAATAAAATGATGAATCCTTTAATTTATTTTCTAAAAAGATAAAATGGGTAAATATTTACTTTATAAATCATTTGAAAATTGTTAAAAAAAATTTGAAAGTATTTTTAGAAACCAGAAGTTTGGATGAAAAAGGATTTCAGATTTAAAATAGAAATAAATTTGTATTTTCCTAATAAATAATTCACAATAATTTAATGTAACGACAAGTAAAAAAAATGGTACTATTATCTTTAAAAGATAATAAATAAATATATTTGAACAAAATATATTAATTTTTATATTGTAATATCAAATAATTCTTCCAAGTAAGATGTAAACATAACCAATCCTAAATAACGATGACAATGTGAAATAAATCCATACCACATTGGATCTTAGGAATCAAAAGCCCCATAAAAGAAATAGAATCAAATAAACCATTAAATACCATGAATATAATTTTTTTAGGAATTATAATATTAAATTTTAGCAATGTACAATACAAAAAGAAAATACGGGGTGAATTTGGCATATTTATCATAGAAATACAAGTGAGTTGACAAATTCATACGTTGAGTTTGATACATCAGGTGCATTATTTATCTTCCTGAATAATAAAAGTATATTAATTAATTACATGTATAAGAAATTTTTTCAAGTTTAATGTTTCTTTAATTTCACAAAATAATTGTCTAAATATGATTACTTCATCAACTATTTTTACCTCAGATGTTTCAATGATATTTTCATTATGTGTCAGAAATGACATTAATAGGTTGACTATGATCAAGGTGATCATTATTTAAAAATAAATAGAATAAAAATAATTACAAAAATTTGATATTTATATATAAATAATTAAATTATAACTAATAATTAATTATTTTTACAAAAAATTAACTATGTTACAATCATAGAGATGTTATGTCCTACGTATGAATGAGTAATGTTTCCATTTTCAATAATAATTCTGTAAAAATGGTAAGTAATATTTATTTGATTCTATAATGATAATAATTAACTTTATACAATATTATTTCAAAAAATATATTTATATATATATCATCCATTTTATTTGGTGCTCAAAAGAGAGTCACATCACTTTTTGACGGTGGTAGCCTACAAGTACAGAAATGATATTATCATTTTTCAGCACACAAAAGAAAATGATATATATTATCATTTACAATGATTAATATTTCATTAATAAAAATATTATTTCATTAATATCACATATTATCAAAATATATCTTTATAACCTTCCATTTAAATCTTTAGTTAAAGAAGTATAATATTTCTTCATGATACATTAGTTTTTTTGAACACATGAAGGATGTTATCATACCCCATAGGAAATGTAATGTAAAAAAGGATAATATGATATAATGACTACATATGTATAATTATTTTATATATATCATAAATATACTTTATATACATCATCATACCTTACTAATATATGCATTAATGGGAAAACTATTGACATCAGTACGAAAGGTGGTGGAACGCCATAAACAATAATGATGATTTTGTTACCTATTTGATGAAAGTGGGTATTGTTTTAAGTCACAAAAGCAACATAAAAAACATATTATATGGGAATTTTTTTTATTATATATTCATTTTTAAATAATAATTTAGGGATGTGGAGGAAGAAATAGAAAAATAATTCTCATTGAAGAACATTAACTTTTATTTGGTTAACCATATTAAGTTTGCACAAAAAGCCTTCCAAGGTTGATGTTATGCCCAAAATAAGGTATCTAGAATGATTTAATAGAAAATGTGAAGTGATTTGGACAGTTATTGTATAATCAAAAATGATTATGATGTTTTAATAAGGGAATAGAGTGGTTGGCCTTTTATTAATGAGTTGAGTGGTCCACGTGTAATTTTTGATATAAAAAAGGTGTTCCAAACTTATCACATTAAAAAGGGTAAATCATAGATTATTATAAAGAATCATACATTATAAGGTATATATATTTACATAACATATAGTTTATACTATTTTTATATAATTTTAACACTTATATTTTTAGTTTAATCCCCCGGTAAATCAATATTTTTTTTACTATGAGAGATAATTTTTTCTTCATTTACTATTCATTATAGAAAATATAAAACGTGTTTATGAGATAATATTAATTAGGGTAATTACAAATATGGAATTCAAATTTTAAATTTTCATTCAAATATGTGGATTATTTTAATTTAATATTCAATCTCGTAGACATGATGAGAAAGCGGTTATTTAATGTGAAAATGTTCAAAATTTTACAATGTTTTAACACCAAAATCCATTATGAAAAATATTCTACTGAACTATATTGGATTAATATATATATATATATAATTGAATAAATTTTACTCTATAAACAATTTAAAATATAATTTATACTTAAAAATAATTGAAAAAGTTAGTTTTCAATTAACGTTCGATATTTTACACTATTCAACAAAAAATAAAACATTTCAGAAAAATTTAAAAAAATTCACCTGAAGATAATTTTGATATTATGATTTAAAAAAATATTTAAATTTTTTAAATTAAATTTTATTAATATTTTAAATTATAATTTTATATTATGTGTGTGATACACGACTAATCTGTGTTTTTGAAAAAATTTTGTTTTTCAGAAAAAATATCATTTTTTAAATGATTATTATTATTTTTTCAAATAAATAAATAACCAATGAATTTGTTTTTTACATTTTAAAAGAATTTTATTTTTATAATTTGGTTATTAATATTCATTTCTACCAAATTAATGGTGTGGTTATAATGGAAATCAGTATTATAGTGTATTTAGACTTGAGGATGCATATTCCACCGTCTATTACATATATTAAATATAAATAAATAAATTTTGTCGTTTTATTAAAATCGGTGATGAAGATTTCATAATATGGAATAATTTATTCATATTTCAGAATTTAATGGTGTTACATTATACACTATTTAAATAAATTTTGTCATCATAATTTAATGTTGCTCTCTGTAATCAATTGTTTGATATTTAAAAATTCTTATAAAAACCCTTATCTTTATTACACATAGTATTATAATTTATTATATAATAATACACATATTATAAAACAAAATAATTAAGAAGTATAGTTCCTTTGGGTAATTAGTTACATCACATAACAACTTAAACTAGGGGGTACAATGGAATTTTTGAAAACATCACTAACATGCTCATAATATTCCATCGAACATAAAACTATATGGGATAAATTGGGGACATACAAAAGAAAGTGTTTATCTAAAAATTCCCCAAAGGTAAAAAAGAATTAATGAAATGATGATTTTAAAAAAATTTAGCCAATATATTTTTCAATGGGACATAAAAGTAGTGAGGATAATCATCAAGAATAAAGAGGCATGATATATGATGATAACATTAATGCAACACAAGAATATGGAAACAACTTCAAATAGGATATAATATGATTAAGTCAGGGTTAACCACCAATAAATAGTAAAAAAATATGTTCAGGATAATATCCCATCAATTATACATGATATATGATGATACTAAAACATCACCTAATTCACTGGATCACTATCTGGGTGTACCCATCACAATTATATCATGTACACGAATAATTGTGCTACAAAGATCATATAACATAAGATCATATTTTATGACATTGAAGTCAATGATAAAGGATAATGGAATAAATACATGTAATTATATAATAAAATAAGTGTAGGTATGTCAAATTGAATACCCTTTAGGGGGAAATATTGATGCTATTCAGAACACAAAGGTTGGGCATGGAAAAATCGCAGTTAAATTTTGGTAGCATAACCACTATATATAATGGTTCATAAAATGGATATTTGAGATCTAAATGGGTATATAATATTTTTTACATAAAATGGATAGTTATAGGGATTTGTAAAAACATTAATCAATATTAGTAATTGGAAATAAAAGGCATAAAATGATGATGAATCATGAATAAATAGGAGAAGGAGAGGATCCCTTACCTTGAGAGGGTGATTCAAAAAGCATTATAGGAGATTATTGGGAGATTTTAGGAACCTTGGGTTGACCTTAGAGAGGGTATCTTCAAGTATGTGTGTTATAAAATGTTTTTTTAGTAAAGATGAATAGGGTATTGGGTTGGATTATATTGGAAAAATGACGGGATTTATTTATCATTTCCCAAACATATATTTTGGACTCTATATAATAATGTAATCTAATAAAAAAATTCAAGGAGTTTTCAAATGGTTTTAACCAAATATGATGGGTTTAAATAATTTTATATGTTCAAGGTTCTAACACATTAAAAGATAAACCTTGGTGATGTAGATGTGATTCATTATATTAATGAAATTATTTTAAAACAATAGGATATAATATTGGTTCTTTATGACTCATAAAGAAATCATAAAATTAAAAAAATAACTTAAAAATAACATTATATAAAATGCGGAACACATATTTTTTAATTTATAACATTTATTGAATTCATTGCATCACTTTTGGGTCATTATGATTTAATAATGCATACAATATATTTATATTGTATTTAATTTTTACCTAAAAAATTAACTCTATCAGGAAATTATGAAAAATTCACTATTAGAAAATTACTATGTTTTTATTCCAAAAATATTATTAATTTTATCTAAATAATTTCCATTTGTTTTAATTTTAAATTTTAAAACAAGAATTGACATTTATTGAAAAGTGATGGTTTTTTAAAATTACAATTTTTTGAACTCATATAAAAATTACATTGGACATCATAAAAATTAAATTATCATTTATATTAAACAAAAATTATCTAATAATAATATTTTATTAAATTATAATTTATTCCAAAAATCAAAAAATCCATCAAATGTAATTCTACTACTGAAATTGTACATTTCTCAGAAATACAATTTGTGATTTATCATATCAAAATAAAAATCATTTGTAATGTAAAAAAATAAAAATTAAATATAACCATTATCATATTGAAAATAAAATATAAATATTTATATAATTAGGTTATTGATATATATATATATATATATATATATATTCCTTTATTACATTAGAATATTCCCAAAATATAAGGTGGGCGATTTTAATATTTTCATGGAGTTGTTCGGTGTACATGGTTTGGGCTGTGATCTCAAAATTATTGATCTTCTCCCATAAATTCTTCTTCTTCTAATTTAATTGTTATTTAGAAGCATGGGATTGGTCAATGGAAAATATCAGTGATGATATCTCCCTTATAAGGTCTCATAAATGGGATTTGTTGTGTACAATCCTACTCGTATAGTCCATCACTTATTTTATCTATGGAAATTGGATTTATGAAAACCCTATATTTATACTAATCTTATTATCATTATTATATTGATATATTATAAATGATGATAATTATTAATGGTCTTTTAAATGCTATAGAATAAAATAAAACCCAAGAAATTTATGATTTTTTTATAACCATAATAGGGCATTTAATTTAATCACAATGGTAATTTTGTTTATAAAATTTTGGTCATTATAATATTCACCACTTTAGAAATTTCTCTCACAAAATTTTTCATTACACACACTAAAAAATATTATGGTAATTTTGTTACATCACCTCCTATTTTTCCCATGTGTAATCATTGAACTAGTGAATTTTCAATAGCAGTTGACTAGGTGCAGTGTCTAATTTCAGAGAACATTTTCTCTATGATTTAAGATGTTTATAGATTAATCATTATATGTAAGATCATTATCCAAAAACACCACCTTTATATTCATGACATGTATGGGATCTAGTATGTACTTCCTCAAAAGGGATATATGGAACTCATCATTTACATGTGATATGTTAGGTTGGAGTGATAGTTGATATGACAACACTCTAATGTGATCAAGAATATCAAAGGGACCATTGTATCTTGGAATAATCATTCCCTTATTCCCAAATATCAAGTCATTTTTCTATATACATATGTAGAGGAATACCTTATCTCAAACTTCAAACTATAGATATTGTTGAAGAATTATATCATAGCTCTTCTATCAACTCTTAGAATCCTTGATGTGATACTAAATGGTGTTGACCTTTTCTATTATTTCCTTGAACATTTCAGGACCTAGCTATTTTTGTTCACCAACTTCATCAAATAATTCAATTGTTTTTCACCTCATCCAATAAAGGGGTTCATGGGGTTCCATTTTAATTCTTCAGTGGAAACAATTATTATATGTGAATTTGACTAGAAGAATATGTTGATCTCATCCTCCTTTTTGGTAAATAGATCTTTCTCTCAACATTTCCTAAAGTGTCTGCATATTATACTTATATTGGAATTTATTTTTAGGGTTATAATCCATTTTTAAGTTCAAATCAGTATTTATATCATATTGGATACTATTCCAAAACATGAATGTAAATCTTGGTCTGAACCAGATACAATCGATAGTAGTGCTTCATGCAACTTCACTACTTCTATAATGAATCTATTTACATGGTGATTGAGTGAGAAGCCCTCTTGAATTTCAATGAAGTGAGCAGTGTTTATAATAAGTTTGTCCACATTCCAAAATAAATCATTTTACCTTGATGTATTTTGAAGACCAGTACAAAATTACAAGGTTATCTTTTATGATTTATATGTTGGTATTGTTAAATGTGAAACCATCCCCTTGTATTTTATTCATCCATCACTTGTTGACAGACAAGACACCTTTTTGTATATTCTAAAATATTCCTCTTAATATTGTCCCACTAATATTTCTCTTAAATATATTGATACATCATTGTGATCTCTGGATAGATAATGAATGTTGAGCTATGTGCAACATCCAACATTTATTTTGTTAACTTGAGATTTTATGGTACTCATATTCAAAACAAAAATCATAAAACTCCTTATTCATTAATTTTTAACATTCATGATTTCCCTTTTCATATATATTTCACCTTCTTTATAATTTACACATCACCTATTTGAGAATACTTTATCTTCTATAGAAGGTAATTTTTATTAATCATTTGTGAAAGGATCGATGAACATGCTTCATTTATGATTCCCATGTCCATCCATTTCATGTATAAATAAGATCAGATCCTTCTTGATAGACAAAAATTATATACATTATAGTTCCTTTCAACATATAGAGTCTAACACTTTATTTTTATTTCTAGGATGGTAGAAGATTGAGCAGTCATAGTCCCGTATCATCTCCAACCATCTTTACTAGTGTATATTCATCTATTTATCTTTTAATATATATTTTAGTATATTATTACTATATATTTTAATCTTCTATGAAAATAGATAATTCCTTTAAATTTTATACATTAATATTACTATAGTAAACTCTAGATTATAATTTGGGTAGTTTCGTTCAAAAAATATCAATTTCCTTGAGGCATAGGCTTTGAATTGGTCATTATACACTAGTAAACATCCCAAGACCTTCATCGGTGCATCATTGTATAATTTGAAAATTTACCCACTTATGGGTATTTTTTGTACAGGTCAAGTGATATGCCTATTTTTCAACTCCTTGAATCATTCTTCACATTTATTTTTTTAAACAAATATGTATCCCTTCTATGTTATCTTGGTTACATAGTCTAAAACTCTTGAAGAATTTTTCAAAAATTAATGATATTTCCAAGATAATCCCATGAAACTATAAATTTATGTCACTAATGTTTTCAATTACCACCCTTTAGTTTAATCTATATTTGAAGGCTGGACATATATCCCATTACCTATGATAATATTTCAAAATAATGAGTCAAACTTCTACTAGATGTCGTAGTTTTTGTACTTTCTATAAATCTACTCCATTTGGAAGGTCATTAGCACATTTTATAAATTCTCCCCATTATCCTCCTTACTTTTGGAATATATTATAATATCATCTATAAATACTACAGTTTTTGAGATTGTCCCTAAAGAATCTATTAATCAAGTCAATGAATATTTCTAGAGAATTAGTAATTCTGAATTAAATTACTTTGACTTCATAGTTCCCATACCTTGTACAGAATGTAATCTTGGTGATATCCTACTTCTTCACCCTTACATGGTAAAACCAAAAAAAGGATCCATCTTTGGGGAAGTATTGGGATCCATATAGATGATCAAAGAATTCATCAACCGGTGGAAAATATGCATGTTCTATATCTAGATCTTTTTGAGCTTATTATAATCACTAAAAAAGAACATCACCCCATCCTTCTTTCTAAAAAATAGGACTGGTTGACTTCATTGTAAATGAATTATTCATATAAATTATTTATGTATATTCTCTTATACTTGGTAATTTATATCCACAAGTTCCACAATATCCATTATATATTTAATATTCGATATTATAAAATCCCAAGTTATAATAATTATTGAAAATTTAATTTTTCATCTAGGAGGAAGAATATGAAACTCTTTTAAAAACACAATATCATTATCAATAAAAATGAGAATTTCTTCAAAGATGATCTTTTCATTAGATTGATTTATTTGATATATATACACTTTATCATAGGGAAATAATATCCACACTTGATATGTTGGTGCTAATGAATATTTATCCTCTTTCCTTCACTTGTACAAAATTGGAGGAATATTCATGATACGAAGAGTGATTTCCTTCTCAAAAATATTTATCCCTACTCAATATAATAAAATCTAATCCACAAGAATAAATTAATAAGTACAACTCATAATTTCACTAATGGGATTATCACAAGGTTCATTGGTACGTAGAACCCATAATTTTTGATATGTGACATCCTATATACATTGGACAAACTAATTTCCAAAACATTCACATTCACTAACAACATTGCTTTTATGGTTTGTGGTGGTGTTTTAATTCTTCTAATTAACATGTGTGAAATGAAATAATATTTAGAAAGGGTGTAAAAAATAATTTTTTCTATTCATGATTGAGTAAATAGTGTACTAGTGATCATTTCATTCTTGATATCAACCACATTAGTTTTGATGGAATTTTCATTACCTTTCTCCCTTTTCAGTTATTGTTGTTGATTGTCTTAAAAACCCTTAGATTGGAGCAGTGTTTTTCATTTTGGTGATGCAATATTGTCCAAGGGAATTTAAAAAGAAAATTATTTTCCTAATGCATTACATTAGCTGACTACGTCCATCGGACCTTAGGATCATTTAAATTCACTTAGTAACTAAATATAAACCAACTAAACTGTGTATTTCTTTTTATTATTTTATGAAAAAATTATAAATATTTGGGTTTTTAATTATTTAGTGAATTGATATAAAATATGAAAATATATACTTATACTAACATGAAATGCTAAACAGAATGAGTTAGGAGGAAAAGAACTTGTTCTTAGGTTCAATTTTGTGTTTAATCATGAATTTCCTTTATTCTTTAAATTTAGTTTCATAATAGAAACATGAAATATAATGATGAATTAAAACTCTTTTTTATTTATAAATTTTTTAAATCTATAATTCCTTGAACACTCTCAATTCAACCTCCTCCTGTAATCATGTTGGATGACACACCTTGGTTGAGGGTGTGGCATCTTTCAGGACCCTTATCAATCTAATTGTGTTTCAAACATTAATTGAATTAACTTAACCATGTTAATAGTTTATCAAATGGATAGAGGGAAATGAAATAAAAATAATAATTGAAATAGAATGAGTTGAATGTTATGGGGGATATTTTCCACACCCATGCCTTCTACTAATATCTAACAAAAAATTAAAATTAAAATTGTTTGTAAAAATTAAAGAACACCTTGACCTCCCTGAGGACAAGCCTCGGGTCATCCCTTCATTGTAGTAGGTAAAAACAACTTGGAAGAATAAAGAAGAAGGGAATAGTAAAATAAAATAGAATAATAAATATAATAAATAATGAAGAATAATAAAATAAAAATGAAAGAATGCGATATGAGAAGAGAGAGAGAGAGAAAATAAGAATAAGGAAGTATAGAAGAGTATGATATTAATAATAATAATAAAATAAAATAAAATAATAATTTTATATATAATAATTTTAAAATGATATATGAAAAAAAAGAAAAAATGAAGAATAAGATGATGAAAATAGAGAAGAAGGGGAAGGAGTGGAATGTAATAGGTTAAAGAAATATACATGAATTTTTTATAAAGATATGAAAAAAAAATTATAATTAAGTGGATACTGAAAAAAAAATATATAAATGAATAGGAAAAAGAAAAAAGAAGAAGCCTGGGACCTCTAGTTGGTGTTGATCCCTAAATGTATCATGGACGAGGTCTCTTTTTATAGGGAAAGAAAGCCCTGCCTCAGGAATCCCCATCCATAAAGGCTTTCCCCATAATCCAAAGGATCTTAAAATATTATAATTTTAAAACCCCTGAGAGATCCATTTTGAATTTGAAAATACCCAAATATTTTTTGTGCTTTATTTATTTTGATTCGGAACTAAAATCAATGCGGGGAATCCTTCGAAGGTGCAGACATGAACTTCATGGTGTTGTTTCCACATGATTATTTGATATAGATATGAGATAGGTGGTAGGGATTATCCTATTCCCCTCCATCATTCACAACGAGTGAAGGATGCTCGAATTGGCATTTATGGGTGACAGATGAGTCCTAGGTTGTGATCCATGGTGATTAGAGGTAGTGGTAGTGAAGGCGGGGTCGATCTTGAGATTATCTAGCTCGATAATTGAGATATACATTTTTTGTAGTGGTGGTTTGGAGAGTGTTAAAGGTGGTAGTCAATGATGGATAATGGTATAAAGCGATGTGAAATGTCTGAGGATGAGGCACATGGAAATTAGGTGCAACACAAATGTTTCAATGAAAAACCTTTTAAAATTCTATCCCACATCAAGAAGGTGGGAGGTTCCACGCCTCCTTATAATAAAAAACATGGTATCAAGCCTGCAATGATGTTCTGTGGGGGCTGGTGGACCCCTTCCCAACGTCACAAACTACCCCTTCTTAGTGAAACTCTCCTCCCACCACTACATTGAGTCCCCCATCCACCAACACTCTCAGTTATGACCCACCTATATTTTTTTAGATTTAAACATATTTGTCTCTACATGGTCCTGCCCCCTTATACAACCCTGCCTACTTGGGATGGACATCCTCTAGGCTTTCACAACTGGTCGGCCACTTGGGTATGGCTACTTAGATTAAACCATTTTTTGAGTGATGTTCTTTCTTGGATTATTTTTTAGTAACGTGACTAGAAATGAGTTTTTAATTTTTTAAATCACAATCATAATATTCATCAAAAAATAAAACATAACATTCAAACACAAAAAGAAATTTCTTTTACATATTTAAAAATATTTTCATTACTTCTAGTATAAATTCACACTTTTGATAAAACATTATAATTAATGGGAATTTTTTTTAAAACTTTATTTAAAACCATTGAAATTGGTTTAAAAATATGCACATAAAATGACTTTGTCAAATACCCTCGTGCTTAAACCATACTTTTCCTCAATAATAAAATCTCAATAATGAATTTAAGAGGGAATCAATTTTATCAATATTCAAATTTTTAATTATTAAAATCTTACTGTTTTTATGATAAATCATTTTTTCATAAATTCACATAAAATATCAATTCAATTTCCCAATTTTTAATGAAACAACATAATCAGGAATTTTAATTTTTCCCTTATGAAATTTATGGAATCTTAACTTATCATTTATTCATGTTTCTCAATTAATTACCATCTAACATGCCAATTTATGATTTAGATCAATTTTGAATCTTTTCACTCATCTATCATGATACAATTCAAGTGGATTTATGATCATATCATGAGAAAATTTTCGTTATATGTATTCTTGTAAATTGAATACTTTCTCCTATTTGAAATGAAAAAAGAAACATAAAATCATGATGAATTTTCATTAATGGTTCAAATTACTATGGTTATTATGGTTTTTAGGAATTGGTGTCTTAAAAATTAAGTCTCAAAGAGTTATATTTTCTCTTAAAATATAAGTAATGATATAAAAATTGAATTTTTAATGTCATTTTCCACTTCTAATTTTAATAACACCTACTTTCTCCAAATAAATATATGTAAAGGTTATGATAAAAGTATAACACAAGGAATGATATGTTCTCGTAATTGAGTTTGTATCTACTTTTATACCTTTTTTTTATTTTGAATATAATCATATCATTTTTTTTCATGTTCAAATGATATAAGGAGAATAAACATAAAATCTACCACATAACCACATATGATATAAATTATAGGACTATTAATGGTTATTTTTGTTTTCCCAAATCATAACCCTTTTTTGTATTCTTTTTTCTCATTTTCTAGTTTATTCAAGAGGGAATAAACTATAAATATTATAATGAATATAAACCTTTCTCAAAACCAATATGTATCCCCCCAAACATTTTTCATATAATTTTAAACATCTCTTCCACCATGGATCCCTTCATCCACACACATCAACTTTAAAATATTATGTAATTACTACAAGGTACGTTAGAATGGATAAAAATGAATTGAAACATGGCTAATTCCAATCATGGTCAATCATAGACTCTATAGGACTAATACTGATTGATTTAATGGTAGTATTTTAAGTATAATGGAATTTAAAAATTTTCCTCAATCATTTTAAGTTTGTTTTTTTATATTTATAGCATTGAAAAGTTGAAATTCATGGTCTTGTTGGTGGAATGTCATTTGTTCATTCAAGAAACATGGTTACGATTAAATAGAAAGTACTTGGTCAATAAATCATATTTAGAATGTGAATTATTGAATTCAAAAATCACTAAATGCATGATTAATAATAAAAAGTCAATTAAAATTAATTTCCTAAATTCCAAGAATGTGAAATGTTAGGGAAATTGCATATACATTAATCAAATAATTCCCTAAAATCTCGAGTTCTCATTTTAATATCCACGATTCACTTCAATATTCTATTTAGAAATTTTAACCATTCAATTTAATTAACATTAAAATCTAAAACATGGAATCAGAGTATTACTAAAGAAGTCAGACATCCTAGATAAGTAAATTAAATAATAATTCTATCATGGGAATGAAATTTCAATTTAATGATAAAATCATGTTGTTTGAAAAAAAAATATAGGTAGATTAAGTGTTGTTCCTAAAATTGAACTATATTTCCCATTAAGCCTAATTATCTTTCCTCATTGACTGTTTGAGGGGTTCTAATGTCCATAATGAACCTATAAAATAATATTACTCAATTAAGTACAAGGATCATGACATTTAAGCTAAAAAATATAAGAGGGAATGAGATTCATGTCAAACTAAACAACTAATATCATAGATATAAAGTAAAGATAAATCTTGGTATAATCCCTCATATGTGACATGAATTTTAACTGCCTACTAGATATTATCCATAATATGATGGGGGTGGATCTTCTTTGACTTGAACCACCACATCTGGTTTTTTCTATCACATATTTCATTCTACATAGTGAATAATGATTCATGAATAGAGTATACTAGACCCTCCCATTTCAATGTTATTTAAATATTATACGGAAAGTGTAGGTTGAAGTATGAATCGTTCTCTTATTTTGTTCCTACATGTGAAAATTCCTCATTTTCCATTATTTTCTCAATATGGGCAATATGAATTTAATTTTGAAGGGGAAAGTAAAAAAGGTTATTTTACATGAACACAAATTGGATATGATTATTTAATAATTGGTTTATGCCTTATAAAATATCAATCGTTTTTATTTATTTAATTAGGATCAAAAGCATTGAATTCATATTAGTCCTCATAAAATTTATGTTTATCAAAATCATGGATCTCCATGTGTTCCTCAATAGGTGTGTATGTGTGTGATTATTCCTTATATTACTCTAAGGACAGACAATGATTGTATGAGTATGATAAATCCATGCAGTGGGAAAAAATACTCAATTTATATTGAATAAAATCAAATGAAATGGAGTTAGAGGTAAGATCGCTCCCTAAATTATTTATTCTCCAATATCTCCTTCAATTATGAGTTCCTCTTGGAGTTGGATGGTATCATGTGGAGGTAGATAGTTATAATTTTCCATTATTACATCAAATTCTACTACTTGTGTGGTGTCTTACTTTAATTTTATGATCTATTCTTATTTGAAATATATGGGGAGATCAATAATCTCCTCACATTATTTCATGAATTCATATAGATCTTGATAATCTCCCACATTCATGTTAGTAAGAATGTCTGTCTCTTTGGCCACCTCATATAAATCATAGAGGAAAAACGTCTCATCTTCTTGTTCAGTTTCTGGTTACTCAAGGGATTCCTTAAATTTATCTATTACCCAATTCATTTTTTCACGTAGATCATGAACTTTCCCTTACAAAATTTCAATATCATAATTGTTTAGGTGTTTATTCACATTCTCCAAATTTTTTTATGAGGATACATATTCAAAAGGGTAGGTAGAAAACAAGGATAGATCAACCTCTATCTTTTCCATTTGTTGGTAAAACTATGAGAGGAACTACTAGAATTAAGTTAACTGTCTAGAAAATCCTTTAACCAATGAATTTTTGGGGATCAATTTAAGATTTTGGATGACATCATTGAATTCCTCATATTGGATAAATTGGCTCTGGGATCCCTAGATCTGTCTAGACCATATGGAAACACTATATTCTATAGACCATATTTGTTCAAATATAGATTCCTACACCGGTGTGTAATTTTACCATATATAATAATGATCGTTTAAAAACGTCATGGAAAAAATGAGGGTTTTTTTTGGAAAATAATGAAATATATCTAATGAGTGAAAATAGAAAATGTAAAGTAAACTACTAATTGAGTCCCACGAAATGAAACAATTTTTGATGCATGATTGTTTATAGTGCATGGGAAAAAGCAATTTATTTTTCTAATATAGCATAGTGGTTGACCAATGTTGCCTCACTTGAGGACATTATTAGTTCATTTACTAACTTAATCTAAATCACATATACTACTTCTTGTTTTTGTTTTTATTATTTTTTAAATACAATGATAAATATATGCATTTTTGGATTATGTAATGAAATTAAATCAAATATGAAAACTTATAATTATAATAACAAGAAATTTTATACATAGTGAGTTATGGTTGAATGAAATTTGTCATAGGTTTAGTTTTAGGGTTCTATAATTATTTTCATTATTTTTTTTGATTTTAGTTTGATTATTGAAACATAAAATCTCATAATTAATTTATATTATTTTTTACATAGAAATTATGAAATCTTGAATTCCTTTAGAAGTCTCAATTTCACCTCCTCTTGTAATCATGGTTTATGAAACACCATGGTTATGGGTGTGAAATCTTCTAGGTACCAAATCAATCTAATATCATTTGATACATTGATTCAATCAATTTCACCATTTAAAGAGTTAATTAAATGGAGGGAGGTAAAATAAATTAATGAAATTGACAGAAATAAATTGAGTTTCCAATCATGGGTGACATTTTCCACACCCATGCATGCCAATCATATCTTCCAAAAACATAAATTAATCTTTATGTAAAAATTCAAGAACAACTTGACCTCCATCGAGCCATGCCTTGGGTCAGTCCCTTATTTTTGATGGTAAGATATCACTTAGTGGAATATGGATGAATAGAATAATAAAATAAAATTGTATAATAAAAAGAATAAAGGAATATGTTGGGAAATAATCCCTCAAGGTGTCTTCTCGGTGTTTTGGGTGGGACTGTGTTTATTGATAAAACAAGATGACTGTGAATGAAGATTATTGGTGTTTGGTAAATTAGGTGTCAAATGTGGTATAGTTTCATAGTATTTTCCAATTTTTGGGGTACAAAATTTTAGTTTTTCTAGTATTTTGAAATATGGATCTCCTGGAAGATATCATAAAAATATGAAAACATCACGAGTTTCACAAATATAGGCTTTATGAAGTGTGTTTTGTGAAGGATTAAAGGATTCTGATGATGATATTTGTGAGTATGATGAGCATTCCGAAATGCAAATGGTGAGGAGCATCAAGAGTGGAGCATTGATGTGGTGAAAAGTTTTGATAGTAGGCTCTATGATTATGATGAGCATTGAGAATAGGAAATATTCATGGAGCTTCACGAAAAAGTGAGATTGGTGGAGGAAAAAAGGTATTTCTATGAAATGGTACTGATGAGGCCTAGAAGATTCTAGAATCGGTGGAAAATGACTATAAATAAGGCTCTACCACTTTCAGAGAATTGATCGATAATGAATGAGAATTATAAGTCTCTAGGTTCGTGAAGGTTGTTTGCATAGGTGGTTTGTGAAGGAGGTTTTCAATGATGTTTACAATGGTTGTAAAAGACTACCAAATGATCTGAGCTTCACAAACGTAAGTGGATTAAAAAATTATTAGTGGGATTTACAAAAATTCCTGATCTTTATGAAGGGTTGTTGAGTTTTGAAAAAGAGGTTTTCTTTGCAAAGGCTAGTTTGAGCCTCACGAAATATGAAGGTTTTTAAAGGAAGTGTGATTTCCAAAAGTCATTTAAAAAGGATTTCACAGTGTGTTGTGTTAATGTGGTATTCATCAGTGGATAAAAGTGGGACATCAATAGATCATTTACAGATATATAAGGACGTATTCGTTAGAGATAATGAAGGGACGTAAATGACTATAAACTGTTAGTGGATCTTTGGAAGAATTAGTTAACACACTTCAGTGGAGAGAGAACTGATATTTCCAATTGTGTTTGGTTATAAGACACAAGAGCTAGTGAGTCAATTACGAACATTGTAAAAGACGGTCTTGTTTATTAGATTTTATATGTCGACACATTACTGATGTATGCTCCTGGGACATAGCCTAGAGAGGTGAAACAGGTAAAATATTTGTGTCTCGTGCATGTTTTAATTCACATTCATACTATTCTATGAGAAAAAGAGACAAGGGAGTTTTGTTTAATAGTGAATAAAGATCCAAAGGGGTTTTTTAATATGTCATATCCTGTTTCACCACCCCCCTCTTAAGGTACATGACACAATAGACCTTATATAAAGATAATGACAAATAAAACTACAAGAATGGAGGATGCGTATATAGAGATAGGATTATAATTTTAAGAATATAAAATAGAATGATATTTAGAATAAGAATAAAATAATATAAAATAATATAAATAAATATATATAACAATGTTAAAATAATAAGAAAATAAAAGAATGGAATAATAATAAGATAATGAAAATGAATAATGAAGAATAATAGGAAGGGGTAGAATATAATTGGTTCATGACAAATTCATGAATTTTATTTTAATAAAATATAGAAAATTTTAAAATTAAACTAAAAAAATAAAAACAAATAAAATTACTAAAATGAATGGGAATAAGAACAACAAGCACCCTAGGCAATCTCCTCTAGTGGGTGTGAACCTCCCTTGGCATCATGGTCGAGGCCTCCTTTTATATATAGTAAAGGACAAGCATCATACAACCCCTCATTCATGGATATCCCCAATACTTGAGGATATTAAAATATTAAATGTTTAAACACCCAAAGAGATCCACTGTGAACTTAGAAACACCTGAATATTTTTGGTGTTTAAGTTATTTTGAGCATGGACTAAAATCCTCTAGGGAAAACGTCTGATGGATTGTGCAATGGATTCATGGAGTTTTTTCCATATGATGATTTTAAATGGTAGTAAGAGAGGTGGAAATAGTGTTCCTCTTCCCTTTTATCCTTCATAGTTTCTAGAGAATGCTCAAATTTGAATTAATGTGTGTCTTATGAGTCATTGGAGCTTATCCACGGTGATTAGAAGCGGTGGTAGTGAAGGTGGGATCGAGATCGAGCCTCTCTAGATTGACAATGGTGATCATAGATTGTTTAAAAAATTTCCATTGAGTGTTAAAGGCAGTATATGGAGTAGTATGATGGGGTAAGGAAGCATGCCATGTCTGATAATGATGTGTAAAAAAAATATGCAGAATGATGGGTTTTCAGTTAAAAACAATCTAAAATCCTATCCCAACTCAAAATGGTGGGAGGTTTAAAATATCTTTTTAAATAGAGGCATGGGATCACCCCCAAAATAATGTTATATGGGATCTGGATTTCCCCCACAAACCACTATGAACCACCCTATCACATCGAATCACACCTCCGGTGGCCTGAAGGAGTCGCACCAGGCACTTATACTATCATATGTGGCCCAACTATAATTTCTTGTGGATCTCAACACTATGGGACCTACATGGGCCTAACCCCTATCCATCCTATCCATCTTGCACTTTCCCTCTAGTGGTATTTTAGGTCTATCCAACCCCTTGTGGATGGATATTTGGAGTAATCCCTTGGGTGAGTTATAACCTTTCCTTGGTCAAATTTTTTGTAGAGTGACTTGAAATGTGTTCATAAAAATGAAAATCTGAATCAAAATATTTATAAAAAATTAAAATATATGAATAAAAAATTTCCTTTTACTTTTGAAAAAACCTTTTTCAATCTTTCCATTATAAATTCCAACTTATGATAAAAACAAAATAATTCGTTGAATTTTTGATTAAAAATTGATTTAAACCCATTAGAATTTGTTTAAAAATATGAAAATAAAATGAGTGTGACAATAGTATCATTATTAATTCATGTTGAATCATTCAATAATTGGATGAGGGTATATGATATATTTCCTCTCTTCCATTACATTAGTGAGTTTCTCTCATCGGTAATCACTAGATATGTTCCCATACTTCCCACCCCTAAATTATTTCCTCACCCCTTAGTAATTTTTTGGGCTCCTTCTTTCAACTACATTGACAAGTGGGATGTTGAAATTTTATACCGTCATTATATTTATCCATCACACATATGTAATTGAACTCCGCATTCCACTTATTATCCTTGTGAGACCCTTTACATTCACTAATACCTATTTCATCCTTTGGGCCACATCAGTCTATTTCCTCATATCTACCAAATTACCGAATGACTAGGGATTTTTGGGGACTCCGTTTTAGCCCACAAAAAGAGGTGGAAAACATTATATTTAGGGGTAATAAAAAATATGGAGGAGTATCATGCATGTGTTGTGAATTTTTACTTATACTCCATGATGGATTCGTTGAAATTTTTTTCTTTAGGGAAAGTAAATCCCCTTCCATTTAAATTCTGCGAGTACCAGAAAAATATTTATCCGAAACCATTTTCCAGAATACCTTCCACCCAATTTCATCGATCTCTTCTTCTGGTTTAATGTTCTTGATAATGTGCACCACTGATAAAATTCTCTATCCATAAAATAAGTAATATATTATGAATTTATCTTTAAAAATTAGTGAAATATAGAGAAGATAATCTCAATGGATTTGATCTAGTGTTCTATGATTATGGGGTCTGATGATCCATTGAATTTTACAGGGAATTATCGCCTAAAAGTCTCAATTATATCGTGTTCATTCATAGGTATATTTGGTTTTCACTCTTGATTCAGGTTTCAATTCATATCCCTAGTCAACTAATATAGTATCAACACAAATTTCATGATTCCTACTCCCTTCGGGTTGTTCGTCTCTTTTGGGTAGACAACACATTTCCCTTCACATTTATTTTTTTACTCACTTCCTCCTATATTTATCCATAAAACATAATAAAGGGAATAATTAGGGAAGAATGCTATTAAACTATTAAACACATAAATAGGAATCAGTGGCCATTAAATGGTAATTAATAAATGACATGTATTTCATTAAATTATGAATTTCTAGGATTCAATATTTTTTATCCGTGAACTATTTAATAACATGAACTGTTATTAAAAATTTTTATTCCATTAATAATGGTTCATAATGAGAATAATTATTTACCAAATCATATCTTCTGGGAGTTTCAAACTAGGTGTACATCATGGTCTGTTTTAATGCACCGGTTCCTGAATGAGTCCCTCTTGATGTGGCATTTTCAGGTGTTACCACTAGGTACATATATGAGAGAGCCACATCCATCTATTTTATCCTAACATGGATTTATTTTCATGGAATAAACATACTGTATAATTTATCAAAATTTAGTGATGTATTTTTATGTTTAGTGTTATTCCTAAATAATTCTATAATGTTTTCTAATTGTGATCTAATAAACAACTAAACATTATTTGGATACATACTATGAAAACCCATACCGTTTTTACGCATAATTTAATGATTTATTACATATTAAATAACATAATAAAACCTATAATATACATTATTATAGTTTATTTTGGGGATTTTTTACACTACACATAAACATAAATCATGGGGCATATTAACTTTTTTGAAAACATCCTTAACCAGCTCATAATTTTCCATCGAACCTAAAACTTCAAGGGATAGCCTGTGTATAAAAATTTTAAAGGGGTGATATATAAATGATAGTAAGGGAAGAAGAAAAGAATTACTTGCATAATTTATTACATGTTAGACAATATAAGTTTCAATTGGACAAAACAGGTTGATAATTATAAACATGAACAATGATGCATAATATACCATGATAACATAAACGCAACATAGAATTGTTGCACCAACATCAAACATGAAAGAATAATAAGATATTAAGGTTAACCACCATGAAATATTGACATAATTTTCTTAGGACAAACTCTTATACACCACATATATAATTTCATGATACTAAAAAATTCCCCAATTCATTGGAGTGATGTCTTGGCACACCTATCGTAATCATATCATATAAATGAATATGTTTTCCAAAATGACCATATAACATAATACCACATTCCATAAAATATAATTCAATGATCACAGAGTATAGAATACATACATTGAATTCTAAAATAGATTAATAATAGGTATTTTTAAGTGGATACCCTCGAGTGGAAATAGATATGGAATTCACAATACAAAGGCTTGACATAGAATATTCGATGTGAAATTTATACAGTCTAACAACAGTAAGTAAAGGATTATAAAATTGTTTAATGAGTGATAAGGGGTATCTAATAATTTTTAAATTCAATATATAGTATAAAGGATGTGTAAAAACATATCCCAACATTAGCAATTGGAAATAAAATGCATCAAATGAAGATGATTGTAGAATAAAGAGGAGAAGGAGAGGACCTCTTACCTTGAGAGGGTGACTCCAAAATCATGGGAGGATCTTAATGGGATCTAGGGGAACATTGGTAGGACTTTAGAGATGTTAGGGAAGAGTACGAATGTTCTACATCATTTTTGAGTGAATATGGAGGGGGTATTTGGTGGGTTTATATAAAAAAAGTACACAGTTCTTAATTATTTCCCGAATAATGTTTTTGCACTATATAAAATAAATTAATAAAAAACATTATAATGATTTTTCCAATGGTTTTTTAAAGAGGAATGGTTTGAATTATTTTATAAATACATGGAATCAACACATTAAAATATTACCTGTGGTCTTATAGAAGAGATACATGATCTTAATGAAATGGTTTTAAAGCCATATAATATAATATTGGTTTTGGATGATTTGTAAAGGATTTCTAAATTTAATTAAATAACCTTAAAATAATTTTATTTTAATGTTTAAATAAATATTTGGTAATTTATACCATTTATTTAATTCATTACACCTCTTTTGGGTCATTATGATTTCATAATAGATAGTGTATATTTATACTATATTTAATTATTAGCTAAAAACATGACTGCCCAAAACAATTATTTAAAAATTTACAAATATCTAATTTCAACATTCTTATTCTAAAAATAATATTTATTTTCTAAAAATAATTTTCTAAATATATGAATTTTTTATTTTAAAATAACAATCGACATTTATTAAGAAATGTTGCTTTTTTACATTAATAGTTTTCAAACACTAATAAATATTACATTTGACGTCATAAAAATTAAATTATCAATTATTTTTAATCAATATTATTTAATAATAATATATTATTAAAATATTTTTTTTAAAAAAATCCATTAATTCATCAAAATGAATGTCTTAATTGAATTTATTTATAAAAAAATACAATTTTTGTTTTATCATGTAAATATAAAAATCATTTTAATGTAACAATAATAAGATGAAAATATAACAATTATTATATTGAGAATAAAATATAAATATTCATATTTTTAGGGTCTTGATACATATCCATTTATTACATCAGAAAATTCCTTAATTGTAAGGTGTGAGATTGTGAGTTTTTCAATAGGTGGATCAGTGTAGATGATTTGCGATGTGATCTCAATAATCTTGAAATTTTCTTATATAAAGTTTATATTAGTATTTATTTTTTGGAAATTCTAACTCTATTGGTTCTGCAAAATTCCCTGTGATGTTGCCTCCCTTATAATCTTTGATAAATAGGATTTATAGGCTGTGATCCTACTGGTCGAGTTCATTACTTCCATTGTCTATGTCAATTAGATTTTACCAAACCCTATAACTGTAATAATCAGAAGGCAGTTGTTCAATGGATATATTATCAACAGTAAAGATACATAATAGTATTTTATATCTAAAATGATATAATAAAATCAATGAAATTCATGTGTTTTTTTATAACTATAAAATGTCATTTAATTTAATAAAAAATTTAATTTAATTTATAAAAGTTTGGGTTGTTACACTTATTTGGTCAAAAAAGCACATAATAAAAAGAGTATATAAAGAATCCATTTGAAAATAGAGAAATTAAATAAAAATATCATATGGAATACCATATTAGTAGGTTTATATATAACAGAACATTTGTGGAATGTGAAGACATGGACATGGAATAAAATCATAAATAATTATAAATAGTGATATAGGTCATTATTCATAAGAAAGTGAATGATGAATGGAATGTCAGTTTACTAAGAAGCTTAAATTAATGATGATTTATAAGAAAATATGATTCACCATATATGGAGATAATATGATAACATTGTTTTCAATATCCATTTATTAATGATGAATAATACTTTTACTATCTAAATATATAAAGAAATATGCTTACCTGATTTGTTTATATTTCATTTTTACAATTTCATCCTTTGTTTGTGCTTTGATAAATTCCCAATTCTTCAGTTACTCTAATTAATGAAATTCCTAAAATGATTTTTTATTAATAGAGAACTAAAATTAATTTTTAATGGATCAAAGTATCTGTAATATAATGATATTTTATTACATTGATCACAATTTAGTATTCTAAAAAAATTAGTAAAGGTTATCTAGTATGCATAAATCCTAATGTTTTGAAATAATAAATTAATATATAAAATATCATCCAATGTTAATCATAAAAAAATTCATAAATTCTTATCCTTATGACCCTTATAAATTATTATAATTCAAATATTTATAATTAATTTCACTTAATTTCAAAAAATGAACTTATCAATAATCTCTTAAACAACATGTAGTACCTCTTAATTTTCACTTACCAACCATGTTACTATAATATTATTTTATATTATTTAATCATGTTAATAACCAAAATTATAATAAAACCTTATTTATAACATGCATTATCCCTTATTCTTTAAATAGAATAGTTATTATTGGACAAATTCTTGAAATCAAAGTTTGTTAGCTCTAATAATGGTAGCATAAACCAATTTTAAAAAAATCAGTAATAAGTTCCAATGAAATTTATACTATAAAGATTAATTTATCTATACCATTCATATATTTATCCCAACATCAATATCTCATCTTTAGGAACATATTAAGAGTTATCTTTCCTTCAATAATTTTTTTTCTAAGAAGTTAAAATTTAAAATGAATCATTTTTATTAATCATTAGTACCGTTCAACATACGCTTTCAAATCATTAATGAAAATATACTCTAATACCATAATTATAAATTTAATAGTTTTTATTACAATTATATCCTTGATAAATAATGTAATTACATAATTCTTGAATCCAAACACAAACACAATAATCAATATACTTCAACTATGGTAATAATATTATCTTATCCATGATCCATTTAAAACCTTTAAAGTATATTTCTTTGACGCTTAGTGAATTTGTTTGCATAGTGCCCCATATCATTATATTATAAGAATTAAACATTATTTTTTTTATTTTACTTGAAATAATCAGAATGTTAAAATTTCTCTCCAAATATGTTGCGAACTCTCATTCAATTTAGGAATGCACCTAGGTGTTTCTTTACTAAATTATAACATATGAGGAAATCCTTTTTTTTCCTTCTTCCCTTAGTCCATAATTTCTTATAAAATCCCCTTCTTCACTTTCTTCCCCTTGAGGAAAAAATAATTAGATAATTATTTTTTAGTCCAGTTAGAACATGATACTATCTCTTTAAATGATGAGAATGTTTGGGTGACTATTTTCCTTGAAAATTTTATCTTCAGTCCATAAAATAAATGATCCTTCATACTCACTGGATTTTATGCATTGATGTAGTTCTAATTCATACTGTTAGGATCTATTTAAAAATGATTCTATACACTAGATTGGATCTTATCATTTTGAAAGATAATGTATACTATGAAAACCATTGAAATACATAACAAGAATTGAAAACAATATGCATAGATAATATCATAATCTTAAACATGGTTTCTTTGGGGAAATATTTATTTTCAAATCCTATATACTATTTTGTAATGAAAATTTGAATTATCCTAATCATATCACAGAGTAGTATCAATCCATTTTTACAGTAAGAACCATTTTGGTTTTAGAAATTTATGATCAGGTTGAGCCCAATGTGACCTTTTTAGAGATATACCCCTAGGTACATCTATACCAAAACCATGTACACTTGTAGTATCCAGATAGAGATTCATTTTTTTAGGAAAACCAAAATAATATATTTATTACCAAAAAATTTGGATGTTTATATATACTTATCCTAAATGATTATCATAGGGTTATATTCTCTAATACAGGTTTTCTTAAACATCGTTTCCGTGGTTCGTACTAAATATCATATAATACCAATTTTACCAAACCCCGAAACCGGTAGCCCGAAGCTTGTGTCTACATTATTGCTATATAAAATTTATTAAGGAATCACATAAAAAAGGATCTAATATTTTATTCATCCTTTTAAACTTGATATATACATAAACTTACTTATAAATTTTAAAATATAATATAAACAAATAATTTTCATTGATAATTTTATTATTCTTCTTAGTTTATTTTAATATATCAATCATATAACACTTAATCATCTCCCAAATAATATAAATAAAAAAAAATTGGTGATTTCAAATACTTAGTTAGGGTAATAATATATTAGCTGCTATAGATGAAAAATGAATAATCAATATGAAAAAGTATTGAACTAAAACACATACCATTTAATCATTAACATGATCATAATATGGATGGAATAAATGATGATCACATAATTCCATATATATAATTTCATGATATTGAAATCATCCCCTTATATATTCTAACTAATTGAATAATCCCATTTAATATAAGAAAATAAAATCATAATAATGGGATGAATAATTTTGGACATCTAAAACATATCCTAAAGGCCATTTACAATAATTCTAATTCCATTTAGGACTTGATTCATGACATTTATATAAATCAATAATGCTTATCCCTAATCCCAATCTACTTTGTCTCAGGAGACTTACTAATGCATCAAGAGGAAATACTATTCCCTAATAATCACAAAATACATTAAATCAATTCTTTATATGAAAGGGTTGAAACACAATTAACATTAACATTCATATTAAAAAACTAGCCTTTGAGATTTTTACTGTCCTTAATTAATAAACATAATCAAAAATCACCTTGAGTAATATGGTGAATGGTAATAAAATTGAATATCCCTATTCAAACAAATTATAAACTATCCAAATAATGAATATTGATTTTATCAGTAAAATATTCTCCAATAGGATTATAATTTAAATAAATTTTTGATGTTATTGTTGAATTGAACTACCAAATAAGGTCATTAAAACATTTTTTAGGAAAATAACATTTTAACTTGGAAAAACTAATTTTCCAAACTAAATATAAAAAACAATTAAAAAATAATTTTTCATGCAAATAAACTAAAAAAGGTAAAATATTCTTCAAAATATTATTTTTTCATGATAGTGTAAATTTTTTTTCAAGTCGCACTTTTTTAAAAAAATGATTCTTTTCACATATTAGTAAAATCCAAAAAGATTTTTTTTGAAACAATCATGAAGAACCCATTGAAAAAAATTTAAATAATGAATAATGGTACTCATTTATTTAATAAATTATCTATAAATAGGTTAAAAATATTTATAAATCATTTTTAGGAAACATGGGTTTTGATGAAAAAGGATTTTGGACTTAAAAGAGAAATAAAATCAGTTTTCTTGAATTTTATTCTCACTCATTATAATTAAAAAATATTTTATATATTGCAATATTACATGAAATATTTACTGAATAAAAATAATTTATGAAATTATATTTATTATAAGAGACAAATATCCAATCATTCCCCCATGGGACCTGTAAACATAAAAAATCATGAATAATCATGAGATTATGAAATTAACCCATAACACTTTTTTAAATTATGTATTGTAAGCCAGTACATGAAATGAATTGAAAAGAAACATTAAATAGGATGAAAATAAATAGATTCTTGATATATCATATCAAATGGAATATATATATATATCATAGAAAGGAAATAAGTGGTGAATGTGGTATATATATCATAGATGTAATAGTGAGATGAGAAACATTTACTATGACTCTGACTCATCACATACATTATTTATCTTCATGAATAAAAAAATTATGGTAATTATTTACATTTGTTAAAACATAAATTTATTATTAGTTTAACTTTATATATTACCATTTTATATATGATAACATAATAAATTATGTTTACGACCTATGTTTTGATGACATTTTTTTATGTGTCAAAAAATGACTTTGGTAGGTTGAATATGGTCAAATATGCCATTATTTAGAAATATATAGAATAATGAACCTGAAATAATTATCATATTTTTAATTAAATTATATATTAAAGAGAAATCATTAATTAAGGTTATGAAAAATGAACTATGTTTTAGTTATGGAGATTGAATGCCATACATATGAATTAGTAACGTTTCTATTTTTGATTGATCACTATGTAAAGGAGACGGGTATTATTTTTTCATTATTTAATTTTTTTTATTAAATTTATAAAATATTAATTCTTAAATAAACTTATATATATCATCCATGTGTTGTGGTGATCAAGAGCGAGTCACATTGCTTTTTGGTGGTGACAGTCCACACGTACATGAACATCGTTATCAATTTTCAATTTAAGAAAGAACATGTTATATATTACATTTTAAGATATATAAATATTTTTGTGAATATAATAATAATGTAATTTATATCCCACATATTCATTAAATACATCCTTATCATCTTCTAAGTAAAGTGTTACTGAAAGATGAATCATATCGCTTTATGAGGAAGCAATCCGCAGTACGGAGATGCGACATTATAGTATCCCCTATGAAATGGAAATTAGTAACAATTATATATGATATAATGAATAAAAATATTTAAATATGTTATAAATATTATATATATACTTTATATGCATCATCATTCCCAATATTTGATATAGTAATAGAAAAAACAATGACAACGGTTCGCGAGACGTTAGTCTACCGTTCACATGAATGATGACTTCATAACAAATTTGATTTAGGAGGGGCTGGGAGTAGATAATTGACATAAAAAATATAAGTACATGGATGATAATTATTTTATTATGTCAAAATTTTTTAACATTATTTTAATGATTAAGAGGTGGAAATAAAATTAAAACACTCTTGGAATAAAGTTACATCTTGTTCGGGTAACCCCCTAAGGTTATCCCCAAACATTTTCCTAAGTAGTCCTTATGAAAGAATAAGGAATATTTAATGAGGGTATGTTTGTTGAAAAGTGATTTGGGATGGTAATGGATTGTCCAAAATTTTTCTAATGTGTGAAGAAGAGTGTAAAGGGGTGTCCTTTAATAAGTGAGGTTAGTGGCACACATGTAATTTTTGAATAGAAAAAGGGGTACCCACATTTTAACATGAAAAAATAATAAAAAAATTATTATTAGTGATAATTATAAATTATAAGGTTGAAATATTTCTAGTATATATATTTTTGAGAATCATTTAGGTTATTTTTACACTTATATTTTTGGTTTAATCCATCTATAAATATGTTTTACCTTAACCGTGGTAACTAATTTTTTGTTGTTGTTACTATTAATTATGGTAAAAAACTATGCTGATCATATTATATAATATAAATTATTTTATATATAATTATTGAATATATTTTTTTAAAATTCCATTTTCATAGTTGTAAATGTTTAATCAAAAATTAATCCCACTGATACGATGATGTAACATGTTTTCACATACTAAAATATCAAAAGTTTTTAATGTTTTTATATCCAAATTCAATATGAGAATGATTCCAACGACCTAAATTTGATTAATATATATATTATTTTCCTAATTTGACATTATAAAAATTTAAAATATTATTTAACTTTATAAAACATTTAAATAAAAAGGTAGTGTTCAATTAAAATCCATCATTTCCATTATTCATGAAAAAAAATTCCTTTTTATAATAAATCACAAACAATATTTCTAAAATTATTTCAATATGATGATTAAAAAAAAGTGAATTTCATTTTCAAATAAATTTTTTATAATTTGAAAATTTTAATTTTATATTGTGTGTGAAGTATGACTAAACCTCCTTTTTTAAAAAAAAATACTATTTTTCATTAAACACTTTTTCTTAAAAATTGATTCTTATTTTATTTCTAATAAATAGAAAACCAATGAATCTATTTTTACATGTGTAAAACATATACTAATCAAAATTTTGTTATTTCAATTCATTACTATGACTATAACATCTAGGCTATAATGATACACTTTATTACCTTTCATTTAGACTATGGGTTGTGTTTTCCACAAGCTATCGAATAGATTACATTTAAACAAATATATTTTGGGGGTTGTTCAATCTTGATGTTTTATGTATCACACAAAAGTGAAATAAAATGTTATTATTTTATCATTTATTGGTGTAAAAAAACCACCTCTGATCATCTACCATCATCATTTCACAATGACTGCTCCATCAATAACAAATTAAAACTGGTGATGACAATTTGTTATGCCAATTAATGACTGTGCAATAATCATCCACCATTTATTGGTCAATAAAACAACCAATGTAAAAGTAGGTGATGAACATGTGATGAAATTGAGGTTAAAATTTAGAAGTATTCCAAAATGAACAAACCATGGAAGTTTTCCAATTAACTCATTTCTATTAGAAAAACAAATAGTGAAACAAATAATAATCAAATATTTTAAAAACCAAAATCCCATGAAGATAAACTCACAAAATATATAAATCATAAACCCATGAATAAATATGTTAGTGGATTTGATTCAATTTTTTCATGGGATAATAAAATTGGGAAGAAATAAATTGATGAAAACACCCAACCTTAGGTTTGGTATGATAATTTTTGAAGAGAAGTCATTAATAGATGACATTGGATAGATCCACAAGATTTGATATGTATTCTAATTTACAATCCATAATTTTTCATTGATCATACATGATCACTCATCCAATAGATCCCCTATAAATCCCTAGGGTTATCTAGCTAACTATAAATATTTCCCATAACTGAGCTTATATAGATAATGAATAGGTCGCATGAAATTATTAAAATTAAATAAATTTATAAATTTGATTTATTATTCTTCATTCACTGATAATGGTCTAGATGAACACCCAAAAAATAAAAAGGTTATGTCAGGTACGAGGAGAAACCTACATTAATGAATTTTTTAGAAGACTCTAATTTTTAATATTGGACATATATTAGGAGTTGTTTTAGTATTTTATAAAAAAATAATCACTTGTTATATCATATAATTTATATTTTTATTAAACATATATAAAGATTTGTTGTCTTTATAATTTCATGTTACCTTAGTGCCTAAACAAAAAATATTCCCTAAATATTTTTATGTTTTATAAGGAGAAAATGGTTTCATTAGATTATCCACACCTTGGGGATTTAGATATCATAATGAAAAAAGATACTTTTTAAAAATAATATGGTACTAGGCTAACAAATTGTTCTACCACTACATGTTCATCTATTGAAGATTCATGTGATTGCACCAGATATAAACCAATGTAATCACTTAGATATGGAGAATCTTATCCTATTGATCCTAGATCTGTACCAGGTATATCACCAAGGTAGATTGATCATAAATGTTCATATCCACCACATTGATAGCATGTGATAGTTCTTGTACATACATACTTTTCTATGACAAATTTTAGACGTCATGAACCCTATCTATCTATATTTGTAGGGATAAGTGAAACACCACCTCATCGAACAAATATTTTTTCTATAAAGTTCATATGATTATCAAATAAAATGTGACTCCCTAAAAAAAATATTATTCATGTCTAGGTTATATATTTATGGTCATAGGGTATCCCTCCTAGATATCTCAATTCCTCCTGCTTTTCTCTCCATAATAATTAAGTGACATAAGATTCATAAAAAAGAACAGTAATTGAGGGAACTCTTTGAATCTAAAATATCACATGCACATAAAGGTATCCCAAGATATATACTAATCTCTTACCTCGAACAGATATGAAGTGGGAATACCTAGGGAGTCGGTCTATGATCAAATTGATAGAATTATGTCCTATAAATTTTTATTGGATACCCATACTATAGTCTGTATATATAATATCCCACTTCCACTCTAACACCTCAAGGGGTTAGGCTAAACCCAATGGAACCTGGTTCTTATCCATCACCTACTAACAAGTGAGGCACTAAGATACAAACTCCACTATACACCTCTTCATCCCTAGTCACCAAAACTAATAAAATAAGTATGGGTACATTTTCCCCACACCTGGATACACCTCAAAGGTTAATGTTCGAAGCAATCTCATAACATCCTCATATAATGTCACTTGCACCATCATTTTTCATCAAGAATTTATGATATGAAACCCATATTTAGAGAATCCAAGAGAATCACGACTTTCATGAATCTAAATATGGGAGGTATTATAGTTATTATATACATAATGAAACTACCTAACATGTTATATATGATATGGGGTGACCACAATAGAATTGAGTTAAACGGAACCATCCTTATAAGTTAAGTACAAATTACAATAAGGTAATCTATTTTGACACCACAATCCGGTGCTTCAAACAGGAACTCCCATAGAGAGTATCTACAACTACGTTACCCTTATCAGAAGTGTTGCAAATATAAAATTAATAATAATGGAGTAAATATAGAAATCAACCATATATCTAGTTAAGATCCTTCTACATAATGTTATATATGTGACAATTGTGGACATAATTGATAATAAACCATTCACCCAAATTGTAGTTTCACCCAATAATCTAGGAAAAGAATTTTTTTTCCAATTTTAGATCATGGGTTATGTAGTTATTCTCATGGGATTTTTTTTTCAGGACCCATAAGCTATCACCACCACCCCCAATATTCGGACAAATCAATGCCTAGTCCCAAATGCATTTCAAGGAGCCATGAACTCAACACTCCCATGAAAATATCATGATGGGTGATATTTTCAACCGCTACCGCATATCACGAAAATACTATTAGAACATATCCATCCATATGAAAGGATTACCATTTTGGATAAAAATAGTCAAGGGTTATGATATCCATGATAAATTAGGCATTAATTTCCTTTAGTAGCCTTTTATCCCATGTATGTTCCGCACCTCCAGCATTCTCTTGGGTGGCTCCTAATCTAACACTACACTAACCTTTTACAAGTTCACAACCACACCATCTACTGATATGGAATGTACCATAAAGTGATACTCTAAGATTTGGATCTAAATCCTTGGTATATTATCATAATGTTGGGGCTCTTAGATTGTTTCTCTTTCCATCCTATTTTATAATGCATGATCCTCCTCGAATGTTGAGTACACTAGAATGGAATGGATTAAGACCACCAAAAACTGGTCAATAAAATATAAAAATAACCATTTAATTAGTCCTATAAAAAATTATAAGGTGTTAGTCACACCTAGGAAAATCTAAATGTACTCAAAATGACCATAGCTACATCATAATTTTGTATTCAATATAGCTTTATCTCATACTCAGAGCTAGTGATAACTTGACATGATGTCATGCTTGGAGAACTATCTTTCTCCTATAAAAAAGTAGAATAGGTATCCAATCCTTGGAATTAGAAACATATTATTCATGTAAACTTGGATCAAGTGATAGTAATACACACACAACTTCAAGATCAA
Source organism: Viscum album (assembly GCA_963277665.1). Lineage (NCBI taxonomy): Eukaryota > Viridiplantae > Streptophyta > Magnoliopsida > Santalales > Viscaceae > Viscum > Viscum album. The sequence goes on along the minus strand of OY728153.1, from coordinate 1,769,129,571 downwards.
ATATTTCATCTTTTCACATAATACAGTGGAAACATTGGTAGAAAATCTAGATTTGATAAATCCCTTCCTTTACAAGTCCTCTAACTACATATTACTCTTATTAAGCTCTATAGAATCTATATGATATTCTAGATTATGTTTTATGGTAGTACCTATAAGAAATTATATGAATAAGTATTACTCTCAGTGGTATGGTACACCCAATGAATCCTAATGAAAGATATCTATGTACTACACCATCACTATATGAAACTGATTTCTTATAGAAACTGCTTCCCTAAAATTAATAGTAGCAAAATATTTAGTAATCAGTTGTATCCTCATATGTATAACCCCATACTACTCTACATGGGATTTCTTCTCATTAATTAATGAAAACATCATTCTATCTTTTTGGACACATCACATCCCTCTCAAGAAATAGGAAATCTGGGAATGAAATGGGGACTACCGATTCATACTGAAGATGACATCATAAGGCATCCTCAAAACAAAAAACAGATCCCATGTTAAAAAAACTACTGTAATAATTAGAAAAAACTATCAGCATTAGTTTTTTAAAACTGAATCCCCACCAGTTGGATTATCTAAGAACAATGGTCAAGCCAAGGTCTCAACCAAAATATCTATGCCTCAAAGTGGAGATACAGAAAGAAAATATTGTCTCACACCTATATCTAATAGTACTATAGGTAATATATATATATATATATATCATACCTTGAATATTTTTTAGAGTATATAGGATAAAGGAATCAAATACATGTAGCTATACATGTAGAGGCCCCTAAATTATAATATATAGACAATACATCTCTATAGATGAATATTGATTAAATTACAAAAACCCACTATTAGTCATTATATATGAATATTTACATTATAAACTTATAAAAATGAAAAACTAGTCCAAGTGAGTTATATCACATCCCTACAAGTTATTCAAATCTACTATTTCATGATTAACTGGGTAATGGAAACATAAAAAAGAGAATTCTTAGACACTCAGAAAGGGTAAACATGGGAGATTGCAAAAATAAAATTAGAATAAAGGTATGATAACAAGATAATAACATTTAGAAACCATAACCTTTATATAATATATCATAAACATGATTCATGGAACAAGTACTAGTCCTTTATTTAACATGGATAATACTGGGATCAATAAACATGATCCATGAGAACATAATATTGGAATAAGAAATAAATATTTTAAATACACATAATAAAATAAAATAGTTTCGTTAATTTTTAAAGGGTAATTATGAATAATATCATAGTTTAATTGGTTCAATAACCAATACATCATAATATTCAAGGTTCACTCCAAATAATATCACAGTGTATAGAGTCCCTTACTGAATTGGGTTCACTGCTTATTCTAGACCTATTTATATTATGAGATTTTAATCATTACCTAATGCATTGGATAAATATATTGGTCCCAATAATCACATATTAAAAATAATACATACATGTTCCAATAAAATTCATAAAACATTCATCATTTAAGAATATTATAAAAATAAAAGGGGATCATATACAATTAATCCTAACATAACCTGTGGAAAAGAAACAAATTTCATAAAACAATTTATTTAATTAAATCATAACATATGGAAAAATAATTGCGGTTATATAATAATTTTATCATGATATCAACAATGAATGAGATATATTTATCATAAATATCTTTTCATTATAATAATTGACCATTAAAAGAAATAATAAGAATAATTTCCTTGGATTATATCCCTAATAGTGAATATGTTATATCATAAGATGTCATCATTGATGGAAAAAGATTTTGAAAGATTTCTTGTAACATTTCATGAGGAAAATTGAACTTCCACTCTAAAAACACTTTTTAAAACATAATTTGTTTTTATGATTTTTTTTAAAATAAAATTGGAACCATACAACGGAAGATTTAAAAAACATTCAATTCATTTCTAAGGAAAATACCCATTATATTTTTAATATATATATTTTTTTTAAAAAAACTCAAAAATTATTTTGTATGTTTTTATATGAAAATAATATTTAGAAATTATAATGGAATACTTAAAAAACATTAAATACATTTTAGTGGAAAATATCATATCTATTTTTATTTTTTTAGACTCAAAATTCATAAAACAATTTTAAGGTCCATTTCTTTGAAAATAATATTTCAATATTATAAAATGAATCTTTATAACTATGATTTTTTCATTATAGGATAAAATAAAATTAATGTCTTACACATTAAAACAAATAGGCCTGTCATATTTTTGAAAAAGACAAATGATGATTTTTTTTGAAAACGTACTGTTAATACTTTGGAAGGAAATTTCAAAATTTATAAATGGATAAATATTTATATAATAAATCATTTCAATAATGTCAAAACATTTTTAAGACCTTTTTAGAATAAAAATATATGGAAGAAAAAGTGTTTTTCTACCGAAGATAAAAATTACGATTTTTTTGTCAAAAATATTATTTTGGTATCTATAATTAAATAAAAGATTAAAATGAATAAAAAACATTTTTTATATAGTAATAAAAATATGATAATAAATTTCATGAGTTCAAGTATATATAGGTAATTATATTTCATCATCATTATCATAAACATAAATAATCATGATAAATGATGAGATTATACTACCAAACCATTACCACTTTGGTAACATTGAATCAAAAGACCCTTGAAATAATAATAGTAAATGAAACATAAATTTCATTAAAATAAATTAAATAATTATATTTCGTGTTCGTGCGGATGTATATACACCTAATAAATAATTATAGGTTTATAACATGACAAATGTCTCAAAAAAGGCAATTTGAGAGAGCAATTTCTTACTACTTTAGTAATGTTTTGAATCGTAAGCCCCAATAAATAAAAAAAATAGAATGAAACATTTAATATCATGAATAAAAGTAGGTTAATGATATAAAATCTCAAAAGTTATGTTGATAGACCAAAAAAATAACCATGTTATGAATTGGAATATGTCTCTCAGAAATAAGAAAGATACTAGATATCCATTACATTAAGTGTCAACATAATTATGACATGATTAATCCTCATTTATAATAAATGTAATTTTATTATACATATATTATAGAAAAATAATTATATAAACCACATGATATATTATTTATTTAGGACCTTTTTATTCATTTGTTAACAATTCCTTATTAAAATCAAATTTTGGATAATATCCGCTTTGTTTTTTATATATATATTGTTATTTTTTATTTTTTAGTCATAAAAAAATTATAATGGATCCCCATTCTTCATAATTTTATCCATTAATAATTATAATACATAATAACAATATATGTAATTATACTAATCAATCAAAGTTAGCAAGAGAAAATGAAATTCACCATTCATAGAGATGTTAGGATGTTTGTGTGTATGAATGTTGTTTCCATTTTCATGATGGATTGAAAGAAAGAAAGGTAAATAATATATTACCTATATATAATCTATATATTTCTATATATATATACATTACAAGTTTTTTCTTAAGCATATCCTTACCTTCTATATAATGGGTATGTGAAGAACAAATCACATCGCTTTGCGAGGCAGTAGTTTGGCGTACACAAAAGAGACATTAACATATTCCCATGAAAAGTGTGGTAGTAAATTTGATATCATAAATTTAAAATTATTAATTATTAATTTTTTATATATATTTAATTAATATATCCTAATTACCATCCATGTAATATTTAATGAAAACAAAACACATTAGTTCGCGAGGTGGTAGTCCGTCGTGCACACAAGTGACATTATTGTTTTCCCAATGAATCTATGGGTAAGATGGTAGATTTGGTATTATAATTTCATTGTTATACTAATATAAGAGAAATAATATATAAACATTAAATCAACAATTAATACCCTTCCTGAGAGTTTATAATGGAATAAAAATAACATTGATCCACAAGGAAGAATTCCCCCGTACACATGAATGTTGATTTTGTATCCCATTTCATGGAAGAGGAGCAATATATAGTATATTAAATTAAAATAATATCATATAAGTAAAAATAATATAATTACAGTTTATATTAGGATGGTTTAATAATATTTGAATGAGATATATGATGAAATAAAATGAAATGATATATTAGGGTCAATAACTCTTTTTAAAAAACTTCTTCTGGTTTGTACCAAAATGATTCATAGGAACGATTTATAATGAAAATATGGATTGTAAGATGATATGTTAAAACTATGAATGTGATTTGAGTATTTATTTATAAAACCAAATGGTTTTGGAATACATAGGATTAGTGGAGTGGGGTGGCCTTTTATAAGCATGTTGAGTGACACACTTGTAGTTTGTGAATATAAATTCGTGTACCCATGTTTTCACGTTAAAAAAATTAACAAAATTGTTCATTCATGAACATAGACGATATTTAGTCTAGTAATTTCTACAAAATTGGTTTTTTTGAAAGTTTCTAAGTCATTTTACTCATTATTTAATTTTAACCATGGGTACACCCTTTTTCACCAGATCCATGATAATTGATTTTTGCTGTTTTAATTGTTAATTATGGTAAAAAATTAATTTTAACTTATGATAAAATATAAATTATTATTATTGGTAATATTTTATTTATTTTTCTAAAATCATCTCACATAAGTTGACATAGTGTACTTAATTTTGATCCCATATACATGAAGATAATACAGTTTTGCAAAGAGAAAATGATCAAACATTTTGAATGATTTTATAAGAAAATTAAATCTGAAATTGATTACAATGACTTAATTATTATTAAAATACATATAATTGGAATAATTTTATATTTAAAAAATATTAAATAAATTTAAATAACCTAAATTATTTAATGTAAATGACAATTCATTACAAAAAAAGAATTTTACACTATTTATCAAAAACTTATCTTTACAAAATATTATCACAAAATAACCCTAAAATAATTTTTAAAAGATGATTTAAAAAATTAATTTTATTTTTGAAAATAAATTTTTGAATCTGGAAATAATTAATTTTGGAATAAGTGTGAAAAAGAAGACCAGACTAGTTTTTTAAAAAATACAGTTTGTAAGTATAAAATTTGATTTATTTCATATCTTTTTTAAAAAACCCATATGATGAATAATAAAAATTTTACGGAATATATTTTATAATAATATTTTTTTAAAGTATTATATTAAGGAGATAATTTTAATGTATTAAGGAATAACATTTTTCTACACAGAAAAATAGTTTTCCAGAAAATGATTCCATTTATTTGATTTTTATTATTTTGGTTTCAAATTAAATAGTCAGAAAATAAGTAATATTATATTCATGGATAAAAAATATGTTATAAACTTTTTTTAATATTATTAATATCCTATATTCTAATATCTTGGTAATATATATCATAATAAATAATAAAAATTTAATAATATGTCATGGTTTGTTGAAACATGACATTCTGTGGATTGAAATCTTCAATTGGGGTTTCCTATAATAAAAGAAAAGAATAATTTTTGGTGTAATGAAATATAAACATGGTGATTCATGTTACACATAATATAATGAAATTATATTTATTTGAAAAAATAATTCTCATAATTTCATACTATTACATTCAACCATTTAAAATAAATTTAGTCCTCACAATTTTATCTTGTGATCGGTGAATGATGGTATAACATTTTAAAATCCTATTGTGGAAAAAACACATTGTTACAAGGTTTAATTAAATTTAAACATAAAAATAGATATTGGGATGTATAAATATCATCAAATATAACACATAAAATGGTTTTTATATAAGTTAAAATTGGTGGGATGTGAAAACATTAAAATATAAGAGAAAAATAACACCCAAATACTGATAGAGAGTGATAGTTAACATGGTCCGGATAATATTAAAAACCATAAAGCCATAAATCGGTGATAGTTAAAATTATAATTCATTCATAAAAAAGAAGGTAAATTCTTATCATTTAATTTCAAGATAATTTTGCAAATTTTGGTGACATTTTATGAGAAGATACACATACTTGATTTTATTTCATTTCATAAAAAAATTCTCATCTTTCAGTTGTTCCTAAAACATTTTTGACTTCATATATTTATACTAAGAGATGAATTTCTCATGCCTAAATCACTAATGGATAATAATATCCACAATAAAATGATATCACATTCATTCCATCTCTAAATATTATAAAAAACATAGTTGATATCACTTATCATCCAATAACATCCAAAGTATAACTTATTCCATTCCTTGAATGGTTAACCATAAGGCTCCTCCATGTCTTGAAAATAGTTTATTGAAAAAAATATGGAAATAGTATCACAACATTTCAAAAATAAGATTGTTATTAATCACCCAAACTATATGATTATATCTTAATGTAAAATGCCAAATAAGTGAATAAATTTATCATATATTATCTCAAAAAAATTTAATATCTTGAATTACCATTAAAACATAATTAATACAGGCCTTCATTTAAAAATTAACACTTTCCACCTTCCTGAAATAAAATCTCATATTATTTAATAGAGTTCATAAATCCAAAATTTTTATAAACTCTATAAATGATAACATAAAAAACTTTTTATCAAATCATTAATCAGTTCTAAGGTAATCAATATTATACAATTTACTATATCTATATAAATAATATCTTAATTAAAAATCAAAAATATTTTCTCAAAATCAAAAACATATTAAGGTTGATATTTAATTAATAAAAATATCACATCTACGTTAAATCAATTTTATATCCCAACAATATCATTTCACATATTTTGATAACTCCTTACATCAAAACTACAGTGAAATAATACATTGATGGTTCATAATTCAAATAACAACAATTTACCTAATAAAAATACAATTCATGGAATCCCAAAACCTAAAAAAATAAATCATTCCACTTTATTAATAGAAAATTAACCAACCATCATTGTTTTATTCCTTAATACTTCATTCAATTCATGTATTATTTATAATATCATCATCTTCAGTAATATAACTATTACTCATACAACCATAATGATTATATTAATGAAATTTTCCCATAAGTCATTTATTTTTTTTAATTTAAATTATTTCCACTTTTGAAACTTTCAATAAGAAATGATATATTAGTGAGACTATTATTCTCACACAATATGTTAACAAAAAATATCATTTTTTCTCTGCAGTTACTATCTTTGTGTTTATATTTACCACACTCCAACCATATTCCCATTAGTCTAAGACATCTACTTTGGTGTTTCTTCCCACATTATAGACACATTTTAAATTTATATTTCTTTCCTCCATTGTGTGCACAACCAAAACACTCAATGAGTTATATGATTCACTTATTTTGAGAATATGAAATTTGGTTGAGGTATATGTTTTTAATCATAAATATTGACAAATATTTATGAATAAAAATAATATCCATCACTCTATTCATTTTCTCATTTGGTTTCCCATGAACACATTATCTTTAACATTCAATGTTAATCTAGTTCCTTCAGGTTCTTTCAACTGAGTAAAATAAAAAATCATAGCCTGAGAAACAATAATCATATTTGGAAACCATGTAATCATGAAAATCACATCAATGATGACTAAATTATGAATAATTATTTACAATCTAGGGAACATTGGTTTTAATGTATGAAATATAGGGTCATTCTTCGAATCCATTGTGATGATTCATAATGTGTTTGTGAATTTGCAAAGTATTTCTCGTGGGAGTGTCAAACTAGGTGTCCACAAAGGCCCATTTGTGTACACAAAAGGATTATCGAGTATAAATCATTGATCCCTTTTTGAATTTTTACCCCTATGTAACTCTATACTAGATACCCATCCACTTGTAATATCTAGATTGGGATATAAATGATTGGAAACTACTTTCCCTATCATTTACCAAAATTCCTATACATTTTTCTTTACTCTGACTAATATATTATTTTACCCTTAGACATATCCCTAGTCACAACAATATACATATCCCTAGGGATACTATTTTTTACTTTTTAAATAAAACATTCATGTAATACAAACTATAGAGTCCCAAAACTTCTAATATATATATATTACATCATTTTAGATAAAAATTCATTAAATCACACAAATATACACTTGAGGATCCTGAACATATACTGCCTTTATAAAAATGGATAGATAAACCAGTAGTCAAAGTGGGATGCATTATCCCCAGCTAATTTATTCAAAACTAACAAGCATCATATACATATCATTCATAATGAAATTTATTATGAAATAGGAAATAGAATCATAAAAAGGGTGATATCTGAGTAATAGTATTGGTAAATAGGTATAAATAAATATTACAAGGGATTATGGGTATGAGGGCATGATAATAACATATGAAAATGATAACCTTCATATATTTTAATATAAATGTGATTCATGGCCAATATATTAGTATTTCATATGACACATACTTTAAATACTTGAACACACACTAAAAGATTAATACTAAAACATAATATGCATTTTTATACTAAAAATTTAAAGAAAAATACCGACTTCATCATAAAATTAAGGATATTTTCTGATCTCAATTATGGAGGATTAGGAAAAAACCTTACATAAAATTATATTTTACCAAAATAATGAAAAAATAAATAATTATATTCATACAAACTATCCCTATAACGATCCTTTAATTATATAAGGAATCCAATGAAAAAATATATAACATGGGATGATCATAAAAGATCAGTAATGGATATAAAATAAAATAAACTATTTTTTCAATGAAAAATCATAAAAACATTATCTCTTTAATATACATTTTACCATGAAAAATGTATCATCTATTCAAAAACATCATTATATTACCTTCTAAAAATGATATTAAATTCTTGAAAAAATATATGAAATCATATAAGAGTAACGTTAGTAACTTGGGAAATCATTTTCCATATCACTCTTACAACTAGAGTTACCAATATGTCCATGCTCCAACAATGGAGTACCTAATTCATTAAGAGTTATAACTTAACCAAACATCCTTTTTTTCAAGGACCCACCTATAAATGGTATATAATTGAACCACCCATCATCATAATAGTTCTTAAAAACTGTAACAATATTATAAATCAAGAATTATTTCATCATAAAACACCCTTTGATAAAAATGAACTTTCTATTTTAAAAATCACTCATTTTGAAAAACAATACATGTACAATAAAAAAACATTATTTAAAAATAACCATATAAACATTTTCAGAAATCTTGAAAATATAAAAGTTACCTGAATTTCGTAAATTCCATTCAAACTCTATATATGTAAAAACATTTTTTCCAAAAGGAATATTAAATGTGGATTTTTAAAAGAAAGACTATTTCCATATGATTAACTTTTTTCAAACTGTTCAAACCTCTCATATAATGGTTTAAATAATGTTATTAATTTATTAAAAAACTATATCCATATTTATAATACCTTATATATTCTATTTAAAACATCTTACAACCCTCTTATTAAAAATATTTAATTATTTTCATTGTTTTGGATGCAATCTCTTCAGGGTCAGTTCAATTGTGTATAATTATGGATTTTATTTTAAAATGGATATAACACTAAAAAAGAAATTATATGATATTAATTCACCTCTAGAATATTAAATGGTACCATATATCGTTTTTTATTCAAACTTAAGTATGATTTATTTGATAAAATGTTAGTGATAATTGTTTAGTTTATTGTGGCTCTTTTCTTACCATAATGAATTGGATTTATTTTATTTAATATAATGTATATATATTATTACTAGAACATGGAATAAGTAATAATATACTTATTATAATCTTATTTAACCCTAATAATAGTTTTATGTCTAACCATGAATGCTGTATAAAAAAAATAAAACTCATTATTCATGGAAATTGTTAATCTCTAGAATTTGGACCATGGATTTCCTTTCTTTAAATATGAGGTGATGAGAAAATGGATGGATATAAGATATTAAATTAGAAATTATAAATTAAAATTTATATATGATACTAGAGTTTTTATTCCTTTATTGATGATTTAAGTGAGGATAATGTAGGGGAAGAAAAGAAATTAAGAGAAGTTTTTTTTGAGAAAGTTACCACTTGAATATAATATCCTTGAAGGAGCCAATTAAGAACGTAGGATTGTAATTTTTGCGATACTGTCACATCTAATATATGGATAGGGAAGTATAGGATATAATTTTCATAATATGGTAAATATATTAAGATCATTGTCATGAAATTAAGTGAAGGAAGGGGTTCTCTTTTATGATTGAGGTGAGGGGAACATTAGGAATTTCTCAGAATATTAAAATATAATAAGGCTACTCTATCGAAGAATACATATAAATTGACTATTAATACACATGGGATTACATTTTCGTCTATATATTTTCCCCTTTATCATTATTTATGATTTTTATGACTTTTTATATAATTTAATAAAATATTATATTCATGAAATATAATAATTTTCAAATTTAATACTATTCATTACTATAACTTTATAAAATAAAATAAGTGTACAACATGAATAGAAAGAATTTAATATATTCTAGTAATTTTATAGTTATCTATATAATTACTTTATATATTTAATTATCTCAAATTATATTTATTTTAATATTTTTATTATCATTAATTTTATTTTCCATTTATTTAATAATTACTGCATCATCGTTATGAATGCATTTAAGGTATATATGTCATCAATAAAAATAAAATATAAATTACCATGATTAATATAAATATTTTATATTTCCATATACTCTTTTATAAAATGATCTCTTTTATAAAAACATAAATAAATAATATTATATTAATTACGAACCATTGTGTGAATAGTTTTACTTTATTTTAAGTAAAATTCTATAACGGACATAATATCATCCCTATGAATCCCAAAATGTTGTAAACTCACCCCATGAATGATTATGGTATAAAATTATTCATTAAATAACATTTATTCATTTTTTGGGTCATTTAATGGTACTTTTAATTTTAATGAAAATCATTTTATTGTTTTTTATTTTTCTAAAATAAGCATTACAGCGTAGCATATGCCTTAATGACAATTATTTAATATAAAAAAAATAAATTATTATCATAAAAATAAATAAATTAGGTTAAATAAAATCTTTTATATTCATTCATTATGTATATTCATTCATATTCATTTCAAGATTTTTTTTTAATTTTTTAATTTTAATTTTCTTCCATTGCACAAGCATTACACAATCATTTTGATAAGATTATTATAATCTTAATATAAAATTAAAAACATTAAATAAAAATATTAATTTATACATAATAATTAATAAAAGAGTCATGAAAATACTTTTTATGCTGAATTATTATTTATAAGGAACCGAATATGACTTTTCCAATGGTATGCAATCTATGTCTCGACATTGAAAATGTTTTTTATATTTATCATGAAATAATTTTTAATTTACATGTTTTGAATTATTTTTATACGATTTTTGTATTATAATATGAAAATTTATTCATTCGATATGTTTAATAAATTTTTTGTCATATTTATGTATTTATGACATCAAAAAGGATAATGAATTTTATAAAAAAATATATGTTTTACTATTCACTGAAAAATGAAACTGTTCAATAAATTATCAAAGTTTCACCATAGAAAATATTAGATATTATGATTTTAATGATGAATTAATTTTCATATAATAATTTTTATGAATGATTAAAAAATTAATTTTACTTATTTTCAAAAATAATTAAATGAAACATATTTTTTAATTAAAATATATATTGGAAGAATAAAATGAATTTACTAAAAATAATGTGATAATTTTATAATCTCTTAACAATATATTTATATTGATTTCAATATTTATATTTATTTCTTAATTAGTTATTTCTATTCATACCATATAATGTAATGACTAGTTTATAATGGTCACATTTTAAATATTAATATTTTTTTGTTCGTTAAATCTTGATGTGGTGTATGTAATAAACTATCTAAAAAAGGGATTCATTTTAAGATAAATGTATGTTACATCCCCCCTACCCAAGTGAATTGAATCCTCAATATTTTTTAATCAGACATAATAAAATTTTTATGTTCCATATCTATAATTAGGAAAAAATATTTTTTCAAGGGTACATAATTACATAGAATTTAAATAAGAAATTATATTGCTTAAAATTTTCCACAAAAAAAACACATAATATCCAATGTTTTCATGACCGTTTATATAGAAAAACTATAAAGACCAAAACCACACTTATAGATATAGTACGAAAACAGATGGTGTATTTTTTTTTATTAAAATGTAATTATAAAATACCTTGTTCATCATAAAACTTAGGAACTTTTCTGGTATGGGTTTGGAAATATTTGAAAAATACATTACCTAAATCAAAGTTTACAAAAATAATTACAAAATATAAAATTGGATTCATTTTTAGTAGAACCTAAAAAGTCCTCTAATATTGAATGGAATCGTTTGAAAAACATTTTAAAGCTCGGGATGAGCATAAAACCTCAGTAATTATATAAATAAAAGGAAACTATTAGTATAATGAAAACCCATAAAAACACATTATGTTAAACATACAATTTACCTGAAAAAATGAATCATAATTTTAAAAATATCAGTATATTACATTTTTAATGTAAAATGGATTTCTTGAAAATTTATAAGAAATCATATAGTGTAAAATAGGTATCTTCAGATTTTATTTTCCATATCAATCTTACAAATGGAGTAACCAATAAGGCCACTCTCTAACTCTTGAGTACCCAATGAAATAGAGGTCATAATGAAATCACCCATCCTTATTTTATCACTGAAATTCCCATAATTTATCTATAACAGAGCCACCCATCTTCATAAAAAATTACCATGAACCGTAACATCGAAATATATCATGAAATTTAGCAACATAAAACACTCTTTGAAGAAAATAAATATTCTATTTTCCAAATAAAACATTTAAAAAAAATACGCATGTAAAATAGAAAAATTCCCTTTGATGGAAACTATATAAACATTAAAATTAAGATTTAATATATTAATTAGATTATAAATCTTGAAATTATTTTTATTTTGTATATGTAAAAGAATTATTTTTTTTAAAATGTACTTTAATTGATGATTTAAAAAATAAAATCCCTTAGAATAGGTTTGACTTATTTATAACATGTTCAAATATCTAATATATGGGATTTAATAATTTTATTAAATAATTATAGTAATAAATTAATATATATAATTCCTTATATGATCTTTTTTTAACATCTATCCACCATTTTATTAATAATAATCAGTTTTTTCGATTATTTTCGGTGCATTTGTTCCATGGTTTTGTGGTTAGTTGAATTTTTCATAATTCTGGATTTTGTTTTAAAATGGAATTATTACACCAGAAGTGAGATTATATTGTATTAACTAACCAACCAATGTTTAAATTATCACATATATCATTTTTATTTCTAACATGAAGATGATTCATTAGATAAAACATTAGTGATAAAACTTTAGTTTATAATGGCAGTTTTAAGGCCATCAATAATTAGTTTTGTTTTATTTAATATTATGTCTATATATTTGATCCAAAACATGGATTAAGTTATAATATTAATATTAAAATATTATTTAACCATAATAATTGTTTTATTTCAATCCATGAAATTTTTGAGAGAAATGTATAACACATTTTCTACATAGATGGTTAATCTCCATAATTTAGACAACGATTTTTCTTTCTTTAAATAAGAGGTGATGAAAAAAGGATGGATTTAATATTTTATATTAAAAATATAAAATTACAGTATATAAATTATATTTTATTTATTATTCATCATGATATTATGGTGGTGTGGAGAAGTTATAGGAAGAAAAGAAATTAAGAGAGGTGGTTTGAGAATGTTACCACTTGAATATCACCTCATTGAAGGGTTCCATAAGGTACTCGGAATTGGTCTTTTAGTGAGACTAGAATCCATATAATGGGTCTTTGGAATTTATAATTGAATTTGTTAGAGTATGGTTTATCTAAAAGCCACAAGGTTTTGAAATGAAGTGGAGGAAAGGGTTCCTATTTATAATTGAGGAGAGGGGCACATTAGAAATTTCTCAAAATATAAAAAAATTATAAAGCTATTCTAGGGACACAGACTATATAAATGGCCTATAAATACTACATGGATTCTATTTTAGACCATATATTATCACCATTGTTGTTATTTAATTTTTATTGTATTTAAATAATTTAATAAAATATTATATTCATGGAATATATTATTGTTAAATATATTACTATTCATTATTATGACTATAAAAACATCAAAAAATGGGTACAATATGAACCAAATAATATATTATATCTTAAAAATGTCATATTTATCTATCTTATTCATGTATCCACTTAATTAATGTAAATTATATTTATTTCAATATTATTAATATCATTTATTTGATTTATATATTAATTTAATAATTACTTCATCATCATTGTGAAAACATTCAATTTGTGTATTGAATCCCTAAAAAATTAAAAAAGAAAACAATTAATATCAATATTATATATATAAAAATAATATTTTTTTCCCAAAATCACTTTTAGTAAAACCATATATTAAAAATTTTATACTGATTAAGAACCCTAGTGTCTACAGTTTGACTATATTGTAAATAAAATAATATAAGGGATTTAATATAAATGAATTGGATACCAAAAGCTCCAAAATATACCCCAAGGATTATTAGGGTATAAAATTAAACATTATTAAGGATTTGTCAAATGTTTAGGACATTTAATGGTTATTATAATCTCAAATAAAATAATATCATTTATTTTTCTTCTTTTTGCATAAGAACAATGTAGGTTTTCCATAAGAATTATAGAAATTTTTTCATATAGAAAATTGAAAAATAAATTAATATCTTAAAAATAAATAAATTATTTTCATTTTAATCTGTTATATTTTTTTATTATGTAAACTTACTCATATTAATGTCAATAAAACTTATCTATTTCATTAATTTGAATTTTATTTCCTTACACAAATATTTAACGATCATTTTGATAATATTATTTTAGTACAACTATAAAATTAGAAACTGTACTTAAAACAATAATTTCTAAATAATAATTAATAGACTAGTCTTGAAAATAATTTTTAGAATTCAATTATTATTTATAAGGAACCAAATTTGATTTTTTCTTTGCTAAATGGGCAGTACGTCGACACTAAAAACAATTTTCATATTTATCTTGATATAAATTTTAATTTACATGTTCTGAATTATTATTATATAATATATATATTATGATATACTAATTTCTTCATAAAAAAGGTTTAATAAATTTTATATCATAATTTTGTCTTGACGACGTCCCAAAAGATACAGAATTTTATAAAAAATTTTATTTTTTACTATTCATTGAAAAATCATATTATAAAGAAAATTATTAAAATTAAACCATATAATAAATTTTATATGATAATTTAAAAAATTAATTTAATTTTATGTAACAAATTTTCGTAGCGTTCCAAAAATTAATTACACTTATCTTCCCATAGAAAGTAATAAAATCCATTTTCTATTACAACTTATATTTCCAGAATTAAAGGATTTTACTAAAATGTTTGTGATTGGTTTATAAGAACTTATAAATACATTCATTTTTAGGTGGACCATTGCATTTATATTTTAAACTAGTTATTTTTATTTATACCCACCAATTTAATGTCCTGGTTTTAATGGCAACATTTTAAATAATAATATTTTTTTTCATTTTAGAATGATGTGATGTATCTTATATGTTAACAAACATAGTGTTTCCTGTTAAATTTTCAAGATGTTAAATAAATAAAAAAAGGATCAATAAACATGAGCCATAATATAATAAATTTTACATGACTTATATACTTGTAATTTACACATAAGAATAAAATATCACTTACATAGTATTTTAAGTCTAATTTCTAATACTATTAGAGTAGAAGGAGTTCCCTTCCCAATAAATTGATGTATTCAATGTCCCATCCTTAGACTATCATTGTGGATAAAGTCCCTTACTGATCATGGTTCACTCCCAATTCAAGTCATCTTTATATCATGATATACCAATCATTACCCAAAATGTTGGAGGGGGATATACTTAACACAGAAGATATAATGAAAACCATTAATATGTGTTCCATAAAATTAGAAAGCATTAATCATTTATGAACCCATGAAATGAAACAGGTTTCACAATAATATCATTATAAATAAATAGTCCAAAATAAGAATGCATTATAATCATTTAATAATTATATATATTCATAATCCATGGAATAATAGTAGGTTTCATTAGCTTGTTATCATTGTAGAACATATTGATGAGAAATAGGTTTTATAAACATCCTGTCATCATAAATCTAAAAAATTCATTAAAAGAATAATAATGGTGTCCTTTAATCATATCCCTCTTAAAGACTAGGTTACATAAAAGTATTTCATGTTACATAGAAAATAATTTTGAAAGATTACACGAAGAATTTATTGATGAAAATTTCTTTTCCACATTGATTTGTTTTTGAAAACCTAAAACATATTAAAAATTATTTTTTATAAAATAAAATTGAAAACCTATTATTGAATAATTAATAACAATTTAAAATATTTCTAGAGGAAAATTAGTCTTCCATGTTCGAAATTATTTATTGAAAATAAAATTCATATATCATTTTGGAAATTGTTTCATTTAAAATAAATATCAAAACATATTAAATAATAAATAAAAATATTATAAAAAATTCCCTTGAAGAAAATATCAATTTCATTTTGAAAATAAATTTGTAAAAGTAAAAATTCATATTATAATTCATTGAAAATATTTTAAATCTTATAATGATGTTTTTAAAAATAATTTTTTTTTTCATGGAAAAGGAAAATATCATTCATTTCACACACATTGTAAAATTATTCCTTTCACATTTTCCGTAAAGGCCAAATGGGTATGATTTTTTGAAAACAACATAATGATTCATTTTAAAATGAATTATTAATGTAAAAAATGGGTGATTTTTTTAATAAATAATTTTACAAAGGTTAAATATTTTTTAAAAACATTTATAAAAAAATTATATAGAATAAAAATGGTTTATTGACCGAAGAGTGAAATCAAAGTGAATTTTATCATAAATAATGTTTTACACTCTTTAATCCTCTAAGATAAAAAAATGAAATGAAGAAAATCTATTTTCCAGAAATTACTTGATGAGAATAAAATTCAGGAGTTTATAGAGATATGGACACAATATTTCATCATAGGAACTATAAATATTTACATTCCTGATAAATGATGATATTTTACTATAAAACCATTACCACTATGGTAACATTGAATCACAAGTACCAGGAACTAACAACATTAAATTAAACTTAAAATATAATGATAAGAAATTAAATTATGATAATACATGTCAATGGGTTTTTATATACACCTTATAAAAGAATATTGGTGCATGACATGACTTATGTCTCAAAGATGACAATCTGAGAGAAAGATCTGTTACAACTTTAGTAATCTTTTGAACGATAATACCAAATAAAGAATAAACTCAAATGAAAATTTAAATATCATTAAATTAATTATATTAATTATATAACATGTAAAATGGGAATAATATACAGCACATAAAAGACAGGATTTTTGAATTGACATATGACTCTCAGAAATGAAAGAGGGACTAGAAATATCGTACATTAAGTATCAACGTATTTTTTAAAAATGAGGTCATAAATTATAATGAATATAAGTGTATTATAAAACTAATAAATAACTATAATTATATATATTTCCATATATGAATACTTATGGCCTTTAATTACTTGTTTATTAACAATTCCTTGTTGAAATCGTATTTGAGATAATAAGTGATTCATTTTTGTACATGTTTTGATTTGTTATTTTTTACTCTTATTATGTTAATCATGGATCCATAACCTCTATAATGGTAAATATGATATAAATATATTATATATTAAGAATATTGTTATTTATAGTAATCAATAAATGTTAGAGAGAGAAACCAAAATACACTATAGGTCGTCCTTATACATAAATGTTGTTTTAATTTCCACGACTTGTGAAATAAGTAAATGTAAATAATATGTTACCATTAAATGTTCTTTTTTATTTCATATATATCACATATTTTTATTTTCAAATGTACTTATTACCTTATATGAAAATATTATGTTAATACCAAATCATATCACTGTACTAGGTGGTAGTCTACTGTACACACAAGAGACATCATCATATTCCCACTAAATAGAAATTAAGTGTGTAAATATGATATAATAATTACAAAAGTATAAATGTTTTACCAATATTTTATATAATTACTTAATTTATCTTTATTTTCATCTAGGTAAAATGGAATATAAAAACCCATCAACTTATATCGCAAGAAGGTAGTCTGTCGTACACAAGAGCGATGCTATTGTTTTCCCAACAAGTTTAGAGATAATATGGAAGATGTGATATTTTAAACAAATAGGTATAATAATATAATAATTATTAAATATAATTAGTATATCAATGATTAAATTCAGATTTGATAGGAGGTGATAGAAAATTATTAACTTTGGTTCGTGAGGTAGTAATCCTCCAAACACAGGAATGATGATTTCAAATCCCATTTAATAGAAGAGGAGATTGATTTATATTTTTAAATTAATAAAATAACAAATAAATATATTTAATATACAAATATTTTTATATAATAAATATTTAGAAATAATTTATGGAGGTGGATAAATTAAAAAATTAAAACACTCGGTAAAGAATGTTGCCTCTTCTCCAAACAACTTCTATTTGTTTATAAATAAAAAATTTTGGTTGGAAATATGATAAAAATATAGATTATATAATGAGAGGAGGGAATTTTGGATTACTTTTTTTATGTATTTGATAAATTAAATGGTCATGGAGTTGTTAGGAGGGGAGGATATTGGGAGGCTTTGTATATGTGAGGTGAGTAGAATACATGTCATTTTTAAAGGAAAAACGTGTCCCCACAATTTTTGCAATGACCCAAAATAATAGCAATGAAATTTATCTTGTTATAATTATTTCATATATTATAAATCATATTAAATATGAAATAAAACACCATATAATCTTTATAATTGATGAATAAATGGAATAAAAAGTATTTATGGAAATTAAGTAAAGTAAACCAATAAAAACAGTTACTTGATCTTTAGATTAGTAATATGACACATATTGACATAAAACCAACTAATAGAATAGTAATATAACCCATCAATTTATATATATATATATATATTAAATTTTCCCATCTTACAAAAGAAAATATGATATAATTATATTAGAGAATAAGAAATTAAATTCTTTAAAAATGATAAATTAAGTATTGGTATTTTTATAAAATATAAATATTTACATAAAATATTAAAATTAATATAATGATTTCAAATAATAGTTATTTTCATAAAATATATTCAAAAATTAATATTTTATAATATAATTACTATAATAATATTTTATGTGAACATATCTAATTTTTAAAATTTCAAAAAATCAGTTATAATTTGAAAATCTGAATTTCTAAAATAAATAATGATTTTAATTAAAATAATAAATTTATCTTACTTATAAAATTATTTTTATAATCTTTAGTCAATATTTTAATTCTATAAGTTGAAAAATGGTTGGGTTAGATTTTTAGTAATTTTTTAAAATAGTTGAATTTTTTTTGAATAATGGAATACAGTAATTTACAGTATATGATAAATACAAGAATTACTGAGTCATGGTTGGTGTATGGATGATGTAAGAAATTTAGATTTAACTCACATGCACTAGTTACTATATTTAGTTAAAATAATAAAAACTTTTAACAATGTTGAGGAAAAAATAATAAACCAATGAATACAATAATAATAAAACACCCATCTCCTTCACTATAAATACCACCCCTCACCACCTCTCTTGTCAAACCTGAAAATCTTTGAATCCAATCCAAAATCTTCCCAATTATCTTCCCAAGACTAACCCAATTTACATGAGCATTTTGTTCACAACAAAATTATAATCCATATTCCTCTATAGTGGTTTTCAAGGGGAATAAATCAAGAGTTAAAACCACTTTATTTTTCTTTTAATTTCTTTTGAATTTATTTTATTTTTTTCCTCGAATCGCATCAACATATCCAAGTGACTTGATAAATCCATTATATTTTATATACTATAACTTTTTTTATTAATGTATCAACCCATTATCAATTCTCTTCCCCTCTAAAAGTTTTCCAAAAAATGAAAACACCATATGTGATTTGTTGATTTATCACATATATTGATGATGGATTTTCAATTTTATTTACCGCCTTCAAGGAAGGTTATAAAACAATTTTTATGGGTCAAAAATATTATCATATATTTATTACTACTTATTTACAATTATTTAACAAGTATATGTACATAATATTAAATAATAAAACAAAATTAATACATGACTATAAAAAACATACAAAATAATCTAAATAGTAATCATTAAAATTTAATCCAATGAAACATCCTCACATCTAGAAAAAAATGATATATAAGACAATTTAATATTCTTTAATTTTAATAATTACATATAATTTCATTTTAGGAGAAATATCTTCATTTCACAAGATATTCTATACATGTAAATAAGTAAATCGATCGTGAAAACCAAGGAAACGAACACTCCCAGAATGATAAAATTATATATTATAACTTATAAAAAACCACAAATAAACATAATAAAACTATGCTAAAGGAAATAAATTTTAAATTGATCATGATTTAAATTATTAATGAATCTAATTTCCTCACCTATGAAATTAAGATCATGTGAAGAACAATTTTGAACATATCGTAAGTGATTCTTTCAGGGCCTTTATTTAGTCCTTTAAGTACGGCTGTCTATCTCTTTACCCCAATGAAATTATTCTTAAATTATATTTAATTCATATACATTATGATTATATGTTCCAAAATCATGTATCTAGAATATAGAAGCATTCTTTTTTGGGAAAATACATGTTTTAAAAATGATACCTTCTCATATCTTCTTGATAAGAATGCCTAATTAAAGGGAACTTCCCAATTTCTAACCCATTTTTATGTGCACTCCATTATCTATTATAAGACACAATTATTTTTCTAAAATTCCTCATCTTGTAATGAAAAAATATATTGGTTCATTTCTGGTTTTATAAAAACTATGATTTATTTTCCTCTTAAAATTGTCATTTATATATTCCATAAACCATACTAAAATAAATCATTTATAATGTCTCTAGAACAATCCAATTACGTGTTTTCACATTAGTTTCACATAAATTATCATGATATATTCCTTTTTACCTTATTAATTCCCATGTATGATTTTAATCAATTATTTCACATAAACAATTTTGATATTACTTTTTCGTATTCCTTATGACATGAATATGATACCCCATTCTCTCAATCGGTAACCATTATGCTCGATTATTCACATGGAACACAAATACATGAACATTTAATGATGGGTGAACCCATTTTGTGATACAATACATTGGGTAATGTTAAATACCATTAAATATCTTTTGAAATGGTCTTGGGGGTTATCATTGACTCATACTCTTCCAAGTGCATTGTTCTTGGTGGTAAGCATTGTATCATTATCCTCTATGTTCTATGGTCTTCTCAGTTATCCTTGACTCACAATTATATCACATAAAATGTTACTTCTATATTTTTATGATTACATGGTTACCTAATCCCATGTTCTATATGTTATGTCTATTCATGTTATATTCATTTTTATGTCACCATGTTATTTTTTCTAGCCCATGTGATATTATTTATTCATATTATTATTCCCATATTGGTATTTTTAGCTCCTCCCTTTGTTCATTTATTTCCCAGGATATCCTATGTATATGGAAGTGATTAAAGGAAGTTAGTATGTCATTATGAAGATTAAATAAAATATATTTTTATATTGGATCATTTTTTTCAGTTTTATGTATATAATCATCCAAATACACAATAATTTACAATCAATGGTTGGTATTTGAAGGATATTGAAGAGTAAAACTATGTAATAAAATGAGTAAAAGGATAGTGTTGTAATAGGTTATATTATAAATAAATCTAGTTTTTTATAGGAATTGTGACTAGATCAATTAAGAAACCTATAGATAATTCTATCACCATGGAAAACCTATATTGAATAAGTGGGTTTCACAAGTCAGGATATTATTTTCTTTTACAAGTTTATACTTCAATGTCCAATGTTTTCTTTTTTTATACTTATAATAATAGTATTCAAGCCCCCTAATTTTATCTTTTTTTATTAGTTAATGGATGTAAATTGGAAAACCCATTCCAATAATCAATGTGATGATTTCCCAAATGAAATACCAAATACGATGTGAATTGGAGCTCAAAACCTTATGAAAGTAATTTCTCAACTAGCATAGATTATGAATAATAATTCAAATCACATGGAAAAAAATCTTTCTCTAAAGAAATTGAATTATTTTTAATCCTTTAGGTGAAAAAGGACTCCCATGTTTAGTGAATTTTCTAATCCCCTCATCGAATAACAATGGATTATCTCCATTGAGAAGTTATTCACTGTCATATAGTGCTCAGTAGAATTGAATCTTGTGACGGTGGTCAATTTTTTGGATGGGGTAGCTTATTAATGGTGGAAACTGATCAAGAACACAAAGTACAAGGTTGAAGTTGGTTCTACATATTGGGAATATTTGAAGAAACTATTTTCCAATAAATATTTTCCTTGAACCATATATCCTATAATACATATGAAGTTCCTTAGATTAACTAAAAAGGAATATGAGTTTATCAGGACATACGAGGAAAACATTAAAAGGCTTTCATTATATTCCTTTGGAATTTCATAGAACACCAAAAGAAAGGGGTATTGTTTCTTTATCAAAATAAACCTGAGTATACAAAAATAATTGGAGATACGAGACATTGATAGCTATAAAAATATTTTTTTTTTTATGTCATTAGGGTTCAAATAGAGACTACAGTCTCTTAGTGGTATTGTGGGACTAGAGAAAAAAAAGTTGAAAATGGAGTTTAATATGGGATGATAATTAGATAAATACCATTATGGAATGAAAATCCAAAATCCCATGTGTCCAAATTTTGGGAATAAGCACACTGGGAGATATATAAAGGGAACTAGTAAATTCATAATTGTGGAAGAATAATAAATCTAGATAATAACTATAGAATGGATATAAAGAATCCCCGTAATGTGGATTATGAAATAAAGGTTCAGGTAAACACTCAGCCTGTAATATAGTTCTTTAACATCATGTAATAGGAGAATTATGTCAACCATTTAGCTAATACAAGGTTTGTAATGGGGAAATCAGAAACACCAACATCCATGGCAGAAAGGAAAGTCATAAGTTATCCCTAATGCTGAGGTAGATCTTGAAAATGATGTAGTTGCAATTATTCTAGTAATTCATCCAATAATATAGAACATACTATTTGATTACGGTACAATTAATTCATTCATATCAATAAAGTTTAGTAGAACTGTTTAAACCCCACCCTTAAATATGGACGATGATTTATCTTTGAGAAATGGAAATGTAGAAATTATTGAATCCAAATTATATTACTCCAACCCTGTTAATATTTTTAGATGGATCCTCCTATAAAATAATTTCATACTACCTCTGGAAGATTTTGATTATCTATTGGGATTGGATTGGTTATACATATAAAAATCCAACATCGACTATAGGGAATGCAATCTCAGTCTCCACATCCTGATGTATCCTACAATTCTGTACATGTGTAAAGAGGAGGATGAATCTCAAGAAGAATTATTGCATCAATTTTAGATATTATTTTCTTATGAGAAATAATATCTAGATCAAATTATTGGGACAAAGGAGTGGATCATGCTCGATGAAATGAACATTACGAGGGACTCAACAGATGTATTCAGTAGAGATTTTTTTAGTATTACTCCAGACTAAGTGGTTGAGTTCTCAATTTAGAATATCCCTGGATATTTTCATATATCAATAAATCCTTAAATAATAGTCACTATAGAACTTAATGAACAGAAGAAGTAGTTATAATAGAATTAGACAAGGGTTATATATACCGGATTGTTTTATAATGGGGTGTGTGAGTCCTCATAATAAAAAGATGGATAGATCAATGATACATTGATTTGATTAAATTTATCTCATTAAAATCACTATAAAAAAGTATTCCCTTCCCTAGAGAGATGACTTGTTTGATCAACTACTTAGTTCCAATTATTTGTCAGTTGGTATATCACCCATTAAAGGTGAGTAAAAAAGATATTCCCAAGTCTGTATTTTGAACAAGGTATGGAAAATATGTTTTCTTAATAGATCCATTAATAATCACTAATTATCCATCACTTTTCATGGATGTAATGGATAGAGTCTTTAGATATTGCCTCAAAAAATTTATCTTTGTCTTTATTGACGATATTATAATATTCTACAAGATCAAGGAGGGACATGAGGAGTATTTGAATGTTATACTGAAGACATTGAGAAGGGAGAAACTACACATAATGTACATTAGATGTGAGTTATAAGTGTAGGATGTGTCATTATTGGGGAATTTTAACACCAAAAAAAAATATCGGTGGACTCATCCAAGAAAAATAGAATTTAGGAGTGGCCTAGCCCAAAATCTGTAATAGGGATCCATAGTTTTCTTAGTCTTGATGGATATTAACAAATATTTGAGAAGAAATTCTCATGATTGTGAAACCAAATAAACATGAGTAATCATATTGGATTAAGGATTTTATAGACCAATGAATGAGAGTACTTTTTCAATGAGATGAAAAAGAGGCATATCACTGCACTGGTGAGAAAACTTCTAACAAGTGGGGAACTCTCTGTGGTGTAAAATGATGCTTCCATAAAGTTATTATGATGTGTGATAATGGAAAACAATAAAGTGATAGCCAAAATCTCAAGGTATTTTCAGATTTACGAGAAAAACATTCCCAAAGATGATCTGGAGTTGGTATTTGTGATCTTTATGTTGAATATTTGGCAGCATTTTCTCTATTAGGAGAAGTGTGAGATATATAACGATCATAACTACCTCAAATGTATAATTACATAGGAGAAGATAAATTTGTTCCCTCGATGATGGTTACATGTCCTACAATATTACAAATTCTCAATCCACTACAATACTAGTAAAGAAAATATCATGGAAGATGCTTTGAGTTGAAAAGAATCCTACATCTTTGTCAATGATGAGAAATGAAAGGGATCTGATATTCATAGAAATACAATGGATGGACATGGGGATTGTTAAAGAGGGAACAAAATAAAAAATTTTCTGAAAATATTTCTAAACCATCCATATTGAAGAAAATAAAGCATTCTCAATGAAATGATGTGAAAATTTTGATAAAGGTGGAAGATATCAGAAATAGGAAATCATCACTGTTCAAAATGGACGGGGAAGGAGTCATGATATTTGGGTCATGACTATATGTACCATCCAATCAGGAGATTAGGAAATATCTTTTGAGTGACAAACATATATCATCCGTATCAATTCACATAGGGAGAACAATGATTTATCGAGACCACTAAGAGAACAATTGGTGGGATAATATAAAAATGAGGAAATTGATTATATATTAAAGTGATTGGTATGTTAGGAAGTGAACAATGAAAGGAATATGTATAAAGGGATGACATAACCATTTCCTACAACAAAATGGAAATTAGAAAACATCCCAATGGAGTTTTTCACTGTACATTCAAATACATTAAAAGGAAATAATGCTATATAGGTTGTTGTGGATAGTTTTACAACGAAATATCAAATTATCCCAATTTGAGTGGAATTCTCCATGGATCAACTTTCAAGGATATACATCAGATTAGTGGTAAGGATATATGGAGTACCACTATATATTTAAACCAATAGAGATTAGATATTTACCTCCGAATTCAAGAAAATTATCTATCATGATCTAAACATTAAATTGAGCTTAAGTAATTCATATCATCATCCAATTGATGGAAAATCTAAGTAGAATATCCCGACACTGGAATAATCATTTAGATCATGTTATATAGACTTCAATGGATGATACCACCCGTATCTACCTCTATTCGAGTTATATTAAAACAATAGTTTTCTCTAAAGAATCCAAATGGATCCATATGATTCCTTTTAGTGGAAATGATGCAGAACAGTAGCATGTTGGTATAATATTGGTGAACATAAACTACTCAGACTTGAAACAGTTGAAGAAATAGTGAAAAGTGTAAAAACCATTTAGAATCATTCCAAGGCAGTCCAATGTTAACCAAAGATATATACATATAATAATCAATGAGAGATTGAGTTTAATGTTATAAAAAAGGTATTTTTCCATATATCTACACAAAAGTGGATCATGATATTTGGAAATAAAGTAAAGTAAAGACAAAGGTACATCGACCCCCTTGAGATTCATGCTCATTTGAAACCTATTTCTTATAAACTATCACTTCTACTAATCATGTATTAAGTTCACAATGCATTCCACATATCTTTTTGAGGATGTACATACCAGATCCCTCATATGTACTAAGTGTAGAGTTGGTATAGTTGGAAAATAAACTCTCTTACGAGGATCAGACATAAAAGATCTTAGAGCATTGGGATAAAATCCTATGCAACAAGACAAATCACCTATTCAATTTAATTTGGAAGAACTATTTCGTAAACTTTGGAACTAAAGGATGTAATGACGAAGAAGTACCCTCACATATTTTCATTTATATTTTTAAAATGAAAATTTGGGGGTGAAATTTCCTAAGGGCAGAAGAATGTAATAAACCATAATTCTATAAATTAAATTTCTCTTCTTATAATTACATCATATAGTATAAATAAAATAAGACCACATAGATAAAAAAATAAAAACATTATAATTTAAGAATAGATGAAATAATAAGTATTTATTGAAATTAAATAAACTAAACCAATGGAATATTTACTCTAATTGGGAATAGAAATAAAAACCATAAGAATATTAAACTAGCCAATATAATAGTAATCTCACCCATGAAATTTTAAATAAATATAATCCATATATTAAATGAAAATATGATACAATTATATTACAGTATAATCAATTAAATGTTTTAAAAATTATAAATTATGTGTTGGTATTTTTATAAAATAGAAATTCTGATTTACATCATTATAATTTATATAATGATTTAAAAGAAAATTTAAATGTATTAAATAATTTCTTGACATATTTTTTTGTTGTATTACTATTATAAGGAAATTTTATGAGACCTAATTAATTTTTTGAAAGTGACATAAAAGTAGTTATAATTTTAAAATAAGTATTTTTATTATAATTGATTATTTTAATTAAAAATTAAAATTATCATATCTAAAAAACTACATTCATTAAATGGGGTAAATTTTTGAATTATAAATTGGAAAAAATGGTTTGGTTGAATAATTGGGTTGTTTCTAAAATTGTTGAATTTTTGGTAAATAGTGAAATATGAAAATTTACAGTATAAGCCAAATACATGAATTATTGTGTCATGGTTGATGTATGGATGGTTTAAGCACCCTTTTTTAAAAACAAAATTAACTAGTTACTTTAGTTAGTCATAATTAGCAACACTATTCATATTCATTATCCAAAATAATAAACAATTGAATAAAATACTAAAAAACTTCCCCCTATTCCACTATAATTACCACCCCTCCCCACTTCATATACTCAATACTAAAATGCCTTGAATCATATCAAAATTTTACCCAATATTCTTCCCATGTATCTTACACATGTCCATGATCATTTAGTCTAAAAAAATATCAATCCTAATTACCCTATATAGGTTCTCACGGAGAATAATTCAAGAGTTAAAACCCATTTCGTTTTCTTTTAATTTATTTTTAATATATTTTATTTTCCTTTAATTCCCCCTATCCATGTGACATGATAATTAGAGTCTCATTTATATACTATAATTTTGTTTTGTTGATGGAAAATACATTATAAATTCTCTTCATCCCATATTTTGATCTAAAAATGGACACATCATTCGTGATGTGTTGAATTATATCATTCAAGGATGATGATTTTTTAATTTCATTTACTGCCTTCAAGGCCTGTCAAATTTTTTTATGGTTATAATAGATTATAATATTTTTTTTACATATTTTTTAATTTATTGGAGCAATTTTATATAAAAAATATTAATTAATAATACAAATATAGTTTTTGTTGATCGAAAAAAGGAAAAAATAATATAAACGGTCATCATTAATATATTATCTAATGAATAATACTCATATATAGAAGAAAAATGATATATAAATCCATTTAATATTATTTAATTTACTAATTAACATATAATTTTAATTATAGAAAACTATTTTCTTTTAAGATGAATTTTCATACATGCATACAAATAAACCGATGATTAAAAGAAAGGAAATGAATGCTCCTAAAACGATGAAATTTTATCTTATAACTTATCAAAAAATAACTAAAGGATCAAAATAAATTTATAAAAATAGAATAAAAGTTAAATAGGTTCTTAATTAAATTATTAATTAATCTCATTGCATTATCTAGTATGTTATGATCATGTATAGAAAAATTTCAGACATACGGTAAGGGATTATTTCGGAACCTTAATTTTTTAAGTAACGATTTCTCCCTCTTTACGCCACTAAAATTTTTCTTCATTTTTATTTAATTGTTATAAATTCTATTTATATGTTTCAAAATCATGTTTCTAGATTATATACTCTTTATTTTATGGGGAAATACATGTTTTATGCCTGTTCCCATCTCAAATCATTATGATAAGCAATCCAAATTAATGAAAACTTTCCGATTTCCAGCCCATTATTAATAGAACTCGATAAGTTTTTAAGAAAACATTATTTTTCTAAAATAAAATATTTTTTCATGAAAAAGTATCTATGTTTATTTATGATAAAGTAAAATTTTCTTTTTACACTTTAAATACTATATAATATTTTCCATAAACTGTACTAAAATGTTTCATTTATAATGACTTTTAAAAACTTCTTTTATGTATTTTCACTTACATTTTACATTAATTATCATGATATATTCCAATTTTAACTTATTAATGTACATATACAATTTAAATACATTATTTAATGGAAACCATTATAATATTACCTTTTGTTATGCCCTATGACATGATTATGATACCGAATTCATTCCATGGGTAACCCTTATGATTGATTCTTCTTATGGAACATATATGCATGTACATGTTATGATGGGTTTTCCCAGATAGCACTATAATTCATTGGATAATGTTTAGTAACATGATAAATCTTTTGCAATGTTCTTGGTTGTTTTCATTGACTCATGCTTCTCCACGGGAAATGGTCTTAGATATTATCCTTGAATCATGCTCCACTATGTGCAATGGTCTTGGTGGTTTCCCTTGACTCATACTTATATCATGTTTTATGGTGTTTCCACATTTTTATGATTCCACTATTATATGATCCCATGTTCTATATGTTATGTTTATTCATGTTCTATTCCTTTTTGTGTCATCATTTTATTCCTTCTAACGCATGTGGTAATATTTATTCATATGCTTCTTCCATTACTAGGGTTTTTAGATCTTCTATTTGTTTTTGTATTACTCAAATTATCCTATATATATGTAAGGGCTCATGAATTTTAGGAGCTCATTATGAATATTAAATAAAATATGTTTCTATTTTGGTTCCATATTTTTAGTTGGATATACATAATCTTCTAAAGAAACTAGACTTCATGATCCATGGTTGGTATTTGAAGGCTAATTATGATAAAAATAATGTAAGAATATGTGTAAAAGAATATAAACATTATATTTATCACATGAAAAAGCCTCAAAAAGAGATATTAAAGAAACTATGAAATTTATTGTAAAAATATATCCCTAAAATCGGTTTTGTAATAGTTTATTGGTCATTTACCATTTATACTTTTAGTTTAACAACTAGTGAACCTATTTCACCTTAACAACAACAATCAAATTTTTTTATATTTACTCTAGATTATTTTCAAAACATTATTAAAAATTATTATATAATATAAATTATTATGATTCAAAATATCGTATCCATTTATCCAAATTTCACACATATATGTTGGAAATATTTTTTAATATTAATCCCACAGACATGGTGACAATGTAGTTTCATGAGGAAAAAAGTTTTAATTATTTAGAAAATTTTTATTAAAAGATTCATATGAAATTGATTCCAATGACCTAAATTATATTAATATATTTATATTATATGAAATTTTACACATCAAACCATACTAAAATAATTTTTTAAAAATTCTTTAAATGAAATGAGAATTTGTAACAAAAAAATTATATTTAATTATTAATCCAACCATTTTCCTTCTTAGAAGAATATATAAAAGGAACACTAAAATTATTTCAAAATTATGATTACAAAAAATTATCTCATTTTTTCAGATTAATTTTCCAAAATTAGGAAAGAATAATTTTAAATGTATTGTGCATATGGTGGTAAAACTACTATTTAGAAAAATATAGTTTAAAGAGAAAAAGTATTTTTATTCTTTTGTCTTCTCAATAAAAAACATATAATGATTAATAAAATTTCATTGAATATATAAAATATAAATTTCACTAATATTATTCATAAAAAATATTTTTTAAATTTATTAAGGTAAAATACATTTTTGAGTATTTAATTAGTTATTCAAAAAAATATTTCCTTTATTTTCAAATAGTTCATATTTTCATTTGTAAATAATTGGTATTAAATGATATTATTTTATATACATATGTAAACCATATATTTTCATAACTAATTAATAAATATTCAAAACCTTCATTCCAATAGCAAGGTTATAACTATTATATTAATTAACAATAATTTAATAATACATTACCGTCTCTTAAATATAGCATTGTGTTTGATGCTAGCTGTACCCATTTTTTATTGTAATGATTGATATAATCAGGGTTTCATTTAATAAATTCTAATCATGGTGTTTCATATGACATAAAATATCAAAAAATATTAAATTTATATTAAATAATAATAATTCAAAAAATATTGTTGTGTTATAGCAGTCATCGCAGACCACTAGCTCGCTAAGGCTAGTGCAGTCAACCATGGGGTGGTGGTAGAAACATATTTATATATCATCCACCACCAGTTTCTCTCCTTACTTCTTTTACACATCCACCATCCCATTTATCTATCTTTTCTTATTGTTGTCCCTATGTGGGTGGTTCATCAACTATCTATCTATGAATTATATGGTAGGTTGGGAAACCCTATATGAGATACCCCCGACCATCACATGATAAAAAATACCTCTCAGTATGATGCATATAAATATTCTTAGGGCACTGAACTACATTCCCCATTTTCCGATATCATCTCTTATAGTGTCTCACATTCTATAATATTTGTGTTTTTCTTCAGTTATAAGGTACTAAGGTATCATCCCATGTGTACCAACCACTAGCACCAACCACCACCATCTACTCTACCAAGAGCTCCCCATTACCGAAGCCAGCTCAAGGACACCAATATAAGTTGGAATACATAGAGATACTAACGTAACCTTGATATCACGTCATTTTCCCTTCTCGAATGTTCATTCTATGTAAAACATATATCAGAAAATATAAATAGAATATTAAAATAGGTTGGTAACCCACTGATAATACTTTTCCATGGGAATTATTCCTTATTAAATTTGTAGAACCTCCTGTATACATAAGACATAAGACATTGAAAGATATAACTCATCCCTAAAGAACTTGTAAAACTATGGAAAATATAGATCAATATCACCATGTTTTTGGGTCACAAAACTCCACAATTTTTCAATATATCTCATAATAAGACTCATTTCTAGGACCACTATCTGGTCTAGGGTTATCCTCACAAAGAGAAAAAAATCATGTAACTACGTCTATATAGTCCTCAACTAATTGGGGTTTCTCATCAACTAAAATCACTGAAGGTCACTGCCTCTAGATATAATGATGATTTATTAGGTTATTTACATTATCAGTATGTAATTCTTGTGAAATTTTCTTCTTCAATGGGAGGTGGAAATACTTGTAGACTACCCAATGGTTCCTCCTCCTATACAGGAACTGGTCCTGATGTTTTTTTATAAAGGTTGGATATAATTATGATCTTATAGTGTAATCCTGGAAAGAAATCATTATCGAGGAAGCCTAAAATATTTATGATTTACAACATTCATTGAATATAGCTGGGAAGATGTCTCAAGAAGGGCTAAGGAAACCAAACCCATTCTTATAAGATACATTTGATAATGTTTTTCCTAAAAAAAGTAACAACATCTACCAAGTCAATATTTGGGTTATTAATGTCCTAGTAATTTGTTATATTGGCATATCACCAACACTGGTTTCCATATCCTTATATCTAAACACATAACACATTACCACTATCTCCCATGATCCCATAAAAAATTCACATCTATAAAATCTCCAAACTCAAATCATATGGTAATTCCAATCTAATATGTCACACCCATCCTTTATTTTATATTATTTATTTTATTGTTTTATTGGACATCAGATAGTTTGGGTCAAGGCCGAACATAAATTTCTGAGTTTTATTTTGAAACACACTTTTTGGCATGTTCGACGTTCAGCGCACTGCTGTCGAAGCCACGCAACCTCGCTCGGGTTGCCGCACGACCTCACTCGGCTCTCTGCATGCTTGCTTGAGG
Organism: Viscum album; assembly: GCA_963277665.1. Classification (NCBI taxonomy): domain Eukaryota; kingdom Viridiplantae; phylum Streptophyta; class Magnoliopsida; order Santalales; family Viscaceae; genus Viscum; species Viscum album. Next base: position 1,769,096,698 of record OY728153.1, on the reverse strand, counting down.
TGCAATAAATTATATAAAGAAGATATTAATAAAGAAATAAATTTTTAAAGAGGGATAAAAAAACTTAACTAAGAGAAAACAAATTAAGAAGCATGTTAAAAAATTTTATGGTTTGTTTTAATATTTAAAAACGTTATTATCATTTTCATTATTATTATTATTATTAATACTTTAATTTAGTTTTAATATTGAATTTAGGTTTTATTACCTTTTTTTATTCTATTTTAATTTCTTTTTATTTTATTTTATCATTTTTTTTTTCTTTTTTATTCTCCTCCCGTTTTTCCTCTCCCCCTCCCACCCATTCCCATCGCGCGGCTCACCCCCTTCCCTCTAACCCTAGCCGTCTCCCTCCTCTCGTCTTGGAAGCCCGTCAGACCCCCTGCCTTCCTCTTGGTCTTCCTCTTCCCGTCGAACCATGCTCCCCCTCCCGACTTCCCGATTTGCCCTTCACCTCCCTCACGTCAGGCCTTCGCCTGCAACCCCACTCGGCCACCCGCACTGCGCGCTTTCCCAAGACCTCGAACCCTGCCTCCCTCGGCTTCCCCCCGTGTCCAGCTTACTTCGGCGCCTCACACCCCTCCGGTGAACCCCAGCCGCCAGCCCCCCCTTGCGTCGTGCCCTGTTTTCCCCCATGACCAACCTCTTGGCTGACCTTTTTTTTTCTGGTTCCTCCCACGCGAGTAGCCCCCCTTGCTTGGGCTAACCTCCCTCCTGCTCGAGAACGTTCTGCACCCCCATCCCCGACTCGGATCGCACCACAGACCCCCATCGCCAACGACTTCTCTTCTCCTATAGCCCCCCTTGTTTGGTCCAGCTAACCACAGTGCCACACACCCTTGCCTCCTGCCCTTCCCTCGTTTTCCGACCCTCTTTCCGGTGATCAGACCTTCCGGCCGAGCCCGCTTTGGCCGACAGCCTCCACCCCATCCGGTTAGGCCTCTCCTCTATTTTATTTTAATTATTTATTTTCTATATTTGAGTTTTGGTTCTATAATGAGTTGGAGTCTGTCTTTGAGGTGTAATTGTTTGTTTTGCGGTTTTAATTTGAGGGTTTGGGTTCGAATTCATGTGTTTGATTTTGTACTAGGTTCTTTGTGGTGCAAACAGCGCGTGATTGATGTTTCACGCTAGAATTTAAAGATTTCACTCTAGTTTGTTGTTTTCAATATCGATGTATGTGGTTCCATATTTAACCAATATTTGATAAATTAATTTTCAAGTTTAATTTCTTTAGCATGTTATTTAATTAGTTGGTGTAGCGTGAAGAGAGTTTTTATTAGAGTTTGATATGCATTGAAAATTGTTAGTAGCCTGTTTATGTACGTGTGTGTTTTCTACTGTGAACTTTTATTTAGTTGATAGTAATTTTTTTTTATTATGCGGTTGGCTTATTAACTTGTGCAAGTGGTGAAAATAGTATCCTTGTCATGACGTCGTGTGCATTTCGTCGTAAAAGAGGGGTTTCTGTTGGATTAGTGGTTAAGGCCAAGCGATTTATTTCCAAAAAAAAATTAATCTTTTATTTTTGTCTTGTTAAATTATGTGGTTTATGAATTTGTGTTTTTAATAGTGTATGGTTTTTCCATTAAACTACTCGGGTGGTGAAGGTCACACATTAAAATTTTATTTGAGTGCGCGCGACGTGTGAATGCGTCTGAACTTATGAATGGTTACTTTAGTTTGTGAAAAGACATATGACACCTTTTTTTCTATTGATTTATAATTTCTTCTATGGTTTACATAATTATGAAAATGGTGCTAGACATGTTAGAAAAATGATTTAGTGTGTTCCGTGTTTCAAAATAGTGTATACGTGTGTAAGTGGTGGTTTGTTTAGCGATGAGTGTCTTTTAAAGTGTGCAGATGATTTAATTGTGTATGTAACCAATGAAAATATTGTTTTGAAAGGATTTTGGTGTGTGTACAGTTTTAAAAGCAGATTTGGGTGTAAAAAATTGTGTTTTGCGTGTGTAAGTACCCTGTTTGACTTTTATGCATTATAGTGGCATGTTACATGAACTTGAAACTTGTTTGAGCGCAAACCGGGAAGCCCAGGTTGCTAGGAGGGTGGACTAGACTAGTGAGCTATTGTTCTGGAGGTGACTTGACCCGGTTTCACTAGCAAGACGGATGATTTCAACACTAACTAAAAATATGGTTTTCTGAGGGTCATGGCCTTCTAAGCCACTTTTCACCGAGACACGAAGATATAGGGACCCAAGATAGCTAATTCCCATGTGTACCCTCCCATATTAGTGCTCATTGGTCACCTTACGCTCATCATTTTGACAAACTGGTTAGTTTAAAAAGTGAGTGTGTGTGTTTTAATTTATGTTGTTCCATTGGAAACTGTTTTCATTTATCCTGTTTTCTTTTAAACTATTCAAGCATTTATTTTCTTTTCTTTAGTTAATATTGCAAATGTATTTTTCATTTAATGTGTATATGTGGAACCTTTTTTTTGGGTGACATCCTACTGGTCTCTTGGCTCACACCCTACACACACCTTGTTGCTTGTTTATTCCAGGTTGTGACATCGTGCTCAGTGACCGTGGTTGGTCATTGGTGGTCTTCTTGTGCAGGTTAATGTTTGTGACATGTGGATTTCACACCTCTCCTGTGGCATGGAGGTTTGAGTTTGAGTTGAGTTTCTTTTTTTGTCGTTTTATTTTGGATGTTGGTTCATGTTGTAATCCCTTAAAGTTGATTTTGGTTTAAGGGTATGTTTGGTGGTCAGTTCATAGTTTTATTCTATTCAACTTATCAGAGGTTTTCTTTTTATTATTTCGGGTAAATCGTTCCCACATGCTAGTTTTGATACCCGGGCACTTGTGCTAGCCCGTGGGGATCGAGAATGCCCTTCAGGCCTTTCCACAGATTGGGTCGGGTGCCGGGTCGGATGGCGACCCGGCCTGGTTCGTGACAAAATGGTATCAGAGGGCATGGTTTGCTCTCTTGGGTCATTTTCTATTAAAATGGAATCAGATTGGACCGAAATTAAGGTTGTCGGAAATCGGCGTTCTAGCTACGAGCAATGTGCCTGGCCAACACACCTCATGGCAGGACTCGAATTACCAAAGTGTGTTGAGGTTTGTCTGTGTTTTTGGTCATTGCGGTTAATCATGTCTAAGGGAAATGAAAAGGGAGTAGGGTCAGTGGTCCTAGTGAGCTCGCAGGGTCTGGAAAGCCATGTGGAGCCAGGGACGCTATCCTATAATATCCTCTGTGGTGGTGGCATGACTGGCGTATGACCGCCAACCATACGTTTCAGTCACCCGCTGACACTAGTTTTCTATTGCGTCGTTTTTCACCTCTTTGTTTCAGATTCGTGGAAACATGGTTTTTAAGTAAAAAAGATTTGGTCTTGGATAATTTTTTGGACAATGTTTTGAAATAAATCACTTTAAAAAGAAAATAGGGAATGAGGTTTGAAAAGTGTGGGTTGGATGTTTTGGTTTTGAAAAATGTAAAGGTTTGGTTTTGATCCTTGGTGCTCTCATGGGCGAACACATACATGAGTGTATACAAAAAAGGGAAATGGTAAATGACACAAGCAGATGAGTGCCTGAATGGACATGAGGTGGGTGCTGGTGTGGCACGAGAACATGCATGTGCGAGGCTCATGGGATGCCATTGGTGTTTGTACAACCCACTGGTTTTACTTATTTTCAATAGGTTTTGGTTAAATGAAAACTTGGTGTATTTAAATAACTGGTGATTGTGTGATGTGTCCTTGTAATTTAGAAAGGTTGGATATGAGACGTTTTGAGCCGAGAAACCTTTCTGACTGATTTGTGTCTTGAGTTTGAATTCTTGTTGGTTAGTTGGTGTGAAAGCGTGTGGTTGATGGTCTCTTTTGAAGAGTACATTAGGGAGCACTTGCAGTGGTTTCCCCTGCATGTTTGGTGTTTGCTTGTGGTATGTTATGACCATTGGACCAGTTCGGTTGGGTCCATGGTTTTCTTTCTTGGCTAGTGTACGCCCCAATAAAGCATTAATGTGCAAGTGACTTGCGACCATAGATGGTTCACTGTTGTCCGACCCTCCAGTTGATTAGATTAAGGGCTCTCCCTTCTGGGTGATAGTGCTAAGTCTTTTCCTTTCTCCTTTCGGTTATGTAGATACTCTCGCAGCGGGGTGACATATGTGAGGATAATTGAAGGGAATTTTGGTCTTTTTGAGTTATCTGACTCGTCGGGTATGAAGTTGACATCATTGTTTCTAAAGTTTTCCCTGGAAGCGGTGAACGAAATTCCAACGGGGAAAGTTGGAGGTGGTTTAGAATTTTCAGTGTTGACCAGTGTCTTGAAAGGATTTTTAGTATTTAAATCGGCTGCAAGGGTCATGTTCAGTGATGTATCGCAGCGTGAGGTCCCTTGGATAGTCAACGGTGGTTTGGAAGTGGTAAAGGAGACTCCAGTGGGAAAAAGGTGGAAGCAACCCTAAGTTGTGGGTGCGGTCTATCGTTCTAAATGACCTCTGGTCTTTGGTTGGTTTCATTTAAGGAAAGGTTCGTGTTAGGCTACAAGTTTGGTAGACCCAGTCATATGAGGCTACTATGGTCGTTCAAAGGAATCACGTGTTGGTCAAAACGTGGTTTAATGTCCTTCATAGTGTAATGTTCTTCTCAATAGCAACGATCATGTTCAGGTGATGATTGGTGGTGTCATGTTCTCATTCAATGTGACAAACGGTGATGTGCATGCACCATTTCAACTCTGGTGCTGGTGAATGTTCCTCATATGATAAGTCAGATGCTGTAACGTGTTGTGTTTTATGGTGTTTCCTCAGGTGAAATATGATTGCATGTGGCACCAAAAGGAGAAGCTCCGCTTGGGAGTCTTCAATGCCTGACTGTGAGGCGCAAGATGCTTCAAACATCAAGGCTCCAGCCATAGGCTTCGGAGTGAAGCATGCACGTTGTTAGGAACCCCGGGAGTGTATGGGACCCCAACTTTATTTCTGTCATCAATGTTAAAATTATAGGTAGTTTAAAACAATTTTCCAGGGTTGTTCCACTCCGAATGAGCCATCTGGTTGCATAAGGTTTTCATAACCATGTGGAGGTGTGTTCGTCTCGTTGCCTTAAAGTCTTGGGGGTTGCGTTCTACTGGATGCAATCGCTTGAGTGGTCCTTATGAGAGTCTATTGGGTAACTCAGTCTCAAATATGAATGGTGTTCATACAAGAAATTTTAAGATATTTGTTGTGGATGGCTGTGGTTTTGACGCCTATTGGTCGTGCCCCACCCTCCCCGCCCCTTGTGGGGGGGTGTTTGGTCACCATCAGGAATTTTTCAAAGTGTGGTATCCTCTGTTCATTCTAATGGTGGCAAGACCCACAATGGGTCTCGCACAAAGGTCTCTGGAATAAATCGGTGTTGGCCTTTCCCTAATGGTGGGGAGTCTGCCCGGACCTTCCCATGTTGGTTTTCTAGTCTCTCCTTGGGCGTTAGTAGGTTCATAATGGTGGGGAGACCCACAGTGGGTCTTGCACGAATGTCTCTAGGACGAATCAGTGCTGGACTTTTCATTAATGGAGGGGAGTCTGCCCGAACCTTTCCCGTTTCGGGTTTCCAGTCTCTTCTTGAGCGTCAGTGAGTTCCTAAAGGTGGGGAGCCCCTCAGGCCTCCCCTTGTTGATATTTTGATTTGGTTCTTAAATATGGCTTGGTGATAAGTGATAATAGTGTCCCTTGTACATGGTCTGACCTTGCCTGTTGATTCCAACCAAATGGTGTGGTTTTAGTTTAATAATGTTTGAGTTGTTTCATCTTCTGAGGTTGGTTTCCGCGGGTACGAGAGTCGTTTTCCTTGATCAGTCAGCTGGAGGCGTTCTATCTCTTTGGGGCGGGCGATAGATATCAGAAAGTCTTTATATGAGGTTCTTGAAGTGAGCACGATACTTTTGTCTCTCCTTCTTGGTGTTTGTGGGGACCCGCTTTGAACCTTAAGTGATTGTGGTTTTCTACTTTGGGGGTCTGGTTCTGGTTTTGGATTTCCGAGGACGGAAAGCATTATAGTTGGGAGAATTGTCACACCCATCCTTTTTTTATATTATTTATTTTATTTTTTTATTGGACATCAGATAGTTTGGGTCACGACCGAACTTAAATTTCTGAGTTTTATTTTGAAACACAATTTTTGGCATGTTTGGCATTCAGCGCACCGTTGTCGAAGCCACGAAACCTCGCTCAGGTCACCGTGCAACCTCACTCAGATCTCCGCACGCTTTCTTGAGGTGCAACAAATTAAATAAAGAAGTTATTAATAAAGAAATAAATTTTTAAAGAGGGATAAAAAAACTTAACTAAGAGAAAACAAATTAAGAAGCATGATAAAAATTTAATGGTTGGTTTTTATAATTAAGAACGTTATTATCATTTTAATTAATAATAATAATAATAATATTATTATTATTACTTTAATTTAGTTTTAATATTGAATTTAGGTTTTATTCCCTTTTTTTATTCTATTTTAATTTCTTTTTATTTTATTTTATCATTATTTTTTTTATTTCTTTTTTTTCTGTCTTTTTTTATTCTCCTCCTGTTTTTCCTCTCCCCCTCCTACCCATTCCCATCGCGTGGCTCACCCCCTTCCCTATAACCCTAGACACCACACTCCTCTCCTCTAGGAAGCCCGTCAGACCCCCCCTTCCTTCCTCTTGGTCTTCCTCTTCCCGTCGAACCATGCTCCCCCTCCCGAGTTCCCGGTTTGCGCTGTACCTCCCTCACGTCAGGCCTTCGCCCGCAACCCCACTCGGCCACCCGCACTGCGCGCTTGCCCAGGACCTTGCACCATGCCTCCCTCGGCTTCCTCCCTCGTCCAGCTTACTTTGGCACCTCACACCCCTCCGGTGAACCCCAGCCGCCGGCCCCCCCTTGCGACGTGCCCTGTTTTCCCCCGTGACCAACCTCTTGGATGACCTTTTTTTTCTGGTGCCTCCCATGTGAGCATCCCCCCTTGCTTGGGCCAATCTCCCTCCTACTTGAGAACGTGCCGCACCCCCAGCCTCTACTCGGCTCGCACCACGGACCCCCATCGCTAGCGGCTTCTCCTCTCCCATAGCCTCCCTTGTTTGGTCCAGCTGACCACAGTGCCACACCCCCTTGCCTCCTGCCCTTCCCTCATTGTCCGACCCTCTTTCCGGCGATCAGACCTTCCGGCTAAGCCCTCTTTTCCCAACAGCCTCCTCCCCATCCGGTTAGGCCTCTTCTCTATTTTATTTTATTTATTTATTCTCTATATTTGAGTTTGGGTTCTATAATGAGTTGGAGTATGTCTTTGAGGTGTAATTTTTTGTTTTGGGGTTTTAATTTGAGGTTTTGGGTTCGAATTCATGTGTTTGATTTTGCATTAGGTTCCTTGCGGTGCAAACGGCGCGTGATTGATGTTTCACGCTAGAATTTGAAGATTTTACTCTAGTTTGGTGATTTCAATATCGACGTATGTGGTTCCATGTTTAACCATTATTTGATAAATTAATTTTAAAGTTTAATTTGTTTATCATGTTATTTAATTAGTTGGTGTAGCGTGAAGTGAGTTTTCATTAGAGTTTGATTTGCAATGAAAATTTTTAGTAGCCTGTTTATGTACACGTGTGTTTTCTACTGTGAATTTTTATTTAGTTGTTAGTAATTTTTTTTATTATGCGGTTGGCTTATTAACTTGTACAAGTTGTGAAAATAGTATCCTTGTCATGACGTCGTGTGCGTTTCATCGTAAAAGAGGGGTTTGTGTTGGTTTAGTGGTTAATTCCAAGTGATTTTTTTAAAAAGAAAAAAATTTAAGCTTTTATTTTTGGCTTGTTAAATTATATGGTTTATGAATTTGTGTTTTTAATAGTTTAAGGTTTTTCCATTAAACTACTCAGGTGGTGCATGTCACACATTAAAATTTTATTTGAGTGTGTGTGATGTGTGAATGCGTTTAAACTTATGAATGGTTACTTTAGTTTGTGAAAAGACATGTGACACTTTTTTTCTATTGATTTATAATTTCTTCTATGGTTTAATTAATTATGAAAATGTAGCTAAACATGTTTGAAAAATGATTTAGTGTGTGCCGTATTTCAAAATAGTGTCTACGTGTGTAAGTGGTGGTTTGTTTAGTGATGAGTGTCTTTTAAAGTGTGCAGATGATTTAATTGTGTATGTAACCAATGGAAATATTGTTTTGAAAGGATTTTGGTGTGTGTACAGTTTTAAAAGCGGATTTGGGTGTAAAAAATTGTGTTTTGCGTGTGTAAGTACCATGTTTGACTTTTATGCATTATAGTGGCATGATACATGAACTTGAAACATGTTTGAGCACAAACCGGGAAGCCCAGGTTACTAGGAGGGTGGATTAGACTAGTGAGCTAGTGTTCCGGAGGTGACTCGACCCGGTTTCACCGGCAAGACGGACGATTGCAACACTAACTAAACATATGGTTTTCTGAGGGTCGTGGCCTTCTAAGCCACATTTTCTGAGGGTCGTGGCCTTCTAAGCCATGTTTTTTGAGGGTCGTGGCCTTCTAAGCCACATTTCACCGAGACACGAAGATCTAGGGACCCAAGCTAGCTAACGCCCATGTGGCCCCTCCCATATTAGTGCTCATTGGTCACCTTACGCTCATCATTTTGTCAAACTGGTTATTTTTAAAAGTGAGTGTGTGTGTTTTAAATTATGTTGTTCCATTTGAAACTTTTTTCTTTTATCCCGTTTTCTTTTAAACTATTCAAGTATTTATTTTCTTTTCTTTAGTTAATATTGCAAATGTATTTGTCATTTAATGTGTATATGTGGAACCTTTTTGTTGGGTGACGTCCTAATAGGCTCTTACCTCACACCCTACATACACTTTTGGGTGTATGTAGACCTTGTTGCTTGTTTATTCCAGGCTGTGACATCATGCTCAGTGATGGTGGTTGGTCGTTGGTGGTATTCTCGTGCAGGTTAATGTTTGTGACGTGTGGATTTTGCACCTCTCCTGTTTCTTGGAGGTTTGAGTTTGAGTTTAGTTTCTTTTGTTGTCGTTTTATTTTTGATGTTGGTTCATGTTGTAATCCCTTAAAGTTGATTTTGGTTTAAGGGCATGATTGGTGGTCAGTTTATAGTTTTATTCTATTCAACTTATAAGAGGTTTTGTGTTTATTATTTCGGGTAAATCGTTCCCACATGCTAGTTTTGATACCCGGGAACTTGTGCTAGCCCGTGGGGATCGGGAACACCCTTCGGGCCTTTCCACGGATCGGGTCGGGCACCGGGTCGGATGGCGACCCGGCCTGGTTCGTGACAAATACCACCTACAATAGAGTAGGGGTTGGAGACCATCACATATTGTAATATCTCACAAATGGGAATCCATAGACCAATGTACCTGTATAGATGAACACATCTCAAAATTCAGATACCATATCGAATGGTATATCGAAATTGATACCATAATGAATTCATAACATCCATCACACTTCATATTATGAAAAAGTAACGAAAAGAATAATGTGAAAAATACAATCCACCCCAAAACTGATAAATAGTCTAACCCACTAATAAGGAGGGGAATGGTATCAAATGAAAAACATGGTACGAACCATGGTCTTTCTAGAATACTATGAAACTCATACTCATGGTCATCCTAAGAAATTTTTAAAAGGACATCTAGCTCTATAATAGAAAACATTTTCAACTATATCCCATTCAAGTGTGATTATAACAATACCCAGTAGGACACAATAAAATAATTAACCAAAAAAGAACATGATAGTTATCATCTCATCATTACTTATGAATTTCAATCAGAATATATGAAAGATAAAATAAGAACACTCATATATACTCAATATAGCCATAAAGTCTCATAGAGGTCTCAACCATACTACAAGCCATTGGATTCTGTTTAAGGATGCATGGTAATGCTATTCTGGGAGATCTCTCCTATAGATTCATGTTATCACTAATGGTGTTCATTATGGAGTTCATGCTCATCAGTCCTGTCCAAATAAGTACCCATCAAACAATTCTCCAGTATGTAAATAGAACGGGAAGCACAGACATGGCTAAAGGGGGACACCAAAAAACATTTTGGAATGTCAAAAAATTATGGGGTCACATGAATTAATAATTTGGTTATAATGAATTCTCAAAACTCAAATAGAGAATATGTATAAAAGATTTTGGTTCCCACCTAGATAACATAGAGGGGTTCCTAAAACATTATTTGGTAAAAAACCCAACACGATATTAAAATCCTATTATTTGGATGTAATACCACATTAAACCATTATACAGATAGACCAAGGGAATGAAACAACTGCTACTGGTCAAAACTAGAGAGACAGATGGCCTCAAATTAGGTTAGAAAAAGTTTACAGTGTGAATTGGGATCAAACATTGTTTTTCTCTTTTTTAGGAACTATCCACGTATCACTATACCATATGACATTTTTTCATCCACATAATTGACATTTATTTTTCAATACATGCACTGTATATTTCATTCAACACTCTGAGTTATTGTAATTAATCCTATACCCTTGTACATTAGTTCATCCAGGTGTACTCTGGATATGCCTATTTAACTAGCCATGACTGATTGGCAGGATACTACCATGTTCTATGCCAATTCCCATATTATTTTACATGCATATTCCCATGTAACCCTTGAGAATATGTGATGATTCCATCTATATTTTGAATGCAATGTGATATTGTTCTCTATACATCAAACATAGAACCATAGAAGGGGACCACAAAAGATGTGTTCATCAGACTACACACTTGGTAGCAGGGAACATAAATACCTCACACATATTCTTCTTATACGTCCTCTTCCCTATAATGCACCACATGAATCACTTTAAATCTTGTATCACATTCTTTCTGATCCCATCTAATGACCATGTCCAGATTCTAGTCATCTAGTCTACTTAGTAATCCACTCTTGTTATACCATTCCATCATTGCAAGCCAAATCTTTAAATGTGGAATCACTGGTCGATTATAATCCACTAATGGAATTACTACATCATCATTATACCTTTACCACTCCATTAATCAGAAAACCAAATCTATGGTCACTATTCATTGTTCCAATGAATGATGGAGGAATGATTTTCCCATGGGTAATGCCCATACTAGTAACCAAAAAAATATCAATGATGAATGTCCATAGAACAAGAGGTAAATTAATAAATAAATCAAGGGGAAAGAAACTTGACTATTATTGAATGTGTAATATATTTTATTTCATAATAATAATGAACACTAAAAGAAAAAATAATCAAGAATAATAAATTATCGAATCCCATTATGATAAAACCACAATCAGAAGTCATGATTGATCCATGAATCCATATGTTAGTGGGGTTGATTTTTTTCAACATGGGATAAACAAAGGGGAATATTTCAATGAAATTAACTCCCTACCACATGTTTGGATTGATAAATAAGGAAGTTTGATCATAATATTTTTTCATTTGAGGGATCTACAAGATTATATTAGTATGCTAATTAGTAATCCACAATTCATCACTGATCATACAATAATTATCCTCCACTAGATCCTCTCCCAATCACTAGGGTTATGCAGACAACACTATGATTTTTCATAACATAGAATATATAGAGGATTTCAAGGTGAAGTTTAATTATATCAATCATTCATATATATATATATATATATTAATTTATTTAATTATTATTATTTCCATTGTATCACCCAAGATGAAAAATCAACACAAAAAATTGTTATATCACACACATAACAAAACCCACATTCTAAATTAAAAAGTGGGATCATATTTCTAATAAAAAATTTTATGAAGTAGTTGTTCGATTATTTCATTAAAAAAGTTATGTGTGATATAATACATTTAATATTTTTATTTTTTCGATTTTAGGCCTTCCTAGGCCTCAAATTCTCATGATGATTAAATTATTGTATTAAAAAATATTCCATAAAATATTTTAATTTCATATGAGTAAAAAATTGATTTATTTCAAATCTGAACTATAGAATTGAAATTCTAATGAAAATTGAAGAAGCTGAAAACTAAGGACAATGATTTTAATAAGTAATATTTATTAAATGGGTGATGAAATGTTCTAAGTACATCATGTGTAATATTATTTATATATACAAGATTCTGAAATAAGAGTGTAATAAATTTAAATATATTATAAAATAGGATTGAGAACATGTAATTCACATTGAACATGAGGAAAGGGTTTTATGTTATAATCTCATTTTTAATGATTATTTATTATTAGGTTATGTTTATGAAATCATATTGTCTTAATCTAAATAAACTCATTAGTTTTATTCAAGTATTGTATTTTTTGGTTATTATATGATTTTTTTCATTTTCTTCTCACTTCATGTACTCAATATTCTGAAAGATTAATTTTATAGAAAATCCATTATTCGTTTATTAGGTCAAAAATAATCATTCTTCTATATCCATGATTTCTAAAAAAATAAATAATTTTTTTAATATCATCAACGTATTTTTTTTTAAATTTAACCATCATTGAAAATTTACAAAATTGTTTAAGAAGAAACTTTATTAATTTTCCAAATGAGGTACCATTTTAATTTTTTAATACTAATATATTAATGGAATATTATATTTTAACTTATCTAGAAAAAATGAATTTCATACTGTTAGGACAACCCAAAGACATGAAGCTACATTTACAAGTTTCCAAGGTTCATTTCAAAAAACATTTGTATTTAATATTTTTAATTTTTAATATTTTAAATATGTTTTAAAAAAATATAAAATGTTATTTTCTCTAAACAAATGTTCCAAGATATATTTTAAATAAATTTTTTATCTAAAATGATATAATTAATGTTACTTTATCTGTAATGAGGATATAATTCAATTATATAATCATTTTTAATTCTATAGATAAAATATGATTATTATGAAAATATTATTATATAACCCAATCATTTTATATGGATTATTATATTATGTATTGATTATTTTTTTATGAAACCTATTTATTTTCTACTTGTTATACCATGATGAAGTATTTTTTATACACATTTCATTTTCTTCTGTTATGAGAAAATTAATGTTTTCTAATCTTATGGAATACGACATTATTTTTTCATTATGATATTATTGTGGCCAAAATTTTATATCCATTAATTTAATTGGGAAATGATTTATATCTCATGAGGTACTAAATATTGGAATGGAAAGTGAACCATATTTTGTAATGGACTATGTCCACTAATTATTTTTTGGGAGTAATTCATGACTAAGGATCTGATGGATTGGGGAGTGTAACCAATAAACTATCCTTGTCTAGAAAGATAATATTTACTAGTAATGAAATAATTTTATATGATTATGAGAATGGTAAAAAAATATTTCTTATTTCAATGTTAATATTTCATGTATCATGTACTTTGATTCCTTTATGATACACTACTTATAAACTATCATGATTTATATAATTACAAGTGATTATGATATATGATATGAAGGGTGAGGTTTTAAATTGGAATTCTTATGTTCTCATACATTAATGATAATATTTTGTTTTTGAGATTATTGATATCTCCCTTTTTTCATTACCGAGCATCATTTCTCAAGGTTTCAAATGTTTTCCTCAACCAGGTTATAAAGAAAACTTTTATGGATGATATGTCTATGAAGTGTGAAAGATATAAAAAAATAGTGGGAGGTGATATAAAAATATTCTGAAAAATATTCAAATGTATCCATTTTTGGAAATACACTAGACATTTATGATTATAGGGGTGATTTAATATTATGTATTCAATATTAATATAATATAATGTGATATTTATATAGAAAAGTATGGGTCACTATAATAATAACAGAGAATTCTTTTTATAAGAGAGGTCATGATCTAAATTTAGAGCCTCTGAATTTAGTATATGAGAGGGATAATGTTTGTACATCCTCAGGATAAATACACAAAATATATGATAGACTTGATCTATGGTTGGTGGATTTTATAGCTAATGGGAAAGTTTTTATATGTGATCCCTGATCTTAAAGGGCCATATATACCTTTTTTAATTCTTCCCTTTCATTCCAAGCCACATAGATATCATACATGGTGATATTCAAAGGAAAATAATTTCTCTAAGAGAAAAATTCAAGTCCCTTAGATGGTATTCATCATAGATCAACTTCTATATTTTAGAATGTGTTTTATGTTCTTATTTGGATTCTTCCTTTTTAGATTTATCTTTTCTATGATAGGGTATACGTATCTTCTTCTCTCTGACTTTATCCTAACATGTAAGAGTTCAACATCACTTCACATATAAAGCATCACATAGATCCCTTAGAATACTCATGTGGAATCCATTATTGTATACAAAAACAAATAATGAGATATATTATTTCCATAAACTATTAAATTCTATTGATCATGTTATCAATATGACCTCAAGTTTCATAATGTCTCATTAATAATTTCCATTTGTTTGGGGGTGATAGGATGTACTAAAATGTAATTCAGTATTTAGGGAACATTGAAGACTTCTTTAAGACTTTGATGTGTTCCTCAAACTGTGATCATAGATGATAGAAACTTTTCCTCATGAAGCCTCACAAAAACCTTTATATATACCATATCACACTATTCAATTGAGTTATATTATATAATAGTGATTAAGTGGGATGTATTGGTGAGTCAATTTACAGTAACCCATACCACATTTCATCCTTTAGATGTCTCTAGGAGACTAGTGACATAAAATATGGATATTTACACCCATTACCATGTGGCTATATGTAATGGTTTCCTTTTCTCATTCGACCTTTTCTACTCTACATTTTCCCAATGACATATCAATTTCTATGAGGTTTAATCATCAATCTTATTTTTCAGGCTATCCCACCATAACTACCCCGGAAGATCATGGTATATCTTGGTACATTATATATATAGAGAGAGATATGAGCTATGATCATTATCTAATAGATCATTTTTTCTCATAGGATATACACACACAACATTTTAGTTCAAAAAACAATGACACCATATTCATCAATATTGAATTCATGCAGCTTCCCTACATTTAAGGCACACACCATGTTTTAAATCATTAGAACATCACTATATGCCTCAATAGTATTATCCTTGATATATGGTTGGAAAATAATTTAGGTAATGAGGGATATATTTCATGATAATATGATTTCTAGATCCACCCCTTTCATTTCTTGGAAGATTTTTTCTTGAACAATCCCAATGATTGAAAATATAGAAACTTATTTTCTTATACAGACATAAACTACCATGTAAACCTTTAATATATGGTTTTTAATAGAGTAGTAATAGTTGTTTATCATCTATAATTATTATTATTTTACACATGATCAAATAATTCGGTATGAATAAATATATTATACTCTTATGATTTATATATAAGCATAACTTCTCTCCATAAAGATAGGTCCAACAAATAATCAAGTAAATGATCATAGCTACTAACTCTTGATCTTGTTTCAAGAAGTTCAACTCATGGATATTTAACTATAGTGAGGCATTTCCTATCACTTTATCATGACTCCTGAGTATACAATCAAATACCCTGTTATAATTATCATCGTATATCACAATTTATTTTTCACAAGATATTATTGAGATTAGAGGAAAAGTGGAAAACCTCTTCTTGAGCTCTATAAATCTCTAATAAATTTACATATTATAATTACATTAACCCTTTATATGTTATTATTGTTATTAATAATTTCTATCATGAGAAATTTATCACAAAACATTGGTAGTACCCAGCTCTGCCTAAAAAAATATGGACTTCGAAAAAACTTTTGTGTATTTCTCATTCCAATGGTTATGTTTTATTGGATATTTCATATTAATTCACATACTTGTGATCACATTCCCTGAGAATTGACTTGACACATCCAAAATTCACATTTTCTGAGCCTAACATACATATTCAACATTCATAATGTTTCAAAAACAATCCTTAGATGGTCTTCATGTTTTTATTTTATTATGGAGTAAATGAGATTATCATTAATAACTAAAAAAATATAATCATTGTGGTCGTAAAAGTATATATTCATCAAATTCATGATGATTTCATGGATAATAGTATGTTAAAATGGAATAATTATGATCTCATAGTTTTCATACATTGTGTGGAATGATATCCACCAGATATATTACCTATTAACCTTAAATTGAGGTTTTATAGAACAACATATCAACCTTTGAGAATTATATATCACATAATAATTTATTACAAATGACATTAATACTTTATATAGGATATATTTTATTTATGTTTATCTTATTGGCCACACATAAATATATTCACATCCTCATTGATCTACCATTTTTGTTAACAATGATCAATGGGTTATCCCAAGGCGATGAACTAGGGAATATGAACCCACTCTCAAAATACTCTTACTATATATTCAGAAACTCCTCTTTTTTTATCAGGGCCACCTTTTTGGGAATATGGAGATATGTTTGGATTTTGGTATGACATATATTGATAATTTTACATCACAATATGGTTGAAAACATGGTATATATACAATAAAAATAGTATTATATTCCATTACATTATTCTTTTGATCAAGTTTAACACTTTCCTCTGACTCAACAATTTTGGAATGGTATGGATATTATCTGGGAATCAACAACCACATAGTTAATGAATTTTAAAAAGGAGGCTCATGAATCTTCCTAGAATCTTGTACATTATCGTTTGATGGTTTAGAATATGGAAATTGATTTTATTTTTCCTAATATATTATATATTCTCATTCTAATGAGATCTAATCCATTACATATATTGTGTCAAATTCCACTGAGGGAAGTATTATAAGATTCATTGGAAAATTACCCCACATATGCTAAATACAGAATAGTCTAACAAATAGATTACATTTTATTCATCATGAATGGTTTTTATTGCTATATATTCTTAAATTTATTCATGTATTGATTCAATAATTTTGTCTATCATTCATCATGTAAAGGAATGCATAAAATAGGAATCAAATTAAATTTTATATACATGAGTGAATATGATGTGTATGTTGTACAACATAATTTTCATGTTCACCACCTCAGTATATATGGGATAATATTTCACTTGATCTGTTTGATTCAAAGGTTTACATACATAGATTACCATTAATTCATATTGTATTATTAAACTAGACTTTGAACTAACCGAACCCTATATAGTAAATAATTTTACCTTGGGTGTTGCATTGGGAGGTTCCATCATATCCCCAATCACATTGGTTGGATAATTCATATCACTTTGACATTCAATAGCATTGTGGACATCCCTCTAGTACTTGAAGATTTTCTCTATCCCTTTATAGAATTTTTAATGACACTTGTTCATTTATTTTTGACATGTTGGGGGTTTGATCATCTTTCCTCCTTTTTCACTTGATCTACCTACATAAAAGTCCATCCAAACACCTTTTACCTTTGTACGTGGGTGAATTCTTGAAACTTCATCTCTACATAAAAAGGACATCAAACTAAATCTTTATAACTCCAAATTTTATTAATCTATAGATACTTTCAAAAGGTTTATTGTTATAACTCTAGAGAAGCTATTTATTTTTATATCATTGTTTATAAAAAATACGTGGCATATCATGTAAGACATATCAAACATTCCTCTTATGTCTAGGCAGATTGACCTTCAATTTTTTTAAAATTAGAATTCAATATCTATATTTGTTCAATGATTTTGAGGAAAATATTTTTTATGAAATATAATCTTTACATATTTGTACTTAATTTCTTCCACTTCATCCATAAGCATGGAATTTTTTAGTGGTGCTAAAAAATGATCATACACTCTATTAAAAAATGTTATTAATGTTTACTTATTTATTTTTTGAATAATGTATAAAAAAGATATTCTGAATTATTTTAACCCATTATTTTATAAAAAGTGTATCAACAAATTTTCTACGAATTGGTTGTCGTTTCCACATAAAGGACTAAGTGGATAGTTTCTCCTTCTTAGGTAAAGGAAGACATTCTAATTTCATGACGTTATTGTTTGTAGCAGGAGATAACTTCTTAAGCATCACGATAATGTAATGAACGCCACCTACCATTTCTCTAGGAATGATGTTAGGAAAGTCATTTGAAAGCCCATTATATGAGCTATTATTCTAGTTTCTCCTGGTTCCCACCATTTGATAAAATTGATTTATAAAAAAAACATAAGTCAACAAAGCATGAATAATTTGATATTATATGGAAATTAATTCCAAAGACATATCAAATGTGATAATTTTGTATATCATTTTGTCTAATATGATTCTTATTGGTCCATGTATATTAATTTATTTTAATGTTTAAGATGAATCATTAATATAGTTATATATTCATCATAATGATCTACATAAATCTTTGTATTAACTTATGCATATCCCTCATGAGTGTCAATGTATGTGTGTATAAATTCCTCTTTATCATGCACACGGTTAAAATCAAGTAAATACCCAATCAAAAAATTTCTGTGTTACTCAACCTTGGTACATCTATTCCATATCCACAACTACATGTATTATCAAATCTAATATATCATTTTTCAAAAACTACACACTCCTATACATTACAAAAATATTGAAGGTTAACTTGTACTTATATTGATACTTATATTTTTCACAATCCTTTTCTAATCCTAATTTTTAAATTAACTATGTATGTTACCCATTATAGTGACCCAATTTTTTTACAAAATTATTACATCTTTTTGAAGATAAAAAACATAATAAGGACAGTATATTAGATCCAAATATTTAGTATCTTGGGAAAATTAGGCTCATACATTACTTATACATAATTAAATTTTAGTATTATATAAATCTGAATTATTTATCCTTCTAAAATATATTAGGATATTATTTGTACATGTAATAACATGATGATATATTTCATGGAAAAGGTTGAGATAAAATACTAATAAGGGGTGGAATAACATGAGAGGAATAAATGACATTAATCAGTAATACATGTGTAAGTATAATCAACATCATCATATTATAATTGCATTATCTACATCATAATCCTGAAAGAAATATTATATAAGGGAATGAAATGTGGAATATGTATATTAATGAAACATCATAACATACTGGTCAAATACGTTGTATAATTGTGGTAAATGTGAGAATTTTATTCATGCACAAAATATATGAATAAATAAAAATATCATAGTTGTGAAAAGATTTAGCATCATTTTTATGAATAGTAAACATAATAATATATGATATATCACATTACCTAATACATTAGTGGGGTAGATAACTATGGTCCCACCTATCACATCATAAAATGATCATAATCATACATGCCACATGAAAAGAAAACATATAACAATCACAGTCATGAAATAAACCCATGGAAAGAAATTTGTTTCATAAAATACATCACATTTTATTTATGAGATTCCATAATGATTATGTGATATTATACATTGGTATAAAATATTACTTTTCATTAAAGAATAAAAAATAAAAAGGAGTAAAATATGTGTTTTGGAAAAAACATTCATTATAAATAATTGTATTTCTCTTAAAAATATTTTTAGAATGGATGAAACATGTATATCCCATGAAGGATAAGGGAATAAAAATTTATAATACATTTTATCGATATTAGGATAATATACATATTGTAAATTATTCGAGTGAGGCTATATCCGAAAATAGATGGATTTGGGTTAGAGAACACTTATGATAAATCCGACTTTATATCACCCACTTTCAACCTCCTGAATATCAAAGATAGGATTACAAAAACACGAAACCAAAAGTAATTTCTATTCAATTTTTACACTCATGAATAATTATAATCATTGTATTCTATACCTTAATTAAAATTTTCAATTGTGAAAGGTTTTAATATTGTATTTTTGTTGTAATATCCAGTCTTGGTTTGATATCAATATATTTTATAATTGTTTTTATACACTATTAAGATTTACTCAAGAATTATGAAAACATGATGTTTTTAGAAATATATTTTTTGAATAAATAAAATATTTTCTATATTTTTCATTACACATAATAGATAATCTATCTTTCATTAAATAAAACATATATCTTAACTAAAGAATGAGACACTGTTAAAATATTGTTATTTTATATGATAGTTATCACACAAATATTGTAATAGAATGTATGAATATGATTCAATAAATTATGATAATATATTTTTTACCCATTAAAATATAATGAATTACTTTGGGAATAATTAACTAGAAATGAAAAAAAGCTATTTTAAAATAAAAGGAATCTTTTTCTTAAAAACTAATTTATTTACACAAATGTTTTTTATCCCAAAAAAATTAAATAATTAATATTGGGTGAATTATTTTCCTTAAATTTTAATATTTCATATTCAATCAAATTTTTAACATTTATATTATGTTATATTTATAATAGATATAACAATAAATCCAATTTTATACTTAAAACTGTATTTTTCAAAAAATTAGTGTTTTCAATATTTGGGAGATTATTTTAAAATTAAATTTATAAATTTTTAGAAAAAATATATTTTGAGCTTGAAATTCATTATCTAAATAATAATTTCAACAGTCTAATACATGGAATTGTTGATATGTTTTCAAGAAGATATTTTTTATTAATATTAAAAAATACTAGTTTTCATGTAGGTGTTGTGGCTAGTGAATAAGAAAACGAAAATGGTTTGATAGATGAACCTAAATAGATGGAGGTTGAATCTCTTGTAGATGATATTTCTAACAGTTTGGATTTAATGGGGCTGTATTATAATGTATAAGAGGAATGAATGGAGGATACATATAATGGAACATTATGGGAGCTTAACAACCATCTACGTGAAGAGATGTTGGAGGATGCAATTCTGTTTAAGGCCTTAATATAGGTTACAGACCAGATGTCCGAGAGAAAGATACTAGTAGGAACAATAATGAGTATTGATATCGGTTCAATATTAATAACTTTATTCTAACAATAGGATTCATGAAAAAGAATATATTTAAGGAGGAATTCATTCAAAAGGTGGAACACGATGACTTGTTGTATCAATGATCTGAGAAAGGATGATCTAGGTAGTATGTTTAGTATATTTAAATAAAATTTGTATATGGATAATTCTTCTAATATAATCTAACTTGGTTTTAATATTTCATCTATATGCTT
The DNA here is from genome assembly GCA_963277665.1 of Viscum album. Lineage (NCBI taxonomy): Eukaryota > Viridiplantae > Streptophyta > Magnoliopsida > Santalales > Viscaceae > Viscum > Viscum album. The sequence continues at coordinate 1,769,075,506 of OY728153.1, read as the reverse complement.
CAGTTCATGATGGTTTTTGAGTTCTCCTTTTTGAGGGTTATCACCTTTTCCATAAAAGTGTGTGAAAATAAAAAAAAGTCTAATTTTCAGTGAGTCATATTATTTAATGAATTGAAAAACATCCAAATTAATTCCAAAGGAATTTAAAGAATAATATATTTTATCTATTGTTTATTACTCAAATTTAGGTCTTTTTAAAAAAATTATATTTATTTCCTATCGAAAAACTTTTAAAACATTTGAACATTTTCTTTTTGGAATGTCTGTTTCTTGTCTTATCTATGGGATTAATATTAAATTTAAATTTTCCTATTATTTAAATGTAATTAATGAATGTTTATTACATATTTCAAATCATCATAAATTATATAACCCAATAAGGTAATATTATATTTTTATTATAATTAATAGTAAAAATTAAAAAAAATTATTTAATAAGGTTATGGTAAAAATGGGTTTTCCAAGGGATTAACTAAGTTATAAGTGTTAAAAATGATTGAAAACATGTAAAAAACCCAGTTAATGAAAATATATGGACTATATATTTTCTAGGATTGAAAATGGCCTATTTTGGAGCCCTGTAGCATGTGAACAACATGGGTACACATTTTTTATTTGAAAAATTACAATTCTGGAACCCACAAAACATATAAAAGGCCACCCCTCTTATCCACATCAGACATACAAAATCATTTGTTTATCCAATACCTTATAAAATTACATAAATGCATCCAAAATCATATCTTGTAAACCTTATTTCAGTCAAAAATCCAACCTAAAGAACATTTTTTTGAAAACCAATAAGATGTTTTCTAAAGAATATATAATGTCCATAATGAAATGTTTTAATTTATTTCCTCCGAAAAATAATTAAATTATTATTAAAATTTTATTATATAATTAACTAAATATATTCTATATAATTATGTGTTATTCTGTTAATGTAATAATCTAAATCCTTTTTCTCTTCTAGTAAATGGCCTATCGCCCCACAAACCGATGTTGTTCATTTTCAATAACCACATATATTTGAAGGATTTAATAATGGATTTATTTTTTATATAAGATATTTAAATAATGATTAAAATTATAGATTTATAGAACCCGGATCAATATAATAGGCCCAAAAATAAAAAATCAAAACATTAAAGTAAAACATTTAAAATATAGCCTGAAATATGAATTTGACATGGAATTATTAATGAATAGATAATATAATTATTGAAGATAATAATATATGGTGTGATATATAAAATTATGGTTATTTAATATTTATTATAAACATATATTTATTATACAATAGGTTAAAATAAGAATAAAGGATGTCAGGAATTAAGGTATGAGGTTTCCATCTCTCTTTTATTTTCTTCGAGACACAAACCAAATTCACTATGTGTCTATTTTATAAAGTGTATATACTTACAAAAAATTTATTTTATGATTCAAATCATTAAAATAATTATTATTTAAAATATACATGAGTATCTATCTATTATGGGGTATGCGGTACAAATGTTACCCAAGTGATATGGTTTTTTTTCCAAAACTGTGTTTTTGGGACCTAAGTTATGATTATGAACCTCTTATATGCTATAAGATGTATATAATATCCATTTAACATGTTATATCATGAGCCTTATTTTTTATTGTATTATAAGTTTCATGAAATTTTATTATTTCATGATGATTATGATTCAATGCTACAAAAGTGCTCAGAGTTATTTGATGCAACCTCATTGAATATCTAGATTGTATATGATTATGATTAGAATAATGAAATATTATGATATATATCCCATGAAACACAGGAATATTTTTCACCTTTGTTTATATAATTAGAATACATTTTTTCTATCCATTTTTCTCTCTTTATGTTTTTTAGAGTTTAACGTAATGTTTATTAAAGAAATGTGTTATTTCTCTCATTATCCTAAAAGTTTTTATTTTTCAAACCCATGATTTATAAAACTGTTTTCATATTTTTTTTGTTAAATTAATAAAATGAAACATTGAAGATATTTTAACAACGGTTTGTTTTTTTTAAATTTCTTGAATAAAATCATAAATTCATTTTTTAAACAATGCGTATTTAGCCTTTACTAAAAATAATTATGGATTTTTTTTAATATTTACGTCATTAATGGGATTTAATACTGTCAAGAACATTATTTTCATTGAATATGTATATTAATGTTTTTATGGTTATTTTTAATGAAATGTATTTATAAAATATTTCAAATAGTTAAAAAATTCAAATTAGAATGTATATTTTCCTAAAACAATAATTTAAATGATTTATGAAGAGACCTTTATAAGTTTACATGGTTATTTTTAAGGTAGATAATTTTGAAAAAAAAAATCATTAAAAAAATCATTAAAATTATAAAGGCTATATTACTCATGAAATCTTCCACATGATCTTTCAAAATCATTTTCCATTTACGATGATATCCTTTGAAGTTACTTTTTCTTTACTATGGATAATTTTGACTGATAGCACCCTTGTTTGGTGTCCAAATAGTCAATTATTATTTCTGTGATATGTTTATGAACCCCATTTATTTTTCAAGGGTTATGTTGTGGTGAATGGATGAAATATTTATGAAACCCATTTTTTTACATAGGGTATGATGTGATGATATGAAGAATATTTTATTATATTGTAAAATACATGTGTATAATTTTCATTATGTGATGGTAGATAAATTTTAACCAAGGATAGTGTTTAAAATATACCCAATTATTGGTGGGACATATATCATCCCCCAATTTGTTGGTTAAATATTAATATGTCATGAGATTAAAATGTGTAACAAGTTGATTGGCTTGATCAACTATTAGAAATAATTATGTCATGAACCATAATAGGAAACATGTGATAAGTCTGTTTCCACTATAATAATGGTGATTCAATTTATCCATGACATGTGGAATAGAATTACTATATTTAATATGGTTCCACACTTTTATGAAATGAGGATATGGTTAATGATGTATTTTTGATTCTTTCTCACTCTTATTGGCCTTGTTTTCTTAAATGATAATGTTTTATTCTAGGACTCATGTTTCAGATCTAAGAAAGGTTTGGTATAAACATCCTATGTTATGTTCTAGACCAAATAACCATATTCTTATAATATAATTTCATATGTTTATAGATTTATATCTCTAATATTTACCCTTATTATTCATATGATCTCACCTGTTCCTGTATTTCCTACCCCATGATATGAAGGAAGGTTTAGCTAGGGTATTCCAAAGTGGATTAATTTTTGATAAGATCATTATGAAATATGTTTAAGATCATTAATTAAAGAATAATATAGTATATATAGTGACTAAATACACTAATACTTTATTATCCTTAGGTGGGTGTTTAAGAATGTATTTAATATTCCTCTAAAAATATGTGACATAAAATTTTAAAATCATAGGTCACTATTGTGGGTATCAAAGGAAAGGTTTCATAAATCATTTGAGATTAGTTTTTACAAAAATTTAGCCATATACATAGGTTTATTCAATAGTATATGTATAGGGATAAGTCTGGGAATATCTCTTCAGATAATAATAATTATAGAACAATATCTTGATATTCCGGTGAAGGATCGAGAAAGAGGTTTCTAAGAAAATACATCCCTTTCAAGATACTACCAATGTATATTTTTCTAATATAGAGGAACCTAGGGGTAATTTAACCAAAATGATTTACATGATATGGAATAAATCGCCACCCCATTCACGCCAATGGGTATTGTTTCACACCTTGTTTGACACTCTCTGGGTATATGTTTTTTCAATTCCAAAACATTTTACAAAACACGACGAAAGAATTAAATTATGACCTTAAATAACCTAGTTTATTCTTAACATTTCATAGAATGAAAAAAATGAGTCATTATTTATACATCATATAAATTAATTTTTCTTAATTATGTGTTTTTTTCGATAGGATTTGTTTTTCTCATGACATGATTTTCAGTTTTATCTAATGGATTGAACCTAATGGAATGGAGTTAATGATGAGTGGGATGAAAAATAAAATTATTTTACTCTTGATTAACTAAATTATATGAGTTCTAGAATGAAAAATCACATTTCTATGATCACACACATATCTCAGGCTATGAATCATGCTATACTTCCAAAGAAGAAAATAAGGGTTCAAAGTTATGTTGAGTCCTTTATTATGAAAGATCAACCCTATTTTATGGATTATTTTTTCCTCTAGTAAATCAGTAATTGATCAGTACCAATGAAAATTTATTTTCCATTCATCAGTGTTTAGAACATTACAAAATTCATTTGGTTTTTTATCATTTAGAAATCAATATAGAACAATAGTGGACTACTACTATGAACATGATAGAATAATAATAAATTGAATCTATGAAATATGATTAGTGTATGGTGATATTTATCAGTAGATAACTCCCATGAATTATAGGAATAAAAATCTATAATTGATTACTTTGGCTTAAGAAAAAGGATGATTAATATATTATTACTTTTCCAGATAATTTTACATGAGTTGAAAGGAACCTTTCTTGTTTAATATACACCCCTGAATGAATGATTTATTGATTATTTGGTGACATAAAACCATGTCTCAAAAAGCCCATGGAAATAAGAGACTTAAATATCTATGAATAAGACATTATATTTCACTAAAGGAATTAATAGGAATTTTACAATACCACCATTCCTATAGATTTTATTTTAAAATTAAAATGAAGACTCATTAAAAGTAAAATTTTGGTAAGAAATTCCATCCAACTACATGCCTACAATGTGAGAAGAATCATAAAAGGGACTTCATTAATGGAACTGGGAGGTGTTTTAAATATGTAAAATCATAATGTGGAAATTAACTTAATGGGATAGTCAATGAAATATAGTATAATTAGACACCAAAAAATTCACAGCAAACACATTAATATTTAAAGTGAAAGGTGTTTTGGAATTATGATAATTAATTACCCAATCCCAAGGCTAATGGGGAAGATAAGCTAAAAAAACTATGAAGAAAAAGGATGATAAGAAATATTATGCATTAAAAATGGATGAATTGAATCTTTATAATTAGGGGACACATATGAAAATATTATTTTTAAACCTTTAGTGAAATTTCATGTGATTATCTACCACTACATGGATTCTGGGATAATGAAATAACATTTGATATTTTATCAGTACAAGGTTGAACCAATTCCTCCAATGAATTATTTATATAATATAATATAATATATAAGGAATAAAGGGTGAATAACCTTTTCGATGTGTATAATAATCTATTTAATATAAATTTTTGATTCATGGATACCATTAAATGTTTATGAGTTGGATGTTGATCATATGTTCAATGGTATTAACACCCATTTTTTGGTTTTATATTGTCAGATTTTATCAAGATTGTGGATATTTTAAGAGACATATATGGTAATAAAACCCATTAGTTTTTATATGTGTTTAGAGATAATTTTATTAAAGGTATCATTCCTTTACACTTTGTGGAAATATGATTAATGTAAATGATATCCTTTAGTGTTTGTATGATATTTTATTTTGAGATAATAATGGGTTGAAAATGATCACCTTACAAAGATATCACACATTATATCTATTATAGATGATTTATCTCTCAATCCTCTTTCCAGAATATAAAATATCACAATGAAAAAGATTCATGGAGTACAACATTCAATTACATTTCATCATAATTTGGCATTTTCCATGATGTTTTGGTGATTTCATTGGAATGATCTTAATTTAGATTACAGTTTCTGCACTACATATCATCCTTAAATAGATGGTCAATTTTATTAAAAAACTATAGGATATGATATGATCTTGTTTTAAGAAATTCAAACGTACTTGGGATCAACCGCTTCCTCTAGTTGATTTTTCTTGCAAGAAAAGATTTCAGTAAAAATTTAGAAGTATTAGGTTAATCACCTTATAAAAAGATGTTTATTACTCCATTTTGTTGGAATAATGTTATAAAAATAAATCTATTGGGACTAGAGTAATATAATGAGATTATAAAGAAGTTTTGATCCATTCACCCAAATGTAATTACCAAAATAGTTGATATAAATGTTGTGATGATAATCATTGAAAAAATCTAATATTTTAATTTGTTGAGATAGTCTATCAAAGAATTTCTCCATGAAAGAAATAAAGGAAAATTAATCCCTATGTAAATTGACCCCTTTGAAATAATGGATCATGTTGAGAATATATCTTATCGTTTGGAACTTCTATTGAACCTCTCATAGGTTAACAACGTGTTATATGTACATATCCTAAGGAATTATATATATGATCCCTCACATAGACTTAACTTAGAGGTCTCACAATTTAAAAATGATCTCTATTATAAGGAATAATTAGTTAATATTTAGATCATATAGAGAATATGATATGAAATAAGATACAAACCTAGTAAAAATTTTATAACAAGGCCACCAGCCTAATGACACTATGTGGGAACTTAATGATATAATAAGGAAAAATAATCCCCAATTATTCATACCAATGTGAATAATTTTTCATGGAAAATTCATTTTAAGGGGTGGATAATATATTCCCATAGTCTTTTTTAAAATATTTTTTTGAATAAATTTAATATTTTTTATATTTTCAATTACATAAATCACATAAATTATCTTACATTACACACAACACCATGTTTAAAGAGAATATTACCTATGATAAAAATGTTAATATTTAGTATTATATCAAAAAACTATCCATTAGAATAAAGGGTATATGTAGTACTAACTAAATTATGAAAATATATTTTTTACACATTTATTTATAATGAATTATATCAGGACCAATAAATTAGAAATTAAAATAAAAACCCTTTGAAAATAAAGGGAATCTTTTTATGAAAAAATATTTTTATGTAGAAAAAATTGTTTTATCAAGATAATATATATAAATAATTATTTGTGAATGATTTTAATTAAATTTATATATTATGTATTGAATAAAATGTTTTACATTTATATCATTAGTTTCATAGACAAGAGATATGAATAAATTAAATTTTATTCTTGAAAGATTTATTTTTCTAAAAAACAATTTTATCACTTTTTGTGCGCTTATTTTAAAACAAATTTTTTATAGTATTTGATAATTTATTTGAGAAAACTAAATTAATTTTATTTAATAATAATGTATAATTATTTTTATGATTAATTTTATAGAATTTTGCAAGAATGAATTTTTTTGATGAATAGTGAAAATATTGGTTTTTATAAGTAATTATCATTTATTATAATGGATTTAAAAACCTAAAATTTGTTTTACGATGGTTTTAATGATAAAATTAGTTAATATATATAAATATTAATTTAATTAAGTTTTTTAATCAATTTAATATGGAATTATGATATAAAAACACATTAATCTTTTGATGAATCTCTTTTTGTAAAAGAGCATTATCATGACATATACTATATTAATTTTAAATGAAAAACGTCAATATAATTAAATGAAATTTTGAAAATTTACTCCATATTTTTAGTCATCATAACTTATATTATCTGATAAGGTGATGTTAATTTTTTTCCATAAATAATAGTTAAAATATTAAAAAATAAATTACTATGGTTAATGTAAAATGGGTTTATTGGTGGTAAAATTTAAATGATAAGGGTAAAAAATGAACTAAAATCCATAGTATAAAAATATGTAGTCATTATATATTCTATGATATATAATTTAATATTATGTGTCCTTGTGTCTTGTGAAAAATGTGGAGACACCATTTTTATTTCAAAAATTAGAAATGTGTCATTCAACTCAATTATTAAAGATAACCCACTATACTATCCTATTCAAACTCCCAAAATGCATTAGTTTGGAAAATAATATAAAAAATGGCTTACTAAATTTTTTCCTATCATGCTACATTCCAAATTTGTTTCATAAATCTAACTTATAAATCCATTTAGATAAAACGAAAATAAGTTTTCTGAAGAAGACTTTACGTCACTAACATTTCAATTTTTTTATTAATTCATCCACCTCAATAAATTAATATTAAAATATTATTATATAATATGACAATTATATTACACATATTTAGAGGTTATTATGCTACTTTAACATCCTAAATCTGTATTCTCTTCCATAAAATGGGCAATGAAATCATCATTCATGTTTATGATTAACAACTGCCTTACAAACTGTTGTTTTTCGTTTTCCATCACCACCTCTCACTAAAAGATATAATGATAGATTTTATTTTTATATATAATATTCATTTTATTTCTAAAATTATTTATACGGTTTATAATTGATAAATGTAAGATTAATAAATAAGAAATCAAAACTTAAATAAAAAGTTGTGTAATTATTTCCCAAAATGCGATTTTATCCTGGAATTGTTAATAAACATGTAAGAAAATGTCATAAGAAAATTATACATGGTATTATACATATAATTAAGGTTATTTAATATATATATATAATAAAATTATATATATTATATAGGATATTTTAATGTTTATGAAGGAAGTCATGACTTATAGTAAGGGATTTCAGTCTCAATTTTATTTTTTATGAGGCTCGAGATATATATATATATATATATAAATTATATTTATTATATAGGATATTTTAATGTGTATGAAGGAATTCAACACTTATATTAAGGCATTTCAGTCTCACTTTTAGTTTTTATGAGGCACATGCCATATTTCAAATGGATTTCTTTTATGTAGTGTTAATTCATCCCATGAAAGTATTTTATGATCATGTTCATTATATTTTTGTGTATTTACATATAAATGTTATTATTTAATTTTCATGGGGTTTATAGTTAAAATTATATAATTACGATAAGGGATTTTTGGATCAAATTTCTTTCTTGCAGAACTAAATTACGATTATTTACCAATTATATTCTTTGAGATGTATATACATCCCCTTTTACTTATTATATCATGAATAAAAATATTATACTGATTTTGTAAATTTCATTTTATTTCATTCTATCATGGGGGTTATGATTCATTGTTATGAAATTGATAAGAGTTTCATGTTATATTGCCATCATTTATAAGGAATTTTTATGATTATGATTAAAATAATTCAATCTTATGATCTATCTCTCATTAAACACATTAAATATCTTCTCCCCTACTTATTTAATGAGAACAAATTTCCTCTTCCTTTCCACTCTTTATGTAATAATGAATTCAAAATAATGTTTATTAGAGAAAGTATCGTTATTTATCTCTTTAGTCAAAAACCATTTATCTTCCAAAACCATGTTTTCTAGAGATATATTTTAATTTTTTTTAAAATTTCATAAAATGGTCTATTAATTCACTTTTCCTATATTTTAATTTTTTACAAATCAATTAATGGAAATATCATTTTTTTTAATTAAAAATTCCAATTTTTTATTTAACAAAAAATGTGAAAGTAATATTATTATGAAATGAACAACATGAACAAAATTTACTATGGACTTGACCATTATTTTATTTGAATTTTTCATTATAATTTTTTATTTTTATTTTCAAAGAAAAATATTTTTAAAATGTTTGATTTTATAACAAGTTTTTCTCAATGCTGTGTGGATATTATCCTCTAGTAATTTCGAAATTATTTTTTAATATTATCTTATTCGTTTCCAATGTTATTCTTAATGATGAGGATTCTGAAAATCATTTCTTTTTAAAATAAACATACAAATGTAAAGTTCTTATTCCATAGGAAATGTTCCGTATGATATTTCAAAATCATTTTCCATATATAAATACATTTTTATGTTATATAATATTTATTGGGGATAAAAATTATGGATACTATCCTTATTCATTATTTGGCTGCTTAATGTTTATATTGATGAAATTTTTATTAAATTCATTTATTTTTCATGCCTATTTCTATGTGTATTTGATGAAGTGATTATGAAACCCATGTTCTTTATAAGGGTTGTTATGTGATTTTATGATAAATGATTTTTGATATTGTGGTATACATATGTATGCTTTTCTTTATGAAATGGTAGTTGCATTTAAACTAATGATGGTGGTTATGTTATATACAAAGATGGGTAAGACCTATATATTACTCTAATTCACTCGGTAAAGCATCATATCCCATTACATAATAATGGGAAACATGTTGACGTGCTCAATCCATTACAAGAAATAGGTTTTTCTTAATAAAAAATTGAAATTAGGTGTTAAGTCATAATCCACTATGTTGATGGGTTTAGTAGATATACTTGAAATATGAAATGGTATTTCTATATTTATGATGGTAGCACAACTTTATTAAATTATATTATGGTGAATGATTCATGTATATTGATTTATCACCCTTATGGGATATGGTTTTTCAAATTATAAGGTTTTATTCCATGACTCCTATTTAGGATCTATGATAGTCTAGGTATGAAATTACTAAGTTATTTTTATTATCACAAACCATTATTATTGTCTTATGATTTTATATGATTATATATTTATATATCCTATATTTTACCTTATTGAGCATTTGATCTCACACTTTCTTGTGTTTTCATCACATGGTTATAAAGAAATGTTTAGTTATGTTATTCATAAAAGGAATAATATGTGAGAAGATCTATGTGGTAGATTTTAAAGGCCATTCATGGAATAAGAATATGAGGTTTCTTATCTAAAAATAAGTGAAAGTATTATAGTCCTTGGGCGTATGTTTAGGAAATGTATGGAAGATTCCTCTAAATTTTTTATTATGTTTTTTAATAGATTAGGTATCTATATGTTGTTTATAAATAATTATATATAAACATAAATATTATAAATAATTGACTATGATAATTCATATAGGTGGATATAGTAAATTAATTAGAAATTTCCTTGTTGGTTAGCTAACCATTGATAGAACCGAGTCAAAAGAAGATGAATGTGAATTAAAAAAATATAAATATTTGATAAATATAATAATTAAAACTTATTAAAATATTTAACATAATTTATACATAATAATAAATTAATATTAGATGATTTTAGTTTGAAAAGAATAAAAAATAAGGGGATGAGTATTGTAAAATTAGAAGAGAAGTAAATGAAACCTTTTTTCTCTTCATTACGATGCATCTTATTTATGAAGAAAACTCATTCAGTGATTGGTTTTGAGTAGCTCCAAAATTTTCCAAAGGAATATTTATAAATTAGAATAGTTCATTTTCTGTGATCATTTTCTTGGGTGTGTGATGAAGGAATGGTTTTACAATGAAGGTTCAACGAGTAATTTATACCTGAGGATAGTGTTATTTTAATGAAAAAGTATTTAATAAATTATAATGTCAAATTTATATTATTTGGAATTTATTTTATGAATTTTCTTATATCATATTTTTTAGTTATTAAAATATATATTTAATTTTAAAATATGTAATTGAGACAGTAATTTTAGTATCAGGATTTTTTAAATGTTAAATAGAATAGTCATATTCTTTATTTATATTTTAATATACTGTTTTTATTTTGAGTTCCATGTTTTGTAATTTTTGTTTTCTATGTTATATATATATATTTTCAAAATTTATCATGTATAAGATTCGGAATTTAACATTTAATATTATTTCATTTTTTTTTCTATTTTATGTTTTTGTTAGTAATTAAAATTATTAATGCATTTATTTTTATTTTAGATTATATTATTTATATTGTATACTGATATTTTAATATAAAATGTTAATTTATTTAATTTCAATGATAAGGAAATGTTTTAATTTTATTTTCTTAAGTTGTTTTGTTGTATTTTTTCTATAGTTTAGGATTATATATATATTAATGAGGTCATGTAGGATAATGTTTTTCATAAATGAAAATCATGGACTAAATAAAATATAAATGGTAATCAATGAGTGAGATAATTTTGGGGAACCTATTTTTATTCTACGTATATATTTCAGTTGGCATTAGCATAATAATATCCAACACTTCTAAGATACATTTATTTGGGGTGTTTTTATAAGATAAATTCTCTTAGGATCATTTTCCTACATGAACTATAAATCTACATTGAAAAACCAAATAATAATCTGACCAAACCCTACCTAAGACCTCACTTTTTTTTCTAGAGTAAACACCCAAGGTCGATATAGCTTAATGGTAGAAGAAACCCTATGTCCAATCTTTTTTGACAAATTTATTACCATCTCGATGAATCTGACACATTGAACCAGAAAATAAAAACATATGAAAGAGTTGAGGAAAATGAAAGAATATCATAAAGAGGACAACCAACTAGTATTTATTTGAGATGAAAATCTACATCGTAGTTATTCATGTTTTTAACCTAGAGAAAATGTCGATACATAAGGTTGAACTAGACTCGAACCCCATATCTTCATTTTCAAAATGAAGGTCTACTGAATCTGAGCCGATAATGAACCAGTACTCCCAAAGAACCATAATTGGATGAATACTCCATACAAAATCCATGTCCGATCAAAAATTAATGATTGATAAACTATGAGAGTTTCAATTTTTGGGATGTTCCACTATATAATTGAGCAACCATTGGGATTATTGATCCATGAACTATGCGATAAAAACTGTATCACCCTTGGAATTAAAATTATATTTCATTCAATGTTAATGGTGGTTGATGAATAAATAGTATTCCAAAATAGATTGTATTATCTAGGAGATGTCAACCATGATCAAAGATGGTCAAAACTGATGTTGACTTGATTTGATGAAACCCATGGTTAAGTTGAGTGATTGTTTTTTCAAAATTATTGATGATTTACCAATTTGGTGTGGATATGAAAATAATAAAGACAAAAATACACTATTTATATCATTTAAAAGTAATATTTGAAGAAGAAAACTATAACATCACCATGTATGAACTGTACTCAAAGGTAGATCTATTTGATATGAAATTAAATTCCAAGTATGAACCTGGAATACCAAAGCGCAACCCTATGTGATATTTTTTTGAAGCATCTCTTATTGTTTTGGTTGAATACTAACCCGATTTTGGGGTTTAATTCATATGGATAAGAAATTATTTTAAAACAATTGAGATCTCGGGAAATATATTTGAGCACTGAATATAAAATAATTTCAATTGGTGACCACTCTAATTGTTCTCAAAGCCACTAAAACATGGGTGTATATTCAGGGATTGGATTATTTGATGTGCCAATGCTATCAAATCATTATAGAATATTTTAAAATGTTCAATTTTTAGGTGTTTTAATGAGGAATGGGGAAGTTACTGTTCTAATGTTCTATTTGTGAGTATAAAGTTTGATATATTCATGCTGCTCAATAATTTTTTATGAGGAATAAAAATTATATCATAGGTGGTTCTGTATGATTCATGGTAAATTTTCAGTGATGAATAAACCTTTTCAAACACGTTATGAAAAATAAAATGAATTGGAAGATATGTTTAATCAAATATATAGTCTAGCTATAATATGGTGAGTTGAGGATGAGGATGTGTTATGTCAATACAATATTTAGATTCATGAAATAGACGTATGGTTTTCTATTAAATGTTGAATGATGATGAAAGAAATGATAATATATTGGGAGGAACTTCTATGTTAAAGTAAATCATTTTTTTACATTGGTTGAATATTTGGTTGGAGACATTTATTGATGGTCTGGGATTTCTATATAAGAGAGGTGAAAACATACAGACTTTGATTAACAATATCTAAAATTATGAAATTTAGTTGATATTTTTTGGGGAACATAAAAGAATTTTACCATGAATAAAAAAGTTAATTCATTGATATAACCACATTCAAAAATAGAAAAAAAAAATTGGTTTTATATTTTGGATGTGGAATAAAGGTATAATATTTAGTGTGGTGTATGAGTTCATCAGGATCAGAAGTTTAATCCAAAACTCATCATCTTTTTCGTTTTTCTTCATTTTTCATGTTCTTCCCAATATTTTTCTTGATAAAATCAATCTGCATAAAAATTTCTTTATCAATGAAACTATTTGGTTTTATAACTACTTCTTATCATTATTAACATTGTTACATAATAATCTTATAGAGATTTCAATTCTAGTAATAAAAATATATACACCTCTAGTGATTTTTTTTAAAAACATCTAGACATTAGTTTAAATTGTTATCATCATAAATTATTCAAACCATTTGAGGATGGATGATTATTATAAGTGGTGAGCTAAAAGAAATTTATATCTATAAGTTAATACAATTGTGAAAAATATAGACCTAAATATTTTTATGTATGTTCTTACAATTTATTTATTATGAATGATGAAATATATTGAAAACCCAGAAGTTAAAATTTCCCTTTATTTTTTACCTTATATATTCTCTTCTCATCTGATTAAATTCATTTTCACCAACTCATAATTATCATATATTTATTTTCATATTATCTATGTTTCAAAAAATATAATTCATTACTATTTTTACAAATTAAATTTCTCGTTTTTTCTTGATGTTTCATTTTTGATTTGAAAAAATGTCTTTCTTATGGATTCAGTTACTTTTATTCTACTAAAAATTAGTATATAGGTTAAAAATATATGATAATCAAGGAATTATTGTTAAAAAATTTCAAACCATTTATAGGGATGGAATATAACATAAAAATTAATAAACTAAAAAAACAAAAACATTTATTAAAAATTATTCTATAAAAAAACAACCAATAAAACCAATTAAATGAACTTAATCTATTGTATGTTTTTTCAAAATTAATTTATTTTTTTCACCACTTGAAAATAATATATGATTCAAAAAATATAGATCCATTAAATCTTAAAATATAAAAATACAATAGTGTCTATAAATTTGAAATCTATTATAATTTCTCCTATAGCCTTATAATATGAACTAACACTACCAAATCTTTCTTATTTTCCTTGGTTTAATTGTATCTTGAATGATGATTCTTTATCATTCATCCATAACTTCTACAACATAGAGAAAAAGTTACCTCTACTAGTTCTCATGGATAATGATAATAGGATGAGATTTATTCCCATTTCATTTAAGGGGAATTTATAAAGCTGGTTCTTGAGTCTACATGTTATTTTTTGAAAACTATGATATATTTTACAATTTGTTTGTGATGAAATTGTTCCCTCAAAAACATAAATAATATAAAAGGTCCAAAAACAAAAGTTTTTTTTTCCATAGGATGCATAATATTTTCCTAAGGATTGGGGTAGATTTAGTGAACTTATTAGGAAGTTTATTCATCACTAGATCACATATCATGTTCTCATGGATACCATTTATGATGGTTTTTCATCCTCAGGATAGAAATTGTTAGATCAACCTGCTTAATGTAATTATAATAAAAAAAATCCCTATGTGTTGAGATAAATCTTTAAAAATCATGCTTTGAATTTACTTCACATATATTCTTAGAGAAAAATAGTAAAAATAAGTGGAATCAACACTAGATCAGTGTAATATGTAAATGCTCAACTAGATGAAATTAAAGACTATATTCAATATCTAATAAACCAAAATTCAAACACTTTTTTTAATCATGTGGGTTATCAAAACCGTAATTAATATTTATAGAATAATGTTCACATTGTGGTATTCTTAGGCACACTGAAAACTTATATAAAAAGTTTAATATGTCAACCCAATAATAGTTACTTTTAATTTTATAGGACAATGTCATATTATTCACAATAAAGATGATACTTTTTTAAATAATAACAATCATGGATACAAGAAACATCTAAATTTTTCTTGGAATAAAAAATTAATGATTATAGAACCATATACCCATGTTACAAGAATCATTCACAAATAAAATTACAAAATATATTATTGGGTGAGCCATCCATTTCCCAATGGAATTTTGATGGAAAAGTGGTTAATTAGATGGATAATATGTTAAAAATATTTGACTCGCCGGAGGGTAAATTGGAATCTTAAAAATCATTACATGAATATGATGAGGATGACCCTGAAGTACAATGTATATTATGGATTTAAAAATGGGTAAATTACAAAGTCACATGAAATCTATATGTAGGGGTAAAATACATAGCATAACAAAATTGAACAGTAGGGAAAATTTCATGTAAGTGGATATAATAACTAGTCTAAAAACATAATCAAATTGGAGATAATACATTAGGAGTTCTAAAAATAGAAAACTGGGTGAATATAGAAGACCAAATTGGATAATACATAATCTAGAATTGAGAGGTAAAACATGGAAAATTATGAAAATATCATTGTTTCACCTAATGAGTATAGGAACCTAGGATTCAGATACATGGATATAAATATTTTCAAATTATATTCAATAAAATAAAAAACACACACTAGAGTCCCGTAATAGATTAGTGTATTTAAAGACAAGAAAAAATAGCTTCTTAATTTATGTAATATATTCCAAATATCCCATAAGGATATAAACCTTTTGTACTCTTCACAAAAAAAACTACATAAAACCTGTCATCATAACCTTACAAAAGGAAACAATAGAAAGGGGTAGCTCATATTTCTATTATGTGTAAACATGGGAGACACAACAAAAAAACATGAACATAAGGGTATGAGACATGAGAATAAAATTCTAAAACCATACTTATAATTTCAATGATCATAATATTGATTCATGACAAACATATTTGAAGTTTATAAGACATAAATAATAATGGAATCAAAGAAAGAGTGCCATGAGGGTATAATAATGCCATAATTTCTAGATTTACATAATACACAATAGACTATGACATTGTAAACATGTATAAATAGAGACAGTTTCACACATTGGGTTATGTACATGAAATTAGGCCCTCATAGATACATATTGACTTGCAACTTGTTCCACACATAACATTATAGACATGAAGGAAAACACTATGAATAAAATTATCTACATGAGATAATCATCAGTGTACATCATTTTGAACATGTAATTAGGTTTAATTATATAATTTTGAACATTTAATCAGGATCAGGAATGAATTTTTTAACATGTATGAATTTTCAAATATAACATATTTACTCAAAAGTTATCCATATTTACCTTGTTCATTGGAGGGAGACATAAGTCCCACCTGTAACATAATGAAAATCATATATATGTGTGGCAAAAAAAGTAAAGAAATCATCATTTCATATCCCATTAATGTAAATTATTTTCATAATCATTTCATAATATCATAAACAATATAAACGATATAGGTTTTATAATCATTTCATTATTCTGTCATGTCATATCAGGTGAGAAAAAGTGTCTTTCACTATAATTTTGTCATTGTATAACCTGTGGAGGAGAAAATGGTTTTATAAAACTCTATTAACAGAAACACAGACAGAGAAATAATAATAATGGTCTCTTGGTTTTATATACCAATAAGAAAATATGTTTCATCAAAGGATATAATCATAGATGGAAAATTATTTTGAAATTTTACTCAGAATGTTTTTGAGGAAAGTATGTTTTCTTTGAAAATCATATTAAAAAAACAAAATATTTTAAAAATTATTATCTTTGAACACAACAATGGAAAATTATAAATTAGGATTTAAATTGTATTAATTATTTAATAAAAAATAGTTTGTTTTTTCGAAAAAAATTAATAGAAAAAAACATTTTAAATATATTTTTATAAAGCATGGTTTTTTCGGAAAAGGGGTTTCTTATCAAAAATATGATTTTTCTTAAATAGATTAATTTTGAAATCTAGAGTACATTAATATATGAAAATAATGGGAAACAATTTATTATGAATGAAAAAAGAGTATAATAAATGTATTGAGTTTATCTAGAGATTCATAATAATATTTAGTCATCAGAAACATAGGCATAAACATTTCAGATAAATGATGATATTGTAACATAACATAATTTCTATAATGGTAACATTGAATTGTAATTATAATAAATTAATAAAATTAAATGTAACTTATAATATCATGAGAATAAATACATATATGGTATTATATTTCAATGGTGAAGTACATACACTTCATAAATGAAGAAAGATACATGACAAGACATAACTCTCAAAGAAGTATTATTTAGAAAAAAAATCCATTACCACTTTAGAAATATATTGAATCACATTCATATATAAATTATAACATTAAATGAAACTTTAAATATCATGAAAATAATGGTATTAATGATAAAACATGTCCAATGGGGTGTGTATATACACCACACCAAATAAACAAGTGGTGAATTTTCACATGCATCTTAGAAACAAAAGAGAGAAAAGAAATATCTTACCTTATGTCTCAACATAATTTATACACATTAAAACCTAATTTATAATAAATATATTATTATTATAAATTTTTTAAATTAAAATTAAATATATATATCATATTATATATTTTTTACATATGGCCATTTATGACCTATTTATCAACTTTTCATTATTAAAATCATATGTTAAGCAACACTCGATTTTTTATATGTTTGGATTTGTTATTTTAGGAAATCATAATTTTATCATGGTACCATCATATACATAATTATAATAATGATAAAATTATATGATTTTTATATCAATCATAATTTTATGACCAATTAGAAAATACGGTTTCTAGAAAAAATGAACGTTATGGTCAGATAGATGGTATGTCGTACGTACGCATGAGAAACACTTCCATTTATAAAATATCATTTTGGAAAGTAGGTAAATTTTATACTATCATTAATAAATTACAAAAATATAATAAATAACAAATTATTACTTTTAATATTCTTATAAACATCATCCATTAGGTGTGGTGGTGAAAATAGAGAGTCACATAGCTTTGTGAAGGCTATAGTCCACAAATACACAAACATAATTGTCATCTTTTAGTCAGTGGAAATGAAATAAAATGATAAATTTTCTTTTCTGAATGATAAATATGTCCCTAATATTATTATTATATCACACATATATATATTTATCATATATATTTATGTATATTTTTTTTATTATCTTCCATGTAAATTTTTTTGTGAAAACAAATCACATCGCTTCATGAGGTAGTAGTCTGCCACACACATGCCTGAAGTTTTCATATACCATATATAATGGAGCACAATGTTTTTTGATGTAATTACTCCAGAGTAATATTTATTTAATAAATATGATATATATAATTTATATCCATCATCATACCCACCTGTGAGATATGTTAATGAAAAAATGAATGACATTGGTTCACGAGGTGGTAGTCTTCCACACACACGAACAATCATTTCATAACTGATTGTATGAAAGTGGATATAGTTTTTTGGTAATGAAATTTACATAAAAACATATCATTATATTTAATATATATTTTTTTATTATATCATCATCGTATAAAAAAATTATGTAGGTGGAGGAATAAATAAAACAAAAACACTTGTTGATGAATGTTACAAATTATTCAGGTAGCCTCCTTATGTTTTCACCAAAATCCATCATAGGTTGGATTTATATAGAAAATAAGGCTTCTAGGATTAATTGTTGGAATTTTAGAATTTATTTTCTCAGGTATTAGTTGAAACAAAATGGTTTTACGGTGTGAGGTGGACATGATATTTGGTGGCATTTTATAAGCAAGTGGTGGGGCACACTTGTACTCATTTGATGGAATGAGTTACAACAATTACTTCGCATTAAGAAGGAATAAAAATTAAAAATTCCAAATATTATAAGATATACTTTCAATATATTTCCATAAAAAGGGTTCTTTATTTATTTTGGGTTATTTTTAACCCTTATCATTCTAGTTTAACCCCCAATAAATCCATTTTTACTATTAATGCAGTAAATAATTTCTATGGTTTAAACTATTCATATTGGTCAAAAATTAGGTTGGGAATATTAAGTATTATATATTATTTTAATTCAAAATATCAAATCCATTTTTAATATTTATACTTACATAAGTGGAAATTTTTAATTTGAAAATAATCTTGAAAACACACCATGAATACGAGTTTTTAAAGAGAAATTGTTGAGAAGTTTATAATGTTTTTCTTATCAAAATTAAATATAAAAATGATTCTAATGACCTAAATTGGATTATTTTATGTATAATTTTAATAATTTTATGTTAAAAAAATTCAAAATTATAATTTATCTTTATAAAAAAATTTAACAATAAGGGAGTTTTCAATTGAAATTTAGCATTTTTCCTCATCTGTAAAACAATTTACCTATTCGAAAATTATCAAATAAGAAACCCTAATATAATTTTGATTTGATGATTTAAAAATGATTTTTTAAAATAAATTTTATCAAATTTTCAAATTTCCTTAATACATCTTTAAAAAAATATGGAAAAACTATTTTTTTTGAAAAATAATGTTTCTATGAGAAAATATTTGATTATTTATTATATAATATCAATAAAAAACATTAAATGAATTTTAAATTGTTTATTTAATATATAATATATTTATTTCATTAAAATCACTCATCATAATTTGTTTTTTTATTTATTGAGGTAAAATATCTTTTTTTCATAAAAACAATTTTCCAGAAAAAGTGTTTTTTTTCAAATAGTATATATATTTATTTTTAAATAATAAATCATCAAAGAATTAATTTTATATACATATTTAAACAATATATTTTTAAAATTTATTTAACCCTTTCAATACCCTTGATTTTATTTAATTGGTGATAACTACCATTTTAAATAATAATTTCTTAATAGTAAGTCATGTTTCTTAAAAATGTATTAATGAATGCAACGAAAAATTTACCCAATGTTATGTGCAACACAATCTAAGAATAGTGTTTCATTTAAATAAATATAAATTAAATGATTCATGTAACTTAGTCTTTACAATAAAATTAATTTTTTTTAAAAATAATACTTCATATAATATTAGGATATTATATTCTAGAACTTTAAACTTTATTTGGACATCTCAATTATTTTTTGTCATCAAAAGGATAAACATTTGAAAATTCCTTCCTTGAAACCGACATCATAAAAATTATTGATAAAACAGCTTAATGAAGAATAGAAAGGCATTCGTGAAAGTCATCCAGAGTAACATATACTCGGTTTCAATATAGGATATCATATGTTCAAAGTGAATAAATAGACACAGAAGTTAAATCTAACACCCTAATAATGATAAAGAGTCATAGAGAATATGGTCAGGAGATTATTTAGGACCTCAAATACATAAACCAATGTGGAATAAAAATGTTCTTTGATATCATAAAACCTATTATAATAGAAATTTCTTTTATTTCAAGATATGTTTCCTAATATTGGGGAATTCATTTTTCTATCTAGATAGAGAACATATGAAAATATAATTTCATGATATATTTTTAGTATATAGTAAAAAACTATTCATTTGGTGGTTCCATGATCAATTTCCACTTCATATCATAGAGTAAAAGGTGATATTTTCCTATCTTAAGCATTAAATAAGATATAAAATAGAATTAAAATTCATTCCTACTATCTCTATTTATATTTAAAATAAAAAATTTTAGCTTAAGTTATCCAATACAGATAAATATTAATATGATGAAATATTTCATTGGTCTCCATGACCTTATAATGAGTTCAAAATAATACATTCCACAAATTTCAAATCATATAACCCTTCCAAAATATAAAATTTATAAATATGTTCACAAAATTTATCAAAATAAACTTAGTATTAATCTCCCACATATCATAAAGTATCTCTTAGTCATCACATGCCAAAAATATCAATACCTTCATCACATATTCAATAGAAAAATGTTAATAACATCAAATTCCATATAACCATATTGTGAACGTGTGTTAATTTTAATTCCTTACATAATTCAAAGATTTTTGGAAATATTACAAAAATCCAAAATTATTATAAACTCAATCAATGATAGAAAAAACCATTTTTACAAACAAATACATAAATAGTTCCATGGTAGTCAGTACTATCCTATTTAATTATTATACCTAAAATATATTTATCTCAACATCATTATCATATTATCTTAAAGAAAATATGTGATATCTTCCAATAATCTCAACTATTCTAATATATATCACATTTCCATTAAATCACATTTCTAGTCCATTATCACCATTCAATATGTTTTTGAAAATCCTTAACAAAAATATTATACTAAAGGATAATTATATATATTATGATTAATATAACATAATGTTTTATTCCAATACAAAAATACATTATTTATTCAACCTTATACTTTATCCATGAACTAGGTTTCAATATCACATTTCTTAATACATTGTTCCTTACACACATCATTCGTAGTATCATCATTATCAATAGAAAAACTATTAATTGTATAGCCTTGATGATCATCTTCATGACATTTTCCCTTAGGACATCGATTCACCTATTTACGATACCTTCCACATTTGAAAAATTCAACCATCGATGATATATTAGGGAGACCAATATTACCATTTATTATGTTAAGAGAAATTTTCATTTTTCATCCAAAATTAAATAATTGGGGTCATTATTTTCTAAACACCTAATATCCTATGATTCCTCATTTTCAATGGTTATTTTACCCAAATTACTGATATATATTAAATATAATCTTCTTTCCTCCATGGTATTCACTACTAAAACACTTAGTGAACTATATCCTTTTTCTTATTGGTGAGTTTGAGAGTTTTTTATGGTTTACATTGTCAGTCATGTTCTGTGAAAACTGATTAGTAATAATAAAAATATATTTAACTCTAATAATCTACCCATTTGGATTATCAATGGGAATGTTTTAATCTCATTCAATGTTGTCCTAGTTCCTTCTCGTTCTCATCAGTAACCAATCCAAAAAACAGTATGAGAAATAGTAATCATAGAAAAAAATAACTTATTGGATGTCTAAATCTTGACATATTATTTTAAAACAGTGAAAACTTAGTTTTATTTATGGTCATTAATAATTGTATTTTATTTAAATCCGACATTATTTTTAATAATGTGAGTGAATTAAAAAAGTATATCCCATAAGAGTATCAAACCAGGGGAACAACATAACCTATTGTTTTGTAGTAGGTGACTACTGAGTCAATATCAATAAACCATTTTCTGAGTTATTACCCCAAGGCACCTCTATGATAGATCTACATCCACTTTTACATTCCATACAAGAATGTAATTTCAAAGAAACTACTCTCCTAATTCTTTATCCAAATCAAATAAATTTTCATATATTTGAATCTTCCAAAGACTTATTCCAAGAGACATTAATAGACATATCCATATAAATATCCCATGGTTTCTCAAAAATGTTTTCTCATCCTAGTATCGAAATCATAATTAATCCTTACATAAAATACCATCTTTAGTGACCTAGGATTCACGTCCATGGATATTACATATTTTTAGATGACTATTAAATAATTTACACAAACAAATTTCTAGGGACTATAATATTTCAACTTCAATGGAGTCCATGTACCAAATATTTTTAATTCATTAAGGGTCACAATAATATCCAATAAATATCTTCCCCTTTAGTAATCCTAAAAAATATAATCAATATTAACCTTTTCATCATATCATGGGAAAAACAAACATAATAATGGATGAGCTCAGATTCTCAATTAGGGTGAGAAAGGAATACATATAATCATAACATGAACATAAGGGAATGATAAATAAATAATAATATAAAATCAATACCATGCATGTCAACAACCATAATCTTGAGTAATGACATAAATATTGGTCATTCATAAGACATGAATCATAAGGGAATCAATAAACATGAGTTCTGTGAGAATAAAATTGTCTTAAGATATATATTTGGGGAATAAAAATAATATTATAACACTGTGGATGTTTATAAATAGAGATAGGTTAACTCATTAAGTAATGGACATGAAATCAGGACCTTATATAAACTTATAGAAATGAAACTAGGTCCACACATTACATTATAGACATAAAACACATGTCCATGCATAAAAATATAGACCTTAAATATAGGTCCACACATAACATTACAAACATGTAATCAGGTTCACACATAATATTATGATCATGTTATAAGGTTTATTCATAACATTTTGAACATGTAATCAGTTTCATGAATAACATATTAACTTATGAGCTATAAATATTTATCTAATTCATGGTAAGGAGATATAGTTCCCCCCCATTACATAATTAAAATAATATATATGTGTATCATATGATCATAAAATATTCATCATATCATAACCCATGAAATAATATGGCTTTTATAAATATTTTATCATACCATATACTATAGTAAAGATACAGGTTTCATAATTATTTCATAATTTTATCATTGCATTACCAATGGAAATGTAAATTGGTTTTATAAGAATTTTATCATTGTATAAACCATGGAAGAGAAACGGGTTTCATAAATTTTGTTTAATGATAAACCATTAAAAACAAGAATATGAACATAATCATTGATCCATATCCCCATCAAACTATAAGTTTAATCAAATGATATAAAATTATTTGGAGAATTATTTGAAAATATCATTTTTAAAATATATTTAAGAATGTATCTTTTCATTGAAAATCATTTTTAGAATAAAATACATTTTGAAAATCCCATTCTTTAAATATAACCTTAAATATTATAGTAGAATCTTTAAAAATAATTTAAAACATTTCATGGGGAAAATAACATTTTAGTTTTGAAAACATTATCTTTTCATAATCAAACATATTGAATAATTTTTTTAGAAGATATGGTTTTGAAAAAATGGTATTTAACTGAAAAGAGGGTTTTCTATAAAAAAACATTCTTTTTGAACACATGATTACACAAAGAGAGGAACCTGAAGAGAAAAAATTATTATCTGTAAATATCCAATGGATATATAAATTAATGAATTTATTGAGATATGAATCATAATAATTGAACATAAAAAACATAGATATAAACTTTCATGATGAATGATGAGATTGTAACAAAATGTATTTACAAATTGGGTGACATTTAATTGTAAGACCCATTAATTAATAACCTTAAATGAAACATAAAATATAATGATAAATAATGACATCATAAATTTACTTGAAAAAATGGACTTTATTTATACCACATAAATGAATATATGTTCATAACCAAACATAAGTCTCAGAGAAGGGATATTGAGACAAAATTCCATAACTGTATTAGAAATATTTTGATTAACAATCCCCAATTAATCAGAAAATCAAAATAAATATTCAATATTCTGTAAAAAATAGTATTAATGATATAAAATGTAATACAGGTGGTTTATATACACCATAAAATAAATGATTGGTGAATTTTCATATGTATCCGAGTAATAAATGAAATACTAGAAATCAATGAACTTAAGTATCGACATCCTTTATACACATTCAATACACTTTTATAACAAACAATAGTATAATATAAATCTAGTAAATAACCATAATTATATATAATACCATAAATTATTTAATTATAACCATTTATTACCCATTTATTAATAATTATTTATAAAAATCATGTTTCAGGTAATAACCACTTAATTTTTTGTATGTGTTTTTTGTATTTATGTTCAGTCCTCCAATATTAATAATGGTTCAATAATATGTCGATTAATAATAATGATAATATATTAATATTTATATATCAATCATAATATTATGACCAACCATGAATGATGGCTTTGAGAAAAGAAGTACGTTATTATCTTAGAGATGATAGGTTGTACATACACATGAGTAATGTTTCATTGTTTCAACGATCACTATAGAAAGGAGGTAAGTAATATAAATTATTTCCCTACTGGTAATAATATCATAAATACATTAATATTTAATTAAATATACATATACATATCATCCATGTGGTCTAGTGATGATAAGAGGGATCCACATTGCTTTATGAAGGTGCTAGTCCACATGTACAAGAACAATATTATCATCTTTCGGTGAGTGAGAAAGAAATAAAATGATTCATTTCCTTTTAAAATGATAAGTATTACATGAATACCGTAATTATATCATTAGTATAATATATATATATGTGTGTGTGTGTGTGTGTGTGTGTTTATTAATATTATTCTTATTATCTTCCATGTAAAGTGTTAGTGAAAACAAATCATCTCACTTCGTGAGAAGGTAGTCCTCCATACACATAAATGATGTTATTGTGTCACTAAAGTAATAAAAAGGAAAAAAATTTATATATAGTATAATTAACTCATAAGAATAAATATTTTTTTAATATATTATATATAATTTAAAGCCATCATTATACCCAATCATTTGAGGTGGTAATGGAAAAGTGAATAACATCTGTTTGTGAGGCAATAATCCACTAGACACACAAATGATGATTTTGTAATCCATTTGATGGAAGTGAAGATTTTTTTGGTTATTAAGATAACGTAAAATCATATAAATACATGTAATACACATATTTTTATTATATCATAATGTTAGAAATTGAATACTTGTTTTTTAGAGAAGAAATAAAAAAATGTTTGTTGATGAACGTTACCTCTTCTCTTAACATCATACTTAGATTTTCTCCAAAAGCCTTATTAGGATGTATTTATGTCCAAAATAATGATTATAGGATGATAGTATGGATTTTGGGATTTTATTTTTCTTTTTCTTAGCTAAAACAAAATGGTTTTAAAGAGTTATGTGGGGGAGTGGGGCGGCCTTTTATATGCTGGGAGAGTGGAACACTGGTAATTTTTTTTAATGATAGAATTGCACCCATGTTATATATTGTAAAAAAGAAAACATAATGTAAAATATTAGATCCTAGAATATATAATGTCTTTAAGGGTTTTTTCATATGATTTGTTTTATTTTTATCCCATATCATCTTAGTTTATCCCCCAAAGTAAATCAAATATTACCTTAACCATGGTAAATAATGATTACTATTTTTACTTTTAATTTTTTTTCAAAAATTAAACAAAACATAATATATAATATAAATTATTTTTATTCCAAATATCAATCCATTTTCCCATGTTCAATACAATTAATTGATTATTATAATTTAATATTAATCATGCATATGTGATGTGAATGTGAGTTTTTAAAAAGACAGTGTTCAAATGTTTACAAAGTTTTTATATCAAAATTGAATATGAAATTTTTTAAAATGACCAAAATTAAATTATCAGAAATATAATTGAAATAATTTTTCATTAAACAAAATTTAAATATAAATTATCTTTAGAAATAAATTATATGAAAATTCAGTTTCAATTAGAATTCATTATTTTAACTATTTATTAAAAAATATTTTGTTCATAAAATTATCAAAACATCACCAAAAGATAAGTATTATATGGTAATTAAGAAATGGTTTTTTTTGTTTTAAATAAATCTTTTAAAAGTTTAATAAATGTTTTAAATAAGTGGTTAAAAATATTGAAAAACTACTTTTATAGATGTTATGATTGTTTGAGTAAACTTGGATTAATTCTTATCCCTTGAATAGAAAATATATAAGATAAATGATAAAATGTTAATTAAATATATTATATATAAATTTCATTAAAATTATTCACCATATATAGTGTTTTTAACTTATTTAGGTAAAAAAAAAATTCCATAAAAAATAGTTTTTCATAAAAGAAATCCTTATTTTCCAAATGTTTTTATTTTCTATTTAAAATAATTGATACCAAATAATTCATTTTATATAAATGTATAGAACATAGTTTTTCATAATTTATTTAATACTATTCACAACCACAATTATAATTTTTAAGTAATAAATATTATATTGAATAATAATTTCTTAACAGCAAGGAATGTTTTGTTTAAACTTTGGGTTGCATGTTACATAAACTACCATAAGTGTTGTGTGAAATAAAAGATATGATAGGTGTTGCATGTAACACATTAAAAAAATAAGAATTTTAATGTATTAAAATCCATTAATGAAATATAATCTACTCAAAATAAAATCATAAAATTCCACTCGGTTGAAAATAGAGAGATATTGTTTTTTCTAAAAATACAAATAATTACTAGAATGAACATTTTTATAGAATTTTGGGATATTCCTACTAGTTTAAATAAATACTCCCAAAAAATCCATTATCCAAAAAAATTTAAACACAAAAATAATAACAAGGAAAAACTTATCTAATTCCTTAGGATTCTAACCACACTTTATGTGAGCATTCATTCCATAACATCCTTGAAAGACACAAATATTTTAAAATAACAAAATTATGTCTGATAGCATAAAATACATGGAACAATGAACGTAGAAGATAATGTAAATCCCAAATACATTTCAATATAATTTTTTTAACTAAATTTAATCTCTTAATTTGATTTTGGTTTACACAACCCTGATATTTTTATGTTTGATAGCATATTCAATATTTCACACCGAGCTTGAATGACCCATGTTATGTATTACCTTAAAAACAATGTTATTAAATTCAAAGGTATCAATATTAGTAACTAAAATATGATATATATATATATATATATCATACTACATATAAATAATTGATAAATTTTTAGTAAATAATCAATCAACTTTTAGTGAAGTGATTTCATTCTTTCACAATATGTTTTTATGGAAATTATTTTAATTGATTTTTAGGAAAATAATAATACAATAAATTATTATTACTTTTTAAAAATATTATTTAATAATTTAGATTTATTTTTGGAATCATAATATTAAAATTATATTCAGTTGGAATATTTTAATTTTTAAAAAAATATAGAAATTTTCAGTGAATAGTCTACATTATATATTTTTAGAAAACTACCATTTCATTTCAAAAATTAAATAATTTAAATGTACTATTGTGTTTTTAATTAAAATAAGTATTATATAGTTATATTTTTCAAAATTAATTTCTTTTGAAACAAATTTATATTGAATTTTAGTATAATTTTGTTATTGGGTTTAAAAATTAGATTTTCTTGAAAACTCTTTTAATGCTTATAATGATTTTAAATTTTAATTAATTAAAAGAACAAATAATTAGTTATTATTAAAATTAAATTTATTTACTATAAAAAATTAATTATTAATCTATATTCATTCAATTACTATCATTATACATATAGTTAATATTAAATCTTGTTGTTCATGAAAAATATACGTCTCGAAATCATTATTTCTCTTCTCATATGCAGGTTTTGTTTTAAATTAAACTTTTTTTTTGAATTTTTTCAAATTTATTTTGGAAAATTATATTTATTATTTAAATATTAATTTCAAAATTAAATTATATGGAATATTTAGTATGTTCAAAAATGATTCATGTTTTGATGAAGAGAAAAAAATAATGAATTTTAATTTTAAACACCCTTTTCCATTTAAAAATATTTAAAAGGATAAATGATATTTTAAATCAGTTTTAAAGAATAATTAGTAAAATTTCATATCAATAAATTTAAATTATTTATTTTTAATCAATTTCATTTTCATCATATATATGAAAAACATTGCATATGTTTGAATGTTTTATATTTAAAATCTTACTTTCTCATAGGATCCATAGGATTAATTTGACATTGAAATTTAAAAATAATTTGAATATAATTTAGAAAATTTATATTCCCTATTTTATTTCTAAATAATTTATAATATTGTTTATGTTCAAATTTTTTTACCCAAAAAAATCATGAAAATATCAAAAACTATTTGCAACAGTTAATGTAAAATGATTTTTTTGGTTGTTTAGAAAAAAGATAATGTTAAAAATGACCTATATAATATTTTAAATACTATTGGATATACATAGATAATCCATTCCACATATATTGTTATATTATGGATAATTAGGGACACTATTGGCATATAAAAAACATGGGAGAACTCATTTTTTTCAAAAATATAAATGGAATCCTCTTCCCCACTTATAAAAGCCCACCACTACCCTCCCTTCTTTACACGATAATAAATTCTAGGGTTAGACAATAACTGACCCAAATAATTTACCCAAATAATTATTATCATTATATAATCCTTTTATTTGTATTTAACCAATATAGAAATTACTTTACGGAAGTACTATGAGGATACCTAAAGATGAGGTAAAATTAATCAACATAAATTTTTATTTTATTTACTTCTATAGGTCTTTAAATTATAATTAAAACATTGTTATATAATTTCCTAAAAATATTCCATATATTTATAATTATTTATTTTTATTTTATGACACAAATAATTTCCCAATTCTATCAAATGGTTTCGGAAATAATCATTTGTGTGTCCGGTGGACTACCGCTATGCGAAACAATGTCATTCATTTTTGTATTACCACCTCTCAGAGTTGGGTATTATGATTGAAATAAATTATATATATATATATGATATTTTTTTACATATTTATATCTATGGGATAAATATATCATATTTTTTACCTTCTATTTAATATCACATATGATAGTTTTGACCGTGGGTATGATAAACTATAGCTTTGTGATGTGATGTGATTAGTTTTTCCCAAATGCTTCACATAGAAGGTGATAAAGAAATAAATAATCATTATATATAATATAAATTAAATAATTATGATATTAATTTAATATTTTTTATTCCTTTGTTAAAAAAATATTTTTTTTCTTATATTATCACCCACATAAATATGATAACATCATTCGTGTACTTGTAGACTACCATCTTCATGAAGTAATGTGACTCTCTTTTTGTCACTAAAACACATGGGATGATATATATAAATATATAATATGATATATATATATATATATTATTATCATTTTATAAATATTATTTATTACTTACATTCATTCCATAATGATCATTTGAAAATTTAAATGTTACACATGCGTATGTACAACCTATCGTCTCCATTCTCATAACAAACTACATTTTTCATAACCATACTTCATGATTGGTATTAAAATTATAATTTTAGTATAATTATTAAAATTATTTCATGATTATTATTCTATATATGTTTATATATTAACCACTTTGAAAATTTTCAACCTACCAAAGTAATTTTGATCGATTTGCCAAATATGGTCAAAATATCTGACATAAACATAATTGATTATCAAATTTTATACAACATTGTAAAATGTGAAATAAAAGTGACAATAAAATTTATAAATCTTCTCAAAGAAGTAAATTATTAATATATAGTTATCATTTAGTTAGATAAAAGTGCACATGACAAATCACACTCAAGGTATGGTAGTTCATCGCAATTTCTTCTAGTTGATGCTATTTTTATTTTATTAACCTATAACCATTAAATAGATATTTATAAATCCAGTTTTAAATGATATATCAATAATATATTTATTCTAATTTTAATTAATGTTTTTTAAATTTATTCCATTCAAGGGGACTATGATTCAAATATTACCAAGGTGAAAATAGACTTTTCCTTAAAAAGTTCACTTTTAATGTTTTTATTAAAAATACTTATTTTCGGTCTCCATTTTTTAAAAATGGTTTTATGGAAAAAATATGTACCTAAAAGATTTATAAGTTAAAATTTATTACCCATTTACATTTATTAAATCTCTTTAAAATTGAATATTGTAACATGTTTTTTATATATTTTTTTGACAACTCATAATAGGATTATTCTATTCCTAATGTACAAAGTGAAAACAAATTCTCCTTCATGAAAATTTTTTAAAATAGAGATTCATTACTATATTTCAGTATTTATTCAAAAAAAATCCATTTTTTTCATTATGTATTGAAAATGTTTTGTCCAAATAAAAGCATATATTGGTAATTAAAATGGTTTTTTAAAAGAAAAAGACTTTTTTTTGAAAGTATTTTTATATGAGTTTAAAATTGTTTTCTAAAGGGTTTTATGATGAATTTTTTTTTACTTATTAAATGGTACATGAGAATTATATTAATCCTATGTGTTTTAAATATATTATAAATGTTTTTATCCCTATTAAATTACATGGGTGAGCCTGATATAGCTTATAAAAAGGGTTGAGCTACATTATTACTCATGGAAAATGGTTTAAACTGATATATCATAAATGAGTGGTTTACCCATTATTGATATACAATGCATTACTTAATGATTGTATCTTATTTTGGTTATATTTTTATTTTAATTTAATTGTTTTGAAAATGGTTTTACAAATATGATGCTCTTATTCACCTAAAGGTGTTTTTTAATTTCATTTTATTGGTTGCAAGGGATTTATTATAGAAAAAACATGTTTTTTATGTGGAAATGATTTATTAAACATTCTCAAAGATCATTGAAGTTAAATGCAAATGTTATTTTAGTTTTCTTGTTTTTCACTATAAAAATTATTTTATTTCTTTTTGTGTCCCTTCATGAGATTTTTGTGATCATCTCATGTTATAGAATGTTTTTAAGGGGTTTAAGTATTTTTAATGGAATGGAAGAAGTCATATTGAGTGTCTAAGAGATTATCCATGACAATAAATAATGATTTATTAAAAAAACATATATTATGGAGAGAATGGATACTAAAAAAATATTTTAAACATTGTATTTTATGGGTTTTTATACATGTGTTATGACCTAATTATGTAAAACACGAAACCTAAAAAAATCCTCAATTGTAATAGAATAAAATCATTAATTTTAAAAAATATTTTTTAATGTTTAGGTTCAGGTCCATCTATTTGGAATCGAAGGAATTTTTTATAAAAATTTGAATATTATGATGTTTCCATGGGAGGTTGTCTTCTAATTTATGGATACCTTCAATGTTCTGATAGATTAATCATGATCATAAGTTTAAATCCTTTGATACCTCATTTAAAGGATTTAATAAGTAAAATGGTTGAGGTTATCAATGAAATACTGGGAGTTTTTTATTAGGATGGGGTATTTATAACCCCTATGATCAATGTGATGTGTTATTTGGTGATGTATTTTTTTCATGATTATTGAATAAAAGAAAAACTGAAGGTCTAGTGACAACTTATCACATATGTTAAGTCCATGGGGCTTAAACCCACAACCAAAGGGTCATAAGGGTGTATCTCCTACCATAAATATACTTGACGTCCTTATAGTATGTCATTTTTACAGGTACAAAATAACTTTATTTCAGAGATGTATGGGATTTTATTTGAAGAGTAATGAAGGATTTATCATGGAACAATATATTATCAATGCAACAGAATCTTTGTATTTTGAACATAGTTATGAAATGTTTGGAAGGTTTTAAGTATAAATATTTATTTAATGATATGGTTTTATCTTTTTTTTACTACTATATAGATTTGGAAATTAATGTATGATGGTTTATTCATTTCAGAAATTCTTTTACCATTTTCTAACCATTTACATTTTGGTTAATGTCTAAAGATAGTTGGAATATATTGTTATCTATTCTATAGATATGAATTCTTTAAAAGTTGATTTTAGTTCTTAATTCCAAAAAATGCATCCTGAATACACATAGTTTATATTAAAATATAATATTTTCGTGGTAATTTATTGATGGATGGGATTCTACTAGTCATGTGACTATATTTACTTATTCTCTTAGTGTGTATTGTAAGAGAATTCATCATCTCTAAGAATATGATATTGTTTTTTTGTCTTAATGCCTTTATTTATGATGCAAAGAATAGTCTGTTCAATAATCATATATTTTTGGTTTTAAGTCCCCTAATATTTTATTAAGAATACATATTCATATTATTTATGATCACTACAAATCTATATAATCATTTATTCTTTCACTAAATATACATTTTTTCTATTCCACTAATGTTCTCCAACTTAGATACCTATTTGCATTCCATTTTATATTTCCAACATATTTACCTTTAAATTTTCCCAAAAAGGTGTTTTATTAACCCTTTTATGTTGTGTATTTACAAATAAAATATTTTTAGATATCCAACCACTTTTTATTGTGATAATGTTCAAATTGGGAGAACATAATTTATATAAGAATGGAGGATATAACACCATGAGATTTTAAAATAAAAAAAATCATGTTTGATATATTAAATGACAAGAAAAATTATCTTTCATAAAAATAAAACTCTTTAATACTTAACTATATACTTATTTTTAATTAAATTTAATCTCTTTGATAGCATACAGTACACAGAACCGAAATATTTTTATACTTGATAGCACATTCAACAAGAAACATTGAGCTTAATTAACCAAAAATTTATATAACCATCATAACCAATCCATTAAATTGATATTATTAATATTAATAACTAATTTATGATATATATATATATCTATATATTTCTAACTCTATATAAATTATTGGTAAAGGTATAGTAAATAATCCATGGTTTTTTAGTAAAGTGATTTCATTTTTAGAAAATATGTTTTCTTCAAAATGTTTTTATTACATATAATAAAAAAACTATAATTTATTATTAAATGTTTTATATAATTAATTTCATAAAATTTACATTACAATTTGATTGTGAATATAAAAAATAACATAATATGAAATATTATAGTTTTTTGGAAATTTGTTTTCTTTCCTCAAATTGTAAAACATACTAATTTATTTGGAGTTGCCTTTTATTTTTCATATATTTAGTAATTTAAATGTCCCATTATGTTTTAAAATAATATTATAATAATTTATGAATTTTTAACCCACTTTAAAATGTTTGAATCAACATTATATTGGATTTTTGTATTAGTTTTTTATTGTTTTAAAAAATAGATTTTTCAGAAAACTATTTTGATGAACAGAATGATTCTTAATTTTAATTACATAAAATAAAAATTAATAGTAGTTATTTAAATTAAATTAAGATTATATATATTAATAAATTCCAATTGAGATTCAAAAAATGAACATTATTATACTCAGAGTTAATATAAAACTAACTTGTGCTTATGCAATACACCTCTCAAAAACAAGTTTGTCATTAGATATTTGGGTTTTATTTATAAATATAAATATTAAAATTTTTATAAAATAAATTTTCAAAAATAAAATATATTTTTTAAATCATAATTTCATCATTATATTAGGATAAATCTTTGATAATTTTCTAAAAATTTTATTTTTATAAATACTAAAAAATACAGAATTTTAATTGAAGACAAACTTTTCATTTAATGTATTTATATGTTAAAATTAAATAATTATATTTTTTAAATTAAAATTAATTCCATTTTATATCAATTAATTCAGTTTACATCATTTGAATCAATTTCATAGTGATCATAATTATAAAATCATTATAAAATTTTTAAAATTTTCTCTTTAAAAACGAGTATTCAAGTTGCATCTGTGGGATTAACATTAAATTGAATTTTCATAATTACATGAATTGAATTTTTAAAAATATATTATAATTTTGAATCATAATTATTTATAATTTATAATAATTAAAACATATTTTTTTATCAAAATGAATTGTTAAAACATTAATATTCTTTTATTGCGGTTATGGAAAAATTGGGTTTATATGGGTGTTAAATGAAAAAGATAAGGATACAAATAACATATAAACATTTATAAGAACTAGTTTCTAGAAATATTTTGATAATTACACCTATATAGTTATATAAAACTATATTTGGGACCATTATACATATTAAGAACATTAGATCACTCATTTCTTTTCAAATTACCAATTGTGTCCTCTCTCGTACTTATAAATTTCTACTGCCTATTATTTTTTATTCACACTATAAAAAAACTTTGGTTTAGATAATAACATCCTATATAACCTCAAAAATTACCTTCTCTCATCCTATAATTCTTATTTTCCTCATAAATACAACCTAGAAAGTCCATTAGTGGAAACCTATATAGTATACATGAAGAAGAGGTAATATTCTCCAATGAGAATTTTTATTTTATTTCATTATCCAAATACATAAATTATTATTACATAATGGATATATAATAAACTAACTATATTAAATATAATAATATTATATTATTTTAATTTAATATCCTAAATCATTTCCCTCTTCCATTAAATGGGTTTTTAAATCATCATTCGTGCGTACAATAGACTACCACCTCATGAAACGTGTTAATCATTTTTCCATATCCATCTCTCATGGTTGGGAATGATGATGGATATAATGTATATATAAGATATTAATAAAATATTTTTACCTATTTAGTAATTATATAATATTTTTATTTTTTATTTCCATTTGATAGAGGATACCATAACATCAATCTTGTGCATGGTGGACTACCACTTCATAAACTGATGTGATTATTGTTTCTCTAATTCTTCACATTGATGGTGATAATGATAAATTTAATTTTTATCTCTGATAAAAATGAAATAATTTTGATATTAATGACATATATATCAATCTAAAAATTTAATATATCAATTTTATTTTTACTTTATCACCCAATAATAGATGATAATATTATTCATGTACTTGTAGACCACTGCCTTTACAAAGCGATGTGACTCTCTTTTTATCACCAAAACACCTGGGAGATATATATTTTTATATAATATGAATATGATATTATGATAATTTATGAAAGATTATATATTAATTATCTTTTTTCTATAATTATCATTAGAAAATGGAATCATTACTCATGCATATATATGAGATACCGTCACCATGATTGTAACATAAATCATTTTTCAAAACCATATTTCAAGATTGGTGTTAAAAGATTATTTGATGAATAAATATAATAATTATTCCATGATTATTAATATGTATATTTTTATATAAGGACTAATTTGACCATAGTCAACCTACTGATGTCATTTTGATACATAATCCAAATTTTTTCAAAACATCTAGCATATTTATAATTGATTATGTAATTTTAGATAACATTAAAAAATGAAAAAAAAAATGTGAATAATGTTATATAAAAATAAAATAATTATCATGAGTTTAATATTTAGGAAGATAAATTCACACGTGAGAAGACAGAGTCAATGTAAGGTACTTCGTCAATATTTTATTTCATTGAGTAACTGGTTGGATGTTATGTGTCTATATTATTTTTGGATGTTTTTATATAGAAACATTTACATGTTATATCATTAATTGATATAATCTCATGTAATTTAATATTTTATTGAGTAATATCTATTCAAGGGTATAATAATTCACATACTTTAATAATGATAAGGTAT
Source organism: Viscum album (assembly GCA_963277665.1). NCBI lineage: Eukaryota > Viridiplantae > Streptophyta > Magnoliopsida > Santalales > Viscaceae > Viscum > Viscum album. The sequence continues at coordinate 1,769,038,501 of OY728153.1, read as the reverse complement.
TTTCACAAAAAAAAATCAATTTTAAGGATTTACGTGAAAGTATTTTATTCCATATCCAGGTTTCAAAGATTTTTTAACAAATTGTTTTATATTGAAATAAAATATTAATAAATTTCATTTTATGGGTAGTTGAATTATTTTAAATATTTTTCAATATGAGTTTTTTAAATTTTTTTACAACATGTTCTGATAAATGAAAAAAAGATTCTCTATTATTAACAAACACAATGAAAATAAATTTTTTACTACTGTAAATATAATTTTATTTCTATATTTATTTTCAAGACCTTATGTTTTTATCAAATGAAATAAAATTTTCCAATTTTTATTTTTTTATAAAAAATGGGTTTTAAAAAAAATTGTATTTTGGTATTGAAATTGGATTTTTAAAAGAAATGGGTATTTCTATATTAAACTATTTTTCATATGAGTATAAAATGGTTTTTCAAATTGTTTTATAATGACTGTTTTTAATCATGATATGTTACTAAATAATTATATGAAAGAGGTGATCTTGATATAGCTTATACAAAAGTTTTATCCCCATTATAACTCATATGTGATCTTGATATAACATATATGATGGGTTGAGCCCCATTATTGGCAATGAAAAATTGGTGAATCCAATATGGCTTTTATAGTGTTTGATCCCCATATTTTCTATACAATTCAATATACATTTTTACCACCCATATTTCATAGGGTGGAATTTCATACATAGATATTCTTGTGTACCAAGTGCCTTCTCCATGATTTTCTAGAAGCATAAATTAAGGCATGATTCATGGAAAGCTATGGAGACAAACTATCTCATGAAAATTCATGTCTCCCAAATAATCCCATGAGAATGTCTCCTGGAGATGAAATTTTTTTCTAATTTTTTCTTTTTTATCTACGATTTTCCTTATATATTATAATGCCCCAGCCATAAACATTACTTAAAACTTAAGGGAAGTCAATAATTTGACTATCATTCATATCGAGGATTTTTTCAGATTTAGGCTTTTACAGAATTGGGCCATAACTATTACAAAACAAATTAAATATTATAAAGTAATCAATTTTACTCATTATCATTTTGTTTATAAAAAAAAATTATAAAGAAACATGGCCTTGATCTTGATTAAACAACATAACTTTTCATTGATCCCATATGTGACTATCTTCTTATTTAAATCCTATGAAAAAACAAACTTGGGATGAGCATAAAAATCTTGTAAAGGTATACACAAATAAGGAAAACTGTTAGTCTTGCAAAAACATGTAATCCCTGAATACATTATAATAAAGTAAAAATTTTCACCTTAAAGATGTAGTAAATTAACGTCACTGAATATATGCTCATTGATTACCCTTTTTTAATCAATAGATTACCTTAAAACTCAAATAAAGGAACACGTAACATATAATGGTAACTTGGGACATAATCATACTTATATGGAATAACCATACGGTCAACGTCTACAAATATTAGTAAATGGAATAGACATACGGCCAAATTCCATACCCCATGCATTGTGGGTTAAAACGTAACCACCCGTCCTTGTTTTATCATGGAACCAATTGTCTTTGTTTTATCAGGTAACCAACCTTCTTTGGTCTATCGTGTAACCATCCATCTTTGGATTACCACATAACCACCTGTCAAATTTCCCTATACCAATATATAATTATAACATATAAAATATTTCAATTATCAACATTTCACTCATAAAATATCATTTAAAATTACAAGAAATCATTTAATGATATGGAAATATTAAATCAATTTACATAACCATTTAAAACATTTAATAAAGATACATTTGAATCTATGTGTCCCAAAAAAATATGAAAATTTTGAAATAAATTAATATTTTTAAAAATTATAGAAAATATAAATAATTAAAAAACATTTTGAAAAGATGGACATGAAATATAATGTTTATAATAATTAATCTTTAAAAAATTAAAAGCAACGTTTTAGTTAAAGATTCCCTTACAACATGAGAAACACTAGAATAAAAATAATAATCAAATAACAATAATAAAATCATTAAATATAATGTGAATATAATATTTAATGATATAATGTGTCAAAAATTATTTTATATACACATTATATGATAATAAAGGTGTATAACATTAAGATACATCTCAATGAAAGGAGATGGAGACGATGTCCCTTATAAATATCATATCATTAGATTAAGGATAAATACATGACAAAATTTTGTCTGAAAAATATAAATATACCCAATATAAGAGGATATTAAATTCAAAACAATCATAGGTCATTCACACATATTCTTGTAAAAAAACAAATGATATGGATATTTTACTCAATAAACGGGGATTATGTTATAATTTCCCTTACCATGAGTCTTACTTGTCTTGTACATTCTTTTTTTTCTGAATAATAAAATTAGTTTAATTTATAATTTCATGAGAAAATTTTTCAAGTGTATTATTCATTTTATATAACTTATTACCATGTTATAAAAGTTACAAAACAATTTATCTTGATATCGTACGTTTTTCAATATTCAGTGCTTGAGTCAAAATTGAAATTGTTTTGATGTAAATTATCCATGTGATCAAAATTATATAATATCAAAAGTATTATACCTGATTTAAATATCTTATATATAAATTATATATTCATTTAGAATAAACCCTAATATTTGGAGATAAGAAATGGAATGCACTATTCATGGAGAAGGTAGGTCGTACTAGACAAGAATGCTACATTAATTTCAATATCACATTAAAATAATAATTATTAAAGGATATAAATGTTTTTTATAATACCAGTATTATATTAATGTCATATATTCATCATAGTTTTAATAAACCCATCCTCTATATGTTCTATGTAATTCATTAACAAGTCATATCGTTTTGAGTTGTCATTAGGACACACTTTCTCAAATGAAATTATTGTATTTACACAACATGAAAAGCATAATGTTATGTTCTAAATAAAAGTCACTTAATAATAGAGATAGTATAAATATAATATAAATCATATTTAAAAATATTCTCCATTATAATGGCCACCATGAGAGGTGGTAGGGGAAAATTTAATATTCATCATTTCATGAGGTATTAGTTCATTGTATACAAAAACAATTTGGTCATTTCCAATTAAATGGTGGTGTGTGTAAGTATAGAAAAAAAAGATAGAATAAAAAATCATAGAATATTAAGGATACTGGTGTTGTTATTTAATCATATAATAATAAGTGTTTCGGTATTCGAGAATGGAAATGAATCAAAAAAACTTGATAGAAGGCGTTACCTCTTAATTAGGTCTCTTCTTTTGGTTTATACCAAAAGGCTTCCTTGGGATGCTTTCTACCCTAAGGGATGATTCTCGGATGAAGTTAGGGATTCTTAGAATATTTTTGGGAAGATATTGGCTGATTAAAAGGGTAATTGATGTGTGAGTATTAGAGAAGAGAGGGTACCTTTTTATAGGCTATGGAAGAGAACACTTGGAAACTCTTAAATTATTAAATTAATATAATGTGATGTTTTTAATTAAAATAGATCCAAATTGTCTAATATAAGATGTTGTTAGGTCAAAATAATCTCATGAATTTATTTTAAAAAATGTATTGATTTTATTTTAAATCTTATCTTTTTAGTTAACCCTTAATTATTATATTTTAATTTTAATTATGGTAGTATCATTTTAATTGTTAAGAGGCTATTAATTTCCCTTATTTGTGGTAAATTTCCCTTAATTGGACACTTAATAATATTATATAACTTATCGTTTCCACTATATGATTTAAAGTTTTTTAGGGTTTTTAAATAATTTAAATAATTACTATTTTTATAAAAAAATCAATTATGTAAAGTTTTACACTATTCATGTTATTGAATTTAAATAAAATCCAAACATAGAGATAACATCGAACCAAATACTTTAACAGTCTTATAAAATGTTATATTCTTGTAAAAAAATTATTTATGACATAAATTAAGTCATAAAAAATTGATTTTAATATTTATAATATCACTTATATGATTCCATCATTAATTAAGTAATCACTACATTATCATTCTATCATAATTAAATAAAATTATATAATGTCTAAAAAATATAAATAAAATACCATGATTTTGGAACGACATTTATCATTCTAATTACTATTTATAGTTGAAGATATCACTTATATAAACCCATATTAATATTGTTTTATTAATAATATTTATGTTTATAACATATTTTACCTCAAATTAAAATATATAAGTGTCATAATCACACCCAAGTGGCTTCCTAAGTAAAAATTTTCATCCAAAGAGTTGTAGTACTAGTCCATATCTCAAAAAATAATATTAGTAAAATGTTAAAGTTGTTTTATATTATTATAATATTATTTTACCCTTATATAACTGGTATACCTTTTAATTGTGGTAAGTAAAAAATAATTACAAAAGTTACTATTCATCTTGTCCAAAAATAAAAGGGACCTATTTAAATAATATAATACTTTTGATTACAAATATGGAATCCATTTTTTAAAATTCAATATAAAAAATTTTCAGTAATTATTTTAAAATTATTTCCCATTGTTAGAACAAGAAAATGGGGTTTTTTAAAAGTGAAAAACCATCAAAAGATTAAAATGTGTATATATCTAATTTCAATGTGAGATTACCTCCAAAGATGAAAATTGGATTAAAGGTTAAAAAACTAGTCCAATTAAAATTTAAAACTAATTTAATAGAAAATATAAGTATATATGTATGTTAGATGAAAAAATAGTTTTGAATTAGAATCTAGTATTTCAAACTATTCATTAAAAATGAATTTTATCAGAAAATAAAAAAACTCAAAAAAAGTAAATTCTGATACCCGCTTCTAAATAATATGTTTATTTTTTCAAATAGAACATATAAAATTTTAAAAAAAAAATTTAAAATAGGTTTTCCCTTAAAAGGCTGTAAAAAATTAGTTTATTAAAAAATTCAATTTATATGCGTAAAATTTATTTTGATCTTATATCATATATATAAAAAATATTATATAAAATTTAAACATCAAATTGTGTTTATATTTATTTAATATAAGCCAAGAAGAGTGAAATTATTTTATAAACCCATTTATTCTCATTTAATTTTTTTTCATAAAAACACATCCTTTATATTCAATTAGTTTTTTATTCCATTTCTAATAAACTTGGTAACCAATTAATCATTATATAAACATGTTTAAACCATATTTTCAGAATTCATTTAATACTATTCATTTCCTATATTAAAATGGCTAGGTTATGATGGAAAAATTCAAATAATATTATTTAGTTTTTCATTTAATCTCGATGTAACATATCATGTACAATATTGATTACATTGTTTCTTTCCAAAATGTTGGGATGTTACATCATCCACCATATAATAAATTTCATCCTTGCAATTTGAATTTTGGGTTAGTAACTAGGGTATGAATTTTCAGAATACCGTTACTGCAATCTCACATCAGAAAAAGCTTGAACAAAACATCCACTTTAAAAGAAATAGAAGAAGGTACGAAGGTCACCTAAGATAACGCATACTAGGATTCCATGTAGGAAAACAAGGATAAGTAATAACACCATTAGTTTCTTGTTATGATGGAGAGTGATAAAAAACATGAACAACTAAATGTTATTAATCACAAAACCATACACTTATAATGTGTTAAAAAGTATTTGATTTCATTTTAGGAAAAGTAGACATAAATGTTTGTTAATATACTTTTGATAAAGTTGAGTAATTTATTTATGATATAGACTAAGAACATAAGTAAACATAATTAATTTTCATGTAGAGTTTAATTATTTAATAAATTTCAACCACAAACTCTTCTTTTCTCCAAATGATGTCTATTCAAGATGACTTAGTGACACCTAAATTACTAGAATCAACCACTAGGGAATTAAATAATATAAAAATATAAACTATCCATTAATCAGGTATTGAAATATAAAAAAACAATATTTTTTTATATAAAATCAAATAATTCCACTAAAATAATAAAACATTGTATGTGGAAAAACTACATTTAATTTCAAAAGATAAACAGTAATAACCTTGTTCTATATAGACAATTCTACAAATAACTAACCTTGAAATTCCTCAAAATAATCCAAACTAAGATTAAAACCCAAAATATAGAGGGATTTGATCACATAATCTACAACAATAAATCATAACATTTATCTACAAATAACATCGACCAATCATAAAGTCTTATATGAAAAGTAACTAACCTAATAACATATTCTCCATGAAAGGTTAATAATTTCTATAAATAACATAATTCCCATAATTCCCCAATTAAAATAATATATTCTTCTTGTAATATCATTCAGCCATTACTATGTTAAAATATTGTAGTAGTCAATTTACCAAAATCTTATAAAGTACATAAAATAGTAAACATCTTCCAAAATCAAATTTATCTTGTAATCCCCAAATCATTGTTCTATACTAAGGATTTCCATTTGAGAATAAATAAGTTACAAAAATAATATTATTCTTATTCCATCAACTAGTTTAAATAAAAAATTAAGTCATACTAACTAGGGAATTCACATTGGAAAATGGAATGTGATGTAGCACTATCTCAATTTATTTGTGGGTTTGATTCCCACAACCTTATCCGACGCAGCAGGTTGTCACACGGTCTATGTATTGTCCATTTTCAAAAACTACATAATTCATATAATATTCAAAAAATATTATAAAGACATCAAAAATAAATATATCATGTTTTAACATCAAATGTTATTTTATACCTCTCATTTTTCATCCCCAAAACTAATAACACATAATTTCCTCAAAGTTGAATGTCTCAAAAAATACCATTACCCAACTTAATTTTTCAGATCATAAATCTTCTAAAGGGGTTTTTAAGACATAGAACTTATTATCAAGATTAAACTTATAAACCAATTATGATACCTATATATCATATGTAGACATCCTAATATCCCATGTTTTCTAAACCATCCTCTAATACAAACTATAATTCCCTAGTCTTAATTATTACTTAAATCTTGAGTTAAGTTAATAATATTAATTTTATTCACATTGATGATTTTTTCAGTTTATGGTTTATGATAATTAGGATACAAATATTATATATTAAATTAAATATTAAAATGTATACCCTTCGACTAATTATCTATTTATTCAAAAAACAAAGTCTATTAAAAAGAAATATCATCTAATTTCATGTTTAGACATCATAAACTTTTCATGATCCCATATATGACTCCATTCTTATTTAAATAATGTGAAAAAAAACTTGGGAAGAGCCTAAAAATATCAATAAGGGATACAGAGCGAAGGAAAATTTTTATTCATGTGAAAACAGTTAAACCATGAATAAATTATGATAATGTAATACATTTCACCTTTAATAAGTAGTAAATACACCTCACTGAATATATGCTCATTGCTTACCATTTTTAGTCAATATATTACTTGAAAACTCAAAGAAATCAATATGTAACATATAAAGGTAACCTGGGGCATAATTATATATAAATAGAATAACCATATTTTATGCTTACACACATATATCACTAAATTGAATAGCCATATGTCCAACTTCCATACCCAATGCATTGGAGGTTATAACGTAACCACCCATCCTTTGTTTATCACGCAACCACCTATATTTGGGTTATCATGTAACCACCCTTCATTAGTTTATCATGTAACCACCCATATTTTTTTATCACGTAACCACTCATCTAATTTCCTACTACCATTAAAAAATCATAACACATAAAAATTTTGAATTATCAATATTTCAGTCATAAAATTTCATTTTAAATCACATGAAATCATTTGAAGATATTGAAATATTCAATCCATTTCCAAAACCATTTAAAACATTTAATAAATAGACTTTTTAATAAAAGTACCCCATAACACATTTAAACTTTTGAAAGAAATTAATATTTTTACATATTAATTTTCATATAAATAAATTCATAAAAACCATTTTGAAAACATGTACATGAAATAGATGGTTTTATAATAATAAATATTTAAAACATTCAAAATGATGTTTTAGTTAAGTGTTTCCTTGACACTTGAGATACACTTGAACAAAAATTATTAAGGAAAAACAATAAAAAAACATTAAATATCATAATAATATACTATTTCATGATATAATGTTTCAAAAGGGTTGTATATACACCTTATAGGATACTAAAGGTGCATATCATCAAGAAATGTATCAATGAAAGGAGATTGTGATGATTTCGTTTATAAAGATCATATTATTAGATCAAGAATAAATCATCGACATGATTTTGAATGACAAATATAAATGTACTAAATATAGGTTTATATTAAATTTAATACAATTATAGGTCATCCACATATATTATTGATAAAACAAATCCAATGTAATGGATATTTAACTAAATGAATGGAGATTGAGTTAATTTCTACCTTACCTTGAGTTTGACATGTCTCATATATTCTTTATTTTACTGAATAATTATCATAGGTCAATTTATAATTTTTTCAGACCTTTTCATGTATATTATTCGTTTTTTATCAATTTTTACGATGTTATAAAAATTACATAAATATTTAATTCATATTTGATGTTTTGTCAACATTCGGCATTTGAGTAAAAAATGAACTTGTTTTGAAGTGAAATGTCCATATGGTCAAAGTTACATAATATCCAGAATAGTATTAATGATTTAAATATCATATATAAATATATAAAGTATATATGTATTTAGAATAATACATAATATTTGGAGATAAAAAATGAAATGCACCATCCATGGGGACAACCGGTCGTATGTACGCATGAAAACTACTTTCATTACTTTATCACATTAAAAGAGTAATAATTAAATGATATATATTTATATTATAATACAAATAATATATTAATGATATATAAGTCTCATATTATTAATAAAATCATCAATTATATGTTCCATGTATAGAAGGAATGAGTTATATCAATTTGAGAGAGTAGTAGTCCACACTTCCTCAAATGAAATTATCATATTTACACAACATGGAAAGAATAATGTGATATTATAAATAAAAATGAAAAAATTATAGGGACAATATAAATATAATATATATAATATTTAAAAATATTTTCCATTATAATGGCCACCATGAGAGGTGGTAAGGAAAAACTGGACAATCATAATTTCATTATTCAGTAGTTCACGGTACAGAGAAACAATTTTTTCGTTACCAATTAAATTGAGGTGTGAGTAAGTGTTGATAAAAAAATTAGAATAATAAGTTACAAGTATATTTAATTTAATTTTTTGTTATTTAATCAAGGAATAAAAATACATTAGGGAGTGGAGAATGGAAATGAAACTACAAAGCATGAGACAAGGTGTTACCTCTCAATTGGGTAACTTTTTTTGGTTTATACCAGAAGGCTTCTTGGGGAGGATTTAATTCCTAAGGGAGGAATCTAAGATTATCGGATGATTTATTTTATGATGTTTTTTAGTTCATGGTCGATGAAAATGGGTCTTGATGTGGGAGTATTAGTGAAGATAGGGTACCTTTTTATAGGAGAGGGAAGGACACCCTTGGAAACTCAAAAATTATAAAATGAAAGTAAATTAATTTGTTTAATTCAAAAGTATCCAACATTAGGTATATCGAATATAATATGAAGATTTTATGGAATACTCTCATATAATTATTTTTATAAATGTATTGATTTTATTTTAAACCTTATTGTTTCTGTTTACCCATAATTATTCTCTTTTAATTTTAACTATTGTAATAACATTTTAATTATGAAAAGGCTATTAATTTCAATTATATGGGGTCCATTTCACATAATTTGGCACGTAATGAAATTACCGAACTTATAATATTCACTCCATTATTTTATAATATTTTTAGGATTTGTAAACAATTTAATGAGATAATATTTTTAGAAAACATTAATTGTGTCAATTTTTACAGTATTCATTTTGTTGAATTTACAAAATATCCCAACAAGAAGATAACATTGAAAAAAGAATTAAATAGTATTTTATTGTGCCATATAAATCTATAAAAATCTTGTATAAAATAAATAATGTCATATTATATTTATTTTAATGTTTATAATATTATTTTTTTATTCCTTCATTAATAATGTAACCACTACATCATCATTGTCTCATTATTAAATTTTATTATTGAATGTCTCATAAATATAAATAAAATAAAAATAGGTAGGAAATATTTTTATATTTCTAATTACTATTTATATTTGAAGATATCACTTATATAAACCAATATTAAAATTATTTAATTAAGAAGATTTATGTTTATAAAATATTTTCATTTACATTAAATTAAATGTTATAATTGTCATAATCACAGCCAAGTGGATTCCAAAGGCCAATGTTTCATCCTAATGGTTTTATTTGTCATCCATATCTAATTAAATAGTATTTTTACATTGTTAGGGTTGTGTTATATTATTATACTATTTTTTTTACCCGTTTTTAACCAATTTACCCTTTATTCGTGGAAAATAAAAATAATTACTAAATAGTCAATTCATTACGTAAAAATATAAAATGTACCTATTTAAATAACTTTTACCTTATAATTCCAAATATGGAACCCATTTTTTGAAATTAAAAATTCATAAGTTTCAATAATTATTCTAAAATTAATTTTTTTTGTCCAAATGAGAAAACTTTTTTTAAAAATTAAAAACAATCAAAAGATTAACATGCGTTTATGTCTAATTTCAATGAGAAATTACCTCCAATGACAAATGTTTTTTTTTAAATTATAAAACAACAATCCAATTATACTTTAAAATCAATTAAAATTACAATCTATCTTCATAAATAATTTATATGAAAAACTAGTTTTCATGTAAAATGTAGTATTTTTCACCATTCAATAAAAAATGAATTTTATCAAAAAAATACCAAAATTTAACCAAAGTAATTTTTAAGTATATATTCTAAAATTAAGTTTATTTTGTTAAATATAACATATTAAAATAAAAATAACTAGATTTGAAAATTGTTCACCGTCAAAAGGTGGTAAAAATTCTTTTTTTGAAAAAAACTTATTTTATACTTAAAATTTATTTTGTCCTTATAACTTATCTCAAAAACATATAATATGATTTATAAACATAAAATTGAGTTTATATTTTATTAATATAATCCAAAAATTTTGTATTGATTTTATAAACACAATTATTCTCATTTAAATAGGTTTTTATAAAAATATATCTTTTATATTTAATTAGGTTTTATTTCCATTTCTATTAATTTTGTTAATGAATGAATCATTATAAAAAAATATGTAAACCAAATTTCCATAATGTATTTTATACATTTCCTTCCCTACATTAAATGGCTTGGTTATAGTGGTAACATTTAAAGAATAATATCTTGTTTTTTTGTTTAAGCTCAATGTAACATGTCATGTATGTTAATAAACATAGGGTTTATTTAATAAAATTTGGGATGTCACATAGCGTAATTATTAATTAGTATACTCATAATACCGACTATGAAGTCTATAGTATCTTCATCACACTTCCATTCCAAAATGGTAAATGAATTTAGTAAACCATCTCGTCATTATTTATCGACCTTCACCTGTTGACAGGTGTATCATCATGTCATGAACCATGAAGTCTCATTTTTCACACAAGGCCTCCAATACTATCAATGTAGGTCACTATACATTTTGGTCAAGCCATGATGAATTACCCACTACGAGGAATGACACTCATGTATCAGCTCCTCTCACATACATGTTGGTATAACAATAGGGTTTCAGTGATAGATGATCTTATCATAATCTACAGTCCAATAAGATGGTGACTCCACACTTTTAAGGCACTTCCTCAAATCCAAACACTATAGATTTTGATACTATCGGTCCCTGATCTTGTTCAAAAGTGTATACTGAACTTATTCAAACAATATTTTCATCTTCACAATTCCCTCCCAAACCATAACAAGCATATCAGCAAGAAAAGTAACCATCTTCCACTCATATAAAGACTCCTTAACTTCTTGAGTCTGTGACATAGATTGAATTTTATTTTTTTTTCAAAATTGAAGACCCTTACATAGTAAAAAAAAATCAATGTGGAAAAAAATTATGAATCCCTAAGGTATATGAAAAAATAAATTTCCCTACATCAATACTACTAAAATTATTTTCCAAAACATGTCACAAAACCCCATATACTCCTCCCTAGCTCAAGAGGGATCAATATTGGTGTTATAGTAAAATGAATATTTAATTCCATCAAATCATTCTCAGATGATCCAGACCACTCAAACATAAATCCATTCATGGTCAAGCCCAAAATAGGTGATTGAATTTATTAAAATTCTTATATTAACCTCTAATAATAATATTATAATCCATGAATGATATGAATATAAAATAAATCGTGGGATGATCCCAAAAAACAAATGCTTTCACCTTATCTACTTCCAATAAAACTCTTTCCTCCAACATGATGTCACCTAATAAATTCACCTGATCAATCCATATTTGAAACTTAGATAGCTTGTAAAATAACCCCCACTCTCTCTGTGTACATAGGGCCATGCCAATATGTTGTTAATTATTTGGATGAGTCTGGGAATAAAACAATATTTCGTCCACAAACACATCCACAAACTAACCTAGGTATGGGTGGAAGATTTGGTTCATGAAGTCCATAAACACTGCCAAATAATTCATTAGCATGAACAACATCCCATCAAACTCATATAGGCCATAATTTCTTTTTAATGTAGTCTGTGGTATATCAGAAGGACAAACTCTCAAATGATGATACCCAAACCTCATGTAAATATTTGTTTCAAAACAAATCTCCTCTCAACTAGTCAAATAGATAATCGATACGTGGAAGATTATACCAATTATTCAACATCAAATTGTACAAATTCTTATAGTCAACACATATGTGCAAGGTTATATCATCCTTAATAGAAATCAATACTAGAGAAATCCATGGTGATATACTTGGATAGATGAATCTATTTTCAATCATTTGATAAATATGAGTCTTGAACTCGTGAAGCTCTATTGGTTACATTCTATACGGTTGAATTGAAACCAGATCATCTTCGAGATGTGATCATTCATTTATCCATATCTCTTTTAGGTACAATACCTAATAATTCCTCAAGAAACACATCCTGGAACCAAAATCTTATGGGAGAAAAGACATCATACTTTACACCCCCATCAAATAGAAATAAACTTGCATCCTAGGTGGTTATCTCTTTAGTTTATGACAAATTTTACATGAATGACTTACCTAAATGTCTAACTCTACATAATGAAAATAATTTTATCCCTTGGGAGACTTAATGACCACTAAAATTTATTAATTATTTATGTGGGATTAGTATACTACCTAACATTCCATACCCAAAATCAAGTCAAATCAAAACATATCAATGACATATATATAATAAAAAAATGATACTCATCAACCTTGATATAACACCCCTTACATAATTAGACATCGCTTGACCAAACTCCAAATAGTGTATCAATTTTCATAACTATATTCACATACCCTTCCATCAAAATTAAATCATTCAAAAGTTGTATAGATATAAAATAATGAGAGTCTCATGTATCAAATATTAAATTAGAAATAAAATAAGATAAAATAAGAGTACCTATAACTATCAATAGTCGCACCTCACTATCCAAATTTGAAACTTGAATTGAATGAAACTGTAATTCCCCTATTGATGGTGTTGTAGTATGAATTCCATGAGCTACACCACTATCATGATACTGGTACTATTTACTTGATGTACTATCACCACTTCCATGACCGTTAGGACTAGGATAACTCAAATTGAAAGAATAATATGAGATAGAAAACCCCCATGTTGTATGAAAACTCTTCATAGGTCCTCATTCATTAACCACTTATTGTGGGTTCCTGCATAAGTGTTACAGATTATTGAACCTACTACATGTTTTGTACTCCCTCAGTGGTCAGGGGAACTATATATGAATGTTTCCCGACATATCACACTGGTGGAAGAGAAATATGGTAATGTTCTAAGTACATAATCATTCCCCTAGCAACTTTTCTTTTTAATATATTGGTTAGAATTATCGTAGAAAATATTAAATACCTCAGAATACATACATAATATTAATCCAATAGAAGCCACCAATCCTCCAATGGAAGAATCCTTTAGGTTCCCCTGAGATATGAGAGATAGATTCACAAACTCAAAAAATGTATACAACCTAAAGATGTTGACCTGGGACTTTTTCTCACAATTATGAATATCCTAAAAAAAATTCTACAGTTACTTCATCACTGCTAAAATATGGAACAATGAAATATAATTTAGTAAAGTCAATAGAATAGTCAACAATGCACATACTCCCTTAGGTCAACTAAATAATACCGCCTTCCCTCTCCTGCATGATCATATGTTGGTAAAAGTTCCCCAAGAACCTCTCCTGAATGTCCTCTTTTTCCATATTTACCAGATGTCCATACCATATGAGGACATACCACCAATTATTCACTTGACCACATAACATATAACTAACCAGTTTAACTCTCTTCTTAGAAAGAGTGTCCAAGTGGTCTTGAATATTCTAGATAAACTCAATCCAGAACACAACTAATTTATATCCACCAACTCTGGAGATTGTTGGAGGGTAATGAACTGGAACTCCCATGTCATATTAGACATATTACTTGCAACCCTCCATGGGTATCCTTCCAAAAACTACATGAAGTGCAAAATTGTTTCATATAAAGAATCTCCTGACTCTTCGCATGTAATAATTAGAGCCTCATGTTCCACTACTGGATTATCCTTTCCATCCATAACCTCATGTATCCCTATCAACAAGAATCATCATGGAGGAATATTTATACAATTATAAACACACATATTATGATAGATAATGCAACATCAACACATATATTTAATAGGGATTTACATTAATAAAAAATATGACATCCCCCAAATCCTACCACACAGACAAATTTGAGGCACTGACACTATCCTCAACCATCCCACATTTAAGTCATGGATTAAAAAGGTGAATTTTTTTCTAATTACAAATTATCATTACAAACAAATTTATTCATTTAATTTATTATATTTACCATCATTTAAAATTATATATTTCTTATTAGGAACCTTTTACTTTAAATTTCACAAGTATGGACAACCTGTTTCATTAAAACATCATACCCAGAAATTGATTTTATGTGCACAACTAATGTGATACATGTCACATAAAAATAATAAGTTACTAGAATGATTCGTGTATATATAAATCTTGTTCCATTCAATTCCATGAAGAAAATCTTATAAAAACTATAACATCACACAATAAGTGAATCACCCAATGTGAGATAATGTCCATCTATAACATCAACATCAATAAAAACAATCCCACCATATGTAATTTGTTTTTGACCATACATCAGTTAGTTACTCCCATGAAAGATCTCATGACCAAGGAACGAATCATCATAATCTCTTGCCTACCCTTCCCAAATTTTATTCCAAATGAAATGAAAATAAATCCCCCTATGAAACCACTTTGTAACATCTCATCCTGGGTGCCACATACTGGTTCCTAGATTTAGTTGGTTACGTGAGCTTAGGAATTGTTCCCCATATGCTATAGGTTTCCAACTGTAAGCGATGGTCTAATATAAAACATGGGGTGACTATGCCCTCTTTATCAAATTAAACACCATAGTAGAAATAGATAAACAATAGCCAAAAGATAATATATTATCACCAGAATAATGTCATAAACAAAACATATTAGTATCATATGATAAACTAATAAAAAAATATATTCCAAAAAAAATAGTAAAAATTTCATTTCATATATGCATCATCTATCAAGTAAAAAACCCTTAATAAAGACACAGTCACAACCCCCATGTAGGTCCTGACACCATGTATGGTTCCCTAATCCAATATCCATCCAGACTCAATCATATAACATAGGGATATTTCCCTTATCCTACAACGCAAACATGAAGTCTATTCATGAACTAATCAAGGAACCCAAGTAGGGTGTGAGTTCAACTTAGTATGCCACTACCAACATCATCTAAAAAATATAGTATATAACAATTTTTGTAGTTTGATAATTAAAAAATTAAAATTGATAAGGGAACCATTTACACATTAAATTTTTTTCTTTTATTAACCTCATAAAACAGAAGGCTCATGATGACACCTGATCAAATAATACCTACTTAAACCCAAGTATGATTTTGAACCATATCACATAAGGAATCACTATTTATTATATCATGGGATTTCATTATACATTTAAATCCAATTTCATAAAATTATTACATGGAATTCCATTCCCATTAAAAAATAATGAGTCCTAGATAGTCATGAATACGACGCCTAGGGTATCTGGAGAAACAATCCTTCTCCCTCACTTCATGGGTATTTTGATCATCTTTCCATGTCCCATACATTAACAATCCCATGCATGCCTTTGGGCATAGAATGTATGGTCTAACACCCCATGGGTATTCAGAGCATTAGTCATCATCCCAGAAATTATTTATCAATCCATAAAATATATCACATATATCATATTCATCAAGGATAATCATCATTAACCTTATTATAAACCATTCTTATCATGACACACCATTTGAATTTATCACAACAATTCTTTTTCTTCACATAAATCACATGGAATAATTTGAAAAATTTATTATTAAACCATTTATAAACATTTAATCATATAATACATTAACCCATAATAGTTAATCTATACATACATTAATTACCATTATCAACTAATTTATAATCAAATTAATAAACTAGTTAAATAAACCCACAAACCGTCCAGTCCCATAAAACCATTATTCTATCAATTTAGTAATCCCATTAATCAACTGAATAATTAAATTATAAAAGGGAAATTTCCCAATCTACAAATTATGATTTCAAAAATAAATACAAATTATTATAATCATGACTACGAGAATCTTAAATTATAAAACCTACCATATGATTAATTGCAGATCTTCTCCAAACCAAAAAATTACCCAAATTGATGAAAAATGATCAAGATCATAATGGAATAGAATATATAGAACCAAATCCTTTGATCTTGAATTAATGGATTTAGATCAATGAAAACCTAGATATAAACCATCGAAAATGTAGGAAAGTTATCCATCTTCATCATAAAATAGAGATAAAAGAGAGATGAAATCAATTAAAGAAGAAATTAATTACCAATGGAGAGAAAGTCCTTAAAACATATATTCTATTAACCATGAAATTTATTAATGTATCCTTGTTATCCTCCCAAGATATTCCAAAATCTTATTAACAGG
Organism: Viscum album; assembly: GCA_963277665.1. Lineage (NCBI taxonomy): Eukaryota > Viridiplantae > Streptophyta > Magnoliopsida > Santalales > Viscaceae > Viscum > Viscum album. The sequence continues at coordinate 1,769,021,136 of OY728153.1, read as the reverse complement.
TTTAGGGTTGAGTGTAGGTGAATTGGGGTTAATACCAGGGTGTATGGGAATTCGAAATAAATATTACGAAAATTAAAATAATTTGAGAATTGTTTCATGGGATGATACATATAGTATTAAAAACCATGCACCATAAACATGAACCACTCCTTTGGGGTGTACAACTTATACTATGTGGTCATATGGTTTTACAAACCATGCACCAACCATGAAAATCCCTCTACCTCAGGTTGGATGGTGTGGTTAGGGTGGCTGCATGGTTTGGATAAAGCATGCACCACATTCTGTCTCTCTAAATAGGATGCATATTATCTTTGTAAAAATCACATGGTTTTTAGTATCCATGTTCTAGCCATGCACAAACCCTTTGGCATCCAATATTCACTAATTTCATCACAAAAAACCCCCGAAACAAAACAAACATAATTTTTTACCAAAAAAGAGAAAACAATTACTTGATAATGAGCATGAGACATATCTAGAAGTAGTAGGGATCCCACATACATGGTATTTCGAAGGGGTTTTTATTGATATGAAGGGATATGGTAAGGGGAATAATGGTTTTTTCAATGAAAATAATTTTTTATTTTATGTTTTCAATTGTAGTATGGATCTCAAGTAAGTATCTTATTTAAAAAAGACTATTGAACTATTTGGTCATTCAAGGTACGATTCCTTTTATATTTTTCCAATTTAATAAATTAGACACCATATTCAGATTACTGGGGTTTTGGGCACTATAGTGGTTATTAAATAAAGTTTAGTCACTAGAATTATATTTAGGAAAGAATATATTTGGTAACATTACCATATTATGTAATTGGTGGATAAGAATATTAGAAAATCCTATAGTTTTGGTAAGGAAGATATTATGGTTTTTCCTTGAAAATAAATCCCTATCATGTTACTACATCTGGATTTAGTTCCATCATATATATATATATAATGTGGTAATAAATCTAAAAAGGGTGCATTGGGCTACACGTGATCGTCACCTGCTGCACGAAAATGTGACTCTTAATATACCAATTTTGATACACCTGGGAGATATTATTAGAATAATTTAAATATTCATTAAAACCCATTATTATGTGTTTGAAAATATTTTTATGATTTCAAAACTGTCCAAAATAAATCATGTTTAGGATTATATGATTAGATATGCATAAATATTTCATGTTATGTTATGTATTTCAGAAGTATTGGGATTATAAATTATGTTTTTTAATTTTATGATCTAATATAGTGTATTAAATAATTTATAAATGTATATTAGTGGATGGAATACAAACTATATATATTCACATAATCAAAATATTAAGAATGAACATTTATTTGATGAACATAAGCGAATATTTCGAAGGAGACTTGTCTCTCAAACATTCTCATCAGACGAGGGAATTGTATCGTCTAATATTAAAATAGATAAATAATCCTCTCATTATTATAGAGATTAAGGGAATCCAAGGAAGAAGAGTATGATAGAGAAAAAATGTATTGTTAGATGAATCGAATGAATGATTTTTCCACATGTGATAATTTTTCAAGGAAACACCCTTGCACTTTCATAAATATAATTGGGGTTTTATACAAGTGTAGAGAGAAATGTAATAATACTAATGATTACAAGGTCAAGAAAAAGGTTTTCAATGTATTATGATTCAATTATAAGTCTATAAAGCACTAGGAAGAGGAATCCCTTGAGCGTCAAAGAAATATACATGAAAATTTGCAGATGGATCCTGGTAGAACATAAATATTACGATAGAATAATAGGATCGATTAATGTTCTTGAGTTTTTATTCAATAATTATTTAATTTAAGTATTTTATGAATGATTTCTTGGTTATAAGAATTTTGAAATCTATAAGTATTTTATTGTATAATATTTTCATTAAATATTTAGAAGTATAAGTTGAATGGTACCGATGACCCAAAAAATGATTTAGTGGAAAGTTTAACTTCTTGGAAAACACATCATTGAAAGAGAGATAAAACATAATATTTTTTTAATGTTGAGATAATTATTTTGGGATAATTATATGAATGATATGGATTATATAAATTTTACTATAATTAGTATCATGTAACTGATTATTTATTTTTTCAAAATGTGGTTTATGCTATCATTGATGGACTTAAGAAAAGTTTTGTATTGAAGTAATATATCCAATAATCTTTTGTTTTAATTAATTAATTAGTAAATATGAATGTTTTAAATAAGGATTTAAGGTAATTAAGGTTATTACAATATTTTATGAGAATACACAATGAAGGTATTCTAAAGTTTGGTATGTGATGATTAACTGCTACTTCATGATGTTTGGGGGGTTAATGCTAATTTCATTTTGAAAATTTTGTGACATTTATTCTCATGATTTGGATCATAATCTTTTGAAAGGGTCAAAATGTTAAAAATTGATGAAATAGATTAAGTATAAATTTAGAGGAGTTTTTAAATATTTTTTATTACATCACTATATGTGATAAATTCATATCTGATATACTATGATAACCATTATTTATAGAAATAACTACAGATATATGGAATTAATAATCACTCTATTATGGATCTTAAGATCTATCAATTTTGAGATATCGTGCTTCAGTAATAAAAAATTAATTTTTTTATATTCATATCATGGAGTAAAGGATGAATTAGAAATTGATTAATAAACAAAAAAAGGATAAAAGTTTTATTATTATATTTAATGAATTATGTAAGTATATTTACATATATTCATTTATTGTAAAATAATTTCTCTAAATTTGGAAAAATGTTCTTGAAAAAATATTATCCTATTACATTCTTATACAATAAAACTTATAGTCTCTTAAATCATCATATATTTACAGTTTTGAGTTCCAAAATATTCCATTCTTAATTCATTTTCTTATTATCAATGACATATATCACACTCTATAATTATTTACTCTTTTATTTTATGTCCATATCTTTACCTTTAACTAATGGTCTACTACATAGAAACCTAGTAATGTGTTAATACTTATAACCTTCTTACTTCATTTTATACATTATCAATAAGATTTTTTATCAATCCTTATCAAAATTTGAAATTTAAATAATTGTATTTAAAAATGGTAAACCCCTAATTACCGAGATCAAGATTATATTGTGAGGATAAAATTTATTTAATGGTGTATAATTTTACACTCAAATATTTTAAAAGGGGGTCATCATGTCCAATGGAATATATTATACACAACACTAATATTAGAAAATAACATAACACCAAAATTATTTATAATATATTTATTTTCAAATCGTTTAGTCTCATCGATATCTTGCAATTCACAAAACATTGGGTATGAAACAAACATGATACTCTATTAAAAATTAAATATTTAAATCAGACCACTATCACCCAGATGTTATTATGGTGATTTTAGTAATAAAAAAATTTAAAAAAATTTATTTATTACACATTTATAAAATAATTTTTTGTGGATATATATTTATTAGAATTAAAATAACAATTATTTGAAAGTGAAAAAAATGTTTTCTTAAAAAACTATAGTTTTCTGAAAGGCAGGTTAGTCATTTATTGGGAAAAAATTTTAAAATTGATTTTTACCAATCTTATATAATTTATTTTAAAAAATAATGTAATTTTTTAATGTCATCATATAAAATTTAACATCGGTTGTTTTTTGAATTTTTTTCGAAAAGTGTCATTTTTCGATGACTAGTGATAAATAATGAAATTTAATAATTTTTTTCAATTTAAATTATCTATTAATTTATATAATGTTTAAAATTTATTTTGAAGTAAAATTAATTTTTTTAATATATCTATTAATTCAATATACTTCATTTAATTAATTTTTATATTCAAATTGGATATAATAACTTTCTAAACTATGGAACATTTAATCTTTGAAAACCGGTTTTATTGCAACATATTCTAGATTAATTTTAAATTTTAATATTTCACTTATGTGAACTGAATTTTGAAAAATGTATTATATATTTTGAATCAGAATAATCTATACTACCAATGTATCTCATCTGAATTTTTGCAAAAAATGAACAGTCAATGTAGAAAAAATTAATTACTATTATTAGGGTCAAAATGAGATAAAAGGGGGTTAGAGTAAAACTATTAAGGATAAAATGACTTAAAAATTATATAAAATCAATTTTATGTCCTTATATAGAGCTTAAAATGTATACGGTACATTCTTACTCTATTTTGGACCCTTCTATTATTTAAAAAAATGTGGGTATAAATTTTTCATTTCAAATATTTCCAGTGTAGCACTCACCAAACCCATAAAAGTCCACCCCACTCCAATATTATTAACATCTTAAAACACTTTTGGGTTAGCTAATACATCCTTAAATATCATCCAAAAATCCATAATCTCATCCTAGAGGATTTATTTTTGGTAAAAATCCATCATAGTAAGGCTTTTGGTGAAAACCAAAGGAGCTTACTAGAAGAAGATGTAACAATCATCAACAAGAAATATTATTTTATTTTTTATCCGTCACATAAAATTATTATATAATCATGATGATATAATAAAAATAGTATTTTTCACTTAATAATAAGTTTCTATGTTACGTTAATGTCCTTTAACCATACCCACTTCCATGAAATGGGTTACAAAATCATCATTTGTGTGTATGATAGTCTACCACCTCACAGACTGATGTAAATCCTTTTTTCCATTACCATCTCAAATGGATGGATATGAGGAAGGATATAATGTATATATATGATATCTATAAAAATAATATAAATCTTCATTTATTATTTCATTTATAATTTTTTACTTTCCTTTCTTTATGGGATACAATAATGTCACTCGTGTGTATGATGGACTGCCTTTTTGCAGGGTGATGTCATTAATCATTCACTAACTCTTTTAATGTAATGGAACAAGGATAATTTTAATTAATATATATTCTGTAATGAAAATAATTATGATATTAATTACATATTTAATGGTATAAAATATTATTATATATCATTCCCTTTCATACATTGAAAAATGATAACATTGTTCGTGTACTTGTGGATTATCACCTTCAGAAAGTAATGTAACTATCTTTTCATCACCACCCCACATAAGTGATATATAAAGATATATTTTAAAAAACAACACTATATACATGTGATTATAAATAGTATTTATTGATAAAATGTTGTATTCATTCTTTTTAAAAAATATTATTGAAAAATTGAATAATTAATCATGCATAAGTACAACCAACCATCTTCTTGATTATAACATAGTTATTTATACATAACAATAACTCATGATAGGTATTAAAAGTATAACTGATTTATAGATATGATAATTATTTTATGATTATTATTATTTATAGGTTTAAATAATGAACAATTTGTCCATAGTCATCATACCAATGTCGTGTTTGAAACATAAAAAAATAATGTCAAAAGATATATTGTAAAAATAACTGATTATGTAACCCTATAAAACATGGTAATAATTAAAATAAAAGTAATTATCAAATTTAAAAAGGGTAATAAAAATGTATATAATTAACATTAATTTATTATACAATAAGATAATTAATTCACGTTATGAGCCAACCTCAAGGTCAGAGTTTCTTGGCCCACTTTTACTTCAGTGAGACATACTCTATATTCAATACATATTTATTTCGTGTTGTGAATATACTACACTTTTTTTATTTTATATAATGAATGAATTTATCATAATAGTATTTAATGTTTCATTTAATTTTATTTAATTCATGTGGCCAATGATTCTAAAGTCAATAAAGTGGTAATTGTTTTTTCAAAATCACGTCATTATTAAGGATTTTTTTTGTTTAAGCCTCTATTGGGGGAATTATTTGATATTTCCATCTTATAAAAGTAATGTTTCTTCAACACTCATTATTCATGAACTTTTTCATGTAATAGTACCTTTTTTAAAATCATAATGCTGAAAATTATTTCAAAATGGATTTTTACCTTTCCAAAATGATTTATTAATCAAATTTTTACCCTTTTTAATTTTCTAAAAATATATTAGAAGGAATCATCACATAGTTTCAAACAAATTCCCATTTGTATAATACCAATATTTTTAGGGGATGCATTTATTTTATTGTTTAATATATGAACTAACCTGTCTGCAATCATGACCACCCAATGTTTTAAATCTTATTTTACATGTCTTCAAATTTTATTTTCAATGAAAAGTATTTTTAATGTGTTTTGTGAATTTTTTATAAGGAATTGACCAATGTGAAAATATTATTTTCCTAAAAATTGTTTTCATTGAATTTCTTATTGTATTTATATTCATCAATAACATGAAACCTATATTTTAATTATGATTTAATGGGGATATTTTGTATTGAAATCAACTTTATTCTATATTTAGATGGTTTATGATCAGTTTGAATGATGATGTAAAATTTGATTACCATACACCATAAACATATAAGTAGTTTGTTATTGTTTTACTTTTATTTGTGTAAGTATTTACATTCTAAATGATAGTTTTTTAATATGAATGGTTATAGTGATTGTGATTCTCTTCTTTAAAATGAGGAATATACTGGACTCATTATGTGAATAGTGGAGCCCGTGATAACCCCTCGATAAATTAACACATCTCATCAGAATTTTTTTTGGGTTTTGGTAGTGGCATTGCCCATTTATATATATGTTTATGAATAGTTCCTTGGTGTTTAAAAATTTCTTGACACAAGGACTTGATTGTATGTTTTATATGTCCAACATTATTCATTCAATCATTAAGAATTTAGTTATTGATAACCCATGTGATTACCTATTTATCTAGAATGTCCTTGGTTAATTTTTTAAGATCGTGTGATTATTTATATGGAAATATTTGATCATTATATAATCAGTTCATATTATGAATATATTATTGATTAAATGGCATGCGTTTGAATAATTTATCATTCCATTATGATTATGAGTTATTTATTTTCATCTTTCACTATACTCTAACCTTTACTGAGCATTTGAGCTTACCTATTTATTTTGGTTTATTTTCCACAGGGCGCCTAGACGTGTTTTGTGACTAATATATATGGATACAATAAATGGAACAATGGTGTTCTAAAAAAATTCTCAATCTCATGTTTTCAATTGTAATAATAATTTCATACATGTATATAGTTTACCAAGAATACTAAATTATTATTTCCATAGGGATGTGATTCCTTGTGTCTTATGTTATTGTAATAAACTATATATTCGATCCTGGTTACTGGGGTTATAGGTTATACCATTATATTATAACTGTGTGAGTTTTATGAGATTAATAGAGAGTAATATGATAATTATAAGATTAAAATGGTACTAGCCAAGGTAGATTGGGGATATGACATTCAAAAAATAATAATTCATGTTGAAAAACAACCTTCCTCTCTTTAATTAGAAACTTAATCCCTTTCTTGGGAAATTGATATCTATGTGGTATTGACCACACCCAATTCAAATATAATAAAAAAATAGATCTGTTGAAATTATTAGAGAATAAAATTGACCAATATAAAAAAATAGTCCATGAATAAAACTTTAATTTTAATGGAAGACAAAGGGAATGAATTATATATTTTTAATGAAAATTGTAATTTCCTTGATGTATAAATTAAGAAATTCAGTTAAGTGTTTTATCATAGTTAGCCCATAGTCATTAAATGATTTCTCATTTTTTTCATCATTATAATATTTCATAGGGTTCTATTTTTTATTAACTATTCCTACTAGATTTAACATACTGATATTATTAGTCATTTTTCATAAATTTCGGTTCTATTGTGGTGTTAAAACAAAAATAGATACCCCATGTGTTATCAAGTCTAGAAGAATTTTCATACTGGGAATTTTCAGGATTAGTGTCCCTAATCAAAATATCTTTATATTCATTACAAATGATGTTAAGATTTTATATTATTATGAACATTAATTTTAAATTTTTAATAATTGAGCATAATTTATTAGATAATTTCACTCAATTATAAGTGGAAGAGATATTTTTGGATATAGTCAAATCCAAAATCTTCTTAAATAAAGGGTATGTTTATTTTATATTCTATTTCATTATTCTTGTCATTATTATATTTAGTTATGATACAGAATATTTAATATTAACTATAAATTGAGTTTGAATATTAATAATTCATTTTATAATGTGAAATTATAAATATAAAGTAATACCCATGTAGTTTTTGTATATATTAAGGTTCATTTCTTTATTGGGTGATTAAACTACTATTTTATTTTCTATAGAAAATAAAATTGAAAAAAAGTTTATAACTTACTAACTCCATCATTATTGTGTACTCAATGATTAAAAGGATACCCATTCTCAGCTCTATTGAACATTAAATTTTCTACGGAAAATATACATTGTGTTTACTTTTTTTCTAAATTAATTTTTTTCGAAAAAAGAGATTGAAGTTATGGAAAATGATTTTTGAGCATTTTTTTGAACCATTAGAATGTCACTGTGCTACTGTATTGAAAGTATATTTAAACCTAAATGAATAATTATTCCCTAATTTTTGAATTATAATTCAATGAAAAGGTTGAGTTTTCAGTTTGGGAGGAGAGGATCTTCTTAAATAAGTTAAAATGTTCTATAATGAAAACCCCATTTAAACCAATTCATAAAATTCAAAAATTGTGGGTTATTTTTAATGATATTTACATCAATTTAATTGGGTGAAATGTTTTCTTCATTTTTAATATTTTGATGCCACATTGAGGTGGTTACTCTATTACCCCATGTATTTAGATTTGATCATTATCTTCTTTACCCACATCAAATAATTTTTTTTGTTAATAAAATTTTTTAATATATTTTATACATCTATCATTAAATTTGAAGTGTTTAATTATAATTAAACCCATATGATATGAATCCAAATATATTATGAAATAAAAATCATAATACATGTTTAGACTCTATTATTTTATTATTTCATTCTTTACTTCTCAAGAAGTTGGATTCGTGATTTATGTTTCCATCAAATTATTAATCATGAACATGCACACATAATATCGTTTTAATTATATATTCTAATTTTTTGTGTTAGATCACATGGGGGTAAAGAGTAGTTTTGACATCTAATCAGATGAAAATTGATTATTTCCAAAATTTTCAATTTAATTTAATTTTATCTAAAAAAAATTATTCTATCACTAGAGCTCAAAAAATATGAAGACCATGGGAATGATCTTTAGAAAGTCTAATGAATAATCCCAAAAAATGGGAACCAATTTTTAAGTACTAAATATTGTATAACATCAATTTTTATCCACTTTTAATGATATATAGATCTCATCTAAGGTAGCTATAATGCACTCTATAGGTCCCAAAACCTTAAGAGAGATGCAATTAATACCCATGTCTAGAAAGTATAATGTTGACTCATTCAGTCAACCCATGGTAATGATCACCAATTTAATTGACCCATAAATACAATGGGTACTAAAAATTTCCTATAAGTGGCTAGTAACAACCACCTATCAAAAAATCCTTCCCAGGATAACTTCGGTTGGTTATCAGTGACATGTTTAGAATAGCCAACTATACCAGGATGAAGTGACCATTCAAACTAAAACACTGGCTCAATCTGTAACACATTAAGATTATCTTCAACCCATATAAAATATATATAATATAATGGTATCAATTGATGGGATATGTTCAGTAGTGATACATAATATAAATCATTATACGAATATGTTATATTAGGATCCTCCTACACCAATCATTAGAAATCAATCCTTCTTGAAAATTAATGCCAAAAGAGATACACAATAGGATTATATGCATTTTTTGTCTTATTGTAGTCCTATGTTGTTAATAAGAGATTATAAGGTTATAATGAATCCTATGTGGTATATTTAAACTCTAGATGGATCTATTTTTTTAGGTAATACAATCTTGTAGTTTTATCTTTTATAGGTTAGGAAGATCTATTGTTATTGTCTATCAACCATTCATGTTCAACAATAAGGATGATGGCCATCAAAGACCAATGAAACTACAAAAAAGTAGAAAATTATATATAAGTAGATGGCCATAAACATTAAATAATATTTAATTAAATGAATATTTCACATTTTGAATCATTTTAGGTTTAGAGTTTTAGATAATTAGGCCATAAATATTACATTATATCTCAAAAATTACAAGGTAGACACTTCTACTCAGTTTCAATTTTTTCATAAAATAAAAACTATTAAAAGAAGAGTCATGTCTAGTTCCATGTTTTAGACAACATGAATTTTCCTAGATCTCATCCTTGACCCTATTAATCTTTAAGTCATGTGAAAAACATTTCAAAACTTTGGATGAGCATAAAAATCTCGACAAGGGTTATAAAACAATGAAATAAAACATCATTTCATCATTTAATACATAACATAATCTCTTTAACATACCTCATGGAATCATAATATTTTTGAATAACACATAGAAAACATAAATCATAAAGGTAACTTGTGGCATCCATATCATACTTACATTGTAGCTATCACAGCTACATAGGGAATTACATTTGGAATACCCATCATAGTATATACCCTAAATGTCTTAGGATAATCATTCATGATTACCTATTTCACGTTACCCAATTGATTTGAGAGATATCTTGGGCTTACCCACCATAGTTTTATCACAGATCCCCCCGTATACATAAAAATTCCCAAGAACCATAACAAATTCATAACACATAAAACAAACATAAAAGAAAGAGAACATCTTTCATTTCAATCACAATATATCATTTAAATATATTTACATAACAAATAAATTATAAAAAGTATTATCAATAAAAAAATACGTAAAAGAGTATATGGTATTTATTTTCCTTTTAAAAACATTATGCTTATTAAAGAATCCATGATCAAATAATAATCGTGGCAGCAGAAAAGGTAGTTTCCACTGCTTATGTTAAAAGAATTTTTATTTTTTTTTGAAATACACCTCATATAAAAAGATTACTTTTGAATTAAATGAAAATTCAAACGTGTTTATACACCCTATAAAATAATGTCATGTATAAAACGAAATATACCTTAATGGAAGGAGATTGAGGCGATGTCCCTTACAAAGATCATTTTGTAAATAAAACAAATAAATTATGTGTCTTCAATATAATTACACATACATAATGTATAAATACATGATAGGACATAGAAAGGTATTTTTTATATTATCATAGCACAACATAATTTAAAATTAGATGATTAACCCAAAGAATGGAAATTTTCTTAAGTTCCCTTACCTTGTGTCCAACTTGACTTGTTTGTTCTTTAGTCTCCAGAATAATTAACTAAAGTTAATTTATACTTCATTAAGAACATTTTTCATGTGTCATTTATATCAATTATTACCATGTTATAAAAATTAAGTAATAATTTATGTTTATAATGGTCATTTTGTCGATATTTGGTACTTTTGTCAAAATTGAACTTCGTATATTTACAAGTTGTCTATGTTGTCAATATTTAATTATATCCAGAATTATTTTCATGATTTAGATATCATATATATTATATATATCCATTATATACATGTATTTATAATATTAGATATCTTTTAGAGGAATGAAATGAAATGCACCGTTCCTAGAGACGGTAAGCCTTACGTACGCATGAACGCTACTTTCATTTCAATTTATTATTTTAAGGGAATTAAAACAATATGATACATAGGTATATTATAATTCCAGTATAATATCATATATAATATTGTTATTATTATCATTTATACATCCCACATATGGCTTTAACGAGTCATATCACTTTGAGGGGGAGGTAGTCCGCACTTCCTCAAATGAAATTATCACATTTACCCATAATGGATACAATAAAGTTATGATATAAATGAAAAATAAAGAAGCATAAAGAAAACATAAAAATAATATATATCATATATATATATATACATTTCCATCTTAATGGCCACCATGAGGGGCGGTAGGAGATAATTGAACAATCATTATTTCGTGAGACGTTAGTTAGCAATCCACAAAAACAGTATGTTCCTTACCCATTAGATAGACATGTGTATAAGTATCATTCTAATACTTATGATAAAAAAATTCTAGTTTATTGAGAATATTGGTGTTGTTATAAAAGAAATTAAGAAGAAAAATTTAGGGGTTGGAGAAGTAAAATAAAAGAAAACAATTGAAAACGGTTACCTTTAATTCGGGTAACCCCCTTTGGTTTGAACCAACTGGACTTCTTGAAGTGCCTTCTGCCTAAGTTAAGGCTTCTAGTTAAAATGGAGGTATCTTGAGAGCTAATTTGGGAAGTGGTTGGACGATCCATGTGGTTTTAGAGGTGGGAGGAATGGGTTATAGGTGAGGGATTTTTATAAGGGGGTGGAGGGGCTCTTTATGAATGTGTGAAAATATTAATTTATTATATAATGATTTTCGGTTTCTAAAGGTCAAAAACTTATTAAGGTTGAATATAAGACGACTAATGCTAAAAATGAAATTATCCAATAATAATTGAAAAGGTTTTGGATATTATTTTAATCTTTATAACATTATTTATTTAAATCATTTATTATTGAGGTAAACACTGCATTATTATTGTGTAACAAATAAATTTATTTATTTGATGTCTAAAAATAATAAAACAAATACCATGATGTAGGAAGTATTTTTATCTTATAAAATAATATTTATAGTCAATGAGATAACTAATATAACCCCATGAAAAAAATAATTTACTAAAAGATATTTGTTTGTGTTATTTTTGACTTTACTTTTAGTTATTTAATATAAAGTGTCATTATCACTCTTAAGTAGATCCATGGGGTTCCAAAATTGACCTAAGTATTCCCATGATCAGCAATTAATCATACAATAAAGTTAAGAAATGTTTTATGTTAATTTTGTATTATAATGATATTTCTTTTACATTGAATTACCCTATTTACCTTTAACCGCGGTAAATAAAAGTCAAAAGTTACTAATCACCCAAAATTATTTTTATCTTATGAAACCACATTTTACATAATAATAAAAACCATTTAGGTAATATTTTTGAAATTGAATTCATAGAAGTAGTAAAATTTAATTTAAATGAAAATCTTAGTTTTTAACGACTACTTAGTGGTTTCACTATTTATCAAAAATTGATGTTTTTCAGAAAACTACCAAATATCATGCCTAAGATATATTGGATATTACAAATTTAAAAATTATGTATATTTTAAAAAATTTAAAACATAGAAGTTGGATTAATTATTTTAAAATTAATTCCCATTAACAAAAAAAAGCGTGTTTTTAATAAATATTAACTACCAAAATATTGACACTTGTTTATGTCCAATTTCAAAGTGAAATTAATGTCAATGACCAAAATTGGATTAAATGGTAAAAATATAATCTAATAACACTTTAAAAATAATTAAAAATATAATCTATCCTTATAAATAAATTATATTAAAAGGTAGTTTTGTATTAAAATACATTATTTTCTACTATTCATAAAAAATTGAATTTTATAAGGAAAAACAAAAATTTTACCCGAAGTGAATTTTGATGCCCCGATTCTAAAAAATAATTTCATTTTGTCATAAATAACATATAAAAGTGACCAAAACAAGAATTAAGGGGGTTCTCCATCAAAAGGCGGTAAAATGGCCTTTTAAAGAATATTGGAATATTTATGCTTAAAATTACATTAATTCACATTTTCAGCCTATAAAATTTATTGGATAAATGTAAAAACATTTAAAAAAAAGTATAATTATATTGTAGTTTGTTCTATTAATTCCTTATAATACAGTGGTTATTCGTTAACTACATTTAAAAAAATATTATTATATTATTAGTTTGCAATGTAATATTTCCAAGAAACCCGTTGTTGCATATCAGGTAAGCCATCGAACATAGCAGCCCCTTTAAAGTAAAATTAATATTTAATTCAAAAATATTAATAATTATTAAAATGTATTATTCTTTATATAGTTGGGATGTTACATCCTTCCCCCCCTTAGTAAATTTTATCCAAGAAATTTCATTCACTTATCATATAAGTGGCGGTATTTATCCCTCATTGAATTTTAAGATTACCACGTTGCCTATTCAACCATATGATTTATCCACAAAACCATTACCTGGTGAATCACCTTATTCTGCAATACCTTCTCTCAACAATGAAGAATCTGGACTGGTTGTTCCTCATAAGAGAGATTATATTCCAACTGAACTACCTTTGGACTTAAAACAGGAGATGGATCTAGCATTTACTTTCTCCCCATTGAAAAATGAAAAATAATAGTGTTCCTGGGATAAACATGGAGTTAGTTCCACTCTATAAGAAATTGATCCATATTTTTCCAAGATTTCATATGGTCCAATGAACCACTGACTCAACTTTCCCTTCTTAACAAAATGCATCACACTATTCCATGGAGAAATGTTGAGAATGACATGATCACCTACCTCAAAAGAAAGATCCATCCTCTAATTATCTGCATAACGTTTCCGCCTACTCTGATCTATTTTCATGTGCTTCTAAATCAAATAAACCTTTTCCACCATCTCTTCTACCAATTCAGGTCCCATCAACTTCCTTTCACCCACTTCATCCCAAAAAGCTGGTGTTCGACAATGCTTCCCATATAATGCCTCAAATGGAACCATCTGTATACTAGAAAGAAAACTGTTATTATATGAAACTTCATCCAAATAAATATGTTAGTACCAACTTCCCTAGTAATCTAGTGAACAAGAATGTAGCATATCCTCCAAGTTCTATGTTGTTCGTTCTGACTATCCATGTGATTATGGATAAAAAGCATTACTAAAATTTAATTCATTATCCAATTACTTCTGAAGGCTTTTCCAAATGTTAAATGTAAACATGTGGTCAGGATCAGATTCAATGGCGAGGGGAACTCCATGCAACCTAAATATCTATTTCACATACAACCGAGAATGTTTATCTAGAGAAAAAGTATCTCAAATAGGAATGAAAAGAGAATATTTAGTGAACTGATCAATAATAACCAAGATTCTATTATTACATCGAGGTGTCTTTGGTGAAATAGAATTCCAGACACGCAGCGAGGAGGATGAGCGGGAAGACGGGAAAGAACGCGCTTCACGCGCCGCTAGCGTTTCAATATTTCTCGGCCGTTACCTCTGAGATTCCGGTTTCCGCCGCATCGGGGTCGTCGGGGCTTCGGCCTGCTAATGCGTTGACGCCGCCGGCATTCTGCATTGAGGGCTCGCTGGATGCCTCAACTTCACGGCCAGATCCGGGACTACCGCCTTCATTCAAAGATGTTCTTTGCCGCCCCCGTCCTGCCTCCGAGCCTAGGGGATCCTCTTCCCCCGCAATTAAAGCTTCGTCTTTCCGGGAAGGTGGTTCTCTGGTTTTCTCGGTCTCGGTGGCGACTTTTCGGGAAGCTTCGGATTTCCTCAAATGGACGTTGGTTGCAAGATTCGGAAGAGACATGCCTCCTTTGAATCTGTTCAAACCCTTTGTGAATTCATGGAACTTATCTTTTCCGGCCAAGATCTCGGTCCTGAACCTGAGTAGTTACTGCATTGTTTTGGAATCTATCGAGGACTTCATCAAGGCTTGGAGTTCTTGCCCCCGGGCTTTCGGGCATTGGCGTTTCCATCTGTGCCGGTGGTCTATGGCTTCTCAGTATGGAAGGGATTCTTCAAGGGAAGCGGTCTGGATCTCGCTACCCGGTCTACCCCTACCGTTTCGAAATCCGCATCTTCTGCGCGGAATCGGAGACTCTATTGGTGTCTTTCTTTGCGCTGATGGGAGGACCACCCGCCTCGAGGATGCGTCGATGGCATGAATCTGCGTTGACCTGGATCTAGATTCCCCTCTGCCAGAAAGGATCGCCCTCAGAGTGGAAGGAATGGCAGACTGGTCGCAGACTCTAGTTTATCCTTCAGTTCCGTTCTTCTGCTCTGGATGTCAGCTTTAGGGGCATTCGTCTTCCGCCTGCCGTAGACGACATTCGAAGGGCACGGTTACCGGTCATTCGGAGGCCCGGTGCTCTACTGGTGTTTTGAAGTCTTTTTCTCCCGTGGTTTATGACCAGACCATGCCTGTCGTGGGTGATGCGGAGACTTCTTTCGCGTCTTCGGTTGTTCAGGAAGAGGGGGATGGGGCCGACATGGTTACGGTCTCCTCTGGTGTGGGCGACTCTCCGTGCATGGAACTGCTTCCTTCACGTCAACATGGTGCGGGTTTTAGCCTTCCTCAGCCTTGAGAACTGGTTGGGACTCTCCTCCGGATGCCTTCGGGATTTTGTGCCTCTTTTCTTGTTCGAAGAAATACGCCATGTTCCTTCTTCGGGAGCTTGTGGAGGGTGTTTGCAGGGTGTGATCCGTTGGCCAGAACACCTGTTTTTCTGCTGGAGGGGCTGCACATTGCCCCATCTGGGCAACATTTTTCCTCTGTCCTGAGCATTGGGACGCGATGCGAGGAGACTCCAGAGGCTGGTTTCCATGGGATGGGGTCACAGTCTCAAGAACGCCCGAGAGAGTTTCTCAATGGTTGCGACGTGAGGAGTCCGGTTTGTTCGGATGGGAAGATGGGGTCTCTCCCTCCAGACTCGTCTACCCTGGTTAGCTCCTTGCTGCCTACTTCAAACTGTTTCAATGTCCTTTTACAGGTCCCAGAGAATTTCTCTCCGGGGGAAGTCATGTCGTCCTCCCCGGTCAGTGGTGTGTGTACCCGAGCTCGTGCCAATCTTTATCAGACTCCTCCCTCAAGCAATTCTAAAGGCCAGATGTCGTCTGGGGCCAAGTCCAGGCGACCTTGGAATCAATGATATCCCTCATTCTTTGGAACGCCCGGGGCCTGGGGGCACCGGCTAAGTCGGATTTTCTGGTTTCTGAAGTTCGACGTACAAAGGCGTCCGGTGTTGTGATTCTTGAACATAAACATCATTGTTCCAAAATTTCCAGCTTTGCCGCAAGGCTTGGCATGCGGGGTTATATTCACGGCGATCTAGTTAATCAGCATATTTGGGTCTTCTGGAGAGGTAATGTTTCAGTGGACTTGTTGGAAGTTTCTAACCAGCATCTTTCTGTGGAAATCACTGAGGGGCAACAGGGGTGCCTTTTCTCCTTTGTCTATGCTAAGTGTGAGGCCAGGGAGAGGGAAGCGTTGTGGCAGAGTTTGGACAAATTTGATCAAGGGAATTCAACATGGTTTGTGGGGGGGATTTCAATGTCATTATGGATCCGTTGGAGAAGAAAGGAGGAGGTAGGGTCCCCATTAGTGACCAGCAAGCCTTTGCGTCCTGTGCCTCCCGCAACGGTTTACATGATTTGGGTTTTGTGGGAAGTAAATTTACGTGGTGCAACAACCAAAGGGGGCATCGCCGCACTTGGTGCAGATTGGATCGGTGTTTTGCTAATCTTCAAGCAATCTCCTCTTTTCCGAATGCAAGGGTGGAACACCTTGTGCGAGCTTTATCAGACCATGCTCCCCTTCTCATCAAGCTGGAGCAAGGTTCGGTGAACAACCGGCGGTTTTTCTATTCCAATCAATGGAAATCAGATAGCAGTTTCTGCTCAGTGGTGCTTTCGTCTTGGGCGAAGCCCATGCAGGATAGGCGTTGGATGGGTTTGCACAGTAAATTACGAAGGCTCAAGGAAGACTTGCAGCATTGGTTCATCACCAGACTCAATTTTTCGACCAATTTAGATGAGATTAAAGGCGAAATTGAGCAGCTTGAGAGAAGGCTGTAGGATTCATGGGATGAGGATAACTTTGGCATTCTTGTTGAAAAGAAAAACCTCCTTGTTGTCATACTCTTGGAGCAAGAAAGAGCTGTCCGAGAGAAATCCCGAGCTACTTGGCTTAGAGATGGGGATAGAAACACGGCCTTTTTTCAATCTTGCATCAAAGAAAGGAGGCGTACAACTGTTCCCAATATCCGAATGGGTGATGGGTCTTTTACCCAAGGTATTGAGGTCGTGGGAGGTATGGCCTTTGATTATTTCAAAATGTTGCTGGCTGATCCTAACCCATCTATGCAGGAAGGCTATCCGTCTGAACAAACCGACTTGTTTAGCTTCTTATCCAGGGTGGTGTCCAGTGAGGTGAATCTGGCTTTGGAAAAAACGCTTGATGTTGATGAGATTTGGGAGGCAGTTAAGTCCCTTAATGCTGAAAGTGCCCCGGGGCCGGATGGCTTTCCAGGATCCTTCTACATCAGTTTTTGGGAGTTGGTTAAAGGGGAGGTCATTGAGGCCATCCAGGACTTTTTTAGAGGGGGATACCTACCTAGGGTGGCTTGCGCGTCGAAACTTATTCTCATTCCAAAAGTGAAAGACCCTTCTTTGCTCAATCAATATAGACCAATTAGTATGTGTAACTTCCCGTTCAAGATCCTGGCAAGCATTCTCAACAGAAGGCTAGTGGTTCATCTTCCCCAATAGGTCTCTGAAAATCAACAAGGTTTTATCAAAGGGAGATCTACTCAATCGGCCATTGCCATGGTACATGAATTGGTGGGGGATATCAACATCAAGTCGCACGGATCCAATGTGGTGATTAAAGTGGATATGCACAAAGCCTACGATAAAATGGAATGGAGCATTATCATTAAAGTGTTGGGGATTATGGGCTTTTCCAGGGGGGCTGTGGACTTACTGTTTAGAATTTTCAGCTCTCCCTAGTTGGCTATTTCTTTCATGGGAAAGCATTGTGGGTTTTTCAAGCCCAACCGTGGACTGCAGCAGGGAGATCCCCTCTCTCCCTGCCTCTTCAGTTTGGTGCAGGACGTCCTTAGCAGATATATCGAGGGGAAAGCTCTTAGTGGAAGCCTCCGTCCTTACCGTGGTAGATCCAATACTAACGGTATTTCACATATATTTTTTGATGATGACATGCTATTTTTCTTGAATGGTAACAGGCATACCATTAGAGAATTTAACAGGGTAATGGAAACTTACTGCAAGTGGAGTGGCCAGACCATCAATAGAGAGAAATGTAGCGTGTTTTTCTCGAAATGGTGGTCAGACAATAGGGGAAAAAGATCACAGATGCGCTGGGTATGCAGAAAAAGTCCTTTCCTATGGAATATTTAGGAGCTCCGATTGTGCCAGGAAGGGTTCGGATTCACCACTTTGATGGGCTAGTTGGGAAAATTACAACCCGTATTACAAATTGGAAGAATCGATTCTTGTCTTTTGGGGGGCGCATCACGTTGGTTAATTGTGTCTTGTCCTCGATCCCCATGCACGTGCTTTCAGTGCTTAACGTTCCAAAGGAAGTGCTGAACAATATTGAAAAGGTGCTGAAAAGCTTCATATGGGACTCACACAATGAAGGCAGACTTCACTGGACTTCATGGGACCGGATGGCTAGGGAGATTTCTGATGGTGGTATTAATATTCGAAGTATCAAAGGGGAAATGTTGGGCATGCAAGCTAAACATACGTGGGATTTTCTGGAAAACAAATCGATGTGGGCAAGTTTTATCAATAATCGCTATGGAAAATAGATGGACAGTGGCAGAGGGACTTCCTCGCGACTCTGGCTCATGATTTCAAAACATTTACCAGTGCTCCGCATGAATTCCAGGTGGCTGGTGGGTTGTGGGAAAATTAATTTCTGGAAGGAGAACTGGGTTGGCTCACCGCTAGGGTTCCCAGGCTGTCCAGCCCCGACGATCTCATTTTCTTAGGCAAGCAATTTCAGGTCATTTATTCAGGCCATCCTCACACTCGACCAGCTGAAGGTGTTTGACGACATCACTTTGAACGAGGAACCGGACAAGCTCATCTTTACGGGGTCGGCTTCGGGTGCCTTCTCTTCTAAGGGGTACCGCTCGGTGTTTTCCGCCCATGGAATCCCCGACTGATGGAGTGGAACGGTTTGGTGCGGCGATCTTCCGGTGAAATACAACTTTCTTTTTTGGCATCTTCGGAACAATGCTCTCCCAACCGACGAACAGGTGAGGAACAAAGGGATCTCTTTGACATCTAAATGTCTTTGCTGCATTGCTTCCAAGGAGGAGTCGGTTGATCATCTTTTGTTTTCCAGTGACTGGGCGACTACAGTCTGGAGCTACCTGGGCGAGGCTTTCGGGTGGGGAAGTCGGGCAGCCACACTTGCCACGTTTATACATCTTTGGTTCTTGGGTTCTGAAGATAACGCTTCAGAGAAAAAGGCACGGGCAGTGCTGCTTGTTGCGGGCTGTTGGAGCATCTGGAATACCCTAAATAAAAGACGTCACGGGGACACGTCCTGCTCCCGCCTGGCCATGATGGATAGAACCAGGTGCATCGTGGTCGAATTGATTCCTTTAGTCAAAGGATGGGTGAATATTCCTACACTGCGAGTTTTCATGGCAGGTACCTCTGTTGTTCTCACCTTACAGGATGCTAATAGGCCAGGCAGATGGGTGAAATGGAATCCTCCAAGCAGTGGGTTGAAACTGAATGTGGACGGGTCATGTGTGTCTGGTTTTATGAGGGGTGGGGGAGTGGTTCGTGATCCCCAAGGGGCAGTGATTCTGGCCTTCAGTGATGGATTTGGAGCGGGAGACTCCCTCGGGGCGGAAGCTTTCGCGATGCTGAAAGGTATTGATCTTTGTCACTCGCACAACATTAAGTTAGAATCGATCGAGACCGATTCTGCTATCCTCCATGGTTCGCTGCAGGGGAAGTTTCAAATCCCTTAGACCATTGTCTACATTATTCGTAAGTGCAAACGTCTATTTGATCCACAGGTGATTATTAGTCATACATGGCGCGAGGGGAACATGGTGGCTGACTTCCTCGCCTCAGGAATTACTAATGGTGATCGTAATTTTTTGTTTTCCAGGCTGGGGTCTCTTCCACATGCATGTGGTAACTTTGTTAGGGCAGATTCTTTGGGTCTCCAATACTTTAGACCTCCTTAGGTTTGTTCTGTGTAGGGATTTTCCCACCTTGAAATAATAAAAAGTTAATGTTGGATGGAGGTGTCTTTGGTAATCCCACAATGATATCCATGGATATATTTTCCCATTTTCACTCTAGAACTGATAAATACTGACACATCACTTTCTGTAACTTCCAATCTTATTTGACCTACTGATAAGTAAAACACTTCATAGTGAAATCAGAAATATCTCTTTTCATCCCATCCCATGAGTAATACTATGAAATATCTCTGTACATCTTAGTACCTCCAGGATGAACTGAAAACAGAGAACTATGAGCTTCACATAATAACTCTTTTTTACCTGTTAATCATAAGGCACACATAATCTCTTTCAAAATCTCAAAACACAGTAATTATCAATCTTAAATTCAGTCAACATACCCTTCTGAACCAACTCTACCTTTTTCGGCAACTCACTGTCTCCCTTCTACTCTAGCTTAATTCTATCTAATAGCGATGATTTCACTAACAGATGAAAAAAACATAAGAATTTCCTACCCCAACAACTTCTATTCCAATTTTCATCAAATCAAAAACCAAAGGATCTCGTTCCCAATATAGCATGGTTAATGAAGCATTACTTTTTCAACTCAATGCATCAGCTACATTATTTGATTTTCTCGGATGGTAATGGACCGTGAAATCATAATCCTTGATTAATTCCTACCATATACTCTGCCTCATATTCAATTCATTCTGAGTGAATATATACTTCAAAACTTTTTTTAAGTATATATTTCACATTTTACTCTATAAAAATGATACCTAAAATTTTTTTAATCAAAAACAACAAGAACTAATTTTAAATCATGTGTAGAGTAATTTAACTGTTGAGGTTTCAACTGACATGAAGCATAATAAATTACCTGATCATTCTGCATAAAGAAAAAACCATTTCCTTTTCAATGAATCCTCACTATAGATAACAAACTCACCATTTCTAGAATGTAGTTCCAAAACAATAGAATTCACCAATCTTCCATTAAATTCATGAAAACAATCATCAAATTCTATTTTCCAAACAAACATAACACCTTTTCAAGTTTACTTAGTCATTGGACTAGATAACAGTGAAAAAATATCAACAAACCTCCAATAATAACCTTCCAAACTAAAAAACGTATGGATCATGGTTATATTTGTGGGTCTTGGCCATTCCTCATGATCTTTTTTTTACCATGATCAACAGTTATGGGATTTTTTGATACAATGTTGCCATGGAATGAAATTTGTTGTAACCAAAACTCACATTTTCAGAATTTCCCAAACAAATTATATTATTTTATGCTTTGAAAGACAACCCATAAATGTCTTTCATGATCTTATTTACTTTTTGGAATAAACCATAATATCATCAATGAACAAAACCACAAACTAATCCAAGAACTCACAGAAAATTCTATTCATAAGATCCATGAATATAGTAGGTGTATTGGTTAACCCAAAAGTCATAACTACAAATTCATAATGGCCATATCTAGTAAGAAACACAGTCTTCAGAATGTCTTCTTCATTTACTTTTAACTGATTGTACCCTAAACTCAAATCAATCATAGAAAAATACTGAGCTCCCCATAACTGATCAAACAAATCATCGATATGATGAAAATGATACTTGTTCTTAACAATGATGTTATTCAATGCTCTATAATCAATGAAAAGTCTTATTGAAGCATCTTTATTTTTAACAAAGAAGACAAGAGAACCTGATGGTGATGTGCTAGGTCGAATGAAACCATTATCTAATAACTTCTGCAATTGCTTTTTAACTCTAAAAGTTCAATTTGTGCAATTCGAGCCATTCGATAAGGGTGTTTGGAAGTTGGATTAGCATCAAGAACTATGTAAATTGTAAATTAAACTTACTGTTTTTGTATAATCCCAAGAAATTCATCAGAAAAAACATCAAGGTACTCATTTACCACTGTCACATCATTTATGTGAACATTTATTTTGTTTTCAACAATATGTGCAAGGTAACATTCATTACCATCTTTTACTAGTTTCTCAGCTTCCTGATATATTATAAAAAGTAAGGGATCATTCTTGTAAAAAAAATGGAAATCATTTTGAAATGAAACCTCTTTATCTCTATATTCTATTTTAGCATGATATATAAAAATTTAATCCATACCCATAATATCATCAATATCTAATAGAGGAAAAACAACAAAGTTTGCAAGTCGATTCTTTCAGCACAGAAAAACATAAAGGTTCTTATAATTTGTTTTTGTCTCAACATTTTCTCATGGTGTTTTTACCATAAGTTCAGGATTCATAACTTGATATGGGATTCCCAATTAACTAGAAAAATTATCATAAATGAGTGAATGTGAAGACCCCGAATCAAACAACACATTGGCATAATCTGAAGAAACAAACGGTGTCCTGAGGCTACTTCATTTGATGGACCAATATCTGCTGAAGTAGTAACAAAGAACTTCACCACCCCTTTCTACTTGTAGTCTGGTTGCTTTCCCTTAGTTGAGTTCTTTTTTGGATACTACTTTTCATAATTCCCCATTTCATTACACTTAAACCATTTTACTGATTGTATATAAGATTTTGTCTTACCATTACCCTACTATTTTCTTTGAAATTACATGATTTATGTCCCATTTTCCACATCGGTAGCATTTACCATAATTCAAATGACATTCCCCAAAATTTATTTTACCACAATTTTCACAAACTTGAAACTTTAGTTTCTTACCAGCATACTTTTTAAGGATTTATTCCCTTTCTTCTGCCACCTCGACCTCTTATTCTGTTTTTTGTCAAAGAAAAACTGATAATTAGAAAATACCTTTTCCACCTTCTCCACACATCAAACATGTTTTTAATTACATTTGATATCATTAGAAGCTAAATCCCTTTGATATTTTTTCATTAATCCTGAGTAAAAATAGTTTATTTTACTATCAAGATATGGTATGAAATTTGGAGTATACCATGCACGTCGAGTCAATTTTTCTTCATAACTAGCCACTAAGTCATCCTAATGCCTCAATTATAGGAATTTTATTTCCATCCTAAGACGAAACACCTTAGGAAAATATATCTCAAGAAACATACCTTTGAATTCATCCAAATCAAGAGCATCGATATCCTCATTATCCCTTATTTTTTTCACTATTTCCCACCAGTGATCAGCTTCACCTTCAAAAAAATAAACTACGAGACTAACATTTTGATATATTGAACACCCCATGACATCAAAAAATTTCTTCAATGCTTTAATCCAACCTTAAACTAGCACATGGTCAGATGATCCTCTGAATGATGGGGGATGTTGCCTCATGAAATGCTCCACTGCTGATATATTCCTCTTTGGTTGATCCAGATGATCTCGTGCATTGATACCACCACCATTTATAGCATGTGTCGATTGTGCCTTCACTGCAAAAAAACTATTCAATTCCAATTCCGACCATCTCCAGTGGCTGATTTGGAAGGTTGTCTTCCTTCTAATGTTGTCCCAACATAGTTGCCTTGTTTCCTATATGGAAAAACATCTTGAACAAAGATATATCTTAGGAGAATCAACATGGTAATCTGTAAATGATATCATTTCAATATTAAAATAAATTAAATTATGGATAGTAATTTAACAATAACCTAACTCCTAATGTTATCTAAACCAACATCTGATACCAACTATAAGGACACATCCTTAAACATTACATAATATTTATTTAAATTAATAATTCACATTGAGTATCTTTTCAGGTTTAGAGTTTTAGAGAATTAGGCCATAACTATTATATTATAACTCAAACATTACCATGTAGAAACTTATACCATGTATACATTTTTTTCATAAAATAAAAACTCTTAAAAAATATTCATGACTAGTTCCATGTTTTATATAGAATGACTTTTCCATGATCCCATCCTTGACCCTATTAATCTTTAAGTCCTATGAAAAACTTTTCAAAACGTGGGATTTGCATAATAAGATCAGTAGGGGTTAAAAAAATAAAACATTAGTTCATCATTTAATGCATACCATAAGCTATTTAACATACAAAATGAAATCATAGGATTTATGAATAAAACATAGAAAACATAAATCATAATGGTAAATTATGGCATCCATATCATACTTACATTGTAGCTGTCACAACTATGTAGGGAGTTATATTTGGAATACCCATCACCGACTATTCCATAAATCTCTTAGGAGAAACATTCACGTTTACATTAGTCATGTTACCCAATGAATTAGAGAGCTATCTTGGGCTCACCCACCCTAGGATTATCACGAAACCACCCGTATACATAACAATGCCCAAGAACAATAACATATTCATAACACATAAAAAACATAAAGGAAATATAAAATTTTCACATTTCAATCAAAATATATCATTTAAATATATTGACAAAAAAATCCATTTTAAAAACCATTTGAAACACCAAAATACATAAAAGAGTATAGGGTATTTATTTTCCTTTTGAAAATATTACAACTTGTTACAGAAGCCAAGATCAAATAATACTCACAGTGACGGAAGAGGTTGTTGTCACCACTAACATTAAAAGAATTTTTCTTTGTCCCTAAGTAAAATGACTCATAGAAAAATATTCCTTTTAATTAAAAGAAAAGTCAAAGATGGTTATAAACCATAAAAAAGAAAGTCATTAATAAAACAGAATATGCCTCAATTAAAGGATATTGAGATGAAGTCCCTTTAAAAGATTATTTTGTAAATAAAATAGATAAATTTTGTGTATTTATTATAAGTACACATAAATAATGTATAAATAAAATAGAGGACATGAAAATTTATTTCTTTCATAATCATAGCAATACATAATTTAAAATTAGAAGATTATCCCAACGAATGGAAATTGGGTTAAGAAGTTCCCTTACCTTTTGTCTGACTAGGCTTGTTCGTTATTTAATCACCCGAATAACAAACTAATGTTAATTTATTATTTCTTAATAACCTTTTTAATGTTTATTATATTTTCTATATCAATTATTACAATTTTATAAACATTATGTAATCATTTATGTTAATAATGGCCATGTTGTCGATATTTGGTACTTGAGTCAAAAATGAATTTCTTATATTTACAAGTAGTCAATGTGGTCAAAAGTTCATTATATCCAGAATTATATTCATTATTTAGATATCATATATATCTTATATATCCAGTATATACCTATATTTATAATAGTATATAACATTTAGAGGTAACAAAGGAAATGCACCGTTCATGGAGACGGTAAGCCGTACATATGCATGAATGCTACTTTCATTTCTATTTCTTTTTTTCCTGGAATTAAAACATAATTATACATATGTATATTATAATTCCTGTATAATATCATATATAATATCATTAAATCCATAGTTTATATGTTAAAAATATGGAATGAATGAGTCATATCACTTTGAGGGGGTTGTAGTCCCCACTGCCTCAAATGAAATTATCACGTTTACCCATAATGGAAACCATAAAGGTGTGCTATAAATGAAAAATATAGAAGTATAAAGGAAAAAATAAACATAATATATATCATATATAAATACATTACCATCTTAATGGCCTCCATGAGAGGAAGTAATAGATAATTAAACAATCATCGTTTCGTGAGGCATTAGTTTTTCATCCAAAGAAACAGTGTATTCTTTAACCATTAGATGGAGGTGTCTATAAGTGTAGTTAAAGCACTTATCATAAAAACATCCTAGTAAATTTATGATACTGTTTTTGTTATAAAGGAAATGAATAAAAATATTTTAGGGGTTAGAGACATAAAATAAAAGAAAATAAATTAAGAGAAACTGTTACCTTTAATTCATGTAACTGCCTTTCGTTTGAACGAAAAGAACTTCTTAAAGTCCCTTAATCTTAAGTTAAGGATCCTATGTGGAGGATATAAATTTATAGAGCTTATTTGGGATTGGTTTGGATGACCCAAGGGTCTTGAGAGGTGTAATAAATGGTTTATATGTGATGGATTTTTATAAGGGGGAGGAGAGGATCTTTTGGAAAGTGTGGAAATATTATTTTAGAATATAAGGATTTTCGGTTTCTGAAGGTCCATACCTTATTTAATACATATATAGGATGATGCATGGTCTAAATAAAATCATAAAATAAGAACTGGATCGGTTTTGGATTTTATTTTAATCTTTATAATATTATTTATTTAAATCATTCATTAATGAGGTAAACTTTGCATCTTTATTGTGTCATAAATAATTTTTCTTATTTGATGTCTAAATATTATACAAAAAGTACCATTATGTAGGAAATAAATTTATATTTCCAAATAATATTTATATCTGAAGAGATAACTTATATAACCCCATGTAAAAAATAATTTAATAAAAGATATTTGTTTATGTCATTTTTGTCTTTTCATTAAATTAATTAATATAAAATGTCATTATCACTCTTAAGTGGCTTCATGTGGTCCCAAAATAGACCCATGGATTCCCATGGTTTTCCATGAATAATCCAATAATGTTAGGACAAGTGTAAGGTAATTTTTTATTATTATGATATTCTTTTTACCGTGAATTACCATATTTACCTTTAACCGAGGTAAATAAAAGTTGAATGTTACTATTCACCAAATTATATTTTCATCTTATTGAACCAAATTTTACATAATAATAAAAATCATGTATATTTTATTTCGAAATTCAATTCATAGAAGTGGTAAAATTGCATTTAAAAGAAAAATTCAGTTTTAACTACTACTTAGTGGTTTCGCTATTCATCAAAAATTGATGTTTTTATAAAAACTACCAAAAATTCAGCCTATGCTATATTTGATATTCTAAATTCAAAAATTATTTCTATTTAACCGAATTAAAAACATAGAATTTGGATTAATAAATTTTAAATTAATTTCCGTTGTTAAAACCAAAAGCGTGTTTTAATGAAATATTAACTATCAAAAGATTGAAACTTGTTTATGTCAAATTTAAAAGTGAAATTAATTTCAATGATCAAAATTAGATTAAATGGTAAAAATATAATATAATTACTATTTAAAACCAATTAAAAGGATAATTTAACCATTAAAATAAATTATATTAAAAGGCAGGTTTGAATTAAAATTCAGTATTTTCTACTATTAATAAAAAATTGAATTTTATCAGAAAAATACCAAAATTTTACTCAAAGTGAATTTTTATGTCTCGATTCTAAAAACTAATTTAATTTTGTCCAAAACAACATATAAAATTGATAGAAACTATATTTAATGAGGTTTGTCCATTAAAAGGTTGTAAATCAACCATTTATGGAATATTATAGTATTTATGCTTAAAATTAGATTAATTCCCATTTTAAGCCCCAAAAATTTATTATATAATTTCAAAACCATTTAGAAAACATATAGAATAATATTTTAGTTAGTTCTATTCATTACACCAATACAATGTCTAGGAATTAACTACATTGAAAATAATATTATTATATTATTAGTGTGCAATGTATGATTTCAAAGAAACCTGTTGTTGCTTATGGGGTAAGTCATCGAACATAGAAACCCATTTAATGTAAAATTAATATTTAAATCACAAATATTAATAATTATGAAAATTTATTATTCTTTATTTACTTGGGATGTTACATTAAATGTATTATGATTGTATTTCTATATATATTGTAACACCCCTGATTTTGTTATTTAAATTACTTTTGAAAAAATTGAAAGATTTTGATGACTTATGATAGATGAAAACAAGAACTAAAATGAAAAAAAACGATTTTATTAGAATGTATGATAAAAATTAATTAAATATGAGAAAAAAATGTGAAATGTCACTAAGAATATTATAAGTGTAAAACCACATGTAAATAATAATCTCATAAAATGGAATATTTTAAAACATAAATGTTAAGTACTAATATATTTTCTTGTAATTTTATATAAAACTAATTAATTTATTTAAAATAAATGGTTAAAGTATAAATAAATAATAGTATCACTATATTTCATTTTTAAAGTATTTTTGAAAATATTTCATTGTCCAAAAAAATATAATAACATTCATTCAATTAGTAAATAAAATGAAATATGAATAATGAAACATAAAGCTATAATTATCACATTCTTATAAAAAATAGTTTTTCATTATAATTTATAATTTCAAATAATTAAAATTTAAAAATTGTGGAATTGAAATTTAATAAAATGAACACTAATATTTATTCATCATTTTATAATTATTTGAGGTTTAATTTATGATATTTTTTAAAGTAGATTTTTTATAGTTAAATAATGAAATTTTTTTTTAACAATATCATAAATTTTATGACATCGTCAAGATATGATAAGGGCATAAAAATTTATTATAAAATTGGATCGACAAAACTGTTTTTATGGAGTAAAATAATTTATTTTAAAATTTTATATAAAATTTATAAATCTATATTTGAAAAGTTCAAAACTGGATAATATTAAATTTGAATAATAAACTATTCTTGCAACTTTTCCTTACTAATGTAATTACATTAACCTATTCTAGTTTGGATAACAATTAATTTGAAAAAGACATCCTTTTTACAATAAAATAAAAAATACCATGTTAATCATTTTTGTACATGATTTCTATGTAAATTTGTTTTAATTGTAAAATAGTATTTTTTTCAAATTTTATATTAGTTTAAAAATAATTTTTTAAAAATTAAATATCACCATTATGATCGATTGAATCATAGAAAATGGTTTATATTATTTAAATTAAAATGTTCATAATATTTTAAAGGTTCAAATGTTTTATTCATAAAATATAAAATACAAAATACAAAATTTGTTTTTTTATATTGAATGTAAAATATACCAAAAGTATTATATTAAGGGGAAATTATTAAAATAATACAATACATATCCATTATTTGTTTGGATGAGTGGTTTTAAGACCTATAATCATCCCATATCCATTATTTTTGACATTGAATCTATATTCCTTTTAAGGTGACATTCCTTTAATATATTTTAATGAGAATTTAAAAAATTTACATCCTTTAAATTATAAAATCATAACTTTACCAGACCACTTATCCTCACAACTAAGGTATCATAGAATTGAATAAAATGTTGAATCCACTTCCAAAATATAATTCCCATCTTTTGGATTCTTTTTTCTATTCAAAACAATATTATTTGATTTCAAAAATAGGTTCCTAATGTAGAATATTGATGGATGGCATAATTGTTTCGGATAGATTATTTCAGGTATCATTCATTTTCCTCAACCTAAAAATATATTATACCCATAATAAAGTAAATACCTTAGTATAATTATTATATTGATAGGTTATCATTTTAAAATGAATAACCATTTTCTACCTTCATCTCATCCATAAAAAATGAAATCTCTGATGTTTTATGTCTAGGATAACACCTCCCTAAATAATGAATTTTTGCATCACTACCTTATAATCATGGTCATAAAAATGGATTCTATGTGAAAACATGTTATTAATGTTTAAAAAATGTCATTTTTGTTGAATATGGTTAATATTAATAATTAAATCATTTTTAAAATAACACCTTTTGTTACTATAAAATACAAAAATATTATCATCATGGATTTAGTTTCTGAAAACCATTTAAATTCATTACATTAATTAAAAATTTTACTTGTTCAATAACTAAAAAATTATTCTAATTCCATTATTAATCATTGAATTATAATAATGATTCCAATAAATTATACAAATATCTCTATTATTAATCTTGTAAAAAATGATCCGAAATAAAATCATCTGATGAATAAAATAAAAAATATCTAACTAATATAAGTGTAATTAATGATCATAATTTAGTAATATAAAGGAAAGAATTATTAATAGGATTTATAAATAATTTATTAAAAATGTTTTGTATTTTATATGTGATGTTAATTCACATCTGTGGATGATAGGATAAAATGTAAGCATTTTTTTATTGCCATTTACATTCATTGTTATATGTTTTATATTCACCACCTCTATTCATTTGTGGTGTTTATAGTACTCATGAAATTATTTAATATGAATTTTCATTCAAGTTATGGGGATATTAAAATCTATCAACGATTTCTCGTGTCATGTTATTTTCATTCTGTGCTTAATAACCCTATAAGGGGTTTTCCTTGAAATCATTATTTTAAATGTTTTTAATTTTGTTACCAAAATCAATTTCCTCCATGTTCATATTTATAGATTTTTTTAAAGAATTATATTCAGCATTGTCTATTTATTTACCAAGTTTATATTAAATAGTATTTTACATTATGAATAATTTATCCGAAAGAATTTTCAAAAAAATTTCTAATGGTTCTCATTTGATTTTCATTAAGAAAATGTGTAATGAATATTTTTTTAAACATTTATCAGTCGATCAAGTTTTCTAACAACTGTGAAAATTATTCAATAATAATTTTCCTTCATTTTTATATAGTTATTATAATAAAATTCTAATATAAATGATCTTTTAATATTTCATTTTTTTCAAGTCACTATAAAATGAAATTTCTTCTTTATTTTTTAAGGTATAAATATAATAATTTAACTAAAGTATTTTTAATTTTTTATAACCATTAATATATATTATAACGCACTAGAGATATGATTTATGAAAATATCTTCCTTAATTATATGAATTTATTATGATTATATTGTATGAAATTTTTAATGAACCATTGTTCTTTCCCATATGTTAATAATGCTTTGATTTATATATGAATGTTTTTATGTTCTGGTGGTGAAAATATGTAAATTTTTCATTTTTTTGAGGTTGTAAATAGAATTTTATAACACTCCAATTCATTGGGTAAGGATTTATATCACTAAAAATAACCTTTATATGGTTGGGGAGTGAATCCAAACCATAGTAGACTCTATCTACTAATGTATAAATGGACCAGAGAGTGAACCAATTCCATTTTTTATCAATCCATTATGTGATGACGGACATGAAAGAGATCTTTGAAAAAAATGATTCATTATTCTTAACTATGTTTTATAGTTTTATGAAATATTCTAGTTAATGTTTTATACTATCATGGATTAATATTATGAAATTGTGAGGCCAGATTATACACTCTTATAACTTTTTTATTATGTTATGATGATGCCATATTCCTTGGATATTTTTTAGGCTTTATGAAATATTCTGTATGATTTTAATATGTTATAATCATATAATGTTATTATGTTCTAAAGCCTTCTTCTCATCAAATGATCACATATGGTCTATTGGTGTTATCTCAATTAACTACCTTTACTAGGAAATAGAGTTATCCCCCTATTTTGTTCCAACTACCCCATGTAATGAAAATTGGTCTTGAGTGTGAAATGTAAACATATGGATCACGATTGAAATGTATTTTCATGAATTTTTGATTTTTTTGTGAAATAAATTTAATGTGAATCTAATATTAAATTACATTATCCATTTGTAACTAAGGTGTGACTTATTATGGGATAAATTGAACATTAATATAAATTGATTTCATGTGTGTGTATTATATTGTTGGGTCTTCTTAGTTGGTAGATAAAATTTTTTTACTAATTTTTATGGATTTGGATATTATGTAAATGTTGATAGAACCAAAAATTATTATGATAAAATTACAATCATATAGAATAAACATGTAATGTTATAGGTTTAAATTTTGGTTAAAAAATTTTGGGTGCATTTTTAATGATTTTATTTAAGATATGACAACTCAATATTATTATTATTAATGTTCAAAACTCACATTAATATTATTTTAGTCAATGGTGGGAGCTTGGTGGAATTGAGTTAACAATGAATATTATGGAGAATATATTGATTGTCCTAATGAGAAATGAAATAGTAAGGGGGATGTAATGAAAAATCATGGAGAAATTCACACCTAACTCTATCAATATATGAATAATAAAATGAATTATTCTATTCATAAAAATGATAAAAGTAAGGAAGAATTCACCATTGAGTCTTTGATATATAGATACTCACTATCCATTAAAGGTTATTTTATTCTAATAATTAATGGGATGTGGAGAATTATGTCAAAAATAATATTTTCCATTATCTGAAACGCGAAACATGAAAATTGTTTATTATAAATTTATTATTTTTAATGTAAATAATGGAAATGGTGGACACTTATCATGAATATAATGCAAGGGGAATAAATTAACACCGTTAATGGAACGAGTTAACTTATTTTTAATAAGTAATTTGTATAAATGTTTTTCAATAAATTAGAGATTTATTTTCAATAAGTGAAACAATATGATGATCAATGTAATAGTGTATATGATGAAATCAACAAAAGACATTCAAGGAACCATTTTTGTTTCATCATCAATCAGTAATGAAACATTTATCATTTATATGGTGTCATAAACCTGTGTCCCTATGGGACACTGGAAATTAGAGACATTGGTATCTATGAAGTAGTCTTTTGATGAGCTATCAACATAGAAATAGTGATTGTAGACTATGAATATTCTTATGTATTTTAATACAGGAAGTATTTTTTATTTGAGAATATTGATGTAATAAATACCTTAATGTAATGAAATTTAATTTCCCTTCATTCAAAAAATGAGGAAAAAGGAGTAAATTTCATTATTTGGACTTGAAATTTCATTAAATGTACAAAATAAATGCATTTATAAAAACCAAATTCTAACAAAATTTAATGATATCTAGAAATATATAGTATGATAAGAAAACCCACCTAAATTGACCACTGAACCTCTAATTATTCAACCATAAGTGGTAAAAAATAATCAACCTTTTACAGGAATCCAAGGGTTGATGAACAAGAGTCAATCTTAATAACCTATTATGAAAAAGAATAAAGGGGAATATTATGAAATGATAACCAATGAAGTTGGTCATGATTTTGTTTTGGGAAATATACACTTATCATAATATCAAGAACTATTAACTTTTTGATTGATTCTAGTTCTTCCTCTCGTTTTATATATGTTTAATTTTCTTAGGGTATTATATCACAACCTTAATTAGTATATAATGAATTATTAAAGAAGATTAATAATGGTATGATTATTACTTCCAATGGGTATAAATCATCTCCAATAAAATTTTGATGGAATCCAATTCCTTTAAATATTATCATTTACTTTATAGTAAATTTTTATTTAAAATTTATCTTATATTGTCTCCCTAAAATATAATTCATATCAATTGACATAGTATGGATGGTAAAGTTCCTATCACGAATCATCATATTTCCATCACTAACTACAAACTCCAAAAGAAAATTAAATCCATTATGCGAATCTTAATAACCTAACAATATTAGTATATATCACAAATGGTTAGAGATAAAATCATTATCAATTATATTTTTATTAGGATGATGTTTTTAAATGTGTTTCTAGAAGTGTTACCAAGTCTTCTTCCAAATATTAATGTTTTTTCAGTAGATCTCATACTTTTTTCTATGCATATTTTTGAGACTTATTAAAGAATGGTTCCAATTAAGTTATGGGAGTTAAATAATCTAATCCAATAAAATCTTTATAAGGGATTCATATTACCCATTGTTTCACCAGGTAGTGAACTAGTCCACTTTTCTAATAATAAAGACAAATCAACGCATCTCTATAATGAGTATTATGAATTGTGGAGAATCGCCTTCAATAAAGACTATCCTTTACAATATATTGAGGATTTTTTTATCATGTACAAGGATATTAATACATATAAATGATTTAACTTAATTCTATTTAAGATAGAAAGCAATGACATATGGAAGACATATTTCTGTATAGGAAAAGGGAAATATAAATTCGCAGCGATTCAATCCAAATTCAAAAAATCCTAGTATTCTTAATAGATCTGATGAATGATGTATTTTGAAATTATCCCAAGAAATTTTGAGAAGTATTTATAAATTATATTATCAAATATTATATGTACATGAACGATAAATAATATATTATGAGGAATTTTATGAATGCCATGATAATGGGGAAGTTGTACGCCCAATTTTGGAAGTGTTCATTCTGGCGAATGAATGTATCATTCATTGGTCATGTAATCATAAGGGACGATATATATATTAATTATTAAAATAGAAATTTTAATAAAAAATGTCCCAACCTGAGAATTGTTTCTAATATCATATTTTTTATTAGATTCAATTTATATTATCTATATTTTTTTATAGAATTTCCCATGAATATCAAATAAAAAAACCAAGTTAAATTTGGAATGTTTCAATTTCTATGGGAAAATGAATGAAATGAAAAGTTCATAGAGTTTAATATAAATTTGGATACTACATATTTTCTCAAATAACACTATAATGGATAAGTGTTTTTGATATACACTAATGTATCAATGAATGTTTATGTATTTGTACATATGCTATATGACATGGTTGCAGTAGACGTGTCCCTCCAATTAAGGATTTATGAGTGAAACTTCTTGATGAATTATTTTGAGATATTGGTAACAATATTTTCATTTATTATAGGGAGTAATTATCTCTACATTAGAAATTATGAAATATATACTCATAAAAAATGAAAGTATATATTCACAATGAAGGATTTGAATATTTTTCAAATGATATGGTTGGAGTTGATCAAGTATTATAATTTCCCCACACATTAAAACCCTATGGAGGAAAGAAAAATTGATAATGTTCTTATTATAAAGGTTTATCAATCATTCTTAATGACTATGATTAAAAAAGATACAATAGCCATGGATTTTCAAAGAGTAGACCTTAAGATCATAAAGAAAGGGGAGATATCCTATATTATTAAAATTTACACTCAACCATAAATATTCAAGATAGAAAACCCTATATTCGTTTCACGTCCTTGGCATGCTCGCTTCCCTCACATCGATATACATTATGATAAAAAATATATAGAAGTAGGATGTTGAGAAACAAACTATGGTAAGTAATGTTCCCGTATAACACCTATAAAATTATTGAATGATAACATTTAGCTCATGAAAATTTGTTTATTAATATCAAATTTATATAAGGATCAATTTCAGTAATCATGTATAAAATCATCTATATCTATCATTGATTAAAAAATATGTATAAAGTTAAAATTATAAATTCTATAGGGTGGTTTAGAAAGGGATATTTTAATGTATTTATCTCAATCATTTCTATCCTGAAATGTTAATGATGAAATTCATATAGATAAGGGGATGATGAAACCATTACCCCTAACTATATATAAATGGTACAATATCACCATGGAATTTATTATATGACATTGATATGTTCATAATTGTTACAAATAAATTTGGGTTATAGGTGATCAACTCTTAAAGCTTCTCTGTTTCATTTCTATTTGAGAAGATCTCTCACTCATCCAATATTTTAGGATATATATAATGAACGTTATATAACTACTGGTAGTATCACTCCCATTTATATATGATCTATATTTCATGATTACCTCAAATCTCAATAGATCCCATTAAAAATATATGGATATAAAGTTAATATTTTACAATGATAATAATCCTTAGACTGATATCCAATTTGAAAAGACCATTAACAATCTGTAAGATACGATGAGATCCTATTTAGAAAATTTCAAGGGAGGTTTAGATAATCACCAAGAACTAATATAGATATCTTATAATAACAATATATATTAATCCAATTAAATAGGACCAAATGTGGTTCAATTTATGAATTGGTTCATAACTCCCTCTTGTTATCATGAAGTAGGAGAGGTCAATCTTAAGGGGATATATATTTATCATGAAATGGTAGAGAAGATTCAATCCATTCCAAATTAAATAAGATTTATATAAATTTTAGATAAGATCTACCTTGACAATCTTTTTTGAGAGTTACAATTTAATGTTAGGTACAAGTTATTCCATTGAATATCACTATAGAAGTAGTTTATGAAATATGGTAAGAATTGGGATTTGATCCCAATTTATAATGTCCCAATTGAAATCCACAATCGTTTGGTGAGGTAATATTATCAGTTAACACTTCCACTATAACTATCTAATATGTATGATCTTGGTAATGTTGTCTCCTATAAATTTAATTAGTTTATTTTTTATTTTTATTCTGACAAATAACGACATATATTTTACTAAAAAATCAACTTTTTTTAATTTTAGGATAATGATTACTAACATAATTATCTAAATTTAGAATAATTTTTTATAATTAAATCATGTGGGAGTTTCTTTGATTTCATAAAAGTTATTATTGTTGTAATGGATTCCATAAACTCTAATTATAGAATACATTTTTCAGTGGAAATAATTGTTTGTGAACCATATACTCTTTAAAGAACCATATTTTCATTCCCTAAATTTGATGTGAATGTATAGTTTAAGAGCATTACTTTTGGAAGAACCCATACATCTAAGGAATAATTGTATTGTTCATAAACCATACTTTTAATGTTTAGCGATACATAGAGGAAACATATGCCTACCAAAGTCAAATAATGAGTTTGTAAATTTTTGATTTATTTTATTTATAAAATGGTCTCACTAGAATAACATATATCTTTTAAATATGATTATAGACTAATTCAAATGATGGTGTTTAATATATTTAATCATTATTATTTTTGTGGGAAGCTACGAATTTCGCTGAGCATTTTGAATTTGAATAATAATCATTTATCTTGTGATATTTCATGAGCTATTTTTTCTTGAAGATATTGAAAATATTTTTAAATAACTAGAATTTAATATTCACCAAATATAGATATAGATAAATGATTTAAAATAAAATGATGTCATTATCTCTAGTTCTCTGAATAGCTACACACTATAGACATACATGTTATTATTCTGATCTATTTGATCGACCTGATATTTCTATTGTATTTTATTTTTAATGTTTTTCTTTATTTGATAAATAATATATTAGATATACACTTGGAGACATACATTATTTATCATCCACCTACTATTTCATATAATTCTATTTAATGGAT
The DNA here is from genome assembly GCA_963277665.1 of Viscum album. Classification (NCBI taxonomy): domain Eukaryota; kingdom Viridiplantae; phylum Streptophyta; class Magnoliopsida; order Santalales; family Viscaceae; genus Viscum; species Viscum album. The sequence goes on along the minus strand of OY728153.1, from coordinate 1,768,983,265 downwards.
TCCCATTTTTCATTGAAGATTACTTTTATCCTTGTGTGACTTATTGAAGATAATGTTCATTTTTTTGGTTTCTACTATAACTATAATATAAAACTATTTATAAATAATCTATATTTAATCTATTTATTATTGGAGTAACATCTAGTCATACATAGTCATGGTGGGTTTTTAGCTTCCTAGACTAAGTTGTGGATATCATAGACCTCTATTAATTATATTGAAGTCCATGTTAAGTCCTTTTTATATAGGATTCAAATTCCTTCACTATGTTATATAACTCATCAAAAACTAACAATATATTAAAGGATACATAGATCATGGTTTTAAAATTGGTGGAGTGGACAGGGGGATTACTATTCCCCACCCCACATTACATTATTGTGGGATGTTATTAACTTTATTAAATTTCCGTTACTCACTCATCTTTAATAGAAAATGAAATTATCACTAAATATCAAGAGAGATGTATTTTCTATATATTGTTTTTAAAGAAACACAATCCATCCCTTCATGTGTCTTCATATTTTCCGTTGAAGCACAAAAATTTCTATCAAAGTAATTGATCTATTCCTATAATTCACTTTTAGAATATCTTCTTAATTTCTGTACAATGCCCAAAATTGTTTAAGAAAATGTTATTTAATGGATATATTTGTTTAAAGTACTATAAAATAGTTTATAATTGTAATAATGCTGTGGTTATATGTATTTTTATCTCAAGAAGTTATAATTTATGATTTCGATGAAGATAAAAAGGCTGATCATAGAAGAGGTATGTCGATGATCCAAGAACCTTATTTTTATAGTAATAATTATGGATTCTAGCATGTATGCATGATTATTTCTATAAAAAATCTTCAAATAAGATTTTAAAAGAAATTATACTATCCCAATGAAATTTATAAAGTATATATTTGGAGGTGTGATGATGCAGAATAAAATGATCATGATCTTAATTCAATAGACATGGAAGCTATTGTTTTTTGGATTAGGATATAAGTAATTTAATTACGTTTCTCAATGTAATACAAAATATGGGATGTGGAAGACCATTTAATCTACCTATGAAGGAACTAATAATATCATAAAACTAATTTACATCACTACAAAATTTAAATTTTATACATTCAAAATGCTTGAATAAGAAATCATAATTCCGTTGAAAAGAAGAGAGACAAATGTTGTCAACCATATTGCTTACTTGGGATAACATTCTAGAACAAAATAAGGCATTAATGGTACATTTATTTTTACATTCTATGTTGAATGAAATATATATTTCTATTATTCAATCAACAGAACTGTAAGATTTTAATTTATTTTATTTTATTGGAACATCGATTATGTATCAATCTAAGAATGAAGAAAATTAAGAAAATCATATCCTTATAAAAAGAAATATTATACAATAAAAATTACTATAAATTAATATTCTAACTCAAATTTTCTAGAATCCTTTCAAATATTCAAAAAAAATACAAAGATACGCAACAACAGAAATAATAAATTAAATAGTAATGAAAAAGAAAGTTGATATGGAATTAAGAAAAAGGATTACATGGGATCTTAAAATGTTGTGATTAATTTATAAATAAAATAAAATTAGAAAATATAATGTAATATAGTAATTAAGGATAAATTAATTTCCCCTATTTATTGATGTGAATAATTAACTATAAAATATGAATGTTGGAATGAAAATAAAACTCTAAATATATGTCTTACAGATTATTCTGACTAGTTACAATATTCATTATATCAAAGTTCAAAATCATAAAAGCATTCATATTCCAAATTAAATTAATATTTTTAACATCCATTTTATGTTTTAATTATTAATAAAATAACATATAGAATCTATAATTTCTCTTCATAATACTACAATTTATAAAAAATGTTTGTCCAAAAAAATTAATGATTTAACATCTAATTGTTCTAAATGATATTTTTTAATTGAATTAATGTAAAATTACATAAATATTATATGATTTTAATAATTTATGAAATCATATATTATTCTTATCAGGGGTGAAAACTATTTGCATCATATTCATCGTTAAAATTATGCTAATAAAAAGGGTATGTTTGGGATTGGATGTAATAGAGAAAACCCCAAAATTATACAGGAATTAATTTTTTCTTATTTAAAAAAATCAAGAGTATATATTATGTTAAATTTTTTATCTATGGAATAAATGGACATTATGATAATGAATTATATTTTATAAAATCACAATTTAAGGAATTATTGAGCTTTTAAAAAAATGAAGTATTTTATTTTTATGCCTAAATATTTTTATATAGGGGATACAAAAATTTAAAATTTTTATCATATTTTAACTATTTTTATTTATTCATATATTGAAACTGTTAAATCCCTTTTTCACAATATTATTTTATTTCATGAATATTTTAATACCTGTATATTTTTTATTCTTTAATTTTTTTTATTATTTTCATAACTATATATATATATATATATTGATAAGACTAGTTTTCAATATTAATCTATAATTAAGAAAAATCATGTAGTATTTATTATACTATTCACATAAAGAATGATATGTTTAATTTCAATGATTTTTTTTTCAAATTTGGTAAAACTCATTATATATGAATATTGATTCTCAGAAATGATATTAAATGACTTTAAGATATACTTCTAAAAATGTTTTCATAAATCAAACATTATTTTAAATTTTAAAATATGAAATTATTACCCATTTTTTCTTGATTGTGAATCTTAATCTTCACATGATAACCATTAGTATAAATTAATTCCTCCCCATCTTTTGAACCCTAACTATTTAGAAATCCCTCTCAAACATTTCATCTACCTTATTTGAAATTCCAAACAAAAAATGTTTTTATAAATCATGTCCGAGTGACATGAATATGTCTAGGTATTCAAGATTAGAGAAATTATTTTAAAAAAGGTTAAAATTCATGGATTGGATCATTTGATTTTGTATATTTTTTGACAATATCTTGATTAGATATATGTAAAATAATTTTATGAAATGAAAATTATTTTTCTATGTCGATGATTAATCTCTTTGGAGAATAATTACTTTTTTATTGGGTATTCCTATGAAATATTTTTTTGTATTTGTACAAAAATCATTTGTTATAATGAACCATATGCCCAATATTTTTAAATTGAAAAAGGTGTAATTAACTATTTACATTTGGTGTCTATGTGAAATATTATAATAGAAGAAATAATGAATCTTCATGATGATCTAAAATGGTATATAAAATTTTATGTAATGATTGAATAAACATATATTTCAAAATAAAATTTTATTTATCTCCAATGGAATTATCAAAGTTTATAGTATAAAGAATATTTTGATTCATTTAAAGAGAAAAATATAATTCAAGTGGAGTAGATAATACATGAAGCTATTTCTAAATCAGATCTTAATGAGATGAATGTTTTTTTAGTTAAATTGATCCCATATTCAGTATTTTATCAAAGATATATAAATATATAATCAAAAATAAAACTATTATAAAGAGAACTAGATACTATGAGAAATTATTTTAGTGTTTTGTGTGTGAAGATGAACATTTTTAACTTTTATCAATGTCATGATTATTTTCCTCTATCATTGCATATCTAAAATCCATTCCTAAACGAGTTTGTTTTTGAAATATTGTATGTTAAGAAATGTCAAAATATTATATCATTTTATATTTCACTCTAGTGTTTCCTTTAGTTCAATATCATTCATTATGTATGCTACTACATGCATTAATTTGTTTCATAACAAATTTTTGATCTCAAAAATGCGGTATGTTTTTATAGGTAGAAATGTAAAATATGGCAGTTGTTTTAATAAATAAATATGAGAAACATATAAAAATAAATATATAAAGAAAATGGATGAAAATATATTTGGGGTAAGTTTCTCTGTAAAAATATTTTTCTTTATAATGGATATTTATCTTTGATGGTTTTTTGGGGAGAATGATGGTGGATAATTAGAACATTTAAAATCCCATGAAATTTATTCATTATTTAGTTAATAATGTTTCATTTATTATTTTAAAAATTTGGGATAGTTATTTCCTTTTATTATATATGTCAATAATTATTTAATTGAGACCAATATTTTTTATGTTCATATTATTTTTATGGGTTTCATGATCATGAAAAGTGGGATATTATTGGGAATTTTTTATGTAACAATTTCATTAATTTCGTTTAAAATTTTTTACTCATAGGAACCCTCATTTTTGTTACAATAATGATTCCTTAAGGAAGTTTTCACACCCATATTTCTAAAACATGTGTTTTGATTTTTTATTTATTTTTTTTATTTCTACTTTCTTTTTCAAATCATTGTCAAAGTGTAGGCTGAGACGGATTGAAATTTTCCTTTTAACTGAAAAATGGATATTTTATGCTTAGCAGCATCTGATGCATGGGTGGGTGGATGGTCGAAGTCGCACGACATTGCTGATAAGCGTCAATTTTCGCTTGACAATGTTCGACGCATGCACTGGGTACATTTGAAACCTTATGGCTTATCCCAAATACCATGCGGCCTGCCGAGTATACTGTTAGTTAATTAACTAACTGAAGGAATAATAGAGGCAACACAAAGAAAAAAAAAAGAAATTATGTCATTTTAATGAGTTTTAATAAGAATAATAATAATAATATCCAGATTATTATTATTATTATTACTATTATTTCCATTAATAATATAATTATTCCATTCATATTAAAATTTTTTTTAAATTTTTAAAATGATTTACTTATTATTATTTTAGATTTTATTAATATTATGATTATAGTTAATTTTAGGTGGTAAATACCTTTTTTCTTATGTTTATTTTATTTTTGTTTTATATTATTTTTTATTTTCTTTTTTTATTTTCTTTTTTTCCACCCTCATTATCTATTTTATTCCCCCTTTGGAATCGCGATGTATCCCAATTCCCCCCTCCTTGTTTTCATTGTAACTCGTTCCCCTAGATTTAGCAGTGCCTTCCCTATACTTATTCACCACCAACATCCTTCAAACCAACGCACCCACACTCCCCCCAATGACCTGTTCCACCGTTGCTTCATGCCTCACCTCCAATCCACCTCTTATCGCACCACGCTAGCCTCCTCTCTTGCATTCCCCTCCTGCGAAGCCTCTACCGGTGCAACCTCCATCGGAGTGACCACCTTTGACAACCCCTCTCCCTTTCAGCATGAGCGTTTCAACTTGTATAGTTAATTTCTTCCTTTGGGAGATTATCAGGTAAGGGTTTTTTAGTTTTTTATTCTGATTTTGATGTTATATTTAGTCAGATTCTTGTTTAGGGTTCTATTGTTTTTTTGTGGTGCGTATTTGGTGCAGATGAAGATACACACATGATTTTGAAAAAATCAACATCGAGTTAGATAGTTCTATACCCCTACATCATTTGATTAATTAAATATTCTTATTAGGTTTTATAAATCGGTTTTATGATCACATTTTGTGGTATAAAATATATATTTGGATTGTTTTGATATGATTTCAAGTGTAAAATGATTATTTTGGTGTGTTTGACTTGTTTCACACCTTTGAAATTAATTGAAAATTGTTTGAAAAATGGAAAACATGTTTTTATAAGGATATCTTGTGTATTTTGTTTTATAGTGACATTCTATATGGAACAGAATGTGTTGTTGGTATAGAATCTTGTGTACTTAATTCATTTGTCTTATAAAATGATTAACTTGATTTATTCAATTCAATGTGATATGTGAAAGTGGTGTTTGATAGGATTAATCTTGTGTTAAATCATAATGTGATATTTTTATGTGAAAACCACTAGTGTGTTATTTAATGTCATTCTTTAAACGGTTTAAATAATATATCAGGTCACGCATTCAATGTGAATTAGGGTGTGAAATGGTTCTTGGTCTATGTTGGCTTTCAAAAAGAGTATTATATGTATATTTTGGGTTAAAGTTTTTATTGTTTTTCTTAAAATGACATAATAAATAATTTAATGCTTTTTTAATTTACTTAGATGGAATGAAGTCGATATTTTGAAAGAGTTGAATATGTATTTGTTTCTAAAGATGAATGTTTATATAAAATGAGACATGTTTCTTTGTGTAAAACCTCATTGCATCACTTGGCGGTGTTTTATTATGGCGTCCCTTGTTCTGTTATTTAATATTTTTTCTCTATGTTGTGAAAATTGGTTATGTTATTTTAGTGTTTCCAAATGGATTTTGTGAATTGATTATATAACAAAAAATTTATTTATTAATGGTATATTGGTTTGCATTTGTTTTATAAATGGTGGTTTGGTATGAAAACGGTGGATTTTCTGTGTAATGCCTCATTTGGATATTGATTTGTGAGGGTGATATATTATGTGAAGGTGGAACATGATTGAGAACAAGGGTAGACCCTTGGTACATAGGTGGGAGGGTTAGGACTTGTAAGCTAGATGACACATAAGTGGTTTTCTTGGGTTTATCTAGCAATATTGACATTACAACATGAACTAAAAATTTGTGATGATTAGAGAACACTAGGTTATGGATGTGTTTCTATACTAGTGGATCAAACATGAGAGTGTTGATTAATTTGGTTTCTATACAACATTTTCACTAAGGTAGAATGTATCTAGCGTCCCTAGTGTTCTAACTACCTTAGTGTATTTACACATAGTGATATACTATTCATGACGTGGTGTATTCCATTAGTATATAGTGGCCCACTTGAGTATGTTCATGTTATTTATATATTTTCTCTTCCATTTTAAAGTACTATTTTTTGAAATTGTTTTTCTTCAAGCATTATTTCTTTTTTTACTTCCATCCTTTAAATTTATTCCTATAAAGCGTTTTAAAATTATGGTTTTAATTTAGCCTGTTGAAATATCTCTTTGATGTTATGGCATGGATCCTTTTTATTGGGTGGTATCCTACTAGGAATTTCGCCCACACCCTACATACGCCTTTGGGTGTATGTAGATCTAGTTCGTTGTGTATATCTGGTTGAAGCATCTTTCTCAAAAATGGTGGTTTTGGTTGTTGATGGTCTTCTCATGCATTTTGGTTTTGGTAGCTTGTGGATGTTTTGCCTCTCTTGTTTCAGGGATGTTAGAGTTAGAGTTTTAGTTTCTTTTGTTGTTGTTTATTGTTTTTATGTTGGTTTATATTTTTAACCATGAAATTTTGTTTCATTTTAAGGGACTATTTGGATGTAAGTTTTTTGCATTGGTTTATATATCTTGTTGGTTGTTTGTGTTTTCTATTTCAGGTATATCATTCCCTCAGATTATATTTGATACTTGGGCACTTGTGCCAGCCCGTGGGGATCAGGAACACCCCTCAGTCCATGTCGCAGACTAGGTCGGGTGGTGGGTCGGATAGCGACCTATCCTGGTTTGTGACAAAATTGTAACAAATGAGGCTTTCATTCTTGGGTCATGTTCCATTGGGATAGAATTAGTGTAAACCAAACTTAAGGGTGTCATAAATATACATTCTATCAATGAAAAAGGATCCTGACTAGCACACCTAAATGTGGGACTTGAGTTACCAGCATATGTTGAGGTTGGTCTGAGTCTTTGGTCATTGTGGTCAATCTTGTTTAGGAAAAATGAAGAGGGAGTAGGTTCAGTGGTCCCAGTGCAATCTCATGGTCAAGAAAGCCAGGTTTAGTTGGGGACACTCCCCTAAAATACACTCTCTCGCGGTGGCGTGATTTACGATTGGCCTCCAACCATATGTTAAAGACACCCGTTTACACTAGTCTACTGTGGCATCATTCCTCGTATCTTTGTTTTGAATTTGTGAAAATATGGGTTTCATTTAAAAATTATTTGGTCTTGTAAAATGTTCTTAAATGAAGAGATTTAAAAGGAAAATGATTTGTAACGTTTGAAAATTGTGGGTAGAAATCTTTGGTTATGAAAAAAATGGAAAGGTCTGGTTTTTATCCTTAGTGTGTTCATGGGAATCCAAATTCATGGGTGCATATGGAAAAAATGGTTAATGGAATGAGTGGATGCTTAACTTTATGGACAAGAGGTGTGTGCTAGTGTGTCACACGAACATACATGCATGATGCCCATGGGACACTATTTGTGTTTGTACAACCCACCAGCCTTGTTTATTTTCAAAATGATTTATTCAATGAAAATTGTGTGTTTTAATAACTCGTAATTGTGGTGGTGTGTCCTGGTATTTTTCGAATGATGTACGTGAGATATTCTGAGATGAGAATTATTTTTGGCTAATTTGTATAATGATTTTGAATTCTTATCTGTATGTTGGTGTGAAAGCGTATGGTTAGTGTTTTCTTATAAAATGTTCTTCGAGAAGACCTTGCAGTGGTTCTCCCTACACATTTAGTGTTCTCCAGTGGTATATCATGGACATTGGACTAGTTTTATTGGGTCCATGGTTTTCATTCATGACTATTGGACACCCCCAAAAACCATTATCATTCAATTCAAATGAGGCCACATGAAATTCTTTGTTTGCTAGTCCTCAAGTTGATTAAAGTAACGACACTCTGTTTTGAGTGATAATGTTAAGTCTACCCCTTCTGGTTTTTGGTTATGCAGATCCTCTCACAATGGGATGACAGATGCAAGTGGAGTGGAAGGGAGTTTTGGTCTCTTTTAGTTGTCTGAGTTATCATGTATGAATTTTGATACCGTTGTGTTCCAGGGCCCCTAGAAATGTTGAGAGGAATCCTAGTGGGGAAGGGTGAAGGCAATTTGGAGTTATCGGTGCAGACCGATGTCTTGAAAGGCTTTTAGTGATTTCATTTACCACAAGGATCATTTTTAGTGGCATCTTGTAGCATGATATCTCTTTGAAAAGCATGGATGGATTTTGTAGAATCCTTCAAGGATCCCTATTTTTATAGGAGTGAGTACTCCTTTTAGGGAATTCTAGATTTTCTATTCAAGGGGGGGGGGGTGTTTTTCATGCATCTCTCTTTCTTTTGTTTCTTGGTTAATGTAAAGAGGTGATGCATGTGCATCATCTAGACCCTTATTCTGGTGGATTTTCTGTGATGAATTAGGCCAATGTCAGAGTGTGTTGTGATTGATGGAGTTGTCTCGATTCTAGTATAGAAACATTCATCACTAGGAAAGAAAATGCTCTGTTCGAGAGTCTTCAATGACTAACTGTGAGGCATGATATGCTTCAAACATCAGGGCTCTAGCCATAGGCCTCAGAGTTGATCTGGTGTGTGGCCAGGAACTCCATGACTGTATGTGACATCTACTTTATTTCTATTACCGTTATCGAAGTTGAAGGCAGTCTAAATTTTTTTCTGAGGTTGTTCCTTTCATATCAACCTATTTAGGAGCATGATATTTTCTTGTAGTTGTGAGGAGGAATGGTCATCTCGCTACCTACGTCTCAGGAGTTGAATCCCACCAAATGTAAACACTTTTAGTGGACCTTATGGGGTCTGTTGTGTAAATCAATCTCAAATTTGAATAGTGATCATCCAGTGATATAGATATTCTTGTTTGTCTTTAGTTTTGGTTTTGATGCACCAGTATTTGGGCCCTTCCCTCCCCGCCCACTGTGGTTTGGTGTTTGGTACCTATCAAGAAATTTTTTGAACTTCTTGTAACAATCTTATGTTCTAATGGTGGGGAGACACACAATGGATCTCACTCAAATGTCTCTAGAATATGTCAGTGTTGGCCTTTTTCAAAATTGTGGGGAGTCCTCCCAGGACTCCTGGTGTTGGTTTTCCAGTCTCGTCTCGGGCGTTGGTATGTTTCTAATGGTGGGGAGCCCCATCGGGCTTCCCCATATTGGCCTTTTGGTTATGTTCCTAGAGAAGACCTGGTGGTAGGTTAAAAGAGTTTTCTACGTATGTGGTATGGTCTTGTTTGTTACTACCATACAAACAATGTGGTTTATATTATGGAACATGAGGTGTTCAGTTTGTAAATTCGGTTTCCATGGGTGTGAGAGTTCCTTTCCTTGAACCATCAACTGGAGGTGTTGTATCCCTTTGAGGCGGGTGACACATATCCAAAGGTTTTTTTACAAGTTTCATGATGTTTTTATTTGATTCACTTCTTCTGAGCTTGGGTAATTTTATTATTTTTTCTTGCTTTTTGTAGGGATCCTCATTAATCCTCAAGGGGGTATTAGATGCTGCTTAGTGGTTTAGTCTTAGTTGTGGCTTTCTAGGGATAGAAAGTGCTATGGTGGGGAGAATTCTCACCCCTATATTTCTAAAATATTTTTTATTTTGAAATTTTTATTATTTTTACTTGGTTTTTCAAATATTTATTGAAGTGTGGTCCAATACCAATTGAAATTTTAATTTCTACTGATAAATGAATATTTTGGGCTTGGCGGCTTCTGAAGCATGGGTGGAGGGAAGGTTAAATCCATGCGACTTTGCTGATAAGTGATCATTTTAACTTGAAAATGTCTAGCGCATGCAAAAGGCACGGTTGAAGCCTTGTGGCCTCTCCAAACAACCACATGCCTTTCCCGATGTGCTGTTAGTTAGTTAATTAAATGAATGAATAATAGAGGAAACACAAAGAAAAAAATAAAAATTTTAATTTTAATTTTTTAATATAAAAAAATATAATATTAATAACATCAAGAGAATTATTATTTTTATTATTATTATTTTCCTTAATAATTTAATTAGTCCATTGATATTAAAATTATTTTTATAGTTGTAAAATTATTGACTTATTAGTATTTTATTAATTATTAATGTTACCATTATATTTAATTTTAGGTGGTCAAGACCTTTTTTCTTAGGTTTATTTTATTTTTATTTTATCTTATTTTTCATTTCCTTTTTTTCTTTTTTAGCTCCCTCACTATTTCTTTTATTTCTCCATTGGTGTCATGATGTCGTGCCCTTCTCCCCCTCCATGTTCAAGCCACACCTATTTTCCGTAGCCCCCGTAGTGCCTTCCCTCTACATATTTGCCTTCGGCAGCCTTCGAACCAACACACGCAAGATCCCCCCCCCCTCAATGACCCGTTTCACCACTACCTTGCGCCGCACCTCCCATATGGCTCACATCGCACCACGCTGGCCTTCTACAATGCCTTATCCTCTAGTGTGGCATCTTCCGGTGCAACGTCGGATGGAGAAACTTCCTCTGACAACCCCTATCCCTTTGTCATAGGTGTTTTTCAACACACATGGTTTATTTTTTCCGTTAAGATATTATCAAGTTAGGTTTTGAGTGGTTTTTTTCCGATTTTTACATTCTCTATCGTCTGATTCTTGTTTTAGGGATCTATTGGGTTTGTTTATGGTGCGTATTTGGTGTGAATGAATATCTTCACATGATTTGGTAAAAATCAACAATGTGGTAGGTGGTTCCATACCCTTACATCATTTGATTCATTTAATATGTTTTTTTGGATTTGTAAATGTTTTTTATGATAAACTGTTATGGCTAAAAATATATATTTTTCATGATACATGTTCAAGTGGAAAATGAATAATTTGGTGTGTTCTCCTTGTTGCGTATATTTGAAATTAATTTCAAATTGTTTGAATAATGAAAAAAATGTTTTGATATAGTCATCGTGTGGATTTTATTTTGTAGTGATGATCTATATTGAATGAATTTTATTTTTGGTATAGACTCTTTGGTGTTAATTTGATGTGTTTTATAAACCTATTAACATGACTTATTCACATAAATGTGATGTGAAAAAGGTGTTTTTGATACGTAAAACTTCTGTTAAATATTAATGTGACATTTTTATGTGAAAACCCTGAGTGTGTTATTTAATGATGTTCTTTTAACTATTTATAGAATTTATCTGGTCATAAAAGCGATGAAATTTAGTGTGTAAAATGTTCCTTGGTGTACATTGTGTTTCAAAAAGATGATTTTTTTATATTTTGGTTTATAGTCTTCTTCGTTTTTCTATAAATGATCTTATAAATAGATTAATGATTTATTGAATTATATATATGTCATGAAAGTTGTATTTTGAAAGAGTTTAATATGTGTTTATTTTTAAATTAGTATGTTTATATAGAACAATACATGCTTCTTTGTGTAAACCCTCTTTGAATCACTTTGTGGGGTTTTATTGTGTTGTACCTCATTGTTTTATTTAATACTTTTTATTAAGTATTAAAAATTGATTAGGATCATTTAGTGTTTCGAAATGGGGATTTGAGAAATTATTAAGTAATAGAAAATGTATTTTGGAAATGTATTTTGGTGTTCGTGTGTTTTTGAAATAGTGTTTTGGTATGGAAGAGGTGGATTTTGTTTGTAATGCCTTGACTTGATGGTGATATGTGAGGGTGATATATTATGTGAATGTGTAACTTGATTTAGCACTAGGGATAACCCTAGGTACATAGGTGGGATGAAAAGGACTAGTATTCTATATGACATGTAAGTGGTTTGTATAAGGCCCCAGCCTTAAAACCTTACTTAATCTTGAGTTATTACAAGATTACACATTGAAGATCTTTTTAGGTTTAGAGTTTTAGAGACACTAGTGCAGAAAACGTTTTTTACGTCGGTTATTTTTTATTATTTACGTCAGTTTTTAGGCGACGTTAATACGGACGACGTTATAAATAACGTTTTTTACGTCGGTTATTTAAAACCGACGTAATATCCCTAACATCACGGTGGTTATCACATCGGTTCATATAATAACCGACGTGATAAATATGCGCGTGGGGCTTTATCACATCGGTTATTCCCTAAACCGACGTGATAAAACGCCTGGGATATCGTTTATCACGTCGGTTATGTCATAACTGACGTGATAAACCCTTCCCCTGGCCTTTTATCACGTCGGTTATTTAGGAAACCGACCTGATAAAAAGGCCTGGGAAACGTTTTAGCACGTCGGTTATCCAATAACCGACGTGGTAAATCGATTCCCAGGCCTTTTAGCACGTCGGTTATATTAAGAACCGACGTGATAAAATCCCCGGGAACGGTTTATCACGTCGGTTCTAGAAAAACCCGACGTGATAAACCCCTCCCGATTTATTTACCACGTCGGTTATAAAATAACCGACGTGAAAGAAATTTTTTTTTTAAATAATTGCACTGCTCTCACCAAAAAGCAACCAGAAACCAAACAAAAATAACCATGCCAGCCCTCCCCCAAGCCCCAACTGAACCCCACCCTCATCTATACCCACCTAACAACCTGGCCAGCCCTCCCCCACCACATTGGAGCCCCACCACAACCCTTGGACACCCCCCACCCCTTGGACAGCCCCCCCACCCTCATTTACACCCCCACGACCCCTAGTACAGCCGAAAACACCCATTGGACACCCCCCCCCCCCTCATTTACACCCAACCTGCCCCTTGGACAGAACTCCCAGACACCTTGGACACCCCCCACCCCTTGGACACCCCCCCACCCCTTCGACAGCCCCCCGCCCTCATTTACACCCCCCGAACACTAGGACAGCCCCAAACACCCCTTGGACACCCCTCCCATATCCCTTGGACACCCCCCACCCCTTGGACACCCCCCCACCCCTTGGACAGCCCCCCACCCCCTGGACACCCCCCCCGACCCCTTGGAAACCCCCCCTACCCCTTGGAAACCCCCCCATCCCCTTGGACAGCCCCAAACACCCCTTGGACACCCCTCCTATATCCCTTGGACACCCCCCACCACTTGGACACCCCCACCCCTTGGACAGCCCCCCCACCCCACCCTCATTTACACCCAACCGACTCCTTGGACAGCCCCAAACACACCTTGGACACCCCTCCCATATCCCTTGGACACCCCCCACCCCTTGGACACCCCCCACCCTTATTTACACCCCCCCCCCACGACCCCGAGGACAGCCCCAAACACACCTTGGACACCCCTCCCATATCCCTTGGACACCCCCCAAACACCCACCCACCCCCTTGGAACCTCTCCCCCCATACCAAAATCCAGACCAGAAAAACCATCAACAGTAGACCAAAACAAGAAGTAGAGAAAAATTAAACATTCACTTATATAACATTCAAAACTTACACTGTCAACTTCAAAAAAAACTAAATCCAACCTAAACGACTACGAAATACACAATTACATTGACAATATTCAAAATTACATTTTACATTACAAACAACTAAAAGTCAATCAAACCTGTAAAATAATTTGACCACTCCACTTGTAAGTGTTTGATATCTTCAGTAGTAAAGGGTTGAGGGTCATCAAAAAGCTACAAAGGAAAAGGATAGTAGTCAACGTGTATAATGAATAAATAAAATTGAAATATTATGAGAAAGAGGAAATCTTACCAGGTCAAAACTCAGAACTTTCCCAGTTGATATTATTTCATACATAAATCTTAACATGTAATATCCGCATTCGATGATGCCTTGTTTCTCATGACATTTCTGAATGAATGAGTGTAAATTCAATATATTATTTTTATGTAATAAATCAAAATGTACAAATTATAAATGGATATTTACCTTCGTATGTACATATTTGATCTTGTAATTCCTTTTCTTTGCGCTTTTTCGAAAGTGGACCCATGCCCTGTTAGAAAATAATACGAATGGGGTAAATTTAAAATTCATTATAATATATAAAACTATTGTGAAATTGAAACTTACGTTTCCAATATATTCTTAAAACTTTCTCGCACATCATCATGGAGAGAGCATATCCAATAAAGTGTTTTCTCCCTAGGGAAAAAACCCCTAACATCCAATGATCCTTGAGAAAAGGAAATTTAAGAAAAGGAAATTTAACGTTAGTGGTTTTTTATGTTAAAAGATAATTAACTCTTTGAGAGGGATGTGTTTCATACCTCTCACAAAAAGGCATCATCCAACACTGTGTGATTACATTCTTTTCAAATCTATCAGCAATATAAAGCATTCTTTGTTCCTCATCCAATGCACATGCTTCAGGGGAAATCAATTGTGGGTCCACGAATCCATATACATCTGTCATCTCATTCCTCTCACAAATTTTATACATATACCTAATACAAAGCAGACATAAGTATACATTTTTAATAAATATAACGCAAGGAAAAGGTGTTAAGACTTACATGATAAAAATTTGCACCACGTTGATGCCCAACTTATCTCCAGTGACAAACTCCATGATATCAGTTTTCATAATCCCCACACATAGTTCACGTCCACATACATGAGCTTCCATTGTAAAGTCATAATGATCCGCCAACAAATTTGAATATCTTGACAATTTGTCAAGACTGCTAGTATCTACATCTGATGTCATAGCTATCTGTCTTTGTTGTTGTCTATACAGTATTTCTTTACCTTTGAAGTATTCCTGTAAAAATAAATTGAAAAATATATTAGTTTTCAAATGATAAAACATTAATAAAAATATAAAATAAAAGATATAACATCCATACCTCTATGGTAATGAGTCGAAGAAGTCTGGATGGCCAAAGTAAAAAATGGCGGATACTATGTCCAACTGTCGTCACCTCATCTGTAGGTAATGGTATCCGAGCTGATCTATCTATAATATCCTGTACAGTGACCCTCTGATTCTCTACCTCTAACTGTTGATGATGAACTGTATCTCCTATACAATATACCATCCCATATGCAACTATATGATGTTGAGGATCATCAACATACAACTCACAATAAGTAGGTAGCTGCGGCGGAGGAGGAGGATCAAAAATGGGGTCCGCAGGCTGAGGTGGGGGAGTGGGAGCTACTGGGAGAGGTGGAGTGGGAGATGCACCCTGAAATTGTCTTTGCAAGTCTGAAAACATTAACTGCACTGATGCTCTAATCTTGTCCTCCATTGTCGCATTAATATTATGGACTTCAGCCTCCAAGGATTCTATTTTTTTTTATAAACTCCCTCAACGTTAGAAGTTGAGGAACGTGGCAACACTTTTCTTACCGATACACCTGCCGGATATCCTCTTACACGGCCAGGATGTTCGGGCTTTCCCAATGCCACAGATAAAATATCTTCCCTCGCAGATGGTGTAAATGTCCCCTGTGAACTCTGCTCCTCAAGAGAGTCCTGTAATAATTAATTGAACATTTCTATAATGATTGGAAATATATGACGAAAATAGTAAACTTAAATAAATAAAATAGATATCTTACAATCCTCTCAACTACGAGTCTCGATTCTTCCGGAAGATATTGTCCTTTTTTGCCCTTCCGAGCTCTTTTCCATTTCTCATGTCTAGATGGAGGGGATGGAGGGGCCACCTCTCCAGAGCTTGAAGACTCAGCTCTTAGTTGTTGAAATTTTTCTGCCATCATTTGTTCTTCCAATAATGCATACCCTCCCCGAGATAAACTATGAGGGTATACATTTTTAGATTGGATCTCTTGATGAGATTTCCTTGTTTGCTGTAAATTAAGAATAAGTAATCATTAACAAAACAATAATGAGATCATTTATATAAGAAAGCTTATAAAAGTTTACATTGCCCTTACCAAAAATGAATCTTTTCTTCTACTTTCAAAAAATTCTCTCCATGTGTCTTCATCTATAAAAGGATATATACGACATGGATTCTCACGACTCCTATGACCATAAATGAAATCAGATGAGAGGGTTGATTTGAAATCCCTCCATCTCCTAGCAGCCAACGATAAGCATTTCTTCCTGACTCCTCCAGTGTCAGGAATATCAAATGTCATCTGATAAAAAAGAGGTTAAAAATATTATATATACTAGAAACATTTAAAGAATAGTCAAACAATAGCAAAAGATCTTACTAAAATGGTCTCCCACAGCTGAGAAATTATCGCCTTATCCACACTTCTCCAATCATCATAGAGAATGATTACTTTGCTCTTAGCCTGAGTTGCTACAAAACCCTTAAAATCTTTAGCATTTGGACCTCTAGGAAGATCATCATCATCAAAATCCACGACTATCCTCTCCTCCTTCGTACGGGCAAGTGATAATTTTGGTAAACGTGTGCACCCACGCTTACCAACCTTTGAACTCTTTTTCGTAATAGGAGCATGTGAATGTTCCTCCCCAGATGTATGACCAATATGCTCATCTCCAGAATCATGTGGCTGATCAACTGATTGATCTGTCATTTTCCTTCAAATCAAAAAAACAAACATTAGTTCACAAATAGAAAAGTGTACTAAATTACATAATAGTAAACATTGGTAATATGGTAAGCATGTTAAACAATGATAAATATGGTAAACACATGCAAAAGGTTGCCAAGGAGTTGGCCCAAGAAAGCTGAAAAGTGGACTCACTGATGCCACCGGCCGGCCGCTGGCTCACCACCGGCCGGCCGGTGGACCAGACAGAGAGCCTTCCTCTCTGTCTCAACCACCGGCCGGCCGCTGGCTCCTCACCGGCCGGCCGCTGGTGATCCAGACAGAGAGGAAGGCTCTCTTTCTGGTCCACCGGGCGGCCGGTGGTGATCCAGCGGCCGGCCGGTGGACCAGACAGAGAGCCTTCCTCTCTGTCTGAACCACCGGCCGGCCGCTGGCTCAACACCGGCCGGCCGCTGGTGATCCAGACAGAGAGGAAGGCTCTGTCTGGTCCACCGGCCGGCCGGTGGTGAGCCAGCGGCGGGCCGGTGGTTCAGACAGAGAGGAAAGCTGTCTGGACCACCGGCCGGCCGCTGGCTCAGCACCGGCCGGCCGGTGGACCAGACAGCTTTGTTCTGGACCACCGGCCAACCGGTGATCCACCACCGGCCAGCCGGTGCGCCCAGGACTTCTCCTCTTTACGGTTTTTATTGTTTTATCGTTTTGGTTTGATACATATTTTAATAAGTAAAAAATTTACAGTATCTAACATTATATGAAAAAACTAAATGTAAACAAGAAATAAACTTGTGTTACCTGTAATTTTAGGAATGTACAGTTGGATTGTTTTCCCAAATTCCTTCGTCGTGATCGTTCCTTATGGCACAAACCATGTCTTCAACATACTCATCATTATGTTCTGTTAATCTTTCCATGGAAGTAGGGATCTCACATAAATCAGCATCTTCATCAAATTCATCCTCACCAACATATTAGATTTTCCCTTGTAAAACAACAGCCCACTGTATATCTGATTGATCTACTACATAGAAAATTTGTTTGGCATGTGTTGCCATTATAAAAGAATCAGTTGTGTCTTCCAATCTATTCAGATTAACAAGTGTCATTCCAAATTCATCGTGTCTGACACTGTTGTTACCGATAAACCATTTACAGTTAAAAACGGGAACTTTAATTTTAAAGTAATCAGCCTCCCATATGTCTTCAATCACTCCATAATATGCACTTGATGCCGAAATTGGGTTTCTGTCCTTAGCACTCGAAAAATGCATTGCTTCTGCAAACACCATTACACCACTATTCTGAACTGCACTTCTGTTGTCCTGAGCTTTCGTATGAAATGTATAGCCATTAATGTCATAAGCGGACCATGTTATCACATTTAAAGATGGACCACCCACTATCCATTTTAATGTCTCTGATACATCTGATCTACCAAGCAAGGTCTTTTTAAACCATGGCAAAAACGTTTTGTTGTGCTCATTCAAAATCCACATTTCTTTCTTCTTTGGATGACATTGTTTCAACTCATTAATATGCAATGTGATATACAGTTGAACATCAGCTATGTTATTCAAGATGTATGATTCTAACTTCTTCATATGTTCAGCTGACAGTGATTTGACTTTCAAGCCACGAATCCCCTTTCCCTCATTATTAACCCGTTTATGGCGAGATGGAGGCAAACCTATGTGTTGCGCCGTAGCCAAGTAGCTCGTACAAAACTCTGCTACCTCCTCAGAAATAAACTTTTCAATAATGGAGGCTTCAGGTCGATATGGATTTTTAACATATCCCTTTAATATTTTCATATACCTTTCAAAAGGATACATCCAACGAAGATATAAAGGTCCACAAAGCCTTATTTCTCGAACCAGATGAATCAGTAAATGCACCATCATATCAAAAAAAGTTGGAGGAAAATACATTTCCAAATGACAAAGTATAAAAATTGCATCCTTTTCCAAAATGTTCAAAGCATTCACATCAATCGCCTTGTTGCAAATTGAATTGAAAAAATAACACAACCTCATTATAGTCTTTCTGACACGGATGGGCAATATTCCACGCAGTGCAACTGGTAGAATTTGTTGCATCATGACATGACAATCATGTGATTTCATACCTATCAACTTCAAGTCTTTCAATGAGACAAAATTTTTTACATTTGAAGAATAACCTTGAGGCACTTTGATATCATGAAGACACTGACAGAAGCTACTTTTCTCCCTCTTCGATAATGTATGACAAGCCGGGGGAAGAAATGTTCGTCTTCCTTTAGGAGTGGGAGCTAACTCCAAACGTATTCCCATTGACAGTAGGTCTAACCTTGCATTCAACCCATCTTTTGTCTTTCCTTTAATATCTAGCAATGTTCCGATCAAATAATCACAGATATTCTTCTCCACGTGCATGACATCAATATTATGTTTGACTTCATGATACCTCCAATATGGTAGCTCAAAAAATATTGACCTTTTCTTCCAAATATGTCTATCATTACCAGATTTCTGTGTCTTTCCCAATGTCACATCAAGGTTTTTCACCCTCTCAAAATACAATTCTGGGTATAAAGGTTGAGGAGCAGTATCAAATTCTTGTGATCCATTGAATGCCTTTTTTAGTCTTCTATATGGGTGATCCATAGGCAAAAACTTTCGATGACCCATGTACACTGTTTTCCTCCCATGATGCAATTGACAATATGACGTCTGTTGTTCGCAAATTGGACATGCTTTATGCCCTTTAACACTGTATCCAGACAAATTTCCATATGCTGGGAAGTCATTTATAGTGAATAGAAGCACTGCATGCAGTTGAAAATATTCCATTTTATAAGAATCATACACCCTAATACCATCAGCCCATAACAGTTTCAAATCATCAATCAGCGGTGACAAGTATACATCAATATCATTTCCAGGTTGCCTTGGACCAGAGATCATGATACTCAACATGACATATTTGCGCTTCATACAAACTTCAGGAGAGAGGTTGTAAATTACCAATAAAACAGGCCATGAACTATGTGTGCTACTGAGGGTTCGGTATGGATTCATTCCATTTGTGCACAATCCTAGTCTCAGATTTCTAATTTCATTTCCAAATGTAGGGTACTGGGCATCAATTTTCTTCCATTGTGGACAATCAGCTGGATGACGTATTTTTCCATCACATACCCGCTCATCAGCATTCCATCTTAACCTTTTTGCATCATGTGAATTAGCAAATAAACGTTTGAAACGAGGAATTATAGAAAGATACCAAAATACCTTTGAAGGGAGCTTTGTAATATCTACATCAGCTTGTGATTTTTCTTTCACCTTATACCGTGATGTCCCACATTTAGGACACTCTTTCAGAAATTCATATTCCTTCCTATATATAATGCAGTCATTCGGACAGGCATGTATTTTCCTGTATCCCAATCCCATCGGGCATAATATTTTTTTGGCCTTATAATGTGAATCTGGAAGATCGTTATCTTTTGGAATAATGTATTTCATCAATTGTAGCAGCTCTGTAAAACTTCTGTCACTCCATCCATGTTTCGCCTTCAGGTTAATCAATCTTAACACCGCCGACAAAACCGTAAAATCTGTACAACCAGGATATAATGGTTTTTCGGCATCACCATATAGACGTGCAACTCTCGGTTCTATCTCAATTTGTTCTGCTACAATATCGCGAATCATTTCTTCAATTCCATCGGAGTTACCATCTTGCGATTCATTATCATCAGTGACATTCTGTCCAGTTTCGCCATGCCAAATCCAAGGGTTGTAACTCGGATTGAAACCATGAAAAATAAGATGATCTTTTATCTCTCTACTTTTCAACTTCTTCATATTCAGACATTTCAGGCATGGACAGAAAAAAAATGTCACTACTTGGAACATTTCGTTTAGCAAATTCCAAAAAGGCATCAACACCTTCCTCATATTCATTGCTCATTCGATGTGCCGTAATCCAACTTCGACTCATTATTACCTATAACAAATAGCAAAAATATATATATTTTTTAGATAAGACAAATATATGTTTATATGAAAAAAATCATAATTTGAATATAACAATTTTGAAATATAAAACAAATCGATGTGTAAACCCCCATGGACACCCCCCGACCCCTCTGGACAGCCCCCACCCCTCCTGGACACAACCCCCCACCCCCGACCTGCTTGGACACCCCCTGGACACCCCCCAACCCTCTGGACAGCCCCCCCACCCCTCCTAAACACCACCCCCACCCCCTACCCCCTTGGACACCCCCCTGGACACCCCCCGACACTCCTGGACACCACCCCCCACCCCCTACCCCCTTGGACACCCCCTGGACATCCCCCAACCCTCTGGACAGCCCCCCCACCCACCCGGACAACCCCAAATACCCTCTGGAGAGGCCGCCACCCACCTGGACAGCCCCCCACACCCATCCACCCCCTTGGACACCCCCCTAGACACCCCACCGACCCCTCTGGACAGGCCGCCACCCCCTTGGACAGCCCCCCACACCCACCCATCCCCTTGGACACCACCCTAGACACCCCCCGACCCCTCTGGACAGCCCCCGACCCCTCTAGAAAGCACCCCCACCCCTCCTGGACACAACCCCCCACCTCCGACCTGCTTGGACACCCCCCTGGACACCCCCAACCCTCTGGACAGCCCCCCACCCCTCCTAAACACCACCACCCACCCCCTACCCCCTTGGACACCCCCCTGGACACCCCCCAACACCCACCCACACCCTTGGACAGCCCCCCACACCCACCCAACCCCTTGTAAACCCCCCTGGACACCCCCGACCCCTCTGGACAGCCCCCCCCCCCCCCGCCCCTCCTGGACACCACCCCCCACCCCCTACCCCCTTGGACACCCCCCGGGACATCCCCCAACCCTCTGGACAACCCCCCCCCCCCCACCCACCCGGACAACCCCAAATACCCTCTGGAGAGGCCGCCACCCACTTGGACAGCCCCCCACACCCATCCACCCCCTTGGACACCCCCCTGGACACCCCACCGACCCCTCTGGACAGGCCGCCACCCCCTTGGACAGCCCCCCCACACCCACCCATCCCCTTGGACACCACCCTGGACACCCCCCGACCCCTCTGGACAGCCCCCGACCCCTCTAGAAAGCACCCCCACCCCTCCTGGACACAACCCCCCACCCCCGACCTGCTTGGACACCCCCCTGGACACCCCCCAACCCTCTGGACAGCCCCCCCCCCACCCCTCCTAAACACCACCCCCCACCCCCTACCCCCTTGGACACCCCCCTGGACACCCCCAACACCCACCCACACCCTTGGACAACCCCCCACACCCACCCACCCCCTTGTAAACCCCCCTGGACACCCCCCGACCCCAAATCCATGCACTTATGCCATGGTTGTGTGTGAATAAAGTAGTAACAACTGTAAAAGGGCAACCCATCCAAATGGACACGCCCCAACCCTCTCGGGGATTTATAGAAAACGATGAAAAATTAGTGAAATCATAAAATTACTCAATATTGCAAGTCGAACAAATAGATCTAGGGATGATAAATAAGATTATGGTGCCAAAACGAGTTAAAAGGGTTCGCAATCGAAGAATCTTAGCTAGTTTCAACAAAAAAATCACAACACATATATATTTACTATCCGCGAAAAAAAACGAACGAGTGGGAGGATTACCTGAGTGCTGCGAGTTTAGATGATTGATCCGAGGAGATTAAATATGAGAAACGATGATCGCAAAACGAATCTAAACCAACGAAATGGACGAGCCGATTCGGGTTTACGCGCGAGAGAGACGAGTCGCGACTGTCGAAGGTAAACTCGCGAATGACAATCCACGGGTCTGGGTAAATTTTTAAATGAGTTATCACGTCGGTTATTCAATAACCGACGTGATAATTGTTTTAAAAACATTTATAACGTCAGTTATTTCAATAACCGACGTAAAAACCTTCCTCCGATTCATTTTTGACGTCGATTATTTTATAACCGACGTTATAAAGGGCTCAAAATCCGCGTTTTTTTACGTCGGTTATTCCATAACCGACGTCAAAAACATCTGCGGATTCTTTTTTTACGTCGGTTATTTCATAACCGACGTAAAAAAGCCTTCAAAAACCGCGTTTGTTACGTCGGTTATTCAATAACCGACGTCAAAGGGCCTTCGAAAACCGCGTTTTGTACGTCGGTTATAAAAATAACCGACATAAAAAACGAAGCCGCGCGATTAATAACGTCGGTTATAAAAATAACCGACGTTAAATGTGTACCGAACACAGGTTTTTACGTCGGTTAAGAAATAACCGACGTAAAAAACCTCATTTTACATATTTTGACGTCGGTTTTATATAACCGCCGTAAAAAATGGTGACGTAAAAAACTTTTTCTGCACTAGTGAGAATTAGATCATAAAACATTCATTACATTTCACATATAAACAAAGTGGTTATATAAAGATAGTATTATTCATTCCCATCAATGGAAACATATTTAAAATAAAACATGGATTCATTCTTGACACTTCCTTGACACTATCATCATATCATGTACCTTTCCCTTGACCTATGAAAAACATTTCAAAAAAACTTGGGATGAACATAAAAAGCTCAGTAAGGGATATAAAAATATGGAAAGGAAACATGGGTACATATATACATAAGGATGAGATCATACTTTACCCATAAAACATAAGCACTTTAACATACCTCCTCAAATCATGGATAAATCATAGAAATCATAAGACATAAAGCTAACTTGAGGCATTCATAACATTCTTACGTAGGGAGTAACCCTCTTGGTTACGTTTGGAATACCCATCACATTATATTCCCTAAAATCTCTTCGGAGAAACCTTAACGTTTCACTCCTTCACATTACCCAATGCATTGGAGAGCTATATCGGGCTCACCCGCCCTTAGTTTATCACGGAACCACCCGTCTTCATAATAATGCCCAAGAACCATAACATAATCGTATCACATAAAACATGCATAAAGGAAACATAACATTTCCACATTAAAATCACAAGATATCAATACAACACAAAAAACATTGTGAAAACCATTTTCAATACCAAAATAAAAGAAAATTAAAACATGGTATTTATTTTTCTTTTAAAAAGAAGGTATGGCTTGTAGAGGAAGCCGAAACTCAAATAACGGTCACGACGGCGGAGAAGTCTTTGTCGCCGCATACGTACAACAAATACATTCCCTTTTGTCACTTAGTAAATGATTCGTATAAAAAAGATTCCTTTTGAATAAACGTAAAAGTCAAAGGGGTTTATACACCGTATAAAAGAAAGTTGTGTATAAAATAAAATATGCCTCAATGAAAGGAGATTGAGACGAAGTCCCATACCTCGTATCTGACTTGACCCGACCCTTCTTTAATCTCCTGAATAATAAAATTGAGTTAATATCTACTTGCTTAAGAACCTTTTTCAAGTTCATTATTACTTTTATACCATGTTATGGACATCATGTAATCATTTATGTTAATAATGTTCATTTTGTCGGTATTTGGTTCTTAAGTCAAAAATAGACTTCTTACACATACATGTTATTAATTTGGTCAAAAGTTCATTATATCAAGAATGATATTAATGATTTGGATAACATATATATCATATATATTCATTATATGCATGTATTTATAATATAACATCACATTCTGAGGTAAGAAATGAAATGCACCGTTCATGGAGACGGTAAGCCGTACGTACGCATGAACGCTACTTCCATTTATATTTCGTATTTTCTGGAATGGAATCATAATGATATAAGAGTATATTATAATTCTAGTATAATAAAATTTATAATATCATTAACTTTATCCTTTACACATCCCACATATGGTATTAACGAATCAAATCACTTTCAGGGGGCGGTAGTCCGCACTTCCTAAAATGAAGATATCGTGTTTACCCATAATGGAAACCATAAAGGTATGCCCAAAATGAAAAAAAAACAGAAGCTTAAGGAAAACATAAACATATTATATATCATATATAAAAATAGTGACATCATAATGGCCACCTTTTAAGGTGTTAAATGAGTATTGAACAATCATCGTTTCGGGAGGCAGAATTTCACCATCCACGGAAAATGTATATTCATTAACCATTTGATGTATTTGTGTGAGAGTTTAGCTCAAATAAATCTTATAACAACATCCTATTATATGGAAGATACTGGTGTTGTTACAAAATAAGTAAATAAAAAGAGTTTAGGGGGTTGGAGAAGCAAAATAAAACAAATGAACATGAGAGAATGAATTACCTTTAAAAGTGTAACTCCTTTTGATTTTAGCCTAAAGGCTTCCTTTGAAAGGATTCTGCCCAAAGGGAATCCTCTAGGATGAGGATAGTGATGTGGAGAGAGTAAATGGGCAGGGGTTGGCCAAGCCAAAGGCTTGAGGTGTGTGTGAAATGAGGTAGAGATGGGGGCCTTTTATAAGAGGAGAGGAGGGGCACTTTTGGAAAGTAAAGATAAGTTACATTATTTTAAAAAGAGTTTCGGATTCAAAAGGTCCCAAATTGCTATAATTATAGGACAAAGTGATAAGGATTCTAAATCCACTCATCCAATTGGTTTTGGCCGTGTGTAGGTTTTAGATTTTTCATTATCTTTCCATTTTATTAAATCGTTAAATAATGAGGTCATCGCTGCATCATCATGATGTCATAAATAATTTAATTTATTTAAAGTCTAAAAATTATAAACAAAATACTATGATGTAGGAAATCTTTTTATCTTTCCAATTACTATTTATAATCAATAATCTGATCTTTATAACCCCATGTAAAAGTTGTTTTCTTAAAACAAATTATGTTTGTGTCATTTTTACTTTTACATTAAATAAAAAGTTATTTATGTCATTTCCAAACAAAAGTGGATCCATGGGGTCCCCAAGTTGACTCATGGCTTGTATTGGTCGGCAATGACACAACCAATGAGGATAGGACATGTTTCAAGCTCATCTAACTTTATTAAAGCATTAGTTTTACCTTAAACTACACTAATTACCACTAATCGCGATTAAGAACTTAATAAGTTACTATTCACCAAAAAATTATTTTAATCCCATTGAACCACATTTTATTTCTTAATGACAACCATGTATGTCGGATTTTTGAAATTCAAAACACAATTATGGTAAAATTTCATTTAAACGGAAAATTAGTTTTTATAAGTACCACTTAGTGGTTTCACTATTCATCAAAAATTGAAGTTTTTCAGAAAATTACCAAAAATTCACCCTAAGCTATATTTGATATTCCGAATTCAAAAATGAAGTCTATTTTAAAAAATTCAAAACATATAAGTCACATTAATTAATTTAATAATTAATTCCCGTTGTAAGAGCAAATAGCGTGTTTTTATAAAACAATAAGTATCAAAAGATTGATACCAGTTTAAGTCTAATTTCATAGTGAAATTGATTCCAATGACCACGATTGGATTAAATGGTAAAAATATATTCTGGTTACACATTAAGACCAATTCAAAAGATAACATAATCATATAAATAAATTAGATTAAGAAGCAGTTTTGATGTAAAGAGCAGTATTTTTCACTATTCATTAAAAAATGAACATTGTCAGAAAAATACCAAAAATTCACACAATGTAAATTTTAATGTCCTAATCATAAAGAATAAGTTTATTTTGACAAACATAGCTTATAAAATTGTCAAAATATAGATTTAAAAAGGGTTTTCCATCATAAGGCAGTAAAACAATCTTTTAAGAATATTAGTGTATTCCATGCTTAAGATTGGATTTATTTTCATTTTAAGACTCTAAAACACTATCTTAATCATTAATAGACATAGATAAAAATATATATTATTCATTACTTACTTGGGATGTTACATCTTTCCCCCCTTTAGAAAATTTCATCCCGGCAATTTATTTACTTATCGAATAAATGGGGGTACTTATCCCTCATTGCATTTCCAGATTTCCATGTTGCCTCTTCCATCATGTGGTTTTTCCACAAAACCTTTACCTGCTTAATCACCTTATTCCGTAACACTTTCTCCCTGTGGTCAAGAATCTGGACCGGTTGTTCCTCATAAGATAGGTTCTCCTCCAGCTGAACTACCTTTGGACTCAAAACATGAGATGGATCTGGAATATACTTTTTCAACATCGAAACGTGAAAAACATTGTGTACCTGAGATAAAATCGGAGGTAAAGCCACTAGATAAGCAAATAATCCAACTCTATCCAGAATTTTATATGTTCCAATAAACCTTGGACTCAGCTTTCCTTTCATACCAAATCTCATCACACTTTTCCAAGGAGAAACCTTGAAAAAAACATGATCACCTACCTCGAAAGATAGATCCTTCCTCTGGTTGTCCGCATAACTCTTCTGCCTACTATGAGCTGTTCTCATGTGCTTCTGAATCAGTTGATCTTTTTCTGCCAACTCTTCTACCAATTCTGGTCCCATCAACTTCCTTTCACCCACTTCATCCCAGAAATCTGGAGTTCGACACTGCTTCCCATATAATGCCTGAAATGGTTCCATCTGTATACTGGAATGAAAACTGTTATTATATGAAAATTCATCCAAAGAAAGATGTTGGTCCCAACATCCCTGATAATCCATCGAACAAGCTCGTAGAATATCCTCCATGGTCTAAATTGTTCGTTCTGACAGCCCATATGATTGAGGATGAAAAGCTGTACTAAAATTTAATTCAGTACCCAATGACTTCTGAAGGCCTTTCCAAAAGTTAGAAGTAAACCTGAGATCATGATCCGATACAATGGAGAGTGGAACTCCATGTAACCTGACTATCTCTTTAAGATAAAAATGGGAAAGTTGATCTAGGGAAAAAGTATCTCGTATAGCAAGGAAATGAGCAGACTTGGTCAAGCGATCAACAATAACCTAGATTGAATTATTACCTTGAGATGTCTTCGGTAATCCAATGACAAAGTCCATGGATATATTCTCCCATTTCCACTCTGGCACTGGTAAAGGCTGATGCATCCCTTTCGGTAACTGCCGCTCTGCTTTAACCTGTTGACAAGTCAACCACTTCACAGTAAAATCAGCAATATTTCTTTTCATTCCATCCCACCAGTAATACTCCCGCAGATCTCTATACATCTTAGTACTGCCCGGATGAACTGAAAACGGAGAACTATGAGCTTCACATAACAACTCTCTCTTCAACTATAAATCACAAGGCACACACAATCTCTTCCCAAATCTCAAAACACAATCATTATCAATGTTGAATTCAGGCAACTTACCTTTCTGAACCAGCTCTACCTTTTTCTGCAACTCACTGTCTTGCTTCTGTGCTT
The DNA here is from genome assembly GCA_963277665.1 of Viscum album. NCBI lineage: Eukaryota > Viridiplantae > Streptophyta > Magnoliopsida > Santalales > Viscaceae > Viscum > Viscum album. The sequence goes on along the minus strand of OY728153.1, from coordinate 1,768,954,916 downwards.
GCTTGATTCTATCTGATAGAGAAGATCTCACTGTTACCTGAAACAAAACAGAAGGACTTCCTACACCAACAACTTCTATGCCAAAGTTCATCAAATCCCTAACCAAATGATCACGTTCCAAACGCAACATTGTTAATGAAGCATTACTTTTTCGACTCAAAGCATCAGCCACTTTATTCACTTTTCCTGGATGGTAATGAATTGTACAATCATAATCCTTGATTAATTCTAGCCATATCCTCTGTCTCATGTTTAACTTGTTCTGAGTGAATATATACTTTAAACTTTTGTGATCGGTATATATTTCACACTTTATTCCATACAAATGATGCCTCCAAATTTTTAAAGCAAAAACAACAGCAGCTAATTCCAAATCATGTGTAGGGTAATTTACCTCATGAGTTTTCAACTGTCGTGAAGCATAAGAAAATACCTGATCATTCTACATTAGGACGCAACCAAGTCCTTTCAATGAAGCATCATTGTATATAACAAACTCACCATTCCTGGAAGGTAGTTCCAAAACTAGAGCATTCACCGATCTTCTTTTCAACTCCTGATACTACTTAATTCGATGGCCCAACATCTGCTGAATTAGTTGCAAAGGATTTCACCACTTATTTCTACTTTTATTCTAACTCCTTCCCATCACTCAATCTCTTTGTCAGACACTCGTTTTCATAGTGACCCATCTCATTGCACTTATAACATTTCACTAACTGTAAATCAAATTTGTTCTTACCTTCACCTTGATCCTTTTTAGTGCAATCACGAGCCTTATGTCCCATCTTACCACATCAGTAGCACTTTCCAGAATTCAGAAGACATTCCCCAGCATGCGTTTTGCCACATTTATCACAAACTGGAAACTTAGTTCTCTTACCATCAGACTTTTTTGAAGAATTCTTACCTTTCTCCTGCCACCTCGGTCTCTTCTTCTGCTGGTTGTTATAAAACACTTGGTCATCGGAAAACTCCATTTCCACCTTCTCAGCACATCGATCAAGATTTTCATAACTTTTAAACTCACGAGAAGCTAATTCCCTTCGATATTTTTGCTTTAATCCTGAGTAAAAACGATTGATTTTACTATCAAGGTCTCGGATAAAATTTGGAGAATACCTTGCCAATCGAGTGAACCTTTCTTCATAGGCAGCCACTGAGTCTTCCTCTTGCCTCAATTCCAAGAATTGTTTTTCCATCCTAACTCAAACAACCTTAGGAAAATAATTCTCAAGAAACATACCTTTGAATTCATCCCAGTCAAGAGCATCAATCTCATCGGCGTCCCTGATATTTTTAACCATAGACCACCACTGATTTGCTTCACCCTCCAAACGGTAAATAGAAAGACTAACCTATTGATTGTCTGAACACCCCATGACATCAAAAATCTTCTACAGTGCATTAATCCACCCTTCAGCTATCACAGGTTCAGATGATCCTCTGAATGATGGGGGATGTTGCCTCATGAAATGTTCCACCACTGACATGTTCCTCTGTAGTTTATCTGGCTGATCTCATGCATGGATACCACCACCATTTATCGCTTGAGTCAACTGCGCCATTACTGAAACAAACTGTTCAGTTCCAATTCCGACCATTTCTGGATGCTGATTCGGAAGGTTATTTCCTTCTGTATGCCTTCCTATCACTACTTCCCTGTTCCCTCTGCGGAAAACCATTCTGAACAAACATTTCTTAGATGAAGCAACATGTTAATCTTCAAATGCTATACCATTTCAAAAAAAAATTTGGATAATCATTTAATAAAATTCTAACTCCTAAAGTTATCTAAACCGACCTTTGATACCAACTATAAGGCCCCAGCCTTAAAACCTTACATAATCTTGATTTATTACAAGATTACACATTGAGGATCTTTTCAGGTTTAGATTTTTAGAGAATTAGATCATAAAACTTGCATTACATTCCACATATAAACAAAGTGGTTACATAAAGATAGTATTATTCATTCCCATCAATGGAAACATATTTAAAATAAAACATGGTTTCATTCTTGACACTTCCTTGACACTATCATCATATCATGTACCTTTCCCTTGACCTGTGAAAAACATTTCAAAAAAACTTGGGATGGGCATAAAAAGCTCAGTAAGGGATATAAAATATGGAAAGGAAACATGGGTACATATATACATAAGGATGAGATCATACTTTACCCATAAAACATAAGCACTTTAACATAACTCATCAAATCATGAATACATCATAGAAATCATAAGACATAAAGGTAACTTGAGGCATTCATAACATTCTTATGTAGGGAGTAACACTCTTGGTTACGTTTGGAATACCCATCACAGTATATTCCCTAAAATCTCTTCGGAGAAACCTTAAATTTTCACTCCATCGCGTTACCCAATGCATTGGAGAGCTATATCGGGCTCACCCGCCCTTAGTTTATCATGGAACCACCCGTCGTCATAATAATGCCCAAAAACCATAACATAATCGTATCACATAAAACATGCATAAAGGAAACATAACATTACCACATTTCAATCACAAGATATCAATACAACACAAAAAACATTGTAAAAACCATTTTCAATACAAAAATAAAAGAAAAGTAAAACATGGTATTAATTTTTCTTTTAAAAAGAAGGTATGGCTTGTAGAGGAAGCCGATACTCAAATAACGGTCACGACGGCGGAGAAGTCATTGTCGCCACATACGTACGACAAAAAAATTCCCTTTTTTCGTTTAGTAAACGCTTAGTATAAAAAATATTCCTTTTGAATAAACGTAAAAGTCAAAGAGGTTTATACACCGTATAAAAGAAAGTTGTGTATAAAATAAAATATGCCTCAATGAAAGGAGATTGAGACGAAGTCCCATACCTCGTATCTGACTTGACCCGACCGTTCTTTAATCTCCTGAATAATAAACTTGAGTTAATCTCTACTTTCTTAAGAACCTTTTTCAAGTTCATTATTTCTTTTATACCATGATATGGACATCATGTAATCATTTAAGTTAATAATATTCATTTTGTCGGTATTTGGTTCTTAAGTCAAAAATAGACTTCTTACACTTACATGTTATTAATTTGGTCAAAGATTCATTATATCCAGAATGATATTAATGATTTGGATAACATATATATCATATATATTCATCATATACATGTATTTATAATATTACAACACATTTAGAGGTAAGAAATGAAATGCACCGTTCATGGAGACGGTAAGCCGTACGTACGCATGAACGCTACTTCCATTTCTATTTTGTATTTTCTGGAATGGAATAATAATGATATAATATTATATTATAATTCTAGTATAATAAAATATATAATATCATTATCTTTATCCTTTACACATCCCACATATGGTATTAACGAATCAAATCACTTTCAGGGGGCGGTAGTCCGCACTTCCTAAAATGAAGATATTGTGTTTACCAATAATGGAAACCATAAAGGTATGCCCAAAATGAAAAAAAACAGAAGCTTAAGGAAAACATAAACATATTAAATATCATATATAAAAATAGTTACATCATAATGTCCACCTTTGAAGGTGTTAAATGAGTATTGAACAATCATCGTTTCGGGAGGCAGAATTTCTCCATCCACGGAAACCGTATGTTCTTTAACCATTTGATGTAGTTGTGTGAGAGTGTAGCTCAAATAAATCTTATACCAACATCCTAGTATATTGAAGATACTGGCGTTGTTACAAAAGAAGTAATTAAAAAGAGTTTAGGGGGTTGGAGAAGCAAAATAAAACAAATGAACATGAGAGAATGAATTACCTTTAAAAGTGTAACTCCTTTTGATTTGTGCCTAAAGGATTCCTTTGAAAGGATTATGCCAAAGGGAATCCTCTAGGATGAGTAGAAGGATATGGAGAGAGTAAATGGGCAGGGTTTGGTCGAGACAAAGGCTTGAGGAGTGTGTGAAATGAGGTAGAGGTGGGGGCCTTTTATAAGAGGAGAGGAGGGGTACTTTTGGAAAGTAAAGATATGTTACTTTATTTTAAAAAGAGTTTCGGATTCAAAAGGTCCCACATTGCTATAATTCTAGGATAAGGTGATAAGGCTTAGAAATACACTCATCCAATTGGTTTTGTCCATGTGTAGGTTTTAGATTTTTCATTATCCTTCCATTTTATTAAATCGTTGAATAATGAGGTCATCGCTGCATCATCATGATGTCATATATAATTTAAATTATTTAAAGTCTAAAAATTATAAAAAAAATTCTATGAGGTAGGAAATCTTTTTATCTTTCCAATTACTATTTATAATAAAATATCTGATCTTTATAACCCCATGTAACAATTGTTTTCGTAAAACATATTATGTTTGTGTCATTTTTTACTTTTACATTAAATAAAAAGTTATTTATGTCATTTCCCAACCAAAGTGGATCCATGGGGTCCCCATTTTGACCCATGGCTTGTCATGGTCGGCCATGACACAGGACATGTTTCAAGCTCATCTCATTTTATTAAAGCATTATTTTTACCTTAAACTACACTAATTGCCACTAATCGCGATAAAGAACTTAATAAGTTACTATTCACCAAAAAATTATTTTAATCCCATTGAACCACATTTTACTTATTAATGACAACCATGTATGTCGTATTTTTGAAATTCAAAACACAATGATGGGAAAATTTCATTTAAACGGAAAATCAGTTTTTATAAGTACCACTTAGTGGTTTCACTATTCATCAAAAATTGAAGTTTTTCAGAAAATTACCAAAAATTCACCCTAAGATATATTTGATATTCCGAATTCAAAAATGAAGTCTATTTTACAAAATTCAAAACATATAAGTCACATTAATTAATTTAATAATTAATTCCCGTTGTTAGAGCAAATAGCGTGTTTTTATAAAACAATAAGTATTAAAAGATTGACACCAGTTTAAGTCTAATTTCAAAGTGAAATTGATTCCAATGACCACCATTGGATTAAATGGTAAAAATATATTCTTATTAAACATTAAGACCAACTTAAAAGATAATATAATCATATAAATTAATTTGATTAAGAAGCAGTTTTGATGTAAAGTGCAGTATTTTTCACTATTCATTAAAAAATGAACATTGTCAGAAAAATACCAAAAATTCACACAAAGTAAATTTTGATGTCCCAATCATAAAGAAAAAGTTTATTTTGACAAAAATACCTTATAAAATTGTCAAAAGATAGATTTAAAAAGGGTTTTCCATCATAAGGCAGTAAAACAATCTTTTAAGAATATTAGTGTATTCTATGCTTAAGATTGGATTTATTTTCATTTTAAGCCTCTAAAACACTATCTTAATCATTAATAGACATAGATAAAAATATCTATTATTCATTACTTACTTGGGATGTTACAGTTTGTCTCGGTTTCATCTAGTAGGATTGACATTACAATAATATCTAAATTTTTCTGATGACTAGAGACCACTAGTTTGTTGATGTTTTTCCATACTAGTTTATCGTTTATAAGAGAGTTGATTATTGTGGTACTTATTCCATTTTTACACTGAGGTAAGATGTCTCTAGCACCCCATGAATTCTAGCTACCTTAGGGGATTTTCCCACAATGCTCTAACATTCATGATGTGGTGCCTTCTGTCGGCATATGGAGGACCACTTTAGTATGTGTGTGTCCTTTATATAGTTTTTATTCCATTTTACAGTTGTATTTGGTGAAATTTATTTTCTTCAAGTTTCATTTATTTTTACTTCCAGCCTTTAAATGATTACCTTTAAATCATTTTAGAAATATGGTTTTAAATAATCATGTTAAATTACCTCTTTGATGTTGTGGCATGGAACCTTTATGTTTGGTAGAATCCTACTGAGAATTTGGCTCAAACCCTATATACACCTTTGGGTGTATGTACATATTTTCCTTTTTTTATTACATGTGGAGGAATCATGTTCAATTATGGTGGTTTTGGTTGTTGATAGTCTTCTCTTTAAAGCGGGCATTGGTAGATTGTGGATGTTTCACCTCTTTTATTGCTTCGAGGATTGAGTTAGAGTTTAAGTTTCCTTGGTTGTCGTTTCTTTTTGGATGTCGGTTGAAATTATAAACCTATAAATTTGATATTAGTATATGGGTCTTTTTGGTTTTCAGTTTTCAAATTTGGTTTATCAATATTGTTGGTCTTTTTGTTTACTATTTCTGGTAAATTGGTCCCTCTGATTATGTTTGATATCTGGGCACTTGTTCCAGCCTATGAGGATCACGAACACCACTCAGGCCATATCTCAGACAGGGTCAGGCATCGGGTCAGATGGATACCCATCCTGGTTCATGAAATAATTCTTAATAATGATTTATGGAATAATTATTGTACTTTGGAATCATTTTTATACATTAATTTTGTTTGAGTTTATTTGATTTCCAAAAAAATTCTGGTCATTTAAAAGGATTCTAGAAACATAATTTATACCCTATACTTTTTAGAAAAAGGTATGGATTATGAAATCTATATTCAATAAAGAATCATGATATCATACCTTAAATTTTAAGTGAACATATGAATTAGGAACCCAACATTTGTATGAAACCTTACATTTAAGTAAACAATTTATGGTTCATCAACCCATATTTCATTAACAAATATATATTCTTAATCGTACATTTGTTGTTTACAATTATATAGAGTAACTCTACGTTGGAATTGAATAAACTGTGAGTCTTTAAATCATGGATTATTTTTATGATTTCTAAAATGGTATCAATGTAATTAAATACATCATTTAAATATATTTGATTATTTATGAAAAGTTATATGTTCATTTGATTAAGGGATTACTATTTCTAAAGGAAGATAAGATGTTTTCTGAATGTTTTGAATTTGAATAATAGTGATTTGTCATGAGATATTTATGGAGTTATTTTACATGAACGAAATTGACCATATTGATAAATTATGAGTGTTTATTCTTATAAAAATATAATGGTAGATGTGTTTAAAAAACATTACTCCATCATCTCTATTTCACTAACGTGCTACACTTTGGAGTCATACATGTGTTGATTCTTGTCTTTTTTATTTGACTTGTTTCTGTTTTATTTCTTTGTTTATATTTTTATGTAGTTCGATAAATAATTGATTAGAGAAAAACATAGGAGAATTTCATATTTAATGGTTTTTGTATTGTTTTCTCTCTAATTTAAAGAAACACTTTTTTCATTAGAGATTATTTTTATTCTATTATTCATTATGGAATATCATCTAATTTTGTTAGTTTCTCCTACAATTATAAGCTACGATAGTTTCACCAAAAGATAAATCTTATTTAATTATTATTATAATATCAACTGATTTTACTCATCATGGTAGAGTTTCCGCTTCTCAAGAATATATGCAGATATCAAGGTTCCCAATTAATAAACCTGAATGTATTATATAATATTGTTGTAATGGTGTCAAATAACTTCACTCAGTTGTAGATTCCCCAAAAAGGACCTACTAGTGAATTCACCAAGCGCATGGATGTGGTGTCAGTAGAGTTCAATAGTGGATCATTATTCCCAAAATCACTATTCATCATTTTTTGTAGTTATTTCATGTATTTATTTTATCTGGTCAAAATATATTTAATAGGGAAGTGAAGGATCACTTAATATCAAGAGGGATGTTTTGTTTCTATCATGCTTTTAAGGAACACAAATCACCCCACCTCCCTTGTATTTGTTTTTATAACTATTCATTTGATGATTTCCATGTATCAGATTTTAGTAATTAAATACACGAACCTTCACATTTACAAAACTCCAGGGTTCTACAGATGGAACATGATATTTTAATTGAGGAAAGACTAGTAGAACACTTAGATAATAAAGATAATGTACTATGAAATAATACTAGTAGACTATTTAATTTTATATAGAAATAAAAAAACACCCCCATGAATTTCTGATATATTTCCCTTTATTAAATTATAAAATTAGATATCTTTTCATTATTAAACCACTAGGTTTAAATGAACCATAATACAACATATTATTATTATGTAATGTAAAAATTATTGCCTTGTTATTTGATTGTTGGAAAAGAATAAAAGTAAAAATTTTAAGAAAATATTTATTTTCGTACATATATAAATAACTTTTTTCTTATTATTTGGAGAGAAAATAAATTAACATTAATTTGATGTAAAAATAGATTCTTTTATAAAAAATGATTTTCATGCCCATAATTTGATTTTATTTTAATAAATTAAATTAATAAATAATGGTGAATTATTTTATTTAAATGTATATCTTATATATTTACTAAATTATTTAACCACAAATGTAATATTTTCTACATGGAGAGGAATAATGTTAAACTCGGTTTTATTGTTAAGAATGATTTTTTCTGAAAAATGTTTTCTTTACATTTTGTGCACTTCTTTTAAAATGAATTTTATCTATATAAAGAAATTGAATCAAGATATTTGTTTACATATTAAAAATCATTATAACTTATATAATTTAATAAATATTTTTATAATGAATAATAGGAACAAAATTGATTTATTACTATGATTGTGGTAAAAAAGTGTTTATCTAGGATGATAACCTAAGAGATAAGGGTCAAAATATCAGAAATCACATAATTTAATTTTTTAGATGATGTTAATTATACAATAAAATTAATATATTTTAATATTTTGCATTTTGGGCCACATGAATTTATTTTTATTAATTATATTTTTCATATTTAATAGATTTAATGTATGTCCCATCCCTCCCTTAGAAAAGGGAACCACGGCTCATACCTTCCATACACTTTACAAGCCTTCAATATTTCAAGTGTTCTAACCTAATATATTCCAGAAATAGATTTTACCATCCTAATGGTCTTATTGTGATCATAATACCGTCCTTTTAATGATACAAGTGTAATCTAATGGAGGTTTCTCAATGATACGTTATAACTATTAATCGAGTACATACATATAGTGTTTATTCATCTATAAAACTATAAATATATTATTTCCAATATATAATAAAGAAATTTGTATCATAAATTCACTTAATGTTTATTATGATATTTCATCATCCATTTTCTACATCAGTTCAATGAATTTAGAAGTCATGGTATCACTCGTGCGTACATCTTCACTAATGAAACAACATAGTGGTGTGATTAATTTTTTTTCACCACCTCAAAAAATGTTTACTATGATGTTTTTAATGATTATTATTGAAATTTTAGTTACATATATGATTATTTAATTATATTATTTTGTGTACATTCTGAATTTTCAATTCATTAGGAAACAATAATTCCGCTAGTGAATACATGTGGATTACCACCTCCACGCATTGAAGCAATTTTCTTTCAACACCGATTAATAAGAATGTTTACGAAATTGTATATAATGAATTATTATTATAATAATTTCTTTATAAATATTAATTAGATGATGAAAAAATGACACGGTTTCATGTACCATCACTATCAAAATGAAAAATTCTTGGAAAATGGACAAGTTTCCCACGATTGTTTATTTTAATGGTTTTTAATGAAATACTAAACATAAATAAAAAAGAAATTATAAATAGTATTTTTAAATGAATATTTTTATAGATTAAACTTATAATAAATATGTATTTATCATGTTTTATAGTTTAATGTGTATGAATATTGATGGAAGTTGAAGAATGTTTTATATTATAATATCATATCTTTTTGGAATAGTATTTGTTAATTTTATATTAATGGAAATTATATGGATAATATAAATTAATAAAAATATATTTTATTAATATATATAAATTTCAAATGAATTTTTGTATTATTAACCATTTTAATATATTTTGTGCATAAAATGATTTAGAAAATATTTTTAATGAAAATATGACATTATTTCCTCTCAAGATGATAAATTTTGTTTTTAAATCCATCTTCCTCTAAAATTATTTTATCACAACTCATAACTATACATGAAATGAATAAAAAACGCAATTTTCATTACCTTTTAATTTTTTTAGTTTTTTTAAATGGAATCCTTTTTAATATTTTTTAATCTGAAGTCCTTTTTACTTTTTAAAATAGCTTGAAAGGAATGTTTTCATTAAATGTAAACAATATGAATTGATTTTACCACCAACATGAAAGTTCATTACATTTAATATTACAAAATATTTTTCTTGTTTGTTTCCATAAAACGTTATTTCCATAATATTATGATTTTTTTTGAATTTAAATAAGTGATTTCCAATTGAAAAGTGTATTTTCCTTCAAAAATATTATAGTGATCTTGTAATTACATTTTTCTTCTATGATTGTAACTTTTGATGTTTTTTTTATAATTTACATGGTATATTATCCCACGAAACAATCAATACAAGAAAAAATAGGATCAATTAGTGGGTTTTTTAGGTTCAGCGGTTGTTTTGAAAAATCATCAAGAAATGTTTCATCATGAAACATTTAATGGTGTTTTTAATGGTGTTATGAATTTATTTAGCATAGGTTCAAAAAACCACAATTAAATTATTTTCCAAAAAATTTATTATTATTTTATTACTATTTTTTTATATTTTTGTTAAAGTTATTAAATTTTCTATTTTTTTCCTTATTGCTGATTATCGTTTATTATTTATTGTTTATTGTGTATTTATTTGTTTATTTATCCTATTATACATGTATATTCAATTCATAAATTTAGTATATATATAAATTAGGTTAGTTTTGAACCCCTTTTCATTTGGTTATATGAAAAAGACTTTAGAACACCATCAATCTATTCATGTGGTAAGAAACTATAATTTAATATTCCTATAAAAAGATGGTGCGAACAATGGGTTATAACCCCCGGTCCGGAAATTTATTGAAAATTAATAAAATACAGGGGAATTTCTATAAGGAATACGGTAAAAACCTATCACCCTAAATAAGAAAGAAGATATCTACCCATGAAATAAAATAACATTATTAATCTATCCAAATTATATTATACACTACCCCTACCTCTCAGATTATGACACTTCCCCTATGATTTTGGAATTTTATATGGATTTTAATCATTATCATGATTATCAATATTTCAACTAGTGGTTTTCGATCCATAAGTGGATGAGAATCCAATTCTCCATTTGGACATGATCTCTATAATAATATTTAAATTTCAAAATTTATCTTTGAATTGATAGTCTCAAAAATTGATGATTTTTTGTAAACATAGATAATTCCATCAGTGATTCCAAATACCTCATGGAAAGTATCCCTACTTTTGGATTTATTTAAAGTGTCAGGTAGACTAAAACAATTTTCCCTCAAACCAGAGTTCAATAGAATCATCACATGACCTTTTCTTCCATTACAAACTTTCTAATATGTTTTAGAACAATTACCAGTTGTTTGGGAAGATTTAAGATCCTAAGAGCTATTAATCTGAATTTTAAATTCTGCAACGTCAATCGAAGGAGTGCATCTGAATTTTATAATGGCAGTTGAGACCTCAAATACCGATGTCACATAAACTAAATTTGATTCTTTTAATAGAATGTTAGTATTCCCCATCATCCTTAAAGATTCATAATGTGTAATAGCATCTACATATGTAGAATTAGAAGGTTATTTCATACCCTTTCAATAAATGTGTCAATGGTTGTGTAACTGGTCAAAGAGGGGCCAAGAGTCTTGTGAACAATCACAGTAATATATTGGCCAGCACTAAACTAGTGTAAATATATGGACTAGAGAATTCCACTTGTATATATTCCTTATATTTCCATTTCCATGGTTTTTACATCTATTATATGAATGTTTTACCACCCCAAGAGGTTTGTGCCTTTTTCTAGAAGACTAAGGAGGAATGAGATCTTCTTAGTTATGTTGAAAATCCAAATCAGAGGGGTTAGAATTACCTTTTTGGTCTAAATCCATTTTAATATCTATATAAATTCAAAAATTATTAAAAATATTATAAGAAACTTATTTATTAGTATTTTAAATCTATGAAAATATGTATCCCTCAATTTCATGGTCTTTTAAATTCCTTTTTTCATCTATATGTGTATGTAGGTGAGTTTTCTCTAGATGCCTCCACTGACCACCCTCCATATAATCATCATTAAGGCTTAAAGAACTTAGGATAATAGGATATTTCGACAATATACCATTAGAGGATCCTACTGAATTTTCATCCATATATGTGTAAGTGTACCACCTATATAGATCCTTTTCACCCTGAATTTGTCATTCCTTTCCATATGATCCACATCTCGAGGTTCATGGCCTTTTAATATATTTATCATCCACATGAACTTTCAGGACTTATGAGAAAAAATCCATTCTCTGTTGATAAAATTATCATAATGAAATATATTATTGAAAATTATACAATTAGTAGAAACTTTTTTTCATAATCCTTATCTTGATAAAGGAAATCTTTAGTAATAAACAAAAAAAACTATTTTAATCAATGGTGAGCATATATCTACCTTAAATTGTAATATAGTGATGTAACCAAACCTAAAAGGATCAGTATCTTTATCCACATCTATATAAACCCCAATGGATGAAGAAATATCCAATGGAATTTTTGGATAAAAGAAGATTTATCTTAACTCCTGAATTCAAACACACAATTGGGTTATATATTTTATGGATTTAATTTGATTAATGATGTATATTAGTCCCATAGATTTAGGAAAACAATCATAAAATTGATAAATCCATTCCCAAAAGAATTTTTAGACATGTCTATGGAGGGAAATACAATGTGAAGAAATCCTTTATTAGTGAAAAAAGTGGCCATTCCTCAAATCACCAAAAAAACTAAGACATGTTTCTAAAGATATAGAAGATTCTTTTTGAATTCAACAGATTGTAAGGATATATAATTAATATGAATATGAATTACATTCAATGTTGTTTTCTATGAATGTAGCATATGAATCCTTGATAAAATAGATCACCTCATTTTTCATGATCAATTGGGTAGAAGAGCAATACCCTCCACAAATTTGCTTAAATATGTAAACTCTCAAATTAGTTTTTGAAATGCATTCAAGTATATGAGACAAGGGGGAACTTCAACATGAAAATCTAAATCAATAATGATATTAGAAGTTACTAAATCTTAAGGGTTGATCAATGCTTGAGAATAAGTGTCACTAGCCCTAGGTTTGGGATCCATGGATGATGAGGGTCCAAGATTATGCAAATCCCCAGATACATCATAGTGATGATCAATAAGAAAAATATTATCATAGTCTATCAAATTCATGCTTTGAAAATTCTTTAATATATATATATATATATATACATAAATAGTATGAAAAAAATTAATATAAGTATAAATGAATAAAATTTGGTTAATTTCATGTACACTTTATATAAAAATAATCACAATTAAATGGTGGCCCACAAATTGGATATGTCTTTTGGTAATGAATTGTTCTAGAAGATTAAGCATCAAGTTCCTTTAAAAAAGTGGGAAAATGACATCACATCATCATCATATTTTGAAAAATCTAGTCACTATAGAGGTTAGACTTAACGTCAAGTTTAGATTCAATAATACACGGACAATGCATTTTGATTGTAATAAATTGGTACATGATTGTTGTAATTCATTATATTTTATGGATTATACACTACATTGAGTTCAAAACCAAAAAATTCACATTAAAAAGAAGAATTTTTGGAATCAATACCACTTCAGTCATATGGATTAAAATATATCTAATATTTAATAAAGATTGATATAATTTGACAGAGTGACACATCTTCTGATTCTCCTTCGGTCTTGAGCAAGAAAATGAGATCTCCCATGATCTCAATAACAATAAAAACCAGAAATAAGTTATATAAAGAGAATCCTTCAAAGAAATTTTATTTAATGAGTGTGATTAGAATAAAAAAAATTCTATTCTTTGTAAATATTCAAAAATCAAAACAGACCTCTTTCCATTCCCAATGATAATGGGGAAATTCCTATCATAAGAGAATGATTTTATTGAAGAGTTGTGTCAAACTATAATAATGTCTTTACGGGTCCCCACCCTTTTGATGACCTAATATAATGTATCATTACCAAGATTTTCAACAGCTTTGAACTTTTTTACGTTATGACATTCTTCTTTATTTTAATATCAAAGATGATGTCATTTTCCTCAACCAAGAGAAATCACCTTGTCTGGATGGGTTCACAAATTACTTATTCCAAAAATATTGATATAATATTAATGACGATGTTTAAATGATTATAAATCATTTTTTCAATGGTGTTATGTAGAATCATTGCATTAATTATCAATTTAGTAAACTCTTTACTAATATTTATACAGAAAAATAAGATACAACTTTTCAAACATATGACCCTTGTTAATATTATTTTTAAAATTTATAAAAAATATTTTTTCTACTAGGATTTCTAACATTACTAATAAAATTATTATTTAAATAATATTAGATTAATTAAGGTTATAAAATTTCAATATTTTCTTATCACTACTTCTAAATATGTTAATCTTCTAATAAAATATACCAGAAGAGGTAATATTTCTCTCAATATTGATGACAAAAAATCCTTTAACACTATACAGTGGGAATAAATTTCAGGGTTATATCAATTTTTTTATTTTGATGATTTTGTTAAATGGTTTAGGGTCATTATTGGATTATTTCATATCATTGTTCTTATCAATAAATCTCTTGAGGGATAATTTACATGTTCCATAGGTGTTAGAAAGGGTGATTAACCATCTGCCATTATTTTATCTATCACTGAATATTTTCATGATAAGGATCTTTATCAGCATGGTTTATGAAAACCAAATCAATACTATTAGAGATGACAGAGTCCTTACACCACTGATTTATTGTATACCGATGACGTCATTCCCTTCACTCAAGGTGAAAAAATAAAAAAATAAATTCTAAATATAATCCTCCGTTATGAGAATGATATTAGTTTGACAAATTCAACCATATATATAGGAATGAGACTTATTATGAATAAAAATGATGAATTTTTTAGTAAAATATGAATTAAATATTGTGTAATTCCATTACCATATCATATTGTAACCCAGTTGTGTGGAAAACCATGTTTGGGTCATTTTTCACACATTGTTAGTGAAATTAAATTTAAGTTACAATTTGGGAAATTAATGAATCTATCGACGGAAGTTTGGACCATTCTTGTAAAAGATATCACATTGTCAAAAAAAATTATTCAATTATGGTTTATCAATGGATGGATTTAGTCATAAAAATTATAAAAACTACAATCTATATCCATTTTGGAGGGGTAGAATACTTCATAGAATTCTTATGACTATATCATGGAAAGAATGTTGTCAGCTGATTGAATTTGGAGGGATTTGAATGAAAAATATATATAAGTTAATCAATATTTATAATATAAATTAATTTATAGTCATATAAATGAGAAATATAATTCCTTTTCATTTCAAAGGAACAAAATTTTAATCATGTTTAAAACCAAGAATATAAACTACATGGATTCATCAATCTGGAATCCACTTAAGGATTATTTCTATAATATTATAGTGTACCCTCATTGGATATAAACCTTCAAATCATACCTCAACTTCTAGTTAGAAAAATGTATAGGTACCCCTATTATTAATTATTTAAATTATCTAGTACTATCACTTAACCCAAATTTGTCGATCAAGGATAAAATGGAGACTTTATTGGAAAATTACGTTGAAAAAATCAAAGATATTATCAGTAATTAAAATTTTATCATTGGTAATGACACTCTTGTCTATAAAATTTAATCCAATGGGAGACTAAACTTATTTATAATATACCAATAAAAAATTTTGGTGCTTTCCAATAGTTGGGCTAAAGACTTTAAAACATTCTAGGTACTTCCATCAATAATTTCCCTTTCCTGGAGGTTCATACACTATAAGATTTATAATAATGATTTTCATAATCAATCTAGCATCAAACATTTCTCATGATGTGTTCTTTGTAATCATCATTTGTATGTAATATAGAACCTCTTCCTTATCTACTTATCATAAATAACTATGGACAATAATCGATTAATTTTTCAATGTCACGCTACACTATATAGCATATATTTAGGATACTATTTTTTATTTACTAAGATTCCTACTTCCTATAATATATTTAATATTTTTAATGATTCATACTTGGAAATCATGAATTTAATATAGAAATTCCCTAAAAGCTACTCTATGTGGTCATACCCCGCTATCTACAATGGACAGTGGTTTGAATTGTTGTTGATGTGATATATAAAAAACGATTTGTAATAGTTTTTTGGATAAATATATTCCGGACTTTTCTATGATTATCCATCTTGGAGTTACAAGTAATTATCATCCTCCCGCTAAAACATTTTAGGTCATGTTGATTTATCAATTACGTGGTAATATTTACTTTAACATAGATAGAGCTTCTAAAGGAAATCCATGTCCATCCAGATTTAGTTTCATTTTAAAAAATCATTCTGTTGATGTAGTATGATGCCTCTATAGTTCTTGATGAAAAAAACATATCTCGATGCTAAAATTCTTGGCATAATTAATGCGATTGAAATGGACAATAAATGTGGATGGCTTAACTTATTTCATAAATATAATTCCACTATAGTTGTGTAGGATATAAGAACTGACACCTTTCATCTCTCTTAGAGGCGGACTGCTGGGTTAACTAACTACATATATTATCTCACATCCATGAATTATATCATCACATATACATATAATGATGAAAACATTTTGGATGACATGATTTCTAACATATAAATAATATCTTCTGAGTTGACTTTACGCAATGATGGGCCTGATGAGCTCTCGGCATTTTTCTAAAGGGATTATTGTAAAAAAACATACCTTCATTTTATATAACCCTTTTCTTAAATAAAGAATGCGTTTTCTTATTAGTTAAGTTCTCATTCTCTTAAATTTCATTTTACACAATAAAAAATAAAACAAAAATTAATTAACAAGAGAATAAAAAAAATAAAAAAATTAAATTTTATTAATAATAAAATAGTATTCCATTGATATTTAATTAATAAAACATAATGAATCAATAATAATAAATAAGTCCTAGATTATTATTAAAATAATAATAATTTCAAAAAAAATAATAATAAAACCATAGGTAATAAATAAGAAATAAAAAATTAGATATAACAAATTATAAATTATAAATAAAATTTAAAAATTAATGACTCATAAGTAATAAATATGAAATATGAAATTAATATATATAATTAAACATAAATTTATTTCAATACAGTTATATATATTATATAAAAATATAAAAAATGTACATATTGCTTATAAATATAAGAATAATGACACACATAGACACCATTCAACATAATATATATAAATATATACACAAACATTATATTTATAAATATACAGTAATGTAGATATATATTTTTGTTGGCTAATATATAAAAATAAATTGTAATATCTATGCATATAAGTAATTTTAAATTTTTTTAAATAAATTTTAATAAATAATATATATATATACATGCATAGAAATACATGCAATCAAACGTATATATATAAATAATATAATAAATAACTAAATGAGGGAAAACCAAAACAATTACATCACCATCGAATCAATATGTATATAAATCCATGTAATAAAATAATATATTTCCCAACAATTATATGAATACACTCATAAATGATGTTTAAATCAAAAAGAATGTTCCAAAATAATTCTATCTAAAGAAAATACCATATGTTAGTGTAATGGCCCAGACCTCTCCGGCCCATTCCTTTGTCAAAAAGAAGGCCATGAAGTGTTCTGGAAGGTAAATTGAGCTTTTCCCACACTTTCTAGAATTTTGTAACTACACGCCGTATAGTTCGAGTACACGTCGTGTACCCCCTTGCCGGGTATACCCCGTGTTGGAGCCGTGTCCTTGTCATGTGCAATAAATGGGTACACATCATGTGTCCAGTACTACACGCCGTGTAGTCCTTCCCCACGTAAGCATTACTAGTCAACGGCCATGTGCCATGTTGGAGCCGTGTCCATGCCTTGTGCAATAAATGGGTACACTCTGTATGTCCAAACTACACACCGTGTAGTCCTTCCCCGCGTAAGCATTACCCTCAAACCGTGTGTTGACCAGTCAACAGCCGTGGAGCCGTGTTGGAAGCCGCGTGGAGGCTATGTGAAATAACCGAGTACACGCCGTGTACCATAAAGTATACACCATGTAGATTTTCTTTTCTTGATTATAAAAGTAGGGTACCCTCCTCCTTTTCAACTCACTCCTCTCCTTCGCATTCCTCTGAGCAGAGCTCTCCCAAGAGACTCGAAGGATCCTTTTATTCCATAACTTCTTCGTCTGAGCTCCGATTTATGATCTGTCAGTGGCCACATGATCATAACGATGAGTCGGAACTTCTGAGCTTGGGTCTGTTGTCTCTCCTTCAGCCTTTCCTTTCTGACTTCCACCTGATGAGGGTTTTTTCGGGACCAGACAGAAGTGCTGAACGCCGACAGACATCTTCTAAGGTTGATCCAGGGGAGCATTGTGATCGGAACCTATTGAGGTAGGGATCTTACCTTCATCTCTCTAATTTTTGTATCATGCGGGGTGGGTATCCTCTTGTTTTCATGAGAAATAGTTGAACCACTAAATAAAGATAATAACTGGTTAAAGAACGGGGATGGGGAATTTGTTATATTTATCTTTGTTTATCCTATTGATATGTTATGAATTGAATATGATCATGCCTACTGAAAATCATGGTTGTTGGGGGCCATTGCTTGCGCAATTAAATGTTGCCCTATCTTTTTAGACCATTTTTTGTGTGGATGGAACCTTGGGAAATGTGGAATTTGGTTAATCACGTAAAGTTGGCTGATTAAAATCTGGAACCCTTGTGTGATCACCCCGATTGAACAATGTGTAATAATGAACATGTGGGTGTTGGCATGGATACATGGCATGTGATGGGGGTGTTTTTTGGGTTGTTGTGGTTTGGGTGAGCAGCGTGACTACGGTTGGATTGGTTGTGGGTTGGTGTGAATGCTATGTTAGTGATGGGCAACAAGGCTATTATAAATGGTATTAAAGGGATAATGATGTATGGGTTCGGTGTGATTGTTCTTACAGTGGGTGGAAGTGGGGCTGCAAGGATGGGTTGGAATGTGTATGGACTATGGGTTTTGAATAATAAAATTAAATGAATGGTGGGGCTTGGAAATGGAACGGAAATAATAATCATGGGGCTGTTTGGCTAATAAGAAGGACTTGGTTGTGTTTCTTGTGTTTTCCTAACTTGATTTGTGGATGGAAGGGATATGTTTTACAAATGATCAATGTGGTTGGTTGTGGATAGTTTCATAGTAGTTAAGGAACTAAATAAACTAATTCTGCTAAATCTTGAAAACCTAAATGGGGTTGGGGTTGTTTTTTGTATGCATGCTTCGTAGTAGCAGTGTTGAGGCACATGCACAGTTTCTCTGATTAGAAGCCATAGGTTGGGCTGAGTGTTTTGTGTGTATATATGTATATATGTATCTTCGTGTTTTGACACACCCCACCCATGTTGATCACTTAGTGCCGAACACTCCCATTTCATGGGAGAGGGTGTTTTCCCATAGTTACTAGCTCCTTCCTACTCTTTCTCCCCTAGGCTATGATGGGTTGAGGCGAACATACACCTAAGACCCTTCATGTAGGTTTCGATTGGGGCGGCTTTAGCCCAAGACTCTTCGGGCATGTTTTACTGTTTCCCAAGAATCTTTGAGTTGAGGCCCAGGTGTGTGCGGGCGGGATACGTGGTTGTGTGTCCCAAGTTACTGCGGGAGGGATACGTGGTTTTCATTCCCAAGTGTGTGCAGGCAGGATACGTGGTTGTGAGGCCCAGGTGTGTGCGGGTGGGATACGTGGTTGTGAGGCCCAGGTGTGTGCGGGTGGGGAGAGTGTGGTAGCGTCAGGGCGTTCGCCGTTAGGAAGAGCAGCAAACTAATGGGGAATTGTGTGGGGTACCCAGTACTCTTGTTCTTATACTACTACTACCTGTTGTGATTGTGTTTTTGGTGAGTTTGGGTGGTGAGGCTGGGTGTATAGAATTCCTTGCTAGGTTTATTTTGTTGTTCTCACGGGACATTAGGATGTCTCCCCACTTGTGCACGAGATCTTTAGGTTTCCCTACTGAGTATACTTGTATGCTCACCCTATATTAAATTTCAGTTTTCTAGGAGGACTACCAGGGCCGTGCGGGACCGTACTAGTCAGACAGTTGGAGTTTTTGTTGTTGTACACTTGTTTCTTTTGGTATTGTACTTTGATCTTTCTTGTACATTCACCTTGTTATAAAATTGTTTAACCATGCATGTGGTCTTGGTTTTGGTTTATTTCTATACATTTGTTCTTTTCCTTTTTGGTGGTTGACTTGTCCTATTTCCTAATCCTAAATAATAAAAAGGGTAATGCCTCCCATATTTGTGAAATCTCATACCCTTGGTGCTATTCGCCACCTCGGGGCCTACTGGAGGTGTGACTCATGGGTCATTATCTCCCTTTCACCATTTCCGGCTCAGGAGGGGCATCTATGGTTGGAGGGGTTCGTGACAGAATGGTATCATAGATGATGGTTGAGAGATATGATGGAGTATGGAGTTAGGGACAACGAGGATTTCATGGTATGGTAGGGCAATAGTGTTGGTTAATCTTGGTGCATGACATAAGCCAGGGAAGACCGACTAGGACATTGGATTTTAGGGCCCCCCATGATCCGATGCAAGGACTCTGAGCCTACCGAATGACCAAGTGAGACTACATTGATTGCAGGGTAGAGACCCTAGGGAAGGTACATGTAATGTCATTATTGTGGTTTACATGATTTGGCTATTCTGGGAAAGAAATTGAAATAAAATGATAAAATGAAACCTTGAGAAATTTCTTTACTACTTGGTCTTATGCAATCTTTGTTTACCATACAGCTATGGAACCTAGAAGTCATCCCCGGGTGGCTCAGATGGCCGTGGCCCAGCAGATTTAGGTGGTCGATCAGTTGAGGATTGAATGAGAGGAAGAAGATAGCCAGTGGAAGAATAATCTCCGTTCATTTCAGCAGCAGACCATCAAGAAGTGTGAGGGTAGTACTTTGGATACAGATATGGAGGGTTGGATTGAGGAGCTATGGATCGATTTTACCTTGATCCATGCTCCGAGGGAGTACTGGGTTACCCTAGTAGTCAGTCAGCTGAGAGGTGTGGCGCGACAGTGGTGGACGCTCTACCTCAGATAGAGGATAGAGGAAGAGGTTCCATGGGATGACTTTGAGATGGAATTCTGAGAAGAATTCCTTTCTTCAATGATCAAGGTGGAGAAGCAGCAGGAGTTACTCTCCCTTCAGCAGGGGAGTATGTCAGTACGAGAGTTGGGGATCAAGTTCCAGGATCTCCTGCGCTTTCCTCCAGATCTTTTTCTGGATGAGGAGTCTCGGAAGAGACGTTTGGAGGAGGCGCTTCGTCGTTCTCTCCAGTATGATGTCACCCCCATCACCCTTTCGATGTACTGGGCGGTACAGAAGATGGCAGAGGTTGTAGAGATGATTCACTCGCTGGGAGGTGCACCACGAGATGGGATCCAGCCGGGCTCGTCGAAGGGGAAGGCAGTCAGAAGAAGGTCTCCTGCGACATGACCTTCCATGTTCAAGACAGTGGGGAGCAGGCCCCAGCAGTTCCAGTTCAGATCTTCAGGTCCTCATCCCTTTTTCAAGAGCCCGGAATCGAAGTGTTTTTTGTGTGGTGGTTTTGGGCACATTCAGAGTCGATGCCCGACCTGAGCTCAGTACGGTGGAGGTGGGCAGGTTCAGCGCCCACCTCAGCAGCACCAGTTGCCGACGAGGTCCTACCAGCAGCAGCAGGACCACGCTCCTCTGAGGGAAGACTTTGCGGGAGGAGGCTGACCTCAAGGTGCTCCTAAGGGACCTTGAACAGGGCGTGGTCAGGGAGGTGGATGACATCAGAGAGGCAGAGGAGCTGGGCATGGACAATTGCACACAATAGAGTTGGCAGCTCCGGCAGGACCAGAGGTGGCGCGAGGTACGATTTGTTTGTTCAGCACCCTTGTTTCTACTTTGTTCTATTCAGGAGATTTTTACTCCTGTGTTGCACCTGGTCTAGCCCATGATTTGGGACTAGACATAGATAGACATTCTGTACAACTGGTGTTGAGTACACCAGTTGGATGCCAGACCAGCGTATCTTGTGTTTTTCGGGGATGTGGGCTGAGTTTGTGACCACATCGATCTAGTGGGGAACTTCTTCTGTTACAGATGCATCCATATGATGTCATCATAGGAATAGACTGGTTGTTTTCTATTAGTTCCATTATCGACTGATTCCGGAGAAGAGTCGTGTTCTACGACGTGGATGGGCATCACATATCTTTTGTTTGACAAAGGAGCTATCAGGTGGGAAGCCGGTGTCTGGAGCCTCTCATTTCCTTGTTAGGTGGGTTATCAGTGGTTCTAGATGATACAGAGATTATGGATGTCCCAGAGGTTGTTGGGGAGTTCCTCTATGTTTTTCATAAGGAGGTTGTGACTCTACCCCCCCCCCCCCGACGTGATGTTGAGTTCGGGATAGACTTACAACATGGTGCCCGTCCGATTTTGAGGACCCCTTATCGGATGGAACATTCGGAGTTGCAGGAGTTGCGAATTCAAATTGACGATCAGATGGAGAAGGGTTTTGTCAGTGTATCGCCATGGGGTGCTCTAGTTTTGTTCGCGAAGAAGGCATATGGTGGTCTCAGGATATGAAGAGACTACCGATGGTTGTACCAGGTAATGGTCAAGAACTGCTTCCCCCTTCCAAGGATAGATGATCTCTTCGACCAACTGAGGGTAGCAGGTTGGTTTTCTAATATTGATCTATGATTTGGATATCATCAGCTGAGGGTAAAGGACAGTGACATCTCGAAGAGGGTTTTTAGGTGCAGGTATGGGCACTTCGAGTTTGTAGTGATGTCGTTTGGAGTTACGAATGCACCGGCTGTGTTCATGGGACTTATGAACTTTGTATTCTGAGAGTTTCTGGACCGGTTCTTCGTTGTGTTTATCAATGAAATCATGATATACTCAAGATAAGAGGAGTAGCACGTTGAGAATATCAGGTATATCTTGGAAGTCCTTCGACACCACCAGCTTTACGGGAAATTGTCGAAGTGTAAGTTCCTAACACAAGAAGTACTCTTCCTTGGGCACATGGTGTCTCAGCATGGACTGTCGGTGGAACCGTCGAAGGTGGAGTCAGTTATTTCTTGGGTAGCACCCAAGAGCATGACAGAATTTCGTAGTTTCCTGGGGTTAGCAGGTTACTATTGGAGGTTTGTTTCGGACTTCTCTTGAGTTTCCGCTCCGTTGACACATTTGAATTAGAAGAACCACGTCTTCCTATGGAGTGAGAAGTGCCAGAATGCTTTCGACTGCCTGAAGGAGAAGTTGGTCAGTGCTCCCGTACTCAGGTTTCCAGAGGGAGGGTTGTTGTATGAGGTGTTTTGTGATGCTTCTGGCCCTGGTCTGGGGTGTGTGCTGATGCAGAAGAAGGGAGTGATCTATTATGGGTCTAGGCAGTTACGCCTTCACGAGCGTAACTATGCCTCCCATGACCTAGATCTTGCAGCAGTAGTGTTAGCACAGAAGTTATGGTGACATTACCTCTTTGGGGAGTGCTTTTGGTTCTTCTCAGATCACAAGAGACTACGTTATATCTTCTCCCAGCATGACCTGAACCTTCAGCAGCGGAGATGGGTCGCGTTTCTCCAAGACTATGACTTTGTGATCTCTTACACTGAATGTAAGGGAAACGTTGTGGCTGATGCCCTGAGCAGGAAGTTTCATAAGAAAGTGGTTCGAGAGTCCACTAATTCTTGGAAAGCGATGGGAGAGTTGGCCGCCTTTCACATGGATGCTAGGGTAGAAGGTGTTAGAGGCTGTTTGTTTCAGATGACGGTGTTTTCCTCCTTGTTTTAGCGGGTGGAAGAGTCTCTGTGGGGGGACTCCGAGGCGGAAGTAATGCAGGATCATGTCGATCAGGGGAACGCTCCAGAATGATGGTCAGAGGACAGCCGACATCAGATGCTTTTCCATGGAAGTTTTTTTATTCTGGAGGCAATGCGTGAGGGAGTTCTCTATGAGATCCATAGCTCAGCCTTGGTCGTACATCCAGGAGTTTTGAAAATGTACCAAGGCCTGAGGGAACAGTTTTGGTTTCCCGGGGTGAAACTGGAAGTGGCAGCGTTTGTGGCTAAATGCCTAGTGTTTCAACAAGTGAAGTATGAACACTGTGTTCTCAGTGGTTTGTTGCATCCTTTAGATGTCCCCTAGTGGAAGTGGGATGACATCTCAATGGACTTCATCATAGTACTACCCAGAGCTCAGGGTGGTTATGATGCTATCTGGGTAGTGGTGGATCGACTGACGAATTCAGCTCACTTCTTAGAAACTAAGGAGTCAGGCCTGGTGAGTACCTTAGCACAGAGGTATGTAGACGAGGTTGTACGGTTGCATGGAGTCCCGATGAATATCATCTCAGGTAGGGATACTCGGTTTACCTCACGAGTCTGGATGGGGTTAGAACATGCTTTTGGCACCCATCTACACCTTAGCACTGATTTCCACCCCCAGACCGATGGGAAGACAGAGCGGACAATCTAGACATTGGAGGACATGCTGCGAGCATGCGTTCTTGATTTCGGAGGATCATGGGTATGAAAATTGCCTTTAGTAGAGTTTTCCTACAACAACAACTTCCACTCTACTATTGGAATGTCAAAGTTTGAGGCTTTATATGGAAGGCCATTTCATTCACCCATTTACTAGGCAGAGGCTGGTGAGACAGGTGCTCTTCGGCCAGAGGTAGTGCAGAGCACCACGAAGAAGGTCCAGCTTGTACGTGAGAGGATGAAAGTGGCTCAGGACCGACAGAAGTCTTGTGTTAATCATCAGAGGAGGCCTTTGGAGTTCGAGGTGGGAGATCATGTGTTCTTGAAGGTTTCCCCTTGACAGGGGTATCGGAGGTTTGGGAAAGGGAGCAAGCTCTCCCCTAGGTTCATCATACCTTTTGAGGTGCTGAGGCGAGTTGGCGAGGTGGCATATCAGCAGGCCCTGCCACCTCAGTTGGAGAAGGTTCATGAAATCTTCCATGTCTCCCAGCTTCGTCGAAAATTACATGATGACTCCCACGTTATCGACTGGGGAGAGTTAGATATGGGAGACAAAGCGACCTTCGAGGAATGACGAGTTAGAGTCGAGGATCCTAAAGATAAGGTTCTCCATGGATGAACCATTCTGTTGGTTCGTGGGTTGTAGAGGCATGGCGGCCTCGAGGAGAGAACTTGGAAGCAGGAGACCCAGATGCATGCTCAGTACCCGGATTTGTTTTGAATTGTGTTTTTCCTTGTTCTTATGAGCATTGTGTTCATGTTGTACTCTTTACCATTGATATATGGAATTCTTGGCTTGTCGGTTGTGAGACCTTTTGTTACTTGTTCCCTAGTAATGTGTAACATGTCTGGATGTGTGGGGAAAGGGAAAAACCTGATCCTTAATCGAGATTCATTAATACGGATGTGATTGAACCTGTGTGAGCGAGTTAGTGCTGCCTAAAGTGGATAATATCCCGACATAGAAAAAAGACTTTTCCCCAAACCACGTGTTCGGACAATTTGTGGGTTGTACGGTGTTAGGGGCAGTGTAAGTTGGAAAATCCTAATGTATGAAAGTGGGAAGACCCAATTCATAATTTACATTCATTAATGAGGATGCGATTAAACCCATATAGGCAAGTTAGGTCCACCTAAAGCGGATAATATCTTGACATAGGAGAAGGAATTCCTAACACATATGATTAGGGTTGTTGGATGGGTTCCTGTTATAATGATAACCCTAAGAGGTATCTTGTTGGGTTCCTCTGGGTTGGTTTTTGAATTCTAGGGGACGATAATGTTTTAAGAGGTATCTGATGTAATGGCCCGGACCTCTCCAGCCCATTCATTTGTCAAAAAGAAGGTCACAAAGTGTTCTGGAGGGAAAAATGGAATTTTCCCACAATTTCCAGAATTTTGGAAACTACACGCTGTGTAGTTCGAGTAGACGTCGTGTACCCCCTTTTCGGGTGTACACCGTGTTGGAGCCATGTCCTTACCGTGTGAAATAAAAGGGTACATGTTGTGTGTCCAGTACTACACGCCGTGTAGTCCTTCCCTGCGTACTTGTTACCAGTCAACGGTTTTGTGCCGTGTTGGAGTCGTGTCCTTGCCTTGTGAAATAAACGGGTACACACCATGTGTCCAAACTACACGCCGTGTAGTCCTTCACCGCGTATGTGTTACCCTCAGACTGTGTGTTGACCAGTCAACAGCCGCAGAGCTGTGTTTGAAGCCGCGTGGAGACCGTGTGAAATAACCGAGTACACACCGTGTACCATAAAGTAGACTCCATGTACTTTTTCTTTTATTTCCTATAAAAGGAGGGTCCCCTCCTCCTTTTCAAATCACTCCTCTCCTCCCCTTTCCTCTGAGCAGAGCTCTCCCAAGAGACTCGAAGGCTCCTTTTCTTCCATAACTTCTTCATCTAAGCTCCGATTTAAGATCCGTCTGCGGCCACGAGATCGTAACGACGAGGCGAAACTTCGGAGATTGGATCCGTTGTCTCTCCTTCGGCCTTTCCTTCATGACTTCCACCCATGGAGGGTTTTTCTGAGACCCGACAAAAGTGACGGACGTCGACGGACGTCTTCTATGGTTGATCCGGGGGAGCGTTGCGATCGAAACCTGTTAAGGTAGGGATCTTACCTTCGTCTCTCTTATTTTTTGCATCATGTGAGGTGGGTATCCTCTTGTTTTTATGAGAAATAGTTGAACCACTAAATAAAGATAATAACTAGATAAATAATGGGGATGGGGAAGTTTTTATGGTTATCTTTTTTTATCCTTTTGATATTTTATGAATTGAATATGATTATGCCCACTAGAAAATCTCGGTCCTTGGGGGCCTTTTCTTGGGAAATTAAATGTTTCCCTATCTTTTTAGACCATTTTTTGTGGATGGAACCTTGTAGAATGTGGAATTTGGTTAATCACGTAAAGTTGGCTGATTAAAATCTGGAACCCTTGTGTGATCTCCCCGGTTGAACAAAATGTAATAATGAACATGTGGGTGTCGGCTTGGATACATGCCATCTGATGGGGGTGTTTTTTGGGTTGTTGTGGTTTGGGTGAGTAGCGGGACTACGGTTGGCTTGGTTGTGGGTTGGTGTCAATTCTATGTTAGTGATGGGAATCGGGGCTACAATAAATGGTATTAAAGGTATAATGTTGTATGGGTTCGGTGTGATTGTGGTTACGGTGGTTGGCAGCGGGGCTGCAGGGATGGGTTGGAATGTGTACGGACTATGGGTTGTGAATAATAAAATTTAAGGAATGGTGGGGCTTGGTAATGGAAAGAAAATAATAATTATGGGGCTGTTTGGCTAATAAGACGGACTTGGTTTTGTTGCTTGGGTTTTCTTTAACTTGATTTTGGGATGGAAGGGATATGTTTTACGAACGATTGATGTTATTGGTTTTGGATAGTTTCCCATTAGTTAAGGAACTAAATAAACTAATTCTGCTGAAACGTGAAAACATAAATGGGGTTGGGGTTGTTTGTTGTATGCATGCTTCGTAGTAGCAGTGCCGAGGTAGATGCTCAGTTTCTCTGATTAGAAGACATAGGTTGGGCTGAGTGTTTGGTATATATATATATATATATATATATCATTGGGTTTTGACGCACCCCACCCATGTTGAGAACTTAGTGCCGAACACTCCCATTTCATGGGAGAAGGTGTTTTCCCATAGTTACTAGCCTCTTCTTGCTCCTTATACCTAAGGCTATGATGGCTTGAGGTGACCTTACACCTAAGACCCTTCAGTTAGGTTTCAATTGGGGTGGCTTTAGCCCAAGACTCTTCGGGCATGTTTTACTATTTCCCAAGAATCGTTGGGATGAGGCCCAGGTGTGGGCGGGCGGGATACGTGGTTGTGAGGCCCAGGTGTGTGCGGTCAGGATATGTGGTTGTGAGGCCAATGTGTGTGCGGGTGGGATACGTGGTTGTAAGGCCCAGGTGTGTGCGGGTGGGGAGAGTGTGGCAGCGTCAGGACATTCTCCATTAGGAAGAGCAGCAAACTAATGGGGAATGGTGCAGGGTACCCAATACTCTTGTTCTTATACTACTACTACCTATTGTGATTGTGTTTTTGGTGAGTCTGGCTGGTGTGGTTGGGTGGATATAATTCCTTGAAAGGTTGATTCTGTTGTTCTCACGGGACATTAGGATGTCTCCCCACTTGTGCATGAGAGCTTTAGGTTTCCCTACTGAGTATACTTGTATGCTCACCCTAAGATTACTTTCAAGTTTCCAGGAGGACTACCAGGGCAGTTGGGGACCCTACTAGTCAGATAGTTGGAGTTTTTATTGTTGTTGTAGACTTGTTTATTTTAGAATTGTACTTTGAGCTTTCTTGCACTTTCCCATTGTTATAAAATTGTTTAAACATGCATGTGGTCTTGGTTTGGGTTTATTTCTATACACTTGTTCCTTTCCTTTTTGGTGGATGACTTGTCCTATTTCCCGATCATAAAAAATAAAAAAGGTAATGCCTCCCATATTTGTGAAAATGCATACCCATGGTGCTAGTCGCCACCCAGGGGCCTACTGGAGGCGGGACGCAGGGGTCATTATCTCCCTTTCACCATTGCCAGCTCAGGAGGGGCATCTTTGGTGGGAGGGGATCATGACAGTTAGAGGCCTCCCATGCATTTTTTACCTATATAAAACAATTAATGAAGTTCATATAAGTAAATATATCAAAGATATCTTTACATGAATCAATTTTATATATTTTAGAGCCCAAATAAACACCCAAATAAAAATTTATTATCGTTTTACATTGATGTTCAATTTTAATCTTCTCTTAAATAACTAAAAATTTTAGTTCAATTACTTTCAAACATATAATTACTTATTTTGGATTAATTTCATTTTACATGAATTGATTTAATTATTATTTGAGCTGAAACGGATACCTAGATCAAAATTGTTGGTCATTAGTGCTCAAATATGATTTTTTTTTTTTTAATTTAAATTACTATATTTTAGAAGTTGTTTCATAAAAATCATTCTGTAATTCAAGTATTTTTGTGAAATTAGATTAAAACCTAAAATATATAAATATAATAAATTTAAAATATCATATTAAGGGTGCCTATAAAAAATCGAAGACTTCATTTTATGATGAAATATTTATGAGTGGTTTTGAAACCATCCACAAAACTATTGTGAATTTAAACTTTTTCAGTAGAGCATCATTATTATTTAAATGGATTTTTTATGGTCATGGTGATGTGATTTTTATTAAACCATTTTTTTCCATTTGTAATTTTATATTGAAATGATAAAAATTTAGAAAACATGTTTACTTTCTATGGTTTATGATATGATTAAATGATATATGTTTTGTGATATGGTGGAACACATATGATTGAATTATTTTTATGTGATTGGTGGGATGATAATTATACATACCATGAATTAATGGGGCAATGATTGATAACATATGATACAATAGGAAAATAATGGGTGATGAACCCAGTTCAATAAGTGACTTTTCCCCTATGATAGTTTTGGGAGTGTGCGTTAACTAAGGAAATGATAGAATAAGTGTGAAACCAATACCCAATGATAGGATAAGTAATGGTTCTTGGTTATGTTAATGATTTTCATTGATTATGTGTATGATAAAAAATTAGTTCTTTTGTTTATGAATTTTTCTGATGGCCCATTCTTAAATATTAATGATTCTGAATATTTATTTACAATGAATGTTTATTGACAAACCTTAGTCCATGACTCATGATTAATGATATTTTACTAATTTTGTGTGAATGTTTTATTTTATGAACATGTCTTCATGATCATATTATTATTCTAAATTATGATCATTGGTTGATATATCCTATGATTACACTTTTCTAGACTTCTATCTCACCCTTCCTTATTTTATATTATTCCCCATGTTTGGAAGAAAGGTAATAATTAACAAATTATAGAGAAGAGAAATACAAGAGAAGATACCTCTATATCATTCATGAAAATAAATTATTACATATCTTGTCTATAAATACTATAAACCATTTTTATCCACTAGAAAGTATTATTGTGTAATTTATTGAATATTCATCTAAAATGATGTAATATTATTATATGAAATTCATGGGTCACCATTGTTTATATGAAAGAAGGATTTAGTAACTCTTTGTAGAATAAGTTTATAATACTTTTATGAACACCCTGGTGATACATCCAAAAATATTATACAATCATGAAGATATTTAATTGTAGAAAGTCTCTTATTTCCCTATAAAATTCATCCATGTTTGGATATAAGAATGTGGATGCATCTATGACCAAGATTCTTATAAGAGTATCAATATTAAAAGGGTGTATTGGGTATAATTTCAATTTTTATCGGTGAACTATATATTTTCTAAGGATTTCACACATGAATAGACCCTGTCGAGGGGATATGCTTGGAAGAAATCACATTTTATTATTTGAATTTATTATGACCATGAATGTTATACCATAAGTGTCATATATTGAAAATAAGGATTCATTAATTGGATATCCAAGGAATGATTTTTTAATATTATATGAATTCTCACTTTGATTAATGTTTCTCACACTATACTTTTTTTTTGAATTAGTTAATTGTTAGAACTACAAGGAATCATGTCAATGATGAATGTGATGTGAAATGCAACAAATATATTCATAAATAACCAAATTAAATGGGATATGAAATAAAAAATCCTTCACTAATGATCACCAAACACTCTTAAAATTATAATGGTGAATAATTATGATCATCCAAATGACCAAATAATGGAACACCATAATATTGTGTGTCTTATGCAAAAATGTTCAACATCCATCATTTTGACATCTAATCCACTAATCACTTTTAAATTGATCAAGAACATTGAAAATATATTTTCCTTTATCTAGTTTTAAAACATGAAAAATTTTACAAGAAATAATTATATCTTTTGGAAGGTGAAGTATATCAATAGTAGAATTTTATTAAAAATAGTATGAGAGAGGAATAAATTTGACTCCATGATAGTAGATGATTTTATGAAATTATTTTTAAATATATAACTTCTAAGAACTCATCATAGATTAATAGAAATGTAACTTTTGGAACTAATTTTGAAGGATGATGAATCCATTAATACCTATGAAGAAAATGACCCCATACTTTCGTGGTAAGCTTTTAGTTTTATCATCGATTCTAAAAGAAAAGTTGATAAACTATTTATTGTATTCAGACCAAGTGAGAAAATTGAATTAAATATATGAATATTTTAAATTTATGAATTAATAATTTGATGTATTTTCAGGATTGAATTGGAAATTGGAGACTCCTGGATTTCTCATTTTTTTGGGGGGAGAAAGTGAAATGTGTTACTTTTAGGTAATTATAATAATACAACCCTTGGTGGAATGAAAATAAGTTTTTCTTAATTTTAGAGGTGTATAAGTAAACATAGATAAAATTTCCTTAACAGGTAAAATAACTTTTTTATTTCTGTAAATAATGGTAATCGAGGAAAATAATAGAAATTTAATGTGAATAGTATAGACAATGTTGTTCAAAATTCCCAAACAATTATTCCACCAACACTATAATGCAATATTTTTATAGATTATATACATTATGATAATAATTGTATGAATTAAATTAAAATTTATGAAAATATACATCATAAATATCTTTATACAAGAGATTTAGTGAATGTTATTGTGATCACAATAGTAGAAGCATATCATGGGAATAATGTGGGGAATGGAAAAGAGATTATACAATATTGAATTGTATATGCATTATTATATTCTATCTCTACCAAATATTTTACATATGAAAAATTTTCTAAGGTTATCACATCACCACCATTATTATTAGATGTAGAGTTTCCAACATAAACTCTTAATGATATGATGATCACATCTCCAGTCTATAGCTTCTCTCCAATAGATGTGTGTGGGATTTTTCATCCTGAAAAACTTTTGATTATACCTCTAGTTGATTTTGATGAGATTTTAGTCATGAAATTTATCTCAATATATAGATTCCATATCACAATTTGAGGAAGGGAATTAATTTTTCATATTCCAAACCAACATATGATCAGCTTTTAGTGAAATTAGAAATATGAACGTGAAATGGAAATTCCTTCTTCTAAATGGATCTTACAACATATTCATGAGGGTTGTTTATCTGAAATATTTTAGGATAAATTCAATATATATGGTATTCAATTTGTTTTTTATTATTTTAATATATTTAAACAATATTTTCTCATTCTTCTCCCAAATCGTGATGTTGAGTTTTCAATTGATCTCATACTAAGTGATATACTTATTTCATGGAATCCATTTAGAATAATATAATTGAGATACAATAATTGAAGAAGATATGCTAGGAGAATATTGATATTGGGTTTATCTAATCCATTTAATAACAATGGTGTGCACCAATTCCTTTTTGAGAACAATATTTTCAAAATTTATCTTTTCATGTAAAAAAAATTACCATGTGCAATATATTAATGACCTGATTGATCAACTCTATAGATATCAATTATTTTTTAATAGTGAAAATAATTTTTTAGTTTCTCAGTTGAAATGGAATAAGGAGGATATATCCAATATATCCTTCTATATGAGGTAAGATCCTTATGAATTTTATTGACGATATTTGGACATCTAGATTCCCTCACTATATTTTTGTATATAAAGAATAGAGAATATGGAGAACTCATTGATTAGTTTTTAGTAGTATTTTCTAATGTTATTCATATATATTTGATGATAAATGAAGGGAAATAAAAATATTTGAGGATTTTTATATATACATTAAGGAAATAAATTTTGTGTACTGATTTTATAAAGTGTGAATTTTGGCTACAAAAAGTCGCATTCATAGGTTATATAATCTCAAGTGAGAATTAATCATTGGACACTTCAATGAATGATGTTATTAATCCATGAACCAAACTAACCATTGTAACTTATAACTAATATTTTATTGGTTGGAAGAATACTACTGGACCCTAGATAATGATTTCTCATGGTCATTTATTTTAATAAAAAATTTACATTGACTGGATTAATGTTCCTTTAGAATGTCGAAATGTGATGAATTTTTCAAGGAGGTAAAAAAAGTTTGTTTATTTGACCTTGAAATACATTAATATAAGTAGAGAATGATTTTTAATCTCTTGTGGTGTGTAAAATACGAAATTGAGATGAATAGTCATATATAACAAAGCAGTGATAGATTCTTCTTCATTTCAATTGAAAATTCATGAGTACAATTACATGACCAATTATTAAGAGTTGGTAGAAATAATCATTTAAATGAAAATATGGTCGAATTAGCATTATGTTATAAGGTGATATATATATACATATCATAAAATAATGTATTATATAATCACAAACAAATATTCACGTGTACATAAAAGTATATGGTTGGAGTTGAGTAAATATTGTGGCAACTCAATACACTACAACCCTAGGAAGGCGAACAAGGTGGATGTTTCTCTTAGTCAAAAATAGCATGGTAGTTTTCCCATGATGAGGATTGAAAGAGATACAATATTTATTATTTTAATAATGTTTATATTGGAATCATGAGAATACAAGGACAATAACATATTTCTTAGATGAATACTCAATCATCTATCAGTGTGAGTCTTAAATTGGCTCATGAGGTGGTTATGGGACTATTTAAGAATTTGATAAATTTTATTAAAGTCAATAATGAATATAATGGAAGGATATGGTATAATAACCAAGTATATGTCTACTAAATACCATTCATGAAGATAGGTATATTGGATGAAGCTCATTTTTTCATCATTCTCTATTCATCAAGGTAGTTTGACAATGTATAGAGATATGAAAGAGTATTTCTATTGGGATAACATGGAAAGGGATATTGAAGTGTTTGTATTGTGATGCATGGTATGTCATTATGTTAAGGCTAAGAGGAATATATGTAATGGGATATGACAACAATTTAACATACTAAAATAGAAATGTAAGTCATTACCACGGATGTTGCCACTCAACTACACAAAACATATTACATGAAAAATATTATTTGAATAATAGACAATCAAATAAAGAAAACATAACATTTCAATTAAATAAAATATGATTCCTATATTGATCAAATTTCTACGATATAAATTAATTAAGTGGTAGGGTTTTCTAGAGTACCAATTTCTATTATATTGGATTGTATACAAGGATTACATTACATTTATAGAGAGTCTCTATTAGGAAGTAGATATGTAATTGTTGTTTTGTATTAAATATAATCATTTGAATGATGTTTAATATGAAAGGATTATTGAAACCCCAGATGATATTTTGAGATCATTTTATATATATTTTAATGGTTTTTCGGATCAATAAATTTTATGTTTCAGTATTTTGACAAGGATAACTTTTTCTAGATAATTTATACTGATCCTTTTTAAGAAATATATGGGAAGAATTTCAGAACACCATCATTATTTGATATTGTTGATGAATGAATAAAATTAGGATTTGATATTACTAAGGAAATAAAATAGTAGGATATATCTATTCGGCAACACATTGTGGTTGATTTTAATGGAAAAACTATTATGTTGACAATCGCCAATGATATGAAGAGTTTGAAGATAATGTTATAGTATTCCAAGGAATTTATTTATAATATAATTTTATGATATTGGCAATAAAGGGAAAACTGAGAAATAAAAAAATTGAATATTTTTTAAAATAACATTCTGTAATGTGTTGTTCATGTTTATTGGTAACATTAAAAGAATATTCCAAATAATTAAATGCCAAAAAAACCTTAAAAATCATTTAATTGGTAAATTATATGAAATAAAATTAGGAACAAGTACAGTTTAAATAATATATTTATAATAATGTAAATATTTTATTATATTTCATGTGTTAATTTGAATATTAAATTCTTAAGTTATAGAATTTTAATTTGAAAAAATTGAAATAATTTTAAATGTATAGTCAAAAAAATAGAATAGAATTTATTTTTTAGATTTATGTAAATGATTTATTTTTATTAGAATAGAGATTTTTTTTACAAATTTCAAAACTTTTTATATCATCATGATATATTCATGACATAAAAACTGGTAAAATATATTTTCATGACCATATATAAATTTTTTGAGCATGTTAAAGAATTCAAAAATGTAATCCTAATGCAGAATCCATTGTTTCACATTTAGTAACGTAATTAATATTTTACAATAATGAAAAAATTATAGTTTTTCCATTAATTACATAATTTGAAGGTTTTATTTGGATTTGGATTGTATTGTAAATCACAAAAAACACTTTTTATTTAATAATAAACAAATAAATTTAATTATAATCATTATTACAAATTACTTTTATGTAAATTAATTTTATTCTAGAAGGGATATGTTTTTTATTGAATCATTTTTCATAAGATAAACAAAATTAAATTAAATGAAAATTATAAATTCTATAGTAATTAAATCATGAAAAAGGATTGTCATATTTGAAATCATTATTTTTTAATTATATAATAATTAAAACATAGTTTTATTCATAGAAAAATTTACTAAGGTAATAATTAGTTATTTTATATAATATAAATATTCGTAAAATGATAAATATGTTGAACATAAATAATTTATATCAATTCATATTTCTTATTTGTGTGGATAATTGGTGACCCATCAATTCTTATTCACTATAAAATATTTTCTAATTGGATTCACTTGCCTCTGGATGTGAAATGACATTAAAAAAAGTAATGAGTGTTTAAATTAACGTGACCCCACTAACTTATAAGGGAAAATATTCCCCACATTACATTTCATCATTATTTTTAACGAAAATAAGGGCCCAACGGTTGACTATAGAGGTTGAATGCTACATAGTTATTCAAGTTGGGTTCACTATTTTTGTTTTTCTCCAAAAAACCACCAGCGGAGAAATGATTTTTTGTAATGGAGACAATAACATTCAAATCAATCACATATGTCCACATCTTTTCGTGTTATATTCAAATGAGATTTGTTTATGGGACAAAAAACACCCAACGATATCCCTATTCAATATGTTTCATGAACCCTATTTATAAAGGATGGTTTTCATTGGGGAACATCTTCAATAACGTATATGGACTCACATTATTTCATAGTATGGGAGGTCAGGCTCATCGTACCCTTTTGGGGGGAATTATTTCTTACTCTGAGTCTCTTTTGTAGATTTAAGATATATATATGAAACCTTTATTAAATAAATTATGTAACATGGGTAACCCTTATCCTAGAAAATAAATTATTACCATGTATTGGATATAGAATCTGTTATAGGTATCTAGGGATCTTCATCACTGAGGATATATTTATTTATATTTCGATGAGGTTCTAAATAAATTGCACCCTATTATAATAGGAATTGATATTCATATACTTTTATTTATTAGGATGAGGGTTTTAGCCCTCACAGTAAGAGATATAGAATTAATCATCATCAAAGATGACAATAGTTATTTTCATTTTAGCATCATGTCCATGAGATCAGCTTCTTTTATATCTATATAAAATTAATCAGAACCCATGTAGTTTGATTCCACATTGTGGAACACATCATACCAGTTTAGGTTATGTGATGTGGACCAAAATTTATAGTTTAACAATATAAATCAAGGAAATATATGTGAAGGGTCTCTAGTCAAGGTATTTTGGGGTCAATACAAAAAATCATACCAGGGTTCCTAGAAGAGATATAGTCTTCCTGGGTGGATTTGAACAAACTCAGTGTGGGGCCTTGATATGCTTAGTGTGAGTCCATGATTTTAGGTTTGAACATCATGGAGTATTATTACATATACCATGTGGACATGAATCAATTACCACATTATTGGAATATCGTCGGATTAAATATATCAAGGAGGCTTGTGGTTGCTTCTACCGGAATGCATCCCTTTGATGGGTTGTCTCATAGGGAATATCGTACATTGATATGGATATATGGATTTAAGCGAAAACACTGAATATGGGGCCCTTGTTTTATTCATTGGGAATATTTCTATATGAAGGATTGTATCATAGGTAATATTTCCTTGTGAAGGATTGTATCATAAGAAATATGACCCTTTGAGAGTATAGAATTACAATATTAGGATTAATAAATATACGAGTCCCACAACAATGAATTTGATGGATATGAAAAAAGACTCTATTTGGGCTAGTATATTTTTCCCTTCAGTTATTCTGCCATTAGGGATTGTTTTTTTCACTTTCATGGATTAGTATAAATCAAGAGGTCCAAGGGGTTGTTGACTCACACCATTTGGTTCTCGGGATGGGATAACCTAGGTGGTGATCATCCCAGATCTCATCCCTCCCCCATCAAAGGTGGGCGGGGGACTCACTTTGAACATCTCAACTTCTTTTCCCTCCTTGTCACTATTTTGTAACCAAAATATTCTTCCACCTTTCAAAATAATTGTAAGGCCCCGACCCAAGTTTCCCGTAGTCGGTGCCTTATTTGATTACGTTGGCATACATACAAGGAATATGAATCCTGAAGGACCATGTAGTTTAATATTATTGGAATCAAGATACATATATAAGTTCAACATTACATATTTAATGGAAAAATCTCACTAAATTATTCCACTTGCAACATCATGTCTCCTAGATTATGCTTGCATGTCATTCATAATTTACTTCTTCATGTAATGAGAAAAATGAAACATAAGAGAAGGGGTGACCTAAAACGCTCAGTAAGAGTAAGAAATATAGTGGAAGATAATATAAACATTAGATAAGGTGAATAATTGAAAACGGATTCCTTTAATAATAAACTTGAAACACATTATGGTGGGAATATGATCTGAGTAATTATTGCCATAATAAAACATAATCATGGGTATTTTACTAGTCAAATAACCACATGAACATTCAATTACTAGATTCATAATGAGGGAAGTGCTTATGCCGGACATCATAACCATACTGTCCAAGCGTCGTGCTAGGACCATAAAATAATATTTTGTCAAGGCCTCGTGGCAAGACCATAATAGTAATAATCGCATGTGAGTGACTAGAAACATTTTAAGGGAAGGGGTTTTGGTCTTTTGGAAAGACTAAGAGCTTCTTGGTCATAGGGAGTGACTAGAGAAGGGTAACTAGGCAGAACTTTGAGGAGCATCAAGTCATAGAGGTGTGAAGAGAAGAGGTAGTGGTGGGGGGTTTTATAGTGTACAAGAGGAGTAATTTTTGAATATTTAATTAATTATTTTATTATTTCCCTCAAGACATCCAATAATATTGTTTCATGTGACCCATAATAGTAATAATGGCATGTGAGTTAAAACCATGTGGGCTTACATCATGATTTCATCACCTATGATGCATTAAATCAAGTATTTAGCATTTATCGTATTTTATCGTATTTTACTATTCATAAAAAACACAAGAGTTTCAGAAAAATCCCAAAAATTCACCCATACCATTTTTCGATGTGTAGAATTAAAAACTAAATTCCATTTTTGAAAAAAAAAATTCTAAATATTATTAATTTAACTTTTAAATAATAGCATACTTAATTCAAAAATTAACAGCTCTAATTCTATAACTCCTTCCTTATCGCAATGATAAATTAACCAAGATGTTATTATCATCTATCCTTAATAAAACAAAATAATAATAAAATTTACTATTTATTAGGGGCATATTACTATTCATATTAAAATTCATAAGGGTATGTTACTATTCACTAAAAATCATATTTGTTCTATCGGGCTCCAAATGACTTACTGAACCCAACTCTAGATGACCATTTTTCAAAATTAAAAACATAGAAGACCCAAAGTTGTGTTTAATGGTTAGATTATAAAATTGCATTCTATATTTATTTTCAAAACCTTGGGGTGTTACAGATAACAATAGACATGTTCATGGATAATAACAACCACTGACACCTGAAACATGTGGAGTTCCTATTGGAGGGTATGTCTTCATGATCTCATCTATGTGAGATCACCAAG
Organism: Viscum album; assembly: GCA_963277665.1. NCBI lineage: Eukaryota > Viridiplantae > Streptophyta > Magnoliopsida > Santalales > Viscaceae > Viscum > Viscum album. Next base: position 1,768,915,749 of record OY728153.1, on the reverse strand, counting down.
TGATAACTTCATGTGTAGAAGTATCAATGATTCTGATCCTCTAGAACCTAATAGTAAAACATCAACTAGCTTCCATCAGTATGATGTATCTAGACCATATGACATATGTTTAGGATTGTTTTCATAGCATCTTTAGGTTCTTATTATAGCTAGAAACTGCTGTAACATTTTTATATGATATTTAATCTAAGGAACTTACCATTTAAAAATAAGATTTAGAAGTATCAATTCTATTTTGGTAAGAATAAACACATGTATATATAAAACTTCATACATGTAATGGTAATCAAATTACCTAAATGTGTTGGTTCTATGGAACCCACTCACAACACATTTCACATGTGCTGGTCAAGAACATGGAAACTCTCCTAGCAGAGTCTCATACAGTTATATATTTTCTACTATGTCTCATGTACGCCTAAATGAAAAGAAGAAAATTGTGTATAGATACCATTTTTTAACATCTCAATCCAAACCACCAGGTCCAAACTGAAGTGCCACATGTCCTCATGTGTGCCTCCCTATACACAAGTGGTTTCCAGCTAGCAGCACAGTTCTATGTCCTTCAGTGGGGATACTATTCCCTCAGTGACATTTCCTTGCATAAAAAATAATATGAAAGAATATAATGAAATATAATAATTAGAGTAAACATGTGGAAACTATGTAAATGTAATACTATTCATGAAATAAATTGATGGGATCCCAAAGTTGAAATCCAAACTAGATTTAATGTACAATAGGTAAAAAAAATAAAATACTAGAAGTCATATGAAGTATATCATGCTACCTCTCCTAGATATATGATTCTTGGATCAACCATATTTCGTGGGACCCTTTCCCATACCTGGATCAACTATGCAGAAACTCTACAAGTGCATCAAGTTACTCGTACAAGGTGTGAGTAATAAACATAGTGGGGAAACACCAATGCATCCTTAAAAAATTTGTGCATGTATAACAGGTGAATAACATGATAATAATAAATGTTTACATAGGAATTATAGTCATACAATCACGTACATAGTAGTCATGTGCTAATCAAGATTCCATAACCCCTTGGTCGTAATTTCTTTGGCTACGTTCAGGTATAATAATCAAAGGTCATTATAAATGATCAAAATAAAGCCAAAAGTCTGATTACATCCCTCGCAATACCCTCAAGGCATAAAGTGTAGTCACATTACTCGATATCCTTAATGCATCAACTTTTATCTAGGACACAAGGCTATCATGCACCAACTTTGTGTATGGGTTCATTGTCATCATCATCACACATCGTTCATTCTCTCCCTATTAGGGTAAACTTATCATGATGGCCCTCCTATCACAAATATATAGAAACAAACTCTAAGTTAAAGATAACACACAATATGGTAGATCATGATAAAAAAACATATCATGGAATCATGAGAAATATAGTATCATCATATATCAACATGTAAATCAACATCAAACATGGTATCAAGAGACTCTAGAAATTTATCATGGAAAAAAGGATAATATGAGGGTATCATGGAAACACACACACCCATAGAAAATCTCCATTAATGAGGAACAAAAAACATTCCAAGACGTGAATAAAATCATGGAAACAAGTGTATATGAGATCCCTAAATGGTAAGTAACATCCTACCTCATTGTTGTTGATGAATAACTCAAAATTTCATCAAGTAATAAAATACTAAACCTCATCGCACAACACAAAGAAGTTCACCCATAAAGGGTACCTAACTAGGATTCGATTGATTGTCTTAAGGGAAGGGGTTTTGTTCTTCTGGAAAGAACAGAAGAATCATGGACATGGGGAGAGACTAGGGAAGGGTAATTTGGAAGAACTTTGAGGAGCATCAAGGCATAGTGGAATGAAAAGAAGAGGTAGTGGTGCATGGTTTTTATAGTGGAGGAGAGAAGTAAATTTTCAATATTTAATTCATTATTTTTTTATTTCACTCAAGACAACCAATAGTGTTGTTTCATGAGACCCCTAATAGTAAGAAATGAATGTGAGTTCGAACCAAGTTCCCTTGCGTCACTTTTGATGTCATTACTAGTGTATTCAACTGATAATTTGTATTTTATCGTATTTCACTATTCATCAAAATTCTAGAATTTCAGAAAAATCCCAAAAATTCACCCCTACCATTTTTCAATGTGTATAATTCAAAAGTGAAATCCGTTTTTCAAAAATGATTTTCTAACTATTATTAATTTAATATTTAAATATGGTCATAGTTAATTTGAAAAATAACAATCTTAAAGTGCAATTAGTTTTATTTTTCATTGAAAAACTAATTTAGATCTCATTATCTTATTGCCTTAAGAAAATAAAATAATATTATTATTTACTATTCATAAGGGTAATATTACTATTCATATTACTATTCATAAGGGTGTGTTACTATTTAGAAAAAATCAAGTTTGTTCTATCAGACTCCAAATGACTTACTGGACACAACTCTAGATGACCATTTTTGGAAATTCAAAACATAGAAAAAGAAAAGTTGTGTTTAATGGATAGATTATAAAATTGCATTATATATTTATTTTCAAAACAATGGGGTGTTACATTTTCCCCTCTTTACAATAATTTCGTCCTCAAAATTCAAAGAATATTACCTAAAAAGATTCAGGTATGTCCTTAACATAAGCTCCTCAGGCTCCCATGTTGCTTCCTCCATCAAATGGTTCCTCCATAAAACCTTTACCAGTCGAGCCATCCTATTTCTCAATACTTGTTCTCTAGTATCAAGAATCCTGATAGGCTCTTCACAATATGATATATCAGGCTCAAGTTCCACTTCTTCATAAGTGAGTACATGTGTTGGGTTTAGAATGTACTTTCTTAACATTGACACGTGGAACACATTGTGAACCTTGGAGAGACATGGAAGCATTGCCAAACTATATGCTACAGATCCAATTCGGTCCGGAATTTCAAAAGGTCTGATATACCTGGGACTTAATTTTTCCTTTCTTACCGAATCATATAATACCCGTATATGGAGATACATTTAAGAAAATGTGTTCACCTTTTTGAAATTCTAAATCCTTCCTTCAGTTACCTGCATAGCTCATTTGCCTACATTGAGCTATTTTGATATGGTTCTGGATAATCTTCACTTTCTCCATTGTTTCTTCAACATGTTCTAGGCCCCAGAGCATTCATTCACCAACATCATCCCAGTAAGTTGGTGTACGACATCCCCTCCCATATAATTCTTCATAGGGTGCCATCTGAATACATGAATGGAAGCTTTGTTGTAGGAAAATTCTACGAGAGGTAAATAAGGACCATAAATTCCCTGAAAATCAAGTGAACAAGACCTCAACAAGTCTTCCAATTTTTAAATAGTCCATTCTGATTGTCCATCATTTTGTGGGTGGTAGGTAGTGCTTAAATGATGATTAGTTTCTAGGTCCTTCTGATAACTTTTTAGAATCATGATGTAAAACGTGGATTACAATCAGAAACAATCGATAGGGGTACTCCATGAAGTATCACAACTTCATTAATATATAGTCTTGCTAGACATTCAAGTGGTAGATCTTCTCTTATAGTAAGAAAATGTGATGACATGGTAAGATGATAAACAATGACCCATATTGCATCGTTCCTTCTAGAATTATTTGTTAGTCCCATGAAAAAGTCCATCACGATATTATCACATTTCCACTCAGGTATGGTAAGAGGATTAAATACTCCTCTAGGCTATTGACATCCAACTTTCCCTTGTTGAAAAACTATACATCTTGACACAAAATCAGAAATCTCCTTTTTCATGTTGCCCCACCAAAAATGATCCTTCAAATATATATATATATATTAGTAATACCAGGGTGTATAGAGAAATTGGAACTATGAGCATCATCCAACGATTCCCTTTTTAGATCAGGTATATCGGGAAAACAATGTATCTTCCCAAATTTCAAAATTCCATCTTTATATATGAAGTCACTCAATCTCCCATCATTCATAGCATTAATCTTCTTTTGAATCTCCTCATCACCAGTCAAATAACATTTAGTCCTTTCTAGTAAAGATGGTTTGGAAACCATTTGAAAAAGAATTGATGTTTCACCATCCATGATTATTCCCATAATTATCTTTATTAGATCAATGAAAATAGGATCCATTTCAACTCTCATATTGTTCAAAACTCCATGATACTTTCTACTCAAGGCATATTCCACATTATTTGCCTTCCCTGAGTGGTAGTGTATCGTGCAATAATAATCCTTGAGTAGTTCAAGCCATCTCCTTTCCATCATGTTTAGTTTTTTCTGTGAGAAAATATACTTCAAACTCTTCTAATCAGTATAAATATGACATTTTTCACCATAGAGATAATATCTCCATATCTTCAAAGAAAATATTATAGTAGCTAACTCAAGATCAAGAGTAGTATAGTTTTTCACATTGATTTTTAGCTGTCGTGATGCATAAGTAAAAAACCTATCATTTTGCATTAAGACACAACCAAGTCCTTTCTTTGAAGCATATATATAAATAACAAACCCGTCATTCCCCGATGGTAGAGTCAATATAGAAGCATTGAATAATATTCCCTTTAGTTCTTTGAAACATTCTCCATAATATTCTGTCCAATCAAATTTATCCCCATTATGTGTGAGCATCGTTAGCGGGTTAGCCAATTAGGCAAAATTCTATAGGAAATGCAGATAATAACCTATTAAGCCAATAAAACATCGTACCTCAGTTATGTTTGTTGGCGTGGGCCACTCTTGGATTGCCTTTGTCTTTGCAAGATCAACTAGTATCCCATCCTTAGAGACAATATGGTCAATAAAAGAAATCTCATGAATCCCAAATTCACACTTGCTAAACATCCCATATAATTCATGTCTTCTAAAAGTCTTTCGGATAATGCACAAGTGATTTTCATGATCTTTGTAGATTTTGGACTATACCAAGATATCATAAACAAATACCACTAAAAAATCATTGAGATGTTCCTTGATAACTCTGTTCATTATATCCATGAAGACAGAGGGTGGATTAGTCAATCCAGAAGGCATTACTGTAAACTCGTAATGCCCGTACCTAGTTCCAAATGATTCCTTCGGAATGTCTTCCTTCTTCACACACAATTGATGATATCCAGATTGAAGGTCAATATTTTAAAATTATTGAGATCCATGTATTTGGTCAAATAAATCATCAATGCGAGTTAGGGGATAATTTTACTTCATTGTTATAGCGTTGATATCCCTATAGTCAATACATTACCTCATAGGTCCATCATTCTTCTTAACAAAAAGGACAGGGGCTCCCCGTAGAGAAAAACTAGGGAGAATAAATCCATTATTACTAAATTAATCTAGTTGTTTCTTAAGTTCCACTAATTCCACAATGGCCATTCTATAAGGAAACTTTGATATGGGCCTTGAACTAGGAATTAAATCAATGGAAAACTCAATTTCTCATTCTGGAGGATGTCTAGGTAAATCCTCTAGAAATACATCAATGTAGTCTTTCACTATGTGCACATCCTCAATTTGAAGATTTCTTTCCTAAACCACTGTTATTTCATTCTCTCCCTCCCCAATAATTGAATTTAGTTGAGCTACTAGGGGTGTATCTAGATAAAAATTAGGTGGTGAGGATTCTTCTCTAAAGATAAGGTGTTCTTTTACATCTTCATCAAAAATCGTAACATCATTCTTCTTATAATAATTTTTTTCATCATGGACTGAAAGCCAATCCATATCGAGGATTATATCAAATTCAATCATGGGAATGACGATGAGATCAGTAGATAAATAAAATTTATATGACCTAATGGGAACTGATTCACAGAACTTTGTAGCAATGATACTTCCCTTATGAGTTTTGACTGACAACTCCCTTGTTAAATCAAATTGGAAATATCTAATTTTCGTAGAAAACTTGGAAGATATGAGACAATGCGATGATCCAGAATCAAATTAAGCATTAGATAAACTTGAGGAAACCGTTAACGTACCTTCCACCACGTCATTACGAACTTCAACCTCTGTAGTTGTGATTTCATAAGCTTATCCCTGATCCCTTGGCCTTTTTTGTTTCATATTTCCCTGACGTTTTGGATAATCATTTGCATAGTGTCCCATCTCCCGACAACTATAGCATTGAGCACCATTGGATTAATTTATACCTTTGCAATCACCAGTAAGATGGAATTTCTAACCACATTTGTAGCATACTCCTTTTTCATTTAAGCATGCACCAGGGTGTTTCTTTCCACAATTTTCACATGGTGGAAATTCAACTCTTCCATTCTTCCCCATTTACTAATTTCTTTTCCCATGGTTTTTAGTAAACCTCTTCTTTTCTTGATTTCCTTTAAATTCATAAGAATTAGATAATTATTTTTCTGTCTTGATGGAAAATTAAACTATATCCCCATATGATGAAAAACATTGGGAGAAAAGTGCCTGCCGGAGGAATGGATTTAGGCCATCAATGAATTGATCAATTTTTCTCATTGGATTTTGTATGTAGTCTACAATATGTCTTGCTAATCATGTAAAGTTAGCTTCATAGCTTGCAACATTGTCATCTTCCTTCTTCCTCGGATTCAATAATTGTCTCTACAAATCTTCTCACTACTCACAGGGGTCATATTTTTCTATGAATATTTCCTTAAAATCCCTCCATTACATCTTCTCTATCTCTTCCTCCTCCTTTGTGTTTTGGATTAATGACCACCATTGATCTGTATCTCCCGATAGACGATATACTTCCATGAAAACCTTCTCTCTTTCATTACATCCCAAAGCGAAAAATATTTTATCAAGGGAACACATCCACTGCTCTGCTACAAATGGGTTTGTAGTCTCGTTGAATGATGGAGGATATTGTCACATAAAGCGATCTAGCATGGCTCCTCCACATGGTGGATCCAGATGCTCCATACAGGTAAGGTTATTATTCATAACCTGAGAAAGTTGTCTCAGTATATTTATGAGTTTATTACCACCAGTCACAGCACCCGATCCAACATCATTATCTTGCGTTAGAGGAAAATCCCTACAAGGGACACGTGCATTCATGAGATTTCCATTCTGTCCACTAGGTGCCATATCTAGATAGTGGCATACACTATATTAGGTCATGAATCATAATGTATAATCTTAACTTAAAAATACTCAGAAAAATTGAGATCCTACGCATAGATACTCTCATATTCACAGAAATGGTTTCATTGAGGAATATTTACATTAAACTCCTTCATAATGGCTTGCAAAGGAAATGTGAATTATCTTATGGTTATCCCCCGGGAGTGTCGTATCCTAGAGAGCAGTAGGGACTATTGTCGTGCACCAGTTCCTATTCGATTCTAGCTCAAAGTGGTGTTTTCGGGTTTCACCCCAAGATACATATGTGCCAGAGCCACCTCTACATGCTCATATCCAGACAAGGATGTATTGCTTTAAAGATCCACATAACCTATTCGTTACCAAAAAACCATAAAGTTCTTATATGTATATCATCAAAGACTTACTTAGGGACTCTTCCTTAATTCTACATTTTCTAAATCTAGTTTCCAAGTATTTACTAAACTTCCTCCAAAACCAACTGTAAGGACCCAACCCCATTACCCAGATTCGGTGATTTATTTGATTATGTTGGAATACATACAAAGAATACGAATCCCAAAGGACTATGTAGTTTAGAATTTTTAGATACTAGATACATACATAAGTTCAAATTTACATATGTAAAGGAAAAATGACACTAAATTATTCCACTAGAAACATCATGTCTCCTAGATTATGATTGCATGTCTTTCATAATTTACATCTTCATGTCCTAAGAAAAATTAAACCTAAAAAAATCAGTGTGCTCAAATGCTCTATAAGAGTAAGCAATTCAGTGGATGATAATATTAATATTAGACATGGTGAATAATTGAAAACACATGACTTTAATAATAAACATGAAACACATTATAGCAGGAATATGATCTGAGTAAATAATGCCATAATAAAACATTATCATGTCTATTATACTAGTCTAATAACCACATGAACTTTCTAATAATAGCTTCATAATGAAGGAAGTGCATATGCTGGACATTATAACCATACCGTCTAAGCCTCGTGCTATGACCATAAAATAATCATTTTGTCAAGGCCTCGTGCCAAGATCATTGTTTTTCTCATAAGATCTACTGATGCATCTAGGGGCTATAGAGGGCCCCACCCATCACATAATAATTCCAATGCATTCCTCATATGATTTGAGATAAACATAAATAGCATATAGATTCATATTGAAACTATCATAAGAAATGTAACTTACTTTCCCCAATCATTAAATATAAAACACTAACCATTCTAAGTAATATGGTGAATAGTTTTAGGATAGATCATCCACAATAGAGTTTTTCATAAACCATTAAATAAAATATGGTATATAAATTCATAAATTATTAGACCCAATAATACCATGGAATCACCAAGAGCATTGAATCAAACGAAAATACTCTTTTAATATCATTAAGCAATTTTGAGATAAATACTCTTTTATTTTGAAAAGAAGAGTTCTTTTGGAAAATATTTGTATAAAACCATAAGTGAAGTAATATAGTATATTAATAATAAAATGATTATTTTTATAAAGATAATGGTTTCCAAAAACATATTATATGCTTCCCTTGTAAATATATATGAATTGGAGAAATTCCCTTGATTCAGGCTTGTATTTTGGATAATGTTATTTTTAAAACCTGTCAATATCTATAATATAAGGAAGGATTATGGTTTATAAACCTATATATTATACTCATATAGAAACTATGATGATTACATAACAATAAATAAGAATTAAATCGAGGTAACTAGACAATGAAAGTATCTTGAATGAAAATGGAAGTTCGGGTGGAAAAACCCTTACCTTAACACCAAATGTGTTCTTCTCTTGTACTTATGATCCGGGAATATGAAATTATACTTGTTAATAATGTATTTCAGAACTTATTAGACAATTATTTATTTTACCATAATTATTTTTAGTTCATTTATGTCTTTATTTATATGTTATTGTATTGAATTTCGTCGTTCTAGAGTGTTCATTTCCATTATTTTCATATTTGGTTCACTTGTTTTTAATAAACAATGTTCATGTGGAATGGTTATAAATCTCCAGGATGGGAGTTATATATTATCAATGAACATAAATAATTTATAATGGTCATTTCTATCATTTGGTTACATGTAATGAAGATGAATCATTAGATGACAACCACTTCGATTATTCAGCGGTATTTGGAATATTATTAACTAGTTTTATCATATAACTTAATTATATGTAAATATTCTGGTTCATGAATATTAATTAGGTTATAACACATATATTATTTTCTGGTTCAAACATAAATATGTTTTCATTACCATTAATGAAGAATAAATTGAAGAATGAATCTTCGTCGTCCACAAAGGCTATAAATTGGAACCTCAAGGACGTTGATTTTGTTTACAAAAATATAAGGGAGGGAGTAAAAATATTTATTATGGTTCTTCCATTCACATGATATAATTACAGTATATATATGATATTGGAGTTAACATTATCATTTGGATAGAGGATGTGAGGTGAGGGTAGAAAAGAAGATAAATTCAAATGAAACCAAATGAAAAAGAAGGGTGCTTTACCTCTTGAAATAACCTCCTTGTGAAACTCCTTATGGGAAGGGGTTTTGGACTTTTTGAAAGACGAGAAGCTTCTTGGACGTGGGGATAGACTAGGGAAGGGTAATTGGGCCGAAAATTGAGGAGATTAAAGGCTTAGTGGAGTGAAGAGAAGAGGGAGTGGTGATGGGTTTTTAATGTGGAGGAGAGGAGTAAATTTTGAATATTTAATTCATTATTTTATTATTTCCCTCAAGACAACCAATAGTGTTGTTTCATGTGACCCCTAATAGTAATAAGTGCATGTGTGTTTGAACCAAGTCACCTTGCACAACTTGTGATGTCATGAATAGTGTATTAGACTGATAATTTTTATATACGGTATTTTATCGTATTTAACTATTCATAAAAAATTCTAGAATTTCATAAAAATCCCAAAAATTCACCCCTAACATTTTTTGACGAGTAGAACTCAAAAGTGAAATCCATTTTTCAAAAATAATTTTCTAAATATTATTAATTTAATTTATAAATATGTTCATAGTTAATTCGAAAAATAACAATCTTAAAGTGAAATTATTTTTATTTCTCATTGAGAAACTAATTAAGATCTCATAATCTTATTGACATAAGAAAATTAAATAAAAATTTTATTTACTATTGATAAGGATCATATTACTATTCATAATGGTATGTTACTGTTCACCAAAAATCAAGTTTCTTCTATCAAACTCCAAATGACTTACTAAATAGAACTTTAGATGACCATTTTTTCAAATTTGAAACATATTAGAGGCAAAGTTGTGTATAATGGATAGATTATAAAATTTCATTCTATATTTATTTTCAAAACATTGGGTTGTTACAATAATCACTCTTAGCCCTATTATTCTAGACCCCTGGTGTGGTTACACCGATTTCTCCATGTCATCCTCATAATACATTGAAGATTCATCTGGCATGAATCTTTTGTTGGTGGATTTATTCAAGAAATTTCTCTGTTAGGTTGAATAATTTGAATGGTTCATGCTTAGTTCAAGGGGATTCCAATATTGAATATGAATTAGGATTTATGATAAAAAAACACCTGATGGTTCACTTTTTATGAGAGGAGGATATGATCCAACCGTTGTCCCAAGATCCTGATGTATGCAATGGATCATGTTTCACCTTTTTCAATGGTCCTATGATTTTACTTTGAATCCTAATGCTATGTATATGGATCTATATGTTAGTTTTACCAAAATTTAATTTCCCTTCCAAAATCCATCGATTATCCTTATACTTGAAAATATGGTCGGCTTAATTTTGTGTTCAGAATGTAAAACTAAGTTCTTCTATCATCCCATATTACCACCTATTTTTGTATATGTATACTTGTAAAAACATCATGTTTATTGGATTAGGATAATGGTTGGGGAGGAATTTCGGTGCAGGCTACCAGTGGTCTTTGAAACATGGATTAATTACTACGATCCAGGCCAATGATTGGGGATCTTGTGCACTTTTTATCACTGTGGCCACAAGCATCACCCTGGGAAGGTTGATTTAGTGGCTCATAGTGGTACTACATCTCAAGTAGTTATCTCAGTTGTAAATTTTATTTATTAGGAAACATAAACTATGTTTCCACCTAAAAATCATAATTGGTCATGTTGAACCAAGTTTGGATACATCCCGACCAGACAACTATAGTTTCTTAGGAATAGGAATCATCTTGAAAATAGAATGAACCATGTTCAATTAAGATTAAAAACGGATTTTGATCTTTGACTGGAATTGAGAATGAAGGTATTGAATATGGTGGGTGACATGATGTTATTAAAAGAATAGCTGTGTTGGATCATGATCTGTTGAACACAACAAGCTTAGTGATAAATATTGTGACTCTTAATAAGTTGTGGAGTGTAAGAAAGACCCCTAAAGGAAAATTACTTTTGGGTATAGAATGTTCAAGGGAAAACAAGGAAATATATTATTCAGTAATTCTCTAGTTTAAAAGGGAGGGAAAAATCAAGCCTTTCAAAGAATAATCAAATGTACTAAAAATAGTGGTAACAAGATCCTTAAGTAATTATTTGAAATGTGGTACCTAAATAGGTACATCCAAATCAACAATTACAGGAGTAGTTAAAATGGATCCTGGTGTGGTGGGTGAGTAAGGGGTTAACAAAGCGCATGAATGTGACTCAATTTTGTGGTAATATAGAGAATGTTTTAATGGATAGCATAGTGTAATATCATGAGTATTGGAAATAGAAAAGGGGGAGTGTTTTGAGATTATCTATTACTCTAAGGATAAAATTTTTGAATGATTACTCCAGGTAAATTAACAAAGATAGGAGATAAACATAATTTATATGACAATTCATCGAGTTGATACTAATGAGGAGAAAAGTTTGTTGATAAATAAATAAGATCCAATAATTTATCCAGGATTCAATAAACATAAAATCAATTTTGAGGAATTTATATAGACATGGGAATGAATTTCAAAACCCATTGAAGAGATAGTCAATGATAACCCAAATATCCAAGTATGTACACTTCATTGGGAATTGTAGAGGGTATATAATTATAATAATTAAAGTCTCTCATTTAATCATTTTTTGAGTTAATTAATTACATAGTGAACCTTTATTGTGTGTGGTTATACACTTCATCCATGAAGTGTCATTAAAATAAAAAAATTATATTTTTAGTGATAGGTCCAAGTAGTTTATCATTAAGACTGTATCTTTTTTAGATTGATACATTGATTTGAGAACTTGTACTAAATAGGAGTCCCTTTTTAAGGTGAGAGGGAGATCTGTGATTAAGAATCATTGCCATGACATATATTTGATCATGTGAATGTCCTGATATTCACTAAAATATATTCCCACGGGAGACATAATAAATATGGAAAAAGAGGAATTTTAAGACCTATAAAACCATGAAATCTCTGTCAGATTATAGCAAAAGAGGCTGGGTATATGGGAGAGAGAAGGGAATTTGATGTTCTAGTGTTCTTTCTTGTTTTCATGCCGTAATGTTGGGACATACACACCCTTGTAGATATGAACCAAGTAGAAAGACATTGGGAATACTCCAGAAAGTATTCCATTACTTCTAGAAGCATGAGGTAGATATTTAGTCATAGTGATATATAAGTTCTTTTGGGGAATATATCTAGGAGGATGCCCAAACATCTGAAATGATTTATAAGATCTCGACTCATAGGGATTTATAGGTTTTTTGGGGCTTAGACCAATGAGTATGCCCATACGTATGGAACCATGAAGAGTATCTTGACTTATAATAATTTATAATGGGAGGGGTTTTTTATGTGTTGCAACCTATAAAACATGATCAACCCAAGACCATAGCCTAACACAGATCCCTTGTGAGGGAGTGGGGCTGCTGAACCCACATTATAGAGAGGTGGGCATAAAGGGGGTTAAAAATTATCATGAAATGGGAAAAATCTTTCTTAAATTGTTTATCTACATGGGGGGGCACTAGGTGGTTTTTCGAGGTGGGGGCTCACCCAGGTATGGATCATCCATGTATGGGTCACTCTGGTAAGGGTCACCCAAGTACGGTTCTCCCAACTATTGATCCCCCTTGTGTGGGTCTTCTAGGATTGAGTTTTCTAATTATGGGTCACATTGGGCTTGGTCACCGAGGCATGGTTCACCAATATAATGGTGAAATAGCTGGGTGAACAAGTAGAGAGTGTAGATTTCTCACCTCTCTTTGTTGATATATAGATAATACATCCTCCGAAAATAAGAGGAGGATGAATTTATTTATAGAAAAGATAGTAGAACTTGGTGAAGGATCTGGATAAATATCCTAACACGAGGTCCTTGTGTTTAAGGGCTATGTGAACCTATTGCGCAAGGCCTTGTGTGAATGGATTTTGTGGGAAATGGAATTCCATGAATAATTTATCCCAACATTCCACATCCATAACTTATAATTCTTAATTCTATTTGGAATCTATGTTATGTGAAATTGATGACTTTGAAGAAATATATGCTTCTAAAGATGTGTTTACACTAAAAGGTTTATTAAATTAATTAAAAATGAAATTTTAATGCATCAAAAAACTATTAAAAGAGAATTTAGGATTTTTCAACCTAATAATAGAGGGGGTATCTCATGTAAGACATCATATTTGGAATCATTTAGAGGGAATAATTACCCTACATTGTGGACTATCGATGTGGATCATGGGAGTCCAATTTACATTTTCTTCCACTTTAGACACACGTCTCTTCTCAAACTTCATATTTTTCCCCCGTGATGATAATATAATCACTCGTGAAAATAATTCCACGGAATGAATTATTTTATGTCAAAAAAAGACCTCTATATAATTTAATATGTTTAGAATGAAAAGAATACAAATCTATAGTAATTTTAGGGACCTGCGATGCATTATAAAATCATTAGGTTGGAATTGGAGCTATCTCAAAAATGGGATGGTGCCCTAAATTTTTTCTAAATCATGTGGCCTAGTGATTTTAACTAAACTATTACTAGGTTCATTTGAAATAAAATATATAATTTGTATATTTTGTGTCATTTCCATGATTGTTTATTGAGTCAATTAATAAATATTATAAGAAACTCAGACTTCACATTTTTTAGTCCTCCCTTTTTATGTTTCCAACGTAAATATTTTTATTCCAAATTCATTTCATTGATCGTTTTATCAGAAATCACACTGTGTGCATGCCTAGAGCAATGAGACAAGATTTTTATCTATGATTCCATTTGTGGATTTTAATCCTCATGATTTCTGCATCTATTTTCATGTCCAGTTCAAAGCCTTGAAAGCCAAACTGAAGAGACTTTTGTTTTAGGTTGAACAACATTGACCCTATGTTATGGTATGAAAAATCAAGTAGGACTTGATGGACAAAAATGGTATGAAATTATTCATATACACAAAGTGGAATACTATGTCATGAGTTTTTTAATTTTATGTTTGAAACATGATGTGGGATAAATAAATTGGAAATTAACAGAAACCATGTTCAAAAAGTGGGTTTGATCACGATAATGTCAGAGATTAAAGAGATATGAGAGGATTCTATTGAAGATGAATGCACATCCAGTTAATTAGCCTTTTGGTGGTGACTTATTCAAATATATACATGTTTGTATCAATTTATAGTCACAACAAATTATTTGAAGGTAATTTGACAAACTATTAATGATAGTCATGGAATGTTTATGAGGATCTGGATTATCAAGACCATAATGGGCAGTATGTTATGAGAATTCTTATTAAAATGAAGGGAAAATCTGGTTTGGAAGTAGACAGGAATGAAGAATCAATCATACATAAGATTTTTTCATGTGTAATGGAGGGTTATTCTATTTTGACATAAGTATTGGAAAGGAAGGGTCTTAGAATAAATATATATCTATCATTTAGAAATGAGGTTTCTCCCGTAAATAGAGGAACATAAATGTTTTGTAATTAGTTTCACATTGGACTAGATTAGAGGATCATGGAATAAGTATGTGTTATAATGGAATGAGAATCCAATAGTGTGTAGTTCTACATGGTGATGTAATGGTTGACTAGAATAGGTAGAAAGGGCACCACCCCAATAATGGTTAAAGCATCATGTAGATTAATGTTATGTGACCCAGATGTGGATCATGTAGTTTATCATTTTATAACAAGTAAGATTATTACTATAATTTTTGGTCATTTATCCATGCCTGAGTGATTATAATTTTTACAAATCATGGTGATATATCTAAAAATGTTCCATCATCATCAGGAATGATGAGGGAATGATGTAAGCTATAATATGCAGGATTTTAGACCTGAGAAATGACTTGGAACATGTATGAATGTAATAGACATGTAACATGTTAAAAATTTAGTTTCAATCATAATGTTTTTTGGGATGACAGATATAATAGAGGTTACTTATGAGGATTAATTCTCCTCTAGTTAATAAGTTGTTTGGTGGAGACTTGAAAAAAGAAAAACTAGGGCGTATTAATTCATATTCAAATAGCATCATCCTTGGGTTGATAGACATTGTTGTGGTGACGTATGAAAATAAAAATTGGGGTGTATTAATTAATATTAAAAACAATGGTATAATCAAGAATTAAACATTATATCCATAATGGTTAGAGAAATATTATGGAGATTTTGATTTCCCAAAACAAAAAAATTTGGTTTGTGAATGGAAGGTGCCTCTGTATGGAAAGTTAATTTCATGTCAAAATCACCCATTAATGGGGAGAAATGCTTCGTACAAAGGTCTTACCCATACGATGAGAGGGGTTATGTTTTTATATTAGGGTTTGGAAAGAGGCATAGGATTTGGGAATCAATATATATCCTGTCAAATAGAGAATCATGCCACATTAATTTCTAGAATAAATTCCCCACACTATTCAAATTCTTGTGTGGTGTGGAGGAATTGTTTTCAATATAAGATCATAGATTCGGTGAAAACCCATAATAGACACTTTTATGTAGATTTGCATCATATGTAAAAGAGTGTGGATAATTCTTCATATTTAAGAAAGAAATTTTTTTGGATCGAAGCATCACAATGTATATTGTCAGAGGGAGAATCAATACACCGATATTTATTAAACATTCATCATGGGATCGTTGTACACTATGTAATTCATATTTACATGTTAAGGTAGTTTGGTCTTCCTTTTAAGGCCTTTCATCAAGGACTATGATAAAACACAAAAAAACTGATACATTTTATTCATGTGGGAAAAATCTTATCAAAATACTCATTCCCTTGTGAACTATGCCTATAGTGAGAAACAAGGAATGTAAATGGTTTCATTCACCGCATAGAGGATATTAAACGGAATGAATAGGGAATTTGGATAATGTGGTTTCAAGAACATGATCTAGGATATGGACATCACTACATATCTCATTTGAGTGAGAATAAAGAAAAACACAGTTATGGGAATGCATGTTGTTTAATTTCATACTACAAGGATAAAGGTTAATTGTTGTGAAAATAAGAAAATAATCACTACAAACACAATCCATAATTTTGGGAAATCAACTTATGAGAGGAATACCATGTTTTTGATATGATGATTCTTAATCTGGTTGCATAATTCATTTAATAATTGGTACATAGGGTAATAATACATTTTAACATTATGTTCTAATGATGTGGTCATATGGGTTTATGTCATTTTACTTATAATATGTCATTGTCTTGTAGTTTTGGGTCATATGTATATGACCACATGTCTTGTAAATGATTACTGATATAAAGTTTACGTGTCAAAGGATGTTCTACATACTTATATCATGAATAAGAAAATTTTACACCAAGGCCCTGGGGTTCATGAATGAGGATAAGTGATATAGGAAAAAAAATTAACGAGTGACCATTAAAAAATTTTGAAAATTTATTTCTGTAATGATGTTGTCTGGGATTATGGAGGTACAAGTGATTTCTCTAGAGGATAATTGTGCCTCTAGATGACATTCCTTCTGGTGGAGAATTTTTCAATACCAAACATGGGATATCAATTCAAAGTAAAAAAATATAATCTTTTTGATGAAATTATTTTTTAAGATGAATTATGAAAATCATATCTCAGGTGTATAAATTAATAGTCAAAAGAACTATTTCATTATGAATCAGAAATTCTACCACCGACGGACAAGCACTGCTTGTGGAGATCCATAATCTATTGGATAAAAAGTTTGATGTGTTTAAAGAATGAATCCGTATATAATTGATGCATTTAGGTTGGCATTGGACAAAAAGTGTGAATTACCCTTCATAGATCATTATTTTCAAATAGAAGAGGGGTTATTTTCATTACACTGTGGACAAGACTAGGAAATAAGGTCTAGGAATCACTGTGTATCCCATTGAGATATGAATCAGTCAATATATAGTTCAATAACTAAGGTGTGGTGGGAGACCAACACCAAATATTGTGATCCATTCAAGAACATACAGAAAGTTTATGATGTTTTACATCATGCAACAAGAAAGTGAAACATGAAGTTTTATGTCATATGACAAAGATTTTGTCATTCAATTTAACACCGTGTTACTAGGAAATTAGGATCTGTAGCTTAATTTATTACAAATCAAAATAATGTTTATTTTTTTATTAGTTCATACAACTATGACAACATGTCATATATTTTATGTTCATATGATAAAGAACATTTCATGTTACTTTTAATGTTTTACATCTAAGATAAAATGGTTTTCTATTTAATGTTTTGTATCTAGGAGTAAAGGTCATGTAGTTTTTGATTTTTCAATGAGGATAAAGGTTTATCTTTTTCAGATGATGTATTAAAAAAATCATTGGTATTGGATGTAAATATGTTCCAATCAATCGAGATCAAGTAATAAACATTATTATTGTGGACCATATTCATTTTATAAGGTCCAAACCACATTGGTTCCAACATTGAATGTTTCTTCCCTAGTATCTTTAGGGTCCTAAGTATTGTGTACTTTCTATCCTTAGAGGAATGAGTAGAGGAAAACTATATTGTTAAAATCCAGAGCAATCCAATTTTGGTGGAATTCCTTGTGATGAAATGTTAGTATATTTATCTATTTGATTTTATCTTACACATTTGTCCATTTCTAGGATTTCTCATATGTGGATAGTTGATCCCAGATGGAAACATGAACTGAAAGAAATTGGATCACAATAGGAAATAATTTTGTCCTACATACAAGAGAATATGGGGTCTCCCATATGGTGGTGTGGATTATAGTATGGTAATATAACAAGGAATATAATATCTTTCCATGGAAATATATTTAATATTTATCCACCATATTATATATTATGTTTGACATGGTCTTAATGAAGGAATCTACCTTTCCCTTAGCTACTGCGTGATATAGAGGTGAATTATTGGACTTAATATTACCCTCTTCAAACATCATTACTAAATCTGAATATTAGAAATCAATTCCATTCTCTATCAGTATCATTTTAGGGACACCAAATATAGTAATGATTTTGGATTTCTAGAATTTGAAAACGATTTTCCTCCTAACTTATTTGATGTGAATATTTTCAGTCCACTTATTGAAGAGGTTAGTGGAAATGATGACGTATTTGAATTTATTTTTTTTTGTTAGGAGGATATAGACCTAAAACATTCATTACCCATGAAAAAAATGCTCAAGTGTATTTGGCTTTATGTATAAACTTAAGGGGTTGATGGATTATGTATTAATTAATTTTTTAGTAATGGAAGTTTTTGGTAATTGTTTTATTCCAACATCATTGAAGACCAATAGTATCAAAGCCTCTGGTTTTGATGGGAAACCCAAAACCCTGACTATGGATAACCATTAGCTCTTGTAAATATTTCCATCATGAAACTAAAAGAGTATTCACTATTAATTTACATGAGAGGGAATCCATCAAATTCTAGATTATAGAGGAAATTATGGTGAATTGGTCCATTTTATATGGTGAAGTTTGTCACTCAATATCAAGTTTCCTCATTTCCAGCTTTGTCTAAAAAGAGAATTGTATTTTCAAGGTTGTAAATAATGGGTATAATAGAACCATTGTTTGTCTTATCTTATTTAGGTATTGAATTATCCTTTTGAATTTCATCCACATTGAGAATAAAAAATGGAGAAAATAATCAGAGGTGTATAATGTTGATAACTATTTTACCTCTATCTGTATCTTCCAAAGTCACAGTCAAATTCACCAATGCATATTCCTTAGAATTATATGATCATAGTACATGAATATTCATTTTATATCATGGTAATTATACTATTAGTAGTTGAACCTAGTAAAAAAGGTGGACCACTGCCTCATTTTCTGTAGTGTAATCCCATCTCATTTTCAAGATTACTAACTCCAAATTACAATTTACAACTAAGTGGTCCACTAGAATTTGTTGTTTCAAAATAATGCCTATGATGGGGTCCTGTTACTCTGCCTCATTTCTTTTACAACCTTCGAAAAATATGAAGGAGTAGGTGAAGAAAAGATTTACTATAGAGATGATCACAACTTCCATCCCAATTTATTGAACTTGGGGACTTCCATTATCTTCATTTTGGGCTTCTGGATGCACCATAAAAATGAATTTTCCATTTATTGGTTCCATATTGAATGAAGTAGATTTATTAATCCAGAAATTATGTGTTTAATGGCATTGTTTTTTCATATGGGTGTTCTTTAAGGATGTCTACCAAATCCTTAGACATTACCACTTTTTGAAGCACAAACTCAATGTAAAACTATTGCAATATAATCACACATCATACCAAACATATAGTTTTCCTATGAAGAATGAGGATGTATTTGAGTGAGTTGGGGTGGGAGACCAAATGGGTATCCTACTGATTTAGTTACTAACTCATCTAAAGAAACACAACTATTAACTTCATATTGATCTTCTCAATATCTGAATAATGAGTTTTGGTATCAAGCATAGTTCGACATAGATAATAAGTGTTTTTTCATTCTCAATGTCATTATTTTTTCAAGGAAGTATCCCATTGATCATTACTAGACTGTCACATACACAATGATAATATTTACATAAATAAGTGGAATTATCCCTAGTGGGATTAAGAGATACTTCTTGATGTCGTCAAATTAATCCTCACATTTTTCAGTCTAATAATATGTGACCCCCCCTTTCATCAACCTGTTGAATGGAAAATCAATTCCAAAGAGGTTTTCTAAAAATAGATTATTATAGGTAAGGTTTCCTTATAACTCCATCAACTCATTCAGGTATTTGAGGAGGTGAAATATTAAAGATAGTTTTTTTCATCTTTTGATCAACTTTAAATTAATGTTGGATTACCACAAAGGTGAGAAACAATAACGTGGTAGCTCTAAAAGATAACTTCATACAGTTCATCATCAAGATATGTTCTGCTATTTTATTAATATGATCTCAAGAACAGACATGTGGGTTGATCATTACTGGGACTTATCCACCATATTATCGATGTATCATTCATCACACCATCCCAAAAAGCGTTTAAATATGTGATGGCTGACACATTTATATGTTAGATCATCTGTCATCAAGACGATGGGAATCACTCCTTAGATGAATACTCCATGGGGGACCTAATGGTGGTGTATTTATCATTTTTGGGGCCATTAATAGATTATTATAAACTTAATATACATCCATGTAGATGATGGATTGATAACCATACATTGCATTGATTAGACATTCTGTAATAGATACCATGAAATCATCTTTCAAACAGTGCTGGTTGAGATCACTAAATACATAGCAGAACCTAATTTTCACATTCTTCTTCATTAATGATAATATATCAGTAGTCAATATCAAATAGTAGACATCTAAAATGAATGTTATATTCATAATCATGTCAAAATTAGCATCAATTTTGGCAACCTGAGTTAAGTGTTTCCTTTTGGATATTTATTTGTAACCATGGTTGTTTTCTATAAATCCATGGTGATGGGTGGATACCTCAGAATTGAATAACATATTGTCTATGTAATTATATAAAAACACATCCTAATGTGTCTTTGTGAAGGAGTTATATATATCATGTTCCTTTTAATACATGGCCTCACTAATCAATGAGGGTTATGGGTCCTATTTTGTGCCTATATTTACTTATGTTAATTTATTAATAGTGTTAGAGAAACCATCCTTGAAAATTGTTGTGGAATACCATTGGTCCCACTCTTTATCCTCTTTTAATTCATCTTCATCTTCAAAATACATTCAATGGGAGTAGTCGATGAAGGAAATTTCTTATAGATAGAATATGATTCAACATTTTGACATTAAGAAATAGGTGAATCTTCCCCCAGTATGAAATATGATGTGTGATTTCTATGTTGTTTAAGAGGAAATGTAAGGGAAAAATAAGAAGTATCATTAAAATCTCATAGAGACAAGATATCATTTTCTAGCTAAGTTTATGAGGAATGTATCTTTTGGAGCACAAGGGATAGAATTATACAATTTCCACCTAATATTTTTCCAATGATTGGTGATTATGAAAACATTTTAGTGTTTTTGGGCTCAGTCATCATGATTGATATCATTATGGTTATTGAATATGAACTTGATGTTGGGCCTATGAATTCGATTTGATTAATGAGATTGACATGTTCTTCACTGATCTATTTAAAGGGATTGACCAGCATCATTTCTAGACCATTCAAGTTAATGACTCAGGCCACACCATCATCTAAGTGTTTCTTCCCTTCCTTATGACATAATCCCACATTGATATATTCCTATTCTCAATATTCAAATGGGGATTTATCAGCCTAAAATGTACCAATTTGACCATTAATGAAACAATTGAGGCGCTCTTGGGATTATTAAAGGAATACCATTTGTTGATGCAACTGATATGTTTCAATAATATTGTTTTAATCCATATATTAATGAAATACTAGATATTATAAGATGGATATAAGGTCCCAAAATAATACCCTAAGATTGATTCTTATAAGAAGTGTTTGTTTGGTATTTTTATATCCCTACTATATTATAGAAGAATGAGAAAAGTATGTATCTATATAACCCATTTTGTGATGTTTTTATACCATAAAAACATTAACTCCTAATCATTCGTCAATTAATGGCCAGTAGATATCAGCATCATTTATCCTACCAGACACATGCAAATTTCTAATGTGTTCATGTATAACAACACAATTTTCATGTTCACTAAAATACATGATATTATAAAATTATGCAAGATCAATCTCTTCAAAATATGTTTTAGTAGAGGAAATATCATATTCAAACTGCAAAGGTATTATAAAATACACTATCGGTGTTTCATAGGTGTCTTCCGATTGACATAGAAAATATTGGACAAAAAACATGGATTAAACTGGGGAAAATTTATTTATAATTTCATATATATATGGGATAAATTCTTCCACTTCCCAGTATAAATATCATCTCTCATGGGTATTTTAGGAACTGAATCACCTTATGTAGGTAGATCTCCCCATGGGAATTGAGTTAATGGTACTCCAATCATTGGCAGTTAAGGTTAAACAATTATTACTTCTTTTTTAAGTTTATCTAATTATGTAACCCTCACTAACAAATCATTAAGTATAATCATGCTATGGTGACACTTGTAATATATGGGGGAACATTCCAGATTTTTCTATTCTTTCTAGAGGGGTCTCCCACAAGTTTTGGGAGTATAAACGGTTTGAGAAGGGACATGGTCCAGATGCTGATTTCAACCATGAGAGTATCTTCCCTTGTATCCTTGGCTGATATAGTCTATTACATTGGTTCCATAATTTTATATAGGTAACTAGTATTCATTACCCATTATATCATCAGATAATGGATTCATTATGTTCATGATGTTAATGTTGAAAAATATTAATTCATCCTTTGATGAGGATTCATTCTAGTGTGATAAATCATTTGGATGTATT
Organism: Viscum album; assembly: GCA_963277665.1. NCBI lineage: Eukaryota > Viridiplantae > Streptophyta > Magnoliopsida > Santalales > Viscaceae > Viscum > Viscum album. The sequence goes on along the minus strand of OY728153.1, from coordinate 1,768,892,670 downwards.
TGGTTGGATGGTATTAATCCTTTTGGGAATTATGGTGTTAAGTATGAGATATTAAAAGTTAACTTTTTACTTTTTATAGGTTTATCTCTATATTTTTTCCCACTCTTTTGACAATTATTTTAAAAGACTAGCCTCTAGATTATTATAGTGCCGACTGAGTTGGTTGTACTATATAAGAAGTGGGTAGATTAATAATCGGGTTTTTAACTATTATCGGAGGATAGCATGAATCTAATAGATTTTTTTCTAGTCATCCAATCACTGAAATTCTATTAATTCTTACTGGTAACTTCTTACTATTAACACTATTCCTCTGAATTGGATACATCAACACACACTACCAACCAGAGTGGATTTCCAAGCTTCACATGGACATAGTTGAAATTTTTTTGTTGGATACCATTGAAAAAATCATTCTTAGACTATATTCCCCAATTCTCAAATAAATGGGAAAAAGTTCCAATTTTTTTCAAGACCAACCTGACCAATCCTCTTGGATTTTTGTAACATGATCAAGTTGTTCTCAAAAGACATAATGAAGTATCAAGGACATTTTTCAATATTAAACAAATAAATTTATTCTTCTGTTACTGAAACTATTTTTACCTCTTCTCATTTCACTTTTCTTGAAAATTTATGTGTTGTTGCTAACACTCTAGATTGGGTGTCACATGATATTGCATGGGATTTGGAGCTGAAACTTATGTGGTGGATGTGTTAATAGTTACAATGGAAGCATCTTGTTTTGGTGTTATCTTCCCTCGATATAATAAAATTAATCAATACATAGTCTTGGATAGGATGATGGAATATTAAAATCATTGAAAAATCAGTTTCAATATCCTGAAACTCTTCTGTATATTTAATAGGGATGATTTGTGTTAACAACTCATCAAGAATATTCTCTATATTGAGTGAAAAATATAAATCTAGGAGAATATTTCATTTTAGGGAGTAGGACAACCACATTAACTAGGTAATTAAATCCAAGTTATCATGGTGTCTTGAGTTTGAGTGGTCTTGGATTATGTTATTCTACAGTTTAGAGTTGAATTCAAATTGAAACAACCAGTAGAGATCATTCCATCCCAAGATTAACCAAACTGATAAACTAGTGTACCATATGATGGTTGTAAGATGAAGTGTTTGTACGATGCACTTGATTTTGAATAATTAATTTTTATGGGGGTTCCTATCATTGTATCACATTGAGACATTAAATGGGTCAAGGGATACTCTTGATTTGAGATCTATTAAATTATAAAAATATAGTGTTCATAATGTTTTGTGGGGGAGGGTCCGATCCACATATTCAGGGTAAGGCTTCTATTCCAATTGTATTATTGCACACATTTCCTCTATAGATTTCAATCAAGTTATCAATAACTCAATATTACTGATAATACCTTGATATATTTCTAATTTAACATGAGCTTGAACATGGGAATAATAGTTGGGGATAAATGTGGTGGATCTACTTGTACATGCTAAAGGTATTCTATAGGGACTTACTTGTTAGGATTGATCTAACATAATTATAGTTATAGACCGGATGAATGGAACTTCTGGTATGTTTATATCATGGGGTCAAATAATATTGGTTCTTGGTACCACACACTAAGGAAATGTTCTAGATCCATTTCTGTTTCTGGAACGAATCCTATTTTTTAGGTGTTTCTGGTGGGGGTGGGTGAGGCTCTACTTGTAGAATAGCTCTGGTAGGGATGTTTCATTAGTGTAATTTTGCATTGAAAATTCTCAAATCATTTATCTATTTCTCCTATTGAAATTTTTTTCCTCATGTTTGAGGTTATTAACCTATTCAATATGTGGGTGAAGAATGAACTTACTGTATATAGTTATTTGATTGATACTAAATAAGGAGGTAGTAATGGAGATATTGAGGGAATTTCATAATTTATGGAAATTCTCAGGTTTCAGCTCTACACAAATACTTCGACCATTTTATTATGGACCATATTATTATTAGAAACATCATCTTCCTATTCTTCTATATTGGTCTCATGTTTTGTTGCATCTATGAGGGTGGGGATAATAATGAAAACCAATTCAAAACTTATTGAATTTTTCAGTATTCTCCTTGAGAGATCACTTTTTTTGGTGTTCACCACATCACCTCTTCCTTTTCTTTTGTTGAGAATTTTATAATCATCTGAAAATGGGTGAATCAAAGGGAATTTATATGAAATTTCATCATGCATGTTCCCAATGAGGGAATCAGTTCAAGGGTATGACATGATGGAATTATCTAGTATTCAGTGCTCCCCCTAAACCGGACAAGACCAACTACCATTGATTAAGTTGTGGTAAAAATATCCCATAACCCTATGTGATGGGTCTTATCTTATTCCATTTTTAGAAAATTTCAATCTTTTTTACTCATTTTGTTTTAAAATCCCACAACCATATGCTCTAGGTTTTATCTCGTATTTTCATTACCACTACTACCATGGGTACTCACGTTATTTTATATAGGGGGATTTCAAACCTATATTGGGTGTATTTTATGTTTTCCCCATATTCTACATTCTTCTATATATATTTTTGATGTGTGATGATTGGATTCTCGTAATTGGGAGGCTTGGTAAATATTTTTGAATACTTAGTTTATGATTATTTTGATGACATCCATTTTCTATTGAAACCCATTTGATAATTGTTCTGGGCCAATTTTCATTGATCATACCTCCCATTGTGAGAAGATACTATTTTATGAATCCATCCTATGGAAATGACATTATATGATGTCACTTTTGGAGGGATTCTCTAATTAAGGATCTATGTGAGGTGCAATACCCCTTATCCACCCTATTCATTGATATGGAAGTTGAGTAGGGAATCGATGATATGATTATGCAGCCCTTTTAATGCATCTATACATGCATTATGAATGTATCTTTTCTATTTTACCTATTTCTTATTCCATGCAGCTAGCATATATACCAAGTGGATTTGATGGTGTATACCATCTATTACTATGAATTTTTAGTAACATTCATCGTTAATGGATAATTTTTTTATTCAGGGACATGGAGTGGTCCATATATTTTGGTGGATGTTGCAAACAAAATCATTCAAAAAATAATTTGGAATGTTTAATCAGGGAGTGGATAAATTCCACAATGGGACTGTTATATTTTCTTTATCCAAATGTTTCCTCATTTTTAATATGTCTTCATCTTATTTGGAAAGAGTTTCCTCATATTGACTCAACAAAAGTAAATGTTTCCATTTGTTTTATTGTAAATAGAAAAATTGGTAAGGATTTACTCTATCATATTGGAAGGTATGAGATCCATGGGTTGATTAGAGAATTACTATTTCCATTGGCTATCTTCCGGTTGAGAAATGATGTCAATTTTCAATGATGATTCAAAGGGGTTGTCTTTCCCCATTTTCTGAAGTTACTCTTGATAGGAGGGATTTATCAAAGCTTATTGGACAAGGGGAGGACCTCATTCACAAAATTGAGTTCCATTATAGGGAGGAACAACATAGTGGCTTCCATTTTGGGGATGACTACCATCAAAATTTAATATCTGAATGCAAGGAGAATGAAGACTAGGTATATCCTAGTGATGAAAATAATGATGGATGATACCAATGGTGGGACCTCCAATATATTTTATCTTCTAGCCACGTGATGTTTTTCTTTGGATCTCAACACATAATGGGATTTCTTGATTGATGAGATTTAGAACATGAAGAAATATTTCATGCTAAGATGTATGGGTAATCCTATGGAACTGTAGGTATTTATGTTTTTGGAAGGACCTTCAAATGTAGATTTACTGTATTTGTAATTTGGTAATAGAGGAGTATGATGTTGAGATTCCATAGATAAATGTATAATGGATTCATGAACTCCTACATTAAGCATAGTAGGATAATTTATTATCTCTTTACATTGAAATCTAATTGGGTGAGGTTTCATTTTAGATTCCCTCTTGCGAGTGAATGTGGATGATTTATATGGATAACATAATTTTTATTTGAAATATTCTTTTATTATCTAATTTTTTGATTCAAGAATTTTCAAAAATATTTCTAGATTTTTGTCTAGGATATATTCCTACAGCGGAGTAACCATCGGGGTAGATCGATGTCCTATAGTGGGAATGCAGGTGAGGATCTTATCCAGTTGACTATATATCATGAAATTTTTCACATCAAACTCTTAGATGGTATAAGGTTAATGTGTTTTCCTTTAGTGACCCTCATATTATGTTGAGTAGTCAGTTAAATTATTGGAATGGAGTTGTGTGTACACCCCTCAACCACTGATTATACCATTGTTATTAGTTAAAAATTTATAGGACGTGAGAATGAATCTGTATGGGCACTTTAATCATTTTCAGGATATGATACGCGAAATCAGTATTAGGAATATTGATATAATCACATTCAAAGGATATATCATGGGTTTTTTGTATTTTCCTTTCCACTATTTCTTATCAGTATATACAAAAATTAATCTGTTGCATGGGTAGATGTTTGGGTATGCACCTATTTCATGGTGGGATATGCAAGCTAGTTTATCCATATACGGAAAGACTATGATATAAATCAATATAGATATGTATAGGTGTGTGTGTCTGATTGTAGTTTTTCATCATATTAGAATGGATGGATTCTCAAGATTCTTCAAAAATACATTGGAAGGATTGGTAGATATAGAAATATTGTGTTCTTACTAGTAGTTTTCTACCATATTACAATAATGGTCTTATTTAGAGGGAACTAAGTAAGGGTCATGTTACCTATTGAAAGTCACAAACCATAGTGGGTTGTACTAACTGCCCAGGTCTGGGTGACTTGGGCTAGACTCCCTGGGGGAACCCCTCATAATTTTGAGGGCGTGATGCAACACACTATTTGCAGTGGTGGAAACTGGATAGAGGCCTTTGGAAGGACCCCTTTGTTAACAAGATTTGTCCATTATTGACCACTTGATCATCTTATCGAATATAATGGTTGGATACATTTCTATATTCTGAAGATAGGCTCCTAAAAAGAGTTGCAAAAGAAACTAGTGTTAACTACTTCTAGGACACTAGTCATCGCTGAGTGTGAAATTGATGGGGCTTCATGAACTAGAAGAAAATTTGTGTTGCCTCTAAATTCAGGATAGCACCATTGAGTTTTTAATTTTGAATCAACACATTTAAACCTTGACGTTGAAGATATTGGGTTTACGGTGATGTCTTTAGTTAATCAAAGGACTGATCTTGGGAATTAACTGAATCATGTATCTTATTAAACTATTAAGACATCATTTGTATTGAAGGGAGTTCTAATTAAAAGGACTAGAATATATGTGAAAAACAACAACAAGAAAAACCCATAAAAACATCTTAAGAAATGATCACATTTGTAATTGATTATTCTTGATCCAAGATAGGAATGATTTCAATATTTGTGTAAATGGCACCTAAAAAGTGGTGGAGATAGTCATTTAGGTCAAGGATTCAAATAAGGTGCACATTTTTTATTTTTATGGAAATAATGCCCCGAACAATGATTTTTGGGGGTTTAATGTTGCTTAATTATTCATGTTTGGTTAACCATTTTTGTTCTACTCCAAAAAACCACAAGGAATTTGTATGTAGTTTTGTGAAGGTGGTGGCATGACCATTTAAGTCAAACAAACAAGTCCACATCCTTTCTGAGTAGTTCCTAATGGGTATTCTATCTTACTAGAAACACACAACAATTCCCCAATTTGATATGTTTCACAAACCTCTTTTCCCTAGGAATGTGTTCATTGGTAAATGGAACCATAATGTGTAGTGTCAAAAATTAGTCACGAAAATGGAAATTCCAAACAATCTCAAACTTTTTGGTGTAGTAACTTCCTACATTGGGACTCTATAAAATATTTATGACTTATTCACGATTCATTTATTAAATAAGAAAATAACACGGTTCAACCTTAAGTTATTAATAAATTCTTAATATTTATTGCAATTAGATTTATCTATAGGTCTTTAATGTTCTTCATTGACAGAGATATCTATTTGTATTAGAGGCTCTCCAACAATGGTTCCATATTTTTAATAGATTATAGATTCATATGTCATTTATTATAAGGATGCATGTTTTAATCCACAGAGTGGGTTAGTCATGAATTTATCACCATCTAGGTAGAAGGGAATATTTTGTTGTTGAGATCATGCTTGTGTGACAATATTCCTATGTATCCTTGTGAAAGGAATCATAGCCCATATAGTTCAGTGCCACTTAATATGACACTTCATACCTTTAAAAGTAATGTGACGAGGACCAAACCATATAGTTTATTGTCATGAAATAATGAAATATATAAAATATGTTCCTAGACAAGGGATAGTGTGAGACATACACTGAAGTAGCATAATGGTCTTCTATGTGATATGGGATTATAGGGTAGACATGACTATAGTGGGAGTGTGACCCCAAGATGACAAGTGGGAGTCTGGGGTGATAGGTTTGAACCTCATGTTGTCTTTCTAATTATCCCATTGGTGTGGGAATCATATCTGACTAAATTAAAATGGTTGGGGAAAAATCACATAGAGGAGGACCGTGGTATCTTTATAGAGAATATGGACCTTTTATGGTTACTCTTATAGGTAATATATTCCTTTAAGATAGATATATTACATTGAATAAATACATTGAATATTATTCCCATGGTTTCTTTATTGATAATATGGCCCTTTAGATGTTTATATCATATGGAATACGGTGATTTGAAAGGATAGTGACATATTTTTGTGGATTATACTAAATAATAGGACCATGTTAAAGTGAGATATAGTTCATGAAAAGTAATCACTTCTAGGGAAAATATGTTTTCCCACTACGTGATCCAACATAAAGGGATTATGTGTTTACTATCGTCTAATATGGTCAATGTGGAAGTCAATGTGTTTCATCATTATGATTGTGTCCCTTTAAGATGAATACATGGATATAAGGATTTACACCAAATATGAGTCTCTTTCCACAGATATAGGAATATTTGTTATAATAAAACTGCATAGAGAGACATATTTGATCATGTGGATTTCATGATCATCGTTATCCTAGATGCCCACATGGGGCATTCATGGCGTGAGACATAGGAGTAAGTGGGATTTTGAGAAAACCACACTATCGCCTTCAAACACTATTGGACAAGGATATGGGTATGGGATTGAGAAAGGGATGTTATTTTCTCAACAACTCTCTATTTTTCAATTAATAGGTTCGTTAAAAACACACGCAGGTGGATACAATCTAGAAAGAATGACTAGGTGCTTACTCTAGGATGGATTCCCATACATCTCGAACTGTGAGGTAGATCTTGATTCAGTGTGATTTAGATATATTGTTGGAAATTACACCTGGAAGGTTTCCTATATTTCATTAAATATGGGTTAGATAGATATTAATAGATATTTTTAAGGGATTTTTGGGATTACACATTGGAGGATTCCCATACTTTTGGAAACATGAGGAGTATCTCAAGTCATTGGGGTTTAGAATTAGAGGTGAGGTTCTATGTGTCACAACCAAAAAAAACATCCTCCACCTAGAACCATATCCAAGAACTAATCTTGATGGGGGTGGGCAGGCGTAGGTGATGTGATATAGAGTAGCTATCATGAATGGTTTCCCATCTATCATAACATGGGGATGGCTCACCCATGTAGTTCGCTAAGACAGGGGCTTTCCCAGGTGGTTTTCCTCGGGATGGGACCACCTAGGTATGGGCTGTCCTTGTATGAATCTCCCAATGTGGGACTCATAGTTGTGTGCAACCCAAGTGTGGGTCTCCCAAATATGGGTTATCTAGTTATAGGACTCCTAGGAGTGGGTCATGTAGGTGTTGGTCCCCTAGGTTTGGGTTTCCCAGGTGTGTGATGCACATGTATGGGTCTCCCAAGTCTGGATAGCCAAATTTTTAGGTTATGGTAATTACCCTAGTGAGGGAGGGGATTTATGGTTCTCCCAAAGAAGTGAAAACTACTTGGGTGAACAACTAGGGTGAGCAAAGATGTCACATCACCATGTCATCTTGGGGTTCATCCGTCCAATGAAAATTGGAGTTAGAGGGGCCTATTTAAATAATAGTTGTTGTACTTGGAATAAGTGATTTCAAAAATAGACTAGAACTAGAGGCATTCTAGAAAGGAATTTATTGATGGATTTTGTGAATTGATTGTGAGGAAAATATAATTCATTTATAAAATTTTTGCGACTTGTGACATCCATTAATTTTGATCCACAAGTACATTTTAGAATTAAAACTAGTGAAAATGAATTTTTTAATATAAATATAGTCAAAATTTGGTTTATAAACCAAACATATCGCACAAGAGACTCTAAATTTAATTTTAATGCATTGAAGCATTTTATTAGTAATCTTACGATTAAAAACCCTACTCTTAGAGGAGGGTTCACTCAATTAAACTACCAGATCTGTTATAATTTATATGGAATCCTTATCCATATTTGGGGAGTATTTTTGTTGAAAATAGGAATCCAACCTATTTATTCTTCCATCATGGAGAGACATCAATATTTAAACTGAAAATTCATTTCCTAAGTGAGAATAATATTATCAATCATGAAGAAAAATACATGGAGTGAATTTTTCGACATCAAAAAACACAGATAAAAAATATTATCTTGAAAAAAAAATTCAAGATCCCTTTACCAACTATACCTTCCATATTAGAGAGGTAATGGTCTCACAAAAAGGACATTTTATGTAGGCTAATATTTTTATATTATTGGATTTACAAGGAAGAGCATATTTTTAAACCAAATTATGTCAAATTATTTTATTCATAAAATCTAAAAAAATATTATCATCACACTATCATAATATTAATATAATAATTATAATATGGGAATTATATTATTTTAATAGAATAACTATTTTTTACATTGCTATCATTGATACAAAAAATAAAATAAAAAACCATACCATAATGTGCTTAATACCCACCCCTAGAATAAGAGTTTTAAATTTTCATCTCCTCATTAAATGAAAAGTAATAAATGTAATCTTAATGAATAAATATAAAATTAATATCTACATAATGTTTTAATTTTTGATCGTAAATTTTAACAACAATATTTAACAAATTATTATGAATTCTCGTTATTTTCTTGCAAATATACTCAAACATCTTCACCATAGATTACATTCCCATATACCATACCCAAATGTTCCATAAAATTGAAATTATACTTCTTAAATAATTGATGAAAAATGATTCTAATACCTTTAAAAATAATGGAATAATGAAATTTATATCATATAATGGGGACCGATATCCCCACTCCAAAACTTTTAAGAAAAAATCGATATTTGTAACATTTGAAGATGAAACTAAACAACAACAAACTATTATATTTTCTTGAATGATTAAAATGGATTAGTATAAAATAAAATATAAATAATAATATTTCTAAACAATTAATTAATATGGTTATTTTTTTATAATTTTTTTTAAATAGGATTTCATGGAATTCATGAGTAATGGTTTGGGTTTTTCTCATATTAATTTATCAACATTGACATGTGTTCTATATTCAAAAATGTTTTTCTATAGCTTGGTGAATATGAATACCATGAATTTTTTTTGATGAAAAATTATTAAAAAAATTGAATTTATAGATCCTCATACGGTTATCACATTCATGAGATTTTTATTTTTGGTTACTAAAGACGTAATGGGTTCTCTTTTAAACCATTATCATTAAAAAGTTAAGGTATATTACACAAATTGTTTTCCATCAATTTCCATAATATATATATTATTTGAATATTTGTTTTATATACTAAAATAATTATCCTATTTCATTTTAAAATGTCAGTGAATTTATTTAAAAATTCTTGGAAGGATTATTCTCAATTTTTTCAATTCATAAAATTTAATTATCTTCTTAATGGGTTATAAGGAATAGTTTATTATATTTCAATTGTGATCATGTTATCCAACCGTCATGATTATTCATTTTTATTTATCAACCATTCAACATTTACATTTTATTTAATCCAATTTAAATTCACAACATTCGATGATTTGATTCATAATTATCATCAATAGAGTGGAATAGTCATTAATTTTTATAGTATATTTATATTTATTTTTGAAAATAATAAGTGATTCCAATATCCATTAATAGATCTTAAGTCTCAATATAGATAATATCTAATAAAATATACATTAATCATTTTAAGTATTGAATATTATTATGTTTTATTTTTTTTCTTGAAGCACATTTATTTCACATAGATTACGTAATCATTGATGGAAGTATATACATTTTTTGTTCACGTAGCTCAAAAATATATAGTTTTATTTATATGAGGTCTAGTACTACAATTATATATCCCTATAATATTTTGTGTAAATTATTATATCTCATTACATAACACTTTGGGTATGGGGGTGTGAACCCAATCCACCAAGGGAATCTGTCCACCAAGGTATAGAGTGACTGGGGAGTAAACCCAATCAACTCTCAGACTCTATTCACCATGTGTTTATGGTAAAGGAACTATAAAAATATGTTTTATATAGTTTCCAATACTTATATATAGTTTATGAATCCATTATATATAATTATTCATATTTTATGTTCACTTGTTTCATGATTATTGACTTATAGATCTTGTTTACACACTAATAAGAATTCTATTTTATCTTATTAAAATGACTTATTACATGATATAATATTTATTGTCTATGAATTCATGGGTATTATTTACATATATTATGATCGTGTCACATGATTATTTTATCAAACCATCTTACCAGGGTTTGATCACCTATGATATTTTATTATTATCTACCATGTTTAGTATTAAAATCTATCTGAGTTGACGTTATATTATGGTTTATTTCACTAATATTATAAAGAATGAGGTTTTGGATTTGTTTTCTAGAAGTAGAGACATGTTTGGAATATGCTTATGGAAAAAATTAAAATATGTATACAAAAAACATTTCATAAATATATACTCTTCAAAGTCACAGAGCCTTCTGGTTCTAGGGTGTGATTTATATAGATACTTACTAAATATTTATAAAAAATTATGTATTGTTAATGTATGTTATTCATGGGTTGCATCATGTAAATTTTTTTCTTATTCATTGATCAAGAAACTTCATCATGGGAAGATGATGAAAATCAATACAATGAATCCCTGATAATATTAAAAAATATTTGATGTCTTATATATGCATACTGACTGATTTGTAGAGTATTTCACATTATCATAATAGCTAAATAGACCCCTTTATTTTTATAAAGAAAAATCCATGATATCATACTTGATATAGGTGATAAATATTGAATGAGGTAAATGTAACGACCCTAAGTTTCATTAATGGAAATCCCTATTGATCTAATTAAATGTCTCTTTATGTTTATAAAAAATTTCAATTTTTTGGTTTTATGTTAATAATTTTGACCTTTTCTAATATAGCCGTTGAACAGTGATCACATGATTAGTATAAATATAGGGGTTTAACAAATCCAATTTAATCGGACAAAAGAAGCGATGGCCTCGTCAAGTAGAATTGCTCCATACGAAGCCCATTTTTCGGAGCTCGGAAAAGATGTGGTGTCTTTAGGCTTCTCCATTTACCAGGCCCAAGGTGACCTTCATCATGTCAAGCTCGAACGTGACCATCTACGGGAAAATTGGAAGTTTATTGAAATTACCACTCGAGAAATGTTATCTAAGACACTCCAAGAGTCTGTCACCATCACACACCTTACCCTTAGGTCTTATGCAGCTGTTTTAAGGGGTTATGAAACAAATAATTAGTACTATGTTCATGTAAATTATTTTCTGTAAATAAAAATGAATATAATTTCTAGTCATTTTTGATACATTGTAAATAGTTTTTAAAGTACAAATAGTGTTTTTAGTTATTATTTAATTAAGAAATATATTTTATTAAATTAAGGGATTTTTGAATTAAATAATATTTTAATAAAATAATAATATTATTATTAAATTAATTTTTATAAAATATAAATGAACTTATAATTTTATGAATGCAATTAAATTTTTTTATTAAGGTTTGAAAGCCATTTCTGTCAAAACCCGTGAATTTTCGATAAATATCAGTTTTCATTTTAAAAGAGAAAATTAACATATTCATAAAATTATTTAGATAAAATAAATGTAATTTTTGGAATCTGGACGTCGAAATTATCCAACGGTGAATTTTTCTTAATTTTCTGAGACAGTCAAATGTTTGGGTAAAAATTAAATACTGTTTAAATATATAATGTGTTTTATGACATCATAATGACCAAGTAGTAGTGTAATAAAATAATATAATTTTTTTGTTCGGCCAATATATGTTTTACCATTAAAATAATGTGAATTTGGGTTTGTTTGACTTACTTTTCCAAGAATTAATGGACCCCTCAAGACATATTCAACACCTTGCCTTTTAAAATTAATTTCAATGGGAGTGTGACATACCTCCACATAAGAAACCCTAATATTTTAAGAAGTTCGGACTTTGGCCTTATAAAATATTGTTTTCCTATTACCATTGCCAAAAACCATGGGAAAAACCATGGGATGGTTTGTGGTTTGTATTAATTTAATATAAGGGGTCCCAAACCTAAATAATAAAGAATTCCACCACCTTTCCTATATAAACCCAACCAAACTCCCACTTCCTCCTCACTCAATGACTTTGGAGTTCGTCCAAACTCATACCTACTCTCTCCATAATCCTCCCAAGGTGCCCCAAGCTCCTAATAAGCCTCTCACAAGTCTCTCTATAGCCTTTGGAAGCACACTTCCAAGTAAGGGTTTTTCTTCCTTTCTCATTTTAGTAAATTTTCTTTAAGTTGTATTTCCCTTTTTAAATTCAATTATGAACGTTGGGGTATGGTTTCACACCTCCCTCATACTTCCATATTTATGTTTTAATGATGAGATACCCCTTTCTCTCTCATTAAAGTCCTCTCATGTATATCCGTTACTATGCCGAAATTCCGAACGGAACTTATCTCTCCTCATTTACATTGAAGCAATACTTTTGTACCATGAATCAAAATTCCATTTCAATTGTTGGGAAATGTATCTATATGAACTCCATACTATCCATCACAGGTAAATATTATGAGGAATCCTTTTCTCTCTCATCAACCATTTTGATGAATTCTTATGTCACGTCGTTACGCTGCCGAAATCGCACAAATTTTCTAAGCCAATGCCATTGTGTAGTGAATACCATGCCCATTTCTCTATCAAGGGTATTCACCTTTATGCACATTTACATATTGATTATAATGTTTCATGTATGAGTTCCACATTCCTTTATCGTGTAATAAATGACTATGTTTTATGAATCCATTTTTTATGATCCATGTGGCACACTTATGCATGAAATGAAATGTTTAAGAATGGTGCACCCTTATAGCGCTCCAATGCATTGGGTAAAGTATAGTATCATGATACGTCATGTGAAATGAGTGTTTACTCATTATAATTCATGTTTAATGAGGGTTTACTCATGCTTTATGTGCAATTAGGATTTACTCATGCCCCATGTGCAATGAGACTTGGCTCATGCTAATTCCATGTTAAGTGTTGTTGCCACATTTCCATGTTATGATTATCATGCTTTATCATGCCTTTACGTTCATGTTTCTTTTATGCTCTATTGATACACCTATTTCCTAACATGTATTTTAGTCATCATGTTATTCCATGCGTACTCCCTTACTGGGCTTTATAGCTCACCCATTTCTTATTCATGTCCTCAGGTTATCCCATGCAATGCTAAGTATGAGGGAATGTAGTGGTCATGTAAAGGAAGTTCTCAATAAACATGTTGTATTTAATGTTTTAAGTTTTTATGTAACGATCCTAAGCCCAAAAGACACTAAACCTCTCGATCTTCTTTGTTGTATCAAGTGACGTTTTATGTAATAAATCATGTTTAAGTTGTAATGAAAAGCAGGGTTTTCATAGTTAGTATCAGAGGATAGGTTTCGTTATTTTTGGGATTATGAAACCCTAGTAAAGCCTTAGATACAATACTAAGTATAATAAAAACATCCCTATGTTTTGGTAAGTACTGAGTAAGTTGTTTATCAAAAAAATACATCCTTGTCTAGATACGAGCAGGTAGAGACGGCTCTGGGACAGATGTATCCTAGGGGTAAAACCCGAAAACACCGCTTTGAGCTAGACTCGAATGGGAACTAATGCATGCCAACGAGCCTTGCTGCAATCTTGGTTACGACACTCCCGGAGGATATGTTTTGATAAATTCACAAGCTTAGTATGAACCCTTATTAAGGGAATAAAAAAAATTACCCTAAGAATATATGTTAGAAACTATATCATGAAAAGCCTAGATTGATGCCTATAGACTCATGAGTAAGGAAATAAAAGTTTATTTATAAGTCATCAACTTTTGTCTTTGGATTACACATTATGTGTTACCCCTAAAATTCCTTTCATTCCAGCCAATGGCCGGTAATAGGAGGACTCGGGATAACAACCGTTGTGAAGATCAGTGTGATGACTGTACTAATGAGATGCCAAATCCAATGGGAGCGGGAATCGCGAACATTGTCACGCTTCTCTCTTAGCTAACTGACGTTTTGAATAGAAACAGAGTTCAAGAGGAATGTTTAACCCCCCCCCTCTCCATGAAAGAACAAGTCACTATCGAGAGCTTCATGAGACGAAGGCCTCCAACTTTTAGTGGATCATCTGATCCCACGATCGTTGAACAATGGATCAACTCCATTTAAAAGATCTTCTCTATCCTTCAATGTTCTGAACAAGAGAAGGTTCTCCTGGTGGATTATCGTATGGAGGGTGAAGCTGATCAATGGTGTATGTTGATCAAAAATACAAAGCCTGAGGAGGAGACCGAGGCATTGGAATGGAAGGATTTCTAGAAGATGTTTTTCGATAAATATTTTCCGCGCACCCTCCGGCTTAAGATGGAAATGGACTTCCTTTCCCTCAAGCAAAAAGATAAATAATCTGTTGGATCGTACGAGGTGAAATTCACAAGGATTTCACGTTACGCTTCCGTATTTTTCATTACCCCCCAAATGCAAAGTTGACCGCTTCTTTGGTGGGCTGAAGCCTTGCTTGCGGAAAGAATTAGAAATCCGTAACTTCGACAACTATGAGGAGATTGTCCGATGTGCCCTCAAGGTTGAAAAGGAGATCGAGGAATCACATGGGTATCAAGGGGATAAGAAGCATAAGGTGGAATTCAATTCTAGTGGTCCGATGGATAAATCCAATGGTGCTAAGAAGATCCAGCCACCCACTTTCCAAAAGTGCGGAAAGAAGCACCCTGGAAATTTTTTTAAGGGGACGAGAAAATGCTTCAGGTGTGGAAGATAAGGGAACCTATCTATTAATTGTTGGAATGAACGACCCGCAGCTGCGACAGAGGAGAGGAATGCTCCGTTCGAACCTCAATGCATTGTTCACTGCTTCAAATGCAAAGAATCGCATCATTTTGCAAATCAGTGCCCTAATCCAAGGGTTTTTGGAGGCGACCGGAAAACTCCAAGGCAGCAAGGAAGAGCTTTTTCCATCACTTGTGCCGAAGTGAACCCCGACAATGAAGTGGTGACAGGTAAGATAGTTATTCATTCAAGAATAGTGAACGTACATTTTGATTTAGGTTTTACACATTCTTTTATATCTCGAATGTTTAATAGAACAATCCCAGAACCACCACAAAAATCATGGAAGTGATGATATCGGTGAGTATGGAAAATGGGGAAATCATTGCATCCCATGAATATAAGTCCTCCCCTATTTTAATCTCAGGATTGAATTTCCCAGTGAACTTCATCATACTCCCTCTAGTTTAATTTGATGCAATTCTTGGCATGGATTGGCTTTCCTTATATAGAGCCAACATAAATTGTCGGGGGAGGGAAATCACACTCCATATGGAGAATTGACCCCCCGATTCTTTACAAGTATAAGGAGGAAGATGAATCTACATTTGATCCATCATCTCAAGCATGGAGATTACTGCCCTATGAGCACGCGTAACTGGATCAGATGATTGAGTCCAAATAAGAAACCATCCTTGAAGAAATTCCTAATGTGAGGGAATTCACGGAAGTGTTTCCCGAGGAACTGCCTGGTCTTCCTCCTAGAATAGATGTTGAGTTCACAATTGAACTTATACCTGGGGCGCTACCAATATTAAGAAACAACTATAAGAGAATCTGGATAAAGGGTTTATACGCCCAAGTGCTTCACCATGGGGTGCACCAGTCCTCTTTTTCAAGAAGAAGGATGGGTCAATGCAGCTTTTCATCTATTATCGTGAACTTAACAAAATAATGATAAAGAAAAAGTATCCACTCCCAAGAATCGATGACTTGTTTGATCAGCTTCATGGAGCACAATACTTCTCCAAGGTGTATTTGCGGTCGGGATATTATCAAGTATGGGTGAAGAATGAATATGTCCCCAAGACTGATTTTTGTACAAGGTATGGGCACTATGAATTCATAGAAATGCCTTTCGGACTCACCAATGCTCCAGAAATATTCATGGACTTGATGAATAGATTATTTAGAGATTACCTTGACAAATTTTTGGTAGTCTTTATAGATGATATTCTAGTATACTCTAAAACAACGGAGGATCATGAGGAGCATTTAAAAACTGTACTAGAGACATTGCGCAAGGAGATGTTCTATGCAAAGTACAACAAGTGTGAGTTATAGTTAAAGGAGGTCTCATTCTTAGGCCATATCATCACAAGCAATGGGATATCTGTGGAAGCCTCTAAAACAGATGCAATTGAGGGATGTCCGAGGCCAACATCAGTAACAGATATCCATAGCTTTTTGGGGTTAGCTGGATATTATCGATAATTGGTGATAAATTTCTCATGATCGTCCAACCCTCTTACCAAGCTAACTCGAAAGGGAGTAAAGTTTGCGTGGAGTGACGAATGCGAAGAAAGCTTCAAGGAGTTGAAAAGGAGGCTTATCACTGGCTCATGCTCACTTTACCCACAAGTAGGGAACTTGTTTTTGTTTTCAGTGATGCTTCATAGAAGGGCTTAGGATGTGTGATGATTCATGATGATAAAGTTATATCCTATGCCTCATGGAAGTTGAAAATCCATGAGCAAAACTATCCAATGCATTATCTGGAGTTAGCGGCGGTGATCTTTGCCTTGAAAATCTGGCGGCATTATCTCTATGGATAGAAATGTGAGATATATACTGACCACAAGAGTTTTAAATATATATTCACACAGAAAGAGCTTAATATGTGCCAGAGAAGATAGATAGAGCTCATGAAGGATTATGACTGTTCAATACATTACCACCCTGGGAAAGTGAACAAGGTGGAAGATTCCCTAAGTAGAAAGGACCCATCAATTCTGTCAATGATGAGAATTGAGAAGGATCCAATAATCATATACTTGATGAAGATGGACATGGGAATCGTAAATAAGGGAAAATCATAAATCATTTCACAAATGATTCCTTAACCATCTCTTTTGGAAAGGTTAAAGGATGCTCAAAAGGATGATGTGGGAATTCAAGAAAAAGTGGAAGCTATCAAAAAGTGAAAATCCTTAGAGTTTAATGTTAATGAAGATGGAATTGTGCGGTTTGGGAAAAGACTATCTGTTCCATCAAGTCCGGAGCTGAAGAAGGAACTTTTGGATGATGCACTTAGTTCAAATTTATCTATTCACCCAAGAAGCAAAAAGATGTATCGAGATCTCTGAGAAAACATTTGGTGGGATAATATGAAGAAGGAGATCGCTGAATATACATCAAAGTACCTGTTGTATCAGCAAGTGAAGCCAGAGAGGCAGAAGTCTAAGGGGATGATGCAACCATTGCACATACAAGAATGGGAATGGGAGAACATCACCATGGAGTTTGTCACCGGACTTCCAAGGACATCCAAAGCCAACAATGAAATCTGGGTTTTTGTGGATTGTCTTACAAAGACTGCACACTTCATTGCTATTCGGGAGGATTTTTCTTTGGATCAACTGGTACAGATATATATTAGGGAAGTGGTAAGGCTACATGGAGTAACACTATCTATTATGTCTGATCGAGATCCAAGATTCACCTCTATGTTTTGGAAGAGTCTTCAATGTGATCTGAATACTGAACTGAACTTTAGTACGGCCTATCCTCTATGTTTTGGAAGAGTCTTCAATGTGTTCTGAATACTGAACTGAACTTTAGTACGGCCTATCATCCTCAAACTGATGGTCAATCCGAGCAGACTATCCAAACACTTGAGGACATGTTGGGAGCATGCTCAATAGACTTTAAAGGAGGATGGGATAAACACCTTCCTCTGGTTGAGTTCTCTTATAATAATAGTTTCCACTCAAGCATCCAATAGGCACCATATGAATCCCTATATGGGAAAAGGTGCAGAACACCGGTATGTTGGGATGAGATCGGTGAACGTAAGCTTCCTGGACTAGAAATGGTCGAGGAAATGGTGGAGAATGTGAAAACCATTCCGTAGCATATCAAGGCAGCCCAGAGTTGACAGAAGAGTTATGCAGATAATCATCGACAAGACCTTGAGTTTAAAGTTGGAGACATGGTTTTTCTACGCATATCTCCGTGGAAGAAGGTCATGAGGTTTGTAATGAAAGGAAAGTTAAGTCCAAGGTACATCGGCCCCTTCAATATTCGTGATCGTGTTGGGGATGTGGCCTATCAACTAGCACTTCCGCCTACTATGGCCAAAGTACATGATGTCTTTCATGTATACCTCTTATGAAAGTACATACCAGACCCTTCACATGTACTCTCTTTTGAGGTGTAACAATAGGAAGATGATATTTCTTATGAGGTGCAACTAGTGAAGATCATAGATCATAGAGAAAACGTTCTACGAAACAAGACAATGCCCCTCATCAAGGTGTTGTGGAGAAACCACAATTTTGAAAAAGCGACTTAGGAATCGGAGGAAAAGATGAAGCTGTGTTACGCACATCTGTTTTAGTGTGGGAAAAGGAAAATTTTGAGGGAAAAATTTCTTAAGGGGGGAATATTGCGACGACCCTAAGTTTCATTAATGGAAATCTATCTTGATCTAATTAAATGTCTCTTTATGTTTAATTAAAATTTCGACTTCTTTGGTTTTATGTTAAGAATTTTGACAGTTTCTAATATAGCCGTTGAATAGTGATCACATGATTAGTATAAATATAGGGGTTTAAAAAATCCAATTTACTCAGACAAAAGAAGCGATGGCCTCGTCCAGTAGAATTGCTCCGTATGAAGCCCATTTGTCAGAGCTCGGAATAGAGGTGGCGTCTTTAGGCTACACCCTTAACCGAGCCCAATATGAGCTTCATCATGTCAAGCCCGAACGTGACCATCTACAGGAAAAGTGGAAGTTGATTGAAATTACCACTCGGGCAATGTTATCCAAGCCACCCCGGGAGTCTGTCACCATCACACACCTTACCCTTTGTAACGTCCCAGACCCGGGTGCCACGCAACGGGTGCCCCGAGCCCGGTTCGCCACATGACTTCAAGCGCATTTCCCTAAATTGTAGAGGCTGCCGACTAGTAGCGAGGGCCCATGTATGATAGTGGGGAAACTATGCCCTCATTTGTCAAAGTGTAGCGCATCAGAATATAATTAAAACATACAACGACAGAAGAAGCAGTAAACATACACAACTGAAATAAACTATAGTAGTGGATATAACCAACAGTGTATAAGTGATGATGCTACATGGTTCGAGTTCTAAGAAAATAGCCATAACATGTTATACATCAATACAATACAACAAAATATAGAGTACAACAAACAAGAAAAATAGCTGGCAGTGGCATCACGAGCCTAGGCTCGGTCCCATGCCCTCATACTCCTCATCAATAGTCAAGTACCTATATAGGGACTCTTGCCCCTATCTACACCTACAGAAACGTAATCTGTTTGGGCCGAAAAGCATGACCCAAATAGGGTGTGAGAAATATATCTCCGAAGGCACCCACCAAAGGCTCGTGCCCAACTGTGTGTAAGCATGCAATAATAGTGTGCAGTGGTAAAATGCAATAAAGTAATCAGTACTCAAAAGTCACTAATTACTAGTTATATTTCCATTTTATTATTCATTTAAACCATTAAATATAATAAATCTCCACAGTGCATTTCTAGTAAACAACTAGTGTCCTCAGACACGTAAACTCCTACCATTGGGAAATGAGTATCCAACACTAGAATCTGCCCTTAGGCATAACCGAGTTTTTCCCTCAGGCGTAGGTAGTGTCACCAACAGGCACAGAATCAGCTTCCCATAGGCAGAGAATAATTTTCCCTCAGGAAAAAATAACTACTGCCCATAGGCTAAATAGTGCAGTGACCATAGTCTTATCACAACAACGCCCTCAGGCTAAAAAGGTAACCGAGCCATGCCCAACATATAAAAATTCAGTAAAAAATAAATTCCCCTCAAGGAAATTGTACAATCACTACATTTAAGGCATACCGTCGAGTATCCCGGCCAAACGGCTAAACAGTGAAACAAACTCCTGGGGGTGGTTTTGGATCCAAGAAATGATCCCAACCATCATTTTATTATCACAATTTAATCACCTATTCATTTCTATGCATTAAATATAGCAACGTCCTCAGCTACACAATACCCCAACATGGGTTTGTGGCACGAAAAATGCACAAAACCGCACGACAGCTGGAAATTTACACCAAGCCACCTACCTTATTTTCCAATGAACGTTATACCCGAACACTGACTCCAGAAACTCCAAAGAACGGCATAGATCTGATGAAGAACAAAACACAATCAAACAAAAATAACATCCGTTTGGGGAAGAATTGGTAAGAACCATACCAGGAGAAGAGAGGGCTTACCCGTGCGGTTCCAACGAGATCGTTCGACACCGAATCGGATTCCAGACAAACTCCCGATGAATATTCAAAGGTCCGACCTCCTCCTTTGGCTGGAAAATTGATCAAACACCTCCTCTGGAAAATGAGGAGGCTACTGCCTTTTTTAATCTGAAAAAACAATGTACACGACGTGTACTTCTGAGTACACGACGTGTACTTCTTTCATTTAACTGTTCATTTGGCGGCACCTCCACACTGTTCAACCGTCGACATGAGTACACAACATGTACTCTAAAGTACACGGTGTGTACTGTCACCCAGCTGTCGGCTGCTCCACCGCCTTACTGTTTAGTCTTGCCGACTAACTACAAGGCGTGTAAGGTACCACTACACGGTGTGTTGTCGGTTCCTACACCCTTCGTCGCCGGCATGGCTACACGCCCCGTGTACCCATCCCACATGGCAAAAAGGACACAACATGTGGAAAAGTAGATGATGTGTAGTTCCAAAATTTAGGATTTTTCCCTATTTTCCACATT
This sequence comes from Viscum album, assembly GCA_963277665.1. Classification (NCBI taxonomy): domain Eukaryota; kingdom Viridiplantae; phylum Streptophyta; class Magnoliopsida; order Santalales; family Viscaceae; genus Viscum; species Viscum album. The sequence continues at coordinate 1,768,871,232 of OY728153.1, read as the reverse complement.
TTCTTAAAAAAACTTAAGGAAAAGGAAAAAGAAAAATCCCATACCTCAAATATAAGAACCGGGTTCTTTACACCCTTAGGTCTTATGCGGCTGTTTTAAGGGGTTATGTAACAAATAAGTAGTACTATGTTCATGTACATTATTTTCTCTATATAAAAATGAATATAATTTCTAGTCATTTTTGATACATTGCAAATAGTTTTTAAAGTACAAATGGTGTTTTTAGTTATTATTTAATTAAGAAATATATTTTATTTAATTAATGGATTTTTGAATTAAATAAATTTTTAATAAAATAATAATAATATTATTAAATTAATTTTTATTAAATATAAATGATCTTATAATTTTGTGAATGCAATTAAATTTCTTTTATTACGGTTTGAAAGCCTTTATATCAAAACCTGTGAATTTTCGATAAATGTCGGTTTTTATTTTAAAAGTGAAAATTAAAATATTTAGAAAATTATTTAGATAAAATAAATTTCATTTCTGGAATCAGGCCATCAAAATTATCCAACGGTGAATTTTTCTTTTTTTTTCTGAGACAGTCAAATTTTTGGGTAAAAAATAAATACCGTTTAAATATATAATGTGATTTATGACATCATAATGACCCAATAGTGATGTAATAAAATACTATAATCTTTTTTTTGGACAATATATGTTTTACCATTAAATTAATGTAAATTTGGTTTTTTTGGACTTACTTTTCAAAACATTAATGGACCCCTCAGGACATATTCAACACCTTGCCTTTTTAAATTAAATTCCATGGGAGTGTGACTCACCTCCACATAAACAACCCAAATATTTTAAGATGTTTGGACTTTGGCCTTATAAAATATTTTTTTCTTATTCCCTTTTCCAATCACCATGGGAAAAAACCATGGTATGGATTGTGGTTTAGATTAATTTAACATAAGGGGTCCCAAACCTAAATAAAAAAGAATTCCCTCACCTTTCCTATATAAACCCACCCAAGATCCCACTTCCTCCTCACTCAAAGCCATTGGTGTTCATCCAAACTCTGCCCTACTCCCTCTAGAATCCTCCCAAGGTGCCCCAGGCACCCAAGAAGCCTCTCACAAGGCTCCCTCTAGCCTTTGGAAGCACACTTCCATGTAAGGGTTTTTCTTCCTTTCTCATTTTTGTCAATTTTTTTAAGTTGTATTGCCCTTTAAATTTCAATTATGAATGTTGGGGTATGGTTTTACACCTCCCTCATACTTCTCTCTTTATGTTTGAATGATGGGATACCCATTTATCTCTCATTAAAGGCCTCCCATGTATACCCGTTACTATGCCAAAATTCCGAAAGGAACTTCTCTCTCCTCATTTACATTCAAGAAATAATTTTGTATCGTGAATCTAAATTCCATTAAAATTGTTGGGACATGTATCTATATGACCTCCTTACTGTACATTACATGTAAATATTATGACTAACCCTTTTTCTCTCATTAACCATTTTGATGACTTCTTATGTCACGTCGTTACGCTGCTGAAATTGCACTGATTTTCTATGCCAATGCCATTGTGTAGTGAGTACCATACCCATTTCTCCATCACAGATATTCGCCTTTATGAACATTTACTTATTGAATATAATGTTTCATGTATGAATTACACATTCTTTTATCATGGAATAAATTATTATGTTTTATAAATCCATGTTTTATGATCCATGTGGCACACTTATGCATGAAATGAAATGTTTAAGAAGGGTGCACCCTTATAGTGCTCCAATACATTGGATAAAGTATAGTATCATGATACGTCATGTGCAGTGAGTGTTGAATCATGATAATTCAAGTGCAACGAGGGTTTACTCGTGTAACACCCCGAGATTTTATGAAAAATATTCTTTTCATTAATGTCTTGTGTTGTACGCTACACCAAAAGGAGCTTTCACAACACGCATCCTTGACTTGCCTTGCATTACACTCAATCGCGACCTTCCTCGATAGCTTGCGTCGTACGCAATACCGAGTTTCACTAAACAACGATATGCTATTAAAATATTATTAAAACTAGCCGTTATGAATAGTAATAACCACTTTTTGAAATTTTGTAAATTTTATTTTTCAAAATGGACTTCATTTTTGGATTCGGAATATCTAAATTAGCTTAGGGTGAAATTTTGGTACTTTTCGGATAACTTTCATATTCTGATGAATAGTGAAAATTAATAAATTTTAATTAAAAAGATATTTTTAAATAGAAAAAATTAATAGTGATAAATTATTAATTTAAGTGGTTTTAATGTATAGTTAGAATATATTTTTACAATTTAATACAATGTTGGTCATTGGATGTAATTCTACATTTAAACCAGACATAAACAATTGTCAATCTTTTGATGATTATTATCTCTTAAAAACACGCTATTTGTTTTGACGACGGGAATTAATTTTTAAATTAATTAATGCAACTAATATGTTTTGAATTTGGTAAAATATACATCATTTTTGATTTCATAATATCAAATATATCTTAGGCCTAATTTTTTGTATTTTTCTGGAAACATTCATTTTTTGATGAATAGTGAAACCACTAAGTAGTAGCTAAAAAAATGAATTTTTCATAAAACATAATTTTACCGCTTCTGTGAGTGGAATTTCAAAAATCCGAGAGACACGGTTGATGTTATTAAGTAAAATGTGGTTCAATGAGATGAAAATAATTTTTGGTGAATAGTAACTTTTTACTTTTTTTTACCACAGTTAAAAGTAAATAGGGTAATTAAGGGTAAAAATGATATTATTATTACCCTAACACATGTCCTAATTCTTTTGGAAAAGTTTAATTCGACCAAAAACAACCTTATAAATAAAATATGACCATTTAGGCCCACTTGGATTAGATTAGGACATTTATTATTAATTTATTTAAAGAAGGGTTAAAATAGTTAAAATCAAAGTTTAATAACCAAATCATTTTTAATATAAGGTTATACATAAGATAAATTCAACTATAAATATTCATTAGAAAGATAAAACGATTTCCTACCTAATGATATTTTATTTGTAATTTTCAGACTTTAAATAATATAAATTATTTATGACACAATGATGATGCAGTAATTACCATAATAGTGAAAAATTAGAATAATTGATATTATAAATACCTAAATAAGTATACTTTGTGCCTTTTTATGAATGAAACTAATTTTATAGGTTAATATGACATGTTAGGATTGCTTTAATTAACTTTGGTCGAAGTAATCATTCTGTTATGAGTTTAAACAAAATCAACTATTGAATAGTGTCAAAATTGACATAAAATAGTTTTTAAAACAAATATTATATTATTAATTGTTATTTTATTCTTAAAAATATAAGGTTCGGCCAAATGACTTAGATAAGGTTATATATATTAATAAAACACAAATTGGGGGTCTCTTGGATGTATATAGTATGTTTATTAACTATATAATATAAAAATACAAAGTGACATGGTAAATGTCAATCTAATTAACTAAGAGTTAAAACTAAAAGATAAGGTTAATATAATGACCTACACTTGTCTAAATTATATTGTATGAGAGTATTTTGACCCATCCCCACCTTATCTTATAAATAACTCAATTTCAAACAATTTAAAACAGAACTTGACTTTATAATAAAATAATATTTTTAGTTATTCCAAAGGTGCCTCTCTCCTCCCTTATAAAAGGGCACCTCCTCCCCCTCTTCCTCACACCAAGTTGAGCCTTCAAGCTCGGCCAACCCCTGCCAATTAATTCTCTCCACTTCCCTAGAAACATCCTAGAGGTTCTGTTCTTCTTCAAAGACCTATTTTAGTGCCCTAAAAGGAGGTCTCAAAGAAGCACTTCAAAGAAGAGGTAATGTCTGTTACCAATTCTTTCATCTTTATTTCTTCTTCCACTTCTTCTTCTTCGGTTGTTTCATTATGAAGTAATAACATCAGTATCACTCATATACAGATATGTTATTATAAGTATGAAACAACCCTATTTCACCATATATCCATCTTACGGAAAAAGAAATCACCGCGCGTGCGTATTTATGAAATACCGTCTCCACACCGTGGTGTAATCTATTTTCCACCACCACCTTACTTGGATGGGTATAATGGAGTAAATAATGACTATATATGACTATTATAACATTATACTGATTCTTAAATAATATACATACACTCCAATACAATTCCACAATCATAGGAATGATATCATCACTCATGCGTACGTACGGAATACCGTCTCCACGATGTGGTGCGACTCATTCTACATCATCTTCATTTCATAATGATTATATAAATGAATTGAATGAATGAATATGATATATATTACACTAATACCATTCTGAATATGAGGTCTCTATAACCTAAATAGAAGAATAAGAATTTATTTGACAAAACATGCATAAGAACAAAAAGTAATAAACACCCGAATAACAAGTAGTAATGAAATATTAGTAATAATAAGCTAAGAATATGACCATATATGATATCATAAAAATAATTATGATTCTGTAATAAGTCTATAAAATTATTTAAATCATTATAGAGGAGGTTTGGACACGTACAAAGCATATCGGACCAAAGGTAAGGGAAATATCACAATCTCATTTTTATCCGACATTTTTTATACGTTGGTATTTACTGGGGTGTATTTTATCATCCACATCCATGTTTCCTCAATATGTAATATTATTTCCATCCACCTACAATTGATTAAATCCAATTCTACCCTTCTGTGAGTTTTTAGTAAACGATATGAAAGGAATCTTTTGTTGTTTTTCATACGAGGTACTTTTTGACGTTTCCGACAAAGGTACGAGATGAATGTTTTTTTAACTTATACGTTATGAATGGATTTTTAAAACATTATTTCCAAGAATCTTACGTTACAAGTTTTCAAGTTTATTTTTAATCAACTTCTTTTAGTTTAAAATTGTATGACATGTTAAGAAAGGAAAATATTTTTGAAGTAGAAAGCATATTTTTTCTCAAGAATGGAGTTCAAGTGTTTTATCAAAATTATTTTCCATCTAAGATAATAAAGGGTTCTATTTCTATCCCTATTTTTACATTGATTTGATTATGTTGTGATGGAATTATTTTTATCAATTCCTTTATCTTATATGAATTGTTTTATGATGTCACGATGTTTAAGATTCCCATTTTTATTACATGGGTTATGCAATGATGTATGATTTAATATTTTGTGGCACACATAAGAATGGTATCATTATGAGATGGGTGGGACCTATATCTCCCTCCAATGCATTGGGTAAGATTTTATATCTCATGAGATAGACATGGCTGGAATGGTAGGTTATACCGGTTCAGTGAAACAGGACTGAAACGAGGGTGACTCGGTTCAGAAATGGACTTTTTCCACTAAGATAGTCTTGGAAATGAGACTTGATTATTAAGAAATGATTCTCTATGATTATGTGTGTATGACACAAAGTTTCATGTTTTATGTTATGATTATTAGGATTACATTTCACTTCTATGATTTATCCCATGTTATGATATTATGATCTCTTTTGCAGGTTAAGATTTCCAAAAGTTATGTTCTTATGTATATGATGTGATTGATATTTCTTTTGTTTACCCTTACTGAGCATTTGAGGTCACCATTTTATGTTTTCTTTTCCCTAGGATATAAGAAATGTTTTAGGTAAAAAAAGGAAGATCTTTATGGGAGATGTTGAAGATCTTTCACCACGATTAGAATATTATATTCCGAGTTTCCAAAGACACTAAACTATTACGATCCTTGTGTGTGTGTTTTTGTTATGTACTAAGTATTCCGGTAAAGTAATGTAATGTCCATGTACGTCAAGCTTCGGGTCTCTATAGTTGGTATCAAAGGAAAGGTTTAGTCAACCTTTGGAAACTAGGATCCGAGAACTTTACTAAGATCCCTAGAGATATTTCTATGGTATGTCTAGGGATGTCCCTAAGGTTAAGTATAAGTATAGGTTATATTACAAGAATTACGGTAACCCAAGATGTTAGATATTGAAGTTACTCCCCCTTTATTATATTGTTTTCCCTAGCGTTATTTTTGCCTCTCACACTATTCTTTTTGGGTTTTAAACGATGGCTGGAACCTGAAGGAACCATGTTGATCAATGTAATGGAAAATGCAATGATTGTCCTCCTGAACAGACAAATGTTATGGGAGATGGAGTGCAAAATCTTATTGCTATACTTACACAAGCTATGAATCATTCTGGACATCCAAATGAGCAGAGAAGGGAACAATATTCTATTGAGTCCTTCATGAGGCAACGTCCACCATCTTTCAGTGGGTCTTCTGATCCACTTGTTGCTGAACAATGGATCAGTACCACTGAAAAGATATTTTCAGTTCTTCAATGTTATGAACATGATAAAGTCATCTTAGCAGTATATCGTTTGGAAGGTGAAGCTGATCAATGGTGGAATCTTATCAAGAATACGAGGCCAAGAGATGAAATTGATTCCATGGAATGGGACGAGTTCAAAAACTTATTTTTCAATAAGTACATCCCTTGTATTCTTCGAACAAAGATGGAGAAGTAGTTTCTTGAACTAAAGCAAAAGGATGATGAATCTGTTCGTATATACGAAGTGAATTTTACAAGGCTTGCAAGGTATGCATCTGGATTTATCATCCAACCTAAAAGTAATGTTGATCGTTTCTTCAGTGGCTTAAAACAAAATCTTCGAAGGTAATTAGCTATAAGATACTTCAGTAGATATGAAGAAATTGTGCGTTGTTCTATCAAGGTAGAAATGGAAGTTGGTGTTACTTATCCATCTCATGGTTTTGACAAGAAACGAAAGATGGAGTTCAAGGAGAAATCTCATAATTATGGTAAAAGAAGATGAATGTTTCCTTATGCTCAAAGTGTGGAAAGAAGCATGGTGGAGATTGTCTCAAAGGGACTAGAAAATGTTTCAAGTGTGGAAAAGAAGGTCATCGAGCATCTGAGTGTCGAAGTGGTGGAAAAAGGGTTTCTAATGATGTGAATAAAGAAAATACTGCAGAGAATGCACCAACAACACTTCAATGCTTCAAGTGAAAGGAGATGGGACATTATTCCAATAAATGCCCTAATCCAAGGGTTAGTGATGATTGACATGAGAAACTACTTAAGGAAAAGGACAAAGGGAAGTCACATGCGATCACTATTAGCGATGTTGAATATGAAAACGATGTGGTGGAATGATTAAGTGTTTATGTAATGGGATTCCAAAATAATGTTGTATATAGTATCATGGAATATTGGAATATTTCTGTATTTGTCTATTGTGGTGTTCAATGGTACCAGTATCCATAGAATGTGATTGAGATATTTTTGGAAAAAAATATTATATGCGCATAATGAAAGGAAAACCAGAAAATGAAATGTATGACTGTATTCATGATCTCATGACTGATATAAGGAGAAGATTATATCATGGTTTGAGTATATAGAATTTTTGGATTTTGGTATGTGGAAAGAGTTAATTTTTGACAGCATTCATGTTTTCACTAAGGTTTAATGGGTATTCATTTTTCAAGAGAATACATCAATAAGGTATTCACATGATTGGAATTTGACCAACATGATATATGGGGGATAAATGATGGTATTCACATGCTTGGTTGACAACATTTCAAGTTATCGTTTTATTTATACTATGTGCTTGGACCGAAGTATTTTAGATAAGCCTAAAGATTGGAATGGATTATGTTAACCATAAGTTAGTATTGTTTAAGGATAGAACTTTTTTTTATATTATTTATGTGATGTTATAGTAATGTAGTTTTAGAAAAAGGACAACCTGCAGGACGGGCGACAACCCATCGCGTCGGACAAGGGTGTGGGAATCGAACCCAAAACCGAAGTGCGACTGGCCTTTATCGCCTACCACTGGCCTACAAGAAGTCCCTGTTTAGTAGAAACTAGTTTTATTATTTTAAGCAGTATGATATATGAAGTATAAGTCCATTTTATGAACTATATATGATTAATCTCACTATAGATGGACTTATATATTTTTTGATAACTTTTCTAACCATTTGTTTGAGACAGATGGAATGACCCATCATTTTATCACATGATCTGCTAACACATCAAGAATGAAAAATTCAAATTTATTTCTTTAAGAGATGAAGTGGAAATTGTCCAATGAACGACAAACGGTGAGACTATACCAAAATCACGAACATATTTCTTCTAATTCCAATTTCATCAACTTTAGGGAAATGATCTTGAAAACCAAAAATGTTATCCTAGTGCTCTTATATCTGATGAATCAGATGGTACCTTAGATTGTCAAAAATTTATGGCTTTGTGATTGCTATCTTTTCTATAGCCATGTTCTCTACCATTCTCCATCAGAACATGATGGTTAGATTTCTCTTCCATATCCATATTTTCACCTATATGGAAACCCAGTGATTAGTTTATTTGGGTAATCTTTACATTTCATACTTTAGTTTTTAAAGCCATGTTTTGGTATTCCTTTTTATAATGCGGGTTTCTATTAAAGAAACTTTCGAGTAGTAAACCATTTATAACCCCGATGAATTTCAAGGGTGAAATTCATTTTAAGGGGGGTAGAATGTAACACCACGAGATTTTATGAAAAATATTCTTTTCATTAATGTATTGTGTTGTACGCTACACCAAAAGGAGCTTTCACAACACGCATCCTTGACTTGCCTTGCATTACACTCAATCTCGACCTTCCTCGATAGCTTGCATCGTACGCAATACCGAGTTTCACTAAACAACGATATGCTATTAAAATATTATTAAAACTAGCCGTTATGAATAGTAATAATCACTTTTTGAAATTTTTTAAATTTTATTTTTCAAAATGGACTTCATTTTTGGATTCAGAATATCTAAATTTGATTAGTGTGAAATTTTGGTACTTTTCGGATAACTTTCATATTGTGATAAATAGTGAAAATTACTAAATTTTAATTAAAAAGAACTTTTTTAATAGAAATAATTAATAGTGATAAATTATTAATTTGAGTGGTTTTAAAGTTTATTTAGATTATATTTTTACAATTTAATACAATTTTGGTCATTGGATGTAATTCTACATTTAAACCAGATATAAACAAGTGTCAATCTTTTGATGGTTATTGTCTCTTAAAAACACGCTATTTGTTTTGACGATGGGAATTAATTTTTAAATTAATTAATGCAACTAATATGTTTTGAATTTGGTAAAATAGACATCATTTTTGAGTTCATAATATCAAATCTAGATTACTCCAAATTTTTGGTATTTTTCTGGAAACTTTCATTTTTTGATGAATAGTGAAACCAGTAAGTGGTAGTTAAAAAAAGAATTTTTCATAAAAATTAATTTTACCGCTTCTGTGAGTGAAATTTCAAAAATCTGAGAGACATGTCTGAGGTTAGTAAGTAAAATGTGGTTCAATGAGATGAAAATACTTTGTTGGCGAATAGTTACTTTTTACTTTTTGTTTACCACGGTTAAAAGTAAATAGGGTAATTAAGGGTAAAAATGATATTATTATTTCCCTAACACATGTCCTAATTCTATTAGAAAATTTTAATTCGACCAAAAACAACCTTAGTAATACAATATGACCATTTAGGCACACTTGGATTAGATTAGGACATTTATTATTAATTTATTTAAAGAAGGGTTAAAATAGTTAAAAACAAAGTTTAATAACTAAATCATTTTTAATATAAGGTTATACATAAGATAAATTCTACTATAAATATTCATTAGAAAGATAAAAATATTTCCTACATAATGATATTTTATTTTTAATTTTTATAATTAAAATAATTTAATTTATTTATGACACAATGATGATGCAGTAATTACCATAATAGTGCAAAATTAGAATAATTGATATTATAAATACCTAAATGAGTATTATTTGAGGCTTTTTATGAATTAAACTAATTTTATAGGTTAATATGACATGTTAGGATTGATTTAGTTAACTTTGGGCGAAGTAACCATTCTGTTATGAGTTTCAAAAAAATCAACTATTGAATAGTGTCAAAATTGACATAAAATAGTTTTTAAAACAAATATTATATTATTAATTGTTATTTTGTTCTTAAAAATATAAGGTTCAGCCAAATGACTAATATAAGGTTATATATATTAATAAAGCACAACTTGGGGGGTATCTTGGATGTATATGGTAAGTTTATTAACTATATAATATAAAAATACAAAGTGACATGGTAAATGTCAATCTAATTAACTAAGAGTTAAAACTAAAAGATAAGGTTAATATAATGACTTAAACTTGTCTAAATTCTATTGGATGAGAGTATTTCGACCCATCCCCACCTTATCTTCGAAATAACTCAATTTGGAGCTATTTAAAACCAATCATGACTTTGTAATAAAATAATATTTTTAGTTATTCCAAAGGTGCCCCTCTCCTCCCTTATAAAAGGGAACCTCCTCCCCCTCGTCCTCACACCACTTTGAGCCTTACAGCTCGGGAAACCCCTGAAAATTTCTTCTCTCCACTTCACTAGAAACATCCTAGAGGTTCTGGTCTTCTTTAAAGACCTATTTTATTGCCCTAAAATGAGTTCTCAAAGAAGCACTTCAAAGAAGAGGTAATGTCCGTTACCAATTCTTTCATCTTTATTTCTTCTTCCACTTCTTCTTCTTTAGTTGTTTCATTATGATGTAATAGCATAAGTATCACTCATATACTGATATATTATTATAAGTATGAAACAACCCTATTTCACCATCTTTCCATCCTACGGAAAAATAAATCACCGCATGTGCGTACGTACGGAATACCATCTCCACGCCGTGGTGTAATCTATTTTACACCACCACCATACTTGGATGGGTATAATGGTGTATATAATGACTATATATGACTATTATAAAGTGATACTAATTCTTAAAAAGTATACATACACTCCAATACAATTCCACGATCATAGGGACGATATCATCAGTCGTGCGTACGTACGGAATACCGTCTCCACGATGTGATGCGACTCGTTCTACATGATCTTCATTTCATAATGATTATATAAATAAATTTAATGAATGAATATGATATATATTACACTAATAAAATTCTGGAAATGAGTTATCTATAACCTAAAGAGAAGAATAATAATTTATTCGACAAAACACGCGTAAGAACAAAAAGTAATAAACACCCGAATAACAAGTAGTAATGAAATATTACTAATAATAAGCTAAGAATATGACCATATATGATATCATAAAAATAAGTATGATTCTGTAATAAGTCAATAACATTATTTAAATCATTATATAGGAGGTTCGGATACGTACAAAGCATATCAGACCAAAGGTAAGGGAAATATCACAATCTCATTTTTATCCGAGATTGTTTATACATTGGTATTTACTAGGGTGTATTTTATCATCCACATCCATGTTTCCTCAATATGTAATGTTATTTACATCTAGATACAATTTTTTAAATCCAATTTTACCCTTCAGTGAGTTTTTAGTAAAGGATATGAAAGGAATCTTTTTTCGTTTTTCGTACGAGGTACTTTTTGACTTTTCCGACAAAGGTACGAGAAGAATGTTTTTTAACATATACGGTATGAATGGATTTTTAAAACATTATTTCCAAGAATATTACATTACAGGTTTTCAAGATTATTTTTAATCAACATATTTTAGTTTAAAATTGTATGAAATGTTAAGAAAAGAAAATGTTTTTGAAGTAGAAAGGATATTTTCCTCAAGAATGGTTCAAGTGTTTTATCAAAATTATTTTCCATCTAAGATAATAAAGGGTTCTGTTTCTATTCCTATTTTTACATTGATTTGATTACGTTGTGATGGAATTATTTTTATGAATTCCTTTATCCTATATGAATTATTTTATGATGTCACGATGTTTAAGATTCCCATTTTTATTACATGGGTTATGAAATGATGTATGATTTAATATTTTGTGGAAAAAATAAGAATGGTATCATTATGATATGGGTGGGACTTATATCTCCCTCCAATGCATTGGGTAAAGATTTTATATCTCATGAGATAGACATGGCTGGAATGGTAGGTTATATCGGTTCAGTGAAACATGACTGAAACGAGGGTGAATCGGTTCAGAAATGGACTTTGTCAACTATGATAGTCTTGGCAATGAGTCTTGACTAATAAGAAATGATTCTCTATGATTATTGTGTATGCCACAAAGTTTCATGTTTTAAGTTATGATTATTGGGATTACAATTCACTTCTATGATTTATCCCATGTTATGATATTATGATCTCTTTTGCAGGTTAATATTTCCAAAAGTTATGTTCTTATGTATATGATGTGATTGATATTTATTTTGTTTACCCTTAATGAGAATTTGAGCTCACCTTTTTAAGTTTTCTTTTGCCCAGGATATAAAGAAAGGGTTTCGGGAAAAAAAGAAAGATATTTATGGGAGTTGTTGAAGATCTTTCACCATGATTAGAAGATTATATTCCCAGTTTCCAAAGACACTAAAGTATTACGATCCTTGTGTGTGTGTTTTTTTTATGTACTAAGTATTCCGCAAATGTATTGTAATGTCCATTTACATCAAGCTTCGGGTCTCTAAAACTCGTGCATTATTTGCAATGAGGATTTACTCATGCTCCATGTGCAATGAGCCTTGGCTCATGCTAATTCCATGTTAAGTGTTGTTGCCACATTTCCATGTTATGATTATCATGCTTTATCATGCCTTTATGTTCATGTTTCTCTTATGCTCTATTGATATGCCTATTGCCTAACATGTATTTTACTCCTCATGTTATTCCATGTGTGCTCCCTTACAAGGATTTATAGATCACCCTTTTATTATGCATGTCCTCAGGTTATCCCGTGCAATGATATGGTTGAGGGAATGTGGTGGTCATGTAAAGGAAGTTTTCAAGAAAGATGGTGTATTTCATGTTTTATGTTCTTATGTAATGATCCTAAGCCCCAAATACACTAAACCAATCGATCTTCTTTTTTGTATCAAGTGAAGTCTTATGTAATAAATATTGTTTACATTTGTAATAAAATCAGAGTTGTCATAGTAAATTATGATCTTTACTCTTAAACTAATTTTTTTGTCTCTATCTTCAGATCATTCCAACTATCCCATTGTACATCTTCTAATGAATCATCAACTATTTAATATTCAATATTTCCAAAATAAAAAACTAGTTGAATATTTAATATTGGATGAAATAATTATATTAAAATATTTTTAGAGTTGGTAATTTAGTTTTTCACACTTTGGATATAAAGAGGTTGATGCTGTGAGTGATCAAAAAACTGAGTGAGGTTGTTCTGAATAATCAAGCCAATTAAAACCCTTATAAATAGATGTTAGGGAATTATATATAGGTCCAATAAAACATTAATGAGATTACATATATAAATGATTAATTTTTTATATGTAATTGAATGTAACACCACACTTTGGTGACTTATGTGTGCATTATACTATAATATTAGCAAGGAGAAAAGTAGGAAGTACTATGTAGAATATTATGTAAATATAACGATTATATGAAAATGAAGTTAGACATTCATTCATGTATAGTCATTAATTCATCACTAAGAACACTTGTTTGATAGAAAATCCCCATTAGATAATTAATGTGATGTATTCTTCTTCAATGTCATCTAACATTAAATGAAATTGATGATGATATGAAAATTCCATAGATGATAAAACTTGATTGATTTCATGACTATATAAACCATACTAGAATTCAATCCCATATAACATATAAAATGGTAAGAACCCCACAGAATAGGATTTCAATCTAATGGAGATCTATAATATAGTTTTTTCTGTCCATCCATTTTGATAGATTATTTCACTAAGGAAAGCGTCTCTTATGATGTAAAATCCCCCACCAAAAATAATAGAATAGGATGATGAATTTGAATAAGGATTTATTATAGAAGATCCATTTATTTAGGCATCATTAAAAAAAAGATTTTATATACAACAAATACATAAATATTGGTTATCCAATGAGATCAGTAAAAATATCATTCACATTTAGAGTACTCCAAGGTTTATTTATATCTTTTAATATTTATGGACTTATTTTTTAGGTAACTATTACAGGGTTTATCTTAAATTCATAGAAATGATAAATTAACCTAACCTTCTAGGGATAACAATTAAATCCAATTATATCCCATGTTTGGTTTTATTAATTTATTTATCTCCATCCAAAAACAATATGATAATAACCATCCATGTGGTAGAAAGGAATGTCCCCTATAATAAATGTTCAATTTAATTAAACAAATCCACTTCTTCTATATCAGAATCATTATCTTGGATGTTCTCTATGAACCTATGGAACTTAATTAATATTTTATTGAGGGCCTTTCAATTCCTTATAATTATGGAAATGAAGTGAATATATCAAGGTCATACTATACAAAAAACGTTCTTCTATATTTTAGAAAGTCATTTAAGTCAATGAACATGAACATAAAACTAGAATAGAATAATATATTATTCCATTATATTCCTTCACCCAAGATCTATGATGTAAATATTAACTATGAAATAGTAGAAAATGGATTTAATTTCAATATGAAACAAATCTATTTATGGAATAATGAATATAATTTTTCCCAAATAAATTTAATGAACAAATTATATAACATGAGTGAGTTGAGTCAACACAGTGTAATAAAACATATAACCCAATATGAAGGCCTTATTTGTTACGTTGAATTTTTATTGGTCCACAACGACACAACATTGACACATTACTAGGAGATCTATAACATTATATGCATGTGATTGTTACCTTATCTTATAACCAATGCCTAAAATATTCTATAGATGGTATGTTTAGGATAATATATTATTATTATAAACACAGTGAATCATGTTAATATCAATATATCAAAAAAAAAGTAACAATGTGGCCAATAAAATATATATTCGAATGATACCACAAAAATTTTATCGCTGAATGGCCTAAATGATCCTTCATTAATCCATGGAGTTTAGTCAATAATTATTTCAAGTTTTCCATCGACTACAAGAATGAACAAATTTAGAGTTATGAATTCATTTTCTTATGTTAGCTAATGACATGAACCCTTTTATCACATTACAACCTAATAATGATATAGTAAATTCCACTATTAGAAAACCATATTAAACAAAGGGTGAGTTTCCCATATATTAAATGAAAATAATCCATCCCCTGATCACATATACTAGAATTCAGATTAAATGAATTTATGTGAACACAACTGAGGATTTTAAACTAGATAGATCTGAAATAAAAAATGAATGAACATTGTGTAGA
Organism: Viscum album; assembly: GCA_963277665.1. Lineage (NCBI taxonomy): Eukaryota > Viridiplantae > Streptophyta > Magnoliopsida > Santalales > Viscaceae > Viscum > Viscum album. Next base: position 1,768,855,929 of record OY728153.1, on the reverse strand, counting down.
CACGTTATCATCTCTCTAAATAGAGTTACTTTTACATTATCAACCCTCACACTCCTCCTATTGATTTATTATTAATATAAATGGAAATAAAAATCTCTCACCTCTCAGATCACATGTGATTATAAAATATTCCATCCTAGATAATAATAAATACACGAGATCACAAATGATTCCCCATCAACTTAATATGGTGATTCTACCACTTTTGATGAACTATAAATAGTGAATTTGATTATCTAAAAGAAACATTGACCAACCATAATATGCGGATCCATGACCCTTAAACTATATAAATAATACATCTCTTTCATTTATAGAAATTGGAAAATGACCTATTTAAAATAAAATTATACCTAGGTAAGGCCCATAATTTTCCACTCATTAATTTTTTTTATAGGAAATCCATTATAGCTATAAATTGGTACCTTGAAGATTTTAGTACAATTGTGCCTCAATGGTTGTAGCTGAAGTTAATAACCTAATTGAGGAAAAATAAAATTTGGAATTTTTAAAATTCAATCAGATCACTATCAATGTTTATTTAATGAAAATTAATTTTAAATTCATAGTTTCTATCGATATTATTGAATTATATCTCAATTTTACAAAGGGATAGTATTTGGTCCATATCAGGAAAGCATTGACTAATGAGAAAATTTATTTTCATTATATTTTATTTTTAAAAAGGTATTACAAATTTAATAATATCTAAATGGATCTTAATTCTATGAATCTAATATTTTTAGGCCCCCTTATGAGATATAATGATACAAGGTAATAAAGTTTTTCTAAAATATTTCAAAGATACAAAAAAACATTCCATAAAATATATTTTCATGTTTATTATGGGGAGGATAGTGGAGTAATATATAGAATAACAAGTAGTTAAATATCTCTATCATAGTGATCACATTATAAATCAGAAGAATGTTTTCATCTTATTTAATCAATATTAACTAAGTGATATGATACTAAAATTATCCTTAATGGTATCATTGAGGAAGTTCCTTGGAATCATGATATACTAGCATGGTTTCAAATTTTACCCCACAAAATCCAAGGAAATACATAATATACCTCATCCACAAAACCATTGATAGATACGAGTAATTTAGGTATATCTTTACTATATTAGAATATTATTTTAAAATATCATGGGAAAACTATACAATTTAAGAGGATCATGAGTAATACTTTGAAATAAATTGGTATTTTGATTTATAAAATGATTTTTATTACCGAAAAAAATAATATCTATATCCTCTTATATAGATGATTCCTACTCAAGGGAAAATAATCTTCCTATGTATGATTTAATAGTCTCTTTCGATCCTTGTTTCATTGAAGAACAATGATGAAAATGAAAATAACATCCATTACCTCACCAAAAAATTAAATGAAACAAAAACATAATAAACTTTTATTGTGATAAACTACATTGAATTTATCTTGATAGTGGATAATTAACATTACCAATTACATATAGTTTTCCATTAGATTTTAAATGTGGGAAAACATCAATACATCCTTGATTTCCTCATGATGATGAGAAGAATATATAAATTTGAAGTATTCTTATTTTAATTTAATATTTACTCTATATCATTTAAGAGGATAGATGGAAAATATCATATGTATTTCTTTATAGTGTAACTCACCTTAAAAAAGATAACATATGAAAACAAAATCCCTAATGAAGAGGTATTTTCTCTCTATGACACTGCCCAAACATGGAAAATAAACATTGATGGTGCTTGTTGACGTCCAATCAGGAAAAGAATAGGGATTTTAGATTCAATATTTATTTCATATAGATTAAATTTTATTTCCAATACAATAGAGGTCATTCTATATTCATTCCACATCTTCGAAATATTTGGTAATAATTATTCCTTATTCTAATTCCTCAAAGAATGTTTAGAATTTTCCCTATAGATAAATATTTATTAGTCAAATATTATCAAATGTTTGGATTTAGTGATCAATAACTCCAAAAGATATATTCTATTAAAATTGTAGACATGATACTCCTTAATGATAAAATATTGTGTCTGATATCATAGTTTCTATCATATCAATGGTTATCCCAAATTTTTTTGTATCATAATTTTATTGTTAATAAGTTAGATACAAAACTACAACCCCTAAAAACCCATATTACCATGATATAATCATTCAAACTATTTACCATAGGGTGGAATCTTAATTTATCAATGACTACATAGAGGAGATACTTAGGGATAATTGCACAATTGGTCCATGTGATAATTAAACCTAATTAATCACCATTACATTTTATTGGGTGTCCCCCAAAATATTCTCTCTCATTAATTGTTTTTTTGCACAAGATAATTCAATTTAAAAATAAAATATTTACTAGGTAGTAACTTTTAACCTACATAAATTTATGAGCTTGGAAAAATTATTCGATGAATATAGCTTCAATTGAGTCCTCCTTACGGGGATTGAATGAGAAGATAAACTCACTATTATATTGAATGTTTGTGCCAATACTAATAATACTCACAAGTTATGAAAATTCTCTTCAATCGAATTATTAGAGTAGATATTTCTTATTATCTATCATTAAAAATTTCATAGGATGCATAAGGAAATACCATTTCGGTCAAATTCATTCAAAATCATTCACCAACCCGTAATGTGATTGAAAACATCTAAATAATCCATCATATTATCCATATCAGGGATAAATTTCATGTGTGAAGAATCAATATCCGCCATAAAATTGGTTAAGATCACACCAATTATTAATAATTTTATTTCAAAATGGGAATATGTTGTATTTGTAAAGGATTTTTCAAAAAATCTTATAATTATCCTCATCAATTCCAATAACATTATTATATTTGGATTCCCACATGGAATCTTAATAGAAAGAGGAACCAATATAGGTTACACAAAAATTATGAATTTGAAATGGGTGTATAATTTCCAATATATTCGTTTATCCCAATACTATAATTGGAAAATAGATAGATAATGAATTTCAACAAATATATTAAATATCCGTTAGTGGATAGTGTAGATATAAAAAACATATTGGCCAAGGATTCTATTTCATTATTATAATTTTTATCACACTATTACCCATACTTCTAAACACATGACCCAATAATAACATATATATTGGAGAAAACTAGTCTTTATAATTTATGTATTATTTAATTCACTGAAAATTACAAATTTTGTAAAATTTGTTTATGATAAACTCATATAGAGCCAAGGATATCAGTCTCTAGATCACTCTAATAGTCCTAAATGAATATATTGCATTCAAAAAAAATTTAAAATAATTTTTTCTGGGAAATTCTCCTCATTAAAATTTAATCAGAAAATATTAATATATTAAGATGGACCCATTTTATATTTACGTGTGGTTGATACATCATTCACATCATGTTTCAATCATTCTATCATCCAATTGTTTTTATTTTCCCCAAAATATGATCCATAAAAATATAAAGACAATTTATGAAAGATATTTTTATATTTCTTATTTCTAGGATAGGATAAATTATGATGATCAAGTCACCTTCCATAGATATAGCCTCAATTTTCATTATCATCAGACCCAATACAACCAGAAGGTATAAATAGTTCAATTCATGATATTTTTTATATATGAAATTATTATTGGATAATATATATTTTATTCATATAATAATTATTGACTATTATTATTATAGAATATTTTGTCATTTATATACTTTCAACAACAGACCGAACTAGAAATCATCATTCATATTATCTTCTCCCATAATCCTATAATAATTCAATAATATTGAGTTTATTATTTTAGTATTTAATGTAACATATAAATATTTTCTTCCAATATACCATACTTTGTATTTTGAGTATATAAATCACCACAAAACTTTTATGGCTACTATTAATAAGCAAGATGAATTATACAGTTTCCCTTTGGATGGTGATGGTAAATGTTTCTTTTTTTTGGCTCATTAATAACTAACCCGAGATATGTTTTTATACTATATCAGAATATTATCTAAATCTATACTCCTTTAAAAACATTATAGTAGATTTAAAACAACTCTATTTTTTTAAAATAATACTATGTTCAATTATGGGCACAACACACAATACCATGCTTGAAACAAATTGAAATACAGTGTTAAAATATTAATATTTAAATATGTCCCCTATAACCAATCTAATTGGTTGAAAGGTATAAATAGGAGAAAAAATCATAACTATATTTTTGTTATTATTTTATTAATAAAAATATTATAATTAATTATTATAATATAAGAACTCATTTCAAGATAAGATCATATATTATTTAAAGTGATTTTCTTCAAAAAAAGTTGATTTATGGGTTTAATTTATTTTTATCATTGAAAATTATGTTAATCACTGAAGATGAATTATTTCCATGAAATTTAAAGAAAATATATTTAATAAAATAAAATTAATAAAATTATTGTTATTATATATGGAATTAACAAAAATTAATTTTATTTTTTCAAAATATATATTAATTAAAAATGGTTATATTATATTTTGGATGTGGATATTATAAAAAATTTATAAAAATTTTATAAGGTTTATTTTAAAGAATTGAATTTTTTTTTCATATTATCATATAAAAAACCTTCTGATAAATGTTTGGGTTTTTTTGATGTGGTTAATTTTTTGAGGAATAGTAAAAATTGACAATTTTTCCAAAACTACCATTTATTATAATTTTTTGAATGTATTTTAAATGTTAAATTATAATTAAATTTTTATTAATGTCCTATAAGATTTAATATATTTAAAATTTTACAAATAATTCAATTTGATTCAATATTATACAGGATTTTGGTATAAAATCAATTTGATGTTTAAAGAAATATTTTTCTAAAAATATCATTACATTGACTTTATTGCAGTTATATTAAAATTAATTTATGTTAGTTCTGAAATTTAAATAATTTAAAATTTATTCCTTACATATGATCTATATATTCTATATATTTAAGATTTTTTTCAACTTTTTCGTTATAGTGAATAGTAACCACGGTAAAGGTTTACCATCATGGAAACAAATAAACATGGTTAAATGAGGATGAAACTATTAGAAATGGTCTCAAAATCTATCCTAAACATAAATTATTTTCCTTATATGAGTATAACTCAAGCATCAACAAACTATTATAAAATATATGGCATTTTGGTTTCTATTTACTTTGAATAAAATTTTCTCTTTATTTTAAATAAAGAATAAATACAAAATACCACATTATTACACATATTATGTTGTCATCATATGGATTTAGATAAAAATAATATATTAATTAATATTTAAAATAATGATTTTAAATAATAAAGTATATTAATTTAAGAATTTATTTTTAATATTATCTATGGAAGAAAAACCTTGAAGGTTTACTGAATGCCAACACAACACTTTTACAAGTAGAGGAAAAATCATATAAATGATTTTAAAATTATTAAATATAATATGATAATAGTTATTTATGAATTAAAAAACATTGGGACACTCTTAGTGATTATGTCTTGGTTAAAGTGTTTATATTCTAAATATATGTTTTCTTGATTTCATTAATGTCATAATTTTGTAATAGTATTTTAAATTATTTTAAATAAAAATTTATGTTTAATATTTATTTTTAAATCATTACCAAATCTAAAATTACATATCATAACTCAATTTTATGGTTTGTTTTATATTCAATAATTAATGTTCCACAAATGGGTAAGTTTAAATTTTTAAATTTACATTCATGATCCATAGAAATGTAAAATGTTGTTACTATGGTTAAAGATTAAATGGTTAATGAGAGGGTAGATTCAACAAATAATGATTAAAAAAAATTAATACTAATATTAATTTTATTGGTTATATTTTTTTTAAATCCCATTACTTCTCACCAAGTATATAGAACTTTGTTCCTTTTTATATGACTAAGAAAGATATTATATATTAATATCTTGTGTATTTACAATATTTATGTCCACGTCACATATAAAATTCAACATTATCTCTTCTATTAATCCCACTAAATGATCTATTTAGATAAAACAATATCTACCAAAATCCATTCCAAACATTCCTAACCCGTTCATATTGGTTTTATTACTACCAATATTCCATCCTATACGGCCTAATTTTAAGATGAAGTAGGTATTCCAAATATGAGTTATAACTCTTTAACAATTTTTTTCATGTTTATTTTTTCATATATCTAACTAATGTCTTATATTAACATTATAATATTATAAAATAATTATATTACATATAATCAAGTATTATTCTATTTATGGGACAACCTTTTTCCAACACCATTTCAATTTTTTGGGAAATGAAAACATCACTTGTGCGTACACATGGTCTACCACCTCTATGAAGTGATGTGTTTTGTTTTTCAGAAAAACATTACACGGCTAGTTATTATGATGTATTTAAGAAATATATATAATATTAATGAAATATTTATTAATAATGAATGATAATATATATTTTATCCTTTTATCCTTCCATCCGTTTCAAAATTATTATGTTTCACCGGCACACGTGTAGACTACAACTTCTATAAAGCAATGTGATTCAATTTCTTCTACCTATCATTCATGAATAGTTATAAAATATTATTTTATGTAAAAAAGGAGTTAAAATTTAATGAATAATATTCTTGATATGGTGTAATAATTATACATTTTACCATGGTCATCCTACAAATGTAGTTTTGTGATCATGAACTGAACATCCTCAAAATGTCTGACATAAACCTAATAAATTTTTATAATATAATAATAATATTAATTAATTAAATAAACAAGATTATTTTATTTATATAATACTTAAACTGGTTCTTAATAAATTAAATAATTATTAAATGTTTGTTATATAGGATTTATGGATTGTATGTGGCATGTCCGACTCAATGTAAGGTATTTCTTAACACTATTTCCTTTTATTGAGACTCTTTCCTTTTTAAACATGTGTTTCATTTTGTGTCGTGTATATAATACATTATGAATTTATTTTATAATTTAATTTATGTAAATATTTTTTCTATTAATATTAACCAAGTTATCTCTTCCAATGGTCATTTGATAAAATGTTCTCAATGTTATATGGGATTATTCATTAATACATTATTTTATAGTAATTTAATCAAATAATTTTCCGACTAGTCAATGTTATTTTAAATTATTTCTAGAATATTATTATTTAAGAATAAAAAAATTAAATTCTATGGTCCAATTACTTAAAGTTCTATATAGAGGTTTAATTAAGTTAATTTTTTCTATAGGGGTCACATTGGAATCTTTTAACAAATGTGAGAAAATAACGTTCTTTTTTTGTAAATGATATGAAATGATTTTACCACTATAATATAATTTTTTCATTATAAAAATTCCAATGTATTTTTCATTGGTATTAAATGAAGATACATTTTTTTCTACCAATTTTTTTAATTGTTTCAAATGATATGTATATTTCATCTCAATTTTAGAGGATAATTGGAAATAGTTTTTTTATTCGATGAATAGGAAATTTCATTTTTTATGATGAAATGGGAAATTTGTTAAATTTTATTATAGAAAAACCTAAATTTTTTGAATTTTTTTTGTATTTAGGTATTATTCGAGAAACAAACTCACATAGGACTATTTTAGTTGTGTGAAATTTCTTTATATTAAATCATTCTAATGCATTGGGTAATGTGAAAAAATAATTAATAAATGTAACTCCTAATAGAATGTAGATAGTATTAAATAAAAATATAATGTGTAGGAGTAAAATATTGTATGTACTCCATTGATAATGTGGTAGGGGTAAACATGAAATTATTTTATCAAATTATGTAAAGTACTTTACCAATATAGGTTACTCGAAAGATGATGTTGTAATTATCCTATTATTTGATTCAATGAATTATAAATATTCCCAATATTTATTATATAATATATCTATTATATTTAATGTTATTTTTGGGAAACAAATTTATTTAAAAAATTAAAAAATTAGTTTATCATTTAAATATTATTTATAATATTATAAAGTAGGTCATTTACTTATTATGGTAATGTTTTCAGGAATTGGGATTTTCCTTTTATTGTTGTTTAAAAAACCCAAAAAATTAAGTCCTTGATATTAATTTCATGATTTCTTAAGTGATTATTTTGAGATAAAATGATTCATATGTTACAAGATAGACATCCATATAAATAAATACCTGGACACCTGTAACCCAGTGTTAGTGTCTACTTTGTTAAACATACACTTGATAAAATTAATCACATCATGAAGGACAAAATAGTTTAGTTTTCTTCATAATCTAGACACAGACATTAAATTCACATTACATTTAAAAAAAATAAAATACTTGATTTTCTTTAGATAATTCTATTATCCCTATTATTTTATCCCTTCATATAAATCGGAAAATACTTTCTAGTATTTGACAGGAAATAAAATAGAAAAGGGGTAATCATATATTCTCTCTAAGGTTATGCAGAAAGAGGGATCATTAATAATTAAATAAGTAAAATAAATATATATAGGTAAAAAACATAAAGACATTCCACACAATATAATAGCTTGATAATAATATGGTAGGAATAATTGACGAACAAATATATCCACATAAAGAATCACAAATCATAAAACTTATCTTATGATATTTTGACTAATCAAATAATAAATTTATAATTATTAAATGATATCATAATTAGCGAATTAAAAATTCCTTATATATCTTATACATACTATCAATAACTTTCACAAGAAATTTTAAATATATGGTTAGAAACCCTTATAATTTGGGAAACTCCTCTGTCTTAGGTGACCTATCAATCCCTCAAGGGCCTATATATAACTGAATCCCAACTATCACTTACTATGTCCAATGAATTAAATATTTTAACGGGTAATAATATAATCAAAACAAACATTCATATTGTTAAACTAACATACAAGATGATAATACTCACCCCATTAAAATAAGAATAATCATAGAAAATATAGAGTAATATAGTGATAGGTAAAAAAATTTAACATCCTTAGTCAAATTTGAATGATTTTTTAAATTGATCAGTGTGATAAATTTACTTATTTTCAATTCCACATACATCCTCATACATATAATCTATATTTCACTCATTATTCATTGCAATGTTTCAAATTATTATGATAAATTTTGATGGTGATGCCTGGAAAAGTTGTTTCCTTGCTATATATACAGAGTGCATTATCTCACAAAAAAATTAATAATGCATTCAATTATAATTCAAAGATCACTGTATAATATTAAAATATTGATCACTATATTTATTTTTATCGCTAATATATTTTTCATGTATAATCATAGATTCATTATATAATAAGTGCTATAATCCACATTCATTAAATCCTCTCTTTATCTTTCCAACATTTTTTCATTCATATATATATATATATATAATTTTAATTATCATTATAAAAATTAAAATATTTTAATATTTTATTTGCTTGTATATTTAATTTTAATATAATATTAACTATATAAATTCATTGAAAATGAGTGTATTCCTTCTAAGACCAACACTAGGGTGTAAACTATACTAAACTCTTTGGAAAAAAGGAAATACATTCAAAGGACCCAATGAAAATTCCAATGAATCCATCATGGAAACCCTCCATATCTTAACTATTTTTTTTGGAATAATCCCATTTACTTCATTCTTTATCAAAGAAAGGCCCTCATTAAAAGGTAATATATGCAATTTTCAAACCCATTAACTATCCAAAATAGAAAAGATAATTATCATATTGTGTTTAAAAACATATTTTTACCACACCATTCATTTGTTCTTTGATTCACTATTTTGGTTGATGAACTCATTTATTTCATTCTCAAAGTATTTTTTTTTAAAAACAATTGGTTTTACTAATTCCATTTATATTGAAATTCCACATTAAATTCCTTTCCCTATCATCTAAGAAACATCTAATAGATTATCTTTTATTTTCACTGTTAATTACTAGTTAAAACTCTCTTGTAATGTGTCTATAGATCCAAAATATTAGTGACATAACTGTAGAGACCCAAATCTTGATGTACATTGACATTACATTATTTTAGAGGAATAATTAATACATAACAAAAACAGACACAGAAGGACCGTAATAGTTTAGTGTCTTTGGAAACTCAGAATATAATCTTCTAATCGTGGTGAAAGATCTCCAACATCTCCCATAAAGAACATCCCCTTATTTTTCTTAGCTAAAACCTTTATTTATATCCTGCGGAAAAGAAAACATAAAAGGGGTGAGCTCAAATGCTCAGTAAGGGTAAGCATAGAGAACATAAAACAATCCTTGGACTTTTTTATGTAAAAAAAACATGAGCATAAAATCTAAACATCAAAATCTTGAGAAATGACATAAAACATGACAGTACGTAAGGCATAGATCATGAAGAAACATTAATCATGATAATTATCATGTGAATAAAACATTTAATTGTTGCAACAATTAAGCACGTGATATGATTTCCATAGTAGCCAAGGCATGGCTGCCAAGAACATCTTACTGGGCAAAGTCCCTTTTTGAATCGAGTTCACTCCTCGTTCTAGTCCTGTATTACTGAACTGGTTTAACTTGCCATTCCAGCCATGTCTATATCATGGGATATAAATCTTTACCCAATGCATTGGAGGGAGATATAGTTCCCACCCATATCATAATGTAATCATTCTTACCTGTGCCACAAAAAAACATACATCATTCATAATAACCCAACGAATTAAAATGGGTTTCATAAACAACATCCCATCATCACATAATCCATATAAAAGAAATGGATATCATATCATAATAAAAAAATTGAAACCATGTAAATCAGAGATACATGATACTTGAAACATACAAATATGATATAATGTCATCTTAGATGAAAATGGTTTTGATAAAACACTTGAAATGAATTCTTGAGGAAAATATCCTTTCTTCTTCAAAATCATTTTCTTTTCACAAAATTCCATGAAATTTGAAAATAAAAGAGATTTTGTTGAAAATATTCATGAAATATTTTAGAGGAAGCTTTATGAAAATAAATTTTTATAAACCCGTAAAAATCCTTTCATGCCGTATAAGTAAAAAAACATTCTCCTCATACTTTTGTCGAATAAGTGAAAAAGTACCTCGTATGGAAAAAAAAGAAAGATTCCTTACATACCTTGTAGTAAAAGTCAAAAATGGGTAAAAATGACTTTAAAAATACTAGAAAATACTTTTATAAAACATGTACATGGATGATATAAATAACCCCAGTAAATACTTGCGAATAAGAAATCTCAAATAAAAATGAGATTTACAAAATTATCCCTTACCTTAGGTCCAATATGCTTCGTACGTATCTGAACCTCCTGTATAATTATTTAAATAATGTCATTGACTTATTAAAGAATCATATTCATTGTTATGATATCATATATGTTTCACTTATGACATTATATTACCCGTTCCTTAGTAAATTCCATGTTAAAACATCATTTTGGGTAAAATCATTTCATTTATCGTATGTGTTTTGACTTGTCCTTCATTATATTATTACTTATATCCTTATTTTCATATTTAAATAATGTAAAAAATTATTTATATATAATATATATTCATCATACACATATATATATATTATAGATCGATAAAAGGAATGAAATACACCGTTCATGGAGACGGTGGGCCATACGTACACATGAATGCTATTTTCATTTCCTTATTTAATTGAATGAAACTAAATAGATGGCATACATATATATATATATATACATAAATCCAGTAGCATTATTATTTCATATATTTCATTATTATTCATTATATAAACTTTATTATCATTCATGTATGGTTAACATGGAGAATGAATCTCATCGCGTCGTGGAGACGGTAGTCCATACATACGCACGAGCGATGATATCGTTCCCATAATTATTGAATAGAATTAGAGTGGATGGTATAATATATCAGAATAAGTATGATGTTATAATAACCATATATAGTTATTATTTACACCATTATACCCATCCATGTAAGGTGTTTGTGCAAAAACAGATTTCACCACGGCGTGGAGACGGTATTCCGTACGTACGCACGCGTGGTGATTTCATTTTTTGTAGGATGGATAGATGGTGAAATAGGGTTGTTTCATACTTATAATAACATGTATGTATATGATTTATACTGATGTTATTACTTCATAATGAAAATAAAAAATAATAAGAAGTGGAAGAAGAAATAATGTTGAAAGAATCGGTAACAGACATTACCTCTTCTTTGAAGCGCCTCTTTGAGACCTCCCCTTAGGGCACTAATATTGGTCATTGAAGAACACCAGAACCTCTAGGATGTTTCTATGGAAGTGGAGAAGATAATTTGGAAGGTGTTGGATGAGCTTGATGGCTCTATTTGGTTTGAGGAAGAGAGGGAGGAGGTGCCATTTTAAAAGGGAAAAGAGGGGCACCTTTGGAACAACTAAAAAATATTATTTTATTATAAAGTCATATTCGGTTTTGAAAATCTCCAAATTGATTTATTTAGAAGTTAATGTGGGTATAGGTCGAAATCCTCTCATCCAATAGAATGTAGACAAGTTTAGGTGTCTATTTTAACCTTATCATTTAGATTTAACCTTAAGTTAAATAATTTTACTTTTACTATGTCTTCTTGTTTTCTTACACTATAAGGTAAATAAACTTACTATAAAAAGCCAAACGAACCCCAAGTTGTTTATTATTAATATATATAACCTTATATAAGTCATTTGGCCTATCCTTAGATTTTTAGGAATAAAATAACTATTAATAATATAATATTTCTTTTAAACACTATTTTATGTCAATTTTGACACTATTTGGGAATTGATTTTTGTGAAAATCATAATAGAATGATTAGTTTGAACAAAGTTAATTAAATCAATACTAAAATGTCGTATAAAATTATTGGAATTCATAAAATGTCTCAAATTACATTTATTTTTGTATTTATAACATCAATTATGTCAATATTTCATTAATGAGATAATTACTGCATCATCATTGTGTCAAAAATAAATTAAATTATTTAATGTCTAAAAATTATATATAAAATAACATTAGGTAGGAAATATTTTTAGCTTTATAATTAATATTTATAGTCGAATTTATTTTATGTATAACCCTATATTAAAAATGAATTAGTTATTAAACTTTGATATTATCTATTTTAACCCTTCTTTAAATAAATTAATAATAAATGTCCAAATCTAATCCAAGTGGACCTAAATGGGAATATTTTATTTCTAAGGTTGTTTTTGGTCGAATTATACTTATCCAATAGAATTAGGACATGTGTTAGTGTAATATTAATATCATTTTTACCCTTAATTACCCTATTTACTTTTAACCGTGGTAAATAAAGGTAAAAAGTTACTATTCAGCAAAAAAAAAATTCATCTCATTGAACCACGTTTTAGTCCTTGATATTAACCGTGTCTCTTGGATTTTCGAAATTCCACTCACAGAAGCAGTAAAATTATGTTTAAATTTAAAAAAGTCAGTTTTTTAACTACTACTGAGTGGTTTCACTATTCATCGAAAATTGATGTTTTTCATAAAAATATCAAAAATTCAGCCTAAGCATTATTTGATATTCCAAATTAAAAATTGATGTCTATTTTTCCAAATTCAAAACATAGAAGTGGCATTAAGTAATTTTAAAATTAATTCCCGCTATCAAAACAAATAGCGTGTTTTTAAGAAACAAAAACTATCAAAAGATTGATACTTGTTTATATCCAATTTCAAAGTGAAATTAATTCCAATGAACAAAATTGGATTAAATGGTAAAAATATATTCTAATTAAACTTTAAAACTAATTAGAAAGATTATCTATCCATATAAATTATTGCGATGAAAAAAGTTGTTTTAAATGAAAATATAGTGTGTTTTTATTATTCATTAAAATATGAAAGTTATCAGAATAATATGAAAAGTTTATCCAAAGTAAAATTAGATATCCTAATTCCAAAGAATAATTTTATTTTGTAAAATTGAACTTATAAACATGTCAAAAACTTGATTTAAGGTTGGTGCTCCATCAAAAGGCGGGAAAACTGCAATTTTTGAAAAATACATATTTTACACAAAAAAATTATTTTGTTCTCATACCATATTCTAGAAAATGTGTAAGATGAATAATACTCTTATAAAATTCAAAATGTAGTTAATACTATTCATAACGTCTAGTCCATAATAATATTATAACAATATATCGTTGTTTAGTGAAACCCGGTATTGCGTACAACACACGCTATCGAGGAAAGTCATGATTGCGTGTAAAGAAAGCCAAGTCAGGGTTGCGTGTTGTGCAAGAATCATTCATTGTTTCGTATAATAGAATCCATCCATATTTCATTTAAACATTGAATATATATATATATATACACTCATTGTTGCGTAGAATCACTATTATAAAACGAACTTTAAATTGTGTGTAACACAGTATAAGAATAGTGTTGCGTATATTGCAAGCTAATACAGTGTTTCGTATAGCACAAGATAATATTGTTGTAGCATAAAACACATGACATCAATTAAAATGAATACTTATCATAAAATATCAGGTTGTTACATTTTACCACCCTTAAAATGAATTTCTCCCTCGAAATTCATCGGGGTTATATATCTTTTACTATTCATAGAAACCCACTCCGTAAAAATGAATACTAAAACTTGATTTTAAAAATTAAAGTATGAAACATAACGATTACCCAAAGTAACTCATCATTAGGTTTCCATATAGGATAACCTAGGTGAAAATATGGATATGATAGAAAAATTTAACCATCATGTTCTGATGGAGAGTGGTAGAGAACATGGCTATGAAAAACTCATCAATCACAAAGCCATAGATTTGTGATGATCTAAGGTACCATCTGATTGATCGGATATAAGGGCACTAGGGCAACATTTTTGATTTTATCATTTCCCTAAAGCTGATTAAATTGGATTAGAAAGAAATACTCTCATGATTTTGGTACATTTTCACCGTCGGTCATTCTTTGGACAATTTCCACTTCATCTCTTAATGAAATTAAGTTGAATTTGTCATTCGTGATGTGTTAGCAGATCATGTGATAGAATTATGGGACATTCCATCTATCTCAAACAAAAGGATAGAAAAGTTATCAAAAATACATAAGTCCATCTATTGTGAGATTAATCATATATGGTTCATAAAATGGACTTATACTTCATATATCATACTGCTTAATATAATAAAACTAGTTTCTAATAAATAGGGACTTCCTGTCGGTCAGTGGTAGGAAATAAAGGTTGGTCGCAATTCAGTTGTGGGTCCGATTCCCACATCCTTGTCCGATGTGATGGGATGTCGCCCATCCTGCAGGTTTTCCTTTTTCTAAAACTACATTACTATAAAATCCCATCAATAATATTGAAAAAAGTTCTATCATTAAACAATACTAAATTATGTCCAACATAATCCATTCCAATATTTATCTAAAATACATTGGTCCAAGATCATAGTATAAAGAAAACGATTACTTGAAATGTCATCAACCAAGCATGTTAATACCATCATTTATCCCCCATATATCTTGTTGGTCACATTCCAATCATTTTAATTCCTTAATCATGTATTCTCTTGAAAAATGAATACCCATTAAACAATAGTGAAAACATGAATGCTGTCAAAAGTTAACTCTTTCCACATTCCAAAATCCAAAAATTCTCTATACTCAAACAATGATATAACCTTCTCCTTATACCAGTCATGAGCTCATGAATACTATCAAACATTTAATTTTCCCCTTATACCTTCATTATGCACATATCATCTACTTTCCAAAAATATCTGAACAAACATTCATGGTTACTGGAACCATTCATCATACACTTTCAAAACTTAAGAAAAAACAACAGTGTAAAAATCCTTCGATGTCGCTTTATTCCATAGTTCCATGAGATTAATTATACAACATTACACTTGATAAAAATGTAATCATTCCACTACCTACTGAAACCATTGACCGAGCTTCAACAATTCTTTCATCTCACATATCATTTGTAGTCTCTTCATCATCATCATCATAAATAATACTCATATGACCATACTGATTCTCTTCATGAGACATTCCCTTAGGGAATTGTTTTTCATAATTCCCGTACATTCCACATTTAAACCATTTAACCATTGTTGATGTCGTAGCAATACCATTATACTTATCCATGGTGTTAACTAAACCTTTTCCTTTCAACTTACTGGCTTTGTGTCCTTCTTTTCCACACCCAAAGCATCTTCCAGTTCCTCTGAAACATTCTCCTTGATGCCTCTTCCCACATGATTTACATAGGAGAAATTGAAATTTCTTTCCTCTATGATCATCATGAAACTCCATTTTTTCTCTTATTAGCCGAGTCAGGAAACATACCAAATTTGAGTTTATTGATCATTTTATGAAACTGATGATTCGGCATAATAATGATGTTTTGACTTCCAAATCCCATTTCATTTGGTTTCTCATGAATAATATCATTCCATTGTCTATCATATCCTCTATTATCTTGAATCATCTTGTTTCCATCCATTTTCTAAAACCCAAAGAGAATAGTGTGAGAGGAAAAAATCATTCTAGGGAAAAAACATAATAAAGGGGGAGTACCTTAAATATCTAACATCTTAGGTTTAATTCTAAGATCGTTACCATAATTCTAGGACTATAACCTATACTTATACTTAACCTTAGGGACATCCCTAGACATACCTTAGAAATATCTCAAGGGATCTCACTAAAGTTTTCGCATCCTAGTTTCCAAAGGTTAACTAAACCTTTCCTCTGATACCAACAGTAGAGACCCAAATCTTGACGTACATAGACATTACATTACTTTTGCGAAATAATTAATACATAAAAAAATAGACACATAAGGACCATAATAGTTTAGTGTCTTTGGAAACACGGAATATAATCTTCTAATCGTTGTGAAATATCTTCAACATCTCCCATAAAGATCTTCCCTTTTTTTCTTACCTAAAACCATTATTTATATCCTAGGGAAAAGAAAACATAAAAGGGGTGAGCTCAAATGCTTAGTAAGGGTAAGCATAGAGAATATAAAACTATCCTTGGACATTTGAATGTAAAAAAAACATGAGCATAAAATCTAAACATCAAAATCTTGAGCAATGACATAAAACATGGCAGTACATAAAGCATAGATCATGAAGAAACATTAATCATGAAAATTAGCACGAGAATAAAACATGTAATTGTGTAAACCATTAAGCACATGATATGATTTCCATAGTATCCAAGGCATTGCTTCCAGGACCATCTTAGTGGACAGAGTCCTTTTCTGAATCGAGTTCACTCCTCGTTCCAGTCCTGTATTACTGAACTAGTTTAAGTAGCCATTCTAGCCATGTCTATCTCATGAGATATAAATCATTAACCAATGAATTGGAGGGAGATATTGGTCCCACCCATCTCATAATGAAATAATTCTTACTTGTGCCACAAAATAAACATACATCATTCATAATAACCCAATGAATAAGAATGGGTATCATAAACATCATCCCATCATCACAAAATCCATATAAAAGAAATGGATATCATTTCATATAAAAAAATGTGAAACCATGTAAATCATAGAGACATGATTCTTGAAACATACACATATGAAATAATGTCATCTTAGATGAAAATGGTTTTGATAAAACACTTGAAATGAATTCTTGAGGAAAATATCCTTTCTTCTTCAAAATCATTTTCTTTTCACAAAATACCATGAAATTTTAAAATAAAATAGATTTTGTTGAAAATATTCATGAAATAATTTGGAGGAAGCTTCATGAAAATAATGCTTTATTAACCCGTAAAAATCCTTTCATGCCGTATAAGTTAAAAAAAACATTCTCCTCATACTTTTTTCGAAAAATTCAAAAATTACAACCTATAGAAAAGAAAGATTCCTTACTACCTTGTAGTTAAAGTAAAATATGAGTAAAAAGGACATTAAAAATACATGAAAAAAATTTATAAAACATGGACATGGATGATATAAATATCCCCAGTAAATAATTGTGAATAAGCAATCTTGGATAAAAATGAAATTTGCAAAATTATCCCTTATTTTAGGTTTGATATGCTTCGTACGTATCTGAACCTCTGGAATAATGATTTAAATAATTTCATTTACTTATTAATGAATCATATTAATTGTTATGATATCATATATGTTTCACTTATGAATTTATATTACCTGTTCTTTTGTTAATTCCATGTTAAAATAGCGTTTTGGGTAAAATCATTTCATTTATCGTATGTGTTTCGACTTGTCGTTCTTGATATTATTACTTATATTCTGATTTACATAATTCCCGAATGTAAAACATGATCTATTTATAATATATATTCATCATATACATATATATATATTATAGATCGATAAAAGGAATGAAATACACCGTTCATGGAGACGGTGGGACGAACATACACATGAATGCTGTTTTCGTTTCCTTATTGAATTGAATGAAACTAAATAGATGACATATATATATATATACATAATTTCAGTAGAATTATTATTTAATATATTTAATTATTATTCATTATGTAAACTTTATGATCATTCATGTATGGTTAACATGGAGAATGAATCTCATCGCGTCGTGGAGACGGTAGTCCGTACGTACGCACGAGCGATAATATCGTTCCCATAATTATTGAATAGAATTGGAGTGGATGGTATAATATATCAGAATAAGTATGATGTTATAATAACCATATATAGTTTTTATTTACACCATTATACCCATCCATGTAAGGTGTTGGTGGAAAAACAGGTTTCACCACGGCGTGGAGACGGTATTCTGTACGTACGCACGCGTGGTGATTTCGTTTTCCATAGGGTGGATAGATGGAGAAATAGGGTTGTTTCATACTTATAAAAACATATTAGTATATGAGTTATAGTGATGTTATTACTTCATAATGAAACATCCAATTAAGAATAAGTGGAAGAAGAAATAAAGTTGAAAGAATCGGTAACAGACATTACCTCTTCTTTGAAGCGCCTCTTTGAGACCTCCTCTTAGGGCACTAAAATTGGTCTTTGAAGAAGACCATAACCTCTTGAATATTTATATGGAAGTGGAGAAGATAATTTTTCAGGGATTTGGCTGAGAATGAAGGCTATATGTGGTGTGAGGAAGAGAGGGAGGAGGTTCCCTTTTATAATGGAAAAGAGGGGCACCTTTGGAACAACTAAACATTTTATTTTATTATATAGTCATATTCAGTTTTTAATAGCTACAAATTTATTTATTTAGAAGATAATATGGGGATGGGTCAAAATACTTTAATCCAATAGAATTTAAACAAGTTTAGGTTTCTATTTTAACCTAATCATTTATATTTAACCTTAAGTTAAATAATTTTACTTTTACAGTGTCTTCTTGTTTTCTTACCCTATAATGTTAATAAACTTTTTATAACAAGCCAAAAGAACCCCAAGATTTTTATTATTAATATATATAACCTTATCTTAGTCATTTGGCCTAACCTTAGATTTTTAGGAATAAAATAACAATTAATAATATAATAGTTGTTTTAAAAACTATTTTTTCTCAATTTTGACACTATTTGGTAATTGATTATTGTGAAAATCATAACATAATGATTAGTTAAAAAAAGTTAATTAAATCAATACCAAAATGTCGTATAAAATAATTGGAATTCATAAAATGTCTCAAATTACATTTATTTGACTATTTATAACATCAATTATGTCAATATTTCATTAATGAGATAATTACTAAATCATCATTGTCTCATAAATAAATTAAATTATTTAATGTCTAAAAATTATAGATAAAATACCATTAGGTAGGAAATATTATTATCTTTCTAATGAATATTTATAGTCGAATTAATCTTATGTATAACCCTATATTAAAAATGAATTAGTTATGAAACTTTGATTTTAACTATTTCAACCCTTCTTTAAATAAATTAATAATAAATGTCCTAATCTAATCCAAGTGGACCTAAATGGGATTATTTTATTCCTATGCTTGTTTTTGGTCGAATTATACTTATCCTATAGAATTAGGACATGTGTTACGGTAATATTAATATCATTTGTACCCTTAATTACCCTATTTACTTTTAACCGTGGTAAATAAAAGAAAAAAGTTACTATTCAACAAAAATTATTTTCATATCATTGAATCACATTTTAGTCCTTGATATTAACCGTGTCTCTCAGATTCTCGAAATTCCACTCACAGAAGTTGTAAAACTAAGATTAAATTAAAAAAGTGAGTTTTTTAACTACCACTAAGTGGTTCCACTATTCATCAAAAATTGATGTTTTTCAGAAAAATACCAAAAATTCAGCCTAAGAATTATTTGATATTCCGAATTAAAAATTGATGTCTATTTTTCCACATTCAAAACATGGAAGTGGAATTAATTAATTTTTAAAATAATTCCCGCTATCAAAACAAATAGCGTGTTTTTAAGAAACAAAAACTATCAAAAATTGATACTTGTTTATATCCAATTTCAAAGTGAAATTAATTCCAATGAACAACCTTGGATTAAATGGTAAAAATATATTATAACTACACTTTAAAACCAATTAAAACGATAATATAACCATATAAATTATTGCGATGAAAGAATATGTTTTTAATGAAAATATAGCGTGTTTTTACTATTCATTAAAATATGTAAGTTATCAGAATAATATTAAAAAATTTTCCAAGGTAAAATTTTAAATCCTAATTCCAAAGAATAATTTTGGTTTTTAAAATTGAACTTATAAACTTGTAAAAAACAAGGTTTAAGGTGGGTGTGCCATCAAAAGGCGAGAAAACTGCAATTTTTGAAAAATACATATTTTACACGAAACATTTATTTTGTTCTCATACCATATTCTAGAAAATGTGTAAGATGAATAATAATGTTATAAAATTCAAAATGTAGTTAATACTATTCATACCGGTTAGTCCATAATAATATTATAACAATATATCATTGTTTAGTGAAACATAGTATTGCGTACAACACACGCTATCGAGGAAAGTCACAATTGCGTGTAAGGAAAGCCATGTCAGGGTTGCGTGTTGTGCAAGAATCCATTGTTGTTTCGTATAACAGAATCCAACCATATTTCATTTATACATTTAATATATATATATATATACACTCAATGTTTCGTAGAATGACTATTATAAAACAAACTTCAAATTGTGTGTAACACAATCTAAGAATAGTGTTGCGTATACTGTAAGCTAATACGATGTTGCCTATAACACAAGATAATTTTTTTTTGTAGAATAAAACACATTACATCAATTAAAAAGAATACTTATCATAAAATATCAGGTTGTTACAATAACATACTTAGTAGCAACATAAGCTTAATTATTTTTGGATACATGATTTATGGAATAAATTAAGGTTGTGGATAAATTAAAAAAATAAAATTTCTATTTTATAATTTTGACACCATTATTACCATCATCACAGATTTCAATTTTATTATCTTACATTATCTAATAAACATGTTACATCATGATCACCAATTATTCTAATAATATTATTATATTGGATGTGTGTTCACAATAGTAAAATGTAATGAAAATAACAAATTTTATTGTTTTACTTCAATGTTTTCACTAAATCAATGTTAATTCAATCCTCAAAATATGAAAAATGATTATCCTTGGTTGCAATTATAAAACACATTCTCAGTTTCATGTAATGGTCACCTTAAAATTATAGGAACATCCAAATCATCTTTTATCATGAGGTTTAATAAATCAATATGAAAAATGAATTTCCCTACATTATTAAGAATGAATTATAAAATATTTATTTGTACATATATGTTTATTCTATGAGTTAGTGTCATACTAATATTAGTATCAATTCATAAAATCCAAATCATTCAATTAAAAAAAAATCAACTGATCGAAACTATTTTCTAGATAACAAATAACCTTTACATATTTTTTTGATCAAAGAATACAATAATGGAAATTCTCTCCAAATCTATAATATTCTATGGGATCGTCCAATGAATGACATATAAATACTATTTTTTATGATAATTTTGTCCATATTTTCCCAATATTTCATATCTAAAAAAAACTCCTTATTGAATTTATCATAACATTACATTTGTTAAATTTTCATAGAAAAAAGAATTTTGATTTTTAGTTATTAGAAAATAACAGGTTATTTATTTCATTATGTTTATACTCTCTTTTAACCTATCTTCTCTTGAAATAGTAGTTGTTTTAAGTATGGTTTTATGTTTTTATAATCATCCTTCCACATGTTCCATTAAAATTTCTATTCAACTCTTCCATTTACATATCCAAATTCTCTTCCTTGTTCATATGATATTGGGTATTTAATTCCGTCTCCACACTATCCCTTCGATCATGAATATAATTCACCTCCTTCATAAGAATAATTTTCATACTTTTCTTTTGTTATTTCTATATTAAAAATGTTAATATCTACACCTCATCCCTTGAATTCAACATGAAAATTACCTGATTAAAAACCATGTAATTGATTTTACATGGTCTAACATATCTTCCCCACCTTTTTACAGAAATATTAATGATTTTTTATTTATTAATTAGGTAATTTTCATGGGAATTCATCCACAAATATATAATTTGAAATATTTATTTCAATATATCTTTAACAGATATATTTTGTGGGTGTAGAGGTGGTTCCTATTACCGATATAATGTTTTCATAGGAATTATTTATTTCCATATCGTGGGAATGGATGAAAAGTACATTTAGGATATTGGAGAATGGGTGTCTTCATATTTAAGGGTTTTTTTATTGTTATATCCATAATTATTTTAACCCCAAAAAATATTTAGTATAATTTTTGGATATAATTGTTGTGGGTATTGTTATGATTTCATTGGTTTATTCAAATTCATCACACATGTTGTAATCTAGAATTATAAATAGAATAAGGAAGCTAACAGATGGATTTATGGTTCTACAATAGTTTTACGCAGTTGGAAGAAACTGGTCAGAACATGATTCAATTGGATAAGGTATTGGTGAATTTTGTTTCTTTTTTTATTTGTAAGGGTTCCCCCAACGCTTGAAATTTATAGGTCTCGTGATGGTTCCCCCTAAAACATTTCTAATATGTTAATAATGAAATATAATAAAAATAATTATACGACGACATTGTAGATCATATATTTACAAATAGGAGGGAGATTTTCTTTTGATCCATCCCATAATTATTTATATTCCTGAGGACCTCTATAAATTTATCATGTATTGTGCTATATTGGTGGAACTTGTGGTAAAGGGTCAGGGGATTGATTAGGTTGTACTAAAAATGTTATTTTATCAATATTTACTGCCATATTTTACAAATGTATGGAAAAAAGATCAATCTCATTCCGATGATATATTCCCTATCATAGTGGACTACTATCACTTATAAAAACACTCTAAATATGAAATATTTCATTAAGAATGTCTTATAAGACCATAAGAGTTCACATCATCAATATGTGATTGATTATAGGGTAAACAATATCTGGTGGTATAGATTGTAAATCATAGTAAAATATCCTTATTTATTTGGAAATATCAATTTAATGATATGGAAATAATTTTATTATATCAATAAATATTCCCCATTATTCAAATTATAGTCATATATCATGTTGATAATTTTTCAATATAACATTTCATATCCTCCATGTTTTTACTAGTAAAAGTACTTTTTGAGAAACTCCTCTCATGATCATCCCAAGTTCTAATGGACCCTAATTTTTTCCTCTTTGTCAAATTTTTTACTTGATATTTGTATGAGTATAGGGATACTCTTACCCATTAAAAATATAAATTTAATCCAGTATTTTTGAAGGTTTCACATATTTTCATGAATCTTTTTAGGTGACTATGTAAAAATCCTCTTCTTAATCTATTGAATCCTCTCTTATTTTTGATCATTTGAATAATGCACAACTTAATGAAATAATTTCTCAACTTAATGAGAGGATGATAAATTCATAGGAAAGATATATCTATTTCTAGAAAATTATAATCAACCATTATTATAGCTTGAGGTATTTTTTGTGATATTTTTTTGGGGATTTGTTTCTTGAATTATACTTTAAATTCCCTAGGTGATGTGAAATTAATATTCTCTTCCATAGTATAACATCAATGTGATAAAATGAAAAACTCATTTTAGGTGATTATTTAGGATTTTCTCATCAATCAGTGGTATATGAGTGAGTCATCAGGGTGTTAATCATGCACTTAATTTCTATTACAGGCATATATAACACACCCATAATGTATTAAAATAATAACAATAAAAAATAAATGAGTTAAAATTTGATGTATTTAATTTATAAAATAAACTATTGAGTTCACCGTAACACCCAAATAACATGAGAAAAAAACATATAAGGATAATTAGGTGTTTCTAATATAGATATGATATTTTTTAAACATGAGTTGGTTTAACCCACTACCAACCTAAAAAATTATATAATAATATCAATATAAAATACATCCAATAAGGAGATCATGTAATCTCTAAGAGCTAATATATTTTTATAGTTTAACAAATACATTTAATATAAATCATTGAATTTATATAAAACAAATTCACTATGATTAAATCTAATATACTAAATCTATGTCATGAAATATTTTTTGAAGGATTGTCCTAAAAAATATTACCATTATCTTAATTGATTTGGTCAAATCATTTTTATTCAAAGTAAATACTGTTTTAATAAATCATTATGATCATATTCATTGATTCATCATATTTTATTTCATAAATTCTCATTTAAGAATTATAATTTCATAATTGTGTTATGATAATGATTTAGGGTTGTGTAAATATCTAGTCCACTTTTAATAATATGTCTTTTTTAATTTCTATATATTTCCACCCACCACATGTATTTTGAATGAAGCCTTATTTATTAATGAGATATTTTTATAATTAATGATATTCCTAATCAAAATAACTCTTGAATTAATAAAATTATTAAACAATTTATGATAATATCCATATACTCTAATAAAATTAGAAAATCATTATAGTCAATTTCATTGATTCACATCCTCATTATATATTAAATTTATTTCATTGTGAAGGAAAAAAAAGATGTGGCGAGATTTTTAATAAATTTATAGTGTCAATATAATTCAAAATCCTATAGTGTAATACACATTATCTAAAATATTGTTACATGTAGTTCCTTCTAGAAGTATTTTAGTTTTAGAGTACATCATGAAAAATTATCCACCATATAATAACGTTATTCCATTATCATAAAATTAATCACACATATTTTCCTTAACCTGATATATCACAATACCTCATTTCTACTTAATCTGATTTGTGTCATGACCCGTACCCTGGGGCCCGTTCCATGACTACCCCAATCCCACATCCTAAATTAAAGGGGATTAATACTATCACTGATGGCATTATCCTACATATGGGATTAATTTTCCGAGTACATGTACACACACACAATCAAATCCCCAGCCCACAACGCTGAAAAAGAAGACAAACATGCTATTAAGACAAACAATGAGAGTAATCAATAAAATATGAATGTAAAGGGGCCAGAAAACAAGACATATAAAATACATGATGTAAATAAGAGGATACAAAAGTCTATAGAAACCCCTCTTTAGAAAATACAACCAAAAAGGTAGGTGTGTAATAACTTCCTAATGTTGTATGAGTACGAATTTCCTGTCCGATCTCACTGGGAACCGCCTAGTCCTGGGCCACCAAGGTATTTTTCAAAATTTTGGTCGTATGCACAAGACACAACATGTGAAGGTGAAGACCCTGTGTTGGTGAGTAATACAATACTCAGTAGGGAACCCAAACCATAATGAATATTCTACTGAAAAATGTACAAATGAAGTAATGGACAGCTCACACAGGTATAATCTAATGTATAAAACTAAAGTATTTCAGTATAAATGATGAACATCTTGTATTATTAGTTACTAACACTTGAAGACTCTCTATGTTATACTAGTACAATTAGGTCCACTCATCATTGAGGAATTTTGGGCCACTTATGTCCCCTCACAACTGATTCCTACTATGCCAATGAGGCCGACTCGTCACAGTGTTCTACTGAGCCATTGAGGTTCGCTCGTCACAACCAGTAGTAGGATTCCTTCTCTTAGCATGCTTCATTTTTGGAGAGTCTACACAAAAATTAATTTTTTATATATCAAATTACCTGAAACACCACATTGTCTATACCAAATGGACCGCCTCATCCGTAGGGTCCCAACGCCACAAACAACTCGTCAGTCATACGTATAGTCTGACCGTTGTGAGTCTTTTAGTGAAAGGGGGTCTGTCAGGTCAGGGACCTATGTGGCTCAATTAGGATGAATGGAACCGAAAAAATCATCCCAATTAGGTCTGGGACAACCCATTCCAGCATGGTCAATGTTCCAGGACCATTTAGTTGAGGGTCTCACCCATTGGGTCGGTCCACTTCCACCATCATGGCCTATACAAGAGGACCTATTTATTTATAGTTGGGCTTCCCAACAGCCCATTTCCCCCTATGGATCATCCTATGCTTGTGGTCGATTCAGTCCATCCCGGAGATGGAAGGTGTTGTAACAACACTACGTCACGTGGCTAGCTCAACCAACTGCCGCCCCGCACGAGGTCTGCTTACCACAAGTCTTCACCCAGCATTTGTAACGTCTCGGATCTGGAAGCCGCTCAATGGGTGCCTAGAACCCGGTTGGTCACATGACCTCAAGCGCATTTCCCCAAACACCAGAGGCTATCGACTAGTAGCGAGGACCCATGTCTAATAGTGGGGAAACTATTCCCTCCTTTGTCAAAGTGTAGCGTAGCGGAAAAAATTATAACATACAACAGTTGAAGCAGTAAACAATATACCACTGAAATGGAAAACTAAAGTAAAGGGAACCAGTAGTCATATATATAAAGATGCAGCATGTCACTAGTTCTATGAAAACATACAGAACAAGATACACTGCAATACAATACAATACAATACAACTCAATGTATGAGGTAGGACAAAACATAACAAAGTATAGTAAACAGAACACAGTAGAATCATAAGCCTATGCTCAGTCCCATGCTCTCCTACTCCTCTGCTACAATCATGTACCTGTACAGGGACCCTTTCACTTCTCTATACCTATAGAAACGTAATCAATTTGGGCCAACGACATAACCCAAACAAGGTGTGAGAAATAATCCCATTAGGAACCCACCAAAGGCCCGTGCCCAACTATCAGTGAAAATGTGCAACAAAAGTGTGCAGTAATAAATGCAATAAACTAAGGAGTACTCAACAGTAACTAACTCTACCAGTTAT
Organism: Viscum album; assembly: GCA_963277665.1. NCBI lineage: Eukaryota > Viridiplantae > Streptophyta > Magnoliopsida > Santalales > Viscaceae > Viscum > Viscum album. The sequence goes on along the minus strand of OY728153.1, from coordinate 1,768,828,467 downwards.
ATTTCCATTTTAATTTTAATTTAAGCATTCCAAGCCTGTGCTTTATCATGGAAGAAATAATATATTGAAATCACCACCTTGAATATTCATGAGAACTCTATCCTCAGACATACAATCCCTACCCTAAGGTAACTAGAATCGAAACCCATAGGTGTCTGCTTATAGGCATAACAAATATTTCCCATAGTCATAATATGTGTCACCCACAGGCACAGAATCTACTGCCCACAGGCACAAAAATGTTTCCTACATACTAAATGAAACGCTGCCCTTGGGCTATGAAAACAATGCCCAAAGGATAAAGGAACCGGGATGAGCCCAAATCATAAAGAAAACATGTATATAAACTTTCTCTCAATAAAAACCAATTCACCTTATATTCATGGCATACCCTCGGTTATCTTGTCCAAACGGCTAAATAGAGGAACACCCCCTCGGGGTGGTCTTGGATCCAAGAAGTAATCCCAAATAGAAGTTTAAAGTTATATTCAATTACCTAAATAGTTCTAGGTATTTAAAACAACAAAGGCCTCATCCACAAGACACCCCAAACATGGGTTTGTAACAGAACATTACACAATTTGAACACCACAATTGGAAATAAACATCACACCACCTACCTCGATCGTCTCTGATCGATATACGTGAACTGAAACTCCCAAAACAAACAAGAACGGAGCAGATCCGAGATGATCATAGTACCGTTCAAACTAAAAAAAATTCCCTTGAGAAATAATTGCTAAGAAAGGCTCCAGGAGACAGAAGAGATTACCCGTGCAGTTCCAGGAAGATCGATGGAGTAGGAAATGGGTTCATGATGAGCGTTCAGGAGATCCTCCAAGCTTCGACCGTCTCTACCACTCCCCTCCGTCATTCTAAGATTCCTCTGTGAACAGAGGAGGCTACGTCACATTTTAAGAAAAAAAACAAACTACACGGCGTGTACTCTCAAGTACACGACGTGTACTTTTCTCATTAAACTATTCCATTAGAGGATAATATTTCACCACCAAACTGTTCATCTGTTGACATGAGTACACTACGTGTATTCCTTATTACATAGTGTGTACCATCGCTCAACTGGCAGCCGCCTTCGCCACCTTACTGTTCACTTGTCGACTGATTACACGATGTGAAAATACTCAGTTCATGGCGTGTAGTCGGTTTTTACACCCTTCATCATCGACATGCCTACATGCCTTGTGTACCCATCATACACGACCAATGTACATGGTGTGTGGAAAATTACATAACGTGTACTCACCAAAATTAGGATTTCCCCCCAATTTCCTTATTTTCTCAAAAACACTTACGGAAAAAGGAAACGATGAAACTTGTACCTCAAGAAGAATAACCGAGTTCATACAAACATCCTTCCTTAAAGAAATTCGTCCCCAAATTGCCCTTCCAAGGGTGGTGAAGATAAATCTATGAACAAAACAGGACACTGAGCACATACGTCGACCTCCCGCTCCCAGGTCTCGTCCTACACTCGGCCATGCTGCCACAACACCCGTACGAGAGGAACTGACCAACCTCGGAGGGCCTTTGTGCTCCTATCAACACTACAAATTGGATGCTCCTCAAATTACACATCGACCTGAAGCTCAACCTCATTCGGCAGAAAGATGTGTGACATGTCTGAATTATAATGATGTAGCTGAGATACATGGAAGATGTCGTGCATGGTATGATACCCATGTGGTTGCTACAACCGAGAGGAAACCGACCCGACCCTCTCTAGAATCTCAAACAGCCCCACATACCTTGGTGAATGTTTGACCTCTCTCCTGATCTGGCTATGCCCCATCCTCGAAAAAACACATAAGAAAACCTGATCCCCAGCCACAGACTCCAAGGGTCGTCTGTGGTAGTCAACATAATATTTCTAATGAGACTGTGCAGTAGAAATCTCCTTCTGAATCAACTGAACCTTCTCAGAAGTGTCCTGCACGATATGTGGTCCCAGTAAAGCTGCCTCACCTGCCTCTAACCAGCACAAAGGTGATCATCATGGCCTACCATATAAAGCCTCGTAAGGGTCCCTCCCAATAGTTGCCTGAAAAATATTATTATAGGAAAACTTTACTAGAGGTATATGCTTCTCCCAAGATACCCCAAAGTCTAGGACGTATGCACATAGCATATCCCTAACCACCTGTATCGTATGATCTGAATGGCCATCGGTCAAATGGTGGTAAGTTGTGCTCAGAAGCACCTATGTTCCCAGTTCCCTTAGAACAATCTACCACAAATGAGACATAAAGTGGTTATCCTTATCTGAAACAGTAGAACGAGGGTCCCCATGAAGGCATAATACCTCTCGGATGTACAAATTTCTGAGCTCATCAACACTAAAGGTATCCTCGATCAGAAAAAAGTGAGGTAACTTTGTGAGTCTGTCCAAAATAACCCATACAACATCATTGCCTCGAGGTGACCTCGGAAACCCAGTCACAACGTTTATCCCGACATCATCCCATTTTCCACTCTAGAATGGGTAACTGTTGTAACAGTTTGGCTGGCCTCTGATACTCCGCCTTCAACTGCTGATAGGTGGAACATCTCGAAACAAAACCAGCTACTTCCCATTTCATACTCGACCACCAATACTGACGTCTCAGGTCACGGTATATCTTGGTATCTTTGGGATTCGCTGCCCAAGCTGAAGCATGCAACTCCCGCATAAACTCCTCGTTTATGTCCCCTGGAACCCATACTCGTCCATGGATACATAGTACCCCATCATCGCCTATCTTCCAACAAGGAGGAGGGTCCTCACTTTCCACTGACATCCGTAGAACTAGGTCTTCTGTATTAGATAGCTATCTCATCCTCACTCTATCCAATAGGGTAGAAGTCACATCTAAGTAAGAAAGATAGGTTTTCCCTTGACTATCGTGCACCTCCAAATGCATCTCAAAGAACAAAGCCATAAGCTGCCACTCACCACTAGCCTCATGAACTGCCTGCATATTAGTCTTCCTGCTCAGTGCATCAGCAACTGAATTACCCTTACCAGGTGTATAGGGATGCTTAAAGGTGAAGGATTGAAGGTTTTCAACCCACCTTTGCTGACTCAAATTCAGGTCATGTTGCGTAAAGATATATTTGAGGATTTTGTGGTCCGTGAAAACCAAAGAATGTTCTTACAAGAGATAATGTCTCCAACAGCATAACACATGAACAACTGATACTAAATCGAGATCATGCGTTGGGAAATTCCTCTCATGTGGCATCAAATATCAAGACCCGTATGCAACAACTCGATCACCCTGCATCAACAATGCTCCCAGCCCAATCCCTGATTCATCACAGTAAACTGTATAGCTCTTACCTTGATCTGGAAGTATCAGGATTGGTGCTGATGTCAACCTACCCTTTAGCTCCTGAAAGGCTATCTCGCAAGCTTCTGACCAAAGAAACATCCATCCCTTCTTAGTCAAACCTGTCAACGGCACTTCTAAGCGGGAGAAGTCTTTTATAAAAATCTTTTAGTATGCAGACATCCCCAAGAAAATTTGTATCTCAAACCTGTTCTTAGGAGGCTCCCAGAAAACCACTGCTCTCACCTTCTTTTGGACTACCGCAACCCCTGCCTCTGAGATGATATGACCCAGAAATTGAATTTGTTCCATCCAGAAGTGGAACTTTGAGATCTTTGGCATATATCCGATGATCTCTCAGTGTACTCAGTTTGATCTCAAGAGGGGTAGAATGGTCATGTCAAGTGTGAGAGTACACCAAGATATCGTCGACGAAAACTACCACAAAAGAATCCAAATAAGGATGGAAGACACGATTCATTAGAGCCATGAAAACTGCTAGCGCGTTCATGAGTTCGAATGGAATACCCAAGTACTCGTATAGACCATATCAGCTCCGAAAAGTTGTAAGTGGTTTGTATGATGGTCTAATTTGTAACTAATGATATCTGGATCTCAATTCAATATATGGAACATTTGTGCACCTTGAAGTTGATCAAAAAGATCATCAATCCTCCTTAGTGGATATCCGTTCGTGACCGTCAACTGGTTCAACTTCCGATAGTCCACACATAGTTTGAGGGTACCGTCTTCCTTCTTCGCAAAGAGGAACAACGAACCCCCTGGAGAAGTACTTGGTCGGATGAATCCCTTTTCATATAACTCCTCCAACTGCCTCTTGAACTCTTGAAACTCAGGTGTAGCCATCCTATAAGGAGGAAAGGAAATTGTTGTTGCTCCTGGAACAAGCTCAATAAAGAAATCTACCTCTCAATCCGGTGGTAGACATGAAAAGTCATCCGAGAAGTCATCCCTAAATTGATCTACTACTAGAGGGAAATACTTCTGAAAATTTTCCTTATCATCCAGATATAAACTCGCAATCTGGGATGTCACACCACCTCGCCCATGATGCTCGGGTCTAGATCGGCTCGCCTGGACATCCCATTCTCACTTGTATAGAAAATCTATGCCCTTTAGTGACATAAAACTCACTCTGCAATGATAGAAATCCAGAAAGGCTCGAAAAGGTACCAACCAGTCTATATCGAGAATGAAGTCATAGGTCGTCATCTCTAAGACATAGAGGTCCCATAGAAAGTGACACCCACCAACATCTAGAGGCATTCCCTGCACTGATGCACACCTGCTATTCTAGTCCCCAATGGATTGTCTAGAGCCATAACACCAGAAAAAGAAGAAACACAGAGCCCACGGATCTCCACAACATGCATTGATATAAAGATATGTGTTGCACCCGTATCTAAAATCACTAAAGATAAAACAGAAGCTACTAAAATAGTACCTCTGACAGTAGAAGGTCTGGGATCCTACTTCAACTAGGATTGTTGCACTGCATATGCCTACCTAGTGCCACGATCATGTGACATTGCCTCGATACCCTGACCTGACCCGCCCTACTGCCGCTGAGATTCTGGTGTCTGGCTACCACGACCATGATCACCATATCTGCCTTCATGCCATGACGTACCCCAATTTTCTGACTAGTAAAAAGCTTCTGGTCCTGCTCAACCACACATAGTCTGAATAGAACCAATCTCACAAGTCACTGGTATAAATGCACTGCAATAACGCTGAAGATGACCCATCCTTCCACAATCTCGGCACTCCACTAGATCACGTGGACCATGCGGTCTCTTGTGCCCCTCTTTACCACACTGGTAGCGCATGACCTAGCCACCTAAAGTATTCTTCTAGCTCTTAATACCACTATGAGAGAAGCCCATCTACCTCTTCCTCTTACCGATAGAAATAGTACCAGAAATGGGTGTCGAACCGCCCTGGACCACACCACTATCTTCTCGTAGGCTTTTCTCAGTAATAAGTGCCTAGTTCACAATAACATGCAGGGTAGGGAACTTGAAAAAATTCACCCATGCTCGAATGTCATATCGAAGACCATCACCAATGCATCTAGACATAAAAGCCTCAGCACCCACCAGAATGGGTGAAACACATTGAAGCATGGTGACGAGAGTAGAATAATCCATCAATGACATTGCGCTTTCCTACAGATTCATTAACTCTAGAGCTCGATCTGCGCTCAGAGTATCTGGGAAGAAGAAGTCATAAAAGGCTGCCTGAAAATAATCCCATGCCATGTAGCGGTGATGCTCAGACTGGGTGGTAACATCCCACCATCTCTTGGCGGAATCACGCAGCATGTATGTAGCAAGCTTGACCATACTCCAAGGAGGAATCACCAGATGCTCGAATATAATCTTCATGAAACCAATAAAAAACTCCATAACCTATGGTCCGCCATCCCATGAAAATGTAAGAGGATGCTACTACTGGAAGATACGCATCAGCTCTACCATAGATGTGGTGGCCTACGGTGCTTCTTGGATGGTTTTCATGAACCGCATACAGACTTCACGGAACTGCGCCTCCGCGCTTGTGTTCGGTATAACGGTTGGTGCCACATATGAAACTATTGGAGGATCCACTGGGAGCCCATGGCCTGCCATCTTAGGAGTATAATCGTTGATGCTCTCCTAGCGAACAACAGGTGGTCATCTTGGTGGCATGACTCTGAAATTTCAAACACACGCCTTAGATCAAGACTACCAAAGATAGAAAATTAGGAGACCAAGAAGGGAACAGGAGAAAGAAAGCAATCAAGATTAAAAAAACATGACTACACAACGTGTATAAATTTTAAATGGCAGGTTCTCATAGGCCACCCACATGGTCATGTATTCTAGCTAAAACTGGATGTGTAACACCCCAAATACATGATGTGTATTTCCTAGTACATGGCGTGTACCTGAATCTTCTTTCCCTACCCGAGTCCTTCTACACGGTAAAGCCACACGGCTCTCTTAAAATCAAACTACACAGCATGTCCCATAAGCGCACGACATGTAATCGACAAGATTTCACTGTCCCATGTTGTTCATGACACGACCGGTGTACCCAGGTCTCACTACACGGCGTGTTCCAAAAACACATGGAATGTTCAAAGAAGCCCCGGAATGACCACTGTTGCTCGCTACATGGCTGGATACAAGGCTGACACTACATGTCTTCTTCCAAGAGGAAATGACGTGTACTAAGAAAGATAACACCGACCAGTGTTGTTCGTGAAAATGCCGAGTACCTAGGTCAGACTACACGGCGTGTGCAAGGTAGACACGACGTGTTTGTGTTAAGGTTTTCTCCATCCGTGTTGTTGGTTACATGGGAGGACATAGGGTCAACACTATAGGGCATGTACAATCTGTACACATCATGTTTCCCCAAGCCATTCCTTACCATGTGTCCCTGCCCACACGAACTTTGACACAGGAAGAGACTACACGGTGTTTACTGAGGGTACACAGCGTGTACGTAAAAAGATTTCAACTCTTCCCAAATAGATGAACAAACGACTTGTGTCCAAGGAACTACACGGCGTGTATCCTAGGTTTTCCGGATAGTAAGCCTCTGAAACTACTCCAGAACCCATAAAAACACTGAACAAACACATAAGTTCCAGATTCCGATCTGTGAGGGCCCATACTCCCCACGAATCAAATATTTTCATCTTACACATGTTATAAAGAAGTAAACACGTTAATGGTCAACCATGTTCTAGTCACTGAGGGTTCATACTACCCAAAAAACAATGTTTGGTTTTCATTCTATCTGAATCCTCATACAATAACACCATATCAAATATCAAGTATTTATTATAGCAGCTATCACAACAACATGATTTTTTAGCATAAAAAATATCACAACAACATGAAATTTCTAGTGAACCAACATGGCATGGAAAGAATGAATGATATGTGATTTCTAGCACATGCCTAAATGATGAATTAGATGGAATACCCTCATCTAATCGGGTTGCAACAAAATATAACCCATGTATAACATATAAAATAGCACAATAACAAGTGTGTCACTTAACGGTGAAAATCAAAGTAATTGTAAAATTTAAAAACTAATAATAATTGCAATAACGAGGTAGACCGACTTTTCCCTGTACACGGGTTAGCTACTCTCGAGCATAGCTTATTACCAACTTCCATTTCCATTACTATCACCGTCTAAGGATTCAAACAATAATAAAAAGAAAGGAGTCCCTCTGAAACCACTTTGTAACGTCCCAGATCCGGAAGCCACTCAATAGGTGCCCCGAACCCGGTTGGTCACATGACCTCCAGTGCATTTCCCAAAACACAAGAGGCTATCGACTAGGAGAAAGGGCCCAGGTCAGATAGTGGGGAAACTATGCCCTCATTTGTAAAAGTGTTGCCTAGCAGAAAAGAAATATAACATACCATAGTGGAAGCAGTAAACAATATACAACTGAAATGGACAACTGAAGTAAAGGGAACCGACATTCATATATATAAATATGCATCATGTGACTTGTTCTATTAAAACAACCAGAACAGGATACACAGTAATACAATAAAATACAACTCAAGGAATGAGGTAGGTAAAAACAGAACAAAGCATAGTAAACAGAACGTAGCATCATTGCAAGATTAAGCTGGGTCTCATGGCCTCATACTCTTCTACTGCAATCATGTACATGTATACGAACCCTTGACCTTGTTAACACCTGAAGAAACGTAATCTGTATGTGCCGAAGACATGACCCAAACAAGGTGTGAGAAATAATCCCAGTAGGCACACACCAATGTCTCGTGCCCAACTGTCAGTGAAAATGTACAACAATAGTGTGTAGTAATAAATGCAACAAACTAAGCAGTACTAAACAGTAACTAACTCTACCAGTTATATTTCCATTTTAATATTCATTTAACCATGCCAGGAATGTGCTTTATGTTGGCAGGTATAACATATGAAAATTACCACAGTGAATATTCATGATAACACTATCCACAAATATACAATCCTCATACTTAGGTAACTAGAATCTAAACCCATAGGTGTCTACCCATAGGCAAAACAGATATTTCCCATATGCGTATGAAGTGTCACCCACATGCACAGAATCTACTGCCCATTGGCACAGAAAGGTTTCCCATAGTCTAAACGAAACACTACACTCAGGCAAAGAAAACACTGCACATAGGCTAAAGGAACCAGGCTGAGCCCAAAGCATAAACCAACAATTTATATAAATATTTTATCAAAAAAAATATATTCGCCTTATAATCATGGCATACACTCGGGTATCCTGGTCGAACGGCTAAACAGAGGAACACACCCCTGAGGTGGTCATAGATCCAACCAGTGATCCCAAACACCAGTTTAAAGTTACATTCAATTACCTATACAATTATAGGTTTTTAAAATAGCCAAGATCTCAGTGACACGAAACCCCAAACATGGTTTCATAGAACAATGATATACAATTTCAACACCATAGTTGGAAATAAATATCAGACCACCTAGCTCGATCGTCTCTGATCGGTATACGTGAACGAAGCCTCCTGAAACAAACGAGAATATAGATGATCCGAGATGATCATAATCCCATTCAAACTCAAATAAATTTCCCCTAGGAAAGAATTAGTAAGAAAGGCTCTAGGATAATGAAGAGCTTACCCATGCGGTTCCAAGGAGATCGACGATGTAAGAATTGGCTTCCCGGTGTGCGGTCGGGAGATCCTATAAGCTCTGGCCGTCTCTCCCCCTCTCCTCCGGCATTCTAAGCTTTCTATGTAAAAAAAAGAATCTACAAACCATTTTAAGTGAAAACAAAACTGCACTGCGTGTACTCTCAAGTACACAGCGTGTACTTTTCTCATTTAACTATTCCTCTTGCTGATAGTTTTTCACCGTCGAACTGTTAATCTGTTAACATGAGTACACGACATGTATTCCTGATTACAAGGCGTATAACATCGATTAGATGACAAAAACCTTCTCTACCTTACTGTTCACCGACCAACTGATTACACGACGTGTAAATACCCATTACACGGCATGTGGCCAGTTTTTACACCCTTCATCGCCGACATGCCTACAATCCCTATGTACCCATCCTACACTGCCAATGTACACAACATGTGGAAAAGTACATGGCGTGTAGTCACAAAAATTGTAATTTTCCTCCATTTTCCTTATTTTCTAAAAAACAATTAAGGAAAAAAGGAAAATAAGAAACCCATACCTCATGAAGAAGAACCTGGTTTTTACAACTGTGGCCCTTCCAGGTTGCAGACTGCTACCGATGCCCGCAGCTTTTCCTCGTGCCTTATTTAATACTGAGAATCAATGTGGACGCATGCCACCTCCCTCATATGGCCTCCAAAAAATTCTGCTGCCTATCACTGGCCCTAGTCAACCACCCTGGCCGTTTCCACGTGTTCCACCACCTCCAGCCTTTGATTTGGTGGCTCTTACCACCACTGTTGCCCTCCTAGCCATGACTTTTTGTCATTTCCATAACCCTGATAGACATGAATCTCCCTCTACCACCATTGGATCCCATTATAGAGGTTATTCACTTGACTCCACCATCTCCCTTGGCCACATTCTAGGGTTGATCCACTGATGTGGTCCTTCATGGACCGTAGTTTCCGTTAAGTCACCAAGAACATAAGAAAAGTGTGGAGTAGAAGGATGAAAAAGGGACACATGAAGGACAAACCACAACCTATTCCCATGATGGCATGATTCTTCCTATTTATGTGTTTAATGAAGGATAAATAAAATTTGAATCCAACGTCCCATAACTCCCCCATGCATAATCCCATTCATGTATAAATGATCGAACCAGAGGTCAAGTTGACAGTGAATTGACCCATGTTCTTCAATTAGAAAGGAATAACGGGGGAATGGTAAAAATATTTAATTAAACCCCTAAATGGATTTGTATGGATAACTAATTAAGGTTGAATATTTTATTTTTCATTCGTCAATCCACCGACATATTATCCGAATCTGTTCGTTGATCAGTCATCATTTGTCATTCATCAACCGTTGTTATCTTCCAACGAATTTCTTATAAGGATTCAGAGCATAACCCAGGATCCTCCACTGATCTCGTATCCATATTAATCATATTATTGGTGGAAACACATTTCATTATTTCTGTTAGGATGTGTCACCGCGTCATTATGCTATTGAATTTATGAAATAAAATAGCATTTCTATTACGCTTGTGTTGTAGTGTTGTTACATTGTTTCAATTATGAAATAAAATATATGTCTCTATTTTTCATATTATAATTGTTTTTTGAAAAATATAAACTTTCATTTGTTTAATTTAATTTTCTATAAAATGGCCAAAAATTAGCTTTTTCCCTCGACCAGCACCGGTCAAGGTTAGGCCCCGCCTATGGAAAACACACCCCCACGAGCTCAACTGTACTGTAAAATTTATTATCTGAGTTTCCATTTATGAGTTATAAGGATTTAAAAAATAATATCAATTTAATTAATTATTTTATTTATGGTTGCATCCCAAAAAATACTTTTTACTGTTGGCCCACACTGTTCATTGTGAGGCTCCAACTAAGGAAATAACACCCTCATGAGCTCAATGGTGGAATCATATTATGAATCTGGGTCACCGTTCATGAGTTATAAGGATTTGAAAAAAAAATATTTATTTATTTTATTTACGGCTATGCCATTTTTGAGTTTTATCTTTGGATCCATGGGCCAACTAAAGTTATGTCATGCCTAGGGTAAACCCTTCATCTTGAATGCAATTATGCCCTCAGATGTGGAATTTGGGTATCTATTAAAGTGTTGTTCTACTTTGGCAGGAAAACGCCTCACACGTTCTATATAAAAACATAACATTTTTCAACGGACCATTAAAGGCACAACAGGCCTTTGATTCACGCATCATCTCAGAGCCTGGTGTCAAAAAATTCCAAAAATATTTTCTAATAAAAAAACTAGTAAAATCTATGTCATTAAAATGTAGCTCCACTAATCATTTCATCCATAGATGCATCTTGATGTGGCTCATTTTTTCATGACACATCATATCCTCCTCATCTTTAGGTAATAATGAATGTACCTTATCTAGAAAATTTTTCCTTATTTCAAATTTTAAAAAACCCAAACAAATATAAATATAAACCTGTAATTAACAACATAATGTGACCCGTCGGACTAGGTTTTAGTGACCCTTGATGTAGGTGTGAATGATTCATACATAGACCATAGGTTTATAGTTTTAATATCCCATAGACAAAATCACAATTATATTGACTTAGTGGTGAAAAATCTTTGAAAAAGAAGGTATGATAATAATAGTAAAAAAAATTGTCACATTAATGTTTGTTAATAGTGTTTTATAGATCCAACTTCACTATAATAATTTTAGGTATTTGTTTTTAAAAAATTAAATAGTTTTATACTAACATAGTTTTTCACAATGAATTATATATTTTTCCAAAATGAACTTTAATAATTTTATGAAATGTAATTTTCTTAAATGAAATTCATTTTTGATATAATCGTAAAGAATATTCTTTATGGTAATTTTGTATGTTTTTTGAAAGGATTTATTTTTTTACTAGTCAAAATAATAATTATTTTAAAAAGTTAATTTTTAAAACTATTTTTAAAGTAAAATTCAATAATGCATTGAAATTAATGAAATAATAGTCCCATTTGAGTAATAATGACCAAATTAATGTAATTGGATTAACAATTATTCTAGATATTGGTATAATTTTTCTACTATGATTAAAAACAAATTTTTAAAATTTTTTTTGTTGAGTTGTGCATGATTATATAAAAAATGTTTTCATCCACTTGTAAAAATTGAATAATTAAAAACTTATTTCATTTTTATGATTTGGATGTTCGTATTTATTATTATTATATATTTTAATTTATTATTAATTAATATTTACCATGGAAAAAATTAGTTGGCAATATAATTAGTAAAACTTCTTAATTATGATTAGAAAAAACATAGAATTTCATACAATGTTATCTTATTACTGTTTGTATTTGGGTATCATTAAAATTATTACATTAAATTCAAAAATAAATATATTATATTACAAATGAATGTGGGAGTTACTTGATATTATTTTAAAAATTATTATAACAACAAGAGTGTTAATCGACTTGCTTATAAAAGAGAAACTCTCCTCCTCAATTATTCAAAAATATTGAGAACAGTAGCTCGTCCAAGACCTACTCAATTACTATAAAACATTTCCTACATAATTTATATAAGTAATTTTAGTGGGATTATATTTCAATATATTTTTCCTTTAAATAAAAAGTTTTTATGATATCTTTCAATAAACAGAATAATTAAATGGAATGAAACCAATATAATTTTATGATATTTAATATATCCCTTAAGAAAAATTTAATTAATTGTATGGGTTTAATACGAGTTATGATATTAATCAATGTTGTAGATAATACTAATTAATAGAAATTTTAGTAAAATTGATATTCAATTCATTTATCATACACAACTAAGTAAAATCATTTTATAAATAAAATTATATTTCCCTAAAATTTTGGTTTTATTTCAAGACAATTAGAATATTAGGATAATATAATAACAATACACAGTGACAATATAAATAATATATTACTATAAAATAAATTATTAATTTATAGTAAATTCTATGGAATAATATATTTCATTTTAAAATTTTATATTCTTATATGAAATTTTTTCCATAATATTGTGGGAATATAATAAAATAATAAATTATAAAATTTTAGAAATTAAATTTGAATAAATGAAAATTTTATATTATGTTTAAGAATATGATATTAATATGATTTAAATTTAGTTTTTTTCTGAAATATTTCATTTTTAAGAGAATATTGCAAAATATTTCTATTACAAAACCAAAAATTTTATAACATTTTTGGAATATATTTATTTCATAGAAATTAACCAAACCAATTATCTAAAAAAATATTCTTATATTTAGTAACATTTAATATTTTAAAATTTAATTTTTATTTAAAAACTAGTATTTTATATTTTATTGCAATAGTAACATGTTGCTAGTGGGTTTTAATATATTTCAAAATTAATATTTTTGGAATTAATTTTTATCCATTTTATAAACATAATGAAATTAAATGGATTTATATTTTTGAATCATTGGGTCCAAATAATTTAATGTCGTTGTTATTATTTTTAGGCATAATAGAATAGTTATATTACAAAAAAACTAACTATTACGGTAAAACAAAAATACAATATACTGTAAAATATTTTGGTAAAGAGTTAAAAAATGTTTCTCAATTGGTCATTATGGAATTAAATAACCCTTACATTTCCAAACACTTCTATTTATAAATTTTAGATCCACATTCATTTATTGTGAATTCAAGTTATTAAAATGATATGGGTATTTATAAAAGTTTTATCCCTTTTTACATATAAAAGGGTCTCTCATCTCCACACTTCCCCTCACACAAAAACCTACTAATTTCATTTTGATGTACTAAAAAACATCTCCTAAAAACTCACATAATCCCTAAATTGGTTTTTTTTCTAATCAAATAACTATACATAAAATTTTTATCCACCATAAAAATGATAGAATCATATTAGTTCTGTATAAATATCCATTTAATTATATATCATTTCTATTTCATTATTAAAAGATATACTACTAAAAATTCCATTAATACAAATTAAATTAAAAATATAAATATAACCACTATAGTGATATATTATTATAATTATAGCATAATAATTTAAATCCTTTTACTTTATTCAATCAGACAAATGAAAATGTGAAACATGTGTATTTGCAGACTACAGGCTCAATAAAGTCACATGTTTATTTAATTTCACTAAGATTGTTTTTTATAAAATTTAATTTAATAAATAATTATGATATCAACATATAATATATGATTCTTATGTGATATAACATATTATTATACTTTCTCTTTATTTCAATAAGGAAAACAACATCCATGCATACCATTAGAGAATCCAGACCACTAAAAGCTGCATTATTCTTTTAATTGACACCTTTGGTGATTTGTTTCATTGACATTTTGAGAAATTTTTCTTTTCAATTAAATTTAAACATTTAAATATTTTCATTACACTGAAGAATCATTTTATCTAATGTTATATGAAATTCTTATTATATATTATTTTATACACAACTCCAAGTATAGCCTCTGTTATAATCAACAATGATAACATGAATTACACTCAACATCGAGCTTCAATGAACAATAAAATAATATAATTTCAAATGTTGCCATTATAACCTAGACGTTAATTTGGAATGTATGAATATTATTATCTACTTTATGAAATATATGTATAAATTTCTTAGTCAATAAAAAATTATTTCTAAACTATTAGTAAATAATAACTCAAGTTTTGGTAAAGTAATAATAATTCATGAAACATATCTTTTCTTCAAATATGATTATTATTTACTATATTGAGAAAATATTATCATTAAATTGTAATTAATTTATAAAATTCATTTGAATAAAAATGAACATATATTTATAAAAAATCATATAAAATTAACTCATGGTGAAATTTGGGGATTTGTCTAACAAATTGACTTTTCATTGAATAGATAAAAATTAGAATTTTTGTGAAACAATAATTTATTTTCCAAAAATTATTTAGTTTAAATATTCTACTATATTATGATGCAAAATTTTTTATATATAGTTATAATTAATCTTCTGAATTAATTTTTAGTCATCTTTATATTGGATTTTAGGGAATGTTTATTTTTGGGTTCAAAAAAAGGCTATTTTGAAAACTACTTTAGAGGGAATAATTTTTCTCCATTTTTTAAATTAAAGTAATAAATATTTATAATTTTTTAAATGATATCTATATATTATATATTAATATATATTAATTGAGATTATTATAATAATTATTATTATAAATTGATTAAATATAATATCATCATGTGCTTGAAAAGTAAAACTTTGGAAACCCCTCTTTTTCATCGCCTTTGTGGGTTTTTTTAGATTTAATATTTTCAAAATATATATAATTTATTTGAAATTTTTTCATTTTTTAAATCATAATTTCAAAATTATATTAGGTTTAAATTTAGATGATTTTTTTAAATGATTAACTTTTTGATGAATAGAGAAAAATATTGAATTATAATTGAAAATTTACTTTTCGTTTAAATTATATAAAAACATTGAATTTTTTTAAAGAAAATTTATATAAATTAAATAAATATTATTAAAATTTAGGTCATTTTAATAAATTTCATAATGAAATTGGATATAAAAATATTGTAATATTTTGAACATTTTCCCGTTGAAAACATGCATTCTCATTGCATCTATGATATTATTTTTTTAAAAAATAATTTTTATTATGTGAATTCTATTATGGTAAATGGATTAAAAATTTATAACAATAATTATAATAATAAAAATTATCTTACAAGTTTGAATTAATGTTTATCCATAAATTATTAGATAAAATGTTTAAAATTATTTATCACGGTTATAGTAAAAATGAGTTCACCGGGTTCTGTTAAACTAAAATGAAAGGGGTCAAAAAATGACCAAAAAATGTTAAAACGCACATAATATGGAAATATATCAACCATAAACCATAATGGATAAATAATTTTATATAATTTTATCACTTTTAATTACAAAAATGAGGGTTGAATTCATTCTTTCAAAATATTGTAAATGTTCCACTCAACTAACATATAAAAGGTCGACACTTCCCATCTTCTCATCACACATTTAAAAAATTATCGGAAAAGACCTAAAAATTAAAAATTCAAATTCAACCATATCATACTATAACTCTTAATTGGATATAAATAAAACTAAGGCGGTATTTTTGTGAAATCCTATTGAGGATATCTGGGAAAGAGGTAGTGTTCATCAACTATTGTTTTTGTTTTGTTTTATCATCCACCTAATTTTATAATTATTATAACTTTAAGATATAATAAAATAAATATATGTCATATATTTATATTTATTTTATTTTATTCCCGTGACCAGAAAGCATCTCTACTTCCATCAAATGGGTTATGAAATCATCATTCGTGTGTACATCAGACATCTGCCTTACGAACTGATGTCATTCATTTTTCCATTATCACCTCTCAAGGTTTCACATAATGATGAATTAAATATAAATATATAAAGATATGATATATATGTTATTATTATTCTATTTTAATTATTATTTCACACATAATTTCATGATTTATATTTTAGGGGATTACAATAACATCGCTGGGGTATACAACAGACTACCACATTGAGAAGTAATGTAATTCATGCATGATTTACCTAAAATGTATTATGAATGTGTTTTTGAAAATTATGAGATATATAATATTAAATATTATAATTTAATGATAATATATATTATTTAATTTTATTTCTATAGAACCTACATTAAAATAGAAACAATATTCATCAGTATGTACAACCTACTATCTTCATGAATGTTGTATTCCATTTTATATCATTAAAGTTTATGAATTTAACTAAAGACATATATACTAAATATATTTTATATTTAAAATATTTTTATCATTTTCTAGATGATAAAACAATGATTTAAGTAAGATTTTTATAAATAAAAAGTCAGAACCTAAACAAAAAACAAATTTGTTATCACCCAAAACAGGACTTTAACATAGAATTATTAATAAACTGGAAATAAAAGGTCATAAGAAAGTAATATATGGAATTATATATGTTAATATGGTTATTTAATATATTAATATTAAAATTATATTTATTATAAAGGAGTTTTAAAATGTACAATGGATATCAAGACTTATGGTATGGGATTTCCATATCACGTTTTAATTTTGTAAGACACATGTTATATTAACAACCTATTTATTTTATGTAGAATATACAATGTCCATGAATTTATTTGATTATTATTATATATAATATTATTTGGTTTTAAATATCCATTTTTGGATATTTGTTTCAATGGGTTTACTAATCAAATGTTACCGAAGCAGCAAGAAATTTCTTGACTAAATTTCCTTTTTTGGAGACATATGTTATATTATGAACATATATTCCTTAATGTTGTTTATATACATACCCATTAAAATTTAAGATCTCAAATTTATCGATCAACATTATATTTTATGTTTCATTACATTTTATCCCTTCTTGGGAAATAATATTCAATGTTACAAAAGATGAAATGATATTATGTTATAATCATTTCATTTATCAGGATTGTTAATGATCGTGTTTTAAATAATAAAATATATTTAAAAAATTATAAATAATGTCATTAATTTTTTAATCCATTATTTTTTTGTGATAATAAATTTTATCCCTTCATGTTCTTTTCTTTATGTAATCAATAGTTTAAAAATAATGTTGTTATGAAAAATAATTTTCTTTGTTGAAAAGATGATTTATTCCCCAACATTGTTTTATAAAATCATGTCCCAAAATTATTGTTGGGGTGGTTAGGGTTTGGGGTTGAGGGGAAGGCTTCTTGGTCTTGTCCCCAGGCTTGCAATTTACTGCAATTGTCTTCCTATTATTGTGTTCCATTGTGGAAGATGTAATTGAATGAGTTCGTTTTATAAAATCATTTTTAAAAAATATTTTTAAAACTATTAAAATTATTTATTAATTTAATTTCTAACAATTTTTTCATCAAATGTATTAAAAATAATCTTTATATCATTCTGAAATAAAATTACTATTTTGATTTTACTAAAACTATGAAAGCGATATTGATTTTAATGTGTACATCATAAACAATACTTCCCATCATATAGAAAATTATTTAATTTTAAAATTATATTATATGTTATCATAGTTATTTTCAAATATTTGTATTTAATTTTACTTATTTTTTAAAATGTTTTTTCAAAAATAAAATTATTTTTTATATCGAAACGTCTTAATTTATTTTTAAGGATTATGTTATCCGTTTTCATGATTATTTTAAATAAAAATCGGTTTCAAAATAATCGAAACTATTTCTATGGTTAAAGTTATTTTCAAAAAGGGTTTCCCTCTCGAAACTATGCAAGTGATTTTTCATTCAAAATAATTCTCAATCGAAGATGACATCTATAATTTTTCATATTCCTTATTAGGGATATGATCTAAGGATTTTAATATTATTCCTTCTCTAGATAGTTTATGTCCATGATGAATAGATGTTTATGAATCTCAATTACCTTCTATGGGTTAAAACAAGATAAAATTATTATGAAACCCACTACTTTTTCTATAGGTTATTGTTAGTTGATATGATAAGATTATTATAAAAATTGTTTATTTTAAGCATGTTAGGTAATGATTAAATTTTTATAAAATACATTTAATTTCATAGTTTCTTATATGGTGAATGATATATGTTCCCATGGTACACAGATAAATGATTTTCATTTTGTGATAGTAGTTATGTTATAACCAATGATCATGGTAATGTTATATAAACAAGTATTATGGATAACTAATAAAAACATTTGGGTAAGAAATATCAATAAATACATTTAATTGGTTAATGATTTATATCTCATGTGAAAGAAATGAAAAGAATGGGGAGTGGAATTGGTTCAGTAATGGAATTTATTCACTATGATGGTATTAGGAGTGGACCTTGAATACCATGATATTTGGTGAGTAAACACATTCCACTATGAGGAAAGGGATTCTACTATTCATAGTTGTGTGGCCACTCAAATTAGGCTTAGTAACTAGTGTATGTCTTTAATAATATTTGTTAATGATCATTTACTACTAAGGAAATAGTTTCCTATGATTATGTTTATATAAACATATTAATTTTTATAAGAATGTTAGGCTCTTATGGATCATGTTCTTTGATTATCATATGATTCATGTAATACATACTTCTAAAATCTATTTCATGATTCAATATTATGATCTTTTATATGTATATTATGGATTTTCGATGTTATGTTAACGTTCAAATACAGTTATTTTCCTGTTAGTCTTCTGTATGTTTTTGTTTACCCTTACTGTGATTCTGAGCACACCATTTCTTATGTTTCCCATCCCTAGGATATGAATAACGGTTTAAGTAGGATAATTTTTCATGATATCTAATGGTTTATGAACATGATGGGAGAAATTGAATATCTTTCACAAAATTAAGAATATTTTGTTAAATGTTTTCAAAGGCACTAAAATATTATGGTCCTTAGGTGCATATTTTTGTAATATATTAAATATTATTACAATAGATGTAATATCCATGTGTAAAAATATGAGGTTTATAAAGTTGTTATCAGAGGAAATGTTTATATAACCTTTTAAAACAATGATGAGAAACGAATATTGAGATCCCTCGGGAAACTTTTATGGGTATTTCTAGGGATGTATATAAGGATATGTTTTAGGATAAGTAAAAGTTAAAAAAAATGTTTTGAATTTTCTATTAATAAAAAAAAGATTGGTTTCTACGTAATTAAATACGTTTCCAGAGATTACAAGTGGAAGACACTCTAGCATAGAGGTACCTATGTGTAAGAACTCTAAAAAGGGAACATTGTGAAAGACTCAGTCATCTTCTGGTGTATGAAGAAAAGGCGTGTTGCACCCCTAGTTTAAAACTGTTGGGGTATATTCATAGGAATTGCAAGAAAACTTTATGAACTATAAGGAATGATTAAAATAGAATAGGACTATTAATGATATATGATAAACCTATAGTGTCATAGATTAAACACAATATTTCATTTTAAAACACCATATATTTGATATTTCTTGATAATGTAATTTTCCAATATGATTATTGTTTCTCACAACATGTATTTTAATTTTAGATAATGAATTTAACTAGAAGGAAATAGATTTACATTGAATGTGGTGGAAAAAATTCTGATTATTAGCCAAATGGGACGATAATTGGTGTAAAGGCTGTTGTGATTATTCCCAATTAGCTATCATGATACATGATTAATAATTTTCTCCTTGAATTACTGTTGGACTAACTAAAAAATATAAGGATAAAGTTCAATGTGAGTTTAGGTAGTGCATACCATGGAGGAAATAAGATGATGTCTCTTATATGTCAAGAATATGGGAATAAGAACTCAAGGGAATGTCTCAGAGGGATGATAAGATGTTTTGGGTGGAAAACAAAGACAAAATTCATAAAATTGTCCCGGAAAAATAAAACGGTCAATTAGAATAGTATATGATAATAGTTTTAACCCTAATATATCATTGATAAATAAATGTTTCAAATTTTTAAAATTTGGGAATTATGAAAATCGAAATCCTAAAAGGAACAATCATGATCAACATCAGTAAGGTTGTATGTGTGATGGGTATGTTACTGATGGTGAAGAGATTCAGAGTGATATATTAAAGGAATAAATGTTAAAAAAACAAAACAAATCATAGATAATTATGTATGAATAATATGTAATTATTGATTTATTTATTCATAGGGATTGAAATAATTATGTTATTATTAATGTTATTTTGGTTATTATATTCCCAAAAAATCAATGAATTGTGCCAGAACTATTTTTCATTAAATAAGTTTCATTAATATGTC
This sequence comes from Viscum album, assembly GCA_963277665.1. Taxonomy (NCBI): domain Eukaryota; kingdom Viridiplantae; phylum Streptophyta; class Magnoliopsida; order Santalales; family Viscaceae; genus Viscum; species Viscum album. The sequence continues at coordinate 1,768,807,536 of OY728153.1, read as the reverse complement.
AAAAAGTACTGATGGAATATAAATGTGATTTAATAATAATTTAATACTTTTTTGAAGGATGATATCTTGTAATAGATTCATGAGGTTGAGAAAATGAAGTTTAGTATGGACAAATAGATGATTGATAAGGATAGAGTACAATAGACTGTATTGATGACCTCATAACTGATAAATGATTTTTAATAAAATTTGTTCTTGTTAACAATGATAGAGTATACAAAAATATCAGATCTAAGGAATATATAAAACCATATAAGGATTTATTTAAAAAATAATGAATCATGCATGTTTTCATTATCGTTTTATGGTAATTTGGTTTATTAATAAGTATCCAGATAATATATGATAAATGTTTTCCCAATTCTTATCTCTGAAAATAAATAACCAATTTATGAAATATTATGCATTAATTTTATGTATTTTTTGAGAAATTTACTAACCGTACTTCTAATTTTTTGGATTTTAATCATTTGGATGCATCAAAAGAATGATAATTTATGAATTGGTTTATGTCAAACATTAGAAGAGAATTATATTATAATGAATTACTTCACTATATGAATATTTATCTATATTGGATAACTTGTGCTGATTATTATTTTTGTGATTATATCTAAATAAAGAATGAATGAATTATAATTCTTGTTTATGGACCTTATCATCCATTTGTTTTTTAGGCACAAATGTTTCCCATTATTTTATAGAGTATGTGATCAATTGAATATTAATCAAGGAAAAATCTATGTATGAGATTATGATTAGGAAATAGAATTAAATAAATTTAGTAAATATTCTTGTAAAAATTATTTAACATTAATAAAAGTAACATGAAATAAAGTTTAAAACTTTTATCATCATTTTTGATGATATCAATAATTTTATTCATTCCAATTTTGATTATGAATTTGTGAATGATAATGTTTTCAAAACAATGTTATCTGTCACTCTCATTCAGTACTTGGGTTTCACTTTTCCATTTTATGAAAATCATTTCTCTCCCCACCAATGTTCTCATATTTTCAAAAATTGAGGGTGATATTCTAGATTATTTTGTCCCGTCCATTTCCATTTTTTTAATAGGGTGTTTTATAAGCATTTTTTACAATGTGGGTATCTATGAAGGGATTCTCAAATGTCAAATCTTTGATGACCGCGACGAATTTCTAGGGGGAAAATCATTTTAAGTGGAGAGGAATGTTACACCCTATGATTTGGTGAAATAAGTTATTAATTAAATTTAATATTTTAAATATTTTTTAATTACAAAATACATTTATTTTGTATTTTTTTACATGAAACACTAAGTTTATATTTCATTATATGAAACATTAAGTTTATATTGTGTTATATGCAACAAATAAAACATTCATGACACACGACACCAAGCTTTAGTGAACCATGAAATAATATTAATTTAAATTTGCCAATCATAACCTAGACATGAAAGATGTAGGTAAGAAAATTTTAACTACTTTATGAAATATACATATAAATTTCCTACTCAATATAAATTTATCATTATATGATTATTAAATAATCAGTAAACTTTGTTTGTAATGTAATTATAATTCATCAAAAATATATTTCGTTCAAATAAGAATATTATTATTTTTTGAATTTTTATTAATTTAATATAAATATATTTAATAATATTTATTTTATATTATGTACTTAATTATTGAAATTTTCATCCAAAAATTATATAATGGAAAAAATTTCATATTTTTCTGAAAATATTGATTTTTTAGTGAATTGTGAGAATAATTTTTTTGTAAAACTATCATTTTTTTTCAATAAATTACCTATTTTGAATTTTTCATTATATTTTACTATAAAAAAATATTTATTTACTTATATTTAAACCAATTATGAAAATTTTAATCATCTTTACATTAGATTTTAGTATTACTAAATATTAGATATTTAAAAAGGGGTTTTTTGAACTATTTTAATGTGTATAATGTTTGTCTATTGTATTTAATCAAAATTACAGTTAATGTGGATGTTTTTAAATAAAATATATATATTATATATAAATTTATTTTAATAAAGATTCATTTTATGGTTATTATTAAATATAGTGTTTAAAAAATCATCTTATGCTTGAAAAATACACTTCATGAAAACCCATTTTTTCCATGTGTCTATGGGTTTTTCTTTATATTAAGTTTTTATAACTACATAGAATTTATTTTATAAAATAATAATATTTTTTACCTAAAAATATTAGACTTATCTTCATGTGAAATTTATAAAATTTCTTAAAAATATTATTTTTGTACTAATAGATAATAATTCAAAATACTAAATGAAAATTGTTTTTCTATTTTATTTATATATAAATTTAAATTAAATTTTAAATTGGATTAAAAGAAATTAAATTATATATCAATTAATAGAATTTATTTCAATTGGATAAAAATTTATGTTGAAATTGGATACGATAACATTGTAAACTTGGGAACATTTTCTCTTAGAAAAATCAAATTTTCATCATTTTAGGGGGAAGATTTGTAAATAAAAATATTCATCATCTATGAATTTAAATTTGAAATATAGATAAAATATTTATAATCAGAATAAATTACTTTTTATAATAATTCAACCTTAAATTTTGACATAAATTAATAACAAAAATAATAAAAATTATTTATCATGGTTAATGGAAAAAATTTTTGAATGGGGGGAGGGTTAAACTAAAAGATAAGGGTAAAGAATGACAAAAAATTGTACAAAACACAATTTATAGAAATATATATAAAATAAAACTTATGTTATTAATATTTATCCATTAGTGCAGCCTTATGGAATGAATAAATCGTGGGTGGTATTATTTGATTCAAATATTTAATATTGTGGCACTCACCACACATATAATAGACCACCTATTCTACTCCAACATTCACTCACTATAACCCATTTGTTTAAAATATAACTTCCCAAATAACTTTACAAATTTACTACTATTATCTTGAAAGACAATTTTTTTACATAAATATAACTAAATAATTATTTTGTGGCAAACATGTAGAGGATACCCAAATAATATGTAACATTCATCAATGAGGGTTTTTGTTTTATTTATTCCTAATCCTCATTAAATTATTATTATACTATGATTATATGAGAAAAAATTATATTAAATATCATTATATGTTGTTATTTTATGGTTTTTACCAAAAACCATATCCACACCCATCAAGTGGCTTCTGAAATCATTATTCATGTGTATGACAGACTATCACCTCTTGAACGAGGGCCATTTTTTTCCATTACAATATCATTATATTATAGATAATGATGGTTTGACTATTCATATGTGATATTTATGATTTTATCATTCCAATATAATTTTTATATCACTCAAATAATCATTGATTACATTTTTGGGATTATTATAATGTCACTCATGTGTGTGGTGGTCTATCGCCTCATGAAGCAATTAGATTCTTTCTAGATTTATATGAAATTTATTAAGGAAGGGTTTTAAAAAATATTTGATATATATGAAATTAAATAGATTATGAAATGATAATACAAATCATTTAATTTTATCTAATTCAATCAAATTATAAAATTGAAACAATATTCTTGCATACATACGACCTACCGTCTCCATGAACATTGTATTTCATTTTCTATTTGTAAATTTTTTGAATTACTATAAATACATATACAATGAATATATTCAATATCTTTATCATGATTCACATTATATATATGAGTAAATAATTATTAAAGGAAGATGAAAGAAACATAATAAAGCAAGACATACATGAAAAACAATGCAGTTAATGCCTAAAATGTGAAATTAACATGGAAATGTCAGTAAAAAGAAAATAAATGGTCATAAGAAAACCATATGTGGTATAATATATATTATTATAGTTCATTAAATTATTTATAATAACAATTTATTTATTCTAATGTTTTTTTTAAATACAATGAAAAATATCAATTCTTAAGGTATGAGATTTCCATCTCACTTTTTTACTTATATGGGACACATTCCATATTCAACACCTATTTTATTTAAGTGATGTATATACAAAACATTAATTTATTTTATGATTATTAAATATAAAATTATTAGGATTTAAATGTCCATTTTAGAATATACATGTTTTATGTGGGTCTTTTTTAAAATATTACCATAAGAGTAATGTATTTTTTGTCTTAATATTCCTCCTTCAAGACATATATTATGTTATAAAATTATATTATATCAGTAGGTTCATATAGATGACTTATAAAAGGTTATATCATTAATTTACTTATACTCTTGATAATTTTAGTTTCATTTCATTTTATCACGTCATGGGGTTTACATTTTAATGTGTATAAAGTGGTAAATATTGTATGTTACAATGTTATCATTTATCAGGATTGTTTACGATTATGATTCTGATTATAGAATATTATTATCAATATCATAAATACACCGAAAAATTATTTAAATATGGTAATTTCATTATAACACAATATTTTCCTTCACTTTCCTCTCATTATTTACTCAATAGTTCAAAACTAATGTTTTAAATAAAAATCATCTTTTTGGTCAAAAACAAATTTTCTCCTAAAAAATGTTTTCAAAAATAAATATTTTTTAAAGTTATTCAAATGAATTATCAAAAATAATTTTTACCAATGATTTATTTGTTTAATAACGATTTTAATATTAATCTCCCTGTCAATTTAAAAACTATTATTTTTTTCTTTTAATGAATATGTGAATGGAATAATTTTTTTAATGTGTATAGAATAAAAGAAACATCCCATAATCATGACCATTATTAAATTTCATTGTTACTTTATATTTTATAAAGGTTATATTAAAATAAGTGTTTTTTTAAATGGTTGTTACATTTTAAAATGTGTTTTCAAAGTAGAAAATATATTTTCTTAAAGAAATACCGTAAATTATTTTTATGGATTATTTTATAATTTTTCAAGATTATTTTCCATGAAAAATTATTTCCAATATATTTTAAAAAGAACAATTTTATAATTGTATTTTCTTGGAAACTTTTTTTCCTCATGAAATGTTCTAAGTGATTTTTTTCATTCCAAATCCTTCTCCATCTAAGATGAAATACTTTGATGTAAATAATAATTTAATAGAGATATTATCATTGCATTCGATTATTATTACTTATTTTTTTTTATATTAACAATTTTTGATGAAACTTATATCACATCAACAGGTTTGGTAGCTTCTCGAGTTTTAAGAAATATACATTATGTTCAATTGTGTATATAATTCGCTACATCTGGCTTAAACTAACAACTAAATATTAATATTTAATTTTTTTCATTATAACCAAGTTGTTCGAATGGCAGGAATGAAATATCTTAATTGATTTATGAAATTTTTTTTACACATGTATTTAATTAATCCTTCAATGAACAAATATTTTTTAATAAAAAATCATTTTTTTAAAAAGGAAATGTTTTTTAAAATACTATTTGAATGAAAATCAGTGACATTATAAAATAATAAAACCACTATTTATAGATTTTTTAAGTTAAATATATATTTAATATATTAAATTTAATATTTAAAATTCATCATATATGTTTTATAGACATGATTTATGAACGAATTATTTTTTTGAATAAAAGAATTATTTTTCAAAAACAAAATATGCAGTTTCACATCATATTGATGGAAAACCCATTTTAAATCTTGTTTTTTGAAATTAAATATTTTATATTTTACAAAATAGACATATTCGATGCAATATAGACCTTAAATATCTCTTTGTTTGAATTTTTGGTATTTTTCGGATTAAATCCATATTTTAATGAATAGTGAAAAATACTACATTTTATTTAAAAAATGAATTTTCTTCAATATTTTATATAGATAGATTTTTATTTTAATTGATTTTAAAGAGTAATTGGATTATGTTTTTCTCATTTAATCTAGTTTTAGTCATTTAAGGTAATTTCACATTGAAATTTGATATAAACACATGTAAATCTTTTGATGAGTTTTACTTTAAAAATCATGTTTTTTCATTTTGACAACAAAAATTAATTTTAAATTAATTAATGAAACTTATACATTTAGAAAATTAAAAAATTTATTATGTATTTGGAATCATAAGGTTTATATTATTTTAATAGGTCTCTTTTCTTTTTTGGAGATAATGAATAGTAATGTTAGTAATTATTTTTATTCACCATGGTAAAAAGGTAAATCAGGTAAATAAGGGTACAAATAATATTATAATAATATAAAACTACTATAACATGTGTCCTAATAATATTTTATGAAATATTGCCTACCAATACAACCATTGGGATGAAAGTTTGTCTTTTGAAATCCACTTGGGCGTGATTATGACACTTATATCATTTAATTTAATGTAAAGGAAAATATGTTATAATCATAAATAGTCTTAATAAAAAAATTATAATATTGTTTAATATAAGTGATATCATTTATTATGAAAATTAAAATAAAGATAAATATATTTCCTACACTATGGTATTTTATTTATATTTTCTAGATATTAAATAAGTAAATTTAATTATGGCACAATGGTTATGCAATGATTGCTATATTAATAAAGAAATAAAATAAATGATATTGTAAATTTAAAAATAAATATTAAATTATATAATTTATATAATACACTATTTTTAGGTTAGTATTACGTGATACGAGTATATTAAAAGTTTTTTTGAATTCATTTCTCTTTTTTTATTTTATTTAAATTCAATAAAATTAATAGTGTAGAAATTGACATAATAAATGATTTATAGAAATAGTAATTTATTAAATTATTTAAAATCACAAAAATATTTTAAAAACAATAAAGTGAATATTATATGGTCTAAATAATAATTAAGTGTCAAATTATGGTAAATTTACCCTATATATGTAAAATAAATAGCCTGTTAATAATATAAATACAATTACAACAATTAAAAATAAGAGTTAATAAATAATTGTAAACATAAGAGATACGGATTTAAATAAAATAAATACAAGTCTAAAAATTATTGGATCAGAGGATTTAGAGTTATTATCATATTATCTTATATATATCCCATAATGGAGACATTTTAATTCGAAATTAATTTATATTAATTTGATAATTTAATAGTTTCCAGGGGTGGCCATTATATCTCCTAAAAAAGGTACCATCTCTTCTATAATAAAAAAATAAAAACTCTTTGTTTTTGAAAATATCTAACCAATACTATTTCTAGAAGCCATATCCTCATCTTAGAAACCTGAATTAGGGTATAAATCCTCCCCATGATGCCTTTTGGTATAAACCAAAAGATGTTACCCAATTTGGAGGTAACATCTTATCTCTTGATTTTTAGTTTCATTTATTTTATCCACTAAATATAATTATCTTATTACATGATTACATAAAAATAACTATATAATAAATATACTAGAATTTTTTATGTTATTTTTCTGATCTATACTTAAACACACCTCCATTTAATTAGTAATAGACATACTATTTTGTTGTATGATGAACTACTATCTAACGAAACGATGATTGTTCAATTTTCCTGTATAACCTCTAATGGTGTCCATTATAATGGATTTATTTTACATATTATATATATTAAATTTTTATTGTCTCTAATCCTTTGTAATTTTTATTTACAACATACCCCTATACATTCCATGTTTTGTAAATACGATAATTTCATTTGAGGAAATGTGGACTACAGCCCCCTCGAAGCGATGTGAGTCATTCTCGCTATAAATGGAATGTATAAAATATGGTTTTATTAATATTATAAGACATAAATGAAATTATTATAATTATAGTATTATAATATAAATTTATATCATTTAATTATTATTCTTTTAATATGATAATGAAATGAAAGTAGTGGTCATGCATACATACAACATACCATATTAATGAACAATTCATTTAATTTATTATCTCCAAATAATATTTATTAATATAAATAAATATATAATTGATATATATGATATTCAAATCGTGAATACTATTATTGAGATGATGTAATTTTGACCACATGGGTATTTTACATCAAACAAGTTCATTTTTGACTCTAGTGGATAATATCGACAAAATTTCTAATATGAACACACATAGTAATGTAATTTTTATGACATGGTAATAAGTGATATAAAAGGAATAATAAACAGAAAATATGTTCTAATTAATGTATAAATTAAACTAATTTATTATAAATGAAAATAAATAACGTATGGGACAAGTCATACTCAAGGTAAGGGAAATCATAACTCAATCTCCATTCATGGAGTTAAATATCCTTGTCATTGGTTTTGTTTTTTCAGGAAAATGTGTTATTGAGATATGATTATTTTACACTAAATAAACAATTATATTGGATTCATTTATATTTGCCACAAAAAATTATTTCATGGATTTATCCTTAATCTTATGATACTATCTTTATAAGGGACTTCATCTCAATCTCCCTTTATTGTGGCATATCATGATGTATTGAACATTTATTATACTATAAGGTGTATATGAAACCCATTTGACATGTTATGTCATGAATTAGTTTATTATAATGATATTTCTAGTTTTTTAACTTTATTCTTAAGTGATTTTTATTCATGTGTTTCTAGAGTGGAAACATACCCTTTAAATAAAACAACATTTTAAATGTTTTAAAGATTTATTAGTATTAAACCATCTATTTCATGACCATGTTATAAAAATAGTTTTTATGAATTTATTTATATGTAATTTAATGTTTTAAAATTTTAAATATTTCTAATTTTTATGGGACACAATGATTTGAAATAATTTTCAATAATTGTTTTAAATGGTTTTTGAAATGGATTGAATATTTTGATATATCAAAATGATTTCTTGTGATTGAAAATGATTTTTTTGTGAAAAGTTGATAATTTAATTATTTTATGTGTTATGATTATATAATGTTACTTACAAATTTGATGGGTGGTTACATGATAAACCAATGATGGAATGTAAGGTGACAAACCAATGACTGGTGGTTATGTGAAAATCCAAACAGGGGTGTTTCTGTCATAAACCAAAGATGGGTGATTACATTACAACCTCCAATGCATTGGGTATGGAAGTTGGATTTATGGATATTCCAATTAGTGATATGTATGGATGTAGAACATATGGTTATTCCATATAATTACAATAATGTCCCATGTTATCTTTATATGTTATATGTTGCTTTCTTTTTGTTAATGGTAATCATTTGGATACAGAAATGATAAGAAATTATCTTATATTTAGTGAAATGTAATTACATCTTTTTAATGGTAATGAGCATTAATTTATGATAATGTATTCATGGTTTACATATTTTTAAAAGGATAACCATTTTAATTTTTTTATGTATCCATTACAGAGGTTTTATCCTCATCCCTTATTTGACATATTTTTTATAGTATTTAATGGAGAATAGAGTGAAGGACGAGATCAAAGAAAAATTTAGATGTTTAAACATGAAATATAACCATGTTTATTTTTAAATTTATTTATTTTATTAATGAAATCGATAGTGAATAGATGTTTCTACTCAGAAATATTTGCGTAGTTATGTATGAGTTATTTCCAAATTCTATACAGCTCAAAACCAAAAAAGACCCTCAATGTGAAATAATGTCAAATTATTGATTGCTCTCAAAATTAAGTAATGTTTATGGTTGAAGACTTATAGTTGGTATCTGAGGATGGTTTATACATATTTTGAGATTATAATGTTTTCTTAAGTGTTAGGTATTTCATCACATGTTTATAATTTTATGGTTGATCGTAAATTCAACATCTGATAAACCCAATTTTGGGGTTTATGATATGAAATATTAAGGTGGAAAATGTTATTATTTTGAGAAATTAACTATAGAGGAAATTATAATTATTAGTTTTTGGGATGAAGAATGTGAGGTATTAAATAACCGTTGTGGTTAAAACATGTTATTGTAATTTTTTAGGTATGTATAATATTTTTAAAATATTTTATGAATTATATAGTCTTAGTAAAAGGACTACCGACTAGATTGGTGACAAACTGTAACATCCAGTATGGAAGCACAAATAGAACCCACAACAAAAGGGTGACAAGGATGCATCACCTACCACTATCCTACTTGAAGTCCTCGGTTAGTATGAATTTTTATATTTGGATATGCTAGTTTATTTAACACGGTGAAATTTATTTTGCGATCATATGTTTTATCAAATAGATATTCTTAGTATTGGAAAATGATATGGGGATTGAGTGATACATGATATTTAAAAATACATTCACAATTTTTGGAATCCTATATTATTAAGGTAAATAGAACACTATGGTATTTTAATATAGTAGTGGTTGAATTTGATTTCAGAAGAATATATTTTTTTATAAAGGACTGATGGGGATTAAAGTTATTTATGGAAGTGATTAACCTATCATAGAGAAAATGGGATTAGTTTAATTAAATTATTATATGATACATTAAAACTGATTGATTTTATTTGGAGATAAATGTTAAAATCATTATTGGAACACTATTTTATCAGATCCATATATCTTTTTCCGTTTAATCTTAGTTTGGATTTTTTTTATGAATTTTAGACATAGTTATTTATCGAATGATTTATTTAGAGGTGTTGGTATTCTAGTTGAATTATAGATATTAAAAGTAATCTTTTTCACATAAAAGATTATTATTTTTTTGGTAATTAACTTATCTTTTCCAAATTTTTTGGTTTTGGATAATAATTCAATATCAGATGAATATATAGTTAATATTTTGTGGATTATGGTATTCTCTATAAATTGAAAATAGTCCATCAGGTGTTTCAAAGTCATCTTTAATACTAATTATTTAGTGAAAATATATGTTTTTGGTAGAAATTTATTAATGAATGAAACTCTACATTATAAGTATGTATGTTTGCTTATGTTCTTAGCCAAGCTTATAAATAAATTTCTCAACTTGTTGAATTGGAACTTAAAATGAAAACATTTTCCATTTACTTTTCATACTATGAAATCAATGTTCATTTAACCAAATACATTTTTTTGGTTTTTTTATTGTTAACATCATTCTGATGATGTTTTCTATCACTCTGCATCAGAAATTTCAACTTATTATTTCTTCCATATTAATTTTTCCCTCTATGGGAACTCATGTGACCTTTGTACGTCACTTCCATAATCCTGATGTTGAGTTTTAATTAACCCCTTATTCTATGTCATATTGTAAAAAAGGTAATTTGAAAATTCATACCCGAGTTACTAACCCCAAATTAAAATTTCACGAATGGAATTTATTAAAGGGGGTATGATATAAAATCTGTCACTACAAGAAAGATGCACTATGTTCAATAGCATAAATAATACACTACATCAAACTTAAAGAAACAACTAAATATGATTATATAAATGTTACAATTATAACATAGCTGTTGGAATGCCCTAAATAAAAATTATTAATTTATTTATGAAACTTTTATTCAAACACGTATATAATTAATTCTTTTGTGATAAATTATTTAAAAATGAAAATAAAACACTTTTTTAAACTAAAATATTTTCTGAAAAAACTATTTGAATGAAAATAAGTGAGTTTATAAAATAATAAAAACACTGTTGACGTTTTTATTAATAAAAAATATATATATAATATCTTGAAATTTAATATTTAAAATTTATCTTAATTTTTTTTGACATGATATTAGAGCAAATTCAATTTTTCGAATAAAAGAATTAATTCTCAAAAAAATGCAGTTTTACTTCCTATTGATGGAGAACCCATTATAAATATGGTTGTTAAATTTTTTATATTTTATAATTGACAAATTAAACTTATTATATGGAATTGTGACATAAAATTTTACTTCGGTTGATTTTGTGGTATTTTTTTATTAAATAAATATTTTAATAAATACAAAAAAATCTATATTTTAATTAAAAAACTTATTTTCATCTATTTATTTTATAATTCTATATTGTCCTCTTAATTTTTTTAAATTATAATTGGATTATGTTTTCATAATTTAATCCAATTTTGGTAATTGGTGGTAATTTTACACTAAAATTGGATATAAAAATGTCAATCTTTTGATTGTTTATACTTTTGAAAAACATGTTTTCTCATTTTGACAATGGGAATTAATTTTTAATTATATACTAGAACTTATTTGTTTTTAATTTGGGAAAATTGATTCTATATTTTGAATAAGATAGTCCAAATTATTAATATATTTATCTTTTATTTTTGAACATGAAAAATCCTAACTTTACTAATTATTTTTATTTACCACAATTAACATGTAAATATAGTAAATATGGGTTATAATAATATTATAATAAAATAAAACTACACTAACATGTTTTCTAGTTCTATTGGATAAAATATATCCGACCAATATAACCCTTGGGATGAATCTTTGTCCTTTGGATTCCATTTTGGAGTGATTATGACACTTATATCATTTAATTTAAAGTAAAAGAAATTATATAATAAACATAAATCTTCTTAATAAAACAATTTTAACATGTTTTTATATAAGTGATATATTAGAAAAGAAATTTCATTATAAATATAAAATTATTTCCCAGATCATGGTATTTTATTTATTATTTTTAATCATTAAATAATTAAATTTAATTAGGAGACAATGATGATGTATTGATATCATTATTAATGAAGGAATCAAATAAATGATATTGTCAATATTATAATAAATATTATTTGACATACTATAGGTAATACACGATTTTAATAGGTTGTTATGAAATGATATCAGACTACTAAAATCTATTTTTCAAAGTTATCTCTCCTTTTGGATTTTATTTAAATTCAATAAAATAAATAGTGTAAAAATTAACATAATTGATGTCTAATAAAAATTGTAATTTATTATACTATTTAAAATCATAATAATATTTCAATATAAAAACATACTGGGATAAGGTATAGAAGTTCTTTACATATCCAATTAGGAGAAATTTACCTTATAAATGTGAAATTAATATCCTCTTAAAAATTAAAATGTTATTACCATAATAATAAATAAAATAGAACAATTAATGGTAAAATGAAAAAATAAGGTTGAAAATAAAATAAATATATGTCTAATGATTATTTATTGAGAGGATTTAGACCTATAATAATATTATATTATATATATATATCATGTTGGAGCCTTTTTAATTAAAAAATTAATATATACAAACTTAACTATTGAAGAGTTTCCAAGGGTTCCCCTTCCCTCTCATATAAAAAATAACCATCTCTTCTCTAATACTCACACATCAAGAAACCTTTGATTCAACCAATACATACCCAAAAAACATCCTATAATCCCTATGATAATCTTGGAAACCAATACTTATAAAGAGAAAATACCAAGGAATCCTTTTCGTATAAACCAAAAGATGTTACCTGATTATGGGGTGACACCTTCTCTCATGATTTTTAATTTCATTTCCTTTCATAACAACCTAGAATCTTATTATTATATGATTACATAAAAATACCAGTATAATTAATATGCTAGGATTTTTTATGAAATGTTTTAGATCTACCCTTAAATAAATCCCTATATAATGGGTAAGGAACAAGTTGTTTCAATGTACCGAGAACTACAGTCTCACGAAACAATGATTGTTCAATTTTCCACTATCACCTCTCATCATGGAAATTATAATGAAAAATATCTTACATGTTATATATATATTATATTTATATTGACTCTATTCTTCTCAAATTTATATTTATAACATACCTTTATGCTTTCCATGTTGTGTAAATGTGATAATTTTGTTCGAGGAAGTGCTGAAAACTGCCCCTACAAAGCGATGTGACTCATTCCCTTTATATGTAGAACTTATAAAGGATGGTTTTATAAATACAATGATTCAGAAATGAAATTAATATAATACTATTTTTATAATATAAATTTATATCATTTATATATTATTCTTTTAATATGACAATGAAATGAAAGCATCGTTCATGCGTTCGTACGGCCTACCGTCTCCATGATCAATGAATTTCATTAATTTTTTACAAATAATATGGATTATTATTAATACATAAATTATATATATATGATATTTAAATCATGAATACTTTTCTGGAGATTGTTATATTCTGACCAAATGGACAATTTTCATCAAAACTAGTTCATTTTTGACTCATGTACTCAATATTGACAAAATGTCTGATATGAACATAAATAGTTATGTAATTTTTATAACATGGAAAACATTTGACTAAATTGAATAATAAAAGTTTTAAATGTTATCAAGATTGTATATATTAATAAATTTTATTATTTAGGATAACAAAGAACATACAAGACAAGTCGAACTCAAGGTAATGAAAATCTTTACTCAATCACCATTTATTGAGTTAAATATCCATGTCACTGATTTTTTCCCATAAACATGTGTGAATGACCTATTGTTGATATAAACTGAATATCCAATTATATTGGATCTATTTATATTTCTCATTCAAAATTATTTCTTTGATTTATATTTCATATAATGATACTATCATTGTAATGTACTCTATCTCAATCTCTTTTTATTGAGGTGTATATTGATATTATGAACCTCTGTTATCCTATAAGGTGTATAGTTAACTATTTTGACTCATTATATCATGAATTACTATATTATCATGATATTTAATCTTTTTTAATGTTATTCCATAATAATTTTTATTCATGTGTTTCACAAGTGGCAAGGTGCTCTTTACCTAAATCATTTTATAAAATGTTTTATAGATTTATGCATCAAAAATATTTCATTTAGGGTCAATGTTTTAAAACATGTTTTGATGAATTTATATATATAGAAATGATGTTTTTAAAATGTTAAAATTTTTAATGATTCATGGGACACATTGATTTAAATGTCTATTTATAAAATGTTTTAAATGGGTTTTTGAAATGGATTGAATATTTCAATATAAGGGAATGATTTATTGGTATTGAAAATAAAATTTTATTAGAGAAATGTTGATAATTTATATATTTTGTGTGTTATTATTATCTCATGTTAATTTTACATTTTATGGGTGGTTACTAGATAAACCACTGATGGATGGTTACGTGATAAACTAAAGACATTTGGTTATGTGATAAACTAAATATGGGTTGTTCCATGATAATCAAAGGAAGGGTGGTTTTGTTATAACAACCAATGCTTTGGGTATGGAAGACACCCATTTAAAAATTCCACTAATTGATAATGTGAGGAATTTTTCCTTATGGATATTTCATTTAGGTATGATTAGGTCCCAAATTTCTTTTTATATTAAATATTACTTTCTATAGATTTATAATAATATTTTAGTTACAAAAATGGTCACCAATGTGCTTATATTTATTGAAGTTTAATTAAAACTACTTAAAACTAAAAACTATCAATTTATGATAAATTATTCATGGTTTACATGTTTTTACAATACGTAAAATTTTCGTTATTTATGTATCCATTACTGAGTTTTTTATGATCATCCCATGTTCTAAATTTTTTTCACATGATTTAAAAGAGAATTAAGTCAAGGATTGGATCCAAGATAAGTAATAATGGCTAAACCTAAAATGAAATAATGTTTCTTTTTAAAAGTTTTTATTTTCTGAAAAAATTGATATTGAGTAGATGTGTTTACTTTGTAATATTTGAGTTGTTATTAATTATTTATGGAATAATTATCCAATGAACTAAACCAAAAAATATTGTGAATGTGAGATAAATTCAAATTATTGAATTATCCCAATATATATTTAAGTTTAAGGACAGATCCCTATAGGTATAACCATGATAAAATTATTATAAATCAAGCTTATTTTTCATTTGTTTTTTTCTTTTTTTAAATAATTAAATTACTATGAAACCTATTTATTTTACATAGGTTGTTTAATGATAAATTATTTATTTATCAAATTTAAATTCCTGATTTCTGATATGATGAATGTTTTATGTTTTTATGGAACAAATAAGTGTGACTTTCATTACGTTTCAATTACCTTTGTTATGAATAATTGTTAATTATGGTATTTGTTTTATGAGTACTTAAATGGGATAATCTTTGTGGTCTTAATTTAAGATCTTTTACAAAATTAAGATGATTGTGATCCAATTTTACCATGTGGATAAACCATTATAGTCCTCTTAATTTGTTTGTGCAATGTGTTGAGTATTCATCTAAATAAAGTAATATCCATGTTTGGAAATATTTGATCACTATAAAAATAATGGGTTTAAATGATAAATAATTTAATATGAATTCATTATGATTTTTCTTAACCATTTGGATGTCCTACTAATGATTGAAAAATAAATGATAGTCATAAAATAAAATTTCAAAACAAGCATTAAAAGAGGAAAACAATTTCTTTGTTTTAGGTAATATATTTATATTTTTTAAATTATTCTCTTATATCGTTAAACTTATTATATATCACTCTAAAAAATAATATATTATTATTATTAATATGGAAAAATATTTTGGAAAATTCACCACATCATAGACATCAATTAATAATGTTATGATCATAATTAGGTCAGTTTAACAACTAAACTGAACATCACAATGAAATTATATAATTCATGATTATGGTAATATAATTAATTGAATAATATGATATAAATAAGTAAATTATGATTTTTTAATGGTGATTTATATAATTTACATGTGAATTACTGAAACACATTTCAATAACTTTGTATAGAGGAAAATGCTTAGCATACATTGATATTATATCATCTAGATGAATATCCATTACATTACAAAAAATACACTACGAATGAAAGTTATAGTTTAGTGTCTTTCAATAATTGTGAATAAAATCATTTATCCTAATGAAAGATCTTCAAAAACTATAATAATGATATCCACCATTAGTACTTCAACATAAAAAAATTCCTCATAACATGGAGAAAAAATATATATAAAAGGTGTGAGATTAGATTCTCACTAAGGGTAAATAAATAAATGCATAACCAAAAAATGAAAAAGGGTATGGCATAATATTTGAAGGTCTTATCCTACATATTAGATACCATAATAAATATTTTATATTCCCAAGACACATATAATAAGAGAATTAAGAGAATAATTCATGAATTCATAATATAGGTATAAGACATGGAATTTATGGCCTGCACATTTTTTATAATTTTTTAAACTTGTATAAATATAAAAAAGACAATAATTAAGCTAAGTACATGAAATCAGCCCCCCACATAAACTTATCGACATGAAAACAACTCCATGCATAACATTTCGGATGCCAAATTTGGTTCAAATATAACATTATAAATTTGAAAACATATCCGTGCATAATATAGTGATTTTTTAATCAGGTTTAGAAATATCCTTATAAAAATAAAACTAGATCCATGGATGAAAATATGTATGTGTAATCAAGTTCACACATAACATTGTAAACATGTAATCGGGTTATCACATAAACATTTGTGCATGAGACCAAGTCCATGAATAATATCATGAACATGTAATAAGGATTACTCATAACATTATGATCATGTAATCAGGTTTACACATAGACTTATGGACATTAATCCAAGTCCATGAATAACATTGTGACCTTCTGATCACGTTCACTAATAACTTTGGGAACATGAAATTAGGTTCTGGAATTATATATATATATACATGAGTCTTCCATAATTTCCCAATGCATTGGAGGGAGATATACATCCCGCACATCTAATAAAAACATCTTGTAAATAGGTTCCAAAAAATAAAACATTCATAATATAATGACCCATAAAAGTAAATAAGTTATATAAATATAAAATCAAAAGAAAGGAAATGAAATAGGTATCATTATCATTTCCTCAAATCATAAAATTTGAAATGAGATAGGGTTTTTAATAACTTTATGAAATCATAAACCATGCAAAGAAGAGAGTTTCAAAATAATATAACTCATGGAAGATATATATGTTTTATAAAAATACTTAAATAAAAGAATAAACCATTCATATACTTAATATTAGTTTATACTTTATATCACTTCCTATAAAAGGCATGAGTAACATGGATGGATTTCATCAAAAATGGAAGCTTATTTTTAAATATCGTATCAAAACATTTTGTGAGGAAAATATCTCCTCTTCTATGAAAAATTATTCATTTTCAAAACATAAAACCATTTAAAAATAATTACCTAGAAAATATCCTTGAAAATTTATAAATAAAGAATTGAATTCTTTTTTGGAAACATTTTTCTTTGGAAACTTATAATGAATTCCTAAAAAACATTTAAAACATTTCAGAAATTAAAACAATATCATGTAAACCATTTTCTTAGAAAAAATATTTGAAATGTTATTGATAGGCCATAGGGCATCGTAAAATCCAAAGGGGCCAGAAAAAATTAGTATTTTATATTAGTCATAGACAACCAACTTAAATATGTAGCATTGAGTAAGTCTGAGTGTTGAACCCATAGGGATAGAGCGTATAATCTAAAGTTTTTAGGAAATTGAAATAGAAATTGTTTGATTTGTTTGCAGATAAATGATATAACAAAAGGATTGGTTGGGGTATGAGATCAATATGTGAGGCATCCCAGGTTCGGTAATTTCTTTATTCGTATGAAAGGCATTCAATTGATATGGGTTTTTTCTATATTGGAGTTCGAATTGGGTTATCATGGATTCATGGTCTTGATATCCCATCCTAATACTTTGATCACACTTTTGGGATGGTCGTCTACTTATAACCATCATATAAAAAGGTGACATGAAACCTTGTTTAAACATAACAGACATAGATTGAATAATTTTCATAAAAAACTAAGCTGACTAATTAATGGAATAAAAAGATAACTTTCAGAATTTTGAAATGGTCATGCAATATGAATGGAAAGTGATTTTGAGTTGAATAAAAAGAACAGAGAAATCCAAAACATGAATATATAGTTGAAAAATAATCTCTAAGAATAAATCCCCTACAATCACATCACCTGACACTATTTGTACTACATTCTCAGGATGAGAGTGAGAGGCGTGGGTACATGAGGATGAATGGTAGTGAATAGAGGATTCTGATCATTTAGTTGTTTTCCATTGGTGTCACTTAGAATTTGTCAGTCCCCGAGTGTCTAGTAATGGTGGATGAAAGACACTATTTATTGGTTTATTCCAACCAATTCCATGGCCCATGTCACCTATTTTTTCTCTGAGTGTCGACGCCTACACGACATGTACATTGGATACATGACGTGTATTTAGATTGTTTTTCCTCTATGACATTGAATCTATAGAAACATCGTATCCTAGCTTGACTATCATCATATTGTGTAATTGGGGTACATAGCATGTACTTGAATATCACATATTGTATTCCTGTCCAACTGGTTCCACAAAGAACTATTTCCTTAGAAATGATCGTGCCATGTAATTGTGAATCAATATGTTTTACAATGTTTTTCCAGTTTCTCGCTCTACTTCTTATCCAAAAATTCAGTGTCACGACACTTTGCTTCACTCAGGACATGAAAGGTCATTCAGATTATATTCTCTATTATATTTATCCTTTATAAAAACTCATTATTTCCGACAAAAAAAAAAATAACAACTCATTTCAATCTAAACATTGCACATTTATTCAATAAACAACAAAATCAACACATCAAAACACATTAAAATATATACATGAAATAACTGTATCAATTTTTAAGGAATCTCAAAAAAGAATAGAACATTTTTAAAATCACATTTCATGAAATTGGTATTCAAGGATTATTTAAAAACATTTTGTCAATAATTTTTTAAAACATTTTTAAATTCATTTTTGAAATCATTTTTGAAAACATTGTTTTTGAAATTCAATATATTTCTAACCGAATAGTGAAATATTGTCAAATTTTATTTAAAACATGTTCTTAATTATATTAGTTATAGAAGAGTGTAAAATAGATCTAATACATGGATATAACATGAAATCAAATAGGTTAAGTAAACCAATGAGTGTCCTTGAGGGATGTATCCTATGATTTCTTAAATGAAGCATGATCATTAATAATCCAAAAAGTGATGAGATTGTTTCAATAAATCTTATTTAGTTGGTAACATAAAATCAAAGTAAAAATATAAGAAATGGAAATTAAATTGATATTAAAATATCATGAAAATAAAGGGATTCTTTATATAACTTGTAATATGGAAGTATATACACCTCAAAAAATAATTTTTGTTCCTAACCAAACCTGAGCCTCAATGAATACAAATTTTTGACCAAGCTATCATACCGATTTGGTAACTTTTGAAACATAATACCCATGAAATAGATATCATAAAATTGATATGTAAATACTGATAATTTTTTTTATTATAATCATATAATACATCCAAGGGCAGTATGTACACCACAGAGAATAAATGGGTTGTGAATAGATTATGTGTCTCATGTAAATAAAACGTGAGATGACCTCCCCTTACCTTGTGTCTTAAATCTATTCATACACATAAAATCTGATTTTACAGTAAATTAAAGTTTATTATAAATATTTTTAGGATGAATATTATTATATATAATACCATATACAGTTTTATTCTGACCTACTATTACCTACATGTAAAAAATCCTATTTTAAGGTTTCACTTTGGGTAATACGTGCTTTGTTCTCCGCAATTGTCCTAATTATTAATATGTTTGGTCCTTTTAATTAAATAATGATTACAAGAATGTTAACCATGATATAATTATCATTTATATTCATTATATTTTTATTGTAATAATCTGGATAAAATATAATTTTGAAATGGAATACACTATTCCAGGAGAAAGTAAGTTATAAATGCGCATGAATGTTGATTTGCGTTTTTGTTGTCATATTGAATGAAAATAAATAAATATAAGTAACTATATATGTATATATATAATTATTTTAGTATAAATATTATATCATTTAAATCATATAAGTTCACTAAACTCATCATTAATATATTCCGTGTATTGTGTCAATGAATCACACCTCTTGGTGGGGGCTATAGTCCATAATTAATCTAATTAAATTATCATATTTGCGTCAAATGTAATGTAAGGAGGTATGTATTGTTAAAGGAATAAAAAAACTTGAAGACATAATAAATATAATACATGACACAGATAAACCTATTTTCCTTTATAATGTCCACCATGAGAGGTATAAATTCAGAAATGAACAATCATTCCTTAGTGGGAAGGTAGTTCGTCGTACACATAAACAATATTTTACATACCCATTAAATAGATGTGTGTGTTTAAGTTTAGGTTAAAAAAATTTCATAACAATATTCTAGTATATTAAATATATTGTTTTTTATTAATTATTGTAATAAAGAGAGTGTCGCAGGTGGAGAATGGAAATAAAAGAAGGAATTGTGGGAGAAGGTGTTACATCTTAATCAAAAAACTCCTTCTGGTTTTTGCCGAAAGGCTTCCACAGATTCCTTTATACAATAATGAATACTTAAAGGGGTAAGGTATGTTATGTAGGATTGTTTATTAGTAATATCATGTTTGATACTATGTTTATTGAGAGGTGTAGGGAAGCTGGATAGGTGGTGGTTTTTTATAGGGAAGGGAATGAACATACATGGATTTTTTTAAAAAGTTAGGGTTATCGAAATTTCTACCAAAAAAGGACATAACCAAATAAAAAAACTCATTGACTGAAGGTTTATGGATGATTTATGTCCAAAAAATTGATATCTTACATGTGTATAGGTCATTAGGCTCTTATATTGATGGT
This sequence comes from Viscum album, assembly GCA_963277665.1. Classification (NCBI taxonomy): domain Eukaryota; kingdom Viridiplantae; phylum Streptophyta; class Magnoliopsida; order Santalales; family Viscaceae; genus Viscum; species Viscum album. The sequence goes on along the minus strand of OY728153.1, from coordinate 1,768,785,793 downwards.
CTATTCCCTAGTTAAGCTCAATAACTATAACAAATTTTAACTACATTCAATAATGATTTTTGTCAAAACTAATTTGACCATATTGGAGATTATAAATTATTATTATAAAAAATATTGAATCCATTTTTCCAAGTTTCAATAATTTAAGTGGTAGAAATAAATTGAAATTTAATCCCAATGATAGGATGATAGTGCGAGTGTTGAAAGTAAAAACATCTAAATGATTACTCTGTTTTTATACCCAATATAAAATTGAAATTGATTATAATGAAATAAATTGGATTAATTGGTAAAAATATTTTCTAATTAGACAATGAAACTAATTTAAAATATAATTTATCCATATAAATAATATATATTAAAAATCTTTTTTGAATTAAAATTCAACAATCTTTACTATTAATTGAAAAATGAAACCTTACTTAAAAATAATAAAAGTTTATCGAAACCTGGTTTTTTTATTTCTACTTTATATATGAAAAACAGTTTACCATATTAAGTCAATAAAAGTTAAAAAATGGTATTTAAAATAGGTTCTCCTTTAAAACGCGACAAAATTAGTTTTATAAAAATTAACTTTTTATGTAGAAAATTGTGTTTATTTGTATCTTATGTCAATAAAATCTATTTGATGAATATAAAAATTATTTTTTACAATATTTAACACATATATAACATTAATATCACTAAATAATTCTAATTAATTTAATTTACTGGGGTAAGATATCATTTTGAGCATAAACATTGTAATATTAACCTATATATTCAATCGGTGTTGATATTCATTTTTATTTAATTAAAAAGATATGGATTCATATTATATTTTTTTAGTCAATGTATATTTACAAAATTTTTAATAAATTTTTTACCCATATTTTAATAGTCAGGTTATACCATATTATATTAAATAATAATAGTATAATAATATATTATTTTTCATTAAAACTCTGTCATGCATGTTACAGAAGTCATTGAGGAAGGCCATTATTGCGTGTAATGAAAGATAAACTCTGTCTTTCATCTAGGAAAAGCTAAAATTTATGTTATGTGTAGTGAATAATTATCTTGGTGTTTCATATAATGAAATCTATACACAAATTTTTAATATAAAATTAAATTTTTGTAGTGATGCGTTAAATTCAAAATATTGGAAGATTCAATTCAATCAAAAAAATAATAATTCAAAAAATCAGAGGGTGTCACATTCTACTATCCTTTAAAAGATTTTTTCCTCAAAATTAATATAGGTTATCAAAGAATTAATACCTGAATGTTTCCTTTATATAAACACACATCATAAAAATGAGTACTAGAACATCCATTAAAAAGGGAATATTAGAAATATAAGGTTTAGCCAAAGTAACATATAATTAGGTTTCCATATAAGAGAACCTTGGTGGAAACTAAAAACATGGAAATAGAAGAGAAATATATCCATAATAGTCTAATGGATAGTCATAGAGATCATTGTTATGAGAAAGTTAACAATCACAAAGCCACAAATTTCTGATGATCTAAGGGGAAATAAGATTCATAGAAAACGAAGGTACTTTGATAACATTCTTGGTTTCATGATTCATTCTATAGACATTAATAATTTTGATGAGAAGTTATACATTCATTATTTTATTCCATTTAATAATGAAAATCTCACCCTTTGGTTATTCCTTCATAGATTAACACTTCATATATTAACCGATGAAACGAGTGAGAACTTTTTTATCATTACCAATGTACTAACCGATCAGGAGATCCATGACGAGCCATCCTAGCTATCTTCAGTTAACATCGGTAGGAACAAGTTATCCAATATTTATGATCTATAATGTGATGATATAATACATTAGTCTTAAAAACATTTTTGGAAGGTTGACTTAAACATTCCATAAATGGATAACGTTACAAACCTTCCAAAATAAAATTCTCCCTTTCTTCTTTAAATAAAATAATATCTTATACCAAAAACAATTTTATTAGATACAGGGGATCATAAATTCGAAGATATAACATTTTATGTGATTTTATTATTCCAAAATCCCTGTAGAGGGATATAACCCCAAGAAACCTCACTAAAGTATGATAAAAAAGACTATAATAGGGATTATTCATACAAAATCATACATCAACGTCCCAAATAATGTGGGTAAGGATATGTTTTCCTTATTCATTATTATTCATTTCATCCATTGTGACTACATATGATTCACCTTTATCCGTCATCTTAAGAGATTTTTTATGATGGTCATCATCTTTAACCATTGTTGTTAAGAAAATTATATAATAATGAAAATAATTTTTACATTAGAAACACTGAATATTGGGATATTAATTATTTGTGTCATTATATATATTCCCATTAACATAGTATTCAGTATTTCGAGGACATTTTTTTCACACATAAAATAGTTTTGAGTTCCCCTAAGAAAATTTCCTTTATAAATTCTTCTACACATTAAGCATAAATAATTCAATTATTTTTCACTCCATGAACTTTAGAGTTTCCTTTGAATTATATCTTTCATTACTTATCATAACCAAAATATTGAAGGGAAACATCAATATACCTTTCTCGAAGAATAATTTAGTGAAGGTACTTACTGAAAATATGTTCTTGAAGTTATCCTAATATATGGATTCAATTTTATAATATTTCCTCATATTGTTAATAAAGTTCCACCAATATTTTTATTCACCTTCCTAGAGATAAGTCCCCAACATAACTTTTTCACATTTTGAATAATAAAGAAAGGAAAATATCATTTATGTGGAAGATATCCATTTCCAAAAAACTAAGGAATTGGTTATTCCAAAAAATAAAGGTGGATGATTCCTTAAAAAGGATTTAAGAAAACATTGTTCCCACTATTGGTCATTGTGAAATTTAGCATTACTAATGGATTGATAATGTTGTTTCATAATGATTTTTTTCACTCCATCTATCGTAACATCCAGTTTTATAAGAGAACATAATTAAATTTTCTATTTTATTACTCATTGACAAATTTCCTTTGCATCCCGACCATTTACTAAAACCATAAATCATAATGTGACTAACAATTATCATAATGGGAAATAACATAATCCACAAATGGAATTAATTATTTTTTGTTTAAATCATGAAACCATTGCTAATTTATGAAACCCTAGATTTATCCTAGGTTATTCCCATTCATCTTATTTTTAAATCCCTCATGACGGTTGGTCAATGGTTTGTGAATTTAAAAATCTTATCACTTAGGAGAATCAAACAATGTGTGAAGCAATGCCCATTATTATGTTCCAGGTTACCACAAGTTTGGATTAGAAGATATTGTCTATGTTATTACCCCTAGGTACATACATTCTAGATCCACATCAACTTATTGTATTGAGAAAATAATTCATTTATAGGAAACCTCTCATTTGATTATTTTCCAATATTTGACAACATTTTCATAAAAATTTCATCATTATTATAGATATCATTTGATACATAAAACGAAATATCCTTAGAAATATACATGGGGAAATACCTAATGTTTTCTCATCATATTTTTTAATAGTTGAGAAAACCATTCCTCTGATACTAACTATAGAGACCCAGGTTAATCTTACAAGGGTATTAAATCATTTTAGAAGAATATTTAGTACATTAAAAAAATACATGCCCAAAGACCATAATTGTTTAGTGTCTTCAGAAAAATTGAAAGACAATCTTCTATCTTGGATAAAGATCTTCAAAAACTCCAATAAATATCTCCAACATTAGTATTTCTACCTAAAACCATTCTTCATAACCCTAGGAAAAGAATCAAAAGAAATGGGTGAGCTCCGATGATTAGAAATGGAAAATAATTTAAATACATTAGAATAAGAGGAGAAAAAGTGTATGGAACTTGAGAATTACATTTTTAGATCATTCCTTGATGATTAAAGATCATAATAATTATTGGTAGTTCAGAAGACATGGATCAGAAGAGAAATTTATTCATAAGTCATGAAACCATGACATAAGAATAATACATGAAATTTGTGTCATTCATAAATTTCTTTAATTTTTTGAACATGTATAAGTAGTAACATGTTCACTCTTCATGTTAAGGACATGAAATCAGGCCCCCAAAACAACTTATGGACATGAATATCGGTCCATGAATTACATTCTTACGTGTAATTAGGTTCATGTATAACCTTATGCACATGAAACCAGATCCATTCATAACATTGTGGTCATATATTCTTGTTCATGTAGAACCTTATATACTTGAAACCAGATCCACACATAACATTGTGAACATGTAATTGGGTTAATGAATATCATTGTGTACATGTAATCAGGTTCATGAATAATCATATAGACATGCAACTAGGTTCATGCATAATATTGTGAACCTATAACAAGTTTCACTCATAACATGGTGTACATGTAATTAGGTTCACACATAAACTTATAGAAATGCATTTAGGTCAATGAATAAAATTTAGAACATGTAATTAGGTTCACCCATAACATTGTGAACATGAAATCAGGTTCACAAAAAAAATACTCATGAGTACCCCATCATTACCCAATCAATTAGATGGAGATATAGGTCCCATAAATATCATAATAACAACATTCATTCATGTACAACAAAATAAAACAATCACCATATCATGAACCTAAAAAATACATAGGTTTTATAGACATCAAATCACTACCCATGATATAAAATGGGTATCATTAACATTTCATCATATCATAAAATACAAAAACCAATGGGTTTCATAAAAAAAATTCATGAAAGGATAACCCCAATAAAGAAGATGGTTTCAAAAGCATTTAACTCTTGGAAGAGAAACGTGTAACAAAAATGACATGAAATCAAAGCATAAACCATTAATAGAAAGAATAAGAGTGGAACCATTATATTTTTTTTTATAAAATCTAATGTAACATTAATTGATTTAATAATATATGCTAAATAAATTTGAAATAACTTTTCAAAAAATTTCTTGAGGAAAATATCATTTCTTTGTTTAAAAAAGATTACTATTAAAAAAAACTTTTAAACCCCATTTATTTTAAATTAACCATGAATAATAATAAAAAATGAATTGAAATAATTTTGGAGTCCTTTTTATTTTAAAACATATGAATAATAATTAAAAATGCATAAAACATTTCTTAGACACAAACTATTCCTGAAAACATTTTACAATGAAAATGAATTTGAAATATTTAAAAGGAATCTTTTAAACAAATAAAAAAAATTTAAAATCATTTTACTTTAAATTTATCTTCAAGGGTTAATTGAAGATATTTTTAAAATTTTATTGGAAAATATGGTTTTTGAAATAAATAAGATTGACAATTAAAGAGACAAATAAAGAAAATATTTCTTCTAAAAAATTTAATATTTCAATAACGTACTAATGAGTGAAAAAATGTGGCTAAAACATGGATATAAATTGAATAAAATGATTAGAATAAAAATCATGACTGTTATTGAGAGGTGAATCATTATATTTCCTTAAAGAATCCTAGCCATTAACAATTTCAAAATTGGATGGTATTGTTTAAATAAAATCCTATCACTTGGTAACATGGGATCATACTCTCCATGTAAGAAAAGGAAATTACATGAAGCTTAAAATATCATGAAAAGTAGTAAATTTATTATATACCTTGTACAATTGAATTATATTCTCTTCAAAAATGAATATAAGAGTATAACGATGCATGAGTCTCAATGATGGAAAAATGAGAAAAATCAATTTATCCGATTTGGTAACATTTGATACTTAAAAACCATGAAATAAATGGAAATAAATGGATAAATAAATACCCTAATATATAATTATTAGGCTCAATGAATACATTCATGGGTTGTATACATACCACCCAAAGTGAATTTGTTTTCATGACCCATCGCATAAGGGCTCATGTTGTGACTACCCCAATCCAACCACCAATTGGCCAGGGGATGGAGACTAGAATTGATTTGGAATATCCCACAAATGGGAGGTATTAGCCTAATGTACTTGTAAACATGAACACATATCTGGGCCACCAAATAATGAAATTTAATTCAAATGAACAGATGCATGCATACAACTAATCTCCCTCAAATAGAGTACAACATGAAGTAAATGGAAATTAAATAGGGCTAAATACAATCCAACCACAAAGAGATTGTACAAATGTCTAACAGGAATGCTAATTATTATAATATACAGCAAGGATTCAGACTACATTAAAGGTATGGACTCATAAAGGACCATGGTTTTCCCAGCACTATCTATGCTCCACCCGCTCCTGGTCCTCCTAGGACCCCATCAAAACGTCGCCTGTCTGAATAAAAAATGACACATACTGGCAACGCCTGTGTAGTACTGAGTATTAAAATACATTGGTGACACCTAAAAATGAAACACGAAGAACCAAATAGTCATATCAATACAATATGTAACACCTTACAAAATATTCAAGAATTATGGAAAACCTACATATACCTAGGAGAGACCCTATGCCATCAGGCAGTCATAACCAACGTCGAGACGCATGATTCCACTCAAATCATGATCGTTATAGGACAACTCACTTTTGGATACAAGTTATCACAAGAGACACTCAATGAAAAGTTACATCTCATTTGGTACTTTCTCAGTGGGAATGAATTGGTCAAGGAATACTAGGATAAACTGAGATGGGATCATTACCACATCCCCTGAGGGTCACCACAAACCCAATCAGGATCAACCTACTACATTTGGAAGAAAATGAAAACGATTCCGCAAACCCTATAAATGGGTTTCACTATACAGTGGATCAATTCCATACTCAAGGTGGATACATTAATTCCTCAAACTCTACTATGGATGATAGATGATCATACTCTAGTCTCATGAAGGTATACTATACACTATATAAGAATCGACCTCTAGAGGGGAATTCAAAATAGTGATGTCGATGAAATTCCACACTACACCCTAGAGAAAAAGTATAAGGAAATACTCTCAACCTATAATGGTCCAAACTAAAACACACCATATTTATCATAAGACCGACTCAATGTTAGGGTCTCAATGGAATAGATGCCTCATTGATAGGATGTTTCGTTTAAGAGTTATGGCCATTTGAATGAAACTGGCTAGATACCTCTTGAGGTCCTACATACCTACCATCAAATTCGGTCTATGTACCGCCATGGTAAACTGTTGCAGTCAATACACCTTCTCCACGGACTAACCAACCATGGATTGAATGTTATGGTCAATCCACCTACCATGCCTGGAATGCCACTACAGTCAACCACATGTTTGTGGGCCGTGTGGTCACTAATGGTGTGGCATATCCCCCTACCACATTGCCTCACGGTAGATGACACTAGATGATCAATCATAACTAGGATCCACCTCGAATTCCAAGGACCCGACCTAGGTCTATCCCAAATCTGACCCGGGTCTACCACGACTAACCAGCGCCATCAGCCTAAACCATGAAACCGATCCATCGTGGCCCTCCTAGCCCGAACAACTATGTATCATCCACCACCATTGTGAATCTGCTACCATTATCCACATCCTCCATCATTTCACCTGTGTCCCCCACTTCATCCAACTGATGTCACACCCACCACACACGACCCCACCATCCATGATGTGGCACACTACCTCCTACATTGGATGCCACAACCTCATGCTGGTGGTCCCTTCTGCAGACCATTGTGCCACCACCAAAGTTAAAAAAATTATTCAATCATTGATATTATCTCATTGGTTATTGATCATCAAATATCGTAACTTGATTTTCAATTTGACATAGATACAAGGGTCTACTCGAGTTCAGAACCACTTTAAAAAATTTATTCAAGAATGGTAGGGTTCCAGTGGAAATGAATGAAATTAATGGATAAGGGAATGCACAAGAATGAAGGGTTATCATCATTGTCCAGGAATTCACGTCCATTGATCATGATTGATGGTTTTGTGTTTGATAACCATATTAAATCAATCCCAACTCTCAATATGCACCATCCATGAATGAATCCATTTGTCAATTTATCCATGTTCATAATTGAAAAAATAAATGGTGTGTAAATTAATTAAATGAAAATACCTACCTTTATTTTTATCAATCACCGGTGAAGAATGATGTAGCATCGTTGTCATTGGAGAGATCAGTCAAGATCTGTGTTTTTAAATCGCTGATTCGTAGCTCCCTCATCTCCTTTATGAGAATATTCTCCAAAGTTTTCATCCCTATCTCTCCAAATTATTCTAGGGTTATTATAATATTCATGAATATATGAATAATGGTTTATTTAAAAAGAAAATTTTCCCTACATTGATAAAATAAAATAAAATTTTCTTAATTTATTTTATTGTTTTAAAATGCCCGAGATGACATTCCATAACTGACTATCATTAACCAATGTTAAGATGTTCCAAGGGTCTAACTAATATTATGAAGTCAATAGTGACCAAGGTATTCTGATCTTGTAATTTTTTTATGTGTTATACCACATCCTCAGAAAAAATGGGCACATGTGATGCTAAATATTTTAATATTTTTAAAAAAATTTATTGTAGGCACACAGAGACATGGAATTTCATGCCATCTCAGCACATGTTCTTGAAATAAAACCACATAATATTGGCGAATAAATTACTGAAGAATCAAGGAGGTTATATTTTCCCCACCTTTGGGGTTTATATCCATAAAAATCCAAAATATGTGCAACTCAACAGATTAGTCTATTGTGAAATAATATGAGCCTCCTATTCCCATGTTATCTATTGGAGATTCTCATGCTGCCATATAACACACACACAAAATATATCACCCATGATGGATCCTTTCTTGATGATACTTGATCTCTACGGGGTACTCAGCCATGGTTTCTCCATCCATGATGTCCAGCTCACCCTAATCGAGGACTTGTGATGGGTCTTGCACGTACCTCCTCAACCGCGACATGCGGAAGACATCATGTCCATTATCTAATTGTGGTGGTAGATCTACGTAGTATGCTACCTTTCCAACTATACACAATATCTATAATGGGATGATGAACATATAAGATAGCTTTTCGAACCAATAAAAACTTTATAATCCTCGTCTAGGTAAATCATAATGGAACTGATGATCCCCTCCCTCAAACTCCAAAGGCCTCTCTCACATGTTATTATAAAAATTCTGACAGCTCTACATAGTCTTTATCCACACATGGATGATATTCACCTTCTATGTAGTATCTCACACCCACTTTGGTCCCATGGTTGCTAACACTCCTAGGTTAGTCCCCCAAAATGGTGACCTACAGGGTTTCCCATACAAAGACTACAATGGTTACATACAAATGGGGGAATAATATATATTGTTTTATGAAAACTCCACTCATGGTAGGTGACACTCCCAACTATGGACCAAGTCTAACATGCAAGCCTATAGCATATCCTCTTGAACCTGAATTGTGTGCTCAGTCTTATTGTTAATCTTTGGGTGAAAAACTATGATTAAGCATAGTTGGGTCCCAAATTCCTCCTACAATACCTTCCACAACTGAGATGTAAATATGACATCATGATCAGAATCAATCATCGATGGAAATCCATGGAGTCGATAATCTATTGTACATAGAGGTGTCCCATGATCTCAACTGAATACCTCTTTTAGATGGCTAGGTAGTGGGATGACTTGGTGGGTCAGCCATCATTCACCCAGATGGAATCATTCCCCCAAGTCACACGTGGTATACCCATCAAGAATTCAATCAATATCCCATCACACTTCCATTATATACCATCAAGCTATTAGGATAAACCCATTGGAACTTGGTACCTAGCCTTCACTTGATGACAGGTATTGAATCAAGAAACAAAATCTGTAACAACCTTCATCATTCCTTGCCACCAAAACTAACATTGAAGGTCCTGTTACATATTCTCCACAACAGGATGTACTACCAAGAGGGATGTTTTAAACACCAACAAAACATCTTCCCACAATTCCACTGGTACTACTGTGCACCCACTGAAACGAACAACATTCTCCCCAGCTTTTGAATATCTTTCCTGAGCATTCCTTATAGACATTTGTGCACATGGGATCTAAGAGTCAATAGTGTCAACTTTTGTCTCCCTGACTTACAATAAGAGTGTATGGTTGATAACCATAAACTAGAGTTATGATTATCCATCTACATCCATAAAATGGATCTAAAATAAGCACAAATTCTCTGATAAATCATTCATAAAATGTGAAATTGATCTCTTACTGAGAGAACCTTCCCACACATTCCAATTCATAAGAATATACACAATCTCAAAGTCATATTCCTTCAGGAACCTTATTCATCACCTATATCTATAGTTCAAGTCCTTCTTATAAATATATTATTGGGACAATTGTGACCAGAGTAGACAATAAACTGCTCTCCCATCCGGTATTGTCTCCATATCTTTAATCCAAAGACTACTATAGAAAACTCAAGATTAGGGGACATATAGTTCTTCTCATGTGGTCTCAACTGGTGTGAAGATTAGGAATTATCTTATTGAATTTGTGTTATGACATTACCAATATCGCTCCCTAATGCATCATCAAAAACCATGTACTCGATGCCATCCTACAATATCTTCAGGATCAGAGAGCTTGTCAACATCATTCTATACTCTTGTGAGTACTATGGGAACTTTTCGGTCCACACGAAAGGATAATCCTTTCATGTAAAATCTTTAATGGGTGCTTCATCTCTAGATATGTAAATTTCCAAACCTCTGATATTACCGTGCCAATATAAGGAAACTCTGTACATCAGTAATGCTCTTGGGTGTCTTCCAAGCAAGAACTGCCTCAACATTCGATGGATCCACTGTAAATTCAACCTCTAAGATAACATATCGCAAAAATGGACCTATCAAATCCAAAACTAGCACTTTGTGAGCATTTCATAATGTCTGTTCTCCCAGAGCATGTTTAGGACCATCCAAAAGTGTCTTGTGTCCTGCCCCTCAAATTTTGAATACACAAGAATGTCATCAATGAAAACCACTATAAATTGGTCTAAGGATGAATAATATCATTCATGAGTCCGATGAACACTATGGCAAAGTTTTTCACAACAACAAAAAGTCACCAATAACTCATAGTGATTGAAATGACATTAAATGGCCATCATTGGTATATACAAATCTCGTACTCAAAGATTTTGATAGCCATATCTGAGGTTAACCTTCGAGAACCATCGCACTCCATTCAATTGATCAATGCGGTCCAAAATATTTTTTATTGGACACATTTTTTTCACGGTAAGCGTTTTTAAGAATCATTAATGCACAACAGAACTAAATCTATTTTCTTCCTTCTTGGTAAATAAACATGGGTCCACCCAGCTTGAAACAACAGGTCTCATGAATCCCTATCTCTACAAGTCCGCAAACTATATCCTCAACACATGAAGCACTATAATATCCATTAAATATGAAGGTGTAGATATCAATGTCACTCCGAGGTTTAGATCAAGGTGGAATTCCATCACCAGGTTGGGAGGTAAACCTAGAACATCATTGATAAAGATTACCACATACTCCTCCACCATAGCAGGAAACCAAGGAATCATAAAATCTACAACATTGATAGTGAATATGGCCAACAAATGAGTAATATGATACAAAATCATATGTTTGAGTTCGTACTGCACTTCTAGGATTTATTTCCATGCATAAAGGAATACACTGTTCAATAAATGTGGACACACCACACTCTATGCCTAAAATAGTCCTTCTAAGCATGAAATATAGATAATCAGTCCATACCAAGAATGAACTGGTAAGGCCTCGACACTACCACCAAGATACCCCAACCATAATTCATGACCCCACGATTCTTGTCACACTATCAGTAACATTTTGTGATTGTTAAGTCTCTTCCAGTAAGAGTCTCCAAGCATAAGTGTCGAGTCAACTATTCAACCTAATTCATCTAGTCTCGAACAAGATTAATGGAATGATAATAATGGAGAGAACCCATGTTTATAAATTTTGTAGATAAGGTTGAAAAGGTATAGATTATAGCACATATCATCCATGGATCCCCAGGGTTATAGCCCTCCATATACGACATTTAGCCTCATCCCTACCCACGTACTCCATGAGTCTAGAATGGACCACCTAAATGTGGTGGTGGTACCTTGCCAAAACATGGAACACATTGCTATACCAGCTCTTCTACCATGTAATCTCCTATTGAACTACCCTAATCCAATCACTATCTCTATCAAGGTGGATCCTTGACCATCTCCAAATAAACTATAAGATAGGTAGGGTAATCTCATTCTAGATGACCCTGACCACCACATGAGTTACACTGTCGGTCCCTTGGCTAATTCAAAACGCCATAGGAGACCTAAACCATGGACCTTATGTCCTTAGATACCCTCCAATATCACCTAAACACATTGGATCCTTTTTACTTCCATCAGATACATGATATGATTTCCGAACTACTGGGTTCCCACATCATGCTCTAACTACCAGTGTCTATTCGGCTAGAAAACTCTCAACTAGAAAGCCTCACTGATGTTTCCCAAAATTGAAAAAATGATAATGGAAGCCACTGATTCCCTAATATCCCAGCCTAATCCAGGATCTATGGTCCATGGCTTGAAGAACTGGTTTTTACCATATCTAATGAGTTGAGAGAAGGATCTATAATCTTCTATGAATACTCCTCCACGATCATACCAAAATGCAATAGATGTAAAAGAATTTGTATGTGTACTGATCAGATCATGGAAGGATAAAACACACTCTAAATAGATGCTCAATGCATGTTCAGTAGAGATCTAGATTTCCATGTGATTGGGTCACTATGATCCAACATTAATCCATCGAGCCCTAATGAAGACTCACTGTAAGAACTTTAATCTTGTTGGAATTCCTTCTCACAAGAGTGAAATCATAGGTGACTCCCTCCACTAACATCTTGAGGTCAGGCTCACCCTGAATCCAGGTTGGTCACTACCTTTGAAACTTGTTCCATACACATAGCCTGTGGGAATCTTTAGATGGTAGTTCTAGTAGTATATTTTTATTGATAGGTGGTAGTATGGATGTTAAACCAACTAGAGGTTCTATCATTTGTACACGACCCTGTATGAATGCCTCGTCACTGAGAAAAGCGTCCTCGTGATCATGTGGTAGAATCCTTTCTAGATTTCTATGTGGAAGCATCCTGAAATAAAAAACATGTACCATGGTCAATGGAGTATATCTGGGGTGCGGAATTAAAAAGGAAAAAGAAGAAAAAACCATTCCCATATGATGAATTTTCCATTTTCCCTTGCAACTAGTGGTTTCATGTAAAAAGTCAAAAAGCATGTTATCAAAGTCACGGTGAATGGATACCGAGGTCATCACACCAACACTAGGGTCCCTGGCCTAAAAGACAATCTAAAAACACTTAATACTATTTCCGTAAACCAATCTCACATACTTCTTGTCCTAAAGTATAACCAACCCCCTATGATGCCACCCAGTCACAAACTGTCCCAGTGGGGTCCATTCCAAGACTACCCAAGATTTCCTCCAATAGACCAAGTGATGGTGAAAAGGGCCGAGTTGGCATATCCTAACAATGAGAGGTATTATCCTAATGTACCTATACACATGAACACATATTCCATCCACCAAGGGATGAAATGAAAAACCACTGAAAGTATTCATTTATACCACTAAGATCCCACAAATAGAGCACAATAAGAAGTAGAATGAAAGTATACAGAGCCAAATGAAAGCCCACCAAAAAGAGTATATACACAAGTATAACTACAACTAAAAAAGTATAACATTCCATAAGGGTAATGAACAAAACCATGGTATGATCTTAGAAACATATTGGTCTACCTAGATCTAGTTATGGTCTACCCGCTCCATGTCCACCTTGGACTCCATCAAAATTTCCCTCGTCTGGACAGGACATGACATGTGTTGGAAAAGATCATATAGGGGTGAGTATAAAAATACATACTAGGACACCCAGAAAACACGAAACATGAAACACCATATATTAATATCAAAAAAATATATAACAAAATATAAAAGATAAAAAAAGTAACGAAAACCCATATATATTATAGAGTGACACCATGTCATTAGTAGGTCATAACCAATAGGAAACCATAATATTCCGCTTGAAGGATTCTTGATTAATGAGAATCCACTCCTTGGAGAATTATATCATCGAAGACACTCGATGAAGAGGTCTAGATCATTTGGGCCCCACCCAAAGAGACCACATTGGTTAATGATGAATTTCAAACATGGAGATGTAATTATTCAAAGAACATTTTGGGGACACCACAAACCTAATCTCGATCAACACGCTATGTAGGGGATCGTATGCCAATGATTCCACAAATCCTACCGATGTGGTCTAATTGATAGAGGATCAGCACCCTAGTTAGGGAGGATATTCTAATTCTACTAACACTAATATGGATGATAGATGATCACACTATAGTCTCACAAATGGATACCATACATTATCTGAAACTCAACCTCTAGAGGGGATTACTATAAATTGAATGGATTTAATGCAACATTGGAAACTAGAGTAAAGGACCGTGGAAGAAAATAATCTTATACATGTCCAATATAAAAATCCTACTTTTTCATGATAAATACATTATCATTGTTAGTTTCTCAACATCGCAGATCGATCATCGATTGGATAGTCTTTTTATGATTCATTGCTGTTTGAATGAAACTTTCTAGAAACATGACTTGTGTAAAGACCCGTAAATTTCAAAGAATTTTTTTTTCTTAATTTTCTTTGGAATTTTACAAGAACGCAGTTTCAGACGGTGCCTGATTCCGAGGCCCGGTGTGCCCGGAATCATTTTCCGAAGTTTGGCTCGGGTACGTTCAGTGAACGGACGAGCGGGTTTTTCTAACTTTTGAACCGGTTCCCGGAATCGAATTCTGAGGGCACCGATGAAATCGCAGCGCCGGTATTCGCTTAGAAACGCCTCTTCCGGAGTTGCGTTTGCTCGGGTGTGGTTTTTAATTTTCGGGCTTAAAGTTAAGAAATAAAATAATTTTGCGACAACTTTATTTTGTTTCACTTAAGCCACTTGAAGCCACTTAAAGGCGGCTTGAACTGAGTTGAACCGGATAGGGTGCTATCCAGAAATAACCTACCCCCTTGGTAGTATATTTGTGAGGTGGGGCCCGCACGAGCCCCACCGTTTCTTTTCTTCTTAAGTAACGCACCCGCACCCCCTATTAAAAGAAGTCAACCGTGCGTTTTTCTGGTTAAGAAACGCCCCCATTTAATTGGGCTGTTAATTTGTTACAATTAATTCTTTAAGATTAATTGATCATTTATTTTCTTTTGAAATTCAATTTCTTATCTTGTGTTAATAAAATAAGACTTGGGCTTATTTTATTTATTTTAGTCTTGTCACGTTGGGAGGATTTGGGAGGCTTGAAGAACATCTTCTTCAACAACGAAGAACGTGAAGAACGAATCAGTCTCCGACAAAGAACGTCGTCACGTCCTTCTTCCGAAGAACGACGACGGGCCATCCCTCGTTCTTCTTTCCACATCAAAGGAAGGGAGACGCCGTTCCACCTCGGACAACCTCCGTCTTCATCTACGAATCCTCTTCCGCGACACTGAACCGCGACGTGACATCGACGATTCCCTTCCCGCGACGCTTTCTTCCGCGACGAGAAAATCTGCGACGAACCCTCGCTCGACGACGCTTGAGGTAGGGATTTTATATTTTGGAAATACCCCTCCTTATATTCCCGTGAACATTCTTTAAAAATTAAAGAACCGGAATCAAAGAAACAATTTTATTTTATTAAAATTGTTGGTTCATGTGTTGAACTTTATATTTTCTCTCGTTGTTTTTATCTAACGCGGAGGGTGCAAGTCAAACGAACACGGCCTGACAACCCTCCGTCGTTCTTCGTGTTTTGCGGGTTTGGCGGGCGACGACGGAACGTGCCGCAACGGGTGTTTGATGATCCCGCAGTAAAGAACGGAACCCGGGAGGAACAACGGCGCAGACGGGAAGGAAAACGGGCCACCGGAGCGACTCCGGTGGCCCGCGGAAGCCGGTGGCGGCGCGGGTCGCCGGCGCCGCCGCGCCGGCGGCCTGAGGCGGCGGCACCCCGCGGGTGTCCAGCGCGACACCCCGCGGGTGCCCCGGGTGTCCAGCACGACACCCCGCGGGTGCCGCGGGTGTCCAGCATGACACCCCGCGGGTGTCCAGCGCGACACCCAGCGGGTGCCGCGGGTGTCCAGCGCGACACCCCGCGGGTGCCGCGGGTGTCCAGCGCGACACCCCGCGGGTGCCGCGGGGTTGTCCCGCGGCAGCCGCGGGGTGCCGCGGGGTTGTCACACGGCACCCTGCAGGTGTCTGGCCGACACCCCGCGGGTGCCGCGGGGGTGTCACGCGGGGCGGCGGCTTTCCCCCGCGTCGGCCGCTCGGCCGCGCCGAGCCGGACCGGCCCTGGCCGGGCCGGGCCGGGCCAACCGGGTCAGACCTGACCCGGTTCGGGCCAACCAGGGGGGGTCGGGCCGGGTCGGCCCGGGCCCAGGGCCCCCCGTCTTCGGACGGACTTCGTTCAAATGGCCGTATCTTGAGCTACGAGCCTCCAAACGACTCACCGTCAGCGGCAACACAATCCTTGGAGCGAGTCTGTCGTTTCGGATTATCGCACTCAAAGTTTCGGAATACTTTGGGTTCGGCCGGGTTGGATCGTACACGAAACCAACCGGGCCCTCGGAGTGGAAACGCTCATATCTTGAGCTACGGACGTCCGATTGACGTGCCGTCAGCTTTGTTAGTTTCCTCTTAGTGAGACGGATATTTCGCCTCACTCCACCCGAGGTTTAGACGCAAGTGGAGTACGGTCGGGTTAGTTTTGCCTTAAAAACCAACAGGGCCCCTGGGACGAAAAAGTCAATAACTCTCAGACCAGGCGTCTGATTGACGCGCCGTCTGTTGCGTTGAGTTCCTCTTGATGAGACGGAACTTTTGGCATCCTCCGCCCGAGTTTTGGATGCAGATGGATAGTGGCCGGGTTGGATCGCACTGAAATCCAACCGGACCCCTAGAACGAAAAAGCTGATATCTTTCAGACCAGACATCCGTTTGACGAACCGTCAGCGGCATTGGTGATCACGTTGAAAAACGGTCCCTATGAGTATACCCTATGAGTGTTCGAGGGTATAGTTGAGTTACGGCCGGATTGGTTCGCTCACGAAACCAACCGGGCCCTTGGGACGGAAAGGCTAATAACTCACAGATCGGGCGTCCGATTGACGCGTCGTCTATTGCGTTGAGACCCTAATGACGAGGTGGTCCTTCGAGATACTTCCTTGCGGGACTTTGTGATACTTGGAGTATCGACCAATAGCTCGTGGAGCGGACCCTCCCGGAGACGAGCGGGCGTAGCACGGAGACCGTGTAGCTGACTGAGACCCGACGACTGCTGATCGAACGACTCAGTGTGTGACAGAGGTGCGCTTGGTTGTAGAGGCACATGGGAGCGCTTGGTTGTAGCGGCAGACCCACGATAGGGGTGCGCTTGGTTGTAGCGGCACATGGGAGCGCTTGGTTGTGGCGGCAGACCCACGATAGCGGTGCGCTTGGTTGTAGCGGCACATGGGAGCGCTTGGTTGTAGCGGCACACCCACGACAGAGGTGCGTTTGGTTGTAGCGGCACATGGGAGCGCTTGGTTGTAGCGGCAGACCCACGACAGAGGTGCGCTTGGTTGTAGCGGCACATGGGAGCGCTTGGTTGTAGCGGCAGACCCACGACAGAGGTGCGCTTGGTTGTAGCGGCACATGGGATCGCTTGGTTGTAGCGGCAGACCCACGACAGAGGTGCGCTTGGTTGTAGCGGCACATGGGAGCGCTTGGTGGTAGCGGCTGACCCGCATTACTCGATAGGTGGAGTGCTACAGCAGTCTTAAGTTAGTGAGCAGTACCTCGGAGTTGTGACAGGACCACTGTACACTCCAGAGACGGAGCTCTTCTGTAGTTACGGTTTCAATGATGAAAATCCTGGTTTGAGCTGAGACTTTTGACCTTGTGTTTGCCTCATGATTGAGATGGGTTACTTGATAACTTAGGTATATGTATGGGCATATATCTAAGTAGAGGTTATCTGTTGAGATCTTCTTGTGGTTATCCTTGTTGGTTTTAGTGAGACCTTGAGGGTCTCGAGGTCCTTACTGAGTATCGTTATACTCACCCCTGCACGGGCTATGCCCGCACTACGTTGTGTTGGTTGCAGACGACAGACAGCGTTGATCGTGACTGAGGCTTGCAGAGCAGGACGGTACCTGGAGGTGGACCACTGGGCGGGACGTGATCGGAGCGGACGGCGGGACCCGAGGAGCCTTGGAGCTATCTGTACCCACCCTTCAGGTGGGATTTCCAGTGGACAGCTCGGTGTAGCGGCTTTTACTTTACAGTTGCTGTTTTCCCTTTCGAGTTGTACTTTACTTTCAGTTGGGTTTGTATACTGGCCCATTTACTTTTCCGCACTTCAGTTGTACTCTGTTTTTACTTAGTGTTTACTTTTCCTCTTGCTTACTCTGTGGTGTTTTTACAAAGCAAATGCCTTCCCTTTTACCAGGATTTACGCCTTGGTGCTAGTCGCCAGCCCCTGGCCTATGGAAGGCGGGCTTGGGGTAGTCATGGCACGGGCCCCGAGGACGGGTCGTGACAGATTGGTATCATAGGTGGTCGGTTCTACCGGGGACTCTGATCTTTCTTCTATGTGAAGCAATAGTGTTTAGCGTATTGGGTGTGGTTATCAGTCCAGGGAGTCCAGTGTTGGTGCGGCGGCCGACGTATCCGTACACCAGGACCCTGACTTCTGATTTCCGACTTAATTCACGAAAACATTGATTGCATGTGTGTTTCAAGTTTTCCTTGTGATTACTTGTGTCAGCTCACCAGGTATACTGTCCTGACCGTGGCGCACCTGTTTCTTTCAGGATGGCCCCACGACGACAGCCAGCTAGGATTCTGAGAGTGGAGGGTGATGACAGCCCACCGAGTGTCGAGGACTCGGTACAGGGCCCTTTGACAGCTGAGGCACCGTCGATACCTATACCCGCCGAGGCACCGATGCTACCAGCCCTAGCCGCTGACGATGCACGTCGCCTTAGTGCACTGCATGAATTCAGCGCCAACGACCGCCCCGGTTCTGTGGGGAGACGGACCCTCAGGCCGCCAAGGACTGGCTGGAGGCAGTTGTTCGGGTTTTCATATTAGTGAGGACACCAGCAGACCTCATGGTGATCCTCGCAGCGAGTCTCCTGCACGCGGCAGCAGGCAGATGGTGGAGCTTGATGCTCCAGGTGCACGATGAGGCCTCCCTCATCTGGACGGATTTCGAGAGCCTCTTCTGCTCAGAGTTCGTCCCAGACACCCTCCGTGCGGTGTGCATTCAGGAGCTTCTTCAGCTACGGCAGGGCAGCTTGACGGTAGCCCGGTACGCGGCGAGGTTCACCGACCTTTCTCGCTACTCGACAGACATGGTACGGGACCCCTTCTTCCGGGCCTGGACCTTTGAGCAGGGATTGAGACACGAGATCAGGGCATCGCTGATCTCTCTCAGCATCCCGACCAAGGCAGGAGTGCTAGAGCGAGCCCTTCTGATCGAGAGCTTTCTGGCTGAGTCTACAGCGAGGCCTACCGTAGGGCGGCAGGTGGCGGAGTCTTCGGCAGCAGGTAGCCGACGGATGACTCAGGGTTCCGGCAGACGACCTCGGGACACTGGCTCAGCAGTGCGGGGCACACAGCACAAAGCCAGCCTTCTGAGAGGCAGGCAGTGCTACTCGTGCGGCGGTTAGGGCCACATGGCTCGTGACTGCCCGACCCGCCGTACCAAGGAGCAGCAGACGGTGGAGGGGCCACCCAGGCAGAGGCAGAGGGTCGACCGTGGCGGTCCGCAGGGAGGAGGCGGACGAGGCAGAGGAGCTGGCCGAGCAGCAGGTGGTGGGCGACGCTTTGAGGCTCTTCCACCACCACCACCAGGCGGTCCACCCTGACCGCAGGGGACAGGAGGACATGGGAGAGCTCATCTTCAGGCAGTTGAGGCCTATGATCATAGGGCTTCGGGAGCAGATGGACAGGAGCAGGACTAGCTCCAGACCTGGAGACTTTTGTTCATGTTGCTTCTATTTTTTGTTGATGTATGTTTGTAGATGCTTTGTGTCTTTTTACTTGAGCTGCAGTAATAAAAGACACCTTTTCTTGTGGCATTTACTTCCCTGTCCTCTCTTGTGTTGTTACTAAGAGGTTCCAGTTTTGACTGTTGACTTGACCCTCACTTGTGAGACATCTACTGGACGAGACCCAGTTACCACAAACTGATGCCGACAGTGTGACTCAACCCTTGGAGGCGAGAGTAACGGTTGGATCTCTTGGTAGTAGCGTCGAGGCCTTACGACTTCATCCTTGGTATGGATTAGTATCATCCATGTCGGGATTGACCGTATTAGGCGAAAAACGTGGTTCATCCAGGGGATGAGACCAGATTTCTCTTATCGGCAAGGAAGAAATCATAGCAGCTCTAGTGGGACCAGAGGTGGTCCGGGCCACGATAGAGAAGGTCCAGGTGAGCACATGGAGCGGAAGGCTCAGATGCGTGCTCAGTACCGCCTTTGTATCCATAGTTTGTGTTGAAGCTTTACGGGGACGTAAAGCCCTGTGGTGGGGGTAATGTAAAGACCCGTAAATTTCAAGGAAATTTTTTTTCTTAATTTTCTTTGGAATTTTACAAGAACTCAGTTTCTGACGGCGCCTGATTCCGAGGCCCGGTGTGCCCGGAATCATTTTCCGAAGTTTGGCTCGGGTACGTTCAGTGAACGGACGAGCAGGTTTTTCTAACTTTTGAACCGGTGCCCGGAATCGAATTCTGAGGGCACCGATGAAATCGTAGCACCGGTATTCGCTTAGAAACGCCTCTTCCGGAGTTGCGTTTGATCGGGTGTGGGTTTTAATTTTCGGGCTTAAAGTTAAGAAATAAAATAATTTTGCGACAACTTTATTTTATTTCACTTAAGCCACTTGAAGCCACTTAAAGGCGGCTTGAAATGAGTTGAACCGGATAGGGTGCTATCCAGGAATAACCTACCCCCTTGGTAGTATATTTATGAGGTGGGGCCCGCACGAGCCCCACCGTTTCTTTTCTTCTTAAGTAACGCACCCGCACCCCCTATTAAAAGAAGTCAACCGTGCGTTTTTCTGGTTAAGAAATGCCCCATTTAATTGGGTTGTTAATTTGTTACAATTAATTCTTTGAGATTAATTGATCGTTTATTTTCTTTTGAAATTCAATTTCTTATCTTGTGTTAATAAAATAAGACTTGGGCTTATTTTATTTTTTTGAGTCTTGTCACGTTGGGAGGATTTGGGAGGCTTGAAGAACATCTTCTTCAACGACGAAGAACGTGAAGAACGAATCGGTCTCCGACAAAGAAGGTCGTCACGTCCTTCTTCCGAAGAACGACGACGGGCCATCCCTCGTTCTTCTTTCCACATCAAAGGAAGGGAGAAGCCATTCCACCTCGGACAAACTCCGTCTTCATCTACGAATCCCCTTCCGCGACACTGAACCACGACGTGACATCGACGATTCCCTTCCCGCGACGCTTTCTTCCGCGACGAGAAAATCCGCGACGAACCCTCGCTCGACGACGCTTGAGGTAGGGATTTTATATTTTGGAAATACCCCTCCTTATATTCCCGTGAACATTTTTTAAAAATTAAAGAACCGGAATCAAAGAAACAATTTTATTTTATTAAAATTGTTGGTTCATGTGTTGAACATTTTATTTTCTCTCGTTGTTTGTTTCTAACGCGGAGGGTGCGGGTCAAACGAACACGGCCCGACAACCCTCCGCCGTTATTTGTGTTTTGCGGGTTTGGCGGGCGACGACAGAATGTGCCGCAACGGGTGTTTGATGATCCCACAGTAAAGAACGGAACCCGAAAGGAACAATGGCGCAAACGGGTAGGAAAACGGGCCACCAGAGCGACTCTGGCGGCCCGCGGAAGCCGGTGGCGGCGCGGGTCGCCGGCGCGACGGCGCCGGCGGCCGGAGGCGGCGGCACCCCGCGGGTGTCCAGCGCGACACCCCGCGGGTGTCCAGGGCTACACCCCGCGGGTGCCGCGGGGTTGTCCCGCGGCACCCTGCGGGTGTCTGGCCGACACCCCGCGGGTGCCGCGGGGGTGTCTCGCGGGGCGGCGGCTTTCCCCCGCGTCGGCCGCTCGGCCGAGCCGAGCCGGACCGGCCCTGTCCGGGCCGGGCCGGGCCAACCGGGTCGGACCCGACCCGGTTCGGGCCAACCAGGGGGGGTCGGGCCGGGTCGGCCCGGGCCCGGGCCCCCCGTCTTCGGACGGACTTCGTTCAAATGGCCGTATCTTGAGCTACGGGCCTCTAAACAACTCGCCGTCAGCGGCAACACAATCCTTGGAGCGAGTCGATCATTTCAGTTTATCGCACTCAAAGTTTCGGAATACTTTGGGTTTGGCCGGGCTGGTTCGTACACGAAACCAACCGGGCCCTCGGAGCGGAAACGCTCATATCTTGAGCTACGGACGTCCGATTGACATGCCGTCAGCTTTGTTAGTTTCCTCTTAGTGAGACGGATCTTTCGGCTCACTCCGCCCGAGGTTTGGACGCAAGTGGAGTACGGTCGGGTTGGTTTCGCCTTAAAAACCAACCGGGCCCCTGGGACGAAAAACCCAATAACTCTCAGACCGTGCGTCCGATTGACGCGTCGTCTGTTGCGTTGAGTTCATCTTGATGAGACGGAACATTTGGCATCCTTCGCCCGAGTTTTGGATGCAGATGGATAGTGGCCGGGTTGGATCGCACTGAAATCCAACCGGGCCCCTGGAACGAAAAAGCTGATATCTTTCAGACCAGACATCCGTTTGACGAACCGTCAGCGGCATTGGTGATCACGTTGAAAAACGGTCCCTATGAGTATACCCTGTGAGTGTTCGGGGGTATAGTTGAGTTACGGCCGGATTGGTTCGCTCACGAAACCAACCGGGCCCTTGGGACGGAAAGGCTAATAACTCACAGATCGGGCGTCCTATTGACGCGTCGTCTGTTGCGTTGAGACCCCAATGACGAGGTGGTCCTTTGAGATACTTCCTTGCGGGACTTTGTGATACTTGGAGTATCAACTAGTAGCTCGTGGAGCGGACCCTCCCGGAGACGAGCGGGCGAAGCACGGAGACCGTGTAGCTGACTGAGACCCGATGACTGCTGATCGAACGACTCAGTGTGTGACAGAGGTGCGCTTGGTTGTAACGGCACATGAGAGCGCTTGGTTGTAGCGGCAGACCCACGACAGTGGTGCGCTTGGTTGTAGCGGCACATGGGAGCGCTTGGTTGTAGCGGCAGACCCACGACAGAGGTGCGCTTGGTTGTAGCGGCACATGGAAGCGCTTGGTTGTAGCGGCAGACCCACGACAGAGGTGCGCTTGGTTGTAGCGGCACATGGGAGCGCTTGGTTGTAGCGGCAGACCCACGACAGTGGTGCGCTTGGTTGTAGCGGCACATGGGAGCGCTTGGTTGTAGCGGCAGACCCATGACAGAGGTGCGCTTGGTTGTAGCGGCACATGGGAGCGTTTGGTTGTAGCGGCAGACCCACGACAGAGGTGCGCTTGGTTGTAGTGGCACATGGGAGCACTTGGTGGTAGCGGCTGACCCGCATTACTCGATAGGTGGAGTGCTACAGCAGTCTTAAGTTAGTGAGCAGTACCTCGGAGTTGTGACAGGACCACTGTACACTCCAGAGACGGAGCTCTTCAGCAGTTACGGTTTCAATGATGAAAATCCTGGTTTGAGCTGAGACTTTTGACCTTGTGTTTGCCTCATGATTGAGATGGGTTACTTGATAACTTAGGTATATGTATGGGCATATATCTAAGTAGAGGTTATCTGTTGAGATCTTCTTGTGGTTATCCTTGTTGTTTTTAGTGAGACCTTGAGGGTCTCGGGGTCCTTACTGAGTATCGTTATACTCACCCCTGCACGGGCTATGCCCGCACTACGTTGTGTTGGTTGCAGACGACGGACAACGTTGATCGTGACTGAGGCTTATAGAGCAGGACAGTTCCTGGAGGTGGACCACTGGGCGGGACGTGCTCAGAGCGGACGGCGGGACCCGAGGATCCTTGGAGCTATCTGTACCCACCCTTCAGGTGGGATTTCCAGTGGACAGCTCGGTGTAGCGGCTTTTACTTTACAGTTGTTGTTATCCCCTTCGAGTTGTACTTTACTTTCAGTTGGGTTTGTATACTGGCCCATTTACGTTTCCGCACTTCAGTTGTACTCTGTTTTTACTTAGTGTTTACTTTTCCGCTTGCTTACTCTCTGGTGTTTTTACAAAGGCAATGCCTTCCCTTTTACCGGGATTTACGCCTTGGTGCTAGTCGCCAGCCCCTGGCCTATGGAAGGCGGTCTTGGGGTAGTCACGGCACGGGCCCCGAGGACGGGTCGTGACAACTTGGCCCTATGATCATACCAACGCGATAGGTCTACCTACCACTATGGTCGACTGTCATAGCTGGTCCGCATATCATGCCAACCGGCAGCATATAGACTTATCGTAATAGTTAATCCACATGATGTGCCTGTCTGGCCATAATAGTCTACCACATACGGACTAACAGTGTGGTCGTTGTACCTATGATGATTCCACTGGTCGCTTCACCTCGTAGGCAACTACACCGCACGATCGATCACCATATTCTACCACAACCAGGATCGGCCCCAGTTTCCCCGTATTTAACCTAGATCCATCCCAGGTTCACCTCGCCTGACCCGACCCACCATCCTTACTCGGAACATCGATCTGACCTAGACCACCAAGCCTTTCCAACTCTGCATCTACCACCACCATCTAGAATCTTCCACCATGTCCCACATCCAACAATTCATCTATCTCCGTCACAATATCCTCCACCACCACATCCCACCGTGGATGCACCCAGCACACATGGCTCGATAGCCCGTAACACCATCCACCTACACCGCCTTGCACCACTGCATGTACCGGCCTCCACCACCTCACTCCGGTGGTCCCTTACAGGGACCACAATGCCTCCACCAATGACCAAAAATTTCAATCATCTCAGATCTAATATCCACAGGTTATGATCACCACATATGCAACTCAGTTGTTGATTCACATCTGGTTTGTGGTTCTAAGAGAGTTTGAAACCACCTAAAAATGTCGATATGGTAACTATGGGTTTTAAATACATAAATATGCAAGAAAAAGATGGTGTAATGAAAAATAACCATGTATTATCATCGTTGGCCAAATGTCATTAACCAAATATCAAGATCAAGGGATTTAGGTTAGAAAACTAGATTAAAACAATCCCAACTAGAAATATGCATGATTTTTTGAATCAGTATATTTAACAATTGATACATGTTCATTGTATAAATATCGTACCTGGATTTAACCAAATAAACCAAAATCCATATGTTGATTTGAATTTATAGCTGATGTAGAATGAAGCGACGTCATTATCGTTGGAAAGATCTGTCCCGATCTACGTTTGTCAATAAGTGATCTGAAGCTCCAATTTCTCATACACAATAAGATTATCTAAAGGCTTATTAATAGTATCTCAAGTGATTTACAATGTTATTATACTAACCATGATTATTTGAAAATTTTTTATTTAAAAATAAATCTATCATTACATCGATGAAATAAACTAATTTTTCTTAATTTGTGATATTATTTTAAAATTCCCAAGATAAAATTCAACATTTGAACCATGATGACCAATGATAGGTTGTTCCTATGATAACTAAACTATTATTAACACAAGTTTTCTATTATATTTATGATTCTTACATGAATTGTATAGTTATTCCATTTTCTTAAGAAAACCACGTTCGTGTTCTATTAAATATTTTAATATTTTTCCAACATTTTTTTCCAGGCACACCAAGCCTCAGAATCTCATGATATATCAAAATATAGTCTCAAAAGTAAATTCATATAATATCCAAATATAGTATACAAAAAACTTAAGATGTTACAAGGGTGGTGAATAAATAATGTATCTCACAGATATAAAAAGTGAGAAAATTTTATCTTAACTTATGTATTGACTATCTGCGTACTCGTACAGGAATCATATAAAATATATTTATGTTTATTATAAATATTTAATAGAATAATATTCTTATATCTAATACCATGTATTGTTTTATTAATACCTTATATTACCTACTTTTTATCAAACCTATGTTAAGGTTTCACTTTGAGTAATATTTTCTTTGTTATTCCCATGTGTCTTAATTTGTCATACCATTGGTCCTTATACTTATATCTTGATTTAAATAATGTAAACAATGATATAAATATCAGTTATATAAATTAAATTTGTATTATAATAATCTATAATATATATATATATGAAATTAAATACACTGTTCATGGAGATGATAATCCATACATACGCATGAACGTTGTTTCGGTTTTTATATTATAATTGAATGTAATAATGAAAATGAAACATATGTATCTATATATGTATATATATAATTATTATAGTATAATTATTATATCATATGTATCATATATGTTAACTAAATCCATCTTAAATACATTCTATGTAGTTTGAATGAATCACATCACTTAGAGGGGGAAATATTCAACACTTCCTCAAATGAAATTATAGTATTTACACCAAATAAAAGATAATAATGTATGTGTTTTAAAAAGAATAAATAATAAAAAAAGAAATAATATATATAATATATGAAATATATAAACAATCTTTCCATCACAATGTCAAATATGCAAGGCGGTAAATTTAAAATGAACAATCATCATCTAGTGTGGCAGTAATTATCCACACTCATAAAAAATATGTTTGTTACCCATTAGATGGATGTGTGAGTAAGTTTAGGTTTAAAAATTAGCATAATTATCCACATATATTGAAGATATTTTTTATACACTCATATGTAAAAAATAGTGGAGGGGTGGATAAATGAAATAAAATAAAGGATCTTAGGAGAAGTCATTACCTCTTAACCAGGTAACTCTATTTCCATTGTTCGAAAAGGATTCCATGGATTGATTTCTTTTAAAATTGAGGTTTCCAGGATAAATAGATTAATTTTTGGAAGGGTATCAAGAATATAATGAAAATAATTATGTTGTTTGATATGTGTATATAAGAGGGAGAGGAGCATGCCTTTTATAGGGAAGGTAAATGACATAATTGGCATTTTAGAAAACATGTATGGTGCACCCATGTATTTACCTAAAAAAATATAAAACCAACAAAACATAAAAAAAGAAAGTTTATGGACGAAATATGTCAAGGTCATTGGGTTTATACATGTTTATAATTTATTTGGACCCTTAAATTTTATATTAATTCTCTTATTAATGTTAATAACTGTAATTATTTTTAACTACATTCACTAATGATTTTTGTCAAAGTGTAATTTTAACTTATTAGAAATCATAAATTATGATAATTAAAAATATGGAATAATTTTTTCCCAAATTATAATCTGATAACTTCCATAAATTAATTTAAATTTACTCCCACTAATGGGATGACACTATGGGGTTTTAAAGAAAAAACATAAAAATGCTTTCTATGTTTTATACCGAATTTCAATGTGATATTCATTTTAGTGACATAAATTTGATTAATTGATTAAGATTTTTTCTAACTAAAATTTAAAACTTGATAAAAATATTGCTTATACTTTTAAATAAATTAGATAAAATAGATGTTTTGAATTAAAATGCAGTATTTTAAACAATTCAATATGAAATGAAACCTGATTGAAAAATACCAAAAATTTATCCTATATTATATTTTATGTCAAAATTTAAATTATTATGTTTATTTTTACTTATAAAATATATAAATGTCCTTAAATTGGTATTTAAAATGGGTTCTTCAATAAAGGGTGGAATAAATACTTTTATAAAAATATAAAGTTTATAAAAAATACATAGCCTGTTCATTTCTTATGTATATAAAATATATTATAAGAATATCCAAAATATTTTATTGAATATTTAACATATATATAACATTAATATCACCCACGAATTGAACATAATTTCTTTTATTAGGTTGAAATAAAATTTCGAACATAAAAATTATAATATTTTTCTTTATATTCAGTCAATTTTCATATTCATTTATAGTCAATTGGTAATCTATTGATTCGTATTATATTTGTATAAAAAAATTATTTTCATATATTATTAAATTCAATTCAAAAATATAATTTAATGGTGAGATTATATCTTTTTATATTTAAGAATAATATATTAATAATATATTATTTTTCTTGTAAAACTAAGGAATACTTTTTAGGCAAGCCATCATGCAAGGTCATTGTTGCTTGTTAAATAATCTAACCTCGGTGTTTCATTTAGAGTGAGAAAAAATTAATGCAGTGTGTTGTGAAAAATTAACATGTTTTTGTATATAATGCAATCCAAACACAATTATTTTATATAAAACGAATGAGAGTGTGTTTTATAAATGATATGGGTATCGACTATCTTGGAGTGCGCTCAGGATCTTGTTTTGGTTCTGATTCCTCCTCAACCTAGGGTTCTTCCCTGACATCATAGTGATCTCTCTAGGTCCTCTCCTCTTTCTTTTTCAATGTTTCTTGGTTTCTTTTTTTGCTTTAGTTATCACATCTCGGCTTGCCTTTCTTCACCCTGGCCTTGAATCCGAACACTCTTATCCAGTTCGGAGATAGAGATGAGGTGTCACCAGGGTTCTGGGACTATGGTTTGGAAATGGATGTTCTTCTTGTACTCTATGGTCTTCCTCTTTCATGGTTACATCCCCCATATTTTATCTATGGTTTTATCCCCTGTCATCTCTTTTACATTTGAGGCGTATTCTATATTTCTTCCAAGGGTTCCAATCCCAATAAATCATTCTAGATCTCAAAGATTTTGGGTTGTTATTCTTTTGGAATTTTCATATTTCTGTTGTTGGTTCAATATTGGAGTGTTATCAGTGTGGTATCGGCATATGGAAATTTGTGGTGTGGTGTGGATGGAAGTAGCATAGGCAAGCATCGATTGATCGGAAATTGGACAGTTTCCTCCCACGATTTTTCTTCTTCAATGGCTCTAGTTTGTATACTTTGTTTAATAGTGTTGGTGGGTTTTAGTGAATTATATCTGGAGTTCACTAGAATTTATATGGCTTGGGGATGGTGTTGACGGTCGCATCATCGTGGCTGATCAGGGAGGTTGATTTTTCTAGTAGTTTTATTCATGTCACTTCTCTAGTTATCACGTTTCTTGGTTCATGTTACCGAACGGTGATGGTTATGCCACTATTTTTTCCTACAAAGCACATTTTTTCTCTACTCAATATCTAGGCTTCCACCGTTCTCTCCAAAGTGGATCTATGAGGCAGTCACCAAGGATTGTTGGGATGTTAGGTTGAGCCGGCTACTTCAGAAGGTAGATAGTGATTACAAATGATTGCTGATAGCGAGGTATTGTATGGTTCCGGTGATAATGATTATGGGTTTAGCGATGAGGGTTGTAGACAAGGAAATATTGTTCACGATGGCTTAATGTGATGATTGATTTTTCACGATGGTGAAGGTGTACGGTAGTGGGATCTACAACAGTGGTTTGTTCTCTCCAGCAAGGTGGTCACTTAGGAGAAGACAGATCGACATTCACTAGGGATTATTATGGTGCGATGATGACTACTGGTTGTGGTTATGCCGATGTTAGTGTTCTATTTGATAGTGTGTATTTGTAGGATTTGGTATTTTCGTTAGTGGCGTTAAATTTTAATTTTGAATTGGCCACGTTTTGAATTCGAAATGTATGGTGTAATTGTACTAGAGTGGTACCCATGTTTCCCATAAAGTGTCCTATTATAAAAATAAAAAAATTAATTCGGGTAATATAAAATGAACTATTTTCAGTGTTGCATGAAAATAAAATATATAAAAAGATTAAATTAAATAGAAAAAATATATTTTTCAAAATCATGTGGTGTTACACTAGGTAACACTAGGGGATTCACATTTTTTTCATTTTGAATGATAAATAAAAAACACCTCTTATAAGGAATTTTAAACATTAGGAATCATTACAAATTAATTTCACTAGAAACATTAATAATCTATCCATGAGATGATTTTGATAAATAACAACACTGCTCTTACAAAACATGTAAAATGATGAAAGTTAGAAACTCTCGTTGTTGAAAAATTGGTAAGAAATATAATATATATATATGTATATATATATTATGAAGTTTTATAATGGTTTTAGATATAAATATGGTTCTAAATAAGTGATTATGATTATTATGTTTTGTTATATTGGATATTAGTGTTCATTGTGGGAGTTAGTGTATATTATATAAGTTTTGTTCTGAAATTCATCCCTTTGATAAAATTTTTTAGTATGCACTTAATTTCATTTATATGTAGCATATACATTAAAATGGTTATATTATATCATCATATACCAATTATTCATGGATATTTATATTAAATTTAACGCTCTATCATTAATAATGTTTTGGTTTAATTCAACCTAATGTTGTCATTATTTTTAATATATCAATTCTCATTCATTGAGTTATAATTTTTCTTCATGAACATATACGATATACCTTGGTTCTATTCTACCATATTATTTTATTACATGGTATGTTCTCTTAAAAATTCATAGAATTGTATTTTTATCAAATGAGACTATTTTAAAATGTCTTCAACTTTTGAACTATGTTGTCAATAAGGGATTCTATAAATCAACCATTATTTTTGTGTTATAAGGTTTGTTCATAAACATTTTTTTCTATGTTCTAAATTATCATCCATTTACCAATCCAAATAATATTTAATATTTCATCCCATTGAGGAAATTGAGTCTTAATAAAAATATATTTTATGAATGAATCCCGAATTCGTAAATTGAGAATATTATTTGAATAAATATCATATTTATTATGGGTTGATTTCTCTCCCATATTCTACCATACCCTTATGAACAATATTTTTTTCTTTTATATTGAATCATTATTTGTATCATCTCATGTGAACATCAGGTTTCAATTTACCATTATTTATATTGATAATAATTATTTTTTTTACTATAATGGTTTTCAATAATGGTATTTCAAAATTTTAAAAATATTATTTTCCATCCTTTTACATAAAAATATTTAACCATTTAACTATATTCTAATTAATAGCATTAATAACATTTCATAGAACATGTAATGATAAAACATTTTTTTTTTCAAATTTTGAACATCAAAATTATAAAAAATAATTTTATATTTGAATAGAAACATATTCTTTTAAAGGAATGTTAAAAGTGGTTTCTAAATTTTTTTATGGTTTCAGTACAATTTGTTTTCATCCAGAAGGGTTATATTTCTTTAAAAGTTAATTTTCCAAGGTAAAACATTAATACGTCATATGGAATTATTTTTTTAGGTGACTAATTATTTGGCATCAATTATTATCATATTAATATAATTTTTTTATTTGATATAATAATGTTATGAGACCAATGTTTATTTTTGTGGGTTATTTATGATATAATTAATGGTGGTTTTTATATGGATCCCATTTGTATGGATGATTGAGAGGTGGGATCCTATGTCACCCTCCAATGAATTTTTTAATTTTTAATATCTAGTGATCTCAAGAAGGTAAATTTTTTGTAAGCCATGCCTAAAGAGATACACAGGTTTAGGCCAAGCTAAAATATGTATTCGAGTTGATTCACAGGTTTAAAGAGGTAAAATGGTTATATTATCACAACTCAATATGTTTGTGGGTTTTTTCTAAGCCTAAATAGGTTTCACACGTTGTTTTACTAAGATCACTATTAAATGGGAATCATGTTGTGATGTGTTGTAACAACCCATAATTGTATCAATGAGAATTCCCATCTTATAATTAAATAATATTCTATAAATCAAAAAAATCACACAGAGAAACCACAAAAGTATTACACTTGTAAAATAAAAATGATAAACTAGTCATCAAAAATATTAATAAAAATTCCAAATATTACAAAATGATACTAAATTAAAAATAAGATAAATATAATAATAGGACAATTTTGATCTGTTCATCCACTAGAATGACCACACTCATGAACAAAGAAATCGAAATAAAATATAATGTTTCTAAATAAATATTTATTTAAATGATGTAATTATATATATCCTTGGGGGAAAATATAAGTGAAATATAAATTAAATAATATACATTTATAGTAAGTAATAAACTTTTATAACCATTTGAAATATGACCATCATAATAGTTAACTATACTTGGGAATAGTAATGTGTCCATTGGGAATATGAATATGACCATTAGAATAGTAAAATAATCGATTAATGTATAAATAAATTTTTCCTAAATAATAAATGAAATTATGATATATTTATATTATGGAATAACTTAAAAAAATTTCTAAAATGATAAATTATGGTTTGGTACTTTTTTAGAAGGTAAATGTTTATTTTAAAGTATATAATCAAACCAATGATTAAAAGTATTTTTTATTAAAAATATATATTCATAAAATAATATTATATTTTATTATAATTTGATGTTAATTTTATTATACTTTAATTAAATTTATAATGTGTCCTAAAATTGGTTACAATATTAATCTATATATTTTATGACTAAATGATGATTTTAATTTAAAATTTAATTTATCATATATGGAAAATTATTTTTATAAAATGGAGTTAAATTTTAAAATATAAATGTCTAAAAATGGTATGGGTGGTTTTTTTAACAGAAATTGAATTATTGTGGGATTGTGAAATATGATAATTTACAGTATTTAATAAATACAAGAATTTTGAGTCTTGGATGACGTATAGATAATGTAACACCATATTGTTTATAACTCTCATAAACTATTTATTGCATTTAGTCATTATATCCAACAACATTGATAATTTTGAACCAAAATAAGAAATAAATAAATAAATATAATAATAAAAACACCCCTCTTCTCACCCTATAAATACCACCCTAAACAAATCCTTCTCATCACACCTTCTATGATTTAAAGCGTGATAATATTCTCTCCAATTTATCAATATATAATATTCCTCCACAAATTTTGTTACTAATCTCAGAAAAACACTTATTCTATGTACCATATGGAGGTTCTCAAGGAGGTAATATTCAATTGGTAAAATCCTCAATCTTTCTCTTTAAATTTCTTTTCTTTTCTTTTCTTCTCCTAACCACCCCAATAAAAAGTTAAACGATAATTATTTTATAAAATATATATTATAATGTTATTTTTTAATGTAATATTTGTGATCAAATGTATTCTCAACACTTTTTATCTTAAATGTGAAGTCATCATTCGTGATGTGTCGATTATCCACCATCATGGATGATATGTTTTCATTTTTCATTATAGTATTCATGGCTGGTCATATAAAAATTATTCTTATAAAATATTATTATATGTTTGTTATAACTTATTTCAAAATATATAACAAAAATATAAACATAATATTAAATAAAACCAAACTAGTTTTTGATGGTGCTAAAAACTACTAAAAATAACTATTAATTGTTTCATTAATTTTTCACTTAATAAATCATCCTCATAGAAGAAAAAATATGATTTAGAAGAACATGAAATATAATAGAAGTTTATTAATACCATTTCCATCTAATTTGAGTGTTTTCAACCATTTTAAAAGAATTACCATTATTATACCCAATGGAACCAACCATAAAACCATGAAACATATGCTCCTGGAACAATGATATTAAACATTATAACTCCTAAAAATGTATATAAATGAAAATAATAAAATTATAATAAAAAATATATATATTTAATAAGTTGTGAATTAAATTATTAATGTATCGAAATTTATTATCTAGAAAATTATGTGAATGTGTCCAACACATTCACACATAAGGTAGGAGTTGTCTCTAAGCCTCCATTTTCTCTAGGTTACACTTTATCTCTCCTTACCCCAGTTTATTTTTTTCATTATTCCAATACAATTTCCAAAACATTGATGTGTATATTCTAAAATTACGTGTCTAGATAAATTCTCTATTATTTTATGGGGAAATACATGTTTTAAAAGGATCCATTGTCAATTCCTCCAAATAATAGAGCTTGATTAAAAAAATCTTCTTCACTTTTAGCAATTTTCAAATATGTTCCATAATCTATTTTAAGCCACAAATATTTTTCTAAAATCCCTATATTATTCATAAAAATTTATTATAGTTTATTTTAGGTTTTATAGAAAAGAATTCCTTTGACACTTATTTTTAGTTTAAAATTCTCCCATAAACTGCCCTAACGTGGCTCCTTCCAAAAGATTCATAAACACTATTTTTATATGTTTTCACATCAATTGGATGTCTTTTATCATAATATATGTTTATTTCACATAAAAATTTCAAATTATTATTTAAATCCATTATATATTTTATTCCATTATGATATTCCTTTTGGTTATTCCTTATGAAATGATTATGATACCCATTTAAATTCATGTGTAACCCTTATGTGTATTATTAATGTTTTGATTATTTATGGGTATAAAAATTCTTGAATATGATATTTGGTTGCACCTTGATAAAACTGTAGTTCATTGGGTAATCATTATTCAAGGGGACATCATCTATGGGATTAGGTAGTACACCTAATATATTATCATAATTTCTTATGATATGATATAGTTTGTGTCGTCATCCTTGATACATGTTTATGCCATGTTCTAGATTGCTTCTACATTGATATATTTACATATTCAAATAATTCCCTATTCTTTAGGATATGACTCTACATGTTAATTCATGTTTTGTACCTTTTATTTTATAATTTTATTCCTTGGTCTCATATGCAATGCTTCTTTTCCATGCTTATTCCCTTACAGAGAATTTTTGATCACCACTTTTGTGAATTTTTTTCCTTGGGGCTTCATATGCAATTGTAATATATCGAATGTATTTAATAAATCAGTATGGAAAAATTTTATATTTTGGTTTCTTGTTTTCTAATTATGTACCTAATCATCCAATGATGATAAACATTATAATCCTTGTGTTGTGTTCGTCTTATTTTTATGCTTAAAATAAAGCAACAATATGTGAAAAAGTATAGGGTCACAATAGTTTTATTCTAATAATGATCTAGTTATTTGTAGTGATTAGGAGTAATAAAATTTATTAATAACCCTAGGGATAATTATATCCCAATTGATAAGATATATTGAAACATAGGTAATCACATGTTAGGATATAATTATCATTTCAATTTTTATCCTTATATATTAAATTTTACTATTAATATTATTATTTTCTATGTATTCAAGATCCCCTAATTATACATTATTTATTATATTTAATAACTAAAAATATGCTAACTCATTTTAGTAATCACCATGATAGGCATTGTGCGGATTTCCATAATGAAATGTATACTTAGATGAGAATGGGAGATTAGAACATCATGACAGTACTAGAACAACTAGCTCACGATATGAATAAAAAAATGAATCGTGTGTGAACACCTCATTATCCCAATAAAGATATGTTTTGGTAGATTCGTTAATATTAAAAGGCATCCAATATTAAGTGGAAATTCTGAACCCCTTATCATGAAATAATTGATCAACTCCACTGCAAAGATATTATCTATCCTACAATGCTTAGAAGAATTAAAAGTCATGCTGGAGGTCTATACATTAGAAGGGGAAGCTGATCATTAGTGGAACATGATGAAATACAAAAATTATAAGAAGCAAATATATTACAAGTAATGTAAAGGATTCATGAAAATATTTTTTAATAATTATTTTCCTTAAACACTACAACTTAAGATACATAACGATTTCCTTAGACTAGTGAAAATTGAAGTCGAGTCTATCATGGTGTAAGATAAAATATTTACAAGTATTTAAGATAAGCCTATATCATTCTCATGGACATTGATCAAAAGGTGGAACCATTCATTAACAAACTAATGCTGTCTATAGGAAAATCATGGGGGATTTGAGTCCTTAACATCAATGAGGAGGTTTTTGGTTCTACCCTAAAGGCAGAGAAGTAGATTGGATACTCTCATTGGTCCCATGGAGTAATAGTTAAAAATAATAAAAAAGGGTTTCATATGGAAGGATCAATAGATAAATCCCATGATGTAATGAGATAACTTCATACATTGTGTCAAAAGTGTAAGAAGAAGCATAATGGGGACAATCTAAATGGAACTAGGAGGTGCTTAAAATGCATAAGAGAGGGGAATCAGGCTTATTATTTTTTATATGACATGATGAATTACCAATATGAGGAAGAATAATATAAGGTTAAATAATCACTCATCATATTAAAAAGTTTTTTAACTATAAAGAACATTGTAATTATGTTGTAAAATTCAAAAAGCTAATGGTTGTTAGATAAAATTAAGAAAAATGAACCCCATAGTATCAATGAAGAGAATATTCTATCACTAATACTAATGTTGAGCCTAAAATTTATGTTTTGATATGTACAATAGTTCTTATTTCAAGAATAACGATTGTTCTATTTGATTATGGTTTAATTCATTCAGTCATACCGTGTAATTTTAGTATAACTATTCTAACACCACATCTAAATGTGAAGGTTATGTTATCTATGAGAAAAAATGGGGAAATTAATATACCTAAAGAATATAAATCCTCTTTATTTAATGTTAATGATATGGACCTTCCATTTAATATTTTTTACTTCCGTTGGTAGAGTTTAAAGCTATATTGGGCATGTATTGAAAATATTTACCTAAATTGAACATTAAATGCTGAGTAAAGGATATCACACATCATATACCATTGAATCATCCAATTATATATAAGTTTATAGAGGAGGATGAATCTATTTCAAAAAAATCTTTCAATTGTGGATATTGTTTTTTATGAGTAATGATATCTATGTCAAATTATTGAAAAAATGGATAGGATCATGCTCAAATAAATTCCCATTGTGAGGGATTGCACTAATTTGTTCCACAATTTTTTTTCCTTCCTACTGACAGAGTGTTTGACTTATCGATTGATCTCCTTCCTGGATTTCTAACTATATCAATTAATCTGTATAATATGGAAACCATTGAGTTGATGTAAATGATGAATTAATTACAAGATAATCAATATAAGGGTTTAATATCCCCGTGTACTTCACTATGGGGTTCCCAAGTCCACTTAATCAATAAGAAGTATTGATCAATGTTCAACTTCCTCAATTTTTGGGAGCTCAATAAAATCATGTTAAAAGAAGTAGCACATATCCCAGACAGATGAATTGTTCGATCAACTATGTGGGGACACATATAATTCTATGGTGGACCTTCTAATGGGATATCAAAAATTAATGGTGATATAGGATGATATTTCCAAGACATCCATTCGAATGATTTATAAACACTATGAGTTCATAGTGATTCCCTTCAAACATACTAATTATCACAAAATTTTCATGAATTTAATTAATATACTCTTTAGAAATTTCTTTGAAATTTTTTATATATACTTTTTAGATTATATTCTATTATACGCCAAGAGTAAGGGAGAACAAAAAGACAGTTTTAGTACAATAATAAATATCATCTGAAGGGAGATATTATATAGAAAGTATAGTAAATGTGATTTTTGGATGGTGGAAGTATAATTCTTTGGACATGTTATAACCAAGAAAAGAATATCTATAGACACTTATAAAACAAAGGCTATATAGGAGTGTCCTAGACCAATATATGTAACAAATTACAAACTTTTCATTGTTCTATCATGGTATGAATTATGATTTTTGAGGAACTTCTCACAATTTTGAAACCCAAAAACCAATCTAACATGGAAGATAGAAAAGTTTTTCTTGACCAGTGAATGTTAATATTTCTTCCATGAGTTGAAAGAGAGGCCTTTCACTACACCAATAATTACACTACCGACAATTGGGAAACCTGTTGTGCTATAAATCAACATTCCAAAGAGGTTATTAGGATTTGTACTAATGAAAAAATGATAACAAGGTAACCGAGACCTCTAAAAATTTAAATTTCATGAGAAAACTATCATAGTAATGATCTAGAGTTGGTGACTATTATCTTTGCATTGAAAATAAGGATGCATTATCTATATTGGGAGAAGTATTAGATATATACTGATCCTAAGAGCCTAAAATCAATATTCACATAGAAGGAGTAGAATATGCACTTGAAAATATGTCCATAGATCATTATGTATTATGACTAATAAATCCACTACCATCTTTGTAATGCTAAAAAATTAGTAGATGTTGTTTGTAGAAAGTACCCTGCAAGTTTATCAATGATGAAAATTCAGAAGGATACAATCTTTTTAAATATAGAAAGGATGGGCATGTGAATCATTAAACAATATATATCATCAATCCTTTCTAAAATTAATGTAAAACCATAAATTTAAAATAAGATAATTGATTATGAATGAGATGACGTGTAAATTCATATGAAGTTGGTATATATTATGAAACATAAATCCTCATAGTTCAAACTTAATGAGGGTGAGTCATAATATTAGGTTTACGACTACATGTTCAATAAAATCTAGATATAAAGATGGAGATTTAAAATAATATATATAACTTTACCTTCCCCATTCACCCAAGGATCATAAATATGTATGGAGATCTCTGAGAGAACTATTGGTGTGTTAAAATGAATTATGGGATCGCTAAATAAAAATCAATATTGTTAGTATTTCAACAAGTGATAGCTAAAAGGGAAAAAATATAAGGGGATGAATGAACCATTATCCATAAAAACATAGATGTGGGAAAACAAAACTGTGTACTTTTTCAACAGTCATCCAAAAATACTAATGAAATAATTTTATATTGGTCCTTATGGGTCATCTTGTAAAGAAGACTCCTTTAACCCAATTATTAAGGACATTTTACTCAATCAACTTTCATGAATATAAATCATAGAATTGGTGAGGGTGTGATGTGTTACACAATATATTGTTTCTGATCGAGATCCCAGATCTTCCATTTAGTTTATGAAAAGTATCTATCATGCTCTAAATTCAGAGATAAAATTTTTTAAATTTTATCATCTTCAAACTAAATTATAATCTTTGTAGTATATTCAAAAGTTGGAAGCTATATTGAGGGAATGTTCTATGGACATAAAAGGATGATGGGACTAATATCTACCATTAGATGAGTTATCATAAAACAATAATTTCCTCTAAAGTATCCAAATACATTCATGTGAGGACCTTTGATGGAAAAGATGATGAACATCATCATTCTCAGATGAAGTCGGTGGATATATGTTGTTAGTAACTAAAATTTTCATTGAAATAATAGAAAAGGTTATAACCATTTAGGAAAACACCATGGAAGCCCAAAGTTGATAGAATAACTATGATGAAATTAATCAGAGGGACCTGGTATTTATGATTGGATACATGTATTCATATATATATCTCTATGGAATGGTTTTGTGAAATTTAGGAAGAATGGAATGATATGTCCTAGGAACAACAACCACTTTGAAATTATTGATCATGTCAGAGATGGGGCCAATCAAATATCACTTACAAAAACTATGTCACATGTGTAGGATGTCTTCCATGTATCCATATTAAGAAATTAAAAAATTGATAACACACATGTTCTAAATTCACTGGTGGTAATACTGAAGAATGATCTCAGGAACAACCGATGAAGTTCTTAGACCATAAAGATAAAGTTCTATTCAACAATACTATTCACCTGGTCAATGTACTATAGTGGTACCATAATATGAATAGGTGACCTAGGAAACAGAGGATGAAATGAAGGATAAGTACCCCCACATATGTTCACCATAGTATGTAAAATATTTTTGGATAAACATTTCATAAAGGGTGAATAATGAAACACTCCATAATTTTATCAATGTAAATTTCCTTCTTATAATTTTATCATATAATAAAAATAAGAATCATCACATAGTGAATTAAAAAGTGTATTATTTTCCTATAAGAACAAGTTTCCATTATTTATAAAATAAACAAAAAAACTCAAAATATAATAGTATGAAATAAATAGAGAATAAGTAAAAACGAATATGATAACTTGGATCTCCTAGATCCACTAAAATGACCTCACTCATGAACAATGATGTTGAAAAAAATAATTTTTATAATAAAACATTCATTTAAAATTTTATGTTATATATAATCTTGGGAAAATATAGAAGTGACTTGTGAATGGAATAGTATTTATTTATTGGATGTAGTCCACCCTTATAACCATGGGAAATATGACCGTTGGAATAGTAATGTAACAGTTAGAATAGTAATTTTACTGTTAAGAATAGTAATCTAACCCTTATAATAGTAACCTCAACTATTAATGTATGAATAAAAGTTATGTATCGTAGAAATTAATATATTTAATATTTATATCATTCAATAAGTAAATATATGGATTAAAAATAAAAAAATTATTTGTCTTCCATTTTTTGAAATGTAAATGATTATTTACAATTTTATAATTTATGTAATGATATAAAGGAAAATATATTTCCAAAAAATATGTTCCAAAATTAATATTTTTTTTCATTATAATTATTTTATAATTTAGTTAGTCTTTAATTAATTTTTCAATGTTTTGTAAAATCTTTTAAAATATTAAAATCTGTATTATCCAAATAAATGACGTTTTTAAATATAAAGTAAATACATCATATTTATAAATTTATTTTTTAAAAATACATCTATTTTATTAATAAATATGTCAAAAAATGGTTAGGATTAATTTTGTGTATTTTTCTAAAATAGTTGAATTTTTGTGAATAAGGAAATATGCTAATTTTGCAGTATTTAACCTATACATGAATTTTTGATTCATGTATAATTTTGGATGGTGTAAGAAACCATTGTATGGAACTATATAGAACAATTTACTATATTTAGTAATTATTATCAACATTATTTAGTAATTGTTTCCCTCAGCCTCTTTCCCCGAAATCATCTGGGGCAGATACTTGCTGCTAAATATGAACCACATCAGGCATTCCGGTAACAGACAATTGCTGAAGCTATGACCATCCTTGCTGGTATGATGTTCGCTATACAACGTGGATGGGGTGATATCATCATTGAGTCTATCTGTCTCACTGTAATCGATGCTATTAATCACAACGACGGTAGACTCCAGTCATTTGGAACCATCATCAGAAAAATTCTCTCACTTCTCCAATGCTTCTCATTATGCACCTTCTCCTTCACCAAATAGGAAGGAAACAACACGGCCCATCAGCTAGCGGCCTCAGGACCATTCATTACCAACCAGTTATGGGTGTATAATTTCCCTTCATGGATTTTCAAATGTACTTCTGCTGATCTTCATTATTAATTATATAAGCTCTTAATAAAAAAAATGAATAAAATAAAAAAACACCCCTCCCCCAATAAATACCAAATCTCACAACCCCTTATACATATAAATTATAAGCACTAAATCGGGATAATTTTTGTTGAAATTAATATTCAAAGCCTCTATCTAATGACTTAGACTTTTTGTTCTTAGAAAAAGACAAATTCCATGTTCCATCAGGAGGTTCTCCTGGAGATGATATTCAAGAGGTAAAATCCTCATTCTTTCTCATCTAATTTTGTAATTTTTTTATCCTCCCCTCTACTACCATATATAAAAATGAAATAAAAACATTATTATCATAAAAATACCTTAATTGTATTTTTGTCATGTAATATTAATCAACAAATTTATTCTCTTCCGTTTTTATCAGAAAAATAAAAACATCATCTATGATGTTTTGATTCACCGACTTCATGGACAATGAGTATTCATTTTTCATTACTGCCTTCAAGGATGGTTGTAAAACCATTTAATAGTTAAAAAATAATATAATATCTATATTATTATATATTTATTAATATTTATTAAATATATAATCATAATATTAAATAAATAAATAATAGTTTGTGATTGTCGTAAAAACTGTCCAAATAAACTAATCATTATTTCATTAACATTTTACCTAATGAATCAACCTCATATTATTAAAAAAATTATATGGTATCATTAATCTTATATAATTATATCAAAACCATTTCATTCAACTTATTTATCTTTTATTTCATTTTACAAGAACTCACATATTTATACCCATGGGTACATACCATATAACAATGAAACCAACACTCCCAGAATTGTGGAAGTAAACATTATAACTCATCAAACTAGCCATAAATGAACATAAAAAATTATAATAAATAAAATATAAGGTTAATATGTTCTTAATTTTATTATAAATGAATATAATTTTATTATCCAAAAACATTAACATCAAGTGTTGAACAAATTCTCACATATGATAATGGATCTCTTTGAACCTCCATTTTTCCTTAAAGTAATTCTTTTTCTCTCTTTACCAAAATTTATTTATTCATTAATCATATATATTTATTATAAATTATACATATATTTTCCAAAATTATATATCTATATCAATTAATTATTCTTTAATGTGTAAATACATTTTTTAAATGGTTCTCTTCTAAATTCATCTCGATAAGAAAGCTCGATTAAAGGAAACTTCTCCATTTCTTGCCTATTTCAATGTACACACCATAATATATTTTAATCCACCATTGTTTTTTTAGAATAATTTTTTCTTCATTTAAAACATTCTTTGTTCATTTTATACAAGTAAATACTTATTCATACCCTTTAAATACACATTAATATATTCCTTTAATCTTCACCAAAGTGTCTCATTAATAATATTTCATAAACACTATTTTTACATGTTTCCACGTATGATGGACATCATTTGTCATCATCTATGCCTATTTTAGCTTATGAATTTAAATGTATTATTTAAATTAATTCTTTAATATACACCATTATGATGCGCCTTTTTTTATCCTTAATGGCATGATTTTGATACACATTCAATTCATGGGTAACCATTATTTTTATTCTTTATATTAATTATTCATCTGGTACAAATATACATGAACATGATATGATAGGTATTCCCATATTGCACTCCAATACACCAGTTAAGGTTTAGCCTCATGATATGTCTTGTATGATATTAGGGAGTAAACCTAATCCATTTTCAGACTTTCTCCCCCATGTGATATAATCCTGGTAGTTAGCCTTGACTCATGGTTATGTCCTAGTTATATATTGCTACAAAATTATTATGTTTCCATGTAAACCTCATTCCCTATTTTTTATGATACAACTCTACATGTTTATTCATGTTCCATTCTTATAATGTTATAATTTTATTCATTTTTCTCATATGTTATTCTTCTTTTCTATGCTTATTCACATATTGGAGTTTTTACCTCATATGTTTGGTCAATTTTTTATCCATTGGTTATCCTTTATAGTTTGAAGATATTGAATGGAGTTATGAAACCATTTTGTAAAATGTGTTATACTTTAATTTCATTTTTGATAATTATGTACCTAATTTTACAAACACACTCGACTTAATGATCCTTGGTTTTTATTTGATGTATATTTATGCTTACAATTATGTAATAATATGTGTAAATAGATAGTGTTTCTTAATTTTATCTCCATTAAGTGATTTTAATTTCATGAGCTATAGTTTGTGAAATTTTTATTTTTAATTTTATTTAGATTTAATGTTTCATTAATTCAAGACATTTGTTTAATGACATATTTATATAATATGATTATAATGCCTCATTGATTACCTTATCATTGTCTTATGCGTGTATGATCATTATATACGATATTTTTTTCATGATCAATGTTGCCTCAATAAAATATTATAAAACCCATATTCATCATGGAAATGCTCCCATTACAATGAAATTAAGCTCACCATTTTCATATGATTCCATGACCTTGGTTATGAAGATGAACATAGAAAATGAGATATATATAATAATGTATAGCATGGTTAAATTAAGAAGAAATATTTTAATGAATTATAGAATAATGTGTTTATGTAAATAATAGTATAAGACACTATACCTTTCTATTACTGAGAATTATGTGACTATAGTGAGCTAAAATATTTTAATTATTTATACTAAATTTAATTTGACATGGGTTTGTCACACTTTATATAAATATGTGTCTGTAAAAATATGTTTTTTATATAAGATAAGGAGTGTAGTTATGGGGTGTCTTAGCTATTATTAAAGAATGGTTAAGAAATTGTTTATAATATATAATCATTTTTTTTGGGATTAGTGTTGGAAAAAATTATTAAGATAGATAGGGGTGTGTTTATGCTATAAGTACATTTATAGTATAATATACATAATTTATAATAATGTATATATTTTATAGTAATCATAGTAAAACAAAATCTATGTTTAGATACAACAAGTGGATGTAGGATATTAAATATATGTACATAGGGTCATAAACATCTAAATGGAATCAGGTGTATTTAATTGATTATAACCAGAAGTGTGACAAAGAGGACTTAGTACACAATGGATTTGAGACTCCAATGGGATAATCTTTGGTTAATCATATTTTAATTATATGACGTTTTTTAGATATATTATTTTAAGGAATTGTTTTATGTAATATTATAGAACACAACAAAATTTAATCTAGATTTAAAAAAAGTGAATTTAGATGAAATAGAATCTAATGTTAATTTTTTTAGTTTAAGACATTTTGATGTTTGGATTTTCATACCTACATTTTTTGGTATATATTTTTCACTCAAAATTAACTATTTTTGTAATCTAAATGCCTAGGGAAAGGAGAAAAC
Source organism: Viscum album (assembly GCA_963277665.1). Lineage (NCBI taxonomy): Eukaryota > Viridiplantae > Streptophyta > Magnoliopsida > Santalales > Viscaceae > Viscum > Viscum album. Next base: position 1,768,740,942 of record OY728153.1, on the reverse strand, counting down.
AAGTTAACGATGAGTGTGCTGGACAATAAAATGATTTTCCTAACATGAAACCAAATAGGAAGGAAAATGTATTAAATTTCACTATTAAAATTCTATCCCAGATTATATTTAATAACATGAACCTTCTTGATCTCTAAAATACAGAAAAAAGAGTGTAACTTACTATCATGTAATTCATGAGGCAAAATCAATCAATATTTAATGGATCTCTTAATCCATATATTATTTAGAAATTAATATATCTGATGGAAAACATATTTTTCCATTCAACAAGTATCAAATCACGAGGTGTTTATTTTATCTATTTATCGTCTAGATAGTGAGGTAGAAAAATAGTGGACTGTCAATCATACCATAAAAAAGGAATATGGTAACTCTATTGGATGTGAGTAATTAAGAATGGAATTATTCAATAAATATATCCCACTAACAATTCACAAGAAAATAGAGATATTTTTTATATAATTGAATCAAAAGGATGATGAATCTGTGAGTGCATACAAAGAAATTTTCAAAACAAACACAAGCTAAAAAAGTTTTCTTACTAAACTATAATGTAATATCCAACTATTATTTATTTTCATAAAAAAAATTAACTTAAATGTAATACTCTATATAAGACATTGGATGATACAAATATTATGTTTGAGGTGAACATATGGAGGAAATGGAAACTAGAGGCTTACATTTTCTCATGGTTTTGGGTATGAGAGATGAAAAATAAATTCCCTTGGGAATTAATGTGATAAAAACCATGGAAGACTGAATATTCATATTTCTACAAATATAAAATTTCGGAAGAGGCATAAAGGGGATTATCTCAAAAGAAACGGAATGTGCATCAATTATAGAAATGAATTAAATCAAGTACATGATGGAAAGAAATATCCTAAGAGATGAGTAATGGAAATTTAAAATGAGATATCCAATATTTATACAAAACACTATGTCCAATGCTTCAATTGGTAGGATTATGGGATTTAGGAAAAATGTACCCCAAAAAAGGTTTATTGATGAAAACCAAAAGTTACATTATTTTATGTAAATGGGAGAAGAATCAGATAATAATATAACTTTTATTAAATAAGGTCATGAAAATTAAATTTATAATTATGATTAAGGAATCCCTATCTAATACTTTATATTAGTTGGTGTCTTATAGTGCTAAACTTCTATAAAATATATTACATTCATGATATTTACTAGGAGAATCTAATCAATACTATAATGACTTGATATTTAATAATTCATCATGCTATAATATTATTTTATCTCAATTGGATATAATATTATTCATCCTTTTTATGAATTTTATGTGATATTGAAAACGGATTGGATAAATAAATAATAACAATGGAGAAATCAAATTTAATATTTCTTATAAACCAAAGATCATATATCACTAAAAGGATGAATATGATATATATATATATAGTTAAATTGATAATTATGGGTATTATAAATAATTATATAGCTCTATGTGATTTTCCTGGGCTTCATAAATTTAGTAGGATAGTCCGATCAATTAAAAATTAAATCTCAAGCCATGTCTACCATATATATACACATAGTTATCATTAAATAGAGAGTAATTCTTGTTAATATTTCATAAAAATAATATATTTATTGGGATATAATGTAACAAATTGATATTTAACTAAATATTTTACAAAAATAAACAATTTTTTTGATATCTTTCTATATATAACAAACGGAACTAAAATAACATTGTGATATAATTTATTGATATTAAATATGATCCTTAAAATAAATCTGTTCAATTAGAAGGTATAAATATGAGAAACCAAATTAATAAATATGTGTATAAGGGAAATATATATACATTATTTAATACTGATGGCATTTGATTACTATAACTAAAATAATAATGAATATTAATTTTATATAAAAAAAATACTTTCCTAAAATATGTTTTTTATTTCATCAATCATAAAATATTATGGATAAATATAAATTTAATATATTTTAAATAAGAATATTTTTTTCTGATAAATTAATTTATAATTTAGAAAGAATCAAGCTCAATAATAGTTAACATATTAAAAATCCCCTTTTCTATTTTAATGGTCTTCTCATATATTATTATATTTATTTAAAAATTAAATTCTAAAATTTTAGAAAAATAAGTTGAAAAAAGAAGATAAAATTTTCATTATTCATATAAATATAAAATAAAGATAAATTTTTGGTATTTTTCTGAAGTAAGTTATTTCTATTTGAATAGTGAAAAATACAATTTTTATAAATACTATGAATTTTATGATTTTTTCATAAATAAGTGGTAAATATAACTATTTTAGAAATATTATTTTTAAAAATTAATTTTTTATATGTTACATTTTATGTTTTATAATTTTATTTAAAATTTATGAAAATATATTTATTATTTTAAATAATAATTTTTTTTTCATTAAAATGGGTTTTAATACAATTCAAAATTAGGTTTTATAAAATTAACTATGATCTATTTCACAAATGAAAAAAATAAAATGGTTTTTTAAATAATATTAATTGGTCCCAAATTATGTGAAAATAAAAATTTCATTTTTTTGGCTTGAGTGATAAGTTACCATATGAAAAGTAAAGTTACTACAATATATTTTAGTGTCCTAAAAGTTAAAATTTTAATGTTAATGATTTAGAGAAATAATTAAAATATTCTTATAAACTTACATATGAAAGAATAAATGAACATATCACTTATCATAACCATTATCCCTCTATTATGGAGAAAATACTTTTAAATGTGAATTACCATTATTATGATGTTAAAGGTATTTGTAGAAATTCAATTATTTATCACTAATAAAAGGGGATCTCTAATCCAAACTTCAACTCACACCACAACATACATATTTCATATAAAAAATTCCATTAAACAATCCTTAATAATAATATCCACATTATAATGTTTCTCTTTCCTTCAAAAGGAAATCTCTTAATGGTTTAACAACCATTCTAAATAAAGTAACCCATATAGAGAGGCATAAATTCTTAACCACTCATTCATTGTTTCTATTTATCTATGATCACTTATTTATCATAAAACTCCATTACACCATATTTAAATGACATAAAAAGTATCTTTGGTATATTTATATTTTATCATAATAATTCTATAAAAATTAAGCACCTATACCCTTTTCCATTATGAATAAAAAAATATGAGATCTATATATGGATGGATTGCAACATCCATGAAGTATAATTCTTTGTATTCATTCATTAACTAACAAGTCCTGTAAAAATTTAATTTAATATATAATTCTGTTATATAGTTATTATTTAACAATATAATGTTTTAAAGAGTATTATTTTGTTCTCTATTTCAATGGGAAAAATACCATCCAAGCATTTGTGCGGACTGCTGCCTCCATTAGATTGTGCATCCGCATTTCAATACCACTATTCGTGTATGGATCTATGAATGTGTTAATAGGATATATATGATTTTATAAAATCATTATGGTTATAATATAGAATATTATGGAACATATTAAACATATTGTAAATAAATTATTATCAGAAAACTAAACATTCAAAAGAAGTATTGTAAGAGGAATGTGGTCTCTTTATTATAAATAATAGCGATATATTAATTATATTCTTTTTATTATAAATTATTTTTTTTATGTATTATATTAATAAAATATATATAATATAATTATTGTTTTGATAAAATTTTATGAAAACTATAACACTTCACAGTCATCCACTTATCACATAATGTTCTTGTTTGGGTCCATTAACCACACATTTTAATAATTCTATAAAATTCTAACTTGTATAATTATAGTAACAAATATGTTGTTGTAGTATGATATAAATATATATTATTATTTTTTTATATAATTTAAACATAAATATTAAACACATTAATTTATAAAATCCCTTTCATTCATTAAAAATCATCAAAACAAGATTCTTGTTTTTTATTCTTCAATGAAAAATAATAAAAACCTCATGAATGGAATTTGAATATTTTTAAATATTTATAAAACAATAAATCCAAGAAAATTAATAATCATGGAATAAAAAAATATGACAAAATAGAGACACTGGTTTTATGAATCTGGAACATAATGATGAAAATTATAAACACCTGATGTGTGAAAATAAGTAAAAATAACTAATATACCTATAGAGATTAATTATTAAGGAAGTGTATGAATGGATATATGTATGAATATAGTTTTGAAATTATTTATTATGATAGTTATTTTTTTATAATAGAGGTTAAATATCATTAATCAATGTCTTAATATAGGCTAAGGGTTTTCATTTAAAATTCTACTATTTGAGACATATTGTTTATTATACTCATTATTTCATTAATGTCATATGTATACTGCATAATTAAGAAAAAATAACATGATATTCCTTTTATTTATGGAAAATATTTGTAAATTTAAAGATATATATTTTTTGGGGTTTTAATTTGATTTCTTATCATGATTCCATTATTATTTTTAACTAAATTCTTATTTAATGAGTCATAAGTGTGGATCCGGAATGTTATTAATATATATTGTCAATATTGTTCCATATGTAGTATTAAAGGGTATTTTATATTTTTAATTATGATATTTACATTATTATCACATAATCCACATTTCAAAATTTTCAAACATCATGAATTATGTTGTATGTAATAGATTTTGGAAACTCATAATTCATTCATTATGTTTTAAGGTTAAATATTGAATTTATCCCCTTTATGCTCTACTATAAATACATTAAAAAATTTTATATTATTCTATCTTGTATGATATTTATGAAAATGAGATTTAGTAAACATGCCTTTCTATTAATGATTTTCTCTTCATAAAATTATGGCATTCTTTGAATAATTTTATTATATATAAGTGGATATTTCTCTCCAATATCAATGTTTATCCATACTTACAATGTTTTCCTACATCTTATTTAAACAATATTATGAATTAAGTAATGATTTAATCATGTTTCACATTACTATTTTCTCAAAAAAAATATTACTAATCATTTTACATCGGTTATTTTAAATAACAATGTTTTTAAATATTTAAAATGTTTTCCATAATTTCATAATCAACTATTTTATCTCTGACTCAAAACTATTATTTTTAAACAATATATAATTTCCAAAATATTTTATTTATAATTATTTTCAAATATATATATTATTTAATATATTAAATTAATAAAATTCAATTTAACATTTTAATTTAATATTAAACATATTCTTATGCAAAAATGTTAATGAATTATTTATACAAACACATTTAAGGTTTCAATATATGTTTTTATTTTTATCTTAATAGGATTTGTTACCTTTGAAATTATTTTCAATGAATTAACAAATATGATAGCTTATTAAATAACCTTCTGGGTGTATTAATTTTTTATATCAATAAAATATATTATTAGGGTAAATTTTGATTATACATTATGAATATTTTACAAAACATATTTTTCATTCCCCATGTTCTGTAAGATAAAAGGAATTATTGTATTCAAGTGTCATGAATATGTATAGATGATTGAAAAGTGGGATTTTATGTCCCACTCAATTACACAGAATAATGTATAATATAACATTATATCATGAAGGTGTCTTGTTGAAGCCTTAGCAGAAGAATCTACATGAGTTGTAGCCTTAATCAAAGAGGTACTCTTATTGTTTTTATGCCTAATGAATTATTTGTGTTATTTTCCAATCCTAATTTTGTTAATATTTAGTATCCAAATAATACAAAGGGTACATAAGTTTTAATCATATTCTCACAATTATATTACAATAATGTATTGATGCATAATCTGGAAAGTGATTTTATTTCCATATTATTGTGTATGCTTTTTTATAGGATATTATAAATACTATTCACGTTTACACGATTCAATATTATTTTTATATGTTTCACAGATATGTTAGTATTTTTATGTATCTTTAATGTCCATACCATTTTATATTTCTTCTTTGATCTTTTTATTATATATTTTTCTCCATATCCATGTTTCCTCGCATTCTTACAATCTAAACCTTATGCATCATTGAAATGTTTCCCTTACTGTGATTTTGAGACCACACATTCATATGATTCTATTAACCTGGTCATAATGATTATATTAGTTTATGAGACATATAAAAATATTTTTACAAAAGTGTGATGGTTATGTTGTGTTCAAAAGTATTATAGATTCAGATTATTATATATCCAACATCAAAAGCTCACTAAATCCATTAGTTAATGAAAATTTTGCGACTATTGTGAGATGTTACATTTATTTTTCTGAAGAAAATTTATCTATGTTAATAATGGTTTAAATCAATCAATATCAAATATAGTATATAAATATTGCTGTATTTTCTCAAATATTGGGACATCTAGATAAAGGGTTTAAAATTTTTTACTCTATAAATGTCAAACTATAAAGGCTTATAGTGGAAGGTAACTGATTTTTTCTAGAGAAGTTGTATAACTCTTAAACTAGATCTTTGGAGTTTTTTTATTATTATACATACATCAATCATATCATAAAAATTCCCATAAAATAAAATTACAATCTCCAATATATGTAAATTTTATCTTTTTTATGTCAAATATATTATCCCATGTCTCTTACGTAAATTATAACGGGTTGTTTTACATAAATATCTAATATACAAAAAATAATGATCAATATTCCTATTGTATATGGGAAAATAGGTTCACAATAAGTCCAAATTTGACAAAAACTCAAAATAATTACTTTATTCTCTATAATTGCCACTAAAATACATTTTGGAAACAAAAAATGAATTCGATAACATGGGGAGTATATAAAAATTTGTGATCTAAAAATTCTTGTTATGTAATAAGGATTATAAAGTAGAATAACATATGAGTCAATTACATAATATGATATCATAAAAATAAATGTTATTTAATATTCATATTGTATCATGTAATAATGTAAATTGATTCACAAGAACAGGACAACATAGTAATGTTAGAACAAAATAAATCATGATAGAACCATATGTCAAGGATAGATGCTAAAAAAATAACATCTTCCATGTATTCAATCATAGATTATATTTAATCAACAATCTCATATATTTCAATTCATTATATATAAAAATTAACCATTGAAATTTGTTACAATATAGGAAAAAAAATCATAACATGTACATGCACATGTGTTCCGTAAATAGAATATAAACAAAAGGCATAAACAAAATAGTAACCCATGGAATGAAATGAGTTGAATAATATTATATTATAGTATAAGAAGATGGAATAATATAATGGACTCCAAGACATAATGGATTAATAAATTAATGTTAATTCATAGTAAAAGACATTATTAAAAGAATATTACAACATGAATAATAAGAAGTAAGTGAAAAATTCAATGAAAGTGATTGATTAATGAGGGGGAGAGAATCCCATAGATTTAGGGGTTCCAATAAATGATTAGTAGGATCTCATATTGTGTTTGGGGAAATGTTGGAAGGGATTATGAGTTGGAAAGTGGGAGAAACATATTGTTAATTGTTTTTAGTGAAGGGGAGTTGAAGTATGGGTGAGTATTTATAGAAAAATATAGGGGGGTTTTATTAATTTTGAAACATATATTATCTACTCATTATGATAAAACAATCAATATAAAAATACTTTTTAATGGGTTTTCACCTGGTTTTTTAATAAAACAGATTTTCCTTCAATGTTTTATATGGAAAATAACCACATATAATAAAATAATAAATCTACTGATGTAAAAGTGAGTCATGTTTATAATGAATTGATTTTAAATAATTAAATTATTTGATTAAGAGAATCCATTAAAGGATTATACAATTAATAAAACTACTTAAAAAATTATTTAAATTTGGAAATCTATATATATATAATTTTATTCCATTAAATTAATTTATTACACCATGTTTGGGCTATATGATTTAATAATATATACCATATATTTGTACAATATTTGTTTTGTAATGAACAATTTGACTATCGTAAAAAATATGAAAAATTCAACTTTTATAAATTTGATAAGATTATTTAAAATATCATATTTATTTCACAAAAAAAATAATATAATTATTAGAAGGTATAAATTTTAATAAGTATCCTTATTTACCAAAAATGATATTTCTTATGAAAATATCAACTATATAGCCTTTTATTAAATCATATTGAACATAATTAAAATATTTTATGATTTATATTTAAATAAATATTGTGAGAATATTTCATCAAAATTGAATTTATTATTAAAAATATTTTATTTATTCAACTAGTTTATTAATTTGGACTATATATTTCCAAAATGCTCGGTTATTGTTAATTCATATAAATATTGAAATTTTGTCAAACTCATTTATCAATAACTTAGTTATATAAATATTAAATGGGGATTAACATAATCTCAATTTTATTAATGAAAAAAATAAAAAATCATACTACTATTGTCTCAAAACATAATCCCTTATTGCACTAGCATATCCCATAACGGTGTGGTGTTGGATAGAGGTGCTTTCATCAGGTTTTTTGGTGAACATGGTTTTGGATACGATCCAGATGTTCTTGAAAATCACTCATAAATAGTATTTTTGATATTTTAATTGTTGAAACTCATATTGGCCATGAGAATGGAAAAATCCAATAATTTTCTTTAGCCTCAAATTCTTTAATAAATAGAATTTATTTGGTATAACCCTACTATTCAATAGTTATTCTTCATAGGAGTGATCAATTTCTATGTGTACACCCTCTTGAGTTATTTACATGTGAGGGATATAGTTTGTAAATTCTCAATAGGGGGACCTGAAAAACATAACAGTAATGATATATGGTTCATTTGAGTGATTGTAGATAGGCCACAACATTAATGTAGTAAAGGATCATAATGGTGCTGGCATAACATGGTATATTATTTACCTTATTCCCAAATCTTATTAACATATCCCATGATGATATATGAATGAACAATATTCCTCTAAACTAAAATTCAAGGTCTTCTCAATGATTTTCTAGAGGTCTTTCTAGTCATAATTTTGTGTATTTCATAAGATATTGAATTTTTTAAACCTTACCTATATTCTCTTGGATAGATTAGGTCCCATCTATTTCCACCCCTAACTTTATCCCATCATATTATAATTGGACACATCTTCCCTCATAGATCCTTTGAGGGTTCAATTTTAATAGTATATTAAGAAATGTTATTATATGTGGACTTTACTAGGAGATGTAATGATCGAAAAATTGTTAAAAATCCATTCAACGTGATATCAACATTTCATTTAGATCTTTAATAGTTGTTTTAGGTTCACCATACATTTGAGGGTAATAAATAGTACTGAAACTCATATCTTTATCCATTTCATGTTGAATGCTACTCTATAAAACCGATGTTTACCTTAATTCATGATCTGTTACTATAAGGTCCTAGCCTTAAACCTTACTTAATATTGAATTAAATGAATAATTCACGTCGAGGATCTTTTCAGGTTTAGAGTTTTAGAGAATTAGAACATAACTATTACATCTCAAAAGATTACAAAGTAGTCACTTCTACTAAGATTCCTTAATAAAAAAAATAAACGTGTCTAGTTCCATGTTTTATATAGGATGACATTCCCTCGATCCCATCCTTGACCTTATTCCACATTATGTCCTGTGAAAAAATTTTTAAAAAAACTTGGGGTGAGCATAAAAAGCTCAGTAAGGGATACAGAAAGAATGAAAACTGTAAGTTTTTCAAACATCAAGTAAACCATATATACTCTATCAAAGTAATACCTTCACCTTCATGAAGTAGTAAAAACACTTCACTGAATAAAGTATCATTACTTACCTTTTTGTAACCAAAGGATTACCATAAAACCCATAAAAAACACATAACATATATAAAGGTAACTTGGGACATAAACATACTTTAGTGGAATAACCATACGGTCGACTTCCACACATATCACTTAATGGAATAGCCATACGGCCAATTTCCATACATACTTAATGGAATAGCCATACGGCCAACATCCATACCCAATGCATTGGAGGTTATAACATAACCACCCATCCTGGTATTCATGGCACCACCCGTCATATGGTTTATAATGTAACCACCCGTTAAAATGTCCAAGTACCAATATAAAAACATAAAACATAAAACCAATATAAAGGAATGATAACATTTCCACATTTCAATCACAATATATCATAAATATATTGACATAGTAGAATCATTTATCAAAACCATGTTCAATACCAAAATACATAAAAGTGTATATGGTATTTATTTTATTTTAAAAACATTACGGCTTGTTGAGGAAGCCAAAGACCAAAAAATACTCGTGGCGGCGGAAAAGGTCGTTGTCACCGCGTACGTTAAAAGAAACATTCCTTTTTGTCATTTTGTATAACGCTTCGTAGAAAAAGATTCCTTTTTTATAAAAGTAAAATTCAAAGGGTTTTATACACCGTATAAATGAACGTTGTGTATAAAATGAAATATGCCTCAATGAAAGGAGATTGAGACGAAGTCCCTTACCTCGGGTCCGACTTGACTCGATCGTTCTTTAACGTCCTGAATAATAAACTTGAGTTAATTTATACTTGATTAAGAACCTTTTTAATGTTCATTATTCCTTTTATATCACTTATTTCCATGTTATAAACATTATGTAACCCTTTAAGTTAATAATGCTTGTTTGGTCAATATTTGGTTCTTAAGTCGAAAGTGGACTTCTTACAATTACATGTTTTTCATGTGGTCAAAGGTTCTTTATATCCAGAATGACATTCCTGATTTGGATATCATATATATCATATATATCCAGCGTATACATGTATTTATAATATTACATAATCATTTAGAGGTAAGAAATGAAATGCACCGTTCATGGAGGCGGTAAGCCGTACGTACTCATGAACGCTACTTTCATTTCTTTGTCGTATTAATGGAATTAAAACTAAATGAGAGGTATGTATATTTTAATTCCAGAATTATATTCATCATTTATACATATCATTAATTATATATATCCATTATATACATGTACTTTTAATAGTACATTACATTTGGGGATAAGAAATGAAATGCACTGTTCATGGAGACTGTAAGCTGTACGTACGCATAAACGCTACTTTCATTTCTATCTCATACTTTAATAGAAAGAAATAATAATGATATAGAGGTATATTATAATTCCAGTATAACATCATATATAATAACTTTAAATCCATCATTTACATGTCCCACATATGGCATTAACGAATCACATCACTTTGAGGGGGCGGTAGTCCGCACTTCCTTAAATGAAGATATCGTGTTTACCCATAATGGAAACCATAAAGGTATGCCCAAAATGAAAAACACAGAAGCTTAAGGAAAACATACACATATTATATATCATATATAAAAATACTGACATCATAATGGCCACCTTTGAAGGTGTTAAATGAGTATTGAACAATCATCATTTCGGGAGGCAGAATTTCGCCATCCACGGAAACCGTATGTTCTTTAACCATTTGATGTAGTTTTGTGAGAGTGTAGCTCAAATAAATATTATAACAACATCCTAGTATATTTAAGATACTGGTGTTTTTACAAAATAAGTAAATAAAAAGAGTTTAGGGGGTTGGAGAAGCAAAATAAAACAAATGAACATGAGAGAAAGAATTACCTTTAAAAGTGTAACTCCTTTTGATTTGAGCCTAAAAGCTTCCTTTGAAAGGATTATGCCCAAAGGGAATCCTATAGGATGAGGAGAGGGATGTGGAGAGTGTAAATGGGCAGTGGTTGGCCGAGCCAAAGGCTTGAGGAGTGTGTGAGATGAGGTAGAGGTGGGGGCCTTTTATAAGAGGAGAGGAGGGGTACTTTTGGAAAGTAAAGAAATATTACTTTATTTGAAAATGTGTTTGGTTTTAAAAGGTCCCACATTGATATAATTCGTGGATACGGTGATAAGGGTTCTAAATCCACTCATACAATTGGTTTTGGACATGTGTAGTTCATAGATTTTACATTATATTTCCATTTTATTTAAATCGTCAAATAATGATGTCATTGCTGCATCATTATTATGTCATAAATAATTTAATTTATTTAATGTCTAAAAATTATGAAAAAAATACTATGATGTATTAAATAGTTTTAGCTTTCCAGTTACTATATATAATCAAAAATCTGATCTTTATAACCCCATGTAAAAAGTGTTTTCGTAAAACATATTATGTTTGTGTCATTTTTACTTTAACATTTAATAAAAAGTTATTTATGTCATTTCCCAACCAAATGTCTCCATGGAGTCCCCAAGTTTACCCATGGATTTTCTTGGTCGGCCATGACACAACCAATAAGGTTGGGACATGTTTCTAGGTCATTTCATATTATTAAAGCACTATTTATATCTTAAACTACACTAATTACCACTAATCGCGATTAAAAACTTAATAAGTTACTATTCACCAAAAAATTTCTTATAATCTCATTGAACAACATTTTACTTCTTAATAACAACCATGTATGTCGGATTTTTGAAATTCAAAACACAATGATGGCAAAATTTCATTTAAACGGAAAATCAGTCTTTATAGGTACCACTTAGTGGTTTCACTATTCATCCAAAATTGAAGTTTTTCAGAAAATTACCAAAAATTCACCCAAAACTATATTTGATATTACGAATCCAAAAATGAAGTCTATTTTACAAAATTCAAAACATATAAGTCACATTAATTAATTTAATAATTAATTCCCGCTGTCAGAGCAAATAACGTGTTTTTATGAAACAATAAGTATCAAACGATTGACACTTGTTTAAGTCCGATTTCAAAGTGAAATTAATTGCAACGACCACTATTGGATTAAATGGTAATTTTTTTTTCTAATTTCACTTTAAAACCAATTCAAAAGATAATCTAATCATTTATATAAATTAGATTAAAAAAAGGATTTTAATTAAAATACAACATTTTACACTATTCATTAAAAAAATGAACTTTATCGGAAAGGTACCAAAAATTTACACAAAGTAAATTTTGATGTCCCGATTCTAAATAAGAGTTATATTTGGTCCAATAGAATTTATAAGATTGATCAAAACTATATTTAATGATGGTTCTCCGTCAAAAGGTGATAAGTGGACCTTTCGTGAAAATTAGGGTATAAATGCCTAAAATTAACTCTTTCCGTATTTTAAGCCTTTATCTTTTATTGGGTAAATGTAAAAACATTTAAAAACATATATAATCATATTTTAGTTATTTATATCCATTACCGCCAGTACAACGACTACTCGTTAACTAACATTTAAAATAATATTATTTTATTACTTGTGTGCAACGTAAGTTTCCCAAGAAACTCGTTGTTGCGTATTGGGTACGCCATCGAGCATTACATCCCCTTTAAAGTAATATTAATATTTGATTCACAAATATGGATAAATATGAAAATGTCATATTCTTTATTTACCTGGGATGTTAAATCCTTCCCCCCTTTTGGGAATTGTATCCTCGCAATTTTATTCACTTATCAAAATAAGTGGGGGTATTTATCCCTCATAGCATATTCAGATTCCCATGTTGCCTCTTCAATCACATGGTTTTTCAACAAAACATTTACCTGATGAATCATTTTATTCCGTAACACTTGCTCCGTATGGTCAATAATCTGGACCGGTTGTTCCTCATAAGATAGGTTCTCTTCAAGATTAACTACCTCTGGACTCAAAACATGAGATGGATCTAGCATATACTTTCTCAACATAGAAACGTGAAAAACATTGTGTACCTAAGATAAACTCCGAGGTAAAGCCACCCGGTATGCAACTGATCCAACTCTCTCCAGAATTTCATATGGTCCAATAAACCTTGGACTCAGCTTTCCTTTCATAACAAATCTCATCACACTTGTCCAAGGAGAAACCTTGAGAAAAACATGATCACCTACCTCGAAAGATAGATCCTTCCTCCGGTTATCTGCATAACTATTCTGCCTGCTCTGAGCTGTTCTCATGTGCTTCTGAATCAACTGAACTTTTTCTGCCATCTCTTCTACCAATTCTGTTCCCATCAGCTTCCTTTCACCCACTTCGTCCCAGAAAGATGGAGTTCGACACCGCTTCCCATATAATGCCTGAAATGGTTCCATCTGTATACTGGAAAGAAAACTGTTATTATATGAAAATTCAACCAAAGAAAGATATTGGTCCCAACTTCCCTGATAATCCATCGAACAATCACGTAGCATATCCTCCAAGATCTGAATTGTTTATTCTGACTGCCCATCTGATTGAGGATGAAAAGATGTACTAAAAATTAATTCAATACCCAACGACTTCTGAAGGCCTTTCCAAAAGTTAGATGTGAACATGGGATCACGATCAGATACATTGGAGAGGAGAACTCCATGTAACCTGACTATCTCATTAAGATACAAACGGGAATGTTGATCTAGGGAAAAAGTATCTCGTATAGAAAGGAAATGAGCAGATTTGGTCAAGCGATCAACAATAACCCATATTGCATTATTACCTCGAGATGTCCTCAGTAATCCCACAACAAATTCCATGGATATGTTTTCCCATTTCCACTCTGGCACTGGTAAAGGCTGAAGCATCCCTTTCGGTAACTGTCGCTCTGCTTTAACCTGTTTACATGTCAAACACTTCACAGTAAAATCAGCAATATCTCTTTTCATTCCATCCCACCAGTAATACTCCCGCAGATCTCTGTACATCTTAGTACTGCCAGGATGAACTAAAAACGGAGAACTATGAGCTTCACATAACAACTATCCTTTCAACTGTGAATCACAAGGCACACATAACCTTTTCCCAAACCTCAAAACACAAACACAAACATATCCAAGAACTCATGTAAAATTTTATTCATAAGGTCCATGAATACATCAGGTGCATTGGTTAACCCAAAAGGCATAACTACAAATTCATAATGGACATATCTAGTACGGAACGCAGTATTTGGAACGTCTGCTTCTTTTACTTTCAACTGATGGTACCCCGACCTCAAGTCAATCTTCGAAAAATATTGAGCTCCCTAGAGCTGATACCACTTCATTCGATGGCCCAACATCTGCTGAAGTTGTTGCAAAGGATTTCACCACCCCTTTCTGCTTGCATTCTAGCTGCATTCTCCCAGTTGAGTTCTTCGTTGGACACTCGTTTGCATAATGACCCATTTCATTACACTTAAAACATCTTACCGTTGGCTTTTCATTTCCTGCTTGATCATCTTCCTTACAGTTACGAGCAATATGACCAGACTTACCACACCGAAAGCACTTAACAGACTTGGATAAACATTCTCCAGGATGCATTTTACTACACTTCTCACAGGATGGATATTTGGTTTTCTTACCTCCTTACTTCTTTGATGAATTCTTCCCCTTTGCCTGCCAACTAGACCTCTTATTCTGTTGTTTTTCATAGAACACCTGATCATCGGCAAACTCCATTTCCACCATCTCTGCACATCGAACAAGTTTTTCATAACTTTTGAACTCACGAGAAGCTAAAGCCCTTCGATAATTTCGCTTTAACCCTGAGTAAAAACAGATTATTTTACTATCAAGATCTCGTATGAAGTTTGGAGCATACCTTGCCAATCTAGTGAACTTTTCATCAGAAGCAGCCACTGAATCATCCTCCTTCCTCATTTCTAGGAACTATTTTTCCATCCTAAGACGAACCACCTTAGGAAAATATTTCTCAAGAAACATACCTTTGAATTCATCCCAGTGAAGATCCTCAATCTCATCACTATCCCTTATATTTTTCACCATCGACCACCACTGATCAGCTTCACCTTCAAAACGGTAAGCAGCAAGACTTACCTTTTGATGTTCTGAACACCCCATGAAATCAAAAATATTCTCCAGTGCTTTAATCCACCCTTCATATTGAACAGGGGCAGATGATCATCTAAATGATGGGAGATGTTGCCTCATGAAATGTTCCGCCACTGACATGTTCTTCTGCGGTTGATCTGGCTGATCTCGTGCATGGATACCACCACCATTTATAGCCTGAGTCAACTATGCCATCACTGCAAAAAACTGTTCAGTTCCGATTCCGACCATCTCAGGATGGTGATTTGGAAGGTTATCTTCCTCCTGATGTCGTCCCAACATAGCTGCTTTGTTTCCTCTGCGGAAAACCGTTCTGAACACAGAAATATCTTAGGCGAAGCAACATGGTAATCCGTAAATGCTATATCATTTCAATCATATTATAATTTAACAACTTTCTAACTACTAAAGTTGTCTAAACCGACCTCTGATACCAACTATAAGGCCCCAGCCTTAAACCTTACATAATATTGAATTAAATGAATAATTCACGTCGAGGATATTTTCAGGTTTAGAGTTTTATAGAATTAGAACATAACTATTATATCTCAAAAGATTACAAAGTAGTCACTTCTACTAAGTTTCCATAATAAAAAAAAGAAATGTGTCTAGTTCCATGTTTTATATAGGATGACATTCCCTTGATCCCATCCTTGACCTTATTCCACATTAATTTTTGTGAAAACATTTCAAAAAAGAACTTGGGGTGAGCATAAAAAGCTCAGTAAGGGATACAGAAAGAATGAAAACTGTTAGTTTTTCAAACATCAAGTAAACCATATATACTCTATCAAAGTAATACCATCACCTTCATGAAGTAGTAAAAACTCTTCACTGAATAAAGTATCATTACTTACCTTTTTGTAACCAAAGGATTACCATAAAACCCATAAAAAACACATAACATATATAAAGTTAGCTTGGGACATAAACATACTTAATTGGAATAATCATACGGTCGACTTCCACACATATCACTTAAGGGAATAGACATACGGCCAATTTCCATACATACTTAATGGAATAGTCATACGTCCGACTTCCATACCCAATGCATTGGAGGTTATAACGTAACCACCCGTCCTGGTATTCACGGCACCACCCGTCATATGGTTTATAACGTAACCACCCGTTAAAATGTCCATGTACCAATATAAAATCATAAAACATAAAACCAATATAATGTAATGATAACATTTCCACATTTCAATCACAATATATCATAAATATATTGACATGATAGAATCCTTTATCAAAACCATTTTCATTACCAAAATAAATAAAATAGTATATGGTATTTATTTTATTTTAAAAACATTACTTCTTGTTGAGGAAGCCAAAGACCAAAAAATACTTGCGGCGACAGAAAAGGTCGTTGTCACCGCGTACGTTAAAAGAAACATTGCTTTTTGTCGTTTTGTAAAACGCTTCATAGAAAAAGATTCATTTTGTATAAAAGTAAAATTCAAAGGGTTTTATACACCTTATAAAAGAAAGTTGTGTATAAAATGAAATATGCCTCAATTAAAGGAGATTGAGACGAAGTCCCTTACCTCGGGTCCGACTTGACTCGATCGTTCTTTAACGTCCTGAATAATAAACTTGAGTTAATTTATACTTGATTAAGAACTTTTTTAAAGTTCATTATTCCTTTTATATCACTTATTTCCATGTTATAAACATTATGTAAACCTTTAAGTTAATAATGCTTGTTTTGTCATTATTTGGTTCTTAAGTCGAAAGTGGACTTCTTACAATTACATGTTTTTCGTGTGGTCAAAGGTTCTTTATATCCAGAATGACATTACTGATTTGGATATCATATATATCATATATATCCAGCGTATACATGTATTTATAATATTACATAATCATTTAGAGGTAGGAAATGAAATGCACCATTCATGGAGACGGTAAGCCGTACGTACGCATGAACGCTACATTCATTTCATTGTCATATTAATGGAATTAAAACTAAATGAGAGGAATGTATATTTTAATTCCAGAATTATATTCATCATTTAGATATATCATTAATTATATATATTCATTATATACATTTACTTTTAATAGTACATTACATTTGGGGATAAGAAATGAAATGCACCGTTCATGGAGACGGTAAGCCGTACATACGCATGAACGCTACTTTCATTTTTATCTCATACTTTAATGGAAAGAAATAATAATTATATAGAGGTATATTATAATTCCAGTATAACATCATATATAATAACTTTAAATCCATCCTTTACATGTCCCACATATGGCATTAACGAATCACATCACTTTGAGGGGGCGGTAGTCCGCACTTCCTTAAATGAAGATATCGTGTTTACCCATAATGGAAACTATAAAGGTATGCCAAAAATGAAAAATAAAAGAAGCTTAACGAAAACATACACATATTATATATCATATATAAAAATAGTGACATCATAATGGCCACCTTTGAAGATGTTAAATGAGTATTGAACAATCATCGTTTCGGGAGGCAGAATTTCGCCATCCACGGAAACCGTATGTTCTTTAACCATTTGATGTAGTTGTGTGAGATTGTAGCTCAAATAAATTTTATAACAACATCCTAGTATATTTAAGATACTGGTGTTGTTACAAAATTCGTAAATAAAAAGAGTTTAGGAGGTTGGAGAAGCAAAATAAAACAAATGAACATGAGAGAAATAATTACCTTTAAAAGTGTAACTCCTTTTGATTGAGCCTAAAGGCTTCCTTTGAAAGGCTTCTGCCCAAAGTGAATCCTCTAGGATGATGAGAGGGATGTGGAGAGAGTAAATGGGCAGGGGTTGTCCGAGACAATGGCTTGAGGAGTGTGTGAAATGAGGTAGAGGTGGGGGCCTTTTATAAGAGGAGAGGAGGGGCACTTTTGGAAAGTAAAGAAATATTACTTTATTTGAAAATGTGTTACGGTTTTAAAAGGTCCCACATTGATATAATTAGTGGATAAGGTGATAAGGGTTCGAAATCCACTCATCCAATTGGTTTTTGACATGTGTAGTTCATAGATTTTACATTATCTTTCCATTTTATTTAAATCGTCAAATAATGATGTCATCGCTGCATCATTATTATGTCATAAATAATTTAATTTATTTAATGTCTAAAAATTAAAAAACAAATACTATTATGTAGGAAATATTTTTATCTTTCCAATTACTATTTATAATCAAAAATATTATCTTTATAACCCCATGTAAAAATTGTTTTCGTAAAACATATTATGTTTGTGTCATTTTTACTTTAACATTTAATAAAAAGTTATTTATGTTATTTCCAAACCAAAGTGTCTCCATGGGGTCCCCAAGTTGACCCATGGCTTTTCTTGGTCGGCCATCACACAACCAATAAGGTTGGGACATTTTTCTAGGTCATTTCATATTATTAAAGCATTATTTATACCTTAAACTACACTAATTACCACTAATCGCGATTAAATACTTAAAAAGTTACTATTCACCAAAAATCTATTTTAATCTCATTGAACCACATTTTACTTCTTAATGACAACCATGTATGTCGGATTTTTGAAATTCAGAACACAATGATGGAAAAATTTCATTTAAACGGAAAATCATTCTTTATAAGTACCACTTAGTGGTTTCACTATTCATCAAAAATTGAAGTTTTACAGAAAATTACCAAAAATTCACCCTAAGCTATATTTGATATTACGAATTAAAAAATGAAGTCTATTTTATAAAATTCAAAACATATAAGTCACATTAATTAATTTAATATTTAATTCCCACTGTCAGAGCAAATAGCGTGTTTTTATAAAACAATAATTATCAAAAGATTGACACTAGTTTAAGTCCGATTTCAAAGTGAAATTAATTCCAACGAACACTATTGGATTTAATGGTAAAAATATTTTCTAATTTCACTTTAAAACCAATTCAAAAGATAATCTAATCATATAAATAAATTAGATTAAAAAGAGGTTTTGAATTAAAATACAACATTGTACACTATTCATTAAAAAAATGAACTTTTTCAGAAAGGTACCAAAAATTAACACAAAGTAAATTTTGATGTCCCGATTCTAAATAAGAGTTATATTTGGTCCAATAGAATTTATAAGATCGATCAAAACTATATTTAATGACGGTTCTCCGTCAAAAGGTGATAAGTGGACCTTTCGTGAAAATTAGGGTATAAATGCCTAAAATTGAACTCTTTCCGTATTTTAAGCCTTTATCTTTTATTGGGTGAATGTAAAAACATTTAAAATCATATATAATCATATTTTAGTTATTTCTATCCTTTCCCGCCAGTACAACGGCTACTCATTAACTAACATTTAAAATAATATTATTTTATTACTTGTGTGAAACGTAAGTTTCCCAAGAAACTCGTTGTTGCGTATTGGGTACGCCATCGAGCATTACATCCCCTTTAAAGTAATATTAATATTTTTTTCACAAATATGGATAAATATGAAAATGTTATATTCTTTATTTACCTGGGATGTGACAGTTACAATGAAGAGTGGTACTAAAATCATCCTTACCAATTCACTTAAGTGAATCGTAAAATTTTGGTCAAGGGAGAAATAAACATTTCATATAAATGAAGTGGGTTGAAATTATAATGTTATTTACTTCCAAACATATTGGTTTATACCATTTATGTGTGGACTCAAATATTTCCGATTATATTTTTATATATTATTTGGGAAAATTATTAGGCTAGAAACTGAGATGACATGATATTATAAGACCCTAGGTTCCCGAAATGATTGTTTAAAAAATGTTAAGTATTTTATTGCATGTGCAAGAGATGTTTCTAAAAAAGTGAAATTACACTTAAACAAGTCCTCATATTAGTAATTCGGGGGCATCGTTGAGCTCAATGTTGTGTCTTTACTCTAGGAGAGACCTAACCTTGGTCAATGTGGGTCATCTGTAGAAAAGGTCAATAGGGGCGTCACTGTAAATATAATAATTAATTAAAAATTATTAATTTTTGAATCCTAATAAATCATAAAAGGTAACTCATATTTGATATCTAATACTACCATTGAGTTTTTATGCGGGTGTTTTCCTTAGGCCACACTAACATCGACTAGTAGTGGGGTGTGCAGCCGCGGTCTAGGGGGACCACACCGAAGGAGGAGGATCTAGCGATGGGTATGGAGAGACACAACTCAAAGGACCCGTTACAGGAGGACCCTGCAGAAGTAGAGCAATGGTACTAGCATACCAAGATGTGCTGACCGTAATGACTAGGATCACATAATTGATTTGTGTGATGAAAGAGCCTGCCCGCTTGAGGTGGGCCAGTCTAGGAAAACCATATCATTCAGGAAGCCCTGTGGGTGGGAACACGTAGCCCAGTGAGCCATTGGGAAGGGCTAGTTTGTGCTAGACCATACCGACATGGTCAGGTCCAGTTGGTCGGCCATGGTCAAATTGGGTTGGGTCTGCTGGACTATGTCGGATCGAACCCCGACCAGACCATTTTTACAACATTGGACATATCATTCAAACAATATGTTAGTTTGATGAGTCATTTGTATTGTTGTGACCCTTCATATGAGATAATAATTTGTAAATACTTTAAGTATGTTTTTGTGGATGTTGGAATATGGGCTAATGGGATGTGTGGAATTTTTTCCTATAACAAGCACACTATAAAAGGAATCCTAATGCTAGCTGTGATAATGTGATCTTGTTGACTACATGACTTGGGTGTTTTATAACCCATCAACACTCCATGTGCCATCGATGCTCCGTGTTCCATTGACGCTCTTTGTACAATTATTTCTCTATGTGCCGCCGACATCTTGGATTCCATCACTACTCTGGTCACCAATGACACTCTATGTTCCACTAATGCTACATATTACAATTACTCTTTGTGTTCCATCGACGCTCCTTGTTTCATCGATTCAATGTGATTAATAAATCCTCTATGCGTTGTTGGACATCTATTGTCATAGAGACAGAGAGATCTGGGGGATATAGATAGAAATCCATTTCATCATGCTTCATACATATACCTATGTGAGATGACATTATTGATGGTAATTTATGTGTTTTTTTGTGGTTTACTTCATTTGTTTACATTTTGGAGTGCATATTGTGTTTCCTTTGTAGTATACTTCACGTATTTCATAGTGGTATTTTCCATTTTGATATCTAGGTCCCAAATTTGTACTGTTTTACTCACACCTGCATGGGATATGCACGAATGCGTCATATCTTGTGAAGACGATTGCCACATTGACAGAGTATATTAGATCGGGGCTAGGTGGTGTTTAGGGGGAGTCCCGATAGATGTGGTGTGCTTTAAAAACCTGAGAGTGTAATTTTTGTACCTACCATTTAGGTACGGTTTTCTATGGATGAATTTCAAGATCATGTACCTTTATATATTGGTTTGGAATCTATTCTTACCCCCTTTACATTCTAGTTTTGTACTATTACTTTGTGTGGGTATTTTAGGGGTATGCATGAATGTTTAGTTAGTGTTTGTAGTTTATCAATTTTTCAGGGAGATATGTTCATGTGTACAAGCACTTATGAAAATGCATCCCACTTATGGGATATTATTTCTAGGTTCAAGTCGTCAGCCTCTACTAGATAAGAGGTGGGATTGTGGTAGTCATGTCACAAGCCTCGGGGGAAAGTTCAGGACACAATGGTATCATAAGAGTTTGGTTCTACCTAATGAATCAAGATCCTGATAAATTGGTTTGGGAATCCAATGTTTAGTGTTTCGAGTTTGGAATTCAGACTAGGGACTCTTGTGTTGGTGTGGAAGATGACATACCAAACTTGGGGACTCTAAATTCTAGTTACTGACTTGGTACTTGAAAAAACTGGTAAGAGGGAAAAAATAAATGGACCATTAATGATATAGGATTAATTGTGTTATCAGGTCCTTAATTAGTCTATTTCATCTCACCAGGTATAGCCTATTCATTGTGGTACACCATGATCTATTTTAGGAATCTGCAATATAGAGAGACATCAAGTGTTTCGATGATTGATATTGAGGATGATTATCCTAACGATGAGGAGTCGGTATAAGGGCCACTAATAAAGATTGCACCCTTGGGTGGTTAACCAGTGATACCACCAAATGGAGAGCAGTAGTTACTACCATTATTATGGGTATAGGATTCATGTACGCTTAGTGGATTTAATGGGATCTAGAGGCAGTGAACTCCTAGGTTTAGGGGTCAGCCATACCCCCAGGTTGTTGAGGATTAGATGGATTCATTTACGCGTGTCTTCCACCTAGTGAGGACGCATATTGACTAGATGGAAGTTCTATCCAAAATTCATCTATAAGGATTAGTGGGGAGATATATGAACATAGTGATTGAGAAAAATGAAGGGGAGTCCCTCACATGGTAAGACTTTGAGCATCTCTTTAGGGAGGTGTACTACCCAGTTACGTTACACTCTATGTGAATACGGGAGCGACTACATCTATAGTAGGGTAGCCAGATAGTAGAAAAGTACTCGATATTTTGTACTGATATTTCATACTACTCCATATATATATTATGAGGCCAATTCAACATTTCTCAGTCATTAGAGTAGGGTACATTATAAGAGATTATAGAATCCATGATATCTCATATAATTACTATATATGATGGAGTGTTAGAGTGAGATCCACTATTGGAATAATTTCTAGAAGAACAGACACTGGTAGTGGGAGAAACACCTGGGTGTTAGGTAGCTGAAACTTTTATATAAGGTAGCCAGAAACAGATGTAGGTATCCAAGGAAATTAAACAGTTCAATGGTTGACCCAAGGAAATAGGGCCAGCTGTATAAGGCTCCCAGGGAGAAGCGAGTCAGCCGAAGGGCTGGATTTGTTACTCATGCAGAAGTAAAGGGCATCTTGCTAGAGATTGTATGACACATCATAAGACAACAACGAGATGCTTGAGGGACTACCGAGTTCTTTTCTATGTAAAAAATAGGGTGGACCTCTATGTGAAAGATTTGGAAGAGGATTTGGATGGGAAACACGATGTGGGCAGAGGTCCAAGTTACTTCCACCACCACCACTAGGTGGTCAACCCCGAGATCAGGGAGCTGTTGGACATGGACAAGGATAGTTTCATGTGATAGAGGCTTACCACCTTAGTGATCTAGAGATTATTATACATATTATATGTGTATTTTCCACCATATTTTTAGTTTTTATGGATTGAGGTTCCCGTCACTCTTTTCTATCCACGACTCTTTTTCGAGACACGTAGATTTCAGTGGAACCGTTAAGTCGACCCATATGTGTAGAGAATCCAATTAGGGGAGATTAAATTGTAACACAATGGTGCCAATAGTGTACCCTTACTCTTGGGAGAGGGAGTTACTTTCTGGATCTCTTAGTGGTAGGATTGAGGCCTTACGACATCATCCATGATTTGGACTGCTTATCCCAAGTTCACGCCCAAATGGACAGTTTTAGGTGCATTGTGCAGTGTGTCCATGGTGATGAGACCATGTTTTCCATTCATGGTGAAAAGGAAAATCATGAAGAGATGTATGGACTCACACATAAGAGGGTGAGGATGATCACACACCAGTTGGCTTGCATGACCCTCAGTGCAGTAGAAGAGATGAGTTCTCTATTTCCTGGAGTGGTGGATTAGTATGAGGACATCATTCCATAAGATGTTGTAGGATAAAATATACATAGGGAAGGGGATTTATAAATTGATATATACCTTAGTATGGCACTGATATCTACACCTTCATAATGGATGGTCCCCAAATAGCTTCATGAGTTAAGGTTACAGTTGGAGGACTTATAGAGAAAGGGATTCCTGAGACCCAATGATTCACCCTTGGCATCCTAAATTTTGTTTTCCATGAATTTAGTCATGATATTGACATTATTTTGGTACTTCTGGAACCTGAACACGCTGACTAGTAAGAACATGTATCCACTTCTAAGGATTAAAGACCTCTTCGATTAGGTTAATGGAGAGAGGTGGTTCTCCATGATAGACCTTAGGATAAAATATCACCAACTTCATGTATAAGATGAGGACATAATGACAACAACCTTCAGATATCGATAAGCCCACTATGAGTACATAGTGATTTCTTATGGCATGATGAATTCTCCAGTAGTGTTCTTTGGACTCATGAATATAATCTTCCGACCACACTTCAAATAGTTTTTAATTGTCTTAATTGATGACATCCCGGTGTACTCGGCATACAAGTAGGAGAACATGATACAATTGAATATGGCCTTGAACAATCTATTTGAGAATATCTTTATGGGATGCTATTGACTTCTCAATTATATATACATGAGTTTCACTTTTAGGGACACATCATTTCATAGGTTGAATATGCAATAAATCCAGTGAAGATTAATGTTGTGTGTGCTTGAGAGACACCCAAGAGTGTTAATGAGGTGAGGAGATTCATTGGTTTGTCTGGACACTATCAAAGGCTAGTACCTGAATTTTCAATAGTAGCAAAACCCTTGAAATCCTTGACATGGAAGTTGAATATTCTCTTCTGGATAGAGGAGTTATCGTAGTGGTTTTAGGAGATAAGGCATAGGATGACGAGCACTCCCATCATGAGATAACTAGTGGATGGATTTCAGTATGTAGTGTTCCTTGATACATCCAAGACCAGGCTTGGTTGTGTCCTAATGAAGGTGTCATAAGTGATTTCATATGGTTCATGATAATTTAAAAAGAACATGAAAAACTATATAACCCATGGTATGGAGTTGGTAGCAGTTGTCTTTACATTGGAAATGTGCTGACACTAACTGATAGATATGTGGTTTTTTGTTGACTCTAACCACAAGATTATCAAGTATATCTTCACTCAAAAGGATTTGAACGTGAGATAGAGTCATTGGATTGAGTTCCTCCAAGACAATGACTTCAGGATAGTCTATACTCTTGGGAAGGGTGATGTGGTACAATATTCTCTCAGTCAGATATTGAGTTCACTGCTACTAAATGAGGCATCAGACCAGTTATCCTCATTGTAGATATTCTTTGAAGATATAGATGAATCATATTATCTCTAATCGATGGGGGTCACCCATCCACTCTTGCATTGAGTAAGGGACACATAACTGAATGATATCGAATCTGAGACTACACACGCTATGATTTCCACAACGCATGCCCCTAATTGATATTTGATATTTGGGGAGAACATTTTTCTTTTTAGGGGGATCACAGTAGTTACAGAGATGTTTATGGATGTGGTGTTGACGGTGTCCCATACGTCCCATTAGGTGGTACATCCAGGTGTGTAAAAGATGTATCATTACCTCTGACATCAGTTATGGTGGTTAAGAATAATAAAGGTAGTGGTAGAGTTCTTTTCTCGATGCCTCATTGGTTAGCATGTGAAGAATGAGCACTAGGTTTTTGCAGTCTTGACCCAGTCACTTGAGGTGATAGAGTAGCAGTGGGATGGGATATCGATGGAAATCATGACAGATTTACCAAACAAGTTCACGGGACATGATACTATCTTGGTGATCTTTCACTGACTCATCAAGTTATCCCACATAGTACTTATCCTTGAGTATAGATCAGTTGATATCATGGGATGAAACTATTTTAAGAAGATAGTTTGTATTCATAAAGTTCTATAAACGATCATCTCATATCATGATGTTATATTTACAACCTGTAAGTGGAAGTGATTTTAGAGTTGATTAGGTCTTATTTTCTCTTGAACATGACATGTCATCCTCAGATGGCTGGAAATATGGAGAGTACCATATAGGGTATAGAGGAAATTCTATATTCTTGCATCTTTGACTTTGGCCATAGTTGGGGGACCACCTACCTGTGGTGCAGTTTACATATAATTAACGATACCACTCAACCATTGGTATGGCTCCCTTTGAGGCCTTGTATGGATGACCATACAGGTCACCACTATGCTGGACAAACCAAATAGAGTCATCAATCATGGAAAAATAGTTGGTATGGGCTACTACCAAGATGGTGTAGATCATCCCGGAGTGGATGAGGACTAAACATAGCTGAAATAATTCATAAGATGACATGATGTCGAGGCCATTGGGGTTTGAGGAGGGATACTGTGTGTTACTTCATGTCTCAACAAGATGGATTTTACAGTTATTTGGTCAGAGAAATAAGTTGTCTTAAAATACACCGGCCCTTTTCAAATTGTGAGTAGAGTTGGATTGGTGGTGTATCACCTAGCTCTACCCCTACAGTTGTACTGGGTGCATGATTTCATCCAAATGTCGTAGCTGAGGAGGTACGTTAATGATCCATCACATGTCATCAACTGGGGTGATATGGACATTGATGATCAGATGACTTTTGCGGAGTACTCAATGAACACTGTGGATCAGTAAAAGAGGATCCTTCATGGGTGGTTGATTCCTCTAGTACACATTCAATGGTAGCATGGAATCCCAAAGATATCACATGGGAGTTGGAGGATTAGGTTCATATTCAGTACCCTCACCTTTTTGTTAATTAGCCATGGTTTTAGATTTTGTGGACGTAAATGGGTAGAATTAAATGACTCAGATATTAGGGATTTTATTATTGGATTTTAGTTGGGAAAATTATGGGAACAATTTCTAAGAAAACGTGAAATTTTGAGGCCCATGTTTCCCATAATGATTTTTTGAAACATGTAATGTTTGTGATAACACATTTTAGATTTTTTTTTTGAAAAAGTGGAATAACTCTTAATTGAGTACCAGATCATAAATCTGAGGGAGTCGTTGTGATTAGAGTGGTGGATTTGCTAAAGCTGTGACCTAACATTGGTCAGTGTGGGTCATCTATAAAAAATGTCCCAAGGGGCATAATCATAAGTAAAATGATGATATAAAAATTAATTTATTTTGAAATTCTGATAACTATAACCAAAAACTCGGTTTGGAAATCTTAGACCACAGTTGATTTTATAAGGGTGTGTTTTCATTAGGTGAGGCATAACATCGATAGGTTGCATGTTGCACAACAGTAGTAAAAGTGGGACAAAAGAGGAGGAGCCTGCAGCAGCACATGCCATGAGTGGTGGAAAGGTTCTATGGTAAGATTTTTCGATGGCCACTGTGGTGGGATTCAGATCAATGGAGGACCCTCTTACAATAGGGTTCTATGTCATGGTTTGACTTAGATGCGATGGTTATGTTGATTGGGAGCGCACGGTCGACCCGTGCACTAATGGTGTTAGCCCACATGCGGTGAGCCAAGCTAGGAAACCCATGCCTTTTAGATGACCCATTGGGTTGGGGTCCAGTTTCCCATCAAGTTGGGCCAGTTCGGGTTGGGCTAGATCGATCAGATCAGACAACAAATCCATCCATATTTACTAAATTGGTCATATTGTACACATTTTGTGTTCGTTTGATGATCCTTTTAGGGTGTTTTGTCCATTGAGATGATATGGAACCTTTGAGATAATGTAAATGAGTTTTTGAGGAAGCCATAGAATGAACAAATAGTTTAAGGTATAGCTTTTCTCGGAACAAGAACACTACGATAGGTATCATGTGGGTGGATATGAGTATGTGATCTTGATTACTACGTGTCTTGGGGACTTCAAGACCCATATATGCTCTATGTGTGATCAATTATTCATTCACCCATGATTATTCATGCTCCAAAGATGCTATGTTCCCCATCGACACTCTGTTGGAAATTGACATCCCGGACACCATCACCACTCCGGGCACCACCGATGATCGGTGCACCACTGACACTCTTTGTGCCACTAATTCTTCATGATTAATTTATGAATCATGCAAAAATTATTCTATGTGATCCAATGACACTTCTAGTGTCATATAAACTGAGAGATCTATGCCCCCCCAACTGGATATGTGTCTCTTCGTGCGTTAGACGTACACCTGTCTAAGCTGACTGTATTGATAGTAATTCGTGTGTTATATTTATGGAGTTCTTCATGTGTTTCCATTGTGGTCAAATTTTTGTGTTTACATTGTTGTTTTAGGGTCCCTATTGAGTAATTGTTTAGTCATCCATTCACAAGCTATACCCACATGTGTGGTGTATTGTGCTTATAATTGACGACTTGACATAGTCCTTGGTTGATTAGAGATATATGGTTCTTATAATGATGTGAAAAAAATGTGTCCTTTAGAGACTTCAGATAGTTTTTTATGTACCTACCTTTTAGTTAGGGTTTTCTACAGACGAATTTCACGAGCTTGTACTTTTATTTTTGGTTGGGATTGTATTCTGCCCCTGTTTACTTTCTAGTTTGGTATTGTTACTCTATGTGGGTATTTTAGTTTTATGAATACACGATTAATTAGTGTCTTCCTTTCAACACTTTTTCTTGGAAATGGGTGAATTTGTATAAGTACATAGGGAAATTCCTCCAAGATATGGGATATCCCTACTAGGTGCTAGTCACCTGCCCCTGACATATTGAAGTTTGGCTTTGGGTAGTCATGAAACCATCCCTGAGGGATGGTTAGTTCTAATTTAGTTGTCTTTGGGAGACCTGTGATGAGGTACATGGTTATGTTTTCCTATTTCCCTGCTTGTATGGGCTCCAGATGAATTATACCCATAGACATTGATCATTCTACCATTGAATTGTTTTCACTCCAATCACCAAAATAAAAATTCTACAATATCCCATTTAAGTTATAAAAAACATTACTTCTTTCGAGGTTGAATATTGACAAATTAGCTGTGAAAATCATCAAGAAAATCACCCACCAGCTTTAATCATGATGGGTTACATATTGGGGTCCCAAACCCTATAACACAATATTTATCAATATTGAACTCCCGAACATTTAATTGAATTCTTTATAGGTCATAATTATCTTTTTGGGATTTTTTAATTGAATCCAGGATAATATTTTGAGTTATTATTTGATCTTGTTAGTTTGAATTCCCTTTTTATGATTCCCATTTACATCTTTAATATTTCTAAGATGATTGGATCTCATTCAATTATTTAGTTCTCATGAATGTTCCATGTATCAATGAGAGGGGGGGGGGGGGTGAATTAGTGGTATATTTTCATTTTAAGATTCCATATTAAGGAAATAATCTTCACCTAAAGTTAAAGATTTTTTTTCCCTTAAAAAAAATTAAACAACATCCACAGGAACACATTATTTTACAAGGTTAACTATTAAAAAAGAGTATATATAGTAATGGTATGGTATTGAAAAAAATACCAAAAAATCCACTAGAGAAGTATTCTTTTATGTTGAATAAATTGATAAGGATATTCCCTTACATTGGTGTCACGCAGTTTAAATAATCGAATAGTTTGTATGAATATTATATCATAAATAATTCAATACAATTTATGTAACAAATATGCTATGTTGTTTCTTGATCAAATTTCACAAATATTTCTCAAAAACAATTCATCACATTATTACATAGCAGAATGAAATAACTTCATGTACATCATAATGATACTCATCCAATTTTCTTAATCCGATTTCTATGACGGGTTGCCATGTAAAATAATAATTCCTTATCAAAACAAAGCTAAAAACATTCGGAAATTATTCATTCTCATTTCATAAATATCAATACAATTTTCCCAGTATGATTATCCAGCCTAATAAGATAATATGATGAATACAATATTCTTCCGCCTTCTTTATCTACATGGAAAACCCCTTCAAGAAAACTCAATCTCAGAACATCATATCCCCAAAACATTGGAGTTTCTCTCTCCAGTATGTTGAATAGTAAACATGTTAGAAAGTTCAACAAACATTATTCTATTATAGATGAACCAAAAAATTCCTAGAATGATTTTGAAAACATGTCCTGATCATCCAAATTTCTCAAAATCAATAATTTCAATGAATTTAGAATATATATATGTTATCATTAGTGCTTCTCAACTCTTATTTATTCATATAGAGTCTTCTTAAAACGTAAGAATTATTATGTTTTAAAAAAAACATCTTTCCTATTCCAAACATAATTTTATATTTTTATTTCTTCATTATGATACTCTTTACCACTTAAATTTATATGAAAAACTAGGTAGCTTATTCTAACAATGATCATAACGACATGATGAAAAATTAGAAACGATTACATCCAATTGATTTTATCTAAAACAAATAAAAAACTAATCTTCCCATTCTAATTTACTCATTATAATGATGACAACAAATTCATTACTATCTTTCACTATAAAAAATGTGAAAAATGTAAAACATATGTCTTCTCATTAAAATTCATTAATGAAATACTACAATCGAACACTTCTTCTAAACAATTAAATATACCCTTAACAAAATTATAAAAAATTTATTATTTTCTCTAAATTGATGATCCAAAATCTGATTAAAGATATCAATGTCATCTTGTGTATGGAGGATCAATATCTATATCATTCTAAAAGACATTTTATGCTTTAATAGAAGGGATCTTGACCCACATGTGAATGTATCAACAGGTAAACATATCAGATTTCTTCTTTATCTCAACCCAATTGATATGAAATTATAATTATTATATCTCTTGACTCACATGATAAAGAAATTATTATTTTCTCCTGAGTAACCTATAGAAACCATAAATTTTTCTTAATGAATGTGGTTGACTATATTGTTGATTGATCTCTAACTTTATTTTCATAGTAACCCTTAAAAATTTAGTTATTTTACTATTAATTGGTCCCAACAAATTCCAATGATAAAATTATTCATTTATTGATTATGATGGAATACCAAGTTAAATTGATATATATTAGTAGTTTCAATATCAGTAACCTATTTCTAATTATGAATAAAATACAAATAAAATTACATAACTCACCTTATTCTCTTTTCTCATTATAATACTAATAAAAATATTGATAAAAATATTTTTAATCTTCAATATTTTTTTGAATGGATACGAGTATGTTCATAAATTCACATTACAATAAACCTTATGAGCCAAAAAAAATTTCTACATTTAGTGTTCTCATTAATATGGAATGATACCAGAAAGATTCAAATTCTATATCTTTATTCTTATATAAACATTATATTGTGTCATTACATCCTTCTGAATTTTAATACATTGAAGATAAACTTATTCCATCCAAATCAAAACTAAAATATGATTTTCCTTAATTAGATTTTATATACATCCACTTTTTCATCAATTTTTTTTAACAATATTTAGAACATAATTAGGATTTCTGAAACAAATATAAAATATTTGTGAGTTTTACCACATATTCATGAAGAATCTGATTCCCTTTCTCATTACGATTAGATCCCCATTTTGGGCCTAAGGTGAGTCCGATGAACTTTTTATTTCAGAAAGCATATTACAAATATCATGGAATATTATAAGCCCCACGAGTCAAATTTTTGGAATATGATGGTCAGTTCGATCAGCCAAAGCTTTTACCAAGTGAGGTGAATTATTTCCTTTGAAAAAAATACAACACCTTTTAAACTAACATCTTCTTTTATTACGATGGTGAATCCAATAATCATGTCGATGGTTCAAGATCTGACTCTCATACCGATGGTTTTGGATCAAATTGAAAACTTCACAAACACACCTTTCTTATCTATGGATTTCCATTACCGTACTCAACATAAATTCGTTCTTCAACATAATCATCAAAATGAACTATTGGAAAAAAAATAAAACCAAAACATAACTCAGCACCCACAGTCTCCCCCTTTGTGTTTTTTTGTAAATACACACTTCAATACCAATCAATGAATTCTTAAACACTACTACATGTAGTTTTATTTTCTCAAATTTTCTTCTCACCATTACTTTCATACTCCCTCAATTTCATATATCCTCCTTATTGAAAATCAAATTCGAAGATGCCATCTTGATAATTTTCTAACTTATTGACAATTGAAATTAATTACAAGGTTTGGAACTTATCATCATAGAGTTATAAAATTAATCATCATGAGAGGATAAGTATCACATGGGTTTCATAACAAAGATTTCGTAACAACGAGTTTTAAACTAAACCTGTCTATGTCTATTTATAGGGACCCAATGTAGGAAAAACGATTTTAAAATCTATTTAATCAATATTGTATATTACATGATTATCATTAAATAAGATTTCATGTCTCTTTAAACATTATCTGGACTAGGGAGTAATTAAAATATTTTTTAATGATAAAAGTAACCTGAATCCATCTCAATAAACATATTAAAATGTTTAGGTGTATACAAAATCCTTCGAAAAACTCCTAATTTTCATAATGTCATTACTTATTTTTAACATTAATATTAATATATTCACCAACACCATTTTTCTTATTTTGACACCTTAATTTAATTAAAATTTAGTACAAGTAATTTTTTTTGTAATAATAAAGAACCAAAATTATTTTTTAGATATATTAATCAGACCAAGGGAC
This sequence comes from Viscum album, assembly GCA_963277665.1. NCBI lineage: Eukaryota > Viridiplantae > Streptophyta > Magnoliopsida > Santalales > Viscaceae > Viscum > Viscum album. The sequence continues at coordinate 1,768,707,696 of OY728153.1, read as the reverse complement.
CTCTCTCAGTCTTTTCTTTTTCTTCTTTTATAGAATTTTTATTGGATGTTTTTTCTTCCGTCTATTAAACATTCCTATATTTTTTAACACCATTCTTATATTCTATAAATTTTTATGATGAGGGTGTTTAATTTTCCTCAACTTTATTAAAAATACTTTTTAGAATAATATTATAGCAACTTCTTCTTATATTCTACATGGGATTGCAAGAGAGTGAAAAAATTAGTAACATTACCATCTTTCTCACATATCTTGCAACTTTTTTGACAAATAATATCAAAATATGTTGATGACATTTTATCAATTTTTTTATCTTTTCAGAATTCCTTTTCATCTCTTCTAATTCATCTGAGTATTTTGTTTCTTTCATGTTGTTATCCATTATTACGTGTTCTGTCCAAATAACTAAGGACTCTCTCTTTTTGGATGCATTATGTTTATTTCGTAGAATTCAAGTGTCAATTATCAGCAGTCTTCCTTTGATAAGAATGAATACTGACCAAAAATATCCTTCTATAATTCATGTAACAATTATAATGTTTTCCATTGAACCAAAACATATTATCCATGTGTATAAATCCACCACAATACATGCAGTACCCATAAAATAATACCTTTTTTATATAACTTCTATAATATCTAGACTTTTTGATATATTTCTCAGTTACCTATTATATTTATTAATATAAATGTATTTACCACAATCCTTTATATCGTCAAACAAATTATTCCTTTTCACCTTGTTATTCCATTTTTCCTTATTGAACCCATAAGTAATAGAAAATATTTCAGACTCGTGTTTTTTTGAAACTGATGACATCAAATTGTTATTGGTATTGTCGACATAAAAAACATTCCCAACATTATTCTTAACCATTTAAGTTAAATATTTTTTATCCTTCTTAGGTTCATCTTTGTGAGAGATTTCACCAAATTTTAGAAATAGAATTTTCATAACTTGTAGCCCTCTGTTTAGATTTAGAATGTTTTTTGGAAACATTTCTACCATTTATTTATATACTATATTTTCATTAAAATTATTTTTATTCCCTTTATATTTAATCAAATCATCAATATCATCTAGGATCTAGACATTCACATTAATAAAATATTATTGATTGTTAGTTGAATTGTCTTCAATTTTTAACTTTATTATTTCTTTCTCAATCCTTCCAATATTCCTCATACAATATTTTTGTTATTATTTTTTATGTAATTTTAACTAATTTTTTACATTTTCATAAATTATTCTTTGGAATAATTAAATTTTTAAATATTTAAATGATCATATTCTCACCAACATTCCAAATAGATTTTTCAGATTAATCTTTACTAACATAATTTTAAGAATATCTAGAAGAACATTCATTATTAACAATTTCTACTAATGTGTTCTAATCATAATATTTTTTTAAATTCATCAATATAATCATCATTATACAAAAATATTATACTTTTTTTAGATAACTTCTTCTGTTTTCTCTAGGAATAAGATTATTCTTTATCACCCTTTTCCTTCCTAGATCATCTTATCCTTCTTTATTCCTAATCCCTTTGATATTAATCAAATTTTTATTAATTAATTCAATAATGATAGTTGGAAACAAATTTCTTAATATATTCACAAATACAAAACATAAAGTGGTGTTTCCTTTTATGAATTTTTGTACCTATTTTCACATTTTAAGAAAACAAGGATAAAATTTCATCATTATTTTCACATACCTCATTTTTAGATTTGTAATCTTTATCACAATCTTCAATAATCCTCTTCATATTTCCTTTTATTGTATCTTGGAGAGACATTTCATGATCAATTTTTTTCTATTCATAAATTTTTACCTTATGATTTCTTATGTAATGAGTGTACTATGAAAATAATCTAGAGATAATGTTTGATGGTCCATATCTTCCAATAAGGAATCTTTTGCATCTATATTTTTTCGGACGATTTCGAAAGATCATATAAACAATGGTATAATCATCAAAATCTTCACCATGATATATAATAGTGTTTATAATATCATTAACCCTGTTAAATATGTCACAAATAGATTCATGCTCACCCATATTCAGATAATTATACATGAATCCCCATATTTATATCTTTTCCTTATATACTTTTGTGTTGGCTTCACAAAAGTTCTCCAATATATACCAGATACCATAGGTAATGGGAACTAATTCCACTCTTAGGAACTCACATTCAAAATGTTATGAGTGTATATCGTTCTTAGCTCCTCCATCGTTGTAATATTTTTCCTTATCATCATTTATAATAGTATAATTCCTAGAAAGATGGGGATACCATATGTAGCCTCTTTGAAAACATAATATCATTGGGAGAAAAGATTTAGAAACATTAAACCATTCTAGATATTATATTTCTTATCACATACAATTGGAATCCCCATTATATTCACCTAAATAAGATTATACAACATTACTTCTATATATAAACATTAGCAAAGAATAAACAGAGGGAACCTTTACTCCGATACCATTTATTAGTGCCCTGGAATGATCTAATTGTCACCGATAATGGAAGGGGTGAATTAGTGATATATTTTCCCTTTATAAATCATTACTAATGAAAGAAAATATTTCCACTAGCTAAATAAAACATTCCCAGACGAAAAAACACATAACGATATCAGTACAAGAATTCACAAGCATCACTACTCAATAAGAGTACAGTCTTATATGGTATGGTAGTGAAACAATTGGAAACAACACAGTCGATAGAGAATAATACTTTTGTATGGAATATAATGAGTAATATGATCTCTTACACTAGTGTCACACTATAGAGACAATCCAATTGTTTAAAGTGTTCTTATAGAATATAAAAATCAATACAATTTGTGTAAAAAACATGTTATAGTGATTCTTGATAAAATTTCACTAAAATATTATTAAAAAATCTGTACATTATTACCAATTAGTAGGCAATAACATCATTTACTTCGTAATGACAATATATCTGATTCCTATTTCTCATTACTCAATATAATAATCTCTCTTTATGAGAATGTTTTTGAAGTAATTCTAAACATCTTCTACCTCAATCTAGAAATATCAATACAATTTTCACATACCGATTATCAAAACAAATATGATAATAATCTGAATATGATCTCATTCCCTATTCTTCTTCTATCCGAAAATCATTATCACAGAAACTCAATTTTAGAACTTCCAATCCCTAGAACATCTAATATTTTCACTCCTATCATCTAAATTATTCTTAGGTTAGAATGAAAAAATTAAATTCATATTATATAGGTGATCCATATTAGTTTTAAGCATGATTCTAAAAAAATACTATTCAAAAAAATTTCCCAAAATATTTTTTACCAATGAATTTTCGATACATTTATGACTTCAGCAACACTTCATTAACACATTTAAACTCTTCTTGAATCTTCTCGAATATTCTTAAAACATAAAATTTCTTCAGTCCTCTTAAAAAAATCCATCTTGATTCCTTTCTTGATTTTCCATTCGAATTTCATCATTACGATACTCTATACTACTTACATATATGAAAAAATTGAAATATTCTTAATGTGTGGTTAAGAACCACTTTATAACAAATAATTTTTGAATACATTCCATTATGTTTCTATGAACCAACTAAAAAATAATCTTCCCATTACAATTTACTCATTAGGATGAAGATAATAAATTCTTTAATATGTTTTTTATATACCAAATGTGACATATGTAAATAATATTTATTCTCATTAACATTCCTAGAAACACTTATTCAATCAAAAAAACCTACTAAAATATTCAATCTCTCTATGAAAATACTTCCAAGAAATTTCTTTTATTATCTGGATTGTTATCCTAAATCTAATTATTGATATATATGTTTTCTTGTGTCGTATTAATTTGTCTATGCATCATATTGAAAATCAGTTTCAACTTCAATATGATGAATCTTGAAACACATGCGGGTGAATAAATTTTTATACATATCAGAGTTCTTCATTCATTAAACCCACCTGATACTATTTTTGAGTTCTTATTTAACTTTTCCCACTTCATAATAAAATTCTTCGTTTATCTTTAGTCACTTATAGAAACCCAACAATTTTCCATGATGAAATTATTTGAATACATTATTTATTTATCTATTAAGTTATTTTTTTGTTATACCTCAACAAATTTACTTCTTTTTGTTTTCATTGATCGCAACAACTTCGAATTAATTTTTTTTCCTTCAATGATTATAATGGAATACCATGTCTGATGGACAGATAATGGTATTTTTGATTTTTGAATATTCATTATTCTTATGATTACAATACTAATAAACTTATTACACTCAACTTATTTCTATTTTATTAATATTATACTCATAAACCTATGTTTCTAAGAAGTTTATATCATTTTGATTTTGTTCTGAAAAATAAATCTTCATTTTTATTACTTCATGTTCTGATCAAGCTTCTCATCCAATAAACATTTCTATGTTCAATGCTCTCATTCTGATAGAATGATAATAGAAATCTTAATCATTATCAACTTAATTATTCTATAAACATTTACTATTATCACGAATTTATCATGAATTTGAATATATTGAATATCGTCATCTTTATTTCTAATATAATAATGAATATGATTGGCCATAAAATGATTTGAGTCACTCCACCTTTCTTACATCAAGATTACAAGAAATGTTTCACAACCTACTTATGATTTTTGAGAAATAAAAAATAGAAAAGAAATGTTAGATTTGCGTTGGATCCATTTTGAATAATATTCTCTTCCTCATTTAGATCACAACCCCATTCCAAACCCATGTTGAGTCTGATTATCCTTTTATTTATGCAAACATATTTTTATTATGATGGAAGCATTAGGATTCTAATGTTCTTAAATACAATGGGCAGTTCAAAAACTCAATGATTTTACAATTTTAGGTGATTTAATTCCCCCTACTACAAAAGAATGAACCTACAAAGAAAACATATTCCATATTATGATGGTGAATCCAATATTCATGTTGATGGTTCTAGATCCGACTCTGATAAAGAATTTTCTGGATCCAATTGTCAAAATCAGAAACATAGATTTCTTCAATCAATGTTTCCATAACCTAAATACACATACTTTCATCCTAGAAAATGATAATCATATTTATATATTGAAAACAAATACAACCGAATAGAAGTTTTCATAACACAATAAAAATTATATATAAGGTTGTCATATCTTTTCTATAAAGATATTATTTTAAATTTCCCTTCCCAAGATGATAAATGAATTGGATATTCAATATCCTTGTTCAAAACTAATATCCTAAACTATTGTATATTTAGATCATTGTTTAATATATATTTATAGATTTTATAATTATTATGTATGTAAAACTTAGTCCCATATAGATAATGTCACCAAATCATTAATGTGAAGATCACTAACACCAATTCTAGTTCCCAAATTGGTTATTTATATCCACGAATCATTTGTTGGTGGGAGGCATTGTCTATTACATAGTAATATTTTATGAGTACACAACCCACTCATTTTTTAGATTCATTTATATTGATAAAAAATCCTTCCCCACTATAAGGTAATGTAAACTCAAGTGTAGTGACTATCTTATTCTTTATCTCTATAAATTGTTCCTAAATGACATATTTCTAGAAATTTTTCACTCCCTTTAATGTTTTTTCTTGTAGCAATGTTTCGTATAAATATATTTTTCTCACAAACTGACAATAGTATCCAGAAATTATAATGAAATTATATATTTCTATCATAGATGTCGTTCCTGTCAATAATTCAATTGTATTTATATATTAGGGATCCATATATTACCATTTTTAATGAAATAATTCCCTATGATGGATATATTATCATTATAAGACATACATTTACTATACTTCGTATAAAACATATAATTTTATAGGTCATCAATGTTCTATAAAGCTATCAATAATTTCCTAATATAATCCATCATGAGATTATTTTTTAAATATATTAAGAGAAATAGTTCATTGATGATTAAAAATTCAAAAACAATGGAATCTTAGTTTCCATACCTTGTACATTAAATATTTACGGGGAAAATCATACTTATGGAGGTGTAGATGATAATATATTAACAAAGGATCCACCATATAAAAGTATTGAGATCTATATTGGTGATTCTATAAGTCATAAATACTTTCAAGATGTTTATTTTTTCACAATAACTATCTTTCTATTCACATGAAATCAAAATAGAGGTGTATTGAACCATTATTCTTATTCATTAAAAAGACCATTAAATCCCATGGTGTAGGAATTGGTACTATAAACCCTTTATCAAAATAACCAAGTATTGGTTTCTTCAACTCATAATTTTCAATAGTAAAAATTCATCATGGTATAATATTTGGGACATTATAAAATCATTGGTTAAAAAATTTACTGATTTCTTAAACCCTCATCTATGAGGTATACTACGCAATTTTTCAAAAAATATATCAATGTATTCCCTCAAATTCGGCATGTTATCATGGATGTTATATTCCCTAGTCTTAACAATGTCAAGTTAATATTATTTCATTTTCGGAAATAATATCAACAATTTAGATAGTGATTCTAATATAGATTCATCATCCTCATTGTAATTATATAAGAGTTAAGGGAAATATATGATAAAGAGTGTTATATCATTTTTTCGACAATTAATTTTTTTTATATAGAAGGAAAATCAATCAATTCCATCGATAATATCTAATTCAATTAAATGGGGTATGATACATTTTTCATGATGTAAATTTCAAAAAACATAAAATTGAAATACAATATTAAAATATATTTTCCAAAATGATATCTAATCATTTAAGGAGGTTAAATGATGTTAATTGAAAAATTAGTAGATATTATTGTGTAGTGTGAATTTAAATATATCATGACATACACAACATTTAGTGGTGGTTATATGTATTTCAAACCTCTCAATCCATTATATTTATTTTCACACTATAGGAGATTAATTTTTCCCTTAGCCTTGGTGTTTTTTTGTTCCCATCATTCTTCAGATCCCTCAGAATAGATTATTTTATAGGACAATTCAAAAGATCTCAAAATTCATGAAATATAAATTTTAATTATAACTTAGAATTACCATTATTTCTCATCACAATGTTAAAACCATACATCATTTTTACATGTAAATTAGATACATTATTCCATACTTTTTAATAATTAAAAAATCTTCCATTTAATTTGTGACATATTTATTCATGCCTATTGTATATTTTTGGTTAGTAGGAAATTAAATATTTTACCATTTTTTATAACTTTCACATGAACATAATTGAGCCCCTATACCATTATTATTTTATATATTTGTAAAATAAATTATGTGACAATAGTAAATAATGATATCTGATAGTTAGTTTGGAATAATCATATAATTTATGGATTTTAATCCCATCCTGTTAGAAATATAATTTAGGTGGTCCTCACATTTCCAATCACATTATTTGTTGAATCAGTTCCTCTTAATTATATCCATTAACATAAATATTGGTATGTTTATAGATGAAAATTTTAAAACAATAAAACATAGAAAAGGGGAACTTTTGAACATTAAAGGAATAACACATCAATGATATAAATTCCTCAAAATAAGAACCATTATGTTCAAATATATGTTATCCATGACTGAATGATAATATAAAATATCATAATAATGATTTTCCCTTCATAAACGATCATAATGATCTTGAAAATTTACCAAATCATATTATCAAAGAGTGTAAAAAGTAGTGTTTAAAAGGTCTTCTTTGTCAATAACAAGGTGATGATAGATTTAATATCCAATAAACCCTTTTTATGGTCATTAAAACTAGCTAAAATGTTTCTATATCTATCTCATAGAGAATCTATAATGTGAATTTATTCCAAAAAATAACCTACTGTATAAATTTTTTATTTTTTGGGATGTTTTATTATTTTTATCCTTATCCCTAAAGCATTTTCTTTGGTTTTATAATAAAAATATTCAAAAATAACTATACTTTTTTATAATACCAATTATGAAAACCACTATATTTTATACATATTTTCATAGTTAATTTCATAATGATATTGATAAAAATCCCAAATGATCGATTGATCTATTGTATTTGGTTAATTAGTGACATATCACAATAACATGACATAGGGATACATTAACATTAAAATAATCTCTATAACATTCCCTTATAATTATATTGATCTTTTTAAAAATCATGGGATATTCTAGTGATTTTAAAAAAATGGGTGAGCTATAAATAGATGTATTGGAATAATAGAATCATAAAATGGTTATATCAATACATGATAAACTAGATACATATCAAGGGGACATAAATGTGTGAGAATAATTAACATGAAGATTGAATATTGATATAACATAATAACATCAGGGTAATATATGAATGGAGACTCAATATAAAAAATTACATCATAATCCAAATTCAAGGATACCATCTAGGAAATCCGTACATTGTCTATTTAGGATATCCTCCAATGAATCATACACGAAATCTCATGAGATAATAAAATTTCCGAACTTATTATAGGGATACATAATCCCAATTCAGCCAATCACATTATTTTATTAACATGCATTAGTGTGCCACATAAATTATACAACATAACAAAATCATTCGTTACTTTTAATTCTATTATTAAAGAGTTTGGTATACATATATAGATTTTCCAAAATAATATTTATAGTTTTGACTAGTTGAATACACTATAATAGAAATTGGTAAGGGTATTCAGTAAAAATTTATTTTTTTCCAAGAAAATCACATGTTGATGTTTCTGTATAATATGTTTTCATAAACATTATTGGATGTGTTATATGAGTGTGAACGTTGTGATCCACTTATATGAAAATCACAAGTAAAACAAATGGATGTTTAAAAACTCATCCAAACATTAATATTCTGAAATACAATTCATAATACAATGAAAGTGCATGAATAAAGTGGAGGAGGAGAGAACCCCTTACATGGGGATGGAACTTCGAAAACCAGGGGAGTATATTCATAAGATATTGGGAACCTCTTGTGAGTGCTTTATAGTGGGTTAGGGATATTCCATTCATAATAAGTGGTTATTTAGTGAAAAAGGGTGGGTGGTTGGGTGGGTATTTATCAAAAAAGGGATTTGAGTTCTTTAATAATTATTAAAAACATGCTTCAGAATCAATATGATAAAATATTAAAGAACAAAATTCATCCCAAGTTTTATCATGGTATCAATAAAAACTAGAGCAGTAATAAATAAATAAATAGTCCATGGATTAAAAAATTTAAACTATTTTCACAATTTATTTTGATATGCGTAATGTTTTTCCAAAATTTATTTTTTAATCCCAAAATATATGTTTTGGAGGATTCATTAAAGATTTATAAAAATAGTAAAATATATTTTAAAACAATTTTATTTAAAAGGGAAATATATATTTTTTGTCAAATATGTATTTTTTTATTTATAAATTTATTTTTGTCTATAATAATGTCATAATACATACATTATATTTATATGCTAATAAATTTTACCCAAAAATTTGATTATGTAAAAAAATTATTAAAAACGCGTTCGTCGAAATTTTTTAAAGGATTATTCCTAATATATTACTTGTTTTTACAAAAATGTTTTATAATTATAATAATTAACACTTTTTAATAAAGATTCTTATTCACATTAAAATTATATTTTTAACAATATTAAAAACTTTTAACCCTTTAAAATTATATTGGACCTATCCAATATAAAATATTGAGTTTATTTTTTGAAAATAATATATATTTTAAAAATTTATTAAATCATCAGAAATATTTATTTAATCAAAAAAATATATTTTCTATGAATAGAATTTTAGTTTCTACGTATCAAAATATTTTTTCTATCAGAGTCATTATTAAATAATCGATATATAATAAAAACATAAAGGGATAAAAAAAATTTTTACAATAAAATATATAAATTCATATAGATAGGGCCAAGATAAATAAGCCAATATTCGAGAAGTAGAATCCATAAGGGTTAGGTTTGTGATAGTGGTGCTTTATTGGGGTGGTTCAGTGAAAAGGGAATGGGTCATGTCATCAATGAACATTAGATTGATTCATAAATTATTGGAAACATTTATTAGTTATTGAATATTTTCTTGGAATTGGTTATGATAATTTTATAAACATTAAATTTCCCATTAAGGGTCCAATAAATGAGATTTATAAGTTATAATCCTACTAGTCAGGTCCATCACTTATTCTATCTGTATCAACTAGACAATCACATATCTAAGCTTATACTAATCTCAGCACTGAGTGAATAAAGCCTATTTTAAAACTACATATGATGCTTATTGGTATTTGAAATAGTACAATATATATTTTATAATGGTCCAAAACGACCATAGAAGTTCTTGTGTTTTCTATAATTACATTACTTAATAAGGAATTCATTCACTCAATAAGTAATAGTATTCATAAACGTTTGGATCAGTATAATAGAATTGAAATGGCATATTATTCTTGTACAAATAGTAATTGAATTAGTCCTAAATTTTCATATTTGTTCCAATATGGGGATGATTAATTTATGATAAACAATATAATTATATGGTTATTACATTTATTTAGTTTATCCTATCATCATGAACTAGATTTATTTTATTTAATTCAATAATTGTTAATACATTATAGAACATAAATATGTTATAATATACCTATTATCACCATATTTGACTATGATGTTATTTCTATATCCATCCATTAAAGAATCAGATAAAAATATTATATGTTGCTCATGCATATTATGAACCCATCATAATTTGAAAAAAAATAAATTTTAGAAGAGATAAGGTTAGATAAATGATATTACATTCACTCACTTACAATTAATTAGGTTTATAATTATAGAGTTACTATATCATGTTGTATGTTGGATGTGAGGAAGATGTAATAGATGTAACATATTTAAAAGTGATAGACAAAGTATATTAGCACTTCAATTTCATCACATTAAATACACCTAAATGAAGATTGGTTTAATAATTTGTAAATAAATACATGATAAGAAAATGATGGATTGGTTTTTGGATATAATTCAATAAAAAATCACGAGTAAAGGATTTAATGGTGTGGGGAGAAGGGGGTATTTTTTGGGGATAAAAATAGTGTTTATAAATATTTTATTCATTTTTTTATTATTTTTCCCAATACAAAAAAATTGGGATGGATCCTCATATATTATAAAGTATTTAGTTCATGCGAGTCTTATCTAATGGTCACATATACTGGTCATCGCTCATATCAACATGTATATATACTATAATGAAAGTTACAATATTTTCAATATGTAATTAATCATAGAATATTAAAATATTTTGGAAATATTACAAAAAAATACCATATTTGTTTACCTAATGATTATGTGAATGAAATCCTTTTTATGAAAATCATTAAATAAATAAGGTAAATTTTAATTTTAATTTAAAAATTAATAATTTAAAAATGTTAATGCTGGTATTAAGATCAGTTTTATATCTCCTCAGCGATTTACTTATGGTCGCATAAAATTATATTATCATTATAATAAAACATATTATTATATTATAAATCAATTTATTACAAGTAAATTTAATTTTTCAGATTTTAGTTTTTAAAAAAACTAAAATAAAACATATATTTTTTCAAAAAAACACTTGTTTTATAATTTTTCTTATTTTCCATGTATGATTATATAAATATCATATATACCCATTTTACAAGACACTTATATATTACTGTACACATAAATATGTGAGGTTATTATTATAATGTTCTTAATATTATTGGTAATGGCCAGATTATTATTTCAACGGTTATATTTTAAACATTCATATCATCTCTCTAATATATAATAATATCTCATATTTGATTCATTATTCATTATACTATATTATATATATTTTAATATTTTAAAATTAAAATTGATTTACAAATTTTAGTCATATTTATACTTTTTTTGAGTAACATGATTCTTTTAGATTAATTAGACCCATAATTCAATATTATTATCCTGATTTCATTTTATATTTTTATTTCATTATATAATTTTAAATTATTATCAATATAATTAATATAGATATATAACATTCAAAAACAATATAATAAATGTTTTCTTGTTTTTGTCATGTATTTCATGTGTTTTATATAAGAATAAATGACTAAATTTGTCACATTCATATAATCATAAATGAAATTCCATTGATAGAATTATATGTTGTTGCATTATCCCCCTATATAAAAATTTCATCCTTAAAATATCATTTTACATTGTAAAATGAATGAATTTGGGAATAATTATTCATCATTTCTTCCTTCAGATCCAATGTCACCTCGTTATTCATATGATTCTTCTATAATACTTTAACCTTGTGATTTTTCTTGATTCAAGAAACATTTTATCTATAGAAAAATATTATAACTATACTATGTTCATAAGAGAGATCATTTTCCTGATATATCACAATATAATTTAGTATATTTGATTTATTATTGGTGTACTTTCTTGAGTGGGATGTGTGGAAAAAATTACGTACTTGAGTCATGGATGATGGGAGTGATAGTATGTAAGACACAACTCTGATGAAAATAGGAATATTAAATGGTCTAATGTATATGGGACATAACATTCCATTCCTAAAAAACATCATGAATCTTTTCCTTGGAGATATACTATGAAATACGACGTCCCAAATATGACACTCTTAGTATCATTATGTATTTTATGAATGAATCCCCATTCAAATTTGAAAATCCCTGAGGTGGATCCATATTATTGTGTTCATTTTTTATAATTACTTGGATCATTTTCATTCCCAGTAGCTAGTGTTCACTAGATTTATCCTATACTGTAGGTGTTCTACATCTCTTACCATTAATAGAATCCTATGGATCTGTTTAGATTACTGAGTGGAAACTATAACTTTATGATAAGTCATTCCAAAGTTGTTGTAAATCCAATGAAATATGATGTAAACCAAGCATGAAATCATCTTTTCTAAATCATTTTGCAATGTCTCCTCATAATGGACAATAGTTTATTGTTGATAAGTTGTAAGAATGTTCAAATCGTTGTTTAGGGGATGTTAAAAGTTTTCATTAAAATGGAGGTAAACCATAGACCTCAGTTTGATTCAATCGATACTTGTGTTCTATACATCTATAAAACATCTCTACATTATATCCTTTAATGTCATTGAAGTAAGATACACTTTCAAATAAAAATAAAATAATTATTCATTATATGTTGACTGACCAATAACCTTGTAACATTGTTTCCAAAAGATGTCTGAGATGAAATGAGACAAAATCTATATTGTTAATTTTCTATTTATAGGTTAATATTGTTAATAGTTTTATGATTTACATAGAATAGTTCCATTTTTCCTTTTCTTACTAACATACCATTCACATTGATCTATTTTTCATGATCTCCATATTGATAATTTCCCACCAATACTACCCTAATATATCTCAATACAAATATACTACCTATGTGTTTAGGGAAGGTTGTGTCATGTTCGTCATTAAAAAACTCCTTTCTTATATTAGGATTTGATGGTATATATGGTAATGTCCAAAATCGTAAACTCAATCTTCCTCAATTTTTAACATTGATGATTTCCCTTTTTTTTATAGCTTCAACCTACTTCTAAATCACTACATCAACCCTTTTATCATCATTTATCTTCTCTTAAAGGGTTGGTTGAAAATCATTTTCAAAAGAAATGATGATGTTAAATCCTTTATGACATTCATGTTCATCCTTTTCATGTCTAATAAAATTGGCTCATTCTAAATTTCAATCATGAATAGTTTTTCATTGTCTTATATATCTAGATAATTTTCAACATTATTCACTATCCCTGAATGGTTGTTGACTGTCCAATCATAATCATATAAAATCTCAAAAAATATTTTGTTGCATGTAAATCTACATATTTGTTAATATAAACATAAAAATTGTATGATCCATAAATATTTTACACTTATCCCTATATAATTCTAACAAATATTCAACGAGAAAATTATTTTAGCCAACTCCAAATCATGCATTGGAATTTTATGTTGATAAAATTTATACTACCTTGAGGTGTGTGATATAACTTGGTTATTTTTCATTTGTAAATATCCTAAACCATTTTATGAAACATCTGTGATTACCATGAATAGTTCCCCACATGAACATAGCGGGGTGACTAAAGTAGTGATAATCGTCCTTTGTAATCCTCGATGTTTCCTTTCAGTTCATCATTCAAAATAATATTTAATCTTCCCACTGAACAATTGTGTTTGGTTTTGTATTCATTTGATGCTACTCACAAATCATCAGAAAACCTTTGTACTCTAAGGAAATTATGCATTTATAGTACATATGATGTTCTTGGAAACTCACCAGTTTTCATTTCCATATGCTGTTCTAAATGATATATTATTTCTGGTGATAATATTACCATATTATAATACATCCTCCATCAATATCTCAAATTTAATATATATTTTATATAGATTAACCATTAATAATAACATTACTAATGCACTCAAATACACTAAATTCCCCCCTTCCTGTATTAATATTATATTTAAATATCATTTATAAATACTACCAAAAATATTAAAAGGTCATCTACAATGTTTTTTTTATCATTTCCTTGATTTTTTCGGGAGAATCTTTTATTCCAATAGAAATAACTATGAACTCATGGTGTCTATATCCTATTTAACAATTAATCATGTGAAATATAATTATTGTTCAGCCAATAAAATTGATATCCTGATTAAATTTATATCATATATAATTAATAGTTCACTTATAGTTGATCGAAGAATTAATCAATCTATAGATGGGGATTCTAGGTCTTTATCCTGATCTGGTGGTGTTAATAAATATCAATGTAGATACCCATTGAAGGATATTTTATATTGATGAAGGGGACGAGCAGATCCCATGGTAAAGGTCATTATCATATAAAACCATTTCATATATTTCCTTATAATTTCTTCTTCAATTATTCAAATTTATTGTGGATAATCATTAGAAAGTATTGGATATGGGTAATGATCTTGGTATATGTTCAATCGAATACTCATCCTCTTGATCAATAAGAATACTATATAACTTTTTAGGGAATATATTTAGATAGTCCACCATAATGGGTATGTCTCTCTATATTATGAAATTTATTTTCTCAATTATTTGTGCTAGATATAATTACATAAATGAAATATCATCCATTTAGTGGAAGAAAAATGAAAATTATATTCATCAACTCTTTAGGGTTATAAAAAAATTGAGGATGGATCTGAATGTGAAGTGTGATCTCCCTATTTTAATTATTTATATTGGAATGATATTACCACTAAATTTTATTTCCAATATAGAAATAAATATAACCAATTGGAGTATTAGTTGGGATTTTCAGAGGATCTTTCTAGAACCCTAGAATGGGTATGAGTTATATAAATTTTCTGAAATAATTAGATGTTTTTGAATTTATGTTCATAACACATCCTACATGTTCTATGGTAGTGTCTTAATTGTATTTCTATAATTTCAATTTTGTGAATGAATGTGTATAACTCTAATAAAACAATACATTATTTATTCATGAATAAATAATTACTATCTATCGTGATATTATTTTGAGACACACCTTGTATGTAATAATAATGTATTACTTTACTTCCAATCTTTTAATTTAATGTTTTTGTCAGTGATTATCTTAGAAATACCTTGGATTAATACATTTTCATGCAGCATGATTATTTAACAAAGAGTTTAAACACTGGAACAACGACTGAGTATTGATCGGAAAACCATTTTACAAAAATTTATTTGTGTGATTCTTAATTTCCCTTTGGTATTTATTGGACGAATTGCCTAATTTTTCTACATATGAAGCACCTCCATGTACAAATGAGGAAATATAAAAATTATTGTTTATAAGTTTTTAACTTGTATGTAGTTAGGTTTTATATCCTCAATGGGATTTATCCATTAATCAAAAATAATTTGACTCTATTTTTTTTATCTCTATCCACCTAGACCATAGAGATTCACAAATATCCATCTCTCCCTTGTATTCAATTTATCTCTATCCATATTTTTATCTATATCTATATCTCCCTTACCTCTATCCATCTCTCCCTTATAGTGAATTATTCTTCATATATTTCAAAGTATAAAGACTATAAATATTTATATTAACAATGATTTATTCCAATAATGTTGTGGTACACCTTATATTAATTTCATATGAAAAATAGAAAGTCATTTCTTTCATAACATGTCATGTTTATGTCATACACCCTAATAGAATCATATTTCATTCACTTATGTCTAAAAACCTCTATAATAATTTCATGTAAATGTGTTTTGTGATACTTTTTATTGAAATATATTTTAACCGATCGATCATATTAAAAAGAAATAATTTTAATTTTTACTTTGTGTTCTTGATCTGTCTCCACCACTAATAAGATTCCATCAATATATGATTAGTGTTATATTGTAATTTATTTTGATCCATGAATTGGATGGAAAATTATATTTTCCCAATTCTTCTAGTCATTTTTTAGGATGAGGGGATCAAAAGATCCACTAAATGTCGGATTCTATAGTTATATAATTGATTCTACTTCATCATTCTCTTTATTAAGAAAATTAGGCCATTCGACATGATGATTATTATTATTAAAAACATTAGTTATTTGATAAAGTAAATCCATGAAGTATTAAGATGCTATTACTGTAACATCCCCAATTTTTGAAAGGAAACACAATGTTTGATAGCGTACATAATACCATACATTGTGCTTAAACAAACAACTAAAAATTATTATTTATTGTGGTATAGATCACTTAGCCATTTGAATAAAAGGAATAAATAGTGTTAAATAAAATTTTATAATATTTTTTACATGTGATTATATAATGGTTAATTATTTACCAAATTAACATTAAACTAATCTAAAAACCAATTGAAGATAAATGATTTATTTTCTATTATCTAAAACCATTTAAATGTTAATAATTATGTATAAAAAATAATAAAATTAGTCTTTATTGATTAAATTAATGAAATATTAATTAATTACAATTTATAAAATTCATATTATGGGTTTTCTATACATTATATAAGAACAAATACAATTTTATTGACAAAATGATTGTTTTTCCGAAAATACGGTTTTACCACATTTTTATTGCGTACACATTTGAAATCAAATATTTTGAAATATTTATATGTTATAATGAACAAAATAAACTTATTATTTTGAATAATGACAAAAATATTAGACTAGATAAAGTTTTGGTATTTTTCTAATTAAAATTATATTTTAACGAATAGTGATAAATACTGCAAGTTAATTCGAAACATCATTTTCATCCAATTTGTTTATATTGTTAGATTATCGATTTACAAGGATTTAAGTTATATTTATATGAGGTTTTTTGTTGTTAATCCAATTTATATCAATTTATTCTTAATTAAATTAATATTAAATAGAGAAACTACAAGAACTTTTGAACGTTTTACTTAAAAACCCATTTTCTTATTTTTGTCAACGAGATTAATTTTTAATTATTTTCTTCAAATTCTGTGTCTAGAATTTGTAAAATTGGATTCCATATTTAGAATCATATTTTCCATGTTATTTAAATAGTTCCATTTTATTTTTTGAAATTATAATTTCTATGTTTAATATTAATTTTTAATACCTTGATTAATGTAATGTTGGGTAATTATGAGTAAAAATAACATTATTATAATAAAAAACAACTCTAACACTTGTTTTAGTTTAATTGGATGTGTTTATTACAGCCACGATCATACTTGGGCCTATTTTTGGACAAATTGAATCCAATATGACGACTTTAATGCATTTATAGTAATATATTCAATGAATAGTTATTTTTTTAGACATTTATTTTTAAAATGTAATTTATTTTAATATGGAGTTATAAATGTAGTATATTGAACTCTAAATATGACTTATAAATCTATAAATATTACCTATATACTGGTAATTTGTTTTATAATTTTTATGGTTTAAATTATAAAATTTAATAATGACACAAGGATCATACAATAATTAATTTATATGAGAAAGAATAAAATAGATGATATTAATAATATTAAAAAAATAATTATATTTATTTGACACCACTAATGAATATTTTGGAAGAGTATGACATTTAAGGATTTATTTCATATATTTTTTTATGATGTAATCAAGTTTTCATGAATTTTATTTAAAAATATAGCGATGAATAGTTTCAAAATTGACATAATTCAGAAATTAAAATATAAAATATTTAGTTAAATTAAATTAAATTTATAAAAATATATTATTAGGACAAAATGTTGTGATTAGTCTAAAAATATAATTAATGACTCATTAATTGGACGTTTGGAATGATTTGTTAACTATTTTAACCCTCAATGTGTAAATTATATAAAAAAACTGTAAGAGTTTAAAGTGATTAAAACAAAAGTATTAAGATTAATAAATATTAAAAACATGTATAATTATAATTGTATGAACAATATTAGTCCCAAAATAATCATATTTTAAAAATAAATATGTTTTCAACCATTTGGAATCGAAATTAAATTTATATTAATTTAATACTTTTGATAATTCCAAGTCATCCCCTCCCTATCCTATAAAAGGGAACCCATTCCACTCAATTACTCACACTAAAAAAACCTTTTTCATTAGGTTGAAATCTAACCAAAACCATTAATATAATCCCTAAAAACATTCTTTAATCATTTTTTTATAGAAAACCATCCTTATAGGTGTTAGGATGTTAAGAAGTCAGATCATCTATAGGAAAGGTAATGTTTTTATTTTACTGATTTTATTTGATTTATTCTTCCACATCATTAAAATCCCCCAAAAAAATTATGAGATAAAAACTAAAGTATCATAAATATAATTACTTGTTATTTTTTAATATCATAACCTATATCCATCCCCACTTTTATCACATGGCAATGGAAATAATTGTTATTTCATAGCTAAAAACTATCTCCTCTACAAACTGATATAATTCGTCTTCCATAACCATCTCACAAGACCGATAATAATGAATAAATTAATGTTTTTATAATATTTTAATGAAATTTATATAATTATAATAGAATAATATATCAATTATGTTCTGACATTCCATATACATAAAAACGAAAACGTCGTTTATGCATACTTGTGAAATATCGCCTCCACGAAGCGATGTGAATCATTTTTATTTACCACATTACTTTTATGATATATATGTAAATGATTATTAATATTTTATTTATTTATTATCATTGTATTATGGTAAAAAAATAATTACCATATTTATATAATGATAAGGGAAAAATGGAAACGTTACCCACCGGTACGTACAAACTATTATCTCCAGGATTATATAGTTTGTAGTTTTTCATAAAAAAATAAATGGATTGACTTAAAAAGTATAATTTATGTAAATAAGTGATTATTATGTAGTTAATATTATTCTGGTGATGTTGTACTTATGACCAAATAGACTATTGACATCAAGTCATGTTCATTTTTGACTAATGTATTGAATATCGATTGAATGCCCGATATGAACATAAGAAATTATGTAATTATTATAACATTGTAATAAGATCTATAAAAATAAAACTAAAATTTTAAAACGATCTCATGAAATTAAAAATTAACCTATGTTTATTATTTAGGAAAATGAAGATTATACGTGACAATTCAAACCTAAGGTGACAAACCCTTTACCTAAATCATCGCTTTAAATGTTTAAAAGATTTAATCTTATAATCATTAAAATTAATTTACATGATTTAAAGATAGTTTTAAGGATTTATTTATATGTTCATGAATTTTTTAATGATTAAATTAATTTAAAAATATTAAATGTTTTATGGGAGAGGTTGATTCAAAAATATTCTTTATAAATGTTAAATTTGTGGTTCATAAATGGATTGATTATTTCAATAACATGGAATTTTTTTAACATATATTCCAGGAATGGAATTTATCATTTTATTTACACAATTATTTGTTGATATTTACATTAAATTTTTAAATTTTAATTTAAAAATAATTTTTTTTCATTTATGAGTTTGTGGATTTTAAATATGAAATGTGATTTCAAAGTGGAAATGTTATTTTTTTCTCCTTGTATTATGTGTTATGATTAAGTTATTTTTCTTGGAAGGTTAATATTTATATGGGTAGTTCAATGATAATTCAAGGGTGTGTGAACCCATTATATATCCCTGATGGATTGTGTGATGAGACTGAGTTAACTAGTTGGGTTTCTCATAACACTAGTCCTCATTAAATTGGATGAGTGTATTCTGACCATCCACATCCTTGGGTTTATTTTAGGACCACTTGGAGCCATTTGGATGAATTTAATTCATCTATAATATTATATTCAATGAATTTCCGTTTTTATTACAAATTTATTTTTAAATGGAAATGTATTTTAATATGGCGTTCTAGAAATCAACTCATAGACTATATATAGTCCTTATAAATCACTACATATTACCTAAATCAAGGTAATTTATTTATATTTTTTAGTAATTAAATAATTAAATCAAATTATAATGAAAATATGATGCTGTAATTGATTTATTAAATAATAATCAAATAATTAATATTAATAATATTAAAACAAATATAAATAGATATATTTGATTCCATCCAAGAATTTTCTAGATGGATAAAACATGAATGGATTTATTTAATTTAACTCAATTGAAGGAATCATGTTCTCACGACTTTTAAAAAAAATCAAGAGATGAATAGTTTCAAAATTGACATAATTCATAACATAAAAAAAATATTTAATAGAATACATTTTTTTTCTAAAAATTTAATATTAATCCAAAATATTGATATAAGTCTAAAAATTCCTTTAATGACTCATTAAATGGTTTTTTGGAATGCTTTTTTAATTATTTTAAACCACAAATTGTTGATTACATAATAAAATTGTAAGAGTTAAAAGGGTTAAAAATAATAAGATAAGTATTAAAAAAATATTCCAACATAGAATAATTTTAATGGAAATATTATGATTCAACTCAACATCATCGTTTTATTGAAATAAATCAGTTTTCTACCATTTAAAAATGAAATTGTATTTATATTAATTTAGTACTTCTAAAAATTAATATTGTGCCCCTCCTCTATCTCATAAAAGGGAACGCAATACACTCTATTACTCACACATCCAAAATCATTTGGTTTTGTAGAGATCTACCCAAAAACCCTCCTAAAATCCAAAACCATATTTTTGATGAATTATATTTTTTATTACACCCTCCTTAGTGGTGTTAATGTCTTGAGAAGTGTGACCATTCGACGTTAATCTAATGTTTTTATTTAAGTGTTTCTATTTCATTTATTGTTTCACTTCATTCAAGTATCCCCAAAAATTATGAGATAACAAATATTGTATCCTAAAAATAGTGAGATGGTTATTATGCTAATATAAGCACCTAAATCCATCAAGACTCCCATTAAATGGTAATGGAATTAATAGTTTTTGTGTTTGTGAGAACTAACACCTCCATGAACTGATATAATCTTTCCTCAATAACCATCTAAAAAAACTGGTCATAATGATAGAATTACTGTAATTATATTATTTTCATGAAATAATTATCCTTATAAGATAATAATATATTGATTATGTTATTAATTTTTAGGAACATAAAAATGATAATGTCGTTCATGCGTATGTGTGAACTATCAACTCCACGAAGCGATTTTAATCGTTTTTATTCACCACCTTACTTGTATGATATATATATATATATGTTTATTTCAATTGATTTTAAAATATTTATTATATTATGAATAATGTAGATAAATAAAAGAATTATCACATTTTTTACTTAATGATCAGTGAAAAATTAAAATGTTACTCATTCTTACGTATGACCTACCTTATAAATTATTATAATGTTGGTAATTATTCATACCATAAGTAAATGGTCTGATATAAAAAATTTTAATTTATCTAAAGAAGTGATTTTTATGTCATTAATGTTATTTTGGTGATGATTTATTTTTGACCAGATGGACTATTGGCATCAAGCCATGTTTATTCTCAACTCATGTATCGAATATCGACTGAATGTTTATGTAATTTTTATAATAAGATAATAAGTGATATTAAAAGGGATAATAAAATTTAAAATCATTCTCAAGAAATTATGAATTAAAATATATTTATTATATAAGAATATAAATATTATATATGATGTGTCTGATATAAGGTAAGTGACTCTTTAACAAAAACATATTTTTAAATGTCAAATAGATTTTTTATTATAAATGGTTATAATAAATTTACATGTTTTAAAAATGTTTTTAAGTATTTATTTAAATTTTAATTATATTTTTAATGTATAAATTCATTTAAAATTTGTCAATGTGGTATGAGACCGTTTGGTTCAATTTATTTTAATTGTTTAATCAGTATTTTAAAAATGGATTTTTTATTTCATTAACCTGGAATGATTTTTAATATATATTCCATGAATGTAATTTATCATTTTCATGTCTCTATTATTTATTGATATTTATATTAATCATTTACCTATAATTTTAAAATATATATATTTTTTTCATTTTTTAGTGTGCGAATTTTAAAGATGAAATGTGATTTCAATGTGGAAATGTAATTTTTTCCTTTACACTTTTTTATGTGTTTTGATTATTCTATAGTTCGTGGGAATTATTTATTTATATTGTTTTCTCAATGAAAACCTAAGGGTGGGTGAACCTGTGATAGCTCTCTGATGCATTAGGTAATGAGATGGGGTAAACTGGTTGGGTTTCTCTAATCAAAAAGAGGGAATATACTATGATGTGTATTCCAACTATAACCACGAAGGATAATCACAATGTAGCTTTTAATGTAAAAATTTATGTATGAAATGGATGCTAGATGTTACGTTGATGGTTTACGATTTATAATAAGTTTTTAATGAGTCTTACAATTTCACTGTGTATGTTAAAATTTTAATGTTTTCTGGGGTGAAAAGTATAAACTAGTGAATTTATTTCATGTGTTTTATAGTATTCATGGAATAACTATTTCATTTGTTATTTTTTATCCCTTAATGAGATTATTGTACTCATCACATGTTTTTGAAATGTTTTCCACATGGTATAAGGATGGGTAAGATTAAAGAAGAAGTCGCGATGAATGTTATTAATATATTTACCATAAAACAAAATTCTTGTTTTATTTTAAAATATATTATATTATTAAAAAAATGTTTAACGTGTGGACCTATATATATTTTGAATTTTGAGATAATATGAAATATTAGTGGCCTAGTTCTCAAAAGTTATATACCTAAAAATATCCTCAATGTGAAATAAAGTCAAATTATTAATTGAACTCATGATTATGTAATGTTTATGCTTGGGAATTATAGTTGGTATCATAGGATGGGTGAGAAAACTTTGGATATTATGATGTTTTCTAAATAGGTAGGGATATCATAAGGTGCATATAATTTTAATATTAATTATAAAATTAATTTATTAAAATATATTTTTAGACTATATGTTATGAAATTTTAAGGTAACTGATGGTATTTTTGGATTAATTCACCTCTGAAGAAATTATGGGTTATTAGTTTTTCTGGATGAAAAATAAGAGTTATGAAATAAAATTATAGGTAAAAACATGTTGTTGTTTTTTTAGAATATTATATCATATTTGGATATGTTTATTATAATTATATAGTTTTAGAAAAATGAAAACCCATAAGATGGGTGATGAGCCGTCATGTCCATAATGGCCAAAATGGCCAAAATGATCGAAACCACAATCGTAGGGTGACAAAGGTGAATTTTCTACCTCTTGAGAATGTGAAGTACTTGGTTAGTTTGAATACATTTTTTTAGTTTAATAAAATTATCAAATAAGAATAAATTGTTTTTTGTAACATATCTTTTATCAAATATAAATCCCTGGTATTGGAAAATGATTTGGGGATTAAGTGAATTTTTTTGGAAGATGTTCTCTATTTTGGTATCCATATATGCCTATGGAAAATAGAATACAATTGTAGTTTATTTTAGGATTAATAGTTTTATTTTAATTTTGAATCAGCTATGTTTTTTATTTTGGAATTATCACATTGAGGGTTATTTATGGAAATGATTAAATTTTGGATACAATATGGTTTTGGGAATTTTATTTTTTGTAAATAGAGCTTAAGAGTTGTTGATTTTATTTGGACAAAAATGATAAAATTTTTACTGGAGGACTATGTTTCCAAATCCTTTTAAATTTCGGTTTTAAATCTTTATTTTTATTATTTTAATGAATTTCAAGGACAATTATTTATCAAATGATCTATCCCAAAATTGTTGGTTTTGGATAATATTTCAATATATTATGAATATATAATTAATTATTTTTGGATTATGTGATTCTATAGAAGTTAATTCTAGTGTATTAAGAAAACTATACTCTTAAATACTCATCATTTGGAGAAAAATATGAGTTTTTGGTGGAATTTTTTAGAGGCAAAAACAATAATTATCATGTATGTGTATGTATTTATGATCATATTCTAGGTAGTAAATGAATTCCACCACTCTATGAAATGGATCTTAAAATCACTAACATTTCTGTTTACTTGTCCTACTAATAAATCAAATACCGTTTCACCATTCATAAAATTAAAAACTTTAATTATTAAATTATTCATAAAAATATTTTCTAATTTTTACCATCATATGATGATCATTAGGTTTCTATTCCATATCAATTTTTTCAAACATGAAACCTTAGTATGTGCTACCTCAGGTGACCTTTGTACTTTTTTTCATTCATTGAAAGTGGATGTTTTGTTAATCATATTTCAGATGTGGGATTGTAATAAATGTATTTTAGAAATTCATACCTTAGTTACTAACCCCAAATTAAAATTATAAGGAATAATTTTACAAAATGGGGGGATAATGTGACATCTTTAATTTTTAAAAGGAACCACAATGTTCGATAGCGTACATGATAGGCCATATCAAGCGTAGATGAAAAACGAAACATTTTTATTTAATATTGTAGGAATCACCTAGATACTAGAATGGTGGGTATGAACTTTTGTTAGTGAATTATAATCATATGGTTTATAAATATTTATAAAATGTTTCATTGGTTACCAAATAAACATGAAATGAAACCAAAAACTAATTGAAGATAATTGATGCTTTTTTTCTGAAAAACTATTTAAATGTGATCACTGTGTTTATAAAACAATAAAACCCCTATTTGTGGATTATATTAATGAAATAGTAATTTAAAATAATTTTTAAAACTCATATTATGTGTTTTCTATGCATTATATAATACCAAATACAATTTTACTGATAAAATGATTATTTTTCTGAAAATAGAATTTTATCACATGTTGATGTAAAACCTATTTTTAATATATTTTTTGACACCATTATATGTTCTATTTGAAATAATAACATTCCTATTTTGATTCAGGCCATTAATAATTTCAATGGATATATTTTTGTAATTTTTATAATTAAATTCACATTTAAATGAGTAGTGAAGAAATACTACATTTTTATTCAATACAGGCTTTTCATCTAACTTATATGTTTTGTTAGACTATAAATTTACAAGGTATAAATGTATTATTAGATTATATTTTTATCATTTAATCTAATGTAGATATTTTTATTCTATTCAAATTAAAATTAAATATAAAAACTATGTGAACTTTTGAACATTTTACTTAAAAAAACCCGCATTATTATTCCACCAAAGAGATTATTTATTAAATAATTTATTCTAATTTTGTGTTTTTTATTTGGAATAATGATTTCCATGTTTTTAATCATATTTTTGTAATTATATAAATTGGTCCATATTATTTTTGGACATTTGGAATTGTAAATTTAGTTATTGTTTTTATTACATCGATTAATAGAAAATCAGGTAATTATAGGTAAAAATAATATTATAAAAATATAATACTATTCTAATTTTTTTTAACTATATTGGATGTCTGTATTGTGACCATCAAAATACCTACGGTCTATTTTAGGACCAATTTAATGAACTTGGATGACTTTATTGAATTTATAATTATATATTCAATGAATAGTACGTATTGTTATTGTTTTCTTTTTAAAAATTATTATATTTTAATATTGATTAATACATAGGATATATTAGACTATAGATAGTCCTTATAAATATAAAATTATTACATACATCATAAAAATTTCTGTATATGTTGTAGTAATTATAAAATTAAATTTAATTAAGTCAATCTGTTGATGTAATAATAGACTATTAAAGAAAGAATCAAATATATGATATTAATAATATAAAAAAATAATTTGATATATATTATTAAACAAAATAATTTTATGGAATAATAAAAAAATTTGGGATTGAATTAAGGTAGTTTTTAAGAATAAATTGGTACATTATTTAGAAAAATTCAAGTGATGAATAGTGTCAAAATTGACACGCTTCATTACTTCACATAAAAAAATATAATTATGAGAAAAACAATTTCTAAAAATATAATATTCTTCAAAAAGATATGATATTTATAATGTCATCATTAATTAATCATTAATTGTTCTTCTATCATGTCAAATTAATTATATTATCCATCAACATAGAAATTACTAAAAAAAACGGTATGAGTAAAAATGGGATTAAATAAAACTATAAGGCTTAATAAATATTCAAAACATGTCTAATTTAGAATTTATTATCAGTATTATACCCAAAATCATATTATATTCTATATAAATCATTTTGGGACAATTTAGAATCTAAATGGTATTTTTATTATTTAATACTTTTAATAATTCTATGAGTGCCCCTCCGATCTCCTATTTATGTGAAATCATTCCACACTGTTATTCACACTTCCAAAACCATTTGGTTTGTAAAATCTATAATAAAACACCTTACTGGTATACCTCCCCACATTATTGATGTCTTATTTTAGGTATTACACTATCCATATATGTGTTATGGTGTTAAGATGTTTGATCATCCAACATAAAGGTAAGGTTTTTATTTAAGTGTTTCTATTTTATTTCTTCTTCCACTTCCTAGAAATCTCCTCCATTCAACATGAGATAGTAAATCATGTACCCTCAATATACCAAGATGTTATAATTTAAATATTATCATATAAATACATCCCCACTTCCATTAAATGTGAAAGGAATTAATCATTCATGTGTACGTGAAAACTATCACACCCACGAACCGTTATAATTCATCTTCCATCACCGCATCTCGAGGTTGGTGATAATGATGTAATTAATGTTTTTATATTATTATTCAGACATATTATTCATTATAAGAGAATAATATAACAATTATTTTCTTACATAAAATGAAGAAAAATATTATTACATCATTCGTGCGTACGTGTAAACCATCACCTCCACGAAGCGATGTGAATTGTTTTCCTTCACCAAATCACTTATAATATATATATAATTATATATAAATTATAATAATGATTTTAATTATATTATTATTATTCCTAAAATATAATAAATAACATACCATATTTCCAAAAAATAATCAATGAAAAATGGAAACATTTCTTATGCATACGTACAACCTATCATCTCTATGATTATAACATTGTCCATTTATCATACCATAAATAAATGGTTTGATTTGAAAATAATAGTTGAATTATTAAATTTATTATTATTTCATTAATAATATCATGGAGATTATGGACATATGACCACATTGACTATTGACATCAATTCATGTTCATTTTTGACTCATGTACCGAATATTGACTGAACGTCCGATATGAACATAAATAATTATTTAATTTTTATAACATCATAATAAGTTATATAAAAAGAAAAATAAAAATGAAAAATTATCTCAGTAAAGTATAAATTATCATATATTTATTATGGATGAATATAAATATTGTACATCATGATTTAGACATAAGGTAAGGGACCCTTTAACTAAAGTGTTGTTTTAAATGTTTTTAAAATTTGTTTTTCTATATAATTATCATTAATTTCCCTGTTTTCAAAATAGTTTTAATGAATTTTATATGTAAATGAATGTTTTAATTTTTAAATTCATTTCAAAATTTTCAATGTGGTATTGTACACTTTCATTCTAAAATATTCTTTTAAATTTTTATTTTTTGTTTTAAAAATGTATTGATAATTTCAATAACAATGAATCTTTTTGAAGAAATATTACATAGAATTAATTTCTCAAATACATTTCCCTATTATGTATTGATGTTTAATTTACCATTTTAACATTTTATTTTAAAATAATGTGATATTATTTATGAGTGTGCGTCTTTCAAAACATAAATGTGATTTTAATGTGGAAATGTTATTTTTCTTTTATGCTTGTTTAATGTGTTATTATTATGTTATGGTTCTTGGGAATTATTTATATATATAAGTGGATACATTAATAATTGAGGGTGGGCGAGCCTAGGATATATATTCGATGAATTGGGTAATGAGACAGAGTTAACCAGTTAGATTTATCTTAAAATATTTAGCTAATATATTACGATGGTTTTTCAAAATGTAACTATGAAACATACTCCCCATGTAGTTATGAAAGACAAAATTTAAAGTATGATATGGACGCCAAAAGATAAATTTATGATTGGTGATACATAATATGTTTTTTCATGAATATTATGAATCCATGAGGTATGTTAAAAATTATATATTTTATGGGTGAAAAGTATGATCTTGTGAAAAAAATTTCATGAGATTAAAGTATTCATGGACTATTGGTTTCATTAGATATATTTTATCCTTTACCGAGATTTTTGTTCTAATACCATGTTTTTGAAATTAATTCCATAAGGTATAAGGATGGGTAAGAGAATGGAATAAGTAATTATGAATGTAATGAATATTTTTATGAATAAACATATTTCATTCTTATTTTAAAATTATATTGATTATGAAATAATTAATTGCATTTAGACTTCGATAAATTGAAATTTGGAGATGTTTTGTAATAATTATGGATGAATTATCTAAAAATTTAATCATAAATAGGTATCTAATGATAATTAAAGTCAAATTACTGACATAACTCAAGATTATGTAATGTTAATGGTAGGGGCCTTATAATTTATATCAGTCTAGTAATTTTTTGTGGGAAATTATTACATGCCATATAATAATGGTTTATGAAATAATTACACATAATTCCCACCATTGACTATAATTTAAGAAATTAAATTATGGTTTAGAATAATCAAAATGAAAATAATTTAAAATTTTACTGATGAACATACAAGTAATAAAATATAAATCCCATATATAGAAAAAATCATGAGTCTTTTGTTTTCATATATGTTATTTATGGTAATTTCCTTATTATTATTTCTAACTAGAAAATATTTTCATGTAATTAATAATGGTTCATGATGTGTTTTAAATTTTATTAATGAATCACCTTCATGAGTGTCAAAATATGTGTGTAGAAAATTACACTTTCTCTTAAATCATGTTTAGCATGTTTTAGTTCCCATGATTTTATTTTGGTATTATTATATCTTGGTGTATCTCTTTTATATTTACATTATATTGTATTATCTTGCTTAGGATGTACTAACTTGGATACCACAAATTATATACATTATAAAATTTCAGTATATTTCCAAATTAAAAGGATTAACCTTATAGTTCTCCATAATTTATTCTAGTCCTAATCCCAAAAAATAACTTCACTATAGATAAATTCTAATAATAGTGACCTAAATATATGGTAATATTATTAAATGTTTTTTAAAATTAATATACCAATAATATAAGTAACTATCATGAGGGAAAATATATTTGGAAGTCTTTGTTAAAAATAAAAAAATGATACTGAAAAAAAAATTATTTTATTTACTATATTGAGATCCTAAATATCGTTGAGCTATTAAAACCAAATATGATAACCTATAGAATTCATAAATATGTTTTTTGTGCTGAAAATCATAACAAGTGTGTAATCATACAAATGGATAATAACATACGATTGAAATGAAATAACATTATATCATAAAATTAGTAGATAATTATTTCTCTTATTGAGGCTTGTGATAATAGAAATGAAATCTTAATATCATGAAAACATAAGAATTTTGTAGAAATAAAAAAACTAGATATACACACATGTTAAGGAAAATCAAAAACACGACATCAAATGGGGGACACTATCCAATCAAGGATTTGTAAGACTCAAGAATCATATACAAATCATATCACAAGACACAAAAATACCCAATTAATATTATATTTGCTTCTGTACACAATTGAAAACATGTATGTACATATTAGTTCAATAAATTTAAGTCAAATGAAAAGAATAATCCTATAAATTAACTATTGAATGAAATGGGTTATATAATCTTATCTTATAGTGTAACCAGATGGAGCATAATATTGGTTTCTATATAAGAGTGTATTAATACATTATTGTATGTTCATTATTTAAAAAAATGTGTAGACCGTGAAATAATTTTTCCATGTAAACTGAATAAGTGGAAAGGGGTTGATATGTATATTTATATATCTAAAATTTTAGGGTTGTTTAAAGAAAAGGGTAAATAAAATTTAGCAATGGGGAATATAATATTAATATTTATAAAATTATCAATAATCTAAAGTGGGATTCAATAATAATATGATCTTTTTTAGATACCATTTATTTTTATAAATTTATTATAGTGTGGTACTTAAAATGGAGTAAAATTATACAAATAATATTTAAACAAGTATCCTTACCTAATTAAATTTAGAAGGGAATTTTTAAATAATGTATATCCCTATTATGTAAAAAAAATGGAACAATATAAAATATTAAATAATGAAATAATATGAATATAAAGAAATAATGTTAGAGAAATCAATTGAAATAATATCTAAATGATAATAGTGTGGTTTGAAGAGATCTTGTACATTATGTTAAGAATCATTTAGAACATGAACACAACATCCTAACAAATTCAAATATATTCATTAATTTTATAATTTAGATATATTTAAAATTATATTTTACTAGAAATTGTTTTATAATATTTATTTATTATCATTTCAGTGAGACATAATGTTTAATTAATTAGTTATGGGGGTGTTTGTCAAACATCTCCAAGGTGAGATTAAAATTGAATAATAATTGGTGTTCTTAAAAAAATGGACAATAACAACTTATGCTAAATGAAATTAGTATCATTTACCACTAAAATATTAAAATTTTCCCTTATATATGTATTTCATGTGTCGTAAGGAAGATTAATTTTATATGAAAATTGTTTTTGTATAGTTAGTTTAATTTTGAGGTTTCAAAGATCATCATGAAATGCAATGATTTTATTATTTTATAATTATTTTATTATATTGAAAAAATTAAAATAGTTGTTAAATAATTAATATCATCATATTTAAGCATAATATTATTTTTATAACATTCCTCGAATTCAAAGGAGAAAAATGAAGTGTGTTGTTTATAGAAATGATGACCCAACCATAACATAAACAATATTTCATTCTATGGAAAATAAGAAGATAGATAATGGATATTATACTAAATACATTAAAATATAGAATATTTATAATACTAGATATATTATGTCATGTTGGATGGGGGATGTGAGGAAGAGGTAGAAGAAGAAGCGAATTTTAAAAAGGTAGATTTAGAATATTACATCTTAAATTATATAAATTAAAATGCCTTGTAATGATATTTTTTTCCATTAGTGATAATATAACTCTGACGGTGTGGGGAGAGGGTTTGAAAAACAATTAGAATACAATTTTTAAATCTACGATACTTATAATGTGAGAGGATAATGGAAGGTATTTATAAGTGGGAATATATGTTTTGAGTAATATATTAATTAGATAATTATATTAATTAAATAAAACCAATAATGATGAATTATATAACTATATATAAAAATTAATGATTGTTTATCTAAGATAATGGATACATATATCATAAAAGTCACATTTGATCATGTATTTTTCTTCAAATTCAAATTACAATTTTTATAGGTTATTATTATACACTGAAAATTAAACTATTTGAGAAAAATAAAAAAACCATCCTACCTAATTTTTGATGTATAGATTAAAAAAAATAAATAAAATTATAGAAATATTTCAAAAAAATGAAATTTCACTACTAATTAATTTTTTTTGAAAAATACAAATTTTAATGTAATGTACAATTTCCTTACCATTTAAAAAATTAATTATGGTTTAATAAAATATTTTTACAATTATAATTAATCTTACTATTATTTTATAGAATAAGTTTTTAAAATTAAATTTATTTGAAATTATAATGTTTTTTATAAAAGGGAAAATAAGGCATATATTTTTACAAAAATTTAAACACCATTTTTATCATATTTAATGACATTATTTTATTATGTCATTATATTAATTTATAATATTTTCTTATTATATTATTCCTAAATATTATTTTACACACACATATGTTTAGAAAAATTTTAAATTTTTAGGTTACTATTTAAAATAGTCTTATTTCTATTAAAATGGTATATTTACTATTTCAAAAATCACATTTCTATCCCAATAGTCATATAGGTTCCCAAACATATATAATTTCATTATATTTAATATTTTATCCATTGATATCAATTTTCAATCAATGTTTTATGTATTTTAAATTTATAAATAAAAATTTGATTACTAATTTTTTTCTTTATTTATACAGATTAATTATAGATTGCAATCAATTTTAGTTATCAATAAGATCAAAATTTTTATATTATAGGTTTCTTATAATCTATTTTAGAACGTGTAGTATTATTTTCTACTCTTATGGACGTATTTCATTCATATATTAAATGTTAATAACAATATAAGAAATTTTATTCTAATATTCATTATGGGATGACCATACATTACATAATATTACGTTATTTAGTGTGAGAAATTCATACAATCAAAAGTGAAATATCATTGAAAACCTTATTATTCGTTTTTGAAAAAAATGTTTTCTCACCCTTTTTATATTTTATGTTAAATGAAAAATATACTAGAGTTTACATCTGGACCCAAAAAAATTAAAGTGAACTGTTTTATTTTTCATCACTAACTAATATAGATGGTTAAATTATTGAAAAAAGTTAATATATTTGATATATATAAAATTATTTTGAATCATTAATGTTAAAATATCCCTTACCTTAGTAGCCTTCTATTCACAAGAAAATAATATCGTTACATTTAAATTCATGTGGTCTTCCTCCACCATGAAGAGATGCGATTGATTTTATAATACTGACTCACATGGAATGTCAAAAATATAGTAATAATTAATAACCATGAACTTTATAACATAATTATGACTCTTGTAATATAAAATATTTTTTTAATCTAATTCTTTTCCACCTAGTAAAAAATGGAATACGATAACTACGATCCCTGTTAAATATGTGTCTAATTTATAATGATTACAAAACATTGATGAATATAAAATATTATATAATTATTAAAATATTAATTATAACATGTTTAGTATTATGGATATGGTGGAACCATAAAACATTTTACTATGGGGAATGCATCAATGTTATTTTTTTATTATGCATTGAAAGATCCCAAAATAGCCAACATTTACTTATCCGATTTAGTAATTATATAGGTTATAGTAAGAATTAATATGAATGGAATTATAATAATTGAATAAAAATTATGTGGTTCATATAAAAATATTAATTTAACACAATTTTATTATTCCAGAATGTAATGGTCATGCATGGAATTCTAGTAGATGTTGAAACTGTGTTTTCAATAATATTTTGTATAAAATATCTTATAATATATCCCTTACAAATAAATGTTTATAAAAATGATTATATAATGATATTTTACATATAATAATTATTTTTTGATTATAATTTTCTAATTTCCTTGAATTAATTTAAGTGTTCAAACAAAATATCAATTTAAATTTTTTATGTATAGGTATCTTTTTAGTATTATAAAAAAGTAAAAAAAATAAAATTATTATAATTTAACATACTTTTAACATTACCCATTTTTATTATCAATATTAATCTTCTTTATCCATATAAAAGTAGGTATGTATTTTAAAATAATTTATTATACCACACCATTCTAATCGTTTTTCATTCATAATTATTTTAGATGAACAGAGCTGTTTCTTCTTAATTATTACACGAATCACAAATGTAATTCTTTAGATGTGTTACACAAAATATTTTAAAAAATTATATTAGAGAAATGTAAATTTTTATGTGATTTACTTATAATATGGTTATTGTATGTTTTACATGATAATATTTTACCCTAATATTTCAATGATAATAGGTGATCCCAATATAGATCTCTAATTCTTTGGGTAACGTAACAATGTTTACAAGAAATTAGTTATTTATAAAAGAGATTTTGGAATTAACCTTGATGGTTATTCCATTATAAGGGTCCTTGCAAGGATAATTATAAAGTGACTGACCCTAGATACCTACAATAAGTTTCAATGCATTATTCAGGTATTATATAATATATTTTCATTTTGCAACATAAGATAATGATATCTTGATTATAGAATAGTTTTTTCTAATTTAAAGGTGAAAGGTTATTTTTCATGAGATTTCATATTTTCTAAAGTAAAATCAATGATTATTATTTTTTTCATTATTAATTATTAAAAATTATTTTCTGATATATTTGAGATGTTATATTTATTTAGAGTAAAATTAATGATTATTTTGAGCTCAAATATACTTATATACAATGGAATGTTTCCTTATGGGTTTTCCTAAATTATCAAAATTTCAAATGACTTCCTATACATTCATTATCCCTAAATATATTTTGTTTATATAATAGAATATTTCCAAAAAATTTTCATTGGAAATAATAATGGGTATAGTTTATAGAGAGTACAATGGTCATATGTGATAAATGAATAAAAAGTATAACGAATCAAATATGAGTGTAAAAAGAGGAACCCATTTTTTGGAAAAAAATACAAGATTATGATTTTTACACTATATAATGTAATTATTATATATCACTGTGGAAACTATTAAACTAAATGATAAAATAAATATATGAATATGAAAAATGGTTAAAATAAGTTAATTATTTTCTTAGTTATTTTGTGGGGTGTTATAGTTGGTATCATTAGAAAATATTATGTATATATAGAGGGTAGTCTGACACAAAAGAAAACATTTGACATATATAAATTTATATTTATAATATAATGAGATATAATTTTAGATAATTTCTATTTTTATATAAGCCTTATCTATTCATAATGTTTTTTGATATATGAATTACATTAAATAAAGTTGGAAGGAAACAAGAGTATGATATCCCTTTGAACTGACAACCTATAATGGTTGGAGTTGAAACTGAGTAGTTCATGACCATGTAATCATAGTTAACAGATTCTATAAATAGATAATCCCATAAAAAGGTGAAAATATATTCTACTTATATGAAAATATCTATAGTGAAATATTTCATGAAATAAAATCCTTCTTATTTTGGAAGATCTTTACATTAAGTGGTATAAAATGTATTTATGAATTCATTTGAAATTATATTTAATATTTGGTGATTTTGGGAGATTCCTAACATAACAATAAAAATTTGTAATTTTTAACATAAACCTGACTACACGAGATATGTAATTAATAATCCAATGTAAAATGATGTTAATTTTTATCTATATTAGAAACAATTCAAGGACCATTTCTGTGAAAATACATTTTGGATGTTTCTAATATATAATTAAAATTAAATTTAGGAAATTTAAGTAGAAGGAAGACACATTTGATTTTCAGGAAGAAATATTTACTAGATTGTCATGAAATTCAACTAATTTATTTATAGATCATGATAGTGTAATTAATAAAATATAATTTGAACAAAAAAGATTTTTTAAAATGGATTTATTTACTCAGGATTTATGATATTAGGTGTAAATTTATTAATGCAATGAGATGGTAGAAAATGATATGGTTTAATTATATACCAATATGGAGAAAAATAAGTCTATGTGGAATGAAATGTTGAAAAAAAACATTGATGAAATTCAAAGGTGTTAATATAACAACATATAATTATAATAATTAAGTTAAACATAATTTAGTTCAAGGTATTATGATATCTTGAAAAGTACACCACTATGTCTAAATGAGATATCTTTCCCTAATATGAAAACATATATAAATGAAAGATTAATTATAATAAGGATATCATAAAATGTTTTAATTATAGTGATACGGTCCATTATACATGTGTTTGTCTAAAATAATATCCTGGATGGATATCATAAATATCATATTTATAAATATGTATTCTGTATATTTACAAATACGTTGGCAAATAATGGACCATCAAATAAAGTAGTGATTGGTACAATAATTGTTTACATAACATATAAATCATTATTGTTATATTATTGGCCTCTGTATTGATTTTTTCTTTAATTTTAGATTATAATATAAATATAAAATCTCGAAATCATGTTAGTCAATTTTTTATAAATTCCTTTTAGTAATATTAATGAAAAAATGATTTATATAAACCTCTTTATTATTATTTGTGGAATTTTTCCATCAAATATATTTTTCCTATAGTGGAGTTTTGTGTTATTCCAGGTATATATTGGTTTTATGTTTATCATTATAATATATATTGTCATTATAATGTTTTCATATATGATATTTGTAATCTATTTGAACTTTAATATAAGAATAAGTTCATTATTGTTAAAAACTATCATGAAACAGATATATTTGTAAAATAGGTGGGTGAATTTTTTCATGAACATATTTTTGAAATTAAAAGATATTTTAATTTTTTGGATGTTCAAATGGAAAATGAAATATTAGATATGTTTCCTTTTGATCCTCCTACTATTATTCTAGATCTAGAGGATGAATTTTCTATTGTCACTATTCCAAATGATAATTTAATTCAAATCCTCATTATAAAATGATTCTAAAAGAGACATTAGAAATGAAAAATAAGTTACTATAATTACTTGATATTAGTTTCATCATTAATATCAATCCACCATGGGGTTCCCTCTATAGGAAAAAATTTAATGGTTTATTGTGGATTTTCACAGATTTAAGTGTTCTCATGAATTTTTTTTCTTAAGAGAAGGTATTTATTCTTTCATATATATGTTTTTTATAGTTATAACTCGTTTGATATATAATAATTTATGATTGAACTAACATCTAGTTATCATTTGTTTTAAGTTAAATAATATCAAATTCTTAAGACAATTTTTTTTATTCATCATGGCCATTATGGGTTTTTGGCTTATCCTTTTGTGTGGATGAATTAATCCACTATATAAATGGATTTAATGAATCATGTTTTCCTGGAGAACAAGGATTAATTTATCTTAGTTATAATAAATGAAATTCTAGTATAATCTAAATTATTATATTATCATTTAAAATATACATTTTTTGAAACATAGATGAAAACTATTTATTGGAAAATTCATTAAACAAGAATTTTGGATATTGGATATTATAATCACCTAGAATATTATTTCAAATTATTTAATTATTATTAACAATTTGAATGACGTAGTAGTGGTGGAGTGGATAAAACCTCAAAATATCACTAATTTTTACTTCCATCATTTATTTGTGGGCTACTATTCACAGTTTAATGAAACGTTTCCCCATTTATTTGTCCCACTAACTAGATTAATTGAAAGAGGTGGAAAATTCAAATTGAATATTTAATATAATGAATGTTTTTAGAAATTGTAGAAAATGGTTAATAATTAAATATTTAAATTTCCATCTAGAAATGGGAGTTTTTTATTTAGATTAATGCTTCATTGAGAAGCCTTAACTGCCTCTTCATACTAAATGATTAAGTAATTCAAAATATATCCTTACAATTGAAAATATATGAATATAATTATCCAACACATGATCATGGGATTTTAGTGATGATTAATACTAAAAAAATATATAGTAACTATATGTATTGGGAAAAAAGCTAAATATATATTGTTTATACATTTTGATGTACATATTAACTAAAAAGGATTCGAGCATGTGGAAAAGAACATAGTTGGATGTCATAATTTATTTTTATTACACTATTCACTAGAATCCTAGTAAATATATCATGGAGCTAATATAATTATGTCTATCTTTAATGAAACATTAAATAATTATAGGTTTTGACAAGATCCTTTAGTTTATGATTTATTGAATATGGGATTAGAATTTTTATATCATGAATCGTTTTTTCATTTTACTAAGGTATTAGTACATCATATATGGATGAAATAATTAATAAGTATTATAAAGAAGATCATGGTGTTAAAAATATTTTAGAAATTTTTATTTAGTTAAATTTGACTGATTTTAATATTGATAATGAAAAAATTAATTGTTATGGAATGTTGATAATTGTTAGGAGTTTTCAATTGATGAAACAATGACTTTTTGAGTCTCAATGCATTATATTTAGATTTATCCTCATTGAAAATACATGAATAATTAATTTTGGGATCATTTCTTGTGTGAAAAAAGGAAAACATATAGGCATAGTATTACAATGAAATATTTAAATTATCATCTACGTAGCATTCATCAGAATGATTTAAATTGGATACATAACTTATAACCTTTTAATGCTGGATATTGGTGAATAAATCAATGTATTTTGTGGTGGGATTACCTAATACCTCATAATATAATAATTCGGTTTTGTTTATTGTTGATTGATTGACAAAATCTATATCTTTTTCTCCACATTCAGGATAATATAAAATTATATAAAATTAAAATATTTTATGTTAATAAAGTATTCAGTTAATATGGAGACCCATTCTCAATTATATATGATCATGATTTAATATTGACCTAAAATTTTAATAAATGAACACCGAATATGTTCTTTACTGAATTAAATTTCATTATAACTTTTCATACTCAATGTGATGGTATGCTAGGGAAAAAAATTTGGATATTAGAGGATACGTTTAATTTTATCTCATTGGATTATCCTTGATGGTTGGATTAATATATTTCAATTTGTGAATTTTATTATAGTAAATTTTATCATTCTAGTAAAAATATTTTTTCTATTGTGTTATAACATTGGAATTTAGCGCCAATCTATACCATGATGCAATGAAATCCATGAACTAAAATTGATAGCTCCAAACTTGTTATAAGATATGTTTATCAAGTTAAATATGTTACGAGGGTAGCATAAAGTGTGTATATATTTTATGTATATTATTAGATGAAAGTTATATTATTTCAGATACTATTTAATTGTTTACGTAATTTATCTCCATGGAAATATTATATTCATTTGGAATAAATATAAAATTAAGACCATGTTATTTTGTTCTGTATGATATTCTTGAAAAAATAGGTAATAATTATATACTAGGTTGCCTTCTTTATCAATTTATACTAGATAAATGATATATTTTATATTTCCTTATTAATGATATATGTACCACATGGGTATCACACATTTATCCCTAAATTGGTATTGGTGATAAAATATTAATTATTACAAAAATCAAAATTATATTATAGATCATATAGAAGAGGTTTTATAGAATAAGGTTACTTAGCTAGATCGTTATTATGGATGGACTATTTGATAGAAAAAGAAACATAGGAATCACAAAAAAATATATGATGTAACAATATCAAAAAAAATGTTTATGTATTGAATAAATGTTTGAGGATTAAATTTATTTAATGTGGGACATGTAATCCTGGAATATTTTCTACAAACCTCTACTTATAATAAGCCATATGAATGAAAATATTCACCAAGATCAATATATTTGTTATATTACAAGTGATCATATCATCGATCATAAAATAATATATAACTATTAATTCATATAAGAGATCTTTTCCATTATAGTGAATCTATCCCATCAATAATTGGCACATAAAGGGATTCAAAAAATGTAATTTATAAAAAATCCCTTCTAGAAACATCCTTATATTATCAACATAACCATTCTATAATTATAAATTAATAAGTATTTCATTTGTGATAAAAATTGTGAAACTATCTAATAGAAGCTTCAACATATATTTTATGAGTCCTATGAATACAATTGGAGTGTTATTCATATCAAGGTGAATTTCAATGAAATATCAATGATTATAGTGAAATGAAAATGATGGTTTTGGTATATCAACCTCAATAACTCATAATTGGGGACAACCAAAAATGAGTTGAATCATCATTTAGAACATTTCCCATTTATCTAATCAATGAGATATACAATTCATGGTTGATGGTATTAATTCATTATTTTCACATGGTAAATACCATGATAGTTAACACAAACAATTGTTATCATATCATAATAATTGTCATCAATACAAGAGCTACCTAGTAGAGGAATAATGCGCTTAATAACTCAATTATATTAATGATCATCCAACTATACCATTAACTCTTGAATCCAAATAGGGGTAACAGATGTGTGTCTGATGATATTTTTATATTCATTTTGTGAAATTATATATAATAATCAATCTCATGATGTTTTTGTAGGCTAGGTAATTCCTCAAGGAATACATATACTTAATGATGAACCGATTCTTAAAGTAAAAAATATGATGTTTTTAGTCTATATAGAATAATTATATCCATCTTATGAGAAATAAATTCCATCCTCCAAAACAGAATCCCAACATTCTTATATTAGGCTTCCTCCAAAAAATATTTTATTCAATATCACTACATTATCTTATGTGACTAATACTCTCCAATAGAAATATTCAATATAGTCATGGCCTATTAATATATAGCCTATAGTATGAATCCTTTTATATTGTCTCATTATAGCTACCACGATATTCCATATGAGTCTCTCTCCTCTCAGACACATAATTATCCATTAAAACCAATCTTTTAAAAAATCTCCTCAATGATAATAAAATGTGGGTGAACCATAAAGAGACATCAACATCTACCAAAATCTTCTAAACAAGTGATCCTATTAAGAATATGATGTGTATAACGTTAAATCATAACATATGGGAATTGATATATAATATCGAGTGTGCTCAAATTCTCACTAATAGAAACATACATATGAGGAAATCATCGGGTAAATGAGTCATAAATATCATGGATGGAACATAAAATAATAAATATTTCCCTTATATAATAAATCTATAAGCATTATATTTAAATATATAATATTGAAAATGATAAGATCAAATGTATAACAAGTACTAGGTAATTATAGATGAAATTAATAATGATGGATAACTAATTCAATCGAAAAATCTAATAAATACATATCACATACATCATGATCTTACCATCATGTAAAAATATTTTTATAGAAAAGGATACCCCAAAATAACCAAAAATGATTTTCTCATTAGACCTAATAATTTTTCAATGGCATATATAATGTTATACCCCATCTGTACTCAATTAATTCATAATGTGAGAAAATTAATCAACAATTCACAATCAACAACTCTATTAATAAACTGTATTTGAATAATAGTATATAGAATGCCAATAAATTTTTGAATTTCAATAAAAGTGATAACTAGATCATAAATAATTCAAGTAATGGAGGAATATAATTTAAAAATACATATTCTAATTTAAAAAAAATCTATTAGAATAGAAATGTGTTTAATGTCTTTGATTTTCCCCATCTCGATAAGAGTGATTTCATGATGAAAGAAAATTCATAAAAAGATGTTGGATGGTTAATGAATAAACATTAATTTAAATATAATTATTAAGATAGTAATGAAAATTTCTTAATAGAAACACAGTGGATGGTTTCAAAAGGATATATCCCATGTGTAATAAAATAAATATAAAATGAAATTTCAATATATGAATAAAACATTAAAAAACATTTTTGGATGGTATCACACTAGAAGGGACTATTAATAGACTTCAATAATACCATGAGTTTTTTAAAAGAAATGATAAAATATATATTAGTGGATAAATTCGTAACCATGAACCCTATGAGGGTTAATAATTTTGAAAACAACAAAAATGTTAAAGATCTAGCAAAATAGCGTTTTTTTAAATTTTTTATAAAATTTTCCAAAGGGAAAAAGTTATTCAACACATTTGATAATAATTTTAAAAAGGGAAGAGAGAAAATTATTGAGGAAATTTACCTTTAAAAATATTTTGTCATAATAGATTCTTGCAAATAATAAAATGGTTTCCAAATTAAATGTTTTACGGAAGGAATAACACAAGGGTTGGATATTGAAAACCTTTTAAAAAAATTAATATACATTTTTTTAATACCCACTCTTTAAAAAGTAGTAAAATATTTATTTTATTGAAACTTAATTTTAAAGGAGGATTAAAAAATAAAATATAATAACATATTATGGTGGATTAACCCAAGAATGAAAGAAAAAATTATAATAAACATTATAACTAAATGGAGGTGATTTTATTTTCCAGTAACCCTAACAGAAAAAATCCCAAAAAGTGAGAAATATTTTTCAGTTGTTTTTTGTTGTAGGTCAATATATATTAGAAAATTGAAGTGCACTGTGTTGCATTTGTTGTCAATGAGGCATGAAGTTGTCTTGGAATGAATGGAAGTCAAGGAATGTCACGATGTGAATGACAAAGGTTGTGATGGTGTTGGTGCTGAAGAGAGAATGGCCATAGTACTAAGATGCATGTCACTTAGGAGATTCAGTAAGTGACATAGGATGATGTGGTTGAAACATTCTGTAGTCAAATCAGACGATTGTTGAGCTATTCTTAAAGTTCCAAGAACTTGTATCATGTAGATACAATGTCACAACATTGTTTGAAGACCATGCATTGTACTGACAATGCACGAGGAGATGAAGCTGATCTATCCACAAGTTCAAAGTGGATGAAGTGAGCGGATGGAAGAGTCCATGCACTATCACTTAGTGCATGTGAACATGAAGTTGATCCAACTTGATCTCTGATTGGATCAATGATGAGAATTGGAGATTTTATGTGATTCAAGAGCTCGGTTGATGAAGAACCTTCGGAATTCCCTCATAAGTTGTGAAATGTTGAAAAGTTATTAAGAACATGAGGAGGAGATGGGAAATTCCTAAGAAGAAGAATAATTATGAAGAAGAAGGCTTCAAGTGGCATTTGGCATATGGGGATACATTGTTTTTATACAAAGTCTTTACCTATACTTAGCCAAAAATATGGCCACCAAGGAGGCCAGCCGAGGGATCACCCAAGGCACATATGGGCCTAAGGCGCCACGCCCAAGGGGAACCCTCAAGGCCAAGGCGCTCCCTGAGGCAAGGGCGGGGCCGTGTATAAGCCCCGAGCTACGCGGTGATGAAGCCCGCACAGCGCGCGCGCCCGAGGGCACGCATAGTGGGCGCCAGTGGCACGCCCGCAGGGAGCAGAGTGGGCACAGAGCGCGCCCGCAGGGAGAACACGGTGCGGGGCGGCACCGTGGAGGTTGGAAGTTCAATCGAAGGGTTGAGGCAGCGCCAGGGTGATAAAGCGTGGAAAAACAGCGCACCGATTCGATGTGGGACGCGGAAATTTCACTCGGGACAGATCTGAGCCGTCCGTCTCATCGCGCGCTGGATCGCAGCCGCCCATCCAATCGCGCGGCTGATCA
Source organism: Viscum album (assembly GCA_963277665.1). Taxonomy (NCBI): domain Eukaryota; kingdom Viridiplantae; phylum Streptophyta; class Magnoliopsida; order Santalales; family Viscaceae; genus Viscum; species Viscum album. The sequence goes on along the minus strand of OY728153.1, from coordinate 1,768,663,926 downwards.
CAGCCGCTCATCGCATCCCGCACGCGATGATCTGATCGCGACCATCCGAAGATCTGATCCGACGGCTTCCACATCGTCTTCCTCGAGCTCAGCCGAAGACCACCCCGCGAAGTCGCCGCTGAACCAGAGGCATCCCGACGACGGTTTTAGAGTTCCCGGCCACCTCCGAGCAAACCGAGACCTCCATGGAGATCGTCTGACTCTACTGATCACATTCATGCTTAAAAATACATTTGCATGCAACACATGGGAGATTTCGAGGTTGGCCGAAGCAACCGGAGGTGCGAGGCCACGTGATTTATTTTCTGCATGGTTTGGACCTAAACGAAGGTCGTTCATGCGTTCTAAGTCGCATGCACATAGAGGAAATGAAAAATAAATGAGCCCGCATGAAACAGAGAGTAAATTCAAGATTCGGAAAGATTTTAAAGGACCGGAAATTTCAGGGATTTGAGATTTATCCCGCGGAAGATATGAGGCATCCCTCTGCCTATAAAAAGAGAGGCATAGGCTCTCTGTTCGCTTGCTGAAGTTTTATTGAAAAACTGTGTTCCGTGAGGCTCTGCCTCGCGAAGTTGAAGCCCCGCGCAAGTTTACTTGTGCGGCTGGAGTTCCTTGCGCGCAACTTCTTTGCGTGACAAGAAGGTTGGGTGAAGTCCCCTGCGCATCTTTCTTTTGCGCGATAGGAAGTACCCAAGGCCGCAAGTACCTTGCGCGCCCTCGAGGTTTGTTGTGGCTTGCGCGGCAGTGTTGAAGAAAAGGAGGTCGCGGCTCATCAAGCACTTGTGTGCCTTCATATTGGAAGGAGATCAAGTGAAGAGGATTCCACACCTCTTGTGTGTGTGAAGTGAAAAAAAGGCCGAGAGGAAGTGTGTGCAAGTGGAATAGGCAGTAGCCATGTGTGTGTAAGTGAATAAGGCCAAAGACCACACCTAGTTGTGTGAAAAGTGGAGAACCTTGTGTATACAAATTGAAGAACACACCTTGAGTGTGTGTGTGCAAACAAGAAACAAGTTGGCCGAACCTATGTGTGTTCACTTAGTGGTTTGAACACACTTAGAAGAAGTGGAAGACTCTCACACTAAAGTATAACACACATTCAAGTGTGTAAGAAAATTGAATAAAGTGTGTGAAGAAGTGAGAAGCTGGTGTGTGCTTAAAGATACTACACCCTTTGTGGGTTTATTGCACCAAGAGAAGGAAAGAGGAGAGTGCATGCATGCACATGCGCACGTAATCAAAGTTCAAATCTGCTTGTGTGAATCTGAGTTGTCCAAGACCAGGAGGTTCTTGAAGAATTGAGAAGGCCATGCAGTTAGTGCATGAGGATGAAGAGCTGCCATGCACTCAGTGCATGAAGTTGTTTTGAAGTGAGACTGAGCCAGACTAAAGTGAAAGATATTGTTTGTCTGAGTTTCCAGTAATTGAGAAGAGCCTGATCAACAGAAGTGATCAGAAGTTGCTGAGCAAGACCAACAGACCTTTTCAGAGGCTGTTGAAGATTCTTGAAGAGAGAATCCAGGTCATCCTAAGAAGAAGGAGATAAATCCTGAGCAAGACGAGAAGACCTGATCAACTCAAGTGATCAGAGGTACAGAGCAAGGCCAGCAGTCTTTATCCCAGACTGCTGAGGATACTTGAAGAAGATTAAAGAGAAGAAGAGATACTCGTGCGACTCGAGGAGCCAAGAGAAGACCATGTGGGACTCAGGGAGAAGAAGTCTTCAGTGGGATTCTGGAGCAGGCCAGTGGGACTCTGGTAACACTGTGGGACATAGTATAAAGACCCTCCTGTGGGAATCAGGAGAGATACGGTGGGAAGCTGTATCGACCATTGTAATTCTAACAAGTTATAATGGGAGAATCCATGCTGGGAGAGCATGGAAAGGATGTAGGCCTTTGGTGCCGAACTTTGTAAAACCTTGTGTCATGTGCCTTTTCATTACTGCATCATTCGGGAAAGGTTGAGAGATACAAGAAGAGTGGATCGAGGCTTTAACCAGCCATAGAGGTTTAATTGATTAAGAATCAATTAGTAAAAAGTTTTAAAGGGATCACTGATTCACCCCCTCCCCCTCTCACTGATTCACACTGATCTGGGAACTTCAATTGGTATCAGAGGGAGGTTACCTCTAAAACATCCAAGGGAGTCTTTATGAAGTGCAGATTTGAGGAAACGAGTGACCAGCCTCAAATGGAGATATCTGCCAAGACTCAGAAAAATAGAAAGAAGAAACAGGCCAAGAAGATGAAAAAAGCATGTCCTAGCTGTGATGAAGTTGGAACAATGAAATTTCTTCAAAGTGCAATCGAATATCTTCAGAAGAAAGTCCCCAAGGAAGTGGCAATGTGTATAGCTACAGGCCTCCTTGATCTTCAAGAAGAAAAATTACAGCTATAAGATGAAGCCAATTCTCTGGAAGTCCAATTGGCAAAAATGGTTGGCATAACCAACACTCTCAGAAAGCTGGTGAAGGCTAAGGATGAAACAGTTTCTCTTTGCAATGATAGATATGAAGATACTTGTGAAGAATTGCAAAGAATCCTTTCTGAGAAAGAATTCTTTAAAGTAATGGTCAAAGAAGTTTTCCATGCACTGGAAAAATTGCACAGAGTGTCAATGAATGTCAGAGATGCTCAACTTAAAGACAAAGTAAACATGGTGAAGGAGCTGGACAATTCATTACTGGAAATAAAAAGGGTGCATGAAGACCAGATAAAGCAGCTGGAAGAGAAATGGGAAGGAAGGCTAAGAACTATTGAGGATGAGAAGAACTCCCTCAATATGAAATGCTTAGAACTGGAGGTGATATTGAAAAATCATAAATCACCCAAAGCCAAAGCCTCCCAGTCAGCTGAAAGGAGAAATGTTGCTACTCAAGTATGCTTTGAGTAGGATGATTCTAGGAGAAAGACATCCTCTAATAAAAGTGCTACATCTTCTAGAAAGAAGGTACCATCCATACCATCTTGTACTGATGCTTCTAATTGTGTTTCCACAAAAAGTGCAGGATGGAAGAATAATTCCAAACAAATATGGATGAAGACAGTAAAGAAGCAGAGCTCTCCTGAAACAGCACAACAGGTCAAGAAGAGTACCCTACAATCAGAAGGACTGAAGAGGTCAAGATTCGTGGGACAATGCTGGTGTTGTAACAAGTGTGGGCATTGTGCAAAGGATTATTGGTACAATCCACTGAATGACAAAGCACAGAGGAAGCCCATGCCAAGGGGGAGCAAGCCAGAAGGAAGGAAGCAACATCCACAGGTCCAGAGACATCTGTTTACTGCAAATAGATTTGGATTACTTGACAACATCTGGGATGGTTGCAAAAGTGGTCAAAGAGTTTATACATATCAATCTCCGAATGTATCCGAAGCTGGAATGAAGAGAAGATCACTGAACCTGGCTAAGAGAGATTCCTTGGGAAGAAAGTAGAAGAAAGTGGAATATTCTCCCAAGAAGAGTTTGAAGAATGAAGAGAAGTCCTTGGAATTGAAATCCAAGAAGGGTGATGCATCCAGAAGGACCACCAAGAAAACATGCTTCTACTGTGGAAAGAAAGGACACATCATGGACCTTTGTAAAGAAGCCATGAAACTAAATAGAAGCAGACTGAACTCCAAAAGAGAATCAATCCAGAAGAAGAAGGGATTGATTGAAAATAAGTTGCCTAAGAGAGGTAGCTTAGCAGCATCCAAAGAACCATGTGGAACTTCCAAAACTGAGGCCACTCTTCCAAATGATTTACTTGTCATATGGCCACATCAGTTGCAACTTGCCAGAGAACTACAAAGAGTTGAAGATGAAGCTCTGGCAATTGCTAAAGAAAAAGGGAAGAAGAAGGTTTCACATGAAGATGTTTTGAGAACCACACCAGCACAAACATCAATGAAGATCAAATGTGCAAGTGTGAAGACTGGTGAAAATGGGACATCTCGGTTGAGAGAATCTTCTCAACCTTGTTGTTCACATTGATGAACCAAGGAGGTTCCATCTTATTCCCTTATACTATTGGTATTTACATGTGCTGACATTGCAGGGAATTGAAGATGACGATCATTCTCAACTGGAGGATGGTTTGGACAGAATGGAGTGCACCCCTTGAGGGGGAGCCAATCTGGAGAAGATGATGTTCTGAAATTAATATCATCTTGAGAAAGTAGATGAAAGGGGGAGCTTTATCATTGCACCTGAACATTCTAATGTGTTTTGTGAAGTATGTGCAGGATTCAGCAATTCATTGAATATCTGAAAAGATTCAACCCCTAAGCATGATCTCACATGTGTAGAGAATTGTGGACAGCATTGAGTATCTTGGTTACATCACTCTTGTTTTCTACACCGGGTTAGCCGAAGTAGACTTAGAGATGATTTACTAAAGGTTCTTTGCTAAAGAGAACATGTGACATCATCCCTCTCTTAGTGGTTTTCAAGAAGATTCTATTCAATGGGAGGAAGAAATATTTTGAAAGAGAACCACACCGCACCTTTGTATTTGATTGCCAATAAGGGGGAGAAAATATTGGCACACATATTGACCCATTCATATGTGCTGAAGTGGTGTATTGACAACAAATACAAAGGGGGAGATTGAAGTGCACTATGTTGCATTTGTTGTCAATGAGGCATGAAGTTGTCTTGGAATGAATGGAAGTCAAGGAATGTCACGATGTGAATGACAAAGGTTGTGATGGTGTTGGTGCTGAAGAGAGAATGGCCATAGTACTAAGATTCATGTCACTTAGGAGATTCACTAAGTGACATAGGATGATGTGGTTGAAACATTCTGTAGTCAAATCAGACGATTGTTGAGATATTCTTAAAGTTCCAAGAACTTGTATCAAGTAGATACAATGTCACAACATTGTTTGAAGACCATGCATTGTACTGACAATGCATGAGGAGATGAAGCTGATCCATCCACAAGTTCAAAGTGGATGAAGTGAGCGGATGGAAGAGTCCATGCACTATCACTTAGTGCATGTGAACATGAAGTCGATCCAACTTGATCTCTGATTGGATCAATGAAGAACATTGGAGATTGTATGTGATTCAAGATCTCGGTTGATGAAGAACCTTCGGAATTCCCTCCTAAGTTGTGAAATGTTGAAAAGTTATTAAGAACATGAGGAGGAGATGGGAAATTCCTAAGAAGAAGAAGAATTATGAAGAAGAAGGCTTCAAGTGGCATTTGGCATATGGGGATACTTTGTTTTTATACAAAGTCTTTACCTATACTTAGCCAAAAATATGGCCACCAAGGAGGCCAGCCGAGGGATCACCCAAGGCACATATGGGCCTAAGGCGCCACGCCCATGGGGAACCCTCAAGGCCAAGGCGCTCCCTGAGGCAAGGGCAGGGCCGTGTATAAGCCCCGAGCTATGCGGTGATGAAGCCCGCGCAGCGCGCGCGCCCGAGGGCATGCATAGTTGGCGCCAGTGGCGCGCCCGCAGGGAGCAGAGTGGGCGCAGAGCGCGCCCGCAGGGAGAACACAGTGCAGGGCGGCACCGTGGAGGTTGGAAGTTCAATCGAAGGGTTGAGGTAGCGCCAGGGTGATAAAGCGTGGAAAAACAGCGCGCCGATTCGATGTGGGACGCGGAAATTTCACCCGGGACAGATCTGAGCCGTCCGTCTCATCGCGCGCTGGATCGCAGCCGCCCATCCAATCGCGCGGCTGATCACAGCCGCTCATCGCATCCCGCACGCGATGATCTAATCGCGGCCATCCGAAGATCTGATCCGACGGCTGCCACATCGTCTTCCTCGAGCTCAGCCGAAGACCACCCCGCGAAGCCTCCGCTGAACCAGAGGCATCCCGACAACAGTTTTAGAGTTCCCGGCCACCTCCGAGCAAACCGAGACCTCCATGGAGATCGTCTGACTCTACTGATCACATTCATGCTTAAAAATACATTTGCATGCAACGCATGGGAGATTTCGAGGTTGGCCGAAGCAACCGGAGGTGCGAGGCCACGTGATTTATTTTCTGCATGGTTTGGACCTAAACGAAGGTCGTGCATGCGTTCTATGTCGCATGCACGTAGAGGAAATGAAAAATAAATGATCCCGTGTGAAACAGAGAGTAAATTCAAGATTCGGAAAGATTTTAAAGAACCGAAACTTTCGGGGATTTGAGATTTATCCCGCGGAAGATATGAGGCATCCCACTGCCTATAAAAAGAGAGGCAGAGGCTCTCTGTTCGCTTGCTGAAGTTTTATTGAAAAACTGTGTTCCGTGAGGCTCTTCCTCGCGAAGTCGAAGCCCCACGCAAGTTTACTTGTGCGGCTGGAGTTCCTTGCGCGCAACTTCTTTGTGCGACAAAAAGGTTGGGTGAAGTCCCCTGCGCGTCTTTCTTTTGCGCGACAGGAAGTACCTGAGGCCGCAAGTACCTTGCACGCCCTCGAGGTTTGTTGTGGCTTGCGCGGCAGTGTTGAAGAAAAGGAGGTCGCAGCTCATCAAGCACTTGTGTGCCTTCATATTGGAAGGAGCTCAAGGGAAGAGGATTCCACACCTCTTGTGTGTGTGAAGTGAAAAAAAGGCCGAGAGGAAGTGTGTGCAAGTGGAATAGGCAGTAGCCAAGTGTGTGTAAGTGAATAAGGCCAAAGACCACACCTAGTTGTGTGAAAAGTGGAGAACCTTGTGTATGCAAATTGAAGAACACACCTTGAGTGTGTATGTGCAAACAAGAAACAAGTTGGCCGAACCTATGTGTGTGCACTTAGTTGTGTGAACACACTTAGAAGAAGTGGAAGACTCTCACACTAAAGTATAACACACATTCAAGTGTGTAAGCAAATTGAATAAAGCGTGTGAAGAAGTGAGAAGCTGGTGTGTGCTTAAAGATACTACACCCTTTGTGGGTTTATTTCACCAAGAGAAGGAAAGAGGAGAGTGCATGCATGCATGCATGAACATGCACACGTAATCAAAGTTCAAATCTGCTTGTGTGCATCTGAGTTGTCCAAGACCAGGAGGTTCTTGAAGAATTGAGAAGGCCATGCAGTCAGTGCATGAGGATGAAGAGCTGCCATGCACTCAGTGCATGAAGTTGTTTTGAAGTGAGACTGAGCCAGACTGAAGTGAAAGATATTGTTTGTCTGAGTTTTCAGTAATTGAGAAGAGCCTGATCAACAGAAGTGATCAGAAGTTGCTGAGCAAGACCAACAGACCTTTTCAGAGGCTGTTGAAGATTCTTGAAGAGAGAAGCCAGGTCATCCTCAGAAGAAGGAGATAAATCCTGAGCAAGAAGAGAAGACCTGATCAACTCAAGTGATCAGAGGTACAGAGCAAGGCCAGCAGTCTTTATCCCAGACTACTGAGGATACTTGAAGAAGATTAATGAGAAGAAGAGCTACTCGTGCGACTCGAGGAGCCAAGAGAAGACCCTGTGGGACTCAGGGAGAAGAATTCATCAGTGGGATTCTGGAGCAGGCCAGTGGGACTCTGGTAACACTGTGGGATGCAGTATAAAGACCCTCCTGTGGGACTCAGGAGAGATACGGTGGGAAGCTGTATCGACCATTGTAATTCTAACAAGTTGTAATGGGAGAATCCATGCTGGGAGAGCATGGCAAGGATGTAGGCCTTTGGTGCCGAACCTTGTAAATCCTTCTGTCCTGTGCCTTTTCATTACTGCATCATTCGGGAAAGGTTGAGAGATACAAGAAGAGTGGATCGAGGCTTTAACCATCCATAGAGGTTTAATTGATTAAGAATCAATTAGTAAAAAGTTTTAAAGGGATCATTGATTCACCCCCTCCCCCTCTCAGTGATTCACACTGATCTGGGCACTTCAAAAATTCCAAATAAAATAGTATGTGTTTATAATTTACTCAATTTTTAGGAAATTAGTTAATAGTAAAGTCATAACTAAATGAATGGAAGTTGAGTAAAAAAATCCTTACTAATAGGGAGACAGCTGAATAAATAACCACTTGAATATTGTGACATTATTTCACTAGAATATACTATAGTGTAAAACATGTATGATAAAAATATATCTATATGATGTTAATACACCATATAAGGTAAAAATTATTTTAAAAAGATATTATGTTTGAATAATTAAGAATTAATAATAAGGTAACTCTTATGAAATTATAAACATTTGTATCACTCCACAATAATGAGGGGTATTGAATTTGGAGTAAAAAAATTAATTATTAAAGGATAATTCATGATATGATATATCAAAATATACTGTATGTTTATGAAATAAAATAAATAATGTGCATAATAGAAATTATTTCTCAAAGGAATGAATTGAGATGAAAAAACTGACACCCCTTTTCCCAACATCATCAAAAATAGTTTAACCTCATATATAAAAAAATATTAATCTAATTACTTTATAAAAAACAATTAACATATTTATTTTAAATTATAATCATAAAAAATATTCACCCCTACATTATATATAGTTATATTACCTATTTCTCCATTTTAGGTGTGTTTATAGTTTTATCATATGTATTGGTTTCAAAAAAGACGTCTTGTTCTTCATTATTGACACAATTTTTATCTTTATTGTTTAACATAAGGTACCAGAATATAAAACTGGACATGATTTATATTTCTATAATCTCATTCAATTCATGTTTTACATATATTTCCTAAAAGTGGAATCAATTCCTCCTTATTTATATAATTTTATTGGTCATTGATTATATTTCAATAACTAGTAAAATTATTACTAAAACATATAAAACCATAGAACATTATTAATTTATTATTAAAATTTAATAAAAAAATTTATATGTTATTATGTTTAACCATCATCTATTTTTACAACATTGTTCAAGGTGATCATAACTATCCAAACAAGAACATAACAAGCTTAATAGATGACTATGAGCTAAATTATTTAAAATATCATTATAAATATAGAATAAGGATATAATATAGTGTTTATTATAGTGTTTAATTATAATTATTAATAATTTAAAAAAATATGTAATTTATATGAAAATATTATATAAACCGAAGAAAATATTTTCCAATTAACTCACTTTTTTTAAAATAATGTATGAATGATTACTGTTTATTGATAATATCAGTAACATGTTAACAAATTTTTCATAACATATATTAATGATATAATTAATATCCTATTTACTCACTATATCGAATCTACGATCCATGTATGATTGGTCATGACTGAAAATGAACTTCATTGTCTATGACGGCGTTGGTCTACACATACTCTTGATTGTTGATTTCATTTTTATTAATGTATGGAATAGATAAATAAATAATGATAATAATAATATTATAATAATAATAATGTAATTGAATTATACAAATAATAATATATTATAGTGTATAAGGTAAGACTGAATGAAGATAATGAATACGAAAAAATAGGAAAATTGATAATACTCATGCTCGAGACATGAATATTCCTTGGAATATCATTGGAAATGAAGGACATATGATAAATAATTAGGAACATAAAATTTTAAAAATATGTGAGGGTTTGATGATAAAACATCTGGTAGAGTTATATGTTGAAATTCTAAAGAGATGAGTGTTTTTAAGAAGTGTATGTTTTACCTAGTTATAGATTATTGGATGGTATTATTTTGATATAATTGATAAATTTTAAAAAATGTAATATTAATATTAAAAGTTAAATATATCTAATATTTAAAAAAATTAGGTGATGTGTGTGTGGGTATAGTTTCTCTATATCCACTGATTTTTTAGAAAATATATAGAGTTTATTTCACTTCATTTTAGCATTTTAACTTTTTCATTAAATAACATTTCCCATGGGTATGAATTTCCAACCATTTTTATTAATCAATATATAAAAATAAATTTTGCACCATTTAAATAATTTCAATCTTATTATTTTTATTTATATAGTCATTTAATGAGTAATAAAGTTTCATTTTAATTTTAAAATAAATACACATAATATATAAAAAATTATTTTTCATTAAAATATATTTATTAATATTAGAAATTTATACACATGAAATTAATAAAAATAATACCATTTTTATGAAATAAATTAGATTATACTGATAAAAATAAAATATATGATCCTCTAAAAGTAATAAAGAATTAAATTTCACAATAAAAACAATTAGTTTTGAGAAAATATTGAAAATAGTTTTTAATTTTTTATTTTATTTTGTTCTAAACATGTTGATGTAGGATTTATAAGTCCCAATAATATTATTAAAATATAATCATTTATTTTTTAAATTCATATTTCCTTATATAATTGGGTTTCTGTGTTTTTGGATTATTATTAAATTCCAGCACAGTCATAAAAGTCACAACATTATCAAAATTGGCCTTTTCACTAATCGGCTAAAAATAAATTATTATAGGAAAATACCAATAATTTATCATTAGGTAATATTATAATTATAATTTTTAAAATTTGTTTTCTTTTTTAAACTTAAAATTATAATATTTATGATAGTATTTTTTGAATGAAATTAAGAAATATAATGAAAAATGTCAACGTTATAAAATGTGATTTTCAATCTCTAAATGTTAAAAGTATAATTTCATATAACATAAAAAATAAATTATCGATAACTCGTTTTTAAGAAAAATAATAACTATAATTATTAATCATATATTTTATGAAATAGAAATTCACATTACGTAAAAATAATTTCTTTTAAAAATTACATTAACAATTCCATGTTAATGATCTTATTTTTTATTTAGGTTAAATAATAATATTTCATTCATATTGAACATATATTTTATTTTATTTATACAAATATTTCAGTAATTTTTTTTCATATTCATTCAAATAAAACAAATCACTCAGTTTTTAATGGTTATAATTAATATCTCTCATTTTACCTAAATATATCACAGTGTTTTTTTGTACGTTATCACGTGTGGAGCCGGATACCAAACAGATTTATCACATTTATATTAATTCATATATTAAAATATTTATGTGCTTAATTCTATACCATATAATTAAATTTCATCCACATAATTTTTAAATATCACTCAATAATAAATTATATAAGTATATTCTCAAAATATTTATCATTTTTTATAAAACATCAAATATGACACAAGTCATATTATTCTATCCAAGATTAAGTTAATCAAATTTACTAAAACAACAATAATATTTCATTTTACCACATACATGGGTATGAAAATACCCTATTAATACATTATCCAATATATTCCTTTCATAAAACACCTGACTCCCTATGATATTTTCATACTGTTAAGCCATATATTCCTTCACAAATAAACACTCTATTTATTAATGAAATTTCATTATCCACTAGATCATATGGTATAACACTTGTAAATAAATATCATAATATCAAAAATAATATAAACCATAAAAAAATAAAATGGATAAATTTTATATTACATCAATAAACTAATCCATGTAAATCAATACAATCAAATGAACTTTTTTTATAATTAATCAACACATTATGACATTAATATCACTAATATTTTGATCAACATTTTTCCCAAACCCTTAATAATTTATCTCTTATTGTTATCCCAAAAAATATAACATTTCTTTAATATATAATTTCATTGTTAATCATAAAATTTAATATATGTTTCCAAATATTTAAAGGTGAATTAAAAATCAACAATACTTATATTTTTTAAAAAATTTAAAAAATTATAGATTACACCATAATATAATTGATTAATATCGGTCAATAATTGAAAAAGATAAGAGTTTCAAGAAAATATTATTCTCAGTAGATTATGTAATACAAGGAAACTCACATTTTCTATAAAAATTGTATTATAATAATTTTTAACCATTTAATTATGCCCCTTTATTTGGTTATAAGATTTAGTTCTTTCGAGATACATACCTTTCTATGAATCATCAACAATGTACCATTTCAAATTAATTTTAATACCAAAATGGTTTCTAAAATACTCAAAATGAGAAAATTATTCCTAATATGAATCACCATATGACAAATCCATTTTTAAACCAAGTCACTTTTAGCTCATCCCCTAACACTCTTTGTTCAATCCTTGGTTACCCATTTATATTTTCCTGCTTGGTTTTCTAATATAATTAGCAAACATCATACTCCAATATTTCATAAATTGTCTTTGTAAGGAATGGGATTAAATCATAACATATCTCATTGTAGTGTGAAATCATGTTTAAAATTGGGATTCTTTGTTATGCCATGGGAGAAAATAATGTTAATACCCAATCCACCATTTTTTGGATATTACCACTAGGTAAATATATTCTAAATAAAGTTTCTATTATATATATATATATATGTATTCATTTAATATGGGAACCACAACATATTTACTTTACTAAATCAATATGTTGTTATCATATTATTGTAATTCTTCCGTGTATATATGCTATGGGTTTACACTAATGTTATCAAATATTAATTACAAAATAATGAGTGTACTATTATCATAATGTTGTATCATATACCATACCAATGGTTTATAATATCCTTTGAAATTTTTTTCATCCTAACATTTGTAACCCTAAACTATCCTCAATAAACATCAAAATCAATAACATATTTAGACACTACTTCAATATCATATATGATGCCCCAACCCAATTCTAGAAGATTTAGTGTTTACCGACACATACATTATAAACCGTCTTTAATTCCAAATAAATATCTCATAAATAAAAGGACTTAAAAAATATTTCATTTCATAAATTTGAAACAAATTTTACATTTAATAATTTAGAGAGATATGGAACATAAAAAATTAATAAACCAATCAAATATAATGTCCCCCATTGATTCTATGAATTGTGTAATCCATAACAATGACTAAACGTCCCCCAATATATTTCCAAAAAATCTTCAATTTTTGACATATAATCCTTAATAATATTAATCATAACATGGGGGGATTGAAGCATAATAAGGGGTGAGCTCAAACAGTTATTAAAGGATAATATAGTGTATATGATATCATGTCATACATATAGGATAATATTTTTTGATTAAATATATAATTTAAATAATTTCTACATATTCTGAAATAGAATTACTCATATTCCCATGGATAACATTTGAAATTGAGTTGTAAAATGGATAAAAAACTAGTTCATTAGAAAGGAAATTCAAATTTCTGGACATATAGTTCCATATCATAAGCCAATTAATCATGATCATAGATATCTAAATCATATAATAATGTAAATATCTTTTCCATGTAAGTGGTACATGAAAATACCCACACATATTATCATTAGACCAACCAATGCATCTAGGTTTTATTTAATTCTAGATCCTTTCAATTACATGTGTATATCTAATATATTCATCACATGATAAAATTAATAATTAAAATGATATGTGGTTTTCGATCATCTTACATCTACCTTTTTTATGTTTCAAAATTTTAAAGCATTATTCTTTTGGTCTATTTTTTATTAATTATGATCACATTCTAGGTTACAATGGAATTATGTACTATTAAAGTATTTTTAAAGAACATGATCAAACCATGCCCAAGACCATCATTATGGAATATTTTATTGAATATAGATTTCATATTGTCCAATTTATTATATCACACCACATCATAAAAATTTATTGATAGAACATAATAATTGGGAATATATCATGTTATATAGAAGACTCACCAATAACATATCCTTCAACACTTAAATTTTATAAACATGGGAATTCCTATAGATCATCCTCAACCATGAATAAATCCGCATTGGTACCCCCTGATGGTGTCCCACCAAGAATCCTTAAGAAACATTTCATGGACATGGTGGAGAGGAGGGAATGTCCAGTATGAGAACCAACACAAGGGATAATGGTTTATGTTGTAGGTGGAAGAGTGTTTCATCATGTTGGGTGGTGTATATTGGTGATCAGAGTCCTCCAACACCAGTTTGACACGATTCTAATCTAAATGTATATATTCACACAAATAGTGGTGTATAAATAATAAAAACATTTATGTGGAATATAACATAGAGTCCACACCATATAAACTCTAGTCATACTAAAAATAGATGATTATCCAATTAAAATAACCATGTTCAACAAATCCATTATTGGATGACTACGTCTTTTAAGTATCATGTTTGTTTCCAATGAAAATGTATGTATATAAAATTTTTATATCAAAGTGGCATTCCATATTAGAAGGGGACCATTATCCTATTTACATTTTGATATATCATGGTCATGTTTTCTTTGATTTCCATTCTGTAATAATCACATATTCTAAATTCATATTTAGAATTAATTTTACACATAGGAAAATAGGGAATATTGGTATGAAAACCTGAGATTATTTTTTTATGTAAAACATAATGAGGAGGTTATACCAAGATCTTCCATAAAATGTCATGTTATGTTTTGAGATAATATAAAAAATAAGGAATTCATTTTTTTAAATCCTAATAATGTTCCTACTAAGGAATACCAGGATAGTGAAAATTTATTATTTCATAGTGTAAATAATATTTCTTTTGAATCCCAACTAATTTTAATTTTAGTTTAGATTCAATCTAGTAAATTATTTTTGAGTGAACATAATTTTAAATCACTTAGTCATTTTTATCTATTATTATACATGAGGAATCATCTTTCTCTAAATTCTCGTAATCATCCTATAATTGTTGAGAAATTATACATGACATAATAGTAATTTCTATGATGTTGTATCAATAGTAAGGGGAATTAAATTATCAGACATGGATTAATAAATTAATGTTTATTAAATGTTAGGGGAATTAATAAAATGTTTTCCTAAATTTACCAATGTCATTAAAAAATATCTAATAAATGTGAAAATTATTTAGGGAAAAAACCCATCGTAGTGTAGTGGACTATAAGAGTAAAGGTCTTCCTAATTCCACAATTTTAATAGTGAAATAAAATTAATGCATTTAAATTTATATGTTTAACTCATGGAAATAAATCAATATATCTCAGTAGTATGTGTTATAATGGGAGGGGAAACATGTATCCCTAGAAAAATAAAAAAATTAGTCCCTATAAGTTGTTAATTAGAAGACATAGTCATTAATGTTTTGGATCATTTTCACCAAAAATGGTATATGAGCTCTATTTCTATTGAAACTCACTCCTCTTATTGAAATAAATTAAATCATTTTAATATTCCACTCTATTGAAACCCATTATTAGTTCATCAACATCAATATAGTGTGGTTCATATTGAAAGGGTAGTTGATAAAATGTATAACTAGATAGACTTATCATGGTTTGTTTGAGTTTGACCATGGAACTCTATTAAGCTATAATACACTCTACTAATGTTTCCTGATTGCGATTTTTTTGATTTCATTTGTAACAACAGACAATATTAATAGGAATTAAAAAAATCTATGAATGTGTCATGTTTTTGACATCATTTTCACAGAACTAGGAGAAGAACTACCCCTGAAAATAGTTATTTATTTCTTAATTAATTCATTACTTTTAACTTTTCTATTCATACCATTTTCCTTTTTTTCACATGTGTGATTCTGATTCTAATTATATTTTTCACATGAAATATTCATGCACACTGTGGGAAACTGAGGAATATAGATTTTGAGGAACCACTACATTTATATTCATAAATTGAAAAACATATTTCTCAATATCAACAATATGAAATGGAATATAAACCAAAAGGCGGTATTGTATCCTTTGAAGAGACAAATAATATTTTTGCGGAAAACAACTAGAATAACCATATCCAACAATAATGGATTATGAATATCAATATGTAAATGGAGTTACATCTAGTAAACTGTGTGGGGTAATAAATTACTATGTTATGAGTTCAGAAAAAATAAATCAATAAATGTTAAAAAAAGATTCATTATTTAGACTATTTCAACATAATGATCCTTAGAGTAATATCTACTTCTTTGTGGAGATATGTTAATCATTTAAGAATAATAGTGTTTTAGATGGTAAAATTCATCCCAAAACATTATCACATTATATCAAGGGGGATTCTAATGATATTTTGGTATTAGATACTCTGAGATACATGATGACATGAGGGGTGATTTCTATAAATTTTTTAAAAATTTATATCCTCGCAAAAAAGAAACAAACTCTAGAGTGATATTAAAAAAATAAAAAAATAAGACACAGAGTTGACATCTGGGTCTTATGTGATATTTAAGGATATGTTCACTTTTTTACAATATCTAATAGTGGAAAATTTGATGTACCTTCAAGAATATTATTTTAATTTTAAAAATATCTCAATCCTAGTTGTTGATTATGTAGTATTTGTGGAAATGATGCCAACGAATTTTATTATGGATCAAGTATTTCTTGATGATAATATAGATAATATTTCATAGTATAAAAGATAATATTCATAGATAGAATAGGATTTCGTCAAGTTGAATAAAAAGACTAGTTAGATGCATAAATTTAAGATATTTCTAATATAGTGGATTCAATGATCATGCACCATAATAGAAAATTTTACAATGAGGTGATTGATGTTCATTAATTTAAAAAATGGGTGGTCCTACACCTCATATATGATTTCTAATATGGATTACAAGACTTCATGACTACCAAAGAAACATTATTCAATTAAAAATATCTTCATCCATAAAACCAAAACCAATTTGGGTAGGGAATGATGATAGGAAAAAACCATCATGGATTGGAATAAATTATATGATCAATAACTTTTCAAACCAAGTGCCTCTTATATTTTCTTAAGGACAACAATATTTAATGCATATAAGAAAACAATTCCATAACACCTTGACACAATTTCATCAATTTTTTCAGCATCAATTTCATGAAATACCAATCCAAGATTAAAATCTAGTTTTTATCAACTCATAATTCATTATTTCAGGACTAATTTTAAAAACATTGTAAATATATAAAACACCATACCCAATGATGATAATTATCCAGTGATGAAATGATCTATGTGACAGTAAATAATGCTTCACACATAAAATCCTTCCCAATAGTTTATTGATAATACAATTAGAGTTATTTCAAGAAATAACAATGAATATTGAGAAGAGTTGAACAAAAAAATATTAGTAATTTAATGCCAGATGTATTAAAAATATCTATCATTTGACAATTAAATTGAATTTTATTAAAAAATTTAAAATGAAATAATAGATGCTCCTTGGAAATATGACAATAACATAATTAAAATATATTATGACTATAAAAAAAGAGGAAAATAATAAAACTAAAAATATTCAACCAGTGTATAATATTAATGTGACATTTTTTTGGAATGTTGTCCATTTTCTAAGGAAGATACCCCTTTTTATGTTAAAGGTACAGTAGAATAAATTTAATTAAATATTGAAACAATATATTATTATTATAACATTCGATAAGTAAATTACTCATACTCAACATATAAAAAATTTATCAAATAATAAATCTAAAATAAGATGAAATTAGAAATTTTTTGTTTAATATAATTTAATAAGGAATTATTTATAGTAGAACAAATAAAAATATATCCTATGTTATTTGAACCGATATGTTTTTAATACCTGGAATAATTAGATTTTGTATATTAATCTATTGCTTTCTCGTCATGTGATAAAGAATAATACTTATTACAGTTAATTTTTTTATGTTTCTTAGATTAGGTGATTTCGAAATATAATGGATTACACAATATTTAGGAAATAGATTATTAAATATCCTTTTTGAATATAGGGTTTTATTTTGGTAAATTTTGGAATGATTATTTTCCTCGTGGATTTTTCGTAATTTTAAAATGATAATGTTCGAGAAAATACCTTAATTTTTAGAAAATTGTATATATAAATAAGAAATTATCATATCAAAACTAATTATGAAAGAGACATATTGTATGTGGGAGTTGAGTTGATGCAGTTTTACCAAAACAACGTATTGAAGAAAGATGATGAAATTGAATATTCCCATTCAATCACTTCTATAGAATATAGTTAGAATTTAATGAATTTGAAATTCAAGAAGATAATATTTTGTTAGAGACTAATGTAGTTTTTTAAGATGGAGATAGTATAATCCTAGAGATTTAATCCTGTCTCTATATTATATTGTGGCTTACTAGGGAGAGTCTTCCAAAACATATCCCCTTGATCAGTTGATAACCTCTGTTGGAGATGAAGAAATTTCTAATAAGACTCTTACCATATTCTAATGAAATAATGAGACAGTATACATTATTTTATATACTTCTCATACCTGTTAATATGTGAAGAGACTCCTTGATATGTTAAAATATTAGAAAGATTCTACTTTTTGGAGAACCATGGATATAAATATAATTATCCCATCTGTTTCCACTCACTACATTAAGTATCATGAGGGGAATGATTCAAAAAGACACCCCAATGAAAAATGACTCCAACAATAAATAATGTAATAAAGAAATATGATTTTGAAAAATTTAGATGTTGAATTGATTTACCATATTTTGGATAAAGAATTTTTGAGGTACTAGAACATTATCATGAATAAAGGAGGGATGATTGTGTCCAACAATGACAACAATCGCATTTGGGATGGAATAATAATAGGTTGTAGATATATTATTGAATAATGAAATAAAAATGATATAACATAAAATTATCATTTTCCAATTATCATAATTTAAAATCTATTGGATAGAATTTTGGTCAATATTATAATTTCATTATTGATGTTACTTAAGGAAAAAATCTAATTCATATGGAATTGGAGGATTATTTGAAGACTAATATCACATGACCCATATAATGATTCATTTTCAATTTATATCCTTAAGAATGTGCAATGAACCTGTATGTTTTCTAAAGTAAATGAGACATATAATTCATGGATTTGAGGTAGGGTTATCTGAATTTTTAATGTTTTCATTCTCAGTTAATGGAAGGACATTGGTTGTGTTCATTATCAATTATGAACTAGTCCTTAAATTATATAAATATTTGCTATTATCAACAAGGTTAATTGTTGCTTTTTGGTGAGTAAGGTAAATTTTCATAGCCAAAAAATTAATATGGAATTATTTGGATTGTTCTGAAAAAATTATTATTAATTTAGGAGAATAAAGAGCTAAACACACTATGGTAAATGTTCTTATTTCTGGATAATATTAGAGTTTATCAATTAATTGGTAAATTATTAATGATAATTTCCCAACCACTAACCCATTTTTTATGAAATTTTGTTGAATTAAATGTTGTTAACAAATTCATGGATTTATTCACGGAATTAATGAGTAATGTAATCACATCCACTATAATGAATACTCAAAATTAGAAGGATCAGTTTGAATTGATGTGTGATGCTTTAATTTATATATTGATTTCAACACTTAGATAAAATAATGAAAAATCATTCGACCATTCTAATATACTAGTGGATCGATAGTATATGATCTTCATAATAAATAATATTGATGAAATTTTATTTCAAAACACATATATATATATAGTTTAATCTTTTTAATTTACAAAAAAGTGTGAAAATAACCAAATAAAAGGAGATCTTGATTCTTCTTTAAAAACATGTGTTGCAAGTTTATCGGTTGTCAAGATAACCTATCCCATGTTGGGTGGTATATTTTTTTTTATATTTTGATCAATGTTCATATATTTGATTATGGAGAAAAATATCAAATATAATTTAATAAAAGAAGAAAAATATTTTAATGGTTACATTATTCATTTATATTTTTCGAATATATATATTTTATATCCCATTTCAATCATTTTTGTGGACCCTTATTCATGAAGATTCATATTAACTAATTTGTTACATATTTAAAGTTGGTTTGAAAAACATGAAACCCACTAATGGACTTTTACATTGATATGGAAAATATATTTTTATGATGGAGACAATAGTGAGGGAATTGGATAGTGTCTACATAGAGGAAATAAGAAATTTCAGATGAAATCTAGAAGTAAATGGTTAAATGGAATACACGAATCAGATTGATTTGACCTAGAGACCATGAAATTAAAACAATATTAAACATGGGAGAATAGTACCCACTAAATTTCATCCCACGTTAGATATTTCTTCATGGGATTTCTATATTTATATTAACAACTTTCCCTTACACTGAAATTGTGAGTAACATGGTCCACACCAGATGAGCCTTACAAATCAGCCCATTAGGAATTTATCCTAACCTATTACTAGTATAAATAGACCTTATGGATGAACATTCTCAATATTTCACAGATTTATGGTTCTCAATATCATACACATGGATGAGTACTCTCCATGGGTTAAGCTTTCTCCCTATATCCCCACAAGTTGATGGGCTGGCTTAATTAGTTTTCCTAGTTAGCCGATGCATTTTCATAAAAATATATGAATTAGTTTGATATAAAATACAAACCAATTATATTAAATATTTCCCCAATTATAAACTTATAAAACTATTATTAATTTAAAATAATCAATATGTACCTATAAATTCAAAAAGGCATTTAAAATATATATTTTCCTAAAACATTTAAAAATATTTTTTCTTAAAATCAAATAATATATTCAAAACTATTAATATTAATAGATATATTTTAAGAATAAAATAAAATATATATATACAATAATAATAAAATTACATTTACATAGAAGTTAATATAATTTCATTAAAATAGTCTTAATAAAATACTTTAAAAGAAACAGTTCACTATTTCAATTACTTGTAATCAAAACAAGAATGGAATTTTAGATAAAATATCAGTTTCATAAATGATTATATGAAATATATACCTAGTTCGTTTTAAATTTAAAAAATATATATATTTAAAATTTTATCTAAAATAAGAATACTCTTAAATAACTAGGATGTAACATAAAAGGTACTTTTTGATATATTATTTTCATTCACAACTTTCAAAGTATATATTATTCTCTCAATAGTCATAATGCAAAATTACCATGCAGTGTTGAAGTAGCTTATTAGAAAAAAAATAATCCAAAACCCATTTTAATTTTTGGTTTTTTCTATTGAAGGAGTAATATAAATAAAAAATGATATGAATAGTTTAAAATGTAGTGTATTCTCATCTATCTAGGTTGTAATTTTATACTACATAATAGGACTATGATGTTGATAGTAATGATGAATTTACTAAAATGGATCTCCTAACAGGTGACATCAATGATAAAACTCTATACATTTTAATTGATAATTGTTTTTACACTAGAGTGATCTATATGCATTTATCACACTAGAAAAATAATATGCCTTTTTCTAATGTTTTGAATTATTTTTTAGTGATCCCCTACTCTTCAAGAAATTTAGAGATTGAATTTTATGAATTTGTGTGCCCAATAATGAGATTGATGGTGTATTGGAGTTCTATTGTTTCTCAGTAATAGGAGGACATTATGGACTAAATCAAACAATATAAGAGGGTTTACATTCTCTATCATTCATACTTTATAAAATGTTTGCAGATATTTTCTAAAAACATGTGATCATTTATATATAATCGGGAAAATATAAAAAATGAGGAAATTCCACATAAATACAATATAGTTATTGAATTATTGTATTGTTGTAGGATTATTTTTTTGGGCGGTTACTCAGTTCATGGTTGAAATCATATATTTTATTTTATCAATATTACGTTAATATGTTGGTCATAACTAAAGTTATTGGTTCTAATACTAAAAATGATCTATTTTTTTTTAAAAAATAAAATTTCTCACTTTTATTTGTGAAATAAACTTTTTAGTGATAGTGGTAATAATTTAAACAACTATATTTTTTCATTAGTTATAATGAAATATAGGGTATGCTAAAACACCGGCACCCAAAATCACCGATTGACTAATGGGAAATTTTAAATATTAATTAGGTATCTAATGTATATTACAAATAATTCTTAGAATTCTTATAAAATAATATTGTTTATTTGAACAAGATGTTGCATTATGGTCATACAAGATTGATTTTTAGATGGATTTACCCATTCAATATGGTGTATTAAAGACACTTTCATCATTCTATAGAACTCACCCCTGAATTTTTTAAGAAATCATGGCTGTGAAGTTCAATAAATATGTAGTTATAAAGAAAAAACTTTTGGATTCAGATAATCATAGATAAATTCATTGATATAGAGATCTAAATAAAAAAATTCACAAGGAGGAAACCAACAAAATTAATGATAATATTATAATAATAAGGATCTTCAAACCAATTGATAATTCTTTTTGTTTAATTTGCTATTTTTATTGTTTCTATGAATGATGAATATAATATTGTTCAAACCCTTCATCATTATAGTGTTTTCCAATATGGTTCTCAAAAAATTCACAATTATAATGATCTATATTTCAATTTCAATTAAATTTTATGAAAGGATTTTTATCATCATTATCATGTTGGAAACATCATTTTCCAAGACATTTAATGACATGATATAATGTACGTTAGAGTTCAATGTTAAATTAAGTGGTGGATAAAAGGAAAGAATGATATTTTATATCATTGAATTTCATTTATTATTTCTTTTTGTTATCTTTTTTGTGGAATTTTAATCCTTTTACTCAGAGATATATAACACTAAATCTCCCCAGTATTCTAAAATCATTTATAAGAATGCTCTAGATAATTATTAATTATATAGAACATCAAATAGAATGTAAAATATTTCAATGACATTGTGGTCATATAGTAGATTCTTGATAGTAGAAAACGTTATGGCTATAATGAAATACCCTATAGGGGTATGATCTCATTTTAGGAGTATTTGTAAAATAATAACCCCCACTTCACATAATCAAAACATCATAGCCAGATCCTGTAGGTGATGGTTTCAAAAATTTTGAGAATAATAATCATGAAGGAGTCATCCAAAAACATTGTATGACTTTGGGGAATATATTTTTAACCAATATATATTTTTAATCCTTTATTCCATAGCTCAAAATATCACCACGGGGTTTTGGAATACCATTTTCATTAAATCTTTAATACATTAGAAAATTTAGAACCTCCACGTGAAATTTTTCTAGTTACACTGAATTGTGTTTCACTTTTTATTCTTCTCAATTTTGGTGCCATTGGATTTGTGACACCCTATATAAAACATAGATAATCACTATATATCATTTTATGTTTCCTTTTTAAATTTATGAACCAAACCATATTCTTATATCGCATACCGCACAACCATCCTGTATTCCCACAAATTATAATTCATCTCCTAATACATAGAATTGGGTGTTCTTACTCTCAAATATATGGTGGTAACATTTTTCCCTCAAACGTTTTATTATATTTTCCCTCATCTACTAAATTTATTTTAACAAATCCCCATCCCATTTCCATATTTATTAAAATAGTTTCTTCCCCTATTATTCTTAGGTATTCTCTTACCAATGTTTCCGTACACCTCTATTTAATATTTTCATTCCAAAAATCTTGTCAACATTGTATTCCCTTTCATTGTAATGATAAAAAGGAATACTTTTTTATCTTTCTATCCTTTATAGGAAATATCAACCTCTTCTCTTTCAACATATATAGAACTAGAAGCACTCCCCCTTTTTTATGATAAATCATTGACCAGTTCCACTCCATCTAAAAACCCACATCGTCCTCCTAATATTATAGAAGTTCTACTATATAAATAATATAATATCATCAAACCGTCTTCATATAAACCCCCAAAAAAATATCCTCCCAAATTCAAGGCCAAAATATATGTAATTTTACTTCAAAATGAAAAATATCAATTACTTTAACCCCTATCTTATTGGAATGGATCCTCGACGAATTTTTTTTCAACATTTAGAAACCATACACATCGCTCAACACCTTGTTTCCCCTAATATACATCCTCAATAATCTATTAATTACCAAAAATGATGTCTATTATTTAAGGATGAAAAATTTATGGTATGACAGGAAATGGGTTATAGAAAGTAAGTGGGGACTATTATAACAATGTATATGAATATTTTTTGCAAGATTAGTATGGAATATAAATTCCTATATTTTGTGGAGGCTGTGAACAAAGACAAAAACCGTCATGGGTGAGAAGAGAGTTTCCACCTACTATAACAAGAATTCTGGGATACTGACACTTTTAAAACTAAGAATTTACTATTTTTATTGGGAATGGGTAACTAGGGATGAACTATTGCTGAGTTCAACATTAGCCTTGAAATTTATATATTATACTTTGTTCATAACCAACATGTGATATGTTGGTTGGAGACCCTAGTTGTGAATATTTCCATGAAATATGGTATAATTTGGGTTTGGATCCCACTATTCCACATGATGCTGCTCAAAACAAATACAAAGTTGAAATCTTTTGGCCTCTGCATTCTCTACTCAGCCATTATTCATGCTTGGTTTGCTAATGAGGAAACTAATGGCTCGATAATACAATTGGTTGTTCTGATTATTCTCAAAATAAATTGAACACAATAAATTAATACAAATCAATAATAAATTATTTACATTGAGGTATTTTATAATAACAAAATGTCAACTATTATGAGCGGTAATTTTATAACCAAATTTGTGAAAAATAGCATTGGATTCTGTGCAATTTCACCACTCACTTCATTGTTCCCTATATAGTTCATTAATCTACCTCTTCATGAAACAATTATTCATATTTAAATATAATGGAATTAATTTATTGGAAGATGGTGTTTATATAATCGTGAATTAATAGGGTATCTAGATTTCATAGTAGTCCTTTTATAGAACATAAGTAACTCCATCCCATTAAACCCATCATCTTACTACTTCTGTCCAAAATATTTTTATGAGTGAATATTCTAATTATTTTATAGAATATAGTTATTTGACATTCAAAACATAGTGTTAGACTTACAATAATTTGGGATATTTGTTTTCATTGAACTATATTTTCCTCCTCAATTTATGAATGACTTTCAATCACTAAAAGGTCTACTATTTCCCATTTTTATTCAATTATAAGTTACTAAGATGAGTTCTTCTTTATTTATTCCTAAGAATGGTCATTACTAGCCCTTTATTGAACACATATAACTGTACATGTATGATGGATTACAGAACCCCAGGCTCAGTGTTCTAAGTTAACTAGATTTTAATTGTGGCATATATGAATTGGAATTTGAAAATACCTAAGGCACCACTTGTGATCCCCTTGGTTGATATAGACAATTTTTGCTCCACCCATATTCAAATCCTAGAATTACCCCTGCTCTATATAATGTTTAATGCATTAAAGAAACATTCACCAAACATTCAATATAGGAAGACAATGTTTTATACCACCCCATCCCCACATATATATAACATTACTACACAATATGTTCCATAAACACTCAAAATAAATGATTCCACTACAATACACCATTTATATAATTTTCCCACAAATGTTTCTTCAATATAAAAACTCCCATTGTAGCTAATAAAGGCCCATGATAAGCAAAATGTGGAGTCAAAGGACCATTTATTAGAATCATATGATTCATATAATATGTGTAATTGTTATATTTTTCTCTTCCCTATATTTCCCCTATATGCTAAGGAATAATTTTTTCACTATGTCCATAATTATTAATTTCAAAAAAAATCTATGCCCATTTCCAATTTTTTATAATATTATAAATTATTCTTGATTCATTTTACAGTATAGTTTTTTTATTTTTTGGATTATCTAGTTATCACGTTTCAATTTTTCATGGGAATACTTTATCAACATTC
This sequence comes from Viscum album, assembly GCA_963277665.1. Classification (NCBI taxonomy): domain Eukaryota; kingdom Viridiplantae; phylum Streptophyta; class Magnoliopsida; order Santalales; family Viscaceae; genus Viscum; species Viscum album. Next base: position 1,768,638,254 of record OY728153.1, on the reverse strand, counting down.
TTGTTTCGAAATATTTTCGTAAAATATTCACAGATCACACAAATTACTAATAATGTGTGTTTTAAGTCTGGTGGATCCCCTCTGTCCCTCATTTAATTTTACCCCATTATGGGGACCAATAATATATTATCACATTAGATATATTCATTGGACAATGGAATATTTTTAAATCATCGTGTCCAAGAATGTAGATAATCAAGGCAAATATTCTGAAAACATTAGACTTAGATCATTTTTGTGATTCTCATAAATAACTAGTGATAGAGTTTTTAAATTATTAAATTGGTTCACGGAAAAATTCCCTTATTAAATTTTTTTTGGTGTCTATGACATGGTGTTATATTTTGACATTCACTTCCTCATCCATAGTAGACTCTACGTTATTTATAAATTTTCATTACAATTATCCATTTTTTGTTGGAACGTTGATGTGAACCACTTATCTAATTTTAGTGTATTTCTCATTAAAACGTGAGGGCCATGAATTAAATCAATATGACTAGGGAAATAAATTAATATAGTTTAAGCTATAATTTCCTTGTTTCGTAACTGACAACTATATTTTATGAATCATTAAGAACATTAATTTTTATTAATAAGAAGCTACATTACAATCCATTTAATCCTTTATACAAATTTTCATATAAAATTAATTCATGAATATAAATTTTTATTATATGGGAGATATTAGTATTATAATAATAATTATATTAAATATATTTTATATGGGTGTATTTTTCACTAGGGTAATTTGGAAAGGTTTCCGATAATTTGTACTTCTAATTTACTGAATTATTATATTTCACACTAAAAATGGATAATATCTTTAGTTTGTTAAATTTAACTATTACTGTTACAATTATAATGAAAAATTTGGGTATAGTGAGGGATGTGAGATAGTTCTAAATAAAAAAAATTCTAAATAAGTATGTAAATTAATAATACAAGTTATAAGGGAAAAAAGAAACAATGAAAAAGAGGGAATTATTCAAGATTCATTAATTTTTTATCCTTAATATATATTTTGGAATATTGAAGTTATATTTTGAATTTATTTCATGCTTTTCTATTTTTTATTGGTAATTACTTAAATTAATTGTTTTTTCATAAATAATTCATTCATCCTCTTCAGCCGCAAGCATTTTACCACCGATGAGATACTATTATAGTAAGTAGAAATTATATTTTAATAAAATAATAATAAAATGGTCATTATAATATTTCATGAAACAAATTTTCTAATTCTATCGGGTGAATATCTATTTTGAACAGAGTTGGAGAAATTAAGAATAGAATTGATTTTTAAGAATTTCATTTTGAATTATGCTTTTATGAATAAATTAAAATGTTGTATTAAAATATTTCACATTTTTTTAAAATATTGTATTATTATATGTACAATAAAAAACTTTATTAATATTATATATACATATAATTTATGATACCATTTGGATGTAATAGGGTTATTTTTCAGTTAAGAATTTTTTTAAATTTTATTTGTTTAAAAGGAAACAAAGACTATATATTTTATTTAATTAATATAATCATTAATGATGAATGAGTTAGATAAAATTTATAAATTAAACACATATATATGTGAATTAGAATCAATCTTATGATTATTAATATTCATATAATTCATATAAGATCGTCTTACGTTTGAAAAATGCATTTCCTGATGATTGATTTTTTGTATGGATTTATAGGCTTATATTTAAAATAAAATTTCGCCAATTATTTGAATTTATGTCAATAAAAAGGATTCCATATTTTTTAAAAAAATATTTAATATTATTTAATAATTTAAAAATATTTTTTGTTAAAAATTAATATTAAAATAGAAAACTTTATCACCCTATTTAAGTTTAAAATGGTTTTACTAGGAGGCTAAAACAAAATATAAGGGTTGTGTTTTCCAATTATAACATTAAAAAAATATTTGTGGGAATATTTTAATATTATTAATCTCACTATAAAATATAATTTCATTATGAATAATTTTTATTTTGAATGAATAGTTTAGTTTTTATTCTTTTGTCAAATTTCCATGTACTTTACAAGAATATAACCTCACCCACTTGTGATATGGGACTACTTCCTTACACTTCCTCACAACAATTAATAATTTTTTCATTAAAAAGACTAAAAATAATATCCCCAAAATTAGTATCCAAATTCTATAGGTGTTGTTATTATAATGATACCAATCACATTTTCCCAAATAAGAGAACAAGATGAGTATCTTCTATGGGATGTTAATTATCTTCATAAAGAACTATTATTTTACTTATTCTATTATCACATTAAATTATATATTGACACCTAAAATATAAAAACTAAAATATTAACCATATATTAATATTTCATTTTGATGATGTAGTTATACTTAACCATATCCTTCTCCATCAATTCTGATACAAATCCATTTCCCATGTGTTTGGAGGACTACCACCATGTGAACCAATGTTGTTTATTTCCCAATAGTTACTCATGGATAGTCATAATGATGAATATAATTACAATATATGATAAATATAAAATGATATTGATTTTATTTTATCAATATATTACCAAACTACTTAACCATTAACCCATAATGAAAATGATTTTGTCGCTCATGCAGATGTACGACCAACCGTCTATATAATGTGATGCGATTAAAAATCCATATCGAAAATTTATGAAGTAATATAAAAATATTTAGATTTAGTAAATATGATATTAATATCATTAATGTCAATATTTGGATGATGTTAATATATATTATAAAAAATAGCAGTAGCTTCCATGATAAAACATGGATGAGAAAAAGGAAATTATACCGAGAAACAATAGTACTAAGAAAATATTGTTAATAAATGGGTGATAATGATTTATAAGAGGATAATATAAGATATTAAAAAAATATAGTTCATTAACAAATTAATTACATTATTAAAACCATCATACACAATTTTAATACATGGTCAACTAATGGGAAGCATGTGGTAATGGATTTTTTTCATTATACATTCCATTGAGAGATATTTGTTATTATGAACCTATTCAAATTTACGTTATGCATATGATGCCCTATGAACAACTTTAACATTAATAACCATTTCTTAGTGATGATAAATGTTTCAATTTATCCTTATTATTTCATCGTTTTACAATTTAAATGTTCCTAAAGTGGTAAATATCTGCATAACAAAATAAATTACTTTTGTGATGGATTTAATTTTCATTGAATGAATAATTTCATTAATACTTCATAATCTCCCATAATAGTCATATACCCTGGGTATTCACAGAGTATTTAAATTTATTTTCAACAATTAATAACTTTTTTGCTTTATTTACGAATATAATATTTTAAAATAGTATCTTACCTTACAACTCCATTACTCAGATATATTTTTCATGCATGTCTGTGTACATCAATTTTTTATAAACGTTATTGTATATACTAAAATTATATATTATGTACATTGTATGTTATTCTTGACCATTTAAATAAAATTATTTAAATATTTAAACTATTTTATAAAAGGTATGATTTCAGTATTATTTATGAAAATTCAAAAGGAATTATTTTAACATATATAAAAATAATATAATTCCCAACTGCCATTGTCATTTTATGAAATTTTGAATCTTCAAAAAAATTGTATTTGTAAATAAAAAACATTTCTAAAATATTATTTTCATATATCACATCCATTCAATTAATTATTCAAAATTAAAATATCTTATTTTAAAACCCAGTATTCTAGATGAACCAATGGCCAACACTAACATCATGAATAATTTTGTTATTATTAAATTTATCTTAAGAAAAACAAATTTGTGTGATAATTTTACATTGGAATATTTTTTCACATAAATAAAAATTTTATTTTTATCACTGGAATTAATATTTCATAATATTTATATCATTTTTATATATGGTATATACAATGAAATTTATTTAATTAATTAGATAAAATATTGATAAATTCTTTGTCTTTAATTAATGAAAATATTTTTTATTCGTCATATTATTCAATAATTAAATTAACTATTTGATTTTTGGGGAAATATTTGGACATGAATTGATGTGCATGAATTATAATCATATAGGCCACTGATGTATCTAAAACATTAATGAGACAAATTAGTTGGCCAAATTAAAATGGGGTTTTACTCATAGTTTTAAATTGTCTAGTAACAAGGTCATTAAAATATAGATCTCATGACTTTTGACATCATGAAGACCAATACTAACCATTTAATGAATGTACAATTTAGTTATTATTATCTTTTCAATTATATCATCAATATTTCCCATTGAATTATTTTTTCTCCAATAATTGATAAAATGGAATTTGTGTTCAGTTATTTACCTTTCTATATTGAATTACCTTAAATAATCATGTTTTTCATGTTTTTGATTAAATGTCTTGTTTTTATAGTCATTTACCTATCCATATTGTTTTTCTATATTTATTAATGATATATTCCACGTTAGATAACCATTAGTGATAATTTTATGTCACCCATATTTTTTTTTCATTTCCAAAATATATGATTAATAATTATTTTAATGAGTTTAATGAAATTGATTTATTTTCTATTAAAATGTTTTATATTTCAACCACAATGTAAATGGGTCTTATGTATTTATGTATATTACCTTGACTACTAAATTGATAATTCCTTAGGATTTAAAACATTTTATCTTTTCCGTTGTTATAAAGTGACCAGCGACTTAGGGTTATTGGATTCATGGTTTTCATATACGGTATTAATGAATGTTTAGTCGAAACCATTATGAGTATATTTAAGAAAAATATTTTATGTAAATTAACTATATTATAGACTTTTTGGATATGTAATATTATTTAATAATATCTTAAATTAAGGATAAGGTATATGATATGTGGTTTTCAATAGAAATATACCATTTTATATATAAAAAAATTGTATGTGGTTCTGGAATTGTTGTACATAGGGGTAATAACTCTGAAAATGATGAATTAGGTTTGGAAAAAATATTTACATGGTGTATGAAAGCATTTATTGCTACACAAGTATTTTGATAATCCTTACTGAGATGCATAGGAATATTGAATTCTTATTTACAAAAAAATATTAAGGATTGGAGAAAAGTTTTAAGACTTAATGTTATCCCAAAAAAACTATGTTTAAGATTATAATATTTACAATGCATTAATTTAAAATTTATATTAATTTCTATATCATATTCAGAATTAAATATTATGATATAAATTTAATAATTTAATGAGATAATATACAATATTATTTTTATTAAAAATTGGACCTGGATGATATAGGGGCATCAATAAACATGGAAAATATATTTATTTACCCACTGAGTATGAATGTATAGCTAGTATTGGAATTCCAAAAATAATGGATTTATTAGGGTAACATAATTATGTTATGATTAATATCAATTACCTTATTAATAATCATATTTTATATAGGGTTATCATTTTATATTGGATTAATTTATTAAACATAATTTCCCATCATTTTGTGGGACTTCAATTCCAGTGGTAGCTAAGAAAATGACAAAGTCCATTGAAAATATATTTTTGGACTTTAGATTTATCCAAAAGGAAAGGGTTGTATTTGTAATATATTATGTAAAATATTATATTGATCGATGGTGATCACTAATCCAAAACACTATCATAGAAGAAGAAATATTATACAAGGAATAATGAGATTTAAAAAACATTTTTAAAAACACATTTTCCGAATGAGAAATTGTATAAAATGAGAATATTGTTCCTAAACATAATGAAAATGGAGAGATAATGTGTTTCGAAGAATGAGGAATCCCATAGATGTTTTTTGAGGTATTCTATATATTACATATATAATACATACTAAATGAATTTTTATTTATTTAATGGAATTATTCCATTTCTCTAAGGGGAACTGTTTTATAATGTTTTTATCAGCAAAAGATGAAATAGTTATATATGCCATCAAATAATAGAAACAATTCTATAGATCTTATATTTATAAGTGGAATTAGGAGAATAATAGTTTGACAGAAAACCATGAAAAATATAACATCTAAATGAATAAAAAAATAATAATCAAAATTAGATCAAGTGAAAAATTTGTGAAGTAACATCTTGGAGACTGCCTAATGGGTATACGAGCGTGTTAAAAATGTATTAGTATGGGTTATCTAGCTAATAAAATACATAAATGAACGAGAATAATATGATATTACTTTAATTTTAAGGAAGTGTGACATTATTTAAACCAATACCGCATGCATCAAAAGAATATACCATATAAAAGGTAGAGGGGAGAATGAAAATCATGTCTGATCATTATAGATGAGGTAGAAATGACCAACGACTAAAAAAAGCTAATATAATTATAGAATCAAATTTTACCAACAATTTATTTGATTCTAGATCATCACACCCCTTTTTATCTCCTATTTATTACAGATATTTATACATTTTACTATCAAATATATAGGAAATTTTCCACAAAAACAACAAATAAAAGGATCACTGCAACATTGATGTGTCAAGAACATCCCATTTTGTAACAAAATTATTCTCTATTTGTAGACTTTATTATGATAACTATGGATAAATTCAATATAATACATGTTATAGACTTTATTTCAAAATATGACGCATGATTCATTATAATGATATTGAAATTTCAATTCATGATATATATGTGTAATTTATTACCTTTATAGGGGATATGTAATCATCTGATTAATGTATAGATCCAACCCTAATATCTTTTCAGAATGATATTCTTGTTAAAGATAATTGAAAAAAAATATAAAAAAATTTAATATTCAAATTTTATATATAGCTATTATATTGGAATTCATTGATGTATTTTTTGATGAATTACTTAGATATGCACCATAAAATAATGTCTAGTTTTAAATTTATTTAATATCTAATGAATGACATATATCAAAAACTCAATATAAAACAACCACTGTGGAATTGGTAGACATTATTAAATTACTATAGGATTTTTGTGATAAGAGAATTAATTTCCCAAGTGTTTTATCTGTGTATTCCATATTATATTCATTAATAATAATGATAAATCCATGAGTATGTGAATTTATTTTTAGGAAATCAATGATATTATAATAATGAACACATATCCTGTACTTCACATTATAGATGTATTTGATCATGCTCATAGATCTCAATATTTTTCATTGATTCTCCTTCTTTATGAGTATAATTAACTACAAGTAATGAATGAATAAATTCAAAATACATTATTTAGATGAGTAATGGACACTATGAGAATATAGAAATTCCATTTTATTTGACTAGTGAACAGTTTTTATTTGTTGATTTAATGGAAAATGTATTCATCGAATATATTGATAATTTATTAGTGGAATTATATGACGAATTATTGGTGTATTCTATGATAAATGAGGTGCATGGTAATAAATTTTTGATTTTTCATGATATTCATAGAAGGAAGGAGTTATAATAAACCTTTATTATTTTTGAATTTTGGGTTTAAGATGTTTTTTTCATGGACATATTGTGTCTAAGTAGTGAATCTTAGATTATCATGTGAATTAAAATGAATATAATGAATGGACTATGTAAAAAATTAATACTAGATGTACAAAGTTTTATTATTTTAAATGATTACAATCACTGTTCAATCTAGATTAATTATTAATTAGAAAACCCATGAACCAAGAATACACGTACACAATTTATATTCATATGAAAAAATGTACAAGAAGAATGTTTGGAAAAATTGAAGAAGATATTCATCAATGTGACAATATTTAGACTAATATTGGGAAAAGGAGAATTTGTTTCATATAGTTGTTCCTGAATGATGAGGATTGAACTTTTCCATATTCATAATTATGTGGGTAATGACAATGAATCAAAGAAGTTAAGGACCCGTGAATAGAAAAATAAAACCCATGATCTAAGATTGTGGTTCTGATATTTTTTTAACAAAATGAATACATTATCTCTATCGTGAGTGATGTGGGATATTTATAGAACATAAGGTCTAAAAATACATAATTTCACTAGATGAATTCTACATGGGGAAAATTAGATGGATTGAGCAACTCAAGTATTATGTTTTCAGAATACACAAACACAGAGGGACCGAAAATAATATAAAATAATAATACAAATGGAATGATATAGGATTTACTATTTTAATAGAGATTAAATGGGATCCATTATTAGTAGATAAATTAAATATATATTATTTAATTATTAATCAAAGAGATAAACCAATCCATTTGTAAAGGATTTATAAAAAAACCTTATTAGAAATTATAAAATTTTCCCAATTTGATGAAGTGAATTTCAAGAATAAAATTAAAGCTGTGATTGATAAAAATATTTATCAGATGATATTTCTGATGATTCAATTTTTAAAATTGGAATTATAAATTATGTTCCATATATAAATAATTTAAAAATAAAATTTTTGGCTGATTCTCATTGCTCAAATTTCTCAATACAACATGGTACCAAAAATATTTTTTGGTTTTTGAGGGAACATTTTTGGTCGGGTCACATGAAGTAATAAATTACTAATTTTGTATTATCATGATTGTTTGTTCAATTATTGAATACAATTAGAAGATATTGTATAGGAGTCATAAAAACTATTATTATTCCACTGAATAAATTACATGAAATTAATATAAGATTTCTTATAGTACTACCAAATAATCCTAGAATGAATGATTCAATATGGGTCATTGTTGATACCAATAAAAAAATATTATATTTAATTTCTATAAGGGAATAAATTTATATTTATCACCAATGAATGATCAATATTATTTATGTTATAAGACATTTTGGTTCTCCTATTTTAATTTTATATGGCCATGATTCTCGATTTAATTATAAAATATAGGAGTCCCTTCTGAAGGGTCATGATATAATGCATCATTTGTAAACCAAACACAATCATATATATGATGGGAAACTATAAAGGAATATTCAAACATCGGAAGAAATTTTGACATATTTATGACTTGACATTAAAGGGTTATGAGATTAGTTTTTATATTAGTATATTTTTCCTATGAAAATAGTGTACAATAATGTTTTTAAAATGGTTATTTATAAATCATTATATGGTAAACGATTTCAAACTCCAACAGGTTAGGATTATGTTGGTGAAATAAAACAATTATTCTTGAAACATGTTGGGGGGAAAATGAAAAGGTTAAATAATATTCAGGGTTATATAAATGATTCTCAATGCTGGAAAAAGAGTTATGCAAATAAATATAGTAATGACTTGGAATTTCTTATGGAAGATCATGTTTTTTTGAAGTTATCTCTATATAATGTGGTTGTAAGGTTTGGTATGATGATTAAACTAAGCACCAAGATAATTTCAACATTTTAAATTTATAAATAAATTAGGGATTTGGCTTACTATTTGGGAATGGAATCGATCCTCTCTAATTTACAAGATGGGTTCCATATATAATTGATAAGGATGAACATTCCAGACCCAACAAATTTACTCTTCTATATAGAAAGTGAATGGGAACATGATCTATCATAATAAGAATATAATATCATGATTCTTGACACTAGAGATAAATTATATATGTATTTTGAAGCTCAAATAGATTTGGAATAATATAGTTATCATAAAATAGTGGAAGAAACATGGCAATATGGGTTTTTTATTAAGAACAAACCCAACCATTTGTTTAGACATTAATATAATTGAAAATTTTGAGGATGAATTTATTATAAGGGAGCATCAATTATAGTATATAAAAATTATAGTTTACTAAAACTATAATAAAATTAAAATATTGAAACGTCATGGAATGAAAACTTTAATTTTAAAGGATGAATATTGTTTTTCATCTTACATGGTCAAATATGCCAAAAATGAATTGATGAATTGTTTCATTAGATATTGTGTTTTTTATTTAAATTAAAATAAAACAGTTTTCTATAAAATATTTAATTTATAATAAGTTGTTATCATATTGGGAATTATAAATTTATTTTCTATAATATTCATATAATAAATTATAATTGAATTTTATGTAAATTGGAAATTTTTCAAAAGAAATTATCTTTTCATAAAACAATTTTTTAAAAGGAATAATGTCTTACAATTTTAAATAAATGAATTATTACTTAATGATAAACAAATTAAAATAAATTTATTTAATATATATATATATATCAATCTAAATCTATATTATGATTACTATTAGTCATTTATTTAATATAACATCATCTTATTAATTAGAAATATATTTCATGGAAAATAATTTTTTAGAATGATTAAAAAATTAATTTTAAATTAAATTATGAATCTTTAATGAATTGAGTTGGATAAGTTGGATGGAATATATGGAAAACTTTTTATAAATATTAGGTACTATTTTCAATTATTTTTTTCATTGTTAATATTAAAATCAATAATAATTAATTACCTCAGTTAAGGTTACAATGGGTTTACCATGGGTTATTAAACTAAAAGTTAAAGGTATTTTATCAAATTAAAAATGGGAAAGTTTTATTAGATTAATTTATTTAAAAATTATATATAAATAATTTTAATATGAGGTAATTTATAATAATTTTTATTAGGGATTATTTTTTACATTATTTATTTCATTGGGAAATGTCCAAGTAGTTTTGAGGAAAGAGCCCTCAAGCACATTTAAAATAGAATTTCATTCTTTCACTTATTCATACCTATAAATCATTTAAAAATAAATTCTCCCAAGCTTCCTTATACATAGTATATAAGTTACATTATTCAAAAAACTACAATCCTGGTCTCCATATACTGTTACCCAAATGTGGCTGGTCTAAGAGATTTTATCTATCATTAGGAAGACATATATTTTTCACATCATCTATTACAACTAAAATCTTATATTAAAACATAAAATATAATAACATAACTATATACAATATATTAATATGGTAAAACATTTGTGGAATAATATTTATATAACTATTTCTCCATGAAATTGGAAATAAATATATCACTTATGTGTACCACAAACAATCCTCTCAAAAACTAATGTAATATCTTATCACTACAAAGTAACATGGATAGTAAAAATGATTAAAAAATTAATATATATGATATATATGACTAGAAATTTATTATATAAAAATTAAAATATAATAATATTCCTCACCTTATCAACATTAAAATTTACATCCCTCTTACGTACATACGAGATACCGTCTCCATGAAGCGATGTTATTCATTTTGAATGTCTAAAATTAAATAATGATTCAAAAAATGTATCCACATGATAAATCATACATTTATAACAGTATTATAGTTATTTTGATTAGGTTATTATATTTAATATATAATAAATGAAAAATCCAGGAAAAAACATGCCTGATAAAATAGGGAAATCAACAAACGAAATAATGTAAATAATAAAATATTGTTAACGAATGAATGATAAGATGTAATATAAGGATAATATATGATATTATAAATAATAATATGTTGCTATTAAAGGAAAAGATTCAAATATAATTATTTTTTTTTGAAATGAATGTTTTTATCTAGCTATAGGTAAATAATAGACTTCCCCACCATCATAACCATATTTTGAAATGTATCTTATTCTAAAACATTTCAATGGATTTAGTAATAAAACATATTTATAAATGAGAATATAAAAATTTAACTCACATTACTTTTATTCTCCTAAGGAATTTTATTTTATTGAAAAACATATATCCTTGATAATCTGGTGGTCACCTCGCATATCTTGATTAATTTTGTGACTGTTAGCTATCTCATCAGACAAAAATGTTATTGTGATAATTTTTCATTTTATATTAAATTTCTCACAAACAAAAAATAGTCATTATATCATGTAAATGATTACTCCCTAATCAATATTCAATTATTAAATATAGTGTTTAGATTGAAAGTAAATTTTTTAATTGGAAAAATTTTGATTACTATGAACTCTCTAATCAATATGGATATTTTCAATAAGTTATAGTGTTGATGAATTAAATATATTATTAGATATATGATAAATATTTTGGATATGTAATGTTGGGTCAGGAATAATATTTTAAATCCCATAATTTGATAAATAGGTCTAATATGAAAAATCAGTTAGAAAAATTATATGAGATTTTACCCACACATATAAAATTTCTAGGAATATAGTATTTATAGTATATATATAATTATTTTTTTATGATGAAATAAAATATTAAAAAATAATTTATTGAGAATCTAGTGATTATTATCTATGAGATTATAATTTTTTTATTATTAATAGATTCATTGTATGAACATTTTGTTATTAAATACCATGTGTATTTAGTTATTTACATTTCCATATTTATTATGCCTTATCTCACTATAATTGTCATGTTATTATTTATATTTTATGTGTTTATAGTTTTTAAATTTCCATATTGAATATGAATTAATTATTCATTATAGATTCCATGAAACATAACACATACAGATCATTCAGGTTAAACAAAATTTTGTTTCTTTTCTCTAGGATATGAGGAAGAAGTCATTGACTAGGTCATTCTAAATAAACATTTTTACATTATAATGTTTTATATTTCATAAAAAAATTAAAATGGGTATTATATATGTAGTTGGATCAACATAAATATAAAATTTTTTAGTCCTGAGTATTTGAAAACCTCTATCTATGAAATTAAATAATCTGGCCACCACCTCCAAGTTCTTTTAGTTTGGTTTTTTATAGATACATTTTTGGAAAATATAATAAAAACACCTATCTGTCAGAATTTTTTTTATCTATAATGAAAATTTCCTAATTCATTTAATTGTTGAGCTTCTATGTCAAGACGGATAGATTATGAATAGAGTTGATATGTCATGATTTTTTCATACTTATTATTGAAACAAATTTTTCTGATGATGATAATATTTTTTTGAGTATAATAGGTAACTTATTAATATTGAAATTGACAGTTACATAAATTATGAATCTAAAAATTGTAAATTTCTATTGAATATTGAAATTATTATTGAGAAACATTTTTACATTCCATTCATGTATTAATTTTAATTTCATCACAATATTCAATATAAATTATCTTTTTTGTATTAATCAAGCTTTGAGATGTTCATTTGATAAATTTTGGATCCTTTACGATTTTATGTTATGGATATTTCTTGGGGATTAGTAAATATTCACATATGGGGAGTATGATAAGTTGTTTTTCATGTCTTTTTTAGGTCGTATTTTTAATGGGTCATAAACTTAATGATTTATTATTATGTCTAATTTCAATAAATTATGATTGAATTTAATTTTGTAAATAAATTATATAACAAGGATGAATTTTGTATAAAATGACATATCTATTCCATATCTACATCATTACCACATAGTTTTCAAAACATTTATATGTTACACTATAGTTGAAATTTCTTGTGTTGTAGTATGTTCTTTTATCGATAAATGTAGAATAGATAATAAAAACTACTCTATAAAAGGCTCTCTATAAATACCAAGACTTATAAAATGACATAATACTGAGTTAATTCAATAATTTTACTTTTTCTCACATTTATGATCTTTTGAGTTTTAGAGTTTTAGAGAAATTGGCCACAACTCATACACAACAAAACCAAAAAAAATTGGGCACATCTAAATAGTGTACATTTTCTCAATAATCAGATACCTTTAGAAATTAAATTAGGTTATATTTTATGATAATAATTATGAAATTTAACATTAATTCTTCCAATACCTTACTCATCCTTAAGTCAAATGAAAATAATTAAAAATGATTGATGATTATTAAAATTTTCATAACAGATATTAAAATAAGGAAACTAATTTTCCCTTGATAAACATACAAATCCCTGGAAATTTATTATAATTTAATAATTTTTACCATTAATAAGTATCAAATACATTAATTTTAATATAATCTCATTTCGTACCATTTTTGGAATAAAAATATGAACATAAAACCCATAAAAAACATAGAGAATATATAAAGGTAACATGTGAAATTATTATAATTTTCACTATTTTAAATTGAATAATCATAAGGTATACTTATAGAAATTTTACTCTTAAAAATTTAAGAACCATAAAAAACAATTTCATACACGTTACATTGTAGGGCTATGACGGACCCACCTATTCTTGTTGTATCATGAAACAACTCATCCTTGGATTGTCAAAGAACCTCCTGTAAAATGTCCAAGTATAATTATATAATGATAACACATAAAAGATTTCAATTTTCAACATTTAAATCATAAAATTTCATTTTAAACCACTAGAAAACATTCCAAAATATTTAAATATTCTTTCCATTCTCAAACCCATTTTGAATAATAAAATCCGCATAAAAAAGAGAAACTGGGGTTTCTTTTTCTTATAAAAACATAAAGTATTGTAAAGGAATAAGAATATGATTATAGAAAAAAAATTCCTCTATATTTCATTTATATAAATATAAATAAATATTAAAAATTAATATCACTAAAATAGAAATGGTAAAAAATATGTTGAGATTTAATCTTTAAACATTAAAAGTTTCCCATACAACATTGAACATTTAATTCATAAGACCCATAAAAGAATAAATTATAACATAACATTATATAACATTATAATATATAGTATATTTATGTATAATTTCATATAGTCTATATATACAACTTATAAAAGAATAAAGTGGAATATCTTCATGAAATTCCTCTAAAAAGGATATTGTGATGAAATCACCTGGCTTGAGTCTAACTTTTACGGAGTGTCATTAACTATTTGAATAATGAACATATATTAATTTTTTATTTTATTAAGAAATTTTATTGATTATATCATTTCATTTATTCCACTTACTAAAATTTCATAAAAAAACATAAACAACTATGTGTACATTGGGTGTTTTTACCATATTTGGTTTATGTGTTAAAAACGACATTGGTAGGTCAACTATGGTGAAAGAGGACATTTCAGAAACATTTACAGAATAATAATAATTAAATAATTATAATTTTTATACATCAATTACACTTTTAAAACCTCATAAGAAATATGCTTATAAAAAATGAACAAACGTTACAACTATAGAGGTGGTATTCCATACATACGCATGAGTAACGTTCCCATTTTTCAATGATCATTTTGAAAAGTTAGTAAGAATCATTAATCTTCATATAATTATAGTTATATCATATATAAAATATTATTTATTCATATTTACTTATATATATAATTATTATTATTATGTAAAAATTAATCATATCGCGTCGGGGAAGTGGTTGTTCAACTGTTGATGAATGATATTATCACTTTTTCAATGTGGGGAAGCCTAACAAAGAATATAATATATTATATTTTAATAAAATTTATTAGATAATTAATATCTAATATATTTAATGTATGTCATATAATATTAATTAGACCCATAATTAATACATTACATGTAACGTGTTAACATATCACGTCGCTTTGAGGAGGCAGTAGTCCACCACTCCTCAAATGTTGTTATTGAATTTACACAAATTGATAAGAACAAAGGTACATGGATAAAGAAATTTAACAATTAATAATTATTCATAAATATATATATATATATATATATCATTCCCATCATAATTCCCAACCCTGAAAGGTGGTAATGGAAAAAATGAACAAAAACGTTATGTGAGGCGGTAGTTTTAGGACATGAATGGTAATTTCGTTGCCCATTTGATGAAAATTTGTGAAGATGTAGGTAGACCAAATATAATAAATATAATGTATAATAATATTTAGGATACATATTTCTCATATAAATATTTAATATTAATATATTAAGGGAGTTGAAAATGAAACCAAGTAAAAAAGATTGTTGATGAAAGTAAACAACTCATCAGGTGACTCATTTTGGATTTCACCAAAGGATTTATCGGATAGTTATATTCCCAAGGTGAGTAATCTAAGGTGAGGGGAGAAATTTTGGGTGTTTATTTAGGAAGGTTTTATCTGAGGAAAAATGGATTGAGTGGTATAAAGAGAGGGGTAGTAGAGGACGCCATTTATAAGAGGGTAAAAAGACACAATTAGAATTATTGAAAAGAATTTTGTGCTCTATATGAATTACCGATCACCCAATGGTTAAAAATTATTCATTAGGGCTTTTTAAATGTTAAATGGTCATTATATGACCAACCAATAATTTTTAGACTTGTGTTGGGTCATTTTTGCACCTTATATTCCATGTTTATTCAGTAATTAAGATAGTTTTTCTTCGGTCACTATATTTAATTTTAATTAATTTCACTATAATTTTTTTTGAAACATTAATTTTAAATTTAGAGAAATTATTAATTATGATGATTATCAATAAATAATTTAATTTAATTTTATAATTTCCAATAATTTAATTTGTATAAATTGATTACTAATTAATCCCATAGACGGGATGTGATAATGTGTTTTTAATGTGAAATTGTTTATCAAATTTGGTATGTTTTTAAATATAAAATAAATGTTTAATTTTTTCCAATTGACTAACTTAGTTTTAATGATATAAAATTTATCAAATTAATCATAAAAAAATCTGAAAATTAATTTGATTGTATTAATAAATTGAAATAATACAAAACATTGACATAAAATTCAATATTATTCATTATACATAAAAATATGAATGTTCCTAGAAAATTTCTGAACATTCACCCAATGTAAATTTCTATATTTTTCATTGAAAAAAGAACTCTATTTTTTCCTATTGATATTATAAAAATAAAAAATTATTATATTTCAAATAAGTGCACCATTAAAATGCTGTAAAACTACCTTTTTCAAAATATCAATATATTTATGCTTAAAATATGATTTACTCTATTTTTAAGCCTAAAACATTTATTGTATTATAGTTAAAAATTTAATAAACATGTCTAATCATAAAATAGTTATTCATATTCTTTCCCACTAATACAATGGGTAAGAGATAACTACCACATAAAATAATAATATTGAAAAAATATTTTTTGATGTAATAACTATATCTTGCATGCGACATGATATTTAGTATAAATTCATTGTTGTGTTTTTGGTTTGATAAAACAATTTTTAAGTTAAAATTATTATCTAATTAATAAATATTAATAATTATGAAAAATAATTAGTATATCATTACATGAGCTGTTATAATATTCCTTACTTGTGTAAATTGTGTTCTTGTAATTTTTTATAATTATCAAATAAGTGAGGATATTTTTTCCTCAATGAATTTTTAAATTACCATTTTTACAATTCTACAATATGGTTTTTTAATAGAATCATAACACTATAAATTACCTTATTCAGCAACACTTTCTCATTATTTTCATGAACCTAAACTGGTTTTTCCTCATAAGAATGATTCTTATACAACTGAACTGCCTCAATACTCAAAATATGATATTAATTCGGTACATAATTCCCTAACATTGAAACATGAAATAAATTGTATACCTTAGGAAAACAATAGAGTTAAGGCTAGCCAGTATGCATGTGATCCATCTTTCACCATGTCTTCATACTATTAAATTATACATGAACTCATCTTTCCGTTCCAACAAAAACACATATCACCTTTCCATGGATAAAATTTGAGAATTGCATCATTAACTAACTCGAATAAAATATATATTCTGTAGTTGTCTGTATATTTTTATTACCTATGTTGATCTATCCTCATGTCTCACTGAATCAACTTAAATTTATATCATTATTCTTCTACCTACTATGGAATATTTAACTTCTTTTATCTTATATGTTTCTAAAAAACCATGGTTTCAAACCGTTTTCCATATAATGTTTTGGCAGATTATCTCTATATAATTGTGTGAAAATGTTTTTTATAAGAAAACTAAACCAAATAATGATGTTGATACCAACATCCCAAGGTTTCAATTGAAAAAAAATGAAGAATATCTTCTTAAGGTCTAAATATTTTTCCTAGACTTTCCATTGGATTGAGGATGTGAATATGTAATGAAATTTAATTTAGTATACAATGAATTTTGAAGTACTTTCAAAAAGATAGATGTGTACCTGGGATAATAGTATGATTCAATAGAGGAGGTACTCGATGTAACCTGATAATCACTTTTACATACTGTATTTAAATCATATCTCTAGACATTATATCTCAAATGGGATTGACATCTAAAGATTTAGTTATTCATTCAGAAATTACCGAAATAGAAATATAACATTGAGAAATCCTTATAGGTCCTACCATTAAATTCATTGAAATATTTTTCCATTTCAACTATGGTAATGGAAATAGTTGAATCATTCTTTTTAGTAAATATTTCTCTATTTTAACATGTTGTAAATTAAAACACTTCACTCTAAATTATGAAATATCTCATTACATTAAATCCCACCATTAATACTTTAGATGATCTCTATACATCATAGATCATTCTGTATCAATGGAAAACATAGAACTATTCATTTTATTTAATAACCCATTCCCCAACTGTGAATAACAAGGCACATATAATCTTTTTCCAAATACAAAATCTCTTTCCTCATAAATATTAAAATAAATAAACATATCTTTCAAAATGAATTCTAAATTTTCATGTATCTATTTTTCTATATTCTAAGATATATTAATTTATTCTGGAAAAGTTTAGTGTAATATAACCTAAAACAAAAAATAGGATATCCCTATATCCAAACCTTCTATAAAAAAATACATCAAATAATTAACCATAGGGTCATAATCCAAATGTAACATGGTCAATATAGAATTACTTTCATTACTTTAATCACTAACCACTTATTTTATTTTCAGAGATAGTAATTAATCTTGCAATTATAATTATTTATTAGTTCCATCCATTTTCATTGTCTCATGTTCATTTAGTTTTGAGTGGATATATACTACAATATTTTATGATTAGTATATATTTCATAGTTTACTCCATATTAATTATTCCTCCATATTTTTAAAGCAACGACAACATCATCTAATTCTGAATAACTTATTGGGTACTTCAACTCAAGAGTTCTCTATAGAAGTGAATCATATGTAATTAAAATTTAATTATATATCATTATATGACCAGTTATGGTGAATGAATTATCATTGTAGATGTCAGAAATTAATTTTTAGGAAGGAAGATCCAAAACATGAACCTTGATTAGTATTATTTTCAGTTCCTAAAAACAGTCATCACAATCTATTGTACCGATAAACCAAAATCAAATTCAGTTTGACATAGTTAGTGGTCTAGATAGAATAGATTTTTTTTTCAAAAACCTATTTTTAATAACCCTATAAACAATTAAAACTATAAATATCTATGTAATTGGTTGTTCATTTCCACTCTTCAAAAACATTTTTTAGCAGGTTCAATTTTTTCTCCATCTCTAGAAAAAATATAACCAATTAATGAAAACGTTTTCATCCAAAAATAAATCTTACTAAAAATTCCATATATTATATTTTCTTTTAATAGTTTCAAAAAAATCCTTATGTTCCTTTCATATTCCTCATGAATTTTATAATACACCCAAATCTCATCAATAAAAAGTACAGCAAACATATCCAACAACTATTTTTCCATCATATGTTTATTGACCATAACAAAATATTTATAAGGGAAACTAATTATAAATTTATCATATCCTACGGTATTATTAGCTTCAAATTATATTATATTCTTAACCATTGACCTTTACGAATTGGATTCATCTATAAAAAACAAATTGAAAGAGTTACCTTTTGGTGATCGGAATAACCCATGATATCAAATATAATTTCTATGTATTTAATCCATCTTTTAGACATTATCATGTATGATGATCCTATAATTTATGGGAGATGTTGTCTCACACAATTCTCCACTATAATCATGATCCTCCATGGTAAAACTTGTTAATATCTTGTATGGACACCCCCACAGTTTATAGTATGAGTCGACTAAGTAATTACTATAACAAACTATTCAAATTCAATTCCAACGATCTTAAGATGTGGATTCAGAAGGATATTTTCCACTAAGTGCCTACCCACTATAGATCCCTTGAATCCTCTTTACAAAAACATTATGAAAAAAATATTCTTTAGATGAACCAACATGGTAATCATCAAATTCAATAATATCATAACTTGAACAACATGTAAAATATTTGAAGGTAATATTATTTTTATTACCCCAACCTCTAAAGTTATCTAAACCAAAATTTGAAACAAACTCTAAGGACCCATTCATAAAATATAACATAATCACGAGGTAATTCAATAATTTTACATTCATCTCACCTTGAGGATAGTTTTAGGTTTATTGGTTTATATAATTTTTTCTGAACTCATACATAACAAAACCAAAAAAATAAAAAGTGGTTACATCTAATTTGTAACAATGTCTTCTAATAATCTAAAACGTATATAAATAAATTTTATGTAAATTTTATGATACTTTTAAATTCATTAAGCATGAATTCTTCCAATACCTAACTCCTTATTTTTCCGAATGAAAAAAAACATGGACTGAGCATTAAAATCTCATTAATGGATATAAAAATAATGAAACTTTTAGTCTATTGATTAACATTTAAGCCCAAGAAACATTTTCATAATGTAGTATTTTGAACCCTTAATAAGTAGTAATTACATAACATTGAGAAAAATCTCATTTCATACCTTTTTAATCAAAATATTAACATAAAAACCATTGAATGAATTGAAAATACATAAATTTATATTAGGAAATAATTATAGTCCTCACTCTTATAAATTGAATAACAATACAGTAAACCTCCATGTATGAAACTTTTACAAATTTAATATCCATATAGCCTTCTTCCATACCCAATGAATCTAAGGGCCATCACAGACCCACACATCATTGGTTTCTCATAGAACCACCCTTAACTAGTTTATTATGGAATAAAATTATGAATTTCCACATACCATGATACAAAAATAACATATAATAGACTTAAGTATTCAATTATTTTAGTCATAAAAATTCATTTTAACATACAAGAAAAAATTCACCAAGATTGAAATAATACTTCAATTTTCAAACCCAATTACAATTTCAAAATTCATAGAATAAAGGGAAGGTGGGGTTTTTTATTAAAATGTTATGAAGGATTTTAAAGGGAGAAAAATAAAATAATGGAAATAAAATAATGGAAATAAAATAATGGAAATAAAATATTTTCTATAGTCATTATATATACAAATTAATATCTATGTAAAATAATATTAACTATATTGAAATATAGAAAATTATTCTGAGACTGAATCTTTAAATATTCAAAGCACCCCATACCACATTGAACATTTAAAATCCTAAAATCCATTGAAGAATAAATTTAAATAGAACATTAAATTATATGAGAATAATTAAAATATTGATCTTTAACTTAAAAGTGGACATATATAAACATTATAAAATAATAAATGATTATATCATCAAGAAATGCCTCCATTCAAAGATATTTAGGTGAAATCCCTTACGCTGAATCTAACATTTCATGTGTGTCATTAAATTACATAATAATAAACTTATGTACATTATTTTATATATTTAGAATAATTTTTAATTTTAAAATTACTTTTTTTTGTTATTAAAATATTATAAATAACTACTTAAATAATGAATTTTATGTGAGGTGTTTTGACTATATTCAGGGTAAGTGTCAAAAACATTTGGTATGAAAGGTATGGTCAAAGGGGTCATTACATTAAAATATCCATAATATCAATCCTGAAATAATTATCAAATTTATACATTAGTTACACTTTTAAAACCACTAATGAAATATGGTTATGAAAAATGAACCAACATTACAATCATAGAGATTGTATTTCGTACATACTCATAAGTTGCATACCCATTTTTCAATGATCATTATAGAAAGAGGGTGAGTACCTTTTTTCATACAATAATTATTATTATATAATATCTATTTTATTATTTAGTCATATATTAATACATATATAATTCATGTGATGTAAAAAATTAATCACATCACGTTGTGGAGGCAGTAGTCTACACATCCATGAACAATGTAATCACTTTTTTAATTTTTGAAAGGATAATAATGGAAAAGATATATTATATTTATAGAAAAGTAAGGTTTTCATAAATATAATATATATTTAAATTATTTCCCATATTTTTAATTAAAACTATCCTTAAAACATTTTAGGTAATTTTTAAACATATCACATCGCTTTGATGAGATAGTAGTCCACTTTTCCACAAATGACATCGTCGTATTCACAGAAAATGGAAGGAATGGAGGAATGTTTATAATAAAATTCAAGGAAGTATGAATAAATATTAAATAATATATATATATTCCATCATAATTCCCAACTATGAAATGTATCCAATGAAAAACAAATGACATCATTACGTGGGGTTATAGTTCGCTATAAGTGAACAGTCACATCAATACCCATTTGACTGACGAGTGTGCAGATATAGGTCAAAAAATTATTATAACCACATCTCCGTATATTTAGGATACTTATTTTATTATAAAATATTATATTAATAATAAATTAAGGGAGTGTGGAATGAATAATTTAAAAAATACATATTGATGAAAGTTACCTATTCATTAGGTAGTTCTTTTTAGTATGAACTATAGGACTTCTTAGATGGATTACAACCTAAGTTGATGACTATAGGGAGATGTGAGGGATTTTGGGAGCTTATTTTGGTAGTTTTTCTCTATGAAAAAATGGAGTGAGAGGTGTAAATATAGGTTAAAGAGTGGATTTCTCTTAGAAGAGGGAAAGAATACACATTAGGTATTATTGAATTACTTGTATTTTCCCCACATTATACATTTCCCAAAAGGGTTAAAAATTCACCAATGTTGATCATTATAGGTTTAATTATCTATATATTCCATGAAATTAAATTTTATACAAGTTTAAGGTCATTTATATGTTGAGTCAAAACATATTTCAACTTTTCCATCAATCATTTGTTTTGGAAATCACACATATCATAATCACATATGTTATTTATCATGTATGTTATTTTAACAATCATAATCTCTAACAATGTTTTTCATGTTTGATGTTTCCTTATCATAATCGTTTTTTTATGTTCATGCATATTGTTTAAATGATGTTTGAGAATCGTAACAAGATTATCGATTCTATCATCGTTACGAATCGTAACCTAAATGTATATTGAATTATAATAATTAATCATAACTAGGTTAAGTAGTTCATAATATATATGCATCATAACCAGGTTATGTACTGAATCGTAATCATGTATCATAATACAGATAAGTATAGTATCACAACATCATGTGTCATTCATCATAACCAGGTTATGTACCACATCGTAATCATGTATCATAATCAAGATAAGTTTAGTATCGCAATCTCATGTATCATGAATCGTAATAAGGTTATATACTGCATCATATTTATACCTCATAACCAGGTAAAGTATTGAATTGTAATCATTTATCATAATCAACATATCATAACCATGTTTTGTATCCTCACTTGGTTATTCATCGTAATCTTATTATGTATTGTATCCAAGTATCATAACCAGATTAAATATCATGCATCGTAACCATGTTAGGAATCATACCTTGGATATAATTTTTAATCAATATGAATTGTTATCATGATGATCCTAACAAAAAAGATACTTATTGAACTTATGAAACGCATTACACTCTTATTATAACTTCAATAACTATTTCATGTATCTCATACTCATTTTTTATACTTTTTTACTTACTAATTTCTAACAAAAATAATCACTGATTTGGTTATTTACTAATAAAAATGATGATTTGTCTTCTATTTTGTTTTGACTTTTGTAATGCCAGGTTTCCAAGTTCCTCCAGGTTTTTTAGTAAAATTTGACCATTGGAGGAAATATGATCATTGGAACCTGTAGACAATAAATAGAATAAAATTCAAACAAGAATACAAAATTTCTTCTTATATTTTTTTTAAAGAGAGATACTAAGACTTCTCCCTTACATTGTTTGAAATCCATGATGATTCAAAAACTGAAAACCTTGATCCATGTTCTTGTATTAATATAAGTGCTTTTTTTCAGACTTGTGCGACTAATCAATGTGAAAAACACCGAGGGATTATAGGGATACGGGGACATGATTCCAATCATCATATCAAGGTATATCAATTTCTTGAAGGACAGAGGTGAAAATTACCTTCTTAATCGAGGACTTCTGAGGATAGGAAGATTATCATGCTGATCATCGTATCGAGGGCTTACCAAGGTGGTGGTAAGACATCCCTTCTATCCTAGTTTAATTTATACCCTTCTCATTGGGTTAATATAATTGTAATACATTTCAATTTCTACTGCTATTTTTATTAGAAAGAGAATTTTATTTTTTCACCTTTCATTTCATATTCAATTCAATTTTAATTGTTTCAATTACTATTCATATTGTATTAAGTGATTTTATATGATATATTGTAGAATCATTAACATTTGAATTAATCTGATAATTGTATACAATTCAATTACTATTATTTTATATTACTTCTAGTAATACATCTTATCCAAGACCTATATGGTCTATTTTATTGATTGTGAATTATAAAAGTTTAAGATCTCATAAACTGTGTCCTTTCATAAGTGTTTAAATACATAATTTTTTAGAAATTCAATTCACCCCCTCCTATTGTGTTTCTCTATCTAATATACATAAACATCTTTATTACAATCCAATAACAGTTATTCAAGGATATTTCCACTGTTTTGTTTTACATGTTATATTTGTTTTGGCAGTACAATTGATTTTATAATTCAAATATATTTTTTATAAATACTTACTACACATACGTGTGGAGTGGAAAGGTATTGTATTATAAGATGGTATGAATGAGTATTGGATCAATTGACAATATAAATCAATGTGGACCACCAATATATGATGGAAATGATTATCAGTACCGTATTGATCGAATGAAAGTATTTGTAATTAATACTGTAGTGGACACCATTATCATGCTTATGGGAGGATATAAAATAACAGACAAGGAAGTCAGTACCCTCACCAATCAAGAAAAACAAAAATGTCAACTGAATTACATGGTATAAAATAAATTATTTTGTCCCAGGACAAATAATATATATAGTTCTATATCTTCATGTAAAGTGTCCAATTGTATCTTGAATAAATTTTATGTCACACATTTTGGTACATCTGTTTCTGATGATTTTGTTGTGGCAAGCATCTATCACAAATTTGGAGGAGGATGCGCAGCTGTAGCACTGCATTCAGTCTTTCTAATGGTGGGTGGAATCCATCGATTATTAAGGTATTTTCCTCCATGATCTAAATTGTGTGATGGGATGTCTGCCCCTCCTTCCATGGATTCATCCTCAAAGCTCATTACCATGTCTGAGTCTCCCTCAAAGACTTAAGATGTTGTTCATGAAATTCTACCCAGTTTCAAGTCTTCATGGATGCAGTTAATTATGTTGCTTCTACAAGAACCTTCCAAGTGGTTCATCTAGGTCAGAAATGTTCAATTGGGTGACTAGTCACGTTGGACATTGCTGACATGTTTGTACGCTAGAACACTGAGGCGTCTGGGTTTCTTCCCCTTATTATAGGGCTTCTCGAGGGCATGGAATCATAAGAAATATCACATCGAATGTAGGGAATTATATGCCATGGGATTTTCATTGAGGTTTTCCTTGGCTTCTAATGTTTAAAAAAGGGTATGCCGCGAGTTTAACATCTAATAGATACAGATCAGACGGATCTGAACACTGAGGGGAGTAAATAAGATGGGTGTATCCTAAGGAGGGAACAATGATGATAGGGATAACTCGTTGTTAGTTACCAGGGTAATTATACAAATAGTGAATAGGTGAATGACATGATCTCACTAGGATTTGGTGGCCTGGGTAATAATTTGGATGGATGATGGAGAGTTGAAGGATGTGGAGGGGAGATGAGTTGATAGAGTCATGATAGTGATGGTGGTGATGGGAATGATCCTCATAGTGGATTCTGACGTATCCTCGTGGAAATAAATCAAAGTCCATGTAGTTCACGGTGGGGGTATAGAATCAAGGTGTGCTCAGAGGACAGTGTCCCAACATTATACTAGGGATTACGCATGGTTATCATCCTAGGTTGGTCTGATGCTTTCTAGGTGTACCAGAAATGTGGGTCCCAAAAGGGGAGAACACCAATGTTTCCCAGTGTTTGGGTTTGAACCTCACGTAGGTGTCCTACGTACTATGTCTAGGAGAGAGGGATCAAACACATATAGTTCATCTTAGTGGGGATTACCATCGTGCGAGGATGATAATAGCTCATCACTGGATGGGATATAATGTCTTACCTTTGATTTGGGTACAATGGCTTACTGCTGATTGGGGTACATCGACTTACCACTGGATGGGGTCACAGCGACATACTTTTGGAAGGTGTCACAATGACATACCATGATATGGGGTCACATTATCATACAAATAGATGGGGTCAAAAAGGATTACTACTGGATGGGGTCACAATGGCTTACCGCTAGACGCGGTCACAACGACGTACTACCGGATGGGGTCACAACGTTTTACTACTAGACGCGGTCACAACAGCTATCAACTGTATGGGGAAACAAAAGCTTAACATTGGATTGAGTCACAATGTATTATTGTTGGATAGGGTCACAACGACTTACCACTTGATGGGTTTGAACCACATAGAGGCTTCTTATGTACCCTACCATAGAGATAGTGATCAATGCCCACATAGTTCGGTTGGGTGTTGGTGAACCGAAGTGAAGTGGTCTGGACCAATAGGTAATTGGATTGAACCTCTGCGATACTTCCTACGTACATTGACTTTGTAATGATAAATTTCCACATTCTTTGGAATGGATTATATAGTTTAACATCATGTGGGATGAAGAATAACTGACGTGAAGGGCGCCATGACCAATGGTTGTTGGCCTTGAACCTTAGGGAGGCCTGCTAAATACCATTCATTTTCAACGATAAGACTCCACGTAGTTTGTTATAGAGGAGGTTTTTGGGGATTACATTCTATGGAAACCTATGTAGGATATCAGTGTCCGTGCTTAATCAAAGCCCACATTATTCAAGATCGGTGAAAGAAACAAGAGGAAGGAAAGACCTGATGATCACATCGTGGAAGGTGCATCTATGGGAAGTCGAACAGGGATTACATGAGGTCAGCTTCCCATAGAATAAATAAGGGATTATTCATGGTTATAAGACCAAATAAGAAATAATTATTATGCATAGTTAGCAGCCCAAAGAGGAAATAGGTGCTTTTCATGGTTATCAGCCCAAAGAAGAAACAAGGGCTTATAAGTGGTTAGATGTCTAATGAGGAAATAAGTTCATTGGGTTGTTAACAACCCACAAAATAAACATGGGTTTATATGTGGTTAGGAGCTCAGGGAGGTGTAGATTATTATGTACACCATGATGGCGGCCTAGGTGGTGATAAATCCCAATAGGAGAGGGACCAGATAACAAAGGTCCCAGTGCCCATATCTCCTCTATTTTTTGGCTCTGAAGAAGAGATGATGATTAAGGATGAAACATCATGCTGGAAAGTCTAGGATAATTCACCAAGGTGGTTTTTCTTTCCTACGGATAGGTTCCAATCTAGTATAAATGACCTCATTCAATGTGAGAAAGATCTCACTCTTTTATTGGAATGTGGGAACATAGAATGTTCGAGACAGGAAACCCACATATATTGTCTGTTGTGAGGCCAAAATTTAACTTCTTGTGCTGGGTATGATGGTGCATGGCAGTTTAACATCCTGCCTCTCAGATGAGGTGGGTTCACTCTAAACCCCTTGGAAATTCATAAAAATTACCTATCCACCCTATAGGAATGGAAGACATCAGTAATTTCATTCTGAGGGGTTGTTGTGGAGTGATCCATTGAGGGTCCCACGTTAGCATGACTATGTGAAAAAGAAAGAGCCATTAGCATGCCTATGCGGTGAATCATGAGGATACACAACATAATGCAAAAAAAATACCATGGGACCATGAAATCACTTCATACAAACCTGGAAGGTTGTACGGGATAATGTTATGTGACATAGATGTGCATCACATAAGAGGGGTTTAGTCATCATTCCCTAAGTTAAGGATGAAACATGGAGTTCTCAATGATGGTTGTGCAAAAAATGGGATGTTTCCCGCAATATGAAGTGGCTGCGTGAAAACTAGAAGGATGCATGTAAAATTTTCCTAATGCAAAGGGAATTCACATGAAATAGGGATATTTTACATTCAAAGGACTTTGGGAAAAAATAAATTGATGAGGATCATGCCCATGATGGACAACCCGAATGAGGAACCTAGGGGGACTAGTCGTTCAATATCCAATACTTTAAGGACATAGTGTTTTTCACATGGTCACGGAAGATGTGTAATTATCCTAGCAAATCATCGCTTTTTCTTCTGTAACTATCATGAAGGGTCGGATGTTCATATCAATTTATAACTGAATCCCCTGATGGTGGCTCATAAGAGGATCTCTGCGTAAGGGGCATTTTGAAGTCGCATTGGGAGTGAAAGGGTTTGCATGTCACTTGGTATCTTGTGGTCACACTATCCCTTTGTGTTCATTCTTTAATGGGTTTTCAAGTGTGCTAATGCAAAAAGGTTCATTTGATGTCTCATTTGGTGCACAGGGGTTTTCACCCTATGGGAAATCTTGCGCCCCCCCCCCCAAACTCTTTCACACCAGTGCCTTTGATAGTTTATGATGGTTCGCCATAGAAGCCTATATTTAACAGCACATTAGGAATGCAAGGGTTTTCATGCTGAAGGGACTGTTTCATGCATCCCATAATTCAAGAATGCAACTACCTCTCAGGTTGAAAAATCTTTTATTCACCCTCAACAAGTCTTTTTTGTTATTTATCATCCCAATCCTAGACCTATCCAAAATTCGGTGTCAAAAAATTCCCACACCCCCTTATAATCATAGCAGAAGGGGGACCTGAAGGAAAAATTCTAAGGGTTATGATGAAAATTAAGGAAGTGCCCGCTTGGTGCTGCAAGAACGGTGATTGGGTGTTCAAAACACTTTTGTGTGCATGGAAGATGCGGTATGTGCCTATAAATAAGTTCCCACATAGGTCCCTACTTTTACATTTTCCATAAGACATACCCTTTTCTATCATGTGAAAAAAAGCTCATGATCCCTGCAAAAGATACCTCGTCCAGTTCTATGATTTGTGCATGTTCCGACCACTTGTTTGATACCTCCATTTGATTCATGTCACTCAATTATAGCAGCATTCATGCATGCAACTGACTATTTTGCATGCTGATTTTCATTCTTCCACGCAAATTCCTATAAAGTTTATAAAAGCCCAAAAATGGCTTCCCAATAGACCAATGCTGAGATGGAGGCCACTGCAGTTTCAAGGAGGACTCATATGATCATGATCCATCTGATTCATCATGTGAGGAGAGTTTTTTTGATAATCATATGCTTTTAGGTATGGTTACCGAAGCTCAAAAAGGTAGGTTTTGAGCGACAACCTACCATTATGGAACATCGACATTCTTGAGAAGGTGTTGATGCCTGACTTCAAAATGGACACACGGTTGTCATGTGTGACATGTGAGGATAGAGTCCCATAGTTCAATATCACGAAAAATGACTGTCCTTCTAGGGAAACACAGAACAAAACCATCTATGTCCTAAATCCAAAGACTAGGACTGTTGTAGGGAGTGATCCAGCTCTTGAAAATTCTCCAACTTTTTAAGCCAGCACATTTAGTCGCAGTATTTCTGATGAGAACAAGGGTTGGCAGAAATGGGACTTCAGGTCTAGAGGGAACTTCACAAGTGAATTGGCCTGGGCGTACTGGGTAAGGCAAACATGTGGGGAGTTTGGGCAAGAGTTATAGTCTATCAGTCTTTTTGAAGCTTTTTGGTCATCTTAATTTTACTTCTACGAGCACAAGGACTGAGTACTGATGGAATTAAGTTTCTCATCTCACAACACTAACACCATCTACCTATAACATGGAAAGGTAGCTATTAGTTTGTGGGGAAACCAATTTATTGGGGGAATCGCCTTGGACGGGTACTAGTATGATGAGTTCCTCCCAAAAAAGAATGTCTAGGGGGATATGACATGCACCCCCATCCTAGCATGGCTTCTGCTGGCATTGGCCAAAGAGAAGATTAAGATAAAATATGTTCCGAAGGACATATCTAATCCAAAATGGTTTAGACTTTTCATGAAGCAATACCAGGCTGTGAAGATGTTGGGCTGATGGAAGCAATGCCTGAACACATCTCTTAGGGGAAAGGTGGGATCATATTGGATGGTCTTGGAGGCAGGAGAGAACCAATCATGGGGCTTCAGGATAACCAAACGTCGGGACTAGAATCTATGATATGTCGGTATACTTGATGCATTCATGATAGGATGGTTGATTCCAGGGATGGACACAAGGATGATGGTCTGCCCAGTGACACAAGTGACGGACGAGATCATGGTGGCGAAGAGAAAGGTTAACATGGGGGTCCCTATGTTGGAAAAGTTGTACATCATTCTAGGGCGTATTTCGATGGGAAGTACAACCAAAAGGATATGTGGACCATTCCTAATACATTATGGTTGGTTCGCATCCCAATGTAGTGTATATGAATTTCCGAATTTCATTCTCCCTCCAAGTGATAGTATGTGGCCATCCACTTGAACATTACAAAAATAATCTAATTGAGGCTCATAGAGGAAGGGATCAAGCTCAAGATCAGAAGCCATACCCATTTCGACTCTGAAATATTCCATACCCTGGTCGGTCATATGGTAGATTACAAGCGGGGCACATTGGAGTAGATGAGAAACCTATCAAGAATCATGGGCGGTGTTCTAGTCACCCGGATCGATGGAAAAATATTTTGTGAACCGTACACGCTGACCAGGATTGCAAGGTAGTTCGAGTGAATGAAGAGAAATATAAAGCAAGTTTATACTGAGGTTCAAGAAGAGAAACATCCTTGAATCAGTCACCAATAATGGCTTATGTTCATGACTGCGGGCCTATGTGATGTCATCAATATCCCCCCACTGATGTTAGGGTAGGCTAGTCAAAATGGTATGTCGAACACTGGACAAAATCGTTTCCCGAGGTGATTCATTGGAAATGTATCTAGAAAATTAAGGAGGCTAGTGTAGCGCCTGAAGAGTAGAGACGTAGATGAAGTTCCATGAGAGTGTTGAGAAAAATAATGGGACAGGTGGATAGAATGGCACAGGTTGAGACCACATTGACAGAATCTTTGCAATCGGAGAACGTTCCTTCACCTTCCGAGGAGGGGTGGTTCCATGGGTGACAACATGGTACAACTAGGGAACATCCTGCAAAGTAGATCAAGAACATCCTAAAGCTATCCTATGATGATATCTTCGCATACCATTGGTTTTTTTGAAGGGTGCTTTGGTAATCTGTGTTCATTGAAGAGTTGTGGCGGAGGCTGGTGCGTATCGGGCTCGACCTACAAGACATAGGGCGCATCCAAGTGGTGGATAAGTTAAATTTTCATCGCTTCCATGAATATCTGATGAATATGGATATGTATGAATGTCTGTGGGGAAATATGAAGACTCTGACCTCCTTGTGAATGTTATACTCGGCCAAGAACATGACCAAGATAATCTGCCATCTGAATACAAGGATATAGAGGAAGAAGAAGAGGGAGGAAAAATTGAGGAATAAGATTAAGAAGAAGCAGATGAAAAATATGAATATGAAGAAGTGGATGAAGGAATCAGCCGGGAAGGACCATTATGAACAAATTCTTACCAGTAAATCCCCCGTGATAGTGGCGATGTTGTCAGATATGACACAAAAATGGCCAATCATCTCATGGGGAGTTTAACCCTTGTCGCCAATGGACTTTCACTTATCATGATCTTAACTAATCAACAAAATTTCATCCTTTTAGGATCATATGGATGATAGATTCCCACATTCCTTCCCCATGAGGGGTGAAGACAAGGACATAAAGGCCAGAGGGCCTCCTCAAGAAACTATCCACAAAACTGAGCAAGGTGTGGAACAAGATATGGTTGGAATAGGAGGTGATGAGACAGAAGAATGGAGTGAATTGGATGATTCTGAGTTCCCTATAATTCAAACCATTCAGGAAGAACTGATTTCATTGATTGAGCTTACATGTTATGAGGGATATCTTGTAAGAGTGGATCCTACAATGATATAGGCACTAGATGCTACCACACTTGTCTCTTGTTAGTCATTAACCTTGATGACTTTCAACTTTTATTAGGAAGATCGGGTGACTATGATATCGATTCCCATTGTAGTAATGGCAAGGTTAGAGGCACGACGTGACATTGACTTGGGAACATCTGCAGGATCCATGCCAGTGATTACACCATCTACTACAGAGCCAACCATTCTAGCTAACCCCACCCTAGTGCTTGTAGAGCTGGAGGCTATAGTCATTGGTGATATTGCTGCCGAGGTGGAGTTACAGGCTAGTGAGGGTGAAGATTCTAAAGAATTAAGAATTTAAGAAAGGGACCCTACCACTAAACTTCTGGCTGCCATTCCAGAGTATAGAACAATAGACCTGGATGGTATAGATGATTTTGACCCAGACATAGTTGAGTAGATCCACATGAATCGGCGCAAGGCATGGATGTGCATCAAACATTTTCTCAGCTAGTCACATGTAGAATGGCTAAGACGGATGGACTATTTTCGCACTAGGCTATGTTTTATTTGTGTTGGAGGGTTATATTCTCAATGTCTTCGTGTAATTATTGTTTATAACATTGCATAAATGATACTAGAGAATAGCCAACTTTACGACATTTACTGGTGCCAAAAGTAGTAAATGAATACCCAGGAATTCCATAAAGTTGAGAATAAAGTATGACACCTTAAAGAGAAATCCAATGAAAGGGGGAATTTATAACAACCCTCTTTGACATCATTTAATAGTTGAGGGCCAAAATAGCAGATGCCTAGGGGAAGGTAGTGCAGGATGGTTACCAAATGACTAATCTCCAGTCCAAACAAGCATGGGAAAAGGATAGGGACAATGAGTTAGACTCTCCATCTGCTGATGAAGAGAAGGATCATAGCGAGTGAGAAGCCATCCTAGAGGCCACATGCTAGATGGTGGAAACACCAAAGCAGTCTATCAAAGTCGCTGATCCCTAAGGGCCCTGTTTTGGGTGAACTCCTGAACCTATCTATTTTTATTTATATTCATAACTACATGCATGGAAGGACTACTTCCCTGTTTATTTTAATGGATTTTGACCACAATAGTGAATTAATTATCAATCTATACCTAATCTCATTTGGTCTTGCCCAATGCGAGAAACAAGGTATGGTCGCATCCTTACATCATTTGAATGTGGGAGTGCCAACCAATCTCGAGGCCTATATGGTGTAAATGACCCATTCGGGATTCTGGGAAGAAAAAGGAGGTCCAGACTAATGAATTGTGTTCTCAAAACATCCATCATGTATTTAATGATGTGATCTTGTACATTAATTGGGTAGCATGAAGGGATATTAGAATCATTGCGAACATCGGGGAATGGAAAGGGTTAAATACGGTACCCAAAATTCATAATTTTGTGGGGGGAGGGGGTGATATTGAAGGATAACAGTTGACCGTGTTCGAAAATAAATATCCCTATTGTGTTAGCCTGATATCGGGATAAAAAATGAGGGTAAACTACTAAACCTGTACGATACATGGGGAGTGATGCAAAATTTCATCCTTTAGTTTTTCGGAACATTGGCCCGGGATAGTAGGGGAGCCATATTCCAAGAATCCATACCGTTAATGGGTTCATGAAATAAATAAATAAAATGAGGGTCCAAAAAAGGACATGCAATGCATGGGGTTGAAGTGATGGGTTGTTCGAATGGAATCCAATAATATTGAAATTACGCCACCCTGGTTAAAATACATTAGGTGGGTGCATCAATTTGATCAGAGGTTATGATTCTCCCAAATAGGTCCTCTAGGGTGAGGAAATAGATAGCCTCATAGATGATAAAAATTTAGTTTATCTTCATACAGTGTAGACGATGCAAACAGTGTCAACATCATACTATCTAGACCATGATTGGGGCCAAGGGGCCAGAAGCGTTAATGACCCTGAGACTAGGTCCACGGTGAAAATACCATATGTCGCTACATATCCCATGCATATGAGAATCATGCCGGACATATTTGTGAACATGGTGTGGTTAGAGACCAACACTGGTTGGGTAAATCCTCTTCGGCGAGGAAACTGACACATCCTGTAATTAACATGGGGCATCCTAAATATGATTAGGGTATAAATGTAGTGACCTAGGTACCTAGAATGGGAATGTGTGGTGTGGTACATATCCCAATATGAATGAGACCCCCAATAGGAACTATTAACTCCACATGTTTCTAAAAGAGTTTGGGCCACGGTGCCCAAAAAGAGGGGGGAGGTGGGCAGGATTTAAGAACCCTGTGGCAGGACCCAAAGACGGAATTTCTGATCATTCTTACGTATACCATGAGAATGGGAATCAAGAAATATGTAGTTCATGGAATATTCTAATTACGCCTTAATGAAAGGATACAGATATATCATAGTTTAATGTCTTAGAGACCATACCAAAGAAACGAAAAAATATTCCAAGTGAACGCAAACCTTTATCTAATCCCTAAGCCCGTATGAGTTAAAATCATTATACGGAAAAAGGGTAGAAAAGATATTTGAAACACATGGAATACATGTGTATGGGAAATCGTTGGGGAGCCCAAATTGACACATTACTATGGCTTAGTCCTCCTAATGTGAAAATGAGAATTGTGGGATAATACCAAGAGTGCAGAAACTCCACTTGGACATGATGGGATATAAAATTATGTGAACCATGAAACTAGAATTTAGTGATTGATGGGGTTGGTGTGACGATGGAAGATAACTATTGACCATGTTTGGAACACATCATTCATATCACGTAACTTGATATGGGAACAACAATTGAGCATCAAACACTGACCACATTCTCAATTCGTGACATGCAATAAATCGTCATTCGAGGTCTCCGAGGATGTTGATCCGAAATAGTAGGAAATCCCTTGGTCCAAGCATCCATGCCATATGGGGGTCATTTTAGATGTTTAATATGGTGGAATCCCAAATGAAGGGGAACACGAAGCATGATAAATGAGAAAAAACATCTATAGGTAGAATCTGATACTCTAGGTCCTGAACCAAAGTACTCATGGGCAAATTGGTGAATTTAAAAAGAGGTTCGAGGGACCCAACATAATAGCATAGTACTCAAAAATATAAGTGTATCATAGGGGACGAATGGATCTCAAGATAAATAGGTACGTGGCATGGTTGTTACATACCCGACGTGAAGGAGGACATATGCCCTTACCATTCTTTATACCCCTCTCCTGGATGAACGCAAGCCGATGGGCCATGATGATAAGGAGGTTTCAATGAAATGGAGTTGGACCCGAAATATAAATGATTAGGCGGTCCTACGTATCAAATTAGGATGGAATTCAAGCCACACAATTTTCTGGAAGATGTTGTGCATTTTTATATCATGCAGCAATGATGCAAATATAGGCAAGGAATCTCAATGGGGGATGTATATGGCACTACACGTGACCCGAAGTGAATGAGGACACAAGCTTATACCACATTGTAAACTCCCAAACAAGAAATCAGTCTAGGGGCCTGACATGGTTGAGGGGTTATATATGGAAAATCCCAAGTAGTTCACGGTTTAACATCTTGTGGTGAGGATGATAGTGGTTTTAGTTTTAGGTCATACGGCTCAGAGCATAGATTCCTAGTATAATTTCATATGCATGGGACATGTGAGTGGAAAGGGAGAATCATTGTTCCTATTGAAAATAAAAAAATCAAAACAATTATAGAGGATAACAATAGACCATTATTGCAACACAATATCTTTTTTTTGTGACCTGGGTTTGGGAGAAAATGATTCAGCATTGACCGTTGATGGAATTCACAACACGTGAATTGTATCAAATTTTTTATCACAATTCTTGGGAGCGTTGGCCAAAATGGTAGGAGAGCCCTAGGTCATAGCATGGTTTACATTAAGGGGTCCTTTTAGATGATAATGATGATGGAATCCAAAATTATGGGTTAACAAAGCATAAACATACCAATGCAGTTTAATTTCATGGAGGATGACAGAAGAGAAAGTGATCTCCAAAGAGGGGAATACATGGTGCAGTCATGATGATCTTGACATGGATGAGGGAAAAGCCTACATCCCACTATGTGTTTCAACCCAATGGTATATTTTGATGGAGGGATGGGCCTACAAAATAAATTTTTGGGCATTCCTGCATATGTTATAAATATGGGAATCATGCCACACATTTTTCTGAAAAGGGCCATCCAGTTTAGCGTCATCCTATGAGGATGTGGTAGGATAGAAGAACATGGAAGGGAATATGGTGTGATCATTATAATCCTGACATGAGAGGGGGGAAAAGAAGCCTAATCTACACAATTTGAGTCCCTTTAAGAGAAATACACTTTGGAGTATTCAAAGAGATGAGATTGGGGTTAGAATCAAGAAAATGTGTCCGAGCATTACTACGAATCCCATGAGGATGGGAATCAAGCCATACATAGTGCTTGAAATGATGTTTAATGTCTTTTTGGACGACATATATTTTATTTTCATACATGAAATAATAGTTTATGGTCATGTATGACCACATACAGTTTAAAATCATGCTAGATGAAATAATGTTTGAGGTTATGTAGGACATAACAATTTAAGGTCATGTTGGACCACATAGCGTTTAACATCCTTCGAGACGAAAAATAGTTTAATTTCATGCGAGACATAACAGTTTATGGTCATGTAGAACCACTTAAAATTTAATTTCATATGGGAGGACATTCAATTTAACATCATGTAAGGCATAATGGTTTAATGTCATATAGGACCACTTTGCCTAGGCAATGTATTTCTTGAGGAAATTGGCATTGGTGGGTGTAGTTATATGCTCACAATCAATGGTAAATAGGGAGTATACACCATTTGGATAATCCTTTTGAATGATATAAGGTCTTTAACTTTTTTTTCTCAATCATGGGTGGCTTCCTACCATGTACCATTGAAGTTTCACGGCAAAACCAAGTCACCTTGCAAGAAAGAGAGTAAGAAACCCTTCTTATTGATTGATTTTTATATTTTGGTCCGATCCCTTTCTAGATTGTGCAGTGCATGAAGCTTGTCCTCATTGTGTGATTCCAATTCTGCAAAACAGATTTCATCAACTTTATCTGGTGCTTGCTGATCATAAACAACTCTGCGTAATGAAGGCAGCTAAATCTCGATGGGTAGGACGACATCTGTTCCGTACACCAGGGAGTATGGGGTATCCTGTGTGAGATTTTGAGTCATCATCATATTTCCCAAAAGGCGTTGGGGAAATTCATTGACCAAATCATCTTGTTCTGACCAACCTTTTTTTGAATGTTAGACATGGTTTTTTTGAACGCATCGACCTGCCCATTTTCTTGCACCTGATAGCCAAAGGTTCGGTAAAAACAAATATATTACTTGGAATAAAATTACATCAACTCAGCTTCCCAAAAGTTTGTGTCATTATTGGTGAGGTTGATTTCATGAAATCCAAAGTGATAGATGTTTTATGAGCTCACTGATTCATTGATGGAACTAGCCTTGACCTCCTAATGTCCAACAGCCTCTGCCCACTTGGTAAAGAAATTTGTGGTGGTCAGAATGAACTTATATTGGTGGGATTTTTCCAGTGGATATGGTCCCATGACATTGAGTCCCCAGACTGATAAGGTAAATGTGTACTTGGTAGTGTGGAGTGGATCTGATGGCTGATGCACAATGGTGGCATAAATTTGGCATGCATGACACCTCATGGAATAGTCGATGTAGTCACAGATCATGGAAGACCAAAAATACCCCAGTCTCCAGATCTGGTGTGATATTTTTGGTCTGGCCTAATGAGCCCCACGTGAATCGGTATGAGATTCCGGCATGATTTGTGAAATCTCAACTCCTTTAATTCACCAAAGGAGAACCCCAACAAACCAGCTCTTATAGAGGATCCACTCAATACGAGGACAGCACTGGAGGGTAAACTAAAATGTGCATTGTCGAATCCACTCGTACTTGGAATGTTCTACCGGGAGATTGTCGTGCAAAAGGTACTCAACAAAGGGGATCCTCCAAACATGACTTACATCCAAAACAATGCCAGGGTAACA
This sequence comes from Viscum album, assembly GCA_963277665.1. Taxonomy (NCBI): domain Eukaryota; kingdom Viridiplantae; phylum Streptophyta; class Magnoliopsida; order Santalales; family Viscaceae; genus Viscum; species Viscum album. The sequence continues at coordinate 1,768,599,930 of OY728153.1, read as the reverse complement.
TTGGGGTCTTGACATGGATGCGTCAGTGGTGAGGTGGATTACATACATGATTTCATTTTCATCTAAAGTAATAGAGGTGATTTCTGTATGGTGTTCTAGGAGGATAATCAAATAATCCTATTAAGGATCTGTATATGATGCAGTTAGGATAGCTAAGGTAACAGGTCACCAGTTTTATGATCGAGGGATGTGATTAACTGCTCGTCGAGATGGGAATTGGGCCAACTGCTGGAGGGTGCATTCTAACATTGGTACAAGAACTTCCTTTCTGATGAAATAGACCCCATTGAATTTCTTGATGACTAGTTTCATAGTCCCTATTCACATGAAAGTGCGTAACGTCAATCTCGAGGGTCTACTCAAGGCCAGTAATGAGATCTCTGTACTCTGCCTCATTTTTTGGTGTAGCCTTATGATAAGAGTAATGAATACAACAAATGTATTGGGCTGGGGTAATGAATCTAATACTCAATCCTACTCTGTTGAGCTAGGGGTCATGAATCATCCTCCATTAGGTCCATGAGAAGCTCTACTTAAGGGTTTTTCCAGCATGGAATTTATTGGTCTACCGAGAGGATTGCATCACCAAAAAAATCAAGGTCTAGAGACTAGTCCACTAGAGGTGGGTGGGTGGTGAGGAAATCTGCCAATGCATTCCCCATAATATCCTTCTGGGGGATGAACGTGATTTCGAACTCCTGGAGGATCCCTACCCACCATGCTAGATAGACTTCCAACATTGGGATGATCAAGATGTACTTCCGTGGAACCACCTGGGACACTAGATGTAACTCATGGTGATGCATGTAATGTCACAATTTATGTACTCTTAATATCAATGCCTTGAATCTCTTCTCAATAGGGGAGTATTTAGTCACCATATCGAGGAGCATGTGGCTGAGATAAAAGTTAATGTTCATCATTCCATCTGTATGCTTCTGGAAGAGAAGGGCGCAAGTGATAAATCAAGGGTGGGAACATAGAGGACTATTAGATTTCCAGAAATGGGTGACATTAGAACCAGAGGCTGTAACATGTACTTCTTGATTTCCTAAAAAGTAGTCTAAAATATTTCATACCAGTGATAGAGAATTCCTTTCTTCATGACCTGATAAAAGGGATTACACATTATATCTAAATTCATGATGAATCGGATTTTGTGGGATAATTTACCTTGGAACCCTCTTACCTCCAAAATGTTGCTCAGTGGAGAAATCTGAATAATAGCCTTGATATTCTATAGGTCAATCTCATTGCCTCTATATCTGAAAACGAAGCTGAGAAACATTCCATAAGTGACCATGAAGGAACAATTCAATGGGTTGATCTTTTGGTAGTGATAATGGAGGAAGCCAAACACTTTCTCAATGTCCTTGAGATGGTCCTAACACTAGTGAGATTTTACCACCAGATCATCTATGTAAGATTCCACCAGTTTCATGAGGATTGACATAAATATGAAATGCACAGCCTGCTAGTAGGTGGCACCATCATTGATTAGACTGAAGTTCATGACATGGTATAAAAAACATAACTTGTGGTTCCCTGAAGGTTGTAGATTCTGCATCATTGGGATCCATTAAGATCTGATTATACCCAGAATAGCTATCCATAAATGAGAGGGCATGGACCCTTGCAGTGGCATCAATCATCAACTCTATCATAGGAAGGGGAAATCATACTATGGTCAATAACGGTTGAGATCCAGGAAGTCAATGCAGACCCTGATATGTACATTCTTCTTCCTGATAGGAACAATTTTGGCTATCCACCTTGAGTACTAGACCTCCTTGAAAAAAAATTTATCTAATGAGGTTTTCAACTTCATCCTCAACCATGGAACCATGAGAAGGGTGAATCTTCATGGGAGGCTGCTTAAAACAATGATGGTTTGCGGGGAGACCAAGGCGGTGGATGACTACCAAGGGATCTATTCCTGGAATTTCATTACAACTCCAAGAAAATACATCAAAATGTTTATTGGGGAAGTCAACATACTTTTGTTTCTCTTCGACAGGCATAGTGACACTGATCAATGTGGGTTTCAGATCTGTCTCACTACTGAGATTCACCTATACAAGTTCATTGATGGTGGATGAGACGCCCTCTTAGAATATAGGAGGTGCATGACCAAAATCCTTTTCATAACTTGTGGGGGAGGGATCCTTGGTATGAGGATCATCCTATGAATCAATAGATCTTGACTGGAGGTTGGTACCAGCCTAAGCGGAAATAGGCACTAGATCGGGGGACGCATGTGCTGCTAAATCCATAATGATGAAAGTTGTTGATCTGATTCCATAGGGTCTTTGGCCCAAGGGGCCTCACATGATGATATAGAAGAAATAATGACATGTCGTCTTGATATGGTATATACCAGACTGGTAGAACAAGCATGTATGACATATTTCAATTTCCATTAGTCGTACATTCCAATACCTTATAGGGGTAGGGGGAACTGGGATCACCTGAGCCTGAATTTTATAGGAATATGAGAGTATCTTCTAGCATCTCTTAGAATTGGATGTGTGCTTCCACCTTTTTCTAGAAACAAAAAATCCTTGCCCCATATCAGGTATCATAGCATCTAATAAATGGATGGGGAAAATATAGGCATCTTCCTGGTCTATACAAGGGTTAGTTGCAACCGTAGTGTGTTCAAACTCATTAGCCAGAATGTGCTAGTCATTTCTCTTGTAATCGTCGACATCCAGGTAGCTGGATTCAAAAGATAAACTGGGTGAAACATCACCTTGTTGTACTCCCACTCGAATATTAAGTGACTATACAAGGCACTCGTGATACGACAAAGCGACCACTGCATGTCGGTGAATCCATGGACTACCCATCAATGCATTGTAGGTGGTGTCCTGGGAAACGACCATGAAGTTTGTTCTTGCTACCAGACCACCAAACTAGGTTTAAGGGGGATTTTTCTAACATGTATTTGTACCTTCCTATCATAACCTTCGATTTTATAGTCACAGGGACTCAGATTATCCTCAGACAGCCCCATCTTCTAAAGTGTCCGGGGTGGGATCAGGTTGATCCTAAAGCCTGTGTTTACAAGGTAGTGATAAAACTATACTCAATTTAAATGTTCGGGTATGTACAATGGGATGATGTACCCTTGTTTGGGAGAACCCTAATCTTCTCCATAGAAAGAGATAATGTCCTGGAATTCATCATGTTCGGCATCCTCAGTTTGGAAGGCTTCTGCGGCTGCTACCTCCATCTCGAACTGGAGGGGGATTATTAAAGCTTTAGAAAGGGATTGATACATATCATCTGATGACAGAAGGGCCTCATGGATGGATATCATTATTGGAATTCTAGAAAGATGCTTCGGGACATCAATATCACATGCATTGTGTGAACTTCATCATATAAGAGGTCATTCTATGACAGGGGAAATGATTGGGCCTTCCAGATTAACCGTCAGATGTCTTGGGCGAGGAACATCCTTCTGCTCACTATCAAGATCTTGTTGAGTGTCTACTAGAAATGTTATATATTTTTGAGAACGATATGTAATAGCGTGTGGAAGAACATGGTACTGTTGAGGTGGCTATTCCAGATCAAGAAACACAAACAGCAACGAATGTAGACATGATTATATCAGATGAGAAGGTTTTGCGTGCTAAGCCATATGCAGGTCCTGTTGTCTAGTATAAGTGGACTGAAAATACTATCTGGATTTATAGACCAAGGCACTACAGTGACCCATATTTTCATGTCTCTATTGACACTAGTGATAGTTGAAAACATTGGGAGGATCCGTCTGGTGCTCCTCATTTTCGGGAATCGTGTAGGGGTTTACTAGCTCCATAGTGTTAACCTAGGTATACCCTTGACTGTCAAATGAATAATCATTCACCACTAGATAGAATCTGTGGGGATCTCCATCTTTGGGTGAATCAATTCTCTATGATAACGTGATGATGACAAAATCAGTGGGAGAATTTGTATTCGGGTGCGTCACCGATGCATTATCTTCTGGGAAGAGGACAACTGAGCCATTGACATAGAGGTACTAGTGGTGGGTGAAGCGGAATCCTCTAGTGGGTCAGGTTGATTACCACATGCACATATAATAAAATGGGAATGATCGACTGTTTTTAGTACCATCCAGTCGTCGTAATTCTAGGATCCGTGTTTATAAACCTGATGCCACTCACATTCGCTGTCAATGTAGCTATCTGGATTCACGAAGAACCATGTGATCTATGTTAGAGTTAGGACTAACCTAACTATGTTGTTATCTACCTAGTCTTTAAGATGGTATTTAAACATATAGCATAGTATGAGCATGTTCCCCATGATATGGTGATCGAGGCAGTAGTTGGGGCTATCTGTAAGATTTTCTGTTTCTTGTGTCATGAATTAAAGGAAATGTAGATGTCCCAATTCCATGGAACTATTGAAATAGATTGAAACCTGGGTCTCATTAAATTAGTAGGTTCGTTTTCTAATTTCCAGGAAAGTGGGTCTAGTATCTTGGCCCAGACGAGGGGCTGAAGAAACCTATTGAGGAGGTGGATCTAGATTATCTTGCCTGAGCGGTGTGAAAACATTGTGTAGAGGCACCTAATAATTATAATGTGGGAGATGTTGGGCCGGAGGCTGATCTTGAGGTAGAGGGCCCCTGCAAGGCTATGGAGATGGCTCCACTGGTAACAACTCCAATTTCTTGGGGGCCTCTATCTACGCCACTACGGTGGGCTCATCCTTAGTGGCCCATCTTGCGGTAATTACCGGAGTCAATGACCAAGCCTACATGTCCAACTTAATGGTTTTGTCTAGATGCTAGGAATCATTAGATAATTCCTAGAATCCCTCAGGGTAATTATCGGTGATGAGAGAGGGGACCAGTTTGGTTATGAGATTTACCACCCACATTGCCGACATTTATTCTTGAGTCATTGGAATATCCAAGGAGTATGTGAGTCCTTTCACCTGAGAAACAATGTCTGTGATGCTGTCATTAGGCCTCTATTTACATTTTATGAAATCTGTAATACAAGCCTTTTGAGTTGTGGACATGAATTGCTAATGAAACTACCAACAAACATCATCCCATTTGGTGACTGACTCGATGTGTAGATGAATATACAAGACAAATGCACACCATTAAATTTTTTTTACAAAGCATCATAGTTTTGTGGTTTCTTACTTCGCGGGTGTTCCCAGCATGGGTCCACATCTTGCGATGTAGTCGGTCAGATGCTGCAGTGGATCACCCATCTCATTGAAGGGTTGGAAGGTGGGATTTCCATATCCTGAGGGTGTGGGAATAGTATCCACCCACACTGGATATGGCCTGCCATAAATCATGATTTCCACCTATCATGTATCAAAATGTCTCAACGTGAGAAACAAGTGAAGCAATTGAATCGTCTGAATGGGTGTTCTTGTATTGATGATGATCCATAACCACCAATGCATTAGCTGGTTCTTAAACATGATTTGTAGGTCTGACTGCTCGGGGAGAGGCTGGTGCGATGACCTGTGGAGAATTTGGGGGAACCTGAGCTAGGTCCCAAGGATTTTCACACCAATTAGGTGGATTTAATGACACGACCACACCATATTTCCATATGTTCTGGCCTCTATCTTGTCTATGTGGGTAGGATGGTCAAGTTCATAAAGAGGAAATTCACCGAGGTTGTTTTGTCAACCCCTGTTTCCCCAGCCAAGGATCACCTTAGTCTAGTCGTTTCTCCATAGTACATTCAAAAATTAAGTCACTAACCATATTCTTGTGTTTGGGGAGATATTTACTCAACATAGATTTTTTGGGACCATGATCCATGTTCTGAACTATTCCAGATGGTTCAATGGGTTTGGAAGCTCCGAGGTTATCTTTTCCAATATTGGGATTCCGGATGATGACCAATGCCTAGGTGGGAACGCGGAGTCCCTGTATGTTTCTATGCTGGTGTGAAACCCTTCCCAATAGGTCCAATAGCTATGAAACTCCCCCAGAGGGTTAGTCCCCATTAAGGAGATCCAACTCCATCACCCCCTCCAATAGATTAATAATTTTAACTACAAATCTTATCGGAGGAATATCTTCAATATCGCCTAGCATGTGAGGTTGGCATAGGATATTGCTGAAATGGAGGGCCATATACTACCCCCATCCATGATCCTGGATGTGGGGGAAGCTTCTTTAATTATCATGTAGAGCACTTTAAAGCTCTAAAAGCATCGTTGTTGGAGGGTCCTATGGCAGCCTGGTGACACATGGCATTGGTCCATAGGGTTCATGGCCAAATCAACCAAATAACATTGTTGACCAAGGCCTTAAAAGTGTGCCTAACTCATGGGATAAGCCACTAAACAATAATGAAGATGAAATTTTTTCAACCAAAGGATCTGGTGAAAGAACCCAACTTCCTCCTCGGTGAGCGAATCTGATTCACTGATGTTTGGTGCTGCGACCGGCCAAAACATATTCGATAAATGGTATGCTGCAAGAATGTCCCACAAGATCCTCAGCGTAGACCCGGGGTCAGGACCGTGGATTCCCCAGTCGTCAACTGGTGGCGGCTAGGGAACTAGTAGCGGTACAGATGTGAACCTCTGAGATAGTAGGATGGCCGGTGGATAATAAAATGAGTGAGATGACAAGACACATCATCAGATGTTATCCTCTGGAAACTACAGTGGCATAGCCACCACATCGTGATAAGATGGTATGAAGACTATAGTTACTAGCACTGGGACTATAGCTGCTGGAGGCGGACCATGAATTTTATCTTCTACCATCGTTACTAAGAATAACTCTTTGTGATATCTGGTTGAGGTAGGGAGTGCATATGGTGATGATTTTGGTGATTGCACAACCAAACCCTGGGGGATGCCAAATATTTATCCTCCTGGATGTATATATGGAGGGAACCAAGGGTCTAGTGGAACTCAAATTCCAAAAGGATGTGGCCGATGTTCCTCATTCCTGCACTGACCCTCTAAATATTTTATGGCGGAAAGGGTTCTATTTCTAAATCATATTTGGCCGCATAATTTGAGAATCGTATAGGTTTAATATCGGTTTGAATTTTCCCGACATTCTTTTTATGGTTGGAGTGACCCTCCCTTCTACACTATGATGGCTCTTTGGGACATGGCAGGTTTCTATCCCAAGGATGTCCTTTTGATGAACCTGTGTTGTGGCGGAGAGGACTTCCTCTTGAGTGATCTGTGATGTGAGGAGTAGCCGGAAAGATGTCAGAGGGAATATGGTGAAGACCTCTAAATCCCCTGGCTAATGCACGGAGGGATTCTCTGCGGGAAGTGCTAGAGCGGATGGTACCTCTACTGGTGTTGGTTGGAGCATGGGTAGGACCTACATTATTGAGTCACCCGGCATTGTCGGTGCACGGAGGTTCCTCGTACAAGCTGAGGAGAACATGGGTCAGACCTCCATTACGTGTATTTATGAATACAGGCAATCCTACGCTTCTCTTGTTTCTGTGATGAGGAGGAAATTCATCTTATTCTGCAAGAACATGGGGTATAACCTCACACTGATAGTTTACCATATGTGTAGCATCATCGCACCGACTACATGCAATAGGGGGAAGGGCTCTCTACCTGTTTTCATGGGTGTGAAGGAGGATTTCGTACTGAGCGTAACTACAGTGGGGAGGACCCTCATTCAAATTGAAGGTGGGGTGGGGAGGATATCCATGATGATCATTTGTGTGGTACATACATTCACTGTCATTGATGATATTACTAGGAGGACATATATAATGGGTTTCATTGATACGGGTCGGCCAGTGGTAGACTCTACCTGTGTCAGTGATTAGGAGTGTCAACCTAGCATGCCTGTGGGGTGGTTGGGGCCTCGATCTGAGCCATGTGTATGAGTTCCCCTGCTCAACAAGAATAGAGGACTAATGGTATTCATTAGTAGTGTCATGGGCCAGAGTATTCATTGACGTCGATCCCCTTCTACAGGAATCCTCCTCTGTCTGTGCCTGATTCTGGCATCGGGTTAAATGGACTAGGGTCGGTGGTGCAGGTACATAGCTTACCTGCTCCTCAACCCATGGGGCCAAATGGAGGCATTGATGCATCTGAGTGGGTTGAATCCTTGGGATCCCCTGGAATAGTATCCCGATCAATCATTCTTGGACATCTCTCACCTCATCGGCATAGGGGAGGGAGTCATTGAAGCATTCCGGGGAGAGGGACAGAAACAGTTATGCGTCGGAGTGGGGAGTAGTGACTCCATGCACTGCCCTTATGGGTGGAAGTGTTGACATGTCACAAAAGAATATATGTACTAACAAGACTTATCCTTGGATGGGATAATCACATCCTCCTCGTATCATAGAATGGGGTCATTTTTCACCTTCTCTGAACTATTTTCGGATGGGGATTTGCGGTATGGGCGCCCGGCAGCTGCGGGTGTGGAAGCTGTCACAAGAGATATGGGGCCGCATTGGATTGTCATGTTAACTTTTAGCCTACCCCTACATAGGTGGGTGGGAAGTGATCGATTTATTGATAGGGCGTCTAAGGTCCTAGATAGTAGAGAGATTTAATCCATTAGTCCTGAATGGAGGAAATCGATGTCCATTTCCCCAGAACAATTCCAACTTCCATGGATTGTAAGAAGGATCCATGCTGACAATGACACAGACTATGATGTCCAATGTTCAATAGCCCCAATTCATGGTGGATTTTACGTCAGGCCCATTATTGTCCTGGCCAGACCCAGTGCCATATACATGGATCTAATGACATCCTAGTCCACTGATGTCTCGAACAATACTAATCTCAACATTGAGGAAAAGAACATCATGTGAGGTTCACCATATCTATTTTGGATGCTTTCACTAGGGAATGTATGTGTCGCTCATTCGGAAGAGTATGCACTGCTATTTCCCCGCATTCCGGCTTTCCAAAGGCCGGTGACATCCATCTCTTATTCAGGGATGTTTTCTCTTTGATCGAAACTGGATGATAGGATTCTAGTCCCTCATTCTATGGATTCCTCTTCAGAGATCATTACATAGTCTGGGTCTCCCTCACAGACTAATAATTTTGTTCATTGATATTTTCCAAAGTCCATGTATTCATGGACACACATTAATTATGATTATTTTTTCATAATCATCCAAGGGGTTTAGCTCGTGAAGCAACTTCAGTCGGGGGAGTAGTCATGTTGGACATCATTGACGTGTTATAAAGATGGAAAACTGAAGCTTCTGGCTTTCTTCAACTTATTATAGGGCATATCAAGGGTGAAAACCTATGTCAACCCACGTAAAATGTGGGAAAGTATATTCCATGGGAATGTATCTTTGTTTTTTTAGCTTCCCATGATTAACATAGGTTATGTCATGAGTTTAACGTTAGACGAAGATAGATCAGACTGATCAAAACACAAAAGAGAGTGGATCATATGAGTGTAACCCCAAGGGGAACACATATTCTAGGGATAATGTGGGGTCAGTTATCTAGGAACTGCTAAGAGTAGTGATAAGGTGTGTGACATGATCTCACTAGGATTTGGTAGACTGAGTAAGAATTATGATGGATGATGGAGAGTTGAATAAAGTGGAGGAGAAATGATATGGAACTATCATGATGATGATAGGTGTGTTTGGCTTGATCATGAGAGAGTCTTTCTACATATTCTCATGGCAGAGAATCAATGTCTATGTAGATTAGGGTGGGGGTACAAAATTCATGTGTGCTAAGAGGACATCGACCCAACTACATAATGGGGATTACATGTGGTTAGTAGCCCGGGAGGGTATGACGCTCGAGGGGCAGACCAGAGATGTGGGTACCAATATGGTAGAACACCAATGTTTACCAATTTTTTAGGCTGAACCTCAGGGAGGCGTCTTATATACATTGTCTAAGAGACAGGGATCTAACCCACTTAGTTTATCTTATGAAGACTTATCGTCATGTGGGGATGACAACAACTCACTGCTGGGAGGGATACCACATCATACCATCAATTTAGGTAAAATAGATTTCCACTAATTAGGGTACGACCACATTTTTCTGGGAGGATTCCAACATAACATGACTTGTCAAGGATCATAGTCCACATATTTCATAATGGAGGAGGGGCTTCAGGATTATATGATATGGAGACCCAGGAAAAACATTAGTGTCAGTGCTTACTCATAGCCCTCATGAGTCATTCTTGGTGTGTGAAACAAGAGGTTTCAATGACCTGATGATAACATAGTATAAGGAACATCAATTTGAAGTGGAATAGGGCATACATGTGGTTAGCTTCCCAAAGAGGATAATGGGTCTTTTTTGTGGTTAGCATCCCAAAGTGGAAATAGGGGCTTATGAGTGGTTATCATACCAAAGAGGAAACAAGGCATTATGCATGGTTAGAAGCCCAATGAGGAAAGAGGGGTTAATTCATGGTTAGCTACAGAAAGAGGAATCATGGTATTATGCATGGTTAGAAACCCATTAAGATGGAGATTGGGACTTTCTCAAGAATGGCGGCATGGGTTGCGACAACGCCCAATGGGAGAGGGATGGGATAACGAAGGTCCTGGTGCCCATCTCTCCTATGGTCTTAGGAACCAAAGAAGATATGAGGTGCAACGATGCTGCCACCTGAAACAAATTCTAGGGACTTACACCAAGGTGGTTTCCCTTTCCTGGAGACAGGTGTCGCTCTGATAGAGAGGATTTCATTTCATGTGATAAAGATCTCACTCCTGTGGAGATGAGCGGGCATAGATGATGTCCAATATGTGGAATCTCGTGTATAATTCACGAGGTGAGGCCACAGTTTAAAATCTAGTGCTGTCGATGATGGTGGTTGATATTATAATGTCCTACAACTCGGATGAGATTGGTTCACTCCACACCACTAGGACTTACATAACTAATACTTTTCCACCCTTGAGGAAGGGAAGGTATCATAAATTCTAGGGTGAGGGGGTTTCGTGGAGTGATGCATTGAAGGGCCCATATTAGTAGGGCTATGTGAAGAAGCACTAGCCTATTTCATGCCTATGTGGCGAATCATGAGGCTACGAAATGCAATGTGAAACACCGCCCAATTGACCTTGAAATAACTTCATAAAAACCAGGAGGGTCATTCGGGATAAAGCTGCACGTCAAATCTGCGTCTCACCTAAGAGGGATTCAGACATGGTGTCCTATTGTAAGGACGAAACATGGAGCACACAAGGAGGGTCACACATAAGATGGGAAGCTACATTCAAGATGGGGTGGCTTCACACAAATAAGAAAAATGCATGCAAAATTGGCCTGATGAAAAGGGAATTCATGAAATATAGGGATATTTTCCATGAAATATACATAGTGTGAAAGGAAATGGATGAGGATCATTCCCACGAGGTCCCACCTAAAGGAGGACCCTTAGGGGACCTATTGCATAGAATCCAATAGCTTGAGTCCATAGTGTTTTTCGCACAGTCATGGAAGATGTGACTTTCACACAGCAGACTGTTGTTTCATCTTCAATAACTATCCCAAAGGGCCGGGGGTTCGTTTTAATTTATAATCAAAACCCTCGGAGGTGGAACTCAACTGGTTATGTACACAAGGGGAGTTTTTACGTTGCATTTTTCATGGAAGGGTTTGTGCGCTGCTGGGTATCTTGCGCTCACACTCTGCCTTTACGATTGTGCCTTAAGTTTTCAATTGTGCTACCGCAAAATGTCCCCCTTGTCATCGCATTAGGTGTTAAAGGGTTTCCACACTAGAGGAAATCTTGAGTGCCTCCTCGAAATCATGCATGCCAGTGCCTTTGGCAGTTTCTGATTGGTCATTGTGGAATCATTCCTTTGACGTCTCATTGGGCGCTCAAGGTTTTGCGTGATGGAGGAACTCTTACTCTCATCCCATAATTCATGCATGAAACTACCTCTTGAGTCACAGAATCTTATATTCACACTGCAAATGGATTTTTTGTTCTTTTTTGGTCCAAATTATTTCCCTATTCATAATTTTACGTCATGAACATCCAAGGTCATAAAAACAAAAAGAGATGTCCTTCTGGTATAATATCGTGTGTTTCTTTTTTCCTGATGGAGAACTAGTATGCAAGGTACAATAAAGGTTTATGAAAATATTAAATAGTTTAAAATATATGGGTTAAAATGGTCTTGATGATGAAGCACTTGTACTCAATATTATAGATATTATTCCTAACGAATGGGAAAAAATAACACCTATTGATGAAAAAAGGAATGTTACTCAAATCTATTATGATGAGTTATTTGGAACTCTACTTCAACACAAGACTATAATGAAATGAGATGTTGATTTAAAGAATAAGAATAATTGTAATGAGTGTGTAGCTTTTATAACTACTAATTCTAAAACACTATAAAGAATTATAAGAACCAAAGCTAATAAATCTAGTCTTATATATGAATCAAGTGATAGTGATCACATAGATAATGTAACACCCGAGACTTTTATGTTATATAAATCATCAAAGGAATCTTTTTCTACACAACACTTTCTTGGCTTGCTTTACACGCAATCGCGACCTTCCTCGATAGCTTGCGTCGTACGCAATACCGAGTTTCACTAAACAACAATATGCTATTAAAACTAGCCGTTATGAATAGTAATAACCACTTTTTGAAATTTTATAAATTTTATTTTTCAAAATGGACTTCATTTTTGGAGTCAGAATACCAAAATTAGCCTAGGGTGAAATTTAGGTATTTTTCTGAAAACTTTCAATTTTTGATGAATAGTGAAACCACTAAGTGGTAGGTTAAAAACTGAATTTTTGCATAAAACTTAATTTTACCGCTTCTGTGAATGGAATTTCAAAAATCCGAGAGACACGGTTAATATCAAGGACTAAAATGTGGTTCAATGAGATGAAAATAATTTTTTTGTGAATAGTAACTTTTTACTATTTTTACCGCGGTTAATAGTAAATAGGGTAACTAAGGGTAAATATGATATTAATATTACCCTAACACATGTCCTAATTCTATTGGACAAGTGTAATTCGACCAAAAACAAACTTAGGAATAAAATATGACCATTTAGGCCCACTTGGATTAGATTAGGACATTTATTATTAATTTATTTAAAGAAGGGTTAAAATAGTTAAAATCAAAGTTTAATAAGTAAATCATTTTTAATATAGGGTTATACATAAGATAAATTCGATTGTAAATATTCATTAGAAAGCTAAAAAGATTTCCTACATGATGGTAATTTATTTGTAATTTTTAGACATCAAGAACTTTAATTTATTTATGACACAAAGATGATGTAGTAATTATCTTATTAATGAAATATTGACAAAATTGATAATATAAATACCAAAATAAATGTAATTTGAGACTTTTTATGAATTCCACTAATTTTCTAGGTTACTATGATATATTAGCATTGATTTAATCAACTTGGTTCGAACATATAATTCTGTTATGACTTTTACAAAAATCATATATCAAATAGTGTCAAAATTTACACAAAATAGTTTTTAAATCAAATATTATATTATTAATTGTTATTTTATTCCTAAAAATCTAAGGTTCAGCCAAATGACTTAGATAAGGATATATATATTAATAATAAACAATTTGGGGTTCGTTTGGCATGTTATAGTAAGTGTATTAACCATATAGTGAAAGAAAACAAAAAGACACGGTAAAAGTTAAATTAATTAACTTAGAGTTAAATCTAATTGATAAGGTTAAAATAATACCCAAAACTTGTCTAAATCCTATTGGTTGATAGGAATTCGACCCATCCCCACTTTAGCTTCGAAATAAGACCCTTTGGAACCATTATAAACCGATTTTGACTTTAATATAAAATAATATTTTGAGATATTCCTAAGGTGCCCCTCTCCTCCCTTATAAAAGGGCACCTCCTCCCCCTCCTCCTCACACCAATTTGAGCACTCAAGCTCGGCCAACCCCTGCCATTTTCCCCTCTCCACTTCCCTAGAATAATCCTAGAGGTCCTGTTCTTCTCCAAAGACCAATCTTAGTTCCTTAAGTGGAGGATTCAAAGAGGCGTTCCAAAGAAGAGGTAATATCCATTACCGATCTTTTCAATTTCTTTCTTCTTCAACTTCTTCTTCTTTAGTTGTTTCATGATAAAGTAATAACATCAGTATTAATTACATACTGATATGTTATTATAAATATGAAACACCCCTAATTCACCTTTTATCCATCCTACAGAAAAATGAAATCACCACGCGTGCGTAAGTACGGAATACCGTCTCCACGCCGTGGTGTAATCTATTTTCCATCATCACCTTACAAGGATGGGTATAATGGTGTAATGAGTAACTATATATGATTATTATTAAGTAATATTGATACTGAAATAATATATATATATACTCCAATACAATTCCACGATCATAGGAATGATATCATCACTCGTGCGTACGTACGGAATACCGTCTCCACGATGTGATGCGACTCGTTCTACATGATCTTCATTTCATAATGATTGTATAAATGAATTGAATGAATGAATATGGTATATACTACACTAATACCATTCTGGAAATGAATTATCTATAACCTAAAGATAAGAATAAGAATTTATTCGACAAAACATGCATAAGAACAAAAAGTTATAAAGACCCGAGTAACAAGTAACAATGAAATATTACTAAGAAGAAGCTAATAATATGACCATATATGATCTCATATCAATATGTATGATTCTGGAATAAGTCAATAACATTATTTAAACCATTATACAGGAGCTTCGGACACGAACAAAGCAAATCGGACCTAAGGTAAGGGAAATATCACAATCTCACTTTTATCCGAGATTGTTTTTACTTTGGTAATTACTGGGGTGTATTTTATCATCCACATCCATGTTTCATCAATATGTAATATTATTTCCATCCACCTACAATTTTTTAAATCCATTTTTACCCTTCGGTGAGTTTTTAGTAATATGTATGAAAGGAATCTTTTGTCGTTTTTCGTACGAGGTACTTTTTGACTTTTCCGACAAAAGTACGAAGAATGTTTTTTTAACTTATACGGCATGAATAGATTTTTAAAACATTATTTCCAAGAAGCTTCATTTACAAGTTCTCAAGTTTATTTTTAATCAACTTCTTTTATTTTAATGTTATATGACATGTTATGAAAGGAAAAATGTTTTTGAAGAAGAAAGGATATTTTCCTCAAGAATGGAGTTCAAGTGTTTTATCAAAATTATTTTCCATCTAAGATAATAAAGGGTTCTGTTTTTATCCCTATTATTACATTGATTTGATCATGTTGTGATGGAATTATTTTTATGAATTCCTTTATCTTATATGAATTGATTTATGATGTCATGATGTTTCAAGAATCCCATTTTTGTTACATGTGTTATGCGATGATGTATGTTTTATGATTATGTGGCACACATAAGAAAGGATTCATTATAAGATGGGTGGGACCTATATCTCCCTCCAATGCATTGGGTAAAGATTTTATATCTCATGAGATAGACATGGCTGGAACGGAAGGTTATTTCGGTTCAGTGATACAGGACTGAAACGAGGAGTGAACTCGGTTCAGAAAGGGACTTTGTCCACTAAGATAGTCTTGGCAATGAGTCATGACTAACAAGAAATGATTTTCTATGATTATGTGTGCATGCTACAAAGATTCAAGTTTTATGTTATGATTATGGGGATCTCATTTTCACTTCTATGATTTATTCCATGTTATGATATTATGATCTCTTTTGCAGGTTTTAATTTTCAAAAAGATATGATATGATTTTTATTTCCTTTATTTGCCCTTGCTGAGCATTTGAGCTCACCCTTTTATGTTTTCTTTTCCCCAGGCCAGGAAGATGGATATTAAGTAGAATATGCTAAAAGGGACCCTAGATATGATGAAATAAATGGGAGACACTGTAGAAGATTTATGAACCAGTTGTTTATGTTTCCCAGTTTCTAAAGACACTATACCTATACGGTCCTTTGTGGTTTTGTCATATGTTGTAATAAGTGTGATTCAATTTTGAAGTATTAACAATGTATGTAAAGTGTGGGTCGTTACAGTTGGTATCAGAGGAAAGGTATAGTCAACCTTTGGAAACTAGGATGTGAAAGCCTTAGTAAGAACCCTAAGGATAAGTCTAAGCATAGAACACAATCTTAGTGGTTTAGAAATGGCCTTGAATAACCTAGGATAAGACCTTAAGCATGAAAATTTTATTCTTGAATTATGTGGTTTCCTATTATAATTAGTGTTGCTCACACTATTCTTCTTGGTTTTAGTCAATGGCTGGAACCCGAAGGAACCGTGTTAATGCGGAATGCGATGGGCAATGCAATGATTGTCCCCCTGAGCAACCAAACGATATGGGAGCTGGAATGCAAAATCTTGTAGCCATGCTCACACAACTTTCTCAAGCTATGAATCATGCAGGATTTCCAAACGAACAAAGGAGGGAGCAACATTCTGTTGAATCCTTCATGAGGCAGCGTCCACCATCTTTCAGCGGGTCTACTGATCCATTAGTTGCTGAACAATGGATTAGTACTACTGAAAAGATATTTTCAGTTCTTCAATGTTCTGAGCATGATAAAGTCATCCTAGCACTGTATCGTTTGGAAGGAGATGCGGATCAATGGTGGAATCTTGTTAAGAATACGAGGCAAAGGGATGAAATTGAGTCTATGGAATGGGACGAGTTCAAGAACTTATTTTTCAATAAGTACTTCCCTCGTATTCTCCGAACAAAGATGGAGAAAGAGTTCCTTGAACTGAATCAAAGGGATGATGAATCTGTTGGTACCTATGAAGCAAATTTTACCAGACTTGCAAGGTACGCTTCTGGTATTATTATCCAACCTGAGAGTAAGATCGATCAATTCTTTAGTGGCTTAAAACCAAGTCTTCGAAGGGCGTTAGCCATAAGGGACTTCAATAGCTACGAGGAAATCATTCGATGTGCTCTCAAAGTCGAGATGGAGATTGGAGTAACCCATCAGTCACATGGGTTTGATAAGAAGAGGAAGATGGAATTCAAAGAAAAATCTAAAGAGCACACGGAAAAGAAGATGAACTTTCCATTATGCTCAAAGTGTGGAAAGAAACATGGAGGGAGTTGTCTTAAAGGGACAAGTAAATGTTTTAAATGTGGAAAGGAAGGTCATCGGGCATTTGAATGCCGTGATAATGGGAAGAAGATGTCTAATGATGCAAACAAAGGAAGGGATACACAGAATGAACCTGCTACACTTCAATGTTTCAAGTGCAAGGAGATGGGGCATTATGCCAATCAATGCCCAAATCCAAGGGTTGATGATGATGGTCGACGTCAACAAACTCTTAAGGCTAAAGAAAAAGGAAAGTCACATGCAATTTCTATCAGCGATGTGGAGTACGATAACGATGTGGTGAAAGGTACACTTACCATCCACTCTAAAGTAGCAAATGTTTTATTTGATTCTGGATCCACCCACTCTTTTATTTCTGAAAAAATTTCTAAGGGTATCACCGTATTACCTCAACAATTAGATGTTGAGTTAGCTGTGACAACACCTAATGGCACATCAATCGCATCAGAAGTTTATAATTCTTCTCCGATCGAAGTTTGTGGGAAAGTGCTTCCTGCAAATCTTGTGATCCTTCCTTTAGTGGAATTTGATGTGATTCTTGGAATGGATTGGCTTTCTCTACATGGAGCTCATATCAATTGCCAAAGAAGGGAAGTCACATTTCATATTCCAGATCAACCTACGATCGTCTATCAATGCAAGGATGAACATAACCTTCCAGTGGAAATTTCTTCCATTTTATGGGTATTGATTCCACTAAATGAAGGTTATTTATCTCAAATAGTTGGTGAGAAACTCATGATTAAGAATATGCCCATTGTACGGGAGTTTGATGATGTCTTTCCGGAGGAATTACCGGGTCTTCCACCAAATCGTGAAGTTGAGTTTTCAATAGAACTCGTACCGGGTGCTTTGCCTATTTCAAAGACACCTTATAGAATGGCCCCAATTGAGTTGCAGGAATTGAATAAGCAACTCCAAGAGAATCTTGATAAGGGATTCATACGCCCTAGTGCTTCACCTTGGGGAGAACCTGTTCTATTTGTTAAGAAGAAAGATGGATCAATGAGACTCTGCATTGATTATCGAGAACTTAACAAGATCACTATCAAGAACAAATATCCTCTCCCACGCATTGATGACTTATTTGACCAACTACGCGGAGCTCAATACTTTTCCAAGATTGATCTTCGTTCAGGGTATCATCAATTAAGGGTCAAAAGGGAGGATATACCAAAGACGGCTTTCCGTACAAGGTATGGACACTATGAATTTATAGTGATGCCATTTGGTCTTACTAATGCCCCTGCTATCTTCATGGATCTAATGAATAGAATATTTAGAGACTATCTTGATCAATTTGTGGTAGTCTTTATAGACGATATTCTTGTCTATTCAAAGAGCAAGGAAGAGCATGAAGATCACTGGAGAATTATATTGAAGACCCTGAGAAAAGAGAAGCTTTATGCCAAATTTACCAAGTGTGAATTTTGGCTTCAAAAAGTTGCATTTTTGGGTCATATAATCCCAAAAGAGGGGATATCTGTGGATCCAGCAAAAACAGAGGTTATCGAAAGATGGTCAAGACCAACAACAGTAACTGAGATCCGAAGTTTTCTTGGTTTGGCTGGATATTATCGACGTTTTGTAAAAGATTTTTCACGATTATCTAATCCACTCACCAAGTTGACTCGGAAAGGAGTTAGGTTTGTCTGGACAGAGGAATGTGAAGAGAATTTCAAGGAGTTGAAAAGAAGGTTATCCAGTGCACCTGTGCTCACACTGCCTTGTAGTGGAGAAAGGTTTGTGATCTATAGTGATGCATCCAAGAAGGGATTGGGGTGTGTTCTTATGCAAAATGATATGGTGATAGCTTATGCCTCACGACAGTTGAAAATCCATGAGCAAAATTACCCAACACATGATTTGGAGTTGGCTGCGGTAATCTTTGCATTAAAGATTTGGAGGCATTACCTTTATGGTGAAAGGTGTGATATTTATACTGATCATAAAAGTTTAAAGTATATTTTCACACAAAAGGAGCTGAATATGCGCCAAAGAAGATGGTTGGAGCTGATTAAGGATTATGACTGCTCAATCCATTACCACCCTGGAAAAGCAAACAAGGTGGCAGATGCATTAAGTCAACAAGACCATGCTAGTTTATCCATGATGAGGATCACAAAAGATCCAATATTTATGGATTTACAAAGGATGGATCTTGGAATTATAATGGAAGGGGAAAAATCTTATCTTTCTCAAATGAATGTTCAACCATCTATACATGTGAAGATTAAAGAGGCACAGAAAGAAGATGTCGAGTTACAAAAGAAGGTGAGAAATGTTCCTGAATTCAACCTTGATTGTGATGGGATAATAAAGTTCAGGAATCGGGTTTGTGTTCCTCCCATCCCCGAATTAAAGAAAGAGCTGCTGGATGAGGCTCATAGTTCTTCATTCTCTATTCATCCTGGAAGCACGAAGATGTATAGGGACCTGAAAGAGTACTTCTGGTGGGATGGCATGAAAAGAGATGTTGCTGAATATGTCTCTCGATGATTGGTTTGTCAAAAAGTTAAAGCTGAGAGACAGAAGTCTAAGGGGATGTTACAACCATTACCCATACCCGAATGGAAATGGGAAAACATCACTATGGACTTTGTCACAGGACTTCCTAAAACATCCAAAGGCAATAATGCTATCTGGGTCATAGTTGATCGTCTTACAAAGTCTGCACACTTCATTGCTATTAGAGAGGATTTCTCTCTAGATAAGCTTGCCAGGATATATGTAAAGGAAGTGGTAAGATTGCATGGAGTACCACTTTCTATTATATCTGATCGGGATCCGAGATTTACCTCGAAGTTCTGGCGAAGTCTTCAGCATACTCTGGATACAGAGTTGAGTTTCAGCACTGCTTATCATCCCAAGACAGACGGTCAGTCTGAGAGAACAATTCAAACCCTAGAAGATATGTTGAGAGCTTGCTCTATGGATTTCAAAGGAGGTTGGGATCAACACCTACCTTTGGTGGAATTTTCTTATAATAATAGCTTTCACTCCAGTATTCAGATGGCTCCTTATGAAGCTCTCTATGGAAAGAAATGCAGGACTCCAACTTGCTGGGATGAAGTTGGGGAAAGAAAGCTATTAGGACCTGATCTCGTTGATGAAATGGCAGAAAAGGTCAGATCTATTCAACAACACATAAGAGCAGCTCAGAGTCGACAGAAAAGTTATGCCGACAACCAAAGAAAAGACCTAGAGTTTGAAGTGGGTGATAAAGTGTTCTTACGAATATCTCCCTGGAAGAGGGTTATGAGATTTGGAAAGAAGGGGAAGTTGAGCCCTAGATATATCGGTCCTTTTGAAATACTGGATCGTGTTGGGAAGGTAGCTTACCGATTGGCGCTTCCACCGAATCTCTCTCAAGTTCACGATGTGTTCCATGTATCTCTCCTGAGAAAGTACATACCAGATCCTTCACATGTACTCAGCTCAGAAGTTGTACCGCTGGAGCAAGATCTTTCTTATGAAGAACAGCCGATAGAGATTCTGGATCGTAGCGAAAAAGTCCTACGAAACAAGACCACTCGCTTGGTGAAAGTTTTATGGAGAAACCACCAACTTGAAGAAGCTACATGGGAGCTTGAGGATATGATGAGGGAGAAGTATCCTCATTTGTTTGTTGCAAAGTGACGAATTTCGAGGGCGAAATTCTTTTTAAGGGGGGTAGAATGTAACACCCGAGACTTTTATGTTATATAAATCATCAAAGGAATCTTTTTCTACACAACACTTTCTTGGCTTGCTTTACACGCAATCGCGACCTTCCTCGATAGCTTGCGTCGTACGCAATACCGAGTTTCACTAAACAACAATATGCTATTAAAACTAGCCGTTATGAATAGTAATAACCACTTTTTGAAATTTTATAAATTTTATTTTTCAAAATGGACTTCATTTTTGGACTCAGAAAATCGAAATTAGCCTAGGGTGAAATTTTGGTATTTTTCTGAAAACTTTCAATTTTTGATGAATAGTGAAACCACTAAGTGGTAGGTTAAAAACTGAATTTTTGCATTAAACTTAATTTTACCGCTTCTGTGAATGGAATTTCAAAAATCCGAGAGACACGGTTAATATCAAGGACTAAAATGTAGTTCAATGAGATGAAAATAATTTTTTGGTGAATAGTAACTTTTTACTATTTTTACCGCGGTTAATAGTAAATAGGGTAACTAAGGGTAAATATGATATTAATATTACCCTAACACATGTCCTAATTCTATTGGACAAGTGTAATTCGACCAAAAACAAACTTAGGAATAAAATATGACCATTTAGGCCCACTTGGATTAGATTAGGACATTTATTATTAATTTATTTAAAGAAGGGTTAAAATAGTTAAAATCAAAGTTTAATAAGTAAATCATTTATAATATAGGGTTATACATAAGATAAATTCGATTGTAAATATTCATTAGAAAGCTAAAAAGATTTCCTACATGATGGTATTTTATTTGTAATTTTTAGACATCAATAAATGTAATTTATTTATGACACAAAGATGATGCAGTAATTATCTTATTAATGAAATATTGACAAAATTGATAATATAAATACCAAAATAAATGTACTTTGAGACTTTTTATGAATTCCACTAATTTTCTAGGTTACTACGATATATTAGCATTGATTTAATCAACTTGGTTCGAACATATAATTCTGTTATGACTTTGATAAAAATCATATATCAAATAGTGTCAAAATTGACACAAAATAGTTTTTAAATCAAATATTATATTATTAATTGTTATTTTATTCCTAAAAATCTAAGGTTCGGCCAAATGACTTAGATAAGGATATATATATGAATAATAAACAATTTGGGGTTCGTTTGGCATGTTATAGTAAGTGTATTAACCATATAGTGAAAGAAAACAAAAAGACACGGTAAAAGTTAAATTAATTAACTTAGAGTTAAATCTAATTGATAAGGTTAAAATAATACCCTAAACTTGTCTAAATCCTATTGGTTGATAGTATTTCGACCCATCCCCACTTTAGCTTCGAAATAAGACCCTTTGGAACCATTATAAACCGATTTTGACTTTAATATAAAATAATATTTTGAGATATTCCTAAGGTGCCCCTCTCCTCCCTTATAAAAGGGCACCTCCTCCCCCTCCTCCTCACACCAATTTGAGCACTCAAGCTCGGCCAACCCCTACCATTTTCTCCTCTCCACTTCCCTAGAATAATCCTAGAGGTCCTGGTCTTCTCCAAAGACCAATCTTAGTTCCTTAAGTGGAGGATTCAAAGAGGCGTTCCAAAGAAGAGGTAATATCCATTACCGATCTTTTCAATTTCTTTCTTCTTCAACTTCTTCTTCTTTAGTTGTTTCATGATAAAGTAATAACATCAGTATTAATTACATACTGATATGTTATTATAAATATGAAACAACCCTAATTCACCTTCTATCCATCCTACGGAAAAATGAAATCACCGCGCGTGCGTACGTACGGAATACCGTCTCCACGCCGTGGTGTAATCTATTTTCCACCATCACCTTACAAGGATGGGTATAATGGTGTAATGAGTAACTATATATGATTATTATTAAGTAATATTGATACTGAAATAATATATATATATACTCCAATACAATTCCACGATCATAGGAACGATATCATCACTCGTGCGTACGTACGGAATACCGTCTCCACGATGTGATGCGACTCGTTCTACATGATCTTCATTTCATAATGATTGTATAAATGAATTGAATGAATGAATATGGTATATACTACACTAATACCATTCTGGAAATGAATTATCTATAACCTAAAGATAAGAATAAGAATTTATTCGACAAAACATGCATAAGAACAAAAAGTTATAAAGACCCGAGTAACAAGTAACAATGAAATATTACTAACAAGAAGCTAATAATATGACCATATATGATCTCATATCAATATGTATGATTCTGGAATAAGTCAATAACATTATTTAAACCATTATACAGGAGCTTCGGACACGAACAAAGCAAATTGGACCTAAGGTAAGGGAAATATCACAATCTCACTTTTATCCGAGATTGTTTTTACTTTGGTAATTACTGGGGTGTATTTTATCATCCACATCCATGTTTCATCAATATGTAATATTATTTCCATCCACCTACAATTGTTTAAATCCATTTTTACCCTTCGGTGAGTTTTTAGTAATATGTATGAAAGGAATCTTTTGTCGTTTTTCGTACGAGGTACTTTTTGACTTTTCCGACAAAAGTACGAAGAATGTTTTTTTTAACTTATACGGCATGAATAGATTTTTAAAACATTATTTCCAAGAAGCTTCCTTTACAAGTTCTCAAGTTTATTTTTAATCAACTTCTTTTATTTTAAAGTTATATGACATGTTATGAAAGGAAAAATGTTTTTGAAGAAGAAAGGATATTTTCCTCAAGAATGGAGTTCAAGTGTTTTATCAAAATTATTTTCCATCTAAGATAATAAAGGGTTCTGTTTTTATCCCTATTATTACATTGATTTGATCATGTTGTGATGGAATTATTTTTATGAATTCCTTTATCTTATATGAATTGATTTATGATGTCATGATGTTTCAAGAATCCCATTTTTGTTACATGTGTTATGCGATGATGTATGTTTTATGATTATGTGGCACACATAAGAAAGGATTCATTATAAGATGGGTGGGACCTATATCTACCTCCAATTCATTGGGTAAAGATTTTATATCTCATGAGATAGACATGGCTGGAACGGAAGGTTATTTCGGTTCAGTGATACAGGACTGAAACGAGGAGTGAACTCGGTTCAGAAAGGGACTTTGTCCACTAAGATAGTCCTGGCAATGAGTCATGACTAACAAGAAATGATTTTCCATGATTATGTGTGCATGCCACAAAGATTCAAGTTTTATGTTATGATTATGGGGATCTCATTTTCACTTCTATGATTTATTCCATGTTAAGATATTATGATCTCTTTTGCAGGTTTTAATTTTCAAAAAGATATGATATGATTTTTATTTCCTTTATTTGCCCTTGCTGAGCATTTGAGCTCACCCTTTTATGTTTTCTTTTACCCAGGCCAGGAAGATGGATATTAAGTATAATATGCTAAAAGGGACCCTAGATATGATGAAATAAATGGGAGACACTGTAGAAGATTTATGAACTAGTTGTTTATGCTTCCCAGTTTCTAAAGACACTATACCTATACGGTCCTTTGTGGTTTTGTCATATGTTGTAATAAGTGTGATTCAATTTTGAAGTATTAACAATGTATGTAAAGTGTGGGTCGTTACAGATAATGAGTTTTCCAATCATGCCTCAAGGATGAACAAGATTTTTGGAAAGAAAAATAATCAATAAAGAAAAAAAATAAATATATAAATAATAAGGATTCTGAGGTCAGTTGATATGAATGAAAAAGATAACGTTATATTACAACAAATTGTCCTTTACTAAAATGAAAACATAGAAAGAAAAAAAAAATTCTGAAGGAAACAAGATAATGTATTTCAAGTCAAAGTAAAATAAATTATTGAATGATAATGATAATTATAGTGGATGTGGTGGTGATTCATCAGATGAATCCCCAGATTATGTGTCTTCTGATCATAGAAACATATGAATCATAGCTAGACTACCAATTGAAAATCACTGCTACCTAGATAAGGTACACAATAATGAATCCCTTAAAAATGTATATTTAAATGAAAATTACCCTAATGATAAAAATTCTTAATATTCAAATGAATAATCAGATTTATAAGATGAAAATTTACCTTCTTTTGAAGAAGCTTCCATATTTTCCATGTAACTTGAAAATGAAAATTAAAAACTCATGAAAAATCTTGATAAACAAAATTCTAGAACATTTATTCATAAAAATAAATAATTAGACCTATCAAAAGATCGTGATCATAGAATTCTTCATTTTGAAAATATATCAACGTATCTTTAAGATGTAAGTTCTGAGAAGGATAAACATTTTAAATACATTCAGCAACATGTTATAAAGAAAAGTGTTTTTGAAATCAAAAAAATTCTAAAGCAATTTCATGTTGGAAAGAAATGTTTTTTGTTAGACTAAAATATGAAATCTTTTTTCTTAATAAGAATTTATAAAACAATAACTGTGCTAAGGAAAACATTGATACGATGTATTCTCAAATTCATCATTTATGGAATACTTCTGGATATGGATACACTCACTCAAAACCAATTTTTTGTAATAACTATTTTGTTCCTCAAAATTCCCCATTTTGTACGAAATTTAAATGTGGTAGACATTGGAAATGGTTGTTCTTATAATAAAAATAAATCCTTATGATTTTAGATATCCCATTTCGAAAACAAATGTAGATTCCTAAAAATATATTATCTAGCACTTCAATATTCAATGAATTTTGGGTTCTGAATAAATTATTGTTTCTTCTTCAAAAAAATAAAAAGTATACAAACCGTAAGAACATTTGGTACCTAGTTACGGGTTGTTATCGACACACGATGAGTAACAAAATTTTTTTTGAAAGATATTATTTAAATTAAAGGTGGAAGAGTGACCATTAGACATAATGCTAAGGGAATGATCATTTGTATATGTAATAATGTTATTTTAGGAATTATTTAAATTTCAAATGTTTTTTTGTCAAATGTCTTAAGAATAGCCTTTTAAGCCTAATTCAATTATGTGATGTAGGATACCTAATGAATTTTAGAAATGAGAAATGTTATGTTCACAATTCCAAGGATGAATTCATTCTATCTTCCCATAGGCTTGAGAATGTATACACAACCAACATAGAAGGAAGTAGGATCTAAGAAAAACCTATCATAAGTTAAATAGATGATGACTCATGGTTATGGTAATGAAGGTTATAAAAATTTAACCTAAGGATGTTTTGTAATCCTTCAAATAAAAGACTTGTTAAGGATCTACCAGATCATAGGTTTGATTCTTCAATGGTTTGTGACCATTGTCAATATGAAAATCAACATAAAACTAGATTTAAATCAATCAAAGATATTTCAACATCAAATGAATTTTAGTTAGTGCTCATATATCTCTTAGGTCTTACACAAACTGGAAGCATCTGGGGCTCGTAGTATGTATTTGTTTTAGTTGATGACTATACTAGATTTACAATGATATATTATTGAAAAATTAAATCTGATTCCTTTTTATATTTCTAAACATTTAGAGACTATGTTAACAATGAGATAACATACAGGTGATTACTATATGTAGTGATCATGGTGGAGAATATTAAAATTTGTATATTGAAACATTTTGTAGTAAGAAAGGTATTACTCAAAACTTTTTAGATCAATGAAACTCTCAACAAAATGGTGATGTTGGTAGAAGGAATGGTATTATTTAGGAAATGGAAAGAACCATGTTGAGTGAATACTCAATTGCTAAGAATTTCTGGGATAAAGCTATTATTACTACTTATTATTTTATAAATCGTGTTTTAACTTGACCATTTTTTAATAAAACATCTTATGATTTCTGATCTAGCCAAAAACCTAAATATATATACTTTACAGTGTTTGGATGAAATGTATTCATTTAGAATAAAAAAAAATTACATGAGTTAGCACCCATATACGATGAATTAATCTTTCTTGGTTATTGCATAACTTCTATGTCTTATAGGGTTTTCAATAAAAACTATTATACTATTAATAAAATAGTTCATGTTAAATTTCATGACACGTACCCCATTGTTTTTAAAAATAATCCTTACCTAAATCAACTGATTTTTTTTCTCAAACTTATTATAAACCATTGATTGAACACTCTTCTGGATAGAAAATTTCTCAAGAAAATGTTTCTGAAGCATTTACCATAGAATAAATTCTATCATATTTTGAAGAAAAAGTTTAAAAAAACCCAAATAAATTGTTTCTTTAAAATCATCCTTGTAATAGTATCATTGGAGATGTAAATCAACCTGTAAGGATCAGAAATTCCTTGAAAAATTAAATAGAACATCTTTCCTTTCATTTCAAAATCATACCTAAAACATTTAATGAATCCTTCGGTGATGAATATTGGATAACGACAATATAAGATGATCTAAATGAATTTGGGAGGAATAAAGTCTGCACCTTGGATGAATGACTGAGAAAAAAACATTAATTGTTGTGAAATGGGTTTTAAGAAACAAAATTAATGAAAATGGAGTCATAATAACAAATAAATCAGAACATGATCCTAAAGGAAATAATCAACAAGTGGGAATAGACTTTGAATAATCATATGAAATGGTAGCTATAATTTAATCAATTTTAATTCTTTTAGCCTTTGAAGCATAATTTAATCAATACATTTTTAAATGGAAGTAAAATGTGCTTTTCTCAATGGGTTTGTTCAAGAAAATGTTTTTCGATCGACCCCTAGTATTGTAGATCGAAAACATCCTGATCAGGTTTTTAATCATACCATATAATTGTATGGACATATACAAGACAAAAATCATGATATGATATACTCAAAAGATTTATTTTACAAACAAATTATTAAAAAAGTACTTCATAGATTACTATTTTAATAAAAAATTGAATAAAAAATTATTTTTCTTTTTCAAATTTTGTTTGATGACATCATATTTAGCCCAACACATCAATAGGTAACTGATTATTTTTCAAATCTAATTAATTTTGAGTTCGAAATGATTATGTTGGGTGTGTTAACATTTTTTTAGATTTTCAAATATCTCAAAAACTAAAAAGAACCTATGTATCCCATCATCTGTATATCAAATAACTACTCAAAAAGTATGGATTTGACAATAGTACAAGTATTAGTACTCTAATCGATACCTCAAATACACTTTATATTGATAATGTTTTGGAAACCAGTGGATCAAACAATTTCAAGAGGTATAATTGGATGATTTTTATACTTAATGTCTAGTCATCCAGATTTAATTTTTTCATTATTCATATGTGTATGATACTAATATAATCCTAAATAATCTCATTTAAAAGCAGTGGAATTTTTTTCGCTACTTAAAGGGACCAATGAATTTATAAATATTTTATTTATTTGGAAATGATTTTGTTTTGAATAGTTTTTCAGATGCTATCATTTGTGGATGTAAAATGGATAGAAAAAGTACATCTAGAACATATTTTTTTAGTTATTCCTTGGTTTCTTGATCATACATTAATCCAAAATCAGTAGCACAGTCCGCTGCTGATGTAGAATATGTGGCAGCTAGAAGTTGTTCTGCTCAGGTGTTATGGATGCCACAAACACTCACTAACTATTGAAGAAGTTTCTCAAAAACACAAATACTTTATGAAAATACTCTGGAAATTTATTTTAGTAAAATTCATACAAATCACTTACTTAAAAAACACATAGATATTAGGCATCAATATCATAGGATCACACAGAAAAATGAGATATTTTTTTACAATTCATCGGAATTCAAGAACAACTTGTTGACATATTCATAAAACCATTATCTTTTGGTAGATTTGAATAAATTAAATAGAAACTAGGAATGATCACTATAATGTAATAATTCACATATGGTACTTATTTAAGCCATCTCGTTAAATTGTGTTACACATTTTCCAAGGGAAAGTATTCATATCATTTCACTTTTTGTTTTATAGTATATCAGTTTCACTATTTATTTTTAAATTTATTAGTTTAACTTTTTATATTATAGATTATCGGTTTCAAATTCTATTTTAATGTTTATCTGTTTTAATTTTGGTTTTACAGCTAATTGGTTTTACTATTTAGTTTTCTCCAATAGGTGTTTGAATTTTATTGTTTTTATTTCTACATGAGTTTCATGATTCGGTTACAAAGTTTTTCAGTACTATATTTAGTCAATATGTTTTGAATTATCTAATTAGTTCTTAAATATCAATATTGAATCACTTAATCATTATTGAAAAATTGGTATTAGATTACCTTATCAGTACTATACTATCATTTTGAATTTTTCGATCGGTTCTAAATAATTGGCACCGGCCTTTTTGATTTTATCAGTTTTAGATTATTTATTGGAAATAGTTTGTTTTTTTAATAAGAACAAAATACTGAAACCATAATATATATCTTATTAATCCAACTGATATAATTTCTAAGACCTTAATTGGTTTGTTTTAAGGGTTGTTTCTCATTTCTTTCTTTTACTTCTAAATCAGTTTCACTCTAAATACGATTTTCTTTTAATGAAAACATCAAGATATCGAAATAATTCCTAGACATTAGATATCATAGATCTAATATTTATCGTCAATTACCTTTAAATGAATCTATCCCACATAGAATTCATATATGTTTTTCTCACAAGACATGATTATCTATAAATAGTTAGTAATGTTATTTGAGTTCTTACCTCATATTTTCATAAAAAGATACCTTATTAGAATTCATAATTAGCAGGTTATTCAGGGTGTCAGTTTTCCATTAATGACTAAGCCTACAGATTCATCTCTGAAATAAATTCCTTCAATGGATTTTCCTTCCATGGAATTACATGGTAAAATGTTGGTCTACTGAGATTTTTATGAGTCTTTTGATTCTTATTCGAAATGAATTATAAGTTTTCAAGGCTATGAATCAATTTGTGTGAATAGACTAAGTTCTAATCTAGATCATGTCTATCATGATGAGGTGTTACAATTTAATGAATCAGTAGTGATAAAAAATGATCTTATGATTTCTTTTAAGATGTATGACAATAGTTATACAAACTATTAAAAATAGGTAGCTACATTTCTTGATGTTCTGTTTGAGGGACATGCATTATGTCCTTCTCATAAGTTACAAGAAGTAGATGTAACCTTTGATAGGTCTAAAGCTGAAGAAACTCTTTTTGAGAATGATGGGGACAAATGAAAAGTGAGCCATTTATCAACAAATAATAGACTAATATCCATTTGGATTTAAGGGGTTTTGGGGCCGAGAAATGGTTTTAAGGAATCTTTTAATTCTTAGGATGTGTATATGCTAGGCTATGTGGTAAACATGAGGATGTTTAACCTTATGGGGATTAATTTACAAAATAATTATGAAGCTCAAATACAGGGGTATAAAATCTATACTAATCATGTTTCCAACCATTATTAGTAAGTTTTCTGAATGTGTTCTTGGGTTTGTGTAATATTACAATTAATTAATATCTGACTTTCATCAAAGATCTCTAAATTAGTAAGGATACAGTAAAGAGTAAAATATTACATTTCAATTCTAAATTTAAAACGTTTGTGAAATATCTGATTGTTGAGAATGAAAATGATGTTGCTGAAGGTATTGAGAAACGTTCTATTCCATACAATTCATCTTCGAACAAAATAAAGGTAATTAAGGCTACAAATCCCAAACCCTAAATATAAAAAAAGCATTATATGCTTAGGTTACTTTTGAATGGAGTAAAAAAATGTAATAATGAAAATAAGGGGATCCTTAGTTCGGATTGGATATAGATGAAGATTTGACTATAGAAGTAATGTGTGAAGAGCCATTGAATGAAGAAGGGATAAATAATTAATTAAAGAAAACAAAGGCTGATGTTATTGATATTGATAGTCATCTAAAAATAGATCATAAATTAAAATGCGGAATTGAAATAAGGGAGCCATCAAGTAATGATAAATTAGTTCCACCAGAAAAATGCCAAGAGAAACACATTTCAGAACAATTGGATACCCGATATGTTGTAAACGAACATGAAGAAGGGGAAGAAGAAAAAGACAAATTTGACCAAGAATAACATGATCAAGAATAACAAGTACAAGAGGTAATAGAATTCAATGAAAAAGAAGATACAAACAAGAAAAGTCATAGCACAGAGTCATCAAAAGAACTATATTTTGTTTAACCATCTCTTGATCATGATTCCTCTAATAGAGTATCATAAAAGGTTTCCTCCAAGTGTGTCATTCAGATATATGATAAATAAGAATAATAGGATGTGGAAGAGTAAGAATCTGATATTAATCGGAACTAGC
Organism: Viscum album; assembly: GCA_963277665.1. Classification (NCBI taxonomy): domain Eukaryota; kingdom Viridiplantae; phylum Streptophyta; class Magnoliopsida; order Santalales; family Viscaceae; genus Viscum; species Viscum album. Next base: position 1,768,568,857 of record OY728153.1, on the reverse strand, counting down.
CATATCATGTAATTAGTATTGAGAATCATTTTGGTGATCTACCACAATTCACTAAGGACATAGAATATAAAGGGAAAACCATTGGGAAATGGGTTCAGTACATTGAATAGTCATTGAATCTATTGGATATGTTTTTTCCCTTTATTCCCAATGTTTAAGCCTGGTTGGGAATTTATTAAATTGCTAATAATGATTGAATAGATTATTTTAATGTTTAGATGAGAATGATTCTCTGCCTTGAATCTCATTTCAGGATTTTCATAGAACAATCTACTAAGCATAGTATGGCATGAAATAAGGTTCTGAAGTGGTCTTTTAATGTTGATGAAAGCCTAGTGATTCATTTTCAAAAGCAAGAAGAATTGGTAGATCAGGTGAACAAACTCAATTATCTCTATTTAAATTTGATCGTTGATTAAAATGAAAAGATTGAATAATTTAAAACACCCAATTCATAAAAAGAAGTAGCCTCAAAAGAGTTCGATAGTTTAAAGGAAAATTTCAATGATAAGAGTAATGAGTTTGATTTACTCATTAATAGAGTTTATATCTTAGAAAAATAATTTCCACTAAGGTTGGATGATTTCAAAAACAAGAATGCATGATATAATTCTCAAGACGCATTAAATCATCTTTATAAATATTTGATATAGAAGTTAGAAAAGATTATTACTAAAGAAAATGAGAAGCTGAAGGCTTTTCAAAAATCTATTGACAAGATCATGGAGGATAGAAAAAAATTCAAGAAGATAATACTCTCACTGTTTAATCATTTGGAAAAAAAGGGAAATAAAAGATGGTTGAACTCTTGTTGTAATAAAATTTTGTTTATAGTAAAACTTATTGTTTCATACACAGTTTCTCTAACTTTGTGTAGGAAATAAATTTGTTCCCTAATTTGTTTTGAAAATCACAATGGGGAGAATGGATATGAAAAGAAACTATTTTTATGAATGTTTGATTATGCGGGGAAGGTCACAAGAAAAGGTAAAGGGAATTAAATCCCTTTGAGTTGTTTATATCCAGGGTTGAATTAGTCATATTCAATATATTCATTAAACTAAGGGTAGATAAGTATTTAGTGTTTTTATTTTTTTGGTTGCTTGTTTTGTTTTACGCTTCCCCAAAAGGGGTATATTGTTGAGTGAAAACATGTTTCAACTATTCCTTCATTCATTTGTTTTGGAAATAACAAATCACATATATCCTAATCACATATATTGTTTATAATGTATATTGTTTTAATAATCGTAATAACCCACTTTATTTTTCATGATTGATGTATCCTTATAAAAGACGTGTTTTTTGTTCATACACAATGATTTATATGATATTCTACATTCATAATCAGATTATGCATTTCATCATAGTAAGGACTCGTAACCTCATTGTGTATTTCATTATAATCAGAATTTGTAACCAGGTTTTGTACCGCATCATAAATATGAATTGTAACCAGGTTATGTAATTCATCTTAATCATGTATCTTAATTGAGATAAGTATAATATCGCAATCTCATGTATCATTCATCAAAACTAGGTTAAGTACCACATGGTAATCTTGTATTGTAATCATGATAAGTATAGTATTTTAATTTCATGAATCATTAATCATAACTAGGTTAATTACCGCATCATATTTATACATCATAACTATGTTAAGTAATGAATCGTAATCATGTATTGTAATCACAATATCGTAACCCAGTTATGCATCATCACCAGGTTATGCGTTATTCTCTTATTATGTATTGTATCGAAGAATATTAACCAGATTTTACATCATGCAACAAAACCAAGTAATGAATTGTAACTTAGTTATAATTTTTAATCATTATGCATCATTATCTTGATGATCCTAGCCAACAAGTTACGTAATGCACTTATGAAATATATTTCATTCATATCATAACATCAATAACGATTGCATTTATCTCATACTCAATGTGTAATAATTTTCTACTTAATACATTATAACTAAAATGATGTCGTTCAGTTGGTAATTTACTAATCAAGACAATGAATTTTAATCATTTTTTTCTTGACAATTGTATTTCAAGGTGTCCATGTTCTAAAGATTTTTTCAGAGAAATATGGCCAATGGAGAAAATATGACTTTTTTAACTAGAATCCTATAAATAAGAGGTCTTTAAAAATAGAATAAATAACTTTTTATTCTATTATTATCTAGAGAGATATGATGTGACTTCACTATCTCTTTGTGTGATATCCTTGAAGATACAAGAATTGAACAACCTATTCCTTGTTCTTATACTTCTATAAGTGCTTTCTTTTTTCGTTGTGGGACCGATCATTTTGATAATGATCAAGGGATTTTGGGGAGAGGAATATGTGCTGATGATCATCGTATCAAGGTCCATCATTTTCTTGAAGGAAATAGGTTCAAATTACCTTCATAATCGGGGACATCCGAGGATAGGAAGATAGTTGTGTTGATCATCATATCGATGGCTTACCGAGGTGGTGGTAAGATAGGCCTTCTATCATAAGTTCAATGATACCCTTTTTTCAGTCAAAATAATTGTAATACATTTACATTTACATTTCTATTTGTATTAGAAAGGGACTTTTATTGTTTCCCCTTTCTTTTCATATTCAATTCAATTGTAATTGTTTCAATTACGATTCATATTGTATTAATAGATTCTAAATTCTATTTGATAGAATCGTTAACATTTTAATTACTCTGATCATTTTATTCAATTCAAATACAATTGATTTACATTACATGTAGTACAAAATCTTACCCAAGACATATATGGTCTATTGTATTGATTGTGAATTGTATTAGTTTAAAATATATTAAACAAAGTCCATTATTAAGTGTTTAAATACAGAGTTTTTTAAACTTACTATACACACCTCTTTTATTTTTCCATATATATATATATATATATATATATTGAAAATAAAATCCAACATTATAATCCTTATGTTTTATGTTTAGTCATTAACTAAAATCATTTTTCCTTAATCACAGTAATTAATTTTACTTACTATCACTAACACTTTTGGTAGAATTCTAAGTAAAATTTATTTGAAATTTTAAATAATTATGATTCCGAATATAATATAATTTTCCAAATTCAAATCAGAGAATTGGAATAAATTAATTTAATATTAATTCAGTAGACAGAATGTGACCTTATTTTTTTAATGTCAAAATGTTTAAATGTTTGGTATGTTTTTATATCTAAATATAATGTGAAATTGATTACAATGAAATAAATTAGTTTCAATTATATATAATTAATCTAATTATATATTAAATACAATCTAAAACATAATATATCAATATATATAAATTTCATGAAAAATCAACGTTGAAATGAAATTCAGTTTTATTCAATATTCATCAAAATATGAATATTCTGATAAAAATATAGAAAACATCACCCAATGAAAATTATGATATTTTTGGATGAAAAATTTGTTTATTTGTTATAGAATATTTATAAAAGTTTCAAAATTTTGATTTAAAATAGTAGATCGATTAAAAGGTGGAAAAATACATTTTTAAAAATATAGATCTTTTATTTGTTTAAAATAGGATGTATTGTTATTTTTAGACTATAATATATATTAGAAGAATGTAATTTTTTTAAATAAAAATTTAAAACAATAATATTGTAAATCCTATTCATTTTTGTAGATACAATGACTATGAGATGACTACCAATTAAAACAATAACATAAAAACATATTATTTTTCATTATAACTGGTTCTTGTATGCAACATAAGAATTTAGTGAAACACATTACAGTGTGTCAGGTACACAATAATTAATATAATCCCTTTTAATGTTAATTTATTTAATAATTACGAAATATTAATAATTATGGATAATTATTATTATATCATTACCTGGGACATTTCACTCACCCACACCAGAGCTTTTAATAGTTATAAGTAATAAAATATGAACACGGATTATGAAAACCCCACATATATTCCACCATCTACATATATACCTATGGGGTTTCAAGCCAAGAACTCGGGTAAAAATTATCATAGGTATGTCATATAAGAGTGATGATTGATCTAGTACAATAAAAAATGGATGATTGTTTTTGATGTCATAGGAGGAGAGCGTCAGTTGTGTACAAAACAGATAACAAAGTTAGAGGTCCTCCAAACTAAGGCTTTCATTATTCCTATGTAAAAGGAAATTATTAGGTATATAACATTGTATAACAAAATTAAACCATTATGTGTGATAAAAAATTATAATGACACTAAATATCCACTTCTGAGCTTGGATATAAAGATGGTTTTCTTCTTTGAAGAACCAATATCACCAATTACATATATCAATGTAGACATCATAGATTCCCGTTTTTTAGAAGTTATGTTGATTGTATGATTTGATAAATCCAAGTTTGAATGAAATTCTTATGCTGTAGGGGAACAATGACCCATTATCCCTTAGTCAAACACAGACCATGTTATCATGGATTTTGATCCATTAATATTAGGTGAGTTGAGTTTCAAATTAATAATTTATTTTCCATGCTATTTATTATTCTATTGTTCTTTTGTAATGTTGGATGCATTTATTCATTGAGTCAAAAAGAGGAGGTTGTGATACGGTATTCCATTGGAATTAAAGAGAATATTCAACTAAATAAATAATGATGTCCCTACGATGTATATATTATCAAGGGGAAATTAGAGGAAAACTAAGAAAGAGAAAATAAATTATTTCCCTAGGTAAATACTATCTCTTTTTAAAGGGAAATGAAATTTTTATTAATTATTGACACAAGAAATAATTTTATTTTTGATAGATTATATTCTGAATTATTCTAATAATTTTCATATATTTGTATCCATAAGGAATAACTAATCCATATGTTCTTTTATTCCCCCATGTTTTCTGTTCAATAAATCTTGAGTGAGTAGTTATTTCATTGATGGTAAATCAAGATTAACGGTGATTAAATAAAAATTAATTAAAGAGAATGTTAATAGTTATTGAATAGAGGGGGATTAAAACTATGTTATATCGACACTAAAAAAACCCCTTCATTATATATAGATATTTATAATGATCAATAGAGAAACCATATTATATTAGAGTATAATAGGTGTTTGAATGTCGATTATGTTCCAAATTATTATTAGTGAATTCCCATAAATTCATCTTAATATGTCAAATAACATAAAAATAGTAATAATTACATATAGATAGTAAATTTTGGAATCTGGGTTAAAAATAAATTACATAAGAACTTATTTCATTTTACCCATGAGTTTATCATAAAAACATTTTGTAATTAATTTTTATGAATCCCCCCACTAAAATTGATCCACCATCTCTATTTTATCTTAAATTTACACCACCCATTTAATTAAATTATTGACCCTAACATAACATAATCTATTTAATGCATTTACTATTGTAGTAAAATTAGTATTTTGGGGATCATATTGAAATGAATATCAAGAAAAAAAATTTTGGGTAGGAATCACATAATCCAATATGGTTCGACAATGTGAAAAATTTCATATATTCTATCATCTACTAGTGTTTTGTTATTATGAGATTCATGTTTTCATTTATAAACTATGACACATGATCTTTTGAATTTATTTCACCCAAAAAAGCATCACAATTATAGTAAAAATTTATAATAATTAACCATTTGGGGGAAAAATAGAACAATAATACATTTCTGTGCATTAAGAAAGCGTATAATAGGATTAGAATGAATTCATAGAAAGAAGTTGGATTGTTGAAAAATACATATTACACATTCAAATAATCATCTATATACTAATATATATATATAATTAAAATAATTTTACCCATGTTAATAAAATGGAAAACATTATCATAAATCATTCGAAGAAATAAATTAGATTATTAAAAAAAAGGTAGAGATGAATCAATCTGTTAAACTAAATGATAAATTCTTAATCAATTAATAGAAATAAGTTTCATTTTTTAAAAAATAACACATAGCTTCTGTAAAATTAGACTCTTATAAGGATGTTTAAAAAGAGGAAAATCAACCAAATAAAATAATTCTTGAAAAAATATCACATAATAATGGAGAAAGATCCAAAATATTTGATATCATGAGTTAAAAAACCTATAATATAAACACATATTAATGGGTAAATTATGAAATTTGAACCTCACGATGGTAAATCCTTTGAATTTAATAGGTAAAATTTAAATGAAATCATACAAGTTCCTCTATAAAATATTTACAAAATTTTCATAAAGTAAAATGGTATCAGTGAAAATTAATTTAATTTTAAAAAGGGTAAAGTGGAAATAATAACTTTTTATATTAATCACTAATAATGCATCTTTGGAAAAGATATATTGGTTACGCGAAAGAATGGGTTTTATAAAAAGATAACATATGATTTAAAAGGTAAAAATAATTTAAATATGTAAATATACATTCATTTAAAAATCCATATTGTAAAATGAGTAGTAAAACCTTATTTGTAATAAAAAAACATTTTTATTAATAGGATTATAAATTAATATATAATAAAATATCATGATTAAAATTATATCTATATATGAAAAAAAATCTATTATAAAAAATTATAACTAAAAGTAATAGATATGATTAATAATAACTGTTATGAGGAACATATTCCAAGAATTGAGAGATATTTAAAAAAGAAGGGGAATTAAAAAAAGTATTTAGGTAGCTGAATTCATTATAAAAAATTGACATCCAAAGTGAAATTGGAGTATTCATACCTACCTAAATGGATGGAGAAACAGTCTACTTATAAATCAACAAAAATGATAGAGTTTACACACCTAACGATAAAGAGTAGGATCACAAAGTCAATGGGATGGTTTAGTTTGGAACCCAAATGAACGTTATCATTTTTCCACTTGAATATGAGGTTGGAGTTGTGACTAGATATCCATGTTTGATTTTGGAAGCCTTAGTGATGGTTAAAAGTGAGAACACCACTGATCAAGTTGATCTAAATAATGTCACACCTAACGAATAATAGCTAGCGGCATGTAATGCAGTTTCAAATAATGTCAAACATTAGAAGAAGATCATCCATCCCGAGGAAGAAATATTTGAGTAATCACTATATATTAATGCTTTTGAAGAGAATACAGATAAGATGGATGAGATATAGGTACATGTGGAAACATATAAGTAGAAGATAAAGTAGATAAACAAGATGTACTATATTCTTCTAAGTGGTTCCAATGTAGGGAAAATAAAAATGTAGAAGTACATTCAAATTTAGGGAAGGATGGATTACTGGTTTGATGACCTTAAGAAGGAAAACCCAACTAGAGAAGTAAATAGTATCCAATATAAATTACTTGAGGATTATGTGACAAATAGTCTTATAATAAATTTTAAATGTCCTGACATATCATATTATATTTGCTGGTTTTAATTATACAATTTTAGGGTTCTCATTATTCCATTAAAGTGTCTTCAATATAAATAAAGTAATTTTTAGTCAGCAAGTCAAAAAAATGGTATTGAGACTAAACAATCCCTTTGGATATTTGAAACAATTCGATTAAAAACTTTTGAAAGTTAGGACATGTAATAGAACAAAAAATAATGTGATTAATTTATTATTAATTATAAAATAAATTATATAGAATTATATGAACCATATAAATGAAATTTGTTAAATAACATTAAAAATGTTTTAAAATAAAGAATTTATGAAAAACACGTGTTCCTATAATCCTGATATTCAAGAATATACATTAAAATCATGCATAAAAATAATAAATATCATAATATCCTAATATGTTATCCATAATAATTTATATTTTATAATATACAATATATATATATATATATTCAATTTAAATATAAAAATTAGAAACATTACAGATTTTTCTATATAAGGTGTTTTTAGTTTTGTCATTTTTCATAGTTTTATAAAAGAGAATTTTTTTCTATTCTTCTCCAATTGTTCATAAATCATATTTAATAAAAATTAATATAAAACAATATCTTTCTTTATTTTTAATTATATTTACTCATTCTAATTTTTTCATGTATTTTATGTTAATGTAGAATCAATGTCGACCTATTTTGGTAATTTCATAAATTGAAGATAACATTGTAATAATGTGAAAAATAATTAATATAAACACTCTAGAAACTATAAAAAATAATTATTTTATTATTATTATGTAACATGATTGGTATTAATGTTTTCATAGTCTTTCATGATAGTGTTTTATAGCATTTTATTAGTAGCTGTCTCAATATACTCAAACATTAATATACAATGATTAATGGATGATTATGAAGCTCATTAGATCTAATATCATTAAATAAGTAGCATAAAGATAGTATTTATTTCTGTATAGTATGATATATCATAATTATATAGGATCTTTATGAATAAGTAATGGATATGAAAATTTTACATTATTAACATTAAATATATTATCATAGAACACAAATATTAAAAGATTAAATTAATAGTAACCTTTATTGGTGATATATCTAATAGGATTTAGTATTTGAAAATAATGAAGATTAATTATATAATTAATATAATATGTTTTAGTTAAATCCACTATATTAACAATCTATAATTCGTGGGGGGGGGGAAATAAATATTGCTGCTTATGGTGGTTATAGTATTAACATACATATGAACATAGATTTCATTTTCTTAATAAATATAATGGATGAAAGGATAACAATAACAAACATAATATAGTACCATTAATATATATAAACAATGAAAATACTATTATATAGATTAGGTATCATAATTTTTTTGATGACAATAGTGAAGTAAAACTATGTAGTTGATAACAATGACATTGAGGATATTAATTTTCAATATTATTTTATATGAAAATTAATGACCTATGCTATTAATTTTGATAATATTTCTTTTAAAAATATATATTTTCAATGAAGTAGTAATGTTTCATATTTTCATGAATAAATTAGATAGATAGGTGACTCTTTATGTAGTGAAATGGGTTCCCTTTTATATGTGAAGGTAGGAATAGTTTTGGAAGTAACCATGAAATTTTTAATAATGTAATATTATCATTAATCATTCAATGGATCCAAAAAAATAATAAGTGTAGTGGATGTGTGTTTGGGTCCATATATTCCTCATACAATAATTTTTAGACAAACAAGATTGTATTTATGTAGTTTGTTAAAATTTCAAATTTTATAAAAATTTACATTAACATTGGAAATTAATATTTGACAATGGTAATTAATAATAAGTAAAAAAAAGATTGGAAAATTTAACTAATTTGAAACATATGATATCCAAAATTTAAGTCATATTACAATGTTTTATCATGTGTATTAATTTTAAAATTTAAAATAAAATCCCATGATGCATAAAAATATTATTTTAATGAAACTACTATTATTATGTAAAACAAAATCATGAAAAAGCTAATATTTTCTTAGATACCAATTTTTGTGTCATAAATTAGTTTAGAGAAAAAAATAATTAAGACTTTGGTTTTATTAAATAAATTTAAAAACCAAATATCACCACGGAAACACTTAATTGAAAGAAAATCCATATACTAATTTCTATTAATTTAATATATTAATGAGTCCAAAATATTGACAATGTTTTTTTAAGATCAATGAATTTTTTAAATTGAATTATTTTATTATATATATAAAAATTTTATTACAAAAAAAATTAAATTTCTATTTTTTTCTAACATCCTCTCGATTTCCTAAATGTCACATGTTTTAAAAAAAATAGTTTTTTCACCATTCACCTAAAAAAATTATTTTTGAAAAATAAAAAAATAAAAATGTAATAATATTTTCATAAAACCAAAAAATTATCTTGTATTATTTTAAAAATAAAATTATATATTCAAATAAATCAATTTTCTAAAAAATTATGAAAAATAACTAGAAACGATTTTTATAGTAAAAAATTGCTTGAAATTTTAAATATATTTATTTTACTTCATATATAATAAAAAATAATTCCTTTTAATAAACTAATAATTTTAGACATAATATATCGTAATGAATAATATATATAATGAAATAAAAATTGACGGCACATAAAAAGTAAATTTATACAAAAATACATTTATGAATAATAAATGATCTTATATGTAATTTAAGTAAATAAATTGATTTATATTAATATTAAAAGTATATTTCATTTTATTTATATATTTATTTCATAAATTTTATTATACAATTTATTATTTATAATTCAATAACTATTTTTGACTATCATTCATAATATTTAGTTTTTATCCAAATATAACAAAACTTCTATCCCACACTCCTGAATTTAGTGCTAAAATGTTATCTTTAAATTATTGGATTTTAATCCAAATAATATGAAGCTTTTTTTCCATATGATACAATATTAAAAGTATATATTTTATCACAAACATTCCATGTCATGACCCATCTTCACCAAAAGGAGGGAAGGGTCATCAGATTGCCAAGCCCGTCCTTCTTTAAGTTGAAGGAGAGATAATGACCCCCGAGACCCGCCTTCAATAGGTCCCGGAGTGGCGACTAGCACAAAGGGTATAGAAATTTCTCACAAATGGAAGGAATTACCCTTTTTATTTTATAGGATCGAGAGATAAGGAGATGAAAACCAAACAACACCAAGGTAGAAACAAAATTAAAGCCAAAACTAAACCATTCCCACATGCATGTTTCAAAGTAAAAGCGACAAAGTGCAAAAAAGTGTCTACAAAGGTAAGTACCAAAGAAAGAAAAACGACAACTGCAACTGCCCCAAAGGTCTGAGCTAGTAAGGATCTGCGTGATCCCCGATGTCCTCCTGGAAACCTGAAAGTAGTTTTATATACGTAGGGTGAGCATACAAGTACACCCAGTAGGGAAAACCAAAGGCTCTCGTGCACAAGTGGGGGAACGTACTAATGTCCCGTAAGAAAAAGAGTAAACCAAACACATAACAAGGTAAACTATCCACCCAAGCCACAACAAGTAACACTCCCCAAATGACGCAATTCACATAATATATATAATAAGAGCACATCGATGATTGGGTACCCCACGCCACTTTCCCACTCGTTATTGAGACATCCTACGCATCAGACCAATCCCGCCATTCTCACCATAGTCCCACTGCCACACCCGCCCGAACACACCTGGGCCACAACCACACGCAGTCCCAATGCCGAAATCCCACCCGCACACACCTGGGCCTCAACCGCACGCAGTCCCACAGCTGAATCCCGCCCGCACACACATGGGCCACAACTGTCACATGTAACCACACCTGAAAACACCTAGGCCAGAACATCCACCACCACACCTGAAGACACATGGGATAGAGAAAATCCACTGCCACACCCGAAGACACCTGGGCCTCATTCCGAAGACACTTGAGAAACCACCTGCCGCACACACCTGGCCAACCACCACACCACCCTGCCCGAAGGTTCTTCGGCTAATAATGGACTTCAGGCCATCACAGCCTACCCGAAGATACTTGGGATATCCGGGAAAGGGAGCAGAAAAGGAGATAATAACCAGCCACCAAAAATGGTGTTGGAAAAAACACCCTCCCCCATGAAATGGGGGTGTTCGGTACTAAGTTCTCAACTTGAGTGGCGCGCGAATAAGAAACACAAAGCTACAAGTATATATATATAGGTAACAAGCACTCACCCAAAGCTAGGTTTTTCTTCAGACAGCCTACAGATCACAACAACACTCAATTATGAGTCACGACTCATGCTAACAACCCATTTATCCCCTTTATTATTTCACGTTCAGCAATAATGTTTATGTCTAAGCACTACTGGGCAACTAGTAGGCACATGCATAAGTCCAGGAAAGTGAATAGTCAAAAATCAACCAGAACATCCACACCAGGTTCTCAACAATAGAGGATTCCACCCCAATTGGTGATATAAACAAGTAACCACCGGGTCTTAAAACTCATAAACACAGAATCCACTCTAATAGGGGATCCCAACCCCAGTTTCATAACCACCGAAAGCATAAAAGAACAGGGGATCACATCCCCTCCCACATCTCCAGCAATTGGCCCGGAAGGAAAACAACCAACTACCTCCACCAACACAAGTCAGGGCCATGCCGGTATTTTATGATTTAAACGAATTAACACACTCCATGATTTCAAATTCCATGTGTTATAACCGGGAGCTATCACAGAAGGGTTGATCTTGGTGCTTTAAATTTATTCAGCCGTATATACGTGATTAACCAATTCACTTTTCACATCAGGAGTTTACAACCACAAACAAGCCATTTAAAACATCAACAGGGTTCATTAGTACACAAACAACGACCACCAACGGCCTCGATTTTGAGAAGTCATAACCTAGAACAACTCATAGAAGAAACAACATCAAAATATTAGACATCATCAATGATCACAGCCCCCCCTTCTTTCTTTATAGAATTCTTTCATTATCTTTAATTAGGTCTGGTTTACCCAATCCTACAGAATCAAAAGCACTCCCACCCCTCATGGTACACAAAATAGAGAGGCAAATGAGAAATCCCCTACTTGTTGATAGATGATCGACGTTTCGGCCAGGGGCACGTAACTTTACGGATAACGATGCGCCCGATGCACTAGAAGATGTTTGTGAAAATCCACAATCGAGGAAAGGAGAAACCACTGCTAACCCTTAGTTTATAAGAACAGGGGACGGTTGAGGTGAAAACGCGAAATAGCGCAAGGCATGGGGGTCGTGGGTTGACCACGTGGCTCCACTCGTCACAAAAAGGGGGTCGGGTGGTTTAATCTGACTCATGAATTGATCAAGTATTTAATTAAAACTCATATGGACGTTACGGGTCTTTAAAATATGCTCAAACAGGTAAAAATAGTGTTTAAAACCCTATTTGCGGAAAAGGGAGTGCTATTGGAATCAACTTGACAAGGACGGGTGACGCCGATCGGTCTCACTGATCGGTCTCACCGATCGGTCTCGCCGATCAGTCTCACAGATCGGTCTCGCCGAGGCGCCACTCCCTTAGGACCCAGATTTTGGCAAAGGGAAGGGCCAAGAGAGTCTGGGTCACCACATCAGATACCTCTCAAACTATTCTCGTCCTTGAGAATTTAAACAACCGAGAACGGAAGGGCGGGTCCGAACAACCACCCTGAATGATACCTCTCAAGAGTGAACCTCATCTTTAACTAGGAACACCTTCCTGTCACCAACCAAGCAACATACCATGCCAAACTGCCCGGGCATGTGGGTTGGGGAGTCTCCTCCCCCATGTCAAGATATTATCCACTTTGGGCGGCACTGACTCGCCCGCACGGGTTTAATCGAATCCACCTTAATGCGTCTTGATTAGGGGTCGGGTTCTCTCCTTTTCCATAGCCGAGGCTTTTCACACACAAACAGAGGAACGAAAACCAGCACATTTTATAGCCAAAAGAAAAAACGTTCTACCACAACTGGTACAACAAGGAACAAAACTCAAAACAACTTCAGGTACTGGGTACGCATCTGTGCTTCCCATTCCCACGTACTCTCCTCAAGCCCACCATGTCTCCACAACACACGAACCAAGGGGATGGTTCTCCCGCGAAGAACATTTTCTTTGCGATCCTAGATCACCATTGGTCTCTCCACAAAGGTCACGTCGTCCTCGATGTCCAGATCGCCCCAATCAAGGACGTGTGAATCTTCGTGCAGATATCGATGGAGCTGGGACACATGAAAGACATCATGTATCCTTAGTAGTGGTGGTGGAAGTGCTAGCTTGTAAGCCACTTTGCCGACCCGCCACAACACTTGGAAGGGTCCGATGAATCTGGGAGAAAGCTTACTCCCTTTGTCAAACCTCTGTTTCCCACACTGAGGGAAGACCTTTATGAACACGTGGTCCCCAAACTCAAACTCCAAGGGCCTCCTCCTGGTATCAGCATACGACTTATGTTGGTCCTGGGCCTCCTTCATCCTTTCCCATATGAGCTGATCCTTCTCTGTCGTGTTCTGCACCACCTCCAGACCAAGGATGCCTGCCTCTCCTACTTTGGTCCAACACACAGGCGAACGGCATGGCCTCCCGTATAAAGCTTCAAAAGGGGCCATGCCAATGGTAGAGTGGTAGCTATTATGGTAAGAAAACTCCACCAGAGGAAAGTATTGAACCCATGATCATCCTCAGTCCAAAACACATACTCGTATCATATCCTCCAATGTCTGGATGGTGCGCTCTGTTTGTCCATCTGTCTGGGGATGGAAAGTAGTGCTAAGGCGTAACTGGGTGCCAAACGCATGCTGCAATCCTCTCCAGACTCGCGAGGTAAACCGTGCATCCATATCTGAGACTATAAACCTCGGAACCCCATGCAACCTCACCACCTCATCCGCATACTTTTGTGCCAAAGCGTCTACAACACTCGACTCCCTGATCGCCAGAAAGTGATCCGATTTCGTCAACCTGTCCACTACCACCCAGATGGCGTCGTACCCTCCTTGGACCTTGGGTAGTCCCGTGACGAAATCCATTGTGATGTCATACCACTTCCACTCGGGGACATCTAGGGGCTGTAGTAGGCCGCCTGGAACTCGGTGTTCAGCCTTCACTTGTTGACACACTAAGCACTTGGCCAAAAACTCTGCCACCGCTCGCTTAACTCCAGGCCACCAAAACTGCCCCTTCAAACCCTGGTACATCTTGGAAACTCCTGGGTGTACCGCCAGGGGTGAGTTTTGGAACTCACTGAGAACCTTTCTGTGCATCGCCTCTGGGACAAACAACCTTTTCTTGAAAAGTATCCGATTCTGACCATCCTCTATCCATACTTCCGGAGCATTGTCCTAGTCAACTTGGTCACGCATCACTTCGCACTCTAGGTCTCCCCACTGAGACTCCTATACTTTCTGAAACAGGGATGACTGCAATGTCATTTGATATAGGCAGCCTCTACTGCTATGCATCTTCGCATCTAGGTGTAAGTCAGCGAACTCTTCCATTGCTTTCCAGTCGTACGCAAACTCTCGGACCGCATCCTTCTATGTCCTCCTACTCAAAGCATCGGCCACTACATTTCCCTTGCCCTCAGTATAAGAGATCTCGAAGTGTCCATACCTGCACCTGAACGCTGTCTTCGGGATGTCGCTCTCTTTCACCCTTAGCTGGTGATACCCAGACTGCAGGTCGATCTTTGAGAACCATCCTGCCCCTTTAAACTGGTCGAAAAGATCGTCTATCCTCGGAAGAGGGTAACAATTCTTTATCGTCACCTGATTCAGCCTCCTGTAGTCTATGCACAGCCTGAGACCACCATCTGCCTTCTTTTCGAACAGGACTGGAGCACCCCACAGTGATGCACTCGGATGAACATAACCCATCTTCATCAGATCGTCAATCTATATCCGCAACTCCCGTAGCTCCGAAGGTGCCATCCGGTAAAGAGCCATCGAGATTGGACGAGCGCTCGGCTGCAGGTCTATCCCGAACTCGATATCACATCGAGGGGGTAGAGTCGTCACCTCCTCAGGAAAGATTCCCATAAACTCACGGACGATCTCTGGCACTTCCACCATTTCAGCATCTACTGATTCCACTGTCAGCTCGGTCAACAAGGAGAGGAGTGGTTCCTATCTCATGTTTCCCTTCGGACTGCTCCGCTCACCGGTGAAGGTAACATGTCGGCTATCAAAATCTGAGAACACCACCCTCCTTCGAAAATAGTCGATGACGGAGCACACAGAAAATAGCCAATCGATGCCTAGGATGACATCGTATGGATGAATCTGTAGCAGAAGAAGATCCCTAACCGACTGATGTGGTCCTAACATCAGTCTACATCCCCGACAAATGAACAACAAGTCGGTCTGACCTCCGACTGGTGCGCTCAACACCAGGGGCACTGGAAGTCTATCGACATCTATACCCAAGGCAAGGGCTAGACTGGGTGGAACAAAGGAGTGAGAAGCTCCAGTATCAAACAAACCATAAGCAAGAGTGATAAACAGACCGATCGTACCTCAAACAACCTCTGGCCCTGCTAGAACTACTGCCTCTGCGGCATGCAACTGTCCACGCTCGGCCCCACATCCCCTCGGCTGTTGGCCACCTCCACGACCACGCCCCTGTCATGGTCCCTATGGAGCACCCTAAGGTCGGCCTCCTCCCCCTATGTCTTCCCCCGGAGGAGCGGGAGCTCGCTGTCCTTGCTGCTGTTGCTGGAAAGGTCTGGCTGGAAGCTACTGCTGGGGCGGGTGCTGGGGATGACTGCCACTACTGTACTGCACCCGGTCAGGGTACTGACTCTGGAGATGCCCAGGGCTCCCACAGATTGATCACCTCGGTCCCAGGCCCGAAGGAAAAGGGCGAGGGCCAGGGGATCGAAACTGAAACTGCTGCGGCCTACTCCCTGCGAGTCGAAACCTAGAGGGTCCAGACGCTGGAGGCCTGGTGCTGATGGCCTTCCCCTTCGACGGTCCCAGCTGGATCCCCTCTCGCGACACTCCCCCTAGAGCATGCATCCCCACCACCACTTCGACCTTCTTCTGGACCTCCAAGTATGTCGGCAGGGTAAAGGTGGTAACAACATACTGGAGGGAGGGTCGGAGTGCCTCCTCTAAACGTCCTGCCCGAGACTCCTCATCGGGAAACAGGTCTGGAGAAAAACGCAGGAGCTCCTTGAACTTGATCCCTAGCTCACTCACGGACATACTACCCTACTGGAGGGAGAGTAGTTCCTGCCTCTTTTCTGCCTTTATCGTCGAGGAGAGGAATTCTGCCCAGAACTCCCTCTTGAAATCCACCCAGGCTACCTCAGACTCTATCCTCTCCCCCAGGTAAAGCATCCACCACTGACGTGCCGCTCCCCGCATCTGGCTGGTGGCTAGAGGAACCCAGTACTTAGTCGGGGCCCTAATCAGGACGAAGGCTATAACTAGCTCCTCTAGCCAGCCTTTCATCTTCATATTGGAGGAGCTTCCCTCATACTTCTCGAGGGCCTTTTTCTAGATGGCTGGAAGAGTCTTCTTCCACTGATCATCCTCTTCCTCTCGATCATTTCTCTGCCGATCGGCCAAATTAGTCTCCGGGGCCTCGATTGCCTGTACCACATGTGGTCGCCTTCCAGGTGCCATAACTGCAAGGTAAACAAGGAATTCCTAAGCCCATGTAGTGCAGAATATCATTCTTAAAACTTATTAAAATTTAATTTATTCTTAATTCCCATGACATCCTAGAAACACAAGAACACAAGTCATTATGATTCATGTACCTTTCCTAGGGTCTCTACCCTACAATCAGTGTGGCCTCAATTTGTTGTTCTGTAGGTCCAGAGTCCTTGCATCGGATCACGGGGGGCCCTAAAATCACATGTCCTAGCCAGTCTTCCCTAGCCTAATTCAGACGCCAAGGTCACCCAACACTGTTTCCTTACCATCCAATGAAATCCTCACTATGCCTAACTCCAGACTCCATCCTATCTCTCAACCATCACCTTTGATACCATTTTGTCATGACCCGCCTTCACCAAAAGGAGGTAAGGGTCATCAGTTTGCCAAGACCATCCTTCTTTATGTTGAAGGAGAGAGAATGACCCCTAAGACCCGCCTTCAATAGGTTCCGGAGTGGCGACTAGCACAAAGGGTATAGAAATTTCTCACAAATGGAAGGCATTACCCTTTTTATTTTATAGGATCGAGAGATAAGGAGAAGAAAACCCAACAACACCAAGGTAGAAAGAAAAGTAAAGCCAAAAGTAAACCATTCCCACATGCATGTTTCAAAGTATAAGCCACAAAGTGCAAAAAGGTGTCTACAAAGGTAAGTACCAAAGAATGAAAAACGACAACTGCAACTTCCCCAATGTTCTGAGCTAGTATGGTCCTACGTGATCCCCGAAGTCCTCCTAAAAACCTGAAAACAGTTTTATATACGTAGGGTGAGCCTACAAGTACACCCAGTAGGGAAAACCAAAGACTCTCATGCAAAAGTGGGGGAATGTACTAAAGTCCCGTGATAAAAAGTGTAAACCAAACACCTAACAAGGTAAAATATCCACCCAAGCCTCACCAAGTACACTCCCCAAATGACGCAAGACAAGTAATATATATAATAAGAGCACATCGATGTTTGGGTACCCCGCGCCACTTTCCCAGTGGTTATTGATACATCCTATGCATCGGACCAATCCCGCCATTCTCACCGCAGTCCCACTGCCACACCCGCCCGCACACACCTGGGACACAACCACACACACTACCACTGCTGAAATCCCGCCTGCACACACCTGGTCCTCAACCGCACGCAGTCCCACTGCTGAATCCCACCCGCACACACCTGGGCCACAACTGTCACATGTAACCATGCCTTCAAACACCTAGGCCAGAACAACCACCACCACGCCCGAAGACACCTAGGCTAGAGAAAATCCACTGCCACGCCCGAAGACACTGGGGACTCATCCCGAAGACACTTAGAAAACCACCTGCCGCACACACTTGGCCAACCACCACACCACCCCCCCCCCCCCCCCCCCGAAGGTTCTTGGGATAATAATGGACTTCAGGCCATCACAACCTGCCCGAAGATACTTGGGATATCAAGGAAAGGAAGCAGAAAAGGAGCTAATAACCAGCCACCAAGAATGGTGTTGGTAAAAACACCCTCCCCCATGAAATGGGGGTGTTCGAAACTAAGTGCTCAACTTGAGTGGGGCACGAATAAGAAACACAAAGCTACAAGTATATATATATAGGTAACAAGCACTCACCCAAAGCTAGGGTTTTCTTCAGACATCCTACAGATCCAAACGACACTCAATTATGAGTCACGACTCATGCTAACAACAGATTTGTTCCCTTTCTTATTTCACGTTCAGTAATAATGTCTTTGTTTAAGGACTACTGGGAAACTAGTTGGCATATGCATAAGTCCAGGAAAGTAAACAGTCAAACATCAACCAGAACATCCACAACCAGTTCTCAACAACAGTGGATTCCACCCAAATTCGTGATATAAACAAGTAACCACCAGGTCTTAAAACTAATAAACACCGAAGCCACACCAACAGGGGATCCCAACCCTAGTTTCATAAACACCAAAAGCATAAAAGAACAGGGGATCCCATCCCCTACCACATCTCCAGCAATCGACTCGAAAGGAAAACAACCAACTACCACCACCAACACAAGTCAGGGCTATGCCTGTATTTTCAGATTTAAACGACTTAACACACTCCATGATTTCAAATTCCGTGTGTTCTAACTGGGAGCTATCACAGAAGGGTTGATCCTGGTGCTTCAAATTTATTCATCCGGATATATGTGATTAACCAATTTACTTTTCACAGCAGGAGTTTACAACCACAAACAAGCCATTTAAAACATTAGCAGGGTTCATTAGTACACAAACAATGACCACCAACGACCTCATTTTTCAGAAATCAAAAACTAGTACAAATCATAGAAGAAACAATATCAAAATATAGGACAACATCAACGATCACATCCCCCCTTATTTCTTTATAGAATTCGTTCGTTATCTTTAATTAGGTTTGGTTTACCCAATTCTACATAATCAAAATCACGCCCACCCCTCATGATACACAAAAGAGAGAGGCAAAGTAGAAATCCCCTACTTGTTGATAGATGATCGACATTTCGGCCGGGGGCGCGAAACTTTACGGATAACTATGCGCCCGATGCACCAGAAGCTGTTTGTGAAAATCCACGATCGAGGAAGGAGAAACCACTGCTAACCCTAAGTTTATAAGGGCCGGGGACGGTTGAGGTGAAAACGAGAAACAACGCAAGGCGCGTTGGTCGTGGGTTGACCACGCGGCTCCACTCGTCACAAAAAAGGGGTCGGGTGGTTTAAGCTGACTCATGAATTGATTAACTATTTAATTAAAACTCTTATGGACGTTACAGGTCTTTAAAACACGCTCAAACTGGTTAAAATAGGGTTTAAAACCCTATTTGCACAAAAGGGAGCGCTACTGGAAATAATTTGACAAGGCTGAGTGAGGCCGATCGGTCGCGCCGATCGATCTCACCGATTGGTCTTACCGAGATTCCACTTTCTTAGGACCCAGATTTTGGCAAAGGGAAGGGCCAAGAGAGTCTGGGTCATCACATTCCAAAGTAAATTTTATATTTAGATTCATAGATAATTACGAAATATTTCTCACATCAACAGGACATGTGTATTTAAGTGACTGTTTCCACCTCTAAACTCATATTTTCATATTTCACATTAATTCATGATAATAATCCATTTTAAACCTTTATATGAATAATTCATTTATTTTAATTCTTGAAATCATAGGGAAAGGTTAAAATAATTAGTTTGATGTGAAATTCCTATTATGCGTATACATAATTATTAATAACTGAATGTCATCAATGAAAATAGGATGATCATAAATATATAATTAAATAACAAATTTGAATTATAATAACACAAGAAAAATAATATGCATAAAAAAAGATAACTAAACATATATCATAGAATATACATTTAATAAAGGAATAATCTATGTGAATCAAAATCCAGATTAACTGTGATGTAAATCTCGATCAAGGATAACATTTAAAACCCATAGAACCAACAAAGAAAACAAATTGTTATCCTAGAGAATCATCTAAAAATAACCCTTAAAACCATTAAAAATAGAAACCCCATTTGGTATACATCCATAACCAATGAATTGGATATATATAATTGGGAACACACATCATATCCTAAGCAATAATGCGTCTTAACCCATCATATCATGAGCAATAATGGGAATAAACCTTTCATTTATATAGATATTACAGGGATCCACTATCTTTATAAGTTGTATCTGGGCCACCGATGATAAATAATGGGGAACAAACCTTCATAAAAATTTACAAGAACCACAACAAAAAATAATTTCAAAGATCATTAATATCATAATAAAACTCATAGAAACAACCATTATTCATTTCGAAACATGATTAACCTATGGGTACACAAGGAGCTCCATTAAAACCACATTGAGAAAATTATAATCTATCTAGATTAACAATGAGGATGATATCATTATAAAATATCAATACTGGTGAATAAGTATTATCTAGTGTTTTTGACATTGGTAAATATAAATTCCATTACAAGTTTACTAAAAAAATTCTTGAGGGAAAAAATATTTTCACAATGAAAATCACTTTTAAAAATTAAAAATGCACATTTTCTTTGGAAATCCTTTTATATGAAATAAAAAATAAAATTTCATTAAGGGAATGTGAAGGAAAACACTGTTAATTATAGTGGGAAAATATTTTATAATTGTAAATATTAAAATAAAAAATATTTTAAAAACATGTTGTAATATTAATCAAAAAATACACATTTGAAAAATTTTATGAAATATAAATGTTAAAAACATTTAATATAAGAGAAAATATCATGTAAAATAGATTTTAGATATCCATTATGTATTGAAATTAAATTTTTCTAAAACAATTAAGAAATTATTATAATGAAGAGATAGATTGCCAATCTAAAATGAGATACAAGATTTATATAACTTAGAAACAAAATTATTGATGTTCTATTACTAAATATGGATGGAATTGTAAATTAAACACATGGACCAAATTCTAAACCCAATTATTATAAAATACATATGAATTTAAAAAAATTAAACATTATTTGTTTTCAAAATGATCGATCACCATAATGAATCAAAAAATGAAAGGATATTGTAGTATAATGCCTTTTGCATATGGGAAACAATTCAATCTCTAGCCACATGAATGAATAATTTCAAATTATACATTAAATATCACATAAATAATTAAAATACTGATATAAAATGTTAATAATGCATTATATAAACCTCATTAAAGGGTATATGTTTATATTATAAACGTACATCCCAATTAAATAATATTTTACATAAAGAACCTTTATAAAGATCATATTATTGAATTGAGAAATATTAAATTGGAAGATTATTTGTGAAAAATATAAATACAAAAAAAAATTGGTAATAAAAAATATTAAAAATATCGGTTTATTATCTAACAAACTTAACATATCAAAGACAATTAAGAGGTAATATTACCTAATTTAAATAAAATTTTAGTTATTAAATTTCTTATAACATTGTAATATTCACAGCAAATATCCATTGATAAAATAAATAAAATTGAAACATAAAATAGAATAAATTTTTAATTATTTATTATATTACATGTTAAAGTATAAATATAAAAACATATAAAATAAATTTTCCTTCTAATACAAAAATAATACTCAATTTTTGAAAATTCTTATGAAACCCCTCTCTAGTTTGGAAATAACATAACAAAAAACTCATGAAATTAAAAAAATCATATACATATTTAAGTCCCAATAATTGTCATGAAATTCATAATAAAATACATTAATGGTAATTATATACACCAAACAATAAACATAAGTGTTTAATATGGCATATATCTTACATAAATCAAAGTGAGTCAAAATACCATTACCTCAAGTACAGGCATTCCCTGTATATCATCTAATTCATATATAATAAACATTAAAATATTATTTTATTTGTTAAAATCATTTATATGTTTAATTTATTATAATTAATCCATTATTTATTTACCATAAAGAAATATGTTAATATTTATATATTTAATTCCAGGTCATGTTCTTTAAGGATGTCAAGTCCCTATTTTCAAAAAGGATTTGAAATGTAGACCATGGATAATGGAGTAACTTTTGTATCTTGTCGAAAATAATAATAATAATAATAATAATAATTTTTAAAAACAAATTATATTTTAAAATTAATCATTTATCATTGTTTCCTAAAAATGAACCATTTGTTGATCATTGAGATGATATGACATAAGGACACATTAGTAATGTTACCATTTTCAACGATTAATATGTAAAGAAGGTAAGTATGGTTTTATCATTAATTAATTAAAAAAACATCATAAATATAATATTATATATTTAAATAAAATTATATATATCAGACATGGAATGTGGTGATGAAAAATTCATCACACCGCTTCGTAGAGGTAGTAGCCAACATGTACTCAAAAACATCATTATCGTCTCTGAGTGAATCAAATGGCACGATGTTATGAAATATAATCATTTTCAGAATCATTAAAATTTTATAAATATCATAATTTTTAATATATATAGTACATAAAATCCTTAACATTATCCTTTTAACCTTCCATGAAAATACATATTTCAAAATGGATCACATTTCATCGTAAGGCGTTAGTGCATCATAAATATGAGTGATGTTATCATATCCCTAATTGAATATAAAGAAGAAGATTTATATTATATCATAATTCTGAGCGTACAATCTTCTTATTAATATAATATATATATATGTATACATTAAATACATCATTATAACGTCCTTTGAGATTCAATGATGAGAACCCAATTACATCTTTTAGAGAGAATGCAGTCCACCATACACATGAATGATGGTTTTGATTCCCATTTGATGAATAGTGAGTTGGATTTAGTTATTTAAATTAAAATAATTTAATTTAATTATATGGGGGTAAAATTTATATTATATCAATATAAATTAATAATTTTCTGTATAGTTATAATAAAATATGGAATAAAAATTCCCACTTATTATGATACCTCTTATTTAGAAAAAAACTCTTGGTTGGAACCAAAAGCCATCATTAGATGGATTTTGGATTAATCCAGTAGATATAGTTCATCATGTGGGAAGTAACGAAGGAACATTAGTAGGTTTTTTATTATCTCAAAGAATTTTAGGATTTTAATAATACAAGAGCGGGGGAGATTTTTTCAACGTGAGTTGAGTGAAGCAATTGTAATTTTAGATAAGAAATAGTGATACACACATTTACACCTTTCGAAAGGGAATAAAATCGACCCTTCAGGAGAAATACATGGGGTAAGGTCAAAATATTTCGAAAAAATATAATGTATACAATTTTCATGTGATTTTAACACTACGACTTTAGTAAACCCCCACTTGCATACTTGTTACCCACTCAACTACAATTAAATAATTTTATAGTTTTCACTAATTCTTTTGAACAAATATTAAGCTGATATTACGAATTTAAATTAGTTATTATAATTTTCAATATATATTATATTTTAAATAATTCAATTAATGTATTTTTTACAATTTAATAAAATATTAATCCACCATACAAGATGGATAACATGGTTTTAATATATGATTTTTTCAAAAATAAGATGATTTTAATTAAACACTATTTATATTGAAATATTATATTAAATTTAATATATATATATATATAATATGTAAATTTAATTTTAATCATTACTCATTTGGGATTATTTAATTGAATAATAATTTATAAATGTTATGTACTTATAAAAAGTTATCAGACAAATGTGTTTTTAAACCAAAAATATGAATCTTATACTAGAATGCAATAAAATGAATACTAAAAAGTAATTAATTGGATATATTATAACTCAATAATACCTATTATACATTAAATCATATTTATATCTCAATGATAAGTTTAAATTAAATATTTTTATTGAAATAAATAATACATTTATGAAAATCAGAATTTTCATTATTCGTATAAAAAAACTATATTAAAAAAATCCAAAAACATTTCCATGAGTTAATTTTTATAAGATGATTTAAATTTTTTTCCATTTAATGTTAATTATTGTTATTAAAAATTATAAATTCATTTTATTTTATTCTTATAAAACGAGATAGAAACCATTTTTGAAGAAAATATATATTTGAAGAATAAAATTTTATAACTAAATATCGATTGATTATTTATCAAGAATTTATAAAAATATATCTATCAAATAGGGAATATAAATATTTTCATTTATATTTAATTAATTAGTAAATACTATTATTAACATCAAATTTAATTGTTAGGTTATAAATGACATATATCTTATAGGTAATTTAAGTCGGGCGTTGCTTATCAAATACACTATAGAACATAATGACCGTATTCTAAAAAATTAGGTTGTTAAATTCTCCCCCATTTAAAAATCTATGGGGTCATAATTTTAATATTATCTTTGTTTTCAAGAGTTTTATGATTAAAGTTACCTTTCCTTAAATCAGAAATCATAAAAGGGATAATAAAATATCTTATTGATAAGACCAAAAGGGAAGTAATAAGGACATATGGAATAATTCATAACTAGGATTCCATATTAGAAACAATTAGTTGAATTAGAAGATATGGTCATAGAAGAAAATAAAAGTTATTATACAATGATATAGAGAGATAGTGATCATTAATAATAAGAAATTTAATGATCATGAGAATGTAAACACCCCTAAAACTATAACTCAATGAGGTGTGAAAAACATTATTGATTTCATTAGAAATGATTGTAATATGAAGAAAATTTTTATTCAATATATTATTCCAAGATTTTAGTTATTAAATTATAATATAAACTAATTATGTAACTAAATATAATTAATTTATGATTATAATTTCACCATTTAATTAATTTCCATAATAAAGATCATATTTTTTTCCTAATGTTTTCTATTAATGATTTATTTTGTATATCCAAAGAACAAAAATAAAATATAAAAAGAACTGATAACCATAATTTTAGAAAAAAATATCTTCCAACAATCCTTAGTCATTATAAAAAACCAAAATGTTTAGTACTAGGTATGTTAATATACAAAATGATTAATTTTACAAATGATGAATTATTACATTAAAATATAAAATTTAATAGTAATACTGAATGGTCAAACTAAATAATTCCATATGTAAATGAACTTATATACCAAATAAACTCAATAACCACTACATTATATTTTTTTTAACCTTATTGTTTATATGATAACTTTTATTTCATGAGACCCAAAATAGATCTATCTTATTTGGAAATAGGTTTAATCACTTATTCACTAAATATAATATCAATCACATGGTCATCTATATGGAAAAAGATGTGTCCAAATAATTACATCAATAATCAAGATCATATAATACATAGAGTTTATCAATATCATGAAACATATTTTCACTAAATGTTAATTCATTGTTCACATTAAAGCAAATGTTTATAAATACTTCAACAAAATAAAACATCTACTGAAATATCCTTATTCACATTGAGATCCCATAACATTTAACCTCAATAGGGTGTCTATTAAATTGAAATTATTATAATACATAATCATATATACCTATTATTACATCCATAATTCTTAATATAACATCACAAGAAAACATCAAAATGTCCAAAATTATGTAAACCCTGGTATGATACTAATTTAGGGAGCCCCAAACCCCAACTCATGGATCTGAGGATGAAACAATTATATACACATTGCTTCATTTAATACTAATTTACCTGACTCTATTTTTTGATACAAAACTTATAAAATCATAAGGTTATATCTGATCAATAAAATAAAAAGAATATTTATTGTTTTAGAGTTATCGTGAATTTTGGAAAAATCTAAAATAAGAATACTTACATCCTTAAGTGAGAGTTCGTCACATTGAAACCAATAATTATCAATTCACAATAAGCAATCATAATTATCCATAAGAACCCATTCTAGACATAATTCATTTAAAACCCTTCTTGATAACCCAGGGAAGGTGAAACATAATAAGGGTGTGATAAAATGGTTTTAATGGGTGAACATAATTATTAAATACCTAATACCAACATTTAAAATAATATTTTCATAACACTGTGATGAAAAACTAAACGTTAATGACCATAAAAAATGATAAATCATATTAGTAAACCCTAAATAAATAATAATTTTGCATGAAGCATATATTAACCAATGGAAATATTCCCTAGAATCAATAATAATGAGCTATGTGACATTAATATTGATCAATGAAAACATATAAAACCAATTTAAATATTAAAGTGAATGTGTTGATATATTTGAACATAATCTTCATAGAACTCTTATTGAACTATTATATAACCCTTAATAATGTAATAACCATATGTTATACAGCCATACCCAATGCATCGGAGAGTTAAAATATGTCCCACACATTATATCAAGAGATATAATGGGGCTCCAGCCATCATATATTGAGCTATAATGGGGATAATAATTTTTATCTCAAGATATAATTGGGATTAGGCCATCATATAATATTTTTCATGGATTCCTAAGAGATATAATCAGGATAAACCCTTTGTAACCAAATTACAAATATTATAACATAAATAAAGTTCATAGGGAATGAATATTCTCTGAAAAATCAATGAATCCTCCATTATTCCGTTCATAAAATGATTAACCAGGGAGGTTATAATAGGATCCATGGAAATATATTTTAATCAATCATAATAAATCTAGTGAAATAATAAGGATGGAATCATTATAAAAAATCCCCAGTATAAAATTTGTGAAATCAAGGGTAGTTGATGTTTGTGAATGGAAATACCAGTAAAAGACTATTAAATAAATTCTAATGTTATATAATATTTTCACATTGAAAATCATTTTTAGATCATAAAATTCAATATTTTTTAAATTAATTTATTTTAATATATCAATTGAAATATATATAATAATAAAATTTTAAAACAATGCAGTTTGTGGAGGTAGAGTTCAATCATGTTGGAAATTCCAAAATAAAAATTTCTTTAATGAATTTTTAAAGTGAGTGAGATGTGAACCATTTATAAAATGTTAAGAAATATATATTTTAATTCCTCATATGAGATGGTTAAATAACATGTTAAATATTTTTCATAAAAATCTTATGATTATAAAAGTACATTTTTGAAATCATTTTAGAAAACAAGGATGTGGAAGAGAAAGATTTCAGATCAAAAAAGAAGGTACATGATTTGTATAACTTACAAATAACATCCCTGATTATTATTTAATTAATGTTAGAGTAAATGGATGTAAAAAAT
This sequence comes from Viscum album, assembly GCA_963277665.1. Classification (NCBI taxonomy): domain Eukaryota; kingdom Viridiplantae; phylum Streptophyta; class Magnoliopsida; order Santalales; family Viscaceae; genus Viscum; species Viscum album. The sequence goes on along the minus strand of OY728153.1, from coordinate 1,768,540,969 downwards.
ATTAAATTTTTTGAATACTATTGTAGAATAAAATATATTTGGTTGTGGAAGGAAATATCATATTATTTACTCCAATAAAACATTTTATATAAACAGGATAAATATAGATATTATAACATAAAGCCCTATCCAGTTTGGTTAGATTTTGAACATAATACCCATGAATGAATAAATTAAAATGAAAAATTAGATATTATAAAAAATTCTATTCATGATATAACAAGTTAATGAGACATTATATAAACATCATTAATGTATATATATTTTCATATCATAGCTGTACTTTCCAAATAAAGTGTATTTGAGATGAATAACCCATGAAAATATAATATCAGGAAATTAATAGTTAATCTATTGATAGATTTTGTAAAAAGAATTTAATTATAAAAAATGATAATATAAATAATAATATAATTATACATTAATTATTTTATAATAATTTCATATCAATGACAACAGAGAACTAATATAACCCAATGAAATGTAATCATGTTATGAAATTCATTACCACATAGTAACAACCATGTAAAATCACCATAGATGAAATAAATAAATTTGAATCCTAAAATACCAAGAATTATGATGTATTGATTATATTACATTTAAATGGTGTTGTTTATTATCCCTATAATATAAATTAGGTATATCAAAATAAAATATTCCTCGTTGAAGTAAAATTTTGGTGAATCCCCTTATTGATTTGGTAATCGATGGATCTATACATCATGAAAGAAACAAACATATAAGGATTTTTAATTTACTATAACTATCATATAAATAATCATATAAAAAATACATTTTAATTATACACACCACCAAAAATGGTGAATATTGATATGTCAAACAATGTGTGATGATAAATTGTTACTGCATGTTCATACTTTCCACACAAATATGTTTACTAATTTATATTAATCATATGTCTTTTATTTGATTAAAAAATACATTTATAGGTTTTATAATTATATAATAAATAATTAATTTTATTTATTATAATGTAACATTTTAATATTTAATCATTTAATTATAAATCATGTGTTTGAGGATGTTTTGTCCGTATTTTGAAACAGAATTCAATATGTTTAGCATGGTAAAAGTGGTCAGTATTATATAATCTAAAAAATAATAATCATGAATAAATTATAATTTTTATAATCAAATCATATTTTTGAAAATAATCCATTATTAATGGTTATGAAAAATGAACTATTTTTTCATCATGAAGATAGTAGGCCATAGACACACAAGGGTAATGTTTCCATTTAAAAAATATTTATCGAAATTTTGTGTATATTATATTATCATAGATGAGTTAATATAATATCATAAATATAATATTATATTTCTAAATAAAATTATAAATCTCATCCATTTGATGTGGTGATTAAAAAACAATCACATCACTATATGGAGGTGGTAGTCCATATGTATAAATAAATGAAGTTATCAATTCAAATTGAATGGAAATGTAAAAAGTAATTATATATTGTATTTTAAGAAGGGAAAATATGTATTAAATATCGAAATTATTTCTTATATTTATCACAAGTATTTATTAACATTATCTTTATTACCTTCTGTGGAATTTTTTTGTGAAAGAATGGTCACAATTATTTATGAGTTTGTAGTCCTCTTTACACATGAGTTTTGATATCATATCCTCTATGAAATGGAAATGAAGAAGGTATATGTCATATCATAAACCAAGGTATATAATTATTTTTCATATATTATATATATACATTACATAAATCATCAAAAAAATATAATGAGAGGTGAAGATGAAAAAACAAATTACATCGGTTCTTGTGGTGGTAGTCCACTATAAACATGAAAGTTTGTTTCGTTTATAATTTAAATAAATTGGAGATTAATCTAGGTAGAGAAAATAAAATAATAACATATTATTTTATGGGATATATTATTTTTAATATATCAAAATTATTTATCTATATTTTAATGGTGTGGATAAATTAATAAAATAAATATTCTCGATTAAGCATGATACCTGGTATTCAGATAACCTACATAGGTTAACCCTAAAATCCATTACAGGATCAAGTTATAATAAAAAATTGTTATATAGGTCGTGTAGAGATAATTAAGGATACTATTTGTTTAGGTGTTGGAGTAACCATAATGCTTCAAATGTTTGAATATGAGAGGATATGGTCGACCTTTTATAAAAGATGTGACTGACAAGCTTGTAATTAATGAAAAGAATATGATATCCCTAGGTTTTTTTATTAAAAATGGATATTAAATGGAATATTATTCGTAATTTTATGGGATAAGGTCGAAATATAGATGTGAAATAAAATTTATACAAGTATTTGGATCTATTTAACACCAATATTACTAGTTTAACCCCCCAATAAACTCATTTTCACCGTAACTATGGTAAATTTTTACAACAACTTTCACTAATGAATATTAAAAAAATAAATTTAGGACCTTAATATATAATATAAATTAATATAATGAAAAATATTGAATAAATTTTATTAATTTTATATTTATATGTGGTATAATTTAATATAACAAATCCTATCAACATGATGAAAAGGTGATTATTCATGAAATATATTTCTCAAAAATATGTTTATTTCATATAAACTCTATGGATATTTATAAAAATTATTTTAACTTGAATTAAAATTATTGTATATATAAACAATAAATTTCATTTAAATAATTACTTATTACTAATAAATATAATTAATTAAAATGTAGAATCATTATGAAATTTAAAATAGTTTTATGAAATATATGTTCTTAACCCGATAAATAAATCAAAACTAAAATCCAATAGAATGATGATTTAAATGTAATTAAATATATTTAATATATCTAAAAAATACATATGTTACTTTAAATATAATTTAAATAAAAATGGGGTTTCATAATTATTAATTTATTTGAAAGGAATTATAGTTTTATAATAATCAGTGTTTTCACTATTAAGTGATTTTTTAATGAATATTCCAAAATTTTAAAAATAAGTTAGATTTGATATTAGCATATAAAAAAATATTGTTTGTTTCATGAAATATATTTTATAAAATATATATTAACTAATTATAATATTTGTCACCAAAATCCATAAAAATCATTCTTGAAAAATATATTTTATGTTAATAAATTAATTTAATAAATTTTGTTTGATTGTTTTATAATAATTGTTCAATAAAATTATACTAATTATGAAATAAATATATATTTATTTTATAAATTAGGTAATATTATTCATACTTTCTAATATAATTTCTTTTATAACGGTCATACCTCATGTGGGTCCTTTTTTATGGGTGTTTCTTATCTGATGTACTATAAAACCTAATGTTTTTTTATTAAAAGTATCAAGTTGTTACAAAATATATCATTATTTGTTTTTTAATTTAGTGTTTCATGTGAAAAAATCAGTCAAATAAATTTCAACCATTTGAAGGAATCCATATTTTAACATATTAAGGTGTTACACCAATTTTAATAAGCCTATTGTCTCTATAAGGATGAGTGAGTTCCATATGAATACAGATCACGAAGTCTCTCTTTGGATTCCTTCAACTGAGGTTTCTACTCTTAGGTGACCACTAACAGCATTTCTAGACTATGATTACCCATCCAAAATTCATTATTCTATAATTTCACATGCCCATACCATATCGAAGTTGCATATAAACAGAGGATCCACCCATGTTGTACATTAATAGAAATACCTCAATAAATCATCCATGATCCAATGATCCCATAATAGAGTATATCTAGAGTATTTTTCATGAGGATGGTGAGCCTCGATTTATATTAGGAACTAATCAATGTTTTTTTACCGTATCTCGAGTAGCTCTTCAATATGAAGAAAATGAGATTTCAGTAAATAATATTCCTTCTATAAGAGGTTTTCTATTGAGATCAATGGATGTGATTCCCAGTAATGAATCTATGTCACCAAAAAATTGATATTCAACTACAACTTAATTATACAATATTCTAGAGATACACATTGATCAGAATGTCTGTGAAAGTAAATAAACACTTTTACAATAGAATCAATCCTATCATCTATTAATTTTGTAAACAATATTCCTTCCAATCTAAGAAATCTATATATATAGTAATCATGTTTCATTCTAATCCTGTACCCCCATACTGAACTACTAAAAAGAATCATTGAACAAAATTCAATTGAATTTCCACCGGAAAAACAAAGGTGGCTTTTTTAATACAAAAAAATTGGATGTGATTCTTTCTATAAATCTAGATGAGAAACACATGAACTTTACCCATAGTGGAGGCCTCATAACTAAAATAATTGTCATTTATAAACATTCATAAACCCTAAATGGTTGTCATTATGGTGGTATAATAACGTAATAAGGTATTTCTGGATAATTAGAGCCTATATTGTGAGAATCTCAAAAAAATAATCAAGATGATGATCCACATACTTTATGATGAATAAACAATTTATTCCATTTATCTAGTACCTCCTTGAACCCAATAAAAAGGAATGTGTTAAAATCATCGTATATGAATTTTTTTGCAACACTATCACTGGGTACCAAGGAATGATGAATACCATGAAGACATATATTTTCAATGAAGTAAGATAAGTTGGGGGAATCATGAATAATATTTCACTAATGAATAATTAGAGAAATAGTTTTTTACGTTTGTTATTTTATGTAAGTTGATATACCATTCCCTTTAATGTAAATGATATAGCCTACATAAATTCATCGAATTAGTGTTTTGTAGGAATGTTTAATTTTTAGAAAGTAGAAGAAATAGACATTGAGGAAATTGGTTTATGGGACCAGCATGAAACATTATATATTTGAGATATTGGTATAAAGGGATTATATTGCAAAATATTTATTTGTATATAAGTTTATATTATTGTGACATTATCTTCTTTCTCATTGGGTTCCTTATAATATTACTAGATATTATGTCACGACCCGTCCTCAGGGCCCGGGCAGTTACTACCCCAAGCCCGCCTTCCATAGGCTAGGGGCTGGCGACTAGCACCAAAGGCGTAAATCCCAAAAAAAGGAAGGCATTGCCTTTACGAAACAAAAGCACACACAAATAGAGTATAAGAAAAAGCTACACTATGTAAAGCAGTATAACAAATGTGCTGAAAGTACGAGGGGCCAGAAATACAATCCCAAAAGAAAGATACAACTACAACTGAAATTAAAGTACAACTCAAAGGACAACAGCTGAAAGGTGACAAGAAGCTCTTGGATCATCCTCCGGGTTCCTACCTGAAGGGTAGGTACAGATGTCCTTCTCAGCACTCAACGTCTGTCTGTCTCCTCCGGGTACTGACTCGTCGTGAGATCCACCTCTGGGTACCATCCAGCTCTACAAGCCTCAACCACAATCTGGGATGTCTTTCGTCTGCAACCAACATGATGATGTGCGGGCAAAGCTCATGTAGGGGTGAGTATACGATACTCAATAGGGATCCCGAGACCCTCAAGGTCTCACTAAATCAAACAAAGATAATCACAATGAATGTTCTCAACAGATAACCCCTACTTAGGTATAAGCCCATACTTATACCTAAGTTACCAAGTAACCCATATCAACCACAAGGTATCTCACAGATATGAATTTGATGGATAACCACGAATTAGGTATAGGCCCATACATATACGTAAGTTATCTAGTAACCCATCTCAATCACGATGAAAACACAAAGGTTAGTGACTCAGCTCAAAACAGGATTTTCATTATCAAAACCGTAACTACTGAAGAGCTCCATCTCTGAAGAGTACAATGATCTTGTCATGACTCCGAGGTACTGCTCACTCGCCTATAACTGCTGAGGTACTCCTCCTGTCAAGTATCGCGGGTCAAACAAATCATAAAGTAGTGAACCTCCTCCATGGGCCTGCCACCTAACACAGTAGTTCTCCCCATCATAGCCTACAGAGGTACTTCCCATGTCTAGTACCATGGGTCTAACACCTCACAAAGTAGTGCTCCTCTGCCATGGGTCTGCCACCTCACAAAGTAGTGCTCCCAATTGGGCTATGCAAGTCACTCCGAATCAAATCAGACAAGCAGTCATCAGGTCTCAGCCAGCTACATGGTCTCCATACTCCATACTCTTGTCTTTGGGAGGGTCTGATCCATGAGCTACAGGTCGATACTACAAGTATCACAAAGTCACACGAATAAGTATATCAAATGACTGACTTGTCATAGTGGTCTCAACGCAGTAGACGACACGTCAATCAGATGCTCGGATTGTGAGTTATTAGCCTTTTCGTCCCAGGGGCCCGGTTGGTTTCGTGTATGAACCAACCAAAACATATATCAATTGTACCCGGAACTCACATATGGTATACTCATAGGGACCGTTTCTCAACGTGATCACCAACGCCGCTGACGGTTCGTCAAACGGACGTCCCATCTGAAAGTTATCGGCTTTTTCGTTCTAGGGGCGCTGTTGGATTTCGGGAACAATCCAACCCACCCATACTAAAATTATGTCAAAACCTCAGGTGATGTGTACCAAAATACTTGTGTCACCAAAAGGAATCCAACAAAGTCGACGGCACGTCATCCGGACGTCTGAAACTAAAGCTATAAGCGTTTCCATTCTGAGGGCTAGGTTGGTTTCGGGTTCGAACCCACCCAGCCATACCCAAAGTTCTACGAAAACTTGAGTTTAATATACCTAAATGATCGTCTTGGTCCAAGGATCACGTCGCAACTAACGGTGCACCAATCAGATGTCCATATCCCAACTTTCGGGCGTTTGAACGAATCTGCCCGCTTTTAAGGGGGTTTGGGCCCGGACCGACCCGGCCGAAGACCCCCTGGGTCGGCCCAAACCGGGTCGACCCGACCCGGGTCCAACCCACTTGGGAACGGCCCGGCCCAGCGGTGTGGCCCAACCCGGTGGGCGCGGCCCTGCCTAGTGGCGCGGCCCGGCCGAGCGGGCGCGGCCTGTCCCCGTGGGCGGTCCGACATAGCGGCAGGGAGCCTTGGCCCGGCGCGAGCGGCCCAGCCCCGATGGGCGCTCAGTCTTAGACCGATCTGCGTGAAGGTGGGGTGCTACCCCCTCTCCTTGTAACGGAAGCCCCAAATGGGGGGACCGCCTGTCCACCACCGGGGGTTACGACCCCCGGAATTCTAAACGGCCGACCCGGTTGGTCGGCTGGTGCCGCCGCCGCGGGACCCCGTTGTCCCTCCCCCCAAGCGCCAATGACCGGTTTATCCAGACGCCTCCAAGTCTTCCGCCGTAGCCAAAGGGCCGCAGATCATGATGCTCCGGCGGCCGGGGAGTCCAGCCGCCCCAGTCGGTGACTGGCACGGCCTGAGGTCATTCTCCTTCTTCGACCGGCGCGGCGCGTCGGCGCCTCGCCCCTCCGCCGCGGCTCGACCTTGCCGCAGACATTCAAGATGCTCCGGCGCAGTGCGATAGCACCATGATCCTTCACCGTGGTTCCCTTGTTTCCGCGCGGTGCGACGACACCACGTCGTCTCCATTCAAAGCGACAATGAAGGACAACAGAAAAAAGGGAAGAGGGTCAGCCGTGTTTGTGCAGCCCGACCCCTCCCATTAATCGATAGCAAGCGGATAAAAGATTAATGATGAACACATAAATAATTACAAACATAAAATCAAACCCCTACCTCTTGCTCGTTGCTCGTTGGCGGAGTCGTAGAAGGAAGACGATGAAGACCGTCGTTCATCGCGTCCGCCACACGTCCCCAATTTCAAGTTGTGTCGGTTCATTGATGATGTCGCAGAGGATAGGTTTCTGGGGAAGGAAGGTCGAAGAAGAATCGAGTGGAAGATCTTTATTGGAATTCTTCACGTTCTTAATTGGAGAGGATATGATTTCCCCAAGTGTTCAGTGTCGCAATACTTTTCCAGCGCTTCATCTGTTGGTGAAGCCGTCCCAAAACCTTCTCCAAAGCTCCCTATATATAGGAAAGTGGGAGAGGTATGTTACACTCGTGGAATTTATGATGGTTAATTTATTTGGAACCTTCCTAAATTCCAACTATGTGGTTACTTTATTTAAAAAGGGGGTTGGGGAAATTAAATTGCATTGGCACAATTTAAGAGGTGCGTTGGCACTACTTAAGAGTGGAGGATGCCAAGAAGATTCCCCCACATAGCCTGCGTCAAAACATATGACACGAATTAATTTTTATGTTGACAAATAAAATTAATTGACATCAATTAATTTCAAGTCACACATAAAATTAAATCACAATAATTAATTTTTACATTGACCCATAAAATTAATTGACAACAATTAATTTTACGTCAACTCATAAAATTAATTGAGAGCAATTAATTTTACGTCAACACATAAAATTAACTGACAATAATTAATTTTACGTCGACCCATAAAATTAATTGAGTGGAATTAATTTTATGTCGACATATAAAATTAATTGATGGGGGGTTTGATAGGTTTCCTCTCCCTCCCCATTAAATGGGGGGTTAGGGTGTGGCGGTTCCACCAACAACTCCTAAGTGGAGATTCTAACCACTTTATCTGCACTGCATGTGTTTATCAAAATAAAATAATTTATTCACTTATTTTATTTTATTATCCCACTTAAAACCCAAAAAACTAACTTTCATACCTGATCATCTTCCATTGAGGTGAAATTATTCTTAAGATAATATCAGCACTGCGAAATAAACTGTGCCATGGGAATTTGATTCCGAGCATCGGTTCAAAAGTTATAAAACGCCGCTCATACATTTACTGAACGTACCCGAAAAAAAGTTTGGAAAATTATTATCAATCACCCTAGACACACTGCGGTCAAGGTTAGGCTATGCCTAGGAGAAACACGCCCCAACGAACTCAATGGTACTCTCAGATTTTCCATTTGAGTTACAATTTATAAGATATGAATTTTACAATAAAATAATTGTCCCTTAATTATTTTATTTACGGCCAAAAACTAAATTTCTCAGGTGGCTTGCGCCGGCCAATGTTAGTATCTTCTTAAAAGAAGCATACCCTTATGAGTTCAGCGGTGGTCTTGGATTTTTAATCCGAGTTACCGTTTGTGACTTATAAGCATTTTAAAAATAAAACAACTTATTTAATTATTTTATTAACAGTTATTCCATTTTCGAGTTTTCTCACAAGAGGCCTACGCTGACTAAACATAAGTCATGCCTCGGGTAAACCCGCCATACTAAGAAAAACGGAGTCCTCAGAATCAGGTGCCGTAAAAAACTGCGTACTCGTAAAATTACAAAAAAATTTAAAAAAAAATCCCTTGAAATTTACGGGTCTTTACATTACTCCCACCTCAGGGATTTTTGTCCCTTTAAGGCTACATCAAAAACTGGGGAAACATAAAGGGGGTATTGTGCACGCATCTGAGCCTCCCTCTCCCATGTGCTCTCTTGGAGGTTCCCCTGCTGCAATCTGATACGCACTTGAGGAATCGACCGTCCATGTAGGACCCACTTCTGTCGATCCTCGATCTCCACCGAGACCTCCACAAAAGTCTCCCTGTCATCGATGTTCAAATCCCCATGGTCGATAATATGCGTTGGGTCGTGCACGTATCTCCTCAGCTGAGATACGTGGAAAAAACATCATGCACCTGGTGCAACTGAGGTGGATGTGTCAAGCGGTAAACCACCTCGCCAACCCTGATGAGTACCTAGATGGGTCCGATGAAGCGTGAAGATAAAGTTCCACCCTGGCCAAAACTCTGTAATCCACGTTGAGGTGAGACCCGTAAGAAAACATGGTCGCCATCCTCGAACTCTAGTGGTCTCCGGCTCCTGGATGTCCTGAACCTTCTTAGCTGAGGCAATTAATTTCATGTCGACAAATAAAAATTAATTGTTGTGATTTAATTTTATGTGTCGACGTGAAATTAATTGCTGCCAATTAATTTTATGTGTCAACATAAAAAGTGATCCGTGTCATATGTTTTGACGCAGGATATGTGGGGGAAACTTCTTGGCATCATCCACTCTTAAGTATTGCTAACACACCTCTTAAATTGCGCCAACTCAATTTAATTCTCCCGACCCCCTTTTTAAATTAAGTAACTGCGTCGTTGGAATTTAGGGAGGATCCAAATAAAATAAAAAAAATCCCTTAAAATTTACGGGTCTTTACATTTTATCCATAAAATTTCTTCTGATTCACAGAATTCGAATAAAAAAATTTATTATAGGTTAAAAAAATATGATTATATTGTAAATTGGCTAATGAATAATATTACTTATTATTTAAAAAGATCAATAAATATTATCTTCATATTTGGATTAATAATTATTCTTGTATGCCTAATCTCTTATATTTTGTCATATGTTATTCAAGTTAAATTTTTTTAGTATAATGTATCATAAAAAATTAATTTCTATTTAGAGAATATAATATTAATTTATAATTTGATAAATAATACAATGATATTTACTTTTTAAATTAATTTTCACAATTGAAAAAGGATGTTAAAGGAGGAGAGCTTCACTTGGATGAAAATGCATGAGTTGTAGATGGTATTTGTAGCAGCCCCTCCCACCTCGCTGGGGGAGGGTCCTTAGACGTCAGTTAAAGGAGGTCAAACATCACTATTCTCCAATTTCTCAAACCATTATTTTATCCCTTATTTCCCTCAGACCGATCTCAGCCAAAAAATCTGACATTTCTTTAAGGAAGCTACACTATTTGCTATTTGGAATATAGAGACCACCAACATTTCCTCTATGTTTAATTTGACTTTGATTGCACGGTTCAAGCTCTATCGACCATCTGTGTATTATTTTAATGGATTTTTTAGATACTAGGGTATTCAGAAGTGTGGGAAAATTAGCATCGTCAACTCTATGCACATCATGCTCATATTTTCTTTGGAGGATGATTTAATCTAAGATTTATCGAGTGACTCTCATATCTATAATTTATCTCAATTTTTTCTATTCAATATGATATTATCCTTTCATATGAAATGGGACTCTCCAACCATGTTTTTATGGGTAATGATTTTAAAAGCCCCAATTCCATTTTGGAATCCTTAGATATTTTGAATGATAAAGAATCTCATATGTCCTTATATTTTTTGGGATAGTCAGACTCGGTCTATCTATCATCTAATTTCACCAAAAATATGGGTTGTGGTAGATACGTCGAAGTCGCCGATTGATTTTTTATGGTTTTATATTGGTGAAAATTTTCCATATATAAAGTCTATTATTTTTTAATCATGTTTTGATTTATGTTCCTCGTAAAAGAAACTGGGAAAATGTTTCTATGTATGTAGGCATGCAATCCGATAGGAACTTGACTAGAATCTTATTCGGACTAATCTGGCCCCATATGTCGTGCATGATGTTTGAGAAAATCTTTTGGGTACGAATCACATTGGGTAAATTGTGGGTTGTGAGTTGGTTGTGTCTGATCCGTATCTGATCTAGACTGATGGAACTATTTTTGTGCATGAGGTAGATTAGGAGATCTCAAAGAGGATAGAAGCACATCATACTAATCTAACATTCTATAAAATATAGGATTGATTAAAATGTGACCTAAGAGAGGTAAGTCCTAAAGTTGATATAGTGATTCAGGTTGATGCATACATTTTCGATGTTCGTGTCAATGGGGTTGTTGATTGGAATGTTGTAGTGACCCAACCTAGATGGACTAAGGTAACAGAGGAAACAATTGAGGATTCCAATAATGTTATGTCTGATATCGTGAGGGAAAGACCCACACATTGAATTAAATAACCCATGATGTTCAAAATGATAGACAAAATATCTATTATGTATATTTGGAAGATAATAACACAATAAATCAATTCAAGAGGTGATTATTCATCTAATCGAGTGGCTCTGGACTGTTATTAAATGAATCAAATGGGGAAACCAATTATGATTTATATAAAAGTTTGTTTCAGGTGGAGATCGAAAAATTGAACATCCCCTAGGCAATCTCGAAAAAATGGGTGAATGGTTTTTATGATGATAAGGTAATTAATATCACTCCCTTTATTCTTATGAGTAGTGAAAATAATTATTTCAATGATATTATCACACACAGATATAATTAACTCACTGAAAATGATGGCTTCATCTCCCTCCCTCGTACAGAAGACCATAAAAGGACTACTCCAAGATGCCTTAGACTATGACTACCAGGCCCTCCCCAAGGGTGTCACAAAGTGAATCAATGATATTATCAAGATCATTAATCTAGGTATATCTCAATCTGAATTGAAATCTAGTGAGGAGTATAGTTATGATAATGAATTTTCATAATATGATATGTAATATTCTTTTTTATTTTTCTGGGAAATGGTTGTCTGCATCATATACTACCTTATTAGTTACAATTTCTTATGTTTAATATATTTTCTGGATTTTCTTGGAAATATTCATAATTTGTGATCAGATAAATACTGTAGAGGAATAGAAGACCAATATTTATGTTTCTAGGAGAATCAATATGTTTTAAATATTATTTTCATAAATTATATTTAATTTAGTTATATATTTTATGGAATGCTAATTAATTTTACTGTTATTATTGATTTGGGAATATATAGTAATTAAAACAAATATGGTCACTTGAGAAAATATTATTTTGAATCCCTAATTCTACCTCAACCCAATTATCTTATTTTATTATAAGGTGTCCAATCTTATTTTTATGCACAAATACACCTGAAAGGGATTGTCTCGAAGCCCATATAAAATCTCGGTCTCAGAATGATCTCATGATTGAAGTGTGATCCACCTCCCCCACCACTAGAAAGACTACATGTATCAAATATTATCCTTATTGAATATATTACCAAGGATTTAAAAGACAAATTATGCAAAAATTAATATCTACCACTCTATAACTAAGAGATTCTAATTATTATGTTTACTGGGTCCTGGAGCATGGGTGGATCGCCAAATAAAAGAATATGTAGTTGATTATTAAAATTAAATAATGGTATGGTATAGAGATTTTGTGATATGAATAAAAAAAGAATGAATTAATCCCAATGCAGTTATAATTTTATTTAAATAAATTATAAATTATATTTGATTATCATACTATTTCCTTTCGGAAATTGTATTCAATAATAAATCATTGATCTAATTATGTTAATCACAATATTAATTTTCATGTAAATATTAGATCATTTATTGATTAAGAAAAAAACCTACATCTGGGAATGCCCCATCTAGCCTTTTCTCAATGCACAGAACAATTAAGTGGTTTCATAAGGTTCAAAAAAGTAACATAATTATTTATGGATGTTTTATTTTTTTATGAAATTATCATTAATTTTTAATTGGGATTTAATAATTATTTAATAAAAACCCAATGATATTATCATTAAATTCTATTTTTTTATAAATATAATGAAATCAATTAATTGTTTTATGAAATAATTATATAGAACTATTTCAAAGGTACTGCGAATTCCGGCCAAATACCACAAGAGTACACACCATATAGCCTATTGGTATGCGGTGTGTACCCTTCATCAATGACCAAAGATATTATTCAGAAATAATTCAAGACATGTGAATTTTTTACATGTGATGGTTATTTAAATACATCATGTGGTGGCAAGGTTGGCCTTGTGCATGGTCATCCAATCAACCTATTGCGCAACATCCATACCTAATGAGTATTCTATTAGAAAAAGATGGGGCACGTATTTCTATACATGGTATACACAACTGGTGATCATTTAAATCAGAGACCATAATCCATTTAGTCCATGTATATAAAATTTAATCCATTATATTCTATAGAACGATTATATGCTAAGACTATATGAATGTTCCATTGATAGATGAAGAAAAAAATACACAATGTGCAACAAGATTGAATTTGGTTTGTATATTAAAATATTATATATACTTAAATTATATAATTATAATAATTAATATTTATATACATATGTACAATGTGGTAAATATATTGATATTATATTCTAGTTAATTGGTAATATATATATACATATATATATTAAATTTAAAATTTATTTCTATGTAATTCTCGAAAATAATGATTATGCATAATCCATAATAAAATCATTACTATTTTCTCATTAAAACATAAAAATATATGTAAATATCATGTGTTTCATGTAGTAATTAATTTTATAGTATATTCCATGAAATGGATTATTATGGCATGTATTCCACTTGACCCAATAGTAGATATTATACAAATATAATACATTTTGGGTAAATTAGATGTGTAATAACCATGTTACCCCAAAGGTATATATTCCTATATAGTTAATAGTGAATAAATTTATTGAATTTGATTAATATTATAATGGATGATAATATCATAATTTTTTTTGAAGATAATTATTATTAAATAATTTATTAATAGAAGAAGATAATTAATTAATTCGAGTGTGATTTATCATACATAATAATTGTTAGAATTGAATATTTGTTTATTAAATGATTATTTAGATTTTCATATGTGGATGCTCATGATCATATTCCATATTTTTTTTATTGTTTGATTCTTTTATATTTATTATTTAATTAAATTAATACCATGATTATCATCCTTCATATCATTATGTAAGGTCTTGAGAGCCCATTGTTTCTTTTATATAATACCCTTAACAAATCATTAGGTTTCTATAACATGTGTGTGAGTTAATTAATATGTAAAGGATGGAGCACCAAGCTAGTGGTGAAAGATCGTATTTTTAAGCCTATTGAAACTAGTAAAATAGATACATGTATAGATATGTGGAATATTTAAACATGTGCCATAATATTGTTCAACTCATTTTCCCCTAAGATGAGGGTTAGTTTATCATCAACAATATAAACTAACCATTAGTTAAATCTCATGATCATTCAACTTTATTATTTATTTATATATTTCTCATGGTTGTTTCATTATACTACTTTCTTAAGGATCACATGAATCAATAAATTATCAAACACAATGGATATAACCAAAAAAAATTCTATAAATATATTTTATCAAACAAATAATAAATAATTTTTGTAAATCCACTAAATATTAATAAGAAAAGGCAATATAATATGTTAAATTAATGAATAATTATAAAATAAATCAATTATATATATTACATTAGTATTTCCTTTAACGACTTAAGTTAATACCAAACTACAGTTTAATGTTCTAGCCTGGCCAATGTTATAGTGCTCTAAATTATCTGATATTTCTATATGTTTTGTCCAAGGATTATATAACATTGTTCATATCAATATTTCACTATCAAATAATGGAATGGTATAACTAAACGGTAAATTATGAGGAAATACAATTTTTTTTAGGATTTGGGAGTCCACTCAACATATCATGGAATAATGTGTTATTATTATTGGTAAATGGATTTACTACCAAAGTGAAAATATAATTCATTTATTACCAATGTAATAGTGATGAGAATGGGAATTTGGATCATTTCCACTATAATTTCCTTGAAAATAAATATTCGGAAGCAAATGGTGAAGAATATTTTTTTTGATTAAATAGTGGGAGATTAATATTTCTATTATTTTGTAGTTATATACTTTTATCTATTAAAATACATAAATTATGATCAAATTAATTTTATCAATGAAATAACAACATATTTAGACATATCACTATGATCCATACTAGTGAATGAAAAACTTCCGAATGAAAAAAATTTCCAAGATTATAAAAATAACGTAGGTGTTATCCTATAATCAGATAATAAATTTCATGTGATGAAATAACTTATTCCTTAAAATCTAGGCAAATAAGTTAATTAGATAGAGTTTTATCCCTACAATAATATTTTTAATTATTCTATATTTGTAAACCATTCCATGCAATCTTCCATGGCCAATATTCATCTAAAGCAATAGTAGGGAATATATTCCAATAGCATGATGTTTCACCTTTGGAATCTCTATCAATAATAGGCGAGACAAAATAGATATGAGACAAATTAGGATTTATTGGAAATAAATCTTGAATATTCGATACCAAATGGGATTCATGTTAACATGCTTATTCGAAACCTTGAATTATTTGAAAATCTTTGTATTAAATTATAGATGAGTTCTACATAGATCTCCTTCTTTCCTCACTACTCATGTCCTTCTCTATTTTATATTATAATATGAGAAATAATGTCAAGAATATTTTAGAAAGTCTTACTCTGGTAGATCAGGTTTACAAGAACATAGGGTATAGAAAACACATATTCCATATAAATAATAAGAATAGGAAGATTAAGTAAATTTTTCCCAACACTCATAAAAAGTCTACAGCTCATGCCAACCACCCATCCATGAAGAGCGTGATCCATAATCTGATCAAGGAAAATAATTCATTTTTATTTTCATGTGGAAAGAAAGGAAACTATATGAGGAACAACACCTAGAATAAATGGGAACCAAATCATGTTGTTTATTTATTTTAATATTTCCATATATACCCAAGTGGATTTGGATACATCTTTTGGGGTCAAATATACATTCTAATGTATTATACTTGTTGATTCCATAATATTTTTATAGGATAGGTGGGTTTATAAGTTTCTAACTGTGTTATGCAGGTTGATATATCCACGAGAGACTCACACCTTTGATTACTAATATAAAGGATATTAGTGGTAAAAGATTCATATTATTTTCAAAAAACTGTGATGAACTTAATTTCTATTTCCTTCTTAGATTTATATGTTTTTTCCAATTTTAAAATAAATTTATTTTCCTTTTTAATGAAATCATATTTTATTGTATAACCCATTTAAATGATCATATTTATGGATTATATAATCAATTCAATGTATATTTAATATATTAATAGTTATGTTTTCATGACACATTTAACACCTAGTGGTGAAACCACATTATTGGCCATATAAATCTTTTAATTTCATAATTTCCTATAAAGATGATTATTTAGAATCTTTTCAGATAATGAAGTTTAATAATTTCAGGCATTTATGAAGTAAAAATGACTAAACCACAATTTGGTGTACCTGGAGAAACGCCCATAGAGATTAATAGATTGGTACACAATGATGTGTGGGAACAATTTTCAGTTTAATATTTCGGTTGGTATTATTACATGAAAACTTTTATTGACTACTTGAGTTGATATGGTTATTTATACATGATGATGAATAAATATTTATCTATTTATAAATTCAAATAATTGAAGAATAAAATAGAGAATCAATATGGAATGATGATAATGAATAGTTTATCATATTTATGTGGTGGATATCATAATCAAGAGTATATCAAATTATTACATATGTTTAGGATTAAAACTCAATTCACTCTAATTAACAAGCCATATTGGAATTATGTTAGTTAATCGAGGAACGATATTATACTAGATGTCTTATGGTCCATGATGATTCAGGTAAATAATCCATTATCAATTTGGTGGTATGAACAAAAACAATGACATACACACTATATCAAGTAAACAATATTGTAGAAAACAAAATTTGGTTCATATAATGGAGTTAAAAGAAACTTCTTCTATCATAAACCTAGTTAAGTGGTTGAATGGAATTTTTTTAGGCTCTTTAGAAACAAAATATAACACCAGAGATCAAATTGTATATTTATATGGTTCCCTACATAAATAATTGGATTTTATATGTACAAATCCTCAGACTAGAATGAAATTTTTACAAGACAATCCATGCTTCTTGAGAGAGGGAACATCCAAAAGAAGGATAGCATAATCATGATTTATTTAGATAAATTTGATTTTCATGATACTTAGTAGTTGGTAAAAAAATATTCCATTGGTCCCTATGAATTATTTCATTCTGAAACACATGTATTGAGTAGAATCACCAGAGAAATAAGAGAACTAGAGAGATATGATTTTCTAGTCTCTAAATATGGTGACTTAGTATTTTATGAAAATAATGAATCTTTATTCAAGATATATGATATAATGATATGCAAATGTGTAAGGTGGAATGATGAAAAAAATTGATAATTGAATTCCATGTATCATTACTATGTCCAGGTTCAAGTCAATCAACTAGTTGATAAGAAACATGATGGTTTCAAATGGGAATTTAGAAGATAACTAGACATAGAAGGCAGAGTACGTACCGACAATGAAAAGATAAATTCTAAATGTTTTAATAACACTAATTAAATAACAATGAGGAAATAATTTCACATGTTTTCATTTTTAAATCCATCATAATTTGACATGATATAAAAACTTACCAGGAAAATAAAATTTGGAGTATTGACTTAAAACCATCTTTTCTTAATAGTTACCTTTATGAAAATGTTTACATGAATCAGGCTGAAGTGTATGTGACTCTAGGTGACGCGAAAATGATATTCATGTTATAGATATCCTTTTATTGATAGGATCAAGAATCTGGGTCCCATGAAATTTTAATTGATGAAAAAATAAATAATTTTTCATTAATTAATAATTTATGCGATCCATTTGTTTACAAGTGATTCAGTTGGAATAAAATAATGATCCAAGTACTATATATTGATTATACTTTACTTATTAGAATTGAAATATTGGCCTTGTAGACGGTTAACTATTTCATCAACAAGAGTTTATATATAAGGGACATTGGTGAACAAGCCAACATTTTAGGGATGTAGAAAATTCATGATATATCCAATAAGTTTTTTGGATTATGTTTAAGAGAATAAAATTTCTAGATCTGAATGTAATTTTTATTGACAAAGTCAATAAGGGATTGGTTCCAATGTAACATGGTAAACAAAATTTTGTAAAAATGCGTTCTTAGACAAATCCAGAGATAGAGACCACGTGTAAAATCATAATAGATTTGGTGATAGGGTCAATCATTTATATCATGTTATATACTTGTTTTGGTGTTTCTTATGCATTAATAATGGTTGGAAGATATAAAGAAGATCCAAAATAAAAAAATTCTTATAATTTTACGTATAGCCTTAAGAATTTTAGAATAAAAAAAATATATTCTTGTATCATGGAAGTGATGCGGATATATTCATCATGGGTTGTACTAATTCTAGTTTTTAAATAGACCAATGAATCTAATGTCACTATTTGGAGATGGTGTCTGTATCAATGGAAAAGTAGAGAGGTAGATGAATTCAATGAATCTAGTTATCACTAATTCTATAATATAGTATCTATATATAGTGTCTTCATTGGAATCCAAATATATTGTATTAATAAAATACATTTTCCATGATCTTAGTGTGCCACCTCGTAGAAAAGAACCTATTACATTGTATTGTGAAAATACTATAGTGGTTTCTTTTAGAAAAGAGCAATTGTCACACAAATAGAAAAAGTGTATACTCTGGATGAATAAATTCATGGGGTATTATTCTCATACAGAAGAAGTTACAATAATAAATTTTTACATGGGTGAAAATAGGAAAGTCAATTTGAATTATTATTTATCATACTAGAAACACGAGTATCATGTGAGAGATATTAGACTAAAGTTTTTATCTATTTTCTTTAGTGAAAGTGAGAATCATTTGAATTATGCTCCATAGAACAAAATTCAGTGTAGATTATGATAAATTTTATTAATCTTTTAGAATATAATAAACCCCTTATCACAACATGAATTTCCTTTTACATGAATTACTACGTGAAAATTCCCAACAGTTAGTTTTCACACTACATGGTGCTAACAGTTCCCCACTAGGATAAAAACTATATTTTCAATGGATATTTTTTAATATATGATTTATAACTAGATGAAATCATTTGGGTGACCAAAATGACATATTCCATTAGGATTAGATACTTCTTGGTATTATAGGAACCTTCCTATAGTGTATTCCCTAGGTAAATTCATGTGTTGGAAATTATTTGAATGGGTCCCGCCAGTAGGTTATCCTTGTTTATATGTTCCATTGAATGTTCCAATAAAAAAATATTTTCATTGGTCTATAAAAATTATGATTATTCTTAATTTATTTTATGATTAATGTATATTTATTTACTTAAAAACTTTTGATGACATATGTTTGTGGTGAATTAAGATACCTTGGGTGTATCATGAGTATTATTTAAAAAGTGAACAATAAAAAAAATATTGTTCCACTTATGATAATTAATTTCTATTAATATTTTAGGATGTTTGATGGAAATGATATAGCATTAATAAATTCATTCTCATGGTGTTATATAGGCATGTAAAATTTATGAAATTATAATGAAAGAGACATCAAACACAATGGTTGACGGAACCATCATGAAACCTTCTTGGATAAAGATATCAAGATAAATGGACTATATTACATAGTATGAGTCTCCATATGGTTTTAAGTACTTACAAAATTATATTACCTTTCTATCAGTTTCATGATTTGTTTCTCGAGGAAAACATTCGAATTTGGGCTACTTAAATTAATTTCAATAAGAATGAAGCCTTACTGGTCAGACATTATGCATATCTAGAACATCAGTTACAAATTAATATTTATTAATTAACAATTTTAATAAATATTATCCATTCTAATGGTTTAATAATTATTCATATTATCTTGATCTCTCATATCCTAACACCAATTATTTGAGAGACTATTTGTGGGAAAAATATTTTAGAAATATCTATTTATTGTATAGTTGATATAATATATTTTATTTTTTAGTGAATCTATCATTTATATTTTAATACTTAATAAATTTTCAATATTTAGGTTCCAAAAAAATTAATGGATGTTTGTATTGTCTTATATTATGGATTGATAAAAACTATAGAGTGGTGAATTGAGTTCCAAAAAATTTTCATCATTAAACAACTCTCTTCATGGTTTGTGAGCTAAAGTCATTTCTTTAAGGAAAATTGGAAGTGGGAATACAAGATGTTAATTGAAAAGAGATTTAACATATGATATTTATTGTGTTTCAAGGATAATAAATCCGCTAATACACTCCACCAACACTATAATCAATGAGTTTGGGGATTTTCACTATTAAACCATTTTTCCTTAGGCTCCCAGTTGTGTACAAGTTGGTGAAACATATTAAAAAAGTGAAATTTATTACAATGAGGTTCTCCCTTAACCAAACCTATCCAATACATTAACAAAATATCTTTAAAATATTTTATGAAATAGTGAAAAATTATCTTTGGAAGACCTATTGTAGCACATAGTATCAAGTGTCAACTCATAGTAGAGGAAGAAATGTTAGGAGAAGTTGATATTTTTTTAGGCACAACTTTGGATGACATTTTTGTGAAATTAAATAATTATAAGAATAAAAAATGATTGTTGGAATGATATTTCTTCAATGCACACATTTTTTATAACTATTATCATATTGTTCATATACTCATATGAATCAGTGTTGGTCTCTATCTAATGTACGTTCATGATGTGGATAATGTTTTGTTTTATATATCATATTTAATATTGAACTCAATCATTTGAGATAATTAAAATGTTCAAATGAATAGATTAAATATATGATGGACTATTTTGGGAACTCATCCATTCCTTCCAAATAACAAAAATAATTCTACAAAATCAATTCTAGTATCCTTGTAATTATTTCAGATTTTTCTATTCTTGGAAAATTTCTTTTTATACAAATTGACCTTTCCTAAAATAGACAAACCATTATCTAATATGTTCAGAAATCATGAAATGAATTATCAATATATTTCAAAACTAATCATGGGATTCTAAAAAAACAAGATAATCATATGATATATGACTCATAGAATTGATATCAGATGATTAATTTATAAGGTAAATAATAATATAAAATAAATATTTTCGTTAAATTATGCATATGATAAAATTAATTAAACATTACATAGTAAAATTACTAAATTTATGTTAATTTTGTAACATAAGTGTGACAAATTACTTCCACAAAAATATGATCCTTGTAAGATAATATTTTATAAATATCATTATCATAAGTTAATAAATCTTTATAACTAAGATATGAAAAAAATAATTAAATTTCAATTATATAGTAGCTCAATCATTATCTTCATAAGATAATATCTATAAATAAATTACCCCAATTTCCCAGATTCGGTTACTTATTATATTACATTTTCAGGTAAATAATGAATATGCCTCTCAAAGAACCGAGTATTTTTTAATCTTTGGAATCATGATACATACATATGATAATAATTACAAATTGAAATGGAAAACAATTTAGAAACTTCTTTGGAAAAATCGATAAATACTAGGTTATTTCTACATGTCATCCATAATACTCCTGTACATGTCCGAGATAAAAGAAACATAAGAATGGGGTGACCTCAAATGCTGAGTAAGGGTATGAAATACAACAGAATATATCATAAACATCATCATTAGGCATGGTGAATAACAAAAAATTCCTTTAAAATGACCTTGAACACATTATGACATGGACAATAGTTAAATAAATAATGCCATAGTTAAACAAAATCATGGGTTTTATAATTGAAAAATAACCTCATGATTTTTCAATTACAGTTTTAATAATTTTAGAATCCATAATGTCAGACATCATAACAATACTTTCAGGACCTCCTACTAAGACCATATATAATCTTTTTCCTTAGGCCTTATACCAATAACATAGTATGCCTCTCGAGATCTACCGATTCATTGAGGGGACATTTTAGGCCTCACTCATCATAGTATAAGTTAAATACATTCATCATACGAATAAATTTAGAAATAAAAAACATATAAATTCATATTGAATCTAACATTTGAAATGTCAAAAACATTCACCAAACATTAGGCAAAAACACATACAATTTGGAGAAAATTAGTTAATGAAATTAAGATAGCACATCCACAGACAATGTAATAATAAACCACTCAATCAAATATGGTAGATGATATCATGAATTATGAATCCCAATATTACACAATTATCAACAAGAGTGTTGAAAAGGTGAAGATACTCTTACAAAATCATCATGTAATTATTGAGATATGTACTCTTTTATATTGAAAAGAAGATTTATTTTCGAATGTTATTTTTATAAAAACAAAAGTTAATAAAGGAAGTTTTTTCATAATAAAACGTGTGTTTTTATAAGGGTAATGGTCTCTAAAAATAGATTATAGTGTGTGCTTGAAAATAGGGATGAATTTGACAAATTCCCTTGAATCTGGCATGTATTTCTGGTAGAATTGTTAAAAGATACTTTTAAAACACATATCTCCCATGAAAAAAATATAGATTATGGTTTTTACACAGATATAATATTCACACAAAAATTATAAATATTATTAATAATATTTATGAAATTAAATGGTATAAATTGATAAAATTATTAACCTGAATAAAAATGGATGTTCGGGTAGGAAACGCTTTAGTTAAGTATAAAGGTGCTCCTCACTTTATCATAGTATCCTGGATAATGAAATTAATTAATTAATTAATATTTCCATAAAATAATATTTATGTAATTAATTTATTATAGCCTTATTAGGTTAACTCATAGATTTTTGATGAGTTTAAGAGGTTCATTTTTTTAGAGAGATTTTTCGTCCTTGGTATTCCTGATCGGTATAATTATAAACATATATGGATAAATAAGTAGAATGTTAATGGTTTTCCAAAATAGAATTCATAAGATTTTAGTGAACAACCATAAGATTAAATGGTTATAAAATTTTTCTGGTTATAGGGAGTGAAGATAATACATTATATAAAATGTTAATGGTAATTGTTTGGGTTAATTAGTTGTTATTCGTCATAATAAACTCACTTTTATTTATAAATTAATATCATGTGTAAAAAAGGATTCAAAAACCTCAAATGAGTAAAAATTCATATATTATATTCTAGTTAAACCATCAAAATGTTTTCGTGACTAGATTTGAATATGGTAATAGAAATTGAAAACCCATCATCCTTGAATGTGATAAATTAACACATCTGAGATGGTGTTTTCATTTTATGTATAAATGATGGGGAAAATAGAGATGATGAAGAAATATTAATTTATCATAACAAAAATGAAATACATGTAATAATGGATTCATCACAACATTTTTATGAAATGAGGTGAGGACAAAAAATGAAAAGAAAGGATCTTGAAATAAAAGAATGGAAAGGAGGAATTTACCACATGAAGTAATCATCATTGAGAGTTTATTTAGGGGAGTGTTTTTTTATTTTTATGAGACCAAGGGTTGTTGGATGTGGGGTAGAAACATGGGAAGACATTTGAGTTGAATTTTGGAAATGAACAAGGATTTTGAAGAGTGAAGAGGGGAGGGAGTACGGTCGCGTTTTTATAGTGGAATAGAGGAGTGACTTTTTAATATCTTATTCATTATTTTATTATTTATCTCAATACAACTAATATTGTTGATTTATTTGACCCATAAAAGTACCATGTGCATGAAAATTGGAACCTAGTTTTCTTACATGAGCCATGATTCAAGGAATTGTTAATTTAACTTATAATTTATATATTCTATAAATTATCATATTTTACTATTCATATAAAATTCGACTATTTTAGAAATATCAAAAAAAATCACCATATCCATTTTTTAGTACGTATAATTAAAAAATGAACACCATTATTTGAAAATAATTATCTAAATATTAATAATTTAATTTTCATATAAAATCATGATTTATTATAAAAATAACACTTTTGAAACAATAATATATTTTATTTCACTTTGAAAAAATAATCATGATAAATTTTTCTTATAAACATAATAAAATAAAATAATACCATGATTTACAATTCATAAGGTTCATATTACAATCTGTTTAACTATACATAGGGTTTTGTTACCATTCACTAAACATTATTTTTGTCTTATAAGACTCTAAATATCTTACTAAATGCAACTATGTATGTTAGTTTTTCTGAATTGAAATCATAGAGGTGTAATATTTTTGTTTACTAGCTTGGTCATAACAAATAAGTGTTTTGTGGAGACTTAGTGTTTCATTCATTAAATATTCAATTTATTTTCAAAATATTGGGGTGTTACCTTATCCCCACCTTAGAAACATTTTTTACTATAAATTCAAAAAATGTTAACTCAAAAAAAAATTTTGGTAGGTCTTTATCATAAGCTCCTTAGGCTCCCATGTTACCTCTTCTATTTTATTATTTTCCCAAAGTATCATTACTGGTTGAGTTGTCTGATTCCTCAACATCTATTCATTGGTGTCTAGAATTTGGATAGGATGTTCACATTAAAATAATTCTGGTTCCAATTCAATACCTCTCAAAGTGAGGACATGCATTGGGTTGATTATATACTTTCTCAACAATGAGGCAATGAATTCATTGTGTAATTTAGACAGGCTAGAAGACACAACTAAATGATATGAAATAACATTAATTCTCTCCATAATTTCAATGTTTCCTATATACCTTGGGCTCAGTTTCTCTATCTTCCCAAATATTAAAATACCCTTTCCACGGATGTACTTTAATGAAAACATGGTCTACCACTTGAAATTCCAAACACATCCTTTGATTATCAGCATAACATTTTGTCAACTCTGAGCTATATTGATACGGGCATGAATCGTATTTACCTTCACTTGCATCCTTTAACCAACTTAATCCGAACATGTAGGTGTATGACATCTCTTTCTGAACAATTATTCATATGGTTCTAATTGAATACTGGAATTGAAACTATTATTGAAGGAAAACTCCACCAAGGATTAATATTTATACCACAATCCTTGAAAGTCAAGTGATCATGATCTCAACAAATATTCTAACTTTGTATTATCTATTCGGATTTCCCTTCAGATTAAGGATGATAAAAAGTAATCAAATGAAACTTAATATTCAATTATTTCTGAATTCATTTCCATAATTTCAATGTAAATTGAGGATCATGATCAGACACTATTGAAATAGTTGCTCCATGATGTCTTACAACTTCATTTATATTGTTTCATGCAAGTAGTTCCAATGTAAAATCCTCCCTTGTAAAAAGGAAGGGTGTATATTTTTTAATTCAATCCACAATTATCCATAGTGCATCATTATTTCTGGTTGTTTTTGGGTAATCCAGTGAAACAATTCATGGTGATGTCACCCCATTTTGATAAAGAAAAAGGTATAAGTTTCATGAATACTCTAGGATGTTGTCTTCTAGCATTCACTTTTTGACAGAGTAAACATCTTGATACATATTCAGGAATTTCACCCATTTGTTGTCCCACTGTTCATTCAAATCTCTATACATTTTAGTGATACCAAGGTATATATATAAATTTGATCTATGATCATCATATAATTACTCCCTTTTCAACTCGGGTATAGAGGGAACACACAACCTCTTCCAAAATTTTAGATTTCCATCTTCACAAACGAAGTTAGCCTACATCCCATCTTTCACAACATTAATTTATTTAATGGTTCTAATCATATTTCAAGGAGATCTTAATACATTATAATAAATATAGTTGGTCAGAAAATTTAAAAAGTAATGATGTTTTACATTCATTGAAAATTCCAGTTATCATCCTTATTAGATCCATGAATACATGATCGCTTTCAATCCTCATTTTTTTTAAAACTCCATGATCATTCTTGCTCAATGCATCATCTAAATTGTTTTCATTTATTAGGTGGATGTTTATGGAACTATCAAAATCCTAGGGTAGTTTGAGCCATCACCTTTTCCCTATATTGATTTCATTCTATGAGAAGATATAATTCAGTGTATTGGGATATGTATAAATCTCACATCATTCACCATAGAGATAGTGTCTCCATATTTATAGAGCAAAGATCATAATAGATAACTTAAGAGCATGAGAAAGATAGTTTTGTTCATGAATTTTTATCTTCCTTAATTCTTAAAAATTAACTCTTTCAATTTTTAGAAGAACAAAAACATTTCATTTAATTTATGAATCACTATAGATCACAAAACCATCAATCCCTAATTGTAGAGTCAGGATCAGTGCAATGAGTAATCTCCTCTTTAAGTAATCAAAACATTCCTTAGAATATATTGATCATATGATTATAACCCAATTACGTGTAATATTGTTCATTTATTTTCATAGATGTGAGATATTCTAAAATATATTCCACTAATAACCTACTAATTCAATAAAACATTATACCTCATTTCTGTTCGTTTGAGTAAGACTTAGTTTCACAACATTAGTCTTATTAGGATCAATATTTATTCCATCCTAAGAGACAATGTGTCCATGAATGGAAACTAATTGAATCCAAAATTCACAGATTCTAAACATACAATATAATTCATTTCTTATAACTATTTTCAAAATAGTGCACATGAGATTTTGATGATCTTCATAGCTTTTGGATTATACTAAGATATAATCAAAAAATATCACCACAATTTTATCGCGTTATTCCATGAAAACACAATTAATCAGACCATTGAAATTAGAGGTTTCATTGTCAGTTCAAAAAGAATTACTATAAACTCATAATGCCCATACATTGTTCGAAATGAGGTCTTCAAAATATCTTCCTTCGTCACATGCAACTGATGATATCCATATCGAAGTGCAATTTTTGATAATTATTGGGCTCCAAGAATTTGATCAAAAAAATAATTATTGCGAGGTAGGGGATACATGTTATTCATTGTTATTGAATTTATCTCCCTATAGTTAATAAATAACCTCATTGGTTCATTTTTATTCTTATAAAGGATTAGTCGATCCTCATAGAGAAACAATAGGGGGAATAAATCATGTATCACTCCATACCTCTAGTTGTTTCATATTTTTCCCCAATTACATTGTTTCTATTCTATATGGGGTCTTTGATATGGGACTTGAATTTGGATTATGTCAATGAGAAACTTAATATACCACATTGTAGGATGTCAATGAAAATCCTACGGAAACCCATCAACATATTCTTGTACAATATGTACATCCTCTATTTGAACATTCTTTTCCGCATCCATTGTTATTTCATTCCCTTCCACCCCATTAATCGAATTCAATAGAGGTAATGGGGGTGGATCTATATGAGACTCAAAATGTGATGTTTCTGCCCTAAATTTAAGGGATTCCACACTATCCACCGAAATCGTAACCTCCTTATTGAAATAAATTTTTGCATCATGGTTCGAAAGCCAGCCCATTCCAAGGATTATATCAAATTCAATCATGGGTATGATAATAAAATCAATAGATAATGAACATTTATATTCCATAATAGGGACTGTCTGACACAATATTGTAGCAATGGTTCTTCACCAAGGAGTTTTTACTAAAAAAATCCCTTATTAAAACAAATTGGAAATTTCTAATTTTCGTGGAAAACTCAGAAGATATTAAATAATTCAATAAACTATAATAAATTAAATCATTGACTACATTGGATGAAATGACTAATATACCTCCATAAAATCATTATGAACTTCAACATTCATAGTTGTGACCACATAACCTTGGCCTTAATCCATTGTCCTTCTTTGGGGAATGTTTTATTGACACCAAGTATAATCATTTTGATAATATCCTCTATTTTTTGAATTGTAAAATTAAACATTGGTATCTTATTTCTTCCCCATAAAATCACAGGATAGGTGTCCTTTTTATCTGCAATTGATACAAACACCCATACCCTTCTGGAATGTTCCATGGTGTCTCTCCACAAAATTATCATCATGTGTAAGGTAAATTCTTACATTCAATCATATTTCCTAATTTACTTTTCCATGAGTTTTTGGCTACCCACTTATTCTCTTTCATTCTCTTAAGATAATAAGTCATAGAGAATTCTTTTTATCTCTTGATAGCACAAGGGACTATATCTTCAAAGAATAAGAAACATAGGGATACTAGACCCCGTCAAAGGAATGGTTTTAAACCATCAAATAATAGATTAATCTTACCCCATGGATTACATATTATTTTCACAACATGTCTTTCTAAAATTGTGAAGAAATATTCATAAATTACAACATTCTCATCCTTTTTTTATCAGAATTAGAAAGTACATTTACATATCTTCTCACTGTTCATGAGGGAAGTATTTTCCTAATAATTTTTCCTTAAAATCCCACCAGTCCATTTTTTCTATTTCTTACAATTCATTTGTGTTTTAGATTAAAGAACACCATAGATATGAATCTACAGATAATCGATAAACTTCCATGAAAACCATCTCTCTTTTTTTACATCAAAAATTGATTAATATCATCTTTAATGAACATATCAACTACTCCACCACGAATGGGGTTTTATTCCTATTAAACGATGTAGTCTATTTTCACATGAAGAAATCTAACATAGCACACCCAGTTTTTGGTTCTGGATGATCCATAATAGTATTATTCCTATTCATAACCCATGTCAGTTGTCCCAATATAGTTATAAGTTGTTCAGCACAAGTCACAACACCATAACCAACACCAATATCTTGAATCAGAGGTAAATCCCTACATGTGACACCCATGTTCATGAGGTTTCAATTCCTTATACTAGGTTCCATTTCTAAACAATGGAATACACTATATTAGGTTATAAATGATAATGTATAATCACAATTTAGAGAAATACGTAGCATAAATTGAAATTCAATACATAGATAATCACAGAATCATAAAAATGGATTAATTAAGGATAAATTTACATTTAAATCCTTCATATTAGATTGTATAGAAAATGTTAATTATCCTACGCATATCCACCAAGAGTATCAAAACTGGTGTATAATAAGGCCCATTTTCGTGTACTAGGATACCCAGGTTCATGCCTGAATCTTCTTGTTGGAGTTTTAACATTAAGGTACATATATTCCAGAACCACATCCATATATAGTAACTATACATGGAATTATTTAAAAGGAAGGTCCTCATAAACTATTCCATACCAAAAAATCCATGATGCTCTCGTATGCTTGTCCTGAAAGACTATCTTAGGGATTTGGTCCCTAATCTATGTTTTCAAAATCTAGTTTCCATGTTTACTACTAAACATCCATTGATACCAACTATAAGGACCCAACCCCAGTTACCCAGAGTTGATAACTTTTTGTATTACATTCAAATATTAGTAAAGAATATTTAACTTAAAGGAACGAGTATTTTAGTAGATTTGGATACCAGATACAATCATAAGTTCATCATTATAACATGATACAGAAAACATTTTAGAAACTCCTTTGACAAAATCCTTAACTACTAATATATTTCTGAATATCATTCATAATGTATCTCATTAAGTCATGAGAAAAAAGAATCCTAAGAAAGTGGTGATCTTATATGCCTAGTAAGTGAAATAAATACAACAGAATATATCATAAACATAAATATTAGGGAGGGAGAATAAAAATAAACCATGCCTTTTTAAATTGAACATGTACACATTATGGACGGAATAAGAGAGGAATAAATAATTAAATAATAAAAAATAATAATAGATATTATACTAGACAAATTACATAATGAACTTTCAATTATGATTTCCATAATGAGGGAATGCATAATGTTATACATCATAACTGTATCCTCATGGCCTATTTTCAAGACCATAAATAATCATTTTGTCAAGGCCCTGTGCGAAGACTACAGTTTGTCTCAGGAGACCTAGTAATGCATTGAGGGGTTATAAAGGACCCCAATTGTCACATAATATGTCCAATAAATTCCTTATATGAACAATAATAAACATAAATAACATATACATTCATATTGAAACTAACTTATCAAATGCCAATAACGTTCCCCGAATGTTATTCATAATCACTAACAATTCAGAGTAAATTAGTTTATGTTTTTAAAATAGCACATAAAAATTCAAACTGATCATAAAAAAATAAATTTAATATGTTAGATTATATCATAAAATATTAATCTCAATATAAAAAAATAATCAACAAGTGTGTTGAAATATTTTCAGAAACTCTTATAAAATCACAGAGGGGGGGACTGTAAATGGAAGTCTGTTCCTTTGCATAGGGATATGGATTCTTGTTCACAGGCAGAGTTTGGTTCTGAACTGAGGTTGATGGGGTCTACTGTCAGAGGAAGTTTCTCTGAGGTGGCTAACTCATCTTTGGATGGTAAATTAACTAAGGCTTGTAAGGTGACTTATGAGAGTAATCTTGGTGTTGGATCTTCGGTTGAGAAGAAGCTTGAGACTATCTCGAAAATGGATAGTGCTAAGGGATCCAGGGGATTGGATCCTCCGGATCCTCTTTTTATGTCTTTGAGTAATAGATTTAGGAGCTTGATTGATGCTGTAATGAATGAGTTCCGGGAAGAGGATGGTATTTCAGGTGAGATGAATGGTGAGAAAGTCTCAGAGGCTCAGCCGGTTGGATGTTTGGAGATCAGAGCTTTTTTTGTCAGAGAGGAGGCTATGAAAGCTCTTCAGGAGGGAGACAGAGTACAAGGTACCATTGTCTTGTCCTTGGATGTCAACTGTCCTGAGGGCAGGAACTCCACTCAAGTGGAAGCTATTAGGAGACAGGAAGAGCAGGCTGATGGTGGATTGATATAGGTTCCTATGGCGACAGTGGACAATGTTGTCTCAGTGGGGGTGCAGCTGCCTTTGATGGAGAACTCAACTCCTGTTTCAGTTTTGGGGGACATGGAAGACAAAATAAGGGAGATCCCCGGGGGTGGAAAAGAGAATGTAAGTGGACCTACTGGTCATTCTTTTAGCGATGTAGTTCAGAGTGGGAAGCAGAATCTTGTTACTGTTGAAGGGACTTTTCCTGCAACTCCAAGACGTCGTCCAAGGAAAGATTACTCATGACTTCCGTGGACGATTTAGACTTGTTCTGCCTCTAAGAGGAAAGATAAGGTGACTGTGTCTTTTGGGAAGGCTATTGTGACCGAGAGGGCATCACCAGACCTTCTAGAGAAGCTCAGGATTTGGATTCAAAGTGCTAACTACTGGAGGCCTTCAGGTTGGGAAACAACCTCGGCCACTGGAGAAGATGAGTCCGGATGGGGATACGGAGAGGAGTTTGGATTTGAGGATATGTAACTTGTGTTTGTGGGTTGTTCTTTTCTGCATTTTTTTGGTTTCTGTGGTTGTATGTTTGGGCACCAGAACCCATTAAACCAGCTTATAAAAATCAAAAAAAATGATTGTGGTCATTGGATCTGGCTTGTATTTCCGGAAGAATTTTTGAATGACTCTTTTAAAACATATAAATCCCATGAATGAAAAAACGATTATGGTTTTTTCACATAAATATAACATTTAAACAAAATTTATGAGTAGTAAATAAGAATAGTTAAGATATTAATTTGGATAAAAAGATATAAAAAGTAACCCGAATGAAAATAGAGGTTCATGTAGGTATCCCTTACCATAAGTCTAATGGTACTCCTCACTTGATCTAAGATTCATAGATAAACATATTAAATTGATTAATTAACATTAAAAGTTCCTCATCTTTATGTAATTGATTTTTTAAACCCTTATTATGTTCATTCATGACCTTTTTATGGGTTTAAGAGGTTCAATTTTATTATTTGGGATCATTTTTTTCCTTGGTATTAATGACCGATTTACTTATATATATGTACAAATAAACATGTTGTCGGAGAATGGTTGTCCAGAATTGAATTTTTATGTTATTAGATAATAAAAAAAGTATTAAATGGTTATAAAATTTGTGTGGATGTTGGGAGTGAAAATGATAATTATATAAAACATTAATGACAATTGTTTGGGTTAATTGGCGGTTGATGATCATGACGAACACATTTTGATTTATAAATTAATATCACATTTACAAGATGATTAGCAAACCATAAATAACGTATAATACATATATTACAGTCTAGTTCAACCATTAATATGGTTTCATGACCAGAATTAAATATGGTAACAAAAAATTGAAAACTCGCGGTCCTTGAATGTGGAAGATTAACACATCTCAGGTGGTGTTTTCATTTCCTGTATAAAAAAATGGGAAATGAGAGATGAAGATGATATTTTACTTTTATCATAACTACATTCCAATTAATATATTTTATTAGAGTCATCACAACATTTTGATGAAAGGAGGAGAGGATTGAAAAAGATTGGATATGAACTTGAAATAAAATAAATAAAATGATGAATTTACCACTTGAGGTAATCTTCCATGAGGGCCTTCTTAGGGGAGAGTTTTGGGTATTCTCATGAGACCAAGGTCTATAGAAAATGAGGGAGGAGCTTGGTAGGATATTTTAATATTATTTAGGAATGGAACAATTAATGAGAGGAGGGAAGAGAAGAGGGAGTGAGGTAGTGTTTTAAAGTGGATGAGATGAGTGATTTCTGAATCTATTATTCATTATTTTTATATTTCCCTCAAGACAACCAATAATAATGATTCATGTGACACATAATAGTTATATGTCCATGTATGTTTGAAAAGAGAATTCTTATATAAACCATGACGTCAGGAATAGTGAATTTAACTGATAATGTATGTATATGGTGAATTACCATTTTTTTATACTCTTCAAAACATCGAGTATTTCAGAGAAATCCCAAAAAAATAACCTTAAATATTTATCAATGTGTTGAATTAAAAAATGAAATCCATTCTTTTGATATGAATTTATCTAAATATTAATAATTTAATTTTTAAATAAAATCAATATGCATTTGAAAAATGATAATTTAAAAACTATAATTCCTTTGATATCACCTTAAAAACTTAATCAAGGTCACATTATCATATAACCATAAGAAAATAAAATAATAAATTTTTTTACTATTTATAAGGGTCATATTACTATTCATTTAACAATTCATAAGGGTATGTTACTATTTGATAAAAATTATGTTTCTCTTATGAGACTCAAAATATCGTACTAAACGCAACTGTGTATGTTATATTTTCGAAATTCAAATAATATAGGTAGAAAAAGTATGTTCACTGGCTAGGTTATAAAAAAGTGATGTTTTGTGGAGAATCTATTTTTCATGCATCTAATATTAAATTTATTTTCAAAATCTGGGGGTGTTACAATATCTTAATTAGTATAAGAAA
The DNA here is from genome assembly GCA_963277665.1 of Viscum album. Taxonomy (NCBI): domain Eukaryota; kingdom Viridiplantae; phylum Streptophyta; class Magnoliopsida; order Santalales; family Viscaceae; genus Viscum; species Viscum album. The sequence continues at coordinate 1,768,507,042 of OY728153.1, read as the reverse complement.
CACCGAACAAATAGTTTTTTGATTTTTAGCTGATAGAATATACTCTTTGACTCTCGTAAGATAACATTTTTTAGGTAGGATATTTTACAAAATATAAGATAAAATCAAAATTTTATCATAATATAAATTAATTTAATAAAAATAAAATAAAAAACACTTTGGATAATCTCATTAGAATAAAAGTAGATATTTTTTAAATCATTAAAAAACAATAAAACTGTGTTATGTTGGAACAATATAGGTTTGCTAAAAAATCTCCCCCATTTTAATGATCAGAAAACTGATTAAAAGAAAAAATATTCTAGAAATACTTTTAAAACATTTCTTTATATAGTATTATTCATCCCATAAAATAAAACTCATAATGTTTTTCATTCTTTTTTTCTTCTCCAAATTTTTTTTTTATTTTTTTATTCTACTTGATCTTGACCCTCTTTTAGTGATATGAAAATAAATTCAACAACAAAAGGAAAATAAATCGATATTTAAAATGAAAATGTATAAATAGTAATTACTACTGAATATGAACATAATTTTTAATGATTGTGTCTTTATTGAAGTAATAAAAAAAACTAAAAGCCCTTAAACATTATGAAACTAAATTAAACCATCAATTAAATGTTGTAATTGTAAAAAATAAAATAAATTATAAGTTAAGAATATGGAATAAACACAAAGATAAAATAAACACACATTGACCATATAGATAAATATATTAAAAAAATTGTATAATATAAAAGAAAGAAAGAAATAACTGTATAAAAACCATTAAAAATATGAATTCAAGAATAAAAAAATTTCCACCAAACTAGATTCACATATTTTTATGGTTCCCATTAAAATAAGAATGAATGATTTAATGTGGATCATATATGGAATGTGAAAAATACCTTTGGGAGGTTATTTTTTGAATATCATATATATTTTCTGGAAGGAAGAGTAAATGTGAGAATATGGGCATCAAATTTTTCGCCAATAATATCACCCAATGTTAATAGAGATACTATAAGTCCTGATTAATCACTTCAAGTGATATTTATAGAGATGGATTGGATATTGATAGGTGATTATTGAGATTGTTCTATATAAAAATTATATATAACTAAACAGGATTTCATAAAATATGATCCTAGAAAAGACAAAGAGATTTATTTGAAAAAATTAATATTTTTCCTTCTGTGAATTCTAGCAGGGGAAAATATTTCCTTTTGTCATTGTGAGTTGGTGAAACATCAATTGATAATTGGAGGTCATGGAATATGTCTCTAATTAATTTAGAATCAGTAATAAGAATAAGAGTTTATTCATCTCCACATGTCATTATTATAGTAATATAGTAGTGTTGTATATCCACGCGAGATCTATTGTTAGAAATTTCCAAATAAATTATATATAACTCTTTTATCCATGAAACCAAACACCAATTCATTCAACTCTTCCAACTTATTATCTCACACACTAGATGAATAATAGAAAACAAGGTTTATTCAATTTGTACACACTTGCTGTTATATGGATTCCGAAAAAATGATCGATCACTTCACCAATTTCTTTTTCTTACAACTCGAAATTTTAAAAAATTATAACTAATTGAGGTAACTATAATTTTTTTCCCAAAACACAAAATTTTCATTGTAATGCTAAAAAAATTATTTTTAGACAAGTTATAATGAAAATTAAATCCTTTTCACTTGATAGGTATGTGTTTTTATCTTTTTGATCTATTTAGTGTTATAAAGAGGTGATCCTTTTATTGGAATGTCTGAAGACACAACAGATTCTAGAAGAAAAAAAATTTACAATTAAACTTCATTTATTATATCCCTTTGAAGATCCTGAATTACTTCCATGGAGATTTTTCAAATTGGGCTAAATAAATTTTAGAAATCCTTATGTCTAATTATAAATGAAATCATTCTGATCATGATGTTAGATCCGCCATAGTAGTGGCATGCCCAGTATTTTCTACTGAAAACTTTTCAAAATATAACTGAACCTAAAAATTTATTTTATTAACTCCAACCATGGAAATAAAATCTCCCAAACAATAGTAAAATAACTTCTTGAATCAACTGAATAAATCTATAAAAAAATTATTTGGAAGTCAACTATGAGTAGTTCTTTAGATCTGTCTCGGCTGTATCCTTATTATCATCATTAATTTCTAAATTTCTATTCTCATTTTAGAAAATATAGTATCTATACTATTTAAAATAGATATTTTAAGGATTATACAATTGTTTTTTCCAACATGTAATAATTCACAAGATTATGATCTAACTCAGTTTTTTTTAACAAGATGATTCAACTCCCGGGATGAAAAAAATTCAACAAGTGGTGGGGCACCAAGAATTGTTGAGATATTACCTTCCTGAAAAAAGATTAATTAGTTTACATACCACTATGATTAATCATACTATGTTATTAGAAACAAGAATAGATATAGGATGAACATGATTGTGAGGTTAAGTACATTTAGGGTTACTCTACTCTCAAGAATGATAAATGACACTAATTATTCGTTTCCATTCAGTTAGAGTATCATCTTAAAAAAATCATAATTCAACATATTGAACTTTGTTTTTTATAAATAAAGGAATTCGAGATGATGTTTAAGAAAAATCTCAACAGGTAACTACTAGGTTGGATAATTCCCCATTAATTAAGTTAAGATTAACATCAACTTCTTCTACTTTAGTTATGTGTAAAAACATAGATAAATATGAATTCTAATTGAAAAAAAAATTAATTGTGTTATTTTAGCAGAATGTTTTCAACCCAGGAAAATATATAGAATCCTTTTCATCTAAAAAACCATCTCTATGAATGAATAGGGTTAAGATACTTCTAAAAAGTTAAAATTTTTATAGAAATTTTTTGAACACATTTCATATATAAAATAATATATCATTCCATTTTGACGAGATTATATATCATGTTTAGGTAAATTAATGTATCATCCATATGGAGAACATTCTATAACAAAATAATGTGTTGTGATATGGATGAATAAATAATCTTTATAATAAAATTTCATTCTGAATACAAATACATTATTGGTTTCTTAAAAACTTAAAATGATCCACACAAGTATTTCATCATTTACAATTTAGTTCAATCAATTAATTCAACTAAAGTGGTTTTTGATGTCTATATAAACTTATTTATGTAACATGAACACATCAACCACAACTACTATAACTATAAAAAATATTTTTTAGTCCACTATCATAGTGACCGGGTCTCCATTATCACCGACTTGAAATATAGTTATTTAGTAGAACTCATGATATTCATTTTAAATATAAAACATTTTTCTTCTTTCATCATTGAAAATTCCCATCCCTCATGGTTAATGATATTTTTTAAACAACATTTTTTCCATCCATCTATGTAAAATCTATTTCTCTGCCACATAGAACATTTCTTTATGACTTTAAATTATTAAATATATTGGATGATTCTCCGTATATTTATTTCATTTTCACCATTTCACTGAAGTCTTGGTGGAATAGATATTTAGGGAAATAATGTTTAGATATCAACGATATTAGAGTTTAAACAATTTCTATCATTTAACATGTATACATGTAAAACCTTATCTCCTTAGTGATAATTTATGGATCATAAAGTTATGAAAAAAGAAATCATTAAAAGAAATTAGGTTAATTGTCCTATTTGATATTCCTATCATTTAAAATGGTGACCCCAAATCCCAAATAATTATAATATTTATATAATCATAAAAAATAATGCTTATAGAAAAGTAAATTTGAAATCAATAAAATTAAAAAAAAACCTAATATAGATTTGTGAAAATAAAATCATTCAATAGATTTTTTTAGTAAAAATGTATGAAAATTGATTTCCATTGAAAATAAAATCTAATGAAATTTCACTATTTTTTGCAAGATATCTTAATATATTTTTCCATAATTTGATTAATATTTGTTCTCGAATGGTTTATTTGATATTTTAGTATTTTGATAGTAATTGTGAAATCAAAATTTATTGGAAAATAATAAACAATAAATCCGAGATCAATCATAGTGTGTTTCACACACAACACTTGTGCACAAAAACTTTCTACTATAATATATTTATCATCCCAAGTTGATAATGTTATAGAGTTCCATTTAATACAAAACCAAGATAATATAGTTATTCCAAGAACATTGTGTGTTCAAAAGGTTATTTTTCTATAATTTCTACATCTAATAACATCCACATTAAAATATTATGTTAAATTGAAATAAGACGTTTTTAGAAAAAGAAAATAAAGAGATGCATTTTAGAATAAATACATTGAAATTCATTTGAGATAATTTAAATGAAAGTATTCTATTTTTTATTTAAATACTTCACAATGAAATAATAAAAATAAAATTTCTCCTATAACTATAGTAAAATACTATAATCTTCAAATTATTCCTCTATTACTCACATTGTCTTCTGGGTTTAATTATAATCCATATCATGATTAATATTTGTGATCATATGAGTTCAATAAGTCATAATGTTTTCGTGTACTAACCTCTAATGTAAATAATGTTTATATTTTCATTGGGTTACGATGAATCCAAAATCATTTAGTTAAATTTTAAATCCTTGGAAATATTTTAACTCTCCCACCATACTCATTTCAAATTTTTTTTCCTAATATTTGAAAATTTATTACATAATTGTTTTATTAGGTTATCCAAGAATAACATATCCTATATATATTGGTATTAAAAATATATTTTAGAGAGATGGATTATTAAATAATGTAAGATATTCAATTATTTATATAAAACAAATTGATATATCAAATGAAATTAATCTCTCATTCCAAACCCTTGGAGATTGTTTAAGTATATAATGATTAATAACTATGGTTAAGGTAAAAATGGAATTACCATGGTTTAAAATCAATGGATAAGGGTAAAATAACCAAAACAATTGTTAAAAAACTATGTTATTTTCATATTTCAACCATTCTGCATATTATTATAGATAACGATAAATGGCCAACCCTTGTGACATACAAAAAATGTGGGGCCACATATTTATTTTTAAAATAATATGTGTGTCCTCTCCCTGACATACAAACTCCCACCCCCTCTCATTTCTTATTAATAGATTACAAACTATTGGTCTGATGAATTCCCTCCCATATGACTTCCATAATTCCATAATATCATTTTAGGATCCCCATATTGGGCATAAATACAACCAAACAAGGAATATTATGTAAACATAAGGATGATACTGAAATAAGTGGTATTATTCACCATCAAGAGTTTTTATTTTATATATTTTTTAATATCCCAAAATTAATCGTAAAATGTGTTTATATTTTTACCATAGTAAATTACATATAATTATATTATTTTCAAAAAAAATTCATAAATTAAATAATTTATCTCTTCCATGAAATGGGTTTTGAAATCAATATTTGTGTGTATGGAGGACTACCACCCTGTGAACAGATGTATTTATTTTTTTCATTACAACAATCATAGAATTGATAAGATGATTAATAATGTGTACATATATTTATATATATGATATTTGTAACATAGTTATACCTATGGAGTAATTATATATTATTCAACATATTACATTTCATTCAATAGAGGATATGATACATCGCTTGTGCGTACAACAGACTACTGCATCATGAACCAATGTGATTATCTTTTCACTAACGCGTTAAAAAGAAGGTAAAAAGGGTAAATATAAAAATATATGTGATATAAAAATTATTCTTATGATATTAATAAAATATATATTACTATGGAAATAAAATATATGATTTTATTTATAACCATTTCACTTATTTAAAAATTTATATCCTTATCCATGGGCATGTGGACTACCGCCTCCTCAAAAAGATGTGATTTTTTTTCAAAAACCACATAAAAATAATGATATATATAACAATATATAATTAAATATTATATTATATTTAATATAGTTATCATTATATAATGTTAAATGATTTCTCATCTTCTTTCTATAATGGTAATATAAAATGGGAATGTTACCCATGCATACATAGGACCTACCGTCTCCATGATCATAATGTTTGATAATTTTTCCTAAACATGTTTCTTAAATAATTTTAAAAGTATAATTTATTTTTTAATATGGTAATTTTTTTAAAATTTTTATAGTTCATATGTTTATTTAAGGACCACATTGGTAATAGTATACCTAAATAACTAATTTCGGAAAAATGATCCAAATATAGATAAAACATCTGACATAAAACAAATTGATTGTTTAACAATATATAACATTACAATAAGTAAAATTAAAGTAAACTTAAATTTTTAAAAGTTTTTCATGAAATTAAATATTGAGAATAATTTTATTTTTAGGAAGATAATGAATAAGTGTGATAAATCAAACTCAAGGTAATGGTTTTATTATGTCACTTTTATTTATGTGATATATATTAATTATTACACAATTATATTTGTTTTTTGAGTTTTATCCTGACCATGAATGCATTATATTAATATTATATCGAAATTTACAAGTATTTACATATCCACAAGATGATGTATATCTCATGGGGTTTACAGATTTAATGATTTTAAATTACTGATGTAATTTTCTGAAAATTTCAATTCATTGAGACATATTTTAAGTTATAGACATGTCTTAATATATATGATATATATAACTCTCCTTTAACTTATTATATAGTGAGTATATTTATTTTCATGAGAATATAAATTTCAATTTCTGATATTATTACATGGAGATTATGACTCATAGAGACCAGTGTGAGAAGAGTGTTATATTACAATAATATCATTTATTGGGATTATTTATGATTATGATTCAAATGATGAGAACTTTTGAGCAATATGTCAATAAACACATGTAAATTAATCTTCTATAGTTATTCATGATATTTTCATTTATTTTTACCATTAATAACATTATATACTCATAATATCTTTGATTTGTTTCACAAATTCCATCTTCATTTCTATTATAGATCAGAATTATGATTTCTACCGAAATCATATTTTCATTAAATATATTGAATTTTTTTAACTATTTCAAAATTATTTATTAAAAACATTTATCCTCATTATTTCCATTATAATTATTTCAAATGAATGCTCATTTTATTTTCAAAATATTGTCTTTTTGGAATCTACCGAAAATGTTAATGGAATATTTATTCAAACTCATATCAATGGAATATAATTTTATTTTATGATGACCATTTTTAGGATATCATAATTCTTTTCAAGGTTATTTAAAAATAATTGGATTTTAAACATTTTATAAAAAGTTTTTTTAAAATTGGAATGGATAGTTTACTCATGAAATGTATTAAATTACATTTTTAAAATCATAAATTATATTTTTCTATGGTTTTTTATAATGAAAAACATTTTCACAATATTTTATGAATTTTTAGTTTTTCAAAAATGATATTAAAAAATTAGTTTCCTCAATTTGATTTTAATATTATATAAATAAAATATTCATTCACCCAATTAAAAAACCCCATGTTTTAACTAAAACTATCATTTGTATATTTTCTATATGTGATCATCCTCCTTTTTCCCTTTATAGATTATCATTATTTCAATGAAATTGACATGGAAACCATTTAGTTTCCTTAGGTTAATCTAGTTATTAACGAATTTTGATAATTTCTATTTTTTATTGAATGATCTATTTATGTTATCCAGGTTGTGGTTCCTAGACATTATGTTTGATGGGTTCTCCATGATAGCGATTGAAATTCCAATTATAGCTTATAACATGGGTTTCATAGATAGATCTCAAATCTAATGTGTAATGATTATGTTATCTATATAATTATATGGTAATTAATTTATATGGTTATTATAGTTATAAGGGTTCTCTATGCGTTCTATGAATATGATGTTCTATGATACCAATATGTTTCATATATTATTATTATTATTATTATGGGTGTTTCATGGTTCAGTTTAACAATATTGGTGTCAAATAGGTCATTATTAATGATTTGTATTAGTTTTTTCATTTTAAATCCTTATTAAAACTACTAATGTTTATTGATCTAGGTATTTTATATGTATGAATACTCTTATTTTTTACTCATGAAAATTTATTTTTGTAATCATACCATTTTGTTCTTTTAATTCTAAATGATGAAATTCATTTGTTAATTAATTTGTTTTCCCTTATTGAGAAATTGATTTCATTATTTTTTATGAATCCTTAAACTCTTGTTATAAATAATTAATTTAATGAATTATGTTTATAATTGATTTCATATGGAAAATGATGAAAACTTATAGTGAAATAATAAATATGGGATAAATTGGAGAAATTATGATTCTATGACATGGATATTATTTATGTGAAAGTTTGTCCTAATTTTACCAAATTATAAATGAGAATGGTATTGAGAATGTAAGTGATCCATATTTTCCTTTTTATGTTATATGTTTTGGAAGAAGAAATTTGTTTCACAATAATTTTATTTTAATCTAGAAACCTAATGATTATGATTTTTTCTCCAAATCTAGGAGTGTGAGTCTTAGGCGATTATAGTTGGTATCAAAGGAAAGGTTTAAAAACATTAGATGTTAGGATTGTATGATCTGAATTTATTTTTAGATTTATAGATTCCATCATATTTCAATAAGATTACGTATCATCTTATGTTAACAGTTTTAGATAAAATATTTTGGTTTTAGTAATGAGATCAGAATTTGATTAATGAAATTAGAGGAAACATTTTAATTGGTTAATGTACTTTTATTGAAATGGTATTATATATTTTATTAATTAAATTTTATTGGAAATGATATTTAAGATATTGATATACTTTATTTTTTATATGATCTAGGTTATTGTGAAATATTTATATCATATACATAACCACTGGATTGAATGTGACTTGGTGACTAAGGTATTAATGTTACATTTAAATAATGTCACCATATTTTTGGATTGAAATATAAATTGTAAGAGATAACCTTTGAGGTTAGAACAATATTTAGTTTTGATTTTATTTGTGATATATAGTTATGGAATAATTTAGCTTCAACATTGGTTATTACTGTTGAAATTTAATAATTACTTTATCATAGGATTGATTATTCAATTTGAAAATATCTTACAATGCACTAACCATTTTGGTTTTGGTGAATGTTTAAATATAGGATTAATATCTTGTTATCCATTTTATTATTATGTTGACATTAAAATTTTATTTTAGTGATTTTGGATGAAAACATCATCCTAAATACATGTCGTTTAGGGAAAAAGTTGTCATTGTGGTGTAAATTTAATAAAGGATGGTATTGTACACATAATGTAAGTATATTACCTTATTCTCTTAGCATAAATGGAAATAGAATTTAGAAACACTATCAAAATGATCGTGAAACAAAAAAATTAGTGATATAAATTAATTTCTAATGAACCAATAATTTTTTCAATCAACATTAATATATTCTTTTGTGGACCTTAAATTTTAAATGATCGTTAAATTTCTTTTGATCAACGACCTCAATCAGTTTATACAATTATTTACACTTTTTGTACATTCCATCTTATTCTCCCCTATTTAGAAATCTATGTTTGTGTTATTCCATATAAACAATGTAGTTTTATTTTATCTCCTATTAAGAGGATGTTTTACGAATCCATTTTACAATGTGAGTTTACATTAAAATTATTTTCTAATTTAAATCCATTGATTACATAGATAATGTTAAAATTTAATATAAGCAGATATTTAATGAGGGGGGATGTAACACCATGGAATTTTAAAAGGACAAAATTATGTTCCATAGGATAATAAACATATAATAGTAAAATTATATGAGAACATAACATCCTAATATATTAAGAAATATATTTTTAAAAAAATCTTAATCCCATTAATTGTTTTTAGTATAAACAACCTCAAGATTTTAATATTCGATCACATGTTCGATAAGAATCACCGAACTTAAACGGCCAATGATAAACATGAAAAATATAACCTAAAAATTAAATTAAAATGTATAAAGATCATTAACTAGATTTTCGAATATATATTTATATTTATTACTCATTATAAATTATTGATAATTGTTTAGTAAATAATCGATCAATGTTCTATAACTATAATTAATTCTTCAAAAATATCTACTATTCAAACAATTAGTGTTTATTTTTTCATGAAAAATTTAATTATATATATTTGGATGTATTATAGAATTTAATTAGTAAAATTTAATTTATTTGTGGAATAAAAATATTTAAATATAATTTTTTGTGGAATTTTTAGAGTTTTTAAAAAATATTTATTTTTAATTGAATAATGAAAAAAAATTCTAAATTTTTGTATTTTCAATAATTTAATTATATTAAATGTTACAATATGTTTTTAATATTATTTCTAATGATATAATTATTATATTTTATATTTATTCCAATTAATGATATTGTAATCAACTTTATATTGGGTCTTAGAAAAAGTCTCTTTTTTTAAAATGAGTTTTTCAAAAAATTGTTTTCAAAAGGATAATGTTTCTAATTTAATATTAATTAAAATAATACCTAATAATTAATGTTATAAATCAAATTTATTTATTAAATATTAATAAATTTTAATTTATATTTAGACTATTATTATTATTAGACAATGAGTTAACATAAAATCATCTTTTACTTCGAAAATACCTATCTAGAAAATTGTCTTTTTTTCATTTCATCTATAGGATTTGTTCCAAATTTTATTGTATAAATTTTTATAAATTTTTTCAATTTTTTCAATTTTTTCAATTTTTCTACTTCACCTTCTAAAAATTATATCAGGGTGGGTTTTTTGAAATTTATGATAATGTTAAATATTTTTTATGAATATTAGATAATACTGAATTTTAATTGAAAACTATCTTTTAATTTTAAATATTTATAAAGATAAATTGTTTTTCTAATTGGGTTTTAAGTTAAATCGGTTAAATTTTATATCTATTAATCCAATTTAGGTAATTTATTCAATTTTATACTGAAAATTCATATGAAAACCTTGTAATCTTTTTAATTTTTTCTCTTTGAAAACCCACATTCTCATCACACATGCCTAGTTATTTATGAACAAAATTTTTCACACTACATTTAATATAATTTATAAAAATATATTATATATTTAAAATAAAAAAATATATATAATTTATAGTAATGTAAACATAATTTTGTTACCAAATGTAATAGTTAAAATAGTAAAACATCTTTACCATAGTAAAGGTAAAAATGTGTTTATCAAGGGTTAAACTATAAAGATAATGGTAAAAATAACCTATAAAATTATATATATATATATTTATTTATTTATTTAATTTAGACCCTATATTGTTTATTTTTATTTAATTTTCTATTCGGGACATTTGTGACTTTTGCAAAATGTGGTATCACATATTTCTTTTCAAACATACTATGTATGTCTGATTCCCTAATAATAAAAGGCCACCCTCAATCCTATATCAGTCACACCATAAAACCTCTTGGGAACATATAATAACTACCAAAATAACCTAAAAACTAACCTCTTATAATCCTATACAAATTAATTTATGTTCAAATCCAACATAGGAAGGCCTTTGGTGGAAACCAAAGTAGATTACCTAAATAAGACACAACATTATTCAACGAGTGTTATAAATTTAGTCAACTCTCCACCAAAAAAATTATAATGAAACATTATTATATAATAAAATATCAATATTTTATCTATTTAGATGCTATTATGTAAATTTTATAATCTATATCCTTTCCATCTTCCATAAAATGTGTTTTTAAATCATCATTCATTTGTACAGTAGACAACCAACTCATGAATTGATGCCACTCATTTTTTTATTACATCCACATAATGTAGGGTATGATGATAGATATAAAGTATATATATTATATTTATAAAAACTTTATACCTATATATTCATTATACCATATATATAGTTTTCACATTCCATTTGGAAGGACATATTTTAACATCACTCATGTGTACGGTGGATTACAACCTCATGAAGATATGTGATTTTTTTCACTGACATGTTACATGCAATGCAATAAGGGAAAATATAATAATTTTATGTAAAAGAAATAAAATAATTATGATATTAATGAAAAAATTTAATCTATAAATATAATATATCATTTTATTTCATACCATTTTCACGCACCGAAAAAGTGATAATTCCATTCATGGAAGTGTGGACTACCACCTCATCGTAGTAATGTGATTCATTTTTTATCATCACATAAAACTAATGATATATATAATAATATATAACTTAAAACTATGGGATTTTTTATATAAATATGATTATTAAACATTACATTTTTACTAACCTTCTTTCCAAATTATTCATTGATAAATGGAAACATTACTCATGTGTACCTACGGTCTACCGTCTACATGATCATTACATTAGTTTAGTTTTTATAACCATATTTCACTATTGATGTTTATTTTATATTTGACATATATATATTATTATTATTTCATGATTATTATCATGGTCATTTCTATATGATGACCTATTTGACCACAATCAACTTACCAAAGACATTTTTTACACATATTATAAATATTGTAAAAAATATAAAATAAACATAATTTATTATTTACTTATATAGAACAATTTGGTAATTTATATTAAAAGAATAAAAAACATTAAAAAATTCTTAATAATCCAAATAATTTACATATGTTTATTATTTGGAAATATAAATAACAATCATGAAGAGTCTAACATGAAGTAAGGGTTTTCTCGTCTCACTTTTATATTAGTGATATTTATCTAATAATCAGTTCATATCATTATTGTGTGGTGTATAAAATTCACATGAAAATAGTGTATGATTATAATAATTATATATATTCATATTTCTATATCCTTTTTGTAATCACACATTCAAGGGGTTTACAACTTCAATGTTACCACAATGGGGATGGTTTTTTGTCTCAAGTTACATTTTTGAGACATATGACATGTAATACACTATCTTAATTAATGTGGTTTATATACTAGATAATTTAAATTTTATATCTTCGAATTATTTATTTTAATGATAGTATAATTTTAATTTAATGATATTATTTCTTGTATATTTCAATTCATTATTTCCAAATTTGTCAGTGTCTTATGTTATAGTCTCATTGTTTAGCAGGATTCTTTATGATTATGCTTTGAATGATAAGACCATATAATCCTTCTATCAAAAAACTCATGTATTATTATATCCTATAATTTTGCATGATATATTAATATAATATTATTATTATATCACTCTTTGGTAATTATATTATCAAATAATTTTTTTAAATTAAATCAGATTTTATTTCTCTCTTTTGTCATAAATATGTATTCTACCAAAACCAAATTTTCATGAAATATATTCAAAAAAGATTCTAAAATTTTCAAAATGATATATGATAGAATATTTTTACCCGATTTTTTCTTTTAATATTTGTCTCCTTGGTAATATTTATTTCATTATCAAAATAATGGATATTTGAATTTTTCGAAAAATGTGAATGGAATATTGTTTTTAACATGTATGGAATGAACTATATTTTCTACTTCCAGGATTATTTTTTTAATTAAATCTGAATTTATAATATTTGAAGTTTATTTTAAAATATAATTACATTAAAGATGTTTTATGTAGTGTATATAAAAATGGAAAGGATATTTTTCTTACTTAATATTTCTAATTATTCTTTCAAGTATTATATTATAATTTTCCAAGGTAGTTTTCATAAAAAATATATTTCGAATATTTGGTGAATTTTATGTTTGGAAAAATTGATTTTCAAAATGAATGTTTTATTTTCCAAAAAAATGTATTTAATGATATTTTAATGTAATTTAAAGTCATGAATGTTAAAAAACCTTGTTTTTACTGAAACATTAATTGGTATATTTTTAAATAATACAATCATTGTAGAGACCCGAAACCTGACGTACATGGACATTAAATTACTTTTGCGGAATACTTAGTACATAACAAAAACACACACGCAAGGACCGTAATAGTTTAGTGTCTTTGGAAACTCAGAATATAATCTTCTAATAATGGTGAAAGATATTCAACATCTCCCATAAAAATCTTCCTTTTTTTAAACCTAAAAACTTTCTTTATATCCTGGGGAAAAGAAAACATAAAAGGGTGAGCTCAAATGCTCAGTAAGGGTAAAGAAAAGAAATATCAATCACATCATATTCATAAGAACAAATTTTTTTGGAAATCTTAACCTGAAAAATAGATCATAATATCATAACATGGGATAAATCATAGTGGTGAAATTTAATCCCAATAATCATAACATAAAACATGAAACATTGTGGCATAAACACATAATCATAGATAATCATTTCTTATTAGTCAAGACTCATTGGAAAGAGTATCTTAGTGGACAAAGTCCATTTCTGAACCGAGTTCATTCCTCGTTTCAGTGCTGTTTCACTGAACCGGTATAACCTACCATTCCAGCCATGTCTATCTCATGAGATATAAAATCATTATCCAATGCATTGGAGGGATATTTAGGTCCCACCAATCTCTTAATGATACCATTCTTATGTTTGCCACAATATCTAAAACCATACATCATAGCATAACCCGTGTAATAAAAATGGGAATCTTAAACATTGTGACATCATAAAACAATTCATATAAGATAAATGAATTCATAAATATAATTCCATCACAACATAATCAAATCAATGTAATAATAGGGATAGAAACAGAACCCTTTATTATCTTAGATGGAAAATAATTTGGATAAAACACTTGAACTCCATTCTTGAGGAAAATATCCTTTCTGCTTCAAAAACACTTTTCCTTTCTTAACATGTCGTACAATTCTAAACAAAAAGAAGTTGATTAAAAATAAACCTGACAACTTGTAAAGGATGCTTCTTGGGAATAATGTTTTAAAAATACATTCATGCCGTATAAGTTAAAAAAACATTCTTCTCGTACTTTTGTCGGAAAAGTCAAAAAGTACCTCGTATGAAAAACGACAAAAGATTCCGTTCATATCTTTTACTAAAAACTCACCAAAGGGTAAAAGTGGATTTAAAAAATTTTAGGTGGATGGAAATAATATTACATAATGAGGAAACATGGATGTGGATAATAAAATACACCCGAGTAAATACCAAAGTACAAACAATCTCAGATAAAAATGAGATTGTGATATTTCCCTTACCTTAGGTCCAATATGCTTTGTACGTGTCTGAACCACCTGTATAATGATTTAAATAAAGTCATTGACTTATTATAGAATCATACTCATTGTTATGATATCATATATGGTTCACTTATGTCATTATATTACCCGTTCTTTTGTAAATTCCATGTTAAAGAGCGTTTTGGGTAAAATCGTATCATTTGTCATCCGTGGTTTGACTTTTAATTATTCATACGATTACTTAGATCATGATTACTTAATTCCAGAATACAAAACATGATTTATATATAATATATATTCATAATATATATATATAATAGATCAGTAAATGGAAAGAAATACACCGTTCATGGAGACGGTAGACCGTACGTATGCATTAACGCTGTTTTCTTTTCCTTATTGAGTTGAATGGAATTTAGTAGATGACATACGTATATATACACATAAATCCAGAATCATTATTATGTCATATATTTCATTATTAATTATTATATATACATTATAATCAATAATGAACGGTTAACGTGGAGAATGGATCTTATCGCGTCGTGGAGATGGTAGTCCGTACATACGCACGAGCGATGATATCGTTCTCATGATCATGGAATTGTATTGGATTGTATGTATACTATTTCAGAATCAATATCACTTATAAATAATCATGTATAGTTATTATTTACACCATTATACACATCCAAGTAAGGTGGTGGTGCAAAATAGATTTCACCACGTCCTGGAGACGGTATTCCGTACGTACGCACGGGCGAAGATTTCGTTTTCCGTAGGATGAATAGATGGTGAAATAGGGTTGTTTCATACTTTTAATAATGTATCAGCATATGAGTGATACTGATGTTATTACTTCATAATGAAACAAATAAATAAGAAGAAGTGGAAGAAGAAATAAAGATGAAAGAATCGGTAACAGAAATTACATCTTCTTGGAAGCGCCTCTTTGAGACCTCCACTTAGGGCACTAAAATTGGTCTTTGAGAAAGCCCAGAACCTCTAGGATGTTTCTATGGAAGTTGAGAAGGGATATTTTCAGGGGTTGGCCGATCTTGAAGGCTCAAAGTGTTGTGAGGAAGAGAGGGAGGGGGTGCCCTTTTATAAGGGAGGAGAGGGGCACCTTTGGAATAACTAAAATTATTATTTTATAATAAAGTCAAATTCGGTTTTAAATAGCTCCAAATTGATTCATTTCGAATCTAAGGTGGGGATGGGTCTAAATCATATCATCCAATAGAATTTAGACAAGTTTAGGTTCCTATTTTAACCTTATCATTTATATTTAACTTTAAGTTAGATAATTTTACTTTTACCATGTCATCTTGTTTTCTTACACTATAAGGTTAATAAACATACTATATCAAAACAAACGAACCCCAAGTTGTTGATTATTAATATATATAACCTTATCTAAGTCATTTTTCCGAACCTTATATTTTTAAGAATAATATAACAATTAATAATATAATATTTGTTTTAAAAACTATTTTATGTCAATTTTGACACTATTTAGTAATTGATTTTGTTGAAACTCATAAAAGATTGATTAGTTATAAAAAAGTTATTTAAATCCATAATAACATGTAATATTAACATATAAAATTATTTTAATTCAAAAAAAGTCTTAAATTACATTTATTTGGGTATTTATAACATCAATTGTGTCAATATTGCATTAATAAGACAATTACTGCATCATCATAGTGTCATAATAAATGATAATTATTTAATCCCTATAAATTCTAAATAAATTCCTATGATGTAGATAATTGTATTATATTTCTTTAGACTATCCATTTTTGAAGTTTCATGAAGTGAATCAATAAATTAAAATTATGAGACTTATAAGATTTAAGAAAGTGACATGTTGTCACATTCATTGATTTTAATAATAATTAAATTATTTTCATCGAAAAAAGTCCATTAAATGAATCTAATCCGACACTTAGATGATAAGGTTCGACTTTTAGTCATCCAATAGTATTTTTAAATGTGCTAGGATAATTTTATAATATTATATTTACCCTTAATTACCCGATTTCCCTTTAACTATAGTAAATAAAATTTACCGTAGTTACTATTATTAATTCCCAAAAATAAAAATTATCTTATTAAAATAATTTAGATCCACTGATTCTAAATATGGAATCAATTTTTCCAAATTCAATACAAAAAAGTTTCAGAAATTAAATTAAAATTAATCCTGTTGTCGAAAGAAAACGGGTTTTTCTTTAAAACATTGCAAAAGATTGAATTGATTTATCCTACGAATTCAAGGTAGAATAAATTCTAATGACATAAATTATATTAAATGGTAAAAATATATTCTATTTATCATTTAAAACCAGTAAATATTATAATTTAACAATATAAATTATTGCGATGAAAAAAGTTTTTTTTAATTAAAAAATACCGTGTTTTTACTATTCATCAAAATATGAAATTTACCAAAATGATATGAAAATTTATCCAAAGTAAATTTTAATTTCATGATTCCAAAGAATAATTTTATTTTGTCAATTTGAACTTATAAACATTTCAAAAAATAGATTTAATGTGGGTGCACCATCAAAAGGCGGCAAAACTGCATTTTTTGAAAAATACTTATTTTACCCGAAAAAATTATTTTGTTCTTATACCATGTTTTAGAAAATGTGTAAGACAAATAATAATGTTATAAGATTCAATATTTTGTTAATTATATTCATAACGGCTAGTTTATAATAATATTAAAATAATATATCGTTGTTTAGTAAAACTCGATATTGCGTACAACACACGCTATCGAGGAAGGTCACGATTGCCTGTAATGCAAGTCAAGTCAGGGTTCCGTGCTATGCAAGAATCCTTCATTGTTTTGTATAACATAATCCAACCATATTTCATTTATACATTGAATATATATATATATATATATATATACACTCAATGTTGCGTAGAATAACTATTATCAAAATTCTGTGTAACACGATCCAAAAATAGTGTTGCTTATACTGCAAGCTAATACGGTGTTGCGTATAGCGCAAGGAAATCTTGGTGTAGCATACAACCCCAGACATTAATGAAATTAAAAGAATATATTTCATAAAATCTTAGGGTGTTACATTCTACCCCCCTTAAAAGGAATTTCGCCCTGGAAATTCGTCGGGGTTATAAATGGTTTACTATTCGAAAGTTTCTTTAATAGAAACCCACATCATAAAAAGGAATACCAAATCCAATCTTTAAAAACCAAAGTATGAAACGTAATGGTTACCCAAATAAACTAATCACTGGGTTTCCACATAGGTGAAAATATGGATATGGAAGAGAAATCTAACCATCATGTTCTGATGGAGAGTGGTAGAGAACATGGCTATGGAAAAGCTAGCAATCACAAAGACACAATTTTGTGACGATCTAAGGTACCATCTGATTCATCAGATATAAGAGAACTTAGGACAACATTTTTGGTTTTCAAGATCATTTCCCTAAAGATGATGAAATTGGAATTAGAAGAAATAATTTCGTGATTTTGGTATAGTCTCACCGTTTGTCGTTCTTTGGACAATTTCCACTTCATCTCTTAAAGAAATGAAGTTGAATTTTTCATTCATGATGTGTTAGCAGATCATGTGATAGAATGATAGGTCATTCCAACTGTCTCAAAAAAAAAGGTTAGAAAAGTTATCAAAAAATACACAAGTCCATCTATAGTGAGATTAATCATATATAGTTCCTAAAATGGACTTATACTTCATATATCATACTGCTTAATATAATAAAACTAGTTTCTACTAAACAGGGACTTCCTGTAGGCCAGTGGTAGGCAATAAAGGCTAGTCGCACTTCAGTTGTGGGTTCGATTCCCACAGCCTTGTCCGACGCGATGGGCTATCACCCGTCCTGCAGGTTGTCCTTTTTCTAAAGCTATATTACTATAAAATCCCATCAACAATATCAAAATTGTTTTATCCTTAAACAATACTAACTTATGTCCAACAAAATCCATTCCAATCTTTAAGCTTATCTAAAATAGTTTAGTCCAAGCTCATAGTTTAAAGAAAATGATCACGTGAATGCCATCATTTATCCCCCATATATCATAAGATATATCTTGTTGGTCAAATTACCAACATGTGAATACCTTAATCTTGTATTCTCTTGAAGAATGAATACCCATTGAACCTTAATGAAAACATGAATGCAGTCAAAAGTTAACTCTTTCCACATACCAAAATCTAAAAATTCTATATACTCAAACCATGAAATAACATTCACATTATATCAGTCATGAGCTCATGAATACTATCAAACATTTAATTTTCTCTGTATCCTTTCATTATGCGCATATCATCTACATTCCAAAAATATCTGAATAACCTTTCATGGATAATGGTACCATTAATCATACACTTTCAAAACTCAAGGAAAGACAATAGTGTAACAATCCTTAGATGTCTCTTTATTCCATAGTACCATGAGATTACTTATACAACATTACACATGATAAACATGTAATTATTCCACTACATTCATAAACCATTGACCGAGCTTAAACAATTCTTTCATCTCACATATCATTTGTAGTCTCTTCATCATCATCAACATAAATACTACCCATATGACCATACTGATTCTCTTCATGAGACTTTCCATTAGGGAATTGGTTTTCATAATGCCCGTACATTCCACATTTAAAACATTTAACCATTGTTGATGTCGTAGCAATACCATTATCCTCATCCCTGGTGTTAACTGAACATTTTCCTTTGCACTTACTGGCTTTGTGTCCTTCTTTTCCACACCCAAAGCATCTTCCAATTCCTTTGAAACAATCTCCCTGATGCCTCTTCCCACATGATTTACATGAGGGAAATTGAACTTTCTTTCCTCTATGATCATCATGAAACTCCATCATTATCTTATTATCTGAGTCAGGAAACTTACCAAAGTTGAGATTATTGATTATATTATGAGATTGCTGATTAGGCATAATAACAATGTTTGGACTTCCAGATCCCGTTTCATTTGGTTTCTCATGAAGAAAATCATTCCATTGTCTGTCATATCCTCCATTATCATGAATCTTCCTGTTTCCAACCATTTTCTAAAATCCAAAAAGAATAGTGTGAGAGACAAAAATCATGCTAGGGAAAACAACATAGTAAAGGGGGAGCACCCTAAATATCTAACATCTTAGGTTAAATTCTAAGATCATTACCATAGTTCTAGGACTATATCTTATAGACATACTTATCCTTAGGGACATCCCTAGACATACCTTAGAAATATCTCTAGGGATCTTACTAACGTTTTCACATCCTAGTTTCCAAAGGTTAACTAAACCTTTCCTCTGATACCAACTGTAGAGACCTGAAGCCTGAAGAACATGGACATTACATTACTTTTGCTGAATACTTAGTACATAACAAAAACACACACTCAAGGACCATAATAGTTTAGTGTCTTTGGAAACTCAGAATATAATTTTCTAATCATGGTGAAATATCTTCAACATCTCCCATAATGATCTTCCTTTTTTTATACCTAAAACCTTTCCTTATATCCTGGGGAAAAGAAAACATAAAAGGGTGAGCTCAAATGCTCAGTAAGGGTAAACAAAAGAAATATCAATCACATCATATTCATAAGAACATACAATTTTAGAAATCTTAACCTGCAAAAGAGATCATAATATCATAACATGGGATAAATCATAGTGGTGAAATGTAATACCAATAATCATTACTTAAAACATGAAAATTTGTGTCATACACACATAATCATAGATAATCATTTCTTATTAGTCAAGACTCATTGCCAAGACTATCTTAGTGGACAAAGTCCATTTCTGAACCGAGTTCACTCCACGTTTCAGTCTTGTTTCACTGAACCGGTATAACCTACCGTTCTAGCCATTTCTATCTAATGAGATATAAAATCATTACCCAATGCATTGGAGGGAGATATAGGTCCCACCCATCTCTTAATGATACCATTCTTATGTGTGCCACAAAATCATAAACCATACATCATAGCATAACCCATGTAATAAAAATGGGAATCTTAAACATCGTGAAATCATAAAATAATTCATATAAGACAAAGAAATTCATAAAGATAATTCCATCAAAACATAATCAAATCAATGTAATAATAGGTATAGAAACAGAACCCTTTATTATCTAAGATAGAAAATAATTTTGATAAAACAGTTGAACTCCATTCTTGAGGAAAACATCCATTCTGCTTCAAAAACACTTTTGCTTTCTTAACATGTCGTACAATTCTAAAATAATAGAAGTTGGTTAAAAATAAACTTGAAAACTTGTAAAGGATGCTTCATGGAAATAATGTTTTAAAATCCATTCATGTCGTATAAGTTTAAAAAACATTCTTCTCGTACTTTTGTCGAAAAAGTGAAAAAGTACATCGAATGAAGAACGACCAAAGATTACATTCATATCTTTTGCTAAAAACTCACCGAAGGGTAAAATTGGATTTAAAAAATTGTAGGTGGATGGAAAAAATATTACATATTGACGAAACATGGATGTGGATGATAAAATACACCCCAGTAAATACCAATGTATAAACAATCTCGGATAAAAATGAGATTGTGATATTTCCCGTACCTTAGGTATGATATGCTTTGTACGTGTCCGAAACTCCTGTATAATGATTTAAATAATGTCATTGACTTATTACAGAATCATACTCACTGTTATG
Source organism: Viscum album (assembly GCA_963277665.1). Taxonomy (NCBI): domain Eukaryota; kingdom Viridiplantae; phylum Streptophyta; class Magnoliopsida; order Santalales; family Viscaceae; genus Viscum; species Viscum album. Next base: position 1,768,485,120 of record OY728153.1, on the reverse strand, counting down.
ATATCATATATGGTTCACTTATGGCTTTATATTACCCATTCTTTTGTAAATTCCATGTTAAAGAGCATTTTGGGTAAAATCGTTTCTTTTGTCGTCCATGTTTTGACTTGTAATTATTCATATGATTACTTAGATCATGATTACATAATTACAGAATATAAAACATGATTTATATATAATATATATTCAGAATATATATACATAATAGATTAGTAAATGGAATGAAATACACCGTTCATGGAGACGGTAGACCGTACGTACGCATGAACGCTGTTTTCTTTTCCTTATTGAGTTGAATGGAATTTAGTAGATGACATACATATATATACACATAAATCCAGAATCATTATTATGTCATATATTTCATTATTAATTATTATATATACTTTATAGTCATTCATGAATGGTTAACGTGGAGAATGAATCTCATCGCGTCGTGGAGACGGTAGTCCGTACGTACGCACGAGTGATGATGTCGTCCTCAAGATCATGGAATTGTATTGGAGTGTATGTATACTATTTCAGAATCAATATCACTTTAAAATAATCATATATAGTTATTATTTACCCCATTATACCCATCCATGTAAGGTGGTGGTGGAAAATATATTTCACCGCGGCGTGGAGACGGTATTTCATACGTACGCACGCACGAAGATTTTGTTTTCCATAGGATGCATAGATGGTGAAATAGGGATTGTTTCATACATTTGATAACATTTCAGTATATGAGTGATACTGATGTTATTACTTCATAATGAAACAACTAAATAAAAAGAAGGGGAATAAGAAATAAAGATGAAATAATCGGTAACTGAAATTACCTCTTCTTTGAAGCGCCTCTTTGAGACCTCCTCTTAGGGCACTAAAATTGGTCTTTGAGGATTACCAGAACCTCTAGGATGTTTCTAGGGAAGTTGAAAAGGGCAATTGGCAGGGTTTGGCCGAGCATGAAAGCTCAAAGTGTTGTGAGGAAGAGAGGGAGGGGGTGCCCTTTTATAATGGAGGAGAGGGGCACCTTTGGAATAACTAAAAATATTATTTTATTATAAAGCCAAATTCTGTTTTAAATAGCTCCCAATTGATTTATTTCGAAGCTAAGGTGGGTATGGGTCGAAATCCTCTCATCCAATAGAATTTAGACAAGTTTAGATTCCTATTTTAACCTTATCATTTATATTTAACTTTAACTTATATAATTTTACTTTTACCGTGTCTTCTTGTTTTCTTACACTATAAGGTTAATAAACTTACTATATAAAGCCAAACGAACCCAAAGTTGTTTATTATTAATATATATAACCTTTTATAAGTAATTTGGCCGAACCATTGATTTTTAGGAATAAAATAACAATTAATAATATAATATTTGTTTTAAAAACTATTTTATGTCAATTTTGACACTATTTAGTTATTGATATTTGTGAAACTCATAGAAGATTGATTAGTTAGAAGAAAGTTAATTAAATCAATAATAACATGTCATATTAACATATAAAATTAGTGTAATTCATAAAAAGTCTTAAATTACATTTATTTGGGTATTTATAACATCAATTGTGTCAATATTTCATTAATAAGACAATTACTGCATCATCTTTGTGTCATAATAAATGACAATTATTTAATACCTAAAAATTCTTAATAAATTCCTATGATGTAGATAATTTTATTAGACTTATTTAGACTATTCATGTTAGATGTTTCATGAAGTGTATCACTAAATTAAAATTATTATACTTATAATATTTAAGAATGTGACAAGTTGTCACATTTTTTGGTTTTAATAATAAATAAATTATTTTAATCGACAAAAGTCCATTAAATGAATCTAATACGACCCTTAGGTAATATGGGTCGACTTTTAGTCATCCAATAGGATTTTGACATGTTTTAGGGTAATTTTATAATATTATATTTACACTTAATTACCCGATTTAACTTTAACTATGGTAAATAAAATTTACCGTAGTTACTATTCATAATTCCAAAAAATAAAAAGTAGCTTATTAACATAATCTGGATCCACTGATTTTAAATATGGAATCCATTTTTTTCAATTCAATACACCAAAGTTGCAGAATTTAAATTTAAATTAATCTCATTGTCGAAAGAAAATGGGTTTTTCTTTAAAATATTGCAAAAGATTGAATTGATTTATCCTACGAATTCAAGGTAGAATCGATGCTAATGACATAAATTATATTGAATGGTAAAAATATATTTTATTTGTACTTTAAAACCATTCAATATTATAATTTAACCATATAATGTATTGTGATGAAAAAAGTTGTTTTTAATTAAAATATAGCGTGTTTTTACTATTCATCAAAATATGAAAGTTACCAGAATGATATGAAAATTTAACCAAAGTAAATTTTAATTTCATGATTCCAAAGAAGAATTTTATTTTGTAAATTTGAACATATAAACATGTCAAAATCTATATTTAATGTGGGTGCAACATCAAAAGGTGGAAAAACATCATTTTTTGAAAAATAATTATTTTACCCGAAAAATTTATTTTGTTCTTATACCATGTTTTAAAATATGTGTAAGATGAATAATAATGTTATAAGATTCAAAATTTTGTTAATTATATTCATAACATCTTGTTCATAATAATGTTATAATAATATATCGTTGTTTAGTAAAACCCGATATTGCGTACAACACACGCTATCGAGGAAGGTCGCGATTGTGTGTAATGCAAGTCAAGTTAGGGTTGCGTGCTGTGGAAGAATCCTTCATTGTTTCGTATAACATAATCCAGCAATATTTCATTTATACATTGAATATATATATATATATATATATACTCAATGTTGTGTAGAATAACTATTATCAAAATTGTGTGTAACACGATCAAAAAATAGTGTTGCGTATGCTGCAAGCTATTAGAGTGTTGTGTATAGCACAAGGTAATCTTGGTGTATCATAAAAAACAAGAAATTAATGAAATTAAAATAATATTTTTCATAAAATCTCGGGGTGTTACAATCATAATTTGTTTTTTTGATGGATTAAGATTGTTTCTAAATGAATTCCATGAAACAAATTTTATTCATGGTTTAATCTGGTTATGAAATAAAAATGATTGTTTCTTTGAATTTTATAATGAAAAGAAAGCTTTAGGTACTCTATTCATGTGGTGGTAATGGGGAATTATATGTTATAGGTGCACCCAGATAGTACTCTAATGTATTGGGTAATTATTATGTTCTCTAGAAAATTTTATTTGGATATTCTTCATATAGTTTTTCCAGTGGTATGGGTTCTGTATTTGTTTTTTAAGTGTTATAGGAATATGATATTCAAATACACCAATACATTTTATCAAGGGTTATTATGGGTTTATAATATTTCAATTTATCAATAATTGTATCATAATTCAAATTATTATTTATTCTTGTGACACATTCCATTGTTAATTCCATATGCAAATTTTCAAGTTTGATTATCCAGGTACTATTGTGTATGAATATTATTACATTATACTAAATAACTATGATTGTATAATCATACTTGTATACTATTTTTAGGAACATAGATGAAATTAATTTAATAATGATTATATTTTCTATCAGTTAGCATTTCAGTTGACCGTTCAAACATTCCATTTTCACGATTTTATAATAAATGATGCTGAACAAATAATTTCTAAAATGGATATTATAGGGATGATTATGATGACTTATTTTGAAATAATAATCAAGTTTAAGTGTAAGAAATACTCAATTAAGGATATATGATTTTTTTATAAAGGAATTTTCCCTAATTCTATGAAAATCTAATCCAAAAAGAGCACTGAGAAAGTAAGTGATTGTGTTTTTCCATTTTTATATTGTTCTCGTTTGATTAAAATATTAGGTCACAATTATAAATATCAATGATGGAAATGAAATTTTTGTAATGAAAACACTACATCTATAATTGGATGTCCTGATATGTTATATAGTCAATTTTTTATTAATTATTGATCCATTTCAATCGATCAATACATTTATCATCTTGTAATTGATAGATCTGCAATAAAATTTGATAACAAATGTGTTGTAGATGCCCTGGGCACCAATTCTTCTATTCTGGGATCCCTAATAAGAATGTTTTTCTGATTAAATTCTTAGATTTGAAAAAACACTAATTAATAGTATAATATGCCCTAGGCTATTTGTAACAATAAGTTTTTTTGTGATTTTTTCGAATAAATTAATTTTCATTAATTTATTGCAATATACACTTCACTAATTCAATCATTATTTATATTCTACAATAATTTAAGCTTGTTCAAAATGATACCCCGACGTGGCATACGTAACACAAAACACCATGTTTCTATGAAACAACACTTTATTATTATAGTTATTTAAATTATATAGTTATAACATAGTCATTATGCATTATAATATGAGTCAAATTAACAAATTTTTAAATATTTTTTAAAACAGTTTTATATAAATATATCTTATTGAGAATAATTCATACATTTTAATTGAATTTTCCATATGTTTGAAAATACTATTTTTTAAATAGCATTTTTACCTTATATAAAAAATATTAAAATTAATTTTATAATCTTTTAGAAACATTATTTTATTAAATATAAATAATGTTATAATTAATATTTTCTTAATTATATAAAGGATAACATTATATATTTTTCCCAAAAAATTATTTTTGGATGAATAGTTTACATTAGAGAATATTATTTCAAAAATGTTGTTGTAATTAAATTTATTTTTATAGTTAAATTATATATTAATTTGGTTTTAATGTTTAATGATATTAAATATTTATAAATTTATCTAGTTTAGGTCATTGGAATAAAATAAAAATTGATATATGATATTAAAATTTCCCAACCATTTTTTATTTTTTCTTAAAAAACATTTTGTAACGACCCATCTGCCAGATTAATTTTAAATTAATTTATGTCACTTATGTGGTTATAATTTTAAAATTTGAATTCTATTTTTTTAGTAAGAATGTTTTTAAGGCCTAATAGTTTCAACTTATTTTTTAAAAATAATATGTTACTGAATGTGACTATAATAAATTTCAACTATTCTGTTGAAAATTAGCTTAACAAGGGAATCAACATTACACTTAAGGGACTAAATGACCTATAAAAACATCCAAAATCAATTTTATGGATATTTTTAGACCCTATACTCCCTTTTTTATAATGGAATCCATTATTAGATCAATGTTTCCATGTAAAAACTTTGGTGGAATTCATTTTCCAATAATTAACAATAATTTCACACCTCTTCCACCATAAAAGTGAACCCACCCCTCCCACTTATTCACTCTTATAAATCAATTTCTATCATAGTGAATATAATTTAATAATCTCAAAAAATCCATCCATTCTACATTTAATCTTCTCTAAAAAATTAAAACCAACCAAGGATTCAATTTTTTGAAATGAAAATGTAGTTACACAAAGAAGAGGTAACATCCTTCATCAAAATATATCATTTTATATTCATTCCCAACCACCTAATTTATTATTATTTCAAGTTAATATAATTAAAAAATTATCTGAAATACACTAATATGTTTTTATTCGATGGTTTAAATCTTAACTTACTCACACATCCATCTAATGGGTAACAAATTTAGGGTATTTATGCAAAGTGAACTAACACCTCAAAAAATATGTTTTTAGATTATCCTTTACCACCTATCATGGATTGGAATTCTAAAAGAGATTGTATTATTATATATTATAAATGATATTTATGATCTATTTATTCTTCTATAACTAGTATATAACATATACATTAAGGATTTTTATTTTTTATATGTATGATATATTCATTTTTGGAATTCCAGACTACCTCCTACTCAAAGCGGTGTGATTTGTTCACACCGTACATGAAATTTATTAAAGATGAGTATAGTAAAATTATTTGGTATATATAAAATTATAATTATAATAGAGTTATAATATATACATGTACATATATTTCATTTTCATACTTTTGTTCTATAAGATAAATAAATATAAACAACATTCATGAAAACATATGACAAAATGTCCCCCATGAACAATTTATTATTGTTCATATTTCTATCCTTCATAGATTATTATAAATAAATAAATATATATATATATTATGAATATAAATGATGCTATAATCATGTTTTAATGTCTTCAAATCATTATATATGTAAAAGGACCGTAAATTTAACATATTAAGACACATTCAAAAAAATATAATATTACCAAAAACGTAACATTAACATGGAAGTTTTAATAAGAGGTTAATATAAACCATTATTAGGTATTAGATATAATAATATGGTTAATTTATAGATATAGAATAAAAATATACTTATTATATATGTTATTTGAATGATTATAATGAGATTTAAGTTATTAGGTAAGGGAAGATGTAGTCTCACTTTTATTTTTATAAGATTAATGCCTTCTTAAAACCTCTTTTAATTTGTTTGGTGTATAAACTACCCAAGAAAAAATTATATGATTATTATCCATAAATATATTGGTATTTACAAATCATTTTTTGATCTCTCTTTCATGTGTTTTATGTTTTAAAACATAAAAAATCAATACAATAGTTTTTTATTAATTTCACTTATTTGAGACACATACCATGAATATCAAAATCCATGATTTCAAAAAAAATCATAAATTATTTTTAAATATGATATATTAATCTCATTTCCATGGAAAAATGATACTAATTTTTTTATAGTCTTCAATTTATACATTATAGGATTTTATAGTGTTTTAAAAGAATTGGTTATCCAAACATTTTAAAGCGTTCAAAAAATGTTTTCAAAGTGTTTTAAATGAAATGGTTTTAAAACCTTTTTAAACATTTATTTATAATATTAAAAATTTCATTTTCAAAATAAAGGGTTTTTATAATGTTTTATTCTTCCAAATAAATTCGATGAACAAGGTATATTTTCCTAAGAAATATTTTTAAAAGTTATTTCAAATTTATTTTCCATTAAAGATGATACCTGTTGATATTACTCATGCCTTTATGGGGAAATGACCAAAAGGATCCATTATTATCATATCTCTAAATGGTTTATTTTATGATGGCATAGATTTCATGAAACTCATTTGTATTTAAAAAGTTACAATTTTATTAAACTTATTTCTTATTAATGTGTATATTTTTATGAAACATGTTTCTTCTTTAGGGGCTATGTGTCTATGAAACCCATTTTTATTTTCATGGGATTTTGTTTTTATGAAATTTTTAGGAAAATTATCTATTTTTTACATGTTACGATATGATTACATAATTAACATTCCAATTTCATTTCATGGTTTATAGAATGATTTTTTATTAATTTTTTGAACATGTATGCATGATTTTAGTATATGAGTGTGACTTATATATCCCTCCAATGCATTGGGGAATGTTTCATATCTCATGATATAACAATGGGATTCAAGTCAATAGGCTTGATCAAATATGGGATGCATGGAAAAAATGATCCCTTTGAAGGAAACGATTATGTTTAGGGATGGTTGTGTTTCCGGCATAGTAGGTGTAGTCCCCATGATGATAGGAAGCTAGAAAACCCTGATCCACTATGGGAAAATGGGGAAACCTGATCCCATAAAAAGAAAAAATATGACTATGGATGGTGGTGTGTCCCGCATAATAGGTTTAGTCATAATAATGGTCCCATAGGAGTATTATCAATTTATATTCCCTTATAGGCTATGATATTACATATTTATGTGTGTGCCACAATTCTATTTCTTATTCCTATATTGTTCTTTCATAGATTATTCTCATTATTCCATTATGATTCTTGTCTATTAAATATTTATTACATAAAACATGATTCATGTTTTTGATATTTTATATGAAGGTTATTATTTTCTAATTTCATGATCACATTCCCAAACCCTTATGCTCACATATATCTCTTATTTATTATTAATGAGAATCAGAGATCACACCTTTTATCCATTCCTCAGGTTATGACATTATCAATTATTTATGATGATTATCAAAAGGGTTATATTCATGTAGAACTTAATAATATATACTTTAGCACCATTAGGTACCAATTATTATATTTCTATATTTCCAAAGACACCGTACTAATATGGTATTCAGGAGTCTGTTTGTACAATGTATTAAGTATTATAGAGATATGATTTAATGATAATATATAAAAAGTTAGGGTATTATTATTGGTATAAAATAAAAAACATGGTTGAAATCTGGGCTTCAAATTTTACTTTGGTTTAATTTTTTTTCTATTTTTATAATTAGATTCATTTTTTGATTAATAGTTAAAATAATACTACATTTAAGTTGAAAACTAATTTTTTATCAAAATTATTTATTGTGGTAAATTATATATTTGAATGGTTTAAAATTAAAATTATATCATTATTTTTCATTTATATTAATTGAAGTCATTGAAATCAAATTCACTTTAAAATTGGATATAAAAACATTGTGATATTTTGAACATTTTAACATTGAAGGCACGTTTTTTCATTCCATCGACAGAATTAATTTTTAATTATTTTATTACTAATATGTTTGTAATTTTTTAAAAATTTAAAAGATATTTCTAATCATAATGTCTTAATTATTTAAATAAAACCCTTTAGTTTTTGGACATTCTGAATAGTAATATTAGAAATATTTCTATTACCATTGTTAGTGGTAATTCGTGTAATTAAAGGTAAGAATAATATTATAAATTATATATAATCACCCTTAAACTAGTCTTAATTTTAGTCGGTGAGTGTTTTTAGAAAAAAAAAACCTTCTGTTGAAGTTATACTTTGTAAAAATTTTCGGTGTGGAGAATACATTTATAATATTATACTAAAAAAGTCATATTTTGTCCCACAATTATTTTTATCATGTAATCAATTTTTAATATGGGTTTATACATAGGATATATTCTACTATAAATAGTCTTTATAAAGATACAAAGTTTTCCTATATCATGGTATTTTATTTATTACATTTAGTAGAAAACTAATTATTATAAATTATGAGACAATGCTGATACAATAATTTATTAATTAATGGAAGAATAAAATAAATGACAAAAAAAATATTTTAATAAATATAAAATTGGTGAAATAATTAAATACAAACATTTATGGATGACTGTGAAATGTTATTGATGTGTTAAATTTTATTTCAAATATATCATGTTGCTGTGATTTTTTTAAATGTCAAGAAATGAATATTGTCAAAATTGACAATTATGGTATTTTAAAATATTTAATATTTTATTAAATGATATAAAATTTAAAAAAATCAGGAACCATCAATATAATTTGTATAATTCAGTAAATTTCATCAATGAATCATTTACTGGACTTTATTCATTCCATTTTAATTATATCAACCCTTAAAATGTAAATAGCCTGATAAAATGGTAAGAGTTAAAAGGATCAAAAAATTAAGGATTAAAAACCTATTCAAGACATTTATAATATTTACTAGATGAACTAATATCGACAAAAAATTTTCCTCTATAATAAATAAGTAACTTTGGGCATTTGTTATTATAAAATTATTTTATATTTATTTAATAATTGGATGAATTCAAAGAGTTCCCCTCACCACTCATATAAATTTTTACAGATTATTCTCTATTCTTTACTCCTGAAAAAATATTTAGGTAATACAATATATATACTAATACCATCCTATAATTTTTCTACAATTAGTAGAGGCCTTATTTTGGGCTGAACTCCCCTATTGTATTGTTATGACGATAGTCCAAGGAGACCGTCCGAAAAAGTGGTTTCATTGTAAATTATGTTATTATATTAATCTTCTTCTCACATGATGAAAACATTACTCTAGTGTCATAAATATGGTGAGATGTTATAATTTTAACATCATCACCTAAATCCATTTCTAATTCTATAAAATGGGAAATAATTAATTGTTCATGTTTCCATGGGAATTATGTCCTCCACGAACCAATATAATTTATTTTTTATCACTACCTCTCATAATTGGTTACGATGATGAAATAAATGTTTATATTTTATATTAATGAAAATTTTATCATTATAAAATAATATAATATCAATTACATTATTACTTTCTATGCTTGTAAAAATGATAACGTCGTTTGTGCGTACATGTGAACTATCACCTCCATGAAGCAATGTGATTCATTTTTAATCACCACATCACATAGATAATATATATAAGAATATTTAAATGATTAATATGTTATAAATTATATTATGAACATTCTAGAAAAATAAAATAACATATATCATTTCACATAATGATAAATAAATAATTGAAACATTACTCATGCGTACATACATTTTACCATCTCCAGAGTTGGAATGTGGTCCGTTTTTAATTTCAAAATTTAATGAATGGATTTAAAATTATATTATATATATATATAATTTAATATTATATAATGAATATTAATATATTCGTGATGTACTAATGAACTATTTGGCCATATTTAAATAACTGATGTCATTTTATTCTAATGTACTAAATATCATCAAAACATTCGAGATGATCATAAATAATAATGTAATTGTTATAACATGATAAAAATGGATATAAAAGTAATAATAAACATTGAAAAGTTTATAAAGAAATTAAATAATAAACCTAAATTGATTATTCATGATGATAAATATTGTACCTGTTGAGTCAGACTTCAGGTAAGGGACATTTGTGTCAACAACATCTTTTAATGTTACTCTTTTAGTTTTTTTCCAAAATCAAGAAGGAATGCTTGTTTTAACATATACGACTGGAATGCATTTCCATAATTTTATGTTGTTTTATTGATCTTATTATTATTTTAAATTTATATTTTTTTTATTTTTTGTAATATTTTTCATTAATTAGTGTGTGGATTTTTAAAAATGAAATGTGATTTCAAAGTGGAAATGGTATTTTTTCCCTTTATTCTTATTTTTTGTGTTATGTCTATGTTATGGTTTGGGGGATTTTTTTATGTGTATGGGTATTTTTGTGATTAAAAGAGGGTAGTTTATCCCATGATAGTTTTCCAATGCATTGAGTAATGACATATAGTTAATCAGTATAGTTTCTCCTAATAGATTAAGGGAATATTTTTGGTGGATATTCCAAATGTATCCATAAAGGTTACTCCATTTGTATCTAGGAACTATACTATAAGAGTGATAGTTAATTAATTTATGAAGTTATATTTATTATTTCTTTTTCCTATAGTGTTCTATACGAATCTTATGATGTCATGAGGTATGTTAAAGAGCTTATGTTTTATGGGTGAAAAGTATATCTTTGTGTTATTGATTTCATGAGATTATAGTATTCATAGATTATAAGTTACATTCATTATTTTTATGTACAGTACTAGTATTTTTGTCGCCATCCAATGTTTTAAATTATTTTTTCACTAGGTATAAGGATGGGTAAGAGAAATTATAAAGTGAAGTTCAATGTTTATAAGGGGTTTTAAAGAAAAATAAAATAATTTTTATCTTAAATTTTCTATATTATGAATGAAATAGATATTTCTTTAGAGGTATCCACATTTTATGATAGTGGAAGGTTATATATGAATGATGTAATTATTCTCTAAAACACTAAAACTTAAAAGATATTCTATGTAATGTACTATTCCTTACTAAAACCCATGTTCATATAATGTTAAAGGTTGATTCCTTATAGTTTTTATAAATGGTCTGATTATAAATTCTTAGAGGTTAGGGTGTTTTTTAATCATAAGATATATATTATATATAAAAACTGGTTCTAATGGTATGAGGAGTCATATTTATGTTAGATAAATTGAATGATTTCGAGATTACATGAATAAGGATATCTCCCATAATATTTTATATGATGATTGTATTAATATACTCACACTAACCTATTTGGTTTCAGTAAATGGATGGATCCAAGAATAATTAATGTAACATAGAATTTGATTGAAAATGTTTCAGTTCTATGAATAAGAAACTAAATGAATTATGTTTGGAAATCAGTACTCTTTGTGTTATTCTAAACAAACTATCACAAGTCGTGATTAACAAGTTATACTTTCATGAGTTTTCTAATGAAACATATATGAGATAAATGAATCCCTATAGATGTTCAGGTAACAAAGATCATAAAGGTAAATATATTGAATTACATATGTGTAATTTATGTGGAAGGAAACACTAAATAAAGTAACTTAATATCAATATAAGATGTATTAGATGTGGTAATGGGTTTAATGAATCAATAATATTCTACGGAAAAAATAATCATTCAGTTGACTCCATGAAAGTTGTAGAAGATCTTCCCGAGTTATCAATTGAATGTCTTGAATGTGGAGAGTATCATAATTATGCAATTAAATTTCCTATAAAAAGGTTCAATAATGTAATCCACATGACCATAAAAACATATTTTGAGAAATAACTAATTCCATTATAATTGAATAAGAGGAATCAAAACATGACATATGAATGGTTTGGATTGTTTCCTGACTCCTGTTGTTAGATTATTGAAACATAGAAAATGACTCATGTTTTTATTTTTAGGAATGAAATATTAATACATAAGATGTAAAATAATGATTACTGGAACACTAAATATGATGATTGACTAAGAAGTACACATATAATGGATTGTATAAATATTGTTGAGTTTGGGATGATTAAAATACTAAAATTATAAATACTATTTTGATAATGGGAGTAAATTGAAATAATATTCTGAAATTTTTATTATACATGATAATTAAGTTTTTCAAATGAAAATTGTATTTGTGGTAGAATTAAAATTTTTTGGGATTTAATTTTAATGTTATTGATAACATTTATGTTTTATATGATATCAATTTTTTGGTTAGTTATCAGTTTTTATATTTTGCGATGAAAAACAAATGGTATAAGATAAACATTGAGGATAAAATATATTATGGTTGTTTTTTTATGTTTTATCATATTTTTTAATGTTATAAAAATTATATATTTTTAGGGAAGGGATATCCCATAGGATGTATGATAACCCATCACGATAGGAAAGGCAGTAGGAATCAACCCCATAGATGAAGGGAGAAAATGGTGATTCGCCTACCACCTGCTCAGGTGAAGTCACATTTAGTGTGTATTTTTATTATTGGATAATAACTTTTATGAATAATGAATTTGATTATTTTAGTAAAAAAATTTCATCAAATATATTTCCACAGAATTGGAAAAAAATTCAGTGATTATGTAAATGATGTTATTTAAGGATACATTTACTATTTTCGAAAACCTATATGATCCAGGTAAATTAAATACTACGACATTTTATTTTAGGAATAATGGTTGAATTATATTTTGGAATGATCAATGATTTTACTTATTTTTTAGACATTTGGATATTTATGGGAATTTTTAGTATATCATGAATATTACAAGGGATATTTCTTTTTCGTATGATATTTCAATAGCTATTGATGTTATTTGGAGAAAAATGTTTAAATTTATCTAGGAAGACAATTTGATTAAATCCATCATATGTTTGGTTTTTCATATTAAAAATATATATTATTAATTAAAGTTTAAATTAATTAATTTTGGAATGGTCTATGATAAAAATAGGGTACTACTGTTGAATTTTTGAGAATGAAGTAATTTTTCACCATATATGGTATTTTGTCTTTTTGGGAATTATAATTTCTTATACTAACCATTTTGGTTCTAGTTAATGTATAAATACATGAGAAATATATGTTTAATCATTTGTAAATTATTTGATTCTAGATAAGTTGATTATAGTTATTATTTCATTAAAAAATCCTCTTGAATACTCATTATTTGGATAAAATGATGAGTTTGGCATCGAAATTTAGAAAACGTTAAAACTCTAAATTACAAATATGTATCTTTTCTTTTTTTATTTTTCTATGTATTAAAATAATTCCTCTAATATATGAAAAATTTTATTGAAAATATGTTATCTATTTATATTTTTTACAAAGAAACCAATTACATTTTAACCTTTCACACACACTTGGTTTTAGGGTTGTTATATTTCTCTTGTTCATGTTTTCTACCACTCTCCATCATAATATGGTGGTTTGTTTTCCCTTCCATATCCATGTTTTCTTTTTTTGAACTCTATTATGTGTTATCTCGGGGGACCGTTGTACTTATATTTAATTCTTCTAAAGTGGATATTTCATTATTCTTTTTTCTAATGGGGGATTTTGAAATAAAAATGAAAAATCAAACCCCTTATTTGTGAAACTATGTTAAAATTTTGAGGGTAAAATTAATAAAATGGGGGGATAATATACCATCAAAAGTTTTTAAAATGAAACTCTATGTTAAATAGTGTACATAACATGACACATTGAACTTACACATAAAACTATGTATTATTTTTACAATTATAACATTGTTTTTAGAATCTAGGGAAGGGTCACTATTAATAAAATTAGGATGTTTTCAAATTTTTATATAATTAATTATTTCACCTATTAATTATAAATTAACGTTAATCACTTTTTTAAAATAATGATTTTTTAAAAAAATATTTATATACGAAAAATTATGTTTTATTCCAATAAATTAAAAATAACTTTTTTTTGTTTATATTAACCATATAAATAAATAAAATTTAATTTAATTTTTGACATTAGTTTTATATTTTTTACAGACATTAAAAACTACAAAACAAAATTTTACTTTGAACACAATTATTTTGTTTAAAAATTTTCATTCTTTTGTCTTATAATGGTGCAAATATTTTAAATCTGGTTTTTGACAATTTTATAAGTAATATTTGAAACAAATAATCTTATTAATTGAAATATGAGTATAAAATTTACTTTTGTTTTAATTTTTTATTTTTTATGAAAAGATTCATTTTTTAAGAATAGTGAATACAAATCCTACATATTAATTGAAAACTAAATATTCATCAAATATATTTATAGTGTTAAATTATACATTTAAATGGTTTTAAAGTATTATTAGAACATGATTTTATATTTTAATCCAATTTGGTTAATTTGATAGAATGTGTCATTGAAATTGGATATAAAAACATTGTAAACTTGTGAATATTTTTACTTTATAAACCCGTTTTCTCGTTCCATCAGCGAGATTAATTTTTAATAAATTTATTAGAATTTTCTGTTTTGAATTTCTAAAAATGGATTCCAAATTTGGAATCATAAGGTCAAAATTCTGTAAATATTTCCCTTCTATTTCTAGATATTATATATAGTATCATGTCTATGATTTTAATTTCCATGATTAAGGGTAAATCAAGTAATTAATAGTTAAAATAATATTATAACCAAAAATAAAATCACCCTAAAACTCGTCCTAATTTCAATTTGTGAGTTATTTTACCCAAATGATCTTTTTTTGTTGTTATATCTTTTTAAATCAACTTGTGTGTGATTAACACATTTATAATATTATATTTTAGATAAGGTAAACTTTCAAAAACCGTTGTTTTTAACTAGTAAAGTATATAGTATATATGGGGTTATACATTGGATATCTTCTTCAAAAAAATTTAATTATAAATTTAATATTTTAACCAACAATATTGTAACTGTTATATAATTTTTACAAAATAAATAATTATATTTGGGACACAATGATGATTCAGTAATTAAATAATTAATGAAAGAATTAAATAATTGATATTAAAACAATAAAATGAAAAAAAATTGTATAGATTAATATAGTCATAATTTTTTATAGATTAATGAAAAAATTTATTTATTATTTAAAAAATTTAGGTTTGGATAAATAATTTTTCTTTGGTATTTTTAAAATGTCAAGAAAATAATAGTTTCATAATTTACAGTAATGGTACGTTAAAATATAAAATATTTATTAAAATTATATAAAATAGCTAAAAATACAATATTGAGAAACAATAATTAAGATAAGTCATAAAATTTCATCAATGACTCATTTATTAATCTTTTTTTATTTTATTATAATTTTATTAACCCTCCAAATGTAAATAAAATTCTAACATGTTAAGAGATAAAGGGGATAAAAAAATATTAGGATTTAAAAAATATTCAAAACATTTATAATTTCTATTGGATGAATGTATTTTTACCCCACCACATCATAATGATATAATATTTCACTTGGACGAGTATATATTATAAAAATAATTTATATTAATTTAATAATATAAATAATTCCAAGGGTTTCCCTCCCCTCTCCAATAAATTGGATCCCATTATTCTTTATTTATCATACATTTTAACGTCTTTTTAGGCCATTATCTTCCCAAATCCCCTTATAAAATCTCTAACCACATTCTAGAGGCCTCATTTTTTGAAGAACACCCTCCTTATTTGTTTGAAGGTGATCATCAATAGAGACATTCTAAAAAAGTGGTATCATTTTTAATTAACTATTACTATTTTATTTCCCCTTGAACATACTTCAAATATCCCCTAACAATTATGTGATAATAAATATATAATCCTCAATATATTGATATTTTATTATGTTAATATCATCACCTAAATCTATCTCATATTCCATCAAATGGGAATGAATTAATTGTTTGTTCGTACTTGTGAATTATCTCCTCCACGAACCCATATAATATTTTTATATAGTAGTCTCTAAATATTGGTTATCATGATGGAATTAAGGATTATATATGTTATCCATGACATATATACCAGTATCGGATAGAAATATGTCAATTATTTTATTAATTGTCATGCAAAAAAATGATTACATCATTCATGCGTACATGTGAACTACCACATCTACAAAGTAATGTGATTAGTTATTAATCAACACCAAACATGAATTATATATTTATATATATTAAAATTGAAAATACTATATTAATTATATTATAATCATTATGTAACGTTAAAAATTATTTACATTTTTTATATATTGATCAATGAAAAATGGAAACGTTACTCATGCGTTTGTACGTCTTCCGTAGTCCATTATTGTATCATTGTTAATTTTTCATGTCCATATTTAATGAATCAATATTATTGTAAAATTTACTTATAGAACTAATTATTATTTTTTAAATATTTTTATGGATATGATGGTCTAATGACCACTTAGACTATATTAGGCTTACCGATGACATTTTATACTTAAGTACCAAATATCATCAAATCATCAAACATAAACATAGATAATGATGTAATTGTTATAAATTGATGATAAGTGATATAAAAAGAATAATAAATATTGGAATGTATATCAATAAATTAAATAATTAACCTAGTTTTTTTATTCTGGTTGATAAAGCTTTTATGTGATGGTTCATACCAAAGGTAAAAGACTTTTGTTTTAAAAATTTTTATTAATATTACTATATAAGTAATTTTTACAAAAGCCAATGGAATGTTCATTTTAACTTATATGGAATGAATGGATTTATCAATTTTCTATTTCATTAATTTCTTTATTTTTCTTTTATATAGTTATATTTCTATTTTCAAATAACATGTTTTCATTTATGAGTGTGCACCTTTTGTAAAAATAAATTTTTTTTGCAAGGTGGAAAGGTTATTTTATATTATGATTATATTACGTGTAATGAATATGTTATATTTATTTTAATTATTTCAAGGATTATTATTAGATAAGTTATAAACTGGGGGAGGGTGAGTCCATGATAGCTCTCTAATGCATTGTGTAATTCGATAGAGTTAATCAATAGGGTTTCTCTTAAGAGATTAAGGGAATATTTTTCAGTGGTTATTTGAAATGCTACCTAGAAGGTTACTCCATATGTAACCATGAAGGATATTGTATGAGTGATATTTAATTGATTACATAAGTTATAATTATGATTTATGTTTTATAATGATAATTATAGTAATCATATTCGTTATCTAAGCTACGTAGATTATTTATTATGGGTGAAAATTATAGCTTTGTGGAAATGTTTTGTGGGATTAAAGTATTCATGGAATAATATTTTTTATATTTATATTTATACCCCTTAATGATATTTTTTTCATCACCCACATTTTAAAATGATTTACACTGGTTATAATAATGGGAATGATAATGGAGGAACTCATATTTAAGGTTATGATGTTTTTTCATGATAAAGAAATCATGTTTTATTTTAAATGTTTTATATAATAAAACACAAGGATATTATTTTTTATGTATCCCCTTTTATGAAAATGGAATGTTAAATATTAATGGTGGATTAATTCCTTAAAAACTCAACTTTAAGAGATCCCTAATTTGAATTAATGTATTATTCTACAATAAATCCAATGATTATTTATTGTTTAAGTTTGGTTTCTTACACTGCATGAGGTTGTGGATATGGTATATATGTGCATATTTTAACAAAATTGACATGGTGTGTTGGGATTGACATGATCATAACCAATTATATGAAAATGTTCCTTGTTTCATGCCTGGTTTGTCTCTTCTTAGATATATGATTTTGGAATTCACAAACTCTTCATGAACCATCATGAAGGATTAAAAAATAAGATGGCCATGAATAACCTAGGATAATTATAGTGTGTCATATATTAATGTAGTTATCCTTATTTAGATATCATGTATGTTTTTTTTATTATTATGTGGTTCTCCACTATGAAAACTATATATTACTCTATGATTCTTTGTTTTAGTCAATATATTGAACCCAAAGTAACAATGTTAATGGTGATTGAAATGGAAAATGCAACGATTTTCCTCATGAGCATCCAAATTATAAGAGATATGGAATAAAATTTCTTCTTGATATTCTCATAAAAATTTATCATGATGTGAATCTAGATCAGCTTCCAAATAATTAATTTATGGAATAACAATATGTTGAGTCCTTCATGAGGAAATATCCTTTTTCATTAAACAGGTCATTTGATCCATATATTAACGAAACCTGGATCAGTTCCATTGAAAATATATTCTCCATTCTCAACTTTTTAGATTATGAACAAATAATTCTAGTTTTTTATCGGTTAGTTGGTGAGGTAGTCCAGTGGTGGTATCTATTTAAGAATATGAGGAATAATTTTTAAATTGAATCCATTTATTGGGAAGAGTTCAAGAACTTATTATTCAATATGTAAATTCCTAATTTTATTCATACAATAAGGGTAAATGAGTTCCATGAGTTTATAAAAAATGACGATGAATCCATATTTTCTCATAAGGATAATTTCACAAGACTTACAATGCATTCCTCTAGAATAATCATCCCAACATGAATGTAAAGTTATATGTTCAACATTTTCATAAATATATGTCTTATAAGGACATTGTCTATAATATACATTAGTAGCTATGAAGGGATTTTTATTTGTGAAATAAATGTTGAAATGGAAGTTAGAGTTATATGTCAATATCAAGGTTTTAACAAGAAACGATATATGAAGTTCCATGAAAATTATAAATACATGAAGAGAATTAGATAATTCTTTATACTATAATTGTAAAAAAAATTGTTTCAATTTTCTTATACAGGTTAATAAGTGGTTTTTGTCTTATAGGTAAGGACATTGGGAAATTGATTAATTCACTAATTGGAAGAATATAAAAAATGATAAAAGTATAGGGAAATATATATAGAATTCACCTCCCAAACTAATGGGTTTCAAGATTATGGGGGATATTAATTATTCTAACTAGAGATGAACCCCAAGGGTTAATGATGATGATCGGCTTTAGAAACCTCTTAAATAGAGAAAAAAGGGGAAATACCATGGGATTTTTTTTTAAAGGGGAGTGAAATACGGATGTGGAGGAAGGTACTCTCAATACCAATCTAGAATAATGTATATATTTTTTGATTCTTCAGCGAATAACTATATCATATCTAATGAATTTTTATTGGTATTATGATTCTATAAAAATGAGTCGATTTTATATTACAGTGTAAACCCTTAGGGGTACGATGATTGAATTTCAAGTCTATGATTCCTCTCTGATTGAAGTTTGTGTGAATGTACATCCTGAAAATATTTTTATTCATCCGATGGTTGAATTTGATGTAATATTAGGCACAAATTTTATTTAATAGCATAAATCATGCATTAATTATTGAGAAATGGCAGTGAAATTATATATTTCAAACCATCCTATAATATTCTATCAATTTTAAGATATGTAAAAACATAATATAGAGATTACATTCATATTATGGGTCATAATTCCAATTTAAAATGGATGTTTATCTCAAATGGTTGGTTTGAAAATCATTATCAATGATTACACTATTGTTTGATAGTTTATGGATTTACTTCCAAAAGATATTCTTAGCATTCCTAAAAAACATGAATTTGGGTTCTTAATAGGGCATATACCTAGTTTTCCTCAAATTTTAAAGTGTCCAAATAGATTGAACACAATTGAGTTAAAAGAATAAAATAAGAAACTACAAGAGATCCTTGATTAGGGATTTATTTGGACAAGTATAACAAGTTGGTGTATTACTATTCTCTTTGTGAAAAACAACGATGAATTAATGCAACTATATAATTATTATCAATGGTTAAAAAAATCACAATCAAGAAAAAGTATCATATTCCTAGTATTGATGGATTTTTTGATCAAATTCATAGGGATGAATACTTCTCCAAGATTGAGCATCAATCTAGGTATCATTAATTGAGGGTCACAGAAGTTGAAATACCCAATAAGTCATTCCATACAAGGTATGGACACTATAAATATATAATGACGCATTTTCAATTTTATAATTCAACTTTTATATTCATTGATTAGAAGAATAGAGACTTAAAAGATTACCAAGATCATGTTTTGGTAGTCTTTATTGAAGATATAATTATATATTAATCGAAAAAATAAGATCATGAATTAAACATGAGAATTGTTCTAAACACCCTGATAAAAGAGAAAATAATCGAAATTTTGTCAAAGTGTGATGTTTCGATACCAAAGGATTCATTTTGTGTCCCCTAATCTCAATATAGTGTATAATAGTAGATCCATTAATGAAATAGGATATTAAATGTTTCCCTAGACCAACCCTAGTATTAGAGATCCATATTTTCCATGGATTATTTAGAGATTATCAATGGTTTATGGAGACTTTTTCATGACTATTGAATCCTTTGAACATGTTAACTCGAAAGGGTTCTCTATTCCTCAATAGTGGTGAATGTGAGTAAAATTTAAATAAATTTAAGAGAGGGTTAGTCATCAAAACTATAGATTCATTAACCTATATAGTATAAGGGTTTATAATCTATATAGATTCATCCAAAATTGTATTTCTTTGTCTTCTTATAATGAATAAAATGGTTATTTCTTATGAATTACAACAATAGAATATCCATACGAAAAATTACTCAACTCATTAATTGGGGTTGGTTACGGTAATATTTTCTATAAGGTTAATGAGGCAACATATTTATGAATAGAATTGTGATATTTATACATATAATGAACGTTTTAAATATATATATATTTACATAGAAAGAGTTGAACACGAACAAGGGATGATAGTTAGATTTGTTAATAGATTATGACATATTAATTCATTACCAGCCAAGAAATGTGAACAATGTAGATGAGGATATGATTTGAAATGATCATGCTAGATTATCAATGATGAGAACCACAAAAGATTCAATATTTTCTATATATGTAATGGAAGGATATAATAATCATAATTGAAGGGGGAAAATATTATCTTTCTATATATCCAAGTGATTTTTAAATATGAGTAGAAGGAAGATATAAAGATAAAATATAAATTTATATATATTACTATGTTTACCTTGATTCGAATTAGAAAATAAGAATCAGGAACCATGAATATGTTCATCCTATATCAGATTAAAAGAAGGTGTTGTTAGAGGAATATTGTAGTAAATCATTCTCAATTCATCCTAATTAAATGAGGATTCAAAGTGATTTTAAGGAATGATTCTGGTGGGATGGAATGAATAAGATTATCATAGATTTTGTGCCTTAGTTCATTTTATTTTAGTAAGCTAAGGCATAACGAAAAATTCCCTAATATATTTCTCATCAATTACCCATACAAAAAAAGGAAGTGGGGGAACATAACTATGATTTTTTTGTTGGAATACACTAAATAAAAATGGTTTTAAGAATATATGTGTGATAATTGATCACCTTACTAAGTGAGCTCACTTCATTATTATTAGACAAGATTTCTATTTGGATCTGATTGCAAGGATAAACATGAAAACATTTGTAGGGTTTCATGGTGTATAACTCACCATTGTATCTAATTGGGATATGAGGTTGAAATTATTGTTTTTGAAATTCCTTCATCAAGAAAGTGATATAGAATTGAGTTTCAACATTTCTTCTCATCCTACAATTAGTGGTTAGTTCAATAAAATAATTCAATACTTAGAGGGTATATTAATATAATGTTCATTTAGTTTTATGGGTGGTTGGGATCAAAAAATTCCTTTAGTTTTGTTTTGTTACAAAAATATATTTATCTTAATAAATCAAATGGTTCCTTATGAATCCTACTATATAAAGAAATATATATATCCAAAATGCTAGGATGGAGTTGGAGAATGAATTTTATTCAGACGATAGATAGTTGAAAATATCCAATAAGGATAGAACCATCCAAAAGTATATCAGTTAACCAGAAATTGGATTGAAATTAAATGATGACAACCATAATTGTGATCTAAAATTTGATTTTGGTGAGAATTTGTTTTTATGAATCTATTTGTGGAATAATGTTATGAGGTTTTGGAAGAAAGGGTAACTTATCTCTACATATATCAGTTCGTTTGAGATTTTTGATTGTATCAGAATGGTATTTATTTCTTGAAACATCCTCAAAATAGATATCAAGACCACAATTTATTCCATATGTCTCTCTTAAAGAAGTACACACATGATTTTTCACTTGGTTTGGACTAATATGTCATACCGACCGAGAAGGAAATTTCATACAAGGAATAACAAGATTAAACTATGGATCATACAGTGAAATTTCTAGAAAAAATACCTCTCACTCGATATTTTTCCTGAGAAATCACTAGATATAGGAATATATGTAGGATCTTGGGGATATGATGAGGCATAAATATACCTATCTGTTTGAATCATAATGATGAATTTCGATGGTGGAATTCATTTTATGGGTGATATAATATAACACCCATGTTTTTGTGAATTTTATTTCAAATAAATTAATTTTAATTATTGACTTTCAATGCACAATTCACTATGTAAAAATATCTTTATATGCAACATGATTTTATAGTTTGTTATACATAACATCGGCATGGCATTAATTACACCCAAAACCATGTTTATACGATAAATTTTTTTGTTTTTATAATTATTCAAACGAGATAGTTATAACACATTTATTAAACATAGTAATATAAATACTATTAAATAATTTTAAAATTTTATTTATAAATTTTTTATATAGATAATTCCTATTGATAATAATACATACAAATTTTTTGTAAATCATTTATATGTTTTAAATTACTATTTTATTAAAATCACATCATTTTATAACCATTTAACAATGATAAA
Organism: Viscum album; assembly: GCA_963277665.1. NCBI lineage: Eukaryota > Viridiplantae > Streptophyta > Magnoliopsida > Santalales > Viscaceae > Viscum > Viscum album. The sequence continues at coordinate 1,768,461,620 of OY728153.1, read as the reverse complement.
TGTAATTTTACTAACTTATATAAATTTAATTTCATAAAATAAAAATAATTTTTGAATTATGAATTTCAAAATTATATTAGGGTGAATTTTATGGGTTTTTATAAAAGACATCATTTTTAAATGAATAGGGAAAAATTTGGTATTTTTCAGATAAATTATTTAAATAGTTTAAATAAAAATTAATTTGGTTTTAATGTTTAATGTGATTTATTTTACATCATGATATCTTTTGTATGCCATTCTAACCAATTTCACATTGAAATTGGATATCAAAACATCTCAAACTTTTAATCATGTTTTCTTAAAACCCTATTGTTGCGACCGGTTTGTGAGATTAATTTTAAATTAATCTCAAATACATATGTGTTGAAAAATAGAAAAATTTTATTCAATTTTTTTGAATAAAAATAATAAATAATTTATAATAATTTTATATGAATTTTGGACCAAAACCATCTGTGAATGTGATTAAAAATATTTGCAATTATTAGAAACAAAATTAGCTTAACAAGGGACTAAACTGTATACTTAAGGACCAAAATGGAGTGTAATATTGTCCATAATCTAGTTCCTATATATAAATGTTTCATATACCCCATTTTATGTAATTTTATTAATTACTGGATACAGATTTAATACCCAATCATGGGTGGAATTCCTTTTTATAAAATTTACAAGAATTCCACAACTCTTCCTCAATAAAAAGACACCCCATGCCACATATTCACACCTCTTAATATATTTTTATCACCCAAAATTAAATAATATTGGCTACCAATATCCCCACATTCCTCCTTTATTTCACTCTTTTGTAATAGAATTATCAATGGAATCCCTTTTGTGTTAAAAATAGGAGTTACCCAAAGAAGATGTAACATCCTTCATCAAAATCATTTTTCCATTTTCATTCTACAACACCTCCATTATTCTTATTTGATGAATATATAATAATAATAATATCCTAAATATACTGATAAAATTTTATTCTAAGGATTTGACCATCACTTACATACACTTCCATCTAATGGGTAACAAACTTACCATTCTTGTGTATAGAGAACTACCACCTCAAGAAAATATGTTAGTCGTTTTAACTTTACCAACACTCATGATTGGATATTTAGAAAGAAAAATGTTTTTTATATGTTATATAAGATATTTATGATGTATTTATTTATATTTAATTATTATATAGCACATACCATCATGCTTTTTATTTTTTGTAAGTTTGATAATTTTTTGTGGGCAATGTAGACTACCGCCTCCTCAAAGAGATATGATTCGTTCACACCTTAAATGTTCTATATTAGAGAAGTGTTTAGTGAATTAATTTGAAATATATTAAATAATAATTCTCTTGTATTTATTAATATATATATATATATATACATATTCCATTTAAATTCATTCTTTCAATACCATAATTATACGAAATCAATTTTCATTTTTACATACGTCCTACTATCATCAGTATTGGTGTATTCCATTTCACATATATATCATTAATTAATTATTATAAATACATATTTAATCAATAAAACATATATTTACATCATGGTTTACATTTAATAAATCATGATAAATGTATGAGGGAAAAAAGATACCAAATTAAGACACTTGCAGAAAATATTAAAAATATTACTTGAAACGTAACCATAACATGGGAGTGTTAATAAGATGGTAATATAAATTAATAAATGGTATTATTTAAAATAATATGGTTTTATTATAAAATTATAATAAAATTAAATTTATTATATAGATTTTTTGAATTAGTACGATGAGAGTCATGACATAATGTATGGGTATTTTACGTCTCAATTTTATTAATATTAGATTTATGTATTATTCACCACTAGTTTATTTTTTGTGGTGTATATACTACCTATGAAAATACTCATTTATTATTATCCTTATATATATATATATTTATATTATTATTTACATATCCCTTTTATGATCTCTCATTGATGGGGATTACATTTCAAAATTTACCAAATCAGTAATGTACTTTTGTCTTAATTTTAACTTTTTGAGACACATGTCGTGAATTTCAAAAGAAACCATTTAAAAAATATTAACCAAAAAGGTTTTAAAATATGAAATGTTATTATAATTTTCAAGGAAATAGTATTTTAATTTTTTATTTTAAAATAATCATTTATATGTTATCAATGTGTTTCAAAATAATGGGGTTTTGAGATGTTTTCAATTTTTCATTATAAATTTTCAAAGTGTTTTCAATGATTTTTTTTAATTCTAGAAACATATATTTATAATTTTTCATGTTAATTTTAAATGAAAATGTATTTCATCAGTTTTTATGGTTTAACACTATTTTTTCAATGAAAAATGGATATTATCCCCAGGAAATGTTTTTAAAATATATTAAAAATTATTTTCATTCTAATATGACATCCATTGGTGTTACTCATTCCTTTGTAGGGAAATAATCCAATGGTTCCATTTATATTATATCTATAAAAGTTTTATGTTATTATGTAATGGTGTTTATGAGACCTATTTCTCTCTAATGGGATAAATATTTATGAAACTAGCTAATTATAGATGGGTTATTTGTCTATGAGACCCATTTCTTCTTCATGGGTTATATGTCTATGAAACATACTTATTTTAATGGGATATGATATTTATGAAATGATAATTAAATCTTTATTATTCCCCACATGATATTATATGATTTCATTGTAATGATACTAATTTAATTTCCTGGGTTATGATATGATTGTTTATCCGTTTTTGGCACATGTATGTATGGTTTCATCAAGAAATTGTTGGGAACAATGTCTCCCTCCAATGCACTAGGTATAGATTTATATCTCATATAGTAAATATTACATTCTCATCAGTAAGATAGATTAGTGATGGAAGAATCGGGAAACATGATCCCTTATAATGAATGCACTATGCCTAGGGATGGGGGGTGTGTCTTACCCATTAGGTGAAATCCCTATAAAGATGTGAAGATGGGGAAACCCAATGCACTATGGGTAGATGGGGAATCCCAATACCTTTCAAGGAAATAAGCGTGATAAGGGAATGTGGTGTATCCATCCAAATTGGTGTATTCCTTAGTAAGTACAACAATATTTTCTAATAATACATATTGATATATAGTTAATGTTATTTCAAATTTATGTGTATTCCACAATTCCATATCATCTTCCTATGTTGGGATTTCATGGATTATGATCTTGATTAACAAATGAATCTTGTATTATGGAATCTTAAAATTTAATCCATGATTAATTTTTATGGTCTTTGACAAGTAGTGTATAATATTTTAATGTCATTATTGAGTTCTCATACCATTATGTTCACATTTATGCTTACATATCCCCTATTTGGACACTTACTAAGCATATTAGATAACCCCATTTTTTATAGTACCTTGGATATGAAGATATATATTATGCACGATGTCTGTAATAAGGATACTACTCATCAAGAACCTAGTGATTGATAATTAAACTCACTAATGTACCAGTTTTTATGATTCCATGTTTTTGAAGGAACAATTATAATACAATCATTTAGAGTCTCTTTGAGTAATGTGATAAGTAATTTTGAAAAGAATATAATTTTAGTGTATGAATGGAAAGGTTCTCTATACCATAGTATAATAATTTATACAATTTATATTATCCTCTAATTAGGGTATCACACACATAAGTGAAGGAAACAATACACAATACATTATTATGGAATGAGACAGAGGATAATTCCCATTGTCCCCTTGAGTGATACCATACATTTTCAATAATCAACAAGAATGTAGGGGAAGAAACGTCATATATCATTTTATATTATATTGACCATCATTTGAGGTGGGATTCATGGACCATTATCACCATTCCAAATGTATAATTTTCCCCTTCATAAGATTAAACAGACACTATGTTGGAAAGACCCATAAGGTATTTTTCAAAATATATCCAATTTGTTAATTATGTTTACAATAAGTATTAGAACAGTATTCACATGCACGTATATTGGTTTTATAAATGCATCATATAATACTAACATCATGATATGTGTAATTTTTTAAACAATTTTTAGTATTAATAGTGGCACTTGGATTGTACCCCAATTCTGATTCCATTTCACAGTGAGGGTAATAATATTTTCATTGATGGACATGATTTTTGGTCCACTGTGGATACATTTACATGAACTTCCAATAATATTTGAGTTTTATTATAGTTGTTTTATGATGTATATCTTAATATAAATTTAAATGTGATATTTAATTCAAATGTAATACCAATCACCACATACATGAAATACATGAATTGTGTTCTCATTAATAATAATTATTGTAGTAAGGATTATTCAGAATAACTATCTTCCTCATAAATCATTTCATTATGAACTATTTTTAAAAAAAACCATCCAAACAAATTCCAATATCATTGAGAGATGTTTAATATTCTTTAATGGATTTATTCATCCACCAATAAATAGAAAAATTGAATCATGTTGTTCACACAATCCATTTGATGTCAGAACACATATATAAAATTTATTTATCAGGTTCCTTTATCATCTATTATTACATAGTCACATGTAAATCCACTTGTTTGATATGTTCCTTGGTGTCAAAATCAAAATAATTATAATTTTGACCATTTATAAATCTATCAAAATATGAGTTCTCATGATTGTTGTAATCATTGAAAACAAATCTGTGGTCCGTGATCAAAATTATAAAATAGAGGTTGAAAATTAGGGAACAATTAATTACTGATGATCAACATGCATAAATATAACACTATTAATTGGATTGAATTTAAATATAATAATAAACTCTTATCAATTCTATGAAAAAGTAATTTTAAATAATGATATTGTGAAGAAAGAAAAATTGATAGGGCCTTGACACATTTTAACATAGATTTCAACCAATAAAAAAATTAATTATCTTGAAAATAATATTGATGTGGTAAATATATGAAACAATTATGCCCAAAATCTATTTTGGATCAATCATAAGTGAATAATACTATGATGTAATTTCCATTGATGAATACAAATATATTTCTTATCATTATTTTATACCATGTTCTTGTTCTGACTCTCTCATCGTGGATTTAGCATCTAATTATCCTAGGATTTTGTGGTAAAAAATATTGGTTTGTCTTAACCTGGAAAAAATATAGGTTCCCTATTGAACAACTAATTTAATTATCAAATAAAATTTTAATTAATAACTTTTTTAATGATCCACTAACTATGGACCATTATAGAACGTGATGGGATTGAAAAATATGCCACATATTGTGAAAAACTATTATTCCCAAACCATCCATGTTTTTGGGTTGACTGTGTAAAGAATAATTTAATATAAACAAAACATTTCTAAAAACTTTTCATGTTGTTTAAAGAAATATAAATTTTATAACATATATTAAAATATATAGTTCAAACGAAACCAAATATCTATAAAAATTATGAAAATAATGTAAGGTAAACACTAATAAAATTACTAGGGTCCAAAAATAATAATTAAATCATTAAAGGATGAGTATGATGATGGAATACATTGTTTCATTTAAGGAAAAATGTGCATGTATCCTTTATGGTGTTGAAATTAGATACCACAAACAAAATTAAATATAAAGGCACAATAGATGAAATTCATTATTTTCATGTGGCTATAGGCTAAGCTACATGGAACTCTAGTGACCATAGAGGGCCGAATTAGCGATTAGGTTAGGAACAACGGGTCTGTTCCACCACAATATTCCAAGATGGTTCACATGAAATGTGTGCACTCAATTAACATATTCACATTAGTTTGATTGTGGATAACTTGATCACATGTAGTATCCCCCATCTTTATTTGTATATATAAGCCTCCTCATGTCCCTCTCTTCAACTACATGGGATGCTTTAGTCCTTTACCATTGAATGTCAGGTATGTGTGAATTAATAGCATATCATGAGAAATTTAGTTAGCATCGATCAACATTTCATATATTTTTTCCATATAAATCATTTGTCATGTGATATAGGATGATCTAAGATTCATTTTTAGGGAAATTGATTGTTTATGTGAGATGAGAAATGAATTTGATGAAGTATGATGCTCCCTAAGATTCTAAATGATGATTGGAAATTAGTCTATTGAATAACTATATAGATTATTAAAAATGGGGTTTTACACTAAAATTAGAAATAACATATTATTGTGTATGTCATCGTCCCTATCATGGTGCTCCAAAATATTGAGAATCTAATTATATCATGGTGTTTGGTTCATGGTGTCATCATATAATAAAATATCATACTAAATCCTTAAAAATTATATTAAAAATGTTATCACACAAGATTTTTCATCAAATAATGATTTTATCGAGGACAGAAAATGATTTTGATGATTAAAAAGAGTGTTCCTAGGAATTGAATTTTATTGAATGTTTGTGAAACACCCCATCCAAATTATCCATTTTTTAGTTTATGATGTCCAATAAAAGTCTATTTATTATCATAGAAGTGTGTAGAAATCAATTTTATTAAAATTATATGAATAAATTATAAAATAAATAAAATTTTCTATAATCAGTTTTCATTATTATATAAAAAATGTTCTAGAAGGATTTTAATAGTTGGATATCTAGTGATTTCCATTATATATGGATTCACCTGAGAGAGGTATTATTTCAACTATTTATTAATAATCATATTCAATTTCATCTAAAAATCTTGTAAATACTTTATCAACATCGTAAAAGTACACCAATCATATTATGAATTTTATTATTCATTTCATGAAAATTGATACTTTATAGGATTAATGGTTTTCTATAGATGTTATTCAACTATGTTTAAGATGTTAGATATCTCTGTAAAACCCCAAATTGGTATTAATTGAAATATATCCATTATGGATTAGAAATGAATGTGTGGAGGAATGAGATAGATAAGATTTTCTTATTCCATGTAATAATTAGATTAAAAACGGATAACATATTTCTTATAAAAACAACAATTTTGGATTTTCATACTAGAAGATAATGGTATTGTTTAGGAAAAATCATTATTTTTTTGGGGATTTTTTGAATGCAATGATAAATAGGGAATTTCCTCATTTAAATGATATGTTTAATACATTAGTAATATTTTATAGTTCATTTTTTATATTTAATAAGACCAAACATATAATACCCCAAAAATGTATCAATTTTAGATGTTTTATGTTAATAGGATGTGATCTATCATTGCAACATAAATTTGAATTGTGTTAATGACAGTATAATCAAACATTTTTGGCAACACATATGGTTTATTTTTAAACATGACACTTTTCATAATCCATAAAAACAAGGTATATAATGTTAATTCTATTTACATATTGTTTTTACAAGAATTAATCTTATGTAGGTATTTAGGAATAAGATTTATCTTTCATGTTAATTTTAAAATATATTTTTAGCTAAGGCTGTAATCTACTCATTATATTGATTATTATTTTATTAATTATATATATAATATTAAATTTTTTATATCTTATTCATATTTATCTTATATATTAAATATAAAATAAATATTATTGTATTTTAAAAATCTTCATAAAAATCCAGTTTTCTTGCTATTGTGAATTTTAGTTTATTTCAATGTAATTGAAAATATGAAATGATTATTTTTGATAAAATTGAATTTTTGAATGTGATCATAATTTATTATATGCTCATATTTTACTTATAAATTTATCATTAATTATTTATCACATTCCATAATATGTTAATGATTTTATTATTTATTTACTTTCCACATTATTCCAAAATATAAACCATTTATATTATAAATAAATGAAATCATATATTTTCATAGTTAAACATACTATCTAAATTATAATTTCTGCATAAAATGTGTTACATTGTATGTATGATAATTTATTTGGTTTTTTTCTTTCCTGTAATGGGATTTTATCATGTTATAAAATTTAAATATAATTTTTATTATAGTTTTCTCATTTTAGGATTCATAACTATAACGTGTATTGAAAACTATATTTTGTAATGTATCACTTGGTAGAGAGAATATTGTATATATTTGTTGTAATTTTGGGGGAAATTACTTTTTTTATAGAATATAGAGATCCATATCCATCACTATAAGATTACTATTAATGGGATAGTTAGTCTCATTTTATATAATTATTTATAATAATTGGTTTCACATACTATATAGATTTTATTCTTTTTTAAATGTATATATATTATTAGATTTTATTATGTTACCATGTAATGATTTTTTGAATGAGTTAAACATCATGGTTTTAACATATTGATATTATTGAAGGAATGTGATGAAATAATAAATCACTAGAAGCATTAAAATAGGTAAATGGAATAAATGAGATTATATGATATGACTGAATGGAATTATAAATAATTGTTTCCTGATTCCATCCAAAGTGACACTTATTAATGCATTTATCATCCAACATATATGGTTATTCCATAGTTCGGATCCCTAGGATTATATTTTGAAAATAATTCAATTAATTAACTTACTATAAATATTAAATATTTTTTTTGTAATATATGGACCTAGAAATAAAACATTACATAATATTGAATTAAATGAATAATTCACGTTAAGGGTCTTTTCATGTTTACAGTGCTATAGAATTTGGCCCTAACTATTACATATAAACTTAAAATTTACATGTAGACACTACTCCTCAGTATCCATTTTTTATTAAATAAAAACTCTAAAAAAGAAACATGTCAAGTTCCACTTTTTAGATAGAATTGATTTTCCATGACCGCATCCTTGATCTTGTTCATCTTGAAGTCATGTGGAAAACATTTCAAAATCATGGTAAGATAATAACAAGCTCAGTGTGGGATATAAAATGAGGAATGGAAACATTAACCTATCAATTAATAAAAATCAATGAAACCATATTTTTCGATCATAACATACATCATTAAATCATAAGAAATATGAATAACACATAAAAATAATAAGTCATAAAGTAAATTTAACATTTCTCCATTACAATCACAAAAAATCATTTCAAGTGTTATACATAATCAAGCCTTTATCAAACTGTTTTCAAACCCATTTAAAACATTTAATAAAGATATTTTTGAATCAATGTGTCCTACACCACATGGATGAATTTAAAGGAATTAAAATTTTCAAACATTAATGGCCATAAAAATAAATCCTTAAAACAATTTTAATAACATGGAAATTAATGAGAAATATTTAGAAGAATAAAACCTTAAAACTATATTTTAGTTAAAGATTTCTTAACCAAATGAGAGATTCATGAATAAAAATAATTTATGAATCACATTTAATCAAAACATAATAATATCATGATAATAATATTATTTATGATATAATATACCAAAGGAGAGTATATACACCATATAAAAGTGAATTGGTGCATAATAATAAAAAAATCTCAAGGGAATGAAAACTGAGTTGAAATCCCTTATAAAGATGATATCTATAGATTATGTATAAATCAATTACATAATTATGTGTGAAAAAAAAAGAATAAACTCAATATTAATGTATATTATATGTTAAAAAATCAGTGGTCATTAACACTAATTTATAACACACCATAATCAAGAAGTATAATTTTATCCCAAAGAATTGAAATTGGGTGAAGAAGTTCCCTTAAAGAAATTGGAGACCCTGACTACGTCACTTTAAAAATTAATACAATGAGTTTTTGAGAGAAAAAAGTGTATCTCATCACTAAGATATAAACTTTATAGCAATAATGATATTTAATAACATATCCCAACATAATAATATGTAAAATAAAATACATAACAAAAAAGTCTTTTTAAAAACGGGAGGGTGAAAGGTTCCCTTACTGATTTGGTAACTTATAGAACACACACCCCATGATAGAAGTATAACTAAATTAAGATATAAATACCCCTAAATTAATTTATATTAGACAAATAAAACAAATATGGTTAGTACAAATACCACACAAAAGTAAATAGTGGAAAATATAGAAAAAATATCACGGGAATAATAAGTGAGATGAAAACCCCATACCACATTGTAATCAATCAGGTCATATGAACAAAAGTTATTAAACACCAAATTAATCTTATAATACTATGAATATAAATATATTAATTATAATATACATAAAATATCAGTAAAAAACAGCACATTAATGAAATAAGTGGTGATTAATGGAAATCACACGGAATTAAAAATGAGATAATAAACCTATTACCTCATGTTTGACTTGACTCGGTCATTATTTAATGTCCTAAATAATAAAATAAAGTTAATTTTTACTATTATAATAACATTTTACATGCTTAGTATTCCTTTTATATGAATTATTAACTAGATATAACAATTAGTTAATTATTTCAGTTCATATTGGATATTTTGTCGTTGTACAGAACATTAGTTAAAAATGAACTTTTATAATTATAAATTGCCCATTTCGTTGAAATGACATTATCTCTAGAATAGTATGCTTGTTTTAGATCTCATATATATCATATACATCATATACATCCAGTATATATATGTATTTATATTATTACAAATCATTTGGGGATAAGAAATGAAATGCACCGTTCATGGAGACAGTAAACAGTATGTACGCATGAATGCTACTTTAATTTCTATTTCATATTTAATTGGATAAATAAATAATGATACATAATTATATTATAATTAATGTATAATATAATATATAATTTCATTAACTCAATTTTTTATATGTTCCATGTATGGAATGAACGAGTCATATCACTTTAAGGGGGTAGTAGCCCACACTTGCTCAAATGAAATTATTTTATTTAGACATATTGGAAAGAATAAAGGTATGTTTATAAACAAACATTTACAATGAATATATAAAACATAAACATAATATTTATCATATATAAATATGGTTCCATCATAATGGCCACCGTAAAATGTGATAGAAGAAGATTAAACAATCATTGTATCGCGAGGTAGTTGTTCGCCATCCACATAAACAATATGTACATTAACCATTAGATGGATGTGCGTGTAAGTGTAGTTTGAATAAATCTCATAAAACAATGTAGTATATATATGATATTGTTTTTGTTATAAAATAATGTAATAAAAAGAGTTTACGGGGTTGATGAAGTAAAATAAAACAAACGAACATAAGAGAAGACGTTTCCTTTAAATCAGGTTTCACCCTTTGGTATAAAACAAAACATTTACGTGAATTTTTTAATGCCTAGGGGAAGGCTTATATGAGGTATAGAGGGATGTAGGGAGCTTAATTTGTCTGCGTTTGGTCAATAAAAATGGATTGGGATGTATTTGATGTGTGTTATAAGTGAGGTATTTTTATAAGGGTGAGGAGGGGCTCTTTAGCAATGCATGAAAATAATTTTTTTATATAATGATTTTTGTTTCCTAAATCTCCAAAACTCATTAAGGTCGAATAAAAGATGACTCATGTTAGAAATAAAATTAATCAATAATAATTGGACTGGTTTTTTATTTTTTTTATTCCTTATAATCTTACTTATTTAAATCATTAATTAATGAGGTAAACACTTCATCATTATTGTGCCTTAAATATTTTTATTTATTTGATATCTGAAAATTATAAATAAAATATCATGATGTAGGAATTCATGTTATAATTATGGTTAAAATTTATAGTTGAAGAGATAAGTTATATAAATCAAACTAAAAATTTATTTACTAAAAGTTATATGTTAATGCCATTTTTTACATTACTTTAAATTAATTAATATAATGTTTCATTATCACCCCCTTGGGGCACCATGGGGTCCCACTATTGACCGAAAAAATCTCATGGTTGAAAATTTATTAAAAAATAGGATTAGGACACATGTTAGTGTAATTTTATATTATTATAATTATATTTTGTAACACTAATTTACCAGATTTACCCATTAACCATGATAAATAAAATTTTTCCTAAAGAAAATATTCTTGTTGTCTAAATATAAAAGTACATATTTACTAAATATGGACCTCATGAATCCAAATATGGAATAAATTTTTAAAAATTAAAAACATATAAGTTTCATAAATTTATTTAAAATTAATTCCCATTGTCAAAAAAAACATGTTTTTAAGAAATAATAACTATCAAAAAATGGACACTTATTTATGTCGAATTTCAAAGGGAAATAACATCAAATAACAGAAATTAGATTAATTGGTAAAAACAGAACATAATTATACTTTAAATCCAATTAAAACGATAATCTAACATTATAAATAGATTATATTAAAAGGTATTTTTGAATTAAAATACAATATTTTTTACTATTCATTAAAAATGAATTTTATCAGAAAACTACGAAAAATTTACCAAAAGTAAATTTTGATTTCCCAATTCTAAAAAAAATAATTTTTTCAAATATAACATATAAAAGTGACGAAAACTATATTTAAAAATAGTTCTCCATCAAAAGGTGGTTAATCAACCTTTTAATGAATATTAGAGTATTTATTCTTAAAATCAAATTCTTTATTATTTTACGCCTCTACAATTTATTGGATAAATGTAAAAACATTTAAGAAACATATTTAAACCTAATATAGATAGTTTATTTAATTCACAACAATTCAACAGCGATGTGTTAACAACCATTTAAAAAAATAATATGATATTTATATTTTTCAGTATAACTCAATGTTGTGTGAAACGTAAGATTTCAATGAAATTTTTTTTTTGTATAAGGTATTCCATTGAACATAGAGTCCCCATAAAGGTAAAATTAATTTTTAATTAAAATTTCTTAATAAATATAAAAAGTTATATTCTTTATTTAGTATGGGTGTTATATCCTTCCACCCTTTTTGGATTTGTGTCCTCGCAATTTTAAAATTGGTCTTGGAATCATCATTGAATGTTCCACATTGGAAAAAGTGTCAATAAAAATATGACAATAAAAAGTAGAAGAGATATACAATGGTCACCCAAGATAGACCATATTAGAATTCAATGTTGGAAAAAATGTATATGGATGAAAAAGAAAACCATCAATGTTTGATGGAGTATGGTAAAAACATGATTTCGAGAAAGATAACCACAAGATAATCACAAAATTTTAATGTGTTAAACGGTTTTTGATTTCCCATTAGGAAAAGTTAACGAACAATGTTTTTTTAAGAAACTTTTCATAAAGTTGAGGAATTTATTTATGAGATTAACTAAAACATAAAGAAACATACTTACTTGTCATGTATACTTACATCATCTACTAAATTTATTCCACAAACTCAACTTTTCTCCATACAATAAGTATTCCAACTAAATTGGTCCCATTAAAAGCACTAGAATAAACTTATATATTACCATATAATCTATATGATGAACTCAATATTTCCCTTATCATTATACATAAACCAAAATAGAAAAGTTTGGTATAAGAATAGATAATCCCATAAAAATGATAGTACTTTATAAAAAGAAATACTACTCTTAATCCCCAAAATTCGACATACCATACCCAGAGTTCGACAAAGTCAATTCATTAAACAAATTTCTTTAAAATTATTCAATATAATCCTAACTAATACTATAACCCCAAACTCAGAAGGATTTAATCACATAGTCTTCCACAGTCAATAGTAACATATTTCTCAAAATAAAATAGACTACTCTTAATGTCTCATACTAATGTTTCATTAAAAAAATAAAAAATTCCCTACGATAGTTTAATCATTTCCATAAATAACCTGAATTGCCATTTGTCCATAATAACAACAGAGATTCTTCCAAAATAAAATTCCACCATTACTCATCAAAAGAAAAGATCATTATTACTTGAATAATATTTTCATATATTAAACATCAGGGTTACACATACTATAAAGATTCTCCCAATGTAATCCCATCCTCAAAAAAGCCTTAATAATTTTAAGCATTTTATTATCTTAAAATCAATCATAACTCTTAAATCCCTTATATGATGACTTCTTAATCATTCAACATTATCCATGATCCTTTAACATTCCTTTACCAACTTATTATAAAATAAATTATTCCTACAAACAAAATCGTGAATCATATTCTAAGATTTAATAAAATCAAAACATGTGTTATGAAAAAATCCATACCTTGCATTGGTCATTGTCAGTTTCTTCATCATAAATTGCAATGTCATTAGGTATTGGTAAACACATATTTTATCAATCCTGGTGATCCCATTCCTGAAACATCATCATCAGACATCGGTTTGTTTAATGATCACGCACACCACATTTAAAACATTCAATTTAACCCTTATAAATAACTTCTTTCCCTTTCCTAGAGTCAATATGATTCTTCTTTTTTCCATGTAAGTTTCTTGTTTTATTTCCTTAATTACGAAATCTGTATCATCTTCTCATACCTTTGAATCATTTTCCTAGGTGTTTCATTCCAATTTAATGACACATAGTATTTTGAACATACTTTACATTATTATTATTACCTGAACATCCATAGGAATTTGTTTCTCGCATATAGGATGCTATAAAAAATTCACAATGGTTTAGGTGGTCAATAATGACTCTAGATAGTTTGTTGAGAATAACCACAAGAGTTCTCATTGAAGATCCCATTTAATTTACTGGATCATTTATAAAACTATCACAGTTTTCTTCACATCTACTGTTACTTTGGTGCCAGCAAGATCCATCGATTTACTTAATCCTAAATGGTCAATGTGAGTATATCAGTAAAATCATCATAAAATATATTTTTAGGAGGGTAAATACATATATTGACTTATTCATGTTATATTAAACACATTCAACTTAACTAAAATAACAATGCCTCTTTATAATATGGTATCCATTATGGTTATGCCACTTATTATTAAATACACCATAAACATGAAAGTTTTTTAAACTGGCCTATGATACCAAATATATGGACCAAAACTTTAAAAAATACATAATCATCAATTAAATGAAAAAATTAAATTGAAGATATTTTTAGGTTTAGAGTTTTAGAGAATTAGTCTAAAATTTTTACATATGAAATTGAAAATTATATGTAGACACTACTACTCAGTATCCATTTTTTCATAAAATAAAAACTCTGAAAATGAAACATTTCTACCTTAAAATTTTAGATAGCATGACTTTTCCATGATCACATCCAATACCCTATTCATCATTTAGTCTTGTGGAAAACATTTTAGAAATATGGTATGAGCATAAAAAGCTCATTAATGGTTATAAAATAATGAAAATAATCATTAACCAATCAATAAATACAAATCATTGAAACCATAATTTTCAATTATAACATACCTCATGAAATTATAATATTTATGAATAACACATAGAAATCATAAATCATAAAGTTAACTAGTAGAATACATAACATACTTACATTATCGAAATAACAGCTATCTAGGGAGTTACTTTGGAATACCATCACAATATATTCCCTAAATATCTTAGGAGAAACATTAAGATTTATCTTTGTCGCGTTACCCAATGGATTAGAGAGCTATCCCGGGCATTACCACCCTATGTTTATCACGGAGCAACCCATATAAGTAAAAAATGTCCAAGAACAATTAAATATTCATAACATTCAAAAAAATCATAATGGAAATATATCATTTCCACATTTCAATCACAACATATCATTTGATGATATAGACATAATTAATTCTTTATCTAACCATTTTCAAAACCACTTTAAACATTTAATAAAAATATTATTGAATCAAAGATTCCCATACCTCTTTGAATCATTTATAAAAAATTAAATTCTAAAACATTAATGTCAATATAAATAAAACCATAAAACTATTTTTAAATCATAAACATTAATGAGAACTATTTAGAAGAATAAATCATTAAAACAATATTTTAGTTACGGAGTTCTTAACCAAATGAGAGATGGATGAATACAAATAATTGAGGAATAAAATTTATTTAAAACATAATAATATCATAATAATAAAGTTATTCATGATATAATATCCCAAAAAGATAGTATATACACCATATAAAAGTGAATTTGTTCATAATAACACTAATGTCTCAAGGGAATGTAATTTGAGAAGAAATCCAATACAAAGACGGTATCCTTAGATTAAGGATAAATCCATTTCATAACAATGTGTGTAAAATAGTAATACACTCAATATATGTGGATATTTAGTGGGAAAAAATCAGAGATCATTCACGCATATTTAAAACACGAAAAAAATCAAGAATTAGATGTTTAACCAAAAGAATTGAAATTCGGTGAAGAAGTTCCCTTACAGAAATTCGAAAGCCTAACGACATCACATTAAAATTCTAAAATTAAGTTGAGGAGAATGAAAAGGGTATCTCATAACTTGGAAATTAAATTTATAGCAATAAGGATATATAAGAACTTATCTCGACATAATAAGATGAAAATTAATATACATAACATTAAGTAGTTCTTTTAAAAATAGGAGGGTGAAAGACTCCCTTACCAAATTGGAAACATACGAAACATACACCCCCTGAAAAAAGTATAATTCAATAAAGATGTAAATAGCAATAAATTAATATATATTACACATATAATACAATCATTTTCATTACATCCATCACATAAAATGAAATAGTGGCTAATATAGAATGAATCTCATGAGAATAAAAAGTGAGATGAAAACCCCATTACCACATTGTAATCAATAGAGTCATATGTCCAAAAGTTATTAACCAAAGAATGAGTCACATAATTCAATGAATTTAAAAATAATCAAGATAATATATATCAAATGGTAGTATACAATGCACCACATTCAAGAAAGAAGTGGTGAAAAATGGAAATTGCGTGAAATTAAAAGTGAGCTAAGAAACCCCTTACCCCATGTCCGACATGACTCGATCATTATTTAATGTCATAAATAATAAACTAAAGATTATTTATACGTTCTTAAGAAGATTTATAAACTTTATTATTCCTTTTATATCAATTATTACCATACAATTTTGATAAGTTAATTATTTTAGTTCATATCAGACATTTTGTCGATGTTCTGAACATGAGTTGAAAATGAACATGTTATAATTATAAATTATAAATGTGGTAAAAATTCATTATATCCAGAATTATAGTCATGATTTTTATATCATAGATATCATATATATACCATATATATGTGGGTGTATTTATAATATTGCATAACATTTTGACATAAGTAATGAAATGCACCGTTCTAGGAGACGGTAAGTTGTACGTACGCATGAATGCTATTTTCATTTCTATTTCATATTTAATTTAATATAAACATAATGATACATAGTGATATTATATTTCTAGTGTTATATCATATATAATCTCCTTATCTATATCCTTCATACATTCCATTTGTGGCATGAATGAGTCATATCACTTAGAAGGGGCATTAGTCTGCACTTCCTCAAATGAAATTATCATCATAAAACATATTAGAAAGCATTAAAAAATGTTCGTAATTAGAAATTTATTTTGAATAGAAAAACAAAACAAACATTATATATATAATATATAAATAATTTACCATTATAATTTCCTCCATGAGAGGGGGTAGGAGAATATTGAACAATTATCATTTTATGAGGCAGTAGTTCACCATCCACAGAAACAGTATGTTCTTTACCCATTAGATAGAGGTGTATGTAAGTGTAGTTCGAATAATTTTCATAAAACGGCCTATTATATTTCATATAATAGTTTTTTTATAAAATAAATGAATAAAAATAGTTTATTTGGTTGGATAAGTAAAATAAGACAAATTATTTTAAGAGAAGATGATACCTTTAAATAAGGTATCTCCCTTTGGTTTGAACCAAAAGGTTTACTTGAATTGACTTTTTTTTAGTAGAAACTTTTTATGAGGTAAGGGATATATGGAGCTCAATTGGGTAGAGTTTTGATGAGACAAGGGGATTGATAATTTTTTGTAATGGGTTAGAAGTGAGAGATTTTTATAAGGGGGAGGAGGGGCTCTTTTGGAAAGCATGAAAATATTATTTTAGTATATATTTATTTTCAGTTTTTAAAGGTCAAAAAATCATTAAAGTGAAATATAGGATGACTCATGTTCGAAATAAAACAAAACAAATAAGAATTTTATTGGTTTTGTAGGTTGTTTTAATCTTTATGATTTTTTAGTTAAATCATTAATTAGTGAGGTAAACACATCATCATTATTGTGTCATAAATATTTTAATTTATTTGATTTCTAAAAATTATAATAAAAATATAGTGATGTAAGAAATATTTAAATATTTCAAATTAATATATATATTCTAATATATAACTTATATAATCACATGAAAAAATTAATTTACTAAAATATTTAAGTTTATGTCATTTTTGTCTTTACATTAAATTAATTAATATAATGTGTCATTATCACTTTAAAGTGTTTCTATGGGGTCCCAAAATAGACCAAAGGATTCCCATTTATGTAATAGTATTATCCAATAGGACTAGGACACATGTTATGGTAATATTATATTATAATAATAATATCTTGTTAGCCTTATTTACTATATTTATCCTTTAACCAAGGTAAATAAAATTTTTACAGAATTAAATATTCATATAGTATAAAAATAATAGATAACTATTTAAAAAATTTGGAACATCTGATTCCCAATATGGAATCATTTTTTACAAATTTATAACACTGAAGTGGAAGAAATAATTTTAAAACTAATTCATAATATCAAAACAAAAATAGTGTTTTAAGATATAATTACTATCAAAAGATTGACATTTATTTATGTCCAATTTCAGTGTGAAATTACATAAAATGACCAAAATTGGATAAAATGGTAAAAACATAATATAATTACAGTTTAAGAAAAATAAAAACGAAAATATATCCTTAAAAAATATTAGATTAAATGGAAGTTCAGAATTAAAATACAGTAATTTTCTCTATACATTAAATAATGATTTTTATCAGAAAAATAAAAAAAAATTAACTAAAGCAAATTTAGATTTTTAAATTATAAAGGAGATATGTTTTTTAAATACAGCATATTTAAGTGCCCCAAACAAGATTTTACGAGGTTTCACCATCAAAAGGTAGTAAATTGTCATTTTATTGAATATTAGAGTATTTATGCTTAAAATCAAGTTTTTTCTTAATTTAAGCTTCTTAAATTTATTAAATAATTGTAAAAACATTTAAGAAACTTATTTAATCATAATATGGTTAGTGTTTTTAATTCCCAACAATACAAAGACTATGAATTAACAACCATTTAATATAATAATATTATATTAATATTTTTCAATATAACTCAACGTTGTGTGCATCATACGTTTTCAATGAAACATGTTGTTGTGTATCGGGTATTCAATTTAACATACCTTCCCCTTTAAGGTAAAATTAATAATTAATTCAAAAATTTAATAAATATATAAAATTTATATTCTTTATTTACCTGGGATGTTACATGAATATTATTTGGTTCACAAATAGTTGTGAAATCCAATCCAATTGTACACTAATGGAATCTACTTAAGATAATTAATTTGATTAATTGGATATTTTTCCAACTCATCAATTAAAGAGTCATATCTAATTTGATTAACATGATTACTAATTGATAATTTCTGGTCTCATTTACATGATAACCTATGTACATAATGATTAATTTTTAATCTTTTCTCCCTAATGGTTATAATGAGTTTAATATATTAATTAACTGTGATGGAGTATAGTTTTTAAAATATTTTTTATAATAATTTAAGAAATAATATTAATTAATTATATATAAATGTTTATATAAAAATAATATTTTATAAATATAAGATTGATAATAAATTATATAATTAATATTACTAAAGAATTAAAATTCTATTCATGGAATCATTAGAATTGTTCATTCGAACAAATGGAAATTTCAATGTGCCAGAGACTCTACAATCTGAGTTGCCAACTATTGAATATATTCAAAACTAAATTATTTTTGATTTTAAGAAAAATATATTTATCGAATAACAGTTCCAAATTCCCAAATCACAATCCACTCATAATCTAAGTTTGACTGATTTTCTTAATGGAATGGTTATATTTAGAATTAATATTAGTCCTATTAAATAATTCAGTTAGGTTAAATTAATAAAAATGTTTCAAAAATATAAATTAATTCAAGAAGTATTTAACCAAATTTATATCATTATTTATGATAACTAAACATGGAATGTGATATCATGGATATGAAGCTGTATAGATAGTGTTTGTTGCTAAACATATAAAATTTATGAAGAAAATTTATTTGTAATGTTCAATAATGTTTTCTAATATATGTAAATGGTATTTAAAAATAATTTTACCATGAATAAAAAGAAAACATTCATAGGATATAATTTACGATAACACCTGATGGGGTTTATGATGCCCCATGGAATGTCTATGTTGGTTTTGGTGGTTTTGAAATAAAATTATTAATTTGTAATAAAATATAATTCGAAATATATATATTATTTTAAAATAAAATTAGTTATGAATTAAATAATGGATTGATTTGATGGATCTTGATTTTTACATTTCAATGATGAGGAAAAAGGTTAATAAATCATGGGATGAATGAAAAATAATTATACTTATCTCATAGTTGTAAATAAGTGGTGTTTATAGAAAAAAACAGTTCACTTATGTGAATTGTGATGTTTTTATTAATAAAGAGTATATATAAGATTGTGGTTTTGTACATGGTCTTAATTAGATCCAATAATTTAATTTATGTCGTGAATATAATGTAATGGTTTTTACCAATGATAAAAGATAATATCAATGATAATAATTAAAATATTTTTCATTTAGATTCCAAAACTCTTTATAGGATTATTTTAAATAAGAAAACATTATTTGTAGAATGATTTTGTAATCACATAAAATGTTATATATGATTTGGATGTAGTTTTTTATTTGATATGAATTTACCAGAAAGGTAATAAGTGTTAAATACAAAAATATTTTTCATTAGATAATATTAAAATAATAATATTGTTTTATGCAGCCAGTGGGAGAATGTAGGGATATAATGATGCTTAATGATAATAAATATATGATTTTTTCGTCTAGTATTAAACATAAATTTTAGCCATTAAGATATTAAATTTTAGTATATAGTTGTAAATATAGATGTAAATTGGAATATATTTTTAACATTAATAGGTGAATATCATTATATATTATAATTTAATTTAGGATATGTTGGTAGAAAAATATTTTAAATCGACAAAATTAATAAACTTCTTTTTATCAATTATACGATTGATGGGAAGGCATCACGGATAATCATGAAGTTGAACATAGATAATGTACTATGTAGAGATCATATGTTACTATGATCATATCATTTTTGGTTTTTAAGTATATTAGTTTAAATATTTTCACAATAATTTTAATATTATAAATATGATTCCTATGTCTAAACGTCTTTCATACTAGTTTACTTAATAGATCATACTAAATAATGAGTATAATTGATGGATTTAAAAAAATGGATAAATAGAGATGTCTAATTAATTACATGGAGATGTAATTAATATAGAAAACCCCTGAATGTGAATCCTAATTAAGTAGAATCCAATGGTCTCTCTAATGGGATATGATTCAACATTTTCTTATTTATGGTTTTGTTAATGATATTAATTATGTATAAACATTAAAAAATAATGAAATAAAAATGGTTGTCTTCATTTTTAGAATTTAAATAATTTATTGTGTAAATAAACAACTAATAGTTTGAATTTTTATTATCCATCAATGATTATCACAATAGATTATCATATGTTTTGACTAATATTTATGGTTATCAAGAGTGGAATTTTTTGTCTCGAGATATGTTATATGCTCATAAGTAACAAAACAAGTCATTGGAATTTGATGAACCCCTCAATGTATACCACATGAAGTGTTTTAAACTACAACATTGGTATACTGTAATATTTAGGATACCCCATACATGAGGACTATGTGATTCCAGTAATGACAACCATTATACATTTATATGATTATTACACATGCATTGAATATTATATTATCAAGGATGGAAATGTATGTTGTTAATCATGAAAGAATTTGAATCTCAACTAAAATTTTATTTATCCTCTTATCTATGGTGCATGAAATATCATCCCTCAATTAAAATAAATAGAGTATATGTATGATGATACAGAAATATTACTTTTTATTTAATTAATTATTGGATATTGAATATGTGATGTGCTCATCTATAATAGTGAATGATTGTGATATATAGATTAACCAAGTCTTTGTAACCTCAGATATTATACAATATATGAATAGTTTTGTTTGATATAAACTCTCCATGTAACATTTTTACTAAATGTATAGAAAAAAGGGACAAAATTAAAATCCCAGCTAATATATTTTACATTTGGTGGATATAGGTTTATATATACATGTGGTTTATGAAGACTAATCCAAATTCCATTAAATATTATGTAGCATTTTTACTCATTACTTATAGTAATTGATTTAAGAATTCCAATTTGATTTATAATAAATATTCTCCAGTGGGTCATACATTTGGGGAATGTGAATGGGGTCCATGATTATGAATCATTGAGGGATACCATAATATTATTTTAGATGAAATAAAACAATATTTTCTAGAAGAATATTCACAGGGTATTCTTAATGATGATATATATTGTAAATTTAAAATATCTATGTGACAAAATGTCAACATTCACTACAATGATGTATCTTTATATAATTTAGGATGTTTATAATGATTTAAGAAAATGGTTATGACCTGTTTATAGTTTATTTATTATTCTATACCATGGTTCTTCTTGACATTATTTGTGTCACTCTTCCATGTAGCTATGATCATGAAATGATTACATATAGTTATAACATGATATATCCTTCAAATATCTCCTGAAAATTCAGTAATAATCAAATACTACTTATGTGGTTATCAATTTACATGTTTTTAATGTATAAAGAGATTTATCTTATTTTAAATAACTATTTTAGTGGTAAAAAACAATATTGCTACTTCTCTATATAGGAGAATAGACTATATTTGGAAAATACAAGAATTGAGGTAATGAGTTATTTTATCAAATATCTCATGGAATATTTTATAATGTGAACTATCATAAATTTAATATGTTGTTATTACTACCTATTAAATTTGTGACATATTGATTTTTTAAAAATGAAATACTATGTTCGATAGCTAATATGATATGCCACATTAAGTTTAGACATACAACAAAATGTTATTATTTAAATGTTATAATTATAATCAAGATGTTAAAATGGGGGCTATTAATAGGGTTAAATGGATTATGAAGATATATTTTACACATTTATATATAATTCTTTCACTTGTTAATTATAAATAAGGGTAAACCCATAATTAAAATTAAAGGACTTTTTTCTTAAAAATTATTTAAATGCACACAAGTATATTATATAACAATAACAAAAATAACT
Source organism: Viscum album (assembly GCA_963277665.1). Classification (NCBI taxonomy): domain Eukaryota; kingdom Viridiplantae; phylum Streptophyta; class Magnoliopsida; order Santalales; family Viscaceae; genus Viscum; species Viscum album. The sequence continues at coordinate 1,768,438,161 of OY728153.1, read as the reverse complement.
ATTATTAGATTATATTATTTCTATATATATATAATTTTTAATCTAATGTTTTAAATTAATATTATATTTTTTCATTAAATTATATAAAAAAAATCCAATTTTACAAACAAATGAAGTATTAAAAAAAGTATTTTTACAGCTTTTTGATGCCGCACATGTTTTGAATATAATTATTGAATCATTTTAAAATAATATTTCAAAAATAATATTTTTATTTTAAATTTGAATATAAAATTTTATATTAGGTTATTTTTTGATATTTTAATGAAAATATTCATTTTTTGATGAATGGTGAAAACATACTACATTTTTGATGAAATGTTATTTTTCATAAAATTTATTTGGAGTGTAAAATTATACATTTGAAAGGTATTGACGTATAATTAGATAAATTATTATCATCTAATATCATTTAGTTCATTGTAGTCTATTTTACGTTGAATTTTAATATAAAAACATTTCAATATTTAGTTCATTTTCACATTAAAAACACATTTTTTTGATCCATCATCAGGATTGATTTTAAAATAATTTTAGAGAAGTATGTTTTTTTTATTTTTAAAAATGGATTTAAAATTTTAATCCTTATGTTATTATTTATTAAATTAGTCCCTTTTATTTTTGGACATTATGAATAATAATTTTCATAATTGTCTTTATTACAATGGTTAAGGGTAAATAGGGTAATTCAGGGTAAAAAAATATTATTAATTTTATAGATTTACACTAAAACATGTCTTAATTTTATTATATGCGTAATTCGAGACCCAAAATCACGCTTTGGATGATTTTATGAGATAATATAGGCACCTGGATGACTTTAAGTCATTTATAGTAGTTATTTCAATGAAAAGATAACTTATTCATAATCTTGTTTTTAACAAGTGAAATATTTTTAATATGGGTTTGTATAAGGGATATGTTATAATATTACTAGTACGTTGAATATTTTTTTAAATAAATCAATGAAATTTATGTTAAATTTTTAGGGAACAATTTATTACATTAATGACATACACAATTATGATTCAACAATTGTTTAATTAAAGGAAACATAAAATTATTAAAAATAAAATTATAAAAAAATATAGTTTGAGATAATTAATATCATCCAAGAATTATTTTTATAACTTGTACATGATTATGATATGTTGAAATATTTGGTTATAATATATCATGTTGATATGCTATTTTGAGAAAGCCAATTGATGAGTAATGTCCAAATTAAAATTAATGATGTCTTAAAATAGATAATAATTAATTAAATGATATAAAATTAATCAGAAATAATCATTAGACCAAATTATTATAATAATTTTTAAAATTTCACTAGTTACACATTTATTGTCTTTTTTTGATTTTATAGTAATTATACTAACCGTAAAAGTGTAAATTTCATTATATCATAATAATAATTACAAATTTAAAATAATGTATAAAACAAAAATATAATGATTAAACATGTATAAAAAATTATCTTATTTTTATTGGATAAATTTATATAAAACCATACTCATATTATATTTTATATAACTAGTACCCCGCTCATGCATTCGTACGGAACAATAAAATTATTATTATTATTAACAATAGATTACTCTTAATCAAAAAAATAGATCATATTAATATTGAAAAATATTTGAAAAAATGACATATATAATGATGGAATAAAAGTTAAAAAAAATTAGCAACAAAATATAGACAATGAGAAGCCATCTCTTTAAAACACACAAAGAAGGACAAATAGTAACATAAATACCTAATTCCTTGGAACAAAAGTTACAGAAATTGAGGAATTAATTGTGACCTCTACAGATAGAAGAGATTAAGAATTCCCAAAAAGAATATATTCATAATCCCTAGTGGAATCCTTGTAATTAAATCCTTAAGACATTTTATTAGAGATATATATGACACATTAGCATTGTGTATTGACTACATCAACAAAAATAATAAGTGTCCACAAAATTGTCACTATATTTTGAAGACGAAATTATCTAATATATCCCAATAGTATTCCCTTCCACTGTATATTCTTCTAATCTACCATCAATAGAGTATTCTTGTACAAAACATGACATTTTATCAGAAACAGATATATTGGATAACCCATTTTAAACAAAGTAGTAGCCTCTGTGACTAATGATATCCCTCTATGAGTAGACGTCATTGCCAATATGTTTTCACTATGAGTCCAAAAACATTGAACCATCTAGTTCCCTCATTATATTCTTTAGATTACATTTCAGCATAAATAATACTTGGTTCCCCTTTATCAAGCTTCTTCTTCTCTATACATTTGAAAATATATCATGATAGGGATTTTCCATTCCTTCTTCATTGGGTGAAAATCCATACATCACGTGGTACCTAATATGGACACCCATAGATTTTTCAGAAGTAAAACTCTGTGTACATAAGTTGCAAGAATTATTGGGCCTCTTATTTTAAAATACTGTAATTTCTAGGGTTCTTTTTTCATAATATAAAATTGAACTCAATAGTAATATATGTTTTAGAGAGAATTTATCAGAGATAACTCTCTAGAACAAAGAAAAAAGATGGTCAAGAAACAACAAAGGTTTCTTGAATTTGAATAAATTATATATCAGATGGTTTTAGTCAATTGAGAAAAATAAAATAGAGGAAGTATGACTCCCCAGTGGTAGAAAAAAAAATATGGATTTAAAGTGTTTAATTGAATCACCGTTAAATATCTTATTTGATTTTGAACTGATAAAATTGTTCTTTACTCTTCGTATATGATTCTCTTCCTTTGTACATGTTCAGATGAAAATTAACCATTGATTTCCATCATGTCATCGCCATATTTGAGAATGACTCAATTACAAAAAATATATAAATAAAATACTGAGTAATATAATTTTGATATAATAAAATTTTTATAATTTTAAATAGTTTTAACAGAACCCATATGAGATGATTGAACCTATAGTTAATGGTTACTGAGATACAGAAAACGACTATGGACATCGAAGACTAAATAATGAAATATTTCTAGAATAATGGTGATGAAAAAACATTTATATTGGCTAACAAGAAGATCATTATTGAAGATTGTAAGAGGAAGGAACCAATGAAATTTATGGGCACAAAAATCATTTTTTTAACCTTCCAAGTAACAAATCTATAGATTAGAATGCAGTGAAATAAATTTTTTCCATCTCAAATTTCTCCAATCATGAAACATGTTTATATAAAACAACAGTCAATTAAAATGCATCATTTTCAACAAATTTAAAAGAATAAGTAATTCAGGATGAATGATCTTATCTAGAGGCCTTATGTAAAAAATTTTAGAAAATGAGACATTCATGAGATTTTAACATATTTTGTATATATGATCACATGAATTACCTCTTCTAATGATTCCATGATGAAATGAAATTGAAATATATCTTACTAGTATACACTTGTGCATTAATCTCTGTTAAAAACGTGGCCTATAGTATGTTTATTGACCTGTGAGTCACCCTTTTCAACCTATTATAGTTTTTTATAGTCTCATATCCCCTTATATTAAATGAGACAATATTAAATTATTAAATAAATCCTTGTTCATATGAGGTTATTTTATAATGAATAGTTATTGAGAATGGAATTATACACTACGTCCTTTTATCATGAACTATATGACATATTTGTGTGGAATGTATGACCATATAATTTATATAAAAATTCTAGTATGACCTATATTGATATAAACATGAGCAATATTTCATTAGAGACTACTAGGTCATAAATTATGGTAAATGAGTTTTAAATATCATCAATTCAGAAATAAATTATAAAATCAATGTAGGGTTATACACAAGTATCAAAAGGCCAAAATATAGTAAAAATAGATTATGATCTATAAAACATGTATAAAATATTATAGAAAGTATAAAAGGATAATAATATTACAATATTATTGTTTGATAGTATTTGAAAATGTAGAAAATAAAGCTTATAATCATTTTATGATTTAACAACGTCCTATCAACGAAATGTAACATGATACGTGTTACTAAAAAATTGTTCGAAAAAAAAGTTAAACAGGATATATGAAAATCACATACTATAGACGGAAATATGAATTGTTTTTTGATACATTATTTCAATACAATTGAACCCAAAATAGTATAAAATAAAGAAATGTTATATTATAAGAATTTAATTAATTATTTGTATATGTGTAATGAATCTATATATAAAATATTTTAAAAAATGTATGAATATTTATATCTAAATATTAATTTTATTGTATGAAAAAGTTACTTATTGTCCAATACAATTCTAGAATCATAGGATTAATATTGTATAACTGACCCCTTGAATTCTAAGGAATATTAATTTTTGAGTCTTTAATCTTAAATATAATCTTAATGAAGAATTAGGTTGTAAAAACACCATAATTAAAACTTCTTGAGCCTTAAATGATAGGTGTCTATTATGTATGTTCTTCGCTGTGAGAGGATGAGAAAAATGGAATTATGTCCTAAAAATATTATACATCACCCACTGATCATCACCATTTCATGACTGTACATCTATATAGACATTTACCTTGAGATCAAGATCCATAAATAGATAAAATTTCCACTGAATGACAATATCATTATTTAAAAAATACCATGTTATGGTTTGGAAATAATTTTTCATAAGATATTAGTCAGAAAAATTAAAAACAATAGGGAAAACTAACATTAAATTCAACTTATAGAGAATTTATCTTCATTTTAAACAGTATCCATCTGATGAAATTAATGTTGAAACAGTTTACATATGATTGTTATAGACCTTTAGAGGAATGAAGTCATTCAAAAAAATCAGGGTGATGTGATAGTTTCTACAAAAAATAATTGCAACTACAAGAATGTTGTATATCAAACACATTTCCAATTATTCTTTATGTAATCACATGTGTCATGAAAAAAAATAAGGATATACGAACTACCAGTTTCCATGCAAGGATAGTATTAAAATCCATTGACTTCATGTTGAACCGCAATAGAAAACATCAAATCATCACATTAAACATCTATAAAAGATATATTTATTTAACAAAAACAACACATAAATCATTAAATTAATTCATCTTGGAAATTGTGAAAAAATAAAATAATAATTCTAAACAGTAACAGTGAAAAAAAATCAATAATACATACCCAATTAAATAAATCTATATAGGGAAATAATCCTAATTTATAAAACAAAATAAAATATTAATACGTATCTGGAAACCTGTTTGTAGTTTTTTCCTTAGTATTTACCAGTTTTCTTGCAATCAAATCTTGGTAATATATTCATAAAACAATCCTCAATAATCATAATAAAGTCAATAATATGAAATTTAAATGTTTTATTTAGAAATTAATGAAATATACATTAGGGGATAACAGTATGATGAAATTAAAAAATTTAAAAAAAGAAGTGAACTTTAAAATGTTATTTGTATGATGGAATATTTGTTGAAATGGTTCATTGGTGACTACCAAAGAACATGATGACTACCAATGAACTTTAGAGACTATGAGTCAAAAAAATTCTATGAATTTCATTATTATACCTATTTGTAATAGAATATATTGGAATTTTGGAAATCAATGAAAATCAAATTACTATTTATGTTTTCACATTCTCAATGAGAAAAAAATTAGAAAACAGTAAAATAAAAATTGTAATATTTAGTCATGAATAAAATGGATGTTTTTCCTGAAATGAAGATATAACAAAATTTTCTTAGATGGTGATCTCTAAAGGATGGAACTAAGGCATTGACATTGATATATGTTTTGACGATCTGAATGTATTCATAGGTCTGGATGAAATGTTTTTTTAGTCCGGGATGAAATTATTATAATAATCTATTTCATATGTTTTTAGAAAATAATAAAAGAATATATAGTGGATTCAATAGTGATAAAAATTTACATGCATTCTAATATTGGATGGAAGGGTGGTTAACTCCATGATTTGAGGAAAGATAAACTACATTCACTTCCAATTCAAGTTTCTATATTATCATTCTCTGAGAAAATAATTAGAAAACTCATAAATAAAACTATAAATATTTAATCATTAATATATGAAAACTTTTTCATTAAATGAGGATAGAACACCATTTTCATATATCTTAATTTCGATAGGTTGAATCTAATGCATTGACATTGATATATGTTTTAATGTATTGAATGTATTCAGAGGCCTAGATGAAATGATTAGGTAGTCAAGGATGAATGTAGAATAGTTATCTGTTTTAAATGTTTTCCATGCATAAAAAACAATTTTTAGTGGATTCAATAGTGAATACAAATGACCTACATTCATATATTTTTCAAAATGAAAGTTAACAAAATAATTTTAGAAAACATTACCCACACTCATAAAATTTATAAATATAAATAAAATATTATGGATGGAAGGGAGGTTAATTCCAAAATTTTAGGAAAACATACCTATTATGGGGATCTGGATATGTAGACTATATGAAGAAGGGTTTTAGTGCTTAAAAACCCATATATGGTGGAGTCAATACTGAAAAAAAATCACATGCATTCATATATTGGATGGAGGTTATGATGAGATCATGATTTTATGAAAAATAAACATCTTCATATTGGTAGTAACAACAGCTAAAAATGATGGTTAGAAGGGAAGTTAATTCCATGATTTTAGGAAAACATACGTTTTGTAGAGATATCAATTTGCAGGCCATATAAATAAGGATTTAGTGAAGGTAGTATATGGAAGTTAAAAATAGAGGAGAAGATGTTTTCATAGGTATAGATCATCAATCATGGAGTATATGTCAGAAATAAAAGGTAGGAGGAAACCGTATGGGGTAGTGAAATCAAACATGCGAGAGGTTTGAGAAGGATTGAAGGAATAGAGGTTGGTAAAGGGGGTTTCATATGAAACCATAGGGTGAAGTGGAAGAAATATCATGGGAGTGAGGGGTAGGGAATAGAGGAAATTATTGCGGAGGAATGTGATTCCATCCATCAAATGTGAATGCCTCTTGATGGTGTCAGTTAAATATAGATTTCTCTCACTGTACTAGAGGTCTGAAATGGTGAGGAAGATGAAGGAACTAGTTTGTGGGAGGAGATGCATAAAGAGGTAGAGGTGGAGATGGAGGTGGAGGGGGAAGTGAAGTAAGAATGGGAGGGGTGGATGAAGCATAGGTGGTGGAGGGAACTAGGAAGATGAATTTGGATCTATGGAACCATAATGTCGACAATAGGTTAGGGTATTATGTAGCTGGTACTCGAAATAGGAGGGGTCTATGAGAGTTGGAAACATGGATGTAGGTGGCATGGAGATCAATGGAGTTGAAATGTAAGCCCGGATACATCCATGATTAATATATATATTATATTTATATTTTAGACAATTTAAATATGAAATTTATTATTATAAAATTAATCCTTTTAAGAACTCCAAGAGTGCCCCTCTCATCACCTATAAAAGGGAACCCATTATTGATTTTTCTTAACATGTAGAAACCTAATTTTATTGACCAAATCATACCAAAATACATCCTTATAATCCTTCCACATATTCTAGAGGCATTATTTTTTTCATAACACTCACCTTAGATTTTGTAATGTGTTAATAAAAGGAGATTTTCGGAAGAATATTTTTTATTTTTGAATAACTATTTCTATATTTTTCTTCATCCAATTACATAAAATATTATTAAAACATAATGAAATTATTACTCCAGTATCTAAAATATACTGAGATGTAATTATATTAATATAATCACTTAATCCATTTTTAATTCCATGAAACGGGAAAAGAATTATTGTTTTTTTGTATGGAGAACTACCGCTTTCCAAATCAATAGAATCTGTTTCAATCACTGTATCTCCCGACTAAAAATAATGATGTAATTAATTTTTATATATAATATTAATTATATAATAATAATTATTATATAAAAATATTTCATTTAAATTCTTACCTTTTTATTCACAAAAAAGGATAATGTCGCTCAAACATACGTATAAAATACTAGCTCCACGAACTAATGTTATTAATTTTTCAAAACCACATCACATAAGTGATATATATAATTGTATTTAAATTATTAATATGATATATACTATATTATTATAATTATGTAATGAAAAAAATAACACTTACCTTCTTTCTATAATTATCTTTCAAAAATGGAAATGTTTCTCATGTGTACGTATGACAGTCCATCTACATGATGCTAACGTAGTTCATTTTTCATATCCATATTCAATTGAATGATATTAATGTATAATATAGGTATACGTTTCATTATTATGACATGAGTATTATTTTTAGGATGACTTAATATTGACCTCTTTGACTATTGAATTCATGCCAAAGTCATTTTGGACTCAAGTAACTAATATCTTCAAAACAACCAACATAATCATTAATAATTAACTATTTTAGAAATATATCCTTATAATAAGTGATATAAAAGGAATAATAAACGTGTAATTGTTTTGTTCAAATTTTTTATTAACAAAATATTATTATTCTAGAAGAAAAAGGACATAAGTGATTAATTAGAATCAAGGTAAGACACCCTTAAACAAAAACACCATTTTAAATGTTTTAATGATTTATTTTATAAATATTTCTCTTTGTTGTCCATGTTTTAAAAAAAATTCTTTATCAATGGATTTAAATTGAAATTCATTTTTTAAAATGATAAATTTTTAATTTCATTAAATGTTTTAATGGGGAATGAGACACTTTGATTTAGAAATATATTTTTAAATGTTAAAATATGTTTTTGAAAATGGATTGATTCTGTCTATAGCATGAAATGTTTTATTATGAGCGCAAATGATATCTTTTGATTGAAAGTTTGAAAATAAAAAGATTTAATGAGTTCTAAATATAAAATGGTGCTTGGAAACATGCCTTGTGGTTATGTGACAAACTATGGTTAGGTGGTTCTATGATAAACCAATGATAGATGGTTACGTGATAACCTCTAGTGCAAAGTGTATATAAGTCATCTATATGGACTTTAAATTTATAATACTAACATGTAATGAAGTCAGTTGCATGGGTTTTCCATTTTTATGTAATTATGTCCCGTGTTAAATATATATCTTTAATATAGTTTTTATAAGTTTCCGTTAAAATTGAATGATTTTAAAAATGTAAGATAACAATTCTTTCAAATGATGATCCCTTTTATAGTGTAAAATGTGTGGTTTCTAATGAAATGTTTAATGGGTTTTTATTAGAACAATGTTTTTATTTTCTTTATGTCCCTTGCTGAGATTTTTTACTAATCCCATGTTTTAAAATTTTTCATAGGGTTTGAGGATGATTTGGTTCAAGGATGAGATGAAGGTAAAATTTTGAATATAAATCAGTATAAGAAATCATCTTTTGTATTAATTTATTTTTGTTTAATGGAACATTTGTATACTAATTATTAGTTTGCACTTGTAAATGACAGTTATAAAAATAAATATTTTTTCCAAATTCTATAAATCCTTAATTCTAAAGAATAATTGTGAAAAAAATGTGATTTCTAGATTTATAATAACTCCAATATGAAATGTTTATGGTCGGGTCCATAATATTTGTATTAGGGAATTGTTTAAATAATTTATTGAATATGATGTTTTCTTAAGAATAATGTATATCATCCTTAGATTAAAATCAATGTTTTATTAGAAGTTCAATTTCTTTGAAAACCCATTTTGAGACTTTATGTCATTAAAATTTTATACAGATTAATGGTATTTTTTGAGATTTTTTTCATTTAAGGTAATTATGGGTTATTAATTTTTGGAATAAAAAATAAATGTTATTATGTACCATTTGAGGTTAAAATATTTTATGATTAGTTTTGAGGAAATTATAGTATTTTTTTGAATGTTATAAAAATTTTATATTTTTAGAAAAAGGAAAATATGTAGGATGGGTGACAACTGAGCTCGTCCGATAAGGATACGAGAAATGATCCAACAGCCAAATAGAGACAAGAGTGAATTTCCTACCACTATCTTATGTGATTTAATATGTTATTAAAGCTTTTATTTTTAGTCATAATATTTTTTTGGAATAATAATTTATTTATTTAGGGAACGTATGTTTTTATTGAATTGATAAACATGAGATTGGGAACTGATTTGGTGATTATGAGATTAATATTGTTATAGAAGATATTTACTTTTTAGGAACCCTATATTATAATGGTATATATAATATTATGGTATTTTATTTGATACATAATTATTTAATTATATTTTTGGAGAATTTATGATTTTACTGTGCACTTATAGTTATTTAGGTTATTTATAAAAATAACTTGCATATCATGGTAATTTTGTGATTTAACAAAATACATTTTTTGTATGTGACATTAAAAGTTTTTGATTTTATTAAGATATATATGATAAAATTAATATTTTTATAATAGCTTATCGAATCCTTATGAATTTTGGGTTTCTATCATAGTTTGGATTATTTCTTGGAATTATAAAAACAGTTATTTTTGAATGGGCTATATTGAAATTTATGCATAACTAATGAATTGTAGTGATAAATGTTCATTTTCATCATATAAGTTTTTTTTTCTCTCCATGAAATTAGATTATCTTTTACTAAACGTTTTGTTCTTAGATAATTTATAAATAATTGAGAAATATTTAGTTAATATTTTGGGGATTATGTGAATCTCTAGAATTTTATTCTAGTGGTTCATAGATAAAAAAATCATATTAAAAACTCATCATTTGATAAAAAAATTGAGTTTTTGGTGGAAATTGAATAATGAATAAAACAATATATTTTAGTTAAGTATTTTTCTTTATTTTCATACTCTAAGTAGTAAAATAATTCCACATCACTATGAAAAAAGTTTAAATTAAAATGTTATATGTTTACTTCTCTTTTTAGGAAATCAATGACCTTATTAACCATTATAGATATATTGATTCATGTTTTTTAAGATTTTTATGAACATATTATTGATCCATCTGTATCAAAAGGTGATATTTATTTTCTCTTCCATGCTCATTTTTTTGTTCATATATCACTAGTTTGTATTATTTCAGGCTACCATTGTACTTATCTTTCATTATTTTAAATTTCTAGTTTAAGTAATGATTCATACAATTTGGGATTTCAATAATTGTATTTTTGATGGTCAATGTGATGACCCAGACTCTCTTGGTCCTTCCCTTTGCAAAAATCTGGGTCGCGTCTTGGTGAGAGCAGTCGGTGAGACCGATTGGCGTCAGTAGCGATCCTTTGCGCAAATAGGTTTTTAAACCCTATTCGGACTCGTTTAAGCATTTTTTTAAGACCCGTAACGCGCATAAGAGATTTAATTAAATACCTAATCAATTCGTGAGTCGTCTTAGACCACCCGACCCCCTTTTTGTGACGAGTGGAGCCGCATGGTCAACCCACGACCCCCGCGTCTTACTCGGTTTCGCGTTTTCACCTCAACCGTCCCCAGCTATTATAAACTAAGGGTTAGCCGTGGATTCTCTTTTCCTCGATCGTGGATTTTCACAAACAGATTCTGGTGCATCGGGCGCATCATTATCCATAAATTTCCACGCCCCCGGCTTAAACATCGATTATCTATCAACTAGTAGGGAATTTCTCCTTCGTCTCTCTCTTTTGTGTATCATGCGGGGTGGGCGTGCTTTTGATTTTGTATAATTGGGTAAACCAGACCTAATTAAAGTTAATGAATGAATTCTATAAAGAAAAGGGGGGGGGGGTTGTGTTTGTTGATGTTGTCTTATATTTTGATGCTTTTTCATCCATGACCATCTTGTTGAGTTGTGCTGGCTTATGCCTCCTGAAAATCGCGGCCATTGGTGATCATTGTTTGTGCACTGATGAACCCTGCTGATGTTTTAAATGGATTGTTTGTTGTTGTAAACATCTGCAGTGAAAAGTGAATCAGTTAATCACATATATCCGGCTAAATAATTGAAATCACCAAGATCAACCCTTCTGTGATAAATCCCGGTTATAACACAAGGAAATTTGAATCATGGAGTGTGTTAAGTCGTTTAAATATGAAAATACCTGCAAGTCCCAGCTTGTGTTGATGGTGGTAGTAGGTTGTTTTCCTTTCGGGCCAATTGCTGGAGATGTGGGAGCGGATGGGATCCCCTGTTATTTTATACTCTCGGTAGTTGTGTGAATTTGGGGGATGGGATCTCTTATTGGTATGGATTCGGTGGTTGTGAGTTTTAAATCCAGGTGCTTACTTGTTTATATCACGAATTGGGGTGGAATCCTCTATTGTTGAGAACCAGGTGTGGGCGTTTTGGTTGATGTTTGACTATTTACTTTCCTGGACTTATGCCTATGCCTACAAGTGGCCTAGTAGTTCTTGAACATAAACATTATTACTGAATGTGAAATAAGAAAGGGTACACATGGGTTGTTAGCATGAGTCGTGACTCGGACTTGAGTGTTGTTGTGATCTGTAGGCTGTCTGAAGAAAAACCTAGCTTGGGTGAGTGCTTGTTACCTATATATATATATATATATATAATTGTAGCGTTTTGTTTCTTATTCGTGCCCCACCCAAGTTGAGCACTTAGTACCGAACACCCCCATTTCGTGGGGGAGGGTGTTTTTTCCAACACTATTCATAGTGGCTGGTTATTAGCTCCTTTTCTTCTCCCTTTCCCAGATAGCCCAAGTATCTTCGGGCAGGGTGTGATAGCCTAAGGTCCATTATTAGCCCAAGAACCTTCGGGCGGGGTAGTGTGGTGGTTGGCCAGGTGTGTACGGCAGGTGGTTTCCCAAGTGTCTTCGGGATGAGGCCCAGGTGTCTTCGGGCATGGCAGTGGATCCTTTAGCCCAGGTGTCTTTGGGCATGGTGTTGGTTGTTCTGGACAAGGTGTTTGCAGGCATGGTTACATGTGACAGCTGTGGCCCAGGTGTGTGCGGGCCGAATTCAGCAGTGGGACTGCATGCAGTTGAGGCCCAGGTGTGTGCGGGTGGTATTTCGGCAGTGGGACTGCGTGTAGTTGTAGCCCAGGTGTGTGCGGGCGGGTGTGGCAGTGGGACTGCGGTGAGAATGGCGAGATTGGTCCGATGCGTAGGATGTCTCAATAACCAGTGAGAAAGTGGTGTGGGGTACCCAAACATCGATGTGCTCTTATTATATATATTACTTGTCTTGCGTTATTTGGGGAGTGTGCCTTGGTGAGGCCTGGGGTGGATAGTTTGCCTTGTTAGGTGTTTGGTTTACTCTTTTACTCACGGGACTTTAGTACGTCTCCCCACTTGTGCATGAGAGTCTTTGGTTTTCCCTACTGAGTGTACTTGTATGCTCACCCTACGTATATAAAACTGCTTTTAGGTTTCCAGGAGGACTTTGTGGATCGCGCAAGACCTTTATAGCTCGGACCTTTGGAGCAGTTGCAATTTTTGTTTTCATTTCCTCTTTGGTACTTACCTTGTAGTCACCTTTTTCTACTTGTGGCTTTACTTTTGGAACATGCATGTGGGAATGGTTTACTTTTGGATTTACTTTTCTTTCTACCTTGGTGTTGTTGGTTTTTTTTCTTCTTATCTCTCAATCCTATAAAATAAAAAGGGTAATGCCTTCCATTTGTGAGAAATTTCTATACCCTTGGTGCCAGTCGCCACTATGGGACCTATTGAAGGCGGGTTTCGGGGGTCATTCTCTCTCCTTCAACTTAAAGAAGGAAGGGCCTGGCAATCTGCTGACCCTTCCCTCCTTTTGTTGAAGGCGGGTCGTGACAGAATGGTATCATAGGGCTGATGGTTGAGAGATAGGATGGATTCTGGAGTTAGGCACAGTGAGGATTGCATGGGATGGTAAGGCAACAGTGTTGGATGACCTTGGTGCGTGAATTAGGCCAGGGAAGACCGGCTAGGACATGGGATTTTAGGGCCCCCGTGATCCGATGCAAGGACTCTGGACCTACCGAACGACCAAGTGAGGCCACACTGATTGTAGGGTAGATACCATAGGAAAGGTACATGCATCATAATGACTTGTGTTCTTGTGTTTCTGGGATGTCTTAAGAATTATGAATAAATTAAATCTTAAGAAGTTTTAAGAGTGATATTCTGTACTACATGGCTTAGGCATTCCTTGTTTACCTTGCAGCTATGGCACCTGGAAGGCGACCACGTGTGGTACAGGCGATAGAGGCCCCGAAGACTACTTTGTCCAATCGGAAGAGAGATGATAGAGGGGAAGAGGATGACCAGTGGCAGAAGACTCTTCAAGCCTGCCAGCGACAGGCGCTCGAGAAGTATGAGGGAAGCACCTCTGATATGAAGACGGAAGGATGGCTAGAGGATCTTTTTATAGCCTTCGGCCTGATTCGGGCCCCGACCGAGTACTGGGTTCCTCTGGCCGTTATCCAGATGCGGGGAAAAGCACGCCAGTGGTGGATGATTTACCTATGGGGGAGGAGAGAGTCTGAGGTGGCTTGGGGGGAATTCGAGAAGGAGTTCCGGGAAGAATTTTTCTCCTCGACGATGAAGGCAGAAATGAGGTAGGAACTACTCTCCCTCCAGTAGGGGAGTATGTCCGTGAGGGAGCTAGGGATCATGTTCAAGGACCTCCTATGTTTTGCTCCGGACCTCTTTCCCAATGAGGAGTCTCGGGAAAGATGTTTATAGGAGGCACTCCGACCCTCCCTCCAGTATGTTGTTACCCCCTTTACCCTGCCGACGTACATGGAGGTCCAGAAGAAGGTCGAAGTGGTGGAGCGGATGCATGCTCTAGGGGGAGTGTCGCGAGAGGGGATCCAGCTGAGACCACCAAAGGGGAAGGCTGTCAGCACCAGGCCTCCAGCGTCAGGACCCTCTAGGTTCCGACCAGCAGGGAGCAGACCACAACAGTTTCAGTTTCGATCCCATGGCCCCCGCCCTTTTCCTACGGGCCCGGGATCGTGGTGCTTCATCTGTGGGAGCCCTGGGAATCTCCGGAGTCAGTGCCCCGACCGGGTGCAGTACAGCAGTGGCAGTCAGCCCCAGCACCCGCCCCAGCAATAGCTTCCAGCCAGACCTTTCCAGCAGCAGCAGTAGGTACAGCGAGCTCACGCTCTTCCGAGGGCAGACATAGGAGGAGGCCGACCTCACGGCGCTCCACAGGGACCTCGACCAGGGCATGGTTGGGGAGGTGGCCGACATCCAAGGGGCAGGGGAGCTGGGCGTGGACAGTTGCACACTGTAGGGGCAGCAGTTCTAGAAGGGCGAGAGGTTGTTCGAGTAATGATCAATATGTTTAGCACTCTTGCTTATGCTTTGTTCGATACCGGAGCTTCACACTCCTTCGTTGCACCCAGTCTAGCCCGTGCCTTGGGTCTAGATGCTGAGAGACTTCCAGTTCCCCTGGTGTTGAGCACACTGTTTGGAGGTCAGACCGACTTGTTGTTTGTTTGTCGGGGATGTAGACTGATGTTAGGACCACATCAGTCGGTTAGGGATCTTCTTCTACTACAGATTCAGCCATACGATGTCATCCTAGGCATCGACTGGCTATTTTCTGTGTGCGCCGTCATCGACTGTTTTCGAAGAAGGGTGGTGTTCTCAGACGTGGACAGCCGGCGTGTTACCTTCACCGGCGAGCGGAGCAGTCCGAAGGGAAATAGGAGAGAGGAACCTCTCTTCTCCTTGTTGACCGAGATGACAGTGGAATCAGTAGATGCTAAAATGGTGGGAGTGCCAGAGATCGTCTGTTAGTTTATGGACATCTTTCTTGAGGTGGTGACGACTCTACCCCCTCGACGTGATATCGAGTTCGGGATAGACCTGCAGCCCGGCACTCGTCCAATCTCAATGGATCCTTACCAGATGGCACCTTCGGAGCTACGAGAGTTACGGATACAGATTGACGATCTGATGAAGAGGGGTTATGTTCGTCCGAGTACGTCACTGTGGGGTGCTCCGGTCTTTTTTGCAAAGAAGGCAGGTGGTGGTCTTAGGTTGTTCATAGACTACAGGAGGATGAATCAGGTGACGATCAAGAATCGCTACCCTCTCCCAAGGATAGATGATCTTTTTGACCAGCTGAAAGGGGCAGGATGGTTCTCGTAGATCGACCTGCGATCTGGGTACCACCAGCTGTGGGTGAAAGAGAGCGACATCCCGAAGACAGCGTTCAGGTGCAGGTATGGACACTTCGAGTTAGTAGTCATGCCCTTCGGTGTTACGAACGCCCAGGCTGTGTTCATGGGGCTTATGAACTCCATATTTTAGGAGTACCTGGATCAGTTCGTGGTTGTGTTCATCGACGCTATCCTAGTCTACTCTAGATCAGTGGAGGACCATGCAGAGCACCTGAGGACAGTTTTGGAGGTCCTTCGACAGCACCAGCTATATGGGAAGTTGTCAAAATGCATGTTCGAGACACGAGAAG
Source organism: Viscum album (assembly GCA_963277665.1). Taxonomy (NCBI): domain Eukaryota; kingdom Viridiplantae; phylum Streptophyta; class Magnoliopsida; order Santalales; family Viscaceae; genus Viscum; species Viscum album. The sequence continues at coordinate 1,768,421,768 of OY728153.1, read as the reverse complement.
TGAACTTCCTTGGGCACGTAGTGTCTGAGCAGGGGTTAGCGGTCGACCCATCAAAGTTTGAGGCAGTTGTTTCTTTGGCAGCACCCAAGAATGTGGCAGAATTCCGAAGTTTCCTCGGGCTGTCGGGTTACTACCAGAGAATTGTGCCCAACTTCTCCTGGGTAGTAGCCCCTTTGATGGCTCTATCCAAGAATGACCAGGCCTTCGTATGGAGTGAGCAGTGCTAGTCAGCCTTCAGCTACCTGAAGTAGAAGTTGGTCAGTGCCCCAGTGCTGAGATTACCAGAAGAAGGGGTGGCCTATGAGGTATTATGTGATGCTTCGGGACAGGGCCTAGGATGCGTGTTGATGCAGTGACAAGGGGTGATCTCTTATGGGTCCAGGTAGCTGTGTTCCCATGAGCGTAATTACGCCACCCACGACCTAGAGCATGCAGCAGTCGTTTTTTCACTAAAGTTATGGCGGCACTACCTCATCGGGGAACGCTTTGTGGTCTTCACAGATCACAAAATCTTGAGGTATATCTTCTCCCAGCGGGACTTAAACTTGCGACATCGGAGATGGTTGGAGTTCCTCCAGGATTATGACTTCAAAATATCTTATAATGAGGGCAAGGGAAATGTGGTGGCCGATGCCTTGAGCAGGAGGAAGCAGAAGGATGCGGTTCGAGAGTCAGCGGACGCCTGGAAGGCAATGGAAGAGTTGGCTTCCTTACACCTAGATGCGAATATGGATAGCGGTAGAGGTTTCCTATATCAAATGATAGTGTAGTCATCCCTATTTTAGCAGGTGGAGGAGTCTCAGTGGGGAGACTTAGAGTGTGAAGTGGTGTGTGACCATGTTGACCAGGGTAATGCTCTGGAAGGATGGACAGAGGATGGTCAGAACTGGATGCTTTTCCAGGAAAGGTTGTTTGTCCCGGAGGTGATGTGCGACAAGGTTCTCAGTGAGTTCCACAACTCACACCTGGCAGTATACCCAGGAGTTTCCAAGATGCAACAGGGTTTAAAGAGGCAGTTCTGGTGGCCCAGAGTTAAGCGAACGGCGGCAGAGTTTGTGGCCATGTGCCTAGTGTGTCAGCAAGTGAAGTCTAAACATCGAGTTCCAGGCAGCCTACTACAGCCCCTAGATTTCCCAGAGTGGAAGTGGGATGACATCTCAATTGATTCCATCACGGGACTACCCAAGGACCAAGGAGGGTATGACGCCATCTGGGTGGTAGTGGACAGGTTGACGAAATCGGCTCACTTTCTGGCGATCAGGGAGTCGAGTGCTGTGGATGCTTTGCCACGAAAGTACGTGGATGAGGTGGTGTGGTTTCATGGAGTTCCGAAGTCTATTGTCTCGGATAGGGATACACAGTTTACCTCTCAAGTCTGGAGAGGATTTCAGCATGCGTTTGGCACCCAGTTACGCCTTAGCACTACTTTCTATCTCCAGACGGATGGAAAAACAGAGCGCACCATCCAGACCTTGGAGGATATGCTGCGAGCATGTGTTCTGGACTCCGGAGGAGCATGGGTGAAATACTTGCCTCTAGTAGAGTTTTCCTACTACAATAGCTACCACTCTACCATTGGCATGGCCCCATTTGAATCTTGGTATGGGAGGCCATGTCGTTTGCCTGTGTGTTGGACCAAAGTAGGAGAGGTAGGCATCCTTGGTCCGGAGGTGGTGCAGAACACGACAGAGAAGGTTCAGCTCATACGGGAAAGGATGAAGGTGGCCCAGGACTGACAGAAGTCATATGCTGATACCAGGAGGAGGCCCTTGGATTTTGAGTTTGGGGACCACGTGTTCTTAAAGGTCTCCCCTCAGCGTGGGCAGTGGAGGTTCGGCAAAGGGAGTAATCATTCTCCCAGATTCATTGGACCCTTCCAAGTGTTCCAGCGGGTCAGCGAAGTGGCTTACCAGCTAGCGTTTCCACCGCCGCTACTAAGGATACATGATGTCTTTCATGTGTCCCAGCACCGTCGGTATCTGCACGACGATTCAAATGTCCTTGATTGGGGTGAGCTGGACATCAAGGACGATGTGACCTTTGTAGAGAGACCAGTGGCGATCGAAGATCGCAAGGAAAAGGAGCTTCGCAGGTGAACCATTCCCTTGGTTCGCGTGTTGTGGAGACATGGTGGGCTTGAGGAGAGTACGTGGGAGAGGGAATCACAGATGCATACCGAGTACCCAGAGTTGTTTTAAGTTTTGTTCCTTGTTGTACCTGTTGTAATAGAACGTTTTGTCTTTTGGATATGAAATGTACTGGTTTTATTCCTCTACTTGTGCGTGAAAAACCCCGTCTATGGAGAAGGAGAAAACCTGAGCCCTAATCAAGATGCATTAAGGTGGATGCGATTAAACCTGTGCGGGCGAGTCAGTGCCGCCAAAAGTGGATAATATCTTAACATGGGGGAGGAGACTCCCCAACCCATGTGCCCGGGCAGTTTGGCATGGTATGTTTCTTGGTTCGTGACAGGAAGGTGTTCTTAGTTAACGATGAGGTTCACTCTTGAGAGGCATCTTTGGGGGTGGTTGTTCGGACCCTCCCTTTCCTTCTGGTTTCCTTAAATTCTCGGGGAAGAGAATAGTTTGAGAGGTATCTGATGTGATGACATAGACTCTCTTGGTCCTTCCCTTTGCCAAAATCTGGGTCGCGTCTCGGGGAGACCGGTCGGTGAGACCGATCGGGGAGACCGGTCGGGGAGACCGGTCGGGGAGACCGATCGGTGGGACCGATCGGCGGGACCGATCGGCGGGACCGATAGGCGGGACCGATTGGCGGGACCGATCGGGGGGACCGATCGGCGGGACCGATCGCCGGGACCGATCGGCGGGACCGATCGGCGGGACAGATCGGCGAGACCGATCGGCGGGACCGATCGGCGAGACCGATCGCCATGACTGATCGGAGAGACCGATCGGTGAGACCTGTCAGTGAGACCGATCGGTGAGACCAATCGGCGTTAGTAGTGGTCCTTTGCGCAAATAGGTTTTTAAACCCTATTCTGACTCGTTTAAGCGTGTTTTTAATACCCGTAACGTCTATAAGAGCTTTAATTAAATACTTAATCAATTCATGAGTCGGCTTAAACCACCCGACCCCCTTTTTGTGATGAGTGGAGTCGCGTGGTCAACCCACGACCCCCGCGCCTTATGCGTTTTCACGTTTTCACCTCAACCGTCCCCGGGTCTTATAAACTAAGGGTTAGCCGTGGATTCTCTTTTCCTCGATCGTGGTTTTTTCACAAATAGCTTCTGGTGCATCGGGAGCATCATTATCCATAATGTTCTGTGCCCCCAGCCTAAATGCCGATTATCTATCAATAAGTAGGGAATTTCTCCTTCGTCTCTCTCTTTTGTGTATCATGCGGGGTGGGCGTGCTTTTGATTCTGTAGAATTGGGTAAACCATACCTAATTAAAGATAATGAACGAATTCTATAAAGAAAGAGGGGGGGCTGTGTTTGTTGATGATGTCTTATATTTTGATGTTGTTTCTTCTATGACCTTCTTGTTGAGTTCTGCTGGCTTATGCCTCCTGAAAATCGAGGTCGTTGGTGGTCGTTGTTTGTGCACTGATGAACCCTGCTGATATTTTAAATGGCTTGTTTGTGGTTGTAAACTCCTGTTGTGAAAAGTGAATCGGTTAATCACGTATATCCGGCCGAATAATTGAAAGCACCAGGATCAACTCTTCTGTGATAACTCCCAGTTAGAACACACGGAAATTTGAATCATGGAGTGTGTTAAGTCGTTTAAATCTGAAAATACCTGCAAGGTCCTGCTTGTGTTGATGGTGGTAGTTGGTTGTTTTCCTTTTGGGCCGATTGCTGGAGATGTGGGAGGGGATGGGATCCCCTGTTCTTTTATACTCTCGGTAGTTGTGTGAATTTGGGGGATGGATCTCCTCTTGGTATGGATACAGTGGTTGTGAGTTTTAAATCCGGGTGGTTACTTGTTTATATCACGAATTGGGGTAGAATCCTCTGTTGTTGAGAACCAGGTGTGGGCATTTTGGTTGATGATTGACTGTTTACTTTCCTGGACTTATGCCTATGCCTACTAGTTGCCCAGTAGTGCTTAAACATAAACATTATTACTGAATGTGAAATAATAAAGGGGACACATGGGTTGTTAGCGTGATTCTTGACCTGGACTTGAGTGTTGTTGTGATCTATAGTCTGTCTGAAGGAAAACCTAGCTTGGGTGAGTTCTTGTTACCTATATATATATAATTTTAGCTTTGTGTTTCTTATTCGCACCCCACCCAAGTAGAGAACTTAGTGCCGAACACCCCCATTTCATGGGGGAGGGTGTTTTTTCCAACACTATTCATAGTGGCTGGTTATTAGCTCCTTTTCTACTCCTTTTCCCGAATAGCCCAAGTATCTTTGGGCAAGATGTGATAGCCTGAGGTCCATTATTAGGCCAAGAACCTTCGGGCGGGGTAGTGTGGTGGTTGGCCAGGTGTGTGCGGCAGGTGGTTTCCCAAGTGTCTTCGGGATGAGGCCCAGGTGTCTTCGGGCGTGGCAGTGGATCCTTTAGCCCAGGTGTCATCGGGCGTGGTGGTGGTTGTTCTGGCCTATGTGTTTGCTGGCATGGTTACATGTGACAGTTGTAGCCCAGGTGTGTGAGGGAGGGATTCAGCAGTGGGACTTCGTGCGGTTGAGGCCCATGTGTGTGCGGGCGGGATTTCAGCAGTGGGACTGCGTGTAGTTGTGGCCCAGGTGTGTGTGGGCGGGTGTGGCTGTGGGACTGCGGTGAGAATGGCGGGATTGGTCCGATGCGTAGGATGTCTCAATAACCAGTGGGAAAGTGGCGTGGGGTACCCAAACATCGATGTGCTCTTATTATATATATTACTTGACTTGCGTTATTTGGGGAGTGTTCCTTGGTGAGGCCTGGGGTGGATAGTTTTCCTTCTTAGGTGTTTGGTTTACTCTTTTTCTCACATGACTTTAGTACGTCCCCCCACTTGTGCATGAGAGTCGTTGGTTTTCCCTATTAAGTGTACTTGTATGCTCACCCTACCTATATAAAACTACTTTCAGGTTTCCAGGAGGACTTCAGGGATAGTGCAGGACCTTACTAGCTCGGACCTTTGGAGTAGTTGCAGTTTTTGTTTTCCATTCCTCTTTGGTACTTACCTTGTAGTCACCTTTTTGTACTTGTGGCTTTACTTTTGTAACATGCATGTGGGAATGGTTTACTTTTGTCTTTACATTTCTTTCTACCTTGGTGTTTTTGGGTTTTTTTCTTCTTATCTCTCGATCCTATAAAATAAAAAGGGTAATGCCTTCCATTGGTGAGAAATTTATATACCCTTGGTGCTAGTCACCACTCCGGGACCTATTGAAGGCGGGTTTCGGGGGTCATTATCTCTTCTTCAACTTAAAGAAGTAAGGGCCTGACAATCTGCTGACCCTTCCCTCCTTTTGGTGAAGGCGGGTCGTGACAGTCAAACATTAGTTATTATGCCTAAATTCAGAAGTCGGAGGATGAAATTTCCAAATAAGACATTTAACTTACAAATGTCTTATAAAAATGAAATACTATGCTCGATAGAATACATGATATGCCATATTTAGCTTTAAAAAATAACTAAATATTATTATTTAAATGTTATCTGTATAAACTATCCATAATAATGTATGGTTTGAATAGGTGTAAATGAACAACAAAAATATGGTATACACATGAATATAAATTTCAGTGACCAATAAATTATAAATTAATCTAAAATTCTCTTAAAAATAAATAGAAATGTTATTTTGAAAAACAAATTGAAAATACACAAGTGTATTTGATAGGAAGAAAAAAATTACAATTTCAAGAATATATTAAAAATATATACATAATTTATCAATATAAATATGAAAATTTATAATCTAGGTTTTTTAGACTATATATTAGATGAACTAAAATTTTATATATAATATAATTATATTTCAAAAAAAAAGTTTTACGACCTTTTGATGGTGCACATGTGTTAAATACAGATTTTGAAACTCAATGAAATTATATTTGTAAAAGTATACTTCTTCTTTGAAATAATAATTTCAAAAAAATATTTGGATTAAATATTGTCATTTTTCGGAGAATTTTTTAATGTTTTGATGAATAGTGTAAAACATCCTTTTAATTAAAAAATTATTTTTTCATAAAATTTACTTTTACTATTAAATGAAGAAATTGATTGGTATTGAAGCATAATTATATAAATGATTCATAATTTAATCTAATTTGGGTTATTGGAATCAATTTCACACAGAATTTGGATATTAAAAATTTTCAATCTTATGAACGTTATTATTTTATAAATGCGTTTTCAGAATCTTCAAATAGGATTTATTTGAACATAATTCCACATATTTATGTGTTTTTTATTTTTAAAAATTGATTGAATATTCTGAATTATAGGTTTAACATTTTGTAAAAAGGATACTTTTGTTTATTCATATTAAGAATAATAACATTAATATTTTTTTAATACCATGGTTAGTGGTAAATCATTTAATTAAGAGAAAATATAATTTTATAAATATTATAAACATACCCTAAAACATCTCTTAATTTAATTTTAACAAGTGAGCTATTTCAAATATGGGGTTTTATAAGATATTTTTCTGACTATAAATTTTTTATTGAAATCTAAAATGTTTATATTCGTAATGAGAATTAATTTTTAATCTTTATAACATAAATTATTTACTTAATGACATGTACAATGATGTTGCGGTAACTTTTTACATTAAGGAAATATTAAAAAATGATATTAAAATAATTAAAATAAAATCTTTAGAGATAATTAATGTCATCCAAATATTTTAAAGAAGAATTTTCTTTATTATTTATATGTTAAAATATTTGGTTCAAATATATCATCTTTTTATGATATTTTTAAAAAGTTGATTGTTGAATAATTTCAAAATTGACATTAATGATATTTTGAAATAAATAATGTTTTATTAAATTATATAAAAACCATAAAAATATAAATATATTCCAAGTAATTAGGATAGTTCTTAAAATTTTATAAATGATATGTTTTTTTACCTTTTTTATTTTGTATTAATTATATTGTCTCTCAATGTGTAAATTACATGATATCACGGTAAGAATTGAAAACGAAAAATAAGGGTTAAAATAAAACAGAAAAAGATTAAACATAAAACAAGACATGTCTAATTTTTATTGGATGAATGGATTTACATTAATAATATTCCTATGTTCTAAATAATCCATTTTTCTGTTTTAAATATAAAATTAATTAATATTAATGAAAACATTTGAATTATTCCAAATGTGTCCCTCCAACTCCTCCAAAAGGGCACCCAATATTCTTTTATATTAACACCTTAAAAACTACTTTCCTTATACAATATCTATATAAATCCTTTTATATAATCCTTCCCGTAATTCTAGAGTCCTAATTTTAGACATAATACTCTTCTTAGATGTGTTTGGGTGTTAATCAAAAGAGATCGCCCAATGAAGAGGTATCGTTTTTAATTATGTTTTTGATTTAATTATTCCCACAAATAATTTAAATGTTTTTAAACAATGATAAATTAAAAAATAAATTATAAACCATATACATAGAATTCATTTTTTTAATATCATCCTCTAAATCATTCTTCACTTCCATCAAATGGGAAAAATTATCATTTGTTTGTACGGTGAAATACAGCTTCACAAACCGATATAATTCCTTTTCTATCTCCATATTCAAATTATTTATTTAATTATGGACATAATTATTATATATGATATTCATGAATTATTTATCATTATTAAATAATAATATATAATTTATTTTAGTACCTTCCCATGCACATTAAAATGATAGCATCATTTGAATGTACTTGTCAATTACCAGCTCCACGAAGCAATGTGATTCATTTTATAGAACCACAATACATGGATTATTTATATAATTATATTTAAATGAGTAATATGATGTTAATAATATTAAAATAATTATGGAATAAAAAATTAATACTTAACTTCATCTCGTAATTATCATTGAGAAATAGAAACGTTACTCTTCTATATATACAAATTACTGTCTCCATGATTGTAATATAGATAATTTTTCATATACATAAATAATGGATGAATTTAAAATTATAATTTATTTTTATAAGATATTTTTTATTCAAGAATATTATTCCATATATGATGTTCTAATCCCCACTTAGACTATTGACATCATACAAAAGTCATTTAGGTCTCCAACTCCGAATATCATCAAAACGTACAACAAAAACATTAATGATTAAGTAATTTTTTAACATGAAAACATGGTAATATATTATATAAAATAATAATAAACATGAAAGGGTTATTAAGAAATTAAATTGTAAACAAAATTTTATCATTTAGGAAGAAAAAGGGTGTATGCGATGAATTAGACACATGTAAGTGACTCTATAACAAAAACATCATTTTAAATGTTTTAATGAGTTATTAATTTATATATTTCCCTGTGATGGTCATGCTTTAAAAATATTTTTATGAAATTATTTATATGGAAATGAGTGACTTAAAAGGTTATTATTTGTGTTTATTTAAACTGTTTCATTGTGGTATGGGGCATATAAATTTTAAAATCTATTTTTAAAATTTTATAATTTATTTTAAAAATCCATTGATAATTTATATAACATTAAATTTCTTAATATGATTGAAAAAGAAATTTTCTGAGTGAAATGTTTCAAATTAAATACATTTTGGTGTTATTTTTAAATAAAGGAACCTAGACATTTAAACTATGGGTACATGATAAACAAAGGATGTGCGGTACCATGATTAATGAAATATATGTGGTTTTGTTAAAATCTCTAATGCAATAGGTAATGAAGTTAGATATATATATATATTACATTCTTAAGAGTGACATGTATAGAATTACACTGCATGGTTGTTATATTTTAGTATAATTAGGTCAGATATTACATACTTATACTTTTTATTATTTTTTATTAGTTTTAATGAAAATTATTTGATTTTCAAAAGGTATGATAATGATATTTTTGAAAATTATGATCCCTTTTAACATGATAAAAATTCATGTTTTAAGGAAATATTTCATGGTGATTCACTAGGATAATGGTTTCTTTTCCTTTACATCCCTTACTAATATTTTTTTCTTATATAAAGTTTTAAAATGTTTCTCAAACTGATTAAGGAAGTGTTGATTCAACGATGAGATTAATGGAAAATTTTAATAAAATATTAACATTTAAAATCATATTTTATTTTAAAGTCGTTTATTTTATGGAATAATTATATAAGAACTATAAGTGTCCATATATAATATATTGGATTAATATGTTAGAGTTTTTAAAAAATATATAAATCTCAGAGCCTAAAATTTTATTGGGATAAAATGTGATTTATGGTTTTAATATAAAAACACATTTATTTTTTAAGCTTGTGACCTTACATAATTTATTAGACCTTATTATGGGGTTTGAAGTGAAATATTATTTAATTTATTAAAATGGAATTCGATTCAAATTATAGAAATAATGAATGTGGATTTTATTATATGTTTTCACAAAAAATTAAGGGTTTCAATTTCGAATCCAATTTTAAAATCAACATTGTTTCAGAAATATAATCCACCCCAAAAAATTGTAATCATTTTGAAAACATTCTTAATTTTCATTTTATATTCTTGGGGTCTTATATTTCGCCTCATAATTTCATTTACCCTTGACTTGTGTTCTACTCAAATTGATTCTGGTAAGTTAAAATGGCCATGTATGTCATGACCCGACCCTACCCGGGCTCAAGCCGCAACTACCCCAAGCCCGCCTCCATAGGCCAGGGGCTGGCGACTAGCGTCGAAGGCACAATAACTCGGGGAGGCCTTTGCCTAAGAACCTATACACACACATGCAACAAACTCAATGCAAAAGTGCAGAGTAAAAGAAAGAACAAGCAAAGTAAAAAGAACAACTGCTATATATATATACCACAAAGTGCATCGACCTCTAAAAGTACAAAGAAAGCTGAAAGTACACTGAAAAAGAAAGGGAAAAAACACGCGCCCAACCAACAAGTGCCACAACCTGACAACAGGTAAACAAAAAGAAACAGCTGACGGGTCTCCCACCTGGAACCCAGCCATGACCACCGCACGCGGTCCAAGCTCCCAAGCTCCTACGCTCCACTGAAGTCACGCTCCACCTGTCAGTCGTCTTCAAGGGCACACCATGTGCGGGAAAAGCCCAAGCAGGGGTGAGTATAAAAATACTCAGTAGGATACCCCGAAGGCTAGAGGGAGAAACAAAGGATGTACCGAAGGGTGAGTAGTATAGCGAACAAGGAATAGAAAGGAGTACAACCAAGGTTGCAGTAAAGAGTAATAGCTCAACCCATCAAGAGAAAGATAGAAGACTCGTCCTAACAAAAGGAGATAGGAACGGTGAGAAGATGCACTTATCGTCGAGCATTCTCTGCCTATAGCAGGACAGTAGACTCATCCAACCATGAGAAGCAGGATGCAGAAAGCATGTGGCATACCCCGCGCGTCTTCGCCTCTCCTGAAGGAGAGTAGCCAAAACCCAAGGAGTGGGTACTCATATGAGGTATATACATATATATGCTCTGCCAAGAATCCCGAACAAGCTCGTAAGGGGATCTCTGTCCCGTAGCTCAGCCCAAGAAAAACAGTAGCCAACAGTCTCAGAAGAAATTCCATCGATGCCCAGCATCTTGCACGTCTTCCCCGAACCGCAAGACAAGGGGATAAATCACCGCACCTCGACACTATCCGCTTTGGGAGGCAATGGCTCGCCCGCACGGTTTTAGATCACGTCACAAGAACGTGTCTCGGAGGAGAAAGTGCCCCTCGAACTTGAGAGTTATATGTAAAGTCAAACCACACCTCGTCACTGCCCTGCAGTCGAGAGGTCTCCTCAATGTCAAGCCGTCACAACACTGACCCGTATAACCAAGGGTCTCGCTCCGGTAATCACGGAGGAAAGCCATCGACTAGCCTAGTCGGAAGGACTGAGTCTAGAATGCCAACCGATGTCCCACTGCCTAGCCCTACTGGAGGGTAATTCATAACCAGATATCGGGTGACCCACTGCCCAGCCCTACTGGAGGGTAAACCCTAATACATCATCAGGCGACCCGCTGCCCAGCCCCGCTAGAAGGGTAAACCATAATAAGATACTGGGTGACCTACTGCCCAGCCATGCTAGAGGGTAAACCATAACACATCATCCGGCGACCCACTGCCCAGCCCCGCTAAAGGGTAGACCAGGAATAAGTCGATAGACGACCCACTGCCCAGCCTTGCTGGAGGGTAGACCTAGAATAAGTCGACAATCGACCCACTACCCAGCCTTGCTGGAGGGTAGACCTGGAACTAGGCGACTGGTGACCCACTGCCCAGCCCTGCTGGAGGGTAGACCCTAAGAGGACGTCAGGTGACCCACTGCCCAGTCTCTACTGGAGGGTAGAACCTAATAGCGTCGGGTGACCCACTGCCGAGTCTCTGCTAGAGGGTAAACCCTAGAAATCAGTGAGCAACCCACTGCCCAGCCCTGCTGGAGGGTAAGCCTGAGGAAGTCGATGAGTAACCCACTTCCCAGTCTCGCTAGAGGGTAAAACTCAGAACTGCTTTGCCATCTCTACAGGAGGGTACAACACTGGACGAACGAACACGGAGTGGGTGTCGCGCAACCACCCAACTCCAGAACAGCTCTCCCAAAAGAGGTGCAGCGTCTTCCCCACCACTGGGTGTCACTAGCACCGCTACCGGCCAATCCATCGAGAATGAAACCAGGGGGAGACCACTCAACCCTACTGGTCAACAAACAAGAATAGAGCCAGGGGAAGAGCTCCACCCTGCTGGTCAAACAAACACATAGAGGGATCCTCTACGCCGCGAGAGGTCAAATTACGTAAGGAAGAACACGAAATGCACATGGGGCCCACACGATGTGTGGTCCCAAGTCAACCCCAACCAAGCGCAGGAACATCTCAGGTACAAACCACACGTACCTCCAAGCGCTCCCGTATACTCCTACAGTATACCTTATTCCAACCCATAGGCTATCGTGCACACGGCACCAAACATCAAATCGAAGGTGTGACAAAACAACTCTAAACTGCCACCTCATCAGCTGAGGCACAACCAACCACATCTCATGAACCATATATATCACTCTCCCAAGACTGCACGATCACACGCCAAGGGTCCGCTACAAACAAGGTAGGGCGAACCACCACCAGAACACCTTTCATGCTTCCACAGTTAATAAGATCACGTATAAGGTTCCACACAACCAAACGAATCACACCGTGGTAATCCTTGCAGAAAAACATGCGAGATCGACTACTTACTTGCCTCCAACGAATATCCGACGGAAAAGTCACCAACACCGCCTCACGCCCGAACGACGTCCCGTGATCCCGAGCCTCGGCCCCGAAAATAGTCAGGCGCATCGCACCATTGCGATCCCCTCGGGAAAACATGCCAAAATCACTACTCACTTGAGTGTAATGTATATCCAGAGAAAAAGTTTCATCCTGGCACACCGCACACGAGCGGTGCCACGTGGGACTCGCATCCCGGTCCCGAAACTCAGCGAACGGATCACACCGTTGAGATCGTCTCGAAAAAGTACACGAAATGGACTATTCACTTGTCCAAAACGGTCGCCCTGTGATAAAGCTGGAAATCACCATCAAATCCCGAAATGGCCCTCGCGGGGCCCGCACTGTCATGTGCAATTACAGCAGGCAGACTGCGCCAACGCGATGCCCTCAGAAAAACACCCAACATTGACTGCCGCACGCCCCGAACGGACGTCCGAGGAAAAAGTCGCTAAAAGCTGCACGCAGCTCAAAAGACAGGTCGTGGGGCCCATGCCTCAACTTCGGCCTCTATGCCTGGAACCACCTTGGAAAGCTCCGCCTTGGTGCCAGGGTCACAACGCCACTGACGACGTTTAAATTGGATGTCGGACGCGTCCGCACCGTCCAAGACAAGTTCCCCCGGAAAACGAAAAACCACTTAAAGACGTGTCGCGCCTTCACGTGCCCTCGTTTCAGGAATTAAAAATTCCCGAAACCATCTCAAAGGATCAACCTCTGTGCCAGGCTCACGCCGCCGTAGACGGCGCACAAAACGGTCGTCCTTAGTGAAAGAAACAGACGTCGAAAGATAGAAGGGGGGACCCCCCCTGGGGCCGGACCGGCCCCAGCCGGCACGCGGCCTGGCCGCGGCCCGGCCGCGGCCCGTCCATCAGCACCGGACCCCCCCTGCATGGGTCCGATTTTCTCCAATCATACCAGCCTGTGGCCGGTCTTTGTTGCACCATGCAAGACCCGTGAACCGCGGGTCCCTGTCTCCTCCGCACCCCCGAGGCGCTGACCTCGGGGGTCTTCTCCGACCGTGGCAGGGCACCGCCGCCCTCATCCGCAGCGGCCCGTTGCGGCACCGCCACCTGCGCCGCCCGGAGCCGGATCCTCCACTCGCCGCTCGCCGCTCACCCGACCGAAGCTCCGCGCCGCCGCCTGCTCGCCTCGCCGCCGTCTGGAACCGAAGCCGCGCCGCCCCGGAGCTCCCCGGACCACCACGCTGCCGCCGCAAAATCCCAAAACCCGCAAACTTCGGCGGGTGTTTGCGACCATGTCCGAACTCGGATTTTCAATCCACAAGAGGCGATGGGAAGAACAAAAAACTTACTACGCATATATAGATTTGTTCGAAGATTAAACATCAAATCGACGCTAAAATTGGGGTTCAAAGGGAGGTTCAGGAATTAAAACGCAAAAACATTACCCTACCTCTTGGGCTTCGCCCGAAGCTTCGTCGCATGATCTGCCGCCTTGACGGAGCTACCTCGTTGGAGCCACCTTGCTGGAGGTGGAGGAGGAGAGGGGGAGGAGGTGCTTCCAGGGGGTTCAAGTGAGAAGGGGGAGGGGGAGGGTTTAAATAAAATTAATTAACTATTTAATTAATTTAAAACCCCCGAAAAGACCAGCATCCGAAACTCCCGACGGGGTCGAGGTTAAGCCCCCCTGGGGTAAACTCCACCTCCCGAGCACAATGGTGGTCTCGGAATTTTAATATGAGGACCCATTCAAACGTTATTAAACTTAGCGCCCTAGGCTGCAAGATTACGAAAACGCCCCTAGGGCCATTTTTCACAGACGGGTCGCGCCCGCAAAACTTACACCCCTCCTAGGGTAAATGGCACGCTCCAAACTCAACGGTGCCCTTGGTCTTCCAATCTGAGCCACTGTTTAAGAGATACATGGGTTTCAACATTAAAAGAATTAATTTATTAATTAATTAATCTGTTTAACGTTCCAGAAGTGGGTGAGGGGTCCAAATGTCCCGCACCGACAAGTTTTATGTAATCCCTGGTGTAAAACCCCCATTCCTGACCCATCCATTCACTTAGATCTCTGATCCGGAACTCAGTTTTGGAGTTATCTGATTTATTTATCATTTCCAGTGTGAACGCACTGAAAATTTAATTCCGGCCACTCCGGGGCTCGGAATCGCACGCCGTCTGAAGTCGCTACTCTGGAATATCATCAAGAATATTCAGAAGTCCTTAGTAGAAAAAACTGGGTTCTAAAATCATTCCCTCCTTCAAGATTTTTGTCCCCAAAAATCAAAACTAGGGAGCAACACAGGGTACTAAGCCCACACCTGGCTTTTCCATACCCAGAAGAACCCACACAAAGCTCTGCATCACCGAACACAGACCAAAGGATTGATATGTTCAAGCTAGGTCGGCCCATGCTGATGTCGTGCACCATCTCTAGACATTGGGGTTAGGGCAAGGCGGTAGGGAACCTCACCATCCCTTTGCACGGGCTCAAATGTCCCGAAGGCTCTCGTGGGTAGCTCACCTCCCCGGTCAAACCTCTATGTCACATGCCGCGACTGGAATCACCGCCCACACCTGAAACAAGGCCTGGTGATTCCCTCCTTTAGAATATCCATATGGTGGAACACCCAAGGATATCTAGTCACACAAGATTCCATAGTCGATACTCTCTTACATGCTCAAAAGGCGAAGGAGTCAACACCATCGACTAAAGGAAAATGTATCACACCTTTTTCCCTTACCAACACAGGGTTACACCCGACGCCCTACGTCACCCTGGTAACACGTCAAACATAGAGCAGGGAGAAAATCCTTTCACACGCAGAGCCTAAAAATTCTACTGCAAAAAGTAAAAGAGTCACAAGGGGTACCTCTCACCATCCCATGCTCTGCAGGATCGTAGACATCCAAAGATCGCGACTGTCCGTGGTCCCAACTGTCATCCCCTGGAGCCTGACGTGGACCGCCTAGTAGTGATGGAAAGATCTGGTAATGTCGTCCCCCACTACTAGCTCCTACCGCTCCTCTGCTAGCACCACCTCCCTGGGTACTACTTCGATCACGGTGTTGCCTCTTCCATGGTGGTGCGCCTGCGGCCTGGCCGAAGCTCTCAGCAACTCGGGTCGGGCAGTCTCGTTCCAAGTGACCTCACCCATCAGAAGCATAGCACTGATGCTCTCTGGGCTGCCCTGGTGCCATGCGGAACCACTGTGGTGTACGACCACAGCCCGGGATCCACTCACGGAAGGGCATCCGTGGCTGAGGCCCTGCGCCTTTCTGCCACAGGGGTATACGACCACGTCTCCAAAACTGGCAGTGGGAAGGCCACCTGCATCGAGGTCCCATCCTACGGCGCCTGCTAGCTAGGATAGACGTCCCGGCTCCATCGCGTCCACAGCAACTACCAACCACAAAACATGACCGGAATCCCTCTGTCACCAGCACCTGCTCTATCCCCCGACATATATATAAATTCCCAAGGTTACTATGGAAGCACGAATCTCTCGGCGGAGACCCTGCTCAGACTTCTGGGCTTAGAGGTTGTCGCCAGGACCAAGTCTGGGTAAAAGCGTGCACGGTCTGCAAAACTAGTCGCGTACTCGGCCACCATCTTCCCTCCCTGCTGAAACAGCAAGAGCTCCTGAATCCAAACGGAGCGCTGGAAGTAGGGGTAAAACTCTTCACAAAACAAAAACTGAAAGTCATCCCATGAAAGCGATAACTCCTCAAGAAACTGAGTCACCAGACTCCACCAACGTCAAGCTTCTCCATGAAAAAGGGTGGCTGCCAAAGCCACTGTCTGATCTATCGGCGTATGCACAAGCCTGAAAAGGAAAACCACTTCCTCGAGCCAAACCTCTACTGCCTGAGGGTCTGGCTCACCACTGAGCCTCAGCGGTCTCTACCGCTGGAACTCACGGAGCGTGCTCAAACTGCTCTGAAGGTCAACCTGTTCTACTGAAACTGCCTGCTGCTCAACAGGTGGGGGTGCTGCTACCGGCCCACCCGGAGAAAGGGGCTCACATGATGGGTCCTGGACTGAGGCCTCGTTGCTCACAGGGTCGTCATCACGAACCAAAGCTGATATCCTGGATGGCGGTCCTCGTGGAGACATCCTGAAAATTATCAACGAGTGCCGCTGTCATATTAGCATATATGTATATACCAATAGCAATGATGGGGATCTGACTCAAGAAGGACAGTCAAAGACTCAATCCTATGTGATGTACAATTCAATTTCCCTGCAACATGTGTCTCAGCATGCCGAGTCGACAAGCGGGTTATCAAGTTCCTGGTGAATGGATACCTCAGCCGCTGCACCATCACTGGACTCCCTGGCCTGAGTGCCGCTTTCGAGACACGTTAACACTATTGCCCTAAATCCCAACCAATTCCTCTTTTAGGGACGTCCGAACATCGTCCTAAGGAACTAACCACCTCTGATACCACTTTGTCACGACCCGACCCTACCCGGGCTCGAGCCGCAACTACCCCAAGCCCGCCTCCATAGGCCAGGGGATGGCGACCAGCGCCGAAGGCACAATAACTCATGGAGGCCTTTGCCTAAGTACCTGTACACACACACACACAGTAAACTCAATGAAAAAGTGCATAGTAAAAAAAAGAACAAGCAGAGTAAAAAAGAACAACTGCTATATATGTATACCACAAAGTGCATCGACCTCTACAAGTACAATGAAAGCTGAAAGTACACTAAAATGAAATGGGGGAAAACACGTGCCCAACCAACAAGTTCCACAACCCGGCAACAGGTAAACAAAAAGAAACAGCTGACGAGTCTCCCACCTAGAACCCAGCCACAACAACCGCACGCGGTCCAAGCTCCTACGCTCCACCGAAGTCACTCCCCACCTGTCTGTCATCTGCAAGGGCACACCCAGTGCGGGAAAAGACCTAGCATGGGTGAGTATAAAAATACTCAGTAGGATACCCCGAAGGATTGATGGAGTAACACAGGAGGTACCGAAGGGTGAGAAGTAGAGCGAACAAGGAACAGAAAGGAGTACAACCAAGGGTACAGTAAAGAGTAAAAGCTACACCCATCAAGAGAAATATAGAAGACTTGTCCTAACACAAGGAGCTAGGAACGGTGAGAAGATGCACTTATCGTCGAGCATTCGCTGCCTATAGTAGGAGAGTAGACTCATCCAACCACGGGAAGCTGGATGCAGAAAGAACGTGGCCTACCCCGCGCGTCTTCGCCTCTCCTGAAGGAGAGTAGCCAAAACCCAAGGAGTGGGTACTCGTACGAGGTATATACATATATATGCTCTGCCAAGAAGTCCGAACAAGCTCGTAAGGGGATCTCTTTCCCGTAGCTTAGCCCAAAAAAAAGAGTAGCCAAAAGTCTCAGAAGAAACTCCATCGATGCCCAACATCCCGCACATCTGCCCTGAACCGCAAGACAAGGGGCTCAATCACCGCACCTCGACACTATCCACTTTGGGCGGCACTGACTCGCCCACACGGTTTTAGATCATGTCACAAGAACGCATCTAGGTGGGGAAAGTGCCCCTCAAACTTGAAAGTTCTAGGGAAGGTCAAACCACACCTCGTCATTGCCCTGGAGTCGAGAGGTCTCCTCAAAGTCAAGCCATCACAACACTGACCCGTATAACCAAGGGTCCCACTCCGGTAATCACGGAGGAAAGCCACAGACTAGCCTAGTCGAAAGGACTGAGTCTGTAATGCCAACCGGCGTCCCACTGCCCAGCCCTGCTGGAGGGTAATTCATAACCAGATGTTGGGTGACCCACTGCCCAGCCCTACTGGAGGGTAAACCCTAATAAATCATCAGGCGACCCGCTGCCCAGCCCCGCTGGAGGGTAAACCATAATAAGATACTGGGTGACCCACTGCCCAGCCCTGTAGGAGGGTAAACGATAACAAATCATCGGGCGACCCACTGCCCAGCCCCGCTGGAGGGTAGACCTCGAATAAGCCGACAGGCAACCCACTGCCCAGCCTTGATGGAGGGTAGACCTGGAATAATTTGACAGGCGACCCACTCCCTAGCCTTGCTAGAGGGTAGACCTAGAACTAGACAACTGGTGACCCACTACCCAGCCCTGCTGGAGGGTAGACCCTAAGAGGTCGTCGGGTGACCCACTTCACATTCTCTATTGGAGGGTTGACCCTAATAGTGTCGGGTGACCCACTGCCCAGTCTATGCTGGAGGGTAAACCCTAGAAGTCAGTGAGCAACCCACTGCCCAGCCCTGCTAGAGGGTAAGCCCGAGGAATTCGATGAGTAACCCACTACCCAGTCTCGCTGGAGGGTAAAACTCAAAACCGCTCTGCCATCTCTCTAGGAGGGTACAACACTGGCCGACCGAACACGGAGTGGGTGTCGCACAACCACCCAACTCCAGAGCAGCTCTCCCAAAAGAGGTGCAGCGTCTGCCCCAGCACTGGGTGTCACTAGCACCACAACCGACCAATCCATCGAGAATGAAACCAGGGGGACCACTCAACCCTGCTGGTCAAAAAACAAGCATAGATCCAGGGGAAGAACTCCACCCTATTGGTCAAACAAACACACAGAGGGACCCTCTACGCCGCGAGAGGTCAAAGTACGTCAGTCAGAACACAACACGCACATGGGTTACAGACGATGTGTGGTCCCAAGTCAACCACAACCAAGCGCACGAACATCTCAGGTACAAACCACACGTACATCCAAGCGCTCCCGTATACTCCCAGTGTATACCTCATTCCAGCCCATAGGTTATCGTGCACACGACACCCAACGTCAATGTGAAGGCGTGACATAACAACTCCAACCTTCACCTCATCGGCTGAGGCACAACCAACCACATCTCATGTACCATTTATATCACTCTCCCAAGAGTGTGCGATCACACGCCAAGGGACCTCTACAAACAAGGTAGGTTGAACCACCACCGGAGCACCTTTCATGATTCCACATTTAATAAGATCACGTATAATGTTCCGCAGAACCAAACGGATCGCACCGTGGTAATCCTCGCGGAAAAAGAAGCGAGATCGACTACTTACTCGCCTCCAACAGATATCCGATGAAAAAGTCGCCAACACCACTTCACGCCCGAACGGCGTCCCGTGATCCTGAGCCTCGACCCCGAAAACAGTCGGGCGCATCACACCATTGTGATCCCCTCGGGAAAACACTTCAACCGCACTACTCACTTGAGTGCAACGGATATCTGGAGAAAAAGGTGCATCCCGGCACATCGCACACGAGCGGTGCCACGTGGGACCCGCATCCCGGTCCAGAAACTCAGCGAACGGATCGCACCGTTGCAATTCTCTCGAAAAAGTACACGAAATGGACTATTAACATGTCCAAAACGTCGCCCGGTGATAAAGATGGAATCACCGTCAAATCCCAAAATGATCCTCGCAGGGCCCGCATTGTCATGCAGAATTACAGTGGGCAGACTGCGCCAACGTGATGCCCTCGGAAAAACACCCAACATCGATTGCATGCACGCCCCAAACGGACGTCCAAGAAAAAAGTCGCTAAAAGCTGCACGCAGCTAGAAAGACGGGTCGTGGGGCCCACGCCTCATCTTCGGCCTCCATGCCTGGAACGGCGCTGGAATGCTCTACCTCGGTGCCAGGGTCCCAACGCCACTGACGGCGTTTAAATCGGATGTCGGACGCGTCCGCGCCGTCCAGGACAAGTTCCCCCGGAAAATGACAAGCCACTTAATGACGCGTCGTGCCTTCATGGCCCCTCGTTTTGGGAATTAAAAATTCCCAAAATCATCTCAATGGATTCGCCTCTGTGCCAGGCCCATGCCGCCGCAGATGGCGCGCAAAACGGACGTACGTAGAGAATGCTACTGACGTCGGAAGATAGAAGGGGGGACCCCCACCCTTGGGCCGGACCGGCCCGGTCCAGCCGGACCACCCACAGCCGTCCCGCGACCAGTCCTGCAGCACCGGACCCCCCCCCCTCTTGCGTGGGTCCGGTTTTCTCCAATCAGACCAGCATGTGGCCGGTCTTTTTTGCGCCGCGCAGGACCAGCGAACCACGGGTCCCTATCCCCACCGCACCCCCGAGGCGCTGACCTCGTGGGTCTTCTCCAACCGCGGCAGGGCGCCGCCGCCCCTCATCCGCAGCGGCCCGTTGCGGCCCCACCGCCTGCGTCGCCCGGAGCTGGCTCCTCCACTCGCCGCTCGCCCGACCGAAGCGTCGCGCCGTCGCCTGCTCGTCGCGCCGCCCCGGAGCTCCCCGGACCACCACACTGCCGCCGCAAAATCCCAAAACCCGCAAACTTCGGCGGGTGTTTGCGACCATGTCCAAACTCGGATTTTCGATCCAAAATAGGCGATGGGAAGAACATAAAATGTACTACACATATACGGCTTTTTTCGAAGATTAAACATCAAATAGGCGCTAAAATTGGGGTTCAAAGGGAGGTCCAGGAATTAAAACGCAAAAACATAACCCTACCTATTGGGCTTCGCCCGAAGCTTCGTCGCACGATCTGCCACCTTGCCAGAGCTCTCTCGCCGGAGCCGCCATGCCGGAGGTGGAGTAGGACAGGGGGAGGAGGGGCTGCCAGGGGGTTCTAGGGAGAAGGGGGAGGGGGAGGGTTTAAATAAAATTAATTTATAATTTAATTAATTTAAAACCCCCGAAAAGACCCGCATCCGAAACTCCCGACGGGGGCGAGGCTAAGCCTCCCCAAGGGTAAACGCCACCTCTAGAGCACAACGGTGGTATCATAATTTTAATCCGAGTCCCCTTTAAAAAGTTATTAAACTTAGCGCCCGAGGCAGCAAAATTATAAAAACGATCCTAGGGCCATTTTTCACAGACGGGCCGCGCCCAAAAAACATATACCCCTCCTAGGGTAAACGGCACGCTCCAAACTCAACGGTGCCCTCAGTTTTCCAATCCGAGCCTCCATTTAAGAGATACATGCATTTCAACATTAAACGAATTAATTAATTAATTAATTAATCCGTTTAACATTCCAGAAGAGGGCGAGGGGTCTAAAAGTCCCGCGCCGATACGTTTTATGTCATCCCTAGGGTAAACACCCCATTCCGGACCCATCCATATAGTCAGATCTCTGATCCGAAACACCGTTTTGGAGTTATCCCATTTATTTAGCATTTCCAGTGTGAACGCACTGAAAATTTAATTCTGGCCACTCCGGGGCTCGGAATCGCACGCCGTCTGAATATGCTGCTCTGGAATATCATCAAGAATATTCCAAAGTCTTTCATATCAAAAACTGGGTTCTTACAATATATCTTCATGTAAATGGATAATCTCCCTTTTACCTATCCACATTTGTTAGATTCCATTTCAAGTGTCCATATACATTCTTTATTAATTTATTAAATTAATTTTTACTAATCGATTTAATTTTAAATGTTTTAATAAATGTATAATTTTTTTTGTTAGGGTCTTATTCTTTAAAATACAAAATTATATTATTTTTATCAATTACATATGAATATGTCATTCCA
Organism: Viscum album; assembly: GCA_963277665.1. Classification (NCBI taxonomy): domain Eukaryota; kingdom Viridiplantae; phylum Streptophyta; class Magnoliopsida; order Santalales; family Viscaceae; genus Viscum; species Viscum album. Next base: position 1,768,399,914 of record OY728153.1, on the reverse strand, counting down.
CCAAATTTTTAATTGTAAATAAATATTTCTATCCATGTTTTCATTTATTCAAGATAAATTTTATTTATATTATATTTATAATAAATTTCATTTTAAATAGTTTTAAAATACCATAAATAATTATTATTTCCAAGTTTTTTCTATACCTCAAAAATGTGATTTAATATAATTAGCTTCCATCAATATATATAATAGTTATTCTATGATAATATTTTAAAGATTACATAATCATTATTTCTCTAGAAAGCATAAAAATATTATTTTCAAGGAAATTATACATAGTTTCTCTGTCTTTCTTAGTAAATTATAATTTATAAACATAGTTTGTCTTCCAATTCATTCCCCCTATGAAAACCCAATATTTAATTTCATTAAGTTTTTGGGTTTTCACCTAGGTTTCATACATTTAATGATTAGGTAAATTATTTTCCTAATAAAATACCATGTATCTATGTGTTGTATGTTGATGGAATGGTATTTACCAAGAATATAACATGATATAATTAGATAACTATTTATTTTCCATATATTGATAATTTAATTATCAGTACTGAAATTTTTAATGATTTCATTATATTGGACAATCTTAAAAGGTTTTGAAACTAATTTTTATCCATTTGGTTCATTATTATGTGTTAAATACAACATGTTTTATTTATCTATTATTATAATAATTTAAAAAATATTGATTTTCATTTGATTGTATTATTAGTCATCCATTATTTCTAAGGGTTATTTATAATGGGTTACTTGAATGATTTTAAATTAGAACAATTATTAATATATGAATTATGGGAGATGTACTATATCACCCTCCAATACAATGTATAAATGTATACATCCCATGGTATATGTATTCAAATGTATATTTTAGTTTTTCATAAGCACGGTCAAAGATGGTGTTCTTAATAAAATTAGTGTTATCATATATCAATGTTTGTATCATATTTTAAAAATGATCAATATTTTGATGATTATTATCATTCACATGTTTTTCCAAAAATGAATTGTTATTATCAAAACATTCTAGTTTTATGCTTTTAAAAAAATAATTCATGGATGTAGGATATATACTTTTTTGGGAATATGTTTGTCATGTATCAAGATAATATAAATATTCTCATCTAATTATCAATAAAAATATATTATTGTTATTTATTACGTTTATCCTTTTTGAGCATATTAGGTCATCCCATTATTATATATCCATTTCCAAGGTAACAATATTTGAAAGGAATTATGCATAAAGAAGAGATTAATTTTTTAATAATGTTGGGGAGATGAGAAATAATACCTATTGATTAAATAGTATCATAAATAATTTAAAAAAAATTAAAATTCTTACTGTGAACATGGGTTTTGTTATTAGGAATTTTGAATTATTTTTAGAAAACTATGATAATTAAATTTATACTAAATGAACATTAATTATATATATTCAGTAATTTTATGTGGTAGATATGGATATATCTATGAGTAGCTATAGTTTCTATCAGGATTAGATTTATGTGAATTTTTATATTACGATGATACTGATTTATTATTAATTTAGAGGTAAATTTCACTAGAGGATGATTTTTAAAATAAGATTATAATTTCATAGGTACATCTAAACTATTATATCAGTTTAGTTAAAATTATGGGTAATATGATATGATAAATTTGAAGAAAACTACAAATGTAATCCAAGAAGAAAATTATATGGTTAATATAAAGACAATAAATTGTATGGTTTTACTTCTAATAGCATCATTTTCTAGATACAAGGAGTGGATAAAAGCTATGTAACATATATAACTTTTGTTAATAAAACAGGAAAAGGATCATTTGATATTTTCTCTATCAGCATCTAGTATGTGAAAAAGAGGCATACGATGAACTTGGTATGATATTCCTAGTTTATATTATCTGATCAATCATATTTTATCTAAATGATATTACAAAGGGTTTATTATCTTTTGAATTTTAGATAAGATATATGATATAACCAATCCTGATGAAACCCAATTTGAATAAGTTGTTATTTATATTTAACATTATGATGAAGTAAATTTTTTGGAAAATCAATTCATTTTTAGGATTAGGTTTTCATATAATTAAATTCCAATAATTTCCTTTTAATTTTAATTATTCACCTCCCATGGTGAAAATATATTGATTTTATTAATGAATAAATCCTCATATAATCAATTTAAAACATAAAACCATGGATAATATAATTCTTTTACAAACGAGAAACCGAAATGAATAATTTCTATAGTATTAAATATAATGATTATTAAAAATATGCTATCCTGAATTAGGTTTAACAACATTATCCTAGTAGAGCCTCATAACATAGAAATGATGATGAGGATGGATTCACATGGAAATTCAAGTTATAATTATGATCCATGAATAGGAATTAAAATTTCATAATGCTCAAAAAGTGGTAAGAATCACCCAGGGTAATGTGTTAATTGAAATAAGAGGAATTTTATGTGTGGAATATGAGGGAATTGATGGGTATGTTCTGATGAAATGTGATGATCTAAATAGACATGATGAGAGGAAGAAATGTTTATTGTATTGTCACATGTAAAATTCTTGGTCAAATGTTTTTAAAATGTGAACATTATGCAAGTCTATGTCCAAATATAATCCCTAATATGGTTGATAGGCACCAGAAACATCAATGGAAATCGAATTCCTCTACATCCTCAACCAAGTTTGTTTATTTTAATGATAATTTGTAGTGTGGAAAATTAATCATCCAATCAATAATTGTGAGTGTTTTATTTCTATTTTATTTAACCTACATTTTTGTACTTGTAATGTTTGGTATATACATAAAATAACCCCATTATGGGTAGATTAAGAGTTATTAAAAAAATACTTATATATATTTTATATTATTACTCTATAATTGATGATTATAAAAAAGTATTTCCTATAAAAACATTTTTTGAATAAAATTTGATATAATATTAGTTATGAAATATCTCCCTTTATAATTATAATATTCAATATAGGAAAATCACCTCTAACAAAACACCCCATCATAACATATTTATACGTGCATAACTATTAAATTATTTTATAAAAATAGTACTCCCGTTAAATTTTGATATTTGGAATAAAATTTCGATGGAAAATAAAACCTTTGATAGGTTCCTATTATGAGGGAAAACATTATTCCTCTAATAAAACCATGGATATAGACGATGAAACCAGTAAGGTAATTAACAAATGAGTCATGTAATCTCTTAAATTACGACGAGTAATAATTAAATGTTTAAGAAAAAAAACTTTTATGGTACTGAATATTGTTTATAGTGATTTTAATACGAGTTTTACTTAAATGAATATTATATTAATAGGTTATTTCATAAGTAACAACAATACCTAATAGCAAAAAACTATATTTATCAAAAATATATTTTGACTAATATTTTGTATCTGTTGAATAATAGTGAAAAAACTATGATAAAAAATGTATTAAATAAATCTTTCTTTTAATAATGATTCCAAAATAATTTTAAAGACAACTAATAAAAATAAAAACAATAAAAATTTATTTTTAAAAAAATTAATTTTTTAATGTTGTATATATTTTTGATTAAGATTCTTTTTATTAGAAGTGTTAGAATATAAATAATTTTATTTCCAATAAAATAAAATTTCAATGTATTTTATAATTTTATTTTAAAGATAAATTTATAAATATATGAATTTTTAATTAAAAAATTAAACACATTTTTTAACATATCTTTTCAATATTAGAATAAGATTGTATTATGTATTTTTATAAAAAGAAAAAAAAATATGTGATGAATGAAAAATAATTTGTTTTTTAAATAAAATGAATTTTTTAATATTAATAGTATAAACATATGAGTTTAATGTTCTTGAATCCATTTTATCAGAAAAATATTATGTTTATAAGTGATGTTACAATAATAAAAATGTATGGTTTTAAAAATATTTCCTTATTTTTGGTTTTAGGACATATAGTTTTATTTTCGAAAAAATTATTTTTTATACACTATACATTATATATTAGAAAATATATACCTATATATTTTATATAATTAATATTTTAATATATATTTGACTTTAAGAATCATCAGTTAAAAATTTAAAAATTTGGACCCATTTATTTTAAATAGTCCGAAATAAATTGCATTGGTAAAAACCAGTTAACAAGGAAATAATAATTATGGGTTGAAAGTGTTTAAAATTGAGAGAAATAAAACATAATGTTTAAAACCTATTATTTATCTGATACTTGAATACATGAACATTTTCATCCTTTCCCTTTATCAATATTTTAGAAAAATTTATATATTTTCCTTGAGGGTAACATTCCATTATTAATTTTTTTGTAATTTAGAAAAAATAACTTGGCATTGTATTTATAAAATTAATACAAATTCACTAAAATACTTTCCCATGAAAATAAAAATAGATCATTCAAAGTTCATGAAAAAATTCTAATTTTCATTCACGACAACCTTTAATAGGTTTCTTAAATCTCAAAAGAACAACCCTCAAAGGCTTAACCCATATATCAAGTGGGATAATTTAATAGGTAAGGTTTAAATTTACACACACTCCATACGTATTTATATTTCATTAAGTGAACTTATTAATAATCAAAATAAAATAAATTATTTTATAAATATATCCTATATATAATTAGTATAATATTATGTGATTATAATGCTTGTAAAATCATTGACCATCATTTTCTATTCTATTACGAAAAACTAAACTACTATTCTTAAGTTGTTCAAATAATTGCCTTAACAACACACCATGTTTTATTTTCCATCACTACCAAACATGGATGAAAATAATATGGGTATTTAAAATATCTACATTATATTTATGAAATATTTTCTATTCTAAAATCATAATCCATAGTACATATCTTCTGCATTTTGTGGATAACAAAACCATTATCCTCTCAAATGTGTGGACTAGAGATTATGTTGAATGATTTGTTTCTATTTATATTTCCATCACAACCTATCATGAATTATAATAATAATGCGAGTAAAAGATCAATATTATTTTTATTAATGTATTTTTTCTGTAATTACAAATAAGATAAATAATAACAACATGATCAACAAAGAACAAGTGAAAATTAAATGGCCCAAAAGATTATCATAAAAAAACATTTATTTCCTCATAGTGTGATATAAACTATAATATGCAAATTATCTTTGTCAAAAATATATATAATTATTATATATATAACATATAATAACAACTAATTTTCCTTTTTCTAAATTTATTATTATATTACAGGTGAATCACTTCGTAAACATCGATTATTTATTTTATTTTTTGTTTAAGATGGTTTAGGGAAATTTTTAGACAATTATAAAAATTTATAGCTTGTATGAAAATACATATTTTATTTATAGTATTTTATAATTAAAAATATTTAGAAAAATAATTATATATTTTTCAATAATGTTAATATAAAAATATTAAATAAAATTTATTAATGCACCCTTTATTCACTACGAATAATTATAACATGCTCCTCTCCAAATTCATCATTAATTATCATAAATAAAACAATCATAGAATAATATTATAAAATTATAAATAGTTAGTAACCATAAATTATAAAACCTTATATCATCTTATAATGATGAATATTTGGATAAGAATTAAGAACACCATTGTTTTAATGAAACTATTTAAATATTATATTGATAAATCACATCCGATATCTAAAATAAAAAATAAAAAACTTATATAAATTCTTAGAATATTTATATCTGATATTAAAAAAAAATAGATATAATAAGGGTTTTCGAATGTGGTATCAAAAATTTTTAGTTTTTATTAAAGTTGTTAGGCTGCATTTCAGCTAAGAAGGAATTGAGGTAAAGGTATCTTTTCTTAAAATTTAATTTCTTGAGAAATATTTCATAATTTCCACAATGATACCCTTAATACTTTATGATTAATAACTAATAAATTTATATTACCATACTCATTGGGTTTTTAGAGAAGTATATTTTCCTTTATATAAATATATTTTGATTTAAAATATACATTTATCCAAATCATTTTTGATTAATATGATACTCAAACCATATGGGCTTTGATTTGTAATCTTATTCGAAAATAAATAGTGTTTCTTAAAGATAATTCTTATAGGGAAATTGAATTCGACCTTAAAATACTATTCATTTTAGTATATATTCATATGAATTTACATGTCCCATGAAAATTTAATTTATCCTTTACATATATTTACGCATAAGATTTTCTGGTTTGTCAACCCAACCCCATATACACTTCTCAACCACGAACCTCACTTTTTTCCATTTAGATTTTCTTTGTAATATTTTTAATTTATATTCATCAGTGATTAAATAATCCAATAAGTCAAATATATACTATCAGACCTTATTCTAAAATTTATATATATATTTTAATATTATTCTTACAAGAAATGTTTATAAAAATGCGAAAATATTATCTTATATAGCCTTTATATGAGGCCTTGTAATAATTTCTCCAACATCAATTTGTTTGAATAATTATTTTATATTTTTTCATAGTGTCTATGGAGAATATTTTACTCATATTCTTATGATATATTTAAGATAAAATTAATTAAATAGTCATAGTTTTGTCTTCTTCCCATATATTTATGTCCCTAATGTCTAGAAAATTGATTTTCATCATTGTAATTTTACTATGATACATTTTTTTCTTGATAATGATTATTCTTTAAATGATACCATATACCATATTTCGATTGATGCCTTTTAAAATGTACATTTTTACCATTGAAATTATATATCGCCGCCTTTGAATTTCCTTGTCATTGAAGGCATTTGATCATTAATTACTGTCTATTCTCTTCCCTCTATGAATACCTTATTTTTTGTTCATTTAATTAAATTATGTCTACATGGGTTCTATATATCAATTCATTAGGTAAATTATTATCATAATATTAAAAACATTATCCATATTGTGTAAATTAAAATTCATTATTATAGTGATTAAATTTTCATTAAGGAAAATGCTACATAATGACAATAGAAACCTATTTTTTGTATTGGTTTATCATGTTATGATTTTTAAAAGAATTAATTATAATTTAATAAATTAAATCCTTTTGAAATTGACACCCTTTTCTTTTTACCTCAATATTTTTTGAAATTATACATTCAATTTTTTTTATACATCAAAATTTAATTCATTATAAGTATTTATAGAATATATATATCCTTATATGGAACAATCATTCGAACAACATCCATAAAAACACATGCATCATTTAGTAATATCTTCATATTTTTATGAAATATAATGGGCTAGGTAATGGACAGAAAATGCTTGGAATTATCTCCCATTAGTTTTCACCTCGCACAAAGAACCTCTAATTATTTTTGGTTTCTTTCATTGAATACCTCTTATGAAATTTTTATTTTTTATGTTGAAGAATTTTTTTCAATTATTCACATGAATAATAGGGACTTTATGTAGTTTTATCTAATTCTCTAAATCTACAAGAATAATAATCATACAATCATTAGGAATGTTCTTAGCTACCATACTGCTTATAGATATAATCTTAGAGCTATTAATCAAACATGTCTTATTGTTATTAAGATGAAATGATTATTTATTGTACTATATTATTTTCCATTCAATAAATTTATATGATATTCCATATATTACTATCTATGAACTACATAATTGGGAAAAAATATTTCATAACATCTAATCCAATGATGTTTTAGGATATTAATTTTTGAAACAATGGACACATATTTGTCAAATATAAAACATATCCTTCTCAACCAATTAATAGTTTACTTATTATATTTTTAAATACATAATCCATAATAAGTATTTGATATATTCTATAAATTATAAATCAATTATATTCACCATGACATATCATGTAAAATATTTTTATTCATAATTGGTTGAAATGGAAACATTTGATTTGCGAAAATAATTAATTAGTAAGGGACCTCCTATAATAAATTATGTTATAAATATAATAAGGCATGTATTGTATTCCACTAATTAATTATTAAAAAATTAATTCCATATAAGTAACCACATGATCTTGAAATAAATATATGGATGGAATAATATAACAAATAATCACATATGGAGAAATAAAAAATTTTAATGCTATATAAATCATAATTCCAAAAATATAAAGGTGTTCAGCCAAGAAATTACATGTGTTCAAGTACTTATGACAAGTCATCAATGTTCTATAAAATAATATCCAGGAAAAATTACTAAATTTAAAAACTTGTACCAAATAAAAAATATATATTATATCAATATATCATTAAATGAATCTCTGGGATATTTTTCCCCACAAAACAATAATTATATCTATTGAATTCATCATCTAAATGAATTATTAAACTATACCACACATAACCAATATTCTTTTGTGAACAATAAATATCCCCATAAAAAAATTATGCAAATTATCAGTATTTCAATTATAAAAAATTTGATTACAGATTCACAATCCATCCATGTAATGAAGTAGACTGATAATTTTAATACATATCCAAATATTATTATATAGAACATTATAGGATGTTGGCATAAATGAATAACCCTTCGGGTCAAGAACACAACAGATGATATCACATTATATAGAATCTTGAATTAGAATGTTTAATAATTTGATTTTTTTCAATGAAAAAAATTGGATGACATAATTTAATATGTATCCTATGTAAAAAAAATTAATACAGTTAAGCACATTTTATTATAATGTAGAAAAATGAATCTATATGGTAAAAGTGATTTTATAAAACATTTTCAACAATACCATAAATTGGGGATGTCATGAGACGCTTTCGAAAGTCATTTTCAAAAAATATATACAAATAAATTGAAAACTATATTTATATTTATTATGAATAATAGATCCTTGGAAATGAAAAAATTCTCTTCTAAATAAAATATCATTTTGCACATAATATAATGAATACCAGAAAGGACACCTTTTTAGAATTTAAAATAAAACTTTTAGAATATAACATCATATAAAGGGTAAAAACATATTTTTCAAAGGATGAAAAGGGGAATTTGAATGGATTATAAGATAAAACATATTTGGATTAACAAAAATTATAACATTATAAGTAATAAAATTCATTAATATAGAAGAATATGAAATTATGTGGGATATCCCCTTAAAGGTATTTGGCCCGCCTTTCTGACTAGTGTGTGTGGTGTGTGTGTGTGTTGGAGTGAAACTTTTTCCCCATAACATAATATATATATATATATATATATTTCCTAAAATGTAATTAATAGAGTATAATCCACAATACTATAAATCAAACAAATAGAATACATACCATTTAAATGATATTATGTGAATAAAGAAAAAAGATATCAAATAACTGAAATTGATATGAAACATAATTACAAATAATATAGGTTTGAATATACAAAAAAAATCATAGGGGTTGTCAATAATGTAATTTTAATCCATAGAAATAAAATATGAAATAAAATTTTATATAATGATAGGATAAAATGGTTTAATTTAGAATAAATGGGTTGAAGAGTAATCACTCTAAATCTTGGAATAAATCTAGAGTTACAAAAACACTTTTATTTAACTATTGAATTCCATGAATTTTCATTAAATTTAAATATAAAAAATATAAATTAAATGTTTTATTTTTTTTTCATATTTTTATCATTTTATAATATAAATTTCTGACCATTTATTTAAAATATATTACCTAGATATATTATTTTCATGATTATATGTTTTTTATTTTGATTGTCTTATATAGAAGTCACTGGTTAACGGTGGTTCCAATTCCTATTTGATGAATAAAATGTAACTATTAAAATATTTTTAATGTTACATGAAATGTTAATTTCAAATTATTTAAAATTTCCTAATTTCATTTATCATTATTTTTAGTTACTATTCATGATGATGAGGTTGATGATGTTGTAATCTTTATAATTATTAATAGAATAAATGGTGGTATATTAATAATAAGTCCAATATTAATATAAATAATTAAAAATCATAAATGCATAATAAATTTTAAATTATTTCATAATAAAAATAGTTTAATTGTTTCAAAGTCTTTTATGACCAGAAATACTATAGGAATTTGTATGTGGTTAAAATGGACCACAAAATAAGAAGATGTAATTTATAATTAAGTGTCATTATTAAAGATTGATATCCTTTATAATGATATAATTATGAAATAATGATGATATTTTTTATATTTTTTGGTAGTGGAAAAATATTTTATATAATTTTTTAAATTAAGAAACTCTATTAAAATCTATATATATGAATTTTGTAGAGATTTTAGTGCTAACATATGCCCGATCGATTCATTTAGTTTTCATACTTTAGTATAATATAGTGAATGGTCTAAAATTAAATAATATTAATTATATAATAAATTTAATTAAACAATATTAAGTATAAATTTATAACCTTATACATGGTTAATTGATAAAAATGAAGCACGATGTTCATAAATGATGATGTCTATTGGAATGACTGATGAAGTCTTCATTTTTTAAATGGTTATAGAGGGTGGTGGAAAATGGATAGTAAATTATTATTATAAAAGTTCATAATATTTAAATACTGATGCTATCATAATATCATTGGTTGAATATGTTTGAATAGATAATAGATGAAAACAAGTAAGAGGGATTAATTGAGAACATTAGCTATCCCTTTGGATGTTCTAATGTGGGTAACACCATTAGACTCCTTATCCTAGTTATTTAGAAGGAAAAATGATTAAGCACATGAGTGGAGAGTTTAGGATATAATAGGGTAGTGTTTTAATCGCGGTTATTCATTATAATTATTAGTGAAATGGGGTGGAGTTGAGCCCCTTTTTATGTTAATGTAATGTTTTTTTTCATAAATAGAAAATCATTACAAAAAGAAGGCATATATTTCTAATGGAATGTAGAGAAAATTTTCAATATAATTATGTTTATAGGGGAGAAATTAAAATATTTAATCCGTCAATCATTAGTTTTAAAACATGTTTTAAACATGTTTTTATGTCTTTTTTCTACCATATTTCACTCTTACCAGTTTTGTTTTCTGTTACGGTGATTACTTTGGACCATAGTAATTAACATTTATGGCCAAAAAATAAAAGGGCCTATATTAATAATTTATTCCAACTAATTAATATTATAAAATAAATTTTATCAATCAATGCAAATATTTTAATGAGAAATTAATATTAACACTAATGCATGTAACACATAAAAACAATTACTAGGATAAATTTAATTTTTTTCATGAATTTGAGGTTCAATAAATAATACAAAATCTTAATTAATTTAAATAGATTAATTTGTTTAGTATTAAACAAATTAGAGTTACCTGACATGGAATGTAATTAGAATACTAATATCAATATTAAAAAGAATAATTAAAAGAGAATGTCCAAAAATAGTATTTAGAAACAAATATTGTTAACATTTCCAAAGTATTAAATAATGGTTACATAAATTCCAAACAATAGTTTTGAATATGTAATTATAATCTATAAATACATTCCTATCATGAATTGTTTTTATTTGATTTAATGTTATAATTATTTATTAATATATTCATTATAATACATTCATCTGAGTCATAAATAATTTGTGTCTTTAGAAATCGGAAAAATATTTATATGACATCATGAAATAGATTCAACATCCCACATAGAGATCTTCATAGTTAGTAATAATAATAGAAATACCATATATAAAAACAATATTCATAGAATGGGTCAAGGAAAAATAATAATGGTTGAGTTCAGAATCATAGTATGGGTAAACATAAGAGTAAATAGTCAATGATCATAAGTGATAATAATATCAGCATAAGGTTATGATTACATGATTATAACATAAAAAATTTTTTACCAATTAGTCAAACGTAATTAATTAAGATTCTTGGAGTTAATACATTCCCACAAAAAATTGATTAGCTATAAGAGAGAAGGATTAAATATAATCAATAATACTAATATATTTTCATGAACTAGACCCGGTACCCAAGTAACCCGATTTCTAAGCTGATCATGATATAGATTGAATGACATTAACAATGCCCACAGGTCAGTGACTAGTAACCATAATTATACAAAATGATAGAGGGAATAATTTTCCACAAAAATTACATATGTAAACAAAATAAGAAAGTATGAATATTAAATAAACTACACTAGTAGTATTTTACTACAAATCAAATTGGTTTAGAAACCAAAACTACAACAATAAAGTTATAGAATGTGACAAGGAAAAATAGCACAATTCCAAATGAAAACAACCCTCCATTTCCACAGATCAAGAACTACAACAACTACAAGTGGTGCTTTACCCTTTCTCAAACTAAGAAGGAGATATTCCACAAGCACCTGAAGGTACTGTAAGGGTGTGAGAATAAATCATTAGGGTATCACTGAGGATTAAAAAATATATTCAACATTTATTTAGAAAAAAAGATCATTCAATTTTGAAATATATAAGATTGAAATTTCAAAATCATATATTAATCAAATGATTCTTTATGATTCAAATGATGGAATACATTTCAAATAAAGGAAATAATGTCAAAATACTAGTATAGATAAACAAATTTATATTAAATTGTATATGTTAATATAAAGTCAAGAAAATTAGTTCTCGAAAGTGGCATATATTAATAGGAAATTAAAAAAAGTGAGAAAAATAATCATACACCAAAAAAGGTATGGTAGTTCTAGGATGTAGGGACCCCACACTCCCGGTGACACAGAAATATATACATATGACCCTTCGATCTCAGACCAAAGAGTACATGTCACTATTGCTTAAGGTATGTGACTTACATCATTAATATTTCGGTACGTTTCATGTAGTATTACATTTTCCAAAATACTCACAAACTACATAAGTCATACATGTGATCTAGTACAAAAACATGGATATGAAATTTATTTTAAATTTATTTATGATACAATTTATTCCATTTTCTATTTCAGATATTCCAATTTCCATTCAATAAAAATAACCAATTTTTTTTTTTTAAAAAAATTTATTTATAATATAGAACCCAATTATTCCTATTAAAATAGTTTTATTACATTTATATGAAATAAAATTCTAAATAAATTTTATTAAATTAATATCCTCAATTTTTTATCATCCCCATTTAAAAATTTTAATTCAAAAAACTTAATTTCACCAATATCAATCAATTTCTCAAACAAACATCATTCAATAGAATTTGATGTTTTCCCCAATTTCATTCCAAAACAAATTTCAAAATCCAAATTTATCAGTTAAATTGAATAAGGTTTTTAATTAACCAATTTTAATAATAATCAAGAAAATTAATTTAAAAAATAATATTAATTTTAAAATAAGTAATTTAGGTGAAGTCAAATTTTGTTATCACAACAGAACCACTTACCATTCACTAAAACAAATTCACTCAAAGGAAATCACCAACTTGAATGAAGTTACAAATGATCTATAAAATCAAATTATAAAAATTTTTAAAAACCTGAGAATTTAGATCAATCAATCTTATGATGATCTATAAAACTCTATGGAGGAAGAGAGAAAGAAAATAAGTGAAAAACATGATGCTTTCTTATTGAGTCACACCACAACCACAATGATGATCAATTGATTATTAAAACAACAAAGAAGTGTTTGGGGGCTACAAAATTTTGTTGGATTGGCTCTAGGATCATGAGAAATTAAACTGGAGAGTATAAAAATAGAAATTATCCATCACTTCAGTTGAAAAACAAAAAATCAGAACATTATATGATGTGAAAAAAAATTAATCATAGTGTTATTGAAAATTCCCAAAATATCCAAAAAAAACTCATGAAACATGGATAATATTTATATTTTATTATTATTATTACTTATAGGTAAGGTAATGACATTACACTATGTATAATTATATAGAAGGGTATAGAATCAATATTTTTTCCAAATTAGAATCTAAAAAATATCTAATATCTCTTTTATAGGTATCCTCCCAATTCCTCCTCATCCATACCCAGATAATGAAAAAGTAAAAAAAATAAATTTTTTAATACATATGGCTCAAAATAGTAATGGGAGGTTTCAAACTCCCCACTGTAAAAACATTCTGTCCCAAGAAAGCCTATCAAAAAGATTCCATTTATAAAAGGAAAGGTCATTTCTCTCTGTTCAGTGACTCATGATCTCATGTCCAACGTGAATCAAAACCACGATACCATATCACAAAAACACAAGGTATAACCCTACTCTGAAGCACTTTGGTTTAAGAATAATTTATCTAAAGAACTCATTCATTCATACATAAATCCTTAGCAACCTCAAGTTTACACCAGCATTAGAAATTATGCGGATCAGATAGATAATTTCCATGTTGAGATATAAGGGACATGTTATGTATCAATGTTTTCTATGGTGGGGTGGTTGGTAAATGGTTTTCAACATTTTTCACATGATGAACAACCTCAAACGTTCCATGAAACATGAAGAATGTTTCTCTTTCATACAAATTCATTGGTGACCCAACCAAGGTGAATCCTTCGTGAACACCTACTCACCAACTGAGAAATCCAATAGTCTACAACGAAAATCACCATTAGACTTTATCATCTCTATTTCATCACTATTATCTGAGGAATCAAATAGTTCATTGTTGTTGTCTCTCTCACCCGTCATGGCCAAAATTAAGAAACATGCAATAATCTTCGACCAATACAATGGATATCTATAAGGTTTTCAATACAAGGCCTCAACAGTATCCATTATGATCGCAGGATATCAATTATAGATATAAGAAAACTCAACCAACCCCATTTGATCATCCTAAGCTCTACTAATGTCTAGAATACAATAATTAATCATATCATCATGAATATAAATAGATCTTTCTTTCGGCCATCGAACATTGGATTGTATGTTTCTCTCAAAAAAACATAATTTCCTTATGCATCCTAAGAAATTTTCAAAAATTATAATTGAATTGCAGATCTATATTAGATAGTAAATCATATGAAACATCAACTATATGAAAAATATATTTCGTGAGGATATGCCCCACCTCCGTAACATTAGTTGTCCCAAGAAGGGGTGAAAGGTGATATGGTGTTGTAAGCATGTTGATCACAAACAATATTTAATTCTTCATTATGAAGGTATATTGAAACCCAACCACATAGTCCCTAGAGAGCACATAAAACTTCCATGTGGGATCTAGAAGTGGATAAAGAAAACCTAAAGTTTTCTTATTTATGGACTCAACCTATTGGCATATATAAAATTGATATAGACACTTAGCAATACCCCATATTATACCTAGCCAGTGAAACTAACACCATATGCCATAGAATATCATCTGGGAACCTGGGTGCACTACCCATTGGGAACAATGAAAATTACCCACAACATTTTATATACATCTAATGGTAGAACAAAATAGTTCTGAAATCATAGAATACACTATTTTGAGATCAAAAAATCAATCATGGTCTCCCCTACCATTTAGATTGTATATAATGCTACAAAATTCATCATTAGGAAAATATTTCTGAATAAGTAATTATAGATTGTAAGAACTCGGACCTTCGTTCAGGTATGTTTTTCAGTTTTTTCAGGAGATTTTAAGAAACATGGTTTTTCTAGAAATTTTAAAAGTACAAGTCGTGTACTTTCTATGTACATGCCATGTACTTTTTGATTACACGCCGTGTACACTGTTCCGGCATGAAGCTGTGTGTTGGTCGTGTCCGGGCCACACACGCGTTGTGTAAGGCTGAGGTGGAGGACGGTTTTTTGGAGTACGGGAAAAATTTAAAGTAGATGTCGTGTACTCTAGAAGTACATTCCGTGTAAGTTTTTTTTCATTAAACAAACCGGGGTCACACCTAACCCCCATATTCGTCTTCTTCTTTAGTTTTCGACCATCCAAGAGGGTCTGTACGGCCAGATCTTCGACGGAGTCCTGCCTCACCTTCCGTTCTCCGATTCGAGCACGTTTGACTGTGTTGGAATCACAACGGGGATTTATTCCTTCTGCTTGAGCCTCGTTTCTTGATTCCTCCATATTTTCATGTTATCGTGGGATGACCATTTTGTGCTTTTTCTTAGATCTACATCGTTATAAGGGGAATCTGTCATTGAGGTTCACGTATATCGATCTCCTAGGATTGAGGTAGGTGGTTTGTGCCTTTCCGTAGAATTTTGATTGATATTTTGTGAAATTTCCACAAATACCCTTGAACGGGGTGTTGGGTGTTTCATGTTTTTCCCTTGTTTCTTGCCTGCTTTGCTCGATTGCTTTAGTAGAGGTAATTACATGTGATTAGAGTATTTTTTTGTGCTCAGATTGTTTTTCCATGCTTGTTCTGCCTATTTGGCATTTTCCAGTTTCCATGCCATGTTGTAGGATTGTGGACTGTTGTTTTATTATTACTGTTGAGCATTAGTTGTTATCCAAGTAGTTCATGAGGTTTACTTGGACGATACACACGTGCTGAGCATGTTTAGTTACTCAGGACTGTGAGAACCTAGAGTAGCAGACTAAAGGGAGAATTGACGGAAGGGCTTCTCCAGAGTGTCTTTTAATCACGATGTGAGACCAAGTAGAGAATTGACAGAAGGGCTTGTCCTGAGGTCTTTTAATTACGATGCGGGCCATAGGGGGAATTGACGTTGAGTGATTTCCCAGAGAGCCTTTGGCACGATACAAGACTACATGGGGAATTGACGGTGAGTGCTTCCCTAGAGAGTCTGCTTAATTACGTAGCTGAACCAGACGGGTGAAGCTTTGTGTGCCTCTCATAGGGTTGCACGTACTTATAGGTTGAACCATAGGGGTTAGATTGTGAGTGCTACCCATAGGGTTACCTGTTTTGTTCTTGTTGCTGACTATTTTCTTGTTTGTTGTACTTGTTAGAACTGTGGACTGTATCTGTTTGTGCTTTCTGTTTACTACTTTTTGCTTTAGTGCTACCATGTATTCATTGACTGTTAGGCACAAATCTTTGGCTGATTGCGTACTTGGATTGTATCTCACACCATGTTTGGGCCATGATTTTGGGCCCATGCAGACTTTGTTGCTGTAGGTATAGACAAGGGTAAGCACCCTTCTACTTCAGGATCTTGACTGCATCAAGAGCTGGGGAGCATGGGACCGAGCCGTGGCTCGCGATGCCAAGGAGATTATTTTGTTTTTCTTTTTCCCTTGGTTTCAGTTGTATTCCATCATGTTGTTGTGATTTCTTCTTTCCATAGATACTTGTACCTGCTGCATTATTATCATCATTGTTATATATCTGCATTTCTTATGTAGTTTTGGTTTCTGTTGTTATGCATGTTGGTTTTTGTTCCACAGTTTATTATTGTTTCATACATTGTATTCCTTATAGAATGAGGGCATAGTTTCCCCACCGACTCACTAAGGCCCTCGCTGCTAGTCATCATCCTATGGTATTCGGGGAAACGTGCTTGAGGTCATGTGGCGAATCGGGTACGGGGCACTAGTGGAGGGGCTCCAGACTCGGGACCTTACAAAGTAGTATCAAAGGAGTTATTTTCTCTTGCTTTACTATTTGGATAACTTAGCCAGTGATAGGACAGATTCCGTACTTGGAATTAAGCTGTGCTCGGGAGTAGCTAACCCATGTACAGGGAAAATCCATACTACCTTGTTCATTGTAGATTTCTGGTTTTGAGATTTTATGGTTGGTATGTTTTCACCTAGAGTGATTCATATGACTTGTGTGGTTATTGTTTTGATATTTTAGTTCTATTTCTGTTTCAACCCGATGAGATGAGGGTATTCCATCTCATGAATCATATAGACACTTGTAGGAATCACATGCCATGCATTCTTGCCATGCCATCTAGGGTGAATTAGCGATTTCATGCTGTTGTGATAGACTACGTGTAGATTATGCAAGCTGTTTTGATATTTGATTGCTAGATTCTTTGCTGTTATGTTAGAAAACTGTTTTTTTGTTCCTTGCTTAAAATGAACGCGAAATTTTGGTTCTTGAGGTGTTATGGCCCCTCACGGATCGGAATTTGGCATCTTTTCCCTCATTTTTAGTGTTTCTAGAATTCTGCGCAGTTTCTGAGCTACTGCCCAGAAAAACCTAGAATACATGGCATGCACTTTTTAGATACACACCGTGTAGTTTTCAGGCCGTGTCACTGACCGTGTAAGAAGAACACGGTGTAATGGGAGTAACTTCGGGGAACACGACGGGTACCATTGGTACACGCCGTGTGAGTTCGGAGCTGTGTACCCGGCCGTGTCACTCACAACACAGGACGAGGAAGGTCGGTAGAACACGTCATGTCTGTAGGGAACACGTCGTGTAGTCATGTCTAGGTACCCGATCGTGTCACGAACAACACAGGCTGGTGTGACCTTCCATTCCCCACGTCGTGTTTGCTCAGAACACGCTGTGTAGTCTTGTCGAAGTGTCGGACCATGTCACGAACAACACGGGCCGGTGTGACCTTCTTTTCCTCACGCCATGTTTGTTCAGAACACGCCGTGTTGTCTTGCCCAGGTACCCGGCCGTGTCACGAGCAACATGGGACGGTGTCACCTTCGCCTATACACACTGTATTTATTCAGAGCACACAGTATAAGGTTCATCCGTTTAGACGACCATGTACTCAACAACACAGACCGCCGAAGCCTCGTCTACTGCACGCTGTGTTTTATTCGAACACACCGTGTAGTCTTGGGTTGAGTCGGACCGTGTGGGTTAGCCGTGTAAGGAGACTCAGGTAGGGGAATAGTTTTTAGTACATGCCGTGTGTGGGGGTCAACATGCCGTGTAGTTTGAAGTGTACACGACTTGTAGGGCAGGAGTACACGACCATGTTAGTGGTTTAAGAAGACACGCCGTGTAGTTTTACACACACCGTGTAGTCGTGTTTTGCAATCTTGTGTGTTTTCTTCCCCTGTTCTTGTTATGAACTCTTCTTTTCCTTGGCCTTGTTTTCCTTATCTAAGGTGTTCTTTTGATCTTTCATAGCAATTCCTTTGAGACCTCCTCCAGTCGTACGTCTGTCGTCAGGGAGTGATCAGACGACAGACAGAGTTGATCAAGGACTTACTGTCGATCCCCCAACCGAGCCAGCCTTGGCACCGGTGGTTGTACCAGTTGCGGGCATTGATGCGCAGTTTAGGGAAGGATTCCTGAGGATGATGCAGGCCTTCCAGGGAGCACTGCCTCTTGCCTCTTTTATGGCAGACTTGACATGGGTCTTTCAGTAGCAGCATCCTCCCATGTTCTCGGGGGACGGAGGACCTCAGGCTGTAGAGTCATGGCTGGAAGCCATGCTGACTATATTTGAGCATCTGGAGACACCTCTAGAAAGGCAGGTTAATCTAGCCTCCTACATGCTCCAAGACGCTACCAAGAGGTGGTGGGATGTGATCTCACAGGCGGGTCAGCAAAAGGCTATGACTTGGGAGGAGTTCCAGTGCATGTAATATGACTACTTCTACCCAGAGACCCTGAGGACTAATCGAGCCCGGGAGTTCATGAGCTTAGAGCAGGGTAGTCTATCTTTCACGGAGTTTTCCTCTCGTTTCACTGAGCTCTAGTGTTTTACACCCCTTCGGGATAGGAGTGGGGTGTTTTTGGTGAGGAATTTTGAGGAAGGACTTAGGCGGGAGATTCGCTCATAGGTGAACATCTTCCAACTGACTTCCATTACATCCATCGTCATCCAGGAACTGATTGAGGAGCACAATCCGAGAGACTCTGGAGCTACGAGTCAGGGTGGTTTTTTTTCGAGAGGTAGATTTTCTTCAGATGACAAAAAGAAGCGGTGTAGGGAGCCTATGAGCGGTGATTCGAGGAAGCGAGATGCATCATCAGGCAGCCAGGTGATAGGCTACCAGTGTGGCCGGACAGGGCACACGAGACCGCAGTTCCAGAGAGACCCCATGGAGTGCCGATCTTGTTGCAAGATGGGTCACCTCCAGTGTTTCTTCCAGGTTTTCTCACGAGCAGCAGGTGACCGGGGTTCTTCCATGACTCCTCGTTTAGGAGCAGCCCCACCAGTCTCTCACCAGTCAGAGAACTGGAGTTCTTCTGGCCATTCAGGCTGAGGTGGAGGGCAAGGCCATGGCAGTCATCCACTAGTTCCTCAGCACCAGTAGGGAGGTTCTGCTCAGAGTGGTCAGTTAGGGGCACAGGACCGCGTGCAGGCCAGTCTTTCGTCATGGAGCAGACATATCATGATCAAGATCTCAGCCCTTCTACTGATCGAGGTACGATTTTAGTAGCCTCAGTGTTATCTTCAGCCCTTTTCGATACTGGTGCTACACATAACATTATCTTTATTTCTGTTGTGGAGAGACTTGGACTCAACATCTTTTCTTCAACCGACTCGTTGACACTATACACACCATTGGGAATGAGGACATCTAGTGTACTCCAGTGTAGAGAGTGCCCTCTCGAGGTTGCAGGGTATCATTTATTATGTGATCTCTATGCCCTAGAGATGACAGGCTATGATTTTATCCTTGCATGGACTAGTTGATACCCTTCCGAGAAGTCGTCGAATGCTATCTCCGTAGAGTCAGTTTCATTTCACCAGAGGGTGAATCATTCCTTCATAGATGCGAATGGGACGTTCTAGCGAGTCGGGAAGGACTCGAGCATCTTGGGCTATGAGGAGTGACGACCCAAATTTCTAGCCTTTACCTAGATGATCAGTGGACTCCCCAGTTGGACTTCCCTCCAGTGGGGGATCGCTTCTGGGATGTCTTTCTAGAAGACTTTTCAGGTTTTCCTCTGGAGTGTTAGGTAGACTTTTCTATTGAGCTTGTGCCAGGAGAGGCCCCAATGTCCATTTCTACCTATAGGATGGCCACACCTGAGTTAAAGGAGATAAAAAAGCAATTGGAGGAGCTATAGGCTAAGGGTTTCATCCGACCCAGTACTTCACCTTGATTTTCACCTGTACTGTTTGCAAAGAAGGCAGATGGTACCCTTCGACTTTGTGTGGATTATCATAAGCTGAACCAGTAGACAGTCAAAAACCGATATCTGTTGCCACTGATTGATGACATTTTCGATCAGATTCGAGGAGCATGGGTGTTCTCGAAGATCTACTTGAGGTTAGGTTATCATCATTTGCGCATTAGACCATCAGATATACCTCTGATAGCCTTCAAGAGCAGGTATGGTCTATACAAGTATACAGTCATGCCATTCGGTCTCACGAATGCACCTGTAGTTTTCATGGCGTGGACAAAATGAGTGTTCCATCTTTACATGGTCTCCTTCGACATGGTCTTCATGCATGATATCTTGGTGTACTCTCACACTCGACACGACCATGCCACCCATCTTGAGATCATTTTGAGTACACTGAGAGAGCATCGACTTTATGAAAATCTCTCGAAACGCCACTTCTGGATGGATCAGATTCACTTCATGGGCCACGTCATCTCAGAGACAGGAGTATCGGTGGCCCCAGATAAACTGAGAGTTTTAGTTTCCTGGGAGCAAATGAAGAACATTTTTGAGGTATGGATCTTCCTTGGGATGGATGGATACTACAGATGCTTCATTCGAGACTTTTCTCTTCTTGCAGCACCTTTGACAGGTCTGACCAAGAAGGGGGAAACGTTCGTATGGTCAGATTCTTGTGAGTCAGTCTTTTCGGAGCTGAAAGGGAGGTTGATGTTAGCACCGATACTAGTCTTTCCATAGCCAGCGAAGAGCTACACTGTTTACTATTATGCTTCGGGTATCGGGCTGAGAGCTGTGCTTATGCAGGAAGATGGAGTCGTTGCGTATGGGTCTCGGTAGCTGAGGCCATGTGAGAGGAACTACCCTACGCACGATTTGGAGTTGGAAGCTGTTGTTCATGCCTTACACTATTGGAGACACTATATTTTGGGAGAGCACTCGGTGGTCTTCACTGACCACAAGAGTCTCAAGTATATCTTGGCTCAGCGTGATTTGAATTTGAGGCAGTGCAGGTGGGTTGAATATCTAAAGTACTTTGACATCGAGCTTTCCTATACGCCGGGAAAGGGAAACGCCGTGGAAGATGCGTTGAGCAGGAGAACCAAGATTCAGTAAGTTCAAGAGGGCAGTAGTGAGTGGTAGCTGATGGCTCTATTCATTGAGAAGCATCTAGAGGTGCACGACAGAAGGGGACAGACCATTCTATCTTCTGTAGTTGTTACCTCTACGCTACTTGATTAGGTACGGATGAGGCAACTATCAGACTCATAAGGCTTAGTCCTGCGGGAGAGTGTGTCAGGAGAGGACCCTCTTCCTGGATAGATAGTGGGCGAGTATGAGATCTTGCGTTTCCAAGGACATGTATGGGTGCAAGCAGACATATGCGAGGAGCTGATACAGGATTTCCATTCCTCGGTTTGGGCAGTTCATCCTGGCATCACCAAGATGTATCAGGATCTTCATCTCCAGTACTGGTGGCCAGGTACGAAGAAGGATGTTGCCAGTTTTGTCATGAGATGTTCTACTTGTCAGCATGTGAAAGCAGAGTATCAGCTTTCTGCGGGGCTCTTACAGTAGTTACCCATTCTGGAGTGGATGTGGAATGATCTTGCGATGGACTTCGTGACCGGGTTGCCGAGATTACCACAAAGAAACGATGCTTTCTGGATTTTCATCGATATACTAACGAAGGTTTATCACTTCTTTCTGATCAAGGATACCTTTAGTGTCAATGATCTGGGATGACATTACAACAGGGAGATTGTGCATCTTCATGGAGTTCTGCGCTCTATTGTTTCAGACAGAGATGCGCGCTTCACCTCTCGGTTCTAGCAGGGACTTCAGATGGCCTTGGGTACACAGGTAATTTTGAGTACAACATACCATCCCTAGATTGATGTCCAGTCCGAGCGCACGATCCAGGTGCTTGAGGATATGTTCCGAGCTTTCATCCTTCATTTTGGTGGTTCTTGGGAGAGGCATATTCCTCTGGTGGAGTTTGCCTAAAACAACAGTTTCGAGGAATCCATTCAGATGGCGCCATACGAGACTTTGTACGGTAGGCCATACCGATCACACCTATGCTGGCTGGAGGTAGGAGAGGTAGCTTTGCTGGGACCTCGTCTTGTACAGGAGACATCAGAGCAGATGGAGCTGATTCGGAAGAGGTTGGCTAGAACATTGTCTCCGCAGAAGTCTTATGCTGATTAGCGGAGACGACTTCTGGAGTTCGAGGTCGGTGATCGGGTTCTCCTACGTGTCGCACCAAGGTTGGGACACAAGAGGATTCAGAGTCTGTGTAAGCTTTCGCCACGGTACGTCGGGCAGTTTGAGGTATTCGAGAGAGTGGGGCCAGTTGCCTATCGGTTGCAGCTACCTTAGAGGTATCAGGCCATGCACGACGTCTTCAACGTCTCTTAGCTCCAAAGTTACTTTTCAGACCCATCTCACATCTTTCAGCCTGAGGAAGTCGAGCTTGAAGCAGATGTGTCATTCGAGGAGCATCCTATTCGGATTTTCGATCGTAGTACGAAGGTTCTCCATGGGCGGTATGTTCCTCTGGTACGAGTTCTATGGCAGCACGGGTAAGTACAGGATGAGACGTGGGAGAGGGTGGCCGATGTACGATCGCAGTGTCTAGATCTGTTCAGGGATCCTTCTTCTCCACCACGTTAGGGAAATTCAGGGACAAATTTATTTAATGGGGGAAGTTTTTAAGAACCCGGACCTTCATTCAGTTATGTTTTTCCTTTTTTATGGATTTTTTAAAAAAAATGTGTTTTCTGGAAATTTTCAAAGTACACGCCGTGTACATTCTGAGTACACGCCGTTTACTCTGTTCCAGCTCGAAGCCGTGTGTTGGACGTGTCCAGGCCACACACACAGTGTGTAAGGCTGAGGTGGAGGCCGGTTTTTTGGAGTACGGAAAAAATTTAAAGTACACACCATGTACTCTATAAGTACACGCCGTGTACTTTTTTTTTCATTAAACGGACCGGGGTCACGCCTAACCCCCATATGCATCTTCTACTTCGGTTTTCGATCGTCCGAGAGCATCCGTATGGCCGAATCATCGATAGAGACCTGCCTCGCCGTCCGTTCTATGATTCAAGCACGGTTGACTGTGTTTGAATCACAGCGGTGAGTTATTCCTTCTTTTTGAGCCTTGTTTCATGATTCCTCCCTGTTTTCAAGTTATCGTGGGATGAACGTTTTGTGCGGTTTCTCATATCTACGTCGTTCTAAGGAGAATCTATTGTCGAGGTTCACGTATATCGATCTCCTAGGATTGAGGTAGGTGGTTTGTGCCTTTATGTAGAATATTGATGGATATTTTGTGAAATTTCCGCCAATACCCTTGAACGGGGTGTTGCGTGTTTCCTGTTTTTCCCTTGTTTCTTGCCTTCTTTGCTTGATTGCTTTAGTAGAGTTTATTTATTGTTATTAGAGTATTTTTTTTATGATCATATTGTTTCTCCATGCTTGTTCTGCCTGTTTGGGGTTTTCCAGTTACCATGCCTAGTTGTAGGATTTTGGACTGTTGTTTTATTATTTATGTTGAGCCTTAGTTGATAGCCAAGTAGTTCTTGAGGTTTACTTGGACGATACACACGCGCTGAGTATGATTAGTTACTCAGGACTGTGAGAACCTAGTGTAGCAGACCAAAGGAAGAATTGATGGAAGGGCTTCTCCAAAGTGTCTTTTAATCATGATGCGAGACCAAGTGGAGAATTGACAGAAGGGCTTCTCCAGAGTGTCTTTTAATTACGACGTGGGCCATAGTGAGAATTGACGTTGAGTGCTTCCCCAGAGAGCCTTTAGCACTATACAAGACTATAGGGGGAATTGACGGTGACTGCTTCCCTAGAGAGTCTGCTCAATTACGTAGCTGAACTAGAGGGGTGAGACTGTGTGTGCGTCCCAGAGGGTTGCTAGTACTTAGAGGATGAACCATAGGGGTTAGACTGTGAGAGCTACCCAGAGGGTTACCTGTTTTCTTCTTGTTGCTGACTGTTTTCTTGTGTGTTGTACTTGTTAGAAATGTGGACTGTAGCTGTTTGTGCTTTCTGTTTACTGCTTCTTTCTTTAGTACTGCCATCTATTCATTGAATGTTAGGCACAAAACATTGGGTTATTGCTTACTGGGATTGTATATCACACCCTGTTTGGGCCATGCTTTTTGGCCCAAGCAGACATTGTTGCTTCAGGTATAGAAAAGGGTAACCGCCCTTATACTTCAGGATCTTGACTGCATCAGGAGCTGGGGAGCATGGGACCGAGCCGTGGCTCGCGATGTTGAGGAGATTATTTTGTTTTTCTTCTGCACTTGGTTTCAGTTGGATTCCAGCATGTTGTTGTGTTTGCTGCTTTCCATAGATACTTGTACTTGCTGCATTATTATCATCATTGTTATATATCGGCATTGCTTCACATATTTTGGTTTCTGTTGTTATTCATGATGGTTGATGTTCATCTGTTTATTGTTGTATCTTACCTTTTATACCTTATCGAATGAGGGCATAGATTCCCCACCGACTCACCAAGGCCCTCACTGCTAGTCAGCAGCCTCTGGCATTCGGGGAAACGCGCTTGAGGTCATGTGGCGAAAAGGTACGGGGCACCAGTGGAGGGGCTCCGGACTCGGGACGTTACATAGATGATTATATGTAAACTAATCAATGGCCATGGAAACCGTATCCACTGATCCCCAAACATTAGTATTCTACTATTAAAGGAGAGCCATCAAGTTTCACTCCTCTTATGATTCTTTCACTATCATTGTATGATGTTTCCTATTGAAATCATTTGCAGTGAAAATCCCTTTCCTTGTGTTATAGTCAATGTAAAATTCAATAGACTCTATGTATTCCACCAAATTCCACTATAATAAATTTAAATATTTTTAGAGGAATACATAACTCATGCTCTTATACATTGAATACACAATACGTTTTTCCATGGAAAAATAGTGAATCTAAGTCATAAAAGTGTGAATCATATATATAATTTCACATTCTTGGGTTAATCATTTTTATCATGTGTAACAAACTAACAAGAGATATAGGTAACGAAATTATCATTGTGAATAGGAAAGTATCCCAAATGCAAACCTAATGCATAACCAAAGACCAAATATCCCTACGTGGCCCCTAGTATAGTAACACATTCACAATAGTCAAAATAAACTTCTTCCCAACAAAAGAGCATTATATTTTATCATTAATAGAAAATTCTACATCTTTCCATGTTAGAGATGCCAGTATATAATAATTATTTTAGAAGACCCTTAAGAACCGACAAAAATATCCCCCCAACCCCAATGAATCTCCATATCTCATAAACAATTTATTGGTTGTTACCAAGCTATAATAGACTACACATTCTAAAGATAAAATGATATTTCAGGTTATGAAATCACATGTCCCAAGAATCTCACTTCACAAATCCAGAAATAAAATTTATAAATCTTGGCATAAAGGAAATGATTTATCAGAAATATCATAATTGTTCTTAAATATTGCACATGATCCTCCTCAGACATAGATTATATAACTATTCCATCGAGAAAGAATACCTCGAAGGTATCATGATACTCATGGAAAATAATATTTATCAAAGGCATTAGAACTATTGGAGCCTTGGCTATACCTATGTTAATATAAAAGTACTCATAATGGACATACCTACTATGACAAGAGGTTTTCTAAATGATAGATTCTTTATATTAAACTGATGGTATCCAGAATAAAGATAAATCTTCACGAACCATTTTTCCCCTGTCAACTAATAAAACTAATCATTTATCCATGTCAATATATATTATTTCCTTACCATCACTTGATTAAGATTGTGGTAATCAATATAAAGGTTATGTAAAGCATACACCTCCCTAGAAAAAAGAAATAGTGATTCTGTAGGTGACACACTATGGTTTATAAATATTTTCGCATGAATACTATCCAATAGAGTATCCATATCATTTATTTAATCATGATCCATGTTGTATGAAGGAATAGAAAGTAGTTATGTACTCATAACTATGTAAATAAAAAATTCTACATCCCTTACTGGTGGAAACCTAGAGAATTCATAAGAAAACATGTAAGGAATCTTGATGGCCACTGTATAGAGATCACCACACAAAGATTACCACTCCATATCAAAGGAAAACAAAAATATCAATTTCCACAACTCTATAATATATGGTCTCTAACTTCTTTACCTTTGATCTCATTCTCTATGAAATACACGACACACACCCCTAGGTGTAGTATAAAAGACTCGTTGAAGATAGCAATCAATTTGGTCGTTATTGGTAAATATCTAATCCATGCCAAATTTAAATTTTATGGTTTCATGTTGAGAACCATAAATTTAAATGAAATCTCAATGTCTAATAAATAGAAAACACATAGGGGACTATAGGTACCTTCCACTCACATTATACCAAGTTATGTAGTAATACCCATTACACAAGAAAAAATCTTTGTAAAAAGATTTATCAGATTTTCAATACATGTTGAAATAAATGAATGTGATGCACTATTATAAAATGAAGTAGACACTAATGAAAAAAATGTTGTTATGGTAACTTTAATGTTGTCATATCCTTATCTACATCCTCTGGAGACTATTCCATAGTGCGTAGAATCTTCGTTATGTATGAAGATGAATGGAACCCTTTTATACATCAAGCATCAAATTTCACCATAGTTTTAGAAATATATGATGATCCCATGACACAATGAATAGTGGAAAAGATATAGAAGAACCTTTGTATGTAACCTGAACATTTTCCTATGATACAATTTTTGTGTGCCTTAGTGAAAACCCTCTTTGAATGCCCTGGATTTCCACACTTGTATAAAATAATTGGACAAACTCCATGAACTATGGGAGGCTTGGAATGACCATACAATCAAGAACAACAATGAGAATCTTCTAACTTCATATTTAATTTAAAATAAAAAATGCTTCCACTGGGAAATAAATACACTCCCGCCAACCCTAAATTTACAGCCATGCCTATTTCAACCATTAGCACTCTATCCATCACATTTTCATAAGAATGAAATTTTTTCATGAATATATAAGAATAAATATCATATTAAAGTATGAAATCAATACATCAAGTCTTAAAATTCTCATCTGATACTATCTTAGGTGGAAAAAGCACTACATTAATAAAATGATTCACATTCTCTATTACAGTCTGGTATGCAAGATCTAGTTTGAAAAACTCTCAATACATGTCCAATGAACTATATTCTTGATAGAAATTGTTGGGGAAATTAGATTATAACTCAATAAATTATAAACACTCATGTTTCTTTTTTATCCCCTTCCTTCTCCACCATCGTTTTCTCGGTTATTCTAGAATAAAGGTGGATCACATCACCATGATTTCATCAGGTGACTCCAAGAACCCAAATCCAAGGTAGATAATAATCCACTAATACATAGCCTCTTGTGTAACATTGAATCCCATGTTTGTTGGTGTATTCTTGTTAATAAAATCTTGAGAACAATTCCAATGACCATCCCATTGTGGTTCCACAACTGGAGCATGAACAAAACCTATGGTGGTGCCTATCCAAAAGCGTGGACAGTTCACATGATCATCTCAATTGGACTTGGTTCTACAAGAGTATTCACTAACTAGCATTCACTTTTAGCTTCCTCATAGGATTCATTCACTTGTGATTTCGGTGGAATGTTTCCAAAGAACATTATAAAAAAATTAGATATCATATTAATACAACAACTAAGAATCAAGGGTTAATAAATTCCAACAGATTGAAAAAAAATTGTTTATTTCACTTTATCAAAATAAAAATTAGGGGAAATAATAGAAATAACCCTATATATATTTATCCTAAAACACCCCTAGTGACATAAGGTTCATTGAGGTGAGAGCTAGAAAAGCACTCAATTGCAACTACCTCATATGTACTGTAAAGAATAAACCAAATAATTCGAATGTGAAGGATATATGAGAATCCTATATATCTTTTACCCCTTGCTCACCAACCAAATTAGGTACCTTGGTAACCTGATAACCAAGATATTTTTTAACATACCTATATGGGTGTTTCTGATCCCCATGGGTCAGTCACTAGCTCCTCGAATCATAAAAAATGAGAGATGGAACAATTTTTTCACAAACACCATGGAAGTGAATGAAACATGATAACATTCATTAAAAAAACCACTAGGAGTAGGGTACTAGATTTAAAATAGTTTTAAAACAACCCAAAGTACTTATGAAATGTACTAGAAATCATTAATAAAAAATAACCCACGTCCCCTTTTTGTAACTCTATAAGTCCACAAATCAATAGATAGATCCACCACCATGTGGTGATTTACCATTTCTCAATCCTAGAAGGACATAATCTAAAAACACCTGAAGGATCAGTTAGGGTGTATGATAAAACATTTAGTGTTTCACTAATGATTCCACATTTATTTAACCTAATAAAGATCCTTAAATTTTCAAATAAAAATATTTGAAATTTCGAATCATTATTTAAACAAATCATTCATTACATTTCAAAACATTGAATACATTTCAAATTAATTAAATACTATAAAATGAACAAATAATCCCCTTTCTATAAAAAGAATTACATAAATCTGAAGTCATGTAAAGTAGTTCACATAAAGGGTATAATGTTATTTGAAATAAAAATAAGCGAGAAACATATCCAAATTACTAATAAGTTAATATAGTCCCAGGCTATAGGAACCCCACAGTTTATGTGAAATAATAATATTTAAATACACCCATTTGAACTCTGGTGAAATAGGACTCATACCTATTGCTTAAGGGATGTGACAAGGTTCATTTATATATTGGAATGCTGTAAATCATAATTTTTCATTAAAATAGATCACTAAATCCCTAAGGCTTTCATGTGCTCTAATACAAATCATATTATGGGAAATTTATTTTACAAATTTTTAAAATACATTTTATCCCACTACCAATTTAAAATATTCCAATTTCCTTTTAAAAACCATAACATGATTTATTAATTAAAAAACATTCCATTTTACATTATTGAACATAATGGTTCATATAAAAACCATTTTTATCCCTTTTTATCAAATATAATATGAAATCAATTTCTTAAAACTGATTTCCAAAATTTCCAATCCAACTAGTATCACAAATTTAATTCAATAATTAAAATCATACAAATTTCAGTCAATTTCTCAAACACACCACAATTAACGGGAAATAGGGGGTTCCTAATTTATTGTCTAAAAAAAATTTACAAATAAAAATTTCCAAAAATTCATAGGAATTGGGATTTCAATAAACCAATTGGAAAAAGCATAAAATATTTTAATTTAATTCATTAAATTATGGTTCCTTAATTTTTTTATATCCTAATGAAACCACCTACATTTCTTAGGAACACAATGCTCGCAATTGAAACCGCTAACTAGAACAAAGGCATATAAGATATATAAACTCAATATAGAAACATTATTCAACCACACAAGGATTAGATCCATCAATACCAAGATGATATATAAAATTACAAGAAATAATATGGAATGATACAAGTAGACAATGAGAATGCTTGCCCAGTGAGTTACCCCCCAACCACAGTATTGATCAATCACAGATTAAAACAAACTGGAAGGGTTTGACAGATAAAAAATATACTAATAATGGCTCTTCGGGTTATATTAATAGTAACTAGAGAGTCTGAAAAGAGAAATCATCTAGGATTCCTTTTAAGGAAACAATAATAGAGACTCTACATATCATGTAACAAAATTAGATGTCGTGTAATTGAAACCCCCAAAAATACATAAAAACATATTAACTTTAGATAAAAACAGATTTTTATATAATTACATCTTATACGTCATGTACCCACATTTATTGGGGTGTAATTTTATAGAATAAAGTAGGACAAATAGGTTTTCATGTTGAGAATCTATCCAAACATTGACATCACCATTATAGGTATCCTTCGAATTCCTGCTCGGACAAACCCTGAAAGTGAAAAAGGAATCCGACAACATGGTTTAAAACATAACATTATAAAGAGTAACCTGATGTTACACAAATCATAATTTATACATATGAAATTTTTTTAGTCGTAAATTATCCTATAAAAACATATCCA
The DNA here is from genome assembly GCA_963277665.1 of Viscum album. Taxonomy (NCBI): domain Eukaryota; kingdom Viridiplantae; phylum Streptophyta; class Magnoliopsida; order Santalales; family Viscaceae; genus Viscum; species Viscum album. Next base: position 1,768,368,751 of record OY728153.1, on the reverse strand, counting down.
TATTTGAGGATCACTACCAAGACAATAATAGTGGATTTGGTTCACACCCCATATCATTAGTTCATTATTCAAGCTTATATATCAATAATTTCATATGTTATTTATTCCATTATTTAATTTGTTTCACTCCACATTATATTATATATAGCAACTTGACATATTAATATCTACCCATCACATTGGTGTGATATATAATTCCCCACACAGCCATAACATTTTTTGAATCATAAATAAGAGATCCAAAATATAATAGAACCATTCTTCGTTTCATCGTAGACATATCCATGGAAAATAATATAGATTTCATAAATATTAAATTTTTTCATCGTTGAATTACCCATGAAAATTAAATGAGTTTTATTATATTTTTAATATTTCATAATAACACAAAGTGAGAGAAACATGTTTCATAGAATAATCCTTTCATAATCATCCTCAAATTCCATATATGGAAATATTGTTGATGATATCATAATATCTTATCCATAATGAAGTATACCAATCCATAAATTATTTTAACATAGATGAAAAATAAATTTGGATAACATTAGATCACTTCATTTGAAACATGGAAAATAATCTATTATATTGACATTTTAAAAAACAAAAAAAAATCATAAAAATTGTTAAATATTTGTTAATTAAAATAAACATTAATACCTAAAATTAATATCAAATAAAATAATATTAATGGTGGTGGGAATAAAAATTCTTCTAGTAATTGAAAAAATGATAACCCCATTCATACATTTTGTAAAAAAATAATTAATAATATGTATAAAAACCATTGTAAATGGTAATTTCAAAAACAAGAACGTATTGTAAAATATGGTAGATTATGTAAAAGAAATAATAATTTAATTATATAAAAATAGTATCGATAAGGCATTAAAGAACATAGGCATGGAAGGAAAATTTCATCAGCCAAAGAACTAATATAGACTAATTTTAGTAAAAAATTATTCTTTATAATTATATATAAAAAAGTGGGAAAATTGTTATAATATTAAAACAAATTGTATTAAACATATAAAAATAAAATATATTTGGTTTATAAAAGGTTAATTATATAATTTATACCAATAAATGTTTAACATGATATATCTTGAGAAGAATTGAAATTTTAATCTAAACTATACCACATATCCCCCATTTCCTTTTCATTATTCAAATACCGTATAAAATAATTTTTTATTCTTTATAAATATAATATATAAAAATAATAATATAAATATTCCTATATAATTTTTACATATAATATCTAATAACCCGTTTAATATTAACTCATCTTTAATATCATTATTTGGGTTGAAACTGTTCCGTTTTCCATGAATTTTTCAAATTGATGTTTTCATTTCTATCACTTTTCTCATGGATTCTTCATATATATTATCTAATTTAGGACACAATAATAATAATAATTTTTTATGTTAACTTATGTATCATTAGTTTTAATTAGTACAGAAAAATGAATTACATAATTTTTTGGAGATGGTAGTCCATACGTAAGCACAACTTTTCAATGGATGGATCTTGACAAAGGTAAGAAAATATTCTCAATTAAATAATTATTATTATGAAATAGATATCTTATATATTCAATTATAATATCCTTATTCCCATACATGTAATGAGGAATTGAATAATTAACGACGTTGCTTCATTGCATTAGTAGTCACCACCTATAAATGAGCTATGTAGTCAATTTGTAGTGGATTGGAAGGAGATGGAAGATTTATAATAATTTAAATAAAAAAACATTATATATTAATTATACCTATTCTAAAAATTATAATATGGTTATATTAAATTTTAGATTATTTTATTAAGAATTAATCAAGAAAATATTTAGTAATAATATATACAACTTCTTTGGGTATCCTCCTTTCAAAAGCATTAGAAGGATTTTTGGAAGGGTCTTCTGCGAAGGGAATGACATCAATATAATATATTATAATTTTCTGAGGTTATTTAAGTTTATTATGTTTGTGATAAAGGGGTCATGTTGATAGTATAATAAAGGAGAATATGTTTCATTATATAAATCACCATAGTGGCACTCTTGTAAATACATATAATAATAAAATGTAAAACAAGTAAAATTCAATAGAATGTAACATAAAATAAAATAAAAATCATGTATAATATATTTTTGGTATTAATAAACTCATAAAAATGATATATATTTTTTTACACCATTATGTCATTAGTTCAACCCTTTGTTAACACTTTTAATGAATACTATATTAATAATGTTATACATTAGTAAATATTTATAAATAAAAAAATAAAATTGAAATAATTACCAAATTTTGACATTTTTATTCCAAATATGGAATAAATTTTATCACATTTAATTTCTATAGGAGGAAAAATATTTTATCAATAATTAAACAAAACAAAATAGAAAATATATTTTTTTAAAATGAATTTTTGAAAAAAAAACATTGATTTTATTAAAACTTCATGAAAAGTATAAAATATATATATATAAATAGAAAAAATAATAATACAATATATAGTTTTTATATTTAATTTAAATTATTCATTAATAGACATTAATTTAAAATAATATTATGAAAAAAATATGGTGAAAAAAATGATACTCTAGAAAAAAACTCTATTGAAATTCAAATGTATTATTTTGATTTTAACAAATTGATAAGAAATTATTTAAAATTTTATACGGTTTAATAATTACTTTTATTCTATATATTTATTAATATTTGTACATTGTAACCCAAATATATGTTAATAACTTCTATATTTTATATTAATATGTCAATAGTATGATAGGTTTCTTATAAACATTGTGTTTCATGTAATGAATAATATCAAATCTATCAATCATATTTAAATTATGAGATATCATAAAATATTATAGTATTATATTATACAACCATAATAATAATGTTAATTCATTATTCAATTCTTCTAATAGAAAATGAGGATACTTCTTTTTGTGGGCATTCTCTAGTTCACATGTAGCTTCTTAAACATTATAAATTATATCCAAAACCACTTCTACATTAGGGGTGTTAATTTGAAATAATTTCTATCTTCATATCCAGGATCTCCACTATTTTTTTGTCATAAGAGATATCATGATATAATAGTATGCACTTTGGTTTAATCACTTCTGAATTAAGATGTATGTACATAAGAGATATAAATTTAACATATCATATACATTAGAGAGATTCAGAGGAAGAACCAAGAGATAAACAACTATCCCAGTAAGATAAGTAATTTAAAATAGAACTGTATGTCTATGGATCATCCTAACATTAATTAAAAATCTCATAACCCTATTCATGGAATATATACATAGGAATACCTTCTAGAATCTTGAAATTCTAGGTCAAACCAATGATTGTTAGTATATATTATTTTTCCTACTATGATATTCAAGAATATGTCTCTGAATGGATATAAATTTCTATACCATTTCCATACCTAGATCATTTTCCAATAGTTTTCATTCTTCAATATAATTCCATTGAATTACTGTTCTATAGTTCCTGTATTAGAAGTATTCAATAGGAGATATACAATTAATTGAGTAAATACAATTTTTTTATTAAAAAATTAAAAATTAAAAAGTATTGATCCCATTCCGCATTGAAATAAGTATAACATGAAAAAAATACGTATTCTAATATTTTAATTTTGAATTTAGACTGACTGTATTTTTGTGGCCAATATAATAGTCAAATGTTCAACATTGTATAAAAATATGACTTATTAATTCTTTAAAACATCTAGGAAAACATAGGATACTAATCAGATATATTAGAATGTGGTAATCCAACAAAACAAAACCCATTATTAATGTATATAAACTAAAGCTAGTAAATTAAGAAATTATCATTAACTGTAATGAAATTTTATGATATAATAATCGAATCATAAATCAAAAAAATTTCATTATGGACTTTAGAGGTTTTAGGGAGTCCAACCAAGAAATCCATATATATTTTTCCCATTTCCATTCTTGTATATGTAATGGATATTTTAGGAAATATGGGAGAAGGATTCCGTTTATTAAAAATTAAGAACAACTACACCTTTTGAGAAACTAGGGGAACCCAATTGAAACCTAATACCAAAGGCACAAAGGCCATAAAACACAATGACCTAAAGACCATTTATAATGCCCTGAACCCAGTTACCCAGTGTCGGTGCATTATTTTAATACATTGGAATGATTACAAGAAATCAATTCACGATGGACCGATCAGTTTAGTAGTCTTGGAAAATAGATTACAAACACGAATGTTACATTAAAATTTATATCATACAAAACAACATAAATAATCCTTTATGAACTCCATTATTCTCTTGGATTAACCCTGCATATCAATCACAATACACTTCTTGTAATCCTTGGAAAAATAAAACATAGAAAGGGGTGAGCTCAGATGCTCAGTAAGGATAACAATACAGCGGAAACATTTATAAATAAGCATAAAAATTTAAAGAAATTTATAACTAAAACAAAAGACTTTTAAACTTGAACTTCAACATGACATGGAAGAAATAATATTAAGTAATTCCATTTAATTATTCACATGAATATTCTACTAGTCAAATAATCACATGCAATATCACAAACCACTTTCATTACGATGGAATAAAAAATGCAAGACTATAATAACCACATATTCAAGACCTCATGCCAAGACTACAAATAAGATTTTGCCAAGGTCCAAGACAGTTGTTTGTCTCATGATACCTACCGATACATCGAGGTGCTATAGCGGGCTCCACCCATCACTTACTAATTCCAATGCATTCCTCAAATGAAAAGGATTAAATATAACATAAACATTCGTATTAAAAATATCATACAAAATGTCAATACTCTTATCCATAAAACATGAATGGTGTAAAAGTAACACATCCAAAGTCAAACATATCACAAAACCCTAAATAAAATATATATGTTTTGTATCATAATAAATCAACCTCAAATAATCTTAAATCTATCAAAATATGTTGACATAGATGAAAATGTTTTTTTAAAACTCTTTGAGAGAAATATACCTTTTTCATGAAAACATTTAAAATTTACACAATTTAGAAAGGAAGAAATTTAGAGATATTTTTGAATAAAAGTGTCCCATACCACTTTGAATCTTTTTAATGGAATTATCATTTTTAAAACATTCATGTCCATATAAATAAATCCTTAAAACCCATTTTGAAAACATGGACATTAATGAGAATTATTTAGAAGAATAAATATTTAAAATATTTAAAATGATGTTTTAAAAAAATTCCCCTAAAATTAATACATTTGAAAACACTTTTATGCAATATGGACATGGATAATAAATATGTCTCAGTAGATACTTATGTAAAAACAACCTTGAATAATAAAGATATTGTCAAATTAACCCTTACCAATTTGGTAACTTAAGAAACATACACCCCATGAAAGAGGTATCATACAATGGATATGTAAATACACATAAATTAAAGTGTATTACATAAAGAATACAATTATGGTAAGTACATACACCACACGAAAGGTAATAATGGAAATATGGCATGAATCTCACGGGAATAATGAGTGAGATGAAAACCCCTTACCTTGCACTATCCTGTAGTTGAGGATACGTTTAACCTACCATATGAAGACTATAGTATGTTATTAAATTATAGAATAACCATATTAATATTTATAATATCATACATTATTCATTTATGACGTTATACTACCCATTTAATAATAATTTCTATGATATATTAATATTTCTGGTAATAATCTCTTTCATTATCATACATGTTTTAGCTTGTTACTCTTGATTGTATCACATAGATATTGATTTAAATACTACCATTATATAAAAAATTATCTATATATCATATATATTTAGAATATAAATATGTATATTATACTTATATAGAAATGGAAAACACCGTTTTTGGAGACGGTAGTCCATTTGTACGCATAAATGTTGTTTCTGTTTTCATACAGTATTGAATGAAAGTAAGTGAATAAGATATATGTAAGTAAATAAATAATTATATATATAAATACATATATCTCCAGTAGAATTATTATGTCATATATTACATACTTATTAGTAATATATATTTTTATAATCATCGATGAATATTGAACTTGGAAATGAATCTCTTCACGTCTTGGAGACGGTAATCCGTACGTACACATGAGCAAAAATATCATTTTTTTATATTAAAATAATATATAATTGGATGTTATATCATAAATAAAAAATCTATATCATGTTATATTTATTATTTACATCAAATACGAATCATTATTATACCCATCCAAATAATAATGTATTGAATAACAATTACACCATGACATGGAGACGGTAAGCCGTACGTACGCACGTATGGTGAAATGTCAATCAAAGGGTGGATATAATAATGAATTTGGTTGTACCATAATTATAATAACATCATTGTATATAGAAGATATTGGAGTTATTATTTTAGAATGGAAACATCAAAGAAAAAGGATGTGGAAGAAGAATGGAACATGAAAGAGAGTGGTAAAATCATTACCTCTTCTTCGGGTTCTTCCTTTTGATTTGATCAAAAGGGATATTTAGGTTGGCTTTATGATTAAACTAAGTCCTCTAGGTTGAATTTATGAAAGTTTAAATTATATTTGGGCGGAGTTTTTAAGGACCAAAAGGCTTTGAAGGTATAAATAATTGGTTAGAAGTGATGTCTATTTATAAGGGGGAGGAGGGGCTCTTTAGGAAAAACTTAATGTATTATTTTATAATAAATTTATAGTAGGTTTATAATGGATCAAACTAAATTTATTTCTAGACTTAGGTGGTTATGGGTAGAAATATTCTCAACAAATAGATTTTATACAATTTTAGGTTACCATTTTAACCTTATCTTTTAGATTTAACTCTTTGTTAAATAGTTTTACTTTTATCGTGTCTTCTTGTATTCTTACACTATATGGTTAATAATCTTAATCTAAACTTTCAAGAGAACCTCAAGTGGATAATTAATTACATATATAATATTATTTAATCTCTTGGGCCGATCCTTACATTTTTAGGAATATTATATCAACCAATAATATAGAATTTGTTTTAAATATTAATTTATGTCAATTTTGACAGTATTTTGTATTTTGTTTTTGTGAAAGTCATCCCAAATTGATTAAATAAAACAAGATACATTTAATCATCCCTAAAATGTCTTATTCACCTATAAATTTCGTGGATGTCATAAAAATATTGAAATTATATTTATTTTAAAATTTATAATAACATTTATTTGATTCTTTCATTAATAAGGTAATTCCTGCATCATCATTGTATCATTAATATATTTAATTATTTAATCTATAAAAATTATAAATAAAATACCATTATCTAAAAAAACCTTTTATATTTCTAATAAACATTTATAGTCGAATTTATATTATGTGTCACCCTATATTAAAAATGTTTTGGTTATTAAACATTGAATTTAACAGTTTTAACTCTTCTTTGAATTAAATAATAGTAAATGTCCTAATATAATTAAAGCGGACCAAAGAGGTTCATAATTTATTATAAGGTTGTTTTTGGTCGAATTACACTTAAACAACAGAATTAAGACAAATGTTAGGGTAATAATTACATTATTTTTACCCATAATTACAATATTTACTTTTACCCGTGGTAAATAAAAGTAAAAAGTTCCTTTTCACCAAAAGTAATTTTCTACTTATTGAACCAAATTTTACTCCTTGATATTAACCATTTCTCTGGGATTTTATAAATTCTACTCACAGAAGCAGTAAAATTATGTTTTATATGAATTTGAAAATTCTCTTAGGAGACGGGTAAAAGAAGGTGAAAAGTTCAATAAAATTTTTATATATCTAAAATTAATATAAAATGACTCCAATTAATTAAACTGAACATATATAGGTATTATGTATCTATTTTGACCTAAAATATATTAACATAAAATAAATAATTATTTAAATGAAAATTTGGCTTTAATATATAACTCAGTGTTTTTCACTATTCATCAAAAATTGAATGTTTTCAGAAAAATACAGAAAATTCACCCTAAGATAATTTTGATATTTTGAATTCAAAAATGAAGTCTATTTTACCAAATTCAAAACATATAAGTTTAATTTATTAATTTAAGATAAATTCCCACTGTTAAAACCAAAAGGCTTATATTTAAGAAATAATAACTATCAAAAGTTTGACACTTGTTTATGTCCAATTTCAAATTGAAATTTCTTACAATGACCAGAATTGGATTGAATTTTAAAAATATAATCTATTTAGACTTCAAAACCATTAAAATTTATAATTTATCACTATAAAATATTATGATTAAAAATGTTGTTTTTAGTTAAAATACAATATTTTTCACTATTCACCCAAATATGAATGTTATCAGAAAACACCAAAAATTTATTGAAACTAAATTATTTTGTATCAATTCTAAAGAAGTTGTTTATTTTGTAAAATTGAATATATAAATGTTTCAAATATTGTATTTAAAAATGTTTCGACATTAAAAGGTGGAAAATTTCATTGTTTGAAAAATACATCTTTTATCTAAATAAATGTATTTGTTCTTACATTATGTCTAAGAACCACATAATATTGATTCTAAAATTATGAGTATTATATAATGTTAAATATTAAGTTAATATTATTGATAACAGCTTTTTAACGACTAGTTTGGTTTGCCATGGTGTACTAAAACTCGTTGTTGCGTGTAGTGCATGTAAATGAATTACGTTGAAAAATAACTTACTATGAAATCTTGGGGTGTAACACTCTTCCCTCCTTCAGTAAATTGCGTTCTCTCAATTTGAAATTATTATCCTAAAATAAAAGGTTGAAAAAAAAGAATACCTTTGTGGGAAAACACACATTGAAAATTGGGTTAATGAAATTTAGTCTTAATAAGAGGAAAAGGGGAATGAAAAAGTCACGACCAAATTGTTATCTCAATTAAGAGAACATTGTTGGAAATTAGAGACACATAATTTGAGGAAAAATATAAATATTTAAAGGGAGTGATTGAGGTCATCAATCATAAACAATTGTATAATTGTGGGCCTCAAAGAAACCAATCTATGATGATTTAAAATACCATCAGTTCAACAAAACGTAAGGTATTAGGATAACAAATTTTTGGTTTTAAGATCGCTTCCATAAAGTTTAATGATTTATTTAACCCTAAATGAAGAGGGATATATATATATATCTGTGTGTGTGTGTATATACTTGACAAATAGAGTTTCATCCTACCACAAACTCATATTTCAGTCTACAAGATTTCTATATATATATATATATTCTATTTATCCTAATCTTCTAGGTTTCCAAAAATAATGAATTTATAATTCACATATCCGACCCTTTAAAAAACCAATATATTCAATCCATGATATCATGTGGGTTATTGATAGGTTATACACCCTTACCTCCCTTCGATTGCAGGTTCAAGTCTCATAGCCTTGCAGGACGCGACTGGTTGTCGCCTGACCTCTAAGTTGTCCTTTTTATGACAATCCAAAAACTACCCTAACAATTGTATCCATAATCCATTCCAACATTTAATATTATCCAAAATAATTCTATCCAAACTCACAATCCAAAATTTATAAGGAATTTAAACACAACAAAGATCCTTTTTTCCACGTAATAACATGTGAACACCTTCATCATGTATTCTTTTAAAACATGGTAACATCCTGAATTAACATAAAACCTTGTTGATTACATTCATGATCCCTTATTACTTATAGAATACTGGATATACTCTTTCTATCCAAAATTTTTGTAAACTCCAACAATGTGGAATATAGAAATCATTAATCAGTTTCAAGGTAGTCAAGAATATCCAATATAATTTATCCAAATCAATCATGTATTATTCCAAAATCACTAACTCGGTATCAGAACCATATTATGGTTTATCTTTCTCTTAACCCTATATTTTCCAAATATTTAACCTGCTATTGAGTCACTTATCTTGGTTCCACACAATCTCAAGTCATTAATGAAATAGTACTACAATACAATCCTTATATAATCCATAATTGTTATAACAATTACATTGTTGATACAACACTCAAATGACATAATTCTCTAATAAAAATATAAGAACTATAATCATTACTACTCATCTGTGGTAGTATCATAAGTTGATTATTATCCAATTGCATCATTTGTGGTATACTCTAATGAATGGGACATTGATTCGCATAATGTCCCAAAGCCTTACAGATGAAGCATCTTACATTTGAAAACTTTTTCATACCCTTGAAATCACGTACTTGGTGTCCTTTTTCTCCACACATATAACAAACTCCCATTTCCTTTAAGAATTTTCCAAGGTTATTCATTCCACATATATCACATATTTGAAAATCCTTCTTTCCCTTGTTCCCTTTTTCTATCATTCTTTCTACCATCCTTTTCTTCTCTGGCTTCCCTCCAAAGCCATAGGAGTCAATGAATTATTTAATGATCTTATTAATACATGATACTATTTATTCATATGATGAGAATACATGGGAGACTATTTCTCATATAAATGTTGGATTAATACCGTGAAAGTTAGTATCATTCTTACTATTTGGATCATACGTATTACTGGAGTTCACATTCCTTCTACTGGGTGCCATTTCTATAAAATGGCATACACTAGGTTGGTTTATGAATCTCAATTAATAATTCCAAACATTTAAAATACCTAATGTAATTTGAATAGTTTATGGATATAATCCATAATCACAAAAAAAATTTCTTTAAGGAGGTATATATTTATAAACCCATCATAGTGGTTTGAAAATAAAAAGACAATTATCTTAAGCATTTCTCCCAGGAGTGTCATAACCAAGAGTGCTGGAAGGCCCATTATCGTGCACCATTTCCCATTTGAGTCTAGCTCAAAGCATTATTTTCGGGTTTTACCTCTAGTTACATCTGTACCAGATCCACCTCTACCTTCTCGTATCCAGATAGAGATTTATTTTCTTGGAAAACTCACAAAATCATTACATTACCAAAATTCATAGATGTTCTTATATACTAATCTTCAAACTCTATCTTACAGTAATTTTTTCTAATAAGAGTTTATCTAAATATCGTTTCCAAGGTTATTGAAAAACTTCCTATTATACCAACTATAACTCACCAACCCCAGTTTCCCAGTTTTGGTGCATTATTTTAATACATTTTCATGATTACAAGAAATCAAGTCCAGAAGGACCGATCGGTTTATCAGTTTGGGAAAATAGATTACATAAAATAATGTTACATTACAATTTATAACATACAAAACAACATAAATAATCCTTTATGAACACCATTATTCCCTTGGAATAACCCTGTATATCAATAAAAATACACTTCATGGAATCCTGGGAAAAATAAAACATAGAAAGGGGTGAGCTCAGATGCGCAGTAAAAAGAACAATACAGCGGAAACAGTCATAAATAAGCATAAAAATTTATGGCAATGTATAACTAAAACAAAATCCTTTTAAACTTTAACTTCAACATAATATGGAAAAAAAATAAAATAATGTAATGCCATTTAGTTATACACATGGATATCCTACGAGTCGAATAATCACATGAAATATCCGTAACCACTATCATAACGATGGAATGCATAATTCCAGACTATCATAACAACATATACAAGGCCTAGTGCCAAGACTACAAATACGATTTTTTCAAGGCCTCGTGCCAAGACAGTAGTTTGTCTCATGATACCTACTGATGCATCGAGGAGCTATAGCGTGCTCCACCCGTTACTTACTAAGTTCAATTCATTCCTCAAATGAAAAGGTTTAAAAATAACATAAACATTTGTATTAAAAATATCATAAGAAATGTTGATACTTTTATCCATAAACCATGAATGGTGTAAAAATAACACATCCACAGTCAAACATATCACAAAACCCTCAATAAAATATTGATGTTTTTTATCATAATAAATCAACTTCAAATAAGCAAAAATCCATCAATGTATGTTTAAATAGATGAAAATGTTTTCTAAAACTCATTGAGAGAAATATCCCTTTTCATGAAATCATTTAAAAGTTACACAATTTAGAAAGGAAGACATTTAAAGATATTTTTGAATCATAGAGTCCCATACCACTTTGAAACTTTTGAAAGGAATTAACATTTTTAAAACATTCTTGTCCAAAAAAATAAATCCTTAAACCCCATTTCGAAAACATGGACATTAATGAGAATGATTTAGAAGAATAAATATTTAAATCATTTGAAATGATGTTTTAGAAAAATTCCCATAAAAAATAATCCCTTTTAAAACAATTTTATGAAACATGGACATGGATAATAAATATGTCCTAGTAGTTAATTATATTAAAATAACCTTGGATAATAAAGAGATTATGAAATTAACCCTTACCAATTTGGTATCTTACAAAACATACTCCCCATGAAAGAGGTATCATACAATGAATATGTAAATACACATAAATTAAAGTTTATTACACAAATAATACAATTATGGGTTGTACATACACCACACAATAGGTAATAGTGGCAATTTGGCATGAATCTCACGGGAATAAGGAGTGAGATGAAAACCGCTTACCTTGCACTTTCCTTTAATCAAGGATAAGTTTAACCTCTTGTATGAAGAATATAGTATGATATTAAATTATACCAGAACAATATTAATATTTATAATATCATACATTATTAATTTATGACTTTATACCAACCATTTAATAAAAATTTCTATGTTATATTAATATTTCAGGTAATAATCGCTTTCGTTATCGTACGTGTTTTAACTTTTTACTCATGATTGTATCACATAGATCAGGATTTAAATACGTCCAGAATATATGACATGATATATATTTCATTAATATTTAGAATATAAATATGTATAATAGACATATATATGAAATGTAAAACACCATTTATGGAGACGGTAGTCTGTACGTATGCAAAAATACTGTTTCGGTTTTCATACATTATTGAAAGGAAGTAAGTGAATAAGATATATGTAAGTACACATATATATATATATATATTCATATATCTCCCGTAGCATTATTATTTCATATATTACATACATATTAGTAATATATATTTTTATAATCGTCGATGAATGGTGAACTTGGAAATGAATCTATTCGCGTCGTGGAGACGGTAATCCGTAAGTACGCACGAGCGAAAATATCATTCTTTTGATTTTAAAATAATATATAATTTGATTTTATATCATAAATACAGATTCATTATCATCTTATATTTATTATTTACATCAAATAGACCTCATTATTATACCCATCCAAATAATAATGTATTCAATAACAATTACACCACGACATGGAGACGGTAAGTTGTACGTACGCACGTATGGCGACATGTCATTCAAAGGGTTGATAGAATAATAAATTTGTTTGTACCATAATTATATTAACATAATAGTATATATAATATACTGGAGTTATTATTTAATTATGGAAGCAACAAATAAAAAGGAAGTGGAAGAAGAAAGGAACTTCAAAGAGGGTAGTGAAATCATTACTTCTTCTTCGGGTTCTTATTTTTGATTTGATCAAAAGGGATCCTTAGTTTGGCTTTATGACCAAACTAAGGCCTCTAGGATTAAATGAGGGATGTTGGGAGGTTATTTGGGAAGATTTTTGGCAGGTCAAAAAGGCTTTTAAGGTATTAATAATGGGTTATATGTGATGTCAATTTATAAGGGGGAGGAGGGGCTCTTTAGAAAAAACTTAAAGTATTATTTTATAATAAATTTATATTCGGTTTATAATGGCTCCAAATGAACTTATTTTGAGACTTAGGTTGTTTTGGGTCGAAATAATCTCAACAAATAGATTTTAGAGATGTTTATATTACCATTTTAACCTTATATTTTATATTTAACTCTTAGTTAAATAGTTTAACTTTTACTATGTCTTCTTGTATTCTTACTATATATGGTTAATAAACATACTCTAAACATCCAAGAGAACCTCATGTGGATCATTAATTTCATATATAATATTATTTAAGAACTTTTTCAAAAACTTACATTTTTAGGAATATTATATCAACCAATAATATAGTATTTGTTTTAAATATTAATTTATGTCAATTTTGACACTATTTGAAATTTTGTTTTTGTGAAAGTCATCAAAACAAGATTACTTCTAAAACGATACATTGAATCATCCCTAACATGTCCTATTAACCTATAAAATTTGTGGATGTCATAAAAACTTTGAAATTATATTTATTTTAATATTTATAATACCATTTATTTGATTCTTTCATTAATAAGGTAATTACTGCATCATCATTGTATCATTAATAAATTAAATTATTTAATCTCTAAAAATTATAAATAAAATCCCATTATGTATTAATACGTTTTATCTATCTAATGAATATTTATAGTCGAATTTATCTTATGTGTATCCTAATATTAAAAATGTTTTAGTTATTAAACTTTGAATTTAACACATTTAACTCTTCTTTGAATTAAATAATAATAAATGTCTTAATCTAATTCAAGTGGACTAAAGAGGTTCATATTTTATTTTAAGGCTGTTTTTTTGTCAAATTAAACTTATCCAATAGAATTAATACATGTGTTCGGGTAATAATTACATCATTTTTACCCTTAATTACTCAATTTACTTTTAACCGTTTTAAATAAAAGTAAAAAGTTACTATTCACCAAAAATTATTTTCATCTTATTGAACCACATTTTACCCCTTTATATTAACCATGTCTCTAGGATTTTCACAATTACACTCACAGAAGTGGTAAAATTAAGTTTTATATGAATTTTCAAATTCTCCTAGGAGATGGGTAAAAGACGTTGAAAAGTTCAATAAAATTTTTATATATCTAAAATTAATAAAAAATGACTCCAATGAATTACACTGAACATATATAGGTATTATGTATCTATTTATACCTAAAATATATTTAAATAAAATAAATAATTATTTAAATAATTTTTTTAATCTATAACTCAGTGTTTTTCACTATTCATCAAAAATTGAGCAGTTTCAAAAAGTTACCGAAAATTCACCCTAAGCTAATTTGGATATTCAGAATTAAAAAATGAAGTATATTTTACAAAATTAAAAACATATAAGTTACATATATTAATTTAAAATTAATTCCCGCTGTCAAAAGCAAAAAGCGTATTTTTACGAAATAATTAGTATAAAAAGTTTGACACTTGTTTATGTCCAATTTCTAATTGAAATTACTAACAATGACCAGTATTGGATTAAATGGTAAAAATAAAATCTATTTATACTTCCAAACCATTAAAATGTATAATTTAACACTATAAAATATTCTGATTAAAAAAGTTGTTTTTAGTTACAATATAGTATTTTTCACTATTCACCAAAATATGAAAGTTATCAGAAAAACATCAAAAATATATTGAAACTAAATTTTTATGTCCCGATTAAAAATAAGAAGTTTATTTTGTAAAATTAAATATATAAAAGTATCAATTATTGTATTTAAAAATTATTCGCCATAAAAAGGTGGTAAAATTGCATTTTTTGAAAAATTCTTCTTTTATCTAAAAAATGTATTTATTCTTACATTATGTATATGAAACTCGTAATATTGATTATAAAATTATAAGTATTATATAAAGTTCAAAATTCAGTTAATAATATTGATAACTTCTTTTCAATGACTAGTTTGGTTAATCATGGTGCGCTAAAACTCGATGTTGCGTGTACTGCATGTTATTGAATTACATTGAAGAAATACGGTACTATTAAATCTTGGGGTGTTGCACCATTACTATGTCCCAAAATACCATTGAAAATCCTTTTAAACCGGGTAGGGAAACCCATTACATTCCTGAAATCCAGAGGCCGATAGCCTAAATTTTGAGTGGAGAGATGCCAAATGAAAAAAAACCATTATAATGAAAATACCCCACCATAGAACGATACGGAATCATCACAAATAATCCCTCCATCCATCCGAGTTGAGTTCAACACGTAGCATAGATTCAACATTTAGGTGTTGGTCCTCCCTACGAGGTCTCCACCAACACCACCCAAAGCTCGTGTTCACATTGCCCCACTATTAAAAACCCATATCCAAGAGATATGAGGGCATCAAGACCACCCAAGAAGATAACAGATGGTTCAGAGATTCATAACATTGTCGACCCATCTAAAACATCCAAATCCATCATGCCTCTCCTCAATCAAGGCCCGTCACCTCATTTCTGAAGCTGTATGAAGATCACCTCCATGACCAGAAAACCAGTCTCTATAGTGCCCACACTCCGTTGTCCTACCATCACACAAGTGCATCCCCATACATATGTCGATGATCTGGAAGGGAGACCAAGGGACCTCAAGATCTATAATAGATATATCCCCTAAGTATTGGATCCCATTTAATCATTATGATGGAAGAACTCATGTAGTCACTCTAACAGTGGGCATTAACAACCTGGTTCATATTTCTAGGGTCATAATGTATTAAAAAATAATAAAATTTTATATACTCCAAAAATATAGTTTTGAATATGTCTAACTATTTCTATTTGAATACATACATTATACATTATGATATATATAAATATATATCATTTTTACAATAAAGGTAATGTTTACATTTTTTCATTTCCATAATCATGGTTGCCAACTCTTAAAATTGTTTTAGGTAATATGGATCTGGAATTTCAAATTACAATGATGTATAATATTTAAATATATCATTTTGAATGAGGACTCGTCTCAGTATCTTAATTGATGTAGGACTATAGATCAAAACCCTCCATACATAGAAAAATTGCATGAATATAGGTGCAATAACCAACCATCTCTTCAGATACATGAAATGTTCCTCACATTAATCATTTCAAATGAATTTGGATCTATTACATTTAAATTGTTTTATTATATTAGAGTACAATGAAAAATATATCACAATGAATTGACAGTATACATTCATATCAACAAAAATATAGATCTCTCTCATTATGTTTGGGAAAAGACATTTCACAAAAACAGAGATCCTTGAAGGATCCGCCAATATACAATCCCTTACGAATAAATGACCCATGAATAAATATTTATTTCTTTATCATTCACACTTTCTATATATTTCATATAATTTATCCTCCACTATGTTTTTATTCAAAATCCTAAAATATTCATTATTCTCTTACCCAAACATTAAATATATAAGAATATCATTTTGAAATGCTACCATAAAATGATATATGTAATAACAAAGAACTATTATAATTGAATTTGTGAAAACAAGGTGAAAATTTATATTTCCAAATGAAATAACTATAAATTCATAAATACCATAACAGAAAAAATCTAGTTTCCATAGGACTTTACTTTTAATATTTCAATGTATAACTCTAAATTTTTCCAAGGAGTTCACATATTGTTTTTGGCATAAACACAACTAATTTATATTATAAATATAATAATTTATATTAAGGATCACACATATTGTTTTTTATATCTTACAATTAATTAGAAACTCAGTTGCGAAATATAATATCACGGTTTTTCTTGGATATTGATGTTTTTCATATGTATTAAATCTGGTTAGTCAGAATCAAAATCATAGTGGATGGTAAACATAGATGGGTGTTTTAATACAATTTAAAAAATAATTAATTTATTTTAAATATTGATTGAAATCCTAGTATACTTTCAAAATTTACAAAATTATGAATATTCTCAATGGGTAGAATCAAAACCCATTGAGAATGGAGTAGAGAAAGTGGGGATCCGTAGAAATTGGAAACAAAGGAATATGAATTGAAATTTAACGATCAATGAGATAAATAGGGTGAAAAAAATTATAATTAGATCATTATATTCATCACTAGTAAACATGCTCAACACAAATGGCCAACCAATTCTTGATATAAGGATCATAATTTTGTGGATTTCCACCTGTACATTTAATATCATGTATGAAATGTGTATCATAATAATTTATATTATTTTTTCTCATTGTATGATACAATGAAAATATTTATGTATTTAAAATTAATAATTTATAATTATTGATCCCATATTTCGTGAATTTTGTTTTAGAAATTATTTATCATTGGTTGAGATCACATCAACCCATGAGAATATTATATATTTCATATTGCTTTTCCCACCACCATTCTCCATCATCAGACTGTGGGTTCAAAAATGTGATATTTTTAGGCTGTTTAAAACATGATAAACTCCAATAAAATAATTTTAGATTAATAAATGACCATAGGATCAATGTTTTGTGGACATATTGAAGTGGAATTTTAGATTGAGGGAATTGTCTTCATTATTCAGGACATTGAACATAGATAGTGGGTGTGATGGATACTACTCGAGAGGTCAAATTTTTGTTTTACTTTCAACAAAGGATGAGAATCAATAATAAAAGAACCCACCCTATGAATTTTACCACTTTTGAAAAGTAAATTGTCGATGGATATAGGTAAATGGATGATCTAGTAACTCCGTGATGACCAAACAACCCAATATTTGTAAAATGTGACTACATGACATATATATAGAATGAACACATACTGCAAGTCTCAAGAAATCATGGTGGATTGGGATATAGTATTTTCATGGTATCACACACCTAGTAAATAGGCCCACATTTCATATAATATTATCCTAGTATCTTATTTGGGTTTTATGTGAACATGCCCTAGACCTTAGGTGAACACGTGCACCTTATCCTTTAAGGACCCACATTGTGGATCGACATTGTGAGGCCAACCATATATAGGGATGGACACTCCCTTGTATTCGAGTGAATAAATTCAACATGTGACCTTTTCTACACTCCATAATGAACCACATATATGTTCAATTTATTTCTATAGAGGAACATATACCGAATATCAGTTGAATTCACAAGTTGTGTGACCCTATGTAAGAATCATGTACTACCTGAAACATCCATCTTGCATTATCATTATTTGGACATAGACTTGGTATTTTTTGGATGCCAATATAGTGTATTTTTATATATAGGATGTTATGGAATGAATAATTTTGAAATTATATGTATACTGAGAGGTCTTATAATATATAATAGTATTCATGTGATGTTTTCTTGATCATGGTGTTGATCATCAGAAGGAAACTGAGGTCATTACTCTCTTATCACACTAGGGTGTGGTCCCCCCATACTCATGATACACTGGAGTTATTACATCAAACATAAAATAGCATAAAAGTCCCCTATCTATGAAGTGATAATTATAATTTATAATTATTTTTTATAGAGATGGTATTTTAGTTGATATCTTGCACCCTTGGATATGGATCATAGTTTCATGAAGCATACACTCCATAATGACTCCTGCGAAGATGGATGAGGTTATTGTAATTATATGTTGAAAATTCATAAAATGAAATCCACTCATTAATATTAGATAGATCTAAATTTGGAGATCCTATTTCACACATCATTTGAGTGACATTATGAGCCTATATAATGTTGGGTTTCGTTACTATGTTAACATATAGGATGTGCTGGATATTTTTTTCTGTTTCTTCCCTCTTTGTTTTTTGTAATTATACTAAGTATGTTTTTAATTACCCTACATGTGATATTCCCCCATTTTTTATTTATTTTGAAGATAACAAAAAGATCTGTGGTAAAATTGGTGAACGAGGTATCATTGAGAGACCCATGATTATCATATTTGGATATTACAACGTTTCTAACTAATATTCATTGTAATATAAAATTACTTGCTTAAGGACAATTAAATTTTAGTTTCATTTGAAAAACGAAATAAAATTTTATTACTATGTTAATGATCATTAATATTTCACACAAATATATTCCTATTTTGTAATCCTGCATAACAAAATTCTTTATAACATGGGGAAAGGAAAAAATGAATTGGTGATCTTAGATGACTTTTTTAGGTTAAATAAAGGAGATAAACGAGTATAAAATCAACATTTTTTGATTTATAACATGATCATAACATTTTTACTATGAATATCAAGGATTATATACATGATTCATCGAATATATATTAACTTGTCATAAGGAATGAATCATATATAAATTATGATAATAATCCATGCGAGAATAATATAGGAACAAGAAATTTAATTAAGGTAGTCAAATAAATATATGAAATGATTTACATAGTATTAAAGGATATCTTCAAAAAATATCTTAGTGGAATGGGTTCACTATCCAAAAAATCTTAGCAATCAATGTTCACTCCCAAGTCTATCTCAGTAGTTAATGTTAAATTTTAAGACCATTGAATTAGTCAATGTTCACTCCTATAAACATTATAGTGGAAAAAACCACTAACTGAACCGAGTTCACTCCCTATTACAACTATGTATATCCAATGAGATATAAATCTTTTTCCAATGAATTAGTTGTATATAAAGGTTTAACTAATCACATAATGTTATGATATATAATTTATCCACAATATCATAAAAATTTATCAAAACATTACCCATGAAATGAAATGGGTATCAAAAACATTTCTTCATATATTAATCTATGTAAAAGAGATATTTTTCATAATCATTTAATCACAGTATAACATTTTTAATATAATGGTATTTCATAATCATGTAACCCGTGGAATAGAAATGGGGTTCATAAATAACATGACATCAAAATAATAACCACACAGAGAATGTTTATGAATGGTACACATGGTTCATATTTCTAGTAATGCATATGTAAAAACAAAAAATTTTCACCTTAAATTGAAAATAATTTTGAAACACCATTTAAATAATTTCATGATGAAAATATAATTTCAGCTTCGAAAAAATCAATTCAAAATTGAAATCATTTTTGAAAAAAATCTTAGAATACCATATTTAAACCAAAAAAATTATATAATATAAGGAATACATATTCCTAAAAAATATCCTACTAAACATGAAATGGATGCTTAAAATAAATTGATATCATGAAGTTGTGTAAATATTTACATGCATTATAAGTTAAACAGACAATCTGTCTGCACGATAAAAAGATTATAAAGGTACGTTGATCAGAAAATGACAAGAAGATTATGTTGATTTTTTTAAAAACAAAACATGTGTAAAAATGTATTTAATAAATCATTTTGAAATGGTTAAAAACACTTTTTAGAATATTAATATAATACATGGATTTTTGAAACATATATTTCCATCTAAATAGATTTAAATAATCATATTTACTTAAAACAAATTCTGATTTATTAACTATAAAATTTATTGGGAAAATTGTACAATTAAAGGAATATATGATGAATAAACATTGGATAATTAAATTAATAAAAATTATAGGGAGGTTGATCCTGATATTAAATATCTATGAATTGATTGTAAACAATCATGAAAAAAATGATATTGTAAAATAATAACTTTCTAATATTGGTATCATTGAATCCTAAGAACCTTGAAGGAATGTCATTCAGTTGAAAAAAAATATAATTTGTATGAATTAATTACTTATATTACATGTCAAATGGGATTAATATAATCCTCTTTAAATAATACAGGTTTATAATATAACATATGCCTTAAATAAGTTAAATTGAGACCCAAATCACAAACAAATTTTTTAACTTTTGAACTGTAGATCTCGTGAATGAGTGATCCTTAGATAGACATGTGAAACCCAAAAATTATATTTAAAATACTTGTCAATTAAATGAATTGGTGTTATATATATAAAATATAAGAAATATGTGGTGGATATAACATGTGTACAACGATCGAAAAAATTGAGATGAAGATCCCTTAATTCTTGGGTAACATTTGAATCGTGAGATCTATGAATGAATAAAATAAATTAAAATTTTTAATAACATCTAATAAATTAATATAATTATATTACATGGTATATGAAACTATATAAACCACAAGAAATATTATAATAATTAATAATTTATATGTATCATAGAAATAAAATTAACACTAAAAATACCTTTTCCATAAGTCATTACTCACATAGTACTTTTCAGGAATTATTTTATATAAAAAATTAATTACAATACATCTATAACAGAACCATATTCATATATATAATAACATATATTATTAATTTATATATTTATATTAAATTTTTTTTAAATTCTATGATAGAGTTATGATTTTGGTAATAATCTCTTTGTTTTTGTTAAATGTTTTGAGTTTTCATTATTTCTCATCATATAGAAATCAGGAATTATTCCTTTCAATAATGTAAAAAATGAAATAAATTTCATATATATTCAGTATATATTTCAGTATAATAGTTTATAAAAAATTAAAATTTTAAATAAAAAACAACGTTCTGGGAGATGGTATGACATTTGTACTAATTAACAATATTTCTATTTACTTATCATATTGAAATAAATAAACATAAATGATATAAAAATAGAAATAGAAATATATATTATTGTTATTAATCATATATATCTCATTTGCAAAATAAAAAATTATTTATTATATTCTATGTAAATCATGAATTAATAACATCATTTGGTGAGGCTGTAGTCCACCGTACAAATGAACGATGTTATCGTATTCTCACAAAATTGAAAAAGCAAGATCGTATGTGTTATATATAAATTCAAATATCAATTTAAAATAATTGAAATAATAATTTTCATAAATAATAAATAATCAATTATTATTTTGATCCTTTAATGGTGGTAATGGATGAATGGATAACATTACTTCTCACTACAGTAGTACATTGCACACATGAATGATGTTTGCATATCCCATTAGATTGATGTGTTATGTTTTAGATCTTAACATTAAAATAAAAAAATATAAATATATTTATTATTCTGATTTTATAATATATATATTATATGAAAATAATTTAACGCGTTTAACAAAAAATAAAATAAATTAGTTTCTTGATGAATGTTTCTTATTCTATAAGAATGTTTGTTTGGTTTGCACCAAATGATTCCCTTTTATGAATTTATGAACAATGTGAGGTTTCTAGTATGATGTTTTGAAATTTGGAAAGAGATTTGGGAAGGTAGTGTTTAACCCAAAATGGTTGGAGATGTGTGTAGAGTGGGAGAGAGGGGGTGGCCCTTTATATAGATGTTCTTAGAAAACATGTGAATTTTTGAAAGATAAAATTCCACACACATTATTTCACTTGGAAAAAGTGACCTAAATAGATAAAAATAAAAACATAAAAAAATAAATTTTATATGTATGGACATAAAATATTATTTAGATATCTTTAGTGTCAATTTTCACCTTATTTTCTATGTTTACAATAGTGTAACAAATTTTTTATCTTAATTACAATAATTATTTTAAATTACTTCTAAAAATCACTTTGGTTAAAAATTAAGATGATATTATTATAAATTTTATATTATTAAAATTACAAATATGGAAATAGATTTTCAATATTCCAAATAGAAAATTGGTAGAAATTACTTTAAAATTAATCCCACAGGTGGGTCTAAACCATGTGTTTTTATGTGAAATTGTTTAAAATATTGTAATGTTTTCATATCTAATTTTAATGTGACATATTTCAGAATGAAATATTTTTTATTTAATGATGTAAAAATTAAAAAAAAATAGATTAAAAGAGTAAAAATCTAATTTTTCTATTTAAATAAATTAAATGAAAAATATTTTTTAAAATAAAATTTATTATTTTCAATATGAATCAAAAAATGAAACTTATCAGATAAATAACCAATTTTTCCCACATTCTAATTTTGAATAACAAAATTACAAAAATTATTTTATTTGGGGACATAATATTTTTTAAAATGTTTAAAATTTGTTTTAAAATATGTAATCTTATAAATGGTGGTTGAACTGCCTTTTAAACAAATACATCTTTTTATGTGTAAAATTGGATTTATTCTTATTTCTTATCTAGAAATCACTTAAGATTAATGTTCAATATTTTAATGATTATATAATATATATTTCATTAATATAAATAACAAAAATACGTTTTTTATTTTATTTAGAAAATAAAATTATAGAATATTTTTTTTTAAAATGAATTTCGTTATTTTCAAAAAGTTCATACTTTTATATTAAGCTAATTATTTACCAAAGAATTCATTTTACAACCATTAGAAAAAAAATATTTAAATTTGTTAGTTATTATTATTCATATAATTCATTACAATTTTTATGTGATAATTGTAATTCTATTTTTATAATAATAATAATATTATATTTTAATTTCATAAAACATAGTCTTTCATGTAACACAAGGTATCAAAGGAACCATGAATTGTGTGTTACACCGTCCAAACATTGTGTCAAGTGTGATACAAGATATTATAATTATTTAATGTAGTGAAATACTAACATGTTGTTTCATATAAGGCAATCCAAATTTGGTGTAGTGTTCAATGAAATCCATTAAAGAGTTTTAATTTATTCGAACAAAACAATTCATAGAATCTCATTGTGTTACATTCTACCCCTTTAAAATGAATATCTCCCTCAAAATTCATTTGGGTCATAAATGTTTTAATACCTAAAATTTACATTTATAGGATTAGACATCACAAAAATGAATAAATAATCGTACTTTAAAATGGTATTATTAGTGACAAAACGATTACCCAAATATATTCAATACTAGGTTTCCACATAAGAGAACATAGGTGAATCTTATAACATAGAAGGAAGGTGTACATAATTATAACGAGTGATAAAGATTAGTGATCACAAAAATTTGTTTGATCTAGATAATTTTAGTGTCTCTAGAACCATAACCTAATTAGGAATGAAGAGTTCTTTGACATCATAAAGAATAATGATAACATGATATTTTTTCAAGATAATTTTCCAAAAGTTAAATAATTTTAACAAGAATATATACATACCTGATTTTATTCAAATTCATATACCTAATATCACCCTTTGGTTGTTCCATGATCATTTTCTACTTCATCACTTACTATATGAAATGAAGAAGAATTTTCCATTCCTAAAGAACTAACATATCATAAGATCAATAAATAAAATGATAAGTAATTTCATCTTTAATTAGTCAAAATCATTGAGAAATGGTTATCAAAAGATGATTAATATATTTAAATCCTTATATGAAGAGGCCAAAAATTAATATCTATGACCTAATTTTATGTTTCATGTAAACCATTCTATAAATCGTTAACCTTTTAACACTTTTGAAATATGACAATCCAAAACCATTGAAAAAGGTCACTAAATTTTTAAAAATAAATGTAACATTAGTCCAAAATATATCACAATCTGTTTTCTGGTTTTCACATACAAAACTTGTTAATATATTCATCATGTATTCTCTTTAAACATAGTGATTACCAAAATTAACATAAACCATTATTGAAAAACATAATTATTTTTATTCCTATAATTATTTGATATATTAATTAAATACAAAATTTAAATAAACACAATCCATGATAGAATAAACTTCTTTGTTCAAAAATTATTAATTAGTTCCATGGTAATTAGAATTATATAAATTTCTTATTTTATCCGAGCATCATTATCTCAACATAAAAAACTTATTAAGGGCAATATTTTATTAATAAACATATCCCTTTGCAATTAAATCAATTTTTAAGTCCATTATCATAATTAAAGATATTATTTGTAATCCTTATCTGGGAAACTATACCAAATAATCCTAATATATTTCAAAATTTAGATAATAGAATCTTTTAATTCCAATACCTGAATACATTATATATCCAAATTCATTCTAAAACAATTATATATGATTAATCATAGTATTCATTAACACTTTTTCCATTTCAAATATTATCTACTATAACTACTTTATCAGCAAATTAACCCTTAATCTTACATCTTTACTAATTATCTACACAATATTTCACATTACAAAATAAATTTTCATAATTTACATATTTTACACATTTAAAACATTTAATAGTTTATGATCACATAGGTAGGTCATTATTATTATCCATTATGGTACCTAAAACTTTTTATTTTCTCTTTTCCAATTAATTTCATTGTTTCCTTTACTTCTAGAGTAAATTTTTTTTTTCATACTTCTAACACATACATTTAGGTGTATCTTCCCACATTCTTAAAATAAAGGGAACAAAATATTAATTCTTCTATGGACTTTATTTCTCTAAATCTCAATGAAGTCATTATTTCTCTTCATTAGTGATTGTGATCGTTGATTAAGGAAAATTATTTTAATAATATTCTGTGAAAAATAGATTAGGCATGATCACAATTTCATTAATTCTAGTGATCATCCATTTTCAATACCCATCAAAAACATTTAATTCACATTCAATGTTACTATAGTTCCTTCTAGTTCCCACCATTGAATAAAAAAATTGAACATTAATTATCATTGCATAAATCATCATAATCAAGAAAAACCACTCATTTGATATCTTAATCATGTTTTCTTATTTTATAACTTCAAAACCATGAGCTTATCCAAAGTAATTCAATGTAATATTCTATTTAAATCCTTCATTATATTTGGTAAAGAGTTTGTGAATTTATAAATAATATCCCTATAGAGTGTCAAAACCGACATGTGGTAAACCATATTTTCATAAACCAAGTCATCATCGAATATATATCAATAAATTGTTTTTGGGGTCATTACCCCTATATACATATTCTCCAGATCAACATATACATGTATCTATACAAGGATGTAATTTCATGTAAACTACTCAATATATCCTGGAGAAATGTTTCAATACATTTTCATATGATTTAACTCACCCTTAATAAATATAAATATATAAATACCTTGATATGTACTTAGAAATATAGAATGGATTCTCACTAAACTATTGTCATACAATAATAAAATGGTTGAATAAATCATTCCTTTGATTCAAACAATAGAAACCAGGCTTCTCATACATGAATATTATATTATTTTAGATGAATATTAATTATATTATAAAATTACCTGTATAAGGACAATAATAGTTTAGTGCCTTTGTAAAATTGAAACACAAAACTCTAACATGGATACAGAACATTAATGTTTCCCAAAATTATCTTCCCATTCAGTACACCTACTTGAATCATTTATTCATAACATATGTAAAGTAAACATAAGAAATGGAGAGCTCAGATGCTCAATAAGGGAAAATAATGAGATACACAAGCATAGTATGAATATAAATGTATGAGAAAATGATTATCATATTTTACGTTCAAACACTTTATATCAAGGATTATACACATGAGTTGTGGAATACTGATTAGCATATCAATATACATGAATCAGAATGTAATGAAGAATATAAGCCTTGCGAGAATAACATTGAAATAAAAAATGGAAATATTGAATACACATAAAAATATAAAATTATTTCCATATTTGTTACAACTCAATTACAAGGCTATATGAGTGGAATGGGTTCTCACCCCAAACTATATTAGTAGTGTATGTTTAATCCCAAACCCAGTTTAGTTTTAATGGTTCACTTCCCAGACCATCTCAGTAGTAATGGTTCACTACAAATTCCATATTACATAACAATGTTTCTTATTAAATAAAGTTCATTTCATTATACACCCATATTTATCTCATTAGATATGAATCGTTTCCTAATTCATTACATATAGATATAGGTTTTTCCCATTACCTAATGAATTTATACATATGAGTACCATAAGATTATAAATAATAATCATATCATAACCTTAGTTATGTAATGGGTTTCATAAAATTTTCATCGTATTTAAATTGTGGAAAATATATATATTTAATATTCATTTCACCATAGAATAACCATTAAAAAGAATTTTTTTTCATAATCATATAACATGTGGAATAGAAACTAGTTTCATAATCATCATACCTTAAAAACAATAAACCTTCGTTGAAAGTGTATGAATTATACATTAAGATCATATTACCGATAAGACATGAATAATACCAAATAATTTCATATTATATGAAATATTATTTCTAAATATTATTTAAATAATTTCATAATGAAAGTATCCTTTCATCATTTAAAATTAAATTTTAAATCATTTAATCTTTATGAAAAAACTTTTTCGACAAAATACACATTAAAAATAATTCATTTCTATAATTAAAGAGAAATATTATCTTTAAAAATAAATGTGTAAATATAAAGAGGAATATTAGATGAAATAATGTTCATTATTGTGGGTAAATCTGTACATATCATATATGTTTATTAAAATGGTCCTTTTACGCTGTAAAAATATTCGGGAAGTTTCTTAATTAGAAAAAGATAAGAATATTAATTCTATTTTTATATTAAAAAATAGTAAAAATTTCTTCAATACATAATTATTAAAGGTTCAAAAGACAATTAAAAATACATTTTTGGAAAATATGTTTTTGAATGAAAACAAATTTCCCACCAAGTAAGGAACTAAAGTTGGATTTTCTTTAAAGAACAATATCAATAATATTAAGTAAAAATGAATTAGAAAAGGGTATTATTATATGAAAGTTTAATGAAAAACCATAGATTATTAATATTATTTATAATTGTTATAGGTATATCATTTTATTTAATATTTGGATAATTGATCTTAATCAATCTATATAAATGATGATATTGTGGAATAACAATTTTAGAACATCAGTAACATTGGATTGTATTCTCAATGAAGAAATATCATACAAAAGAAATGTAAATCATAATTAGTATGAATAAATTCAATATTTTATATGTCAGAGGAGATTTATATACACCAATTTAAATAATATATGTGCATAACATAACCTACATCGTAAAAAAGGAAAAAAAAGACAAAAAATCTCATACATATTTGGTATCCTTTGAACAATATATCCCTTGAAAAAGATATCCTTATATGGAAATTTAATTACTAATTTTTTTTAATAATAATAATACTAATGTACATTCATTGGAAGTATATACACAACATATAATAAATAGTTTGTTGATATAGCACTTGTAACACTAATGTAAAAAAGTGAGATGGAAATCCATTACTTCTTGAGTAAATTTGGAATCATGAGGTCCTTGTAAGAATAAATTAAATTAAATTATTATATATCATGAAATATATGAAATTCAATATATAAAATGTCATAAGTAAGTATATAAACCACAAAAAATAAATGATATCATAATATTACATAAGTATTTTGTAAATAAAAATGTGAGTTGAAATCCAGTTACCTTATGTCTTAACTCTTGATGTAGTTGTTAAAACATCATGTAAATTAAATATATGTTTATTATAAATCTATCCAATAATGATATTAATATATTTAATACCTGATATTATTTACTTATGAATTTATATAAACAATTTATTAGGAATTATTTTATAATGGGATATTTTAGGTTATAGGAACTATGTTTTTCGTAAAGGGTTTCACTTATCATTAATGGTACTCTTACATAAATAATTATTTAATCTTTTAGAAATATATAAAATAATATAAATAACATAAATAATATATATATATATATATTTATCATTATTATATATAAATAGGAAAGGAAATACCCCATTCATAGTGATGGTACGTCATATGTACAAATAAATGGTAGTTACATTTCCTTTTTGTTTTGAAATTGTGAAAAGTATGTGATATATATATATTATGATTATAGTATAATTATTATTTAATATATATCATTTATTTCTATTAAACCAATATTTAAAACATTCGATGTAATTTATGAATTAATAACATTATTTTGTGAGGCGGTAGGCTTCCGTATAGATGAACAACATTATCATATTCTGACAAAATTGAATGAAAAGAGGTATGTGTTATATTAAAAATATAGAATCATATTAAAATCAAAAAATAAAAAATATCATAAATAAATTATAGATAAATTATTATCCCTATCTGTGAAATGTGGTAATGGAAGGTTAAATGACATCAGTTTGTTAGGATGTAGTCTCTCTTACAATGAACGACAATTGTCTATCCCATTTGATGAATGTACATGATGTTTTATGTCCTAAAATTAACATAAAAACAAATTATTATATTTATGATGCATATTTTATTATATATTAGAGATATAAAATTCATTTAATTTTTTTTAGGAATAAATAAAACAATAATGTTAACTGGACAACGTTACCTCTAATTCGTGTAAATCTTTTTAGTTTGAACCAAATTAATTCCCTAGTTGCATTTAATACATAAGATAGTATTCAAGGATAATGTTAGTTTAGTAGGGAGGAAATATGTATAGTCATTGAACAAGTCAAAGGGCTTTAGAGGTGTGAAGATAGGCGATATGGTGTGACCTTTTATAAGGGATGTGAGGGGAAAATATGTAAATATTTGGAAGATAGTATTTGCCCCACATTTTCATATAATTGTTTTTCCATAATGGATCCAATTAGATCCTTAGAAATTACATGGATAAAATGTGGTTACAAAATTTGTATTGGACATCTTTATAGTAATTTTTACATCTTATATTTAATATTAACATCTATGTAACCTTGTTTCTCTATTATCTCAGTAATTAATTCTAATTTATTTCACTAATTACATTGGTAAATAATTATTTTGACCTTATTAATAATAAATAATAATAATTATTCTTATTATTTAATACATTTTTGAAAATTATAGACACAAAATTGGTTGTAATAAATTTAAAATTAATACCCTAGATAGGACAAGACCACATTTTTTTAAAGCAAAAATGTTAAAACGATTGAAATTATTTTCTATCCAATTTTATAGTAAAATTGACCTAAATGTTCAAAATTTGATTTTAGGATTTTCAATTTAACTAATAATACATTAATAAAAAATTGAAACATAATTTATCTATATAAATAAATTTAATGAAAAAGAAGTTCTCAATTAAAATTTAGTTTTTTTCATTATTAGACCAATAATTTAACTTTTCGGAAAAGTAAAAAAAATCAACCCTAAGTGAATTTTTTCATTATGATTATAAAATGTAATTTATGTGTTATATAATATATAATATTTTCCATAATTGGTTTTAATGTAATTTCACCATTAAAATATTATAGAACAAACATTTATAAAAATACGTATATTTCATAATATTTTATTTATTATTATCTCTAATATCGAAAAGGGTTAAGATGAATTTCAAATAGATTATTTAAAATAAATAACATAAATATTTCATTAAAAACATTTACTAAAATTATTTTTTCTATTTTCTGAGTTAATATGTGTTTTCGTATGGAAAATAGTTATTCTTTCAAAAAATGAATTTCTTTATATTCAAGTATTTATTACATTCATTTCAATCAAATTTTTTAAAAATTAAAATAATTATAAAAATATGAATAATATATATTTTCCTAATTTACTTAATATTATTACGACCTACCATTTCAATGAGTTTTTATACCTATAAATATATTTTAATAATAATATTATTATTAGTATATTCTAGTTTAGTATAACATCGTCTTGTGTGTAACACACGTTATCATAGTAAGTCATAATTGTGTATAACACAAGCGAAAAATAGTGTTTTGTGTATTTATATATTATATAAGTGTCACATGTAGTGAAATATTAATATAGAGTTTCTTATAAAGCATGAATAACTTTAGTGTGAGTTATAATTGAATCCATCAATAAATTTTAATTTATTCCAAAATATTAATTCATAAAAACCTGGGGTGATTCATATGTGGTTTGAATAATAATACATGGAGTTAATAGCCATATTCATTGATTTCTCTCAAATATTCTAAGTCGATCAATCATTTGATTTTCCAATTTTCTTCTAAATATAAAAAATTGGCCACTTCTTTTCATGTTGGGAATTTATTTTCCCCATTGTATTACTTACATTACCTTTGTTAAATTATACTTTCTATAGGTTGCTTCACTGATGTATTGTTATCAAGATATCCCATTTGTATTCTTATATCTCCTCATTGTTTCGTTGATCTACATTTATGAATGTGTCTATGTTTTTTGGTTTAATGAAATTAGTTTTAGTGATATGATTTCTTATAGTTTCTATCCAACCCCTAGTCTATAAAATGTGGTAATGACATATAAATCCTTGATAACTATCAGACCATGTGGGACATAGTGGGTTGTGTCCAAAAAAATATTATTATATTAGGATTATCATAGGGTTGTAAATTGAGCATGGTATTTTTTTATTATTTGGGAACATAGGGAAATGATATCGGTGTTCCTTCTGTATGTCTCTTTTTCTAGAGAACCTAATGGTTATGGGATGACAAACATATCTATACACTTGATGTATGATAACATATTTCTCTATTAAGTAGAAAAATTAATCAGTTTCTCATAATCCAATGGTATATACATCATATTTTAATGTGTATTTTATCTTCTTCCCCCTTATTGTGTTATCTCCCAATATATTGGCATCTATCAATGGTATGAGTTTCTAATATAAAGGATTCATCTATGATGACAATGAAAATAGATATCAGAAATATATCACAATAGCTTCTAGTTGACAGATGAGGACTCACTACATAAATCCATTGAAGAGGTTTTTCAAAAAGAAAACATATATTATTGTTTCCATCCAATAGGAATCACATGTATCCCCATAAAGTGGTCTAGGTATTTGATCAACAATGTGTTGTGAAACCTATAGATCTAGTAGTTTAAGAAAAAATTGTACATTATATTTTAGAATTTTTTAGGTTCTGACGCATGATAATTCTCATATTCCCTAAAATGATATATGCTCAGGCAGTAGATGATTGGATAAAGGAGGTGCTCTATGTTTTCAAGTAGGTATAAATCCCGACCAATCAGTTGATTTCACATTCAAATAGTATAAATTATATACTATCATAAAATGGATGGGATCCTATTTCTTAAACACAAACTAAGAAGGACCTCTCATGGGTATACAATAATATTGTTAGTGAGATATATTACCATATAAGATTTCACTCTATGCAGATCTATGATCATTGGTGATATGTATATGATTCTGTGTTGCTCAATTTTTACCTCTATGAAATAATATTTTCTTTATATTTTAAGGGGATGATACATTTAGGTGTTAAAATATAATTAACTCATTCATATTGACTTCTGTAACAATGTGGTTTCCTTATGCATTCCTAGAAATATCAGAGCTATGGTGAGGGATTTGGATTTAGCGAACATTTTATTAGAGGGATATTGAGTTGATAGAGTTATAATATTCAATCAATTTTATTATGTTGTATGTAGCAGCTAGAATGATTCATTTGTAAGGTTATTGGTGTAATAAGAATTCTAATGCCCAAAAACAGACATTTTGATCTTTAAAAAATGGTTCATGGAGAGGAACTTGTTATCAAGGATATGGGTGAACCTATGTTTATGATTGATGAAGAAACATTTCTCATGATTTCCCAACCATACATGAAATTAAATGTAGTAAGAAAATGGACGGATATTGTGACCCACACAATTCATACATAAATGTTAAATATTATTAGAATAATATTCATTATATAATATAATGATCCATTCTAAAATAATATAAATCTAGTATCATTGGAAATAGGAACAAATAAACGACTTGTTCATAAGTAATATAATTCATCTTCCACTATGTTCTAAATATAGACCACACATCTTATGCATATCATACAAAATATTATTTTTCTTAAAATGGGGATTACAAAAATAAAAATTATTGTATCATATGCTCAATAATATTAAACCAAGTTGATATCAACAATACTAGTTCATAATGGTTTGTGAACATGAGAATAACTATTGATACACATAACCATTACATCATAGATCAAAAACATGATATATGGAAAAAATAATGGTAGTTGATAAGATTAGAATCATAATATAATATATAAATAATAATATATTAGATCATATAAATTAAAAAATAAACCGATTTGTGGAATGCGCGTAATAATGGAAACCCCTATATCAAGGCTACCCCCATGAAATTAATAACCTTTTAGGATAGTTTAGACAACCATGTATCTATATTGGTATTGGGATAACCTCCCATATACCCAGTATTCATAATTGGATAACATATTTGTACCCTTTTAATTTGTTATTTGGATAACTTCCTATGTACGCTCTTTTTTTAGATTTGGATAACCATACATGTACCCCATGAGACAATAGAAAATTAATATTTTCACAATGAATTATAGGGATATATATTTCTAGTCTCATCCATTAAATATTTTAAAATCATATATTTTTATTCCATTAATTTTTTTATCATATTATTATCCATGAAAAGGGAATATGTTTCATAAACATTTCATTGTCACATAACATGTGGAAAATAAAT
Source organism: Viscum album (assembly GCA_963277665.1). Taxonomy (NCBI): domain Eukaryota; kingdom Viridiplantae; phylum Streptophyta; class Magnoliopsida; order Santalales; family Viscaceae; genus Viscum; species Viscum album. The sequence goes on along the minus strand of OY728153.1, from coordinate 1,768,334,466 downwards.
GGGTTTCATAAAAAATTATATAATAATCATAAAGAACCCATTAAATAATATAAATGGAGGAATTATTTCATATCCATTGTAAATTAGAAGCACGCTCTAATGTTTTAATCTTGAATGTATCCAAATTGCCTAGAAATCCAGTAATACGTTCTTTTTGAAAATATCCATTCTATTTTAAAATAAATCATCAAAATAAAAACAACCCAAATTATAAATAAAAAATTAATTTAAATATAAAATATGAATCATTCAAAATATGATTAACGATATATTAGGTTCATGATGATTTAAATTTCTATTAATGTTGTATACAGTAAAACAAAGCACCCTATAACATTTTCGGAAACAATTCAAAGATACATCACTTATAAAATGGAAATAAGATTTATTTGAAACCATATTTTATAAAATTAAACAAAATTTAATACTAAATTTAATCATTCATATATTATCATTAAATAATTCTTGAAATAACATTCAGAAAACATGCATATAGAAGATAAATTATTTTCAATCAAATAGAGAAATAATTTTTTGTTTTCATTAAAAATATTATTTTCACACATCTAGAACATAATGATAGAAAAATAAAAGAAAAATATATAATTTAAATAAATAAATGGTGGATAATAATATTCATTATATTCATGATATTAATATCATGAAATTTCATCATTATATGTACAATAAATAACAATCTCGACAAATAATGACATTGTAAAATTTCACCATTATAAAGTTTTCAACTATTGAATTGTAATTCCTATACAAGAATAAAATCAATTTAAATTTTAAATATCATTATAATAACATTATTCATAATATAAAATTTAAAATAGGAATTATTTAAACCACACAAAAGAAATTATTAGTTGATATGGAATATGTCTCAAAGAAGAAAAATTGAGAAAGAAATAATACCTCAAGATTCCAATTTATTCGTAGACATTCAAAGATCATGTTAGAAAAGAATTGGTTTATTATAAATATATTTTAGAAACATAATAAAATATATGATAAAATATATTATTTTTTACAACCATTAACAAACCTATAATTAATAATCCATTGCCAAAATTATTGTTCTGTTTGATAAATTAATTTTTTGGTGATTTTGGTCTTTGTAAATTAATTAGGGGTATATCATCTATATAAAAGTAATCATGATATATTTATCATAAAATTTTTATTATAACCATATTATATTTATCCATAATGTATATATGAAAATATTATTTAAACTACTAATCAGTAGTATAGGTTCTACAAATGCATGAATGAAGTTTATATTTTCATATAACTGAAACCACAGAAATATAAAGAAAAAATCACCATTAAATAAACATATTTATATCATATAATTAATATATATTTATTAAATCTTTTCTACATACCAACCAAATAAAAATTAAATTAAAATTTTATCACAACGCATTGTAGAAATGGTAGTACACAGATATACAAGAGTGACGTTATCATTTTCAATGGATAGGAATATAACATGGTAAAAGAAATATTATAAATCAATAAGAAAAATTATTTCAAAAATATTATATATATTTATATATAATATAAATCGATCATTTTGTTTTGTCATGTGAGGAGCTGATAAAAACAAGTTATAATGGATCATGTGGCGATAGTCCATCTTAAACACAATAAACAGTTAAATTTCCAATTTGATAAATGTAAATATGTATATAGGTTACGAATTTTACATATTAAAATCCTAGGATATGGATTATAATATTTTTTTTTATTTAGACATAGTTATATAATAATTTATAGAGGATGAATAAGAAATAAAACAAAAAACTCGTGGTTATGACTGATAATAATTCATCGGACAAACTCTTCAGATATTCCCAAAAAACTGACCTTAGAGTGATTAATAATTGATATAAGGAATATATGACATAATAATTGATGTATGAAATGGATATTCATAGGGATTATTTAAATAACATTTCTTTTTATGTATTAGTAAATGTGGATCTGATGTTCCCTTCTATAAGTGATATGGAGTGGCATTTTTGTTTATACCCAAAATTATTCAATCATTGGAAGTTACTCTTAATCCATGTACCCCCAATATTAAATGATTCTGTATTTGAGGGAAAATATATTCTACCCAAACATCCACTATTAAAAAGATACATTGTAACCCCCTTTTACTAGTTTTTAGGTACCCCTTGACCCTCCATTTGATAATTATTTGGTTGGGTATTGTTTAGGGGTTTTTATGGTGGAATTTGGAACAAATTTAAGACTATTTGGGTTGTTCAGTATTGGTGAATATATTTGCAACCTATACATCATCCCCCTTATATCTATAAAACCCTAGATAGTGGGTATTAGTATGGTTGGCACATGATTTGAGAAACCAGGTTCCAAACTAGTCGAAATGGTGATCTGTAGGGGAACATTATGGGGGTGCCTCATTTGTTAAATCCTAAAACCATTACAAGGTAACCTATCTTGTGGTAATTTTTAATTTCAAAAAATTACTAATAAATTTCCAAACGCCTTTTTATTCCCCCTATTGTCCAAATATTACCTAAATTGATATCCAAGGCTTGGGAATCTATATAGTGTTGATTTTGGAACCTCTTAACAAATTATTTGATGGATCAAATAATAGAAGGAATCATTCTATCTGTTTATAGTAATTTATTCTCTTCTTATGTGTCTTCTCCCTAGAAAATATCCACTCATCCATGTATAATGTTATATTATTAGGATGTTAATGGATATAATTTCTATTTAACTGAATATTGATTCTAGTTGTCATTCCATGATCTCTTCCACACTCATTCTTCTTTAGAAAATCATATTTTAGGTGTTGAATATTGTGATATCATTGATTAAATGTACGTCGTTCCTTTTTAATTTTGACCATATGAATAAACCCTAGTTTTCATTATTTGATTAAATTAAATTGAAATTAAATTATGAAGATAAATATTCACATGATTTGGAATTTTAATTGCAATTGGCATGGATTTTATGAAATCCCCCATTTCCAATAAAATTTGATTTTATGTCATATTTTTCAATTGAATGAATTTGATAAATAATTTGATAATTTAATTTATAAAATAGATAAAACTAAAATGATATAATTGATTTATAGGTGTTCTAATTTAATGGAATGAAATTATGAAAAATATGTCTTTTTATTTTGAAATTTATTTGGCATATAGAAATGGATGATTGGAAAATTGAATTGTAAATGATGGCTTGAATTGAAATGATATTAATTTCCCTTTATTGATTATTTAATTGAGAATATGTTATCCTTATTAATTAATGGGTCATTTAGGTAAATAATTATAGGATGGTAATTCACTTGAAATATATTGATGTTAATAACTATAAATAAACCTAGTTCGGACAATCTTATACCCGATGGGATGTTGATAAGTCCTACTCAGCTTGATCCTTATGGACATGTGTACACATATTTTTTTCAATCAATGATATGAGATGTGGGAGGATTATATAACTAGGAACTATCATACTGTGTTACAAATTACTATCACTCTTATAATGATTTATTTTTTATATATTACATTGATAATCAAATTTATTTACTCATTCATAGAAATTAATTTTAAGAAATTTATATAAAATATTTACTTAATTAAAATTTTAATTTTTTATCAATATTTTTAAATAAATTCATGTCTTTGTTTTAAATATTAAATTGTAACACCATGCCCTATTTTTTTAAACTAAAAGCATTATTTGTTTTGTTATTCTATAATATTTTTTTGGTACACTTGGTGATAACCATATGTGATTTATAGATTAAACCCTACCATTTCCTTTCGGACTTTTGATATTTCATTCTCCTACGTCTGACTAAAGGAAATTAATCACATGATGGTGGTGGGTGTTTTGTTCCTTTAGTCTTGGAGTCAGTTTTATTTTGGATATTTTTATTCTGTTGAATGAAATGATGAAGTTAGGTATTGGGGTTTTTGTTAATTTTTTTTGGTTTATATTACAGTCACACATTTGGGAATTGTCCATTGTTAGATTTTTCATTATCTTTCACCCTTTTGTGGAATATTGATTCCCACTTTTATCATGTACGATTTATAGTAATTTGATCTAACCAATGGGGATTTGGAATTCCCATTGGTCTATGTATATTTCTGGTCAGGCATCAGATAAATATGGTATCCATGATGGTTCATAGAAAAGTGGAATCAATATCATTACATGATATTCTTATACTATTTTAGATATATTTTCATTTAAAAAGGAGGTATTTACCGGTAAGTTCCTACTTATATTTCAATATAGCTATACTTAAGTCACCATGGGGGGTTTCGGAGGCTATCTTAAGAATCATGTTTAATTGAATTCCATTATATTTCATACTTTTTTGAATGGTATGAAATCCAAATCATGATATCATATCTAATGAGGTTAATTTCCAAGTTGTTCTCATTTTATTTGTGGACCAAATTCATCTAGGGTTTTCATTAATGTTTTTGGATGTTGTGTTGAATAATTCCTCTCCTATGAAATATGAATAGGATCTGGGAAGAAGATGTTGTTGAACCACTATGACTGAATATGCTGAAGTACCAATATCCTTGGTGTGATTATTCTGATTATATTCTATGCTCTAGGATAGACACCTAATCCCATTTCCATATAGACTCCAGTTATAGAACATCACAGTGATGAATCATGCAATAAGTCACATGAGTTTCCTCACCAAAACTACCTGAATTACAGGGAACTAATTATCCCCATGAGGTTGTGGGTAGTTTGGAAATTGTAGAACTCATATTTTAATTTGTTGGGAAATCCAATATCTATTATGATTAAGTATACTACCATTAAGTTGGAAGGACCTAGAAAGAGATATTAGGACTCTGTGGTTATGAATATGAAACATGAAGGTCTAGTGTGGAAGTAATTAAAAGTAATATTCGCTAATTTTTTATATCTACATTATATGGTGATGTTAAAGGATATAGAGTAGTTTCAAAAAATAGTTGGATGAATGAATTGTGATAGAATATAAAATAGGTATTTTGAAAATATTTGTAGTATTCACCTTATATTTTATCATATGGGAATATATAGACTCTATTATTCTATATGGTTATTATAACTATAATTAATTCTCATGATTTCATATTAATCCTCTCTTATTGTAATGACATAAATTATTGGGCGTTGATTGTTCAGCAGGACTTTGCTAGTAATTTAAGGTTAATGGGTGTGCCTTTTTCTTTTAGTGGTATAGATTTGAGTAACTTTATGGTAAAGGTGAAGCATTTTTATTTTCATAGTGGATATGTAGAGAAGGATTTTTCTAGAACTCCTATAGTTACATTTAGAGAAACAATTTCATTCTTCCAGTTTGGAAAACTAATGTATTCCAAATGGGTTTTCACTAAGGCACCAAATATCTTTAGTTCCATTATACTTTCATGACACAAACAATTGTGTTAAATATTTTATATCCCACATAGTTCTATGGGGTCATCAGCTCCTAGAATTTCTATGGTTAAATAATATGCTTCGTGAACAAAGGGGCAATATCTAGATGCATATATCACAATGCTTCTTCACAAAGTGAAAGAGTCTCCAATGAAAAACAATATTGGTATAGAAACTGTGAGAGGTTCCATCAATAATGGTTCATATTTAGTGACTACATTATTTTATATTGGTTAATATAATTCATTGAAATATACCTATATTATAATCCTAGTTAAACATTTTATAGAGCTGTTGTCTAATGTTATTGATATTACTACACCATTAAGAATGAATTGAATCCATGGTCTCTTTTGTCTAGCTTCTGTTTTCAATTTCTCAAATTTTGATAAGGGGTTGTAATTTTCAATTTCATGGAATTAATCTTCATGATGACATTATTAGGATAGACTAAAAAATTATAATATGACATAAAATTTCAATAATATTCGATCGGTTCCATTTTCTTCTCCTGATGGGGTGTCTTATATCTTTCAAGAAGAATGTGACCCAAGGATGAGTTGATCTAGAAACATTTATCCATATTTGGGGAAATTAATATTAGTGTTTTCTATGGATCTAAAGTAGGTGACTTTAAGCGATGTTATCCATCAAGTTGTTGTTGAGTGTACTAGTTTTTATCATTTTTATTTATCTTGTTTTCCACTATTAATATAGGAAGAGTTCTATATTGATTAAGAGTCTCATACTTAGTAGTAATCTATTTCTTATTACCATATATATAAATCTAAAATTAATGAGATAATGACTCGGTTGGATAATATACTAGATCATGGAATTAAACACCCAAGTGTGTCACCTTGGGCCGCTTTTTGTGATTGGTATTATATATTGATTTAATAAAAATATATTATATATATGATATTGTAATCTTTATGTAATTATGAATTAGTATTTTACTTTAGGTTTATATATGATTCAAAAAATGGAAAAAGTGTACATGCATATGAATGGCCTACAATCATTATAAATGGTGTAATCCATTTTTCTATCAATAAATTTTAAAGATGATTATAAATATATATTATATGAAAATATATGATAACAATATCATTATTCTAGAGATTATGGAATCATAATCAATTTACATAGATCAAAACTACTGAACCTAAACAATTCTACACATATCCTCCAGAATGAAAATTTTAATAATGATTTGTTAATAAACATGTGATAAATGGTACCAATTACTAAATATATAGTATAATATACACTATTATGGTTTGGTGATATGTGTATAGTAAATATATATTAATTATACAAGATTTTTTAACATTTACAAAGGATGTTAGACCTAAGGAAATGGATTTTGGTGTCATATTTTTTCATTGGGACATAAGTTATGTTTTTCACAAATGTAATTTTATGAGGTGTATATAAATACACATTTTAAAGTTATACCATATATTTAAATTATATATATTCTATTTTATGTTACATTTATTATTATTATTTCAAGATCATAATATTCAAAAGTAACTAAAAGAGGTAAAGGATTTATATTTCTATCATATTTTTAATCATGATTAATTTTGTTTGAATTTCTATTATGTAAATTATATAATCATTCCTTGATAAAAAATTCATTTTTATTATTTTATGTCTATTTTTTGAGAATATATTTTCCATTTATTTTCATCTATTTATGTACTCAAGGTATTGAAAAAATATTTTTATAAAAAATTTACACTAAATTCATCTGGGATAGAAAAAATATTTACATGTATACCCATTTTTTATAAAAACGTTTTTAAGAATGATTTCATATTATATAATGAAATTGTTCCAATGCTTAAATTTTTATTGAATTTTATAAAAGGAATGTTCTTTTAATTTTTTGAAGAAGCTAATTTTTTCACTTTATCTAAAATTGTGAGTAGAATGATTGATTTTAACTAATATGAATTGAACAATATTTTACCCAATGTTGAGAACATAATACATTCAATCATATATTATAGGTTTGAGAGGATATTTTCAATTAAAATATATTTTTTATGGTTATGTAAATTTATTGATTTTAAATAAGATTGTTTTAATATGAAAATGATATTTTCCCTATGAAATAATCAATGTGTTATTTTAAATGAGATTTCAACTAAAATGACATCTTTGATAATCCTTATGCTCTACTAGGAATATTATCCAACAATGTCATCCTTATTATTAATCTAGATTTATTATGATCATGGTGAATTGAATTTTATGAAACCATTTTATTTTTCTATGGGTTTTTGAAATGTTGTAATATTTAGGAATCTTATATCCTTTCTATGGGGTATGAGGTGTTAAAATATCTAATAATTCAATTTCATTTCATTTTTACTGATATGATGAATGTTTTCTAACATTTGGGAACATATATAATTTACCTTCATTATTTTATGGGGTTTTCTGGAATTATATAGCCCTCAAATGGATTTGTTAAAGATTAATATCTCATTAAGTAAATTGTAAAGAAATAGTTAATGAACCATGTTTAGTAATAGACTGTGTCAACTATGATAGTTTTAGGAGTAAAATGTGAGTGAAATGATGGTTTGGGTAGTGAACCCAATAAAAAAAACAATCTTGTTAATGATCCTTTACTAAAATAAAAAATATTTTCTAGGCTTATGTGTATGAAACAAATATGTTTCTTAATCTAAAGCTATGATCTCATTGATTTGGTTCATTGATTCATTTATAAATCATATATTATCAAAACTAAGTATTTATTTCAAGACATAATATCAGAATCATTTATTTATAGGGTATGCTTTTTAAATGTTATTATCATGTTATTATAAGCATATACTCATGTTAAGTTTTAGTGATTGTTGATATCTACCTTGATTACCCTTACAATGAATTTTGAGTCAATCCTTTCTTATAAATCCTTTCTCCTTGTTCTAAAAAAAATTTCAAAGTATGATATTTTATTTTAAGGTTATTTTAAGAAATATATTAGTGGGAGATGATATAGTAACATATTATCCAATTGTTTATGTCACCCAGTTTCCAACGGTACTAGAAAAATACAATTTAAGCATGTATTTTCATTTTATGTAATTAATATTAATATACAAATATGTGATATCTATATATAAAAATTATATGTCACTAAAGTTGGTATCCAAGATTGGTTTTGTTATCATTGGAAAATTGGACGAGAAAACATCGTCAGAACCATTTCGACAAGTCTAATTATGGGAAAAATCATAATTATTTTGTAGTGATCACGGATGACCTGGGATAATCCTATGAATTAATAGATTGAAAAGTTTTCTTGATTTAGAAATTATATTAAATAATTAATCATGATTATGACATTTCCACTATGATTATTATTTGATCACACAACACTTTTTGGTTTTGGTCACTTGTTTTAACTCGAAAGAATCATGATGATATAGAATTTGAATGACATGGAAATGATTTTCCTCTTGAGAAAAAGAATTATATAAGAGATGAATATTGTGTTATTTATATTATAATACAAATTAAAGGTAATAATTTTCCATTATTTAATGTATTAAATCCAATTATCCAGAGGATATCATCCAAAAGTCACCTTAGTGTCTACTAAGAAATAATATGATCATTTATCAAGGTGGAGATAAATAATGGATTCAAATATATATCTAAATGGGTTAAGAAGAAAATGAAGAAATAATTAAAAGGGAATTATATAAAACATTGAGAGAATAATATGATATATCATTTAATATCAATGTGAATAATGAAATGTTGTGTAAGTTTATTAAATATAAATAGTAAATGTTTTATGTTTAGAAGTTATGATCATTAGGAAATTTACTACTAATGTGATGGGATGAAGATGTTGGAAAATGATTAAGATAATGTGACATATAATGAACCATCCACACACAAGTGTTTCAAATTCCTAGGAAAGTAGAATTATTCCAACTAATGACTAAATCATAAATTAAATGATCAAAGAAAAATGTTAGAAACCTATTAAAATAATAGAAAAATGGAAATCTCATGTGATCACTATTGTTGATGTAGGAAAAAGTGGGGAGAGGTACACATATCATCCCTCTATAACAAATAAATTATCTTATAATTAATGATATACCTTTTAATTTATATATGAGGAATTTTAAAATGCTTTTATAGTAGTACATCAATGATTTGATGTTGAATTAGTAGTGAAAATCACTAATAGATTGATAATCTCATCTCAAGTATATTATTCTTTTTTAGATGATGATTGTCGGAATAAAATTCCTAAAAAGATTTTTATTCCCCTTTAGATGAATGTAAAAATTATCTTAGGATTTGATTTATTTATCTATATAATTCACATATTAATTTCTCAGCAACAGTTTTCATATTTGAAATTCAAAACCAAACTATTTTCTCAATTATTTCAATGATACATATGAAAGTCGAATAAAAGTTTAATTTATTATATTGAAATTGATTCCTAATCAAAACAGTTTTTTTATCTCAAATTTTGGGTAGAGACTCAATATCTATGAACTTTCTATTATTCTTGATTTTTTTATTTTTTCCTAAAATATTTCCCTAGTCTTCCACCAAACTGTCTTATAGTGTTTTCAATTAAACTTATACCTCATTATATAAATATATCAAACCCTACACATATAATATCAATGATTTATTTTAAATGATTAAAGATGAACCACTGAGATAATAATGACAATGGATTTATTTATCCAACTAAGTCACATTGGGGTACACCTATTATAAATAGGAAGAAAAAATGATGGATCAATGAAACACCGTATTGTTTATCTATAACATAAAAAGATAAAAATCAAGAAAATATATCCATTAATTTATATTTATTACATATTTGACCAAATCCATTGAGATAAATATATTTACAATATTGTCCTTTATTTTTATACTTTCATTTAACGCTCATGATGGGTTATATACCCAAAAAAATTACAAAATAATATCAACACTATAAATACATAGTGATCCTATTTTTTGTTAATATTCTTCCTAATAACATCAGTTATTATATAAATATAGTATTCATATAATACCTTGATCAATTTGTATTATTATTTATTTTTTATATACGTATATATTAAAATGTAATAGAAGAGTATGAAGATCACATGATAATTATTCAGAAGAATATGATTAAGGAAATGTTGTATTGAAATATTACCAAGTATGATTTTTTCTACCAAATGATTTATTTTTGAGACATATAATCTCAAGGGATGATATATATTTGGATCCATCAGAGACCGAAGTGATAAATATTGGCCAATTAAAACAATTATGAGTGAGATTTTTTGTTTTCATAGTTTTCAAATATATTACTGATTTTTTTTTAATACTTTCTGACAATAATATAATCCAAAAAGAAAATTAACATGGGAGCTTGTTATATTACGTTGGATAAAAAAATATGGAGAATATTTCATAGAACTAAAAAGATGTGTACCTATGTATACATTACCATATAGTGGGTAGGGGTTTGTAAATTATTAAGTTTAAGAAATGAGATAAATAGGATGCTTCATCATATCGAATCATATATTGATTGATTATACAAAAATCCAATAAGTGGTTGGTAATGAATATTTCCCTACTCTGTAAATGGAGTTGGATGTGGTAATTTAGGTATTAATGATATATATGAATTTTAATTATTGATGTATATTTGATATATATATATATATATAACTAAATTAAAGAGTATATATATTATTAAAAATATTTTAATGTATTCTAGATTAGTTGGGTTGAACCACTCAATGATTATTAATGCTCAATACATTACCTCCCCGAGAAAGAAATAATGTGGTGTTTCTCCTATTCAAAATGACTATATTGAATTATTTATGATGATAATAAAATAACATTAAATATTTATATATTTCTAAAAGAAGTGTCTTGAATCATTTATGTTATTGTAGAAATATTATATTTCTCAAATGACTGATTAACCATCTATCCATGACATTATTAAATAGGTTAAAAAGGAATATATGGAACTGTTAAAGAATGATAAAAATGTTCTTGATGTTATAATTGATTATGATCGATTTATAATTATCATGAAAAATATATTTGTCCCATATAGTATATATTTTAATAATGATATATTGGATGAGGCTTATAGTACATCATTATTTATTCATCCAAGATGTATGATGATGTATAGTGATCTAAAAGAGTATTTCTTGTGGGAAAATAGGAATAGAGATATAGTAAAATATATATCATAGTTCATTGTATCGTAGTAATTTATTTCTATAATATAGGTTTCTAGTAGGATATTACAATCATTACACATACTATAATTGAAAAGAAAAAACATCCCTATATATTTAGTCTTCGAACTCTCCAAAATATCTAAAGGAATTAGTGTTATAAGGGGAGTTTTTAATCATCTTATAATTTATGAAAAATTTATTTCCATTATATAATATTTTAACCTTAATAATTTTTATTAAATATATATTAAGGTAGTTGAAAAGATTCATAGACTACCACTTTCTGTCGTATCTCATCAGGATCATAGGATTACCTCGATGTTCAGGAAATTTATTCCAAAATATCATCATATAGTGTTGAGTTTTATCACACCTTATCATCCACAATGATATGTTTAGTCTATTATAACCACTGAAACCCTATAGGTTATGTTGATATATTTTACTATAATTTTAAATGGTTTTTAAAATCAATGTCTTACTAAAGTTGAATTTTATTCTAATAACATATTTCACTAAATCATTCAGATGGATACACATGAAAATCTAAAAGTAATGAATTGTATAAATCCAAAATTCTATGATTAATTTTAATAACTAAATATATTAGTAAGTAACATTGTTTAGGAAGCTTAAGGGAATGTTAATGTTATCCATCAATAAATCAAAGAAAAAACTATCATGAAAAAATATTTTTCCTATAATTGTCAATGATATATGGAGGCTAATGTTGTCGAAAAAATTTTACTATGATTTTTTTACATGGAATAAAAATATTATATTAAAATGAATATAATATTGAGCTATATGTATATGGGAACCATTTTCATTCTGGGTCGAGTAGGGATGGTAGCTTATCACGTACACTTCTACTGAACGTCACTCAAGTCCATGACATATTCTATACATGTCTCTTGAGAAAGTATATAATTGATCCTTAACATGTTCTAAGAATAGAAATATCTCTATTATATAATTATAATCCCTCTATGTTACAACTTTTTGAAATCATGGGTTATAGAGTTAATGTGAAATAGAACAAAACTAATCACCTGGTAAATGTTCCCAAGACATATTGCAAATTCATAGAAAATAATTAGGAACCCAAGGTTGTGATGATGTAGAAATATCCTAATATTTTACGAACATATTAATTACATTTCATGTGAATAATTATTTTTAGGGGGTAAGTAACACCATGACAGTTTATAATATAGATATATATAATTAACTTTAATCTCTTGGATATATTGTGAAACTTTGAAATTAGTGTTAAAAAAACATAAAATATTATACATTTATATCCAATCTATTAAATTTGTAAGTATGGATTAAAATCCCAAAATAATGCAAATAATATTGATTATATATCTATAAAATAAATTCATTGGTTATCAAATGAATGTATATAAAAATAAAATCATTTGAATGTAAAAGAAATGTTTTCTCTAAAAAATGATGTGATTAATGAAATATGTTTTTTCTAAAAAGATAAAGTTAAAAATATCGGTTAAACATTTTACAAAAAATTATTGAAAATATATTCAATATTTTATGTAAATTTATCTTTTATTTTCTCTATTCATGGGATACGAATAAATCAAATTATATGCATAAAACATTATTTTCTTGAAAAGTGGTTTTCAACACCTTCTGTGAACTAATTTTAAAATTATTTTATACCACATTTAAGTCTTTAATTTGATAATAAACATTATATATTTGGAATTATTAAATTCAATTTAGTTAAATAGGTCCATTTTTTATGAATTATGCATAGTAATTATAGTAAAAAATCACTTTATTAAAGGGTGGATAGGATAAGGTTATTTCATATTAAATATAAGTGTTAAGATAACTATTTAAAAATTTAATAATTATTGGATAAATTTAATTCATTTTTTACCATTTTATTGTTGTAATATATTTGATTATTGGAATCTTTTCAATAATAAATTGCATGTAAAATATTTATAAAAATTAAAATAAAAAATGTCATTCTCTTAATTAAATTTATATCAACGGTGTTAATGTTGGTAAAGAATCATGTTTTGATGGTATATAAATAATTATTTTTTGAATAATGAAATTATATTAATGTTTTTAATTTATTTATTATATTTATTTATTATGAAAATAGATTAATGTCGTGTACAAGACTATTAAATTATATATTCTATTAATATAAAAACCAAAAAATTATGTTAAAAATGTTATAACTAACATAATTTTAATTATTTATAGTGTTTCTTCATTTTTTGGATTAATCTGATAAATTAATCATTTTTAATTGTTTAATATTCTAATTCCACCATTTCATGTTTTATTTAATGTAAAATTTACTAAATAGTGTGAAAAATTGGATTAATAATATTTAATAAAATTAATATTTTATAAAAATATTTTAATATTTTAATTCTTTATATATTATTTATTAAACAGTTACCTTATACAAAAGTTAATTACCATTTATGAGTGAAAAAGTAATTAACGTGGTAAGTGGTACTATGGTCTAACAAGGGCGTTAAACTAAAAGATAATGTCTTAAAAACCAATTAATCCTATAAATTTTTTTATTTTACTTAAACCCCATAAAATATTATATTTTAATATCTATCCATTGATAATCATTTTTCTGGATAATGTCCTTATTATATTATAATCTATTATGAAATTACAGGAGGTCCCTTCCCCTTACATATAAAAAGAAAAACCTCCTATATCTTAAATAAACCACACTAAAAATTATATAATGAAAAAACCCAAGCATAATACTTTCTTTTCTTCCTAAAAAATCTTAGTTCATCTAGTCTTCCCAAATGTCCAACCCTTCATGGATTAAGTTGTAATCCAAATTTAGTTTCTTCGAAATATGTAATCATCTTACCTGACCCCTTTCAGTTAATTTTTCCCACCGTGTCCATGAAATATTCATAACCATTAATGATATAATAAACAAATATATCAAATATTCTTATATATTATTATCTTAATGTCTCTACCTTTATCCATTCACCCTTCCATCAATTGGGAAATGAAACCATTGTTGGTGTGTTTGACAGACTATTATCACATGAATGGATGTAAATAGTTTTTTATTTCCCATTTACATATATAGATATAGTAATTACTTTAATTAAAATAATATATATATATATATAATATAAATTAATTAATCTATAATTATGAAATAGTATTTACCTTTTTTCACTACATTTGGTGAAAAATATAACCAAGCATTCATGCGTATAAAAATCCTACTATTTCAATTAATGGTGTAATTTATTTTCTATCTCTAAAATTTAGAGATGACAGCAAATATACATATAATGGATATTTATTATATTTGTATAATTGTTATGTATTTTATACTACCATGATCAATGTATAACTATTGTAACTACTGAAACAAAACATACCAAAAACGAAGCAGTTATCACATTAAACTATGATTTTAATAGAGGATTATTAAGAATGGAGATAAAGGATTTTATAAAATATTCTGTTGGATTATATATATGAATATTAATGTATAACATAATTATTGAAAAATCTATGTATATTTGATAGGTATTTTCAACACGTATGAAGGACATTGCACAGGAGTTAAGGGATTTTCTTCTCAAATTTTCTTCTTTAGGAAAAATATTAGTTTATTTACCTACCTTGTTTTATAAGGTGTATATAAGAAAAATTTTATGAGATAAATCAATAGTTTATTTATTTTAAAAATATTAAATGTTTAATTTATAGTTATTATTTATTGTCTAATATGATTCCAATGTTTCCAAGGACAAAATGGATTTAGGTTTTAATACTATTTTAATAGGGATTTTTTATTATCTAATTTACATTGTGGTAAGTATTAGATCCTTCTATATTAAACACAATTAATTTTTATTATACTATTTTTATGTATTTACAATATATTTTTTCTTTCATTTTAGTCTCTTAATTATCTTAGACAACCAGAAGAACGTAGTTAAATAAAACTAGTTTTTTTGCTTTCAGACAAATTATTTTTATGTCCATACATTCTGAAAATATTTTGATGAATTTAATGAAATTATATTATGACTTTTTAAAATATGTACTACCATTGATTGATTTTAAACAAATTATAATGTATTGACAATATTATATGTTTAATGAGGTGTTTTTTACTTTTTTCAAAAAAAGGAATGGAATTTTTTTAATCTATATAGATAAAAACATTTCATATTTCCATAACCCATAAATAAATTGAAAAATACATAAGATTTTACTAAATATATATTGAAATTCAGAGTATTTTTAAATTATATGGAAATTAATAGATTCTAAAGAAGTGATTTCCAAGTGAAAAAGATATTTCCCTCGAGAAATAATCTAAGTAATATCTTAATGGTGTTTTAATCTAAGATGAAATCCTTTGATGGTACATATAAAAAAATGTGGATATGATTCATCGATAACATCAACATTATTTCTCTATATGGGTTATAATTATGATTAGAATATTTTTACCACAGCTGTTTCTTTTTCCATGGGATATGAAATAATGAAATTTTATGGAATGTAGTTTCTTTTAAACAAGTATTTATGTGATGAAATATGTATAAAACCAATTTTTTTGCATGAGTTATGATATGATGAATGTTTTATTGTTTTTTTTGAATAAATTTTTATTATTTAATTATGTGATAATTGGGACCAAAATTAAATATCCCTTTAATTAATTGGGGAATGATTTTTTCTCATGAGATAAGAAATACTAGAATTGGGAGTGAACCCAATTCCTTATGGGACTCATTCCATTATTTTGGTCAAGGGAGTGAACCATCACTATTATATATGGCCTTGAGAGTGAAAAAAATAAACCATGATAATCATTGTATTTTTTATTACTACTATATAAATGACATTTTATTCTTTTATTTATGCTCAAAATCAATGTCTTTTTCCAATTTTATGGTCTCAAGGTATATATTATATGATTCCATTGTCACTCATATCATATGAACTACCATGAATTATTTCATGACCCAATATTATTATCATTGATACATAGTGTATAGTTTTCAAAATTTATTATAAGGTTCTCATAAACATACACCCTTGTTTAGTTATAGTGATCATTTATCTCTGCCCAGATTAAACTTAATTAGACTTTGAGAAAAACTGTTCTTTTATTTCATTGTTATAAATAATTTTAATAAGTATAATACGTCTATGGTTAGTGATAGTTTGGTAATAATTATATGGAATTGATGTATTAAAATTATTAATAAGTTTTTATTATATCCATGTTTACAATGATACTAGAACTATATGATTAATTATTTCATTGTTATATTTTTTATGGAAATTTAATCTATTTATATGTGATATATATATATGAAAATTATGCGAAACTATATTTTAGATATTGTGACCAACATTTAATTCTTGGGTCTATTTAATTTTAGGCACCACAAATCAATTAGTACGTTTAATTTATATATTATAAGAATATATAATATATCATAAATAACATTCCGTAGTAATCAATAATGTTTTGTATGGGAAGAAATTGAATGAATATTTGCAATAAATTATTTTGTAAAAATGATCATAATTAAATATATAAAATATTTTTGATGGTATCATTATAAAATATCCTGCATAAGTAATAATAATAATTAAGGGTTGTTTACATATAAAAAAATATTTATAAAAACACTATAATATTTCTATAGGAAGAATGGGTTTCATTTTAAAATAACTAATTTATAATATAATTTTTTTAAAATAATGGGAAAAATATTTTAAACCTAATCATCCATGGAATCATATAATTTATGATTTTAAATAATAATTAGTCATTGTGGAAGTAAAATTCATTCATTATTTGTATTTTAGATCATATTCTATTCCGACCACGTGTAATAAAGATAATATTAAAAAATGATAATAATATTACATTTTTTATAAATAATAAAATTTGAGTCAAATTCAATGTAAAAAATTATATTCTAATTTTATAATAAATTGCTAAAACATTTTTAAATAATTTATACATATATAAAAAATTATCTAGTCCAATGTTTAAAATTTTTTATTTTACTTAAAATCATTCTCTCAGATGTTTGAACACATAGAGAGGCAAAAATAAAATAAAGCTTGTAATTTTTTTACATACCCATATGATTATAAAATATATTTATTTTATTATATAATGATCATATAATTCCCAAAATATAAATTTATAAAAACAATCATGAACAATCAATAAGTTGTGAAATAGACCCTTACCTCAAGTCCATCATTCTTATAAAGTGAATTTATCCTCATGTATTATAAATTTATAATTATTATAAACATATAAAATATCTATATAATGACTTATAATATATTATATAATATACTTATAATATTTTATCACCCCATTATTAAAAATTATTTATAAAAATCATAATTTTCAAATACCACTCTTTAGTTAGTCAGCTATGTTTTAGTTAGCCAGTTCCATTCCCTGCATATTTCATCTGGTTAAATCATCTCCAGAATGTTACTAAAGATTTAAATATATAATAAATTAATTATATGAATATTTATAGTCACCTTTAGAATTTATACATGAAAAAATAATCATATGGCTTTGTAGTTGTTGTAGTTCACACGTAAAAATGAGAGAAATCATTTTTTAACGAGTGGAAAGAATGAGGGGATTGATTTATTATAATTCCAGAATCATATTTTTTAATTCTTATATTATATATTCATTATTTTTACTTTTATTACTATCCTTTTGAGGTGGTTATGGAATATATATTATATCTATTCATGAGAAGTTAGTTTGTAATATACATGAGTGATGATTTTTCCCATTTAATAGAGAAAGATATGGATAAATATTATTCCCTAAATATAATATCATCTCAAAATATTGGATATATTGATTATTTTATACGAAATTGCTATGTAAATAATTTTATATTGTTAAAAATGGCAAATTAATGAGTTCATTTAAGATGGATACATCTCTTTGGAAGGTGATCCGTTAGATATTTTCTTAAATGCCCATGGAAAGGTATTTCAAGAAGAAAAGTACCATTATATCAAATTTAGTGATATTGATAAGGGAGCGGTTCATGTTTATGTCAACATATATGAAAAAATATAGTGTAAATATGAGAGAGAAGGGTTTTCCTTTTATAAGAGGGTGAGGGACACACATTGAATTTTTTAAAGGATAAAAATATTGTTAAATCATATTAATGGAAAACTGGCACATGTTTATTTAAATTTTTATCCAAACATAATAAGGTTATCATACCTGTAAAAATAAATAAGATGAATAATTTATGAATTAATACTATGTTTTAATCATATTTTCCGAATATTTCACTTTTTATTGGGGTTGTAGTATTTTCCCTATAGTTACTATCCATATTGACAAAAAATTATATTGGCCTCATAAAAAAATTTATACATTATGATTAAAAAAGTTTAACAAATTTTTTTATATTTAATCACAATATAATCAAGAAAATAATATAATAATAAAACTTAAAATGGAAATAAATTTTTTTTGTAAAAAATGACTTTTCACATCTAAAATTATTTTTATACCTAGATAAATAATAACAATGATACAAAAGTTCTATAAATTATATATATATATATATATATATAATAAATTTAATTAAATTTCAAAATAAATCCAATCATAATTTTGGATAAATTGAGAATAAAAACATTGATTTTGTTAGAATCATTATTTTCACTATTCCCTAAAAAAGATTACATTTTCCAAAAAAAAAATCAAAAATTCAACCAAATATAATTATGATAAAATAATTTTAAAAAACAGTTTCTTTTTTATAAATATAATTTTATAAATGTGTAAAACATATTCATAATATCTTCACAAAGAAATGAAAAAATATTTTTTTAATGAAATCGTTTTTTAAAAGAATAAGATTAGTTTATTTAAAAGTGGGTAATTATTTATTCTGAATTAATATATATATAAATTGAATAAAAAAATTCTCAAAAATTTTCATATTTTTTTCAATAATTTCAATACCCCCCCCCCCAATAAATTTTTTATGCAGAAGCATTCACATTAAATAGTAATATTTGAATTCATTATCACGGTTTATTAAAACCCAATACTTTGTGTAAAACAAGATATCAATAAATTTATTCCTTTTAAATAGAAAAATATACCATAAAATCAATGGGTGTAACTTTTATATATCATTTATCATATGTGGGTTTAAATGACTATAAAATATATCATTTTTATTATTATTACTTCTACCAATGCCTAAGGGATATACTTCAATAATGGTGAAAAGTTCCTCAAAAGTCATGGAATATTCACTCTTCGATTTTCATAAGATCCAAGAAATATATATTTATATTTATTTGAAAGGTTACTTCAATGTAATTCTAATGAAATACCTTGTTAGGATATTTTAACTACTTTTTATACATTTTCCCTTTGTATTTTCATTCTTGATCAAAGCCTACTATTTCATAGTAAATCCAATTAAACAATAATTGGATAGAGTAAAACTATCCTTCGCATAATAGTATATAATTGATATGAGGATAGGGAACTTATGAAGAAGTCTAAGACAAAACTCATGGAAATTGAATAAATGATGAATAATGTTAGTGGAATCCTTGGGATGAAAAATAATAATATTTCAATGGAGTTATTAGTTAAAAAATTCACAAGTCATATTAATCACACAATGTGATGGATTCCTGAATAAAATGGTATTTAAAAACACAATTTTGTATGATCTAGAATAAAAAAAAAGTGATGTGATTTCCATCCTCTCACAAAAATTTAAATGTCGAGGAGGAAAGGTGGAATGAAATAGGTAGGTCCAACATAACCATCCCCACTCATCTTTTTGAAGAGGTTTATGGTACACCTATCAATATATAATTAAATTCTTCTTGAATATAGTATATTTTTTGTTAATATATCTAAGAACTCTCCCTGAAAAAAGTGTTCTAGAAAATAACATGTGAGTGAGATGAATGCAATTCTATGAAGAAGTGTATATTCATGATAAAATGGGGGTCATGATTATTTGATCTCGTTATTTTTATCAGACCAAAAAATGTATTCCTAGCATAACATGACCCATTCAAATTTCTAAAAGAACATATTTTCAAATATTTTATTCACTAGTACATTGCCTACTAGAAGAAAAATATAAATATGCAATGAAAAACTACTTATCATTTATAGCATACTGGGAAGGGAATGATGTTTGTATTGAGCTGAAAAGATGTTTCAAAACCATATAAAAATTTATAGAAGGAATCAAACCCAATATCAGTGAATTCATGTGATTTAATGTACTAATATATGTGGTAATTGGCCAGCTAAATGATGAGGAGAACCCAAATACTACTATAACAATGTTACTAATTTTAGGGATTTTATTCCTACAAATAGTTATTTTCATTTTTCAATTTTTTACATGAACCCTATTAATTACATCCTAGAGATGTTTCATATAATAAAATTAACCTATAATCTGAAAAAGATTCAATAATTTGCATCAAAATAAGATGATGGAATTCATGGGTATTTCAAATATTCTTTTTAAGACAATTAATCCTTATTTTTTAATAAATTGAGCATGTTTGTTTCAAAAATATCAATTAGTACAAGCGGTATCACATGTTAAATTCATAACATGTGGAATAATTTTTTTTTCAAAATTTTTTATATTAAATACCAAAGTATTTTCAATTTTATACACAATGTTTTTTCATGAATGTGTAATGGAGATCGAAGGTTGTTTATTGGAATGTGAAAGACAGAAGTTGAATACTAATTTGAATAATGAATGGATTGAATTTCATTGGAGTTATTTAAAAATATTACCTCCTACATTGGGATTAGGATCAGTAAGAATATATTATTTTTCTAATATATGATGTTCTTTGTAGTAAATTAGCTTACTAATTTTCATAGGCAAGTGTAGAAATATAAGAAAAATAAATTCCATAACTGGTATATCCAACTATAATGGAATAATTATTTTTTAAACATATATAATGGGTGAATTCTCTTGATAATAGATGAAATTGTATGCATAGGAAAATCCCCATATTGTTAATGTTAATACAGAATCCCATGAGGAACCAGAATGGGTCCATGGGAGAATTTACCCATATTAATATTTTCCCACCCATTATTTTTGAGAAGTATCTTGATGGAGACCATATATTAATGAATGGGTAGAGTAATATTTTGGTATCTACATATATAGTAGTTATTTCTCTATTCATAGTGGTTCTTTGAGATAAAGATATAGAACTCCTTTATGAAGGGGAGAAAAAATTAATACACCAAAAAAGGGATAGATTATTTACAGAAATATATTCTACATTTCCATGTGTATTTCATTGAAAATGAGGGATGTATATTGAAAAACATTATATTAAAAATCATCTATATACAAATATTGTTTAACATAACTAGGGTTATTTTGGAATATTTTTTAATTTATTTGAGGACTTAGCATAATGTCTTTTGTTAACATGATGGGGATATTTTTGGACACCACTAAGTATATGATCAGTTTATTAACAAACTAAAAATGGTGATGTTTTGATTTCCTTCTATATGGAGATTAATTAATAAATATATATGTATACATATAATTTATGATTTAAAATGGATATAATTTAGTATGAAATATTTCAAGGGATATTTATTAGAAATTCAATACGGTGGCCTTAGTGTTATAGGAATATTATGAGTGATTAAATAAAGATCATAAGTTTAAACCCATGGATTTTTTCAGGCATAACCATTTCAAGTGTTGGAAAAGAAAAAAGGATTACTCATAGTGATTTTACTTGTAGTGAATCTAATTTTATATGGATTATTTTTTGATACTATGTGGATAATATATGAGATTATGTGCTGAGATGACATTTGATTATAAGTACTAGTGTTCTTCAAATAGATGTTTGAAAAAATTAAATTCATATGTTTTTAGGATTCTTATAAAAGTAGAATAAGTTTACAATGGGGGAACAAATCATAATTTTGAGGGAACAATTAAGTCTAAGACAATTGTTTTCCTTATTTGTGGCGAAAACAATGAAGAAATGTGGTGTTCTCGTAAAATTCACCATATGCATAAAATGAATAATATTATTAAGTAAATATATTTATGTGTTCATTGTCGCAGAGATAAATTTTCTTTTATATTTTTATAAATATTTTAAATTTTCATGGTTTTATGTATAACTTGGAACCATTATAAAACTGTTGAAGTGAGTATTGGTTGATCTCTCTTAGACAAGCCCCAGCCGAAACATAGTTTGATTATCAGAGCATGACAAGATTCAATGATCACATCAATGACCATGAAATGAATTCATTATTAATTAGTAATCGATTGAAAATGAGATTTGAAATTGAATTATGTGGATTTCATCCCTGTTATAAATTAATATGGCAAAAATTAATAAATTGATCAACATATACATTCATGAATCAGTTGTATTGCGAGAAGGGTTTACATTTGAGGAATAATTGGGTAATTTATTTATTTTTTATGGTTCATTATTTTTCTTTCTTATAGAAAAAGGTTATTTCCTTTGGAACATGGCTATGGTTTTTCCTATCTTGTTTTTTTCTAGTTTTCTGTAATTATCTAACGTGTATTCATACCTGGGTGTTCTTACAATGGTTTAATGAATAAATCATGGAATCTAATGTTGTGTACCTTTTTCATTGAAAACCAAATTTATATTGTATATCTAGACTTGGAATATCCGGACTATGATCTGACTACATTGTCGGAGATAGAATCAGGCTGGATTGGAGATCCTTATCTTGAAGTGGTACAAGTTATAGAAATGGGTATGAGTGGGTTATTATTGCATTACAAATTTGGTGACTGAAATCTGAATAATGATAATAGTGAGGCTAAGTCAGATCATATCCAAATATCCATGTATGATTCATAGAATAATTGTTTACCAAGTAATAAATGGAGATGCAATGATGAAACCTATGGGATCTATCAAATCATGTAGTTTACAGTCATTGTTCTAGGGGAACACCCCATGTGGGACCTTATTGTTGTGGCTATGGTTTCAACGAGAAGCTATGTATCACATGACATGTTACCATATAACTTAGTTTGTGGACCATCTGAGTTAAACCAACATATACCTGATATGTTACATTGAAACAACCATATGTACATGGGAATATACATGTCATGTACTCCCACATGGACATGACCATTCCATACGTACATGAAAAAATCCATGAACAGGGACATGTGAAAAAAATACACATGCATGGTCATAAAGTGTACTTTTATAGGGATATGTACATGTTCCATTTACATGGGAATGACCTAGTGTTGAGGGGGAAAATTTAGTTCTAGTACACATCGTGTACTTTTTCTAATATGGTCGATAGTTATTTTACACTATATATATTACATGTTTCTTTAATTGTGAATTACATATATCAATTCCCTGATTCTCTATATGTAATTTAATCCAACACAAAATATAGTGATCTATTCAGCAAGACTTCTTGGTTAGTGTTGTTGGAATCCTTTTATCAGGCCCAAAGTGAGATCCTCTATCACCTTCATACCCTAGGAAGAGTTCTTTGTATCTTGCTGAACAATATTATGTGGGTCTTAATCCTCTAATTAACATGTCATTCCAAATTTATTTCTTGGTATAGTTCACGACCATGGGTTTGATCCTCATCTATATATCAAATATCACTAGATTTTGAGCATATACATCATATGATTATAGATGATGAAAAATACCTCTTTGGATGATATCATCAATGATATTTATCTCATAGAGCTTGTTCTCCTAGAAAAGTTTTATGTGTAACATTCATGCAAGAATCCTAGGATGGAATTGCAGTTATGAATTTACCTTGGAACGATATATTTGTTTAGTATATCTCATCATTCTTGATATATGTGTTGTATTCATTTACCTATGAATAGATTATTATAATATTTCTTGTTATATGATTATTGGTTTTAGGGGTTCCTACTTGGTATTTTTATATTCACCCATGCACTGTCCATTACCACAATATCATGTGTGGGGAAGATAATTGTTTTTTTATAGATTCATAGAGTGGGAAGGACCATGTAGTATTTTGTGAGCTGGATAAACTAAGGTGTGTTCCATCAGTTATGTTGAAAGTAGTCACATATTTACCTTCATGTTGTATATAAATTTAGTTTCTTTTTGTTTGTCTTGTATTTGTATTTTTTTCATTCCATTAATTATTTTCATACTATGTATGTGTAATTTAGATGTATTCATGAATGATTTGCTAGTTTTTTAAAATATATGCATTTTATTGGCTTAGTGATGACTGCGTGTGTACATAGACTTTTGGATAATCCCTCGCATGTTAGTGATATTCCTACTTGGTTCTAGCCACAGGCCCCTGGCATATTAGAGGTGTGCATGGAGAGTTATAGAACAAACACCACTGGGATAGTTAATTATAGAGTGGTATGAGTGCGGTAGGTTATAACATAGGAATAGATTCCACGATATAGGTTTGTGGAAACAATGTAAAGTGTTCCGTGTTCATTTTTTGTCCAAGAGTCCAATGATGTTGTGGAAGCTGGCATATCCATACACCATGACTCTTATAACCTTTCCTTCGACTTGGTACATGATGAAACTAGTTTTATGAAAAAACAATGGTACATGCATCATATTGGAATAGGTTATGACTTCCATGTCATTCTTAAGAAAGATCTTTAGAGTAAGTCATTTAATGTGGTACATATTATTAATTTTTTGATTCCTCAATGATGTATGATAGCTTGGATTCAACATCCTAATCTAAAGGAAGATCCAAAAATTGATGATGCACTTATACAAGGAGACGTTCTAAAGGTGTAACCTCTATATGGTTTAACAGTTATACCACCATCTATTGGGAAAGAGATGGTACCCGTAGAACCAAAAAATTAGTTCATAGGATGAGCGCACTACACATATTTTAGTGACAAAAACCCATTAGGATTTATGGTTACACCATCCCATAGGAGGATAAAGACCAGATGGTATAAATTATTTGATGTTTCTATATTTTTCATACACTGATAGATCTAATAATGGTTCTCATAGTTAGCCTTATTTGTTGATCTATAGGATGTTGGTGGGTATTAGTGACCATGTACTTTGATGAGGAAACTATATAATAGTTAATGTTTTATAAATATTTTTGAGATTAATTGGATATAGGTACAATAAGAGATGTACACATCCAAGAGCTTCTACAACTTCATCAGGGAAGAATGATAGTTTCTACTAATTTATCAAGGATCACCATCAACGGAATGGACTAGATTGAGAAGGTATGAGAACAATTATTTCAAGATTAGACCTTTGATCACACACTTTATATAGACATACAATCTAGTTTTAATCCTCTTTGAACTCATACCTATACTGGGGTACTATAGATATCATTGGTGGTATAGAATTTCCTAGCTGACTAGTTGAAATTATGGTTTCCAATAGTTGGAACACATGAGTAGAGACCCCAGAATGAAGGATATGATGCCAGTATTATGTACATGGATGAGTGAGACATTTCAAGAGGAGGTCCCATGATATGTTTTCTATATTTAGGTCCCATAATATGATTTTATTCATTCCAAGTAGTGTTGGTACTAATCATGTGATGTAATGGGGGATCTAACATTATTTTTCTGACCTCTTGTATAGTTAACAAAGAAATAGTGTATGAGGAACTGAGGTAGAGAAATAAGTAGTATTATGTATATTATAAGGGCATACGATGTGACCGAGGAGCAATGATACCATCTTGAGGTGGAAGACACATCAACTTGTTACAACCACCACCCCTAGGTAATCCACACCAGTCTCGGTGAGCTAGAGGATATGGGTGTGGGAAACTACATGTGGTCAAATCATATGACTCAGAGGCAACTAGAAATGATACATGATACAATATAATTCATTTTATACATTAGATTCATTATTATTGGTAACACATTATATTACTTCCTTTATTTCCTAATATGTGGTTTTTTACTTAGATATTCTAGTTGAGCCCTTATCTTGGCCCATGCACATGGAGGATCCAACCAATGATGACTCCACAATCACACCTGAGTTCCAATTTTTTGATAATCCTTATAAAGGATAGAGTTTCTATTTGGATCAAATTGTAGAATTGAATAGTCCATTCAACATCATCATATGTATGGACTGGTGATATGCAGTTCACACGCTAATTGATTTTTTCATGTAGAGTATATAGTGTGTCTTCATTTATGGGACTATGTTTTTATTTGTGAGTGAAATGGAAACCCTGGTTGTCCGGGGTAGACTCATGAATAGGATTGAGTAGATAATGTCTCATCATTTTGTAAGTAAGACCCTCAATGTCGTGGATGTAATGGTTTTTCAGTTACTTGTACCAGGGGAAGAGTATGATGACATCTTTTATGAGGAAATTCCAACACAACTTCTCTATTGAGAGGTAGAATTGTTATCTATCTACACTCAGGGAAGACATTGATATATACACCACTATATCATATGTATCATATAGTTCTTCTCCATCATAGGGTGTGGTTGGAGTACTTGTAAAGGAAGGTCCCTATTTGACATAGTGTTTCACCCTGGTCATCCCATATGTTGTTTGTTAAAAATGTAGATGGAAACTTAATGTTAGGTGTAGACTACCACTACTTGAAATAAGGTAAGTTAAAGATAATATATACACTAATGAGGATCTATTATATCATTTATTAGTTTAGATGGTACAATATTTATTAAAGGTTAACCTTATATTATGCAATCACCAGTTTTGAGTACATGATGAGGATATAAAAAAGAAGACATTAAAATTCCTCTATGGTCACTATGATTACGTGGTGATTACTTTTTTAGTATAGAAATTTATATATTGGTTATTGGGACTCATAAATAGATCTTTCATCCCTTATTAGGCCGATTCAATGTAGTCTTTATAAAAAATATCTTAGCATACTCATTGTTAGATGGGGAACATGAGTGTCGGATAAGGATGGTTGTACACAAACTATTAGAGTACCATATTTATAGGAAACACATGAATTTTAGGTTTTAAATTATGGTATTACACATTAGATTAAAATATATCTCAGCAAATAGTGTGGTAGTGGACCCATAAAAGTCGAAGCAGTGTTAGATTGGGAGCCAACCAATTTTGTGATTAAGGATATATGCTTCCTTGGGTAAGATGGTTATTACCATACATACATACCTAATATATATTTGATTTTAACTCCCACTAAACATTTGAAAAGAAAGGGGTATCCTTTAATATTAATAGATATGTTCCAACACCATTTTCAAAAGTTCTGGTCGAGTTTGTTGAGTGCCCCCATTTTTTTTATTACTATAGGATGGTGTGGAGTACGTTGTATTATGCGAAAAATTAAAACCAGGATTTGTTTTTAATAATGTAGAGGGAGTCAGTGAATTCATATGGTTCACATTAGTTGAGACCACGTGACAAATAATACAAAGACCATGACCAAGATTTAGTTGTGGTATTCTTCACACTAAATATGTGGCAACCCTAACTAATAGATTTGTGGTTTATCGTTGATTATGACATGAAGAATCTCAAGTTTATTTTTTTATCATAAGGAAATAAACTTGTGTCATATATAATGGAAAGATTTTAGTATTATTGGGATATTGAGACTGTATATACTCTTTGAAAGGGAAACATTATAGCAGAAATTCTCATCCAGATATTTGGTTTCGAGTTGTTGAGAAAGTAGTTGAAATAATTAGCCTCGTTGCATATATCCATTGTTTATAGAGATTGAGAAGTGTAACTATAGTTTATGGTTATTAAACTCATAATATTAAATACTTTTAAGGAGGAAAAACTCGGTGATAATGATTATAAGACCCTATATACTCATATATATATCATACACGCTCCTAATGAATTTTTTAATGGTGGGGAAGATGTTTTTATTTTCATAGGATGCACGATGGTACGAGTAATGCTGCGAGAGGTGGTTCTGTGGTAGTTTCTTAAATATCATATGGTGGTACATCATCATATGGAAAACATGTAGCAGAGCCTCTGTCATTAGTTTTTATAATAAGGTATGAACAAGGGACTTGTCGAGTTTTTATTTATATTTCGGACTTATCAGCTAGTGATGGTTGATAACCATGTTCCAATGGGTTTAGATCAACCCCTTGAGGTTCCAGAGTGAAAAAGGTATTTAATATCCATGGGATTCATGAAGGGATTACCATGTACATCCAATAGGTCATGATATTATCTAGGTGATCATGGACTAACTCACAAGGTCACCCCACTTCTATGCCCCGCTTAAGAAGAGTTTAGTAGAGAACATGTGACACCTGTATGTATAAGAGATAATAAAATCATTGAAGTTCCCTCAATAATAATTTGAAACCATTATACATGATTCACATAGTCTTTATTTATTGTATTTTAGGAATATTTTGGAACTCGTTATGTTTGATCATGGATTTTCACCCGTAGATAGAAGTTCTGACTAAGCTGACCATTATAGTTTCTAAAGGATGTGATATGAGCATTGATGTTGGTATTTCTCCGTATTTGGGAGGATCAAATTCCATTTTACTGTTTATCAATAACAATAGTTAATAGATGAAAACATTAGTATGGAATCATTCAAGAGGTTATATGGGTGATCCATTAGGGTGACACATTTTCGGATGGACCTATGAGAGTCTGCACTTAAATGCCCAGAGTTAGTGAAATCCACTAATGAGAAGCTGAAGTTCATCCCGGAGTAGATGATGAATTCATTGAGACATCCAAATAGTGATTCTATCAAATGAATAATTCATTTATAATGTGAAGAGGGAAACCATGTATCCCTATGACATTCATATAATTGTGTATTAGAGATATTTGGTTGGGAAATAAGCTATCTTTGAGATTAATTGGCCCTTTCCATATACTACATAGTCATTTCAATGTGGAATACCACATAGTTATACTTTTATAGTTATATCAGGTACATGATATCTTTATCATGTAATAGTTTAAGAGGTACATGCATAATTCTTTACACGCTATCGACTAGGGAGAGATGAAAAATTGATGGTGCAACTACCTTTACAGTATACCCAGTAGAGATCTAGGTTTGTTAGGAGAGGTATCATTGTGGGTGATAAATTCATTTAGTTCATGTCTAATGGAAGTGTGAGAATCATAAAGAGAGAACCTGGGAGTGGGAGGCACATATATATTCTCATTACATGAATCATTTTGTATAATCCCTTATTAAAGCATTTTAAGCTAGAAAGGCTGATGGTGGAGAGAATTATTGAGTCATATTTTCAATTAATTTTATTTGGATAATATGTGGATTATTCTCAAGTCAAAGAACTAATATGGAATATAATTATAGGATATCGAGTACCCAAAATAAATGTTTGAAATATATTAATCATATTAAAGAGAATACATGGTTAGTTTTATTGAATATCTTAATAACACAAGAGTGGGGACCGAGATAAAAAAATTCAAGGTAAATAATGAGTTTATAAAATGAGTTTTACCATAGGAATGAAATAAAAATTATTTTTATAGGGTATTAGTGAAAATTCATTTTAGGTGTAAACCGAAGAAAACAAACAAATATATTATTTTATTTATTTGTTAACTCATGGACCAATAATATTATATAAATATACAGTTATTCTAAATTCACAAGGTTAGACACACAAACCTAGAGCTACGGGAGGAGCATTAAAGATAGTGTTAGAGGTTCTATCTTAGATGTGTGATAGCTGGATTGTAGTTTTATGGTTAGTGAACTACTGTATTAAAGGATCTCTCAGAATACCATGATGAAAATTCTTTTTTCATCCATGATGAATTTGATTTAGGGTCGGATGTGGATTCCATCCCCATTATTATTTCTTATGGAGAACATGAATCAATCAACCGGAAGATTGATTCATATATTGGACATATTGCATGATGGTTTTACTTAATAATATTTATTGTACTATTTATTTATTTATTAAGGTTTTATTATTACAATTATAGTGGAAATGGATTGAAACCAATGATACATGGCCTAGGTTTATTCTTATATTCAATTTTTCTAGTTTTCTAAATTGGTTCTACATGTGTTCATCAATATTGGTTTGTCCTATGATTCAACCATAATAAAAATTAATCAAATTTTGTGCACCTATTTCTTGGTGAAATGATTCAACATCATATATCAAGACATGATTTGGATGGGGGATCTTGCTACAATGTTACTAGTGATATAATTAGCCCATATTGGAGACCTCAACGTTCAAAAAAACGTATCTAATTGTGATTTGAATGAACACATTCCGAACAGTATTTGATTCGGGAGACTATAATCTTGTCAGAAGAGATGTTGTGGCTCTTCTAGAGTGGATCTACACTCCCTATAATGATTCACAATGGATTTAGGACAAGAGGAATAGAAAACAATATCGATATGAAACATTCATGATCTGTGAAATCATATAGTACATGACTTGTGTTCCATAGGAACATTCCATATGAGACCCCAATATGGAGTCTAGGTCTTATAAATGTATTTATGTATCACATAGAATGTTACCCAATAACATGGCATGTGAATCATACTATTGGGATCAAAATGTACAGATAATGGTACAAAGACATAGATAGGTGTACATGGGCATGGGAATAGTGTGTACTCCCATACATACATAACTATGTGAGGTTTACTGAAGTTTATCATTCTATATTGAAATTTATATAAGTTCAATTTAATGGTAATGACATGTACTTTTACATGGACATAGTCATGGGATGATTACATGAGCATGCTCTAGTGTCAATGGGACACACTGTGTCTTAATAGTACACATTGTGTATATCTTTCATGATGGCTTGGAAACCTTTTCCTCTTTTTCATGGACATTTTTTTTCAAGGGTAAATTCACTATATCAATTCCATAACGTTTCAAATGGACTAAATTCCAACACATGTGATAATAATCCATTCAAGTTGAATTAATGGATAATGTTTTTGGAATCCATCTAAGATTCTCATAGTGAAATCCTCTATCATCGTCTTTCCATATGTAGATTTCTTGCAACAATTTTGACCAATGCTATGTGGTAGTAGATTCTATAATTAGTGGGATTTTTGATAATGAGTTATAGTTATACCCCAAGGCCTGGGGAGAGATCCTCATCGATGTATCATATCTCTTTAATATTTAATTTTATAGATTATATTACAAGAACCAATGAGAATGACCTATCAGAAAGACATCATCAATAAAATATAACTTAGGGATTGGGTTCTCCTAAATGAATATCATATTTAACATTGGAACTAGAGTCCTATTATGGAATTATGATTCTGACTTTACCTTGAGATTGTTTGTCGTTTTGAGTATATCTAAATATTTTTCAGATGTTCTCTATAATCATACATATTTAGAGATGTATATTACTCTTCTTAGTATATGATTTATGGTTTTTGGCTATCTTACTAGGTATTTTTATACTCACTCCTGCATTGAAATTTCCCTCACATGTCCTTTTTTGTGTCGATGTTCCACATTTTTAGGGATTACTAGAGGTACAAGGACTATGATGTTGTTCAGTGATGTAGATTGATAAAGGTGTGTTCCATTGATTATCTTGAAAGAATTCCCATAATTACATTCAGGTTGGACATGACATAAGACAGTCTATAGTGGGATAGTATTTGGCCCCATTTAATTTCCCTTAATTCTTTTAAACCTATGGTTTTGGGATTAAATGCATCCATTCATGTTTTATCATTTTTTACATCTCATCTTTGTATGCGCTTAGAGATATAAGTGTGTATACATGTACTTTAGAATAAGTTCTCCCATGATTGTGATATACCAACTCACTTCATGCATACTGCCCCTAGCATAGTGGAAAAGGGATTATGGAGTAGTAGAACAAGAATTATATAGACGGGGCATAAAATAAATAAGGAAATAATAGTCATATGTAGAAAATAAGGTCATGCATTGGAATTATGATTTATTCATGGAATCTTTCATGAAGCTAATAGTGTTGGTAAATAGATCTACATTTATATCACATTAGATCGAAAAGAGTTATGGAAATCATGGAAAATTACCATATACCGAGAAGGAAAATTTCAGAAGTCTCTAAATTTGGCTATGCCGAAGTTCGTGTAATGGAATTTGAGTATCGTTATAAATTTTAGTGTACATGTTTCCTTGATTTAAGGGATTTATGTATTAATTTATACATTTATGTGGCTTCCCAATAACATATTTGGCTATATATGGATTTCAGTTGGTTATTAAAGATGATGTAAGGTCCTCACGCAAGAAACAAAATATGGATACTTGTGAATAAATGTATAATTTTTTCATTAGAATTTCTGTTCTTATATAAACATTCAATATTTAATAAGATTATGTAATATAAATTTGGGGGTAATCATGGATAAACTAAAAAACACTATTGGATTAATGTAAAAAATAATTGTTTGGAATAAATAAGTCCATAAAATTAAAATTATTATATTGGATAAAAATAAAAAATTAGATTACTATAATATAATATATTTGAACATCTCGATCCCCTGAATGATCACATTGACAATAAAATTTTTAAATATAAAACCATATGTCCATAATTAAATAAACCAATTAATAAATAAAAATATAAATTATCTTGAGAGATAATATAACAAAATAATGAATTAATGAAATATTAGATATTTATATAATTCAGAAAAATTATATGATCAACACAAATATAACCACTGAAATAGTAATCTTACTATTGGAATATTATCCTCAATATTAAGAATAGTAACATAATTTTTATAATAGTGTCTGGAACTAATTAATTTTAAAATTTTATTCAATAATCTTATAAATTAATTAATGAAATATTTTTTTCATGATACATGTTATTAAGAGCTGTCAAAATTATAAAATAATTGTTTTAATTTTTTTGAACATATATACATTTTTTGTTAATATTATAATAAACATATATATTTTAGAACAACTATTTTCAAAAAATATATTTTATTATAATAATTTCATATCAATATAAATATAACATAATTTTATGAGATTGTAAGTAATTTTTTCTAAGGGTTATAAAAATTATCAAAATATTAAATTTTTAATTTTTCCAATAAAGACTTTATATAGAATATTAAAATTATCATTTTTTTAAATGTATTCAAATAAAATGGTATTCATTTTTATAATCCAAATATCACGAAATAGTAGTGTTTAATTTTTAGTTTTTTTTCTAAAATAATTTCATTTATAGTAAATAATGTAATACCGAATAATATGATATTTAATAGTTCAACTTAAATACAGAATTAAATGCATATGGGATAATGTAATTCCCAATTTGATCAAAAATAAATTACAGCATATACTAACTATATTCACATGATTCATAAAAATTAGTAGTATTGATCTAAAATAATAATGTAATTAATATAATATTCAAAAAACTCACATCCCACCTAATAAATAAATCCTCTCAACACCTCCTATCCTTACACCTTCTAAGACTTGGATATTACCAAAAAACATCCCAAATATCCATCCATCTCTCACCCATATTCATTATATGATTTTTCATCCTATGATGCCCAATTCTATTGTGAGTCATATTGAAGATTAAGAGGAGACATTCAATGGAGTATGTAACACTCTCTACCAAGAATTCATTATTTTTTATCATTGATCTCATAAAAACCTCGTTATCCAATATGGTTTGATATGATACATATTTTTAATTTAATAAATTCATTTTATATCCATGTAATATTTCCTTCCTCCAATGAAAATTTAAAAATAAAATCACATGTGTTATGTTCTTCCAGATCCTCTGTGGATGATGAGTTTTTGATTTCCATTGTTTCCATCATGATATGATTAAATTCACTTATAATGGTCTAAAATGATAGATATAAATAATTTTAATTATTTTGTGATATTATTGAATGTATATATGGCCATAATATTTAATTTAACTCATCTAAATTATGGATATTTTGTTAAAAAATCTATAATAATCTAAATGGATAACATTAACGCTTTTACAAAAGGAATCCTCCCAATATAATAATACATATAAATCATTGAGACCATTTCAATTTAAATATTTTTTTGAATAAGATATAATTTAAATTTTTCTCATTTAATATCATTTATTAGGAACATAAGTAATTCTCCATATGTGATCTAAGCACGGAACCATGAATCTAATTCCCCCATAAGAAAAAAATTTCACATATTATATCCTTAAAATTCAGGTAAATGAATTGATTATAATTATGAAAATTAAAATATAGATGTAAATTTTTATTAGTTATTTAATAATTTAAAACAATATGATCATTATGGACTTTATTGCTACTATGTTATTATAATGGACATATAGTTAAGGATCAATCTGGAAGACCACATTTTATCGTGGTTAATAAATTTTTCTTTCAAAATCAAATTGAAACATTATTTTATGTTAAATAATGAATATAAATTATATATAAATATCTCTTACATATAAAACTAGATTATTCTCCCTTAATTTTATGGCATTATACATATATCTGGTTTATTTATCAATTCATTCATTAATATAAACCCATAATATAGGGAACTTTTCCATCCATTAATCCTTCTTTATTATATTATTTTATTCTCTTTATTCATGTAAAATACATTATTAAATAAAATATTATTTTATTTAGTAAAATTATGTTTTACCTCTTGTTTTTAGTGAAATTTTATATTAATGTTTTACTCAAAACTACTTAACTAATTCTTAAAAACACAATTTTTGAATATCATTCGTATAACCAATTATCAATTGTTTCTCATGATTTTTTTAAAATAAAAACATTATTTAGGGAAAGTATAAATTTATTCATATATGTATGTAAACTGTTTTTTATTCCTTATTAATTATTTTTCCTTATAATATATTTTTTTATAGGTATATGATGCATGATTTAGAAGATAATTTAATACCATGGATTTTCTTCAGTATATGTTTTCAGTTGGATTTCTTTATGTGGAACGCATACAAATGTATATGTTCTAAGTGGGTGAACCATGATATTATCTAATTTATTGGGAAATTTTTAGGTCTCATGATATATTTTAATTGGGTTAGCGAGTAAACATAATCCATAGTTGTCCACTATCAACCAAGTGATTTTTTCAAAGAAGTTATACGTTAATTTTAATTATGTCAGGATTTATGTTTCCAAAAAATCATGTGATTCCTCAATATTGACAATCTAGTATAAATATTTCATTCCTCCAACTGATAATTCATTTAACCATCCTCTAATAATATTATGATATGTCCTTTGAGTCATATTTTCTTCTTCCTTATCATGTTTATAATCTTATTATGCTTTATATATCACGAGATTATTTTTTTGTTATACTGAAATTATTATACATAGTGTTATGAGCTAAATGGATTTTCTATCTAATTCTAGATATTAAAATAAATAATTTTTATTTTAGTTTCATTTTGATATTTATGTTTATACACTTCTAATAACACTATGACTCTTGATCTTAGGGTTGTTCTTATTTTATATTTATATAATGTTTAATGAAATATTATAATGAATAAACACATGTCACCATTTTTTGTATCATGGAAAATATTAATTAATTTAACGTATTTTTAAAATAATTGATTATGAAAAACTATAAGGATAAGTATGTATATAAAAATATTTGGAAATTTTGGTTAAGTATAGAGTGAGTGGTTTAAATAACATTAATCTCTATTCGGATGTTACAAGTGGTTGTGGAACTAGAATATATGTTATTCAAAGAAAGTAACCCAATAAGAAATATTTTGTAATAAATCAACCGGTACCTGGTTTACAATAGAGAAGAAATTGGACAAACCAGGATTGACACTACTAAGAGGTATTATTTGGAAACATCACAAACACTTTGAAAACCATTATAATTTATCTGAATAGATTTTTAGGTTCGAAAACATAATATGGATAACACCATGAATAACACAAATCAATTCATTTATACTCAAACATATGGATATACATGTTATATATATGTTATTTCTACAGATATCCTATTTTCCATTTTATATGATAATTAGATTGAGTAAACACATCCAAAAATTTATATTTATTATTTTAGTCATTAGTTAAACATAAGTAGACTTGTTCTAACAAACAATGTGATAAGAAATTTAATGATTTCTTTAAAGTTAGGTCAAACCAGAGAGGAATATTAGAAAATAACAATATGTAATTAATGGATTAAAAATAGTCTTGTTTTAGAATCATCATGAATTATATGATAATTAATCCTTATTACAATAAATATAATGTGAATACAATAGCTCTAATTTTTTAAAACAATTAAAATATTATGTTAGATAACGTACAAAATACGCCACATCAAGTTAAATGAACAATTAAATATTATAATTTAAAATTTTCAATTATTACCTAAGTGTTAGAATGGTGAGTATGAACCAGATTAACTTAATTATGAAAATATGATGAACACATGAATATATAATTAATTCTTTGGTGAAAAATTTATAATAAAAGACAATAAAACATTTTTTTAAATGAATTGTTTTAAAACAACTATTTAAATTTGACCATCTTTATTTTATACCAATAAATAAAAAGATCACCCATATTTAATTATATTAATTATATCAATATATAATATACATTGAGCCAATGTGTTTTCATGGAATGGTATAATAGTAAATCCAATTTTATGAATAAAAGATGTATTTTTCTAAAAAGTTTATTTTTCAACCTTGTTATAGAGAAGATGTTTTAAATTTAGTTTTTGACACTTAAATATTATATTTTCAAAAAATAATAATTGAATATATAATATCAATATTTATATTCATTTAATTTCTTCTATTTTATTCTGAAAACATCTATGTTTTGATGAATAGTTAAAAATACTAGATTTTAATAGATGAAAAATTATATGTTTAAAAAAATTATAGAATGAAACTATATTTTTAATTGGTATAAAATTTTAATTAGATAAATTTTATATTTGGTAATTAAATTTTTTTCATTTAAATAATGTATACATTGAATTTGGATATTAAAACATTTGAAGCTTTTGAAGCTTTTTACATTAACAACCCATTTTCTCAACCCGCCCAACCTAACTATGATTTATTTTAAATTAATTTTATCCTATTATTTATTTTTGATTTTTACAAAACATATTCCATATTTGGATTCTGTTTTTCCAAATTTGCTAAATTTTTCTCTTTTATTTTTTGACATTATTAATGGTGACTTCAATAATAATTATTACCACGATTAAAGAAAAATTGTGTAATAATGAGTAAAAATAATAATATAAATTTTAGAAAATTATCCGAAAACATGTATTAATTTTATTTTATGAGTTATTAGTAACTAAAATCATCTTTTAGTATATTTTTTACCACATTGAGACACTTGGATGATATTAATTATTTTATGTAAATTATATGAAACAAATGTTGAAGATGTCATATTTTTGTTTAAATAAATATATCATTTTTATTATAGGTTAATTTAGAATATATATTATACTATAAATAGTATTTTTCAATATACATTTTTATTTACTTTTTGAAACTTATTTCAATATTTAGGAATTATATAATTTCAATCAAGGCATTTACTATGATGATGAAGTAATTTTTCATTTTATAAAAATTAAAATAAATTTCATTAAAATTTTAAAAATAAATATTTTTAGAGATAATTGATTAAATAAATGGATTTCATAGACTAATTTTACATGGTATTTATGTTTTAGAAGAATTGAGTAGATTTTATATTATTTTTATAATATTTTTAAAATGTCAATCCATTAATATTGTTAATTTAAAATTAATGATATATTGAAATAAATAATATTTTATTAAATGATATGAAATTTAGAAAAATTAGATTTCATAAAAATTATTAAGATATTGAGTAAAATATCATCCATTATCCAGTTTCTGTTTATTTGGCATTTTATAGTAAATACATAAAGCCTTATAGTGTAAATTACTTGATATCACGATTAAAGTTAAAGGAGTGAATTAAGTGTTAAAAAAAACGTGAAAGATGAAAAAAATTAAAAACATCTATAATTTTCATTGAATGAATTTACTTTTACCCAAAAATAACATATATTCAAAATAAATAACTTTTGATGTTTTTAATATAAATTTGATTTGTATTAATTTAATAGTTTGAAAACTTTTCAAAGTGACACTCTAATCTTTTATTAAAGAGAACCACTAATTATCTATTATTTTCAATGGAAAAATTAATTTTATTTCAACCAAAATATTCACAAATACTTTTCTATAATTCCTCCCTAAATTTATTTTCTCATTGTTTATGAATTAAACTATCATTATGGTTCTTAAGGTGTTTAGAAAAATAGATCATCTGAACAAGGTATATTGTTTTAATCCAGTATTTCTCTTTTATTTCATCATTCAAATCCATAAAGTAGTTTAAAAAAATGAAATAATAAATAATGTATTTTAATTTTCATAGATTTTATTATGTTAATATAATCACCAGAATTAATCTCCCCTTAAATCAAATCAAAAAATAATTAACTATTCATGTGTATCGTGGACTACCACCTCACGAACCAATATAATTTTTTCTCATCACAATCAATCAATACTAGCTTTAATGATGTTAATATTAATTATATAGTATATTCATTATTTATTTGTAATTATTATGGATTATTTTATCATTTCTATTCTAACCAATCAATGCACTTGAAAATGACGACGACATTCCTCCATAGGTGCGGTCTATCACCTCCATAAAGGGATGTGATTCATTTTTAATCACCACATCAAATGGATAATATAAATAATTATTTTTGAAATACTATGATGATATTAATTATTATATTATCATTATGAAAATATAAATTAATATGTACCCTCTTTCCAAAATGATCTTTGAATATTGGAAACATTACTCATGTGTACGTAGGGCTTACCGTCTCTATGATGATAAAGATGGTTAATTTTTTATAAAAATATTCCATGATGGGATTTAAAATAACCATTTATATATAAATATGATTATTATTTTAATCATATTATTCTTAATATTATGTAATAAATATCTCTTTTTCTGTTGACATCCAACCAAATTCATTTTGGACTGAAGTACCAAATATGGTATAATGTTCAATAAGATCATAAATAATTAATCATTTTTTATAACATGATAATAACTAATATAAAAATAATAATAAGTTTTAAAATGTTTTTAAAGAAAGTAAATAATAAATATTAATTTATTCTTTTAAAAGATAAATATTATACATGATGATTCAGACTCAAGGTAAGATACTTTCTTTTAAAACACTTTTTAATGTTACTCTTTTAACTATTTTATCAAAAGCTACAGGAAATGTTTTCACACATATGGTATGATTTTTTTTTTCATTTTTTCATGATTCATTAATTTTTTTATGTTTACATTACATGTTTTCAATTTTATTTTCAATGAAATATTTTTCATTCATTAGTGGGTGAGTTTTTAAAAATGAAATCTGATTTCAAAGTGGAAGAGTTATTTTTCAATTATCTAATATTTATGTGTTAGGATTATGTTATTATTCTTGTGAATTTATTAGGAGTATGGTTTGTACTAAAATAAATCTAGGGATATTGAGCCCATTAAATCTCTCCAATGCATTGGGTTAAAATAGGGTGTTAACAGGCATGGGTTCTCCAAAGAGATTAAGTGAATAAACTACTATGGGTATTTCAAATGCAACCATGGAAGTTACTACCTATGTACCCATGAGAGATAGGGAAAATATTTAAGTGATATAGAAATAATTCCAAAATTTACCATTATTATTTAAATTATACAAGGATTTTTATGGGAAACTTATGATTTCATAATGTATGATAAGTAGATTTTGTTTTCTAGGTCAAAAGTATAACTTTGTGAAACTATTTTCATGGGTTTATAAATATTAATTAACTAAGGGGTTCGTTATTTATTTTTATTTTAGATAAAAATATTTATATGGCCATCTATTGTTTTAAAATGTTTTTCATAGGTATTATGATTGATATGAAAGAATAAAATTTTATGATGAATGTTTGGTAGGTTTTTAATGAAAATAAAAAATGTTTTGTTTTTAAAAATATTTATTTAGAGGAAGAAATGGAAAATATTTTAGTCATATCAACAATGTATTAATATATGTTTTTTTCATGAATTATGGAATAATTTCCTACAACTATAAAACTGAAGTGATATACAATGTGAAGAAATAAATTTCTTAACTAAAATACATGAATATGTATTATTGAAGGTCAGTTCATTTCAGTTTGTATCAAAGGATATTTTAGGTAAATTTACTGGTTAGGATGTTATTTATCAATTGTTATAAGTCTATTATAACCCAATAGTTATCATGGATGAAAGAATCGTAGTTATTTAATAAAAAAATTAATGATTTTGAGATAACATAAATTAGTATTATTTTAATGTTTATGATCCTCATATGATGGTATAATGTGATTTTATATCTCACAATAATGTTTTTGGTTTTATTAAATGACTAGATCCATTTTAAACAAAAGTAAAAATGGATGGGAAGGATAATGAGGTGGTTTTCTGAATAAAAACCAAAATGAAATGGGAGCTATAAGGAGAAATCTTGTGGATATTATAAATAACTATGATGAGTAATGATTAATGACTTGAACCATTGTGATAATTATAATGCATCATATATGAGAGAAATGAATCCCTGTAGATGTTCTTGTAATAATGATCATATTGATAAATATATCCCACATAATATGTGACATGGATATGGAAATAAACAACTTGGAAAATGCCTTAATTGGATGATAATATGTTTTAAATGGGGTACAGGGGGTAATAAAATAATAATATTATAAGGAAAAAGGAAGCCTTCAGTTTACTCCATGAACAAGAATGTTGTTTTTCACGAGTTATTAATAAATTTTTTTTAATGTGGTGAGTATGGTAATTAATGAGATTAGTATCTTATGAACATAGATCTTGAATGTGATCAATTTTACCATAAAGATATCTATTTTGTAATACATAATTCCATTAAAATTGAAGATAAGGAAACTAAAAATTACATATGGAAGGTATAGATTATTTCTCAGTTAATGTTTTAACATTAATAAATACTAGGATAATATTAATGATATATTATGAAAGAATTATTTTAAAATGTGATGGAAAATCATTATTACACGATTTTTAAGAATTT
Source organism: Viscum album (assembly GCA_963277665.1). Taxonomy (NCBI): domain Eukaryota; kingdom Viridiplantae; phylum Streptophyta; class Magnoliopsida; order Santalales; family Viscaceae; genus Viscum; species Viscum album. The sequence continues at coordinate 1,768,292,329 of OY728153.1, read as the reverse complement.
TTAATGATTAGTATGTTTACATACAAGGGATTCAAGAGTTATGGTAGATATAAGGATGATGAAATGTATAGAAGTATTAATAGTATTTTTATGTTGGGATTACATAGGAATAACATTATTTAGATTTTGTTATATATAAGCCTTAAGATTCTCATTTGAAAACATTATTTTAGGAATTCTTTTATTCTCATTTTGCCAACATAATTATAAAGGTATAAAGATCCTTTAGGTTTTTTATGATCTTTGATTCTTACGTAATGGTGGGTTATTACATTTTATAATTAGAAATGATGTTATTATATATCAATTAATGTTAAAACATGTGATAGTTATTTTGGGGATTTTTCACACATTTATATAAATGTTATGATAAATATATAGTTTTATAAAAATTACAACTTATAGGGTGGGTGACTGCCCATCACATCTAACAATGTCATCGAAATCGAATCCACAAATGAAGGGCGACAATGGTGCATTTCCTACCACTGGACTACATGATGTCCTATCATATGCTACTTTTTTCATTTAGTAAAAAAATTTAATGGATCAATAATAATTTGATTTTGGGAACATATGTATTATCATCTAGAAAAAATTGATATTGAAAAATGATATAGTGATTTAGATATTGATAACTTTTAAAAGATATTTTGATCAACTCATTATGATTTTTGGGTTTTAGTCTAAGATTATTTTTTAAAATTTAAGGATATTTATTTTTTGAAAGATCAACATTGAATTTTGGGCGTCATTTTTGAATATTTTATATTTATCTAATTTTATATCAGATAATGGTTTATTATTTTTGGGGGGTCATCTTGTCATATATTAAACATTTTGGTTTTTTAATGTCTAATTACATGATAAATAAATTGTTAAATATTGGTGGATTTTTTGATCTGTATAATTTGACTCTAATGTTTTATGCATGAAAACATTAGATTAAATAATAATAACATAGAGAAAAAGTTGAGTTTGTGGTGGAATTTGATTAATGGATGAAACTATACATTTCAATATAGTATATTTCCTTATGTTCCTAGTTCAGGAAGAAAAATAATTCCTCAACTCTATTAAATTAATCATTAAATAAAAAAGATATGTGTTTACTATTCATACTTGCTAATCAATTACCTATTAACCCAATATAGATTTATAGTTTTGTGATTGTTAATATTCCAATGACTATGTAAAATATCACTCTCCATCATAATATGACCCGTAGATTCTCTTCCATGTATATGTTTTCTTATATGGATCCCTTTTAATTTTTTATCATCGGTGACCATTGTAATTCCCTCTATTAATTTTAAATTATAAGTATCATTAATCATTTTCCAAAGATAGATTTCATCATAAGTGTTTTGAAAAGAAAACCACCTACTTTTCAATCACATGTTCAAATTTTTAGGATGAAATTAATTAATTGAATGTGGAGAATGTAACATCCCAATTTTTTTATAAAAAGGAATGATGATGTAAGATAGATTACAAAATACACCACATCAAGTATAAACTAACAATTAAAGGTTGTGATTTAAATGTAACCAATATAACACAATTGTTAGATGATTTTGTTAGATCAGGATTGAATTAGTTTTTAAAATATAGTGTAAAAATGAATATATAATTAATACATTTTCGAATAATTACTTATTTAAACTAAAACCCTTTTAACATATTTTTTTTAAATCTATTAAAATGTGAATAATAGTGTTTTATAACAAAAAGAACAAAATTTTTGTATTATATTAAAAAATTTATATAAAATAAATTCAATATAATTCATAATAGTAATCTAATTCATTTTATAAACATTATATAAAAATAAATACAATTTTATGAAAAAGATGCATTTTTCTAATAAGTCAAATTTTCAACGTTTTGATTGAACAATTATTTTAAATTTAATTATTACTATTTTAAAAAATATATTTTATGAAATAAACTTCTTATTTGATTTAGGGATACAAAATTTTAATTTTATTCAATTTTTTGGATTTTTCTAACATGTTTTTTGTTATGATGAATAGTGAAAAATACTTTATTTTAATTAAAAACAACATTTTCTTATAAAACATTTATAGTAATAGTTTTATTATTTAATTGTTTTGAAGAATAATTCGGAATATTTTATATGATTTAATCTAATTTAGGTCATTGGAATCAATTTTACATTACATTTAGGTATAAAAAGAATTCAATTTTTTAAACTTTTTCACTATAACAACCCTTTTTTCACCACATAAATTAGATTAAATTTAATTTAAAATTTTCAAATTATTTTTTTTGAATTTTATAAAATGGATTAAATATTTATAATCATGTAATTTAAATTATGAACATTTGTTCCTTTTTATAGACCTATTGAATAGTAGCATTCCCAATTTTTATTAGCATAGTTAAGGGTAAATCAGGTAATTAAGCCAAAAATGATATTATAAATAATAGAATATTACCATAGAATGAGTAATAATTCAATTTTATGATTAATTGCCTATATTAATAATTTTTTATAATTTTATGTCCTCTTGGAGCCACATGGATGACTTTAAACTTTTTTTTTAATGACAAGTCAAGGATTTCAAACTTATGTTTTGATGACTATGAAATATTTAATATAAGGTTCTTTATAATATTCAATTATCAATAAATTTAATTTTTAATATTATGATTCTAATCAAAATTAGGATAATTTATTTTCTATTTATAGAAACAAAATAATTTCCTTAAAGGATTGAATAATTATGATGCAATAATTGTATAATTAATAGAAATATAAAGTAAATGATATTAAAAATATTTAAATAAATATCATTGGTATAAATAATATCATCCACAAATTTTAGATATTAATTTGTCATTTTAGTGATGTTTTATAAGAATGTGTTTAATTTAAATTTTTATTATGATGTTATTAAAAATCTAATTAAACGCTAGTTCAAAAATTTACAATAATTATATTTTAAAAAGCAATATTTTTAAAATGATATAAATTTTTAAAATATATAAATTTTATACAAATGATTAAGATAGGGTTTAAAATTTCATAAATTATCCATTTTTTATTCATTTCTTGTTTTATGGTAATTATATTAACCCTTAATTAGTAAATTACATGATATCAATGTAAGTGTTGAAGGAGTTAAATAAGGGTTAAAACAATAAGATAAGGAATGAAAAATATTCAAACATGCATAATTTTTTTAGATTAATGGATTCAGACCCGTAATCATTTTATATTATAAATAAATCACTTTTTTCATTTAGTATATTAATTTATTTTATATTAATTTAATATTTTTAAAACTTCCAAGAGTGCATATCCCCTCTCTTCTAAAAGGGACCAACTAATTCTATATTTTTTTATACATTAAAAACAATTTTTTCTGCCAATAACTTCTATAATACCATACTATAATCCCTTAAAAAATTATAGATATAATATTTTAGGCATAATATCACCATTAGTGGTTTTAATGTATTAAGAATAAAAGATTTTCAGAAGAAGTGGTTTTGTTTTAAGTATTTCTTTTTTATTTCTTCTTCCAAATCCTTAAAATAATATTCAATAATTAATAAATAAAAAATATACTATAATCAAGATAATTTAATTACATTATTTTAATATCATCTCCAAAATCTCTGTTCACTTCCTTCAAATTGAAAAATAATTAATCGTTCAAGTGTATGGTGTACTAACTCCCCTTGAACTGATATAAGTCGTTTTAAATCATTATCTTCCAAGGATGGTTATAATGATGGAATTAATGGTTATATATGATATTAGTGAAAAAATTTTCATTATTAAAAAATAATATATCATTTTTTCTATTACCTTTTTATGGAAATAAACGTAATAACGTTGTTCTTGCATATATGTGAACTATAAGCTCCACAAAGTGATTTGATCAGTTTTAATTCACCAAAATATCAGGGAGATACATATAAGTATATTTAAATTACTAATATAAAATTAATTTTATTATTATCATTATGGAAATAATAATTAATTCTTATATTCTTTCCATAATGATCATTGAAAAATGGAAATGTTACTCATTCATATGCACTGCTTACTATCCATATGATTGTAATGGTAGTTTATTTTTCATAACCATCTTCCTTAATTGGTTTAAAAAGAACACTTTATATATAAATATAATTATCATGTCATTAATATTATTCTTCTCATGGTGGAATAATTACCTTTTTGACTATGGATATCATACCAAATTCATTTTGCATTCAACTACCAAATAGGGTCAAAATGTCTGATATGAACCTAAATAATTAAGTAATTAATATAAAATTATAATATTTTATATAAAAATAATAATAAAATATCTAAAGTCTCTAAATAGTGAAAATAATTAAGCATAGTTCATTATTGAGTAAGAAATATGTTTTATGTGATAATTCGGACTCAAGGTGTGAGACATTCATCTAAATTCCATCTTTTAGATATAATCATTCAACTGTTTTTACAAAATCCAATTGGATTTTTTTAACATATTAACCATTAAAAAGATTTCCCACATTAATTAATATTTTTTTATTTTCCCTTTACCAGTTAATGATATTATTTTCAAATTACATGTTTACATTTATTAGTGTTTATCATTGTAAAACTGAAAAGTTATTTAATTGTGGAAAAGATTATTTTATTTTATGAATGATTTATGTGTTATTATTATGTTTGAGTTTAAGAGAATTTTTGATGAATGTGTGTGGTTATATGAAAAAATTGATGGTAGTTGGTCACATTATAGCTCTCCAATGTGTTGGTTAATGAGATATAGTTAACTGGTATGGTTTATCCAAAGATATTAAGAGAATATATTGTGTTGGGTGTTCCAATTTTAACCATAAAGTTTACTCCCTATATATAAATAAGATCTATAGTAAATGTATGAGTGATATAGAAATCATGACACTATTTAACTTTACGGAATTGTTTTTCTATATATCTTTATACGAAACATCTTATTTCATGATTTTATCTAAATATGATATGTTCTATGGCTAATGAGTATAATTTTTTAAAAACAATTCATGGGTTTATAAGTATTCACAGAATAACAAATTCTTTATTTATTTTTTAAGGTAAGGTGGAATTTTATCTACATATTATGACATATTCCTCTTAGAATCTAAACCTAAAAAGAACCTCAATGTGAAAGAAATTAAATTCATGACTAAAATTCATGATTTGGTAATGTTTAAGGTTGGGTCCTTATCGTTATGATTAAGTAATTTATGTGACAAATACCTCCAACCTTAAGGGGATATTTAGATATTCTATTCGTATTAGTTTTGATAAAATATATTATTATTATATTCATTTTCTTCAATATTTAGAAAAAAAGAATTTCATATTGGCCATTTGTATCTTAGAGTGGGAAGTCAATTAGTGGTGAACATTGATCAAGAACACGTAACCCCACATGAAAATCTATAGTGAAACCAAATTTAAAAACATGTTAATTCATAATTCCAATAACATATTTTGAGTCAATAATAATCAATGTATATATAATCCTAATTTCATTGGAATATTTGACAAAAAAACATACATATTGTGACAAAAAAAGTATCATATCTATTTAACTCTCCATATAGAACTCATAAATTTGAAATCATTTTTAAAAATTAATTAATCATAATAGTGAAATCCAAATGGAAAATGGGGATCTAAATGGTCCAATAAGGGAATAAACAATACAATAATTCATAACATGAGAATCGCATGGAATAACATGATATCATAAATAGGATAATCATAATAATAGATTCATGGAATAAGGAACTGATTTTATAAAATCATATTCATATTATAAAACCATAAAAAATTATAATGATAAAAAATATTCAAGGTTCAATCCCCATAAAATAATCATAATGTGGAAAATGTGACATTGATTATTAGGTTCACCCTTAACAGTTGACATTATATCTCATTAGATATAATATATTAGAAAATTAATTAAGGGAATGTATAATTCTAGTACATCCCATAATATAAATTAAAATCATAAATATACATTTCAAACAATCTAAATAAGAAATACAGATATCATAAGAATTATTTAACCAATGATGAAGAAGTGGGTCTCATTATTATAATTCTAGGAATCATAAAATGCTTAATATTAAGGATTACTACGAGACGAATGAAATTAAATTATTCTTACTTTTATAAAATGAAATTGTTTATAGGTACATAATATATATACCAATTATAGATATTTCAAGTCAATTATGGTGTACAATAAATATTGAAATCAAACCACTTTCATGGTGATTTATGAAAAAAGAAAATGTTTATTTAAGTGATGAAAATGAAATATTTTTTTCATTATTCCATAGTTTAATCATGTTGGTTAACTATAAAATAATGAGTGTTTATATAAGATAATAATTTTTTAGAAATATTTCATGGGGGTTTTACTCTGTATGAGACAATAAATAGGAATTTTATATTAATCTAAGTTTACATAAAACTGTAAATTTTAAGGGGATCCAAAAAAATGTATAACCCCAAAAATTCATGATTTATATAACTAGGTTTATATATAATGGAAATATGTATTAATATATATTATCCACATGTTAATTATATTTCAAAAAATAGGGAAAACAATTATAACTTTTAACCACAATGTTGTGAAAGAGGTATGAATGGTCTATTTTTTATTAAAACAACCTTTTAAAAATACCACATCATTATATATTATTATACAACATTAATTTTAAAATAAGATAAGGTAAATATGAATTTAAAATGAGTGAACATGAAATTGGGTTCCAAATTAAAATGTAAAACAATAATGAAAATAGTAAATATAGAAAAAAATGGAAATAAAATCTTTTAAGTGGATGAGAATTATTCTCAACATTGAATGATATTAAAAAATTATTTGAACTCACCAGTAAATAATATTCAATTAAACCTCAGTCAACAAATAATTATATGTGTTTCACTATATTAAATCAATGATTAAACCAATGGAAAAATATTATAACAAAGGAATGATGACCCAGTTGCGAAAACACCTTATATTTTTTAGAATTCTTCATTCATATCACACAACAAGGAAGCGATTAAATATATGTGAATATTAAATGATATTTTTTTTATATTTTATTTGTATGGATAATAGTTACAATGTACAAATAGATTGTAAAGCATAATATTAAAGAAATCCAAATATAAGAGTGACTGATATAATACTCTTTCATCTTAATAAAAATCAAAAATAAACCCCATGAAATAGATAAAGTCTTATGTAGAAGTTAAAATACATTAAATAAATATAATTGATTATATTATATATCAAATTGGTAGTATAAAAATTTCAAAATGAAATTAGGTGTTGAAATATAAAATTTTTCAAAAAAAAGGAAATTTGTTATAAAAAGTATGCCTTTTATGATCCCATATTTTTTCTTGTACATATCTCACTATGTTTTTAATTAATATTTTCATTCATTTGTGTATTTATCATGTAATTCTTTCATTTGAATAAATGAAGTATTTGATTGAATGGAAACTTGTGAAGGATCAGAGAGTATCCACAAGGAAATATTTGTTGGAGATAATTACTTACTGTTCGGGGATGTATGATTGTTTTAAATAATGGATTAAATGTATAAATGGGTTAAGAGTTTCATGGTTTCTTGGTATGTTGATAAATTTAGAAGAGGTTTGGTTGTTTTAAAAGTAAAATGGGATGAAATATTTTCTACATAACATTTTCAAACTGTATAATGTTGTATCATGTCTTATAATTGTTTGATGGTTTTAATAAAATAAATATGCGAGAAATTGATTTTTAGCATAATCCATAAAAACATTTACATGATGTGTAATAACATTACACATTGATTAAATTACCATCCTACTATTTTAAACATGATGTACAACTGAATTATCATTTGATTCGGGTCCAACACATCTCCTCTCAACTATATGGACCTCTCATTGTTATTTTAGCAAGCCAAATTTCCTTATGGATGTCCCATTTATGTAAGTGATCTCTAGTAAGACATTTCAGTTATCTTTCATCCTTGTCTTCCTTCTTCTCCAATAGATGAGGTTAATTCATTTGACTAATTACCTTTTTGGTTTTGAACTTGATCAGTTTTGATCTCAGAACGACTTTGAAATCAACCAATCCATTTTCCTCATTGGTTTTGTCTCTAGAAACCATTGTTGTATCAAAAATTCAAGACAGAGGACTTAATATTAACCCCATAATTTGAGAATTTACTTTTTTATGAAATATTGTAATTTTTCAATCATTGTGTGCACCCAAATTAATTAGATAAACAAATGGAATTATTTCTAGATGACATTTGCTTTCAAATGGATTTGAACTAGCTCATAGATGCCCATGGGTTGATGGAATAATGATTATGACTTACTTGCAAAATGACTTAAATAATGTTTGGAATGAAATGTGACATGAGGTGATTTATTCTTATAGTTTCCCAAAATTGTGGAGTATTTCTAATTGGTATATTTGTAAATCAATGATGAATTAAATTTTAAGTGGAATATGAAATAAGAATTGTAATTACAAAAGTTAATCATTGATAACTGTAATTTTATATCATGATATCCATATATTATGATATGTATTGAGTTCAATTTTTGAATGCTTATATATCAGGATCGACCGTGGAATGTTCACAATTATATTCTGTAATGGTGATATTTATGTTCCTTTGCATAGTCCCATTCTATATTTCTTATATAGAGTCGTTCATTACAAATTCTATACGATGATTCTTGTATGGATTTTTTCATGATAATATAATGCTTTGATATATCAGACACATATTATTGTGACTATACAATGGTTAAATTGCTAGGGTTGGCATGGTTGTAAAAAAATATTCTTGATATTCCGGCATGGGACCAAATAATACTATTTTTATTTTTTTATATAGTTCTAGTCATCGTGGATATAATACATGATCAGAGATATTCCAACACAGACCTCAAGTAGTTTGTTGTTGTATTTTATTTAATATTAAAATTGTTAATACAGCGGGTTATCACTTTATTTCACACACATCTTATATGATTGGTTTTTTTTGACATAAAGGTTTCAACCTACAGAGTTATACTCACACCCTATTTAGGATTCCATTTGGTACTAAAGTTTATTTAATGGATACATGCTTATACATGAAAAAATGACCTTTTGATTGATTTATCATTTAAGGGTGAGATGGAGTTTGGAGATGGGACTGAAATGGGGTTATGGACATGAGAATCTGATTAATTCATTTGATTATTCTACTATTTTTCTTGTATTACACTTTCACGTAATTCACCTACATTCAAGCATTACATTTTTATTATTATCTTTCACAATGACATTAATTTGATTATTCTAATTCTATTATAATATTTTTCTACTATTATGAAGATTCATTCTAGTGGGTGTAGTCTCTATACTATAAATTTCACAACCCTCTCATTGTCTACAACATCTTCCATATGCAGAGGTTCCCTTTTGGTCTTGTAACTATACATTTTTTCCAAATGAGAGAGTTCTAGATTGAGAGACAATACAATGTGGTATAAAAGGACAAGGATTCCATTTCATCTACTTTACTATTTGGGAAAGAAATAAAGGATTCTAAAATGTATTGGGACATGGTAATGAGCTTGTGCATGAGTTTAAATAACCAATTTATTGGGGAAATTTTGAATTCCGAAGGATGGGATTGACATTGAACTATGTGGTTGTTATAGTTAATGCTATTTCACCTTGGGTGATTCTCATGTAGTGAGTGGTTATTATTTTATGATATTACTATTTTTTATGATTTCTACTTGTGTGTTGTTATGGATTGAGAATATAATACTAGAATCATAATATATACATAGGGATATATTAAGATGAATTATTCATGATTAGGGCATATATATTTTTCATGTGATATATAATTGTCTACATAACATTGAAATAATATGTCTGTTTCACTAGATAAATGAAATAAGTAGTCATGTAATACTAATATACTTCTAATACATATATAGTGTCACCAATAGTTAGTGTTTCTGGGATTTCTTTTCCATTTGGGGCAGAGCATTTAAATAAAGTTCCTTAAGATATGTTATTCTCTTGTAGAAAAAATGACTATTGGTCTTCATCTACATGACTATTAGGAGAGTGGAAATTATCAATCTCATAGCACAGATTTACCAGATCATTATATAGTTCTTGATGATCTTATGAATGCTCATCCTAGAAAAATATTATTTTGGATCATGAAATCCATGGAAAGAAAGACTGTTTGTACCATTCCTTTGATGAATAAGTTGAGAATATATTTTAAGTTGTTGAATCCGCCAATTTTTACTAGGGAAGTGGGAACCTATGAATCCATGTTCTAGATTTTTCCATCATTGGAAGCTTATGATATCTACAGGGTGACATGTTTCTTGAAATGTTTTAATTATGAGAACAAGTTGTGGTTAATCATTTTCAATTTATGAATCCTGGAGGACATGATGAATCATGAACCCATCACAGAATGTAATCTGAGGTGTTTCACATGTAGCGGCTAAGTAGTTTCATCAAAACATCAAGTGATATAATTTTAGATTGACGATCTATAATCCAAATGATTCATAAGGGGAAGTAAAACATTATTCCATTCCCTAGTTCTCTTCACCAAAAATCTGATGAATATTTTATCATATGTGTGGATTAATGGACGTTTAACTAGATAAAAGTCATGAATCGGTATCCACTTCCATGAAATGATGATATTTGTTATTAGCTAATATGTTATATTAAATTCTCTAAGAATGACTTGAGAGTTGGATATCATCAGTTAAGGGTAAAACTATCGAATATGTATCATATTTTTTGGAGTAGGTATTTATTTTATGAATTCATAGTGATGTCATTGGGGTGGACTAATCATCCCGTATTATTAATGGAATTAATTGATTGAATAATTTTTTCTTTTCTAGAACAATTTTGTGGGTTTTTGCCGATGATATCATAGTTTCATCCCAGTTTGTAGATGATTAATCCAAACATCATGACAACATATTGAGTATATTGAGATCGTATTGGATTTACAAAAAGATATACGAATACAGTCTATAGATTAATAATGTTCACATATTGGTCCATGTTATATAATAGGCATTTCTATTAGTGGAACCAAACAATTCCACAAATAGTATATCCTGAGAGATGTCCATGAAAATGTTCGCAATTTAGAGATTTTGGGATTTTAATGTTATTACAAGTTTTTAAAATAATGTTTCTCCCATTTGGCACCACCAATGTCTGGGAGGACCAATAAAGTGGTTAATATTGTTTGGACTAATGGTTGAGAGTGATATTGTTCAGATATAAAATTTACGTTGAAATTAGAAACTATCCTCGATTTACCTTTTTTGGGTAAAAAGTATACCATGTAATGTAAAACATCTAGGGTCATAATCTAATTATTTATGATGTTAGAGGATTGATTGGTTTCTTATAGATCCATGTTGTTGAGTCCCGAATGGAGAAATTTCCCTACTCGCGATCTAGAGTTAGAAGAAGTGGAACATTCCCTATGATGTTGGATACACTATCACATGGGTGAACATTTTTGGGTATATATAGATCTGAAAAGAATTATGTATATCGTTTCTCAGCAAGACTTAATCCTTCAGAATAGGAGGTGTGTTCATTATATATAGTCTTTTGACTTGGAATTTGATTTTAAATAAGTAAAGGGAAACTTCTTTACTAATTCATTGTGCAGAATGACAAAGATAGAGGAAGTACAAGAGTCTTGTGATTAATGGTTCATAATGGCCCTCCATTAATATTTACATCAGGATGTTTAGGATTTTTTTGGGAGAGAAGATATCACATCAAAATATATGGTACCATTGTTTTTTTCCTTGATTATGGTTGAGTTGTTTTTTGATCTAGAGGGATCAGTTATGATACAAAATTATGTGGTGGGAAGATACCCACAAGATATTATCTTTGTTGTAAAAATTCATTTATTTTGTGTGGACACATATGTTCTCATATGGGATTCCATGAGGAGGTGATTAGGTTATTTCATACTTCAATATGGGTGGTTCATCCTTTTTTAACACAACTGTATCATGATCTTAGTAGACAGTAGTGGTGTTCTGAAATGAATAATTATGTGCCAATATTCATTGCTATAGGATTCACTTACCAATAGGTGAAAGTTAAGAAACAGAGTCTAGTTGGGCTTTTAATGCCTTTACCCATTCCGACGTGGAAATGAGTTGATGTCACTATGTATTTTCTAATAGGAATATCCATGAAGGCCCATAAGGATGATGTTTTATGGGTATTTTTGATTGAATTACTAATGTATTCCACTTCTTACCTATTAGGGAATCCTTCATTCACAATTGTTTTCCTGGTCAATCTTTACATGAGCAAGGTTCTCTTGTTGCAATATTTTCCAAGTAGTATCATTTCAGATAGATATGTTTATTTCAAATCATGTTTAATGAAGATTCTTTAGAAAGCCTTTGGAATGTGTGTTATTTTATGAAAATCCAATCATCCATAGAATAATGGTCAATAAGAATACACAATTAATTTTATAGAGGATAGGTTATAAGCATGTGTTTTTCATTCTGGTGGTTCATGAGATAAGAAAATGGAAATTAGGAAGTTTTCATATAAAAAATAATGTTTAGATATCTATCAAAATGGAACCATTTAGGGATTTTTTATGTCAAGTCAATCCATGAGTCTCATTGTTGGATGGAGTTAGGTATGTCTGTAAATGATTGACATATGGTTGTCCTTGAGAGAAATAAAGATGATTATTTTACCATTTAGTAGTTTGTGACAGTATAGAGAAGTGTAAAATCATATACTAACCATCAGATACGACCTATGGAATTTTTGGTTTGTCAATATGTTTTTTTGTGCCAACCAGATTGGTGCAGTTCCTCGTTGGGAAATAGGGAAAGCTAGTCCCATGGTTTTGAAGGCTATTTGATTTATTAGTCAGGTAGGTCAAATGGAAAACCATTTATCCTTTCCATAATTCTACAGTACCATGCATGACATGTTACATGTTTCACTACTATTGAGATATTATCCATACACATCCCATGTTATATATATAGTAGAAATAGATATTTTTGGATGATGTGTCCTTTAAGGAGCATCTAATACAAGTTATTGATCATAGTGTGAAATTTATATGGGGTAAGACTATATATTGGTTCGAGTGTTGTGGCATCAAGGGTGATTTTAGAATTAGACATAGGAGATGTATTATGATATGGAATCAAAGTGGATGATATAGTTCATTGAGACTCACAGTGATGCTTTGAGTAGCTCAAAAAAATCTATTATATGGTGGGGAGGTTGTAAGATATCAATTTTTATGTATTTATATTGATGAGATTTTCATTAATATTATCATTCAGTTTATTTTCATTGTGAAATTCTGTATTTCAAGTAAATAATGTTTTAGTTTTGTATGAAAATTTAGAAGGACACGAGTGTCTCCAAAGGAAGATTTTTTTTAGAAAATGAATTAATTTTTAGGATTGTATTCTTGTTTGAATTAATGGACTATGGGTAAAAATGGATTAATCATTTTGTGGGTTCATATTGATTTCTGAAAAAATAAACTTGGTTCTAGTTTTTAAAGTAAATGTACTACAAAATAAAGTACACACAATGTAAATGGGTTACACATCAAATAATTGTTTGTGTGTTTTATTAAAATAAATTTTAGGTGATTTTTTTCATTATATTCCATTAAAATAATTTAGATGAACTGTGATGAAATTGCACACTGTGTATATTACCAAACTTTTTTATCATTTTTAGGCTAAATTATCATTTTTATTTGCATCAACTCTTCTATTATCTCCCCTTGGGATTTTTCCAAGAAATTTTTTAGTGCCAAAAAACCTTCTAGATGTATTATTTATAAGACAAATCCATGGTTAGTATTTTTTGGTAGGTTTCTTATATTTCCATTCTTATATATCTTTTGTAGTAAAAGACATTGCCCAATTTCATTGTTGGTTTCGATATTGATTTGTTTTGATATGGGAACACTTTTTCTATCATATTCCCATTCTTCATCATGAGCCTTGGTTATTTATGAATTTTGGGATCCTCAGTTAAAGGTAGGAGGAATAAATCATAACCCAATGGTTTGTTAATTTCTATGTGTTGGAAATATTGTGAATGTTCCATAATTGTGAGAAATAAAATAAGTTAAATAAACAAATGTAAATTATAATGTGAATTCTTTTGGATTCAAATTTCATGTAACAACATCATGGTTTCCCAGGGGGTGAGCGAACCATGATTATAATTTAATTACAAAATGTATTTAATAATTTTTATCATGACATGTGACCTTGGATGATTTAATTTTATATAATCCTTATATTCTAGCTTATTTTTATTGATATAATTCTTATTCAGTTGTGATTCAAATTAAATGTCAAAATGAAATAAGAATAGTAATTATCATAATTATCCATTGAGAATTGTTAAGTGATATTTAGATATCAATACAATTTTACAGAGATTTTGATCCATGTTTTAATGCTTATATATCTACCTATGACCCATCACATTTCCCAATTTTGTGCTGTAATGCTGATATTGAGAACGCTCGGCCTAGTCTCATTCTATAATGCTTATAGATAGTGTGATATTTTCAGTCCCATAATCTAAATTTTATTGGTTTTTGTCCCAGATGTTGTAATTCTTATAGGGATTTGACCTAAATTTTTGGGACTATACCACGGTTATATGGCTTTGGTTGACATGGTTTTGAGACATGATCAGTGATATTTTTCCAAGGATCCAATGTGAGTTATTTTACCTTGGATATATGGTAATGGTTATCATGGGAATAATACATGTTCAGAGATATTCTGAAATAGATCGGAAGTATGTCATTATTGTATTTTATAATTTTTTAAATTAATTAATAATCTGGGTCATCACATTATTGCATACACTAATTATATGAATGGTTTTTTAGAAAATGTGGGGTCTAAAAATGAGTTATACATTCACACTATTTCAGATGACATTTTTTACCCAAGAATATTTCATGCATGTAGGTTTGGATAAGGGAAAAGGATCTTTTTGTTTATTTCTTGTTTACGAATGTGATGGAGTTATGAGATGGGACTAACTTGGGGTATGAGACCCAGGACATTGTTTATTTTATATTATTATTATATTTATTTTCTTCTGTTATTTTAGAATTAAATTTTGTTACATTCCATTCCATCATTTCATTATTCCTTTATTATTTATTTTATGATTCATTAGTCTTTTCCAATTAACAATCTCTATATATTTAATTTTATTATTTCCATTCTATAGTGATTTGTTTATACTCCCATGACACTTTAGACTAGGGGTATAATATTTAAACTATAAATTTCACATCCCTGGTGCTAGTCAATAGCCTCTGATGTACTGGGAGGCATAGATGAGGTCTCCTAACCAACAATTTCTAGAAACGCAAGTGTGTTTAAAATTGAGGGATGTTAAGAAGAATTTGTATGGAAGTGATATACTCTAGTAGATAACACCCTGAAAAACAAAATATATTTATTTAATTGAAAATTTAAAAATATATTTAAATATATTTCTTATTCCAAGGAATTTTAAATATCAGGTGTTATTCATTTATTATATAGTTTTATTTCCTATATCAGTTACTTGATGATGTTTTATCAATTTTCTGATAACTCTTTATGTATGTTGAAAATGGTAGTAATCATTAGAAAATAGATTCATTATAACTAGATTATCAATAGTATGATGGAAATAATTTTTGTTTTTAATTATATTTTTAATGGTAATAATGATGGTTGATGATGATAATTAAAAGTCATCGATCATGGAAGTGGTAGACCAAATGAATGGACGATTTATATTCCCATTTCATAGTGAATTTAGTGGAAATAAAAAAAATGATAATTTTGATATTTATGAAATATATATATATATATAATATTACTTCATACCTTAAATCATATTAATGATTCATGAATAATTGTGAGGAAATATTGAAGTGGTTTTGGGGAGGTGGTAGTCCAAGTAAAGCACTAACGATTCTTTCTTTATTTCCGAGGAAGAGGAATAAATAATGGATATTACGTTAATATAATAATATATAGTATAAAAGTTATAAAAACATCATTATTTTTTTGGTATATAAGAAATTTTTAAGGGAAAGCAAAAGATGAAAATGTTATGATGAAAGTAGTACTTATGTTGGAGACTAAATCATCACATGGATATTGCATTAAAAGGGAATTCCATACTATATAATTTAATTATCAAGGGATTAAGTAGTAGAACATTTAATTTTATTGAGGGGTTTTTTCATGATTAATGAGAAATTATAAAATTATGTGTTTCCATAGAAGTCTAGATGTGGACCTTTTTTAAGTAATGAAAATAGAACTTTTCAGAATACACTTTACCATTCTATAATATCATTACATTATCATGTGGTATATGAATCAAAAATTTCATAATAATTGACTTTTGGTATATATTACATTGAAAAAGGATCATTCCAGACCTTCTAAAAATCCATTAATCAATTTTCATTCCATTTTCCAAATCATTTTCTATTTTTAAACATTCATTATTACCTTGATAACTAGTTTTTGTAAGGATGTTATAATTTTTTTTTGAAATATAAGGAAAACTCATTTTCAAATTTATTATAATTTTAACCTAAATGGAATTTCTATATAATTAGATTCATTTTTAAATATGTTAAAATCTACATTTAAATTAAAATATAAAAACATATAAAATACAGTTTCTCTAGAGAGTATAATTTTTTTCCATTTGTTGGTTTGTAATAATATTTAGTGTTTACAACAATAGAATGTAAATTTATATAATAATATATAGGATTAAAACTATTATTGGATTCATAAGTTATATTATATAAATTTTATATATTAAAGAATAATTGATATTCAAAATAAAATTTATTTAAATAATGTTTTTCCTTTATCATAGTAATTATCGTTAATATTACTAATATTATATTTAGTACTTATGATGAAATTAACAATTTTTTATAATATTTACTTATTTAACTATTTTTTGTTATATTTAAATTCAAGATGTGATATTTTACAATATTTAATGGGATAAAGTAAAAATAGTTTTAGTTTGAAAATATTTATTGAGTTTCCAATATATTAAATATGAGTTCTAAATTCATCATAGAATTTTAAAAATTATTTATATTACTTATTAAATATATATTTTTATATAAAAATGGTTCCTCAAAATTTTAGTTCATTATTGTGTTATAAATCTTGTAGTTTTTTCCAAAAATGGTATTTTTACTATTTACCTATAAATTTTATATGTTAGAAAAATATCAAAATTTTGATATTGGATAATAGTTTTGTAAGGAATTAAAAAATGTATTATACTTTTACATAATTAAAATTCAAGAATTTATATTTTTATATTTAAATTAAGAACATATAAATAAAACAAAATTTATTAAAATATATTTTTTGAAAAATTATATTTTCAAAAAATTATTTCATATTTCTTTTTAATATCATTTATATTAGATAATATATAATAACATATTATGGTGTCAAGTTATTTTATTAGAAATAAATATTAAATACTTAATAAACAAATTCTAATAAAATAAATATTAACTTTATAGTAAATACATTTTATGAAACATATTTAATTTATAAATTCTAATCTAAAAAATATTCTTTATTACTACATTGTTTTTGAAATGTTTATTTAAATTATATATATTCAATATATAATATTTTAATAGTAATAATAATTCTTATACATAATGTGTAAATATATATATATATATATATTAATAAATTTTATTTTTATTTTTATTTTATTCATACTTATAATATTTTTATTTTATTACTTAATAAAAATATCGCATATGGGGATTGAATATGTTTTTTTTCAAAATTAATAATATCTTCAAATAAAATAGACATTTCAACATAAAAATTTCTCATGTTAAATATATTAAATGTAACACAATAATGAGTTTATCTTAATTCATTCATTACATTCATGATTGAGTTATATTGAATAATAATAATATATTATAATTGTTATTTAATATGGTTGTTTTCAGTCATTTAAAAATGAAAATAATTTAAATTAATATTTTGGAATTTTTTTAATTTTTATATGAAAAAATGAACTTTTTTTTTGAAGTCAATATATATAAATTTACTTTAGGGGAATATATTTTTTCTAAGAACTGTCATATTTGGATGAATAGTTATTAATATTGAATTTAAGTTCAAAACTACAATTTCATCCTATTTATTTATATATTTAAATTATTTTCAATGGGTCTAAAAGAATAATATTATCAATTTTATATAATTTAAATAAATTTATTTATTTATAACTAATTTTAAGTTAATTTTAGATATTAAAACATAGAAAATGTTTGGACATTATTTCTTAAAAACCATACTTTGTCGCCCCATCTACAGAATTAATTTTAAATTAATTTCATCCACTTCATTGATTATAATTCTGATAAATAGATTCTAAGTTTGAAATCATAATTATTTTTTAATTTATAATAAGATAAAAATTGTTTTTTACCAAAATAATAGTAAAATTAATTACAATTTATTACATTAGTTACGGTATAAAATTGTTTAATTCGTGGTTAACTTTTACTCTTAAGAGTCTAAATTACTTAGAATCTTGTCCAAAACCCATTGGAAGGACATGATTCGACCATATCACCTATTATATATAAATGTTACCATTATTTGTGTATAATTATTTATAGGAGACCACCCAATAGTGTTTACCTTTTTATAATTACTAGAATGGCACTCCCCCTCCACTATAAAAAGGCACCCACCCTCCCTAGTTATTCAATCTTATAAAAAAAATTTCTCATAAAAACCCATCTCAAATGAGCTTAAAAAATCCCTCCGTTCACCCTATATTCCTGAATTTAGGAATAAATCCAACAATGTATTCCCTATGGTGTAAATAAACATTTTTTTCCAGAAAAAATAGTGGTAACATTCTTCCATGTGCATTACAATTTTGTTTCTTTCTCTAGACCATAATTTATTATCTTTAAATGATTATATAATTACATCAGAATCCAAAATATAATGATATGTTGTAATTTTAATGGTTCTACCAAAAACTTCATTCATGTCCAACAAATGCGAAATGATATTACTATTTGTGTGTGACTAACTACTTCCTCGTGAAACAATGTCATTCATTTTTTTCTTTACCACCTATCATGGATGGAAATTATGATGAAAAAAATAATATTATATTATATTTATATGTACACAAATATGTTATTAATGATTTTTTTTACTTCAAGATTTTATATATAACAGTTTACTTCCGGATTTCCATTTTTTCTAAATACGATAACATCATTTGTGGACATGTGGACTACCGCATCCTAAAAGCAATGCGATACATTCAAAAATAACATGGAAGCCATGAAGGATGAGTTTAATTAAACACATATGACCTAAATATCATCTATATTATATTTATAACATAATTAATTTTTTATAAATATGATATATCATATTTATTAATACTCTTTCACACACTTAAATAGTGATAACGTCGTTCGTGGACGTGTGGAATTCTTCTTCCTCAATGTGATGTGATTCATTTGGAATCATTATAGTTATATATATATATAAGTATATATTATTATGTAAAATTTTATTTATTATATAATGATCTTTTTTGAAAGATATATGTTACTTACCTACATTCCAAAATGATAAATGAAAAATGGGAATGTTACTCATGTGTATGTATGACCTACCATCTCCATTGATATAAAATTTGTTCATTTCTCAAAACCATATTTCATGATTGGTTTAAAATGTATAATCGGTGAATAAATATGATAATTGTGTAAATATTATTTTTCTTATTATTTATTTTATATTGGAACATTATACCATAGTAGACCAACCAAATCCATTTTAACACACTAACCAAATATGGTCCAAACACCCAACATAGACTTAATTGTTTAAGTAGATGTTTTAAAAATATTAATAAGTGAAATAAAAATATTTATAAACATGTAAAATTTTATGAATCAATTTAATAATTAACATATTTTTTTTATTAAGCAGGATCAATACACATGTGATATGTCGTATGGATGTTATGGTATTTCATATCAAAATACTTTCATTAAGGTATTTCATTATGATATACACATTTATTTTTTATAAGATGTATATAAATCCCCTGTGACATTATATATCAATAATTTATAATTTCTCAAGTTATATAATGTTTAAAAAAAATCAATGATCTTTTGATTAAAATGTAAAAACTAGTATGGGATACTATGAATGATTAAATATTTAATTTTCAAATAATTTTCTATTTGTCAAAATTATTGATATTATTTTTTAAGTTTATTTTTGTATAGGAATTAAAAATAAAATTTTATGTTTGTTTCTAATTTTATTGAAATTCTTTCAAAATAAATATTTTGAGATTTTTTATTCAAAATGTTTTGACAAACGAAAAAGGAATCTTCTATTCTTAACATACAAGGTGATAACGAAATTTTCACTAGAAAGACAATTATTTTATTTGTAGATTTATTTTCAATAAATAACATTTTTATTAAATTAAAAACATTATTTCCATTTTTGTGTATTTTGGTTATGAAAATGGGTTTTCTATATAAAGATGTATTTTATTTTGAAAATGGTATTTTTGAAAGAAAATTATACTTTAATGCCTGAATGTGATTTTTAAATGATTTTAAAAGTGTTTATCAAATAATGAATTTCGTTATTTCAGGTTATCTATCATTGACATTATAAAAGATGGGTGTGCCTAGATATCACCTACATTAATTGGGTATTGATAATGTTTTTTCTTATAATTATTATAACGATCTGAACCATTACAAATAAAAGCCCCTTTTTATTTTTTTAATATCTCATCATGTATTATGATTACAGAAAAAATAACTAATTGTGTTTTATAACATACTATTTGATATAAATTAATGTTTATTATTATTATGGTTGATAACAAATCCATTGAACAGTGACCTTATAGTTAATATACACATTGGGTTCTAAATAATACAATTAACATACATAAATGATGTGATGACCTCCACCATTAAGATTGTACCTTATAAAGCACATTAATCTATGCTTATATAAGATACTAAACTTTTGGGATTTCACCTTGACCAAGCCCAAACCGAGATCCCACAACATAAGCATGAGTGCAACTGCGTACTAGAGAAGTAAAATCTTATCGAGATCAGGACCCAAACCATGTTCGCCTAACCACCCCATGAATGTTCCACCATCACACACCTTACACACAGGGAATTTTCTGGTGTATTAATTGGATATGTATCAATACCCTTACAATATGATTATGTACAATATATTTTCTATAATATGGAATATATTTTCATCCAATTATTGTTACTTTTTAATGTTTCTTATTTTAATATAATAAGGAAAACATTTTATTTTTATTTATTATTAATAGTCATTTAATAAATTTATGAATTAATTGATTTTTGAAATAAATAAAATTTTCATAAAATTTTGTTATTAGATTATTTTTGACAAATAAAAATGATCAACTAATTTTTTATGTAGTGAAATGTCATTTTTTATTAGGGTTCAAAAAATAATATTGTCAAAACACTTTATTTTCAATAAATATGAGTCATTAATTTAAAGGGACAATTAAAATTATTAGGATAATTATACAGGTAAAATAAATATTATTTTTGTAATCAGAAATTTGATACTATCTAATTTTAAATTATTAATAATTTTCTGATCCCATCGAATTTTTAGATAAAAATTAAATATTGTATATATGAAAATTGGGTTATATGACATAATAATGACCCTAATGTGATATAATAGGTAATATAAATGGGAAAAATTACCAAATATTTGTTCTTCCATTAATATAGTGTTATTTTATGCTAATTTTTGTAATCCTTGTGGAATCCTCCAAAAGATATGATATATTTTAGCGTTTTAAAATCATTTCATTAAGAGTGTCACTCACCTCCACATAACAAATGGTAATATTTTACTATTTTAGACCCATGTACACAAAAAATATTTCATTACACTCCCATTTGGATGAAAACATGTTAAAAACCCCATGGGATGGTTTGTGGTTTTTGATATATTAATATGTTGATTCAAAAAAATAAAAACTGAAGAAATCCCCCTCATTTCCTATATAAACACACCCATGCTCCCATTTTTCATCCCTAAAAATCCATAGATGACATCTATACTAATACCTCCATGATCTATATTCCTCCCAATGTTCCCCATATATCTCTGTAAGTCCATCACAAACCTATGGGGTCACAAATTATACTATGTGATCTTCCAATCTCAACTTTTATCAATCATTCATTTTATGTTATGTATTTTAATTTAAATTTAGATATGTTGGGATAGGTTTTTTTATATCACCATTACTATAAATTTTATGAAAAAATTATGAGAACCCATTTCACTTTCAATCATCTCCCCTATAAACCTTTATGTACACCTATTACAATGCCAAAATGTTTTAAGGGACCTTCCTCCTATCCTTTTTAATATAAGAAAATTCATTGAAAATGGTTCTTGGAATTTCAAATTATTATATTTTTATTCATTATAATCATTAACTTGCTGTGCATTTGATGTTATTTTAATTATGGATCATTTATACACCCCCATTTGAACCCTCACCTAACCTATTACTATACTGAATTTCTATTAGTGATCCTCAACTTCTCTTCATTATTAATTTTTCTTTTTTAACTTATGCAATCTGTTTCAATTTTATAATGTATGTACATGTCATTCCAAGTCCATTTAACTTCCAAATTTTTGTTTCAATGATGAGGGACCCCTTTAAAACTCATTATCCCATTTTATGACTTTTTATATAATAAAATTATGATTCCATAATTTCATCATGAGTTTTTATAATAAAAACATTGTGTAGTGAATACCATACAAGTTTTTATATAATCGGTCTTCACCATTATGAAAACATACTTAATTATTTAGGAATTAATTATATTTATTCCACATTCCATAATTGTCGAATAAATTATGATGATGAATAAACCCATGTTTTCTGATCTAGGTGGAACATTTAATCTTGAGACTGAATTGAATATGAAAGGTTCACCAAGATAGTTCTCTAATGAATTGGGTAATTTTTAGTACCATGACACATAATTCTGTAATAGGGATTGAACTTGATTCCATTTTGGTACTTTTTAGAACATGTGTTCTTGGAATATATATCAAAAAACTAAAAATATATTGTTATTATTTATGTTATTTCAACATTTCCGACGCTACATTTATAATTAAAATTCTATATCATGTCTGATTTTTCATGTTTTTGATTCCTACAATTTTTATGCCCCATTAATATTCTTAATGTTTAATCAATATCTTCTCCATCATGTAATTCCTTTTTTATTCATTATTGGGATCTATTTCTCACCCATTTCTTATGATTTCCACATGTTATCCCATAATCCTTTATGTTTGTTAGAATAATAGGATCATTTCTAGAAATTATTCAATAATGTTTCGTATCCCATGTTAAAATTTGTCATTAAATGTACCTAATTACAAATGACACTATAATTATGGAAATTTTGGGTTTTTATATGTGTTCTTGTATCTAATAAAAAATTTATTAAAGTAAAATAAAGAGAAGGGTTTTTGTAGTTTGTATCAGATAAAAGGTTTAGTTGTTTTCGGAGATGGAATTAGAAATCATTAGAAAAATACATATTAATAAGATTAAGTATAATAAAACATCCCAATAACATTGAGAGTATAATATAATTGGTGTATCAATAAAATACATCACTTTATAGATAATACATGTGGATTTGGATATGGGATATATGTATATAGGAATTAAAAATCTAAAAATGTGTTTCAGGCCTAACTTAGGTTAACCCAATACACAAATAATTTCTTAACTACACAATTTTTTTTAAAATGCTGGGGTATATTCTTTGTTAAAATCATAAAATCATGACAAACCATTATTATAGGAACTAAAAATTTCCATAAATAATATATTTTAGGAAATAGATCAGTTTTGACATATATTGGAGATCCAAAATTTATATGTTAAGGAAATAAATATAATTTATAATGTATACAATTATTTTCATTGGACCCCACAATATTTTTTTAGTAGTTTAAGATACTCATCCGTATTTTTCATTTTATTCATTCAAATGGCCGTAAATAGGATAAAACAGGTTAAGAACCTTTGTATAGGGAAATGTGATGATTACAATAATGATATGCCCAACCTGATGGGAGACTGAATTAAAAACTTTTTCAGGATACACTCCTAAATAACTCATGCTTACAATAGAAACCTTGATAAAGAGGATATCCCAAACCTTCTAAGATAGAACAAGTAAAAATCATAAAATTCATGCGATAAAGGCCTCCAACTTTAATGGATCATATGATCAATTCATTGTGGGTTAACATGCCAACTCCATTAAGAAGATATTCTTTATCCTTTTGTGTTCTGAACCAAAGTTGGTTCTACTAGCTGTTTATCGCATAGATGGAGAAGGTGATCAGTGGTAGAAATTGATAAATAATATTAAACCCAGCAAAAAGATCGAAGCATTGGAGTGGAAAAAATTTTAGAAAATGTTTTTTGATAAATATTTTTCTCCTACCCTTAGAAATATAATGGAAAGGTATTTCGATTAAATCATGAAAAAAGATGACGAAACAATTAGTTTATATGATGAAAACTGCATAGGACATTCATGACAAACCATTGTATTTGTCGTTTCCCTCAAATGAATTGTTGAACACTTATTTAGTCGGCCAAAACCTTATTTATGAAAATATTTAGTGACTCATAACTGAGATCATTATAATGAAATTTTCTGATGTTCCCTCAAAGATTTAATGGATATTGGATAATCTCCAGGGTATCAGGGGGATAAGAAGTGGAAAGTTGAGGTTTATTCTGGTGGTCCAATACAGATATATAATATTTCCAAAAACTTTCAACACACCACTAGTCAAAAGTTAGGGAGTAACACCCCAAACATTTCATAAAGGGGAAAAAATTCATTATGTGGAAGAAGGAAGCCTAGCTAGAAATTGAGGATAATAGAATCCCATTATTGCAATAGAGGAATGAAGTTCTATTGTAAACTGTAATCTCACTATCCATTTCATCAACTAGAATGAATGAGAGTTCTTTTCAATCCAATTCCCTAAGACAATGGGTTTTTCAGAAAAACCACTACCTCCAAGGCAATAAGAGTTAGGATTTTCTATCATTACCACTAAAGTGAATCCTAAAAAGTAAGTCGTAATATGTATTCTTATTAATCATTGATGAATAGGGAACATTCTTTTTCATAATTGTAATACAAATTACTTTATATCATGAATTTTTAGTAGAACTATCCAAACACCACCACAAATCATAGAAGTGGAGATGACTATGAAAATGTGAATTGGTGTAATAAGTGCATCCCAACTATATAATTCATCACAATAAATTATTGTGTTTTTAACATCATGTGTAACCTTATCAGACTATATTTTGTGTAATTTTTTGAAATTATGGGCTTGGATTATCTTTTCCAATATATAGCCTACATTAATTTCCAGGTGAAGGAAATCACTCTTTATATAGTGAATTGACCCCCAATTTTGTACAAGTGAAAGGAGGGTGATGATTATTCATTTTAACCATCATCTCAAGAATGGATATAATTTCTTTATAAGATAGAGTATCTAGTTGAATTGATTGTGTCTAAGGAAAGAACCATCTACTATGTCATATTAATTATAAAATAATACGCTACTATGTTTCTTGAGTAATTTCATATACTTCCTCCAAGATGAGAGGTATAATTTTCAATTGAACATATACCTGGGGTGTTGACATTATCCAATACTCTGTATAGAATTGTGGTTGTGGAGCTGGAGGATATGAAGAAACCACTCTAGGGGAATCTATATAAATGTTTAATATTCCCAATATGCTTCACCATGGGGGAACTAGTCATCTTCATCAAGAATAATGATGGTTCAATCATCCATTGCATTGATTATCATGAGATCAAAAATATCACGATAATGAAAAAGTATATTCTACCATAGATTGATGACTTGTTCGAATAGATATATGGAGAACAATTATTCTCCAAGGATGATCTTTGGTAGAGATATTATCAAGTAAAGGGGAATAAAGAAGATATCCCCTAGACATATTTTCATAATAGGTATGGGTACTATGAGTTAATAGTTATTCCAATATGACCTACTAATTCTCCAAAAATATTCATGGGCTGGAAAAATATAATCTTTAGAGATTACCTCAAAATTATTGTGGTAGTTTTTATAGATAATGTTATAATATACACTAAAATCAAGGAGGATCTTGAGGAGTCTTTGGACACTGTGCTGAATACCATATGAAAGGAGAACCATTATTCCATGTATAGAAAATCTGAGATCCAGTTGAAGGAAGTCTCATTCTTGGGACACATCATCAACTGAAATGGGATATCTATGGTCCCATAAAAGACAGAAGCAATTTAATGATGGATGAGGGAAATATCTTGGACATATATTTGATTTTTTATGGGTCTATATAGGTTTTTTCAATAATTTATGAGAAATTTATAAAAATTATCAAATAAATTTACCAAGATAAATCATAAGGGTGTCATGTTTTCAAGGAATGATTAATTTAAATAAATATTCATGGAGATGAAAAAGAGGCTTATCACTGCCCCTAAGCTCTCACTTCCCACAAGTGGATACGTTTTCATTGTATTTAGTAATTCGTTAAAAATGATATTTGGTTGTGTGTTAATACATAATGAAAAATTCATTTCATATGGCTGACGGCTGTTGAAAATGAATTATTTAAACTCTTCCATGCTTGATCTAGAATTGGATGCTATGATCGTTGCGTTGAAAATCGCGAGAAATTATCTCTATGGGGAGAATTTTGAGATATATAAGGATCACATGAACCTTAATGATATATTAGAATAAAAATAACATAAAATTCACTAGAAAATATGGCCATAGATCATCCTAGATTATAACTACTAAATCCACTACCATCCTAGTAAATCAATTATTTTGGAAGATTCTATAAGTAGATAAGTTCCCCCATATTTATCATTGTTGTGAATTGATAAGGATCTAATATTCATCTATCTAAATAGGAGTAACATGAGAATATTAAATAAAGGGACATAATCAATCCTTTCATAAATATTTGATCAATAGTGTATTTGGGAAAATCAAAATGATTAAAAATTGATTTATGTGGGAATTTAGATAGATGTGGAAACCCTAAGGAAAAGGAAATCCTTAGAGCTCAATGTCGATGATGATTTAATTGGGAGATTTGGTTCAGGGATATGTATTTCATCAAATAATGTGTTAATGAAGAAAATGTTGGATGCTGCATATAGTTTGACCTTATGTATTCACATTGAAAACACAGTTATGTATCATTTTCTCTATAAGAACTATTGGTTGGACAATATGATTAAGTGGATCACTAATTATACCTCAATGTTCTGGGTATACTAGCAAGTGAAGAATGAATGTCTGAAATCTAAGGGGATGGGGCAACAATTACCCATATCAACCTGAAAATGGAAAAACATCACCAAGGTCATTGTCACTATAAATTCAAATATATATAGTGGAAACAATTGTACATGGGTTATTATTGATCACCTTATAAACACAAAACACATTATTACATTTTAGGGGTCTTATTATTGGATCAATGTCCAATGATATTCATCATAGAAGTGGAAAGGCAATTAGGAGAACAACTATTAATTGTTTTTATTGAGATCCAAGATTCCCCTCCATGTTATGTAGTGGTATCCAAAATGATCTAAACACTAACATGAATTTTTGTACGACCTATCATTATCATTCCAATAGAAAATATTAGCTGACTTCTATAAGACATGTTGTGAGAATGCTCTATGTATTCCGTGGTGGATGGGACCCACATATTCATTTGGTCAAGTTCTCTTACAAAAACAGTATCCAAGAGAGAATCCAAATGATTTCCTATAAATCCTTTTATGGGAACTAGTGCAGAACACTTGTATGTTGGTATGAATGTGGGGAATAAATTAATCTAATTTCTGAAATGGTTGAAAAATTGTGGATATGTTTAAGACCATTCAACGTCAGATCATGGTTTCTCAGAGTCGACAGAATAAATGTGCTGACATTGTCAACAGGACCTAGAGTTTGATGTTGGAGACATGATAATCTTATACATATCTACATGGAATAAATTTATATAATATAGGATGAATAGATATCTTATTTAGAGAAACATTTTCACCTTTAGGATGATTGACCTCATCATAGCGGTGGTTTATCGACTGTCACTTTCACCAAACCAATCTTATATACATGATTTATTCCATGTATCCCTCTTTAAAAAGTATAGACGAAACTCATATAATGTTAAAAATATAGTGGTAGTGCCATTAGATAATTAACATAATTAAGAGGAGTATCTGATGTAGATCAAAGATATTAGGGGAAATGTTGTAAAAATAATAATAAAATGATGCTAGCTAAGATGTGGGGGAGTAACCAAAATATTGTTGATGAAATGTGGGAACAAAAAGAACTGATGAAGAAAATTAACCCTTATCTATTTTATTGTGGGAAAATAAAATACCAAGGGGGATATTTCTTAAGCGGGATGATTTTAATGACCTGAACTATTATAAATAAAACTTCCCCTTTTCTTTATTTAAATGTATCATCACATAATGTTCATATTGAAAACATATGATCATATATTGTTTTGTTTTTTCCTATGTGATTTAAATGACCATAAATAATCATTATAGTTGATCATTTTAGTAGTTTAACAGTGACCACATGGTTAGTATAAATATAGGCTTAAAAATCCAATTTACCGAGACAAAAGAAGTGATTACATAAACTAGTAGGATAATAACCTATGAATACCATTTATTAGAGATTATGGGGGAGATATCATTTATTGGATATTCCTTGACTAGGACTAAGATGATATCCAACAAAATAATCATGATAGATATCATTTATTGGAGAATTTCATGTTAATTGGGAATAGGACCCAAACCATGTCTACAAAACGTCTCCATGAAATTTCCTACATCGGGCACATAACTCATAGGGATTTTTCTAATGTATTAAATGGATATGTATCAAGACCATAAAAATATGATTATTTAAATTATTTTTTATAAAATAATGAATATAATTTCATCATATTACTGTTACTTTTTAAATGCTTTTTTGTTTTGAAATATTAATAAACAAATTAAATTTTTATGTTAAAATTAAAACCAAATTAAAAAATTTACAGACTAATGAATTTTTGAAATAAATAATCTTTTAAAATAGTTTTATTATTATTATATGATTTTTATTAAATATAAATTATTATATTATTTTTTTATAGAGTAAAATTTAGTTTTATATTAGGGTTCAAAAACAATTATTGTAAAAAAGTCTTTATTTAAGTAAATATCATTAAATTTATTCATTAAAAATTAATAAATTTAGGAAATAATTTTGATAAAATGAATATCAATTTTTGAATCAAAATATCCAAAATTATCCAATGTTTAATGATTAGTAATTTTCTATGCCAGTCAAATTTTGCGGTAAAAATTAAACACCACATAACTATAATTTGTGTTTTATAACATAATAATGACACAAATGATATGTAATATGTAATATAAAAGGGATACACAAACACATATGTCCTTTACTTATGATAATTTTATTTTACATTTATTTTATTTATTTTTATGAAGCCATTTTGAATCCTCTAAAACTTATGATATATTTTCAGGTTTTAAAATCATTTCATTAAGAGTGTGACTCACCTACGCATCCCATAATATCATCATCACATAGACATTTAATATAATATAAAATTTTCCCATATCTATCAAACCATTGGAACTAACTATGTGATGGTTTTAATTTTTTGATATATTATTATATAGATTTCAAAACCTAAAAAAATTACATTCCTTTCCTTTATAATCCACAACATTCCCCCTTTTTTATTCACTAAAAATCCATGTAGAAAATAAATTCATGACACTACACTTTATATAGTCTTACTAAGGCACCCACAATCACTCAAGAAATCCTTCCCAAGTCTATGGAGTAACACATTCAACTAATGGATCATCAAATCTCTACTTTTATCAAGCACTGCTATTATAGAATATCCATTAATAAAAATTTGGATATATTGAGATATTTTATTCCTTATACCCATTAATATAAATTATATATGTATTTTTTATTATCCAATTTCACTCTCATTTATCCCTTCTATGAACCTTTATATAAACCCCTTACCATGTAGAAATTTGGTAGAAGACCTTCCTCCCCTTTAAATTCAAGAAACATATTTAAAATTCTTTGTTGTAATTTCATGTGGTTATATTTGTATTCCTTTATAATCATTACAATATAATAAATATGATGTTATTTGAATTAGGGGTCATTTATCCCCATTTGAAACCATAACTAATCTGTTACGATACCGAAATTACATGAGGTATCCTCACCTTATATTATTTATTCAATTTTATTTACTCACTTATACAGTCTATTTATATTTATAATTATTTTGAAATTGAGTTCCATGTCTCTATTAATTCCCATTTTATGTTTAAATTTTTATATACCAATTTGACTCTCAACATCTATTTTTATGAATCTTTATGTAATGTTGTTTTGCTGTAGAAATTTCACCACGATCTTCTATACAAATACAATTGCGTAGTGAATGAAATACCCATTTTTATGTAAAGTTTATTAGATTTAATGTGGATATACTTATTTATTTGGGAATTAATTATTTTTATTCAAAACTAGGTAATAATAGAATATGTTATGATAATGAATGAACCCATATTTTATGCTATATGTGGAATACATAAGCATGAGATTGAAAAGAATATGAAGGGTGCACCCAGATTACTCTTCAATTAATTAGATAATGTTTAGTGTCATGATACCTAATTTTGGGCCAGATGGTGAACCTAATTCCATTATGGGACATTTTCTTCCATGAGGACTTGACAGATTTATCCTTGAACAAAGTTAATGATGTATTGTTTCATGTTTTTTCCACACATCCCATGTTGACTTTATGATTACAATGTCATATCATTTCTCATTGTTAATATTTTTTTTATTCCAACTCTTTCTATGACCCCTTTAAATTAATGTTGTCTAACATATATTAACTTCTTCATTTTATTCCTTTTTACACCCTTAATGTTCTTTGTTGATCACCCATTTCTAATGTCTGTCCCCTAATAATCACATGAAGCTTTATGTTCATTTGATGATTTTGATAATGTTAAGAAAGTGATGAATAATTTTTTGTATCCCAGTTATAAGTTGTCATATACTATACCTAATTCCAAAATACACGAAACTTATCAAATATCTGAGATGTATCATGTATTCTTTTAAAAAAATAAAACATATTTTAATGTGAAATAATGAGCAGGGTTATTGTAATTATATTGGATGTTTCCAAAATATATATTACACTATATAAGCGTTTTTAAGGGTTAAATGTGATGGTTTCTTAAAGGAAATACATGAATTTAATATGTTTAATAATTATTTTTAATCAAAATATTTTTTTTCAAATGTCTTAAAAAATAAAATTTATTGAGGAATTAATTTTCCCTCTATGGGTAAAATGTTATGTTTTCAGTAATGAATTTTTCACAAGTTTAATGTTATTTAATAGACTAATGATTTCCTTATTTTTATATGACATAATGTTATTTTTATTAGCATTGTATGTTTTTATTTTTTTCAAAGGACTTAACAATGAGTAATGGTCTTGAAGAATTCATGTTGATAGTCTTGAATAGTTTTCATAATAGAGATCATTAATTATGTTTAAAAATTTTATAGAGAGGAAAACTCGATACCGATCAGAAGTTTCTACATTGAATTTTATAGTTTTGTTATGTATTATTTATGGTCGTATTCAAAAAAACTAATAACCTGAAAATATCATAAATGTGAATGAGTGGAATTTGTTGACTAAAAAATCCAGATTATTTAATGTTTAAGGTCAAGGAGTAATATTAATAATACATGACATTAGTATAAATATTGGATACACGACCAATTACCATGTTTTCAATGATAGTATTTTCAAGAACCATATTTTCAATAATTATATTTTTTTTATGAGATTTCCTTCATATAAATATTCTTACACGTCTTATTGCATTCACAATTTTCATTTCTATTGTAATCATTTTAGTTCTGACAACATTATTTAACATTTCATGTTATTTTTTCTCATTCTAGGTATTTTAATAGTAATAATGATTCTTAATGGAAATTTTGGCACCTTTTATTTTCTAGCAGAAAACATATCACTCATTTTAATTTATAGAGAATCATTACTTATAATTTAGGGAAACATTTAATTATTTTTGAAACCTAGGGTTTTACATTCACACACTCATTAAGTAAAATGTTCCCCTTAATTTTTAGTGATTACATACTAATGAAAATATCTAATTGTGTTATTAAGATTCATCATACTATATATATAATTTATATATAGATATCAACCTAACAAATTTTGAAAACACATCTCTCTATGTAGAAATGAATTATTAGAGATATTGAGTTTTATCTATCTGTTTTAGAAAAGATTATATGATTATTCTCTATCAATAATTATGTTATATTATTTTCTTAAAAAGGGTGTTTATAATGAAATGCGAATAGAATATCATTGGTTGATATAACATGTGATCTCTTTATTCTAAACAAATATTCTTAGTTATGGGAACTAATTTATTTACAAAACCACCTTAAATTTATCATGGAAACATAATATTATTTTTATTATAAAAATTATGATAAACATAAAATTGGGATAAAATAATCATAAAAAACATTTTTTAAATCAAAATTAAATATATAATAATTTATGTGATTATAAATTTTTCTGGGAAATAAATTACAGCTACAATTGAGATATTTTAATAAATTGAAATATAAAAATCTATGTTGATGAGAGATTTCTTAATGTGCCTCAATATATATCATTTTTGGAAATCAAATTTGATGTTTTAATTAAATATTAATTATATTTATCCACTGGACATGGTATTTTTTATTTTTATAATAAATATTATCCATTTATATTATAGAATTTACTTAGATAATACACATGATTTTCCTTCTAAAGGATTTAGATCATTCGCTATTATTTTAGATACACGCATTAGACTTTAACCATGATATTATACCAATTAATATGCCTACAATATTTTAATATTCAATGTCCCCTATTAAATATGCAAATCATATTTATGTATCATTTTTGACAATATCTATTGTGTATTACCAAAAAAATACCTAGATAATGAAATTTTAGTGATCTTTATTTCATCATCATGTTCAACAGAACAATCATGATATTTTTTTCATTCTATACTTGGGATTGTAAAATATTTAAACTGTAGTTATATTTTAAATCATGTTTAATGATATTTGGTTTGGAATAATCCATATATTTATATTTTTATATCCCTATATAATGAGTTGATCATTAAGGTATACATCAAATTTTCCCTCATATCCAATCCTAACTCGTTTCTCTCTTATTTTAGTGTTCACTAAAAACAAAATAGATAACATGGGTAATGAACCAATAAAGTCATAGAATGACTATAATAATAAATAAAATAAATACATTTAACATTTTTCATCATATCATTAGCACATGAATCCTTTATATTAGTATATATCCTTCATAGTTTATCATGTGCTGCATTCAGATGGTTTATCATAAAAGTTTTATCCAAAACCATTAATGTAACTAAAAACCCAGTCATACATATTGGTTCAAAAAGAGAATATGATCAACCAAATAATATCACGTTTAATATGATAGATAGGGGAACAATTATTCCTCCTTAGTGTGTATAATGTTATGGTTGAGTTAATGACCCTCAAACACTTTCTTGATTATTACCCCAAGGTACAACTATCATAGAGCATTAATCCGCTTGAAAATATATAGTTTAGGATTTAATATCATGTAAACATACCACAATCACTAATTTACCAATATTTTAGTATGTCTTCCTATAATAATGATTATCCCTTAAATATCCCCCTTGGGATATCACTATGGTTATGTCATCCTAATCTCATGAAATTACTATACAATATTTTGATACCAACTATGCTGAAATAATTCATAAACACATATTATTTTAAAATTATAAAAAAAATATTTCTAAATAATAAAATAAATCGATCTAGAGGTGTATTATATTTATAATAATTTATAATCTGATATATTATCATCAATAAAAAATAAATTTTAAAGGATACATGATGTACCTCAAACTCATATTGATCATCTAAAACAACCTTGTATAACATAGAAAAATTAATAATGAAAAAGGATATATAGGAATCTAAATAAGGTAATAATAATGGTAATAAATAATTACATTATTGTGAATATGAATAACTAAATATCATGGAGGGGGTGATCATAGAAATAGAGAAAAAGAATATCGAATTGATTTCATAAGATCTTAACAGTGTGAAAACCTCATAAAACATGATATCATAAAAATAATTCAAGGGTCACTCTTAATAAAAAATCATAATGTATAAAATTACCTCATGTTTATCAGTTTCACCACCTAATAATATAAATAACATCTTCTGAGATATAATGATTGTTCTTCTCTATAACACATCGAGTTTTATGATTTTTTTTGATAAATTAATTTTCCTTAATGCCTTTAAATTTAAAATATATTAAGTGAAAAAGAAATTATATTCTAAAATAATTTAACCTTTTTCTATAAAAACAATGACTCGAATTATGTAACATGAAACAATGAGTTTCTATGAAATAACATATTATTGTAATAATTATTTCAATTGAATTTTTATAACATAGTATTTAATAGTAGCAATATGAATTGTAATAACTAATTTTAAAATATTATGTATAATTTTATTATATAAATAAAAAATATTTATAATAATACATAAATTTTTAGTGAAGTCCTTATATATATATATACTATTATCAAAAAAAATAATTTTTATGTCCTTTCGAGAACAATAATAAAAGAAATTTTAATTTCTTTTAGAAAATTTAATTTCTTTTAGAAATTTAAATTTATAAAATAGAAATTATTTTTTAATTCATAATTTCAAAATTATCTTAGGGTGAATTTTATGTATTTTTATAAAAAAAACATTTTTGGGAAAATATTAAAATTACTAAATTTTAATTCAAAACTGTTTTTTGTCTCATTTATTTAAATATTTAATTTTTTAAATTTGTATAGTAATATTTAAAGAGATTATTTTTACATAAATTAATACAATTTAGGTCATTAGAAGCAATATGACATTGAAATTGGATATGAAAACATCCCAGCATGTAAACAATTTTCCTTATAAACTAATTGTTGCGACCTGTCTTTAAGATTAATATTAAATTAATTTCCATCACTTATGTAAATATAATTTGAAAAAATAGATTCAATATTTTTTTTAAAAAATATTTTATAAATTAAAATAATATCACCTTTGTTTTTTATCATAAAAATTTGTAAATTTATTGAAATTTAATAACATTGATTTAGAGGAAAATTAGCTTAACAAGGGACTAAACGTCCCACTTAAGGTCCAAAATGTTCAAGAAAATTGTCCACGATCCATTTCATAGGAATATATATCCCATATCATCTCTTTTATATAATTTAATCCGTTATTGGAGAAAATGTTCATAGGAAAAATGTTTGTGGAATTCCCTTTAAAAATATTTAACAGAATAACACTTCTCCTCCATGGTAAAAAGGTACTATCCCATCCAACTTATTTAAACAAATAAAGTAATTTTTATGACATAAAATATTCTCAAATAAATTTTCAACATCTTTCCCTTACTCCTTGAATCCATCCATTGAGAATAATTCCACGCAATCAAGACCTTTTGTGCAATGAAAAATAAGTTACCCAACGAAGACGCAATATCCTTCATCATGCTCATTTGTATTTTTTTTGTTCTTAACCAGATAAATTATTATTATTCCATATGTATTTAATAACATAGTTATATTAAATATAATTCTTTCTTAATTATAATGGTTTGACCTACACTTACACACACATCAATCATATGGGTAACGAACATATCCTTCTTTTGTACGGTGAACTAAAACCTCATGAATTAATGTTTATCTATTTTACATTACAATATATATTGGTTTGTAATTATAAAGGAAACAATAATTTATATTTTCTTTATTATATTTATTTAGTACATATTTTTATTTAATTATTATATAATAGGAACCATATTTATTTATACTTTTGTAAGAATGATAATTTCATTTGAGGAACTATGGACTACAACATACATAAAGAGAGGTGATTTATTCAAACCATAAATGGAATGTATTAAAGATTAATTTATAGAAATTATAGGATATATATTAAATAATAATTCTTATAGAGTTAATATATATATATATATAAATACACATATATTTCATTTACATTCCCTCATTCAATACGATAATTAAATGGAAACATCATTTATGTGTATGTAAGTCCTTCCGTCTCCATGATTGGTGTATTCCATTTCACATTTATATAATTAATATATCATTATTAGTGTCTATATACTTAATATAACTTATATTTGAATACTTTTTCATTCTAGAGATAATTATCTAAGTATAAAGAACAAAAATATGACAAATCAAGACACATATAAAAAACAAAATGAACATTACCCAAAACAAAACCTTAATATAGAACTGTCAATAAGTATGTAATATAAACACATATATGGTATTATATATAAGAATATTTTTATTTTATATAATCATAATAAAATTATATTTATTATAAAATATGTTTGAATGAGTTTGATGGGAGTCAAGACATTAGGTAAGGTGATTTCAAGTCTCACATTTATTTCTGTGAGATTTTTTCTTTATTCACCAATTATTTATTTTTCCTGGTGTATATACTTCCCATGAAAAAATTATTTTCTTATTAACCTTAAATATGTGGTTATTTACAAATCCCTTTTATTTTCTCTCCTTCTTGGGGTTTATTTTTCAAAAGGTACCAGACCAGAAAAGTAGTTATGTCCTAAATTGGATTCATTGAGACATGTGCCATGAAAAAACCCATGTTTTCCAAAATATTTTAATAATGTTATTTTAAATATGCTATTTTATAAATATTTTTCATAAAAATGACTTTAAAAATGCTTGGTGGTTTTTAAATAATACTCTATATGTTTTCAATTCATTTCCAATGAAATGTGTTCCAAAAACATTTCATGATTTCTTTATAATTTTTTCAAAGTGTTATGAAAGAAATGGTTTCCCAAAAAAATTCTTGATTTATTTAATATTATTAAATATTATTTCGAGGAAAGGGGTTTTCAAATGGTATTATGTTTTAAAAATAATTTCTCATCTATTTTGGGTTATTTTTCTAAATAAATGTTTTAAATGTTATTTTAAAATAATATTTCATCTAAAATGAAATTTATGGGTGTTACTCATGCCATTATAGGGGAATCAAACAATGGATTCATTTATATTCTTTCTATGAGTGGTTTTTTTTTGCCATGGTGTTTATGAAAACTTTGTATCTTTCACTAGTTACACATTTACGAAAAAAATTTATTCTTAATGTGTTATATGTCTATAAAAACCAATTTCTTCTTCAGGAGTTATATTTTTTTGATGAAAATTTGATGGCAGTAAAAGGTGGGGAAAATGTCGACATCCCTAGTTTGGGCGATTTGGTGTCTTACCCAGTGCTTGTTATTTCTAGGTAGAAAGTGGGTGTTGATGCAGATGCTGATTACCAGATAGGGCATAAGGTTTTTTTAGCCTCTTCACGAAATGTAAATCTGGAAATACATATCCTATTCCTGGATATAGGAAAATCATTGCAGATGCAGCCAAACATGCGGTAAATATCTCTATCCTGGACTATGAGTCAGCTTTTTCAAGAAGTATCATAAAAAATGTCAGTTTTCACATGTATCATAAAATCATGATGTTGTTGGATAGAGATTGATTCTTTGTGTGTTTTCAATAATTTCTCGTGTTGTGATTCCAAAAGGGATAAATGTTGGATGTTTAATGATCAAACCAGTAGGATTTCTACGATTTTTGTCTTCACTGATTGTAAGATGACCGCTATAGGGAACTATTTTGATCACATAGTTTTCCCTTCTGATGAATGTAAGAGACGCACTGGGAGATTTGGTTAAGTTTCCCTATAACCTGGATTTCTATGTATTCATGAATGGGATAAAAACATTGATCTCAATGCTGTTAATAATTTTTTCCCATGTCTAGATACAAGTCTACAAGTTGAGGTTGTTAAACGGTCACCAACAAATCCTGTGGGATATTTCCACATCCGTAGCTAATCATATATGGCTTGATAGGTAGACAGACAGTCCATGTTTTGGTCAGTATGACTGAATCCTTGTTCGCGTGGATATGTCCACAATATTATTAGATGAAGTTGTTTTCACCAGTAAGTATGAAAGTATTACGCATTAGGTTGTTTAGGAAAGGAATCCAAAGTTCCACTTGAAATGACACCACTTTGGGCATATGATACCTCAATGCAAATGGAATATGTTATGTACCTTTTGCAATATGAGGGGACATGATGTAGGAAGCTATAAGAGAAAGCTTGTCAAGGCAATAGAGCATTATTTTAGACTCGTTCCTTCTAATATGGAAGCACCCATGAATCTATATGGTTCAAATTCTACTCTTGTGGATACTTATGGGGTTAAAAATGTTAGTGAGGTGATATTTATATTCTTATGGATGTGGGTAAGGGTCATAATGCTGATACTAGGTGTGATCTTTCTACCCCTTGTGGTTACTGAAAATGGCATAACTACTAGGATACTTTATGAAACATCATATTCTACTCATGACGGTGGGATCATACAATTCTTGACTGTTGAAAGAAATGTTGATCCTAATATGTCTATTAATCTAGGTGATGGCCAGGTCAATGATGAGGAGTCCTCTAACACAATAATTGAGAATTTTGGTCGTTTTAGAGCTGTTCAGGATTAACATGAATCTATAAAGGAAGATGTTACTCATGAAATGATTGTACAGGAATACCCTGAGGAGGGTGTCTTTGTCCTTTTGGGTTTCAAGTTTTGTATTTAATTAAAGGATACCCCAGTAACACAAGATGATGATGAGAATAAATCAGTTTTTTCTCCCAGTTCCCACCGTTTAAGGCTGCTATGATGAAATTACATATTACCTTGCTGATAATGCCCATTCATTCAGATAATGGGTTCACCTATCTCAGTAATGAACCCCCTATCAAAGGATGAATTTGGGAAAATATGGTCTGAAACTTCCTTTGATGATATAATGGTAGCTAAATCTGGAATACCAGAGAATGGAATAACACAAAGGTATGTTGGCTGTTGCACTATGTATCACTCTAGTAATCAACAAATGTCCTCTTTTGTAATTTCCAAGGGTTAGGGAACTCCCCCATGGTCAAAACCCTAAGGCATATTATTATGACCAATAAGACTATGTTAACTAGCATTGAATAGATGAGAATGATGTTTGTGAGATTGATGGTTTTCAAATGGAGCGCTTATTGGTATTCCATTTTTGCGAATAATCAATTTGAGATTGACACAGAATCCTTGTTGGTTTTAAAACATAATAGTGTCATGATTGATTCTTTCTATAATAATCATATATCAGTGACCCTTCTTTGTTGATTCCAATACAACACTATTGTTGTGATGTTTGGGAATGCTTTCAATTTATACACTGGAAGAAGAGCACTTTAGAGAAATCTGGTCTCCACCTCTGAGAACATGTCTACCAAATGGATTCTGATTGGTGATTTTAATTTTATCCTGAGGTTAGAGGACAAAAATGGGAATAATTTTTGTAGAGCATCATCCAATGAGTTCTCCTCTTGAATTGATCAATGTGGATTTGTTGAAGTTCCCATATCTTGTGTCTATTTCACTTGGATTAGGTATACCTAAAATGGGACACAAGATAGTAAGTTTTACATGTTATTGGTGAATGTGGCTGAGAGAGGCGATGTGGCTGAAGTTTCTGGTTTGACTCCTCGCAGGCATCACTTTGATCACAATCCATGACTGGTTGATATCATTTTTAACAGATTGGGGATAGAACCCCATCCTGTTAAATTCAATAATGTGTGTATGGTTGTACCAAGATGTAGAGAAGTCATTATTGATGCCTGTTAATTTATATGTTTTTTAATTCCTTTTCACATTTTAACTAGATAGATAAAAGATTTTTAATCCTGATTGAATGAATGGAGGAAAAAGTCATTTTCCACTCATGATGGTGATATTAAAGTGGTGGAATTTCACAATATTAATTGCCAACAAAGTAACATTTTTCAGGATTCACCCTCTCTAGATGAGATACAAGATGCTGAAAACCTAGATAATTTATTAACCCACAAGGAGAAACTTGCTCATAATCAGTTCAACATTTGGTGCTTGAAGGAGTGAGATAGAAACAAAGGCTTCATTCATCATATGTATAAGGAGAATAAGGTTATGAAGTTCCTCAATTCTCTTATGATTTATGGGAGAAAGTTCATTTCTGAAAATGATGTAGCAATTGCTGTAACCTATTACATTGAAAGGCTCATTTCAGATTCTGTGGAGGAGATTTCTGACAAGATGATGAAGTGCATTGAATAAAATATTGATGATATTATAAATAACTGGTTAACTGAGATACCTATCTCAAAGGAAATATATTTATCACTTTTCTCCATAAACATGGATAGTGTTGCGGGTTCTGATGGCTTCAACAACAATGATTTTATATTTTATTAAGACATTGTTCAGATTGAGTTGATAACCGCTGTGAGGGAATTATTTCATCATCCCTCAATATAGTTTGGGATGAACTCAAAAATCATCACACTCATTCCAATGAAAGTGGTTGACTTCTATATTAAATGTTTCAGGCATTTTGCTATTGGGTATTCCATTCCAAAAGTAATCAGAGAAATCATGGCTTGTAGGCTGGGTGACGTCGCTAAGACCCTTATTTCTGTCAATCAGTTGGGGTTTGTCCCTGGAAAAAACATTCCAAATTTCTTTTTCACAAAATTTGAATGTGTTAATGTTATTAATAGAAAGGTTAAATATAGTAATATAGTAATTAAGGTTGACAACTTGAAAACCATTTACACAATAAAGTTGTATTTCAACTTTGCTGTCCAAAAAATGCATTGGTACTCACCTAGGTTTATAGGTATGGTCTTCTCTATCATAGAAAGTGATAGACTATCTATTATTGTTAATGGGTCCCTAATAGGTTTCATCCAGTGCTCATGTGGAGTCAGACAGGGTGACCCTTTATCTGTATTGATATTTTCTATTGCTGAGGATTATCTATGCTTGTTTCATCAAGATCTTATCAATACTTACTTGTATCTATGAATGATAGTTGGATGGAATTGTTTTTCACCCTCGCACTTCATATAAGTATATGATATCTTTAAATTCTGAAAAGCTTATAGCCAAATCATTACATGAATTAAGAACAATTTCTCCCTCTATGAAGAGGTTACAGGTCATGTAATTCATTGTAACAAGTCCATTACTGTAGTTTGAGATGGAATTCCCATAATTATGTAGAACAAGGCTTCTTAGAGAGTTGGAGTGAAATAGGGCTCTTTTACCATCACTTATCTAGTACTTACTCTATTATGGGGCAAGGTGAAACATTTACACCTGTATAGAATTGCTTTGAAAATCACCAGTCAGTCTGAAAGTTGGAAATGGAAGAATATGTATCAGGCAGGTAGAGTCTATCTTGTCAATTCTGTTCATAAATCACTATTTTTGTACTCTCTCAATTTATAGATAGCTTATGTCCTTTTCAAGGATTTGAGTGGCTGAATACTGAATTTTATCTGGAATAGTTCGATTTATGAAATGAATCTTTTAATGTTTGCATAGAAAGAGTGTATCAAACCGGGGGGTTTGGGTGCATTGGGAACTAAATACATCTGGATATTTTATGTTACATTGCTCCAAAACATTAAATGTAGGATTATTTCTATGAGTTATTTTTTTGTTGTTTCTGTTTAGCATATTTGTTAACTGGATACACAACGGTCACATTATGAACTTACAATCCCTTATTTGACCATCGATCAAGAATGATGACTCAATGATCTAGTAACATTACGAATGGTTGGACTGTACATATTCTCATTTGAACTATTGGAGAGCCCATTGATTTTCATGTCCCATTAAATGTACTATTGTTATCCCTCCTTCCTTGTGAAATCATTCTATTTCCAAATTGAATGGTAATATGAATGATTATAATATTCTTCACAGTCAGTTTCACATGGAGATATCCGAATATGATTATTCAGACTGTGACATATTGGTCTATATGCCATCTCTTGATGGGATGTTTTCCAGCCATTAATACTATATGTTTCTATGTGGTACTACATATGAGATCACTTCATGGGTGGATGGATTTTTCAAGTCGTATGTTTCCCCTAATGATGACCTTCTTATTTGGAAAATATGGAAGTAGTGGATGCCTATCCATTGTCTTATTCAATTGAATGGACTTCATATTTCCCCAATTTTCTACTTATTTAATGGTGGTAAAGAGTCTTAAGAAATTTTTTTGTTTGGTTTAGGTTTATCAACAGACTGTGGAGCGATGTGCAAGACATATTTCGATGATGCCTCTGATTCAAGTCTATAGAGGTGCTGGTCATTTCTGTTTTCTAGGTGAACTTTAGTTCCCAGGTGAAATCTGTCTTGCTTGCAATGGCTATCAATGTATTATATTACACATGTAAGGAATATAATAATCTTATTTTTAACGACTTCAGACCCTCCTTCAATGATGGCGTCCGAGCTATTCATCGTAGCATCAAACTCCCTTCTAAGATCCAAACTGGATCAATGCATAATGATGTTGATGACTCGATAATCATGAGGATGCTAAGAGTTAGGGGAATAGAAAGGAAACCACATGTGGTGAAATACATCAGATGGATCCCACTGATCACTGATTGGATAAAGTAAAATGTTGATGGGGTAGCCTCTGGTGCACCATGTTTCGCTGGCTGTGGCATCGTCTTTCGCATATATTGGGGCTTCGTGAAGGGATTTTTTTTTCACATCATTGTTAATGGGTTTTAAATTGAAGAAGAGCTATGGGATATGATATGTTCGATAAGGTATGTAGTCCATTATGGTTAGCGTAGATTCTGGATTGAGTCAGACTCATCTATTGCTGTGAAAATTCTCAATGATTTCTCAAGGAATGTACCATGGAGGATGTTGTCTCCATGGATTTCTAGTCTTTATCTGGAAGAGTAAATCTCTCTTGATGTCTCCCACATTAACAGAGAGGCAAACCGAGTTTCTAATTATCTTTTTAAAACAGCCATCATGGATCTATGTTCTAGTTGGCCTTTTGTTTTTTCTAAGCTATTTATCTGGTCTAACACATATGGAAAATAATGATGAGATGCACACTCGACTTTGTAATTCCCCTCTGTTCTGACTTATTTTGATCATTTTATTTCTTATATTAATAGATTTTATAGGATCAGGCTTTCCTACCTCTGGAATGATAGGGATATATTTCAATGAATCCAACATCATTTCACAGTCATTTACTTTGATGAAATTTTAGATAACCTATCAATTTTTCAATATATTATGATATGATTATAAGTTTATAACAACTATTTCATTTCATTGGTTATGATATTATTGTTTATGAATTTATGGAACATGTGTGTGGGATTTCATTATGAGATGGGTGGGTCATATATCTATCTAAAATGCATTGGGTAAATATTTATATCTTAGGAGATAATGATG
This sequence comes from Viscum album, assembly GCA_963277665.1. Taxonomy (NCBI): domain Eukaryota; kingdom Viridiplantae; phylum Streptophyta; class Magnoliopsida; order Santalales; family Viscaceae; genus Viscum; species Viscum album. Next base: position 1,768,248,149 of record OY728153.1, on the reverse strand, counting down.
AGATTCAATTTAACAGGCTTGATCCATCTATTAGAATATGGGGAAACGAGATCCCTTATATAGAAATGACTACGACTAGGGAGGGTTGTGAGTGCCAACATGTAGGTGTGGTTTCCCTGATGATGGGAATATGGTGAAACACAATACACTATGGGATGATGGGGAAACCCAGTCCCTTACAAATAAATTATTGTGATTAGGGATGGTTGTGTGTCCCACCTAATATCAAAGTCCCAACGTAGATTGAATGACATAGAAACACAATCCACTATAAGAATATAGTAAAACCCTATCCTTTATAAGGAATGGATAGTGAAACGAGATGATGGTGTGTCCCATCTAGTTTGTGTAGTCCCCATTATGTTCCCTGATAAATGTTTTCAATGTAACTATTCTTATAGGAAATTAAATTACTTGTTTTTGTGTATGTCCTAATTCCAAGTCTTTATCCTACGTTGTGATTTCATGGATTATTCTCTTGATTTATATATTATTATTGTCTTATAAACATTCTATCATTATGACATGATTCTTGTTTATGATATTCGATTTGAAGGGTATGATCTTCATATATCAAGATCAAATTCTCATACCATTGTGATCACATTTATGCTTATTTCTCTTCCTTGTTCATTCTTACCTAGAATCCTATCTAACCCTTTTTTAGGTTTACATTACCTATATTATGAAAATATTTATTATGTGTAATGTTTCTATGAAGGGTTTTATTCATGAAAAAACTAGTAGGAAATAATTTAGCTCAGTGACGTAACGGTTTTTATGTTTTTGTGTTTCCAAACAACTTAATTAATACGGTGTTTTGACTTGTATTTGCGAAACAATTAATTATTCTAAAAAATGGTGTAATATTAATGTACAAAAAGTAAATCTTAATGTATATGGTATCAAATTAATAGTTTTGTTAACCTCTAAAAACTAGGATGGAAAAAAATTATTAGTATCCAAAGGAATATTAATAAGGATATGTTTACAGATGTCTTTATCAATAAGTTTATGGATGAGGAAAATAATTTGAAAATGTCCTAAAATTTTGGAAAAGGATAGAGTGAGTGTTTTTCAAGTATTACATCCTTGTATGGTTACTACATATGGATATGGGTTAGGCAGATATGTACCTCAGGGTAACAACTACGGTATGGCCTGTTGGTCCGGACACAATCATTAATTAGTACATGATAGCAGGCCCTACTACACACCATGGTTGAACATCCCATGTGATTTTATTTTAGAATTGATAAAAATTTAATGAAATAACATTATGTATCTCAAAAACATGGCCTTTTATAACCTAGGATAAATCAATGTTGTCATATATTAAGAATTTTGTTGAAATTTTAATATCATGTAAGTTTTCATTCATGATTTTTTTGTTCCCCGTTATTAAAATTGTTTCATGCACTATACTATTTTTTGATAAAGGATAGAACATGAAGAGACTATGTTAAAAATTATCTCAATAAACAATACATCAATTTTCTTCTTTTTCATCTGAATTCTATGAGATCAGGATTGTATAATCCTTTTTCTATGCTGACTAAACATTCTCATTCTATGAATCATTAGGAGATTCCAAATAAGAAAATAAGTGATCAAAATTCTATTGAGTCCTTCATGAGGAAACATCCTTTATCTTTTTTTGGGTCTTCTGATCCACTTTTTGTTAAAAACATGATCACTACCACTAAAATGATATTATTTATTATACAGTGTTCTGATCATCATAAAGTCATGCTTGTTGTTTATTGGTTTGAAGGTGAACCAGACTAGTGGTGGACACTAATGAAGAGTGAAAGGATGTAATATAATTTTTAATTCATTTATTAAGATGATTTCATGAACCTATTTTCCATTATTTACATTCCTCATGTTCGTCATATTATAATGGAAAATGATTTTCTTGAGTTAATGAAAAAGTATAATGAATATGTCGGTACCTATGAGGATAACTTCATGTTACATGGAGGCACACATTTGTAATTAACATTAACCCAAAAAGTAAATTTTATAGGTTCTTATGTGTATTAATGGAATGTATCATAATTTAATTGCACATAAGAGACTTTATTAGCTATGTATAGATTGAACGTTGTAAATTAAAAGTTGAAATATATTTTGTAGTAACATATCAATCTCATGATTTTAACAAGAGAAGGAAGATGATGTTTAAAGTAAAATATAAAAAACATGTAAATAAGAATATTTTCTCTTCGTTTATCTAAATGTATTAAAATTACTTGGATGAAATTTCTTTATGTGGGGTAACAAGTTCTTTGTGTGAGGAATATATGTCCATTATGAAATTGAATGTTACCCTGATGGGAATAAGTTAGAAAATGATGTAAATAGAGTAAAAGATAAACAGAATAATCCTACCACTCTTTAGTTCTTAAAATATATGGATGATTAGAATTATTCCAACCAGTGACTAGACCTAAAGGTTAGTGATGGTGATTAGTTTTAGCAACAACATAATCTATGGGAAAAGTGTAAATCTCATGAAATCATTGTTTCTAATGAGGGGTGTGATAATGATATGGTGGAAGGTATACATACCATCCACATGAGAACTACTAATGTCTTATTTTATTATGGATATAACCACACTTTTATATCTAAAAAATTTTATAATAGTATTTGGATTCTTTCAAAATTATTATATGATAAATTAGTAGCGAAAAAATATAATTTTATGATGATTTTATCTCATGGAAACGATTCTTATCTGATTGAAGTTTGAGTGAATTTACTTCCTGAAAATATTTTTATTCATCCATTGGATGAATTACATCTCATCTTTGGAAAGGAATGGATTTATATTCATAATTACATCATCAATTTTCAATAAAAAGAAGTTAATTTTGATATTTCATTCCAACCCTCGATTATATATCATGGGTAAAAAAAGTACGAACATAAAATAGACATTACATCAATTTAAGAGCCTTAATTCCCATTCAGAATGATTCTTTATCTCAAATGGTTGGGGTGAAAATTATTGTCAATAATATTACTATTGTTTTGGAGTTTGTGGGTGTGTTTATAGATGAGTTCTTAGCTTTGAACCCAATTTTGAAGTATAGTTCTCGATAGATCTCGTACCTGGTTACATACTAGTTTCAATGACACCCTATAGAATATACCTTATGGAGTTATAGGAATTAAAAACGAAACTCAATGAAAACCTTGATAAGGGATTCATTTAGCCACGTGTTTCACCTTGTGGTTCACCAGTTCTGTTTGTAAAAAATGATATATTGAACAATGTGACATATCATTGATTATTGGCAGTTGAACATGATCACAATCAAGAATAAGCATCATCTTGGGTGTATTTATGAGATGTTTGATCAATTGTATAGAGATCAATATATTCCCTTCTCTAACATTTTTTTTGATATGATAAACTGAGGGTCATGAAAAGGATAATCCCAAGAGATAATTCCATTCATGGTATGTACACTATGAGAATATAGTGTTGAATTTTGGCCTTTCAATTCACATAGTATCTTTATAAATTTGAATAATAAATTTCATAGAGATTATTATGATCATTTTTTGGTAGACATTATATACAATTTTTATGACTGTTAAAATAGTAAGGGGGGTATGAATACCACTTGGAAATTTTAATAAATCCCCTGAGGAAGGATACATTGTATGAAAATTTTAAAAAGAGTGGATTTTTTTAACAAACATTTTTTGGGATTCACATAATATCAAGATATATTATAGAAGTAGATCCATCAAATATGGAGGATATTGAATGATGTGAAGACAAACCATAGTGATTGAGAAACAGATTTTGTTAGATTATCTAGATATTATAAGCATTTTATGGAAAATATATCATGACTATAAAATCCTCTAACCAAGTAAATTATGAAAGGTGAAATTTTCCACGGATAGATGAATGTGAGGAAACATTCATGGAACTAAAGATAATATTGGTCAATGCACCTATTATTACATTACCCCATAGTGGATAAGGGTTTTAATCAAATGTGATGCATCTAATAAGATTCTGGGATGTGATCTTATTCAGAATAACATGGTTATCTCTTATTCATTGAGATAGTTTCAAATACACAAAAAAAAATCACCCAACTCATGATTTGGAGTTAGTTATGGTAATTATTATATTAATGATTTGGATACATTATCAATATGATGTAAAGTTTTATATATAAACTGATAAAAAATGTCTAAAATATATATTTAAAAATATGGTGTTGAGCATGTTCTAGAAAATATGGTTAGATATGACAAAGGATTATGACTACTCAATAAATTACCTCTATGGTAAAATGAACATGGTAGCCGACGCTTTCTGTGGAAATGTTCACGCCAGCATAATCATGATGAGGATAAAAAAGATTTAATAATTTTTTGTTTTCTTAGGATATATTTTTAAATCCACAAGGAAGGTGACAAATATTATATATCTAAATTTATTGTCAAACCCTATATCCAAGTGAAGTTTAAAGTGGAGTAAAAGGAATTTATAGAGCAATAAATACATGTTATAAATATTCATTAGTTTATCATTTTTCAGGATGAAATGATAATTATTCAGAACTATGTACGTGTAACTTTCATACCATATTTGATGATGGAGTTGCAATAGGAATCTCAATGTTATTCATTCTCTAGTAATCCTGGATGTACGAATATGTATAGGTATTTTAAGTAATACTTCTAGTGGTATGTCATGAAGATGTATATCATATATTGTGTATCCCATTGTTCTGTATTCCATAAATTTACAGCAGAATAAAAAAGTCTAAAGTGATGTTGCATCCATTAAACATACCATAATGGAAGTGGGATAAAATCACTGTAGATTTTGTCTTTGGACTCCCAAAAACCTATAAATGGTAACTCTACATGGGTGCAAGTTTAAATCCTTACTAAAATAGTTCACTTCATTGCTATCATAGAATATTTTTCTCTCCATCAACGTTCCAAGATACACATCAAAGAAGTAATAAGGTAGAATGGAGATACAATTTCTATTGCATCTGATCGAGATCCGACGATCAACGAATAATATTGGAAATGTCTTTAGAAATAACATGATAATGAATTGAGTTCAGAACTAAATATCATCACTATAATGATGTTCACACTTAAAGAACAATTCAAAACCCATTTTATATGTTGATATCTTCTGCATCATATTTCATGGGTGGCTAGGATTATCAAATTCCTATAGATGTGGTTTTCTACAACTATAGATTTCTCTAGATCAATAATATATCTCCATATGAATCCCTCTATGAGAAGACCTATTGAGATATACCGTATTGGGATGATGAAAGAGAATGATTTTTTTTGGGACCTGGTATAGATGAATAAATGTCGAAGAATGTTAGAACAATTGATTAGAATATTAGGGAAATACCGAGTTGAAAAAAGTGGTATGTGGATAACTGTTTGGGTGATATAATATTTGATGTTAGTAAAAATGTATTTCTATGAATCTCCCCTTGGAATATGTTTTTTTAATTTTGGATAGAATGGGAAATGAAGCCCTGGGTATATCATCTTTTTTGGATTATTCAAAATATAAGAATAATGGCCTATATCTTGGAAATCCATAAAACGTATTTCAATTCCATGATTTGATTCTTGTATTTGTCCGGATGAAGTACATAATCGACACTTCACATGTAATATACTTAGTGGTCATACCACTAGAGCAGTAAAATTCATATAAGGAACAACTATTTGAAATAATTGATTTTATAGAAAAAGTTATATGAAACAGTACCATTCACATGCTCAAGTTTTTGTGGAGAAATCAATAGTTAGATAAAAATACTTGGTAACAATAAGATATTATGTGTCGTAAATCTTCTCATTTTTTTGTATGATAATGACAAATTTCGCAGGTGAAATCCATTTTAAGTGGGGTAGAATGTAACAGCATGATTTTTTGTGATTTTTTTGAAATAAATAAATATTAATTAATATTTTTATAATACATAGTATACTAATTAAAAGATTCTTTGTAAACAACACCAATTTAACTTTGAGCTACATAAAACACTGATTTGGGGGTTATTACACTAAACACTGAGTTTCTATGAAACAACATTTTATTTTTTCAATTATTTAAATGATACAGTTATAAAATATAATTATAAATATGAAAAATAATACTAATTAATAATTTTAAAATATTTTTTATAATTGTTTTTTATAAATAAATCATATTTATAATAAGACTTATATTTTTATTGAAGTCATTATATTTTAGAAAATACTATTTTCTGAAAATAACTCCTTTATATGTCCTTTTGTGAACAATATTAAAATTAATTTTAGAAAATTTTTGAAGATTAATTTGATAAAATAAAAATAAATTTTGTATTCTTATTTTCATATTTATTTTTGGGTTAAATTTATTTATATTTTATAAAACATCATTTTGGATGAATAGTTTAAAATACAAAATTTTATTTCAAAATGTCATTTATATCTAATTTATTTATATGGGTAAATGATGTTTTAATTTTTTAACACGTAATAAGATTAATTTTAAATCTATAGTTCTAATATCATTCATTGGGACCAATTTTACATGAAAATTGTATATCAAAACATCCCAATTTTTTAATCACATTTGCTTAAAAACCCTTTTTTCATATCTATTATGTGGGATTAATTTAAAATTAATTTCATCCACTTAAAAAATGACAATTTTGAAAAATATTTTTAATATTTTGAATAATAATAATTTATAATTTATAATAGACTCATCAATTTTTTTCAGCACAAATATTAGTGAAAGGGATTAAAATTAATTATAATGATTATGTTGAAAATTAACTTAAAAAAGGACTAAACCTTAAACTTAATGGCCAAAATGACCTTTGTACTTTTATAAAATACATATAAGGGACATATTTTGACCCTATACTTAAATTTATATTATTTTTTCCATTTATGGATACACATTTTAGAGGAATAACTTTGGTGGAATTCTATTTTGAAACATTTACAGGAATGTCACTTCTCCTCGTCGATAAAAAGGTACTCACCCCTCCCAATTGTTCACACAACTCAAGAACATTTGAATCACCAAAATTATACAAACAAAATCACCCCAAATCCATAAATTCCTACTTAATGTCTTCCTTTGATAATAAATCCATCAGAGGAATCCCTTTTGTGTAATGAAAAAGCAGTTATCCAAAGAATCGGCATCATCCCCCATCATGTACATTTCATTATATTCATTATCCACAAACAAATTTATTCATATTCCAAGATTATATAAAAAACTTATCCACAATATATTTATATTATTTTATTCTATGCTTTATACCTATAACTAAACAACCATCCTTCTAATCGGTAACAAACATAAAGTTCTTTTGTATGGAAAACAGTCGCCACACGAAATGATGTTGTTCATTTTTGTTTTAACTCCTCTCATTATTGATAATTATAATAAAAAATATGTTATAATATTATTTATATTATATTTATGATGTAATTTTTCTTCTTTAATAATTATATAACACATACCTTCATACATTCCATTTTGTGAAATTATGATAATTTCTTTTGTAGAAGTGGGGACACCTGGCACCTCAAATCGATGTGACTCGTTTAAACTATACATGGATTGTAATAATGATTCGTTTACTAGAATTGTATTATATATACTATGTAATAACTATATATATGTAATAATATATATTTTTAAAAACATATATGTCATTTACTTTAATTCATTCAATATGATAAATAAACGATACAATTGTTCATGCTAATGTTTGACCTACTGTCTCCATAAATGTTGTATTACATTTAATATTACTATTTTAAGTTAATTTATATAAATAATTATTTAATGAAAATATATGATATTTATATTGTGGTTTAAATTATATAAATAATAATATATGTATGGGAACCCTAAATATAACAAATAGAGATAGACATGAAAAACAAAGCGAATAATACTCAAAACACAACCATAACATTGAATTGTTAATTAGAATATAATATAAAGACATATATGGAATTAGATAAAATAATATATTTATATTATAGATTTTTAATAAACTTAAATTTATTATACATGATTTTTGAATATGTACGATGAGATTCAAGACATAAGGTAAGGGGATTTTTAGTCTAAATTTTATTTCTTAAAGATTTATGCCCTATTCAACACTCGTTTATTTTGTGTGGTGTGTACACTGACTAATAACATATTATATGATTATTATCCTAAAATCAATGGGTATTTACATATCCAATTTGTGATCTCCATTTCATGTGTTTTATGTATTAAAGGTTACCAAATCATCAAAGTAGTTTTGACTCAATTTTCCTTCCTGGAGATATATTCCATGAATACCAAAAACAGTTTTATTCTCAAAAAATCAATAAAATGTTATTAAATATTATCTTTTAATATCAATATCCATGAAAAGTTATTTTCAAAATTATTTTTTTATTTTCATAGAATCCTTAATACAAATTCAATGTGTTTTCAATGAAATGTGTTTCATAACAATTTCAATATTTCCTTATATCTTTTCAAAGGGTTTTAAAAAAAGGTTTTCCAATTCTATTAAATAATTATTTATATATTTTCATGTTTATTTTCAACGAAAATTTCATTCATAATGCTTTATGTATTAATAATCGTTTTTCAAATAAGATGGTTTATTGTCCTCAAGAAATATTTTTCAAATATATTTCAAAATTATTTTACATATTTGAATAAATATTTCTTTCATTACTAATGAATTTAAGGGGAAATTATCCAATGATTCTATTTATATTATTTATCAATGAGGTCTATTTTTTTCACGGTGTTTATAAATATCATTTATCATTCCCATGATAAATGTTTAGGAAGCTCATTTCTTCTTAATGAATTATAAGTTTTTGAATCCAATTTCTCTACCACATGTTATATGTCTATGATACACATATATTTTTATGGGATATTATTTTTTTGAAATGATTATAAATCCTTATAATTTTTACATAGGTTATGATATGAATAGATGTTTATGATACCCATTTCATTTCATCAGTTATAACAATATTGTGTTTGAATTTTTTGTGCATGTATGTATGATTTAATTATGATATGAGTGGGACCTATATCTCTATCCAATATATGGATTAAATATTTATATCTCATGAGATGGTGATGGAATTCATGTCGATGTGCTAGATCCACTATGGTAATATGGCTAAACCCAATCCATTATAAGGAAAGGATTGCGACCGGGGATAGGGTTGGGTCCTGTCGAGTAGGAGCAGTCCCCATGAAGATGGGAAGATGGAGAAACCCAATATACTCTGGGGAGATCAGGAATCTAGATCCCTTAGTTGGAAATGAATGTGACCGGGGATGGTGGTGTGTCCCACCATGTTGGTCTAGCCCAATAAATAAGGCAAGATGAGGAAACTCATTTTATTATGGGATGATATGGAAAGGCAACCTCTTATATGTAAAGGATTGTATCTTTGGATGGTGGTGTGTCCTATATAATAGGTGAAGTCCACAGTATTTTCAATGATAAGTTATATTAATGCATATTAACTTATAATTAATGACATTACATGTTTTTGTGTGTGCCACAATTCTATTTCTTGTTCATATATTTTTCTTTTATTGATTATTATCTTGATCCATTTATGGTTTATATCTTTTGAAATGAGATTATTTATGGCATGATTCATGTTTATGATCATTATATGAAGGGTATAATCATCTAATGTCATGATCACATTATCATGCACTTATACGAACGTTTATTTTTACATATCTCCCATATTTAACCATACTGAGCATCTGATATCACCCATTTTATGTCACCATTCCCCTTGTAATAAAGATATGTATTATGTATGATGTGTCTTATAAGGGTTCTAGACATGAAGATCTTATTGGGAGATAATGTATCTCAATTATGTACCTATTTTTATGTTTCCATGTTTCCAAAGGGATTAGACTAGTAAAGTCTTGGGGCATCACTTTTTGTAATTTATTTAGTATTCCACAATAATGATGTGATGTTAATGTATGAAAATATATGGTTTCTATAAAATCCCTTATTTAGCTATTTAATTCTCATCCCATGAATTAATTGAATAAAAATAATATATATCTACATCACATGATAAAATCAAACTACACATAAATAATAATCAATATCAAACACATATGATTGGAATGTAATTCATAATGTTAATTCAGATCATAAAAAATTCCCTATTGATAAGTATTAAAATGGAATAAATGAAAAAAAATATTAAAGAAATTAATAATTGAAATATGTATATAGGTAATAATTTTATAGTTCCTATGTATATATTTTATGAGAAAGATATATGAGAATAAAAAATAAAAAAAGTATGGCCTGATTAAAGATTTTTTAAATAAGTATAAGATCATTTTAAATTAGGTAAAGCATTATTTTTTCTATAAAAATAAAATCTAACATATATGATTATATATAAAATAATTACTTTTTTTAATATTTTCGTGAATTAAAAATAAATCATGTGTATGATGATCGACATGTGAAAGGAAATGGAAATTTACTTCAAATGGGGTTTACTTGAAAGTGGAAATTTTAAAGGGAAATAACGAAAATAATTATTAAAATAATGAAAGGAAAATTAAACAGTTAATATATGTAAGGTAAATATATAAAAAAATATAAGATTAAAATCTGAAGAATACAATATAAAATAGAAAAATATAATGATAAATTTTAACCCATAAGTCACAAATTAGGCATAGACGATCCCTTTATGTTTCAAGACACCATTTTTGTAATACAACATCATTTAATAAGATAATAAACAAATATTATTAAAATTTTATAATGTAACTATGATATTAACATGATGTAAAACTAAATCATGTTTCCAATTAAAATTGAGATGATTTTCATAAAGGGTAAGTATGAATATGGAGGGTATACCATGATTTGTATATATGGAAACTTTTCATAACATTATTCATTTTCAAAAAGGATTAGAACTCAGTAGTAATGAATATATGAATAAAAATTAATCTCAAAATATAATGATATGTTATTCCATATATAATGAAGAAGAAACTCAATGATAACCATTGTAACTCCAGAAAGATTATTTAATTATAAAAGAACCATTATATTGTGGTAAAGACATCAATCGTATCCCACAAAATAGAAGTAAATAAATTGTAGTTATATTTACAATTTGATGAATAATTATGAAATTATAATTCATGGGGGAATTATTTACTCAATATAAAAAGATATTTTTATCATATAAAATTAGACCTCAATTATGGGTGAATGAGGTGGTATCTATCTTTCTTAAGAAACAATTAATTAAAACCACTTAAGAGAGATGAAGATTAAAATTGAAGTTAAAATGTAATTAATAAAGGTAGTCTTTTATATTATGTATCAAATGGGTATAATATTCACTATTTAAATGAAATTTTGGGTATAAAATAAAATATGTCTCTAAGAAGAATATTTTGAGATGAAACAATTACATAGTGTCTGAAATTGCACTATAATTGCGATTAACTTCTTGAATAATCACTTTATATTTATAAAATAAATATATACAACCCATAATAAATTATATTTAATTTATAATGTACTTTAACTGTCATATTTCAATTATATATATTATTGTTATATTTCCTGTAACTAGTACTTGAGGTTATTCATTTAATTGTTTCACAATTTATTCTGTTTATTGTCCCTGGTTGATATAATTGTTAAATAGTTTCATAATAAAAATAATAGTAATGTTGGCAGAGATATAGATTTCTTAACACCCTCACATGTGATGATATATTTCTCTTTAAATAAATTTAATTTCTTTTATTACTGGTGAATCATGTAACCCTTAGTTTAAATTATCTGTAATATAGTACATCGTTATAACCTTGCTATTAAATTTGAAATGAGAATAAGAATAATTTTTTTTTTTAAAAAAAAATATCTATAACAGTTTTAGTAATTTAATATGTGTTGATACATAAGTAAAAAAATTTTATATGCCTATATATGGTTTTAAAAAATATTCTTCCATGAAAATGGATTTACTGGTTTTATGAAAAAATAGTACATTTAATTTTGATAGCTTCTAGAATGTTTCTTTGATAAAATTAAATTAAATTCTCAAATAAAAATTTTAATATTAAATTCGAGTCAATTTATATAATTTTTTTGAAAAAAAATATTTGTCCATAAATAGTAATAAATAATAACTTTTATAGATAACTATATTTTCATTTCAAGAATTTAAAAGATAAATTAAATTTTAAAATAGTTCTAAAAATAATAATTATGTTTTTAATTTTATTAATAATAAAATTAAAATAATTATAGAAAATTTTATATTGTAATTTTTGAATAAATATTTTTTATAATTACGAAAAAATAATTTATTGGGAACTGATTTTCACAATGTTTTCTAGGTACAATTTAAAATAACAATATGAAGCGTTTTTGAATTAAATTATCTAAAATGGTTTCTGTATTTTGAATCATATAGTCAAAAATTTTAAAATGGTAAAAATTCATCATTTTTTATAATGAATAGTTAGAAATGTAAATAAAATTCAACTTAGTAATTTTAAAATATGTAAAACAAAGATAAAAGAGTGAGATAAGTCATTAAAATTTATATTAATCATTCTTTTTTCCTTTTGGATTAGTTTAGCTTAGAAATACCCATACATTTTTTGAAAATATGTAATCATCATGGCATATTTCATTTATTATGACCTTTATATTATTAAAGGCAAAACAATAAAAATATAATATCACTATGTTTCCATCAATATCTTTAAATTAATAACGATAAAAGCTCTTAAGTTATGTTCTAAATGTTTTTTAATATTTAATAACAATGTTCTATCATAGTAATATATTTTTTAATTTTAGATATTAAATAATTCCATTACATTAATTACAAACACCCACATAGTGTTTAATCAATAAATTAAATAATAAAATAAACAATTTTAATAAATAAAAAATTAATAGAGTTTGGGTGAATTGTTGTGGTTGATAATTTTTTAGATTAATATAATATTTTATGTATGTGTTAAATATTGAGGATATAATTACATTACGATATTTATTAATTTTAATTAAAAATAAATGACTCGTTCTTTATAAGACAGTAATAGTAATTAATTATAATAAATAAGTTACTAAGTGATTCAAATTTTTTGAAAATTAGAATCATCAAACATGATAATGGGATATGCTCTTTAATAAATTTAACTTTATATGAACGTGTAACTTTTCCTTTTTCATATCATGCATGTACCATAAAGATATATAAGTGTTGATATTATTTTTAATTGTCCAAGGGGTTAATATTGGGTTAAAACTAAGTGAAAACAATGAAAAAATAGGAAAACTTCTATAATATTATTCTAGTCGTGTATTTTATCCTATCCATATAATATATTTTAAATATATCAATTGTAATCCACATTAACATAAAAAAAATTTATATTGATTTAATACTTATATAATTCCCATAATTCCCATATCCCCTCTTATTAACGGGAACCATTTTCCTCTATTCAATAAACCATTTTAGTACTATATATTACCCACTTCGTATCATACTAGTTTCCTAGAATACTTTCAAATGTCATATAGCCTATTTATTTTATAAAATAAAATCCTTTTATTTATTATGTTGTAATCCAAAAGAGGAATCTCAATGAAGAGTTATAAATCTTAACCATGTATTATCATGTTTATTTAATCTCTTTCTACATGTAAATAATTAGTATACATTATAAAATAATGTCATTATTAAGGTAAAAAAGACTGAATTGTTATTATATTTATGGAATAATGACTATCCTCCTCCTTTCCATCATATAGTAAATGTAAACATCGACCATGTTTGTGTGTGGAAAACCACATTTATGTAATTATAAATTTATTTTTTTCATTAGCACTTTAGATTCATGAATATAATGAGATAATTAATAAATATATATGAAATATATTATATTATTTTTGTAGAATAAATTTTAATTATTATAAACCTTTCTCCAATTCAATCATATGATAAATGGAAACTGTGTTCATGCGTACATACGACCTATAATGTGTATGAATAGTGTAGTTAATTTTTATATCTATACATTTTATAGCTGAATCTATGTATATAAATATATAATGAATATATATAGTTTTGGTATAATTATAAACAACAAGTACATGATTTTACCCTGATCAAAGAAAAAGTATTAGTACTACCAAACTAAAATACATAAGAAAAATTAAATAGTTATCACCCACAATTAATCATATTATTATTGAATTATTAATAAAAGTTTATAAAATGGTATAAGTGAATAATATATGATATTATAATCATTTAAATTTTCCTTTATTATAAGTACCATAAATTTAAATATATTATTTAAGAGGTATTAGTTCTTATGAAAAAATTTTAATATTAGGTAATTGATTTTTGTTAAAATATAACTTTTTTAGGGATTAATTATGATTATGTATTTTGAATGATATTTTATGATATATATCTCTTGAATCACATGAAATTAATTTTTGTCTATTAATTTCATTATAATTTTTATTTTTATTTAATTTTATGTTATTTATCTACTTAAGGGATCAAAAATTGATTTTTTAGGAAAACCAGCCTTTTTTCTATTTTTATCCTAACATAAATGTTCTTAAATATCCAAGTTTTTAATGATGTTTTCAAAATTATTATTAATATAAATATATATGTTTTTAAATTCATATTTACCACAATTGATTTCATTCTAATTGGTTAAATGGAATCTATTAATCATTTTTCTAAATTGGTGTACTTTTGAATTTTTCAAAATAAATGTGAAAGGTGTGTTTCTATATATTACATGACTACACGATAAAGTACATCTATAAGGACCCAGCCTTAAACCTTACTTAATCTTGAGTTATTACAAGATTACACATTGAGGATCTTTTCGGGTTTAGAGTTTTAGAGAATTAGATCATAAAACTTGCATTACAATCCACATATAAAAAAAGTATTTACATAAAGATAGTATTCTTCATTCTCATCAATGGAAACATATTTAAAATAAAACATGGATTCATTCTTGACACTTCCTTGACACTATCATCATATCATTTACCTTTCCCTTGACCTATGAAAAACATTTCAAAAAAACATGGGATGAGCATAAAAAGCTCAATAAGGGATATAAAAAAATTTGGAAAGGAAACATGGGTACATATATACATTATAATGAAATCATAATTTACCCTTAAAACATAAGAACTTTAACATACCTCATCAAATCATGAATAAATCATAGAAATCATAAGACAGAAAGGTAACTTGAGGCACTCATCACATTCTTACGTAGGGATTAACCCTCTTGGTTACGTTTGGAATACCCATCATAGTATATTCCCGAAATCTCTTCGGAGAAACCTTAACAATTCACTCCTTCACGTTACCCAATTCATTGGAGAGCTATATCGGTCTCACCTGCCCTTAGTTTATCACAGAACCACCCTTCTTCATAATAATGCCCAAGAACCTCAATATAATCTTATCACATAAAACATGCATAATGGAAACATAACATTTCCACATTTCAATCAGAAGATATCAATACAACACATTGATATAAAAATATTATTAAAACCATTTTCAATACCAAAATAAAATAAAAGTAAAACATTGTATTTATTTTTCTTTTAAAAAAAGGTGTGGCTTGTAGAGGAAGTCGAAACTCAAATAATGGTCACGACGGCGGAGAAGTCGTTGTCGCCTCATATGTATGACAAAAACATTCCATTTTGTTGTTTAGTAAACTCTTAGTATAAATAAGATTCCTTTTGGATAAGAATAAAAGTCAAATGGGTTTATACACCATATAAAAGAAGGTTGTGTATAAAACAAAATATGCCTCAATGAAAGGAGATTGAGATGAAGTCCCATACCTCGGGTCCGACTTGACTCGATCATTCTTTAATGTCATGAATAATAAACTAGAGTTAATTTCCACTTTCTTAAGAACCTTTTTCAAGTTAATTATTCCTTTTATATCACTTATTTCCATGTCATGAACAGTATGTAATTATTTAAGTTAATAACGGCCGTTTTAACGATCATTGGTACTTGAGTCAAAATAAACCCATTATAATTACAAGTTGTTCATTTATCCATTATATCCAGAATGGTATTCATGATGTAGATATTATATATGTCATATATATATAGTACATGCATGCATTTATAATATTACATAATCATTTAAAGGTATGAAATTAAATGCACCGTTCATGGAGACGGTAAGCCGTACGTACGCATGAACACTACTTTCATTTCTATTTAGTATTTTTAGAATGGAATCATAAGGATATAAAGGTATATTATAATTCTAGTATAATATCATATATAATATCATATTTCCATCCTTTATACTTCCCACATATGGTATTTAATGAATCAAATCACTTTGAGGGGGCGGTAGTCCGCACTTACTTAAATGAAGATATCGCGTTTACCCATAATGGAAACAATAAAGGTATTCCCAAAATAAAAAATACAGAAGCTTAAAGAAAACATAAACATATTATATATCATATATAAATATAGTGTCATCTTAATGGCCACCATTGAAGGTGTTAAAAGAATGTTGAACAATCATCGTTTCAGGAGGCATAAATTCACCATCCACGGAAACCGTATGTTCATTAACCATTAGATGTAGGTGTGTGTAAGTGTATCTTGAATACTTCTTATAACAACATCCTAGTATATTGAAGATACTGGATTTGTTACAAAAGAAATAAATAAAAAGAGTTTATGGGGTTGGAGAAGCAGAATAAAACAAAAGGACTCAAGTGAAGACATTATCTTAAAATCGGGTAACTCCCTTTGGTTTGAGCTCAAAGGCTTTCATGGGAGGTCTTATGCCCAAAGTGAGGCTCCAAGGAGTAAGAGAGGTAACTGGAGAGACAAAATGGTAATGGGTTGGCCGAGCCAAAGGCTTTGGGAGTGTGGGTAAGGAGGTAGAGGTGGGGGCCTTTTATAACAGGAGAGGAGGGGCACTCTGGGAAAATAAAGAAATATTACTTTATTTGAAAATGAGTTTCCGATTTAAATGGTCCCACATTGAAATAATTCGAGGATAAGGTGATAAGGGTTCGAAATCCACCCATAAAATATATTTTGGACATGTTTAGGTCATAGATTTTACATTATCTTTTCATTTTATTTAAATCCTTTATTAATGAGGTAATCGCTACATCAATATGATGTCATAAATACATTTATTTATTTAATGTCAAAAAATTATAAAACAAATACTATGATATAGGAAATCATTTTAGATTTCCAATGAATATTTATAGTCAAAACTCTGACTTGTATAAAACCATTTAAAAATTGTTTTCGTAAAACATATTATATTTGTGTCATTTTTACTTTTATATTAAATAAAAAGTTATTTATGTCAGTTCCCAACCAATGAGGCTCCATGGGGTCCCCAAGTTGACCCATGGCTAGTTTGGTTTGGCCGTGACACATCAAATAAGTTTAGGACATCTTTCTAGGTCATTTCATATTATTAAAGCATTATTTTTACCTTAATCTACACTAATTACCACTAATCGCGATTAAAAACTTAATAAGTTACTATTCACCAAAAAATTATTTTAATCCCATTGAACCACATTTTACTTCTTAATGACAACCATGTATGTCGGATTTTTGAAATTCAAAACAAAATGATGGCAAAATTTCATTTAAACAAAAAATCAGTTTTTATAAGTACCACTTAGTGGTTTCACTATTCATCAAAAATTGAAGTTTTTTCAGAAAATTACCAAAAATTCACCCTAAGCTATATTTGATATTCCGAATTCAAAAATGAAGACTATTTTACAAAATTCAAAACATATAAGTCAAATTAATTAATTTAATAATTAATTCCCACTGTCATGACAAGTAGCGTGTTTTTATGAAACAATAAGTATCAAAAGATTGGCACCAGTTTAAGTCCAATTTCAAAGTGAAATTGATTCCAATGACCACCATTGTATTAAATGGTAAAAATATACTCTAATTTAACTTCAAAAACAATTAAAAATACAATCTAATCATATAAATATATTATATTAAAAAGCAGTTTTGATGTAAAATGCAGTATTTTTCACTATTCAATAAAAAATGAACATTGTCAGAAAAATACCAAAAATTCACACAAAGTAAATTTTGATGTCCCAATCATAAAGAATAAGTTTATTTTGACAAATATAGCTTATTAAATTGTAAAAATATAGATTTAAAAATGGTTTCCCATCAAAAGGTAGTAAAACAATCTTTTAAAAATATTAGTGTATTCCATGCTTAAGATTGGATTTATTTTCATTTTAGGCCTCTATAACACTATCTAGTTCATTGATAAAAATATCTATTATTAATTACTTACTTAGGATGTTACATCATCAATAATGAAAACTAAATTATTTAAAACATCTTACAATGGATTCTGTTATTATTTTAAAAAAATTACATAATATTTTTTGAAATTATTAAATTTTATTAATGTTACATAAAGAATAAATGAGTATTTGCCTCATTAATTATTCATTAGATATTCTAAAAGAATTTAATTTAGAATGAAATTATTCAATGTTACTTATGGTTTTGAATATATATGATACATGGATACCATAGCATGATAGCAAGGGTAAAAAATGGGGATAATGTGGTTTTATCACACTTGGATATTTTGTTGTAGTCATTGTTTTGAACAAGAATGAGAAATTTTAATGCTGGATGTGATGGAAAATGAAATTATTTTCTTGTTGAGGAACCAAATTTATGGGATTTATAGTTAAAAATTACATTTCTATTATTATTAATTTTTCTAAATCCATAAATCAATCTAGTATTTCTTACAATAAAATGAGGTAATATTATTCTATTGAGTCTTTAATGAAGAAATATCCTCCTTCTATTAGTGGGTATATTGAAAAACATGTTTTTGAGAATAGGATCAATACCCTTGATAATATATTTTACATCCTCAATAATTCATTAAATGAAATTCATATTTTAGGTTTTGTATATTTAATATGTTAATTAAATAAATGGTTTAATCCTATCAAGAATACAAAGTAATAAGAATAAATTTACTCTATCGAGGGGGGTTATTTTAAGATATTATACATTATAAATAGCATCCCTTATATTATCTATATAAAAATTTAAGAATAATTGTTTCCCAAAATTAGAGGTATGATGAATCCATTTTTACCTATGAGGTAAAATTTTCATGTCATGAACTGTATGATTCTTGTAATATCATCTAACCTGAATTCAAGTATTATTGATTCATCAGTGGAATAAAACCACACATTTAAATATTTTTATCCATAATAGATATCAGTAGATATAATGAAATAATTGTTTTTTCTATTATGATGGAAATTGATATTTGATTTACCCATCAATATCATTGTTTTGTAATGAAAATAAATATTTACATCAATAGAAATTATAAAAAAACTAATTAATGATTATGATCATTAATGTATACTTGATGTGTGTGAGGGAACATGGAGGAAATTATATTAAGGGGAGTGGAAAATTATTTATTTGTGAAAAGGAAGTTCATTTGGGAGTTAAAGTTCAATGTAATGGGAATTTTTGTAGTTAATGATATTAATGGGGAGAAAATTTTTAAAATTCACCACCCATAAGTAAGTGTTTAAAAAATCATGTATAGCAAGAAATATGATTATTATTGACAAAATACAATGGTGAATGATAATTATAGACATCAAAATCACCTATAACCCAATGAAAAATGGAAATCTCATCTGATTATAATTACAAACTTTTTCCATGAGAATGATATGGTGTAATTTACACTTATTTTCTACTATGTAAATGAACATATCTAATTTTATTTGGGATCTAGATAGTATTTTATATTGTAATAACAAGGTATGGGTATAATGTAACCTCCTGAACAATTATACATTGATTTATTAGTAAAAACCTCTAATGGTATAATGAACATGTCGAAATTTTACAATTCCTATCTGATTGATTTTTTAGAATGGGATTCTATTAAATTTTACTATTTATTATTAAGTTAAATTTATTATCATTAAAATAGTTTATTGAAATTAATTATATATAACCCATATCATTTTTAATGGAAGGGAAGTTAAATTTTAGATTCAGAATGAAGCGATAATCACTTATTAATCATGGATATATACAAACTTACAAATGAAATTACCTCAATCATATATGACTTAATTTATAAACATGAATGGACTTTATATATTATGTATGGGGGTAAACACAACATTGAAGATAATTCTATAGTGTTATGGTTTTGGAAGAATTTCAATAGGAATTTTAGTGTCAACATATAAATCATGGTGTTGATTTTTCAGTAGATTATATATGTGGGAATATATATATTTTAAAAACACCTTATAAAATGAAACTAGTACATTTATTGTAACTAAAAAAGGAAATCTGAGAGAATTATCATAAGAGATTCATATGTATGAGTACATCACCTAAGGGTGAACCAGTTGTGTTATTAGAAACAAATGTTTTTTAAAACATCATTTCATAGATTACCAGTATCATAAAATTATCTCTATCACGAACAATTTTTATCTACCAAATATATACATTTTTTTTTCATTTGTTGGAGATCAATACGTTTCCATGACTGATCCTTTTTTAGGATACTATCTATTGTTTTTAAAAAGTGAATTCATACCCAACAAATCCTTTCATACAAGGTATATACAATATGAATTTATAGTGATTCAAATTGGTCTAAAAAATTATCCCTCAATAATAATTTATTTTATGAGTAGATAAATTATATATTACCATCATAAAATTGTGGAAGTCTTTATAAATAATATTCATATTTATGCCAAAATTAAGGATGTGTATTATGATCCCTTAAAGATTTAAAAAAATACAAAAAAATAATGGGAGGGATTATGAAGAAATTACTAATTGTGTTCATTGGATATAAAAAGTATCATCTTTTGGTTCATGTATTCTCAATAGATCATATATTGGTAAATCAATCAAAGATAGATGTTATTTGATGTTATCCTAGACCATCCATTGTTATGGATATCCATATTTTTCTTGTTCTTTCTCTATATTAGTGATATGTTTTGGAGAATATATTAGGACTATCAAATCCACAATCCATGTTATCAAAGATAAGAGTCATGTTCCATTGGATATATGAATGTGACAAATATTTCACTAAACTATAGGTAATTTTATTCAATGATGATTTACATACATTAAATTTTAGTGGATAAGGGTTTCTGATATATGGTGGTGATTCAATGTAGTGACTATGATTTATCATCATGTATAATTACATAGATATATCTTATGCCACCTGAAAGATGATTTTTCATGAGAAATATTACCAAAAACCTGATGTGGAGTTACATATAATAATTTTAATATAATTTATATAAAAAATTATCTTTATATTGAATTGCGTGATAAATATATATATAGATTATAATGTATTAAATTATTTATTCACATAGATATAGATGAAATTGTTCTAGAGAAGACTGTTGGAGTTTGTTAATGATTATACCGAAGAAATACATTTCATCACTGGGAATGAAAATAAGTATAAAGACACCCTAAGTCAAATATATCATATTATATTATCAATTTCCATGATAAAAAATATCCTATATTTTTGAATTGTAGAATGATGAAATTTTAAAACATTTTGGAGGCAGATAAATATTATCCTTCTCAGATGATTGATCAACCATCTATCCATAGGATATTATGGATTCTCCCCAGGATGGTTAGAAATAAAAAATTATATGAAAAATGATCTTGAGTTCATCATTGATTGCGATGTAATGAAAAAGTACATGAACCATGATTATCTCCCATCAATACTAGGCATGAAAAATGACTTGTATGATGAAACTCATATTTAATCCTTCTTTATTCATCATATATGTTTAAAGATGTATAAATATATAAATTTGTATTTAATGTTAGATACCACAAAAACATATATTTTAGGCTATTTATATTAGTTTTTAGTATGTTATAATGTTATTTATATGAGATATAAATTTAATTGGATGTTATAACCATTACACATACCAAAATGGAAAAAAATATCACTGGGTATTTTTTCACCGAACACCCCAAAACAACTTGATGTTATATTGATATTTGTATTGCATATAGTTTCCTTATGAATTAATCCCAGTCTATTGATATTATGTAATGTGTATCAATTTTTCACATTTACATAAAACACATTATTTAAGTGGTAATGTTTTATGGATTATATTATTTTATCATATGCAACTGAGATACAAGGATTACATTTATGTTATAGAAATGTCTTGACCATGATATAGAACTAGAGTTATATTAAATTATATATTATTATCCTCATATAGATAGTCATTCAAGAATAACAATTCATACCCTTTAGGATTTTCTAAAAATATTTATTATATATTACAAAGGTTGTTAGGATCAACACATTCCATAATCTCAATTTTCCTACAATAATAAATCTCACCTGTGAATTTAGATGGTACCATATTAATACCTCTATGGAATGAAATGTAGAGCTCCAATGTCCAGGTATTAGTTTGGAAAAATAATTCTCTTAAGATATGAGATATCTATTAGAAGAGGAGATAAGGGTAGATAAATTCAGCAACAGATCAAACTAAATCAATGACAACATAAATGTTATGTTGTTAATTGTTCTTGAAATATTTAATTAAAATTTTTTGAAAAGAAATTTATATTAATAATTTTATTTAAAACAAAAAATATTTAAAACAAATAGAAAATAAACCCTTGGTTTTATTGTCAACTATAAATTTTATAATTGATTTTATACAATAGTATATCATATATCTCATCCACTGAACATATCTCATGTTAATAATGTGTTTCATATATCTCTCAAAAAAATTACCTCTCTTATCATTAACATTTATTGAAATTAGAAAATTTAAAATTAAATCAATTTAATTTATAAATATAATAACCATTATAAATCCTTGATTTTATATATAATGTTTTACATAACAAGGAAACTCGGTTGTTTAATGTAATTTGGGTAAATAATAATTTTGATGAACCTACATTAGAACCTGAGGATGTGATGAAATAGAGTTATCATCATTTCAATATATTGGAAAGAAATAATTTGGCTAGATTTACTCAGATTAACATCATTATAATGTAACATCTCATTATTTTAGGTTATATTTCATTTCAAAAAAAATAAATTTTTCAATAGCTAGTGATAGACACAATGTTTAGCCCAAATAATCCATCATAGTGTATATTGTTCATACATATCCATTAGAATTTGAAATTTAATCTGAATAACAATTTTTTTTAAAATAAATTAAATTTTTATCTAAAGGATTGATATTGATAAATAAGTAATCATTTTTCTGTAATGTAATTTTATGCAATAAAAATTCTTTCATTCCTAAATTTTTTTATTTATTTAATTTTTGGATAAAATAATATAAATAAATAATTCCAATTTTGAAACTTTATTTTACATAATGAAATTCATTATTTAAATCATTATTTCAAAACTATCTTAGTGTTTAATTTCAATCATAACTTTGAAAAGATGGTGTTTTGTTGAATAGAGAAATTAATGTTTTTAATTAAAATATATTTTTTAATTTAAGGAACATATATAGATCAATTTTATATTAATGTGGGTTTAAATATAATATTAGTTTGTTTATTATTAACAATCCAATTATTTTTATATTAGATTTTGTTATAATGTCTTTTTATATTTAATATAATTTTATTTATTGAAAAATAAATTTCATAATATTTTCTGGGATTAATTGTCAAATTTATTCTACCACATTTTAGAAATTAATATTTAAAATTGGAGTCATATTTTTGAATCATCAATTAAATAGTTATTAAATTGTAATCTTTTATTTTCTTTCCTAATGAATAATTAAAATAATAAATTACATTTCACCTCGACAAGGGTAAAATTGGTAAAACATGGTTAAAAAACTAGGATATGAAATTTAAATTTCTCAAACATTTTCATTTATCCAATAAGATGATTTGATTTATTACATAATTCATCATTTTTTATAAATGAAATATTAGTGATATTGGTCTTTATTTGTGACCTTTATGTTATTTTAAGAATATAATGAATACAAATTGTCACTCTCTTGATACTCTCTCCAAAATTATTTAATTAGCATAAAATGACGATACTTGAAGTTCTATTATTTTCAAGAAAATAATAATTTTTTCTAGTTTTCATTAATTATAATTATTTATTGACTGTATAGTTACCCTAAATGAATACTATATGTAGACATTTAATTTTATTCAATAAATCAAAAAATAGAGAAAATTACATTTTAAATATGAAATGTAATAATATTTTGCTCAGTTATTGAGTTACATGAATCATTTATACACACACACACACACACACACACACACACACACACACACACACACACACACACCATATTTTGGATGTTTAAATGGTTTTAATTCTTATTCCATGACTACTTTGATGACATTAATTTTAATAGAAATGAATATACCCAAAAATTAAATTAATAATGTTTTATAATAATAGAAATATTATATTTATAAAAAAAATAGGGATGTTTTAATAAACAAACCATGGTCTATTTATGATTCAATTTCCCTTTTATGGATATATTCATGACACTTAATTAGAAATATCATAGAGTTGTTATTGTCAAAAGTATTAATGGAGGTTAAAACTAAATTCTAAAGGTGAAAACATCACAAAAAATTGTTTAATTATTATTTTATATAAATAAATATTTTTATCCCCATAAAAACATCAAAATATTTTAATTTGGTTCCACATAAAATAAGAAAATATTTCATATTATTTATTACTTTATGTACTTCCAAAAATACCCATCTCCCTACTTAGAAAAGGGAACATCTTCTCATATTTTTTCACACCATTCAATGCATCTATTAAATTAAACAAAATCCATAATACCTTCTTAAATTCATTACCCCTATCCAAGATCTTATGTTTTTTCTAAAATATTATCCTTTCCAAACATATATTTAATTCTGAAAGAGTTTTCAGAATGCAGAATTATAACTCTTAACATAGTACATTCTATTTTATCTCCACATTTCACACTTATAAATACTAGATATACATTATAAAATTATTAATTCTGGACATTAATATACTAAATTTTTATTATGATGATGTAAAAACCATTATCCACCTCTCTTCCATCATATGGGAATACAAAATATCACTCATGGGTACGTATAGACAACCACCTCTCCTAAGATATATGTTTCATTTTTTATGAACACACCTCATTTATGGTTATAATAATATAATATAAAAATCTAAATTAAATATATTAAAATAGTATAGTTCAGTAATGTCAATTTATTATTTACTTTTATTTTGTTCAATATTTTGAAAAATAGGAACTGTGTTCACGCATACGTACGATCTACCATCACCATGAACTGTGTACTTACGTTATCTATTTATACCATTTTTGGAGGAATAAAAATAAATTAATATAGTTAATAAATTTTATATTCATATTATTATTTAAATTTTTTATATGATGTAATAATTATCAATTTACAAGGATCGAAACCACTATACTGAAATATTCCTAAAAAACGAAATAATTTACACATAAAAATGACAAAATTTATTTATAAATTATCAGCAAATGGTTTTTGAGATATTCTAAGAGGATAATATATGATATAATTATTATTTAACAAAATATGGTTTATAATTTTAAAAAAATTTAATCTAATATGCTTGAAGTTATATTTCATTCATAATAATATAAACTTGAGTTAATGTATTAATATTTCAATCTGATTTTTTATCGAGAATGTTTATGATTATATTTTTCATAAAGATATTTTATGTTTTAACTCAAAAAAATATTGTGAATTTTATTATCCTTTTGTTATTTATAATGAATATGCTATTTCCATCATTTTCCTCTCATTATATACTCTATATACCGATAAAACTATTTAAGGAAAACCAACTTTAAATTTTTTTTGATTGAAAATAGTTTTTCATCAATAAAATTTATTTCTAAAAAATGAATTAATCTTATTTATAACCATACATGTATTTTAAAATCACCTTTATACGTGATTTAATATTTAAAACTATGGGGAAAATGAATCATATATTCATTATTTGAATAAGTTACATTTTAATTTTTGTCAAATATGTTAAAGGAATTATTTTTTAACATATTGGTCTTAAAAGAATTTGCCTCCATCATGAACACATATTGATTAAAAGATTATTTTGCAAGAATTCATTGTAATTTTTAGAAAAAAAGTTACCCAATATATTTTTTAATATGTTTTTATTTTAAAGGTGTAAATTTAAAATGAAACAAATTTCTTATATAAAAAATTTCAGAGATATTTTAAAATAATTCTCATCTATGATGAAGTGATTTAATGTTATGATAAGGTTTAAACCATAAAAGTTACCTAATCTATAATTTTACTCTAATGATTTATTTAATTCAAAATTATGAACATTTTGAGGTATATAATTATGTATAATTAGTCCATAACTCATCCACAATGTTAAAACTTTATTACAATCAGGGAATTTCCCATGCAAAATAATATCAATGTGCTCTAAAATAATGAATACCTACTGTATCCACTATAAAAATACAACGACACACGTGGGAAGATCACATAAAATGGAAGAAAATTATACCATACCCTCATGTGTATCCCATGTATCAAGGAATCCATCCACCTTGTTCCCCTAATGCTACATATCACCGATGTCCACCCATGACTCTAGAAGACATTTTCAATTGGAATATTGTATTTGATTGACCATGGAAATTTTATGCTTCTCATATAATAATCCATGAATGATAGTAGAGTCTATTTCTAATGCCTCTCGATTAATTTGGTGATAGTGGCAAAAATCTATGCCTCAACTCATCTCACAAGCCTATGCTAACAAGGAAACCCCAAAGACACAGCTGTCACAAAAAATAAGAACCACTTATCCATGATGATCATGAACAAATCCTAAACCCCAAATGAAACTATAATTGAAAGATCTATCCATGTTCAATTTATAGAAACTATTTATGGGCCTCTATATCACTCATAGTCCCTATATGTTGATGTCATGAGATGTAAGAGTTGATTATTCCCACTATGATTCTTCTTAAAGAGAAAGAGCATTCCAATCATTTATTCATATTAATTATAATAGCCACTAGAATTTTAATTTTTACAATAATACATGTTCCTGAGCATGGAGAAACATTATGTTATTAAATATTCCTTTCACACCATCTTCTCTAGAAAGACACCGAAAACAGGAAAAACTTAACTTCCATTCATGAATGTTATTCAGAGTCTCCAAAAAAAGCATGGAAGAAATTATTGTAATTTAATTATCGGTCCCCATGCCCGATGAATCATCCTAAACAATGATATATGGCCTCATTGAATTCACCATACATCAATAGATGATTACATAACTCTTATTTAGGGTCCCTATAACATGAAAATTTAGATGAAACATTGGTCAACATTGTTTTAACCTTATCATCCGTAAGAATGGTATATTTACAATGATTCCACACGAGGAAATTAAACTTCATGGGTATTTTATTAAATATGATACTTGTTTCCCCCTCATCCTTCACACAAGTCACTTGTGTCATAGAGAAGTACCCTATTACTAAGATTCCTCTCAATGAAAATCCTGTGAAAATAAGTTCATCAGAACCAAAATTCCTCCCAATAATATTATTGATATTCAATTGGTAATGATTGATGATCTAATTGATGAAAAGGTCAAGACTGATTGATTGAAAGAAGGTGATTTCCAGAGTTGGTAAACCATCTAATTAAAATATTGTTCAAATCCAATTATCAAAACATAATTTAATTTTTCAATATAAAAAATTCTATTAGTCTTGATTCTGTAGTAATATGATATGGTATGATATCATAACCTATAATAGATAAGTGTTACCATTATAAATTTTAATATTCATTATAAATCTATTCATGATAAATATTTCCCAAAGAGGTTTACCCTTCATAAAATCTCATGGTAGTTTACCTTGCATGATCATCATGGTTTCTGTGAAATTTCTAAGGTTGATAGCCCCACCACTATCCTCTCTGGCTATCATATCCACCAATTCATAGTGGAACCTTCTTTAAAAATAGGATTCCTATATGAAACCATCCTTTTTGTTTTAAATTATTCTCAAAATACCATATTACTCATTTATTATAGAGATCACATGTATGCGAATATAATACATGACACAATTTAAAAGAGTAATAAACCACCTTAATAAGGGAATCCAATTATTCCAATTTGGAATAGGAGGAATATTTTTATCAATTATCCCATAAAAACATAGATATTTATCCTTCTAAGATAAATTTGAGCCCCAAGGTATTCGATGGGGAAGGATCCAATATTCATACCAGGGATCTCCAAAAAATTCTTCAAACCATCTGAGAACTATTTTGAAATTGATACACTGATTTTTTCATAGTTAATGGACTGAACATACAACCATCAATTCTTATTTATGATCTTTTTTTTATTTTTATATTTCTCTACTATTTATGTTCCTGAATAACATCATATTATCAACACAAAAAATAGATATATATGTAGTATTTCACTTACCAATATATGGTCAAATGATTCCACAAAGAAATAATTGATCTAGATATCTATTATGAATTTTGTGGACAATGATGAAGACACTAGTGTATAGGGGGTCTCCATACTATGTTCATGAATAGATTCAATGAACCCATAGCATTTTCAATAAAGGATAAAATATTCCACGATGATAAAAAAGAAATAAAAAAATTTATCAACATCCCATCTTGAAAAAACCATGATGTTCTACACGATAATGATAAAACTCCACTCCAACAGGTTTACGTCTTTATGCATATACATATTATCTACAATATTGGAACCAAGAGATTTCTTGGTAATATACCCATCCATTTCATGAAACATTTAAATGGATGTTTGTGTGGATCATCCTTTAATGAGACCTTGTTGGTTCTCCATGACCCATTATGGAATATATAATTAAATTCTTCTATTGATAAGACTTCCTAAAACCATATAAGGAATGTTATACATTATGATTGGCCAAAAATGTTTATGAAGTTTCCTTCACCTTTGTAATGATGATCAAGGTTGATACAAGGCCACCCGAGGTGAGGTCCCTCATTTAAAGAAGTTATAAATGGCTAATAGTAAACCCCATTCTCCAGATCCCATAATGAAATGTAAAATGATCCAAGGAATTTATCTGGATCAGGATATATCTCAAAATTAATAGCGAAAACACCTTTCTCGATATCATGTTCCTTTATATTCTATTAAAAGATTCTATTAAAATAACAGGAAATAAAAAATTAAATTTCATTGAATAAATCAGTATGTTCTCTAGGATAACTTTCATTCATGTAGGTATTAGATTCATAATGTAATGATATAAATTAAATATTAGTCATATCTTTAATGAATTCCACATCCTAATTGAAGGACCAATCATTTAAATTAATATTATAGTCACTAGTTTTCATTCTCTACAAGAAAATTTCTTGGCAGATGGTTATGTTCTTACCCCATCACTCAACCAAGTTTCTCTTGAGTTCACTTGGGTGATCCTATTTTGTTAATAAAGGATATAAGCTATTTTTTTATTATCAAATTTTTTTAAAAAAACTATCATGAAACCAGATATATTCTAAACTTCTCTCAATGTACTCAATATCTACGTTATTCATATCCATGTTGGGAACATGATAGAAGCTATTGTTGTGCAAAGTATAGATACCGCTATTGAGATATTGAATCATTCTATGTAAACCCATCAACAAACACTTCTGCATGAGATTTATTTAAGACTAGTGAATTGTAGTCCTAAAATTAGGATGGTATAACCACTGATTAGAGAAGGAAACATGATTTTCAATATGGGTACTGGTTCTAGATTAATGAAAATAGGATCATGATTTAAACAATATCTCATGAGGTTCTCGAGCCTTACATTCATAAAGGAGGATATTGACTGATTTTAATAAAAATAATGATCTAATATACAATAGGTAAGAAGAATACCCCATTTTTAGTTACACCTTGTTATCTTATCCCCTAAATATCATATGTCAACGAGACCAATCTGAAAAGGACATGTCTATAATTCCATGAGATCTATTCTTGGTTACAATTGACCTTCATTTTCTTCTAGCTGAAAGATATTGAAATTTAAATTTCCCCCAAAAAAACATATTGAATTCCACATATCAATCATATCATGGTCTGGACAAATAGAATCACCTTATTGAACTTTGTATTTGGAATATAAAATGTAAAATTTATATATCAAATTATATTCACTGATATTACATAAAAGATCCTTCTTAGAGGCATCAACTAATTCAACTGAATGATTGTTCATCAAAAAATACATATATTGAGTTTTATTGGATCTTATGGAAAAATAAAACACAATCCAA
Organism: Viscum album; assembly: GCA_963277665.1. Lineage (NCBI taxonomy): Eukaryota > Viridiplantae > Streptophyta > Magnoliopsida > Santalales > Viscaceae > Viscum > Viscum album. The sequence goes on along the minus strand of OY728153.1, from coordinate 1,768,217,447 downwards.
TTCTGAATACGAAATTGGTGTTCTGGGAAACATGTTTTTTAGGCTATGGAAGCACCAAAAACAATGATTTAGATCGGAGAATTTTAGGAAATAGAAAAACATGCTTTACTCAAGAATTGTGGTCTCATGCATTACAAATAATTAGATAGATCAATGAAGAAAAAAATTCCTAGTTTTAGGCCAAGGAATCTAGGATAAAGTAGGATGAAGAGAATAAGTGTCCATAATTTGTTACCATTGTATATGGTACAAACAACACTAGATAGAGGGGAGATGATGATTTATTCCAAAGGAAATTCTACAAAAACATGTAGCAATACATCGAAGCAATTAGACTGGGTGAGTACCAATGAGAAAGAAGAATAAAATGGATCATAGAGGATCTATCTTGTGTTATGTGAAAAAATTCACCCTATTTCCATGATTAGAAATCTTATTTGAACCCACTAAAGTGTCAGGATGAATCATCAGAGGCACCTGAAACTTATTCTTCTTTGAATTCCTACACTGAATAAAAAAATGTTCTTAAGGAATCATATTGAAATACCACAGGGTGTGTTTTATGTAATGAATAGTAATCCTGACCAACTAATATAGAACTATCTTCGATCAGTTTCAAAAGTCTCCCAAAAATCAATATTCTAGGTGGATCAAAACAAACATAATAAAAATCACTATTAATATAGTAAATCTAAGGCCATGATGAACCAATATAAACCAACTCTTGTGTTTTGGGTAATTCAAATTCTGAGATTTCTAACTATTGGGGTCCAACTTCATGAATTAAGGGACCACCATGAATATTTTGACAAAATATATGGAGGACAAGTCAGCTATTTAATCAGTGGTTTAAGAAGAAAGTGCCTTGTCCCACAATTTATCACTTTCATCAAATCGGGCTATGGGGAGTGTACCATGAATCAGAAAATGTGACTTCACATCATGGATTGAAGTATCCAAATTGAAATAATCTACCAATCATTGAAAACTACAATTATAGGGAGGAAATTATTTTTTGTGAAGGTTATAGCTCATATAGAACGTATGTTTTCAGGAATAAACAATAGATTGAGTATGTTTATCTAGTCCCTCAATGCCTAGAAGAATATTTGATGATAGTGGTAGTACAAGTTCCAATTAAATGTAAATCAATTCCATGTATAATTCATCATTCTTGAGGTTATTCTCATTAGTGTAGAAAAAATTTCCTAATGGGTCTCTAAACCTTCAAAAGAAGGCCACAATTTAAAATAGGAGAGGTATAAAAACTTACTCTAATGATGAATCTCACCCAAAATAGATTTCCAAACAAAAGTGGAAAAGACAGAACATCCATGTTCTGATAGTACTGGGGCCTGATGACCATGTGTTGATAATATCCTCACTAGAATCCAAAACAATGTTGATGTTCATCAAATTCGTAGATAATACCTTAGCTGGGTATGTTATATCCTATGAGTATATAATGGTTTGGAATAGGTTATGTGGTGGTTTAACCAACCAGAATCTAGAAACTAGGGTCCACATAAGCTAAGATGATTCTTATATAAAATAATTTGATGAAATAAATATCATTGGGGGGCCAACTTTTAGGGATTAACATTGTGTTATGGTAACCGTTATGAAAGAAAACCCTCCCATAAAATTGTGAGGTCAATGATGAAATGAAAATATCAAAAAAAATTAGGCCTTTTCTTATCTCCATGATTAGAAACATAAGGGTCTCTATTTAACTAAAATGAGTAATCATCCATTAGATAAAGGAAAAAATAGGGCACTAACAATTCGGGTGACACCGAGGTAGACGTAGAGATGAGTAGAGTCCCTGAAACAATAGTCAGTAAACACTAAAAATTCAATGGCCCATTAAGAATTTTCTATTCCATGATAATTTTAATTTCATGATCTTGAACCCATTAGAACACAACTCATACATAACAAGATAATAAAATAATATATGGACACTTAGAATGGTATCTATTTTACCCATAATTTATGAATTTTATGATAATGCATGTTCTCTTTTATAAAAACTCTTTAAATCATTATAGATGACATCTTTGAATACCTTACTCATCCATAAGTCATCTAAAAGCATTGAAAATAATTAGATGAGTATAAATATTATAGTAATTGATATAAAATGAATGAAAATAATTTTCCATTGATAAACAATAAAATCCCTTAAAAAAATTAACACCATGAAATAAATTTCACCTTTATGATGAAGTAAATACTTTCCTTTTAAAATAATCTCATTCCCTTCCCTTTTTGTAATCACATTATTACCATAATACTGACATAAAACATAGAAAATACATAATGGTATATTAGGAAATTATTAAACTTTTCACTCTTATAAATTGAATAAACATACATTGAACATACATATTTTTCACTCTGACAAATGGAATATGCATATAGACAAATTCCATACCCAATTTATTGTAGGGATTCCCTAGACCCACCCAGTATTGATTTATCACGGAACCACATGTCATTATTTTATCATGGAACTACCCATTAAATGTCCAAGTACCATTACATAGTCAATGTACATAAAATATTTAAATTTTCAACATTTTATTCAAAAAAACATTTTAAAAAAATAAAAAACCCTTCATGTTATTGAAATTTTCACTCAATTTTAAGGTATTGTTTCCAGTAATAAACCTACCCAAAAATGAAAAAAACATTTTTATTATTTCATTATAATGTAATAGATTGTAGTGGAATCCACATATAATAATATACATAAAATATACCATATATTACTTTTATATCATATTAATAATTGTGTAATATTAAAATTTAAATATTTGAATGGTGAAAATATGTTTAAATTAAATATTTTAACATTCAATGTGTCCCATATGTAACACCCCAAGAATTCATAATGTGTTATTTCTTCAAAATAATTCAATAACTTGCACTACACGCAACACCGAGTTCAATCACACCATGACTTACAAAAAAAAATCCATTCAAAAGAGGTTATGAATAGTATTATCTAAATTTTAAACTTTATATTATCCTTATAATTTTAGAATCCATATTATGAGTTTCATAGATATAATGCAAGAACAAATTCATTTTCAGTATTTCACTTTTATCAACTTTTAATAGTGAACCCTTTTTAAATACAATATTTTAAACTTTTTGACTAAATGGAAAATGAAACATCCCAAGCTTCCTCGGTACGCTTTCTTCGAATAATGCGATAGCTTGTGTTGTACGCAACCTCGAGTTCTAACACACACCACAACTAATTAAACTAGCTGTTGTGAATAGTAATACCTACTTTTTGAAATCATATATATTTTATACTTCAAAATAGACTTCATTTTTGGATTCGGAATATCTAATTTAGCCTAAGGTGAAATTTTGGTACTTTTCGGATAACTTTCATATTTTGATGAATAGTGAAAATTACTAAATTTTAATTAAAAACAACTTTTTTAATCAAAATAATAAATAATGATAAATTATGAATTTTAGTATTTTTAAAGTATATTTAGAATATATTTTTACCATTTAATATAATGTTGGTCATTGGACATAATTTTACAATTAAACTGAACATAAACAAGTGTCAATCTTTTGATAGTTATTATCTCTTAAAAACACGCTTTTTGTTTTGACAGCGGGAATTAATTTTAAATTAATTTCTGCCACTTATGTGTTTTGAATTTAGGAAAATGGATTCCATATTTGGAATCAGGATGTTCAAATTGTGTAAATAGGTAACTTTTATTTTTAGACATTTTGAATAATTACTGCGGTAAATATTTTATTTACCATGGTTAAGGGTAAATCCGGTAAATAAGGGTTACAAATAATATTATAATAATACTTAATTACCCTAAAACGTGTCTTAACCCTATTGGTTGATACATGGTCGACCATGGTCATCTTTGGGTCGATTTTGGGACCTCATGGATCCACTTGTAAGTGATAATGACACTTTATTTTAATTAAGTTAAAATGAATACAAAAATGACACAAGCATATATCTTTTAGACAAACAATTGCAAAATAGGGTTATATATGTTGGATTTTGGATTATAAATATTAAATATAAATATAAAAATATTTCCTACATAATGATAGTTTATTTATAATTTTTAGACATTAAATAATTTATATTATTTATGACACAATGATGATGCAGTAATTACTATAATAGTGAAAAATTAAAATAATTGATATTATAAATACCCAAATAAATATAATATGAAACTTTTAATGAATTAAACTAATTTTCTAGGATAATATGATATATTAGGATTGATTTAATTGACTTTGTTCTAAGTAATCAATCTGTTATGAGTTTCACAAAAATCAACTATTGAATAGTGTCAAAATTGACATAAAAGAGTTCTTAAAACAAATATTATATTATTAATTGATATTAAATTCCTAAAAATCTAAGGTTCGGCCAAGAGACTTATATCATGATAGGTTCATCATTAATGGACCACTTGGGGGTCTTTGGATGTATATAGTAAGTTTATTAACCATATTATATAAAAATACAAAGAGACATTGTAAAAGTGAAACTAATTAACTTAAAGATAATACTTAAAGATAAGGTTAATATAAGTACCCAAACCTGTCTAAATTATATTGGTTGAGTTGTTTTCGACCCATACCCACCTTAACCTTTGAATAGTCAACTTTGGAGCCATTGGAAACCGATTATGAACTTGTTATAAACTAATATCTCTAGCTTTTCCAAAGGTGCCCCTCACCCCTCTTATAAAAGGGAACTCCTCCTTCCCATTTCTTCACACCTTCAAAGCCTTTTGATTCGGCCAAACTCTGTCCAAATACTCTCCCAACATCCCTCACTACAACCTAGAGGCCTTAGTTTGATCATAAAGCCAACCTAAGGATCCCTTTTGATCAAATCAAAAGGAAGAACCCGAAGAAGAGGTAATGATTTCACCACCCTTTTCTAAGTTCATTTCTTCTTCCACTTCTTCTTCCTTTGTTGTTACCATTATAAAATAATAAATCCAGTATCATATATATACTGTGATGTTTTTATAAATATGGTACAACCATATTCAGTATTCTATCCACCCTTTTAATAACATGTCACCATAGGTGCGTACGTATGGCTTACCGTCTCCACGTCGTGGTGTAATTGTTATTCAATATAATATTATTTGGATGGGTATAATAATGATGTGTAACTCATGTAAATAATAAATATAACATGTTAAGGATTCGGTATATATGATATACCATACATTATATATTATTTTAATATCAAAAGAATGATATTGTCGCTCGTGCGTACGTACGGACTACCGTCTCCACGAACGCGATGAGATTCATTCTCCATTGTATCCATTCAAGTATAATTATTATTTGATGATTTAAAAGATGATGTTTAAGGACTTGATATCATTCTGGATATGAATAATATAAAACCTATCCTTTACAAACATGTCTTACGTAACAAAACATATAAAAGAAACCAAGTAAGTTAACACCCGAAACAACGATAATTCTAAGATATTATTAACAAATCAATGTTAAAAGATCATATATGATATCATATTAATATATATGATTCTTGTATAATTTAATAACAATTATTTCACCATTATAAATGAGGTTAACCTACCCCAACAAAGTAAAATTACAAGGTAAGGTATTTTCTTATCTCACATTCAATTCCGTGAGATTTCCATTATTCGCCACTAAACTATTGAAAGTGGTGTATTGTGTACTGGCATTTGATATATATTATCATGATTATCTTTATATTCATGTTATTATGTAAATAATTTGGTGGTTATTAACTTTTGGCCATACGACTTAGTTGATTAACGTGGTAAGGGGTTTTCATCTCACTCCTTATTCCCATGAGATTCATGCCATATTGCCACCATCACCTTTTGTGTTGTGTATGTACTGCCCACAATTATATTCTTTGTGTAATAAACTCTAATTTATGTGTATTTACATATTCATTGTGTGATACCTCTTTCATGGGTTGTATGTTTCATAAGTTACCAAATTGGTAAGGGTTATTTCACAATCTCTTCATTATCCGAGGTTGTTTATATGTAATAATCTACTAGGATCTCTTTATCATCCACATACATGTTTCTTAAAAATGTATTTCAAAACATTTTTACTATTTACTAGAATATGAGTTAAAGTCATTTATACCCTTTTTTACTTTTATAAGTGGTTTATAAAGGAATCTTTTCATCGTTTTCAAAACAAGGTCCTTTTTAACCTTTTCGACAGAATTAAGGTAAGAATGTTTTTTTAACTTATACGGCGGGTGCGGCTATTTTCCGCTGTTATAAAATCTTCAAAGATTCCCTTACAAGCTTATAAGAATATTTTCAAAGAAGATGTTTTATTTTATATGGATCTTAAATGATTTCAAAATAAAAGGAGATATTTCTTTAAAAATAATTTTGATTTCATCTATGTCAACATCCTTTGATGGATTTTAAGATTATTTGAAGTTGATTTATTATGATACAAAACTTCTATATTGTATTGAAAGTTTTTTGATATGTTTGACTGTGGATGTGCTATTTTTATACCATTTATAGTTTATAGTGAAAGTATTGACATTTCGTATGCTAGTTTTAATACGAATGTTTATGTTATGTTTAAACCTTTTCATATGGGAATGCATTGGACTTAATATGTGACGGGTGGAGCCCTCTATAGCTCCTCGATGCATCGGTAGGTCTCATGACACAAACTAGTGTCTTGGAACAAGGCTTTGACAAAATCTTATTTGTATTCTTGGCACGAGCCCTTGGCTATGTGGTTATGATAGTCTGGCATTATGCATTCCAACATTATGAAAGTGGTTATTGATTTTGCATGTGATTATTCGATTAGTAGAATATCCATGTGAACAAGTAAATGACATTATTTCATTTTACTTTTGCCATACTATGTTGAAGTTCAAGTTTAAAAGGCTTTAGTTTTAGTGATTCATTTCCTTAAATGTTTATGCTTATTTTTGAATGTTCCGCTATATTGTTATCCTTACTGGGCATTTGAGCTCACCCCTTTTCTATGTTTTATTTTTCCCAAGATGTGAAGATATAAGTTATGAATGACTTGCAGTGATATTATGAGGGGATTATAGTGTGGACTGTGGAAACATTATGTTGTTGTAGTAGTTTTTCATTTTATGATGTAATGTAAAACTTATGAATATATATAGTGTTTCCAAGGCTACTAAACCAATCGGTCTTTCGAGATTTGATCTTTCTTGTGATCATGCCAATGTTATGTAATAATGCACCGACTCTGGGTAACTAGGGTCGGGGCGTTACACCATAAAACATTAAACATTTAAATAAAAATCCCACACCCCTGAAATAATCACAATTAACAAAAATAATAAATAAAATGATATCAAAATAATTCATGATGGGAAATTTCGAAAGGGGTATTATATAAACCTCGTCAAAAAAGGTGGGTTTGTGACACAAAAATTAGCCTCAATAGATAGTGATTGAGAAACAATTCTCTTATTTGAGTCTGACTTATTATATGGGTCTTTATCTTCCTAGATATAAAATTATGTTAATTATTTATATTATTAATATCCTTTTAATGTTTATAATCTAATTTATTTCACTTATTAAATTTTGTATAAAACTACATAAATAATCATGTGTGCCTTTGGTGTTTTCTCTATATTCAGTTTATGTGTAAAAATGACTAAGTTAGGTTGACTATAGTAAATAATGTCATTATTAAACATTTGAAGAATAATTATAGTGATATAATTATCATATTTTTACATAAATTATAATTTTTAGACCAATCGTTAATGATGGTTATGAAAAATTATACAACATTATATTCACGGAGACAAAAGGTCGTACGTACGCATGAGTAACATTCCCCTATTTCAGTGATCAGTATGAAAATATGGTAAAAAGGATCATATTTATAAAATGATATTAATATAATAAATACCATCAAATTTAATCATATACTTATATATAAAATTCATGTTATTTATTCGGAATCACATCATGTTATGGAGTTGGTAATCCACACGTCCACAAATATCATTATCATTTATTTAGTGTCTGAAAAGGGTAATATTGAAAATGATATGTTATATTTATAGAATGGTCATTATTTCATGAATATAAAATAGTTGTTTTGTATGTCACACATTAATATTAAAACCATATTTACTACATTCCATGTAATGTGTGGATATATCACATTTCATTGAGCATAAAGTAGTCCTCACATCCACAAACGATGTTATCATACTCGTAAAACAGAGAGAATATTAATTTATGTGTATATGAATTTTCTATTATTTTTAATAAATCATGAATATAATATATATAGATATATATCATATGTAAACATCTTTTTAATCATTATTAAAAATAATTATATGTTTTAAAATAAGAACAGACTACATTGTTTCATGAGGTGGTAGTCCGCTATACAGAAGAATGGGAATTATGTTACCCATTTTATTGAAGTGTGTGTAGTATTAGGTTGAATACATAACATAATAAAATTTTATAATATTGAGGTTAATTATTTATTATATTATAATATAATAATAATAATTTAATTGGTGGATAAAATAATAGAACATAAATTCATGTTGAATAGTGTTAACTTCTTTTTGGGTAATGCTTTTGGGTTTTCACTAGAGGGATTTCTTGGTTGGAACCCTACCCAATGTTAGGAAAATATGGTGATATGAGGGATGTTATAATATTATTTTTTTATGTTTTGTACAATCAAATGGGCTTCATTTTTGTGAATAAATGGGTGAGGGTGAGTGCAATTTTATAGTGCAATAGGAGTGACATTCATGTGAATTTAACAAGGTCAACACTATTGGGTGGTTTCCATTACATTACGTGCCCCAAATAATGATTAAAATAAAATAAAATTAGAGATATGTTTCAAAAAAATCCATATAATGGGTTATTAAATGTTTCTGGTCATTTTGAATTTCATGTTTATAAATTAACCACTATGTAAACACATTTTTCCCTTAATCAGTGAAGCTAATTTTAATTTATTATGCTAATTGGTTTGGTGTAATAATTTTATGAACATATTAGAAATTAGAAATTTTAATTTTTCTAAATATGGCATAATATTTATTTAATTAATACCATAGAAGTAGTATAAATTATTTTAAAATTAATCCCTCAAACAGGAAGAGAATGCAGTATATTAATTTGAAAATATTCAATTGTTTACTCTATTATTAAATCTAAAATCTCAATGAAAATGATTTTACTAGTCTAAATTAATTAATTTATATAAAATTTATCTAATTATTCATTAAAACCACTTAAAAATAAAATTTAACTATATAAATAAATTATACGAATCAATATTTTTCAATTAAAATTCTGTATTATTTAATATTAATGAAAATATGAATCCCATCTAAAAATTAGAACAATTAACCCAAATATAACTATTCAATAAAAAATTTGATAGTTATGTTTATTTTTTCATATAAAAAGTAAATTAGTGTCAAAATTTATTTTATAAATAGGTGTACCTGTATAAGGCGATAATTTTTTGTTCTTGAACGATAGTGCATTTCAGCATAAAACAATATCAATTCTTATCTTATACATATAAAATCTATTTTTTGAATGTTAAAAAAATATAAACATGATTAAAAATATTCTATTTATTCATATTCATTCCAGAATATAAAATTAAAATAAGATAGTCATTATAATTAAATGAAAATATTAATAGTATTTTATTATTTAGAATGATTTAGTCTTACCTTTAATGCATGATTTTAGAGAATTGCAATGTTATGTGTTGGGTACGATATTAGAAATGGATTCCCTTTTATTATAAAATTACTATTTAATCCAAAAATATAAATAAATATGAAAAATAGTTCTTATATCATCATCTGGGATGTAACATAATTCACAGTTTACAGAAATTGAGCCCTCACAATATTTTTCACATATAAAATAAATTGTGTATTTTTACCTCATAGCATTTTCAGATGGTAATTTTTTGTATCCAACCTATGATGTTTCCATAAAACCAAAACACAATGAATTAACTTATTCTGAAACCCTTTCTCTCTATGGTCAGGAAAATGAACTGATTGTTCTGGTTGAGAATTATTATCTTCAAACTATAATAATATTGGATTAAAAACTGAGAATAATCTTATTCATACTTCCTCAAAATTAAAACATGAAATAGATTGTGTACCTCAAAAAATCATGGAGGTAAATAAAATTGGAAGGAAACTATTCCAACTTTCTGTTGGATTTCTTATGGTCTAATGAAACTTTGATTTAAGTTCCCCTTCATTTCAAAACACATGACACATTCACATAGAGAAACATTGAGAAATACATTATGACATACCTCAATAAATATATCCTTTATCTGGTTATCCACATAACTTTTATTCTTAATCTGAGATTTTATCATGTGTCATGGAATCGACTAAAATTTACCTATCATTTATTCTTCCAACATTGGTACCATAAACTTCCTTTCTCCAACATCATCCCAAAACACTGGTGTTCAACACCACTTTCCATAAAATTCCTCGAACGGTTCCATTAGAATATTAGAATGAAAACAATTTTTATAAAAAACATGAAAAAATAAGTATTTCAATAACAACACATATGTTAATCCATTAAGAAATAATTATTTATGTCTTTCATTGTATAAATCATCTACTCAGAAATTCCATTTAATTGAGGGTGAAAAAATATACAAAATTTAATTTAGTACCAAAATACTATTGAATTCATTTCCATAAATTAGATGTGAACCTTTGATTTTCATCTAATATAATATAGAGAGGCACTCCATTAAACCTGGAAGTATCTTTTATAAATAGTTGAGTATGGGGGGTTATAGTATTCAGGAAATTGGGAAGGGTGAGTTCATTTTTAAAGTAATGGAGGAGTAGCATACTTGTAAAATTAAATTGGAAATCACCATAGGGAGGTTTAAATTACATATTTTTTCACAAATAATGATCCCAAATAGATAAAGAAGGGTATAGGGACTAATAATATCTATAAAAGGGTTTTGGATATGTTTATAGGCCATTTGGACTCTTAGGATTTATCTATAACCACAATATAACCCATTTTACCATAACTACCTTAATAAATATTAATTTCATGCATTACTATTGTGGGGTATAAACTAAGTTGACCTTATTAAAACATATAAATTATTTTGATTCCAAATATTTAATATATATTTCCAAATTAGAATAAGATAATTTCCTAAAATTAATTGAAAACAAACCACGTAGATGGGGTGACATTGCAAGTTTTTAAAATGAAAATGTTCAAAAGTGTACTTAGTTTTTAGTTTTAAAACCACTATGATAATGAATATAATAACCTAAATTGTATTAAGTGATATAAAATTTATCTAATTGTAAATTAGAACCAATTGAAAATATAATTTTTCAAAAAAAATACATTAGATAAAACATTATTTTTCATTTAAATTTTAATATTATGTACAATTCGTTAAAATATTTAGTATTCCTCAAATTTTAATTTTGATAATACTATTTGGGATCAAAATATACTTAAAAATAGATTTATTTACTATATATTAAAATATTAAAATTCTCAAAAATACAAAAATCATTAAATGTTAATTTTGGTTATAGAATTAAAAAAATTAGGTTTATATTTTGATATAAAAATTATAATAGTTTCAATATTTTGATTTAAAATATTCACCCCATTAAATAAATAAAAATAAATTTTTAAGTAAATAGTGATTTTGTGTGTAAAACGAAAATTTATTATTATCCTATGACTATAAAATCTACTTGATGAATGTAATAAAATTATTAAAATACGTAAACACAATATAGTTATTCCTATTAATTACCTCCAATAAAATGGTTCCACAAACACAATTTTATTAAAATAATATTATTAACTATATTTTATTGTTTTTTTAACTCTATATTGTGTCCAATACAAGATTTCAATGAAACTCTTTCTTTCTCTCCTATATGATATTTTAAATTCCATACCTTTAAATTTAAAATTAATATCAATTAATAAATATTTATAAATATAAAAATGCTTATTTTATCATTACCTAGGATGTTAAAATTACAAATTATTTATTATGGATATGGTCCAATGATATTAATCATATTATTGAAATATTTTTTTATTGATTATTATGTTTTTTTAAAACATATATTTTTTTATTGGGTTGTGTTATGATGAAATGATGAATTTCTTATGAAACTCATATCCTTCTATGGGTTATGATATATGAATAATGATTTGGGATATTGTGGAATAAAAATGTATGTTTTTTATTATGCGATACAAGTGATAAAAATTGTATACCCTTAAAATTAATTGTGTAATGTTGGAAATTTTATGAGCTACTACGATTATAATTGACAATGAACCCAATTCTGTATCGCCTCTATCCGTTGTGACAGAATTTCTTCTAAATATTTTATAACGATATAATGGAATGGGGAGTAAACCGAATACACTAATTTATTTATGAGATTTATTCCCAACTAAGAGTGTTATTTTATATTTTATGTTTGTTTCATGAACATATTTCATAATAAAATGTTATTCTCTAATAGATCATTTGCATTGATTCCATTATGATTCATGTATTATGGACAATGGGGATTTATTCCATGATTCTAGTTTATGATCAATGATATAGAGGGTATGGGTTTAAAAATGATATAATAATTTTTTCATGCCCTTATTCTGATTTAATGATTTAATGAAAATGTATATCTTCCTGTTTTAAAGATATCGATCATCTTATCTCTCCCTTCCTGATATTTCCCTTCTATAGGATATGATGAATGATTTGAAGTATTTTATTTCAAATATTGGTGATTTTAGTTGATTTGTATGTGGGATATTATGTAGATATCTAATGAAATTTTTTCTTATTTATACAATATTCAAAATAAACTAGACCATAATGATTCTATTGTGGATAGAAATGTTATATATTCAATATTAATCTAATAGGTTCTAATAATTATATTTTAAAATTATAGGTCAATAAAATTTTTATATATAAAATATATTTTGAATCCAATCATAAGGGATGGTTATGAATAATGAATATCTTTTCTCATGGAAGTGGTAGTCTTCACGTACGCACACATAATGTTTCCATTTATCATTGAATTAGAGGTGAAATTTTAGATGGAATTTCTGACATTTCATAGTCATTGTTATACTATATATAATTTTTATTCGTCAATTACATCCTTTTTAGAATATATGAATAAATATGGGGAGAAATTTAATTCATTGATTTTTGTAGGTGGTAGTCCACGCAACACATTAACATCTTTTTTATTTTTCATATCAAATGGATAAGAATAAATCATAGTTTTTAATAATCATTATAAATTTTATGTATAAAAATTATTCATGTATCAATATATTATATGGAAAATAATGAATTTTCACTAAAATATTTTAGAGATAATGTTTTAAATAATGTATTACATATATCGAAGATAAGATCTTCTTGAATTGATTTCTATATAAATTAATGCCATAAAAAATGTATAGAGAATAGAGGCTTATGAATGTGAATAGTTGACTCAGTATTGGTTTTTTAAGAATTTATTCACTATAAATTATTTTTTTATGTTAAAACATTGAGGGGTTGATGTGATCCCACTTTTATAACTAATGAAAAGGGAACCTCTAGTAATACAAATTATCCTTCAACAACATAATTACACTATCAAATTGTCAATGGTTCCAAAATTTCATAATAATGGAGTGTGGGGTGAAATTTGGTCAGAAACTCCTAATCTAATACATAAAAAACATTTTAATTGTAATTAATTTCATTTACCATTGGATATTTCATTTTTACATTTGGATTTTTACCCTGGAAACTAGTATTTAATAAAATTATTTATCTATTATTTAAATATATAAGAAAAAACAAATTATGAAATTTTTATATTACAAGCATAAATTTAATACTGATTTAATCTATTTCATGATATAAATATTATAATATCAGCATACCAATTAAAATAAAAAATATTTTTTTTGTAAACAACATAATTTTTTTACTGTAATGTTTTCATAAATTTAGTAATTATTGATTATCATTTATATGGTTTTTAATATAGTTATAAATAGATTTTATGATAATATTATAATAATAATAAAAATGATATCTTTTTTATTGATTATACAAATATTAAATGACATCACATTAAAAATATATGTAAAAAACAATTTATTATTATCAGAGTTATTATCAATAACATTACTAATATTATACTTATGCTGAAATATAAATTGATATAATTAGTTATTATTTATATTTTGATCAAAAATAAGAGATAGATTTATTTATATTCAATTTTAAAATGTTATAATTATTAATTTATAATATAAAATTTTAGAAAACCATTTTTATTTTCAAATATTACATGAGTTGGTAAAATGATAAACATGTGTTTAATAAATTGAAAATAGTTTTATAATGATTTATGTCTTATATTAAATATTATTTTTATAATAACTAATTGTTATTATTTTATGTCATTATCTTTATAAAAAATTTATAGTTTTAGATGTAATTTTATTTTTACTACTCATCTAAAAACTAATTATTTCAAAAAAAAATGAAAACATTTTGAATAATATTTCTATAGTTGATCATTAAATTAATATTAGTTTATAAATTTCAAATTTAAAATGTAATATTGTTTTTTAAAAAAATAAATAAATAATTATAAATACTACTGTTTGTAGTGGAAATGGCATTTTATCAATTATTTGTCCTTAATATTATTACATATTGATTTTTAATTTTATTTATATCAGTTTTATATAAGTGTATTTAAAGTTATCATTTTTTTATTTTGGAAAACAATTAAAATATTTATGAAAATAGTTTTTTTAAACAAATAACACTTTTATACTTGCATCTTTTAATAAATAACATTAATTAGTTATTTATATTCAAAATTTCTTTTTACTACTTCATTTTAATTGAAAACATTATCTGGAATTTATATATACTATATATCATATTTAAATAATAATAATAATAATTTTATATTACTCATACATATATACATATTTCAAATTTATTAATATCTGATATTTACTTCATTGTGAGTTAATTATTTTAAATTTACTACATAATAATACATGATATCTCTACACCTGTTGGATATACGACCAACGACCAGATTTTTAATAACTATATTTGAAAATATCATATATGCAATGACCAATTTTGATTCTAACATTAATTCTTATTGTATTATACCCATTTACACTCCATATTTTGATAGTTTAAATTTTATATATAATAGCATTTGTCTTCCATTAAAGGTATTAATTATCATTTAATGGTTCGTTGTACTAATGGGGATTCATAAAGAAAATAATGGTCTATGAGAGTCTGTCAATGAAAATAAATTTATATTTTTAATTTATTATTCCCATTTTGTTTTTTTTACTTTTAAGGAATATAATAATATTTTATTTTTGTTAATTCATTGTTTTTATACAATGTTTTATATACCTTCTTGTAATGTTCCATTATAATTTAATAATATATCATTGTATTGGTTCATAACATCTGCTTCTTAATCTCTAATAAAGTATATATTCTATTTAAATAACAGATAAATGTTATTTATAATTTTAGGGAATTAATTAATGTTCCCTAAAACATGGGGTGTTAAGAAAATGATTCTATATAATTTGATGGTTTTAAGAAATTTTTTTTAATAATTTTTTTTACAAACACTCATTCATGAAATGGAGATGGATTCTATCAAACTGATGTAAGAGGAATATTTGACTATTAGAGTGATATATACAGAATAAAATGTATTTCATGGTGATAATATATACTTTTCATTGACATTTTATGTAAGTTAAAACACTTATTTCGAGGATTAAATCAATGTGTATGATTTTTTTTGTGATTTTAGTCTTTGACATCTATGAAAAAAGGTTTCACTATTCCCTTAAGTTATAGAAAGATATTAGTGGATCTAAATAGAATCTTGTTGTGGGAGATAAAAACATAAAATGGAGTTTTATTTTAGTGAAACCATGTATAAATCCCAGAGAAGAATGAAATACCGACATCCCACATGTCAAAATTGAGTGAAAAAGAATCCAAAAAACTATCTCCTGGGAATTGGGAGATACTTCATATTTGGAAGAGATGAGAATCACATTATTTAATGAGAATGGAAGATAAAGTGGAACACTAATCAAATAGAGGAAAATATCAGTTTAGTTAACACTATAATAATATACCATTTATTCAACTACAAGGAACACAAGATTTAATAAATAATATTACCTACAACAATGGTTGATGGAGACAATAAACAATAACAAACTACAAGGTATAGAGATAAATGTAAAATTCTATTGCTGCTGTTTAGGTGGATCCCAATAATGAAGTGTGGATATGTACAATAATTTATGACACCATAATATAGAATGTACTATTGGATTCTTGTTCTAATAATTCTCTATTTTTTCTTGTTTAGTTTAAATATATAAACTCATCCATAAAACATGTACTATAAGCAATTTATGAGAATAAAAAACAATGTAATTAGTATAGAATTAGTATATAACACCTCCATTGACAATGTTTGTGGACTTGACATCCAAGATAACCTTATAAAACATTATTTTGATTAATTTAATAATATTTGGGTATGGATATGTTATTTCTATATAAATCCATCATCACATGTTATGTGAAGAATATCAATATTCCCATACCATTTCATCATCCAATTATAATAAATAGTAAGGATGAAGATTCATCTCCTTTAGAATATTCTTTTAAATAGATGATATTATTTTCATATATTTATTTATATCATGATCAAATTCATATTGAAAATGAGTGGATCATTCTTGATGATATTTTTATTTGAGGGAGTTCATTTGTTTTTCCCTAAAGTGGTCTATTACTTCCTACTAACTAATATAACGATTTCATAACTCAATTTATACCATGATATCTACCCATATTCAAGACTTCTAAGAGAATGATCTCCATTGAGTTTTGATAACTGAATCAGAAGTTACAATATAATCTAGAAAAGAGGATTATATGTAACACCCTGAGATTTTATGAAAAATATTCTTTTTAATTAGAAACATACACAACACTATTCTTGGCTCGCGTTACACACAATTTCAAGTTCATTTTGTAGAAACTATTCTATGAAAAATTATGTATAGATCTTGTTTAATGTATAAATGAAATAAGTTTTGATTATACGCAACACCAAATAGAGCTTTCACTACAGACCACCCTAACTTGGCTTGCATTACACACAATAAAGTCCTTCCTCGATAGCGTGTGTAGTACGCAATACTGAGCTTCACTAAATGAGATATAATTATAATATTATTATGAACTAGCCGTTATGAATAGTAATACCCACTTTTTGAAATTTGATAAATTTTATCTTTTAAAATGGACTTCATTTTTGGATTCAGAATATCGAAACTAGCTTAGGGTGAAATTTTGGTACTTTCCGGATAACTTTCATATTCTGATGAATAGTCAATATTACTATATTTTAATTAAAAACAACTTTTTTAATCGAAATAATTAATAGTGATAAATAATTCATTTGAGTGGTTTTAAATTTTATTTAGAATATATTTTTACCATTTAATACAATTTTGGTCATTGGATGTAATTTAACATTTAAACCAGACATAAACACGTGTCAATCTTTTGATAGTTATTATCTCTTAAAAACATGCTATTTATTTTGAAAATGGGAATTAATTTTTAAATTAATTAATAAAACTGATATGTATTGAATTTGGTAAAATAGACATCATTTTTGAATTCATAATATCAAATATTTCTTAGGCCTAATTTTTGTTATTTTTCTAGAAACATTCATTTTTTTGATGAATATTGAAACCACTAAGTGGTAGTTAAAAAACTGACTTTTTCATAAAACATAATTTTACCGCTTCTGTGAGTGTAATTATGAAAATCCAAGAGACATGGTTAATATCAAGGACTAAAATGTGGTTCAATGAGATGAACATAGTTTTTGATGAATAGTAACTTTTTACTTTTATTTACCCCGGTTAAAAGTAAATAGGATATTTAAGTGTAAAAATGATATTTTTATTACCCTAAAACATGTCATAATTCTATTAGATAAGAGTAATTCGACCATAAACACACTTAGGAATAAAGTATGACCATTTAGGCCCACGTGGATTAAATTTGGACATTTAATATTAATTTATATAAAGAAGTGTTAAAATAGTTAAAATCAATGTTTAATAAGTAAATCATTTTTAATATAGGGTTATACATAAGATAAATTCGACTATAAATATTCATTAGAAAGCTAAAAATATTTAATACATAATGTTAATTTATTTATAATTTTTTGACATTAAATAATTTAATTTATGTATAACAGAAAGATGATGTAGTAATTATTTTATTAAAGAAATATTGACATAATTGATGTTATAAATAACAAAATAGATGTAATTTGAGACTTTTTATGAATTAAAATACTTTTCTAGGTTAAAATAACATGTTAATATTTATTTAGTTAACTTTTGTCGAACAAATAATTTTGTTATGATTTTCAAAAAAATCAATTACCAAATAGTGTCAAAATCGACATAAAATAGTTTTTAAACCAAATATTATATTATTAATTGTTATTTTATTTCTAAAAATCTAAGGTTCGTTCAAATGACTTAGATAAGGTTATATATTAATAATAAACAACTTTTGGTTATTTTGTCTTGTTATAGTATGTTTGTTAACCTTATAGTGTAATAAAACAAGAAGACATTGTAAAAGATAAATTATCTAACTTAATGTTAAATCTAAATGATAAGGTTAAAATAGAAAACTAAAATTGTCTAAATTCTATTTTATTAGAGAATTTGGACCCATCCCTACCTTTTCCTCTAAATAACTCAATTTGGAGCTATTAAAAACAGAATATGACTTTATAATAAAATAATATGTTTAGTTATTCCAAAGGTTTCCCTCTCCTCCCTTATAAAAGGGAACCTCCTGCCTCTCTTCCACACACGACATTGAGCCCTAGAACTCGGCCAAACCCTGCCATATTCTCTTCTCCACTTCCATAGAAACATCTTAGAGGTCCTGGTATTCTTAAATGACCAATTTTAGTGCCCTAAGAGGAGGTCTCAAATAGGTGCTTCAAAGAAGAGGTAATGTCCGTTACCGATTCTTTCAACTTTATTTCTTCTTCCACTTCTTCTTATTTAGTTATTTAATTATGAAGTCATAACATAAGTATGACTCATATAATGATATTTTATTATAAGTATGAAGCAACCATATTTCACCATCTATCCATCCTATAGAAAACAAAATCACCGCACGTGCGTACGTACGGAATACCGTCTCCACGCTGTGGTGTAATCTATTTTCCACCACCACCTTACTTGGATGGGTATAATGGTGAAAGTAATGAATATATATGATTATTGTAAAGTGATATTTATTCTGTAATATTATACATACACTTCAACACAATTCTAAGATCATGGGAATGATATCATCGCTCGTGCGTACGTACGGAATACCTTCTCCACAATGCGATGTGACTCCCTCTCCATGATAACCATTCAAAAATGATTATAAAGTATATATAATAAGTAATCAGGAAATATATGACATAATAATTCTACTGGATTTATGTATATATTTATTTATTCCATCTAATTAATTCCATTCAATTCAATAAGGAAACAAAAATAGTGTTCATGCGTACTTATGGCCTACCGTCTCCATGAACAGTGTATTTCATTCCATTTATCAATCCACTATATATATATATTCTGAATATATATTATATATAAATTATGTTTTACATTCTGGATGTATGTAATCATGATCTATGTAATCATATGAATAATTGGAAGCTAAAACACGAATGAAAAATGGACCATTTTACCCAAAATGCTACTTTAACATGAATTTACAAAAGAATGTGTAATATAAAGTCATAAGTGAACCATATACGATATAATAACAATTAATATGATTCTATAATAAGTCAATGACATTATTTAAATAATTATACAGGAGGTTTTTATACGTACGAAGCATATCGGACCTATGGTATGGGATAATTTTGCAAATCTCATTTTTATTTGAGATTGCTTATATGTAAGTATTTTCTAGGGTTATTGTTATCATCCTTGTACATGTGTTCTAAAATTGTTTTTATGTATGTTTAATGTCCTTTTTACCCATTTTGACTTTTACTACATGGTATGTAAGGAATCTTTCTTTTGTTTACGTTATGAGGTACTTTTTAACTTTTTGGGCAAAAGTACGAGGAGAATGTTTTTTTAACTTATACGGCATGAAAGGATTTTTACAGTTTTATAAAGCCTTGTTTTTATGAAGATTCCTACAAAAGATTTCATGACTATATTCAACAAAATCCTTTTCCTTTAAAATTACATGACATTTTGTGAAAAGAAAATTATTTTGAAGAAAAAAGGAAATTTTTCTCAAAAATTCATTTCAAGTGTTTTATCCAAACAATTTTTCATCTAAGATGACATTTTTTCATATGTTTATGTTTCAAGTATAATGTCTCTATGATTTACATGGTTTCACTTCTCTTATTATTAAATGATATCCATTTCTTTTATATGGATTATGTGATGATGGGATGATTTTTATGAAACCAATTTTATTTATTGGGTTTTTATGAATGACGTATGTTTATTTTGTGGCACAAGTAAGAATGATTTAATTATGAGACGGATGGGACCTATATATCCCTCCAATGCATTGGGTAAAGATTTATATATCATGAGATAGACATGGCTGGAATGGTATGTTAATCAGGTTCAATATTATAGGACTAGATTGAGGATTGAACTCAATTCAGAAAGTGACTTTGTCCACTATGATGGTCTTTCCAGTAATGCCTTGGATACTATGTAAATCATTACATGTGCTTAATGGATGCCAAAATTACATTTTTTATTCCCATGATATTTTATCATTATTTATGTTCCATTATGATCTATGCCTTATGTACTTCCATGTTTTATGTCTTTGATCAATATATTGATGTTTAAACATTATGTTCATGTTTTTAAGTCCAAATATATATGGTATGTTTTATTTTATCCATGATTACCCTTACTGAGCATTTGAGGTCACCCTTTTTATGTTTTATTTTCCCCCAGGATTAAAAGAAAGGTTTAGGGTAAGGAAACAAAAAGTGGACGATCTTTATGGGAGATGTTGAAGATATTTCACCACGATTAGAAGATTACGTTCCAAGTTTCCAAAGACACTAAACTATTACAGTCCTTGTGTGTCTGTTTTTGTTATGTATTTAGTATTCCGCAATAGTAATGTAATTTCCATGTACGTCAAGCTTCGGGTCTCTACAGTTGGTATTAAAGGAAAGGTTTAGTCAACCTTTGGAAACTAGGATGCGATAACTTTAGTGATATCCCTAGAGATATTTCTAAGGTATGTCTAGGAATGTCCCTAAGGTTAAGTGTAAGTATGGGTTATAGTCCTAGAATTATGGTAACGATCTTAGAATTAAACCTAAGATGTTTGATATTGAAGGTACTCCCCCTTTATTATGTTGTTTTCCCTAGCATGATTTTTGCCTCTCACACTATTCTTTTTGTGTTTTAGACAATGGATGGAACCCGAAGGAACCGTGTTGAACAATGAAATGGACAATGCAATGATTGTCCTCTTGAACCAACAAATGTTATCGGAGATGGAGTGAAAAATCTTATTGCTATAATTACACAAGATATGAATCATTTTGGACATCCAAATGAGTAGAGAAGGGAACAATATTCTATTGAGTCCTTCATGAGGCAACATCCACCTTCTTTTAGTGGGTCTTCTGATCCACTTGTTGCTGAACAATGGATCAGTACCACTGAAAAGACTTTTTCAGTTCATCAATGTTCTGAACATGATAAAGTCATCTTAACAGTATATCGTTTGGAAGGTGAAGCTGATAAATGGTGGAATCTTATCAAGAATACGAGGCCAAGAGATGAAATTGAGTCCATGGAATGGGACGAGTTCAAGAACTTATTTTTCAATAAGTAATTCCCTCGTAATCTTCGAACAAAGATGGAGAAGGAGTTTCTTGAACTAAAGAAAAAGTTTGATTAATCTGTTTATATATACGAATCGAATTTTAAAATGTTTTCAAGGTATGCGTCTGGCTTTATCATCCAACCTGAAAGTAAAGATGATCAATTATTCAGTGTCATAAAACCAAATCTTCGATGGAAATTAGCTATAAGAGACTTCAGTAGCTATGAAGAAATTGTGCGTTGTGCTATCAAGGTAGAAATAGAAGTTGGTGATACTTATCCATCTCATGGTTTTGACAAGAAACGAAAGATGGAGTTCAAGGAAAAATCTCAGAATAATGGTGAAAAGAATATGAATGTTTCCTTACGCTCAAAGTGCGGAAAGAAGCATGGTGGAGATTTTATTAAAGGGACTAGAAAATGTTTTAAGTGTGGAAAAGAAGTTCATCGAGCAGCTGAGTGTCGATGTAATGGAAAAAGGGTTGCTAATGATGTGAATAAAGAAAATACTGCAGATAACACACCACTAACACTTCAATACGTCAAGTGCAAGGAAATGACGAATTATGATAATAAATTCCCTAATCCAAGGATTAGTGATGATCGACATGAGAAACCACATAAGGAAAAGGACAAAGGGAAGTCACATGCGATCACTATTGGCGATGTTGAATATGACAACGATGTGGTGGAGTGATTAAGTGTTTATGTAATGGGATTCCAAAATAATTTTGTATATAGTATCGTGGAATATTGGAATATTTACTTATTGTTCTATTGTGGTTTTCAGTAATTTTATGGTACTGGTAACCATAGAAAGTGATTGAGATATTTTTGGAAAAAACATGATATGCGCATAATGAAGGGATAAAGAGAAAATGAAATGTTTGACAGTATTCATGAGATCATGACTAATATAAGGAAATAGTTATATCATGGTTTGAGTATATAGAATTTTTTGTTTTTGGTATGTGGAAAGAGTTAAATTTTTATTGCACTCATGTTTTCACTAAGATTCAATGGGTATTCATTTTTTAAGAGAATACATGATTAAGGACTTTGAATGTTTGGAATGTGACCAACAAGACATATCTTATGATATATGGGGATCAACGTTGGTATTAACATACTTGTTATATAAAATATCTGGTAATCATTTTAACTATAATATGAGAGTGGACTGCAGTATTATGGATAAGACTAAAGATTGGAATGGATTATAATGGACATAAGTTAGTATTGTTTAAGGATAGAAGTTTTTTCAATATTATTGATGGGATGTTATAGTAATGTAGTTTTAGAAAAAGGAAAACCTACAGGATGGGCGATAGCCCATCGCATCAGACAAGGCTATGGGGATCGAACCCACAACCGAAGTGCGACTGGCCTTTATCACCATAGGAAGGCCCTGTTTAGTAGAAACTAGTTTTATTATATTAAGAAGTATGATATATGAATTATAAATCCATTATAGGAACAATATATGTTTAATCTCACTATAAATGGACTTATGTATTTTTGATAACTTTTATAACCTTTTGTTTGAGACAAATGGAATGACCCATCATTCTATCACATGAACTGTCAACCCTTCACGAATGACAAATTCAACATCATTTCTTTAAGAGATGAAGTGGAAATTGTCCAAAGAACGACCAACGGTGAGACTGTATGAAAATCATGAAAGTATTTCTTCTAATTCCAATTTCATCAACATTAGGGAAATGATCTTGAAAAATAAAACTGTTGACCTAGTGCCCTTATATCCGATGAATCAGATGGTACCTTAGATAACCAAAAATCTATGCCTTTGTGATTGATGGACTTTTCATAACTATGTTCTATACTACTCTCCATAAAAACATGATGGTCAGATTTCTCCTCCATATCCATATTTTCACCTATGTTCTCCTATGTGGAAACCTAGTGATGAGTTATTTGGGTATCCATTATGTTTATGACATTCCTTCATTTAAATGACGTTTTAGTATTCCGTTTTATGATGTGGGTTTCTATGAAAGAAAATCTCGTGTAATAAAACATTTATAACCCCGACGAATTTCGAGGGATAAATTAATTTTAAGTGGGGTAGAATGTAACAACCTAAGATTTTATGAAAAATATTCTTTTTAATTAGAAACATATGCAACACTATTCTTGGCTCGCATTACACACAATTTTATGTTCGTTTTGTAGAAACTATTCTACGCAACATTATGTATAGATTTTGTTTAATGTATAAATTAAATAAGTTTTGATTATATCCAACACTAAACAGAGATTTCATTACATGCAACCCTGAATTGGCTTGCATTACACACAATAAAGACCTTTCTCGATAGCGTGTGTAGTACGCAATACCGAGTTTCACTAAACAAGATCTTATTATAATATTATTTTGAACTAGCCGTTATGAATAGTAATACCCACTTTTTGAAATTTTATAAATTTTATCATTCAAAATGGAGTTCATTTTTTTATTCGAAATATCTAAATTAGCTTAGGGTGAAATTTTGGTACTTTTCGGATAACTTTCATATTCTGATGAATAGTGAATATTAATAAATTTTAATTAAAAATAACTTTTTAATCGAAATACTTAATAGTGATAAATAATTAATTTGGTTGGTTTTAAAGTATATTTAGAATATATTTTTACCATTTAATACAATTTTGGTCATTGGAATTAATTTCACATTTAAACCAGACATAAACAAGTGTCAATCTTTTGATAGTTATTATCTCTTAAAAACACACTATTTGTTTTGACGAGGAGAAATAATTTTTAAATTAATTAATGCAACTGATATGTTTTGAATTTGGTAAAATATGCATCATTTTTTAATACATAATATCAAATATAGCTTAGGCCTAATATTTGGTATTTTTCTGGAAACTTTTATTTTTTGATGAATAGTGAAACCACTAAGTGGTAGTTAAAAAACTGAATTTTTCAGAAAACATAATTTTACCACTTCTGTGAGTGGAATATCGAAAATCCGAGAGATACGATTAATATGAAGGACTAAAATGTGGTTCAATGAGATGAAAATATTTTTTGGTGAATAGTAACTTTTAACTTTTATTTCCCATGGTTAAATGTAAATAGGATAATTAAGGGTAAAAATGATATTATTATTATCCTAACACATGTACTAATTCTATTGGATAAGAGTAATTCTACCAAAAACAACCTTAGGAATAGCATATGACCATTTAGGTCCACATAGATGAGACCAAGAAATTTAATATTAATATATTTAAAGAAGGGTTAAAATAGTTAAAATCGAAGTTGAATAAGTAAATCATTTTTAATATGGGGTTATACATTAGATAATTTAGACTATAAATATTGATCCGAAAGATAAATATATTTCCTACATAATGGTAATTTATTTATTATTTTTAGACATTAAATAAATTAATTTATTTATGACACAAAAATGATGCAGTAATTATCTTATTAATGAAATATTGACATAATTGATGTTATAAATACCCAAATAGATGTAATTTGAGACTTTTTATAAATTACACTAATTTTATAGGTTAATATGACATTTTAATATTGATTTAGTTAACTTTTTCTAAATAATCATTCTGTTATGAGTTTCACAAAAATCAATTTCCAAATAGAGTCAAAATTGACATAAATTAGTTTTTGAAACAAATATTACATTAATAATTTTAATTTTATACCTAAAAATATATGGTTCGGCCAAATGACTTAGATAAGGTTATATATATTAATAATAAAAAACATGGGGTTCTTTTCGTTTGTTATAGTAAGTTTATTAACCTTATAGTGTAAGAAAACAAGAAGACACGGTAAAAGTTAAATTATCTAACTTAAAGTTAAATATATATAATAAGGTTAAAATAGAAACATAAACTTGTCTAAATTATATTTTATTCGATTATTTAGACCCATCCCCACCTTATATTCCAAAAAACTCAATTTGGAGCTATTAATAATCGAATATGACTTTATAATAAAATAATATTTTTAGTTATTCCAAAGGTGCCCCACCCCTCCCTTATAAAAAGGCACCTCATCCCTCTCTTCCTCACACCACATTGGGCCTTCAGGATCGGCCAAACCCTGCCTTATTCTCTTCTCCACTTCTGTAGAAACATCCTAGAGGTCCTGGTCTTCTTCAAAGTCCAATTTTAGTGCCTTATGAGGAGGTCTCAAAGAGGCACTTCAAAGAAGAGGTAATGTCCGTTACCAATTCTTTCAACTTTATTTCTTCTTCCACTTCTTATTCTTTAGTTGTTTCATTATAAATTAATAACATAAGTATCACCCATATACTGATATGTTATTAAAAGTATGAAACAACCATATTTCGCCATCTATCCATCCTACGGAAAACAAAATCACCGCGCGTGCGTACGTACGGAATACCGTCTCCACGCCGTGATGTAATCTATTTTCCACCACCACCTTACTTGGATGGGTATAATGGTGAAAGTAATGAATATATATGATTATTTTAATGTTATATTGATTATGTAATATTATCAATACACTTTAATACAATTCTACGATCATGGAAATGATATCATCGCTCGTGCATACGTACGGAATACCATCTCCACGATGCGATGAGATTCGCTCTCCTTGATAACCATTCAAGAATGATTATAAAGTATATATAATAAGTAATAATGAAATATATTACATAATAATGATACTGTATTTATGTAATCTATATTTATTTCATCTACTTAATTCCATTCAATTCAATAAGGAAATGAAAACAGTGTTCATGCGTACGTACGGCCTACCGTCTCCCTGAACGGTGTATTTCTTTCCATTTATCGATCCATTATATATATGTATATTATGAATATATATTATATATAAATCATTTTTTACATTCTGGATGTAAGTAGTCATGATCCAAGTAATCATATGAATAATTTCAAGTTAAAACATGAACAACAAATGAGACGATTTTACCCAAAACCCGACTTTAACATGAATTTACAAAAGAATGGGTAATATAAAGTCATAAGTGAACCGTGTATGATATAATAACAATGAATATGATTCTTTAATAAGTGAGTGATATTATTTAAATTATTATAAAGGAGTTTTGGATACGTACGAAGCATATCAGACCTAAGTTAAGGGATAATTTGGCAAATCTCATTTTTATTCGAGATTGCTTATATGTAAGTATTTTCTAGGGTTATTGTTATCATCCATGTACATGTGTTCTAAAAGTGTTTTAATTTATGTTTAATGTCCTTTTTACCCATTTTAATATTTACTACATGGTATGTAATGAATATTTCTTTTGTTTACATTACGAGGTACTTTTTGAATTTTCTGACAAATGTACGAGGAGAATGTTTTTTTAACATATACGGCATGAAAGGATTTTTACGGTTTTATAAAACCTTGTATTCATGAAGATTCCTCTAAAAGATTTCATGACTATTTTCAACAAAATACTTTTCCTTTAAAATTGCATGACATATTTTAAAAAGAAAATGATTTTGAAGAAAAATGGATATTTTCCTCAAGAATTCATTTCAAGTGTTTTATCAGAACCATTTTTCTTCTAAGATGAAATTATTTCATATGTGTATGTTTCAAGTATAATGTCTCTATTATTTACATGGTTTCACATCTCTTATTATTAAATGATATCCATTTCTTTTATATGGATTATGTGATTATGGGATGATTTTTATGAAACCCGTTTTATTTATTCGGTTTTTATGAATGATGTACGTTTATTTTGTGGCACAAGTAAGAATGATTTCATTATGAGATGGGTGGGACCTATATCTTCCTCTAATTAATTGGGTAATGATTTATATCTCATGAGATAGACATGGCTGGAACATTTAGTTAATCGGGTTCAGTATTACAGGGGTGGAATGAGGAGTGAACTCGATTCAGAAAGGGACTTTATCCACTAAGATGGTCTTGGCAGCAATGCCTTGGCTACTATGGAAATCATTACATGTGTTTAATGGATTCCACAATTACATGATTTATTTACATGATATTTTATCATGATTTATGATCCATTATGATCTATGCCTTATGTACTTCCATGTTTTATATCGTTGCTCCAGATTTTGATGTTTAAACATTATGTTCATCATTTTAAGTTCAAATGTATATGGTATGTTTTATTTTATCCATTCTTACCCTTACTGAGCATTTGAGATCACCATTTTGTGGTTTATTTTCCCCCAGGATTAAAAGAAATGTTTAGGGTAAGGAAAAAAAGTGGAAGATCTTTATGGGAGATGTTGATGATCTTTAACCACGATTAGAAGATTACGTTCAATGTTTCCAAAGACACTAAACTATTACAGTCCTTGTGTGTCTATTTTTGTTATGTATTAAGTATTCCGCAAAAGTAATGTAATGTCCATGTACGTCAAGCTTCGGGTCTCTAAATTATATGATTAAGTTATTCAGTGAGGGGTTTTCTGATCCTCTTAATCAAAGGGAAGGATTGTTCATTGGGCCTCTATAATGATTATTAAAAACTAAATATATTAATAATAATGAACAAGTGTCTTCTTCCATAGAGATATGACTTGTTAAATCATATATATGGGTATTAGTACTTCAACAAAGATAAAATTTGGTTAGATTATCATCAAATAATGCTGGGGATGGAGGATATTTGATAGAGATCCCTTAAAATATTCCCTGAAAATATTGATTTCATAGTGATTCAACTTGGAATATCTAAAATTCTAGATATCTATATGGAGAAAATGAACGTGGTTATTAGATATTACGTTAAATAATTTGTTATAGTCATTATAGATGATATTATAATATACACCAAAAGAAACAAGGAATAAGAGGTGAATTTGATTATATTAATAAAGTGTTTTCTAAATTTGAAATAATGTGAAATGTATAGTAACTGTGGACATTTGGATTGAAGATGTATCATTCATATATAATGTTGTCACTAGTAAATGAATATATATAGGCATTTATATGATAATGGACATTAAATAGTGGCCCCAAAAGGAATCTAAAGAGGAGATATATAGTTCTTGTAGAGTAACTAGGTTTTACTAATGACTTTTAATAGGAATATCAATATTCTATAAAATTATAAAGAAGATTAATATAATGGATATTTTTTATTAATTAATATGAAAGAAGAATTAAAGAATATATATGGATTCTTCCAAAAAATTATTTTTTGAACAATAGTAAATAATTTTTTAAAAATATTAAAAAAGTAATTTTAAAATTTACATTGTTTTGTATCCATATCAAAATTATCCAATGGTGATTTTTTGGTATTTTTATAAAAATTATTTATTTATTGTTAAATAGAGATTTTACAATTTTTTATTGAAATCATTCATTTTATTTAAATAGGTTATAAGGATACAATATTTTTTAAATGGGATTAATAGAAACATATATACATTATATATCTCTTAATATACTTTTCTTAATTTGAATCCTTTTAACTCTAAATTTTGATATAATACACAATAAATATTTGAACATTTACTTATGGAAAATTCCATTCTCGTAAAATTAAGCGAATAATTTCAAATTAAATATTGGATATTATATGAATGAAATTTATAAAAATTGATTAGATATTTGGTATAATAATTATTTATATTATTTAATCATTTATAATATATTTTTTCCATAATTAATAGTATAAATTATATGAAAAAATATTGCCCAAAGTTGCTATAAAAAAATAGATTCATGAGGAGGTTAAATTAAAAGGATAATGTTAAATAATTCCCCAAAACGTTTCCAACCACCATTTATAGATATAGTTTTACCTCATATATTTTATTACCAATAATTTTCCATTTAGGATCCTTTTTAAATGACTAAAACATGTGTACACATTATTTTGCCAAAATTTACAAGTGTCCCACTAACCTCACCTATAAAAAGATCACCACTCACTTCTCATATTAAAACTTCTAGAACCCTTCGCTTCATTTAATTACTATAAAATTACCTAAATCACATACCTAATCTAATCCTATAAGAACTATTTTTTTTATTTTTTCCTATGATGTTTTTTGTTCAAAACAGAATGACATTACTTGAAGTAGAGGTTACATGATTCAAGGAGAATATTTAATTTTTTCTTACCTCCACCTCCTTCAATTATAATTAAACCATGATAATAAAATAGATTTATTATAATTAATATAAATATTTTGTTTTAAGTTAATTTAATGACCAAAATACCTATCCACTTTTGTCAAATTTGAAATGATAACGTCACTTGAGTGTATTACGGACTACCAACTCATGAACCAATGTGACACGTCTTCAATTAACACCTCTTAGGGATTCATCCGATGATTGATATGTTGTATATATATATATATGATATCAATAAGATAAATATAAGTCATTTACTACATTATGAGATATACCATTTTTTACTTTCCATAAAATATATAATATGTTAACTCTATTAGTTGGTTCTAAAGACAACCGCCTCAAAAAAAGATGTGATCCATTTTTCAATTACATTTTACATGGAAGATAATAAGAGATAAATATAATTAATACATGTGATATATATGAAATATATTATATTATTTAAATATAATATATTATTTATGTTTCTTTCTCTTTATCCATAGAGGAAATAGAGACAATGTTCATGTGTATATACGACATACCATATCCATAAACAGTGTATTTAATTTTCTATGTCTAACAATTATAAATTTCCCTAAATAAATATATAATAAATTTATATTATATTTATATCATGGATTTAATTATTAAAATGATTTATCAAATATAAATGAAATAGGAAGAGAATAACAAATAAAAACATAAATGAAAGACAAAGCAATTATTACCCAAAACATGGATTTAACATCTGATTGTTTATAAATGGGTAATAAAATGTCATTAGTAAAAAATGTAATTTATGAGATATATAATTATATTTATTCAATATCTTTTTAATATACATATATTAATAATACATGAGTTTAAATCACGTTTGATGGAATTAGATTCTTAAGGTAAGATTTTTTGTCTGAATTTTCTTTCCCTGACACATGTGATATGTTATGAACACATTAGAATTTATGAGTTGTATATAAAAAAACATTTAAATGTTATATAATGAATATATATATTTTAATTATATATAATTTTTCGTTTATAATTAATCATTATATGTACTTACTATTCAAAAGATACGAAATTTCAAAAGATTTTATGACAATCTCACTGATTATCATGGTTGTTTATGATTATGAATCCAATAATGAAATCATATGATAGATATATTAATAAAATTATATCATTTAATCAAATTTATTTATTTAATTAAAATATATTATAACCTCAATTTCTCCTTCTTTATTTACTGAAGTGACTAAAAATTTTTTTTATGAAAAATTGTTAATATTTATTTCTTCGATAAAAAATCGTTTTTCTTCCAAAACTATGTTCATAAAAAAATTGAAAAATGTTTTAAAAATTTTAAAAAATATTTATTAAATAGAATTTTATGTTTTTATTAATTTTTAATAAATATTTTGAACGATATCTCTATGTAATTTACCAAATCATGCCCCATTTGACTTTTAACTAAAATGAGAAAGGAGAAATTATTTTAACATGTATAGATTGAATGAAATATTACAACATCATTATAATTATTTTCATTAAAGATTAATTTATATGTTTTCACGGTTATTTACAATAAAAGGATTTCCATAATTTTTAATGATTTTTTAGTTTTTAATAATATTATTTTCAAGGAAATTATATTTTCCTCAAGAATCATTCCAAATTATTTTTCTTTCAGAATAATGTTTTCTTTAATAAGAAATCATATGATGTTTCATAATCATTATTAGGGATATTATCCAATTATAATATCATTATTATTTCACAGTATAATATTTTTATGATTATAATATATCCACAAAACATGATTCTATTTCTTGGGAAATACAATGAGAAAAAGATAATTATACCCACATAATTTCACACTATATATTATTTGATGAGACGAGGAAATAATTTTGAAACCCATTTCTTTTCCATAAGTTTTGTTAATATTTTTTATGACTCCAAATTAATTTCATTAGTTTTTATGTGATTTTTTTATCTTATAGTACCATTAATTTATACATTTAATATTTTTTGGGTGGGAAAGATATATTCATCCAATGTATTGAATAATTATTGTTATATCATTAGAAAAATGAAATGAAATAGGGATATAATATAGTTCAGTATGGGACTATGTCTACTATAATTGTCTTTGGAGTGAAGAATGACTACTATAATGATATGGGGAGTGAATCTAATAAAATATCATAGCCTTATATATGATACTTGAAATATTATGGAAATGATTTTTTTGTACTAATGTGTATACAAAAATTCAATGTTTTATACTATTGATATGATATAACAAATTATGTTATCGGAGTCCCTCATTATTCATTTTTTATGAACCTAAAATATTTATTCCATGAACCTCGATGATAATCATTGGTATGTATAATTTGGTTATCGTATATTATTTACATGTTTGCATACCATTATTCTTATTGTATATTTCTGTATCTCCCATGATTTCTATTACTAATGAATTCATATAACATTTTGTTAGGTTTCTTTCCCCCATGTAATTAATAATTGTATGAATTATGATTTTTCTAAGATTTTTTCTAAATATAGAGTACATATTGGTAGATTATGTATTTAACATAGAAACATGTTTTTTTGTTTCTATGTCTACAAAGAACGATATCTTTGTGATCCTCATGCATATTTTTGTGTATTATAATGAATGCTCATAAACATTTGCTGTTATATATCTTTAACAAAATCCTTGATTGTTTTATTTTTTATTAGATGATATATTGAGTGTTCTTTGGGAATTATGTATGAGAAAAAAATATTTTAAGAAAACATATGATATTCCAATATAAAAGATAACATCCTAATGTTTTAGTATGGAAAATATTTTTTGATTATACAAAAATACATCTCTTTTTGGATAGACTAGTGAAAATATTTCTAACATAGATTTACCAATGTGTACTACTCTGAAAATAGCTTTCCAAACATAACTGGAATATTACATGGTATATTAAAATGGGCCATAATATGTACTATTTTCAACAGTACCATAAAATATGATTTAGTAAATTACATTTTATTTATAGATCACCATGAATGATTTGAATGGATTGTCATTATGGATGACCAAGGTTAAACCGAATGAATAATGGATTTGAAAAACATTTTATTCATTTAGATACCCAAAATTATTTATCCTGAATATATATATGTTTATTCTATGAATATTATTTCTTACACTATTCATTTTAGGTTATTTAGTGGTTTTAGAACAAAGAATTTTATTAATTAAGAATGCAATGATATTACTTTAGATAAAATATTTGTTATGGTATATGGAATAAAATATATCATTATTATACAGATACACATTTCTCCTGATATGAATCATGATAAACATACAAACTAGAAAATTATGTGACAACATTTTGTAGATTCATTCATGAAGAATCATCCACATATTTTCATTGGGTCTTCTGATCCACTAGTTCTATATAAAAGAATCAGAATCATAGTCGTTATATTCTTTACACAATTATTTAGAGCATGATAATTTCATATTAGATATCTATCATTTGTATGGAAAAGGTTATGAATACTGGCATCTAATTAAGAATACGAGGAATCATGATGAAATTGTATCCATGGTTTTGGATGAGTTAAAGAACATATTTATTCAATAGGTATATTCCATTTATTATTCATATGATTATAGAGAATTTAATTATTGAGAATAAGAAAAAGTATCATGGATTTGTTTGTAACTATGATAATAATTTTACAAGGAATTTGAGGTATAATTTTGGCCTTATCATCCAACTAGAATATAGGGTGGATCGATTCATCGGTTTCATAAAACCATCTATCTAAAATTCATTAAACATAAACCAATTTAGTACCTATGAATATATTTTTTGATTTTCTATCATGGTATAAATATTGTTTGGAGTTATGTATCAATATTTTGATTTTAGGATGAATTGAATGATGGAATTCATTGGAAAATATAAAGACCATGGAGAGAATAATAAAACCCTTTCTTAATGCACCAATTGTTGGACTATACATCTAGGAAATTGTTTTTGGGATATTAAATGTTTTATTCTTTGTACAGTAGTTAATAATGTAATAGACTACCTGATAAATGGGAAAAAGTTACCTAATCATCAGAATTGATATAATTCTATATATAAAGATCCACTATCACATCAGTGTTTCCAATTAATTTTTCATGGGAACTATGCTCACAAGTTCACAATTTAGATGGTTAATAATGAATATTGACATAATAAACCTCTTATGATTAGGTATAAGGGGAAATATCATGTGATATATGTTTTTAATGATGGGTGTAATGATGATTTTTTGAAAGGTGCACTAACCGTCCACTCTAAATTTTGTTTTAAGAATAGAAATAATGTTTATTTATTTTCATGGATAATTTATGAAATTTAATATATAATGGAATAACTACTTGTTATATAATGGATTATATCATCTTTACATCATAAGTTATGTTATTTATGATATATTGGTTATGTGAAAAAACTTTATTTTTACTATAAACTTGAAAAATTAAGTATTTTTAGAAAATAATCGAAAAAATTACGATTAGAATATTTTGAGGGTATAATATCAATTATGAATCATATTTTATCAAATGTAATTAATAATATTTAAATTTTTAATTTTTAATATTAATGTTACATCATTTATGAAATATATTAAAATAATATTTATGAAAAATGTACTAATTTTCCATTCAGTTTCATAA
Source organism: Viscum album (assembly GCA_963277665.1). Taxonomy (NCBI): domain Eukaryota; kingdom Viridiplantae; phylum Streptophyta; class Magnoliopsida; order Santalales; family Viscaceae; genus Viscum; species Viscum album. Next base: position 1,768,182,394 of record OY728153.1, on the reverse strand, counting down.
TCAATATACTACATTTCACATTATTATATATATATTTTCATAAATTGATGATTATAAATATTTGTTTATATAATAATCTATTATTATGAAGTAATATTTCTATTCCAACAGTTAGGTTACTATTTCTAACAGTCAAAACACTATTCCTAGAGGTCATGTTAATATTCCAATGGTCACATTACTATTCCTGAAGTAACAATACCTCTATAAATACCTCTAATTAACTTAATTTATTATTAAAATAAATTCTACTCTATGTTCTATTTTTATATTCTATTATTTTTATTGGTTTAATAATATTTTCTCTTTTTATATTTTGTAAGATGTGGGGGCATGAATTTTAATATATTCAATATATACACATTTTTATATATTCTATTTTCTTTGTTTTCTTTTTTTCAATTATATTTTGTGGAATTTTAATTTGATTCATTTAAGATTAATGCTACAATATTTTTTAATGAAATAATGTTTTTTCATCTTTTTAAGTGTATACTAATACATAGTATATTACAACACTCATTTATTACAAGATAAAATTATGATTCTTAATCTCTAAAAGGATACATTCTTCAATCATTTAGAAATTTCTTCTGTGAAATTTCATATAATATTCCTTATTGAGAATAGGTGAGGTTACTTTAGTTTCATTGTTTCCTCTTCTTCCCATTTCACCTCTTCAATATTATGGTTCCTCGATAATACATTGACAGGGTTATTTTTCTCATTTTATAAAAAAATGACACTACAATCCAAGATCTTCACTAGATATGATTTATATATGATGTTATGGTCAGGTTTTTTCACATTCTTGATTCAGTACACTTGAGGGATCATTTACGTACTTCCTTCATAGTGATATGTGGAATACAATATTAACATGAGTCATAATATGTTGAAGTGAAAGAAAATAGGACACTACTCCTATAAGATCAATGATATAAAATGGTATAATATACTAGGGAATAATATTACCTTTCTTTAGAAATTGGATAACTCTCTATCATGGTTATATTCAAAGGAAAATGGCGTCTCTATATTCTAACACAAAGTACCATTTACCGTTGTCCAAATTACGCTTTCACCGCCTCTTAGAATCATTAATATTATTTTGGATTGCTTGAACCTTCTTTATCAACTCATACATAATGCTTTCCCTGAGGATCATTCTTTCCCCAACCTGATCCCAATATGTTGGGATTCTACATATCTTCCCATATAGAGCTTCTTATGGAGCCATCGAAATACTCAAGTGGTTGCTACAAATATATAGAAATTCATACCATTGGAGTTGATGATCTCAAAATCATATCAATTTCACGAATTTGGCACTTAGTATATCCTCGAGCATCATAATATTCTATTAAAATTTTCCATCAGTTTGGGGATGATATTTCACACTAAAATTTAGTTCTGTACTCAATTTTTATTAGAGGTTTCTTTAAATTTTTATGTTAATATTGGTTCATAATTTCGGATGGTGTTATCTAGAAGCCTAGAAATCGTCACAACATCATTATCAAATATATAAAAAATATATTAATGTGATAAATATTCTTAAATGGTGATATCATGGGATTTTGTAGTGAGTCAATCATCCATGACCCATATAGTATTGCTTCCATTAGATAACTTTATGGGACTAGTTACAAAGTCCATGGTGACATTCTCCAATTTCCATGAGTATATAAGAAATTTTTGCATCATATCTTTGGACTTCTATTACTGTAATTTCACATACTAACATAACATGAACCATGAGATAAATTCCCCAATCATGTTCTTCTTGTTATACCACTATAGGCTCTCAAAAATATTACGGTACAACATGGTAAATCTAAGATGGATATAGAAAGGTAAGAAATATGCATTATCCAATATCACATTCTTTATCTTTGGTGGTGAAGTTAAATAAATCCTAGTTTAACCCAGATTACCTCAACACCATCAATGTGTAAGGTTTCTATCATCCTTTCATTTACATTTATCATCGTTTTTTGTTTCTCATGATCATCCCTTTGTATCGTCATGATCTTATCTTATATTGATGTCTTTGAAATAATTTGGGCATGTTATGATGCATTCCCAACAATTTTTTTTAGGATCCTTTATTTTAATATCCATATTGAAATGGTATTTCTTAATCCACATCATGGATAGAGTATTAGGTTCTTTTATACAAAGAGAATCAACTTCCTTGTTCACCTTTCCGGGATGGTAGTGAATAGAGAAATTGTAGTCGTTAATTAGCTCTAACAGTCTTCTCTGATGCATGTTGTGCTCATTATATGTGAATATATACTTGGGAATTTAATGGTCGATATATATCACAGTCTTCTAACAATAGAGGTAGTTACACAAAAACATTAAGGAAAATATGACAGCTTCTAACCCGAGATCATGTATAGGGTAGTTTTTCTAGTTGTTCATTAATTATCATGAGCTATATGATACTACATTATAATTTTAGATGAGTACACAACCCATTTTTTTCTTGTAAGAATCGCTATATTCCAGAAAATTTTCCTTACTTTTTGGTAGTGTTATTATTACTATAATGATTATCCTCTTTACGAGATCTTTAAATCATTCAACGCCTTCATTATTCTAGACCTAATTTACCCCATTATGTGAACATATTGATAATGAGTAAGAAAATCATTTTAATTTGCTCATAAAACATCAGTATTTCCTAGATAGGACAATAAAACTAAGGATTTCCATGAATTTGTGGTTATAGAACATTTTCGAAATTCTTTTTGTCATTGAAGTGTCCACAAAAATTCCTACAACAGTGATCACATTCCCCAATAATGAAAAAAATTTCATCCAAAAGTCACACATGTTGAACATATGATACAATTTCTCCTTCTCTAATGTCACTAAAATAATCATTATATACTCTTCACTTTTATCCATAATCATGATGTATATTATAAAATCATCAATAAAGACAACTACAATGTTTTCAAGATATTAACTAAATAATCTATTCATAAAATCCTTAAATATTGAAGTGGAAGTATTTCGTCTGAAGGGGATCATGATGAAATCATAGTTCTCATTCCATTTATGAGACGTTATCTTATAATTATCCTACATCTTTACCTTCAGTTAATGATATCCAGAATAAATATCCAACATTGAAAAGAACCCATATCTTCATTGTTGATCGAAAAAATAATGAATCTTTTTCACGAGACATTGTTTCTTTATTGTTATATTATTTAGTTCCTCATAATGGATATGCAATAGGATGTATCCATCCCTCTTCCAACAAAAATATAACTAGTGCATCTGAAACAGATTCCCTCAGGAGTATTAACCAATTTTCCAACTGATATTGCACCTTATTATTTAACTCTTCCAGTTCATTCAAGGCCATCTGATAAGGTACATTGAACATATTATTTTAATCAAGTATAATAACTATTGGTAAATAAACCTCACAGTCTAGAAGAATTTTTGGTAACTAATTGGGAAAAAAATTAGTGCAATCCACAACATTGAGAATTTCATTCATATTAATAAGTTCCTTTGACTCAACTATTTTGGAATATTTTTATTCATCATGGGTTATCAACACCCAATTTTTTTTTGTAATTTTTAAAAAATAATCTGGGTATTCCATGAATTTTTAATAGATCATGGGATGTCTCAGAATATGAAGACAGATTCCCTTTTCATAGTAGTTGATGTGTGCTCTACATAATGAGACCCAATCCATTCATATTATAGAATCAAATTCTACCATTTGAAGGAATACAAGATTTTTGGGAAAAATCATCCCAAATATGGTAATTGGTGAAGAGTCCTATACATTGGTTTAAATTAATGAACTACAAGTTTTTGAAATATATATTTACTTCAAGGTATAAGTGCCTCAATTCAACAGTTCGAGAAAACATGCATGTTATAATGTAATGAATAGAACGAATATCTAATAATACATTTTACTCAATGGATTGAATAGTAAAAATATCTTATACAGATTCATTTTCATGTTCTACCATAGTAGTGGTGATGGAATAATATTTTCCTTACACTCCAGGATTTGCTAGGTAGTGACACTAATTACCCTTTTAGACATGTTGTATACTGCTTTAGCTTGAAAAGTTACATTTATTCATACATTTAAAGAATTTAAAAATGGATCATGAATTAAGAGGTGAATTCCATTCCACTATCATGCTATCTAGATTATTCATGTATCTTCATCATTCATGAGCTTGGTTTCCTTCTCTACAGTAGCTGAATAGTTTCCCCATTCCTTGGAGGCAATTCTCATGATTCTTCTTCCTTTAGGTGTTTGGATCATCTTCAATAATTTTGTATTTACCAAAACTGTTCAAATAAAATTATTCATTTATTATCTATATATACAAAAAACCAATTTCGTAATTAATTCTCTACATTCAGATCATAAAGAACCACTAATATACAGGCAATGAAGTCTTGAATAGTTAAAGCCTTTCGATAGTGTGGTTTTAGAACACTATAGAATCTATTTATTTTTTATCAATATTGAAAAAAATATCAAGGAATATAATGAATGCCATGGGATGTGTTACTCATAATAAAAGAAAAATTCACCTTCAAATTTGATCATCTCTTTGAATTATCTCTCCATCACTTTTCTATGAGTTTGATGGAAATACATGTAATAAAATATTTCCTTAAATCATTCAAACTTCATCTATTCTTTATAATCCTTTATCTTTGTGTTTTTTATCAATACTCACCATTTATCATATTATAATTTCAAATGAAAGATTAATTGTGTTACCATCTCTTTATACAAATATTTTATCATTGAAAAGTTATTCAACATTGATTTAAACCAATACTATGCGTCAAGTTGATCATAAGATCAAATAAAATTTAGTCGTCATTTCCACATATATGACTCTCTAGGTATTTTACCCCTCATGGGGGTTAGTGAAAATTTCATATAGTTCATGTTATTTTAAATAGCATGAGAAAACTGGTTATTCAATTTCATGATATATTGAACTCAACCTCTAATGGTATTTGGGATTTTGTATGGGAAATCATTGAATTGTACCTTATATAGGCTATGTCCTAGATTCTTCTAGTTCCCACTAATTTGTAAAATAATATATGATTAAACAATATCTTAGTCCTCAAATCATGAATAGATAATATATTCTTTTCCATAATTTAATCTAAATTCATTTCACATGGGATCTCTATATTTATAATTTTTCTATAAAATGATTGATTGATGTTTACAAATACTAATTCTTATCAAAATATTTTCCATTTTTTTCTAATATTAATTCCCAAATTAATTAAACCATAGTCCTCATACCAACTATAGTTACCCTAGAATTTTTAATGTCGATTACATCATTTTTAGGTAAATAGTGCAATAGAGTGATAAATCCATGATCAAATGGATTAGAGAATTGGGAAAATAAATTACATTTAGATAATAAAATAATTATTTAAATTCATCTTTTTTATCCCTTTAAAATCATGTCTCATCCATAGTACATGTAATCACATTAGGATAGATATAATAGAAAGGGGTCAGATAAATTAAAGTAAAAGGATGAATATGGGATATTATTCAATTTAATATTGGTGAGGATAATCATCATAATCATAATCATACAAATAAGACCAAAATCATAGTCATGGGGGAAACATTAGAAAAATTCCTGGAATGTAGAAATTCAAAAAATAAAACATCATGTCACAGTTTTAATGTACCACAAATTGATTTGAATAAATATTGCATCATGTTCATACACAACATACGTTCATAATCACAACATAAAAATTATGTACAATGTTATCATCAGGTTCCCCCATAATACATATTATCTTATGAAAAATATCACATTAAACAATGCATTATAGGGATATCAAAATCTTGGTCCACTATTCAGATCGTAATAATTACATGATCATGCTTGCCACATAGAACATTTAATAATCATTGTCATGAAATAACTCATGGAATTTAACTATTTTCATAAATATGTAATCAAGAATAATTTCATGAATAAACACGGGGAGCCAAAATTAACAAGGTAAACTTTTTCAACATAATCATCATCAATCATGAGTGAAAATGAATAAACTTAATAGTTGTAAAAGTTGTTTTTTGGAATGAATGCACTTTTTAAAAATAATCATATTTGAATTATAAATCAAGTTGGAAGAATGTATATCCAAAAAAGGAAAAGTGAATAATAGTGAAATTATATTTAATAAAAAATAATAAAATCCATATTTATGATTTTGATAAATATGGATATCCCAATGTATATTTGTTGGGTATGAGAATCCCCTGGAATTAATTCATTCTTTATTCTGTCACTTGTGATCTTATTGAATAATAATAATTGATTTATTTAAACATTTATCCATAATTTAATTGTTTTAGTTTTTACCATTGTTTATTAATTATTGTCATCTGATTATATTTCTTAATTTCATTAGTTATTAGGTAGTTATTTTGATATCATGTTTTACATAAAAATTTCCATTTTTTCCTCGATTTAACTATTTTGGACAATTTAATTTATATGTTATTATAATTCATTAAAAAGATAACAATTTATATAATTATATTTTTAAAATTTTTATATATTTCATATTGTCCTTCCATCATTATTGTAATAATTTTGGACGTAAAAATGTCTCCATATATGGTTAATTGACCATTGATTGGACATTTCTTGGAGAGTGGGAAAGTAATTTTTGAAATATATGGATAAATATATATTAATTCTAATAAATAAAGTAGTTATAAATTTTTATTATAATTTTATATTAGTAGTCAACAAATCCTATAATTGTTGGTTTTGAAAGGGGTGGTGAAAAAGGAAAGTGATGAAAAAAATAGAAGAGTTAATCGAATGTTACTTAACCCTTAAAGTAACATTTCCCTTACGACAACAAGATTAACATGATGTTCGGAGTTGAACTATACCAGAACATATGTAAGGATTATTAGGATCATTATTAGAATTACTCTTTTAAGGGATTATATTTGTAAAGTGTAGGTGATTTTTTTTCATGTGGATGGAGTGGAGTTATTAATACCCGGGGAGAGGGGTACTATTACAATAAAATATAAATAAAATTACATATCAAAGGATAAACATGTAATAGTGAACTTTTTATAATAAAAATAATATATTAATAAATTATAATTTTTATAAAGCATTAATAATTTTATAAATCTAATTTTTGATATTATTTAACATGAAAGTGGAATGATAGAAAAATTGATATTTTACAGAATCACTTTTAACCTAGGTTTTTTTTAAAAACAAATTATTTTGGAATTTTATGTTTATTTTATATTAATTACTAATTTATGAAATTAATTATATAATTGTTGAAAATCTTGTTTTTGAATGGATTATTTCCTTAATATTGTCAGGAATTATGTAAGATTAGATGCATGAGTTATTAGGATAATTCTATTTCTCTAATTCACTCGAAAATGAAGTACTACAAAATATTGCCAAAAAAATCACCCTTGGATAATTAGTACATGATATTTTCAACTGTGATATTAATTTTATTAAAATTAATTTATAAAATATGTAATTTTAATTTTCAATATAAATAATTTGACTTTTATGAAATATAATAAAATATAGTTTATTAAAAACGTGATTTTATTTTATTTCAGTTTTTCCATTACGATATATAATTTTCAAAGAATTATAATATTTATATTTACTTAAATTCACCAAGATAAATACAATTTAGTCAATAATTTATTACATTGACATAAATTAGTTTTTCCAACTTTTAGGCAAATATTCATCATGTTAAGGTTAATATTCCCAATGGTATGGTTTTAATTATAACGACCACAGTAATATTCAAATAATTAATTTATCTCTAATAAATACATATTAATTCATTCATTTAATATTAATATAAATACCTTTTAAGAATATATATTTATTTTATAATATGTTTATTGGTTTTCTGAGATTTTTTATTTTATATATTGTATGAATATGTTGTGATGATTCATGTAGACTGTGGTGATCTATTTTTTACATTATAAATATATGTTTTCATTATTTTCATATGTATTTCATTGATTTTTAATTGGAATAACTGATAATTAATGTAACACTACTTATTAATGTAACAAACATTTTCAATTTCATTGTGTGTATAATAATATAAATTATATTATAGCTCTCATTTATTTCAAGGGAAAAATGTCTTGTATAAAATATAGTTGTTACATTCCTCCACATTTAGATATTTCTTCACCCAAATTTCAAATCATATTCCCAGTTTTGAATAGGTGAAGTCAATTTTGTTTCGTCAACTCATCTAGTTCCCTTGATACCTCTTTATAATGTTAGTTCCTCCACAATATATTGACAGGATGAGTTGTCTTTTTTGCATAGAATCATTTTTTCAATAGTCTAATATATTCACTGGATGTTCATCATATGAGATGTAATTTTTCATTTGTACCACCTATGGATTTAGTACATGTGGGGGATTAGGTATGTACATCTCCAGAATTGATACATGGAAAACATCTAGAACATGATCCGTATTTCGAGAAAGTACAAGAAAATAGTCCACTCCTTCTGTGTGATAAAGGATATCAGAGGGGTCAATGTACCCATGTATATTATTACCTTTATTTCCAAACTACATGAATCTCTTTTCTAATGGTATTCTATGGAAAACATTGTCTCCAAAAACAAACTCCACATCCCTTTGATGGATATCAGTAAAACATATTTTCTAACATTGAGTTGCTTTTATATATTTTTGGATGTCTTAAAACTTCTTTCTCATATCCTGCAGAATGTTAGGACTAAGTATCATTCATTACTAAACCTCATCGCAACATATCTGAGATCAAAAATAATTTCAATAATGAAGTTCATATGGTTCCAATTGGACACTCGGTAGGAAGTTTTAATTATATGTGAACTCGTCCAATGGGAAATAATTATCCAATAGTCCTTTAAATTACATTAACCATTATTTTAACAAGTACTCGACTAACGGAATAGTCATTTCAGATTGGGAATTTGTTTTTTGGTGATAGGACGAAGTGAAATTTAGTTTAGTACTCAAATCAAGATGGAGGTTTATCACTAATTTGCTGTTGACCCGTGGATCATGATCAAAGATGATCGAAAATTGAACCCCACATCATATTTTTTGCTTTAAATTTCATCAAAGAGACCAATGATACAGTCAATGGAAACATTCTCCCATTTCCAAATGGGTATATTAAATTATTGCACCACCCATTTAGAATTATGTCTACTTACATATACTTATTAACATACTAATATCAATATGATATAGTTATCAATAACCTTATTCATGTTTTTTCTATTGAAGAACTATTGAAGATCATATTTCATCATGTTATATCCCGGACAGATTGATAATTTTATTCATTGTACATTATCTAATAGATCTATATTTATCATATGTGATAAATTCACCCAAATGCATATTACAAACCAAATCACACCGTAATCATTGATGTTGAACTCATGTTGGATCCCTTCTATTACTGTATTATCCATATTTTGTAGCTATTGGTCATCCATTTATGCCTCATTGATCTTATCATTGATATGTGGTTAGTCAGTCATTTGGGAAAAATAAGATATATTCCCTACTGTTACGATTTCCATATTAACGTTTTTCATATACATTAATATAGTGAATTTCTCAATCCACATCAATGATATATTAGTATTTTCTTTTCTTCTATGAGAATCGCATACCTAGTTCACCTTTTGAGGATTGTAGTGAATAGACTTTCCATAGTCCATGATTATATCTAACAATATTATTGGATTAATGATGAGATTTTTTTCTATTAATATAGACATTGGAATCTTATGAAAAATATAATTGTTACACTTCCAAATATAGATATAAAACCACTATATATTTAAGGAAATAGTTATAGTTTCTAACTCTATATCATGTTTTCAGAAATCTTTCTTGTTTATCGTCAATTTTCATGAGGCATAAACTATCACTTTTTCATTATGTTGGAGCACACAACCCGAAATTTTCAGTAAATCATCATTGCTTATAAAAAAATTTACACTTGTTTGTAGTGTGAGTAATATCATAGATATTAGTTTCTTCCTGACACCCTTAAATATTTCATCACATTATTCAGTCCAAACATAAATTAACCCATTTTTTGTTAACATAGTTACCTGTATAGATAATCGTTAAAATTTCTCACAAAACATTATTAGTACCCTTCTACAAAATGAAAAAAATATAGTTCATTAACACTAGTGGGTTGCGGGAATTCGTAAATTAATATTTTCTTTAGAGGGTCTATATATTTTCCCTCACTTGTGATCATGTTCTGAAAGAATGTGACCAACTACATACAAAATTATCACCTGCTGAAGTTATCACATATCTTCTCCATCATAATCATCGCCAACACAATCCTTATACGATATTCATGTTCCAACTTACTCTAAATGTATATTAGTATATTACAATTAATGACTACCACATATTTATTGAGATATTATTTAAACACTCTATTAATCAAATACATATTTATCTTAAGGGAATTAGTAAGTCCAATAAACATCACTATGAACTCATAGTTCCCATAACTTTTATATAAATGGATGTATTCTGAATATTTACCAAAAAATCTTCTGCTAATGATATCTAGAATGAAGATTTACCTTTGATAAGTACTGAGGTCTTCGTAGTTCATCATGAATGTCATCACTCCTTTATATGGGATACTTCTTGTTTGTTATTATCATGTCAACCTTCTGATAATTGATACACAAGAACATTGATCCATCCGTATTCATATTAAATATCACTAACCCACCCCAATGTGATGAACTAGGGAATATGAACCCCTTCTCCAAAACATCATATAGATACTTATTTAACTCTTCAAGTTTGACTAGGTCCTTTCTAAAGGGAAATTTTGAGATTAGAGTGCCTCTAGGTATGAACTCTATTGTGTAATCCACCTCACGATCTGGTGGATGTTTGGGTAACTCTATGTGAAATACAATATTATATTCTCCATCAATAATATTTTCCTCCATGTTGATATCTTACTTTGAATAAACCACTTGGGTTTGGTATTCATTTTTATAAGGAATCTACACCCACACCATTGGTGGATTTTCGGAATGAGATTCATGATCTTTCTTGCATTTGTAAAGAATCATGGGATGGATTAAAATATGAAGATAGATCTCATTTTTTAAAATTTTTAGGTGTTCTATATATAATGAGATACAATATATACCCATTATAGCTTCATATTCTACCAAAGGTGGTATTATGATATTTTTGGATGAATATTCACACATATGCTAAGAAGAGATGATTCAACCACATGGGTTGTAATGATCGCACCACTATGTGTTTTTATGGATATATCATCTTTAAGGTATTATTACTTCAATTCAATAGTTCTAGAAAAATTATATTATATAATGGAATGTGTTAAACTAGAATAAAATAATATTCCCTTAATTCATGAGTGAATAGAATTTTTACCTTGTATTCATTCATTTTTAAGATCAAATTTAGTGGCGGTGATTGCAAAATATTTTTTCGTTCTCTTTAGGATTTTATGTTTTATAATACTAATTACCCTCGAGAACCCATGATTTAGTTCACAGGATTGCATTGTGACATTTATACCTGCATTTGAAGTATTGAACAATGGGGGTGCATTAGGAAGTTCATTCTTTAACTCCATTATGTTGGTCAAATTTTTCATGCCACTTCAACATTCTTGATCTTGGTGTCATTTTCTCCATCAACTGAAGTAATTAACCCTTCCTTTTAGGAAATTATCATGATGCACCTTCCCATATTTTTGACACAAGGGTTATTGGATCATCTGTCCTCATATGTCACTTAAACCATGAGTTTGAAACTCCATTCTTCTCGTCATATCTTCATGTCCAAAAGACAAATCACGTAATTCACTCTCTAATTTGATATAAAAACAATTTACTTCATCAATTATCCAGAAGTATAAAATAACTAGAGCCATTCAAATATATTGTTTCCAAACACTAAATAATCTTTCTATTTTTATTTTATTATCAAAATAAAAAATTTTGGTATATATTAAAATCATTTTGATGTTTTCTCAAAATCCATGAGTGATTCCGATTCCATTATCTTTATCTCTATTAATTTGCACACCATCATTATTTGAAAAGTTTAAGGGAAATAACTATTATAAAATATTTTCAAAATTCTTTCCACTCCATCTATTCCATTTAATGATTCATATTTTTGTTCTTTTTCTACACAAATCATTGATCAGATTCTCCTTATAGAATACATATCACCATAATCACCTTCTCCTTCTCAGAATAGTGGATCAAGGAAAATACCATCGTTATTGTGTATACACATTATTCTCACACATGTGAATCATTGGATTCACTAAATGTCAGTGGTACTTTCTGTAAAAATTATTCAACATAAATTTGAATACCCTGGATTTATGGTGGATGTTCCACATGGTTTATTTAATAATATATATATTCAGACAACCTGGTATGCGTTATAATAATGTTTTAAACTCCACCTCTAAGGGTATTATGGGTGTCCTTTCTACAATAATTTCATTGTCCTTCACATGGGTTGTTGGCCTATTTTCACTTGGTTTCCACCATTTTAGAAATAGAAAATTATTAAAGAAACATATTTCAAGAAATCATGATTAATTAATATACTTTTATAATAAATTAACTCTAAATTAATATCATATGGGATCCCATTGTTTATCTTTTTAATAAAATAAATATTCTTTTGTATTTATGTGTACTAAGTCTTATCCTAATGGATTTAACTAATTGTTTCTAATCATAATTCCAAAATTAACAATAACGTAGATCCAATACCACATATAGATACTTTAATTTCTTTTACATAAACATTAAATCATTTTTTAGATAAATAACATAATATAGTTACAAATATAGGTTCAAATGGATTAGTTTCTTTGAAAAATTATGATCATACATAACTTATACATAATAAAACATATATGTATATCCATATTATTAATCCTTATATTGTTTCTAATTATTCTTATTATGATTAAGCACCTAAGGATATATTTCAATGAATAATATGTGATAAAATCACAGTATAAGGATTAATAATGAATATAAATCAATATAACATTGAAGAGAATAATCATTATCATTAGAATCATAAGTAGATAATACAAAATCATAATAATTAGGAAAACATTTTAAATAGGATTGGAATGTGTAAATTAAAAAAAAAATGAATCATCATGTCACGGTGGTCAAATACCACACATATTTGTGAATAAAGGTAGCATCATTGTCAGTCAAAACATATATAATAATCATAACATCACCATTGTAAACAATTACCGGATCCTATTTACACATTATACACGTAATATCATGACATATATCACAATACCCATCATATTAGATGTCTCTATAATTTAGTGACCACCCATCACATCTTAACATTTACATAACCATAAATGCTACATTGAAAATATAACTATCATAGTAAGGAAAAAACACATGGAATGGATTTTTTTTATAAGGATATAATCCTTAAAACATTTTTACAAAAATATAGGGTTCCAAAATTAATAAGGGAAAACATATTTGTCATAGTCATTATTATTCATTAGGGAAGAAGAAGAAACTAAAGATCATTAAATGATGTTTTTTGGAAGCAATGTGTTTTTGGGAAATCATTTTCTATGGATTATAAATCATGATGAAAAAAATGTATCTCCCCAAAAATAAAAGCTAATAATGTAGATAAGATATTTAAATAACAAAATAGGAAAATAGATATAGAATCATTCGATAGAGTTGTATAATATAATGAATGGTTTTTTGGTTCAAGAATCCCCCTACCTTAATTCCATCTTTATTTAATCTCCCTTTCATCTCGGAAATAATAAACATAATACTATAAGAAAATTGATCCATAAGTGAATTCATATAATTTTTATCACTATTTTTCTAATTTTGTATGTTGATTACATTTCTTATATTTATTTTTTACATGTTAGTCATTTTCATATAATTTTTTACATAAATTTTTTTCATTTTCCAAGATTTTACCCTTTTCTTAAAAATACTTTAAAAATTTATATTACTAGTCCCTAAATATTATAATTACGAAAATTAAATGATTATATATTATATATAATAAATATTCCCTTCCATAATGATGGTTATAATTTATTCCTGGGAAATGTCTCCAGAGGTGATTAACCAACCTTTGATAAGACATGGGAAGAGGAAATAAAATTTTGAAATATAAATATATCAAAAATATGATACATATATATAGTTTAAATGTATAATAAATTGATAAATAAATTCTTAATTAATTATATAAGGATGTATTTAAAATGTTTGGAAAAAAAATAAACGAATAAAAAAGAGATTATTTAATAGAAACAGACATAGTAATCTTTGTCGTTTCTCTTATACATAACTAAAATTCCATTAACATTTCAAGATGGATTCAACTAGATAGTCTCTATGTATTATGAGGGAATTTAAGGGATGGAATTTTGAAGAGGATGGAATTTAGAAGGGTCGCTGCTGGGGGTATTTTATAGGTGAGGGAGTGGGGTTATTTATACATGATTAGAGTGGTATTTTAGAATAAAATATTAAATTAAATAATATATCAAAGTTAAAACATGTTAGAGTGAATTTTTAAAACAATAAATCATATAGAAATAAAGAATAATGGTTTTAAATAATTTAAGAATCTTAATAATTCTATTTAATAATTTTATTTTTTGACAGATTGGAGAGAAAGAAAAAACCTTATTTTAAGGAATGAGTTTTTCTATACATTTTGGTAAATGATTTTTAGGTTTGTAATTTATGATTATTTAATTTTAATGACTGTTTTAAGAAATTAAATATATCAGGGATAAAAATAATGTCGTAAAAAGTATTAGTTTGTCATAACATCATGATGGATGAAATATAGGATATATTTTTTTGTTAAAAACATTATTTTTTCTATTCAACAGAAAAATGAAGTATTGTAGAAAATTAAAAAAATCTCCATCAGAAAATTTAAATGCGGTAATTTATAAATTATAATAATTAAAGAAAAATGATTTTCTACAATTGGTAAAAGAAATTCTAATATAATAATTATGACATAAATAAAATACTTTAAACCAATATTTGTTAAAAATGTTCTTAAATTTTCAATGTATTTTTAAATCAGGATATTGATTTGGAATTATAATTTTCATATTTACATAAATTGATCATGATAAGTATTTTAATGTTATAATTTATTATTTTGTGATTCATTTACTTTTCAAATTGTTGGATTATTATTCCCCATGGTTGGGTTACAATTACCAATGCTCATGATACTATTCTAATGGTCACATTCAATTCCAATTGTCACATTACCTCTTAGGAACACCTCTATATTCATTCAATCATTATTAAACTCAATTTTCCTCCAATTCTACTTTAATTTTAAAATATTTTGATTGTTCTACAAATATTTTGTTTATTTTCTATAGTGTTTTTCGTGGGGGTGACGATTCTAGTTGATAAGGGTGATCCATATTTTCCCATTTGAGTTTATATATATATATATATATTTCATTTTTAATTTCCATAATTTTAATTTTCATTATTGCTGCTTATTTTGAATGTAATTATTAATGAATAAATTTTGGTTTCTATATTTGTATAATACAATATAGTATATTATAATGCACATTTATTTAATGAGTGTAATAACATATATGATCCTTGGGTTGTCACAAGTAATGACCTATATATGGCTGTTAAGACCAAGGATGGTGGATGGGAGGTCAAGTGGTCAGAGTTCTCCCCCTTAATGTGATGAAGAACCTTATGGTTTCTAATACTCATTGTGGTTCGACACTATTTCAGTTTCACACTTCTTTTTTCTTCTAATGAAACTGCACCATGGGCTACCTGCTTGGTTAGTACCGGTCACTTGTCACATGATCCCACAGTTTTTTGCACAATTTAGATATGAAGTTGTTTAATAATTCTTCAACTTATGGTTTTGCTGGGGAATTTGAAAAACTGAGACCTCGGTTCTCATATATGGCATCAACTTCCGATTTTTATGCAAGATATGAACAATGGAGAGATCTGACCTTGAATCTGCCATCGAGTTCTACTATTATAGCCAGATCTCAAAAACCATGATCTCTTGTGACTAGTTTTGTTTACGGGGATCCATTTTTCAGGTCAAAGGGAAACAACAACGATGAAACCCTCCTCTTGGGACGTGATTATGAGGATTTAATGGATGATTCTTGCTTCATCCAGGAAAGATGATACACATGTGTCATATGTTGAGGTGTTAAAAAAGTAGTTACATGTACAAATCTTATTGGATCCTATGATATATCGTTTTTTAAGGATTCATACCCCTGTAGAATTCTTCTAAAGGACTCATTATCCCTCAATGAATACAACATCATAGTGGTTACCAAGAGAATGTAAATTCAAAACAACTAACTAATTGTGTGCATTGTCTTACCTAATAGTGAAAACCCCTGAAATCATCATGATATGGCTAGAAGGATCTCGATTATTTGGGGTTTTTTAAACTGGAAATGTGTTGCCCATGGGAAAGTGTTTATTATTGTTTCTTTTCATTTTATGAATTGAATCTTAGAGAATAGGAAATTGGTTCAATGTAGAAGAAACCAAGATGGATTCATTTTCATCTGTGGTAATTGGAATTCAATGCCTCATCTGCCCAAGAAAGTCATTTGTTAGTTCTGGGTTTTCCTATATTGACTGTATTATGTTTTATGGAATTCAAAGATACTTTATGACATAGGAATGATAATTGGGAATCCAATCCGCCTCAACATATAGACTGAGGTTGTTTCGTTTGGACACATTCACTGAATACTGGTGGAGATTGATCATATCTCTATCCTGATTGAAAAGGTAACTTGTTCAACTCGTTTTGATAATATTCAAATAGAAGTTTAGTATTAAAAAAATCATTTTTTCTAAACTATATATGTATAGTTGTTGGGAAGTCTTTGGATTTATATTAGAATAAAATCTCTTGTAGGGGATATGGGATGAGAGGTCACTCATCAAATCAGTATCAAAAGACTTCAATGTCGAAGGATATAGACTTACCAGAATCCATTGTTCACAATAGATATCTCTTAAAGAACCACATAACAATGTGATGGATTTATTCACTCTTAATTATAAATACCCTATTGGAATGTGATTGATGGTTGCAGATTACGACTGACTACGTGATTCATCTAATGTAAATGTTTCCACGTCTAGAAATAACCAAAAATATTGACTTTCATCTTCTCGGAAGAGGTGAATGTGATCAACGTAGATATTCCTTGCAATGGACACAATTATAACATACAAAAAGCTCACCCCCCAAACCAAAGGTAGGGAAAATGATGTGGTGGTTGACCATGTCAATAATAATGATATAAAACAAGTGTTTGATCTTCAGCTTCATTGTCAAGGTATGATTACTTTAAATAACAGAATGGGTAAACCGATTTTAGAAGTTAATTCCCCACTCACACCTAAAATTTGTACTACTTCATCAAAACATCTCAAGGACAACGAGGGATCCCAAATTGTTTCCAATAAGAAGAAAAGGTACTAGAGTGTCCCCCATGAAGTGCTTGACAATACAAAATAATGATTCTAATCATCAGAAGGTCCTTCCCCAGACGTGTTTTCTAGAGGCCGAGGGGATGAGGGACACCTCTCCTAAAAAAACTACTAAGAAGTAAGAAAATAGATTTGAATCTGACAAAAAAGATGTTGAAACCCTATATGAAATGATTAATGATCTTTTTATAAGTGGCGGGAGATCAAGAGGTCAGAGGAATAAATGCAGAAGATATCTTGTTAAATGGAATGAAATCTGACCGGAGGAAAGAAAACTATGTAAAATATTGATGAAAAGGTTTGGTAGCTATATTTTTTTCATTAGGACTATTTCTTGGTATGCCTAAACCCTATCTAGATTTTATGTTTTAAATTATTATTTTGAATAAAAGTGGAACTACCTCCAACCGTTAAAAATTGAAATGACCTATAACCATCTCTAGTTCCATAAAATGGGTTATGAAATCATCATATGTGTGTACGTTTTACTAAAACCATACAAAATTTTTTTTTTGTTTTCTCATAATGCATCTCATTAATGGAAATTATTATGGATTTATTGTCAATATTATATATATATGATAGTATTATGATTATGTAATTAATATATCAAAAATATCTTTTTACATTTTATTTTGGGTGAATACTATTACATCACTCATGTTTATGGTGGGTTACTCCCTCGTGAAAAGATTTGATTCATTCACATTATATACAGAAGTAAATAAGGATGATTTTAATGATTATATTTCACATATATTATAGGAAAATGATTCCTTAATGATAATATACCATTTTCATTTATTTCATTCAATCAAACAATAAAATGGAAACACCATTCTTGTGTACATATGTCAAAATGTCTCCATGAAATCTGTTTTCAGTTTCCATCACAAAATTTTATGAATTTCCCTAAATAAATATATAATGAATATGTCTGACCTTTATTTCATGGTTTAAATTTTGGATATGGTGAACTAATTATCAATGTAAGAGTACAAAAAATATGAAATCAAAACATATATGAAAAACAAAGCAGTTATTAACCAATAATGAAAAAAATGTAATTGTTATTTAATGTGAAATAAAAGGTCATAAGAAAGTAATATTTGGTATTATAAAGAAAAATTGGACTATAATAGCATTATAATAAACTAATTCTAATTATTTAGGTGGTTCAAATGTTCAAGACAAATGAGAATAATTAAGGTAATGGATTTCTATCTCACTTTTATTTTTTTGGGATATACATACCATGTTCACCATATATTTCTTTCCCATGATATATTAATATAAATGAATGATTTTTATAATAATTATAATTATATTTATTTTTATTCAAATATCTTTTTTGGGATCTCTTTTTTTTGTGGTTCCTTATTCAAATGTTTCCCAATTGATATATGATTTTTATTCCCTCTTTCTTTCAGGGAGTCATAAAAAATCACTACTACATTATTTTGAATGGTTTATATACCCCCACTTTGACAAAATATTCCATTAATCTCACTATTGTCATGATTTTGAATGTTTTATTGGATGTAATGATTAATTGGGGATTGAGATTCAAAATATTATCAATGATATAAGGTATTTTTGCCAAAATTTTCATTCATTGAGACATATAGTTATATTATATTCCAATATTATTTTATGAGGTGAATATACGACCCATTAAACATAAAATAAAATGAACTCATTTATCCTCAGGACATTTTAATTTTATTTTAACGTTATTTATTTCATAGGGATTACTATTAAATGTTACCAATGTGGTATGGTTTTTATACCACAATCTCATCATTTATCTTGATTACTCTAGATTATGATTACAATGATTAAATATTATGATATATCTCCCAAGAAACTAATGAATTTTCATATATTGGGGTTATGTCATGAGAATATTTTTAATCATTCACATTCCACTTCTAATGTGTCAAATATTTGAATAATAATGATATCAACAAATATCATTTTTAGTGAAAAATCATTTTCTTCCAAAAGATTGTTTCCTAAAATTCCTTTCAAATATATTTTTAATTTTTGGAAAAAAGTTTATTAAATAAAATATCGCCCATAATTTAATTTAAATTAATGATTCAAAATGTAATATTCATATTAGATTAAAAAATATTCATATTATTCAGATATATGAAATGTGGAAAGAATTTTTTAAAGTGTTTTTCTTAGAAGAAATTTTCACCACCATTACTATTATTTTATAATATTCCATTATATTTTTTCAATGTTATAAAAAAATATTTACAAAATGATTTATGAATGAAAAACTTTCATCAATGAAGAAATGATAATTTCATCAAGAGTTTTTTAAATGATTTATATATATTTCTTTTAAGGGTTTTCATGGTTATTTTGAAAGAAAGAAATTTCGAAAATTTCTAGGTTTTGAAATGTGTTTTTAAATGTCTTATTGATATTTTCTTCATGAATTTTTTTAAATTGTTTTTAATGATTCCTTCATAAGTTTTCAATATTATTTTCACAGAATATGATTTCAAAATTATTTTATATTTTAAAAATATATTTTCAATGAAATGTTATCATCCAAATGAAATGTACAAAGTTATTTTATAAAACTTACTACTCCATTTAATATTATATCCATTTATGATACTACTTAGATACATGGGATTTGTTTTAAGGATAACATTCTTATTTTCTTCACATTGTTTTTGTTTTTTATAAAGATATGTTAATGAATCCCATTTTTCTTCTATGAGTTATACCACGATAGATATCTTATGAATGATAAACAATTTCATGGTTTATCATATGATGAAATGAGAATATTATTATGAAACCTATCTCCATTCCATGGGTAATTATATAGTGAAATTTTTATGAAACAAATTTCTTATCATATTTAATAATATAAAGAATGTTTCAAGGTCATTTATAACACATAAATATTATTTTCATTATTTTATAGGTGGGACTTATATCTCCCTCTAATGTGTTAGGTGGGGATTTATTCCTAATTGGATATATAGGACTGGAATGGGGAGTAAAAAACGTTCAGTAAGGTACTTTATCATCCATGAAGGTAATTTGAGGAATATTGATGTCTATGATGGTCATGTGAGTGAATATTGAATACTTTTATGGATTGGGGTGTGAACCCATTCCATTATTATAGCCTTGTTAATGATCCTAGACTAGTATAGAAATTATTTTATAAGATTCTATGCATGCTAAAATTTTCTGTATGATTCCAATGTTTTCCCCTCATGGACCATGTTCTTTGATTCTCTTTTCATTCATGTCATATCAAATTCATATATATGTTCCACGTCACAATATTATGGTAATTGATATTCATTTTAATGTGTTAAAATGTTTTTTCCATTATCTCATACACATATTTTCATGTTGATATTACATATCTCCTATATTTACCATTAATAAGAAACTAATATCACCATTTATTATTTTTCCTTACATTAAGTTATTGATAAGTGTTTAAGTAAGGTATGTTATTAATGATTACTAAAGGTAGGGATATTTTTATGTCACATTGATGATCTTTCATTGACATATAAATATTATGTTTCATGTTTTCAAAGTCACGAACCTATTATGGATTCCATGTCTGTGTTTGTGTAATGTAATGACTTTTTATCTAACAATATAATATATATATATATATATATATGATATTCATGGGTCCTTATAGTTGGTATCAGAGGAATTGTCTATTTATCCAATGTAAAATAGTTTGAACAAACTCTACTGAAACACCTTGTAATATTTCTAATGATATTTCAAGGTATGTATCTAAGGATATGTCAATGGATGACTAAATTTATATGTTAATATATTAGAATACTTGTTATTTATTAAGCAAGAGGTTTCCTAGAAGTCATATCAGTTTATGGATACTATAATTTTATGTAACTCTGTTATTGATTTACCTAGGTGTAATAACACTTAATAGGATAAATTGGCCTAGAATCAATTGCCACTTGGTCTACAACAATATACCTTGATGCACACAAATTTTAAAACTCCTAGGGGGATATGCATTGTACATTCACAAACTCATTGTGAATCATATTGAATAATTTATGTAGATGGTGACTGTGAATGTTCATTGCTAAACATAAGGTTTAATAGAATTAAAATACAGATTGTTGATTTATATATCATATAAATGAATTTTTACTCTATATGGTTTTCTATTGACATTAATTTTTCTCACAGAATTATTTCTAGCATTAGTGAATAATGGGAATCGAGAATAACTGATTTAAAATTTAATATGATATAAAATTTTATGATAAGTAGCCTAATGAGATGATAATGAGAGCAAAGGATATTATCATTATTCCTAATCATTTATCATTTTTCATGACTAACAATGTGTACCTTAACCAACTATTAGAGTCATTAAAGAATTTATGGATAATGCATTCTATGTGTTTTAGAAGTGTGGACTGTAGAAGAAATTATATTAAATTTCTCATAGGTGAAGAATGTAGAAAGAAGAATATTGGGAAATGTCTCAGTGAGATAAGAAGATATTTTGGATTTTCAAAATAAGGACACAAATAATGTAATAGAAATGGGAAAATGAAATGGCCAATTAAATTAATTCATGATAATAATGGTCTCCCTATAGAATGATCAACTTTTGAATGTTTAAAATGTATAAATTATATGATTTACAGAAATATATGTCTTAAATGGAAATATAATGAATGAGAATAAAAACATTGTATGAGTAGTAGTTATATTATTGATGATGATCAGACTAAAAAGGATATATGAATTTAAATAATTGTTAAGGAATAAGGAAAAAATAATCGTTAATGTATTTTGAAGAAAGTTGAATAATTTAAGTATTTATGTATTGGAATTTAAAAACTATGAAGATTTTAGGGATTATTGAATATATTTCTTTCTTTTGGATTTTCAGAAATATAAGAAGCATAATGGATTGATGACAAAATTGATTTAATGGTAAGGTGATATTTTCATTTAAGATGATAACCATTAATATGATCTGAATGTTGAGATAATCCTATCGAGATAAAAAATATGTCCGATATGAATTATATAAACTAGATAATACTAATTACCCTGTACCATTTATGATTCGTTGATAAATAGGTTTATGTTATCATTGATTCCTATTAAAATAGTTTTCTCTTTATTTAATATAGCCAATAATCTATTTTTATGTACCAAAAGTGGTGGAATGTATGTTTTAAATATGTTTTTTGGTAATTCAGTTAATTACTTTGTTTTAAGAGAAAACATGATAAACATATTCATATTTGTAAAATGTATTCAATTACAACCTATGTTCTTATATGTGGAAAACTATTTTTGAGTTACTTTATGGAGAGTATTTGTTTCCAAATTTCCCCTTTTGATGCATGTTTTTTATTCATTTTTAAGATATGTGTTTTTATTAAATACTTTTAAAATATTAAACATTTTATGAACGATTTTAATATTGATGGAGAAATTGATTTTGATAGGGTTAGACTCAAACATCAAAATATTTTGTGAAATATATTTTTTCAATATATTTAAATTTTTATATAGATTTTGTGACACACAATAAAAAAAATTTCTACAATAGTGTGCAAGTCATGAAATTCCATGCTTTAGATAACCTTGAAATATTATTATTTTAAATATTTATATTATAATATATCTTTTAAATTGGAGTGTATGAGTATTATTTAATAAATTATGAAATATAATATTAAATTTCAAACATAGTAAATATTTATAAATAAATTCTTTGTAATTAATCATTCAGTTTTTATCAATGAAATTATATTCCTCAATATTATTACTTATTCAAATGTAATTTTTATTGATATTAATTTGAAAATATTATTATTAATGTATATTTATTTTATAAAACTTACTTGGTAAAAGTATATTCTTTTTTTCAATTCATCAAATTGGAATTATCATATGGTGAAATGTTGGTATTTTTCCTAAAATATTGATTTTTCAGTGAATAGGGAAACTGATGTTATTTATAAAACAATCATTTTGTTTCTGTATATAATGTATATAAATGTCCATATATTTTTTAACATTAAATAATTTATATTTAGTAATAATTAATCAATATAATTACATTTGAATCAAAATTATACTAAAATTTAGTATAACTTTATTTTTGGCATTTGAAATAGCGCCTTTTTAAAATGTTTTAAAGTGAAAAATGTTTCTCTATTTTAATTAATTAATATAATCACTAATTAGGAATGATTTTAATTATTTTTTTATACTATATATCAATATGTTTTAATTTTGATTCATATAATTATTCTTTTTTAGTCATAGATATATTATAAAATAATCCTTTTCGTTAAAAATATACATCTAAAAATCCTTATTTTTCATCTCTTCTATGTGTTTTCTTTTTTATTTAATTTATTTCCACTATATAAAAATAATTTTCAAAAAATAATGTTAATTTTTGAAATAATCATCTAAAAATTTTATTTCTCTGAATTTTTGAGATTTTCTTAAAATATTACTTTTATGGGGAATAATGAAAATTTTAAATTTAAATTTTTAATTTTTATTTCATTTAATTTATTTTGGATATTAAATTATACTTATAATTGCGTATATGGTATTAATTTTAAATTAATATTTTTTAATAAATTGAATTGAATTAAAAAATGGAATTTATACCTAGAATATGAATAATTTGAATAAATTATTTATTTCAACGTAATGTTTTTAAAAATTAATAGTAAAATAGTATAAACTATTATCTGAGTATATAGTAAAAACGGGATTAATAGGATGATAAATAAAAATGATAATGGTTAAAAGTATCCCATAACTTGTAAAACGCCCATTCGATTGTTTAATTTCCACAATGAACCTTCTTTTATCGAAATGGTTCCATTATCATATCCTTTTTAACTGATAAATATGTTGGTGTAAATCATTGTTTCAAAAAATTAAAAGGGTTCTCCTCACATAAATTATAAAAGGCCCCCATTATTTTCTCATCCTCACACAAAAAAAAGTCTATTTGGATAATAACTACAAAAACCTTTTCCAAACATCCCTACTATCATCCATGAAGCATTAATTTGCTGTAAATCCAACCTTTGAAGGAGTTTTGGAAAACACAAGGGGGGATACACAAATTATATGTAACATTCTTCGATGATTATTATTATTTCATTCATCATCATCCTTATTAAATTAATATTTTATCATGGTGGTATAATAAACACAATATATTCTATGTTATTATACTTTTTTATTTTGTGGTAATGAACTAAAACCATTTCCTCTTCCACAAAATGGGTTACGAAATCATAATTCGTGTGTACACCAGAATACTGCCTCAGGCAAAGAGGTCATTAATTTTCTTATTACCCCCTCTAAAAGATAGAAATAATTATTCAATTATTATTTAAATATGTTTTATATTATATTATTATTCTTATACAATTATTATATCGCAAATAACATCTTACTTTCTATTTATTGAAATATGATATCGTCGCTAATGTGTTCAATGAACTACCACCTCACAAAGAGATATGATTCATTCATGTTATACATGAAAGTTAATAAGGATGGGTTTAATTAAAATATATTTTATAAATTAAATTTAAATATTCTATATTATAGTAAATCATTTAACATTATTCCTTGTAATCCAACAGAAAAATGGAAACATCGTTCATGTGTATGTATGTCCGACCATCTCCATGAACGGTGTATTTCATTTTCTATCAATACATTTTATAGATTAATAATATATATAAATATAAATATATAATTATTATATATTATATTTATACCATATTTAACATTATGGATATTATTAAATAAAAATCAACATAGTAGGACAAAAAATATCAAATCGAAACACATTTGAGAAATAAAATGGTTTTTACACAAAATTTATATTTAACACAGTGTTTTTAATAAACTTGTAAAAAAAGTCATAATACAATAATATGTGAAGTTATATAAATATTTATTTTACCATTAATATTTGTGTTATAAAATTTTACTTATTATATAGTTTGATTTTACAGCTATAAATGATTTCAAGCCTTATGGTAAGGTATTTCCATCACAATTTTTTTGTGAGACACATGCAATGTTAACAAAATGATTCTTTTATGTTGTGTGTTTAGTAAACATTAAATTATTATATTAATATTGTAAAAAATTATTTTTATTTACATATTAATTTTATTATCTCTCTTTTATGGGGTTTTTGGTTCGTATGTTATAAAATCAGTAATGGACTTCATGTCTCTATTTTTTTCTGAGAGGCATATGAAAATTCAGAACTTATTTCTTCTCTATTATGTATCTAATTCCCATATTACAAGATATGTCATGGATATCCTAATTTTAATTATGTTTTTAGATTCATTTATTGATTTAATTTATTGATTCATAGGATTTAAAATATTACAAAATAATTAACAGATTATTGTCTCAGTTTATCTTCTTTGAGATATAAAGTAATGTCATACACCTATCCTCTTTTATGAGAGATATATAAAACAAAATTTACGTATAATATAATAAATGTATTTACCCCTTGGATTTTGGTTTTTTCATATTAATGATGATCTTTAAAGGGGCATATTGATTAATTTTACTAAAGCATTAATTTTTGAATGTTACTATTTCATCATTTATCAAGATAGATTTTTATTATGATTCTGATAAAGAAGTCTTATTATTATTCTCCCATGAAAACTCTTAATTTTAAACCTCGACTTGTTATTCGTAATGCCCCGACCCCATAAGCCTATATTCGGTGCATTATTATTTATCACTTTATTGATCACAAAACATCAAGTCTCAAAAGACCTATTAGTTTAGTAGCCTTAGATGTATGAGATACATTCATAAGGTTTACATTACATCATAAAATGGAAAACTAAAACAAAATTATTTCCAAAGAAAACACTGAGATCTCATTGACTATCCATATAGGACAGTCATAATATTCTTCTTTACATCCTGTGAACAAAAAAACATAGAAAGGAGGGAGCTCAGATGCTCAGTAAGGATAATAATGTAGTGGAAACTTTAAAAAAAAGCACAAACATTTAGGGAAATGTATAAGACTAAAACAAAATCCCTTTAAACTTGAACTTCAGTATAATATGGAAAACATAAAAATCAAATAGTTCCATTTACTTATTCACATGTATATTATACTAGTTGAATAATCACATGCAATATAATTGCCACTTTCATAATGATGGAATGCCTATTGCCGGACATTCATAACCACAGTGTCAAGTCCTTGTGCAAAGACTTAAAATAATATTTTTTCAGGGCCTTCTTCCAAGACACTAGTTTGTCTCAGGATACCTACTGATGCATCGAGAGCTATAGCGGGCTCCAACCGTCACTTACTAAGTCCAATACATTCATCATATTAAAAGGTATAAACATAACATAAAAATTCTTATTAAAACTAGCATACGAAATGTCAATAAATTATCCATAAATCATGAATGGTGTAAAAATAACACATCCATAGCCAAACATATCTCAAAACCATCAATACAATATTGATGTTTTGTAACATAATAAATAAACATCAAATAAACATAAAATCCATCAAAAGATTTTGACATAGATGAAATCATAGCCATTTTTAGAGAAATATCTCTTTCTATTATGAAATATTTTAAAAATAATATAATTAAAAAAGAAAACATTTATTTTGGAAATATATTGATACGCATTTAAGGGAAGATTTGATTATGTTATAATGGTGGAAAATAGTTTTACCCACCGTATATGTTAAAAAATACATTCTTACAATAGTTTTGTCGAAAAGGTTATAAAGTACCTTGTTAGGAAATTGACGGAATGATTTCGTTCATAAACATATTATAAAAAGTCCAAAAAGGGTATAAATTACCATATCCTATAGTCTAGTAAATATTAAAAAAAAATTCAAATACATTTTTAATAATACACGGATGTGGATGTTAAAGTGGTCCTATTAGATACTTACGTAAAAACAACCGCCGATAATAAAGAGATTACGAAAGTAAACCTTACCATGTAATTTTCCTTGGTCTAGGGTGGGTTAAACTCCTGTATAAAGGTGAAATAATTTTTATTAAATTATAAAAGAATTATATACATTAATATAATATCATATATTTTCTTCTAATATTTCTTTGTTAATAATATTTTAGTATTATCCTCGTTTCAGGTGTTAAATGATTCTTTTTCCTTTATATGCTTTATTAAGTAAGTAATTTTTATTATGGATATTATGTATCTTATTCATATTCCAAATTTTATTAAGTATTTAAACATTATTTTTAATCATCAAAAGAAAATTATTCTTGAATGCATAACATGAGGAATGAATCTCATCGCGTTCGTAGAGACGATAATCTGTACGTATGCTCGAGCGATAATATCATTATTTTTGATTTTAAAATAATATTTTATTGGATGGTATATCATATATACAAAATCATTATAATGTTATATTTATTATTTACATCCATTATACATCATTATTATACCCATCCATATAATAATGTATTGAATAACAATTACACCACGAAGTGGAGACGGTAAACCGTACATATGCACTAATGGTGATATGTCATTCAAAAGATATATAGAATAATGAATATGGTTGTACCATATTTATAATAACATCACAGTATATAGAAGATACTAGAGTTATAATTTTATAATCGAAAAAACAAAGGAAGAGGTAGTGGATTAAGAAAGTAACTTGAAAGAGGTGATGACATATTTACCTATTCTTCGAGTTCTTCCTTTTGATTTGATCAAAAGGGAACCATAGGTTCGCTTTCTGACTAAATTAAGGACTCTATAATGAAGTTAGGACAGTTGAGAGGGTATTTGAGTAGGTTTGGGCCGAGCCAAATGGCTTTGAAGGTGTGAACTATAGAGAAGGGGGAGATCCCTTTTATAAGAGGGGTGAGGGGCACCTTAGAAAAAGCTAGAAATATTATTTTATTATAAAATAATTTTCGGGTTATAATAGCTCAAAAACTAATTATATAAGGTATAATGTGGGGATGGGTCAAAACCACTCAATAAATAGGTTTTAAATATTTTGGGGTCCCTATATTAACCATACCGTTTAGATTTAACTCTTAGTTTAATAGTTTGACATTTACCATGTTTCTTTGTATTTTAATATTATATGGTTAATAAACTAACTATATACTTCAAAGTGAACCTCAAGTTGTTTATTAATGATACAACTATCATTATATATGTCTTTTTTCCGAACTTTAGACTTTTAGGAATAGAATATCAATTAATAAAATTATATTTGTTTTAAAAACTCTTTTATGTCAATTTTGACACTATTGTGTATTTGTTTATAAAGGTATAACAGTACTATTACTTAGAAAAAAATTCATCTAATAGTCCCTAATATGTCAGATTAACCTAAATTTTTTTGTAATTCATAAAAAGTCCCAAATTACATTTATTTGGATATTTATATTATCAATTATTCTAATCAAAAATTAATACAGAAATTATTACATCATCATTATGTCGTAATTAAATTTTATTATTTAATGTCTAAAAAATATAAATAAAATACCATTATGTAGGAAATATTTTCAGATTTCTAATGAATATTTTTAGTCTAATAAAGCAGTTAAATCATGTTTTATGAAAATTTTCAAATGCTAATAAGAGATGGGTAAAAAACGGTGAAAAGTTCAATAAAATTATATATATATATATATATTATTATAAAATTACATTAATGAATTACATTGAACATATATAGGTATTATGTATCTATTTTGACCTAAAATAAATTTAAATAAGAATAACAATTTTTTAAATGAAATGTTGGTTTCAACCAATAACGTTGTGTTTTTCAGTATTAATCAAAAATTAAAACCCTTAAAAAACATACCACAAATTCACCCTAAGATAATTTTGATATTCCGAATTCCAAAATAAAGTATATTTTACCAAATTAAAAACATAGAAATTGTATTTATTAATTTAAATTAAATTTCAGTTGTTAAAACAAAAACAAAACGTATTTTTTAGAAATAATAACTACCAAAACATTGACACTTGTTTATGCCCAATTTCAAAGTGAAATTATTTACAATGAAAAAATTTGGATTAAATGGTAAAAATATAATATAATTATGATTCTAAACCATTAATATGAATAGTTTAACACTATAAATTATTTTGATTAAAAATGTTGTTTTCATTTAAAATTTAGAATTTTTCACTATTCACCCAAATACCAAAGTTATCAGAAAAACACCAAAAATTTATCAAAACTATATTTTTGTGACTCTATAATAAATAAAAATTTTATTTTTTCAAATTTAATAAATAAAATTTTCCTATATTATATTTAAAAAAGGGTTCTCCTTTAAAAGGCGGTAAAATAGCATTTAAAAAAAATACTTCTTTTATCTAAAAAAATGAAATTGTTCTTATATTATGTCTAAGAAACTCATAATATGGATTCTAAAATTATAAGTGTTATATAAATTTCAAAATTTAGTTAATACTATTCATAACCACTTTTGAACGACTTGATTGGTAAGTCATGGTGTGTTTGAACTCGGTGTTGTGTGTAGTGCATGTTATTGAATTACATTGAAGAATTAATGTATGATGAAATCATGGGGTGTTACAATATTCCCTCTTTCAATAAATTGTTTCCTCACAACTTTAAATTGTTCTTTGAAAATAAAAGGTTGAAAATAAAAAATACAATTGTGGGAAACCCATATCGGAAATTGGGTTAATATAATTTTTTCTTAATAATAAGAAAATGGGAATGAAAAGTAACCACAAAATTATGATCTCGATTAGGAGAACATTGTTGGAAATTAAAGGTGCATAATTGTAAGGAAATCGTAAACATTTATTAGGAGTGATTGAGGTCATTAGTCACAAACTATTGTATAATTATGTGCATCAAATCCGTAAATCTTTGATGATTTAAAATATCATTGTTTCAACAAAACATACTATGTTAGAATAAAGCCTTTTTAGTTTAAAGATCCCTTACCTAATGTTTAAGAATTAAATTCTTCATAGAATAAGAGAAGAAAAAATATATATTTGAGAAGTATAGTTCCATATTTTAACTAATATCTACCATAAACTCGTCTTTCACTCTAAAATATAATAGAGAAAATAATTATTCTATTTATTATATTCATATATGGTTCCAAAAAAATGAATTTAGTATTCATCTACAATATCTTTAAAAAAACTACATTATTCAATCTTGGAAGTCACATGGGCCAGTGGTGGGTGATACACCCATGTCATCCTTCGGTTGTGAGTTCGTGTCTCGGGGCCATGCGGGATGCGATGTGTTGTTGCCCGACCTCTAGGTTGTCCTTTTTATGATAATCTAAAAAAACCATAACAATTGTATCCAATTTCAATCTTAATCCATTCTAACCTTTAGAATTATCCGAAATACTTCTATCCAAACTTACAATCCAAAATTTATAAGGAAGTTAACCACAATGGAGATCCTTTTTCCACGTAATAAAATGTGAACACCTTCATAATGTATTATTTTAAAACAATACAACATCCTAAATTTCAATAAAACTTTATTGATTACATTCATGCTCCCTTATGCCTTATAGAATACTAGATATACTCCTTCAATCAAAAAATGTTGTAAACTCCAACAATGATAGAATATACAAATCATTAATCAGTTTCAAGGTATTCTAGAATATCCAATATAATTTATCCAAATAAATCATGTATTATTCCAAAATAATTACCTCAGTATCAGAACCATATTATGGTTTATATTTCTCTCAAACATATATTTTCCATAAATTTAACCTGCTACTGAGTTACTTTTCTTTGTTCCACACAATCTTATTTCCTTAAGGAAATAGTACTGCATTACAATTATTATATACTCTATAATTCATATAACATGTACATCATCTATACAATACTCAGATGCTGCAATACATTAATAACAACGTAAGAAATCCAATCATTCATCTTCATAATCAGTAGTATCATAAATTTATTATTATCTAATAGTAGTATTTGGGGTATACTCTTATGATTTGAACATTGATTCCTATAGTGTCCTAACTCCTTGTAGATGAATCACTGTACATTTGAAACTTTTTTCTTACCCTTGAAATCACATACTTTATGCCCTTTTTCTTCACAGTTATAACAAACTCCCATTCCCTTCAATCATTTACCAAGGTGATTCTTTCCACAGTTATCACAAATGGGGAAATCCATCTTTTCTCTTTTCCCTTTATCCATCTTTATATCTTGCATCCTTTTCTTATCTTTATTCTATTAAAAGCCATAGGACTCAAGGAATTATTTACTTATCTTATTAACACATGATATTATTTCATTATATGTTGTGAATACATGGGAGACTATGACCCATATAAATTGTGTCTTAATACCATGAATGATATGATCCTTCTTACTATTTGGATCATATGTATTGCTAGAGTTCACATTCCTTCTACTTGGCATAATTTCTATACAATGGAATACACTAGGTCAGTTTATGAATTACAATAAATAATTCCAAACAAGAAATACCTGACGTAAATTGAAAAGTTTATGGATATAATCCATATTAATAAAACATGTTTTCCTTGAGGAATTATATACTAATAAACTCTTCATAATGGTTTTTAAATAAAATGATAATTATCCTAAGTATATCCCCCGGGAGTGTCGTAACCAAGAGTGAATCAAGGCCCGTTGTCGTGCACTAGTTTTCGTTTCAGCCTATATCAAAGCGGTGTTTTCTGTTTTTACCTTTAGGTACATCTCTGCTATAGCTGCATCTACCTACTCGTATCCACACAGGGATGTATTGCTCGGAAAACTTAAAAAATCTCTACAATACCAAAATTTTATACAGTTATTCTATACTAATCCTCAAAGTCTATCTTAGGGATATGTGATTTAATCATAATTTATCTTTATAAAATTTCCACAGTTTGTACTAAACCTCCCTTTGATACTAATTGTAACACCCCGACCCCAGAAGCCCAGAGTCGATGCATTATTACGTATCATTGGAATGATCACAAAAGAACAAATCTCGAAAGATAGATTAGTTTAGTAACAATGGAAGTACTAGATACATTCATAAGGCTTACATTACATCATCAAATAGAATTATAAAACAACATTCTTTCCAAAGAAAACACTAATATCCCATAAAATATCCCATCAAGTCAGTCATAATATACTTTTTTCATCCTAGGAAAAGTAAAACATATAAATGGGTGAGCTCAGATGCTCTATAAGGACAACAATATCGCGGAAACATTCATAAATAAGCATAAACATTTATATGAATGTATAAGACTAAAACAAAAGCCTTTAAAACATGAACTTTAGTATAATACCACAGAGATAAAAATAAAATAATGACATTTACTTATTCAAATGGATATTCTACTAGTAGAATAATCACATGAAATATCAATATTCACATTTATAATGATGGAATGCATAATGTCAGACTATCATAACCACATAGTCAAGGCCTTGTGCCAAGACTACAAATAATATTTTTTTCAAGGCCTTATGCCAACACACTAGTTTGTCTCTTGAGACTGACTGATGCATCTAGGAGCTATATTGGGATCCACCCGTCACTTACTAAGTCCAATGCATTCCTCATATGAAAAGGTTTAAACATAACAAAAACATTCATATTAAAACTACCATATGGAATGTCAATACATTTTCCATAAATCATGAATGGTGTAAAAATAACACATCCACAGTCAAACCTATCACAAAACCTTCAATAAAATATGGAAGTTTTCTATCATAATAAATCAAATTGAAATATGCTCAAAATCCATCAAAGGATGTTGAAATAGATGAAATCAATGCCTTTTTTAGAGAAATATTTCTTTCTATTTTGAAATCTTTTAACATTCATGTAATTATAAAAGAAAAAATTTAGATTGTAAATATTTTGATAATCTTGTCAGGGACGCTTTGATGATGTTATAATGGTGAAAAATAGCCGTACTCGTCTTATAAGTTAAAAAAGACATTCTTACCTTAGTATTGTCGAAATGGTCATAAAATACCTTGTTTGGAAAATGACAGAAAGATTTCTTTCAGAAACATCTTATAAAAAGTTAAAAAAGGTTATTAATGACTATATCCCATTGTCTAGTAAATATAAAAAATGTTTTGATATACATTTTTAAGAAAACACGAATGTGGATGATAAAGAGGTCCCAGTAGATACTTAGGTAAAAACAACCTGAGAAGACAATGAGATTGTAAAATTAACCATTACCTTGTACTTTTCCTTGATAGAGATTAGTTTAAAATCCTATATAATGGTGAAATAATTGTTATTAAATTATACAAGAATCATAGACATTAATATGATATCATATATGATGTTTTAATATTGTATTGTTAATAATATTTTTTTATTATCGTTGTTTCGGGTGTAAACTGATTTGTTTTCTTTTATATGTTTTGTTACATGAGTAATGTTTTTTATAAATATGATTTATTTTATTCATATTGAGAATGATATTAAGTCTTTACACATTTTTTAATCATCAAATGAAAAAAATTTCAATGGATACGATGGGGAATGAATATCATCTCATAGTGGAGACAGTAATCCTTACGTATGCACGAGCGACAATATCATTCGTTTGATATTAAAATAATATATAAATGGATGGTATATCATATATACAGATTCATTACCCAGTAATATTTATTATTTACATCAATTACACATTATTATAATACCTACACAAATAATAATGTATAGAATAATAATTACACAATGACGTGGAGATGGTAAGCCGTACGTACACACGTATGGTGACATGTCAATCAAAGGATGGATAGAATATTGAATATGGTTGTACCATATTTATAATAACATCACAGTATATATAAATTACTTGAGTTATTATTTTATAATGGAAACATCAAAGAAAGAGGATGAGGAAGAAGAAAGAACTTGACAGAGATGATGAAATACTTACCTATTCATCGGCTTATTCCTTTTGATTTGACAAAAATGGTTCGCTAGGTTGTCCTTCTGATTAAATGTAGGCTTATATAATGAAGGAAGGATAATTGATAGGGTATTGTTGTAGGTTTTGGCCGAGTTAAATGGATTTGATGGTGTCAATTAGATAGAATGGGGAGTGCTTTTTTATAAGAGGGGTGAGGTGCACATTTGGAAAAACATGAAATATTATTTTATAATAAAATCAGTTTCAGTTTCTAATGGCTCCAAAAAGAATTATTTAAAGGATAAGGCGGGTATGGGTTGAACACCACTCAACCAATAGGTTTTAGATAGGTTTGGCTCACAATATTAACCTTATCCATTAGATTTAACTCTTAGATAAATAGGTTGACATTTACCATGTCTCTTTGTATTATTATATTATATAGTTAGTAAACATACTATATAATTCTCTGCGAACCCCAATAGGTTTATTAATGATACACCTATAATTATATATGACCTTTTTCCTATCCTTATATTTTTATGAATAGAATATAAATTAATAATATAATATTTGTTTTAAAAACACTTTTATGTCAATTTTGACACAATTTGGTATATTAATTTTTCTAAATTCATAACTAAATTATTAATTCAATAAAAATTGATATAACTAACTCTAAAATCT
Source organism: Viscum album (assembly GCA_963277665.1). Taxonomy (NCBI): domain Eukaryota; kingdom Viridiplantae; phylum Streptophyta; class Magnoliopsida; order Santalales; family Viscaceae; genus Viscum; species Viscum album. The sequence goes on along the minus strand of OY728153.1, from coordinate 1,768,146,954 downwards.
CATAGTAACATAAAAACTTAGTGTAATTTATAAAAAGTCTAAAATTAAATTTATTTGGATATTTATAATATCAATTATTTTAATCTTACATTAATACGGTAATTACTGCATCATCATTGTGTAAAAAATAAACATAAATTTTTAATTTCTATAAAATATAAATAAAATAGAATTATTTAGGAAATATTTTTATATTTCTAATGAATATTTATAGTCGAATTTATATTATGTTTAACCCAATATTAAAAATGGTATATTTATTAAACATTGAATTTAACACGTTTAACTCTTCTTTGAATTAAATAATAATAAATACCTTAATCTAATCCAAGTGGACCTAAAATATCATATTTTATTCTTAAATTTTGTTTGGTCAAATTACACTTATCCATTAAAATTAGGACATTTGTTAGGGTAATAATAATGTCATTTTTACCATAAATAACCCTATTTACTTTTAATGTTGGTAAATAAAAGTAAAAAAGGTACTATTCATCAAAAATTATTTTAATCTTATTGAACCACATTTTACATACTGATATCATCTGTGTCTCTCAGAATTTTGAAATTAAACTCACAAATGTGATAAAATTACGTTTTATTTAAATTTGCAAATTCTCCTAGAAGGAGGGTAAATAACGTTGAAAATATCAATAAAATTTTATATATTTAATATTATTACAAAATGACTATAATTAATTACATTGAACATATACAGGTTCTATGTATCTATTTTGACCTAAAATAAATTTAAATAAAATAAATAATTATTTAAATGAACAGTCGGTTTTAACCAATAACGATTTTTTTTCACTATTCATCAAAAATTCTATGCTTTCAGAAACAAACCAAAAATTCACCCTAAGATAATTTTGATATTCCAAATTCAAAAAATATGTCTATTTTACCAAATTAAAAAAATATAAATTTCAATTTATAAATTAATATTAATTCCCATTGTCAAAACTAAAAAGCGTATTTTTAAGAGATAATAACTAACAAAAGATTGACACTTGTTTATGTCCAATTTCAAAGTGAAATTACATACAATAAACAACATTGGATTAAATGGTAAAAATTTAATCTAATTATGCTTCCTTACCATTCATATGTATAGTTTAACACTATAAATTATTTTCAATAAAAAATTTGTTTTCACTTAAAGTTTAGCATTTTCACCAAATATGAAAGATATCAGAAAAACACAAAAAAATAATCAAAACAAAAATTTTATGTCCTGATTCTAAAGAATATGTTTATTTTTTCAAATTTAATATTTAATAGTTTCAAATATTTGATTTAAAATTTGTTCTCCATTAAAAGGTGGTAAAATTGAAGTTAAAAAAATACTTCATTTATCTAAAAATTGAATTTGATCTTATATAATGTCTAAGAAACCCATAATTTGGATCCTAAAATTATATTAATTATATAAAGTTCAAAATATAGTTAATATTATTTATAACCTCTTTTGAACCGCATGATTGGTAAGTCGGGGTGTGCATGGACTAGGTTTTGTGTGCAGTGCTAGTTATTGAATTACATTGAAGAAATAATGTATTATGAAATGTTGGGGAGTGAAATAATTTCATGAGAATACATTTTTTCCCTTTACACTACTCTCTCTATGTTTTCAGCTGTTTAGAAAAATAATAACAAAAATAATCTTTTCCGAGAAGTCCATTTTTTTCCAAAACCATGGTTTCTAAAAATGGTTTCGAATTACGTTTCGTATTTGTTTTAAATTTTTTTTTAATAAATTTAAACAAGTTTTAATTAAAAAAAATAATTAAAAAACTTAATATTCCAATCATTTTAGAAAAAAATCGGCATTTTTCTTTTATCAAAAATTAGAAATGAATCATTGTTTTTGTTATGTATAACATAAATGGAATTTGTTTCTATCATGATTATTATTTTCATGGAAGATTAATTTATAAGCATATAAGTTATTTTAATTGAAATGTATTTTTAAAAAAATAAAATTTTAGTGGTTTATTTCAAAGTAGAAATAATAATTTTCTCAATAAATGTTTAGAATAATTTGTAAATATTTCTATTTATGTTTTCAATGTTATTTGAAAAAATGGATATTCAAAATGTTATAGTTTTTCAGAATTAAATTCCAAAGTGGAAATGATATTTTCTCATGATTTTTGTTTTAATTATTTTAAATCTTATTTTATAGGTTTTAAACGTTATTTTATAAGAATTGAATATTTAATACCTATTTAGGTTTAAAAAGGTATTTTAATTGCAACGTAATCTTCCACAATAAACAATCCAATGAAATTTTTCTTTCGAAATCCATCTCAATCTAATATTACATTCATTGATATATCTTATTCATTACATTGGAAAAGACCTAGTATACTATTCTTACCTGTTTAATAAATACTTTATGTTTATGATGAATGGATTTTAATGTTGTGTCAATAAGATTCCTTATCACTTTTCCATTAATTTTGTTTTTAAAATCACAAAGACATTTTGTAATAGAAAATTAACATTCTCTATGATGCATTATCTTAATAAAAATTAATTCTATAAAAATGTTTTCTTCTTAACCTATGGGTTTCAATGTATTTTAAAATAATTTTATCAAACCAAATCTAATTATATTTTTCATAAGTAAAAAAATTATATTCTTATCTAAGTTATAACCTTATAGTTCTATAGTCTTCCATTTTTTCAGAATTGTGACTATGATTTATCTAGAAATCAGACCCCAATTTCTACTGAAATGATACTCTGATATTTGATGAAATTAGACTCTGATTTCTCCAGAAATCAAAAATTGATTAATCAAAAAATCGAACACCGGTTTCTTCAGAAATAAGACTCTGATTTCTCATGTAATCTAACTTAGATTTATCCTATAATCAGAAATTGATTTCAATTTAAATCAGACTTTAATTTCAACTTAAATGAGACTCTAATTTCTTATGAAATACTTATCTGATTTATCCTTAATTGAAACTCTAATTTCGTAAGAAATCAAACACAAATTTCTTCTAAAATATGAATCTAATTCAATATTATTTTAGAATCAGATTGTTAGTATTTTTATATTTTGTTACTTAATTTATTATGAATCTAAATATTTTATTTTCTAACAATTACCTCACTTCCTTGAAGTAACATTTAATTTTATTAGTTACTAAATGTGATAATATTTCTTATGATAGATAATATTTCACATGATTTGATAGATGAATTGTTTTCATACCATCTTTTTATAACTAACAATTGTTTGAGTGACACATGTAAATGTCCCTATAAAATTTAGTGAAACTTTAACTGTTGGATGTGGATCTTAAACATTAGAATCCATCCTTAAAAGTACCAATCCATTTAAACATGATTTGTGATGAATTCATGTGGGAGAATTTTTTTCTTCTAGAAATTTCTTATAAAGCTTCTAATCTCTATTTTGATATAATACTGTGTGGGAGCTCTGGTCAAACATCTTTGTGAGAATGATGTGAACAACTTTTCCAAGATGAGATCATCATGTTCAACCTTCTTAGTGAGATTCTGATTGTTTCTTAATCAATTGGTTGCTTTGGGGGATCGGAGGACAGAGGTTCCAATCACCTTAAACATCTTGTTCTTGATGAGATAACAATAAAAATTCCAATATTCTTATCATGGGCTTACCCTAGTGTAGGTATGACATAAATTATTAAGTGTATAATTCAATGGACCTTAATCAATGGTTATTTAATACCATTCTATTTGGGTTAAAGTATTTCTAAAAACATGTTTATATTTTCTTGTTACATGTTTTATTTCCAATTCATTTTGATAAAGAATGAAATGCCTCTTTCTTATACTTATATTATATGATATATATATATATAATATTATATATGATTTAAGGTAGAATCATTCCCTATGTAAACATGTCATAGGTTTCTATATCAGAGCCATATTATTGAATCCTAAGTAGTTTAGTTTCATTGTTAAGAACAACAGAGGGATTGTAAATCCCTCTTGTTAAACTTTGTTAAACATTGATTTCCTTACAGATAAATTTTTTTTAAAACCTAAAATTAACCCCCTCATGTAATTAAGACACATACTTATACATTTCTATCCAAAAATGGGTATCATAGTTGGTTTTTGAAAGAGTTATACTTACATATAAGTTTTATTGCTTAACTTTTCATGCTCAAATTAACTTTTTCATGTTTTCATTAAATATTTTCGTTGTAAATTATTTTTTTGTTAAATTTATCGACTAATCATTTTTTGGAAAATTTCTTTTTTATATTATTATATTAATGCAGCAATGAACGTTGGTTTTAATGAAAATATAAATCAAATCAGACCCCCTGTCATTGATGTTAATTATTATTAATACTGTAGGGATATAATGATGCCTTTTATTATAAATACCAATGTTTGTAACATTTTTATGTTAACTGGAGACTACGAGACTCTAGAAAATTAAATTATAAAATTAACAAATCAAGAATAATAGGAGTATCGTCTTTACTTTAATGTATGCAATACATTATTATATACCATGTCCAGAAATATTAATTTCCCTACTTTATATAGTGATTCAGATAATATCATTTAGATGAAATTAGAAGTTACAAATTTTAGAACATCTATGGTGACTAAAACATGAAGATTTCAACTTTTAGATGAGTATCATGGTTTTATGTTTCCTTATAGAGAACCTGTGTGTAACGTTTAACAATGTGTTATGACTATTATCAACAGCCTTCATTATATTGGTGAGAAAAGGACATGATGAAGAGATTCTTGTGGATAATAATATATATATTATGTCCAATTAGTGGGAATCCCAAAGAATAGAAAATGATGAGAATAAGAATATTTCAAACACCACTCTTGATGAGTTATTTGGTACTCTTCTACAACATGATACTATAATTAAGAGTGGTGTATATATCAATAAGAAAATTAATGGTAATAGAAGTTGTAATTTCACTACTAAAAAATAATATGAGATTCAGGACTCTTGAACAAGTTACTAGATCCAAATCTAATAAATCTAGTATTATATTTGAATCAAGTGATAGCAATAATACATTTAATTGACATGTCGATATTGATCAAAGTATGAACTAGATTGTGAGAAAGAAATATTTTCAATATATATACAAGAAGAATGACAGAATGGATAAGAAATATTAAGAAGTAACTTTTTATGAATGAAAGTGTACAAGTCTTGTCTGGCCAAATATGTCTATGATCAAAAGGAAATAATTCATGGATAGGTATTCATAAAGAAAGAAGAAGAATTAATACAAGTCTCTTTCTATGGATATACTAAATTCAAATGACACCTGATGTTCTAGTAATGGTTACTCTTCTGAAGAATATTCTGATATTGAATCTTCCATGCATAAGAATATTAGTCTTATAATAAGAATTCATACTAAAAAAAATCTCTCATGACTAAGGTAAATAATTATAATCCTTAACCAATATTTCTTTATGTGATAATTTTTCTAATGTAGGATATTATAAATCATCAAATTAAGAATCTTCCTTAGAAGAAGATAATCCTTTTCCTTTAATATAAAATGTGTCCAGGTTTTCCATGTTACATAAGAATAAAAATAGTAATATCAATATGAAAATTGACAATGAAAATTCTAAGTCTAATTACTATGAGGATGAAAATAGTAAGATCAAATAACATGAGAATGTTAACTGTGAGAATGATAAACATTCCAGGGATCTTGAAAAGGGTCTTTCTATGAAAAATCATTTAGATACTAACCCAAATTCGAAGACTAATCACTTTGATAAAAAAAATTATTCCTCTGACTAAAATCTGAAATTTTCCCATAAATAATTTTTTTAAAACATTACTCATTGATATGATGGTTTAAAAAAAATTTATTTCCAAATTCATCATTTCCACAATAGATCTAGATTTGGTTATTCTCATTCAAAACCAATTTTTAGTCACAACTATGCTTTCCCCAAAGTTCTACTTTTACACCAAGTGTCAATGTGGTGGACATTAGGAGAAAAAATTGTATATTAAATAAAACCCCATCCTTGGGTTTTCAAAATTATTGCTTTTCTATGAAAGTGTGGATAAATATGTGTTTACATTATAAAAGTTTCCTATCCAAACATGTTTGGTTTCCGAATGTCTAACTCTTTTATTTTTTAGAAAACAAAGGATGTTCCAAAAACATGATATGGTACATGCATAGGGGATGTTCCCAACACATGATTCGTAACAAAAACATATTTGAAAGTATTATATAGATGAAAAGGGGAAATTTATTTTTAGAGACAATTTTCAAAGAGAAATTTTTGGTATAGTTAACATAGTTGTTATTGGAAAGGATTTAATTTCAAATGTTTTATTTTTCAAATATATAAATAATTACCTTATTAAAATAAGTTAATTATGTGATGGAGGTTATTATACGGTGTTATAAAATGACAAATTATTAGTACACAATTCTAATGAAGTTTTTATTATATATCCCCCATGTCATGAGAATTTTTTTACACTTGTCATAGAAGACCTTATGATCCAAGACCAACCATTCCATAGTGAAATGGAATATCAATCTTAGTTAAGGAATATAAGACTAAGACACTATAACCATAGAATCCTATGAAAAATCACAATGAAATGACTTTTTATGTAACTATTTGAGCATACAATACATTCTTAAATAGTTTGTGATCCTTTTAAATATGGAAAGAAACAAAATCCATGCTTTAAAAAAATTAGTTAAGTCTCCACAACTAATGCATTATAGATAAAGCACATATATCTTTTTGGTCCAACAAAAATGATACATATTAAAGAAAAATAATATGTATTTTTTTAGTTGAAGATTACTATAGATTTATATGGGTCTATATTTTATTAAATAAATATCATTACTTTTATTATTTTAAATTTTTTCATCTAAAGATAAAAATTATAAAAACCATCCATTTATAACTATTCATCGTGAACTTGTGAGAGAATTTGAGAATTTAGTTTTTGAAACATTTTGCAATAAGAAAGGCATTACACGTAACTTCTCAACTCCAATAACTCCTTAGAAAATGGTATTTTTTAAATATGAATTCTAATTCTTCAAGAGATAACAATAACCATGTTGAAGGAATACTCTTTTTCTAAAAACTTTTGGGATAATTATATTAGTACTTTATTCTATACTATAATCGAATTTTAATCAATTTTTTTCTTATTTCAACACCTTATGAATTGTAGACTGGTCGAAAACCTAATTTTTTTACTTCAATATATTTGTATGCAATGTATTCATCTTGAATACTAAATATAAGTTACATAAATTTGTACCCAAATCAGATGAAGGAATTTTCGTTGGTGATTCCTCAACCTCTAAGGTTTATAGGGTATTTATCAAAAATTAATGTGATGTTGAAGAAACCATACATGTTAAATTTTATGAAATATATACATTTATTTTTTAAAAACTTTGTCCTACATTAATTTAAACTTTTTTAAAGGGGGAGTCAATATATTTATTATTTTATCTATTTTTTCAAAAAAAAAATGGAACCTAAAATGTTTTCATTCGCTAATAAATATTTTTATAACCTATGTTTTATAATAATAACCTTATCAATATGGACAAATCATTCTAATAAATCTGGAAAGTATATTTCCTTATCTATATCATAGTAATCGCATGTATTCCTGTTGGTATTTTTAATAATGTTTTATGAAAACCCTATAAGATTTCTATTCCTTTAAATCAATTTTCCCTTAAAACCTCAAAAGACTGGAACCTATAAATTCTTATGCGACATTTATATCAACCTTAAGTTACAATAAATATTATCTCATCCATATGATTGTTTTGGGAATATGAATCATTACAAAAAATACATTATAATGGACCCCCATTATTTGCATCCCAAATTAATTTTCTTAGTCTTTTGGCCCTGAAGCACTGCCACACTTTCAGTTTTCCATTCAGTTTTACCTTTTTCCTTAAGGCCTGAATGGCTCATGATGTTTCCTCGCATACTATGATGACCTCAAAAAATAAATCAATGATTGGATTATTTTGAAGTAATGGTTGGTGGATTATAATTTATTCTCATATATGATTCTATGATTTCAAAAAATTCTAATTGATAATTGTAAGGAATGTCTATGTGTAGATAGGGAGAAGAATCAAGATCCTGTTTATGAAAATATTCATATAGAATTATATGATATAGTTCAATTTTATGAACAAGAAGGAAGTTAAATGTTTTCAATAAAGAGTTATGTAAAGACTTATTCTATGTATTTCAACAAATCCGTTTGTATTTTGGATATTCCTTCTGATGGAGAAGAAATATTATTCTCAAAAAAAATTCCAAATAAAGAAGGTTCCTTTTATAAGTTTAAGGAAATTGAGTGCCTTGTACATAAGTAGTAAAGACACTGAAGATCTCTCATCTTTCAACCAATCATAGATTTCTAGCACTCTAGAGGAAATGATTTCTAATTCTGAGAAAGGGAGAAATGGATTCCCCTAGAATTTGTGATGTCATCATGATGGATTTATTGTTGAATCTAAGGATGTTAAACCACATAATGTACATTCTCATTACCATCAGAAATATCATGAATGGCACAATGAAGTGTCATATCATAATGTATCTTGTGATCTTGTCAAAGATTATAGTATTATGATTAGAATACATAAAAATTCATTGCATCTAAATATAAAAAGATTTCAATATTACTTTGTTATGTGATTATACCATATGAGGCATAAATATTGGTTTTAGTATAAATACATGAGAGTTATTAGATCTTCTTGATAATGATTATCGAGCATCTAGTATAAATGGTGAAGTAGGATAATGCTCCCTAAAAACTCCCAATAAAAGGAAATGTAACGATCTAGAACCAAAATAACTAGAGCTAGTTCCTGAGTCAGTATCATCTCCACCAAAGCTAGTAATCAAAATATCTTTTCTAATGAAGTAGTTGAAACGTGGGGAGAGAAGAACAATAAATGGAAGGAAATAGAAGTAGTTTCTGGGTTAGACCCTATATAAGATAAGGGATTACATATTCAAGGAGACAAAGAGTTGAGAATCAAGATAAAGAGAAGAAGATGAAGAAGAAGATGTCCGAAGACAATATTGATCAAGTTATACATAGATATATTGAGAAGGCATCTAAACAAGTTAAAGTAACATAATCATTTATGAAAGATCAATTACTAATTTAGAAATCGGGTGAAAAAAAGTGAAATAATGATATTTCAATTATCGAACACATAGTTAAAGAAGAATAATAATAAGAAGATGAAGAGGAAGGTGATGATGTGATATGGACGGTGGAAGAATATCAATAGAGGGAGAGACATTATAAAAAAAATATATAAGAACTTCCAAAACTGAATCTACAAAGATAATATCATAAGGACAATATATTCTGAAGAATGATGATGCTCAGTATGAGGGTGATAAACCATCAGATGATGAAAGTGGTAATCAAATTTTTATGCATGATGATGATGATAATTAAATTAGAGATAATGGTGATGATAAAAATGATAAGGAGGATGACTAAATTGTCTCGATTTATCATAGTGATAATTAGACTCAAAAAATGAGAAGGCAATCACTAATGTAGAGAAAGTTAAGAATGTGGTTGTTGATTATCCAATGAAATATAAAGTTCAATGTTCTATGAATGTTGTTATTGGAGAATCTAAGAGAATTGATGATTACCAAGATAATGTTCCATAATAGAGAAAATAATCTGATTCAGAATCTTCTTCTTCCTTTGGTTATGATTTTATGGTTTAGTCCTCAATGAAGCTTCTGAATTCCATTCTTTATTTGCAATAATTTATTCCAAATGATAGTTGCATCAATAACCAATCTATCAGAATTTGGAATCAACAATAATTCTCTTGATAAAATTTATCTAACCTGAAGCTGAATTTATGAATTTGAAAATATGTTATGTTTCTAATAGGAGATCTTGTAATCAAATAACCAAGTTGTCAAATTTATTGATTCATGATCATAAAATAATAGATGATTGAATTGAATTATTCATAGATTAAATTGATATGTGTGATGATAGGATCAAGAATCTATCAATATACTTTTCTAAAATTATAAATTAAGAACAATTTAGTTTCCATCATGAAGATAAAGATCTGAATGGGAAGATAAATTCAGTTCCCCTCAATTTGAAATGGGAAAGGGAACTTATGGAAGAGATGGAATAAAATGATAAATATTAAAAATAATTGATAAAGTCTCGTGGAGAATTTATTAAATCTCAAGAAGATAGGATCTAGGATCATGAAAAGAAAAATTGGTATCAGGATCAGTTGATTAATATGTTTGAAGATGGTCATAAAGAATTTAAGAAGCTAAAGGCAACCCTGAAAAAGCTGATTCAAAAATATAAAAATATGGACGAATGATTCTCTCTTAATATTTGATATTTTTTTGGATTGTTTCAAATTTTTCCATTTTAATCAATTTCTTTTATCATTCGATTATTTTTCCTTGTATATTCCAATCTTTTTGGTTACAATTTGTTTATCTTTCACTGTATTCATTTTTGAAAATAACAAAGGGGATAAAAGAATGATCAAATAGAATATTAATAAATGTATTTCATAAGTAAGAGGGGTAATACTGAAAAAATAATTTCAAAAGTATGAAAGAGTAATTTCACTGAGAAATTCCATAATATGATCCATAGGGATTTCAAAACTGTAGGGGGATTCAGTGATATTCACTATGAGTTAGAAGAAAAGGGAGATCCGAATTTCATTTAAAATTAAAAAATTAAAATTGTGGCCCCATATATTATTTTATTAATATTTTTTGATTTTTTATTAGGGAGTGATTTTTAGTCAATATTTTCCCTTATGATTTTTCATTACTTTATGTGTTACAAATCAAAAAATATATTTTCTTTAAAAATATTATCCTTTTCCAGGAAACAATCTCTCAAGGAAAATTTCAGTTTTCTAAGAATGTTTTTGTCTTAACCTATGGTTTTCAATGTTTTGTCAAATATTTTTATCAAAATAAATATAATAATCGTTTTCATAAGTAAAAAATTGTATCCTTATCAAACTCATAACAATATAGTTCCTTAGACTACAATTTTTTCTATAATTGTGTCTCTGATTTATCTGAAAACCAGACTCCAATTTCTACTAAAATCATAATCCAATTTTTCCTAAAATTTGATCCCAATTTCTTCCAAAATCAAATTCTGATTTATTAGTTAATCAAACTCCTCTTTCTCTTAAAATTAGACTCTAATATCATCTAAAATCAGTCTCTGGTTTCTTTTGAAATAAGACTGATATCTTTTGATATAAAACTCTGATATCTTATGAATTCTGAATCTGATTACTTCTAAAATTTGACTCTAATTTCTCTTGAAATAAAACTCCAATTTCTTCTGAATTAATAGTCTCGTTTCATCTGAAATTATACTCCATTTTATTTTAAAATAAAACTCTGATTTCTTTGAAAATTAGACTTATCATTCCTCTAAAATTAGACTCTGATTTATTCTAAAAAAATTCTGTTTATACAATATTTTAGAATCTGATTGTTAATATTTTTAGACACCAATTCATAATTTCCTACGAATCCAATTAAATTAATTTATTAAAAATTCTTAATTTCCATAATGTAACATTTCATTTTATCTGATCCTATATGTGATAAGGTTGTTTAAGAATGATAATGATTATGAAGTTTTTATAAACAAAAAAATGTCATATAATCTATTTCCAATTAACTGTTTGATGAGTGAAATGTGTATAGGTCCCTCCAAAATTTAACTAAACATATGACCAATTGATTAGGATGTTTAAATTTTTAATACTTGAATATAAATACGCAACCATTTTAATGAGATATTAGATAAATTCTAGAGAGTTGATTTTTATTTCAAGAAATTTCATACAGAGATGTTGGTCTCTGAAATAATCTAATAATCTGTGAGATCTCTATTAAACCTACATTTTTAAAATGTTTCGTTCAAATTTTTTAAGATAAGAACATCTTGATCAACATGATAAGTGAGATTATGGTTGTTGACAATCAATTAATGGATTCTGGGGATAAGAAGACAGATGTTCTGATCACCTTAATGATCAAGGACGTGTGGTTATTGTAAGACTTATTCTGGTATTCTTATCAAGGTATTACCCTGGTGTGTGTAAGACATACTTTCACAAATTTTTAAATCAAGGGGATTTTATCTAAGGTTGTTGGATACACTTTTAGTTGGGTTAAAAGATAACTTATACTTTCATACTTGTTGTTGTTACATGTTCTAATTCTGCTGCATTTTTTTTAAAGAAAGAACGTGTAACATTATTATACATTCTTTACATTTTATACTTGGATATATATATATATATATAAGATTATATAATATTTAAGGTGGAATCATTTCCTATGTAAACTTGTGCTATGTTTCCACATACAATCCATATTATTGAGTCCTATGCAAGATATTTTCTTTTTTGCAAACGAAAGAGGGTTTGTGAATCCATTTTTTAACATTGTGAAACATAGATCCACTTATGGGTAAAAACATGTTCTTAGAACTAAAATTCCGCACCACATCTAATTTAGAAATCTACATATACATTTCGATCCTGCACTTAATGAATCCAGTTTCCCTTCCACAGGTAATACAATGATATAAATACTAAGATACCCACTTATTATCATGGGTCATTATATGATGAAATGATGGAATAATTAAAAAACCGTCTCATATTTAAATTTTATAACATGAATAAAATTTTATGATATCCTTTTTTAATGGGTTATGTATTTACTATGATCTTGTTGAACATAAACATATGATTTTCATTATGTTGTATCTAAGCCCTATATATCCCTCTAATGAATTGAGAATATTTTTTATAACTCAAGGGAGAGATGGAAAGAGAATTATGAGATAACCTAGTTCAATAAGGGACATTCCTCTATATGATATTTTTTAAAAGTGAAACAATTTATTGTGATTTTTTTGGGTTTCATGAACCAAACTGTAGTGTTATCCAATAAGGCAACCAACCCATCAAGTGACAGTTCCCGAAGGACATTCTCGATCCCCAAAGGGTGGAATATAGTGCAACGGTATTGAAAATAAATTCTTTGGAACTAATTCGTTTTTGTATTTAATAATAAAAAATCCAATATAATAAGACATCATCACATAACTGATGAACATAACAAAAATTGATTCATTAATTTTTAGATTTAAGAATTTTCAATTATAATCGAAAAAACAAAAATTCTAGAACAATCTCAGGACAAAAGTCACTCCAAAAATATCAATGAAACAAGGGGTAATGAACCTGAATCCACCAAAACCAACACCAACCTGAAGTGATGCCCTGGAAACCGAATCCACAACCAACACCATGTTACATCTTTCCTTTTCTTAGTTCTTACATAAGAAAATAAATAAACACCAACATGTGTATGTAGTGAGTGGGTGAAATCATAGTAGGATTCAAAAAAATAATAAGGATTCCATGATACAATCATATAAGATAAATTAACATGTGCATTTTCATAAGATCCTTTTAATGTTTCAAATAAATCCATTTTGAGGAAACCTATTTTAAGGAAAAAATTATAAAGAAAAACACATTCACAAAAGAAACATTCTTTGAACATAAACACTTATAAGGTCCATCCTATATCATTGGACAGTACCACATCACATAAGCATCATGCCACAAAAGAGATAACCATGGGAAATCACTATAGGTCATAATAAAATGTAGTACCCTACAATCATCAAGCATCAAGGATAATCCCCTCCAACCAATACCAAAAGAATTATCATACTTGAACCCTTTGAGGGGGGAAATACAATAGGCTAGTTTTGTACTAATCATAATCCTATACCAGCATAATTCCAGTGCACAAGCATCTAAAGGTGATCCAATACCATGGTCTAGTGGTCTCTTATCATATAAAAAATTTATTTGGTGTTTTAGCATCAAGCATGCATGATGATTCCAAGCCCCAGTCCCATTTTGTCAACTAGTGTTCTTATTATAGTTAACCCACCTAGATACCTAGGATTTTCTTTGTGCCCAAATTTTATTTCACACATCACAAATAAATCACATTCATATACACATATCATGAATTATAAACATATATGTAAATAATCACATTCACAATTCACATTGATCCAACAATCAAAGATCACATGGAAGCCACCATTTTCCATAAACAAAACACCTTTAATTTGCATACACACACACACACACACCAGAACCATTTGGAAATACATCATAACCCACTTCACAATTCATGAAATCCATTTTGAAACCTAAAAATATGTGAAAAATAGAATTATAATATTTTCCTTTGGAAAATCCCATTTAAAATAAATAGAAAAACAAAATCCATTTTTATAACGTGATTCACATCACTTACATAATCCTCCAACCACACTTAGGGTGAAAAATAAATAATATCACACTGAACACGTCCCATCTATTTTAAAAAACACATTTTTCAAAAAACAAATTACCATCAAATACTATTAAAAATACATTTCACACTATAAATAGAAATCATAAAACTCTTTCAAGATTTACCACAATTAATCACACATGAAACATAAAAAATTACCTTTATAGAACCAACATTTATCAAATATTATTCTCAAAAACCTTTTTAATCATATTTATCAACACAAAAACAATCCATATAACACAATTATAATACCAAAAAATCATGATAAAATCATATAATAATGTCAAATCATGTAACCACAAACCTCATGTTTGGAAATGTTCAGAATGCGGTGTAAAACCATAACTGAACCCCAATAATATCATATAATGTAAAAAACTATCATGATTTCACCCAAAGAAAAATATTGACCCCTCATTAGGTAAACAACCATCTTTAAATTGTATAAACTCAGAAAAATGAGATCAAAACAATATAGAAAGGATGATGTAGATAGAAATGAGACATTCATGATGATTCCTTGAGGATACAATGGTAAAAAAACCCATGGATTGCGGCTTAAGAAGTCATATAAGGAGTGGAGAAATATCTCATGGCTAAAAATATATAAGTTTTTGTATTATTGGTGATTTAGGATATAATAGAAGAGTGTTAAATGAGTAGTTGTACACTTTTAAATCACATATATATGCAACATAGTTAGCCCATAGGTTTTTCCTCACCATGTGGAAACCATGTGTCCCTCACTGTCCAAGGATAACGAATATGCATGGTTTCCTGGTGGATGGTGCATGCCTATGATCCTATCTATGTTACATGGATACAACTAATGTACCTGGTTCATGATTTAATGTAAGATGGTGCACAGTTTCCCTTAACTATGTACTAACTCGGCACCACCTTCTTCCAAGCATAGTAACTCCAGTCTCCTCCAAAAACTCATAGGTAAATCAAGTAAAACATATAAGACCAAAAAATCTAAAATAAAACCTATAAATAAAATAAGGTGTGTGACAATTCATCACAACAAGAACACCCCCATAAATTTGTTCCTAATATTGATCTGAAAATAAAAATGAATAATCATCCTCAATGCATTACTTCTGCTCCGATATCTCATTCTCATCATTGTATTTCATCCAATGAACATAGACCAATGGTATAGATATCCCACAAAAAACATTATCATTGTAATCCACAATCTACAATGGCCCCTTGAACACATAAAAATATGTCAGTAACTCCAACTCCCCTTTCAACACATAAGATAGATCCATATCGTAATTTTTTAACTATGGGATGTGGATAAAAACATGCCTTCATTCAAACTAGTAAAATAATTCTATCTTATATTCTATATAAAAAATCCTTTATGTTACCTCAAAATTTTTCTCATACCTCATCATTAGATTTTCTTTCTTTCTTAAAGATTATGAACCATTCAAGGGTCAACTTTTGTAAACAAAAAATCACTAAATTAGAACACAAGTGCTCTGCACCTTTGATGATCATGATACTTTTTATGTATCTATCACATCAAAATTGATTCCTACTCAACATGTATTTAATATATGTTTCAGGCACAAGGATTTTTCCAAACATCACGGTCTCACCCACCTCTTCTCAACACAAGAGGGATGGACATGGGCAAACATAAAGAACCAAAAGTGGAGATTTTTGAATCATTGATTGGTTACTGTTATTATATGAAAACTTCTCCAACCACAATTGGTTATCCCATAAGCATCCAAAATCCAAAACACATACATGATACTTGTTTTTAGAAATCTGATTCACCCGCTCTATTTGACAATCCATTTGAGGGTGGTATGTCATACTCATCATGACCTATGATTCCATCACCTTTTGAATACCTTCCAAAAACCATGGTGTAAAGAAAGATTCCCTTTCCAATACAATTTCTAATGGAAAACAATGAAGCCCCACTATCTCATGAACATATAGCTGGCCCAACACAAAAACGTTTTATAAATACATAATTGAAATGATGTGGTTGGATCTGTTCAGATGTTCAATCACTACTGAAATGGATTTCTACCCCAATCTGTTTGAGGTAAGACAATAATTATGTCCATGGAGATATCATTCCAGTACATGGTATGAAGAGTAAATGAATGAAGAAAACTAGAGGGCCTTTGGTTATCAAATGTTACCTCTTGACATAAATGACACCGTGATAGAGATTCATCCACATCTCAGATCATACCTATCCACTAGAACAACCGATGAACAACATAAATCATTATGGTGTCCCTATAATGAACAACACACTAAGATTGGTGGATGTCCTACATCCACACATTCCATAATTGAAACAAAACTATGAATCATCCTATAAAACATAAATCTCCCTTAGGAGACAATCACCATTCACAAGGGAACCCCCAACCATTTAGGCACTACATATAACATAGGTGTAACTCATCACACATCAGCTCTAGCCAGATCCTCTCTAGAAGGGAAGGTCTCAGATGAATAATATTCATGAACACACATCCATTATAATCCATTTTCTATAGTTGAATTTATAAAAATGACCAATCAACGTCCACTCATCACTATAATCCTTCAATGGCTTCACTGGAACATTCATATTCAAATCATATTCCACTATAATACACTCTCCTGAGTTATATAATGTATAATAATTGGACACAAAAAGGTACTCAACCAAGTAATTATGCATCAAATTCATATATTTCTGGGTGAAAATTTGTCCCAATATCTTATTATCAAGATAAAACTAAAAATAATCCCTAAAAATTTAATGGAACCTTGTTTTTAGGGCACGCGTCACCACTTCAAAATCCATTTCATGGTTTGGGTAGTTGTTTTCATGTGGTTAGAGTAGGCATAAACCATATCCCCCCACATGGCCATTCTACATTATTACACACCCAATAACCATACCTGAAGATTCACACTAGACTACATATCTTTTTCTGGAATATTTCATGACAAAAATAGGGGCTATGGTGAACCACTACATAACCATTTCAACAGATGCTTGGCATTTTGTATCAAATCAAACTTTAAACCCTTCCAGGTATGTATTATCATAGATGATGAAAGGAATGAGAAATAAATAAATAACCAACTATAATAACCTAACAAACCCAAAAAATAATATTATTCCAAAATTATTCTTCAGATGTTCTTTTGACATCACTTCAGTGCAATTCTCAGGGTCCACTAAAACCCCTCATTCTGAGATCACAAGACCCATAAACTTCAACTCCTTAATCACTATGGGGAACATAGAATAATTTTCATTGAAACTATAATCCTGAATTTTTATTATCTCAATAATTTAATTAATATCATTATCCTCTTCATTCCTCTAGAAGACAATGATTTCATCCATGAATACCACAATAGAGGAATCGAGATACCGGTGGAACACCCTATTTGTGTGTTTTATAATGTCCTCCTGACCATTTTAGACCTGAAATGCAGGACCATGTACTCAAATTGTTCTTACCTACTTCAAAAGGTTGTTTTTATTAAATTTGACTCTCTAAGAATGACTTGGTGAAACCCAGAACACATATCATTACTGGGTAACAACCATTCCTCCATGTGAAGATAGAATAGTAATAAATGTATGTAAATGGGTATTGGTTCTTGATATTCACATTATTTATCTTCCAATAATCTAAACATAATTAAATTGACCCAAAATCCTCTTTGGAAAATGGAACGAGGGTGTCCAAAGATGTGATTCTCAGAAGAATGATGCCTTTGGATTCAAAATCATCCTATTGTACATTTAATTCTAGTTACTCGGTGGGGGTCATATACTATGAGGGATGAGATATCATCTATGTTACAAATGTCAGCATTATATGTCGGGGAAATATATTAAACTAGAATTTGAGGAAGACTATTTTTCCAATGGTAAATTTTTTAATCCATTCTTTAGTTTATCATTAGATATTTTTAATTAATTGTTCTCCTTGAGCAGTTGATCATTTTTCACTTTTTTTTAGTTGTGACTTCAGATTAAAGAGTCATAGTAAGGGCATGTTTTCTCTTCAAAATTTTATATTTATCCTTTAGTTCAATACAAGATTCTTCAAGAATATTATAGTATACAAATATTTATTCATTAGAAATATTATCAGAGTCACTCTCATTTTCATAATAGAGTGAATTATGTATATTAGAATCCAGTGTTACCTTAGATGTGTTTGTCATGAATCCCGTATTGGATTTGTTAGCCTGACCGTCGTGTGATGTTTTTGAGTCACATGAACTGTCCTTCGAAGCATTCTAGACTGCTTTCATTGAATTTTTATATTTTTTGTCCTTGTCCTCATATTTCTATTTGTAATTGAGCTTTGGAAAGTCAGACTTGATATGTCCTTTCCGAATACTTTCATAGTAGACAATCTCATCAGTCTTGTCACTTCTTTTCCAATATTTTTTCAAACATCCTCTTTTATTATACATTCCCTTGAAGTTAAGAAGTATGAAAATAAATTCTTCTTGTAAAATATCTTGAATATCCTAGATAATTGATCCATATTTGCATCACATTCAGGTGATGATAGTTAACTACTATAATTTTCAACAGAAACATCCAAATTTCCTTAGTATTTGTGTTTCGAGGTAGTGGTCTTGAATGAAACTGATTTTTGTTTTGGTTCATCCTCAAATTAATTATTGACTTTAATCTCCTATTCATACATTATCAGTTTCCCAATGAGTTAATTTAAAGGTATCTTGAAGATATCACATGACTCTCTGTTAGAGAAAAAGGTTCCTCTCCATATGTCAGGTATACATCTCATAATTCGCATGATCTATTCCATAGTAGTGACTTATATTCTAAAACAAATCATTATGTTTACAATTTCATTAAACTAGAAATACATGCCAGAAATAGGAACATCAGGTTTCATTTTAATGATATCATATTAAAGGTAAATGTATTAAGTATCATTTATTTCACACTAGAAGATCTTTCATGTGAAACATACAAAGTATCCAAAATTTCATGAGCGACTTTACAAGCAGAAATTCTATTTAATTCATCATCTCCTAAAAAAAGTATAAAGAATTCATAGATTTTTAATTTTCATTTTAGGAAGTTTGGTAATCTCATCCAATGTGATTATATCAATAATAGGATTCTTATATTCATCTATAATTGAAGACCATATTATAAAGCTCTTACATTCTAAATGAATTTTCATTTTTATTTTATATTAAGCATAGTTGGTTCCATTAATGAATGGTGGTATCTTGGTTGCAGCACCTTCCAACCTATTATCCATACTAAAACAATTATATTAAATAGCATAAAATTTATAATTGATTGAAATTTAATGATTTTTAAGGTGTAACTATAATCATAGTTGCATAAGGTTATCAACCGAGTCTTAATAAACAATCCTCTGATACCTACTGTTGGTTGGAGTAGGTTTCTCAGGGGGGGTGAATTGAGTATCTATAAATATTTCTATTCAAAAGGATATTTATTAAAGGGATCAACAATAAAATTAAATATATCATAGTTAATAAATATAATAAGGGTATAAGATTTTGATTGTTTAAATAACTTCCTAGAAGATTGATTATTTCTGACTAATCTTAATATTAGTTAATAATATTAATTATTAAGTCGTTATAATAAGGAAAAATTCTTATAACCTCTTTCCAATATTAACTATAAATGTAAATTTAGTGATTCATGAATTATTCAGTAAAACAGAAAAAGACTAAATTGAGTAACACAGAGGAAATAAAAAAGCCGGTTCAATCTCAATCTATGACCTAATCAACTCCACTTGGTGATCATCTACCACTATGAATTTTATATAAATAAATATAAACCACACCCTGGATTAGGGAAAAAACAGTACACATAACTATTCAGGTCACACAACATCATCAATAATTCCTCATGGGTGTAAGGTACTAGGCCAAACATGGATCTTCCACACATATCAATGGTTATAAACAACTGTAAAAAGATTTTTGATAATGTATATCTTGTATCCATAAATTTAAAGCAGGAGACTGAGTGTGTTTGTTATAAAGATTCAAACAATGCATGAATGTTAATAAAATTATATAAAGAAGAGAAGAAATATCAAGATTGGTTTTGAAGTGCTCTATGTGTTAGTATTTGCAACTCTAGACATCTGAGATGAAGAAAATGTAGGAAGAAAGTATTCTGGTTTAAAACAAATTATCACAAGTCAGCTAGATCTGGTTTGGGAACTTCGTTCTATTTATAGTGTGATGATGTTCTGGATTCTGGGATTCAAGTATGATTAGTGTGTTCTTCATCATCCAATAACATGTGTCGTATATCTCTTAACAAATCTCTATGTTTTATTCTCTTTGTCATTCTCACACACTTTCTTTTCATTTTTTTCTTTTTTCATTCATATGTGTCATTATGGGAATCACATCTCTTTTATTCATAGAATGCATGTGTTTGAGATGACATGTTTCATGTATTCAACACCTCGTACCTCGTACTATCAGGTGAAATGTCTACAAAGAAGCATTAATTTTGTCAGTTCATTAATAATCTTAAAATTTGACCATTAGAGATTAAATTAAAAATATGATAAAACAGATTAAGAAAAGGTGTCATAGTATGTCTTAGAACGGGGTATCCTTGAACCGGTGTCTTCTTGAAGCAGTGTATCATGGTCAGAAAGGCTAGTTGGTCATAGTGTTTAATGGTTATGGGGTCTCATGGTCATAGTGTCTAAGATTCACTGAGTCTGATTCAGCATGGTGTCTGAGTGTCATGGTGTCTGATTCTTCACGGTGTCTAAGTGTCACAGTGTCTGATTCTTTACGATTTCAGAGTATCATGGTGTCTGATTCTTCATGATGTCTATGTGTCAGTGTCTCAGACATAGCCAAATATCATTATTCATACGTAAGTAGTGATATTTATAGAATAGATTATACATAATCATTTATCATGTAATATCACTATAAATAAAAGTAAATGTAGTGCATAGTAGTCAAACCTAATTTATAGAAACTAACATCGTTGATTTCATTACATAATGAAAAAAGATAATAATCATCATTACAAATGATTTGTGGCAGTTTATATAAGAATAAAATTTTTAGTTGGAATTTTGATCATTAAAACATGATTAACATATGAGGAGTCGAACATGTTATGTACTTAAATAAAAATAATTATTTACTAAATAATATTATTTAGGATTCTAAAAAATTTATAACCATTAACTAAATTCTATCAAACATCAATAAATTATATTTCTATTGATATTTAAATATATACTATTTAATAATAAAATATTATTAAATAAAAAATATTTTTAAAATTTATGAAATTATCAAAACTCTGTCTTAATTGTGAGTATATATATATATATTTAAGAATGGTTTATTTTTTAAAAAATTGATTTTATTATCCAACACGATATAAAATCATTTATAAATTAATAATAAAAAGGTATAACCCATGGAATTATATTATTAAGAATATAATTAAAAATTCATATTACAAGGGTATTTATATATAATCCCTTGTTACACTAGAGTACACCATAAGGGAATGGTGTGTAATATTATTACTTGTTGAGGTTCAATGAGTATGGTTTATGTCTTGGTCTTGATAAACATGAATTTATTCCAGAAATTGTTTCACTAATCAATTGGTAGTTCAATTTCATTTTTTTTGTTAAGGGAATGTCCCAGTGATCCCATGTCCAATATAAGGTTTGATAAATGAGATTCATAAGGTATGATCTTGCTGGGTGAGGCCATAGATTCGTTGTTTGTGTCTATTAGATTTATTTTAACCCATGATATACACTAATAATAATAGTCATTTTATAATATATATTACAAATAGTTATAATTATTTATAGTCTTTTTATTATGAAAGGATATAGCATATAATGGTCTAAGTAATCGAATTAGTGCTTGTTTTTTCTATAAAATCATTACATAATAGGGAATTTATTCATTGGAAATTAGAATATTATTTAAAAAAATGTAATTTCACATATTTATGTTATGATATCATTGTTTTTTGAGATTGATTATGATTAAGATTCTAGTAATTAAATTACCTTATATAACTCTCACGAATCTCATGACCTTTTATCTCCTATACTTATTTCTTGAGAAAACATTTTTTATATTATTTTAATCACTATGATAACTTTATGTATCAAATTAATGTTTTCTTGAAAATACAGTTTATTACACTCGTCATTATAAAATCTGTTTTCTTTCTTGTCAATGATTCTCAATTTATTTGCGTATTTTGTTATTACTCTTATGCAATTTTTAAATTCATTTTTACTCTTTGTTGAGTTTGAAAAAAATGTATAAAATGAAACATTTTTGTCATTTTATAGATAAATTTCTCTGGAATTTTTAAAAAATCAGAAATATAGATTTATTTTACCATGCATGGAATGAATGAAATCACCCACTATCATGGCCCATTGATTCATTGAAACATTCGTAACAAATTTTCAAAGGTATTTTCAAAGAAAAAGTTTTCATTAATATTTAAAATAATTTATTTTCAATAAGATATTTAAATGTGAAAAGGGTATATTCTTCATGAAATGATATAGTGATCTTTTAATGGTATTCTTTATTTATGATAACATCCAATAATGTTAAAAATTCTTTACTAAGGTTATGATTCATTAATATTATCCACATTCATTATTTGGAGAGACTATGATTATGATGATTTATAGATGATTCTATAAATATTATTTATTTCATACATGTTAATTAAGTTATAATGAATCAAATATGAAAAAAATTTCATTTCCATGAATTATTCTATGATGAAATGAAGATTGTTTTCCGAAATATATTTACTTTCCATTAATTTTTTTATGATTAATGAATTATTATCTTATTGAGAAAATGTTATTGAATTTCAATATGTGAACTATGGGATTGAAATTTTATAACCCTCCAATGAATTTGGTATTGAATCATGTCTCTTGAGATAATAATAACTGGAATGGGGACTGAAATGAAATAATTAAGGGACACTAACAACAATGATATTTTTGGGAGTGAATGAATACTAATGATATTATGGAATAGGGAATGAACCCATTCCACTATGCTAGTCTTAGAAGTCTGGCTTTACTAAGGATATGATTATCAATGATTATGTGTACTCCACGAAGATATGTCGTATGTTAATTTTTCCCCTCATGGATTATTTTAAATTATTATTTTATTCATAGTGTATTATGAACATCATCGATTTATTTCATGACAAAAAATATTTGATTTATGATATACAGGGTAAATATTCCAATATTGGGTTAAATTTATAGTATAATAATTATCCTGTTATGTTTATGAAATCATTCATATCACTATGGTTTACCCATACAAAGCATCATATGTAACCATTTAATATGTTTACATTCCATAGGTTTTGAAGAATGGTTTCATGTGTGAAAGATTTAATAAGGGTTATAGTTATGAAGTATTTAGTGTGACAAGATGCAGATCTCTAATAAAAAATATATAAATGAATCTCTTTTCCTGATGAAACTATAACAAAATTATTCTAACATAGATTATAATTTTATGTATTGAATTATAATTTTATAATAAGTTACATTTTTTTACAATGAATATTGGTCATTATAGTTAGTATCAATTTGTGATTTGGTGACCATTAGAAACTATGATAAGAAAACCATAGTAGTAACCATAAAGATAATTTGGTTTATAGTAGAAATAAATATGTTTTTGAAAATTTATGGCTTGTGGATTTTATAAAAAAATCATTCTCTAGATAAAACATGTTCATTTGTTTATCGTATAGATGTATATAGGAGTAATAACACCATAACAGTTGGTTGAGTATATCATGGCCGCAATTCTAGTACAAAGTGAGTGTTCCCATGCTACACATCTAGTTTGACACTCTCTGGGGATATATATGGGTTAATTCACATTTTATATATGAACATTTATGATATACATGAATATATGATGCCCATGAATGACTTAGTATTATGCTAAATTTTCATGGATTGAAAATATGGTTTCATTATTTATACATCCAATAAATTATTTCATATAAATATGTGGGTTAATAATATTATTATGTTTTATTAAAATATGAATTTTTTAGTCAATCTTTGGGACCCAAATCGTCGTTGTTATTACTAAATATGAGAGATAATTAAATTATTTACCTCTAGAGTAACCAAATTAAATTTTAATAGGAATGAAAACTATCATTATTATTCCTAAGAAATAATCTCAATCAATGAATCCAGATGATCTTAGAAACAACCAAATGAGTGAATAACATTAGTTTGAGTTCTTTATTTTAGAAACCTATGCATTTATATATAAATATAATGTATTTGTTGGTGAATTTTTAATAAATTTCATAAGTCGATGATTGGGGAGCATAATGGATTAGTGACAATTGGAGGATAAAGAAAATAATCTTATTTCAAGAAATATATTCGACAAATACCACAAATATATTCTCACATAGTAATATTCTTAGTCATTTCCTACCTAAAACATTCTTAATAACATCAGGAAGGAAATATATGAAAGGGATATATATGATAGTCAGAAAGGGTAAACGTAAAGGATATCAATAGATTATCATATAATAACATAAGATACAAATAAGAGAATATTATAATTTATATAACATAGTATTTTTATACACAAGATTTCATAGATCACAATCTTGAATCATGTCATAAAATTACCATTTTAGAAAACATGGTCCATAAGAGTGAGAAATCATCATAAATTTTTCATTAACCAAGATATAAAATCATAAAATTATTTAACCATAAAAAATGTTTAGAAACTATTCCATATGTCATAGATAACTAAAATAAATATCATAATATTAGATCTAGGATTATCATATATTTCCCATTATATATCAGGATACACCTATTTCACATAGTGGATCAATCCCTTCAACTAGTATACCATTATTATCTCATGATATATAAATCATTACCAAATGCATTGGATTTAGATATATGTCCCACCCATTTTGAATAATAACATTACAACCCTCTTTGTTTATAATTTAACCATTATTGCATAACAAAAACCATACATATCTATGCCAAAATACCATAAACAATAATTATATAATCACATCTTAACCCCTCTTAAAGTAAAGGGATTCATAACCATTTCAAAAATTAAACATTTCAATAATCATAGAAAATAAATTTGTATCATAAAAATTTAATCAACGCAAACATTATCCTTCCGAAGAAAGAATAAGTATTGTATTATTCATTTGTATCCTCGGTAAAGCATAAGTCACATCGATGGATGTCATCAGAGATAGAAAACTGTTTTTAAAGATCAATTCGGATATTTCTTGATGAATATACCCTTTCAAATTTGAAAAAACTATTTATGACATAAAAAATTTAAAAATACATATATTTTAAAAATTTTGAGAACATATAAAGATGGTCTAAAAATCAATTAAAGTATTTTATGATAAAACAGTAATTTATTCCATGAAGATAAATTTTCAAAACAGAAAACATTCACAATGACATATTAATTTAAAAGAACCATCAAATAAATAAGAACTATTTAATTTAAATAATAATTATTAAGGAAGTAAATTATGTTTATGTCGTAAATGATAAAATAATGATTCCATTAACATTTTTGTAAAATCCAAATGGCCATTGTTTAAAAAACATAAGGATTATTCCATTTCATATATTAAAAAAATGTGTAAAAATGTGTAAAAATAAATTTAAAATGTCAATTGATGAATTTTGAATGAACTTCTAGAAAAAATTATAAAACATGGTTTTGGATGAAATATTGTTTTCAACTAAATATAGAAATAAATATATATTTTATTAAACAATTTAATTATATTTCCTGAGAAAAAAATTATATAAAATTAATTTAAAAGGGGTATTCTCATAAAATACCCATTGGAGAAAAAATATCCATGAATTTCTCGATATATATATGTATTGATTTTTTTCTTTGGAAGAATAATCATAAATAATCCAATTAAATGATTAGATCATTACTTAAAGAACATACAACTTTAGTAATATTGGAATTTAAAATCTAGGAAATAATAAAATTGAAATTAATTGATAATGTCATGAAAATAAAGAGATTCGTGATATAACATGTAATACGCGAAAAATGTGAACCTCATAGAATAATATAGTTGCATAATCATAACTAGGGTCCCCAAAACAGGAAAATTGATACACGGAATCATTTAGTGCATTGATAGCTTTTGAAATGTTAAATCTATTAAAGAGATATATTAAAATAGGAATATAAATCCCAAATTCTTTGTATAATAATCGTATAATAAAATAATTTTTATTATATAACCACAAAAAATAAAAATGTTATAAATATTGGTTCGCTCAAATATGAAACAAATGTGAGATGGATATTCCTTACCATAAGTATTGACTTCTTTCGTATGAATTCCAACCTCTTATATAATAAATATAAGTTAATTTTAAATATAATAATGAAATATAATTATATAATAAATTAAATATATTATTTACATATTACTTTTCCCCTTTTATTATAAATTCCATGTCAATGTCATGTTTTGGGTAATAACTTCCATATTTTATGTGTATGTGTTGCCTGTTTATTTTTGGTCATCTTGCCATGCTGATGGTTCTATAATACCAATAATTTATAACATTATATAAATATAATATATAATAATTATATATTTCTTTACTGTGATCCATAAATTTTATAGATTGAAAATGAAATTTATCGTTCATAGAGACTTTAGGTCATACATATACAAGAACAATGCTTCCATTTCCCTCGTTGGAAAGAATGAAAGAAAGGTAAATAATATATTAAAATTATAGAATAATATTATTTATATATATTAAAATTTTTCATTTAAATCAACCTTATTACCATATATTTAAATAATTAATTAATCACCTCACTTCACCAGGAAGTAGTTATTTGTACACAAGAACGACATTATAGTATTCCCAGAGAATCGATGGTAAGAAGCCACATATGATATCATGATTACAAATAATAATAATAATAATAAATATCATATATAAGCAATAAATAAAACATTATATAAATCTATTATAGGATATTATGATAGATGAATTAAATTGGTTCACGAGACGATAATCCACCACACTCGTGAATAAATACTTAATAACCCTTTTGAATAATGTGGATATTGATTTTTTCTATTCCATAGTAATAGTAAAATCCCAGTTTCTGTATGATACTAATTTAATTATATAATCATGGATTAATGTTAATTTAATGAAGTTCATGATGAAATATAAGAAATTTCTCGAATATGGACTTATCTATTCTTCAGACAACATCTTATAGATTGCACTGAAAGGCTTTTTATGATGGATTTCTAACCAAAACCTGGATTATATGAAAATATATGGGACGTAAGGAATTTAATGAGTTAGATATTTTCTAATACAAATGTTTATTTTGTGTGAATAATAAATTTTAGTGGGTGGACTTCTATAAGTGTGATGAGTGTCACACAAGTAATTTGTGAACAGAAAAAGGTATACCCCCATCTTTCACATGTCATAAGTCTAAAATATGAGAAATTAGAAAAAATATAAGATATTATGTAATATTTTCAAAATGTTTATTTAGGATATTTATTGGTTATTTTATAACCCTTATCATTTAAGATTAAACCCCTCCTTATAAACTGATATTTTCCTTTACTACTATAAAACATTTTGCATTTTTATACAATTAAATGTTGTAAAAAATTAAATTTACCGTATTAAATAACATAAATTATTTTTTTTCCAATTAATTTTTCCAATTTTTCAAATTTAACTCATATATTTGGAAAAAAATATAATTTAAAATTAATACCATAGACGTAATGGGAATGTAATATTCTAAAGAGAAAATGATCATAAGTTAAAAACATTATATCAAAATTTAATTTTGAATTCGACCTAAATTAACAAAATTATATTATAATATATTTAATTTAACTAATTTAACCTCTAAATCAATTTTTACTGAAATTATGCATTTAAATTCAATAAATGAAATGACAAATTATAATAAAAAACTAATATTTTTCACAATTACACAATAAATATGTTTTCTTTGAAAAATATAAAAAACCTCTAATATGATTAATATAGCCTTATTATTACACAAATTAATACAAATATTATTAATAAATTTTCTTATGTTGTAAAAAAAGTTTTTTGAAATATGTGCACAAAATGAGAAAAACTATATTTTTGAAAAATAAAAGTTTTATAAATAAAATTATATTTTTTATATATTTTCTAATAAAAAGAGAAATATAATATTGATCAATTTATTAAATATATAAATAAAAAATATCATTAAAATATTTTACAAAAATCTATTTATATAATATGTTGAGATAAATGACATATATGAAAATTAAAAGAGTTTTTCATAAAATGATTGCCTTAATTTTCAAATTGGTTCCTATTTTAATTTATAACTAATTAGTCACTAAACAAATAATTATATATACATGTGTAAACTATAAATTTTCCTAATTTAGTTATTACTATTTATACACTCTATACTAATTTCTATTTGATAACTATAATATTAAATTATAGAATTGTATTAGTATTTCATGATTCATTTAAAATAAGTGTTTCGTGTTGCATATGATAGACTATGTGTTGTCTTTAATACATTATTCAAAAAGAGGTACATTTAAAGAAGGATAAACTCAGTGATATATGTAATTAAAAATAAAAAAAATATTAAAATTATTCTAAAATATAAGTTCTCATAATCTCATGGTGTTATATTCAACCCCCCAAAAAAATGAATTTTTCCATAAAAATTTAGTACTTTGGTACTAACAACTGATAATACATTTGCCTCATCAAATCATAAAGTTCAAAAATAGATTTTCCAAGTTCTATGTTTTGTCACAAAACATTGAAAAAGTTAGTGTTTTGGTTTCATATCACCATCATTATTTGATATATAATCTCCAATAATTTTACATTATAAAAAAGATAATTCCACAGCGGTAAAACCTCTTTGATTAGTTGCTGGTAAGTATTAGGTATTAAATTCCACAGGATAGTAACATGGAACGATTTGTTAACCTTAGAGAGTATAAGTATAAGTTTCAAATGATTTGATACTTTCCTAATCAAATCTTGTATTTTAAATGGAATGATATATCATGAGAATAATTTCCCTTTATTTCATCTACAAATAAATATATAAAAAGGATATCTCACTAAATTCAAATTCTAGATAATGTTATGTATTATCAGTGTAAACTTTTTGTTAAAATGTATCTCCCAGTATGTGTGGTTGAATTTATCTGACATTCTATAACATCTTATAATCATTATTAGGTCCTAATGGGTTTCATGTTGAATCTTTATTCCATTACTTTAGATTTTTACACTAATTTTATTAATGGGATTCATAAGGATCCATATGAATGATTAAGTGTAATATATTTTGTAAAAAAACAAATCTATAAAAATGATTTCATTATATCAACCTTTAAATACATAGTAAAAAATTTATAGAATATCCTTAAGGGATTTAATTATTTACATAGATTGATCATCTGTCGGAAGATGATATATTTTATTGAAACATAACACAATATCAAGAGATTCCAATAGGCATCACCAAAAATTATAAGTAGGCATTAGTTACAGATCAAATATAATTGAATGTGGCAATCTATTCAACATTACCACTTCTAAAACATATATTTTCACATGAGGATCTAATGAGAAATTTTCTATGATAGCAACCAACTATTTTGACTACATTAGGCGATCACCTAAAACCCATATTTTCATCAACATCAATGAAATGATAAAATCAAAGGGTTACATATTCCATAAATAATTATTCCACAAATTATAATATATATTATACTTAAATAACATTTCCAATGAAAAATATAAAAAATCAATGGGTTTTATTTCCAAAAATTCTTCTTTAAATATTATGAATATTGGTAAACATCAATTATATAACTCTAAAAAATTGATATCAATGGAATTGAACTAATGATCAAAAATAAACTCATAAACACATGATGGTATCTTTAACACTCCCATGGATAAAAATACACTTCCAAAATTAAATTTATCTTTTTTACATTTTTATGATATTATCTTAGACAATAATATTTCCATTAGCTTTTAAATTTATTCATTTTACTAACACAATATTAACTATGATATAAATATTCCATAAATCATGAAGATGGATATAATGAAAAGATATTTCACTAAAGGATGAACAATATGAATTTATTTGGCCTCATCCATTCAAAATAAATCATGAAATTAGTATCTGAGGATGGTTTGATATCTTTTCCCTAATTTTTATGAATCATTTCATCAATTGTGATTGCATAATCTTTTACATTTTCATTTTCATTCAATGATTTTTTTGTATTATCATCCACATTAAACCATGTATTAGGGATCTAATTCACATAATTCTAGAACTACATAAACATGAATCCTTGTTGTTTGGATGGTGAATTAGTTGGATTCCACTTGTCATATATTTCATTAACCAACATGGTAATCCCATTTCAACACTCACAAGATTTATATTTTTTTCCACAATTGAAGAACCTCATAGTTCTATTTAAAATATTATAATTGATCTTCATCCCACATTTTGTATATTTTGATTGATATAATTCAATTCTATCAATTTATTCTTCTTAATATTCGATTATCAATTTCTTATCAAAACCATATAAATGGTGGGAATATCTAATTTTTTTCTATCATCATTGAAAAAATTATCTCTTTTTGGATTATAAATTCTATTATACCTTATCAATTATTAGAACATGTATTAGTCCACCAAATAATTAATCAACATTCCTTCAATGGTTTTATGATAATAATAGAATTGCACCTTGCATGTATTTTTAAATGAGACTTATAGGTAAATCTAGAGTTGTCACACATTTTAATAATATCAATTAATTCCTTCTACATATTTTTTATAGACTATGAGATAATTAATTATCGAAAAATATCCCATTTCACATTTTCCATTATATAGAAAAAATTTATTAATGTTCCCTTATATTCTTAATAATTTTTCACCACTGATCGGCTTTACCTTCAAAAAGATAAACTACCAAAATTACATTTTAATGCTATGAATTCTAATGAATGGAATGTTACTATTCATTTTTACTTGTAAATTTATATGTAACATTTGGATCTATAAAAATAATAAATGAATGTGGATGTTGTATCATGAACTAGTAAATATAAAATTATTCCATTATTTTATCCTTTTTGTGTTCAATATTATTCATAACATTAGAATTTTTTGGGAGTGTAGAATCTTATTTTGTCATTCCTGATACCCAAATTATTGGTTTCTTATGAGTACAATAATTTCATTTTTAGATGCACTCAAAATTAACATAGATCCATTGTGTTATAGCAATTTAATTAAATAGTAAATCATGGAATGAGAAATAGTAATCATAGTGGAAAACAACATAATCATGAAGAATAGTTTTTCATAGGTATAAATCCTAACACCTTTTTTTTCAATCTATAAAATTTTTTTCTAACCAAGTTCATTAATATTAAATATTTAAATCCTTCATGATGGTTTGTAATGTGTTTATGTATTTCCAAATAATATCCCCAGAACTGTAAATCAAAGTGTGTAGCAAGGCTCATAGTCGTGCACCATGTAACGAGAGCCACAAATAAATTAACTATTTATAAAAGTATGTAATTTAATGATAAAACCTTGTCTAATCCTTCATAAAAATTATTTAATATTTTTCTATACATAGAATTATATATAAAATAACTCATATAGATATAACTATAAATACCCATAGATATATACATAGGTATATCCCATTGGATATAATTAATATATTTTTAATAATAATAGCCAATGACTGAAAAAACATTTCCCTTGACACTAACTATAGAAACCCATACATATATACAAAAATATCACAACTTTTTAGATGAACATTAAATTAATTTTATAAATACATGAATAAGGACCATAATAGTTATTTTGTTTTGAAAAACAGTAAAATAATCTACTATTTTCATGAAATATATTCAATATCTCCCACAAATACCTTCTCACGTAGCACTCCCATTAAGAATACCATGCATTAATCATTATTCATAAAATGGGGAAGCCAACATATAAAAGCTTGAAATTAGAATCTCAGTGGGGGTAAACATCGTAAATATGATTCTTGGATTATATAGAATCTTATGGTGAAAATAATGTTATGAAATCATTAACATAACATAGGTATTTCATATCAAACTTATCATTGATTTTAAACGTGAGTCCTGCAATAAAACCTTATCATTCTATAAATTGTGACTCATAAGAGTGATAAACCATCATAAAACAATCACTCACCATGTGATCATTTAATAAAAGTGTGTAAACCTTATATTTTTAGAAAAAAACACCATATGTTATTATTATATATAGTATCAACATTGTGGATCATCAATTATGACATATATCCCTCTATGGGTTATGATGCACTTATTTCCCATTATAGATCATGCACTTCAATGTGTTTCGCAATGTTATACCATGATATATAAAGCATTACCCCAAGCATTGGAGTGACATAAAGGTCCCACCCATCATTGGATATATTGTAATCACCATCCTTGGGTATAATCTACATAATGTAACTTAAATAAATTCATTCATATATATTCCAAAATATTATAAAACATTCATCATTTTCTCACATCATTAAACATTTAAAGAAATAAAGCTTCATAAAAATTTCATGAATTCAAAATATTATAATCCATGAAATATAAACGTGTTTTTTAATCATTTCTTAGTCATAAATAGTAATAATATGTAGAAACAGTATGGTTGGTATCATTGAATATTATCTAAATTAAAGTATAGGTAACATCAATGGATATTATATTTGATTGAAAAATATTTTGGAAGATACCTTGGAAATTTTTTTAAGGAATATTTCCTTTACACATTGAAATATACTATTTAAAACATAAAACATTTTCAAAATATTTTACATTAATACTATCCTTGGAAACATATAAAGAGGGACCATGAATAATTTAAAATATTTTTTTTGGAAAATACCCTTTTATCCTCAATATACATTTTAAAACATAAAAAAAATTTCAAAATAATTTTCATTGGAAATAAAATTATAAATTTATAAAGGAATAGTAAAGGAGATTAATAGTCATGATGGCAGGAAATTGTTTTCATGATGTACATCTTAAAATAATGATTCCTTTTACATTTTAAATAAATGTGAAATAGACATTATTTAAAAGATGAAATGAATATTCCTTTAAATGTTTGATAAAAAATTATACATATTTAAGAAATCATTTAGAAATAATGTTATAAATTTTAAAAACATGGTTTATAAAACATATAATTTTATTAAAAAAGTGCTTTCAACTGAAGAGTTAAATAATGGTGTTATTTTTTGAAATATTATTTTCAAATATTGAGTAAATAAAGTGAGTAAAATGAATTGGAATGTTTTTTCACCTGAAATAAACATTGGATATAAAAATTATTCTTGATAGATACATCATAATATTTAATCATTATAATTGTAATGATATACAATCCCAATAAATGTTGAGATGGTAACATAAAAAACATAAAACTATGGTAGCATTGAATCATAATCCAAAAGAAAGTATAAAGTTAAATAAAAATAAAAATTTCATTAAAAAATTATATTGGAGACATTATATGTAAAAGTTACATCATATACACATCGTGAAACATATAGGCGTATATTCAGAACTTCGGTCCTCAAGAATGCATTTTGGGTCAAAATCCCTGCACTGATTCAGTAACTTTATAACCATAAACCACAAAAAAGAGGTACAACAAAAGTTAAATATAAATTTTTATATTA
Source organism: Viscum album (assembly GCA_963277665.1). Taxonomy (NCBI): domain Eukaryota; kingdom Viridiplantae; phylum Streptophyta; class Magnoliopsida; order Santalales; family Viscaceae; genus Viscum; species Viscum album. The sequence goes on along the minus strand of OY728153.1, from coordinate 1,768,112,459 downwards.
TTAAGTATAAGAATCATAAATTATATTTTTGTTAATTATATACACCAAATAAAATAAACAAGTGGGGAATATATATTTTATCATACAAAAAAAAGAGATAGAAATACCTTACAATTAATATCAAATTTCATCATGCATATGAAAGAAACATTAAATATACTTTTATTATTATTATAAATATATTAAATAACCCTAATTATATATAGCTCACCATATATTATTTACATTTGATCTTTTATTAACTGTTTCATAAGAATCCAAGGTTGAAGACATCTTTTGGGCAATAAAGACTCTTTTTTCTTTAATGTTTCGATTATTTAGTTTCTTTGTACATACTTTGATCATGGTTCAATAATTTGAGGAATTAAAACCATTATATTAATGTAATAGATAATCTATATATATTTTTATATTTAACCCTAAAATATAGAGATATAAAATAAAATACATTGTTCATTAAGAATGTATGCCATACGTATACATAAACGTTGTTTCCATTTTTTTTGATGGAAAGAATGAAAGAAATGAATATATATATATCCATTATATATTTGTTTCTATTTCATATATATTACATATTTTCATTAAAATGTCTTCATTAACTTCCATGTAAATCATGAACTAATCACGTCGCTTCGTGAGGCGATAGTCCATCGTACATATGAATGATGTTATCGTATTGCCACTAAATTGATAGAAATAAAAAAATATATTATATAATGAAAAAAATAATAATTATTATATCATAAATATCACATGTTAAAAATATATATATAATTATATCTATTCGTGAGAGTTGGTGATGGAAAATGAATAACATATATTCACTAACCGGTAGTCTACCACACACAAGAAATATGATTTCACAACCCATTAAATGTAAAAGGATAATGATATAGGTTATTACATTAACATAATAAAATCATAATATATTTTATATTTTGTGGTTAATATATAATAATTTATTAATAAATATTGAAGGATGTTCAGGATGAAATAAAATAAAATTCTTAGTTAGGTATGTCACATCTCTTTCGGACAACATCTTTTGGTTTTCACCAAAAGGTAGCATAGACTGGATTTATAACCCAAATAATAATTTTAGGTTGTTATTATGGAATTAAAGAAGTTATTAGAACTATATTTTGAAAATATAATTTTTTTGGATGCGTGCAGAATCAATGAGAGTGGGTGCCCTTCTTTAAGTAAGGAGAGTGGCACGCATGTAATTGCTGAATATAAAAAAGTGTATCTATGATTTTCAAATTCCAAAGGGCTCCAAAAAGTGCCATCCTATATCCTAGATTAGATAATTATGAGATATATATAAAAAATATTATATGGGTTTTTACATGTTTAACCCTTATCATTTTAGTTTCTCCCTCCTACCTGATAAACCCATTTTTACTGTAACAGTGATAAACAGTTTTTACTATTTTTACTACTAAATATGGATAATAATTAATTTAAATTTATTTTATAATATAAATATATATGATTAAAAATATGGAATCTATTTCTTTAAATTAAATTAAAATAATCTTATTTTTAATTCAAAATTTATCACACTAACGCGACGATAAAGCAGGTTTCCAAATAGAAAATGTACTGAAACAGAAACCAATTTTTCAAATAAATAAATAATAAAATTAACTGAAGTGACATAAATAGTATTTATAGACAAATACATAAACTAATTTTACCGTTAAATCCTTGTTAGAAATAATTTTGTTTTCTTAATGCATTAAAATAAATTAATATTCGAAATAAAATTATATATTTTTCACAATTCATCGAAAAAATTATCTTCTTAAAAAACTATCTAACATTCACCCTATGATAATTTTGACAAGAATATTTTAAAAAATTATATAACTTTTTCAAATAAGTGTACATTAATTTTGAAAATTAATTTTCAAATTTTTCATTAAAAGAATACAAAACATAGTTTTATGAAATTTAAAATTTTAAGAATAAAATTTATTTTTTTATCACTTTTCTAGGAAATAAAGGTAATTGTTATAAATTTGACTTAATAAATAATATATTAATTTATTTAGAGTCATTTTATATTATTTATTTAATTAATTTATGGATATAAAACATATTTTTACACAAAAAATTGTTTTAAAAAAATGATTTCTCTTAATTTAAATTTTTCTATTATATTTTCAAATTAATTGGTTACCGAGTAATAAATTTTAAATAGACATGTAAACCATATATTTTCATAATTTATTTAAATATTTTCAATCCCTAATTTCTAATATATAGGTTATATGTATCATATAATATAATAACATTCTTATAATATGTCTCCTTTCATTGAAATGTGGTGTTGCATGTGACGTGGGATAAAATAAATTTTGAAAATAATGAAAGATAAAATATGAGTTTTAGGTATCTAAAGCTAAAATTTGACTTGAATGTATCATAAAATATCAAAAATATAAAATATATTTGAAATAAATAAATTCTAAAAATATCCTGATCATACATTCATGAGGTAACATCCAGCTTCTTTTAGAGGGTCTCTTTATCAACTAGTTACTGAAAAATGGATCAGTAATACTGAAAATATATTTTATTTTATAGAGAGTTAATAACATTAAAAAAATATTTTAGTTTTTTATTTTTTGGAAGGTGAATAAGATAAATGGTTCACTCTTATCACGAAAATAATGTAATGTGAATAAATTTACTCCATTAAGGGGGGTTTGTTTAGAGATTATTATTTAATAAGAACAATATTCATATTATTTTTAAAATAATGGAGAATTATTTCATTGAGCTAAAATATTATCATGATAATTCTAATGTAAAATATGTTAATAATTTTTCAGTACTTGTTTTTTATACTTCTGTAATTATCATCCATCCCAAATATAAGTTCGATAGAATTTTTATGGGAATTAGAAAACTCAAAAAATGGTGTCATCCATAAGGTACATCATTAGATATAAATAAAACTTTCATTTTTATATCAAATATAATATTGATATTATAGATACACTTTAATCACTTGTTTTGGATGAGAAAAAAATGATACATTTTAAAGAAAATAATAAGATGTATTGAGAGAAGAACATCATCTCTCTGTCATGCTCAATGTGTAGAGTGGAGGAAATTTCCTTATGCTGGAAGGTAAAGTTTTCTTTATGTAAATTTGGTTCATAATTAAATAATTTTTTGATGTGATGGAATGAGTAACTTTTATAATTAGACATAATATTTACCATATATTTCACCAACAACACATCAATGTATCGAAGGAAAATAGTATATGAATTAAGGAAAAAAGTTATAAAATATGAAGGTTAACGATGATGAACAATTTAAAAAATATCATAGGCCTAGAGAAAAATAGAAATTTCATTTGATTACAATTTCTACTGATTGATATGATTGCAACACAGTGAATGGTATATATTCCATCCACTCTAAAAATTATAATGTATTATTTTATTTTAGATCTACCAAATCAATTATTTCTTAGGAATATTCTATGGGTATCAGAATATCAACACATAGATTATATGTTAAATTAGTAGGGATCACAATGAATCGTATGACTATAATATCTCAAGATATTTATTGCTCACTAATTAATATTTGTAGGAATGTGATACATCACAATATTATTATTCTCTCATTTATTGAATTGGATTTTATATTAGGCATGGATTGGAATTATATATATAAATCCCATATAAATTTTTGATGAAGGTAATTTATATTTTTTTCAAATAAATTATGATATTAAATAGGTATATTGATAAATGTAAACATATAATGGAATTAAAAAATAATAATATGGGTCTTGATTACTATTAAAAATTAGTTTCTATCTCATATGTATAAAGGGAAACTAAACATAACCGACATGAAAATTGTTTGCTAGTTTTCCATGACTTTCTAGATGAATTTACTAGTCTTCAAACATATTTTGAAGATAAGTTTAAAAAAACTAATAACTAGTGGTACACTATTTTCAAACACTCTATATAAAATGTTACTTTTTGAGTTATAGTAATTGAATAATAATCTCTCTTAGAATGATGATAAAGGATTCATATTGCCATTTTCTTAACCATAGGGTTCACCTATTCATTTTATTTAAAATGAATATGGATCAATGGGACTCTTCATTGATTATCGAGAATATAACATGACCTCTATAAATAAAAAGTATCATCTTCCTCTTATTGATGATTTATTATATCCATTATGAGGAGTGTATAATATTTTAAATAATTCTCATTTATCAGGATACAACAAAATGAGTAGAAAAAGTGATGATATTACCAAGTCAACCTTATAAAGTTTGTATATACAATAATGATTTATAGATATTCCAATAAGTCATACTATTACCACCTGTATATTTATTTATTAGAGGAGTAAATTATTTTGATATTACCTTGATTATTTTATGGTTGTATTTATAGATTATATTTATATATACTCAATGGTAAATTTAGATCATTAAGATTGCATGAGTATTATTCTAAAGACCCTAATGATTTATAATATTTAATAAATATTTACCAAGTGTGTTTTTTCACTAAAAATGTTTTATTTTGGCTCATATAATCTTAATCTAGGCAATGCTACGGAATCCACTGTATATAGAATTATGCAATGTTTTCAAGGACCCACCACAGTGATTGGGTTCCATATTTGCCTTATATTGGAAATATATTTTTGATACATAGTGGAGGATGTATAAATTATTTTCAATCAACATTCTAAGTTATTTTAAAAGGGATCCATTATCTATTAAACATATTAGTGTGAGGAAAATTTCATATAACAGAATAGATGGTTCGTCGGTGAAACTATTCTTATACCACCCTACAGTAGAAATGGATATGTGATCTATTGTGATGAATCAAACAATGGAATGGGATGTGTATTTAGGTAGAATTATATTGTGATTGCTTTACCTCATTATAATTGAAACTTCATTTGAAACATTACCCATGTCCTGCTGAATAGTTTTTTATAGTAAGTTTCTTATTAAAGATATATTGAAATTCTGTTTATAAAGATTGTTGTGATATATATACTGATAATATAATAATGAAGTATATATTAATTAATACATATTGGAATATACACCATATAAGATGTTTGGATTTCATTAATGATTATGAATACTCAATTCATTACCACCTTGGGAAGGTGAATGAGGTTGTGGGGATTTAAGTCAAAAAAACACTCTATTTGATCTATAATGAGGATCAAATAAGAACTGATATTGTATACTTTTGATACATTAGATCTAGAAATAATTAAGTATGTGGGGAAATCATATTTTTCTCAAATGGAAATATAAATATAAATCATGTTAATATTTAAAGAGACACCAAATGAATATGTAAAATTGAAAAAGAATGTGAGAAATGTTCTTATGTTTGACCATGATTGTGATGGAATAATATAGTTCAGAAACCATGAGAGTGTCCCATAAATATCATTACTATTGGAGTAATTGGATGATGCTTATAGTCAGAATTATATATTCATCCAGTAAGTATTAATATGAATATATTTCTAAAAGATTTTTTCTAGTGAGAAAACACGAAAAGACAAATTTAAAAGAATATATCTTCGTGCTTGGTATTTCACCAAGTTAATAAAGAGTGATCAAATTCTAATGCGATGATAAAAACATTACCCATACTAAAATGAGAATATTTAAACATATCTATGTAATTTTTCAATGAACTCCCCATAACTTCCAAGGGACATAATTTTATTTGAGATTTTGTTGGAAATCGTACAATTTCAACACACTTCATTTCTATTAGATAATATTTCTCTCATTAAAATATATTCATAATATACCTTGGGATGTGATATGGTTTCACAGTGTACATCATTCTACTATATCTAATAGGGATCTTATGTTTGACATCATATTATGGAGAAGTATCGAAAAGGACATCAATTTGATGTTTTGTTTTAATATTTCGCACCATCCTCAAACTAGGATAAATGTTATAAACCCATAGGATGAATTTATGTCTTGTTCTATTGATCTGAAATGTGGTTGGGATCAAAACCAGCATCTGATTGATTTTTTATACAACAATTGTTTTCAATAGAGCATTCAAATTTATCATTATAAAACAATTTATGTGTAACACCCCAAGATTTCATAGTGTGTTATTTCTTCAAAATAATTCAATAACTTGCCCTACACGCAACACTGAGTTCAATTGCACCATGACTTACCAAAAAAAAGCCATTAAAAGAGGTCATGAATAGTATTAACTAAATTTTAAACTTTATATAATCCTTATAATTTTAGAATCCATATTATGAGTTTCTTAGTCATAATGCAAGAACAGATTCATTTTCAGTATTGCACTTTTATCAACTTTTGATAGTGAAACCTTTTTAAATAAAATATTTTAAACTTTTTGACTAAATGGAGACATCAAAAAATTTAAAATAAAACATCCCAAGCTTCCACGGTACGCTTTCCTTTGAATAAAACAGTAGCGTGTGTTGTACGCAACTTCGAGTTCTAACACACCGTAACCAATCAAACTAGCTGTTATGAATAGTAATACCTACTTTTTGAAGTTATATATATTTTATATTTTAAAATGGACTTCATTTTTGGATTCGGAATATCAAATTTAGCCTAAGGTGAAATTTTGGTACTTTTCGGATAACTTTCATATTTTGATGAATAGTGAAAATTACTAAATTTTAATTAAAAACAACTTTTTTAATCAAAATAATTAATAGTGATAAATTATGAATTTGAGTGGTTTTAAAGTATATTTAGAATATATTTTTACTATTTAATATAATGTTGGTCATTGGACATAATTTTACAATTAAACCGATCATAAACAAGTGTCAATCTTTTGATAGTTATTATCTCTTAAAAACACGCTTTTTGTTTTGACAACGGGAATTAATTTTAAATTAATTTCTGCCACTTCTGTGTTTTGAATTTAGGAAAATGGATTCCATATTTGGAATCAGGATGTTCAAATTGTGTAAATAGGTAACTTTTATTTTTAGACATTTTGAATAATTACTGCGGTAAATATTTTATTTACCATGGTTAAGGGTAAATCCGGTAAATAAGGGTTAAAAAAATAATATTATAATAATACTAAATTACCCTAAAACGTGTCTTAACCCTATTGGTTGATACATGGTCGACCATGGGCATCTTTGTGTCTATTTTGGGACCCCATGGATCCACTTGTAAGTGATAATGACACATTATATTAATAAAGTCAAAATAAAAATAAAAATGACACAAGCATATATCTTTTAGAACAACAATTTTTACATAGGGTTATATATGTTGGATTTTAGATTATAAATATTCATTAGAAAGATAAAAAGATTTCCTACATAATGATATTTTATTTATAATTTTTAGACATTAAATAAGTTATTTTATTTATGACACAATGATGATGCAGTAATTACTATAATAGTGAAAAATTAACTTAATTGATATTATAAATACCCAAATAAATATAATATGAAACTTTTAATGAATTAAACTAATTTTCTAGGATAATATGATATATTAGGATTGATTTAATGGACTTTGTTCGAAGTAATCAATCTGTTATGAGTTTCACAAAAATCAACTATTGAATAGTGTCAAAATTGACATAAAAGAGTTCTTAAAACAAATATTATATTATTAATTGATATTAAATTCCTAAAAATCTAAGGTTCGGCCAAGAGACTTATATTATGATAGGTTAATCATTAATGGACCACTTGGGGGTCGCTTGGATGTATATAGTAAGTTTATTAACCATAATATATAAAAATACAAAGAGACATTGTAAAAGTGAAACTAATTAACTTAGAGTTAATACTTAAAGATAAGGTTAATATAAGTACCCAAACCTGTCCAAATTCTACAGGATGAGTTGTTTTCGACCTATCCCCACCTCATCCTTTGAATAGTCAACTTTGGAGCCTTTAGAAACCGAATATGAATTTATTATAAATTAATATTTCTAGCTTTTCCAAAGGTGCCCCTCACCCCTCTTATAAAAAGGGCACTCCTCCTTCTCATTTCTTCACACCTCTAAAGCCTTTTGGTTCGGCCAAACTCTGCCCAAATACTCTCCCAAAATCCCTCACTACAACCTAGAGGCCTTAGTTCGATCAGAAAGCCAACCTAAGGAGCCCTTTTGATCAAATCAAAAGGAAGAACCCGAAGAAGAGGAGGTTAACCTACCCCAACCAAGGAAAAGTACAAGGTAAGGGTTATTTCACAATCTCTTCATTATCCGAGGTTGTATTATACGTAATAATCTACTGGGATCTCTTTATCATCCACATCCATGTTTCTTCGAAATGTATTTCAAAACATTTTTACTATTTACAAGAATATGGGTTAAAGTCATTTATACCCTTGTTTGACTTTTTATAAGAGGTTTATAAAGGAATCTTCCCGTCGTTTTCAAAATAAGGTCCTTTTTAACCTTTTCGACAGAACTAAGGTAAGAATGTTTTTTTTAACTTATACGGCGGGTGCGGTTATTTTCCGCCGTTATAAAATCGTCGAAGCTTTCCTTACAAGCTTATAAGAATATTTTCAAAGAAAATGTTTTATTTTATATGGATCTTAAATGATTTCAAAATAAAAGGAGATACTTCTTTTAAAAGAATTTTGATTTCATCTATGTCAACATCCTTTGATGGATTTTAAGATTATTTGAAGTTGATTTATTATAATACAAAACTTCTATATTGTATTGAAGGTTTTGTGATATGTTTGAATGTGGATGTGCTATTTTATACCATTCATAGTTTATGGTGAAACTATTGACATTTCGTATGCTAGTTTTAACCCGAATGTTTGTGTTATATTTCAAACTTTTCTTCAGATGAATGTGCTAAACAAGTATGTTCCGGGTTGGGGACCGGTAAAAGTAAGCCCTCCAGGTTGGGGACTGGTTAAAGTAAGCCCTCCAGGTTAGGGACTGGTTAAAGTAAGCCCTCCAGGTTAGGGACTGGTAAAAGTATGCCCTCCGGGTTGGTGTCCGGTTATTAGAGGCACTCCGGGTTGGTGTCCGGTTATTAGAGGCACTCCGGGTTGGGTTCCGGTTAGAAGTAACCCCTAGGTCTTGGGATGAGGCCTAGACAAAGAATTTAACATTTAGTATTATGCATTCCAACATTATGAAAGTGGTTATTGATTTTTGCATGTGATTATTCGATTAGTAGAATATCCATGTGAACAAGTAAATGGCATTATTTCATTTTACTTTTTCCATACTATGTTGAAGTTCAATTTTAAAAGGCTTTTGTTTTAGTAATTCATTGCCTTAAATTTTTATGCTTATTTTGAATGTTCCGTTATATTGTTATCCTTACTGGGCATTTGCGCTCACCCCTTTTCTATGTTTTATTTTTCCCAGGTAGTGAAGAAGTAAATTATGAATGACTTGCAGGGATATTATGAGGGGTTAATAGTGTGGATATGAAGACTTTGTTATTGTAGTAGTTTTTCACTTTGAAATGTAATGTAAAACTTTATGATTATATCTAGTGTTTCCAAGGCTACTAAACTAATCGGTCTTTCGAGATTTGATCTTTCTTGTGATCATGCCAATGTTATGTAATTAATGCACCGACTCTGGGTAACTGGGGTCGGGGCGTTACAGTTGGTATCAGAGGAAGTTTAGTACAAACCTTGGAAGCTAGATTTAGATAAACTCTGATTAGAGCACGTAGACCTAAGATGAACTTTGAGGATTAGTATAGAAGAACTTCCTAGAATTTTGGTATTGTAGAGATTTTGTGAGTTTTCCGAGCAATACATCCCTGTCTGGATACGAGCAGGTAGAGGCGGCTCTGGCACAGATGTACCTAGGGGTAAAACCCGAAAACACCGCTTTGAGCTAGACTCGAACGGGAACTGGTGCACGACAACGGGCCTTGCTGCACTCTTGGTTACGACACTCCCGGGGGATATGCTTTGGATAACTCTCATTTTCTTTACAAATCATTATGAAGGGTTTATGAGTATATACTTCCTCAAAGAAAACATTTTTATGATTATGGATTATATCCATAAATAGTTCAATTTATGTTAAGTGTTTTATAAGTATGGGATTATGTATTTTTATTCATAAACTGATCTAGTTTATGCCATTGTTTAGAAATGGCGCCCAGTAGAAGGAATGAGAACTCCAGAAATACACATGATTCAAAGAGAAGGAAGGATCATATCTTTCATGGTCTTAAGCTAGAATTTATAAGAGAAATAGTCTCCCATGTATTATCATCATATGAAGAAATAATATCATGTGTTGATAAGATAAGTAAAAAGTTTACTGAGTCCTATGGATTTGAAGGGAATCAAGAGAAGAAAAGGATGGAAGAGAGAAAGATGGATAAAGGGAAAAGGGAAAAGAAGAATTTTCCCATATGTGGTAACTGTGGAAAGAAACACCCTGGAACTTGGCTGAAAGGAATGGGAGTTTGTTATAAGTGTGGAGGAAAAGGGCACAAAGTACGTGACTGCAAGGATAAGAAAATGGTTTTAAATGTACAATGCTTCATTTGCAAGGAGTTTGGACACTACGCGAACCAATGTCCCAGTCTTAAGACTATGCCGCAAATGATGTTATTGGATAATAACCAAGTTATGATACTACCACAGATAAAGAGGAATGATTAGAGTTCTTATGTTGATTATGTCAATTGAGTGTTGTATCAACAATGTACTTGTTATAATAATTATGGAGTATATAAGGATTGTAATGCAGTACTATTTCATTAAGGACTTGAGATTGTGTGGAACAAAGAAAAGTGACTCAATAACAGGATAAATTTTTGGAAAATATATGGTTGAGAGAATGATAAATCATAATATAGTTCTGATACTGAGGTAGTGATTTTGGAATAATATGTGATTGTTTTGAATAAATTATAATGGATATTCTTGACTACCTTGGAACTAATTAATGATTTGTATATTCCATCATTGTTGGGGTTTAAAACATTTTTGGATTAATGAAGTATATCCAGCTTTCTATATGGAATAAGGGAGCATGAATGTAATCAATAAGGAATATGGTAATTCAGGATGTTTCGGTGTATTAAAAGAATACATGATGAAGGTATTCATATGCTATTACGGGGTAAAAAGGTTCTATATTATGTTTACCTTACTTATAAATGTTGGACTGTGAGTTTGGATAGAAGTATTTTGGATAGTTCTAGTTTGGATTATTTTGGATTGCCATAAAAGGACAACCCGGAGGTCGGGCGGCAACCCGTCGCGTCCGGCAAGGCTGCGAGACTTGAACCCGCAACCGAAGGGCGACAAGGGTGTATCACCTACCACTGGCCCACGAGATGTCCTGGATTAAATAAAGTAGTTTTTTAAAAGATCTGGTAGATGAATTATAAATTCATTCATTTTGGAACCCTCTATGAATAGTATAAATAGAATTTTTTTACGAGTGAATGATGAGTTTTTGGTAGAAATTTATTAAGGGATAAAACTCTAATTTTAAAGTAAGTATATCTCCTTATGATCTTAGCCAATCTCATAAATAAATTCCTCATCATTAATAAAAGCAACTTAGAACAAAAATGTTGTCCTAGATGGTACCTTAAATCATCACTAATTTATGGCTTTGGGATTGTTGGCCTTTTCATAGCCATGTTCTCTACCACTCTCCATCAGATAATTGATGGTTATATTTCTCTTCCATATCCATATCTTCCTACATGGAACCCTAGTATGTGTTATTTTCGGTAATCTTCATACTTTCCACTCTTTATTTTAAATAGAGGCCTCATTAATTCATTTTTCGATGTGGGATTTCAACTAAGATATTTTGAAACGTCAAAAATGTGTTATCCTAATACCCTATGTTTTGTTGAACCGATGGTATTTCAAATCATCATAGATTGATGAATTTAAGGACCTCAATTATACACTTGTTTTTGATTGATGACCTCAATCACTACCTATAAATATTTATGTTTTTCCTCCGATTATATGTCTCTAATTTCCACCAATGTTCTCCTAATCGAGATCATAATTTGGTGGTGACCCTTTGATTTCTCTTTTCCTCATATTAAGACTAAATTTTAGTAACCCAATTTCCGATGTGGGTTTTCCCACAAATATATTTTCTACTTTCAACCTTTTATTTTTGAAGAACAATTTCAAATTGCGAGGACGCAATTTATTGAAGGAGGGGAGAATGTAACACCCCAAGATTTCATAGTGTGTTATTTCTTCAAAATAATTCAATAACTTGCACTACACGCAACACTGAGTTCAATTGCACCATGACTTACCAAAAAAAAGCCATTAAAAGAGGTCATGAATAGTATTAACTAAATTTTAAACTTTATATAATCCTTATAATTTTAGAATCCATATTATGAGTTTCTTAGTCATAATGCAAGAACAGATTCATTTTCAGTATTGCACTTTTATCAACTTTTGATAGTGAAACCTTTTTAAATAAAATATTTTAAACTTTTTGACTAAATGGAGACATCAAAAAATTTAAAATGAAACATCCCAAGCTTCCACGGTACGCTTTCCTTTGAATAAAACAGTAGCGTGTGTTGTACGCAACTTCGAGTTCTAACACACCGTAACCAATCAAACTAGCTGTTATGAATAGTAATACCTACTTTTTGAAGTTATATATATTTTATATTTTAAAATGGACTTCATTTTTGGATTCGGAATATCAAATTTAGCCTAAGGTGAAATTTTGGTACTTTTCGGATAACTTTCATATTTTGATGAATAGTGAAAATTACTAAATTTTAATTAAAAACAACTTTTTTAATCAAAATAATTAATAGTGATAAATTATGAATTTGAGTGGTTTTAAAGTATATTTAGAATATATTTTTACTATTTAATATAATGTTGGTCATTGGACATAATTTTACAATTAAACCGAACATAAACAAGTGTCAATCTTTTGATAGTTATTATCTCTTAAAAACACGCTTTTTGTTTTGACAGCGGGAATTAATTTTAAATTAATTTCTGCCACTTCTGTGTTTTGAATTTAGGAAAATGGATTCCATATTTGGAATCAGGATGTTCAAATTGTGTAAATAGGTAACTTTTATTTTTAGACATTTTGAATAATTACTGCGGTAAATATTTTATTTACCATGGTTAAGGGTAAATCCGGTAAATAAGGGTTAAAAAAATAATATTATAATAATACTAAATTACCCTAAAACGTGTCTTAACCCTATTGGTTGATACATGGTCGACCATGGGCATCTTTGTGTCTATTTTGGGACCCCATGGATCCACTTGTAAGTGATAATGACACATTATATTAATAAAGTCAAAATAAAAATAAAAATGACACAAGCATATATCTTTTAGAACAACAATTTTTACATAGGGTTATATATGTTGGATTTTAGATTATAAATATTCATTAGAAAGATAAAAAGATTTCCTACATAATGATATTTTATTTATAATTCTTAGACATTAAATAAGTTATTTTATTTATGACACAATGATGATGCAGTAATTACTATAATAGTGAAAAATTAACTTAATTGATATTATAAATACCCAAATAAATATAATATGAAACTTTTAATGAATTAAACTAATTTTCTAGGCTAATATGATATATTAGGATTGATTTAATGGACTTTGTTCGAAGTAATCAATCTGTTATGAGTTTCACAAAAATCAACTATTGAATAGTGTCAAAATTGACATAAAAGAGTTCTTAAAACAAATATTATATTATTAATTGATATTAAATTCCTAAAAATCTAAGGATCGGCCAAGAGACTTATATTATGATAGGTTAATCATTAATGGACCACTTGGGGGTCTCTTGGATGTATATAGTAAGTTTATTAACCATAATATATAAAAATACAAAGAGACATTGTAAAAGTGAAACTAATTAACTTAGAGTTAATACTTAAAGATAAGGTTAATATAAGTACCCAAACCTGTCCAAATTCTATTGGATGAGTTGTTTTCGACCTATCCCCACCTCATCCTTTGAATAGTCAACTTTGGAGCCTTTAGAAACCTAATATGAATTTATTATAAATTAATATTTCTAGCTTTTCCAAAGGTGCCCCTCACCCCTCTTATAAAAAGGGCACTCCTCCTTCTCATTTCTTCACACCTCTAAAGCCTTTTGGTTCGGCCAAACTCTGCCCAAATACTCTCCCAAAATCCCTCACTACAACCTAGAGGCCTTAGTTTGATCAGAATGCCAACCTAAGGAGCCATTTTTATCAAATCAAAAGGAAGAACCCGAAGAAGAGGAGGTTAACCTACCCCAACCAAGGAAAAGTACAAGGTAAGGGTTATTTCACAATCTCTTCATTATCCGAGGTTGTATTATACGTAATAATCTACTGGGATCTCTTTATCATCCACATCCATGTTTCTTCGAAATGTATTTCAAAACATTTTTACTATTTACAAGAATATGGGTTAAAGTCATTTATACCCTTGTTTGACTTTTTATAAGAGGTTTATAAAGGAATCTTCCCGTCGTTTTCAAAACAAGGTCCTTTTTAACCTTTTCGACAGAACTGAGGTAAGAATGTTTTTTTTAACTTATACGGCGGGTGCGGTTATTTTCCGCCGTTATAAAATCGTCGAAGCTTTCCTTACAAGCTTATAAGAATATTTTCAAAGAAAATGTTTTATTTTATATGGATCTTAAATGATTTCAAAATAAAAGGAGATACTTCTTTTAAAAGAATTTTGATTTCATCTATGTCAACATCCTTTGATGGATTTTAAGATTATTTGAAGTTGATTTATTATAATACAAAACTTCTATATTGTATTGAAGGTTTTGTGATATGTTTGAATGTGGATGTGCTATTTTATACCATTCATAGTTTATGGTGAAACTATTGACATTTCGTATGCTAGTTTTAACCCGAATGTTTGTGTTATATTTCAAACTTTTCTTCAGATGAATGTGCTAAACAAGTATGTTCCGGGTTGGGGACCGGTAAAAGTAAGCCCTCCAGGTTGGGGACTGGTTAAAGTAAGCCCTCCAGGTTAGGGACTGGTTAAAGTAAGCCCTCCAGGTTAGGGACTGGTAAAAGTATGCCCTCCGGGTTGGTGTCCGGTTATTAGAGGCACTCCGGGTTGGTGTCCGGTTATTAGAGGCACTCCGGGTTGGGTTCCGGTTAGAAGTAACCCCTAGGTCTTGGGATGAGGCCTAGACAAAGAATTTAACATTTAGCATTATGCATTCCAACATTATGAAAGTGGTTATTGATTTTTGCATGTGATTATTCGATTAGTAGAATATCCATGTGAACAAGTAAATGGCATTATTTCATTTTACTTTTGCCATACTATGTTGAAGTTCAATTTTAAAAGGCTTTTGTTTTAGTAATTAATTGCCTTAAATTTTTATGCTTATTTTGAATGTTCCGTTATATTGTTATCCTTACTGGGCATTTGAGCTCACCCCTTTTCTATGTTTTATTTTTCCCAGGTAGTGAAGAAGTAAATTATGAATGACTTGCAGGGATATTATGAGGGGTTAATAGTGTGGATATGAAGACTTTGTTATTGTAGTAGTTTTTCACTTTGAAATGTAATGTAAAACTTTATGATTATATCTAGTGTTTCCAAGGCTACTAAACTAATCGGTCTTTCGAGATTTGATCTTTCTTGTGATCATGCCAATGTTATGTAATTAATGCACCGACTCTGGGTAACTGGGGTCGGGGCGTTACATTATGGAAATAAAATTAGAAATACAATATTTTTGGATGAAGTTATGGAGAGAATGCTATTATGACCGGATATATCTAGGAAACTGGATTGGAATTCCATATCATTTATAAAGAACATCAATCTAGATTATGGTTAACAAAAAATCATAATCACAATCATCAGTGAAATATTGATTTAAAACTTGGTGTGATGATATTCTTATAAATATATCTAACGAATAAGGTTATAAGATTAGAAAATAATGTAAATCTGAGCCTTACATATATTTCACCCGTTGATATTCCTGATCATGTAAGGATGATACTTTGTCTCTTGGAATTTTGACAGGACCTATCTCATTTTCATGATGTCTTAAATTTATCCCTCCAAATGATGCAAATATATGACCCTTGACATGGATTGAACTCGTATTTCAAACAAATGGGTCTTGATGTTATATATAATTAACACCCATATAAATTTTAAATTAAAGAGACAAAGTTCAATGGTACAATACAACTCATTTTGTTAATATTTTATATAGGAATAATAAATTAAAAGAGGAAATAAAGGATGTTGTCCATTTAAAGAGATTGATATACCATAATTTATTTGTAATTAAGTTATATAATTTTGAAGGTAAAATTAATTTAATATGGAGAATAATGTAACACTTAAGGATTTGATGATATTTGTTAAACTAAAATTTCATTGATATCCCAAAATACATGAAACCCCGAATAAAAATGAACAATTATATTTTATAACCATATAACATAGTTGATAAATTATTAGTTTGTATAAGAACAAAAAATTTAAATATATGTATTGTGGTTTTAGATAAGGAAACAATATTTTTATGAAATTATTTATATGCATCGAAAAAATTTCTCAAAATATTGTTTTTATTATTTTTCATGAAAAAATTGTATAAATAATTTGTATCACTATTTCAAAATTAAATTTTCAAAATTAAATTAAATTAATAATTATCATGTCAACATTCTCTTATATTTAATTACTTAAAATTTCCTAAATGTATTGTTTTTCTGATAAATAGTGAAAATATTGTTTTTTTAACATATATTTTTTTCATTTAAGGAATTGGAAAGTTTATGTTTATATTAAAATGGTTTTATTAGAAAAAATATTTAATTTATATTTTTCATAAATTAATGGTGGTAATTGGAAATTATTTTATGTGTATTTTGGTATAAAATCATTGTAATCATAAGAAAACATTTTTTGAATGAAAACCATTTTTCCTCGGGTTTTGAGAGTTTATTTTATATTTAATGTGTATTACATTTAGAGATTGTACATGATAAAATTTAATATGTATGGTTAATAATTATGTAAAACAATTAATGGGGAAACTCTCATTTTCTTCATAACAAATAGTAAAAATGATAAAAAAAAACAAAATAGTCAAGGTTAAAAAGAGTTTATCGGGGGTAAAACAAGAGTTATGGGTAAACTTTTGAATGAAATTTTTACTAATACTATTTGGTGAAAAAATATTTACCTCTTTATATCATATCTTATAATATATGTAAATTTGGACGTATTGTTTCTTAGAATAAATTTTTATATTTTGATCATCTAATAAATTCAAAGTCCATAGTCTTTACAAATTATAAAAGGACATCCACCCTTTCTCTTATTAACACCTCATTAAGCCTATATAATACACAAACACTACATATTTATCATATCAAAATCCATTACCATTAATTAGAGTTTATTTCTATTCTTAAAATACCATTCAACGGGTCCTTGCTAAAGGATATAAAGGAGGCCAACTGATTTATTAGTATTAATCATTAATTATAATGTTATCTATCCTATCTTTTATAAAATTATATTATGATTACATAACAAACAATATCCACAATTTATTCCTTCAAATTGGATATGAAACTAATTCTTGTGCATACGTGTGGGATACAATATCCACATTGTGATACAATTCATTGGCCATCACCATCATTCAGGGAGGTTGGTTATTATGGGTTTAATTTTTGAAATGATATTTGTGACATAATTATTTGAATATATTTATAATATCATTTATGCATTCTTACCATTATATCCGTTAGAAAAAGATAACAGTGCATGTGTGTACAAGTGGAATACCACCTTGATGAAGAGATGTGCTTCATTTTTCAATTATGATTATCATGGATGGAAATAAGTATATATTTAATTTATACATATGAAATATATTATATAAAAAAATTTATATAAATGTGATTTACTATTTACATTTCTCATGTTATATATATCCAAAATTGAAAAATGTGTTTTGGCATTTGTATTGTTTACCATATCAATGAACATTGTAATGTATTTTAAAATATCTATATTTTTTGGATGAAAACAAATTTATATATAACTAACAAAAATGATATTTATATCACTATAAAAAAAATTTACATTATGCAACCATGATAAATTTATAGTTCATAGAACCACCAAAGAAAATTCCCCAAGAATAACGAAATACTAAATACAAAGAAATGATGATCATAAAAAGAAATTATTAATAAATAGGTATTATAATGGTATTAGTTAATAATATATGATATTATATGTATATAAATGAAAATGTTATTATATTATAAAAAATTTAAATTATTTATACACGATATTAATGTGATTTCGATGAAATTTGGTCTTGAGGAAAGTGATTTATGTTATAATATCATTGATTTTGGGATTGTTTATGATTATATTTTTGATGATGTAATTTCAAGATTTACCTCTCAAGAGTATCAGGAATATCATTCAAATATAGTTATTTTTGTACAATACGAGTTATCATTTTAACTTTCTCTCTTTATAAGCTCATGATATCAAAATTAGTTATTTCAATGAATGTTGAATTTATTTATCACATTGGACGAAAATGATTTTTCATCTCTGACAATGTTTTTTAAAAACAATTTCAAAAATTTTTTTAATACCCTTCTATTATTTAATAAATTTATTTTCACCAATGTATTTATTTTTTATAAATGGTTTAAAATTAGTCTCTATTATGTTTTTTTAATGATTTATTCTTGACATATTTTATAAAAGTGAAATTAATGTTTGTTTTAATATACACAATAAGAATAGAATTTAATGTTATCATGAGAACTCGTGGATTTGAAAGTTCCCTTACAATTTACAATGAAAAGATCCTTGAAATTTTTGTCCATACTATTTTCTATTTTTTTTTAAAAATCCAAGATTTAAATTTCAAATATGTATTTTACTCTAGAAATGTCATATTGATATTTTAAAAATGTTCTTCATATATGATATCATATTTTCATGTTAATTATTATTTACTAGTTTTATAATATATTGATATAATCAATAATATGTTTTTATATATTATAATGATTTTGATTCTATGAAACTTATTTCATTCCCACATGATAATTAAAAAATTATGAACCCTTAATTAAACATGTTTATTTTCCACCTATTATGATTTGATGGAATGCGAAAATTTTTATGAATCCTATTTTTTCCTGAGTTATTATATGATGAATTTTCTAATTATATTTTTACATTAACATATATTATTTAAATTATGATATTGTTGTGTCTAGAATTTTATATCCTAGAAAAGAAATGGGTAATGATGGATATTTCATGAGATAATCCAGACATGAATGGGGAGTGAACCTATTTGGGTAAGGTAATATTTACACTATGATGGTATTAAAAGTGAACATTTCCTAATCATATAATGGAATGGGTACTGACACCATTCCACCATTATATTCCATGGAATGAGCACTGACTATTTTAAAAAACCATACTTATATGTATTCCATAAATTTATGTCATATGAAACTATTATACTCATATAAATAATGTCTATTTATTCGATTTAATTAATGTAATATGAAATTAAATTATTTATCACATGAATTGATTTTTTTATAGATGATATACATGGTATGAATTGTATATGTTACCCTCGTGTTATTATACCTTTATGTTCAGGAAATGATAATGTAATTATTGATATATCCTTTATTTACTCTTATACACCATTAGAACTTATCCTTTGGTATGATTACATCATTGAGGTTATGAAAATTTGATATAAGTTTGATATGTCAAATAATGTTTCTAGTTATGAAATACATAGTGTGATAACATACAAATTTCTTTGAGAAATTATTTATATGAATCAAATTTTACAAAGACATTATACATATACTATTATGACATTGATTGTAATATTATTTTTTGAATTTTCATCTAATAAGATGGGATAATTATAAATGAAAAGTATGGATCACTATAAAAAATACTAACTAGAGCCAAAACACCACAATAATAGTGACATCATCAACCTCATAATGAGATCCTCTAACATCCACCATCCATCATAGATGAAATCTCATCCAACAAAATAACCAAACACAATGTGAAAAAAATCCACTACAGATCACTAAAATGAAGCTTGTGAAAAATAAAAAACCATGGTGAACTTATCTAGAAAATACTATATAATAATTTTATAAAACCACAAAAATCTATGATTATTATCATAATAGTAATTGGCTAACAATTTCCATGATCCATAAAATCATGTCTCTTGTTATATATGATTGAATCAGATGCTGGTGTGAACCCAAAAACAACCTGTAAAAAATCAAAAACATATGCTCCAATTGATATGGGAGGTGGTGATGATATGAATTATTGTGCAGCCATCTTGTACAACTAAACTCAATGATGAACTAGTTAATACCCAAACACCCATAAAACATAGATAAAGACAATACATAAAAATTAATACATGAAACAACACTCTAGTTAAAAACAAGTGCAACATCAAAGGAAAGTTATCCACTAAACAATATAAAAATATAACTTCCATAACATTCAAATAGAATAGACTATAAAATAAAATAAAATGTGAATATGATATTAATGGGGGTTTACTGGCCATTTCATCACTAAAATATTTCATTACAAACCCATGATTCTGGAAAGTGGAGAGATATAATAAAAAAATATATTTATAATCAAATATTTCATAATTACATTAAAAAAGACCCATGGATCTCATTATGTCAACACCAAAATAGTTTTACAAGTTATATTATTTAAAATATTTATTGTTTCCAATTTAAATCCCACCCCTCTGAAGTATTATCCATTAATTTTCATAAAATAGATAAAAAATCACCCCAAACCATCAATGAGGTATCATTCAATATAGTAATCTTGGTCTACCATGATATAATTTAAGAAGAAAGAAAATGATCTGGGTTCCATAAAAATAGAGAACCCCTCCAAGGGGAAAATTGAAAATAAATGGAAAAAATTGAGTGAAAGGACAATCTGAATAATTCTTCTATTCAATAAAATTCATTTAAAAAATTCATCACCATGAGTTGAAAAAATAAATAGAGTATAAAACAACAGGCCTTAAAAAACAAGAAAACATCTCATTAAAAATCTATTTCATGATATTATATGGATGTCTTCCAATTTACTCTCCCAAATACTAATTTTCATCAGAGATATTATATAAACCAAAATAAATAATAGTTGTAATTAATCATTACATTACCAATCACATTTTATATTAACTTGATTTCTCCCATTTATACCAATTTCCAAAAATAGATATGTTTAGTGTGATAAAAAATAAATAATCAGAGTAATAAATCATATCTAATGAAATATCAATTATATGTATTATATTAAAATATGTTCATTTCATATTATGTAATTTTATGATTATCATACAACCCAAATATTTTTTATGTTCTAACCAAATTTTTTTAACATCATATTCACTAAAATTAATGAAACCATTATCAATTAAAAATTAGGTATCCTAGGAATAATATACAAACATATATATATTCACTTTTTAGGATTATTAATTACACATTCCATATAATGCACACATCCTAAACATATTGGTTTTAACACGATGGAGACTAGGAAATAAATCAAATTATTTAATGATAGATCCAAATTATATCCCATAATGTTTTTTCTTATAGAGTATCCTCTGTAAAAATATAATACTTAAAACTATTCTTCATAACTTCGGTAAATGAAAATATTATAATATTTGATATCAAATGATCTATAATGGTGAACATGGTACATATCAGCTGATGATCATAATCAATAATTGATAATAATATAGATATGAATAAATTTCCATAACCTACAAAACATACCAAAAATACATATAACATAAATCATCCATCATTTCACAATGATTTATCCAAATAAAATACATGTTATATAAGATTTTGGAATCATTACTAATCAATCCTCAACTAGTATAGTATATTATAACCACTTGAAATATGTTTTGTTTTTAAACATAGGAATAAAATTTATTTTCCATAGTCAAGGAAAACTATAAAAAACATTATAACATACCATATAGTGTCCCATATTTGAGTTGGTTAACTACCCATTCCCATATAAAAACATTAAATATTACCATATCATATTTGGATTAATCACCATTCTAATTAAAAACATTTACAGAGTCCCATAATTGGTTTTGTTTTCTCCCTATTTCATTTAATATTATCTCATATTATCTAATGAAATGTGATTTTTTGGTGAACAAGTTCTCTCTGAGTGTGATTAGGACACTAATTATTCCAGTTAATTATCTCTCAATAGTGATGAGGTAGTGAGTATTAGAGGTCTTCAAATATCAAGGAAAAAGAAGTGTCATAATGACCAATATTATGTGGTGTGATGCATTGTGACTAAATAGAAGGGACCTAATAGGAAAAAATACTACACTAATTTGCAAAATCTATTGAAAATAAGATAATATAGTAAGGCTAATTAAATAGAATGTGATCCAAGTACTCTAGTCCTATAAGATATGTCTATTTGTGGTCTAACATGTGGAAAATCAAATGAAAAATGTAGAGACATTAAGAACATATGGAAGGGTGGTGATGTAGGAACTAAGGAAGGAATGAAAAATAAATTCCTTGAGTTAATTATTGATTCTAATGAAAATATTCTTGAAAAGGATATGAAAATAAATTCCCCAAAGGAGGATGTGGAAAAATTTCTAGAAAGGGAGGTTTTAATGGATATTAGTAAGGATAAATGGGATTGGATCAAGAAACAAGATATAATTTTTTCATTTGGTTTCATTTCGAGGATGATCAACACAGTAGAGTATATATAGACTTAGGATAATCTAGATACCCATATAGATGACATAATCTAGAAAGGCGTGATCTTGAATATTGACACAGTTCAATGGGCCTATACCTGGTAAAAGATTCTAATAATCTTCTCCTTGTTTTTAATGATTTTTTATTTCCATTTTTGTTAACTGACCTTCGGCATTTACTTTAAAATAAAACATAACTTATGGAAAGTAATTCATGATTTTTCAAATTCAATATTATAGTTTAATTTTTTTTTCTTACTCTGAAAACTCATCTTTGTTGTTATAAGATAATTATGTCCTAAAATATAAGTTAATTGTAAAAATGTTATTTTTTACTATTCCCATAAATTTCATCCATTTCAGTAAAATCTTAAAAAAATTCCTATGCTAAATTTCATTAAATTTTTTCAAAAATGATGTTATTTTCATCATATTAATAATATAAATTTTATAAATGTTGTTTATAAATAATAAATAAATAATATATAATAAAAATATGGTTTCAAAACAAAATAAGTATATGAAACCATAAATTATTATACTAGTTTTTATTATCAATACATAACCATTCTTGGATATCTATAATTGATTTTATTAACTATTACATATATTATATCAATTAATTTTATATAAAAAATACATCGAATGTATTAAATTTAATGAAACAAAATAATTCAAAAAAATAGTTCAACATAGTTATTAATGAATCATAATTTAATTCTATTCTTTTCATAAATATATATATTTTATAAATGTAATTTTATTATCAAATAATGTAATACATTTCATAATTTACTAAATCATTATTCACTTAATTTATATGTTGTGGGCATCAAAATATATGGAATATATGATTTATTAAATAATCACAACCATAGGCCATCCAATTTCTCACCACCTATAAGATTCAATGATTTAAACATGATTTTTAGAATGATCAACTAGGGATCGCGATGATGAACATTATGAAGAATTACTTCAATTTTGAAAGATATGATAAATTGACCTCATAACACACATTGAAGTAGTTTTATTCCTAATCCCCATAATCTATAGATTGGGATCTTCCTCCTCCATAGTCGGATTTGTGACTAACTAGGTCATGACTACAGAGACAGTGGTTGTGACTACCTTCACTCTCCTTCTTCCCCCATCCTCCAAGGTACTGATACATATTTTCTTCCACAGAGGCCATATAATAGGGATTTTTTCCCAGTGGCAAGTTTTTTTACCTTGATCAATGGGGCACTGGCACCTAATGAATTATAGAATGTGTTTTTATGGGAAAAGTAATAAGTTTTCTTATTATTGAGGGGGAAAAGTTGATCATTGTAAAATATTTCATGAGGGACACCCTTTCTGAAAAATGATCTATTATAGTATCACTGATTCAACATCATTAAATATCATATATATATAATTTGTTTTAAAGTAAAATATAATGGATGTTACATTGAAGGGTTTTGTTCTATTTTAATCATCATATATTTGAGAAATATTAATTTTCCAATTTAAACTACATAATATGTCCCACATGGGACATTAGTGTGAGATGATCTAAGAGTGGTGTGAATCAGGTTACGAAACTCATATATACTTCCAATTGTTCCTATGATACTCTTACTACACTAACTAACATTGAATTTAATTATTAGAAGGGTTTGTCTTATGTTCACTTGTTAAGGGATGATCAGATTAACAAATGAGCATATCTTAAATATATTCGTATATGATAGAAGATCACTCAATCCACATGCATTAATTGTGGATCTCACAAATTCCACTAATCATCAATAGGATTATAGATACCGTGAATTGAATATGGTCACTCCTTGTCAGGATCAAATCATTTACATGATTTAGGTACTTGTTCACTTCCACCCATGGGTCATTTGACTTTTCAACTACATTTCCTCACCATTTGAGGTGGGAATAATTATTGGCATATAGTCCAATATAATTGATTACTTTCTGATAGTTTATAAACTAATAAGTTACAATAGATCGTAATCCTTATCTTTCAGAAACTGGTTATAAATATCACCATTGTAGAAACAAGAAATTCTATATTGAACTATTTTTTAGAGAATACCAATATACATTGTATAATTTATCACGATGTGTGAATAAAATTATGTGTCACGAAATACAATAATTTCACTGATCCTTGGAACTAATTCGCAAATCTTTTCTCCTATTAATGGATCTTCATACTTAAATGGACCATTCTATCTATTGAACTCCCATATTTTCTCAATGAATTATAAACAATTACAAAATTCCTTGGCTAGATATTCATAATTCCATTCATTATGGAAGATATGTTTATAATAATATATCACATAAGATAAATCATCAAGAAACTATTTCTTGAATTAAGAGCATTTTGAGCATCAATATATCTAGAGATCTCAAATGATAGGGGAAGCCACCTGTTTATAGATGTTGACTCTAATTCATGGAAAATTAAAAATCACCACCGCCTCTTTAGGAAAATATTAATACATGTTAATGAAACTCTTTATCATTGAAAAACATCAGATAAATTTTCCATTTGAGAAACTTCTTATAATAACATAAAATATATTCTTTTTTTCATTATCAAAACATCTCATTTTCATGTAATTATTCACCTTTTTTCATTTTTTTAAAATTCATACAATCACAAAAATTACTTCATTTTCCCATTCTTTATCCTTTCTTAATCAGCTAACATTTTTATTTTTTTATTATTGGTTTAGTAATATTTCATGAAACGTTATATTGATAATCTCAAAAACATCATGACAAAAGTTTTTTTTGGAACAACAAAAATTCACAAAACACCATATTTTCACGAATTCCAAGCCTTCATAATATTTTTATGAGGTAATCCTATATATACATCATTCATTTAAATTATACATTCATGAATTCATTGTGATGTTTGACTCATACAACTCAAATAATTTTACTCATTTTTCTTATGTCATTGGAATTCCCTCTCTAATTTATGATAATGAGTGAATGAAACATATTTAAGGTATAATATTTTTTTGAATTAATCCAAATCTATAACCTAGATATATTTTTGAGGATTTTTATTATTTATCAGTGACCATCACTGATCTTATTCTCACTATATGCGATAAACTGTATGTATGACCTTTTTTAGAAAATTGGTGGAAAAATAATGTATTTTCAATATAATAAATCCATTTTTAGTGACTAAGTGATCATAGTATCAAGTAAAAAATTATTCTATTCTAACATATAATGTTATTATAAAACACTTTTTCTTTATTAGGGGGTGTGGGTGTCCTCAAATATTCATGATATTATTCAAAACAAGAGTATGTTGAGTAATCAATGCCATGAGTTTATAAATTCCTACTACAATTCTGTCTAAAATCTCATAGGTGAAATCCAAATATTCCACATCACATAAGTAATTGAAACTATTTTTAAAATATTAATCTATTTATGTAAATAATTAAAAATTCGGGAAGATAATTTTTAATCTATTCGAAATATAAAATTTAACATTGATTATGGAATGAATAATTCATAAATTATATATTAAAGATATCTAATTAGTTTCTAGGCATTAATCTAGTTTATCATTGGTCTATTTCATGTCATTTGATTTCATAACCCATTCCCTCTTTTCCCCTTGTAATGATTCATAAAACTAACATGGTAAACCAAATTATATCCAATTGGAGTGTCTAGATAGAAGTGTAGTCTTATGAATATTTTCATGAACTAGGTACATGTCATGTTAATATCCAATGAGACTTTTCATGGTCATTAACCCTAGGTGAATAAATTAAATATTTTCATCCACATTAAAATATACAGATAAATATATATTTACTCAAAAAACCATAGTCTATATAAAAAGCATACTTTAACTATAAAAGTTACTATAGCAGGAATTGATCGAAACTGTAGCAACAGAAACTATTCATCTATCTGGGCCTTCTAGCCAATATTTATTCCCTCAGGTCCTGAAAGGATTTTGAGCCACCCTAGTCCTTTGGGTCAGTTTTCTCCCAAGGCCATTGGGCCACATCAAGGTCATTTGACCACCCTATGGACTTCAGGGCATAAGAAATATGAAGATGTACCAGTCAGATTATTTGGAATAAAGGCTCTAGATAAGGATTGAGAGTAGGTGTATTCACTAAAGATAAGATAAATATAATTGGATTATTCAGAGGGTTTGAAATTTTCATCAGTACTAGGCATATAAATATCGACAAAGAATAACTCGATGATAAGCCTTTTGAAGGTGGAGTGATGATATCTAGTCATTTTCTAGGGGGGAGTCGTTCCATGTTTTCTTTTCTGATGATTTCCTCTAAGACCTACAGGTCATGTAATTGTTTCATAAGTATTTTGACATTGTATAGGTTCAAACTAAACCATTTAATGGTGGATTATCAATAATAAAAAAATGAATTCCTTTGGTCTGTTCAAGAAAGGTAGAACTCTGATTCAAGGTAAGGGTAATCAAGGGAGATATGTAATAATAACTAGAATGTACGGGTATGAGAAAATGGATGCAAAATATTAAAATTATACACTTCATATCATAGATCTTAATCAAGTGTCTTGTTATAAATATTGGTTTTTCATAAGACATGATTGAAAATAAAATCAAATAACATTATCCATTTAGGATTAACAATAGCGTAAGACATGTAATTTTTTCCTACATTTATGTATAGAAAACCATTTATATAGTAGTCAAGGATCATTTCCGAAGATAGCATAGTGTAATGTGATCACTTATCAAAACATAAATGTAGTCATGGTCCACACCCAAGACCATAATAGCAGTCAAAGTCCCATACTAAATAAGTCTCACCCCCATTCCAATAATCTCCATCTCATAAAAGTGGAATTTTTACCCAATGCATTAGATGGATATACAGGTTCCACAAATCTTAAAATCAAAACCATATATTTGTATTCTATAATATAATATATATTCATCATATAATTTCACTTTAATAGAAATGGAGTTAATTAATATTTCATCATAACATAACCTTTGGAAAATAGAATGGTTTCATAATCATTTCATCGTCTCGTCAAAGCATAACCCATGTACAAAATGAAGTATGGTTCATATAAATTATTTCATCATATAAATTGTGGAAGGAAATGGGTTTCATAAACAAAATTTCATCATAACATATTCATAGAAAGACTAATAATTTTATTCTTAGTTTATATCCCCAAAAGCATCAATTTCATCAAAGGATGTCATCATAGATGAAAAATCTATTTAAACTATAAATCAATTTGAAATTTTCATAATGATGATAAATGTTAGATTAAAATAAAATTTTAAAACTAAAATCAATTTCAAAATAATTTTCAAAGAACATAACCATAACTTTCTATAATTTAAAATTTAAAAAATAAATTAAAAAGTTTCATGAGTAAAATATCTCTTCTTCTTTGGAAAACTCTTAAAAACACTTTCAAATTACCTTTCACTTTGAAATCATTTAGTTAAAATATAAAAAAATATCAAATATTGATGAAAAAATTTAATTTAAAAATAAAATTGGATTCATATAAGGGAATCATGAAATAATTGAGTTGTCATGACAATAGAAAATATTATTCATGTCGTGCATATTAAAATAAAATAATTTTTTTTATAATTTTCACTAAAATTAAGATGAGAATTATTTAGAGAATTATATGAGGATTTCATTCAAAAAAATCAAAAAAAAATATAAATCAGGGGTAACAAATATATTTTATAAATAAAGTTAATAATTATAAATCTAATTTTTAAAAACATTTTTCTAAAACATGGTTTGTGTAGAAAAAGGGTTTTCAACCAAAGAGAGAAATAAAGACTTTTTATTAGAATGCATTCTTCATTATTTTATGTACAAAATTGTGGAAATGGTACTATTAATTTCAAATATCATTAATAATCATAGAAGAAAAAAATTAATTATAATTTTTGAGATATGGATTAAAATGTGTTTTCTTATGAAACATATTCATAAACAATCAAGTCAAATAATTAGATTGCGACATAAAATATTTACCACTTTTGTAACATTATAACGTAATACCAAGGAATAAATATCATTAAAATAAACATAAAATTTCATGGGGATACATTAATTCATGATATTACATGACAAATTGTATTTATATACACCTTATAATGGATGATAATTGCATAACATAAAATATGTCTCAATGAACGAGAATTAAGACAAATATCCCATACCTCTTTAGAAATAATTCAAATCATAATCCCCATTAATGAATAACATCTAATTAATATTTAAGTATCCTAAAAACGGTATTATAGTTATAAAATGTTAAAATATATATATATACACCGCACAAAATAAATTATTGGTGACTTTTCATTTTTTTTCTGATAAGTAATATTATATGGACCTGACCTTATAACATTACATAATATTGAATTAAATGAATAATTCACATTGAGGATATTTTTAGGTTTAGTGTTTTAGAGAATTAAGACATAACTATTACATAACAACTTGAATATTACAAGTTGACACTACTACTCAGTATCTATATTTTTTATAAAATTAAAACTCTTAAAAAAACATGTCTAGTTCTATATTTTAGACAGCATGACTTTTCCTTGATCCCATCCATGAACCTATTCATATTTAAGTCATGTGGAAAACATTTCAAAAAATTGGGATGAGCATAAAATGATAAGTAATGGTTATAAAATAAGGAATGAAAACATTATCCCATCAATAAATAAAAATCAATGAAACAATTTTTTTCAATCATAACATATCTTAAGAAATCATATGATTTATGAATAACACACAAAAATAATAAATCATAAATGTTACATATGGCATCCATATCAAACATACATTGTAGTTATCACACCTACATTGGGATTAACACTTGGAATACCCATCATAGTATATTCCCTAAATCTCTTAGGAGAAATCTCACGTCTACCTTTTTCACATTACTCATTGCATTGGAGACATATCTCAGGATCACCAGACCTAGGTTTATCACAGAACCACCCATTTACGTAAAAAATTCTCAATAACCATAACAAAATCCTTACACATAACACAAGTATAAAAGAAAGATAACATTTCCACATTCCAATATATCATATCAAGATATTTAAATAAAAAAATCTTTATTAAATCATTTTCCAAACCATTTAAAATTTATTTTTGAATGAAAGTGTACCATACCACGTTGATGATTTTAAATGAATTATCATTTAAAAAAAATTAATTTCCATGTATATAAATCCTAAAACCAATTTTTAAAACATGGATATTAATGAGAAATATTTAGAAGATTAAATATCTAAAACATTTAAAACGATATTTTAGTTAAAGAGTTTTTTAATAAAAAGAGAGATGCTTGAATACAAATAATTGAGGAAAAACATTTAATCAAATATTTATAATATCATGAGAATAAATTGATTCATGAAATAATATGTCAAGGGATAGTATATACATCATATAGTAGTGAATTGGTTCCTAACAACAATGAAGTCACAGATGAAACGTAAATTGAAATGAAATCCCTTATAAAGATGGTATCTTTAAATTTAGGATTAATCATTCACATAAATCTGTGTGAAAAATATAAATACACCCCATATAAGTGGATATTATTTTTAAAACAACCATAGGACACTCAAACATATTCATAGGATGACATATTCAAGAAGTTGAAGTTGAACCCAAATAATTGAAATTGGATTAAGAAGTTCTATTGTAAACATTCAACAGCCTAACAGAATCACAATAAAATTAAAGAAATGATTTGTTGAGATAAAAACGTTTTCTAATAACTTTGAAATAATATTTACATCAATAAGGATATATAATAACATATCCCAAAATAATAAGATATAAATTAAAAGACATAACAAAAAGAAGTCTTTAAAAAGGGAAGGGTGAAAGGTTCCCTTTCATATTTGGTAACTTACAAAACATATGCCACATCAAAGAAGGATCATACAATGAATATAAAAATACTCAAAAATGAAATTATATTACCCAAATTTTACAATCATAGTCTGTACATATACCATACAAAAGGAAATAGTGGCAAATATACAATGAATCTCACGGGAAAAAATGTGATATGAAACCCTTTACCACGTTGTAATCAACAGAGTCGTATGATAAAAATTTAATAAACACCAAATTAATCACATAATTCCATGAATAT
Source organism: Viscum album (assembly GCA_963277665.1). Classification (NCBI taxonomy): domain Eukaryota; kingdom Viridiplantae; phylum Streptophyta; class Magnoliopsida; order Santalales; family Viscaceae; genus Viscum; species Viscum album. The sequence goes on along the minus strand of OY728153.1, from coordinate 1,768,081,320 downwards.
AATGATAATAATGATAATATATAACAAATGGTAGTAGAAAATACACCACAAATAATGAATAAGTGGTGAACAATGAAAATCTCACGGAATTAAGAGTGAGATAAGAAAATCCCTTCCCTTGTGTCTGACTTGACCCAATCATTCTTTAATATCCTAAATAATAAAATAATTTTAATTTATACTTTCATAATAACCTTTTTAATTTTTATTATTCCTTTTATATTACTTATTACCATGTTATAAACATTATGTAATCATTAAAGTTAATAACGGTTGTTTTGTCGATATTTGGTACTTGAGTAAAAAAAATGAACATCTTATAATTACAATTTGTTCATGTGGTAAGATATCCATTATCTTTATAATGATATTAATGATTTAGATATCATATATGTTATATATATCAAGTATATACATGTATTTATAATAGTACATATCATTTATAGGTAATAAATGAAAAGCACCGTTCATGGAGACAATAAGCTGTATGTACACATGGACGCTACTACCATTTCTATTTATTATTTTAATGGAATTAAAAACAAAATGATAAGTAGTTATATTATAATTCCAGTATATTATCATATAAAATATTATTAACACCATTTTTTATATGTCACACATAAGGTATTAATGAGTCATATCTAATTGAGGGGGTGGTAGTTCGCACTTCGTATAATGAGATTATTTTATTTACCCACTATGAAAACCATAAAGTATTTCTATAAATTGAAAAATACAGAATCATAAAGAAATAATAAACACAATATATATCATATATAAAAACAATTCCATCATAATGGCCACCATGAGAGGTGTTTGGGGAAATTTGAACAATCATCGTTTCGTGAGGCGTTAGTTTTTCATCCACCGAAACATTATGTTCCTTACCCATTAAAAGGATGTGTGTGTAAGTGTAGTTAGAATCATTATCATAAAAACATCCTAGTATATTGAGTATACTGTTGTTGTTAAAATATAAAGTAATAAAAAGATTTAAGGGGTTGGGGAAGTAAAATAAATGAAAGCAATTTAAGAGAAATTGTTACCATTAATTTGGGTTACTCCCTTTGGTTTGAACGAAAGGACTTCTTGAAGTGACTTCTGCCTAAGGTAATGCTTCTTAGATGAGGATAGGGATGTAGGGAGATTAATATGTTAGAGGTTGGATGATCCAAAATTCTTGAGAGGTGTGAGGAAATGGTTAGAAGTTGTCTCCTTTTATATGGGAGAGGAGGGGCTCTTTTGGAAAGTTTGATAATATTATTTTATTATATAATGATATTCTATTTCTAAAGGTCCATAAATCATTAAATTCGATTTTAAGATGACTAATAGTCTAAAAAATATCATTAAATAGTAATTTCATAGGTTTTTAATGTTCTTATATAATTTATAATCTTATTTATTAAAATATTTTATTAATGACGTAAATATTACATCATTATTGTGTCATAAATAATTTAATTTATGTGATGTCTAAAAATTATAAAAAACAACCATGATGTAAGAAATAATTTTATATTTTCAATTAATATTTATAGTTTAAAATATAATTTATATGACACATATAAAAATTAATTTACTAAAATATTTTTGTTTATGTCATTTTTTCCATTACATTATATTATTAAATCTAAAGTGTCATTATCGTTAATAATTGGCTCCATGGGGTCCCAAAATAGTCCCAAAGATTCCCATGGTCTGAAATTACTCATCCAATAAGTTTAGTACATGTGTTAAAATATTTTTGAATTATTACAATATTCTTTTTTTCATCAATAACCCTATTTACCATTAACCACGGTAATTAAGAGTCAAATGTTACTGTTCACTAAAATATATTTTCATCTTATTGAACCATATTTTACTTCTTGATAACAACCATATATGTCATATTTTTGAAATTCAATTTACAAAAGTGGTAAAATTTCACTAAAATGAAAACGTCAGTTTTTTTAACTACTACTATGTGATTTCACTATTAATCAAAAATTGAAGTTTTTTAGAAAAATACCAAAAATTCATCCTAATATTTATATGATATTTCTAATTACAAAATGATATATATTTTTCTAAATTCAAAACATATAAGTGGAATTAATTAATTTAAAATTAATTCCTGTTGTTAAAACAAATAGCGTGTTTTTAAGAAAAAATAACAATCAAAAGATTGACAGTTGTTTTTGTCCAATTTCAATGAGAAATTAATTATAATGACATAAATTGGATTAAATGGTAAAAATATATTATAATTACACTTTAAAAACAATTAAAAAGATAATCTACCATTACAAATAAATTATATTTAAACACAATTTTAAATTAAAATACAATATTTTTTATTATTCATTAGAAAATGAACTTTATCGGAAACATTACAAAAATTTACACAAAGTAAATTTTAATGTTCCCATTCTAAAGAAGGATTTTATTTGGTCAAATTAAATTTATTAAAGTGACCAAAATTGTATTTAAAGAGGTTTCTCCATTAAAAGGCGGTAAATCAACCTTTTAATGTAAATTATGCTTAAAATTAGATTCATTCACATTTTAAGCCTCTAACATTTATTGGATAAATTAAAATACATTTAAAAACATATATAATTATATTGTAGTTAGTTTTGTTCATTCCCTCCAATACATCAAATAGGAGTTAACAACCATTTGAAATAATAATATTATATTATTAGGGTGAAATGTAAGAATTTCAAGAAACCTATTGTTCTGTATCGGGTACCCTATCGAACATAGAAACCCCTTTAAAGTAAAATTAATATTTAATTAACAAATATTAGTTAATATGAAATATTTATTATTCTTTATTTACGTGGGATGTTACATCCCTACCCCCTTTTGGGAATTGTGTCCTCGCAATTTTAAAACTGGGCTTGGAAACTTCATAAAAAGTCCCACATCAGAAAAGAGTAAGCAAAACAATCACTTTAAAAGAAAGAAAGAAAAGTACAATGGTCACCAAAGATAACCTGTACGAGGATTCCATATAGGAAAACATTGATATGGAAGAGAGAACAAATGGTAAAGTTTTTATAGAGAGGGGTAGAAAATAGGATAAAGAGAAAGTTAACCACCAGAAAATCACAAACATATGATGTGTTAAATGGTCTTTGATTACCCAGTGGGAATGTTTAACCAACAACCTTTTTGTTTTACATTACTTTTCATAATTTGGAGAAATTAATTTACTACACAGAATAATGACATGAGGAAATATACTTACCTTCAAGTAGAGTTTTGTCCTTTAATAAGACTCTACCAAAAACTTATCTTTTCTCCAAAAAAGAGCATTCAAAAAGACTTGGTCACATAAAAATCAGAAGAATCATGTTTTTGTGAATCCCATAATCAACAAAAGAAGAACTATATATTTCCCTTGTACAAAGAGATAAAATATAACCAATATTGGTAGTGCGAGAACAGATAATACTCAAAAAGGATAATATTTTAAAAAAGTAAAACTACTTTTAATTTCCATAATATTTCAAAAAAAACCCAAATTTCAACAAATACCATTTAGAAAAACAATATTCCATAAAATTCTTAAAAAGTGATACAAACTATGATTGAAACCCAAAACTCATAAGGATTTAAATATATAGTCTTTCAAGATAACATTTATCTTTAAATAACAACAGTTACTCAAAATGTCTCGTATTGAAAAGTAATTAACCAAATCACATGTTCTCCATGATAGGTTAATCATTTTCATAAATAAACCAAATCATCATATGTCCACAATAAAAACCTATATTCTTCGAAACAAAAATTCCAACCATTATTCCACAATGGAAGTCCATATTATTCTATCATCCTTAGGCATATAGTGTTTCCTAAAAAGAGATAATGTCCTCCAAAAAAACCTTTATCACTTAATCACTAAATCATTTTTATATACTAAGTATAACTATTTGATAAAACATAAGTTCCAAAAATGAACTTATTCTCGTTCCATAAAAAAATTCAAAAATAATAAGTCATACTAACCAGGGACATAAAGTAGGCTAGTGATAGGCGATGCACCCTTGTCACACTTTGGTTGTGGGTTCGATTCCTACTGCCTTTCCGGATGTGATAGGATGTCACCCATCCTATGGGTTGTCCTTTTTATAAAACAAAAAAATAACCCAAACATGTTTTAACCACAATGGTTTCCTTATACTCTAATTTTCATCCAAATTCATTATGATCTAATCATCTTAATTCTTGAAGTCTTATTTCACCACCGAATGATAAAATATAACTATCACCAAAATGAAGAACATCATACCATGATCATGTTGTCCATTTGGATTCATCGTTATCTTGTTCATGTAGGTAGAAGGTCCATCCATCGAAACAATGACTTAGAGATCCTTCAAAATCATTTGATTCTTCTATCCAAATACACCTTGTACAACATTGGTTATATGGGTGTTCACAGAAAAATAGTTTTTCAAAATAATAATATATGACATATAATTTCATAACATCTGATAAAAAAAGATTTCTATAAAATAGTCAGACCTAATTTGAGTTGAGAAATTAAATTAATGGTCCTTTTAAAATACCATAGGTATGTGTTGCGAGTCTATATTGTCAAATCAAATATAAATAGGTTTCCCAAGGGTCCCCTTCTTCAGCACATTTTTTGAAATCATAATATGCTTCTAAATGTTGTGATAAGGTAATATATTTGAAAATTCCTTGATAATATTTAACTTTCTTGAAAACTTTAGAATATTGTGAAAGTAGGATTTGTCTAAATACAACCAATTATCCATGAAGATAACAAGGTATTGTGGAGGTTTTTGATATCTCAAAATACTTCTTACAAGTGACTTGTATGCTAGAAAAAGTTTCCTAATCATCTGAACATGACTTTGCAATAATTATTTCAAGCATGTCATCCGGAATAGATAGAAATATCATTTGAGATCCTCCTCCTTCCATTTGTAACTAACATTCCATAATCTGAAAAAGTTATAAAACAATGATTTACCTAAAATAATATACATAGGGACTAACAATGTGTCGAACGAAAACTACTAATCCATAAAGTTGTCTAAACTGACCTCTGATACCAACTATAAGGACCTGACCTTATAACATTACCTAATATTTAATTAAATGAATAATTAACAATGAGGATCTTTTCAGGTTTACATTTATAAAGAATTAGGCCATAACTATTACATAACAACTTGAATATTACAAGTAGACACTACTACTCAGTATCCATTTTTTTCATAAAATAAAAATTCTAAAAAAGAAACATGTCTAGTTACATATTTTTGACAACATGACTTTTCCATGATCCCATCCTTGTCCCTACTCATATTTAAGTCCTGCAGAAATCATTTCAAAAACATGGTATGAGCATAAAAATCTCAGTAGGGTTATAAAATAAGGAAGGAAAATATTATCCCATCAATAAATACAAATCTATGAAATAATATTTTTCAATCATAATATACCTTACCAAATCATATGATTTTTGAATAACACACACAAATCATAAATTATAAAGGTTACTTATTGCTTCCATATCAAACTTACATTGTAGCTATCACATCAACATAGCGAGTTACACTTGGAATAACCATCACTGTATATTCCATAAATCTCTTTGAATAAACCACATTTTTACCTCCATTACATTACCCAATGCATTGGAGAGCTATCCCAGGCTCACCCGCCATAGGTTTATCACATTACCACCTGTTTACTTAAAGAATTCCCAATAACCATAACATAATCATAACACATAACTCCAGTATAAAGGAAATATAACATTTCCACATTCCAATATAACAAATCAACATATTAAAATAAACAATTCTTTATTAAATCCTTTTCAAACACATTTAAAAATAGATTTTTGAATCAAGGTGTCTCATACAACTTTGAAGCTTTTAAATGAATTATCATTTGAAAAACTTAATGTTCCTATAAATAAATCCTAAAACCCATTTTTAAAACATGGAAATTAATGAGAAATATTTAGAATATAAAATCGTTAAATCATTTAAAATGATATTTTAGTTAAAGAATTTTTTAACAAAAATAAAGACGCTTGAATACAAATAATTGAGGAAACAAATTTAATCAGAACATTATAATATCATTAAGATAAAGGGATTCATGATATAATATTTCAAGTGATAGTATATACACTATATAAGAGTGAATTGGTGCATAAAAACAATGAAGACTTAATGGAAATGTAAATTTAAATGAAATACCATATAAAGGTAGAATCTTTAATTTAGGATAAATAAATCACAAAATTATGTGTGAAAAATATAAATACACCCAATATAAGTGGATATTAAGTGTAAAAGAATAATAGTTCATTCACACATATTCATAGGACGACATATTCAAGAAGTACAACTTCAACCCAAATAATTGAAATGGGGTTAAGAAGTTCCCTTGTAAAAATTCGACAGCCTAACGACGTCACTTTAAAAATTAAAAAAACAGACTTGATTAGTTAAAAAGGGTATCTCATCAGTTGGAAATAAATTTTACATCAATAAGATTATATAAGAAAATATCCCAACAAAATAAGATGTAAATTAAACGACATAACAAAAAAAAGTCTTTAAAAAGGGGAGGGTGAAAGGTTCTCTTACCGATTTGGTAACTTAAAAACATATGCCACATGCAAGAATGTTCATAAAATGATGATTCAAATACTCGTAGATGAATGTATATTACACAAATAGTACAATCATGGTTGTATAATCACAACACAAAAGGAAATAGCGGAAAATATATCATGAATCTCATGGGAAAAAAGTGAGATGAAACCCTTTACCACGTTGTAATCAACAGAGTTTTATGAAAAAAAATTAATAACCACCAAATGAATCGCATAATTCCATGAATATAATGAGAATCATGATAATATTTATCAAATGGCAGTATAAAATACACAACAAGCAATTAATAAGTGGTGAACAATGAAAATATCACAGAATTAAAAGTGAGATAAGAAAATTCTTTACCTTGTGTCCGACATGACCCGTTCGTTCATTAATATCCTGAATTATAAACAACTGTTAATTTATACTTTCTTAAGAAACTTTTTAAAGTTTATTATGCTTTTTATATTACTTATTACCAAGTTACAAACATTATGTAATCATTTGTGTTAATAACGGTCGTTTTGTCAATATTTGCTACTTGAGTAAAAAACATGAACACCTTATAATTAAATGTTGATCATGTGGGAATATATCCATTATCTTGAGAATGATTTTAATGATTTTTATATCATATATATCATATGTATCTAGTATATACATGTATTTATAATAGTACATAACATTTAGAGGTAATAAATGAAATGCATCGTTCATGGAGATGGTAAGTCGTACGTACGCATTAACGCTACTTCCATTTTTATTTATTATTTTCATGGAATAAAAAACATAATGATACATAGTGATATTATAATTCCAGTATAATATTACATACAATATTATTAACTCCATCCTTTATACGTCCCACATAAGGTATTAACGAGTCAAATCACTTTGAGGGGGCTGTAGTCTGCACTTCCCTAATGAGATTATTGTATTTACCCACTATGGAAACTATAAAGTATTTTTATAAATGAAAAAATATAGAAGCATTAAAAAACATAAACACAATATATATCATATATAAATGTAGTATCATCATAATTTCTACCATGAGAGCTAGTTGGAGATATTTGAACAATTATTGTTTCGTGAGGTGTTAATTTTCCATCCACAATAACATTATGTTACTCACCCATTTGATGGGTGTGTGTGTAATTCTAGTTCTAATAAATCTCATAAAATATCCTAGAATATTTTTGATACTGGTTATTTTACAAACAAATGGAATAAAAATATTTTAGGGGTTGTAGAAGTAAAATAAAAGAAAACAATTTAAGAGAAACTGTTACCTTTAATTTGCGTAACTCCCTTTGGTTTGAACCAAAAGAATTCTTGATGTTCCTTATGCATAAGGTAAGGATTCTAGGAGGAGGAGAGGGATGAAGGAGACTTAACTGGGAAGAAGTGGGATGATCCAAAAGACTTGAAATGTGTGAGGAATTTGTTAGAAGTGGTCTCCTTCTATAAGGGAGAGGAGGGGCTCTATAGGAAAGTGTGATAATATTATTTTGTTATATATTGATATTCGGTTTCTAAAGGTCCAAAAATAATTATAGTCGAAGAAAATATGACTAATAGTATATATAATATCATCCAATATGAATTGGACAGGTTTTGGATGTTATTTTAATATTTATAACATTATTTATTTAAATCTTTTATTAATGAGGTAAATACTACATCATTATTGTGTCATAAATAATTTAATTTATATGATGTATAAAATCATTAAAAAAACTACCATGATATAGGAAATATTTTTATTTTTCTAATGAATATTTATAGTTGAATATATAACTTAAATAACACCATATAAAAAATAACTTACAAAAAGATATTTTATGTAATTTTTTCCTTTATATTAAATTAATTAATCTAAAGTGTCATTAGCTTTCATAAGTGCCTCCATGGGGTCCCAAAATAGACCAAAAGATGACCATGCTATTCCATTACTCATATAATAAGATGAGGACATGTGTTAAGGTAATATTGAATTATTATAATTTACTTTTTATCTTGAATTACCCTATTTACCATTAACCCTAGTAATTAAAAGTCAAAAGTTACTACTCACCAAAAATTATTCTAATCTAATTGAACCACATTTTACTTTTTATAACAACCAAATATGTCAGATTTTTGAAATTAAATTCACATAAGTGGTAAAATTTCATTTAAATGTAAAAGTCTTTTTTTCTAACTACTACTAAGTGATTTGACTATTCATCAAAAATTGATGCTTTTTAAAAAAATTCCAAACATTCAGCCTATGATTTATTTGATATTATAAATTAAAAAATGATATCTGTTTTTCTAAATTATAAACATATAAGTGGCATTAATTAATTTAAATTTAATTCCCGTTGTTAAAACAAATAGTGTGTTTTTAAGAAACAATATCTATCAAAAGATTGACACTTGTTTTTGTCCGATTTTAAAGTGAATTTAATTCCAATGACCAACATTGGATTAAATGAAAAAATATACTCTAATTACACTTTAAAACCAATTAAATATATAATCTATCAATATTTATATATTATTTTAAAACACAACTTTGAATTAAAATATAACATTTTTTACTATTCATTAGAAAATTAATTTTATCAGAAAAATTCCAAATATTTACTCAAAGAAAATTTTCATGTCCCAATTATACAGAAATATTTTATTTTGTAAAATAGAATGTATTATGTTGTGAAAAATTATATTTAATGGGGGTTCTCCATTAAAAGGCGGTAAATTAGCCTTTTAATGAAAATTATGCTTAAAATTAGATTCTTTCACATTTTAAGCCTTTAACTTTTATTTGATAAATGTAAATAGATTTAAAAAACATGTATACTCATATTTTAGTTATTTTTTTCATTCCCACCAATACCTTGACTAGGAGTTAACTAACATTTAAAATAATAATATTATATTATTAGTGTGCAACGTAAGATTCAAAGAAACTTATTGTTGCGTATCGGGTACGCTATCGAACATAGCTACCCCTTTATAGTAAAATTAAGATTTAATTCACAAATATTAATAAATACGAAATATATCTTATTCTTTATTTACCTGGGATGTTACAAAAAGAGAGATTGTAAATCCTTTACAATAAGTCTTGACTTCTATCATAAAAATTTGAACATCTTATATAATAAAAATATATTTATTATAAAAATATTAAAGAATAATAATTATATATATCAACCAGTTTATGATTAACTTATGTCCTTTTATTACATTTTTATTATTAATTCCTTGTTAAAATAATATTTCGGGTAACAACTTCATGGTTTTCCTTGTATGTCTTGAGTTATTATTTTTTCGGTCCTTCTACGTTGATCATGGTTCTGTAATATAGATAATCTTAAAAATCATATATGTATCATATATATTTATCACATATGTACTTATATTAATCTATAAAATATACAGAAATAAAATTAAATACCCCATTCCTGAAGACGGTAGGCCATACGTATGCATGAGCGCAGTTTCCATTTTCTCAATGATCTGTATAAAAGGAGGTAAGTGATATATTATATTTAAATAATGATTATAATATCAGAAATATATTCTAATTTATTTAAATAACTTTATTCATATCATCCTTGTGTTTTGGTGATGCATATATAGTCACATTGCTTTTTTAAAGATGGTAGTCCACACTTACACGGAAGACATTATCATCTTTCATTGAGTGAGAAGGTCAAGAAATATATATTATATATCCATAATGGTAAATATGTAAAAAAATATAACCAAATTTATATTATATGATAAATTTTAATTAAAAAGTTTCATTAATATATTCTATAAAATGAATTATTGAAAACTAATAATATTACTTCACGAGTCAGTAGTCTGTTGTACACCAAAACTATGTTATCATATCCTATAAAGAATGGAAGGTTAAAAAGTAATATTTAATATAATGACATAAATTAATAAAAATTAAAGGATGTGAAGATGGATGTTCTTAAGTTATTTTTTAAGGTATTTTATGACCCAAAAGTTTATTAGGGTGTGTATAAGAGATTAGATTGTGTTGACTTTTATATGTGAGACAAGTGTCACACATTATTTTTTTTTTGAAAAAATAGGTGTATCTAGGTTTGTATTGTCAAAAAAGGATCCAAATTTTTTTATCAAGACATATACATTATAGTTTCTTAATACCACTTTCAGTAATATTTTGTCAATTTTATCTCATTTTAACCCCAATTCTTTTTTACACCCCTATAACAAAACTCTTACCTTAAATGAGGAAATTTATTTTTATCATTAACACTATTAATTTTGGTAAAAGTTAAATTATACCTTAATAGATAATATTAATTATCTTCATACTAAATATGGAATCCATTTTTAAAAATTAAATTTATTGAAGTGGTAAAATGTAGTTTATATTTAATCCCATAGATGGGATAATAAATCGGGTTCTCAAAGAAAAAATGTTCAAAATTTTAAAAGTATATATATCAAATTTCTAAATGATATTTATTCCAATGAACTAAATTATATTAATATATTTATAATTGAAATAATTTTACCTCAAAAAGAAATTAATATATAATTAATTATTATAAATAATATGACCAAAAATTCAGCTTTCAATTTAAATTCAGCACTATAAACAATTTATAAAAATATACAATTTTTCATAAAAAATATAAAAATTATCACAAATATAATTTTAAATTTATGATTTAAAAAATTAATTTTACTTTTTAAAATATTTTTTTTAAAAGTAAAAATTTTTAATGCTAAAAAAACATAGACGTGATTAAAAATCAGATTTTCAATAAGTGTATTTTTTCAAGAATTAGATGACTTTATATTAATTATATTTTAAATAAAAATTATTTTCAGAATGTAAATTAAAATTAATTTATATTTAATATATATATTTTATACAAATATTTGTTCATTTGTGATTATTATAACTACTGGAAATTTTGAAACATTCATCACATTAAAATAGATTTCATAATAAGAAACATTTTTTACACCAAAAAATAACATATACTCAAATCAAATATGATTTCGATTAAAAAGTAATTAATTTGATTAAATATTACTAAATATTTATTTTGTGAACTTAGAACATAATTGAACATTTTAATTACCTGATTTAATGAAAACATATGATATTTTTAAAAAAAATATATATTTTTCATTATTTATGGAAAAATAAATATTTTCTGAACAAACCATGAATCCCAAAATGAGTAATTAATGATGTCATTGTTTTTTCAAAAACAGTTTTAATAAAAAAATAATATAAAATAACAGTATTATTTTTTCATTAAAATAAATAAATATGTGTTTGAATAAATCATATCTTGGAAGAATAAAGTCACTTCACAAATAATTTAATGTTTATTTACAAAGAATCTTTAAATAAATTTAATTGATTAGAAAATTTAATTGTATATTTTAAAAAATATTTCAAACTATTCATACTCATTGATTTAATATCTACTTAATAATGGCCATATTCAAAATTATATTATATAATATATCACAAAAACTCTTTGTCATGTATCGCGCATGCTAACAAAAAAGTAGTTATTTTTTGAATTCAAGTCATATAAATTTAAAAATTAATTTAAAAATCATATTTCATAAAATCATCGGTTATTACATTCTACATCCATAAATATTTATTTATCCCTTAATATTCATCTCAGTGTCAAAGTCTTACCAAGTTAATTTTTTTTCATATAATCCAACATCGTACATATGAATACTAAACCATCACTTAAAAATTGAATACTGTAAACTAGAAGGATACCTAACATAACTCGTAACATGGATTCTTTATATTATATAATGGGTGTAAGTTAATAATTGCACATGTAATAAATGTGTAAATAAATATTGTGTGTGATAAAGATCATTGTTCCCAATGATGTTTGTTCTCTAGAAAATTTTAACAACCCCAATAACAAAAACTAAAGAGGGTTCAAAAAGTTCATTCATATCATAAAAATTGATAACAATAGGATAAAATTTTATTTCATTATAATTTTTCAAACGTTGAATAATTTTCATGAGATGATATACTTACATGATTTATTCCACTTTATAATCACAATCTCACACATCAGTTATTCTTTGACAAATTCCCACTTCATATCTTACGCCAAGAAATGAATATGAATTTGTTATTCCAATATCTCTAATAGATCATAAGATCCATAAATTCAATGATAATTCATTTTTTATACCATTAGTTTTCATCACAAAAAATAGTTTCCAAATGTCATACCGTAAGTTTCAATCTTTATATGGTGAAGTAATATATTAGAATATAAAACCTCAATAAAAGTTTGAATTAAACCATTACATAAACAAATAAACATATAATTCTATCAAAATTAAAAATCTATAAAAAATTCCCCAAATTTCCCTAAATAAACATACAATTAATACCCCAAACAATATAATGAAACTCTATATTTTCACCAACCAAACATGTGAATACATTAATCATGTATTATCATAAAACATGTTAATAACCTAAATTTTCATAAAACCTCAATGAAAAACTACATAGTTCCTCATTCAATGAAAAAAACAATATATTATTTATCATATTCAATAGATTTGGTATATTTTTATACACCATTTATGATCACCTAAATATTTTTTTTCACAGAATACTGTATCATTTTGAGTCCATAGATTCTTCCCAAACTTATTTATACATATCAATCTACCCTTTATCTAAACCAAGCACCATTTTCACACAATTAGGAACCTGATAAGGGTTTTATTTCGTTTAAACATGTGTCTTCCATGAATACCACATTGTAATTGAATCCTTTTTCTATGAACCATATATCATTAAAAATATTCTTTGAATTACATAATTTAAAACATATACTAAAAATCCTTATATATTTCATAATTCATTAATTTGAATACAAAAATACGTAACTCATCCCATTTCTTTCCCAAACATTTACTAGGCTTCATCAGCTTATTCCATAGTACCACATTCCATTAATATTTCATTTGTATTCCCTTCATCGTAAATAGTAAGACAATCACTCATATATCATTTCTTATTATCATTAAGATCTTTCCCCTTAAGAAATAAATTTTCTAATTCTTATACATTCTGCATTTAAGAAATTCAATAACAGATGATTCTTTAGAGTGACCATTATTACCAACAATTGTTTTTACACATCTTTTTCTTTTCCGCTATAATTAATTTTTTTGTCCTTATATTCCTCACTTAAAAATATTACCACCTCTCTATACATTCCCTTGAGGGCTTATTCTAAAATTATCAACATATAGGAAACAAGATAGTATTTATCCCATGGTCTCTATTACTAGATCTCTTCATAAACTCTATCCTTCTCAAATTTGATGCGTTTGAGATTTGGTTAAGGTTCACATTTTTAAACATATATATTGATAACTTATTAGTCATAGTCACATTATTCTTTACATAAGTCATCATCACCTTGGGATATTCATTAATAAATTTTCATTCACATCAAGTGTTAACCATGTTCTTTCTAGTTCCTATTATTGATTAAAACCCAAAAACATAGTATGTGAATCTCTATTAATAATATGAAAAAATAATTATAATATCTTATCAGATGTCCATATCATTACAGCTTCATTTTAATCTATGGTACTGTAGGTTTATCTGTGTTCATTAATAGTCTTTATATATTTATATCATTCATTTTGGTTTCTAATGATTTTAGGAATTTCCAAAGCATATTCCTTGGTATTGTCAAACCATGTGTGTTGCAACACCTGTTGTTGTGAAAGAGGTCACAATTATGTCTTGCTCGATGATCCCTTTTTAAAAATATTACCTCTATGTACTTCAGTTTAAGATCCACATCCACTTGTAGTGTCCAGACATGGAATTAATTTTTTTAAACCACTTACACTATATAAAAAAAATTACCAGACATTTTCTTATATATTGTCTTATCCCTTGACTTAACATTATCGATATCCATAAATAAATAATTAGAAATATCCATGTGTCTACCCCTAATGTTTTGTCATATAATTTTAAATTTTTATCTTATAATATCACCTGATACCTATATTCGTAACCCATGATTTTCATTCCTATATATTATATCTTTTTAAATGAATGTATAAAAAATTACAAAAACATGGATGAGGACTATAGTAGTTTAGTGCCTTTGGAAACATGAAATTAGATGTTTTAGTATTTTGAAATATCTTTAATGTATCCCACAATAATCTCTCAATTTAGTTCTCATCAAAAACATGCCCAACATAAACCCTTCATTTCAAACTTGGTAAAGGAAACCTAAGAAGGGTGAGATTGGATGTTCAGTAATTTTATACAAGGGATATACATAAGCATAAGATAGACATAAGGGTTTGATGACTTGATCATAACATATATATACCATTCTCTACAAATGATTAATCTAAATCATGAGTCATAGAATAAATATTGGCTGGTTATAAGACATGAATCATATTAAATCAAAGAAAATGATCAATGATATCATAAATAACGTTTAAGACATGAAATTAATAGATACACACAAGCATAGAAAATAATTTTCCGAGATGTAAATGACCATTTCCAAGGATATCATAGTGTAATGGGTTCAATCTATAAACTATCAGAGTATTTTTGATTTACTTTGAAGACAATCACAATATAAAAAGTCTCTTAGTGATCAGGGTATAGTCCCCATTCAAATCATATCTATCTCATTATATGTAAATATTTACCGATTTCATTGGAGGATGATATAGGTCCAACTCATATAATAATGAAAAAGATAGTTATTTATTCTATAAGATAATGAAAGATTTATTATATCAAACACTATGAAATAAAATGGTTTCCCTAAACATTTTATGATTTCATAAATAGTGGAAATGAGACATGTTTCGCAATCATTTCATCATCTAATCACACCATAACCCATTGAAAAATAGGTTTCATAAAACAATTTCCACTTCAAAACTAGTATAAGATAAATAGGTTACAATTAACACATATTCATCATAAATAATTCATATAATTAATATGAAATGTATCTGTGATTAATTTCTCCATTAAAGAATATGTTACATCAATGTATTTCATCTTTGATGGAAAATTAATTTGACTGATAAATCACTCGGAACATTTCTCAAGGATGATAAATTTTCATTGGAAATCACTATGTAAAACTAAAACATGTTAAAAATACATGTCATTTAATATAACAATTAAAAATGTAAATGAATATTTAAAATTCTTTATAACATTTCTTGAGGAAAATATCATTTTCACTTTGAAAAACACTTTTTGAAACATAAAACACTTTCAATATCCTATTAACAGGTAAATAATTCTCATAAAATCTTAAAAAATTACCAAATATTAAGGAAAACATTTTCGTTGAAAATATATTAATATAATGTATGGTAATACTGAAATCATTGAATGGTAATGAAAATATGTAATATTGTTCATCTTGTGCATGTTAAAAACAATGATTCAGTTCACATTTGAGATAAAAGCCAAACAGTAATTGTTTGGATAATGACCTGAAGATTCCATTATAAAATTATTTCTGAAAAACAACATGTGTGAACATTCTTTTAAAAATATTTATAAATAATTCTAAAAAAATTCAAAACATTTATATAAAACATGGGCTTATAATAAAAATGTTTTTCTACTAAATTGGTAAATAAATACACATTTTATTATATCAAATATAGAATATTTTAAGTAATAAATATTATGAAAATGATAATAAACTTATAAATATCATTAATAATGATATTACAAATAACTCCATGAGAATTAATGAGATATTGATCATAATAGTTTATAACCATACACGTAACTATAAATAATGTTGATAAACGATGAGATTGTAACATAAAATCATTACCACATATGTAACATTGAAACGTAAGCCCCATAAAGTAAAATAATTAATTATATCATTTAATATCCTGAGGATAAAAATACTAAATATATTAAATGTTAAAAGGGCTGTATATAAACCTCATAAATTAACATTGGTGCATAACATAACATGTGTCTCAATGAAGGCAAATTAAGAAAACAATCAATGATCTCTTGAGAAATATTTTGGATTCTAAGACCAATTAAGAATAAAATAAAATAAAAATTTAATTATCAATATAATAAATAGATTCATGATATATAATTAAAATGGGGTAGTATATAAACCACAAAAAATAAACTAGTGTGAAATTTTCAAATATCTCCCAAAAATAAAAGAGATACTATTAATCACTTACCGTAAGTCTCAACATCATTCATAGTTGATCGAACCAACTATATAAAAAATATAAGATTGTTAAAAATTTATTATAAAATCAGAATTATATATATTATAAAATATATTATTTAAATATGTTCTTTTTATTACCTATTTATTATCAATTGGTTGTTAAAATCACATCTCGGGTAATATGTACTTTTTTGTGTATGTTTTGATTTGTTATTTTCTTATAATACTAAATTGATTATGGTTCCATATTACAAATATGGTTTTATATTTATTCAGTGTATAGGTATTCATATTAATATATAAAATATAAACATTGAAAACGAAATACACCAATCTTTGAGATGGTTGGTCGTACGTACGCAAAAACATTGTGCCTCTTTTCTCAATGATCATTATGGAATGAAATTGATAAATATATTATATTTCCCAAATAATCATAATATCATAATTAAATTTTTATTTATTTAAATATTATTATACATATCATACATGTGGTGTGATGATTACAAGAGATTGAAAATGTTCCATGATGATAATCGTCAAAATTTAAATGAAAGACATTATCATATTTCAATGCATGAAAAAGAAAATAATATATATTATCATTACATTATTATAATTATGCAATTAATATATTAATTATTTATTTTAATTAAAAATATTTATTAACATTATCAATATTATCTTCAATTAAATGTGTTACTAAAAATGAATCACATTGCTTGGTGAAGTGGTAGTCCCCCACACAGACGAACAACATTTTTATATCCCCTAAATAATGCAAGGTAAAAAAAATTAAATATAAGATATTTAATAAATGTGTATAATTAGGTTATTTATATCATATATATACTTTATATCTATAATCATACTAAACATTTAGAGACGTTAATGGAAGAAAAATGACATTGGTTTACGATGCGATATTCTGCCATACCCATAAATGATTATTTTATAACAAATTTGATTAAACTGGGGGTAGTTTTAGTTCATTAAAATAACATAAAACATCTAATTTATATGATAGATAATGATATAATTGTATCACAATGTCTTTATAACAATTTAAAAATGTGGAAGAAGAAATAAAATAAAAACGCTTATTGAAGAATGTTACATTTGTTTTCTTGTAAACTCCTTAGGTTCAAAATAAAATCCTTCCTAAAGAATCCTTTTTGACCTAAATAAATCATATATGGCTGGAGGAGGTACTTATGGAATGTATTATTGTAGTTATTTTATTAAACAATGGTTTAAGGTGTGAAAAAGAGAATAGAGGGTTGCCTTTTATATGTGAGGTGGGTGGCATAATTGAAATTTCTTGAAAAGAAAAAGTGTAATCACTCCTTTATAAGTAAAAAACAATCAATAATATATTATAATTATGTATTAAAAACCACAAAATAATATTTTATAAATTTTATTATGTCATTTTAACAATTTTATTATTTGAACACCCGATGATTCAATTTTTACATTAACTGTGGTAATTAATTATTATTGATTTGCCTATTAATTTTGGTTAAAAATAATTGGACCTTAACAGATAATATAAATTATGATTATAAAAAATATTAAATTCATTTATATAATTTTATTTCACATATGTGGTAATTTTATTTTTCAAATTAGTCCCCAATATGGGATGAGAATGCAAGGTTTAAAGAGAACCTTTTTAAAAGTTTAAAACCCTTTTTTATTCAAATTAAATGAAATTGAATATAATTAACTAAATTTGATTAATTATTTGAAATCAAATTTTATTTTAACTTAATTTAAAATATTGTTCTTATTTATAAATAATTTAGGTGAAATGGCATTTTTTAACTAAAATAATTTATATTTCACTATTTATCAAAAAGTAAAATCGTTTCCCATAATTCTTAAAAAGTAACACTAATATAATTTTAGAATTATAATATAAAAAATAAATCTAATATTTGAAATAAATTTTATAAAATTTATAAGAATATGAAATTTAAAACAAAACATGCATATGTGAGGAAAATTTGGTTTTCGAGATGTGTATTTTTTCAAGAACATGTAAATTTTTTGATAACTATATTTACAATTAAAATAATTTTAGAAATATTAATTAAAGTTAAATGATAGATAAACAAAAACATTATTTAAAAAAATCATCATTAGTTATTATTTTAATTAAATAAAAGCACCACACAATATGCACTATAAAATAGCTTCCAAAATAGAACCCTTTTTAGAAAAAAAAAACATATACTAAAACAAAATATATTGTCAACAAAAATGTAAATAAGTAAATTAAATATTAATAATGATTAATTTATTTACGTTAAATCCTTAATTGGAATTTAATTTAATTAATTTAATTACCTTAATGAAAATAAATGATATTTTTATAAAAATCAATATATTTCTCTACTCTATGAAATATGAATATATTCTGAAAAATACCAAAATATTCCCTATAACATAATTTAGATAGGATAATTTAAAAAATAAATTGTAGTATATAAAATAATGTATCCAAAATCTCTATAATATTTTTTCATAAAAATAAATAATAATTATTTTATAATAATACACTATTTTATGTATATAATCTATTTTCTAAAAATAATTTTCTTAATTAAATAGAACATATAACTAAATTTATATTTATATTAGATAATGTAGTTAATACTTTTCATACACATCTATTAAATGGAAATATTATAACCTTTACTTTTAAAATAAAATCATCTTGTTGTTCGTTGAACCTCGGTGTCATGTGTCATGCAAGCCAACAATGAAACACTTTAATTTATACAATGTCGGCTATCTAAAAAAATTAAATAATTTGAGTAAAAAATATATCACAAAATCTCATAATGTTATATATCATTCAAGAACCTTCTTCCAATAGAGTTTCATTGCTTATTTAATTTTATCAAATGATGTACTTCATATAACACCACCCTCAACAACCTTACTCATCATAAAATGAGTAACGCAATTTTAATAAACATGGTGTCTGTCTGAGACTCATACTCTATCCATTTCAATTGAGTTATTTATTTATGAAAACATTGTTTAATATTCTTACTATTTCTATCAAATAATAATTCTCTATTCATTTTCAACATCTTCAACACTTTATTTAAACATATGTTCTTCTGATTATGCTATTTTAACTATTCCATCCACCAGATATCATTTTCATCTTCCTTAAAATTCATATTCAATCATGGTAATAAGTATTGTAATATGTTATTAATTAATAACACTTTACATAGCCTCAATTTAAAATTATTTTTAATTATTATTTATCTGATGAAATAATGAATAATGTTGGTCAATTTTTTTCCACTATATATCTTTTAAATTTAATTTATTCATCATTAAATAATATGTCTAATTTGACACTATTATTGTTACAATGATTTATAAATATTAATTTGGTAGTTATATTAAGACCTATATCCACTATCCCCAGTCTGAATAACTCTATATTATCACCTAAGACGTCTTTCCTCCATCCATTGAGTTTTTCAACGTTTCTTTTTTTGCATCAAAATCGTACTCTATAAAATATTTAGAAAAAAACTAAAGGATACTAAATCTATTTAGTTTTAAAAACATCTTAAGGAAACTACATATGATAATATTTTAAATGATGAATAAAAATGTGATTCCCCAAAAACCATAGCACATGTTATTGACATTAACAATATATCACCAATATTCATATTTATAATCAATGTCTTTAATGAAATTATTTAGTAGATTAAGAAATGAACAATATTTTCCCTTCTATATTAATTCATCCAATCCACATCTTCGTAGTAATCAATTTTGGATGATTCTATTGTACATTTTCGTGACATATCATTCATAATAAATTCAAAATATTCTCATCAATGAAATATTTCAATTTCAATGACATAATTTTACAACATATACATCTCCAAACCATAATAGAATCTTCATAAACTATTTTTGAAATTACGATAATTTATTATGCACTCAATTAATATCATGCTAAACTTGAACCAACCATTTCCATGGCTATTACCCAAAATTAAATGAAATCTATAGTCAAAATCGAAACTTTTTATATAGATAATGATTGACATTAAACAAAAGTAAAAACTATTTAATTAAAAAAATTATTATTTTTTCCTATATTTATTCTTATACCATTTAGTTTCACAAATTATTTCTATCAATAATCCCAAAAAGTAATTATCCCTACTCAAATACCAAATTTAGTAACCAAGAACCAGAAATTTATTTCTATTAATAAAAACATATCATTATAGACTTCCATTGATACCAATTTATATGATTCACTCATAAAAATATTTTTTATTTTTTCTTCATAATTTTTATATTACATCTCAAAAATTCACAGTCACTCATTCAACATAATTTTTTGTGTCATTAAAGATTAACAATTTTGTCATTATATTTCTAAAAAGGTATAAAATACCGCGCACAATATTTTTCAAACATTTTATTTTTATATAATTATTTCAACTATTTATATTCTATGTTTCTTAGGAAATTTAAACATAATAAAATAATGATCTAATATACTTAATAAGGTTAAAAATAAGAGATAACTACCAAATTTCATAAGTCGGAAGATGTCCAACATTTAGGTATGTTAACATAACTAAAGTTCATTGACCTAACATAATATAATCATAACCAATATTCTATATATTTTAAATAGTGAATCGTGTACCAAGGATTATTGAGTAACATAATATATTATTCATCTAAGTGATAACCTGAATAAATAATCAGAAGAAATGTTAACATAACATAATAACATAAAAATGATGCACAAAATATAACTAATATCATGTTTCACGGTTAATCACAAAAACATTCACTGCATATTGGACTAGTCTACCCACTTACCCCTAAGATTGTAGGATTTTACTGATAACCGATGTACCCTTTTTAGTCTTGGGCTAAAAAAATATATACCATTTTAAACTTGGGTTATCCTATGTACCTTTTTAGATTTGGATAACAACCATTTTACATTTTTATACTGGGGTTAACCATATTTATAAACTTTTAAGCTTGGAATAACCACCATATCTCATTTTTGGTATTTAATATCAACTTGTATACCATTTTTTGGCTTATTTAACCACCTATGTACCTTTCTTGGCCTTGGATAAAATTTTTTCCTCCATCCTTTTATTTAACATAAACTATGTACACTTTTTAAGTTAATTACACATAAATATTTACCCAATATAGTGGAGGTTAATTAGGGGCCTTTTGGTACCGTTAATAAATATAATTTGACCTAGAATTCGGCCTAGTGGACCTCAAAAGTCATTTCTCCAGCAGCCCTGCCTAAGAGATATCATTATCGTAGATAATTATGTTTTTTATTAAAATAATAAATATAAAAGATAGAGTTATTATGGTTTTGTAATAAGTTTATTCTACAAAAATGCGACAAATAAAACAAAAAAATTTGTTTAGGATGAAATTCCTGTAATTTGGGTTGAATTCCAATAGGTTCAATCAACGTTAAAAACATTATAATTCAAATTACACAAGTAATATACTCTATGTAATTTATCTATTCATCCACTACTTCTTTACTATATCGAACCACTAAAAAACTCATAAGATACACATAAAAACCATAAATACTAATTTATATCCTTCATCAATGGGTAATAAAACCCCATAATAGAGTGAACTCTCGTTCTCACACAACTGGAAGTAATAAAACCCCATTCATCCTCTTAAACAACACAATTCCACTATTATATATTATACTATAAATATATATATAATTTAAAGTGAAATAAGTAGATGAGTGTTGAAGTGTAAAAAGAATATTATAATAAAATAACCTCATATAAACACCTCATTCACTCCGACACCAGAATTAGAAAAGAAATAGATTGTGAATTATAAAACATAAATTCAATAAAACCATTGTAATTAAACTCGATCCAACTTTAGTGGGTTATAAATCTATAGTCCTAGAGTGTTAATATATTATATATATCATAGATGTTGATAATCACACATTAAGTGATTAAGAGAAGAAAAACATAATTAAATAGAAATATAATTATATTTATAATATATAAAAATAAAATAAACCATGATAAATTAAGACTATGATGAATCCCAATGATCAAATTTATTATATATGGTTTGGGTAAATTTTTCTAAATGAAATGATTAATATTCATCCCCCTTTGGTAAAAGTTAAATATAGGGAGCTCAAGTTGTTCTTCATCCTTATATGGATTCAACGTGTCTTGTATAAGTGTGGTGATTTAAATAACTAAATTTATCTAAATTTATTATACATCTACCAAGATCACTTTAATTCTTTAGCTGCTAGATTCATTTCACCTACAAAATTCTTCCAAGATTTCACTGATTTGGTCAAATTAGTTGATGAATTATGACCTTTTTATTTTTTTTACATTTCAATATTTTTCTAAATTCAATATTGGTAATCTTTATAGATATTTTAAATGTGTGGAGACTCCATTACATATTATGACTCATATAGATGACTTTTACTCAATTCCTTGACCTCTATATATCTACATTAGAAAAGCTCTTTATTAACAGAATTGTTCCAACATAGGGTTAGACATTTCCACAGATCATAATATGTTTAATGTGCCTCTTATATAGTGCCTTGTAGTATATTGATACTTTTTGAGGGTGTGGGGAAATGATAGATTTTTTTTGAAATTCTAGTAATGTATGAATAGGGATGAAGCATTTTGGAAATATGTGTTATGGTTGATACTTTTTTGGATTTTTTGAAATTCTTCTCATCAAAATAGATCTAGAATCATCATCCACCTGATTAGTGAAGGTGAAAAAATCAAACTGGGGATTATTCATAAAAAGATTTTTCATATTTGTGTGCAGAAGAAGATTAAGCTAGGCGTGGTGCAAGAAGGCTTTAACAATTTTTATCCGAGCTCTAATGACTGTGGACATGGTCCATAGATAATACCGAAAAGTGTACTTCTGTTAAATTTAATGAAATTGATTATCAAGAATATTTTTTTTATAAGTATTTTCAATCATGGATATAGAATTAGAAAATAATTAGGCCACTACATTTTTTCTCTTTCATAGTGAACAATTTTGATAGACAGTGAACAATAATTCATTCTCTAGATCTTCAGTAAATTATGATTCATGAAATTTTTCTACTGATATTTGATAGAGTATTCAATTAATATGAATATTTTGGGATGATGAATGTTATTGAGTTTGATATTTTTATTTGAAGTTGATCTGAGGGTTTTCATAAGAAGGATAGGGTAATGGTGGCTGTAGTAGATAGACCCTCTTAGTATGTTTGGTTGGTGTGGATGGTCGGAATGGCTATGGTAGATTGTATTAGATCAGAATGTGTCACTTTGGTTGTTTAGGATGAGTTATTGTGATCAACCATGAGTAGAGGTGTGGCCAATATTGATGCTTTTCATAAGTGGAGGATGAGCTCATAGTAAACTCAGTTTTCAAATGTTTTTTTTATTCTGAAATTCAATCATTCAACCATGTATAGTGAATCCTCAACATGCTTGATTTAGATTTTTTTGACATTAACTCCCACGGTTGATGGATTTTCTTATTTATGGTATATTAGATTATTAACATGTGATAGGTTTATCCCTTTTCTGACTCATCATTTAAATTTAATCTAAAGGACAGGTCGATTAATGAAAATCCCATGAATACTCATCATTGACCAGTACA
This sequence comes from Viscum album, assembly GCA_963277665.1. NCBI lineage: Eukaryota > Viridiplantae > Streptophyta > Magnoliopsida > Santalales > Viscaceae > Viscum > Viscum album. The sequence goes on along the minus strand of OY728153.1, from coordinate 1,768,056,650 downwards.
TAGTGAAAATATAATTCATTAGATGCTTTATTTTTGTTCTTCAAAGAATCAAAAATAATATTTAAAATAAAAATAAATTCCCTTTTGCTAATTAAATTCCATTCACTCAATCGAATTATATCATTCCCATTAAATATAAAATTTTAATATAACTGTGAAAACAACATTTTATGAAAATTATGAAATAAAATACATAGTTCAGACTATAAAAAAATTATACAATATTCTTGCTTTTACAAAAAAAATAATGTGTAATTTATCATTGATATGTATATATATAAGAAATGTGAAAATATTGGCTCGCATCACTCTACTAATGAAATACAATTCCACACCTAGTAAATGGAATGAATTATTCTTATTTAAATAATTATCTCCTTAGAAACCATAAATGTAACACCTAGAGATTAAACAAATCACATATAAAATTTTTGAATTATCATGACTCCTTTTTTATTTAGTCTTATTACCTATCTTAAAATAAATTAATTTTATATTTCCATGAGTGAAATATAAAAAATTATGTGGAATTATATTTTTAAAATATAAAAATACTTTTTTCCCTAAAAGTTATATATATAGGATTTCTAATTCCCACATAATTGATACAACTCAAATAAATTTATTATAACTCATTTTCTACCTTCTAAATATTGGTTTATTATAAATTCGACCTCGATGAGATTATTTTCTAAAAGTTTGCACTTGTATTATTTTTCACAGCAATGTATGTGATAATACAATACTAAATAAAAACAATGGCCTATATTTACATATGCACTGAGTGCCTAACAGATCAGAGTACTATTATGGGATCCCAATTTCCCATTTTACTATACTTACAAAAGAAATATGTATAATTCTTTTGATTCCAATCTCAGAGGTGTTAATTTTTAAGAAGGTAAAGTTACCATGAATTATGTTAATAATTCCATTACCAAATTTTATTATTTAATTCAGACCATGTTTTATTCACTAATAATCATTTTATTAGTTTAGAAACGAAACCTAACTAGGAATATTGATGAAATTCAGTCCAAAACAATTTACCAAATGCAATTTAAAAACAAATTAGGTTTATTTCAGATGGACCTCAACAAGATATTTTTTTAACCTATAATATAGTTAGTGGAAGACTAGACCAATCGCTTAATGAGTCTGCACTAACAGATGTCACTATCATAAATATTATTTTTATTTGTTTTGTTTTATATATTTTGAATGAATTTGAAAATAATTTTTGGTTATTCATTAGTTATTGAGTTAATTGAATTAAAATAAAAAGAAATTCATTAAACCAAAAAATACATTTCAGAGTAAATTTTGATAATCTTTTTTGAATTCCAAGTATTATAGTCATTATTTACATTTTTTAAATCACCTAACACACTAATGAAACTAAATATCATTTATTAATTATCTTATAATATTTCAATATATGTAACATAAATCCTTCCCAATGAATCCTCATAGAGAACAAAAATCCCATTTCGTCTCCTTCGTAGATTGGAAACAACACCCCTCAATGGAGTGAATGCATTTACTCACACACTTTGGAACAGTGGGATACCATTTATCTCTTTAAACCATAAAATGACACTTATAAATAGCATGATCAAAATATTGGGAGATATTTAATGATAAAAATTATAATAATTTAGTATATTTAATACAATACTGAGTAATAATTACGTCTTCAATACACTATCTTCACTTATTAATAATAATCATTGAATAAAAAGATATATAATTGATACAAATACACTCAAAAACGATTATAATTAGCCTATTACCATCTATAGTGGTCCAAGTGTCCCTAATCATATATATTTTTAGTTAATTGGTTCAACATCTACGTTAGGAAACACAAATAATTTGAGAGATATAAGATTACTACAGTTCAACTAAAATTGAATTACAATCAGAAAGTAGAAAATATAAAAAACCCCAAAAAATAAAGAAAAATCCATAGAATATGTATTCAATAACTTAAATATAGTTGCGAATGTTATTTTTAATTAAAGACCTTCATATCTTTTATCTTGATTTTTTGTGTCATAAGCCTTAGTTTCTCTTCTTCCACAGATGGATTCCATAAATCTATTTCTTGTTTCAAAATTGCAATCCCCTGAGTCTTCCAAATACCTGAATCTTATCCAATGATAAATATCCATATTTATCATCATTTTTAGGACATGTTGTTCATTATCGTGAGTGAACCACAATTTGGCTGAATGAGTGAATGAATTTTGTCATTAATGTTTTTTATATTTTAGGAATTTGATTTAATGCAAATATTTATTTCTTTATAAAACTTTTGAATGTTTGTTGTTTCCATTATGTAAGCTCACCAATATAAATAGCTATTATTAAAGGGCATGAACACTACATAGTTTCATTATTTATGTTCTTATTTTTCATAGTAATTCGAACCAATAGGGTGACCATTATACATATATCTATATATAGGAAACAAAATTTACATAGAACCTATATGGATTGGGATAACATTTCATAGTGTGAGGCATAATGAAATTCTTTTAGTTTAATGTTAAAGTGTTTATATTCCCATTTATGGTGAGAATAATTAATTCCATGTTATTTGATCTCAATTGGTCACCCATACAATAATAAAATTGGACTAGGAATCGTGATTATATTGATTTTTCAAGGTGGAATCCCCAGAAAGAATATTCTACAATTGATGTTTGATAAAAATTCTATATATAATAGTATTTAGTATACAGTGGTCTGATATGGGTGTCAATGTATATATCAAAGATTGTGAGAGTTTGTAAATTTATAGGAGATATAGTGAGCTCAGTTTCTATAGTTATATTCATTGAGACATCATATTGAGAATCTGGTTTGTATAAGATTTTCACTCCTAGATAGAGTGTTGGAATAGAATGATACCCCTTAGTTTTTGATCAAGAAAAATTAAAAAGTAAAATAGAAAATATAAATCATTATTCGATTGTTTTCCAATTCATTATTTCTTATGAACTCTATACTTGTATCTTCGATAGTCGATACATTGAAATAGGTTCATATAGACTGAGGGGTGAGATCATGTATAGTTTTTTTGGTTAAATATAATATATGACCATACAAAATAATTTTTGGGTTTATTAAATTAAAAATAATACATTTTTAGTATCACATTAGCCGGGGTTTCAGGGTTATTTTTGATTTCATTGGAAAATTCTACTTAGTTTTTGATATCCTGAACCTGGGTGCCACTCCAAGGATCCCTAAAACAAGTTACCCTTGTGGATTAATGTCATTCACTGCAAATTCTCGAGGATTCCTACATTGAATGTGGTCCTTGTGTTTTTTTGGGGAGGTACTATTTTTCCATTTCCATAGACTATCACATAAGAAAAAAATTACATGAAAATACTGTAAGAAATAACAGTAAACATATGGGATAACAAATAAATACACTGTAGACACTGGACTTATAACACATCATAGAATAAGATGGTAGAAATAACAAACAATTAAAAAATTGAAATTAATAATCAAACGTTGATAAAAATGAATGTCGATATTTTAAAAAATTAGAAAATTGGTACACATGTCCACAGGTAGTACATTCTATACCAAAGATTGAAAATAATAAAAAAACTATCTAAGCATCCAAAGATCCTTTTTTCACCTATTCTACCAATATCTAACATAATCTAAGAAATAAAGATCAGATTTCTAAATCATTATGTTTCTCCCTTGTCAACACCTATATACATGTAATCCTCCTGGTTATCAATGGTAGCCCAAAAAGTGTCTGAGAAAATTCTTAGGAGGAAGAAAATAATGATATCTATAACATCCGGTTTATGTTATATAAACTGAAATTGTGTGCATTCATGCATATATAAAAGTAAACTAGTATAGTAATATAAATACCCAGTACCTACATTAGCCTCAGCTAGTGTATGAACTTGTAACAATTAACTAATTAATTATATTCCAATTTATATAGTTTGTCATGTGAGGTATGTCCATCACTGATGTCATTTCAGGATAGTAATAATAATAATAATAATAATAATAATAAAGGAACAAAGGTGTAAAAAAGAAACAATTATGATAACAATTAATAGGATCTATATAATTCCCCAAGATTTTACATTAAGTCTTTTTTTAAAGTCAACTTCTTAGATATATTATGTTGCATGCAACACTTACCATAAATGATTTTTATGTTGGGTTTTGTGAATAAAATTTAATAAATTATGAAAATATATTTTTTTTGCATCAATTCATTGAGTCGAATTAATTGGAAATGAATATAAAACCAATTAAATATAAGGGATGTATTTTTCATCAAAACTATTTTTATCCACGTAAAAATCTTATTGTAAAAAATTAAATTAATCACTATTAATTAGATTTATTATGAATATATATTTGTTATATATAAAATAAAATATTTTTTATATTCATATAATTGATTTTATATGCATAAGATAAGAACAAGCCCAATTTTTATGCATAAAACCCTTGATCTTTCAAATTTTTAATTTTACCGCCATTAAGTAGAGAACCAATTGTTAAAATAAATTTTATTAATTTTATTTTTCTAAATAAATTTAATTTTTTGATTTGGAATGTCAAAATAAATAGAGGGAGATTTTTTCATATTTTTATGGGAGGTTTCACTTTTTGATAAATTGATAAAAATACTACATTTTAGTTAAAACTGACTTTTCATATGAAAAATTATTATATATTAAATTATTATTTAATTTAAAAATATATAAATAATACATATATTCATCCAATTTACTTTATTGTATTATTTTTATATTGAAATTAGATGTAAAAACTTTTTGAACTTTTGAACATTTTGTTTTACCCTTCTTTCTCTCCACATCTACAGGATTAGTGTTCAACATAATTTCATAATTTCTATGAATTGAAATTAGAAGCAATTATATAAACAAGTTTAATATGTTTTATATTGACATTATAGTAGGATCAAATCAATTTTTCAATTTTAGGAATAGTATCTTTAGCAATGTTTTACTTACCACCGTTAAGGGTGAATCACACTATTAAAGGTAAAATTAATATTATAATATAATAAAATTAACTTACCACATGTCCCAAAAACATTACATGATTTTTTTTCTAAAAAAATAAACATTAATGTTATATTATTAAATTTTTATTATATGGAGGTATGAATATGATATTTATTATATATCATTTAAAGATAAGTTAAAAATGTCACACTCATATTTTTAATAACTAAATCATTTTTGATATAGGGTTAGAGATATGATAAATTTGAACATAAATATTTATTTGAAATATAATATAAATATCATAATCTTTATTTTTTGTTTTCAGTTTATTTGAGACTAAATAATATAATTAACAGTTTTCATAATGATGATGTAGTAACTGTTTAATTAATTCCAATATTACAAAAACTTATATAAAATATAGAAAAGTAAATATAATTTAACATAATTAATGACATACACAAATTTTATAGATAAATTTTACATGATAGTGATATATAAAGTGTGTTTTTTTGGATATTATTAGGTATATGTGATATTAATAAAAAGACAAATGAAGAATAGTATCGAAATTGACATAAATGATACTTTAAAATAAATAATATTTTTAAATGATATAAAATTAATAAAAACATAAAAACTCTATAAATTAATATAATAAGTATAAATATTTCATCATTTATAAATTTGGGGTTCATTTGAATTTTATAGAAACTTTACTAGCACTAATGTGTAAAAACGGCATGTTGTCACGGTAAGACTTAAAGGGCTTAACTAAGGGTTAAAGACAACGACACTGTTGATGATGTGAAAAAAAACATGGATAAAAATATTTATATGAGATTAATTAGACAAATACATATATTATATATTAAATAACTAATTTTTGAAACATTGTTGATATAAAAATAATTTATAATAATTTAATATTTTAAGGATTTCCAAAAGTGCCACTCACTTGAATTATAAAAGGGCTTCTCCTCCCTCAAATTCTCACACCACAATGGGATTTATAGTTGGACCAAACCTACCCATTTATCCAAAAACATTCATATATATGTTATATATTTCTTAGTATTCCAAATATACCACCCATAGTGTCCCAAAGAGGAGATCCAAATAAAGTTTACTAAAGAAGAGGTCATTCATTTACCTACTTATTTAAGATCATTTCTTATTATAGATCATCCTCTAATGTTGTTTACTTTATAAATTTATAAATAAAATATCACATATATACTAAGATGTTATTATTATTATGTAACAACCATTTTCCACCTTTTATCTATCCTATGAATAACGAAATCACCACCTCTGTGTACATACGCTCTACCATCTCCACGTCGTGGTGTAATATGATTTTCCACATTTTATTTTGATTGGAATAATGATGTGAATAGTTGAGATATATAATAATTATACCATAATTTTGATTCTAAGAATAATTTATACAGTCTAATTCCTTTTCCCTTTAAAAATAATGGATTGATATGGTCGCTTGTGGGTATATATGGCTTATCGTCTTCATGATGCGATAAGAATCATTCTCCACATTAACCATTCCATAATGATTATAAATATATATATAATTATTATATATAATATCTACTAACATAAAGTCATTATTTTTATAATTGATCTATATCCTAATCAAGGTAACTAAGACTTTCATAAAAAAACATTCATAATAGAGTCATGTAGTTAACACCAGAAACAAGGGTAGTAACGAAATATTATTTACAAACAGGTGATAACATAATATAATAGGATCATATATGGTATTATAAATATAATTATGTTGCATTTATATGAGTTAATATGATGTTTAAAAAAATTATACATGTGTTTAAGATACATTAACTCAAAATGAAATGCAGGGTAAGGGACTTCGTCTCAATCTCTTTTCATTGAGGCATAATATGATGTTATAGCCCAACATTATTTATTTAGTGATTATACAACCCCTTTGAAATAACCTATAATTGACAAATTTATTATCAATTTATTTAATGTATTGAAAAATAATATTATTTTTTGTGATAGTTATTTAAATGTTCAAATTGGTTTGGGACACATAGAATGTTAAAATAATTAATGCTTTATCCATTTCAATTTTCTCTATATTATCATGCTTATTTATTTATGTGTATATAAAAGTATTAAAATGGATTTTTATTCCTTTTTTCAATTTCATTCAATTATTTTAAAATTAATATTTTTTTGGTTTTTTGTATGGGACTCTTTAAATAAAACATCATTTTAATTGTTTTTATGATTTGTTCTTATGAATCATTATTATTCATATCCATGTTTTTATAATGGATTTATGGAATTATTTATATGGATACGAATGATTTGAAATTTTAATTTCAAATTAATTATCAATGACATAAATGTTTTATATAACACTTCAATTCACTAGTCTCTTTTCTTAAGAGTTTTCTTTTATAAATGTACAGATTTTGAAAAAATTATTTCAATGTAAAAAATGGTATTTTTCTCAAGAAATTTCAAATGATTTTGTCAGATAATATTCACCTATGTAAACATACTTTGATAATTTATATTATTATTTGAGTTTGATATATTATTATATCATTTACCATATTTCAGTGAATGATTTTTGATTTGTTTTTATTGTGGATGTTCTATTTTGATACCATTCCTAGTTTATGGTTGAAGTATTATCATTTCATATGATATTATTATTACAAATTTTAATGTTTGTTATGTTTCACCCCATTATTAATATGAATTCATTAGACTTAGTAATGGATGTCTAGGGCCCACTATAGCCTCTTGATTTATTGGTAGGTATCATGAGACTAACTTGATAGGGTGTTTACCCCTTTACGTGATGTGTATTAGAAGAAGAATTGATGGTATTTTTATGATGCCTCTTATTATATGTTCTATCTTTATAAGATTAATTATTGTTATTACAAGTGATTATTTGACTTGTAGAATATCAATTATTAGGTGTCTATCTCATGTGATTGTTTATATGGTCATATTTTATCATATTTTATTTCTACCATATTATTCTCATGATTATGTTTAAATGGAATGTGTTATCCTTTATTCATATTTCATTTTGATTATATTTATTTATTATATCCTCTATTGTATGATTACCCTTACTATGAATTTGTGCTCCTCAATTATATAGGATTTATTTTTCCCCTGTATGAAAAGATGTATATTATGATTCATATGATGGGTTAAGATATGAGAATAATTGTGTTCTATATGAATTTTCTACGTTTCATTTTATATTTCAAGTTGTAATGTATGGATTTTGTTTGTAATATATTATCCAAAACATCATAATCGGTCGTTTCATTATATTTTAATTTTGTATATATGCTTGTGTATAAAGTAAGGCACCTACACTAGGCTACAGACGTTGGGTCATTATAATTAGTATAAAATAATATGTAGAAGTAACCTTGGAAACTACAACAATATAAAAAATATTATGGTATATAACCCATATATAGACACTGATGATATGTATAGATGAACATCCCAAAGAATCTATGTTTACTATAATGATACTAGATACACATAAGATTTTCAATTTTTGTAAAAAAAATTTAGGATTATAAATTATGATTTGATCTATCATTGTGTATGTCGTCATTTAGAAATGGATCCTAGTAGTATGAATGTCAACATCCTCGATTCATATGATATAAAGTGTAGAAGTATCATATCATTCATGTTCTTAAGATAATACTTCGACAGGAAATAGTCTCCCACACATTCTCCTCAAATGAGGATGTGGTATCAATTTATTGTGGGATATGTAAATTGTTATCAAAGTATTATGGATTAAGGGGGAAGAATAATAATTATAGGATAACTAAAAAATATAGATAAATGAAAAATGGGAAAAAATATTATTCACATGTAATAATTTTTGAAATAATCACCTTGGTAATTGCATAAAATTAAAAGGAGTTTTCTAAAAGTATAGAGATAAAAGACACCATGCTTGTGATTGAAGAGATAAAAAAAAGTTTCATAATGTATAATGATTCAACCATAATGAAATGGGTCACTACATAAATCCATATCTCATGTTTGAATGGAATATATCACAAAAGAAACTAATTGATTAGGGTCAAGACTTTTCTACTATCAAAGACAAAGAGTAATGATTAATGATCTCTTGTCAATATTACATAATTATTTCATATGTATATTGTTTTCAATGCTATACTTATTATAAGAATTATGGAACATATAAGGATTTTACTAGTGTATTATTTGATTAAGCAGTTTTGATCATATGTTGAATGTTACCTATGAGAAAGAATATTTAAAAGGTTTAAAGTTAAACTTTTTGAAAAATAAATTGTTGAGGTAATGATAACCCTTAATATGTTCCTAGTACCAAGATACTGATATATGAATAAAGAGATGATTGATTTTATTAAAGAAAATTGGATAGTACTAACTATTATGGAACTAATTAATGGAAAATTGGTTTATTACATTATTGATATATTTTAAAAATTTATTGTATTTATGTAGTATATCCAATAATATATGTTCAATTTATGGAATTAAGAATCAATAATTGTTTTAAATTTTTTTTACCATGTTTCTAGAGAATATTTGATGATGGAATTAACATTTTTGGAATGTGAAAAATATGAGCAGCTTCATGTTGTAGAAATATTAATGAAAATTTATTTTTGTAAAAGTTACCCATTTATGAAATGGTTTATGTTTATTTTTAATTAAATGTTTTATAGGATAAATTTTTTACTTCACCTTATGACGCATCTTGTGTTATAATATGAAGTAGGAATAGTTTAAGGTGCAATATAAGGAAAAATACAACATTTCTGGAAACATATATTAACTTATATATATATATAAATTTGTATAGTTTCTCACATATAAGAAAATGGTTTTGAAACAAAAATGTTCTCATATTGTCATAATTTTTATTATATCAATGTCCTTTTTGATAACTTTTTTTAGGACTTTGGTGTCATCAACTTTAATCTGAACATGTTCTCTATCACTCTCCGTCAAAAATTGATAGTTTTATTTCTCATGCACACCTATGTTTTAAATAATATTCTCCAATTAGAACGCCTACTCATAAGGTGACCTTCAAATTTCATTTTCCCTCTTATTAATTGAATATTTTTAACCTATTTTACGATATGGGTTTTCCAAAAAGGAATTTTTTTAGTTTCAACATATTATATTTTAAGTGAAATTTAAAATTTATTGGATTTAATTTACTGATGTAGGGGAGAATGTAACACTATAATATTTTATGATATTTCTCTTTTAAAATTTAACTTCTCTGATTACATACGTTCCATGTAACACTGAGCTTAAATGAAGACTGATTCTGTTAATATCAAGATAGGTGATGATGTAATACAACTTTTCGGTTCCTAGAAAGACTTCTGACATTCATCTTTCCATAGGAATGTATCATTCTTCTTTGTCAGAGATTTCATTGTTCAATCTAGTCTTGATAAATCACACACGAAGCGCTGGTAGTAACCATATAGACCAAGAAACATTTGTATCTCAAACACATTCATTGTGGTTTCTAAGAGATAACGACTTCAATATTTTCAGGATCTACTTAATTTCCATTCTTGGAAATGACCTGGCCATGGGAATAGATCATTATTCTTTGTTAGAGATATCATTGGTCAATCTAGTCTTGATAAATCACACACGAAGCGATGGTAGTAACCAGCTAAACTAAGAAACATTTATATCTTGAACACATTCATTGTGGTATATAAGAGATAATGACTTCAATATTTTCAGAATCTACTTAATGTCCTTTCTTGGAAATGACCTGGCCAAGGAAACATACTTCCAGTATCCAAAAATCACACTTTGATAATTTGGCATACAAGTGATGATCTCTCTAGATTTGTAACATTGTTTCCCGGTGCACCTCATGATCAGCCCTTGCCTTTGAATAGAACAAAATGTCTTCTACAAAAACCACAACAAAAGAATCCAGATATTGTTGAAATATCCAATTCATCAATACCATTAAGACTGCTAGTGAATTGTTTAGACTGAAAGGAATGACTACATATTCATAATGTCCATATCTATTTCTAAAATTTGTCTTTGGAATATCCTCCTTCTGAACACACAATTGGTGATATCCTGATCACAAGTCAATCATGGAGAACCACTGAGCTCCCCATAATTGATAGAATAGATCGTCAATAGGTGGAAGTGGATATCTATTCTTTATCATAACTTGGTTAACCTTATGATAATCAACACACAACCAAATTTTTCCATCTTCTTTCTTCACAAACAAAACCGGTGCTTCCCATGGAGACGTACTTGGTCGAATAAACCCTTTGTATTCCAGCTCTTCTAACTATACATTAAATTCCCACAACTCTGTTGGTTCTATCCTATATGATGGAAGGGAAATAAGACTATTCCCTGGAAAGAGATCAATCGTACACTCCACTTCACCGAGATGTGGTAACCCTAAAAAGTTGTTGGGAAAGACATCAAGAAATTGATCAACAATAGTTGGAAAACTATTTTCTTCAGTCTCTTCCATTGATTCTAAAGTCAATGCTACCAATTTGTAGGATATCGTTCCCAAAATTGGTTCCAACAAGCTCTTTTCACCTTTCATTTCCATCCCCTCTCCTCTGATGAGATGGTTGATGTCGTCCTCCATCGTGAAACTAACTGTTCTCCAATAACAGTCAATTTGAGCCTTGAATGTTGTATGCCAATCCATACCCTGGATTACAACATATAAATCCATATCCAACCTTGACAAGTCCCATTTTCGTGTATCTCCATCAACAGTTATAGCACATGCTCTACACACAAAGGCATGGCATTTTCTTTCACCAAGAAGAGTTTGCAGTTTCAAAAAAAGAAGGCATCATTTCCAATTTTAAACATAGATAGTCAACTGTATGAGAATAAATGAAGGAATGTGATACACCAGTATCAAACAACACTTTCAAAAAGGTTGAATTAAAAATAATCATACCTCTTACTGTAGATGGTCCAACACGATCATTGACCATCATCTGCTTAGCTTTATACAGTTTCTTATTAACTATACTATTCTCCATGTTTCCTTGCTGAGGTTGCCCTCATTGAGAAGTCATGGTAATTTGAGAATCACCATGGCTAGCTCTATTATTCTACCAAGATTGAATCTGATGTCCTCATCCTGTCAAAGCATACAATGCTTGTGACGTCGGGGATGTCTCATGCGCACCTAACCTCCGAGGATTCCTGCAATAGCGTTGTAGATGCCCCATATTCTTGCAATTGTAAAATGATCGAGATTATTCCAGACTGTCCCGATTTATGTGGTCTTGCAAACCACATTAAAAACAACTGGATTTTCTCTGGGGTCATGGAGGAAGGTTCACTAATCCCACCGTCTGCTTCTGATTTCCACTTTTATTGTGGAAATATGTGTCCCTTTTCCTCTTGTTCCCAGTGGTAGAGTTCCCACCGTTTGCTATTGGTATCATCATTCCTCCTCCTATCGATCCCGATATATTACATTTAGTAACAGTCACTCTGTTCACCATCTCTGTATAATCCTTAATACAGAGCACTAAAATATTCGATTGAATCTCCTAACATATCCCCAATTCGAAGATGTGTGCCTCCATGGACGCTCTTTCCGCAATCTCATGTCAAAAATGGACTAAAATCATGAACATAGTTGGATACTCTATGACATAGAGTATCCTCTATTTCAAGCTAGAATAGTACTTTGTTTTCTGAATTTTGAGCATGTGAGGATATAATATTTTGTTGAACTATTCTACAAAACCCTCCAATGTAAGGCTATCATCCAATTTAGATGGCACCACTAAATCCCAACACTGATGTACTACATCGTCATGAATATACGTCGCCAGCATGACCTTGAGCTCTGATGGTGTGCCGATGAAATCGGTGATATGATTCATCATACTTAGCCACTCCTCTGCCTTTTTGGGTTCAGCATCACCCCAAAAGTTTGGTGGATTCTACTTCATGAACTGGATGGTATGATCCAAAAGACTCGGTTCATCCTTCCAATTCCCTATATCTACTGCATGAAAAGCCTGGAAAATACTCTGAAACAGATTTTGGTTCACTCGTGGTTCATGTGCAACCACATTCTCTGCAACTTCTTCGGGTTGGTTTCGATGAAGCCTTCCACGTGCAATTTTCTAAACCAACAACATCCTCAGTCAATCTCACTCTGAAGCAAATGATGGCTTAGCATTTAAAATTCTATCACATCAACTATCACAACATTTTTTTTTTCAAAACGACCTTTTTCCATGTTCAACCATTTTTTAAATCATTCAACATGCTTTTTTAAAATCAAACCATTTTCCAAATACACCAAATATCATGTTTTCAAAATCATTCACATAAAAAATTTCTGCATTTTTGTCTATTCAAAAATTTTCACCTTGAAGAAAATTATAAGTTATTACTCATAATGAAATATTAAATTCTAGTGGGAAGTCATTCCTCTAAAATGCATTCCATGCACATCTCATTGGCTAAACCCATGACAATGATATTTCCATCATTCTAGAAGTTTATCTAAACCATTTATGTACCCAACACCCTGGTAACTTGAAGTTCATCATAAATGGGTTAGCTGTGTCCTTTTATGATATTCATTTCAAGTTCCGACAATACTACTCTTATCTAATATTTCAACCCAAGGAATAGAAAAGAAGTAATTTCATGTCCAAGACTGGGAACATCGATGATTTCTTGTTATCCAGGGACTAAGCAAGCTGATAACTTCTGTAATGAACATCCAATTCTCATTGTCTTGAGAGTACTACGAGTCATTACATGGCCTTAAGTGACATCTGCAAGATGTCGAAGGCTGGAAATAAATGCCGAAGGGTTTCAAATACATGTTTGGGTATGATTTAACCTTTAAGAAATAACCCATAAACTAACCAAGCATAACCAAACATTCACTATATGATGTTTGAAAAAATGAATGACAACTATACAACTTCATTTATGTCAATCCACATCATGTACACAATAGTGGAAGACCAAATAAACAATCAAAGTACACAGCGGATGAACAACTAAAGACTCTCAAAAGACACCACAACTTATTATTCCACAAGCTTGAAGCTCCACAATATCTCCCAATAATCACCACAAGACACTAACAATAAGATAATTTACCTTTACCTGTATCCTAGAACATAACATCTTCAAAAATACCAAAGTGACAATGCAAGGATGAGTATAAACCTTAGTAGGTTTCCCAAATGACTCCACTAGTCACGCCACTAGGATAGAGGAGTTAGAAACATTTATATAAAAATCGTTTATATAAAGCGATTTCCCAAAAGCAGTTTATAACTAAATATAAACAAGTTTCACAAAAACAACTTATAACAAATAGCATTCAAATTTAAAATAAACCAATTTTCAATTGAGTTATTTTTCTAGAAAAATAACTAAACAATCTTTAGAACCATTTTATAAACATCCCATTTTGGCATATCGAACAATTTCCATACCCGTGCAACCAACCATGCATTCTTTGTTGTGACAGTTTCAAACTCATGAGCGATTTCTCATCGATATTCCAAGTCGCACAAGGTAATTGTTTCCCATATTCCATTACACCTTCGGCACTGAGAAAAAATTTATATTTCAACCAATCCAAGTACATGTAGTTACCATTGTGCTAATAAATGTTTGGAACCGATCATAAAGTCATATTTCAACCAAGCCTCATACATATAGTTACCATGTTCCATTACACCTATGGAACCAAGTACAATGTCATATTTCAACAAAATCGCATACATGCAACATGAACACACACCACATCTGCCCATCAATCATGCCAATCAACCCTTTCAAAAAAACACATTTTTATTGAAAACCATTTCCATCAAAACCATTCCAATGCCAAACCATATCAATTCCAAAACATTTCAATAAAACTCTTTTTTTTTAAAACCATTTCCATCAAAACCATTTCAATTCCAAACCATTTCTATTCCAAACCATTTCAATAAAACTCTCTTTTTATTGAAAAACATTTCCATCAAGATCATTTCAATCTCAAACTAATTAAATAAAATTCCCTTTTTATTGGAAACTCATTTTTCATCAAACCATTTAAAATTTCAGAAAATCCATAATTTAAAATATATATTTTAAATTCTAGAAGCCAGATCACGTGCACAACAATTCACCAAGATTTCACAATTCCACTAAAACAATAAATCTGCACTAAAGAAGATTTATTCTATGCATTTGACAATAAATTCCATTAAAATAACCCATCTTGAAACTAATACAATCAATTATAATAAGAGGAGTTGAGAGTGAAGCCTCCTACCTTTTGGGTTTTGACGAAAACCACAACGAACAAAGAATGCACAAGAAAAATTGGGATGCTTCTTCAAAAAACTGCCTTAGATGTCTTATCCTAGAAAGACCAAGACCAAATCTCAACATATTTAACCTACACACATGTAGATCTAACCATAAGGGGCGTAGATATAAGAAACCAATAGATGTGAAGAAGTATATCTATGTAGATATATGAAAGTAATCAATAACTAAGAAGAATGATCATATTCTCCATGAATCCGGCTTCGATTCACCAAGAGAAGCCATCAGATCACCTATGGAATGATAGTACAAACCTCTTTGACCATAGGAGAAGAAAATTCCTAAGGTAGGGCCATTTAAGAGGAAAACGAGCCACTTAGAGGAAAAAATGTGTGAGATCATAGGATCTCATTTAAGTGGCTGCTTGATTTGATCGCATGGGTAGACAAACCGTGCTCTAACCATGCGTTATCCACAACCTCGGCAGACTGTATACACACGGTTTGGCCTCACTATTAGACGAACCAGTCTCCACCCATGCAGAAGCTAATGCCTCTAAGACCAAATACGTATGGTTTTACCGCACTGTTTACACAAATCGTGAGTCGTCCGTGCGACTTCCCCTTTAGCTCAAAACATCATTCAATGTTCTCCCGACTCACCCATTAATCAACCTTAACTTTAAAACCTTGAAAAGCATCAAGTAAGGGTTACATACTGGAAATTGGGGGAACTAAAAAATATATATATATATATTAATCCAATTTAGGCCATTACAATATTTTTATATTAAAATTAGATATAAAAACCTTTTAAATTTTTGAATTAATTCTTTGAAACTCCTTTCTCGTACAGTCTACTAGATTATCATCAAACATTATTTAGCTACTTCTGTGAATTGAATTTGAAAAAATGGACAAAAATAACAAAAATAATTTTATATTTTTATAGAAATATGTTCTACATAATTTTTGTGTTTTATGAATAGAAAATTTAGTAAATTTTTATTTAACATAGTGAAGGTTAAATCTTGTAATTAATGGAAACGATAATATTAAGAAACTATAACATAACCCTAAAAATTTCCCTATAATAATTTGATGAGTTTTTTTCCACCATAATACAACTTATTCCAAAATTATATCATTTTAATCCACTTGCGTATGAATATGAAATTTATTATATTTTATTTGAAGATAAGTTAAAATATCATACTCATCTTATAAATAACTAAATCATTTTTAAAGTTGGTTTATACATAAGATAAATTAGTCTATATATATTTATTAGAAATATACTAAATTTATCTTAATCATTATAATTTTTTTTCAAATTTTTACTCAAAATATAATTTAATTAATTTCTTTCATAATGATTATATAGTAATTTTTTAGTTAATGGAAATATCCAATAAATGAAATTAAATTATTTAAATAAACACAATTTAACTTTATTAATGACATAAAAGAATTTTATAGATAAAATATCCATTTTATGGATAAATTATAAGTGTTGGTTCAATGTCATCGTGTTGATAGGATGTTTTTTGAAAAGAAAAATATTGAATAGTATCAAAATTGACATAAATGATACTTTAAAAGACATAATATATTATTAACTGATATAAAATTCCTAAAAATATGTCATAAATTATCTATTTTCATATCCTTTGGAATTTTATTATAACTATATGAACAGTATATTGTAAAAAGAAAAGTTGTCATGGTTAGAGTTAAAGGGTTTAAATAAGGGTTAACACCTAAAGATAAGGATAATATTTTCATATAAACATATAAAAAAATTAATGGATCAAAGGATTCATTTCCCATTATCATATTTTAATTGAAATAACTCACTTTAGATCCTTCTTTAATAGAAAATAAATTTATAGTAATTTAATATTTTAAAGAATTCGAAAAGTTCCCATCACCTCATTTATAAATGGGAACCACCTCCCTTGAATCCTCACACACATTTATCATTCTAGATTGACCAAAAAAATCCATTTTAACAAAAAAACAATTATTTTCTATGTTTGGTCGGACCTATTATCTCATTAAAAACAACCCAAGTGTCCCAAATAGGGGATCTAAAGGATGTCCACTGAAGAAGAGGTAATTTTTTTATAAACTAATTTTTTTTTAACTTATTCTCCATCCTATTGCTTTACTGTTTCTATTATGAAGTATTAAATATAGTATAAAGTATTTAATTATATGTTCTTATGATTATAGAACCCCATTTTCATCCTCCTTTCCATCTTATGAAAAACTAAATAATCGCATGTGCGTACGTATTCCATATCGTCACCATGCAATGGTGTAATATGTCTTTATCTATTTTATTTTGAATGGTATAAAGATAGAAATAATAGAAATATATTTCTATTATAACATGATATGGATTCTTGAACAACATTTATATCATCCATTCTCTTACCGCTTTTCGATGATGTCAACGATATTGTCACTCGTGTGTATGTACGACTTACCGTCTCCACTATATGATGAGATTCATCTTCCGCGTTATCCATTCAAAAAATGACTATAAAAATTTCTTTAACGAGTATATATAATATCTAGGAATTAATATTATTCTATATATGTTGTATCTATATCCCACTAAAAATTAATGAGACATTCAAGACAATACATTCATAAGAAAATAAAGTAGTTAACAACTGAAACAAAGGTGACTACAAAATATTATTAAAAAATGGGTGATAAGATATTATAAGACGATCATATATAGTATTATTAAATTAATTATGGTACTAATAAATGTTAATAAGATGTATAAAACCATTATACATGAGGTTATGAAATTTTCACCCAACAGTAAATGTAATGTAAGTTACTTCATCTCAATCACCTTTCATTGAGGCATAGTTTTATATTATACACCTACCTTATTTTATGAATTGTATATACATCCTAATTTACTTATCAGAAAATTAATTTTTTAATTATGAATTTTCTTATTATTTTGATGAATGATATTATTTTATTTGTCTTGTGATTTATATTTTCTATGTGGTATGGGATATATTGAATTTATAATGAATTAATCCCCTCTCGGTTTGAATATTCATTATATTATCTTAAATATTAATTTTTATGAACATAAAATTATTGAAAAGACATTTTATGTCAATATTTAATTTAATTAAAATATTTTATTATGATTATATTTATAGTTTTATGTTTTTTAGGGAATTAACTAAAATATCATTTTAAATGTTCATAAGATTTAATCGTCAAAACTAATCCCATTCAAGTCTATTGTTTCATAATGGGTTTGTGGATTTATTTTTAAGAACATTAATATTTCTAAATTTTAATATTATAATTTTTCTCAAATGTCTCAAATTTGTATGGGAATCTTTGATTCCCAAATCTCTTTTTTAAGTGTTTTCCATTATAAATTAATGACTATTGAATAAATGATTTCATAGTAAAAATGTATATTTCTTAGGAAATTTCTATTGATTCTATTAGAATATTATCACATTTTTCAACAAAATTTGATTAATATTATGATTGGTTGAGGTTTATATCATGTTTTTACTTTTGACGTAGTTCATATACTAGATTATGATTTAGTTTGACTATGGATGTACTATTCAAATGCCATTCATTTTTATGGTTATTGTATTGAGATTTTGAAAATTTTATTAAATATTAATTATTATATAAGTTATGGTTTACCCAATTTATATGATGAATACATTTTAATTAGTAAGGTATGGGAGGGGACCTCTATATCCTCTTGATCCAATGGTAAGTATTTGAGACAAATAAAACTGGGTTTTTACCCATTTATGTATGGGGTCTTTGCTAAAGCCTTGATGATATTTTAATGATTCCTATATTATAGATTCCGACATTATAATATTAGTTATTGATATTACATATTTTGTTTCTTGTATAATATCCATGGTTATGTGTCATTCTCATGTTATTTTTTACAGGGTACCATTTAATCATCATTATTTCTACTATATTATGATCAAGATTATGTTTAAATGTTATGTGTTATTTGTTATCCACATTTCATTTTTTTGAATTTTATTTTTATCTCCCATTGTATGTTTACCCTTAATGAACATTTGATATCCCCCTTTCATTTGTTTAATTTTTCCTAGGATGAATGGATTAATAATATGAATGATATGCTGGTTTAATTTGTGATAATAAGGGTGTTCAAAATGAATTTCTTGTAGTGCATCTTAGGTTTCATGTATTAATTTAAAGATCATATATGTAATATATTTTAAAAAACTACTATACTAATAAATCCTCATTGATTTAAATCATGTATATATTCCTATGTAATAATGTAAGGAATTGACTTTGGGATTTCGTGGTCGAGGTCATTACAATCCAAGATAATGAGAGAGTTATTTTTGACCTCTAGGGTCGATCCAAAGTAGTGGTAAATTATATCTTCGAAATAAGGGGTCCATGGGTATTCCAAGGGGAATATAAAAGGAATTCCACTATAATATTATTCTAACCGATTCAAAGGAATTTATACAAGGTAATATGGGAGATGAAATTACTTAGCCCAATGGGTATATCCATGGAACCACGCGTCTATAGACATCATGCTAGATCCACATATATTATCCATGAAATCCAATCATGATAATTTAGGGAGCATATGATGACATATTTTACATCCACAAGTAGACATATACGAGGTTCTAATGTGGGTTTCACCCTTGTAAATTAGATTCCCTTGATCGGAATGGTGACCACATGTGCTCAGACAATTCCCTTGGGAATCAAAGGCTATCTTGAGTCTAATCACTCTTATATATTTTTCATTATCTATTTGAAATAGTCACCCTATTGTTGATTCAATATATAAATTAGTCCATGTAATATTTTTCATTTTAATAATTAATTTTGTTTAACTCATTGCCTTTCATTTTTGTGACAAGGTTAATATGGAATGAAACCCTTTTGTTGTTTGATCCCTTATTCATTAATTAGGTTCACTCTTCTACCTTTCAATAGCATGGAAATGTGTTTCATCGACATGAAACCATAGTATTTATTTAAATTCATTTAAATAGTTTATGTTATATATATCAACATAATTATCATTTATGTTTTAAATGTTTCCTTGATTAGTTGGAACACTTATCATAGAAGGATCATCTTCAATTATCATATAAAAGGCTAAACATTACAATTCATAATACATTATATTAAGTAAGGTCATTCAATTAAAAGGGTCATTCCAGTGCACACTTTAACAGTTGTGAAGAAGAACGTAACAAACTACTAAATGTTTAATTATGGAAAACCCATACTTAGTCTAACACCCATAGATCTTATGGTAAGTTTCTTTTATATTTTACATCTTTCAAAGCTAAACTATCTTGCTTAAACTAATCATGATACATTAATAAGAATTTGGAATAGTAATATGGCCATTTGAAGTAGTAATCAAGCCATTAGAATAGTTACATAACCAATGAATTCCTAAATAAAATTTATGTATCTTATGAATGAAAATATAATTGATTTATACAAAGGAATATGTAAATAATTTTTTTAAATTAGAAATTTAATATTTTTATTTTTATGAAACTTAAATGTTTATTTACATTTTTATAATTAATAGAATTATTCAAAATAATATATATTTTAATAAATTATTTTTTAAAATTAATATTTTTTTTCTTCTCATTATAAAATAATTTTATGAAGCCATAAATATTTCTTCAACGTGTCATAAAATCATTTATAATTTTGAAATTGATATTTTTTAAATAAATAAAGAATTTAATTAATAATTATGTTTTTGTATTTATAAAATTATTTTTAGAAAATGGAGACCATTTTTTACCATAATAATTTATTATGGTAAATTTTGAAAGTTTTAAAAAATATTTGATCTTTTGGTGAATAATTTAATATAGAAATTTATGATATATAACATCATAAGGTTAATCTACTATTTCAGGAGTTATTCTTGATGTAACAACCATAATCTATAACTCTAGATGTATATTTACTATATTTATTCTTGATAATCTAAACTATTCATAGTCTTGACCCAAAATAATAAACTAATGAATAAAATATTAAACACCACTCTCCACAACTATAAATACCATCCCCCGCCACCATTTCTCCTCACACATCAAAAGATTTGATGCTTGTAAAACTTCTAAAAAATACCTCTACCAAACCTCTTCCCAAAATTCTATTCTTAGTGTTCTCACCTAGCATGCTATTTCAATATTCTTTTAGAAGGGTCTCAAGGAGTGAAATTCAAGAGGTAAAACCCCCTGTCGTTCATTCAATATTCTTACAATTTATTTATATATTATCCTTTCCTTAAAATATATTTAAAAACATTAATGATAATTCTTGTATCAAATATATACATTAATTTTATTTTGTTAACTTAATATAATTAATAATAACCCTTCTACCCTCTCTTTTACTCAAAAAATGAATACATTGATCATCATGTGTTAATTTACCGTAATTATGGATAATGTTTTTTCATTAAAACCATCAAGGACGCTCATAAAACCATTTATGTGGTTAAAAAAATTATAATACATCAATTACAACTTATTTAGTGTTTTGGAACCATTATATATATAATATCTATTAATAACACAATACTGGTTCTTCATTGAGTGAAAAAATCCCAAATAATCTATATGGTTGTGATTAAATTTTTAACCAAGTAATACTCCTTATACCTAATAAAACTGATTATATAAGTCCATTTAATATTCTTTTTATTCATTTATTACTTATAATTTTAATTTTGGATAACTATTATCATTTTATATAATCTTTTATAGATGTATAAAAGTGAATCAATCATGAAAACCGTGGAAAAAAACACTTTAGAATGATGAAATTGAAACTTATAACTCCTCAAAAAATAAATTATTAAATTTATAACAAATAAAATAAATTTTTCTTGGATTATGAATTAAATTACTAGTGAATCTGGGTTTATTATCCATGATATTAAGTAAAGGTGCAGAACACATTCATACATAGGTTATGGGATTCTCCCTGAACGTCCTCTTTTCATTCAGGTGATGCTTTCTCTCTCTTTACCCTAAGGTAATTGTTATTGATTTTTATATACTTATTCTAAATTACATTTATATTTTTCAAAATAATAAATTTAGATCTATTAATTTTCATTTGATGGTGAATAAAATGTAATATAAGGTTCCATTTTTAATTCATCATCATAAGAAAGACCGATTAAAGGGTACTTTCCAATTTCTTACCCAATATCAAGTGCACTCCATAATATAATTTATGGCACCAATATTTTTCTAAAATCACTATATTTATCATGAAAAACTATCTTATCTATTTTATGGATTTATAAAAAAAATTAATCTTTTTTCCATTGTGAAGACTCATTTATATTTTCCCTTAAACCACTACAAAGTGGACCATTTCAAAAGTTTATTAAAAATTATATTTACAAATTTTCATTTATTATGGATATCATTTATTTGAAACAAATAATTAATTATCTTTAACTTTTATTCTCAGGGATATCAATTTTTATAATCTGGTTTCATTTAAAATATAGAATGATTGTCCAAAATAACTCTTCCTTCAAAAAGAAAATGAGGGTACTGCGCTAAAAAGTAACTCATTACATTTATGCGTGTATTTTTATCTATTTAAAAACCCTATATTCAATATTTGGAATTATTTACATTGATATATTATTTTAAAATCTAACTTATTTTATTTAATGAGTTATTATTATTATTTTTCACGTACTATTTTGATACCATTAAATAAATTACTCTGTATATATTGTGATTATAATTATGGATTGTGAATATTTGTTACATTTCAAATGATACTATAAATATGAAGGAATATATTGATTATATTTTACCCATTTCATATGAGAAATGAACTGTAATTAGTACATTGTGAGAGGGGCCTGCTATAGCCCCTCTATGCATTGGTATGTCTCAAGTGATAAACAAGATCATGTTTTTACCCATTTATATATAGTGTCTTGGTTAAAGCCTTGACGGTTCATTTATGTTGTCCAAAATTATTAATTTCTTCATTATGATATTAGTATTTATAATCCATGTTAGTATTCTACTAGTTTAATATCCATGGTTATGTTTTATTTTTATGTGGTTAGTTATATGGACTTATATAATCACCATTTATTTCTACCATATTATGCTCAATCTTATATTTTAATGTAATGAATTTTTATTTAATCACATTTCCATATTGTATATATTTATTTATGATATTATCTAATGTATTTATTGACCTTATGGATCATATGATCTCAACTATTTCTTATGTTTCATTTTTTCCCAGGATGTAATGATTATATTTTTGAATGACTTGCATGGATAATAATAGTGATTCTAGGTTTTTCCAATGGAATTTCTATGTTTTATTTAATTTCATATTGTCACATAACATTTATGCTAATATTTACTTTTCCAATGCTATTAAACTATTTGGTCTTTCAGGTTATGATTTCTATGTATATTATTCCAGTTTAAAAATGTATCGCACCAAATCTAGGCTAATTGGTTTGAGGCCTTTACTATTGCTATCAAAATATGTTTAGTAGAAACATTAGAAACATGATTTAGGGAAAATGTCCATTATTGAAATATGACCCTATTACTATCTTTGAGATTATTTCCAATTTAACCAAGAATAGAATTAGAATGTATTTGTACCTATATTTTTAATTTATGACAATGTGATTCCATTGTTTTTATATTATACATCATGTTTTGAAATGATATGATCTAATACAGTTTATAACAATTTTTTAGAAATGATTCTTCTTGTATAGAAAAGAAATTCTATCAATGCACATATTCTATGTATTTATTTCTGACCTATAAAATATAATGATATTGGAGTGGGAGCTACAACTATAGCTAAGAAATATAAAACTATGTTAGTACAACTAACTCAGGTTTGGGGAAATAACCTTAATCACATAAAGAAACTTGATCCACAATGTAGTGTAACAATTTTAGACCACTTCGTGATACAACAACCTCCACTATTCAATGATCCATCAATGGTATTGGATGTATAGCAATGGAAAATTTACATAGAGACAATATTTATCTCGTTGGTAAATAATGAAAGGGAGAAGGTTATCATGGAAGTATAATGTTAATCAGGATAAGTAGATTAGTTGTGGTTATTAATTCAAAACAAAAAAAATGGGGAGGAAGAAATTTACAATATTGAATGGATGTATTTTATGAAAATATTCATGTAGAAATATTTCCCTCAAAAACAGTGAGAAGATATGGTGTATTAATTCTTATATCTATGACATTGAGATTATAAAAACATTTCGAATTATGATGAAAACTTTTCCAAGTTATTAAGTGTTGTCATGGACTATATACGTAATATGTATATAAATATTTTCCATTTCATTAATGGTTTTAATCCTATTAGATAAACGGAACTAGTATCCCAACAAATCTCATAATATGAGAATAAAATGTCATTTTCCATCAAGATAGAGAAATAATTCTATAAGCAATATGAATTCGGAGGGATGAATGTTAATAATAGGGGTGTTGAGTACATTGTAAAAGTAAATAAAGAAATGGTGGAAATGGGAAGGATAAAATTTATTGATTTTATAAATGTGGAATGAAGCATCATTAAACATGTATTTTGGGATCCAGAGTTTGTTCTAAATGTGGGGAAAAAGTCCACAGGGCCTATAATTGAAGTGGAAAGAAAGACACTAGAATTGTGTAAAGAATCAGCTTAATAGAGTAGGGTAATTATAGAAATTATTTTTCTAGACAACAAGGAAACTCTCCCCAGAAATGGCCAAGGGAAATATGATATGCTTATAACAGTCACAACAACTTGAAATGATGTTCAAATGATTTGATGGAATGTTCATTAATCATCTCCTTGATTTTTTCTAAATATTTATTTGATTATGGATCAAAACATTCCTTTACATCTTCCCAGTTTCCTTCAAAAATAGATATTTTTGATTCGTCATAATAATGTAGTTGTCATTCGATACTACTAGTGTAACCCATTTTCAAAAAAAAGGGTCATATTTTTAACATTATAAAACATAAAAATTCTCTAATATTTGATTTTATTATCATTTCTATGCTGCATTTAGATATAATACATGGTATGGAGTTTTTTTCAAAATATAATTACAAAAATAATTGAAAACATATGAAAATTATGATTCAGGATGAAGAGAGTGAATTTATTTTCTATAGAGGAGAGACTTCATTATCTGATTCATATTTGGATCCACCTCTAATAGCTTTTCTGAACGAGATTCTTAGAGAATAACAGATAAAACCCATTTATGGAAAAGGTTGTCTCCAAATGCGGAATTTACCTATTGTACTTGAATAAATTGATATATTTCAAAAGAATTTACCCCGGATATCTTATATATATGGAAGGTACATAATCTATTGATTTAATAACATATTAAATACCTATATGAAACAATACTTATATAATGGAAATTATGGAGGGAATTTATTTTAATAAACAACTAGATGAATTGAGAAATATGTCATTAATACACACTAGTGATAACCATTAGGGATCTATTTTTATTATTTTTTATTAAAATATGGATCTATGTGGTTGTGAATTAACTATAGGGATATCAATGCAATTATAATAAATAAAACATATCTTCTGGCTCACATGGATGACTTATTTTATTATCATCATGGAGCTTAATATTTTTCAAAAATTTATCTTCATTATTGATATCATCATTTCCATGGGAAGAAGGAATATATTATAAAGAGATAATTTCAAACAATGTAGGTATATTATGAGTTTAATGTAATGTAATTTGGACTTACTTATGCATCCTCTATTTTTACGGATCTAATGAACTGAGTGTATATGTTATAGATTGGTGATTTTTTTGGTGAAATGTATTGATGATATCTTGATATACCCCATAAAATATGAGGACTAAGAGAACCATATGATGAGTTTTCTTGAGATACATATAGTAAATGAATTATATGGAATGTTTACAATGTTTTTATTATGGATTCCAAGATTTTCATTTATTTTCCATCTTCCCTCCAAAGGTGGAATCTCAGATCATCCTATGAATCAAAAGGCAGTCTAGGAAATCCCTACTCCAATGAAAAAAACTAAGGTATGTAGTTTTATAAGTTTAACATGTTTCTATCAACATTTAATTGATAATGTTTCCTTATTATCTAACGTATTGACCCAACTTACACATAAAAGGGATACGTTTATTTCGAAGAAGGTATGAGAATAATGCTTGGATGAATTGAATATGATATTAGTGCAATCATGAATTTTGAATCCAAAATATAGAAATGGTAGAGTTTTTATTTATAGTGATGCATGAAATAAATTACACGGATGTTTACTTATAGAGAATAATATAGTTATTGCCAATTCATCAAGATAATTAAAAAAATCATGAACACAATTATCCAACTCGTAATCCTGAGTTAACCATTGTAATACTTTAACTAATGATATGGATACACTATCTATATGGTGAATGATGTGAAATATATATAGATGATAATAGTTTTGAATATATGTTCTCATAGAAAGAAATAATCACAAGGAAAATTCAACTGATCTAACAAATCAAGGATTATGATTGCTCAATACACTACAACAAAAGGGATGTAGAATAATTTAGAACATATATTTAGTATGAAGGATCATTGAGTTGTGAAAAAAATGAGGATTGGTAATGATCTTGGATACATGGATTTGGAAAATATGGATATATGAATTATCAATGATGGTCAAACATCACTACTTTTTCAATTGGGTTCCTTACCATCTTTATTAGAATGGATTTGATGTTCATAGTATGATGATGATCATTTTCAATGGAAAATTAAATCCATGAGTGATGGAATATCAGTAGAATTTGTATATGATTATGTAATTTTGAAATTTAATAATAAGCTTTGATTTCCCTTTATTACCACGTTAAAAGGGGAATAATTAGAATATTCTCATGGCATTAATTCCTCAATACACTCTAGTAGAAATTAGATGTAAAAAAATTTATGTACATTGTTCTAGTGGGATAGTCTGAAGTCGGAAATTTCAAATTATGTATTAAGGTATTTATTTTATCAATAGATGAGGGCCTACCAAAAAAATATAAGGGGTTTCATTAAACATTCAACTAATCATTCATTGAAATGAGATATCATTATAAAATATTTTTTCACGGAAATACAAAATAATCCAAGAAATAATGATTTAGTGTAAGTAATTATTTATCAACACACCAAATATACACATTTTTTCCACCAAGGGAGGATATTCCGTTGTAGTTCCTTTAAAAAATATATAATAATAAAATTGTAAAACATCAAGGTGGACCACATTCAATTTTTTCTTATTGTGATCTGATATTTACTTCGAAATTACTAAAAATTCTTCAGAATGTGCTTGATACTAATCTTTAATTGAGTACAATGTATCACCCTCAAACTGATGGACGATCTTAATGGAGTGTCTGAAAATTAAAAATATATTTTTAGGTCCTTCTAACTTGAATTTCATGGAATTTGGGATCATTATTTACCTTGGGTGGTATTTTTCTATAATAATATTTTTCATTCAAGTCATCAAATCACACAGTATAAAAGCATTGCATGAAAATAAATCTCATACACCAAGATGTTGGGTTAATGTTAGTGAATAAAATATTGAAGGCCCAGATCATGTGGAGGATATAATAGAAGAAGAAAAGAATATTCAAACACATGTCAAAGTAGGTCAAATTAGGAAAAACTGTTATAATGAAAATTGGATGAATGATCTGAAGTTCAAGTGGGAGATCATGTATTCTTCAGGTATCTACATAGAAAGGTTCCATCATGATTCATTAATAATGGGGAATTAATCCCCATGTATAGTATACACTTTAAAATTATATAGATAAGTGGAGATGTTCTTATCAATTTCCAATGCCACCTAGCCATTATGAATTACATGATGTATTTCACATCTCTTTATTAAGGGAATATGTGCTAGAACCATTGTGTGTTATTGCTTTTGCCAAAACATTATTGGAAACTAAATTATCATTCTGTGAAGAGACTATATATATTCTAGACACTAGAAAATTGGTGTCGAGTAATTAGACAACACGGTCGGTAAATGTAGTATGGAAATATCATCAAATTTAAGAGGTCACATGGGAAATAGAATAAATTAGGATGAAGAACTACCCAATTATTTTTATAAGGTGAAATTATTGAATGTTTTAGGACAATATATATGATGGAGGGGTGAATGTAACACCTCAATATATTATGTAATGTCTCTTTAAAATTTAATATCTTGATAGCTTGCGCACCGAGCTTAAATGAAATGTGATCTATTAAGATTATAATTAGAATAGTAATGTGACCATTAAAAATATTAATTAGGCCAATAGAATAGTAAAATCACATATGATAGTATAAATATAATTTGGACATCCTATTAATGAAAATATAATTTATTAATATCATTGAATAATTAAATATATGTTTTTAAAAATGATATATTTAATATTGATATTTTTATGTAATGAAATAGATTATATATAATATTATAATTAATATAATGATTCAAAAAAATATTAATTTTCTCAAAAAACTTTCATAAATTAATATTTTATTTTCATAGTACTGTAATATAATTTTAGGATACATTAATCTATTTTCCAATGTTTTATAAAATCATTTACAATTTTAAAATTAGAAATTTTTGGATAAAATCGGATTTTAATTAGAAATTTAATTTCTTACATGTAGAAAATTATTTTACTCAAATTTTTCACATTTGTTAATTCAAAATATCAATAATTTTTTCAGTTGATTTTTTTTTAAAAAAAAAGATGAAATTTTTTGAATAATGAAATATGGTATTTTATGGTTTGTAACATTATAAGGGAAATAAACTATTTCCTAAGACATTTATAATGTAATAAACATAATCGGGAAGTATCCTTCCCTCTTTACAATATTTAGTCATGATAATAAAAACAATTTATAGTCTTGATCCATAATAATAAAATAGTGAATAAAATAAAAAAAATACCCCTCTCATATACTATAAAAACCACACATCACCTACTATTCTCCCCAAACCACCAAAGAATTGAATATTTTCCAACATCTGACCAGTACCACTCACAATACTCTCCCCCACATTCTGGTCTTTGTAATATAACCCAAAATACCCTTTCAAAATTCATTAATGAGGTTCTCTTTAAGACAATCAAAGAGGTAAAACCCCTATAATTCATTTATTGTCACTTTAAGTTATTTTATTTTCTTATTATGTTCTTTATTTTGCATTAAAACATGAATAATTACATTAGTATCTTATAAAACCTTTAAATTTATCTTTTTAATGGAATATTAATCATCAAACTCATTCTCTTATCTCTTTTATTCTAAAAATGATAACGTTGTTTGTGAAGTGTAAATTTACTTCCATCGGGGATGACACATTTTATTTAAAAACCTCTAGGATGGTCATAAACTTTTTTTTGTTAAACAAGATTTATATATGTGTATTTAAAATGATTATGTTTTCTGTAATTAATAAATATAGATAATATTAATTAATAACACAAAACTAGTTTGTGATGATCGAAAAAAAAGCCAAAATAATCTGAACAATTATCATTAAAATTTCATCTCATTAATCATACTCAGATATAAAAAATGATAAGTAATAACATTAAATATAATTTCATATCATTAATAACATATACTTTTAAATTTTTAAAACTATTATCATTTTATATGATCTTTTATACATGTATATAAGAGAATCAATCATGAAAAAAGGAAAAAATCACTCCCAAATGATGAAATTGAATCTTATAACTCATTAAAAAGTCCATAAATAAACATAATAGAATTATAAAAAATAAAATAAACATTTAATAGTTTTTAAGTTAATTATTAATGAATTTAATTTCATTTTCCCAGACATAATGTTCATGTTCAGATCACGTTTTGGAAAAGGGTAAGGGATTTCCCTGAAACTCCATTTTTCATTCGGGTTACACTTTCTTCCTTTTTAAACAAATTTGATTATTAAATATTTTCATATAATTATTATATATTGTATGTATATGATAAAAATTCATGTATCCAAATGAATTAATAATTCATTTATGGGTAAATAAATGTTTTTTGAGGTTCCCTTTTCAATTCTTTGTGATAAGAAAGCCCTATTAAATGGTAATTCCAAATTTCTTACCCATTTTCTAGTACACTCCACAAAATATTTTATCTGAAAGATATTTTTATAAAATAATT
Organism: Viscum album; assembly: GCA_963277665.1. NCBI lineage: Eukaryota > Viridiplantae > Streptophyta > Magnoliopsida > Santalales > Viscaceae > Viscum > Viscum album. Next base: position 1,768,025,861 of record OY728153.1, on the reverse strand, counting down.
ATTTTTATAATGAAAATATTCTTAGTTAATTTCAATATTAATGTAAACAATTAAGCCTTTTTTGATTTAAAATATAATTTATATTTCCCCTTAAACCGCATTGAATTAGCCATATTATATCATTTCTTTAAAATTATTTTTACATGTTTTCACTTCAGTTAGACATCATTTATGCCTAAAATATTGTTTTTTCAAAAAAAAATTATTTGGTTTATATAAGATTATATTCATATTTTATGACAAATAAAAAATGATTTTCCAAAAGAACTCTTCCATCAGAAAGTAAGAAGGGTATTTCTGTCAATAATTCCTCAATTCATTTATTAGAGTTTTTTTTTATTTTTTAATACCCTATATATAATATTATGAATTATTGAGATTGATATCTTATGTCACTATCTTCCATATATTATTAAATGGTTTATGATTAATTTTTTATGTCTTCTCTTGATTCCATTCCCTATATAACTCTAGGTACTTTATGACTATTTTTATTGATAGGGAATAGTTATTACATTTAATATGATAGTTTAATTATAAATTTTTATGTTTATTATTTTTACCCCTATAATATGAAGAATCCATTGGACATAGTATGTGATGATGGGATGGTGCCACCACAAACCCTCAATGCATCGGTAGGTCTGATGAGACAAACTTGACTAAGGTTTTACTGATTTATGTATGGTGTCTTTTCCAAGACCCTGATGGTATGTCTATGTTGTATCATATAATCCATTCCGCCATTATGATATCATTAATTATTTTCCATAATATTATTAGTCTAATAGAATATTTATGGTTTAGTTTTATTATTATGTGGTTATTTATATTTCATTATTTGATCAGATTTTATACCTAACATTTTTATTCATGAATGTGGTTTAAATTAAATAATTCTTAGTTATTAACCTTCTTATATTGTTTTTGTTTATTTATGATATATTTTTAGTATTTCATACCCTCATTAAGCATCTGAGGTCACCCCTTTGTTATGTTTTATTTCACTATAAGATGTGATGATTGATGTTATGAATGACATGCATGGATAATATAGATGTTTATAGGCGTTTCCAATGGATATTCTGTCCTTTACTTCATTTAATCTTTTAGTGTAAAAATTATGTTTGGTAATATTTTAAAAATCTACTAATCTATTCATTTTCAGGTCATTCGATTTCTCTGTTCATTATGTCAATAAAAATAGCATCATTGAAGGAAAAAAGAACGACGAACAGCCAAGATGAATTAATTACTTATGGATACACATCCAACTTTATGAATGGGGATATAAATAGATAGCTGATGAAATAGGTGGATGAAAAAATAGTTTTGAGGACACTTGTGGGATCCAACATGAGAAAAGGGTTTTTCTTTCACTAGAAAAATAGAGATTAAAGGAGAGGGTGAGGATGAATTAGAAAATTGGAGTCATTTTTTTATTTTCCCCTAAATTTTTTGGGTAAACAGTTTGGCCAAATGGTTTAAAAAATTGTACATAAAACCATGTAAGGCTCACTAACATGGAAGGTCACCCACATGGTTTGGCTACATGGTTACATATTCAATACACTCACCGTTTGAATCTCCGCTTATAAAAAATATAGACATTATACTTGGGCGGGTATCCCACCATGTGCAGAGTTAGGGGAAACCGTTAACCCTTATTCACCCCACTATCCAACCTTGTTTAGTTAGGAGAGACCATGTGGGATTTGTCTCAAAGATTATTTTAACCATGAGGCCTATTTCGTTTCACCACAACTTGGGGTTATTAATTCTGAACAACCCCCAAACACACCCAGAATCTTTGGTGAACTCATTAGTGATCTGTAACTCATCGAAATACCATAATTAGTCATAAATATAAAGTATCTATTCCTAATATAAAAAGAACATTCTTATATTCATCCACTATTTAAGGAACACATCCCATAGTTCAACTTTTATGGTTAGTAATACACTATCTATGAACAACTCTGAACAGTGGGCATATATTCCAGACTCTTATTCCCAAATATAATCATGTACATGGTCATGCTACCATATCATCCATACTAATGGAATAGACTGGAATTGTATAGATTTCTGGATTCAATCAGTGATGTACATATGATACCCCTCCAATGTTGTATTAACATCTATCTCAAAGACCATGGAATCAATGGTATGAGATGGGTTGACATGATATCAGTGAAGTTGTGAAACATGGATGACTTCTTGCATGGAATAGTACTTATGAGGTAGTAAAAACTACTAAGCTACAATATTGACACGTTTCATAATCTCAAGAAACCTAACATAATAAAGTTTTTCTTTCTTATTCATTTGTCCCCATATAGTCCCAATCCTAGATCATACCCATAAGAAAAAATAATTCTAACCCTCTGATAATATAGATCATCAATGACGATCAAAATGTGATTTAGGTTTAGACTTAGGAGTAGAAATAAAATTCATATTTTTAAAAAACAATCTCCTAAGTCTTATACATAATATGAGAACCTAGTATTGTTGCATCTCCTACCTCTTGGAAGAATAGGGGTAAATGGAACAACATACTATACAAGGCCTCAATAATATACTTTTGAATCATTTCATAATTGATGTTATTGTTGGATTTCTCTATGAGGGTTATATGATTGTCCCAAAAACTGATAAAATAAATGAGTCATTCCCATATCATATCCTCTAAAACCTATTTTGTCAGTGCTAATTGGCCATCTAGCTAATGATGAATGAAATTACTCAAAAGCACTAGTGTACCGATACATTTATATAACCCCTTCCAAAACCAAGATGAGAAATGTGCATTCCTTTCTAAAATGATATTAAATGGGACCCCATGTAGGATTATGATCACATAGAAATACATACTTCTTAGCTTATCCACTTATAAAGTATCTTGAATATTAATAATATTGTCCACTTCTATCAATCAGTCAATGAAACCCCAAACTATGTTGCTACCTTAAGGCGACCTCGGTAAGCTAACTATAAAGCATATGACTATGTATTTCCAATTTTCATTCTGGTATTTGAATCTATTTTAAAATTCTTGTAGGGAACTGGTTCTCTTTCTATACCTACTGAAAGGTAAAATAACTAGTAATAAATTCTTCAATTTATTGTTTCCCAAAATATCCCCAGTACTAGTGTCGTATAACTCAACACAACTTGTAGATTCCAGGATGAACATCCCATTGAGATGTGTGAGACTCCCAATTCTATTCCCCTATCATATATGTAGCCACCTAGACAAGCCCATGAATATGTATCATATCATCTCTATATATAGACCAATCCGTAGGTTAGTTCCCACAATAAATTTTCTCCTGGAGAACCAAGTCATACAAATCTAAAATTTTCCTACTCATCCCCATATTAAGAAGAAAACATGTAACTATCACAGATGAGAGATAATACCACATGTGGCTATCATGAAACTCCAAATTAATCTTAGATGATAGGGTAATTAATTTATATTCATAACTGGATTCATGTATAATATATGCCTATGTTTTATGACTCAGGGCATCATCTATTGAATTTCCCATTCTAGGTGTATCGGCAAGCTCAAATTTGAAGGAATAAAGATATTCAACCCATCTTCTATATCTGAGATTTAGTTCATTACATTTAAATATATATTAGAGGCCCTTTTGGATTTTATAAACCATAATGAACTCACCAATTAGATTGTTTCTCCCACAATGTAAGGTATGGACAACTCATGTTAGATTGATATCATATGTCAGGTAATTTCTCTCTTCAGACCTCGATTTCTGAGATTATTATGAAACAAATATATCCTATTGCATAATAAATTCACTGAGACTAATTTTTGATGCATCATAGAACATAATATAACCTCTTGTGAGCACTAGAAGACTAAGAATAGGTATCAGACCTAGCATTACATTCAGATCATAAAAGGATATCACAAACTCTTTTGAAATCAAAAACATCAAACCCTTGTTTGAAATACTAATAGTAGTTGTATAAAGGTGTCACAATTTTTCCATGAAATGAAAATAATATCCATCCCACCCCACAAACCTTTTTATATAAAACATTTTCTTGGGATTCACCTCATAAAACATATCACATACATTCTCTTGGTCAATAGATACTCCTGATTTCGAGACAATATGGTTCAATAAATGAAATTTTTCAATCTATAAGTGGAACATATACAGCATTTGAAAAAGATGATTCACATTAATTATATTCAGAATTATCACATGGTTCCTACTGTGGTCTATTTGGGTGTGAGAATAGACTAATAGGTTGTCCCAAAATATCCTGAAAAATGAATCCAGAGATAGATGTATCTCCCTATCCATCAAAGCTAGGAAAAAGCATGGTGCATTCGTAGTACCAAAAGACATATCAAGATACTCATATAGATCATACCTTCAATGGAATACTATATGAGATATGACAAAATATCTGAATAACACATGATGATAGCCTGATCTCAAGATAATCATTGAATATACAGAATCTCCTTGGAGATAGTCAAAGAGATCATCTACTAGAGGTAATGGATTTTGAATCTTGACCATAAGCTGGTTCAAACAACTCTAATCCACACATAATCTAATGTAACCAACCTTTTTGTTAGAGAAGATCATGAATTAACCCCAAGATAAAATGCTATGTTATATAAACCCATTGTCCTCTAGATCCTCCAAATGTCTCTTGAGATCCTGGAGCATAGTAGCTTCCATCCTGTATAGAGATATTGTAATTTGAGCTACTCCTGGAACAATATTGATCATAAAAACTACCTTAATAAAATGATGAATCTATTAAAAACATTAAGAATGTTGCTCCTAAAATGATCTACTAATAGTGGAAAACCATCCATGGGAACACCCTCATCTTCCATGAAGAGGCTAGCAATATGGGTAGTCACTCCACCTAACCCATGATGCTCTGATCAAGCTCAACTAGACATTACTTCCCACTCACCCTTTTATATATAATTGATTCCCTCTAGTTAAATAAATTACACCCTTTAGAAATAGTAGCATAAAAATGTGTGATAAAGGACCAAAAAATCCATCCTGAGAATGAGATTGAATCTCATCCTCTTGAAAAGAAATTGGTCCCACGAGAAAGGGAAACCACCTACATTAATGGGATAGTCCTCACATTAGAATATTCCCATTGACCGTACTTAGAATGGGGTATCCATGGCCATTAAAAAACATTTATACTACAGTTCAAGATCGATACATTAAACGATATATTAAGATATGAAGTAGTTTAAAGGCATATATGAAAAAAAATACATTAGAGGCTAATAGAATATTACTTCATACTATATAAGTCCAACACCTCTAATCCTTGTGTATCATTTGTAGAACATGAAACAGACCCTAATCCATTTCCATGTGTTGTAGCTGGACTTCCCTACGTATGATTACTCTTATAGAACTAATGATATAGAGTCTTGATTCCACATACACAACCTCATATGCATCTGGTCTTTCAAGTGCTACTTCTAGTACCGATCCAACATGGAATAAAAGACCATTTCCTTGAAGGTAGCACTATAACGGATTCTCTACCCCTTGAATCAGATGTAAATGTTTAGAATAATCTCTTAATATTCCCCATAAATACTCAATCATTGCACTCCATTGGGTCTATATCACACTAAGGCTTCAAATCCCCCCATCATCCATACTTATTGAAAACAATTAAGATTCCACTATAGTTACTCCGATCACCACTAATATGAAATGAATCCTAGAAAGAATGATTCATGATACTAGATGAACTATCAGCCTACCTCGACAGAAAACCTCCAAGCCTGATATTGTTTCCTTACATTAAGATGCACTCAGTGATAAGATCCTGATTAATGATCTCGTTTAATGTAGGTTGGTGAAAAACATTCACATTATTGTGGATGGCATACTGAAAGCCGTCCTCAAAACATCTATCATTCAAAAGATGATCACCATCTAGAAGTTGTGAAAAATAATGTTACTATGTAAAATTCACAGAAAAAACCAACATTGACATAAAACCATGAACTAAATGAAATAAATCTATATTTTAGTTATTCCTTAGCACCGGAAGAATGTTTTTCACATTAAATAAGTTAAAAAACTATCCCATGACATGCCCTAATGGTGACCATCATGGGTAATCACATCCGAGTAGTTCCTTTTAAAATCACACTAAATGATAATATTAGGCCTTAATGCCTACTTTAGAGGCTCCTGTATATAATCAATGATATAAAGTGTGGCCTCTTGTTCATAATTAGCATATTGTGGACCTCCATCCCCAAAGAATGTGGGAGGATGCTACTACTGGAACTCATGTGTTTGATAATACATTTTAGGCATAGGTCATGGGGAACCCTATATAGAAAACTTCATTAATAGGAAATTCTCATTAAGTTGAGCATCAGTTCCTAGATCACGTAAAATAGGTAGTGCCTCATGTCCTACTCCTGGTGGTAAGACTAGGGGATTAGATCCCACACATCTCGAGCACAGTCATCGCTACTCTATTGGTGCCTAATATGAGTATTTCATTACTGAATTGGTTTACAAATTCCATGTATATGACTCCAAAATTGATTAAAATAGATAAATATACTAGTAGAAGAATAATGTAATAAGAAGGGATCACTACACAAGTTATACTACACATATTACCCATTTAGAAGGCAAGGCATTGGTAAGTGTTTAGTTATAATATTATAGGGGTACTAGTAGGTGAAAGGTCAACTAATACATTCATCTTCATTTATTGGAAACCATTTCTTTTTAATATTTCTTGTATTACTTTTTGGATGCATTAACATATAAATTATATCAAAATCTGATTAAAAATTAATTTCATTCCCAGTGAATGAGGGCCCATGCAGCTTATCACCAAATAAAACCACCATGTGTTCTCAATTTATCATTTTCTACATTTGGTGTCAGAATGTAATGTGTTATATATAATGTTTGACTCTATAAACTAACCAATAACATCACACATAGGCCCATAGACCCACAAATTGTAACTCGAAATCACTTAATCATATCCAAAGTGAATCATATGAATAAAATAAACATATTTTAATGACATGAAAATAATAGGAAAAACAAGAAATTAAAGAAGTGATGTTATCCTATGTGGCATGGAAAATGCATGGCTTGTGAATAATAGGTCCCTATGATGATTCATGAAACAATGAACCATTCCATCATTTCGTCAGGTTGGGCCTAAAATGAAATCCACAATCAGATTAATAATTATAATCATCACATAACCTGTGAATCTCTTAATGGTTAAATAATATCAAATATAATAGTCAAAAACTATAAAATAACTATTTTTAGGAAACTCTTTATTTACCATTAACATGGGTGAGATACGCCAAATAATGACTTATCACTAAGATCATAATTATTACTAATATCATGTATATTGTCTCGAAATAGCAAGGTATGAAAGGAAATTATTCGATATCACTTTGTGATGTCATGAACTAGGGTTCAACTCTAGGGTTCCCCTAGCCTTGTTGGCCCCATAGCCTTAAGAGTATCTCTCTAAAGGCCACCAGCCACCAACCGAAAAATAGGGCCTAGGAATTATCTTGGGAGAGAATAGTCCCTCATTATCAACGAATACAACAATGGAAAAATATAATAATTGGTAAATAGAAAAGTAATAAATGTAAATAGGCGCAATATAAGGAGAATACACTATAGACACTGGACCAGGGACCTGATGTAGTGTAAGAAGATGGAAATAATAAACTCCTACAGTGGGTAATAATACACAAAATCAGATGATAATGTATTCCACGTGTCTAAAAATATTTAAAACATGCATTAATGGTTGTGTTATATACATGTTATAAAAATAATAAAATTAAGTTAAAAAATATCCAAAAATCATGAAGTCCATCCTGGTCTTTGGCTACCAAGGATCATCCTAACGTGAGAATGAAATATAAGGCTTCAAATGACATAATCTTACCATTGTCAAAACCTTCATACATGTAATATTTTGGAGTACCAATGATAGTCTAGATATGGTATGAGATAAAGAATAGTAGTCCACTACCAATAAAATCAATACTAATCAGTTTGTTTAATATAAATTGATTCATTTAGAGGGAACATATATATAAATTTAAATAAGTATGGTAATATAAATAACCAGTACTTGCTACAACTTCAGCTATATTATAAACATGTAACTGTTAAATAATTAATTATCTTCCATATTATATAGTAATTCATGTGATTAAAAACCATATGTGACATTATTTCATGATAATGACAATACTAATTATAATAAAGGATCCAAGATATGACAAGGTAGACAGAATAATAATAATTAAGATTATCCAACACATTATCCATTGAATATGTCAACTCAAGGATCAAGACAACTCATTAGTAACTTGTATCATATATATAAGGGTTAGTGTGTAATCCATGTATAATAACCCAAGTAATTCCACTAAAATATTTTTTTAAATGAGTCCAAGGAATTCATCCATGGTAAAATCGGATAAGCAACGACTGGGCCCAATGGGTGTAACCACGGGTCCTCATTTCCAAAAATAACATGTTGGATCCAAGGAGTGTATCCAAGTCATCCTATAATGATTATGGATGGATCCCTATAGTGTCATACCATGCATCCACTAGAAAAAAGGATTGGGTTCCATGGTGGGTCTCACCTAGGGAAACCGACATCCCAAAATTAGAATGGAATCAACGAATCCTCAAGAAATTGTCAATGGAATCCTAGGATGGATCGAATCTGAAAACACCAATAAATATGAGAAGGATGACATTAAATAGTCATCGTATATTTGATTCACTAAATAAATTAGTCAATTTAATACTCATTCATGTTAATCAGTCATTTGGTTCAAGCCATTTATATTAATTAGTGTGACATGGATAATAGGGCTTGAATCCTTTTAGTTATACGATTAGTTTTTCATTAATTAGGTCCACTATTCTACCTTCCACTTCAATGGAAAGGTTTTATATGAACCTCAAGCTAAAACATTTAATTATATTCATTGAAATAGGACATGTGGTATGTATAAATATAATTACAATTTATATATCAAAATATTCATTGATTAGTTGGAACACATACCTTAGATGGGTGAATTAAAATTATAATATACAAGGATAACCATTAAAATTCATATGTAATTATATTAAGGAAGGTAATATCATTAATCATGTCAATCCATTCCACACCCAAACAGTGGTGAAGATGAAAATAACAAACTACTAAAGGAAAAATCAAAGAAAACACCCTACATAGGGTAGTTGGTATGGTGGAAGAAACCTCCATAAATGGATAACATATATAAAAAGGTACATAGAGTAAAATTGTATTTATTATAACAATTGAATATTAATTTAATAGGCCTCACATGATGAAGTCATCATGCACACACTACAGATATTTATAAATTAGAGAATCATTAGGGATGAATAATAGACCACCTAACATAAGCTTTTATGACTCTCCCCATCTTGAATGAACCTTTAGATTGACCTATATTGGAAGAAATCTGAGGAATGGTTCAAGATTCTAAAAATAGGGAATATGATATTGAATCTAAATAGATTCATCATGAGAATGTAGAATGGTGAATGAATCTAGAGGAATGAAGTATTTATCGATGCTCATCCAATATGATAAATGTGGATCTAATCAGACACAACATCAGATCTTTGGATCAAAAGAAAGGTTAGAGGGAACATGAGAGATTTAACATGATAAAATGGGGATTCCATCATTATAAATATTATATTAAAGTAGAATATGAGGATTAATTAGATAGTGGGGGAAATTTTTTTCTTTTTACCCAAAAAAATTAGGGGCACAATGTTTGTCTGTAGATTTTTCCAAACTATGTGCCAACCGTGTTATGCGTACAACCATGGAATGTCCCCCACATAGAAAGGTTTAATGGTTTGGGAAACTATGTTACTGCCATGATAATATTCCTTTCAAAAAACTATAAAAATTATTCATGGGCATACAACCCTTGGCCAATGGTTAGGGAAACGTTTTTGGCATGATTCACCTCACTGTCCAGTTCCCCAGAAATTGATGAGACCATGTGGCGGGGTAACACAATTTCTACTATCTTTTCAGATCTATTATTTTATCAACCAGCTCAGGTAAAGAGCTCTAATAAATCCTCAAACACCCCTTAAACATTCATAAACTCATTAATCATCTGTATTATTTACAAAAAAAATAATTATATCAAAATTTAAAAGACTTTCACCAAAGATAAAAAATTCGAACTTTAATGTCTTAATCTTTTTCATGATATATGTTATGATTGTAGTGACCAAAGACATTTACATATAATATTACATGATTTTAATCATAATTATTAATCATTTTACAAGCCAAAGATCTTTAGGCCAGGTGTATTTTAAGACGAGGTACATAAAACCTAAAACAAGGGGCTAAAAACATTTCTTCATTTAGTCTCTATAAATATCTCTTAACTACCATTAAGCCCTTTCATCTTCATAGGGTATCATGCGGAACAGATGAAAAAAGGGATGAGATGAAAATCCTAGTATGAAAATGAACATAAGGATACATCTTAATCACTTCAGTTAGGAGGCATGACATAATGGTATCCAAATCATGGAACATATAATGTCGGATCGTATAAGCATGGGATCATATAAAAATGGAAACATATAAATGTTGAATAATCAGAAAACATGTCTTTATTACATTTCAAGGCTAACTGCCTGTAACACCCGAGACTTTTATGTTATATAAACCATCAAAGGAATCTTTTTCTACACAATACTTGCTTGGCTTGCTTTGCACGCAATCGTGACCTTCCTCGATAGCTTGCGTCGTACGCAATACCGAGTTTCACTAAACAACAATATGCTATTAAAGCTAGCCGTTATGAATAGTAATAACCACTTTTTAAAATTTTATAAATTTTATTTTTCAAAATGGACTTCATTTTTGGACTTAGAATATCGAAATTAGCCTAGGGTGAAATTTTGGTATTTTTCTGAAAACTTTCAATTTTTGATGAATAGTGAAACCACTAAGTGGTAGGTTAAAAACTGAATTTTGCATAAAACTTAATTTTACCGCTTCTGTGAATGGAATTTCGAAAATCCGAGAGACACGGTTAATATCAAGGACTAAAATGTGGTTCAATGAGATGAAAATAATTTTTTGCTGAATAGTAACTTTTTACTATTTTTTACCGCGGTTAATAGTAAATAGGGTAACTAATGGTAAATATGATATTAATATTACCCTAACACATGTCCTAATTCTATTGGACAAGTGTAATTCGACCAAAAACAAACTTAGGAATAAAATATGACCATTTAGGCCCACTTGGATTAGATTAGGACATTTATTATTAATTTATTTAAAGAAGGGTTAAAATAGTTAAAATCAAATTTTAATAAGTAAATCATTTTTAATATAGGGTTATACATAAGATAAATTCAATTGTAAATATTCATTAGAAAGCTAAAAAGATTTCCTACATGATGGTATTTTATTTGTAATTTTTAGACATCAAATAATTTAATTTATTTATGACACAAAGATGATGCAGTAATTATCTTATTAATGAAATATTGACAAAATTGATAATATAAATACCAAAATAAATGTAATTTGAGACTTTTTATGAATTCCACTAATTTTCTAGGTAACTATGATATATTATTATTGATTTAATCAACTTGGTTCGAACATATAATTCTGTTATGACTTTCACAAAAATCATATATCAAATAGTGTCAAAATTGACACAAAATAGTTTTTAAATCAAATATTATATTATTAATTGTTATTTTATTCCTAAAAATCTAAAGTTCGGCCAAATGACTTAGATAAGGATATATATATTAATAATAAACAATTTGGGGTTCGTTTGGCATGTTATAGTAAGTGTATTAACCATATAGTGAAAGAAAACAAAAAGACATGGTAAAAGTTAAAATAATTAACTTAGAGTTAAATCTAATTGATAAGGTTAAAATAATACCCTAAACTTGTCTAAATCCTATTGGTTGATAGGATTGCGACCCATCCCCACTTTAGCTTCGAAATAAGACCCTTTGTAACCATTATAAACCGATTTTGACTTTAATATAAAATAATATTTTGAGATATTCCTAAGGTGCCCCTCTCCTCCCTTATAAAAGGGCACCTCCTCCCCCTCCTCCTCACACCAATTTGAACACTCAAGCTCGGCCAACCCCTGCCATTTTCCCTTCTCCACTTCCCTAGAATAATCCTAGAGGTCCTGGTCTTCTCCAAATACCAATCTTAGTTCCTTAAGTGGAGGATTCAAAAAGGCGTTCCAAAGAAGAGGTAATATCCATTACCGATCTTTTCAATTTCTTTCTTCTTCAACTTCTTCTTCTTTAGTTGTTTCATGATAAAGTAATAACATCAGTATTACTTACATACTGATATGTTATTATAAATATGAAACAAACCTAATTCACCTTCTATCCATCCTACAGAAAAATGAAATCACCGCGCGTGCGTACGTACGGAATACCGTCTCCACGCCGTGGTGTAATCTATTTTCCACCATCACCTTACAAGGATGGGTATAATGGTGTAATGAGTAACTATATATGATTATTATTAAGTAATATTGATACTGAAATAATATATATATATACTCCAATACAATTCCACGATCATAGGAATGATATCATCACTCGTGCGTATGTACGGAATACCGTCTCCACGATGTGATGCGACTCGTTCTACATGATCTTCATTTCATAATGATTGTATAAATGAATTGAATGAATGAATATGGTATATACTACACTAATACCATTCTGTAAATGAATTATCTATAACCTAACGATAAGAATAAGAATTTATTCGACAAAACATGCATAAGAACAAAAAGTTATAAAGACCCGAGTAACAAGTAACAATGAAATATTACTAACAAGAAGCTAATAATATGACCATATATGATCTCATATCAATATGTATGATTCTGGAATAAGTCAATAACATTATTTAAACCATTATACAGGAGCTTCGGACACGAACAAAGCAAATCGGACCTAAGGTAAGGGAAATATCACAATCTCACTTTTATCCGAGATTGTTTTTACTTTGGTAATTACTGGGGTGTATTTTATCATCCACATCCATGTTTCATCAATATGTAATATTATTTCCATCCACCTACAATTGTTTAAATCCATTTTTACCCTTCGGTGAGTTTTTAGTAATATGTATGAAAGGAATCTTTTGTCGTTTTTCGTACGAGGTACTTTTTGACTTTTCCGACAAAAGTACGAAGAATGTTTTTTTTAACTTATACGGCATGAATAGATTTTTAAAACATTATTTCCAAGAAGCTTCCTTTACAAGTTCTCAAGTTTATTTTTAATCAACTTCTTTTATTTTAAAGTTATATGACATGTTATGAAAGGAAAAATGTTTTTGAAGAAGAAAGGATATTTTCCTCAAGAATGGAGTTCAAGTGTTTTATCAAAATTATTTTCCATCTAAGATAATAAAGGGTTCTGTTTTTATCCCTATTATTACATTGATTTGATCATGTTGTGATGGAATTATTTTTATGAGTTCCTTTATCTTATATGAATTGATTTATGATGTCATGATGTTTCAAGAATCCCATTTTTGTTACATGTGTTATGCGATGATGTATGTTTTATGATTATGTGGCACACATAAGAAAGGATTCATTATAAAATGGGTGGGACCTATATCTCCCTCCAATGCATTGGGTAAAGATTTTATATCTCATGAGATAGACATGGCTGGAACAGAAGGTTATTTCGGTTCAGTGATACAGGACTGAAACGAGGAGTGAACTCGGTTCAGAAAGGGACTTTGTCCACTAAGATAGTCTTGGAAATGAGTCATGACTAACAAGAAATGATTTTCCATGATTATGTGTGCATGCCACAAAGATTCAAGTTTTATGTTATGATTATGGGGATCTCATTTTCACTTCTATGATTTATTCCATGTTAAGATATTATGATCTCTTTTGCAGGTTTTAATTTTCAAAAAGATATGATATGATTTTTATTTCCTTTATTTGCCCTTGCTGAGCATTTGAGCTCACCCTTTTATGTTTTCTTTTCCCCAGGTCAGGAAGATGGATATTAAGTAGAATATGCTAAAAGGGACCCTAGATATGATGAAATAAATGGGAGACACTGTAGAAGATTTATGAACCAGTTGTTTATGTTTCCCAGTTTCTAAAGACACTATACCTATACGGTCCTTTGTGGTTTTGTCATATGTTGTAATAAGTGTGCTTCAATTTTGAAGTATTAACAATGTATGTAAAGTGTGGGTCGTTATAGTTGGTATCAGAGGAAAGGTATAGTCAACCTTTGGAAACTAGGATGTGAAAGCCTTAGTAAGAACCCTAAGGATAAGTCTAAGCATAGAACACAATCTTAGAAATGGCCATGAATAACCTAGGATAAGACCATAAGCATGAAAATTTTATTCCTGAATTATGTGGTTTCCTATTATAATTAGTGTTGCTCACACTATTCTTCTTGGTTTTAGTCAATGGCTGGAACCCGAAGGAACCGTGTTAATGCGGAATGCGATGGGAAATGCAATGATTGTCCCCCTGAGCAACCAAACGATATGGGAGCTGGAATGCAAAATCTTGTAACCATGCTCACACAACTTTCTCAAGCTATGAATCATGCAGGATTTCCAAACGAACAAAGGAGGGAGCAACATTCTGTTGAATCCTCCATGAGGCAGCGTCCACCATCTTTCAGCGGGTCTACTGATCCATTAGTTGCTGAACAATGGATTAGTACTACTGAAAAGATATTTTCAGTTCTTCAATGTTCTGAGCATGATAAAGTCATCCTAGCAGTGTATCGTTTGGAAGGAGATGCGGATCAATGGTGGAATCTTGTTAAGAATACGAGGCAAAGGGATGAAATTGAGTCTATGGAATGGGACGAGTTCAAGAACTTATTTTTCAATAAGTACTTCCCTCGTATTCTCCGAAAAAAGATGGAGAAAGAGTTCCTTGAACTGAAGCAAAGGGATGATGAATCTGTTGGTACCTATGAAGCAAATTTTACCAGACTTGCAAGGTACGCTTCTGGTATTATTATCCAACCTGAGAGTAAGATCGATCGATTCTTTAGTGGCTTAAAACCAAGTCTTCGAAGGGCGTTAGCCATAAGGGACTTCAATAGCTACGAGGAAATCATTCGATGTGCTCTCAAAGTCGAGATGGAGATTGGAGTAACCCATCAGTCACATGGGTTTGATAAGAAGAGGAAGATGGAATTCAAAGAAAAATCTAAAGAGCACACGGAAAAGAAGATGAACTTTCCCTTATGCTCAAAGTGTGGAAAGAAACATGGAGGGAGTTGTCTTAAAGGGACAAGTAAATGTTTTAAATGTGGAAAGGAAGGTCATCGGGCATTTGAATGCCGTGATAATGGGAAGATGATGTCTAATGATGCAAACAAAGGAAGGGATACATAGAATGAACCTGCTACACTTCAATGTTTCAAGTGCAAGGAGATGGGGCATTATGCCAATCAATGCCCAAATCCAAGGGTTGATGATGATGGTCGACGTCAACAAACTCTTAAGGCTAAAGACAAAGGAAAGTCACATGCAATTTCTATCAGCGATGTGGAGTACGATAACGATGTGGTGAAAGGTACACTTACCATCCACTCTAAAGTAGCAAATGTTTTATTTGATTCTGGATCCACCCACTCTTTTATTTCTGAAAAATTTTCTAAGGGTATCACCGTATTACCTCAACAATTAGATGTTGAGTTAGCTGTGGCAACACCTAATGGTACATCAATCGCATCAGAAGTTTATAATTCTTCTCCGATCGAAGTTTGTGGGAAAGTGCTTCCTGCAAATCTTGTGATCCTTCCTTTAGTGGAATTTGATGTGATTCTTGGCATGGATTGGCTTTCTCTACATGGAGCTCATATCAATTGCCAAAGAAGGGAAGTCACATTTCATATTCCAGATCAACCTACGATCGTCTATCAATTCAAGGATGAACATAACCTTCCAGTGGAAATTTCTTCCATCTTATGGGTATTGATTCCACTAAATGAAGGTTATTTATCTCAAATAGTTGGTGAGAAACTCACGATTAAGAATATGCCCATTGTACGGGAGTTTGATGATGTCTTTCCGGAGGAATTACCGGGTCTTCCACCAAATCGTGAAGTTGAGTTTTCAATAGAACTCGTACCGGGTGCTTTGCCTATTTCAAAGACACCTTATAGAATGGCCCCAATTGAGTTGCAGGAATTGAAGAAGCAACTCCAAGAGAATTTTGATATGGGATTCATACGCCCTAGTGTGTCACCTTGGGGAGCACCTGTTCTATTTGTTAATAAGAAAGATGGATCAATGAGACTCTGCATTGATTATCGAGAACTTAACAAGATCACTATCAAGAACAAACATCCTCTCCCACGCATTGATGACTTATTTGACCAACTACGCGGAGCTCAATACTTTTCCAAGATTGATCTTCGTTCAGGGTATCATCAATTAAGGGTAAAAAGGGAGGATATACCAAAGACGGCTTTCCGTACAAGGTATGGACACTATGAATTTATAGTGATGCCATTTGGTCTTACTAATGCCCCTGCTATCTTCATGGATCTAATGAATAGAGTCTTTAGAGACTATCTTGATCAATTTGTGGTAGTCTTTATAGACGATATTCTTGTCTATTCAAAGAGCAAGGAAGAGCATGAAGATCACTTGAGAATTATATTGAAGACCCTGAGAAAAGAGAAGCTTTATGCCAAATTTACCAAGTGTGAATTTTGGCTTCAAAAAGTTGCATTTTTTGGTCATATAATCTCAAAAGAGGGGATATCTGTGGATCCAGAAAAAACAGAGGTTATCGAAAGATGGTCAAGACCAACAACAGTAACTGAGATCTGAAGTTTTCTTGGTTTGGCTGGATATTATCGACGTTTTGTAAAAGATTTTTCACGATTATCTAATCCACTCACCAAGTTGACTCGGAAAGGAGTTAGGTTTGTCTGGACAGAGGAATGTGAAGAGAATTTCAAGGATTTGAAAAGAAGGTTATCCAGTGCACCTGTGCTCACACTGCCTTGTAGTGGAGAAAGGATTGTGATCTATAGTGATGCATCCAAGAAGGGATTGGGGAGTGTTCTTATGCAAAATGATATGGTGATAGCTTATGCCTCACGACAGTTGAAAATCCATGAGCAAAATTACCCAACACATGATTTGGAGTTGGCTGCGGTAATCTTTGCATTAAAGATTTGGAGGCATTACCTTTATGGTGAAAGGTGTGATATTTATACTGATCATAAAAGTTTAAAGTATATTTTCACACAAAAGGAGCTGAATATGCGCCAAAGAAGATGGTTGGAGCTGATTAAGGATTATGACTGCTCAATCCATTACCACCCTGGGAAAGCAAACAAGGTGGCAGATGCATTAAGTCGACAAGACCATGCTAGTTTATCCATGATGAGGATCACAAAAAATCCAATATTTATGGATTTACAAAGGATGGATCTTGGAATTATAATGGAAGGGGAAAAATCTTATCTTTCTCAAATGAATGTTCAACCATCTATACATGTGAAGATTAAATAGGCACAGAAAGAAGATGTCGAGTTACAAAAGAAGGTGAGAAATGTTCCTGAATTCAACCTTGATTGTGATGGGATAATAAAGTTCAGGAATCGGGTTTGTGTTCCTCCCATCCCCGAATTAAAGAAAGAGCTGCTGGATGAGGCTCATAGTTCTTCATTCTCTATTCATCCTGGAAGCACGAAGATGTATAGGGACCTGAAAGAGTACTTCTGGTGGGATGGCATGAAAAGAGATGTTGCTGAATATGTCTCTCGATGCTTGGTTTGTCAACAAGTTAAAGCTGAGAGACAGAAGTCGAAGGGGATGTTACAACCATTACCCATACCCGAATGGAAATGGGAAAACATCACTATGGACTTTGTCACAGGACTTCCTAAAACATCCAAAGGCAATAATGCTATCTGGGTCATAGTTGATCGTCTTACAAAGTCTGCACACTTCATTGCTATTAGAGAGGATTTCTCTCTAGATCAGCTTGCCAGGATATATATAAAGGAAGTGGTAAGATTGCATGGAGTACCACTTTCTATTATATCTGATCAGGATCCGAGATTTACCTCGAAGTTTTGGCGAAGTCTTCAGCATACTCTGGATACAGAGTTGAGTTTCAGCACTGCTTATCATCCCCAGACAGACGGTCAGTCTGAGAGAACAATTCAAACCCTAGAAGATATGTTGAGAGCTTGCTCTATGGATTTCAAAGGAGGTTGGGATCAACACCTACCTTTGGTAGAATTTTCTTATAATAATAGCTTTCACTCCAGTATTCAGATGGCTCCTTATGAAGCTCTCTATGGAAAGAAATGCAGGACTCCAACTTGCTGGGATGAAGTTGGGGAAAGAAAGCTATTAGGACCTGATCTCGTTGATGAAATGGCAGAAAAGGTCAGATCTATTCAACAACACATAAGAGCAGCTCAGAGTCGACAGAAAAGTTATGCCGACAACCGAAGAAAAGACCTAGAGTTTGAAGTGGGCGATAAAGTGTTCTTACGAATATCTCCCTGGAAGAGGGTTATGAGATTTGGAAAGAAGGGGAAGTTGAGCCCTAGATATATCGGTCCTTTCGAAATACTGGATCGTGTTGGGAAGGTAGCTTACCGATTGGCGCTTCCACCGAATCTCTCTCAAGTTCACGATGTGTTCCACGTATCTCTCCTGAGAAAGTACATACCAGATCCTTCACATGTACTCAGCTCAAAAGTTGTACCGCTGGAGCAAGATCTTTCTTATGAAGAACAGCCGATAGAGATTCTGGATCGTAGCGAAAAAGTCCTACGAAACAAGACCACTCGCTTGGTGAAAGTTTTATGGAGGAACCACCAACTTGAAGAAGCTACATGGGAGCTTGAGGATATGATAAGGGAGAAGTATCCTCATTTGTTTGTTACAAAGTGACGAATTTCGAGGGAGAAATTCTTTTTAAGGGGGGTAGAATGTAACACCCGAGACTTTTATGTTATATAAACCATCAAAGGAATCTTTTTCTACACAATACTTGCTTGGCTTGCTTTGCACGCAATCGCGACCTTCCTCGATAGCTTGCGTCGTACGCAATACCGAGTTTCACTAAACAACAATATGCTATTAAAGCAAGCCGTTATGAATAGTAATAACCACTTTTTAAAATTTTATAAATTTTATTTTTCAAAATGGACTTCATTTTTGGACTCAGAATATCGAAATTAGCCTAGGGTGAAATTTTGGTATTTTTCTGAAAACTTTCAATTTTTGATGAATAGTGAAACCACTAAGTGGTAGGTTAAAAACTGAATTTTGCATAAAACTTAATTTTACCGCTTCTGTGAATGGAATTTCGAAAATCCGAGAGACACGGTTAATATCAAGGACTAAAATGTGGTTCAATGAGATGAAAATAATTTATTTGTGAATAGTAACTTTTTACTATTTTTTACTGCGGTTAATAGTAAATAGGGTAACTAAGGGTAAATATGATATTAATATTACCCTAACACATGTCCTAATTCTATTGGACAAGTGTAATTAGACCAAAAACAAACTTAGGAATAAAATATGACCATTTAGGCCCACTTGGATTAGATTAGGACATTTATTATTAATTTATTTAAAGAAGGGTTAAAATAGTTAAAATCAAAGTTTAATAAGTAAATAATTTTTAATATAGGGTTATACATAAGATAACTTCGATTGTAAATATTCATTAGAATGCTAAAAAGATTTCCTACATGATGGTATTTTATTTGTAATTTTTAGACATCAAATAATTTAATTTATTTATGACACAAAGATGATGCAGTAATTATCTTATTAATGAAATATTGAAAAAATTGATAATATAAATACCAAAATAAATGTAATTTGAGACTTTTTATGAATTCCACTAATTTTCTAGGTTACTATGATATATTAGTATTGTTTAATCAACTTGGTTCGAACATATAATTCTGTTATGACTTTCACAAAAATCATATATCAAATAGTGTCAAAATTGACACAAAATAGTTTTTAAATCAAATATTATATTATTAATTGTTATTTTATTCCTAAAAATCTAAAGTTCGGCCAAATGACTTAGATAATGATATATATATTAATAATAAACAATTTGGGGTTCGTTTGGCATGTTATAGTAAGTGTATTAACCATATAGTGAAAGAAAACAAAAAGACACGGTAAAAGTTAAAATAATTAACTTAGAGTTAAATCTAATTGATAAGGATAAAATAATACCCTAAACTTGTCTAAATCCTATTGGTTGATAGGATTTCGACCCATCCCCACTTTAGCTTCGAAATAAGACCCTTTGGAACCATTATAAACCGATTTTGACTTTAATATAAAATAATATTTTGAGATATTCCTAAGGTGCCCCTCTCCTCCCTTATAAAAGGGCACCTCCTCCCCCTCGTCCTCACACCAATTTGAGCACTCAAGCTCGGCCAACCCCTGCCATTTTCCCTTCTCCACTTCCCTAGAATAATCCTAGAGGTCCTGGTCTTCTCCAAAGACCAATCTTAGTTCCTTAAGTGGAGGATTCAAAAAGGCGTTCCAAAGAAGAGGTAATATCCATTACCGATCTTTTCAATTTCTTTCTTCTTCAACTTCTTCTTCTTTAGTTGTTTCATGATAAAGTAATAACATCAGTATTACTTACATACTGATATGTTATTATAAATATGAAACAACCCTAATTCACCTTCTATCCATCCTACGGAAAAATGAAATCACCGCGCGTGCGTACGTACGGAATACCGTCTCCACGCCGTGGTGTAATCTATTTTCCACCATCACCTTACAAGGATGGGTATAATGGTGTAATGAGTAACTATATATGATTATTATTAAGTAATATTGATACTGAAATAATATATATATATACTCCAATACAATTCCACGATCATAGGAACGATATCATCACTCGTGCGTACGTACGGAATACCGTCTCCACGATGTGATGCGACTCGTTCTACATGATCTTCATTTCATAATGATTGTATAAATGAATTGAATGAATTAATATGGTATATACTACACTAATACCATTCTGGAAATGAATTATCTATAACCTAAAGATAAGAATAAGAATTTATTCGACAAAACATGCATAAGAACAAAAAGTTATAAAGACCCGAGTAACAAGTAACAATGAAATATTACTAACAAGAAGCTAATAATATGACCATATATGATCTCATATCAATATGTATTATTCTGGAATAAGTCAATAAAATTATTTAAACCATTATACAGGAGCTTCGGACACGAACAAAGCAAATCGGACCTAAGGTAAGGGAAATATCACAATCTCACTTTTATCCGAGATTGTTTTTACTTTGGTAATTACTGGGGTGTATTTTATCATCCACATCCATGTTTCATCAATATGTAATATTATTTCCATCCACCTACAATTGTTTAAATCCATTTTTACCCTTCGGTGAGTTTTTAGTAATATGTATGAAAGGAATCTTTTGTCGTTTTTCGTACGAGGTACTTTTTGACTTTTCCGACAAAAGTACGAAGAATGTTTTTTTAACTTATACGGCATGAATAGATTTTTAAAACATTATTTCCAAGAAGCTTCCTTTACAAGTTCTCAAGTTTATTTTTAATCAACTTCTTTTATTTTAAAGTTATATGACATGTTATGAAAGGAAAAATGTTTTTGAAGAAGAAAGGATATTTTACTCAAGAATGGAGTTCAAGTGTTTTATCAAACTTATTTTCCATCTAAGATAATAAAGGGTTCTGTTTTTATCCCTATTATTACATTGATTTGATCATGTTGTGATGGAATTATTTTTATGAGTTCCTTTTTCTTATATGAATTGATTTATGATGTCATGATGTTTCAAGAATCCCATTTTTGTTACATGTGTTATGCGATGATGTATGTTTTATGATTATGTGGCACACATAAGAAAGTATTCATTATAAGATGGGTGGGACCTATATCTCCCTCCAATGCATTGGGTAAAGATTTTATATCTCATGAGATAGACATGGCTGGAACGGAAGGTTATTTCGTTTCAGTGATACAGGACTGAAACGAGGAGTGAACTCGGTTCAGAAAGGGACTTTGTCCACTAAGATAGTCTTGGAAATGAGTCATGACTAACAAGAAATGATTTTCCATGATTATGTGTGCATGCCACAAAGATTCAAGTTTTATGTTATGATTATGGGGATCTCATTTTAACTTCTATGATTTATTCCATGTTAAGATATTATGATCTCTTTGGCAGGTTTTAATTTTAAAAAACATATGATATGATTTTTATTTCCATTATTTTCCCTTGCTGAGCATTTGAGCTCACCCTTTTATGTTTTCTTTTCCCTAGGTCAGGAAGATGGATATTAAGTAGAATATGCTAAAAGGGACCCTAGATATGATGAAATAAATGGGAGACACTGTAGAAGATTTATGAACCAGTTGTTTATGTTTCCCAGTTTCTAAAGACACTATACCTATACGGTCCTTTGTGGTTTTGTCATATGTTGTAATAAGTGTGCTTCAATTTTGAAGTATTAACAATGTATGTAAAGTGTGGGTCGTTATACTGCCTATCTCTTTTCCCATTTTAGTACAGGTCAAGGCTAACTGCCAATCCCGTTTCACATCACATCTCATGAGATTTAACTTCAACCAATTCATTCGAGTGCTATCTGGGAGAAGTAATCTCTACATCATCATGAATATTCTTTCCAAATAAATAATCACACGTAATAAAACCTACATAAAAATAAGGGTGCCTTTGGAAATAAATTAGTACCAAATTCATGACCTAAAGCATAACCAATGGTCGAATCATTAAAGAGTCCATGAAAGAAAGTGATTTGAACATACAAGGACGTTCATAAGGTAAAATGGTAATATGAAATGGTTAGTGAGGTCAAACAGAAATGACAACATATAATAAATGTCTTTTATAAACATTATCATTAAAAAAATTTGGTACAGTTTTAAGAATAATAAAATAGAGTCCTTAAACAAGAAAAGATGAAAATAATTTATATATAACCCTAATTGAAGAAAAAAAATTCAGAATAAAAAACTGATTTCTTATATACAATTATGTCCTAAAATAGAGTATAGAGTGCACTTGATATTTATTAAAAATCTAGGATGTTTCCTTAAAACATGACTTCTTATAAAAAATATCTAATGCTGGGATCTTTTAAAAACATGTTTATCCCTAAAAGAGAGTGATGAAAGGGTCTTTATAAAAGACTATTTACAACTAAACATCATTTAGAATATTCACAAAAACTGATAATATAAAGCAATTATGATATGAATAAATAGAAATCAACTCTAACAAATAAAGGAGGTTTAGGTAGATTTCGTTACAGATTATCTCCATGGTGTCAGGTGCATGTAAAAGGGCTTAATGTGAGAGATTTGGGGTTTCTCATCACTTGTAAACCATGAGGACACTATGGAGGAGGTGAAAAATAATACCTCGTCATTTGTAATTTCACATAAAAATGGATAGGATAGAGGAAAAACTTGATTAAGAGTGAAATAGAGAGGATCCCTTACCATAAATCCATTCATGTTCTCCTATTGTTATTAATGACCTGAATAAAAAAATTATGTATATTAAATAATAATTAAAGAAACTATTTTATATTTAATTGTTTTAGTATGGTCATTTTATGTTAATTTATTACTGTTTTGATTGGTTATTAGGTTGAATATCATTGTTCAGGATCATTTGTTTACTTGGTTTTAATGATCGATTCACTTATTTTTATGTTTGGATAAACATGTATGATGAATTTGGTTGTCTGGAATTGGTGTTTTATTAAATTAGTTAACATACAAATGAATAAATGGTTTTAAATTTAATTTGGTTTCTTAGAGTGATGTTAAATTATTATATAAAACCATAGTGACAACCATTTTTGTTAATCTGTGGGTTTGATTACAAAGAACATGTTTTTATTTATAAATTAATATAATTTATAAAAAATGATTATAGAAAACAATATATGATATATTATTATATAATAATATTGTTCACCATAACACAAATGGTTTGAAGACCATAATTAAAGATAATTAGATAAATTGATAAATTTTTATCCTTCAATGTGCTACATTAGCACATCTCAAACGGTGATTTCATTACATTTAAATAAAAGTTGGGTTAAGGGGAGAAGATAATGAAATATCTCATTATCATAAAAACAATTATAGTACATTTATGTTACTAGAGTTATCATACTATTTGGTTGATGGGAGGTGATTAATGAAACAAAAATGAAAGAACATAAAAAATAAAGGAATTGGAATGAGGAATTTACCTCTTCAGACATCTTCCTTTTAGAACCTCTTAAAGGGAATGGTTTAGGTATTTTGAAGAAGAAATTGAATTTTGGACATGGGGGGGAGCTTGGGGAGGTGCTTGGAGATAAATTTAGGCAGAATATAGGAAACTAACATGGCTTGGGAGTAGTGATGTGAAGGAGTGAGGGGGGTTTTTATAGTGGAGGAGAGGAGAGATTTCATAATATTATAATCATTAATTTATTATTTCTTCAATTGACAATGAATAATAAGTATTATATGACCATGAATAGTAATAAATTCATGGGACTTCGAACCAATTGTGATTACATTAGTATATCATCATCAATTACTCAATAAATACATTATTTATCATTTATCGTAAATCATCGTATTTTACAATTCGTTAAAAATTCATGTATTTCAGAAAAATCTAAAAAAATTTCCCTAAACATTTTTCATTTTTTAGAAT
This sequence comes from Viscum album, assembly GCA_963277665.1. NCBI lineage: Eukaryota > Viridiplantae > Streptophyta > Magnoliopsida > Santalales > Viscaceae > Viscum > Viscum album. Next base: position 1,768,000,926 of record OY728153.1, on the reverse strand, counting down.
CCAAAAATGAAATCCATTTTTAAAAAATAATTTTTTAAATACGATTATTTTTATATTTAACTAAAATCATAATTTTTTTTTCAAATACTTTTTAAAAAATTCAATTACTAATTAAAAAATATATGTAAATTGTAATTTCAACCTAAATATTATTTATATATTATTATAGGAAATTTTAGTTTTCATTAGGGTATATCACTATTCATAATAGTATGTTACTATTCATAAGGGTAGGTATATTCTCCAAAAATTATGTTTTCTTATCGGACTCCATATAATTTAATGAACGCAACCGTGTATGTCAGATTTTAGAAATTCCAAACACATAACTGATAAACATATGTTTAAAGGTCACTTAGCACATAATAGTTCATTATGTTGTGTTTTCAACTGATTTGATGACATATTTATATAAAGGTAATTTCTATTGAAAAACATCAGATTGTTACAATGAGGAGTTATTATGGTCAACTATAATGATAGTTGCAGTCAATTGTGATGTTATCAATTAGTAGAGGATTTGTTAATGGTGGGTTCAATATTGGTAGCCATTCTATCTCTTTTGGTGAATCATTTAAATATTCTAGGATATCGGGATTGCCAAGATTTGTTTACCTTATAGTAGTTCTTCACTCCCATAGTCTATAGAATTTCCTTCATTTAGTGTGTTGGATTTCGTTATCTCTTTTCCAAATATTCAAGCACTATCAATCTAGAACCACATTCATTTGATAATTTTCCGTGATTTCACATATATGACCCATAAAGACAAGGAAATTTCAATGTATTTTTTTCTTAATTTCTCTGTAATTTTACGAGTCTGTAGCTTCTAACGACACCTAATTCCGAGTCCCGGTGCGCCTGGAATCAATTTCCAAGGATTAGCTCAGGTACGTTCAGTAAACGAACGAGCGGGTTTTTCTATCATTTGAACAAGTTCTCGGAATTGAAATCAGAGGGCACCGATGAACTCGTAGATCCGGTAATTTCTTATGGGCACCTTTAGCGCAATTGCGTTTTAAGTGGATTGAGAATTAATTTTTGGGGAATTAGTTTAAAAATAAATAAAATTGGTGTGTACAATTTTATTTATATCTACGATGGTTAAATCCTACAAAGGGTAGTTAAGGGTGGGACCCACAACCACCTAACAACCCTTTAGTGGATATTTGGGAGGTGGGACCCACACGATCCCCAACCTTACACCTTCCATAACACTTTTAAAACCCCTCTTTAAACTCCCCAAATATCTCCCTTAGACCCCCTTTTTAATTAACTTGTTGACTCCTCAACACCCATATTAATGATAATTATTCACCTCCTTTTCCCCCACATAAATTCATTCCAAAACATTTTAATTAAGGAGATCAACCTCTTAAATTAATTAAAAAGATTGATTTATTTTGAAATGGAATGAAACTTCTATAAATTTGGGGAGCTTACTTTTTATTATGAAGTTAGAAAATATTTTGTGGGGGAAAACTCTAGAGAAATAATGATTGGTTTTCTTATCTCAATGAAGAACATAGTCCACTCTCGACAAAGAATGACTTCAATGAAGAACGCGAAGTCACCAACGACGTGCCTTCTCTTCTTCTTCCTCCACATCATGGGGGGAGACACCACTATGGGGAACATCACGAACGACGACGACTCTTCCTCCGACGTCAATGGAATCGACCCTGATTCATCGTGACGTCCGATCACCGCGATGTTCGTCTTCTGTGGTTCGACAACATGCGGCTTCTTATCAAGGTAGGGCGTTTTCGTATATAGTGTTTATGTGATTTATACCCTCGTACATGGGTATTTAATTGCAGGGTGTTTGTATAATTTATTTGGAAAAAATTATACCCATGATGTTGATGAATTAAGGATTGTGCCTCTAATGCGGAGGGAACGAGCTAATGAAAAAGACCGGACCCTCTGATGGTTGTTCCATTGTGCGCGGATTGACGGGTGATGATGAAACGGGACCGCAACAGCATTAGGAAGCCTTCTCTGTAATGTTCGGGACCCGAGAAGACCGCAGGCGTAGACGGAAGGTAACACGGACCACCGGAGCATCTCCGGTGGCCCGCAGAAGCTCGCAGCGGCGCGGGTCGCCGATGCGGCGGCCCCTGCGACTGGAGCCGTCTGGCTAGAAGAAATTTGCCGAGGAAATAGCCGCAATGGCAAGACGTCAGACCCCACAGCTGCATGGGATTTGGGAGGCGGGGCGGCACTAGCAGGCGCCGCCTGTATCAATCAACGAGGGGGGGCCGCACCCCCTACCCCCCTGCTTGACACAACATGCTCATCCAACCGACCGTCGGGCAGACCCCCCCAGGCCATACCTGGACCTGGGTAAGGTCACCCTGTTCAGAATGACCCAGGGGGTGTCGGGCTGGGTCAGACCAGGCCCAGACCCCTTATTTTTAGACCATCTTCAGTTAAACGCCTATAAAATCAGTTTTGGACCTCTGGTAGACACAACATTATTTGAGTAGGATTCCTTGGATTGGGACGGTCATTTTGGTATATTACACTCAAGGTTTTGGTGAAGCTTGGGAAAAGCTGGGTTGGTTCGAACTCGAAACCAACTGGGCCCTCGAAGCGGAAACACTTATAACTCGAGGACCAGACGTCTGATTGACGTGTCGTCGACTATGTTGGATTCCTTTTTATGAGATGGTTCTTTTGACACACTCCACCTGAGGTTTGGATGCAGATGGAGTATGGTCGGGTTGGTTTAACTTATAAACCAACTGGGCCCCTCGACGGAAAAGCCCATAACTCTCAAACCAGACGTCTGTTTGACGAACTGTCAGTAGCATTGGTAATCTCGTTGAGAAACTGTTCCTTTGAGTATACCCATGAGAGTTCGGGGTACTGTTGAGATACAGTCGGGTTGGTACGTACAGAAATCCAACCGGGCCCCTCGAACGGAAACGCAAATAACTCACAGACCGGACGTCTGATTGAAGCGCCGTCTTTTACGTTGAGACCCCTATGACGAGGAGGTCCTTTAAAATACTTCTTCGTGGGAATTTTTGATACTTGGAGTATCGACCAGTAGCTCGTGGAGTGGATCCTCCCAGAGATTAGCGTACGGAGTACGGAGACCTTGTAGCTGGCTGAGACCTGATGACTACTTGTTCGATTCGAGTCTGATTGACTTTACTAGCCCAGTGGGGAGCACTACTGTGTTTGGGTTGCAAACCCACTGTGGGGAGCACTACTGTGTTTGGGTGGCAGACCCACAATACTCGATAGAAGGAGTACATCGATAAGCTATTAGGGGTAGCACTACTGTGTTTTGGGGGCAGACCCATGGTGGGGAGCACTACTGATTTTGGGTGGCAAACCCGTGGTACACGACAGGAGAAGAACCTTAGCAGTCTAAGGTTAGTGACTAGCGCCTCGGAGTCGTGACAGGATCACAGTACTCAACAGAGGAGGATATCTTCAGTAGTTTTGGTTTCGATACCTTCAATGAAAATCCTGGTTTGAGCTGAGTCAATGACCTTTTTGTTTTTCCTCATGATTGAGATGGATTACTTGATAACATAAGTATATGTATGGAAATATACATAAGTTAGGGTTATCTGTTGAAATCTTCTTTGTGGTTATCCTTGTTGGATTTAGTGAGACCTTGAGGGTCTCGGGGTCCCTAATGAGTATCGTTATACTCACCCCTACACGGTCTATGCCCGCACCTCATTGTGTTGGATGTAGATGACAGACAACGCTGATAGAGACCGAGTGTACAAGGATTAGACGACACCTGGAGGCGGACCTCACGACGAGTCAGTACCCGTAGGTGGACCTCACGAGGAGTCGGTAGCCGAAGGAGGTTGATGGACGAGGGCACTGAGGAGGCTAATTGTACCTACCGATTAGGTAGGATCTATAGAGACCCGAAGCCTGACGTACATAGACTTTACATTCCTTTTGCGGAATACTTAGTACATAACAAAAACACACACACAAGGATCGTAATAGTTTAGTGTCTTTGGAAACTCAAGACGCAATCTTCTAATCGTGGTGAAAGATCTTCAACATCTCCCATAAAGATCTTCCTTTTTTTTATACCTAAAAACTTTCTTTATATCCTAGGGAAAAGAAAACATAAAAGGGTGATCTCAAATGCTCAGTAAGGGTAAACAAAAGAAATATCAATCACATCGTATTCGTAAGAACATAACATTTTGGAAATCATAACCTGCAAAAGAGCTCATAATTTCATAACATGGGATAAATCATGGTAGTGAAATGTAATCACAATAATCATAAATTAAAACATGAAACTTTGTGGCATTCACACATAATCATTGGGAATCATTTCTTGTTAGTCAAGAATCATTGCCAAGACTATCTTAGTGGACAAAGTCCCTTTCTGAATCGAGTAACCCTCGTTCTAGTCCTGTTTCACTGAACCAGTATAACCTACCGTTCCAGCCATGTCTATCTCATGAGATATAAAATCTTTACCCAATGCATTGGAGGGAGATATAGGTCCCACCCATCTTATAATGAAACCATTCTTATGTGTGCCACAAAATCAGAAAACCATACATCATAGCGTAACCCATGTAAAAAAATGGGAATCTTAAACATCGTTTCATCATAAAACAATTCATATAAGATAAATGATTTCATAAAAATATTTCCATTACAACATAATCAATCCATGTAATAATAGGGATAGAAACAGAACCATTTTATTATCTTAGATGGAAAATAATTTTGATAAAACACTTGAATTGAATTCTTGAGGAAAATATCCTTTATACTTCAATATCAATTTCTTTTCACAAAACAACATGAAATTTTAAAAGAAAGAGATTTTATTGAAAATAGTAATGAAATCTTTTGGAGGAAGCTTCATGAAAATAAGGCTTTATAAAACCGTAAAAATCCGTTCGTGCCGTATAAGTTAAAAAACATTCTTCGTACTTTTGTTGGAAAAGTCAAAAAGTACCTCGTACAAAAAAACAACAAAAGATTCCTTTAATATTCTTTACTAAAAACTCACCGTAGGGTAAACTATTGTAAGTGGATGGAAACAATATTACATATTGAGGGAACATGTATGTGGATGATAAAATACACCCCAATAAATGCCAAAGTAAAAACAATCTCGGATAAAAATGAGATTGTGATATTTCCCCTTACCTTAGGTCTGACTTGCTTTGTAAGTGTCTGAACCTCCTGTATAATGATTTAAATCATGTTATTTAATTATTCAAGAATCATATTCATTGTTATTATATCATATATGGTCCACTTATGACTTTATATTACCCGTTCTTTTGTAAATTCATGTTAAAGTAGCGTTTTGGGTAAAATCGTCTCATTTGTCGTTCGTGTTTTTAACTTGTAATTATTCATATGATTACTTAGATCATGATTACTTAATTCCAGAATATAAAACATGATTTATATATATATATTAATAATACACATATATAATAAATCAGTAAATGGAAAGAAATACACCGTTCATGGAGACAGTAGTCCGTACGTACGCATGAACGTTGTTTTCGTTTTCTTATTGAATTGAATGGAATTAAGTAGATGAAATACATATAAATATAAATAATTCCAGTATCATTATTAGGTCATATATTTCATTAGTACTTATTATATATACTTTATAATCATTCATGAATGGTTAATCATTGAGAATGAATCTCATCGTGTCGTGGAGACGGTAGTCCGTACGTACGCACGAGCGATGATATCGTTCCCATGGTCATGGAATTGTGTTGAAGTGTATGTATACTATTTCAGTATCAATATCACTCTATAATAATCATATATAGTTACTCATTACACCATTATACTCATCCTTGTAAGGTGATGGTGGAAATTAGATTACACCACGGCGTGGAGACGGTATTCCGTACGTACGCACGCGCGGTGATTTCTTTTTCCTTAGGATGGATAGATGGTGAAATAAGGCTGTTTCATACTTATAATAACATATCTGTATATGGGTGATACTGATGTTATTACTTCATAATGAAACAACTTAAGAAGAAGAAGTGGAAGAAGAAATAAAGATGAAAGAATTGGTAACGGTAATTACCTCTTCTTTGAAGCGCCTCTTTGAGACCTCCTCTTAGGGCACTAAAATTGGTCTTTGGAGGAAGACCATAACCTCTATAATTTTTCTAGGGAAGTGGATAAGAGATTTGGGAAGGGGTTGGCCGATCTTGAGTGCTCAAATTGGTGTGAGGAGGAGGGGGAGGAGGTGTCCTTTTATAAGGGAGGAGAGGGGCACCTTAGGAATACCTCAAAATATTATTTTATATTAACGTCAAAATCGGTTTATAATGGTTCCAAAGGGTCTTATTTCGAAGATAAAGTTGGGATGGGTCGAAATCCTATCAACCAATAAGATTTAGACAAGTTTAGGGTATTATTTTAACCTTATCAATTAGATTTAACTCTAAGTTAAATAATTTAACTTTTACCGTGTCTTTTTGTTTTCTTTCACTATATGGTTAATACACTTACTATAACATGCCAAAAGAACCCAAAATTGTTTATTATTAACAAATATATCCTTATCTAAGTCATTTGGCAGAACCATAGATTTTTAGGAATAAAATAACAATTAATAATATAATATTTCATTTAAAAACTATTTTGTGTCAATTTTGACACTATTTGATATATGATTTTTGTGAAAGTCATAACAGAATTATATGTTCAAACCGAGTTGATTAAGTGGTTTCTCATTTCGATCATCACTAACCCTTGGATTAGGGAATTTATTAGCATAATTCCCCATTTCCTTGCACTTGAATCATTGAAGTGTTGGTGGTGCATTCTCTGCAGTGTTTGCTTTATTCACATCATTAGAAAGCCTTTTTCCATTACTTCGACACTCAGCTGCTCGATGACCTTCCTTTCCACACTTAAAAGATTTTCTAGTCCCTTTAAGACAATCTCCACCATGCTTCTTTCCACACTTTGTGCATAAGGAAACATTCATCTTCTTTTCACCATTATTCTGAGATTTCTCCTTGAACTCCATCTTTCGTTTCTTGTCAAAATAATGAGATGGATATGTAACACCAACTTCCATTTCTACCTTGATAGCACAACGAAAAATTTCTTCATAGCTACTGAAGTCTCTTATAGCTAATGCCCTTCGAAGACTTGGTTTTAAGCCACTGAAAAATCGATCAACTTTACTTTCAGGTTGGATGATAATGCCAGATGCATACCTTGGAAGTCTTGTAAAATTCTCTTAGGGCACTAAAATTGGTCTTTGAGGAAGACCAGAACCTCTAGGATGTTTCTAGGGAAGTGGATAGGAGAAAATGGTAGGGGTTGGCCGAGATTGAGTGCTCAATTTGGTGTGAGGAGGAGGGGGAGGAGGTGTCCTTTTATAAGGGAGGAGAGGGGCACCTTAGGAATACCTCAAAATATTATTTTATATTAAAGTCAAAATCGGTTTATAATGGTACAAAAGGGTCTTATTTCGAAGCTAAAGTGGGGATGGGTCGAAATACTATCATCCAATAGGATTTAGACAAGTTTGGGGTATTATTTTAACCTTATCAATTAGATTTAACTCTAAGTTAAATAATTTAACTTTTACCGTGTCTTTTTGTTTTCTTTCACTATATGGTTAATACACTTACTATAACATGCCAAACGAACCCCAAATTGTTTATTATTAATATATATATCATTATCTAAGTCATTTGGCCGAACCATAGATTTTTAGGAATACAATAACAATTAATAATATAATATTTCATTTAAAAACTATTTTGTGTCAATTTTGACACTATTTGATATATGATTTTTGTGAAAGTCATAACAGAATTATATGTTCAAACCAAGTTGATTAAATCAACACTAATATATCATAGTAACCTATAAAATTAGTGGAATTCATAAAAAGTCTCAAATTACATTCATTTGAGCATTTATAACATCAATTATGTTAATATTTCCTTAAAAGGGTAATTACTGCATCATCGTTGTGTCATAAATAAATTAATTTATTTAAAGTCTAAAAATTATAAATAAAATATCATTATGTATGAAACCTTTTTAGCTTTCTAATGAATATTTATATTCGAATTTATCTTATGTATAACCCCATATTAAAAATGTTTTAGTTATTAAACTTTGATTTTAACTATTTTAACTATTCTTTAAATAAAATAATATTAAATTTCATAATCTAATCCAAGTGGACCTAAATGGTCATATTATATTCATAAGGTTGTTTTTGGTCGAATTACACTTATCCAATAGAATTAGGACATGTGTTAGGGTAATAGTAATATCATATTTACCCTTAGTTACCCTATTTACTATTAACCGTGGTAAAAAAAAGTAAAAAGTTACTATTCATCAAAAATTATTTTCATCTCATTGAACCACATTTTAGTTTTTGATATTAACCGTGTCTGTCGGAATTTCGAAATTCCATTCACAGAAGCGGTAAAATTAATTTTTATGCAAAATTCAGTTTTTAACCTACCACTTAGTGGTTTCACTATTCATCAAAAATTGAAAGTTTTCAGAAAAATGCCAAAATTTCATCCTAAGCTATATTTCATATTACGAATTCAAAAAATGAAGTCTATTTTACCAAATTCATAACATAGAAATTTCATTAATTATTTTTATAATTAAATCCCGCTGTTAAAACAAATAGCGTGTTTTTAAGAAACAATATCTATCAAAAGATTGACACTTGTTTATGTCTGGTTTAAATGTGAAATTACATCCAATGACCAAAATTGTATTAAATTGTTAAAATATATTCTAAATATACTTTAAAACCACTCAAATTAATGATTCATCACTATTAATTATTTCGATTAAAAATGTTGTTTTTAATTATAATTTAGTAATTTTCACTATTCATCAGAATATGAAAGTTATCCGAAAAGTACCAAAATTTCACCTTAGGCTAAATTCGATACTCCGAATCCAAAAATAAAGTCCATTTTGAGAGCTAAAATTTCTAAAATTTTAAAAGGTGGTTATTACTATTCATAACGGCTAGTTTTAATAATATCTTAATAGCATATCGTTGTTTAGCGAAACTCGGTGTTGCGTACAACACACGCTATCGTGGAAGGTCGCGATTGCGTATAATTCAAGCCAGGTCAGAGATGTGTATTGTGAAAGCTCCTTTTTGTGTAGCATGTAACACAAGACATTAATAAAATTAAAACGAATATTTTTCATAAAATCTCGGGCTGTTACATTCTACCCCCCTTAAAATGAATTTCGCCCTCGAAATTCGTCAGGGTTATAAATGGTTTACTATTCGAAAGTTTCTTTAATAGAAACCCACATCGTAAAAAAGAATACCAAAACATGGATTTAAAAACTAAAGTATGAAATGTAACGATTACCCAAATAAACTAATCACTTGGTTTCCACATAGGTGAAAATATGGATATGGAAGAGAAATCTAACCATCACGTTCTGATGGAGAGTGGTAGAGAACATGGCTATAGAAAAGCCAGTAATCAAAAATACATAGATTTGTGATGATATAAGGTACCATCTGATTCATCATATATAAGATCACTAGGACAACATTTTTGGTTTTCAAGATCGTTTCCCTAAAGTTAAAGAATTTGAATTAGAATAAATCCTTACTTTATTTTGGTACAATCTCACTGTTGTTCATGCCTTGAACAATTTCCACTTCATCTCTTAAATAAATGAAGTTGAATTTGTTATTCGTGAACTGTTAGCAGATCATGTGATAGAATGACGGGTCATTCCATCAGTCTCAAACAAAAGGTTAGCAAAAATTATATTCATAAGTCGATCTATAGTGAGATTAATCATATATGGTTCCTAAAATGAACTTATACTTCATATATCATATTTCTTAATATAATAAAACTAGTTTCTACTAACACTACTGGAAATAGAGGATTTCCCAACGGTTTAGAACCGTTGGGAAAGGCCTGGGAACCGTTGGTATATGTTATACCAACGGTTCTGCCAACCGTTGGCAAGTAAGCCGTTGGGAAAAACTTTTCCCAACGGTTTACATTGAACCGTTGTTATAGGTGGAGAAAAATACTAAAAAACATTCCCAACGGTTGACAACCGTTGGCAAAACTCAGAACACTGTTTTTCCCAACGGTTTTGAAAACCGTTGGGAAAAACCAATAGTTTTGATGAACTCTTTCCCAACGGTTCTAAACCGTTGGGAAAAGAGTTATTACCAACGGTTCATAGAACCGTTGGTAAAAACATATTTTTAAGATTCTATGCCAACGGTTTAAAACCGTTGGCATACCCTAGGCTGCAAATTGCAGCAGCCTGCAATTTGCACAGCGCTCTGTACATCAGCCACCTCTCATCTCATCAGGCCTCATTCTCACCTCATTTTCGATTTGTACCTGTAATAAACTAAAACATACATATACAATTACGAACAAATTCATACACATTTAACATATAATGGATCCTGAAACTATACACATCCATAATTAATTTACAATTCATAAACATTCATAATTCATATATAATTCAATTTAAAATTTAGATGACAATTATATGTGGAATCCGATTGAGACGGGGATGATTGGTACACGTCACATATGAACCATGGATCGTTATCCTAAAGTTTCAATGGAAACCGAATGCGTTTGGTCGGTTTTGCGTATGCCAGTTCTTTTCACTTATAATACTACCCATTTTAAACAAAACAGACACAGTTAGAGCGGTGTTGGCCACACCGCGCCTCGGATTGAGTCGGGGATGACTCGTACACCTCACATATGACCCATGGATCGTTATCCTAAAGTTTCAACAGAAACCGAATGCGTTTGGTCGGTTTTCCGTATGTACTTAAAATGATGTCCATTTTAATCAAAAGAGATCCACTTAGACTGATCCCGGCCACACCGCGACACGGATTGAGCCCGAGTGGGCTCGTACATGTCACATATGACTGATGGACCGTTGTGATAAATTATCAACAGATTCGGAATGCGTTTGGTCGGTTTTGCGTATGCCAGTTGTTTATTTCACTTATAATCATGTCCATTTTAAACAAAAGATACACAGTTAGAACGGTGTCGGCCACACCGCTCCTCGGATTGAGCCGGGATTGACTCGTACACATCACATACGACCCATGGATCCTTGTGCTAAAGTATCGACACAGTCTGAATGCCTTTGGTCGGTTTTTCGTATGTCACTTGATGATTTTCACTTAAAATGACGTCTTTTTGAAACAAAAGACCGACACTTTGAGTGGTGTTGGCCACACCGCGTCTCCGATTGTGGCGGGGTTGATTCGTACACGTCACATATGACCCATTGATCGTTCTCCTAAAGTTTCAATGGAAACCGAATCCGTTTGCTCGTTTTTCCGTATGTACTTAAAATGGTGTTCATTTTAAACAAAAGAGAGCCACTTAGACTTATCCCGGCCACACCGCGACTCCGATTCATCCCGGGTTGGCTCGTACACGTCACATATGACCCATGGATTTTTGGGATAAATTATCAACAGATTCGGAATGCGTTTGGTCGGTTTTCCGTATGTCAGTTGATGCTTTTCACTTAAAATGACGTCCTTTTGAAACAAAAGACGGACACTTTGAGTGGTGCCGGCCACACCGCGTCTCCGGATTGAGATGAAACCACCGTGCAACATTCTAATTATTATTCGTGACGTGTACGCGCAGACGACACGTCAATCGGACGTGCCGTGTGCCCGCGGTGACCGACAACGCAGTTCTGGTGTCATAAACGGCCAAAACGGGCGTCCAACGGTCAAATTCATAGCGGACGACCTCGGATTGAGCTGAAACCACCGAGAAACATTCAAATTATTATTCGTGACGTGCACGCGTAGACGGCACGTCAATCGGACGTGCGGTTTGCCCGGTACGGCTCAATATTCTTGTTTTAAGTGATGCGCGCGCTTCGTAAACGCGCGTGAGGGGTGTCCAAACGGGCCGAACGATGTCGGAATGGCCTGAAATCAGACGACAAATACGGGTGAGTGATTTCTGAAGTGGTCGAGCAGACGACACATCAATCGGGCATGACCAGTGCCCGCGGTGGCCGAGAACGCAGTTCGGGTGTCATAAACGGCCAAAACGGGCGTTAAATGGTCAAATTCATAGCAGGCGACCAGAGATTCACCCGAAACCACCGTGCAACATTCTAATTATTATTTGTGATGTGTACGCGCAGACGGCACGTCAATCGGACGTGCGGTTTGCCCGGTACAGCTCAATATTCGTGTTTTAAGTGATGTGCACGCTTCGAAACGCGCGTGAGGGGGGTCCAAACGGGCCGAACGATGTCGGAATGGCCTGAAATCAGACGACAAATACGGGTGAGTGATTTATGAAGTGGTTGAGAAGACGGCACGTCAATCGGACGTGCCGTGTGCCCGCGGTGACCGACAACGCAGTTATGGTGTCATAAACGGCCAAAACGGGCGTCCAACGGTCAAATTCATAGCGGACGACCACGGATTCACCCGAAACCACCATGAAACATTTTAATTATTATTCGTGACGTGTACGCGCAGACGGCACGTCAATCGGACATGCGGTTTGCACGGTACGGCTCAATATTCGTGTTTTAAGTAATGCGCGCGCTTCGTAAACGCGCGTGAGGGGGGTCCAAACGGGCCGAACGATGTCGGAATGGCCTGAAATCAGACGACAAGTACGGGTGAGTGATTTATGAAGTGGTCGAGTATACGGCACATCAATCGGACTTGTCGTGTGCCCGCGGTGACCGACAACGCAGTTATGGTGTCATAAACGGCCAAAACGGGCGTCCAACGGTCAAATTCATAGTGGACGACCACAGATTCACCCGAAACCACCGTGAAACATTCTAATTATTATTCGTGAGGTGTAAGCGCAGACGGCACGTCAATCGGACGTGCCGTGTGCCCGCGGTGACCGACAACGCAGTTATGGTGTCATAAACGACCAAAACGGGCGTCCAACGGTCAAATTCATAGCGGACGACCTCGGATTGAGCTGAAACCAGCGAGAAACATTCTAATTATTATTCGTGATGGGTACGCGCAGACGGCACGTCAATCGGACGTGCGGTTTGCCCGGTACGGCTCAATATTCTTGTTTTAAGTGATGCGCGCGCTTCGTAAACGCGCGTGAGGGGGGTCCAAACGGTCCGAACGATGTCGGAATGGCCTGAAATCAGACGAAAAATACGGGTGAGTGATTTCTGAAGTGGTCGAGCAGACGGCACATCAATCGGACATGACCTGTGCCCGCGGTGACCAAGAACGCAGTTCGGGTGTCATAAACGGCCAAAACGGGCGTTAAACGGTCAAATTCATAGCGGACGACCAGAGATTCACCCGAAACCACCGTGCAACATTCTAATTATTATTTGTGACGTGTACGCGCAGACGGCACATCAATCGGACGTGCGGTTTGCCCGGTACGGCTCAATATTCGTGTTTTAAGTGATGCGCACGCTTCGAAACGCTCGTGAGGGGGGTCCAAACGGGCCGAACGATGTCGGAATGGCCTGAAATCAGACGACAAATACGGGTGAGTGATTTATGAAGTGGTCGAGCAGACGGCGCGTCAATCGGACGTGCCGTGTGCCCGCGGTGACCGACAACGCAGTTATGGTGTCATAAACGGCCAAAACGGGCGTCCAACGGTCAAATTCATAGCGGACGACCACGGATTCACCCGAAACCACCGTGAAACATTCTAATTATTATTCGTGATGTGTACGCGCAGACGACACGTCAATCGGACATGCGGTTTGCACGGTACGACTCAATATTCGTGTTTTAAGTGATGCGCGCGCTTCGTAAACGCGCGTGAGGGGGGTCCAAATGGGCCGAACGATGTCGGAATCGCCTGAAATCAGACGAAAAATACGGGTGAGTGATTTCTGAAGTGGTCGAGCAGACGGCACGTCAATCGGACTTGTCGTGTGCCCGCGGTGACCGACAACGCAGTTATGGTGTCATAAACGGCCAAAACGGGCATCCAACGATCAAATTCATAGCGTACGACCTCAGATTGAGCTGAAACCACCGTGAAACATTCTAATTATTATCCGTGACGTGTACGCGCAGACGGCACGTCAATCGGACGTGCCGTGTTCCCGCGGTGACCGACAACGCAGTTATGGTGTCATAAACGGCCAAAACGGGCGTCCAACGGTCAAATTCATAGCGGACGACCACGGATTCACCCGAAACCACCGTGAAACATTCTAATTATTATTTGTGACGTGTACGCGCAGACGGCACGTCAATCGGACGTGCGGTTTGCCCGGTACGGCTCAATATTCTTGTTTTAAGTGATGCGCGCGCTTCGTAAACGCGCGTGAGGGGGGTCCAAACGGGCCGAACGATGTCGGAATGGCCTAAAATCAGACGACAAATACGGGTGAGTGATTTCTGAAGTGGTCGAGCAGACGGCACGTCAATCGGACGTGCCGTGTGCCCGCGGTGACCGACAACGCAGTTATGGTGTCATAAACGGCCAAAACGGGCGTCCAACAGTCAAATTCATAGCGGACGACCACAGATTCACCCAAAAACACCGTGAAACATTCTAATTATTATTTGTGACGTGTACGCGCAGACGGCACGTCAATCGGACGTGCGGTTTGCCCGGTACGGCTCAATATTCTTGTTTTAAGTGATGCGCGCGCTTCGTAAACGCGCGTGAGGGGGGTCCAAACGGGCCGAACGATGTCGGAATGGCCTGAAATCAGACGACAAATACGGGTGAGTGATTTCTGAAGTGGTCGAGCAGACGGCACGTCAATCGGACGTGCCGTGTGCCCGCGGTGACCGACAAAGCAGTTATGGTGTCATAAACGGCCAAAACGGGCGTCCAACGGTCAAATTCATAGCGGACGACCACGGATTCACCCGAAACCACCGTGAAACATTCTAATTATTATTTTTGACGTGTACGCGCAGACGGCACGTCAATCGGACGTGCGGTTTGCCCGGTACGGCTCAATATTCTTGTTTTAAGTGATGCGCGCGCTTCGTAAACGCGCGTGAGGGGGGTCCAAACGGGCCGAACGATGTCGGAATGGCCTGAAATCAGACGACAAATACGGGTGAGTGATTTCTGAAGTGGTCGAGCAGACGGCACATCAATCGGACGTGCCGTGTGCCCGCGGTGACCGACAACGCAGTTATGGTGTCATAAACGGCCAAAACGGGCGTCCAACGGTCAAATTCATAGCGGACGACCACGGATTCACCCGAAAACACCGTGAAACATTATAATTATTATTTGTGACGTGTACGCGCAGACGGCACGTCAATCGGACGTGCGGTTTGCCCGGTACGGCTCAATATTCTTGTTTTAAGTGATGTGCGCGCTTCGTAAACGCGCGTGAGGGGGGTCCAAACGGGCCGAACGATGTCGGAATGGCCTGAAATCAGACGACAAATACGGGTGAGTGATTTCTGAAGTGGTCGAGTAGACGGCACGTCAATCGGACGTGCCGTGTGCCCGCGGTGACCGACAACGCAGTTATGGTGTCATAAACGGCCAAAACGGGCGTCCAACGGTCAAATTCATAGCGGACGACCACCGATTCACCCGAAACCACCGTGAAACATTCTAACTATTATTCGTGACGTGTACGCGCAGACGGCACGTCAATCGGACATGCAGTTTGCACGGTACGACTCAATATTCGTGTTTTAAGTGATGCGCGCGCTTCGTAAACGCGCGTGAGGGGGGTCCAAACGGGCCGAACGATGTCGGAATCGCCTGAAATCAGACGACAAAAATATGTCTTGGAATTACTTCAACTACGACACCAAATTCTGGTTGAAGTTGATCTTTGACATAAAAAACTTGTTTAGCCATTGATGCCAACACATATGGTTCTTCAGTTGCAAGAGTGCGGGTCATATTAATTACTCGAAATCCACAATCATCAATAAATGTGCCATGTCTCGTCATCGAATCAAACCAATGGCATTTCATCATTGTGACTCGTCCATGAGAGTAATAATCCAATATTATTATTTTCTCAACGACTCCATAATAACCCACATTTTCAAGTCGCGGTCTACTATCTGATGCACTGGCATAACAATCTGTTGTGGCAGTAACCATAATACCATCATGTTGTGTTCTCATGTTTTTGGCTCGTTCAGTGACAATAAATCTGTACCCATTGATAACAATTGATTTACAGTCACGAACCACGGTATTAGGACCAAAAGCCAAAGCTCTTATTTCCTCAGAGACAAAGTCAGCAGACAAACTCAATACCTGCAATATAAATGACAGTTAAACTTAAGTAAATATTGAAATAATTAATTTAAACAGTAATATTTTTACCTTCAATTTTAACCAAGCAGAAAACTCTTTGCTATGCAATGTCTCTCTCCTTCTGAAAGATAAAGAACGATGCTTCCTATTTATCATTGTTTTATGTTCCCTGTAGATAAAAAAATATGAATAGTTTAACAGATATATATGTAAGATATATACATATTCAATTTTGTTACCTGATATAGTCATCGAACAAATCACAGTTGAACAAAACTGTGCGATGTGCCATCTCCCGCTCTTCATGGCTTAATGTCTTCAATGTATATGATCCAGGAATTCCTCCTGTTTGAGGAAGTGATGGAAAACTGGGTTCAATTTGCTCATATTGTTCTTCTTCATTTCTCATTGGTCTGTTCATTCTTGTAGTAAGATCAGACAAATACATTGAACAGAAATCCATACATTCTTGAGCTAAGTAACCGTTCACGATAGAACCTTCGGGATGATTCTTGTTTCGAACATAAGACTTTAATGTGAACATAATTCTTTCAGTTGGATACATCCAACGAAAAGAAACAGGTCCTCCGAGAAGTATTTCAGTTGGAATATGGACAGTCAGATGCAGCATGCATGTGAAAAATGATGGGAGAAATATTTTCTCCAACTCACACAAAATTAATGGGGCATCTGTTAACATTTTTTGCAAGAAAGACTTGGACAACTTCTTAGCACAAAGATCTCTAAACAAATGGCACAACCGAATAACACCCACCCTTACATTATTGGACAAAAGATGACGGATTGCTATTGGAAGCAACTCATGCAGTAGAACGTGATAATAATGAGTCTTCAAAGATTTTAGCTTCAACTCTCTTCTATTGACCCGTTTAGATATGTTGCTTGAATAGCCATCAGGAACTCTAATAGTCTCTAATACTTCCAAAAATTGTTTTTTTTCAGTAGGTGTCATCACATAAGAAGCACATGGAAGTTGCCATTTATTTTCACTGATACGCACAGGATGCAATTCTGGTCTGATGCCCCAATCCACCAAGTCACGTCGAGATCGTAAATCATCTTTTGTCTTCCCCTTGACATTTAGAAGAACTGAAAGCAACATTTCACATATATTCTTTTCAATATGCATTACGTCTAAGCAATGACGTTGAAAATTGGTTGACCAATAAAGCAAATCAAAAAAGATACTCCTCTTCCTCCAATTGTAACAGGTTTCTGTGGAAACATTCTTTCTCTTTCCAGATTTCATTTGACCCTTCCCAAACGAAAAACTGAAATCTTTCAATTCATTAAGCACATCAGTTCCAGACATACGCTGAGGTGGATCATCGGTCTCTATAGTATTATCAAATCTTCGACGATTCATTCTATATGGATGATCCTTTGGCAAAAATCGTCGATGTCCCATAAAACTGAAACTACAACGATGTTTCAGTCTTCTGGATCGTGTATTCTTCATACAAACTGGACATGACAGTTTCCCCTTCGTGCTCCATCCAGACATCATTGCATAAGCCGGAAAATCATTGATTGTCCACATAAGCGCAGCGCGCATCTGAAATATGTCTTTCGAACATGCATCGTATGTGCGCACACCCACATCCCAAAGAAGCTTCAACTCTTTTATTAAAGGTTGCATGTATACATCAATATCAATGCCGGGATCAGAAGGACCAGATATGAGTATACTCATGAAAGTGAAAGATTTTTTCATACACAACCATGGGGGAAGATTATAAATGTGCATAAAAACGGGCCATGTGCTGTGCGAAGTAAGCATCTGCCCAAACGGATTAAAACTGTCGCATGAAAGACCCAGCCTCACATTACGCACGTCAGCTGCAAAATCAGGATGTCGAGCATCAAATCTCTTCCATGCAAATCCATCTGCAGGATGAACCAACTCGTCATCATTCTTCTTTCTCTCGGTATCATGCCATCTCATTTTTATTGATATGTCATCAGACATAAAAAGATTCTGGAGTCTGGGGATCAATGGAAAGTGCCACATTACTTTCTGTGGAACGCGGGATGGTGTTCCATCAGATTTTGACTTCCAGCGGGACGTGCCACATTTTATACATTCATTTCGTTCAGCGGTTTCCTCCCAGAATAAACTGCAATCTTTCGGGCAAGCATGAATTTTGTTTCTTGAAAATCCAAGTTCCTCAACTAACTTCCATGCCATATAGTGGTTTGAGGGAATATCTGCATCATCTGGAAGTAAATCCTTCAAGAGGGTAAGAATGTAATCGATTGCTGTATTAGAAATCCCATACATAGTTTTCCCATGAAATAATCGGATTAAAAATTCCAGCTTTTTCATTTTATCGCATTGTCGATATACTGGAGTCGTGGCAGCATCATTCAATTTTTTCACCCAATCAATATCATCATTTTCACTAGATGCATCAGCTGTCCTCATATCGAAGTCTTCTTGAGTCGAAATCCTTTCTTTTTCATGATGACGAATAAACGGAAACCGATCATCTAACAAATTCTCCATTCCAGTCTTTTCATTTCGATCATCACCAATTTGAGATTTCGTTTTCTCCCCATTGTGATACCACAGAAAGTAGTTTGCTTGAAACCCATTTTTGGTTATGTGGTAGCTGACTTCTTCACGGCTCAACCAAGGTCTACCAACACAATTGGAACATGGGCAGTGTATGCGACCACTATCTGAAGCATTGTGAAATGCAAAATCTATAAAGCTCTCCAAATTGTTTTGAAAATCGTCTGAGATCCGATCGGTTTCATACATCCAACTTTTGTCCATTCTGTAAAAAGAATTTATATAAGTCATTTTGTCATAAACAATTCAATAGGCATTAACTATAATAGAAAATACATTTAAGTAAACGATAAAGGAAGAAAATAATCAAGGTATCAACTACACATGTCAAAAAAAACATACAAATGTGTTATTGAAAAAATGTAAAACCAACAAGAACTTAATGTATTATATCACATAACAGCATGACTCATCCCATAACCATATTAGTAGGGTATCATGAACATGAATAACATCAACCTTGTGCCATCCTCCTACCCTACATGACCCCAACCACATGCCACATCTTATTATAGCCTTATCACATCACACCTCACCGAAAAACACTAGGGAAATCATAGTACATCTCACCTGAAGACACATGGACAATCACATCGCATCTTGCCTAAAAACACATGGTCAATCACTTTTTAAGGAAGAGTAGGGAAGACATGGTAGCTATCCAAACATATAACCACCATCCTAGATATTAGAAAAAATACCCATAACTCAAAACCTATGATCGTTGGTAAGTTTATCCAACTCTGGTTGGGAATGTGTAGAAATAACATAAAAATACATGATATATAGATAGCACAAAATACTCAACCTATGGGTTCACATTAACTACATAATCACACACTTCACTACTACCATAAAACACATAAACCACACCACCACCACACAAGACGCATATCATAGGAATATAATTCTACATTCAATAAGTCTATCTATGAAATTATCATAAGAATCCATGTATCAATTGGAATATAATTCTACATTCAATAAGTCTATCTATGGAATCCCTCCCTTGGATCCATGTATCACCAATGGCTTAATCAATATTCAAAGAAATGAGTCTATCCGTGGAATTCCACTGTGAATCCATTTATCACATAAAGCATATAAGTTAATAGAAACAAGATTATATACCTGACATCCTAATAGAATCCATGTATCACTATTTACTATTAATCATTTAATGAATTTCATTTCATTTAAACAATTCATTAAACATACCAAGGTCAAAAACAAAGGTATTTAATACAACTCACCTCAAAATGGCGACTCAATCAAATAAAATTCAAGCACTCACATGGGAATTTTTAATATAACACTCCTAACAAGACTATAAAGATATCACATGCATTAGTTATAATATATCTAACATGGTAACATAAAATATAAGTGTTAAAGGGGAATGCAAACCATAAAATACCCTTAATTAATTTAATTTACAATTCAATTCATAAATCGAACAATCAATTCGATTTATATAACCTTTCACAAATGACATCCCATGTTCAAAGGGTAAAATCCAAAAAGGAATTTTCAAGAAAACTCACCCTTAGGCGCCGGCAGTAGCTCCAAAATCGTCTAAACTGAAGGGAAAAATAAAAATAAGTTTCAATACTATCCAAACATTTGAATACCTTTTGAGATAAAGAAGAAGAATAACCTGAAGAAGAGCTTCAAGGTCCGGCCGGCAGTACTCCAAAATCGCCTGCTGCTGCTCCCGTTAGGGCTCTGTAACGCGAATGGGGGAGAGAACGGGCCGCTAGTGATTTGGGAAAAACCTTTTCCAACGGTTTTTTAAAACCGTTGGCATATCTCCCCGAAACAAGGCCTATCCCAACGGTTCCATAGAACCGTTGGGAAACACTCCCAAAACAAGGTTTTTCCCAACGGTTCCTAAGGAACCGTTGGGAAAAACTGGCCTACCCCAACGGTTCTAAGGAACCGTTGGGAAAAACTCCTCAAAACTAGGCCTATCCCAACGGTTCCCTAGAACTGTTGGGAAAAACTCCCCAAAACCAATCTACCCCAACGGTTCTAAGAAACCGTTGGGAAAAAACTCTATTTTATCATTTACCAACGGTTTGATAGAACCGTTGGTATGTAACCGTGGGGAAAAACCCACATTCCAGTAGTGTAATCAGGGACTTCCTGTAGGCCAGTGGTAGGCGATAAAGGTCAGTCGCACTTCGGTTGTGGGTTCGATTCCCACATCCTTGTCCGACGCGATGGGCTGTCGCCCGTCCTGTAGGTTGTCCTTTTTCTAAAACTACATTACTATAACATCCCATCAATAATATCGAAAATCTTCTATCCTTAAACAATACTAACTTATGTCCAACATAATCCATTTTAATCTTTAGGCTTATCCATAATACTGCAGTCCACTCTCATAATATAGTGAAAACAATTACTAGAGATTTAACACCATCGTCGATCCCCATATGTCATAAGATATGTCTTTTTGGTCACATTCTAAACATTCAAAGGCCTTAATCATGTATTCTCTTGAATACCCATCGAACCTTAGTGAAAACATGAATGCAGTTAAAAGTTAACACTTTCCACATACCAAAATCCACAGAATTCTATATACTCAAACCATGATATCGCTTAGTCCTTATATCAATCATGAGCTCATGAATATTGTTAAACATTTCGTTTTCTCGTTTTTCCGTCATTATGCGCATATCAACTTATTCCCAAAAATATCTCAATCTCATTGAATACCACATTAGACCAATACATAAATATTCCAATACTATATGATACAACATTATTTTGGAATCCCATTACATAAACACTTAATCATTCCACCACATCATTGTCATATTCAATATCGCCAATAGTGATCGCGTGTGACTTCCCTTTGTTCTTTGCCTTAAGCGGTTGCTCATGTCGATCATCACTAACCCTTGGATTAGGGAATTTATTAGCATAATGCCCCATTTCCTTGCACTTGAAGCATTGAAGTGTTGGTGGTGCGTTCTCTACAGTGTTTGCTTTTTTCACATCATTAGAAACCCTTTTTCCAATACTTCGACACTCAGCTGCTCGATGACCTTCTTTTCCACACTTAAAACATTTTCTAGTCCCTTTAAGTCAATCTCCACCATGCTTCTTTCCACACTTTGTGCATAAGGAAACATTCATCTTCTTTTCACCATTATTCTGAGATTTCTCCTTGAAATCCATCTTTTGTTTCTTGTCAAAACCATGAGATGGATATGTAACACCAACTTCCATTTCTACCTTGGTAGCACAACGCATAGTTTCTTCATAGCTACTGAAGTCTCTTATAGCTAATGCCCTTCGAAGACTTGGTTTTAAGCCACTAAAAAATCGATCAACTTAACTTTCAGGTTGGATGATAATTCCAGATGCATACCTTGCAAGTCTTGTAAAATTTGCTTCATAGGTACGAACGGATTCATCATCCCTTTGCTTCAGTTCAAGAAACTCTTTCTCCATCTTTTTTCGGAGAATACGAGGGATGTACTTACTGAAAAACAAGTTCATGAACTTGTCCCATTCCATGGAATCAATTTCATCTCTTTGCCTCGTATTCTTGATAAGATTCCACCATTGATCAGCTTCACCATTCAAACGATATACTTCTAAGATGACTTTATCATGTTCAGAACATTAAAGAACTGAAAATATCTTTTCAGTGGTTCTAATCCATTGTTCAGCAACAAGTGGATCAGAAGACCCACTGAAAGAAGGTGGACGTTGCCTCATGAAGGACTCAATAGAATATTGTTCCCTTCTCTGCTCATTTGGAAGTCCAGAATGATTCATAGCTTGTGTAAGTATAGAAATAAGATTTTGCACTCCATCTCCCATAACATTTGTTTGTTCAGGAGGACAATCATTGCATTGTCCATTGCATTGATCAACACGGTTCCTTCGGGTTCCAACCATCGTCTAAAACCCAAAAAGAATAGTGTGAGAGGAAAAAATCATGCTAGGGAAAACAACATAACAAAGGGGGAGTACCTTCAATATCTAACATATTAGGTTTAATTCTATGATCTTTAGAATAATTCTAGTACTATAACCTATACATATACTTAACCTTAGGGACATCCCTAGACATACCTTAGAAATATCTCTAGGGATCTCACTAACGTTTTCACATCCTAGTTTCCAAAGGTTGACTAAACCTTTCCTCTGATACCAACTGTAGAGACCCGAAGCCTGACGTACATAGACTTTACATTACTTTTGCGGAATACTTAGTACATAACAAAAACACACACACAAGGATCGTAATAGTTTAGTGTCTTTGGAAACTCGGAATAAAATCTTCTAATCGTGGTGAAAGATCGTCAACATCTCCCATAAAGATCTTCTTTTTTTTACCTAAAACCTTTCTTTATATCCTGGGGAAAAGAAAACATAAAAGGGTGACCTCAAATTCTCATCAAAGGTAAAAAAAAGAAATATCAATCACATCGTATTCGTAAGAACATAACATTTTGGAAATCATAACCTGCAAAAGAGAGCATAATTTCATAACATGTGATAAATCATGGTAGTGAAATGTAATCACAATAATAATAACTTAAAACATGAAACTTTGTGGCATTCACACATAATCATAGAGAATCATTTCTTGTTAGTCAAGAATCATTGCCAAGACTATCTTAGTGGAAAAAGTCCCTTTCTGAATCGAGTAACCCTCGTTTCAGTCCTGTTTCACTGAACCGGTATAACCTACCGTTCCGGCCCTGTCTATCTCATGAGATATAAAATATTTACCAAATGAATTGGAGGGAGATATAGGTCCCACCCATTCTATAATGAATCCTTTCTTATGTGTGCCACATAATCATAAACCATACATCATTGCGTAACCCATGTAAAAAAATGGGATTCTTAAACAACATGACATCATAAAACAATTCATATAAGATAAAACATTTCATAAAAATATTTCCATCACAACATAATCAAATCCATGTAATAATAGGGATAAAAAAAGAACCCTTTTATTATCTTAGATGGAAAATAATTTTGATAAAATACTTGAACTTTATTCTTGAGGAAAATATCATTTATACTTCAAAAACACTTTTCCTTTCTTAACATGTCATAAAATTTTAAACTAAAAGAAGTTTATTAAAAATAAACTTGAATACTTGTAAAGGAAGCTTCTTGGAAATAATTTTTTAGAAATCCATTCATGCTGTATAAGTTAAAAAAAACATTCTTCGTACTTTTGTCGGAAAAGTCAAAAAAAGTACCTCGTACGAAAAACGACAAAAGATTCCTTTCATATCTTTTACTAAAAACTCACCGAAGGGTAAAATAGGTTTTAAACAATTTTAGGTGAATGGAAATAATATTACATATTGAGGAAACATGGATGTGGATGATAAAATACACCCCAGTAAATACTTACGAATAAACAATCTCGGATAAAAAAGAGATTGTGATATTTCCCTTACCTTATGTCTGATTTCCTTCGTATGTGTCCGAACCTCCTGTATAATGATTTAAATAATGTCATTGACTTATTAAAGAATCATATTCATTGTTGTGATATCATATATGGTTCACTTATGACATTATATTACCCGTTCTTTTGTAAATTCCATGTTAAAGAAGCGTTTTGCGTAAAATCGTTGCATTTATCGTAGGTGTTTTGACTTGTTGTTCTTGACATTATTATTACTTATATCATGATTTAATTACTTCCAGAATATAAAATATGATTTCTATATCATATATATTCAGTATATATATATATATAATATAGATAAATGAAATGAAAAACACCGTTCATGGAGACGGTAGTCCGTACGTACGCATGAACGCTGTTTTCCATTCCTTATTGTCTTGAATGGAAGTAAGTAGATGACATACATATATATATATATATACATAAATCCAGTAGCTTTATATTGTCATATATTTCATTATTATTTCTTATATATACTTTATAATCATTCTTAAATGGTTAACATGGAGAATGAATCTCATCGCGTCGTGGAGACGGTAGTCCGTACGTACGCACGAGCGATGATATCATTTCCATAAATATTGAATTGAATTGGAGTGGATTATACAATATCTCAGAATCAATATGATGCTGTAATAACTATATATAGTTATTCTTTACACCACTATACCCATCCATGTAAGGTGGAGGTGGAAAATAGATTACATCACGGCGTGGAGACGGTATTCCGTACGTAAGCACGCGCGGTGATTTCTTTTTCTGTAGGATGGATTGATGGTGAAATAGGGTTGTTTAATACTTATAATAACATATCAGTATATGAGTGATACTGATGTTATTACATCATAATGAAACAACCTAAGAAGAAGAAGTGGAAGAATAAATAAAGATGAAAGAATTGGTAACGGTAATTACCTCTTCTTTGAAGCGCCTCTTTGAGACCTCCTCTTAGGGAACTAAAATTGGTCTTTGAGGAAGACCAGAACCTCTAGGATGTTTCTAGGGAAGTGTAGAAGAGATTTTTGTAGGGGTTGGCCGAGCTTGAGTGCTCAAATTGGTGTGAGGAGGAGGGGGAGGAGGTGTCCTTTTATAAGGGAGGAGAGGGGCACATTAGGAATATCTCAAAATATTATTTTATATTAAAGTCAAAATCGGTTTATAATGGTTCCAAAGGGTCTTATTTCGAAGCTAAAGTAGGGATGGGTCGAAATCCTATCATCCAATAGGATTTAGACAAGTTTAGGGTATTATTTTGACCTTATCATTTAGATTTAACTCTAAGTTAAATAATTTAACTTTTACCGTGTCTTTTTGTTTTCTTTCACTATATGGTTAATACACTCACTATAACATGCCAAACGAACCCCAAATTTTCTATTATTAATATATATATCCTTATATAAGTCATTTGGCCGAACCATAGATTTTTAGGAATAAAAGAACAATTAATAATATAATATTTGATTTAAAATCTATTTTGTGTCAATTTTGACACTATTTGATATATGATTTTTGTGAAAGTCATAACAGAATTATATGTTCTAACCAAGTTGATTAAATCAACACTAATATATCATAGTAACCTATAAAATTAGTGGAATTCATAAAAAGTCTCAAATTACATTCATTTGATCATTTATGACATCAATTATGTTAATATTTCCTTAAAAGGGTAATTACTGCATCATCGTTGTGTCATAAATAAATTAATTTATTTGAAGTCTAAAAATTATAAATAAAATATCATTATGTAGGAAATCGTTTTATCTTTCTAATGAATATTTATAGTCGAATTTATCTTATGTATAACCCCATATTAAAAATGTTTTAGTTATTAAACTTTGATTTTAACTATTTTAACTATTCATTAAATATAATAATATTAAATGTCATAATCTAATCCAAGTGGACCTAAATGGTCACATTATATTCATAAGATTGTTTTTGGTCGAATTAAAGTTATCCAATAGAATTAGGACATGTGTTAGGGTAATAGTAATATCATATTTACCCTTAGTTACCCTATTTACTATTAATCGTGGTTAAAAAAAAGTAAAAAGTTACTATTCACCAATGATTATTTTCATCACATTGAACCACATTTTAGTCTTTGATATTAACCGTGTCTGTCGGATTTTCAAAATTCCTTTCACAGAAGCGGTAAAATTATGTTTTATGCAAAATTCAGTTTTTAACCTACCACTTAGTCGTTTCACTATTCATCAAAAATTGATAGTTTTCAGAAAAATACCAAAATTTCATCCTAAGCTATATTTCATATTACGAATTCAAAAAATGAAGTCTATTTTACCAAATTCATAACATAGAAGTTGAATTAATTAATTTTATAATTAAATCCCACTGTTAAAACAAATAGCGTGTTTTTAAGAAACAATATCTATCAAAAGATTGACACTTGTTTATGTCTGGTTTAAATGTGAAATTACATCCAATGACCAACATTGTATTAAATTGTAAAATTATATTCTAAATATACTTTAAAACCACTCCAATTAATGATTCATCACTATTAATTATTTCGATTAAAAAAGTTGTTTTTAATTATAATTTAGTAATTTTCACTATTCATCAGAATATGAAAGTTATCCGAAAAGTACCAAAATTTCACCTTAGGCAAAATTCGATACTCCGAATCCAAAAATAAAGTCCATTTTGAGAGCTAAAATTGCTAAAATTTTAAAAGGTGGTTATTACTATTCATAACGGCTAGTTTTAATAATATCTTAATAGCATATCGTTGTTTAGAGAAACTCGGTGTCGCGTACAACACACGCTATCGTGGAAGGTCGCGATTGCGTATAATTCAAGCCAGGTCAGAGATGTGTATTGTGAAAGCTCCTTTTGGTGTAGCATATAACACAAGACATTAATAAGATTAAAAATAATATTTTTCATAAAATCTCGGGCTGTTACAGGATCCGTGGTGGACGATTCAGGAACTGCTTGTCACCTTCCAGATATTTTTTATTTTACCTTGTACTTCGTAGTTGGGATTGTATTTCCAGCCCAATTACTTTCAGCACTACTTTTGATTTCAGTTTTACTTATTATTATTTTTCTCTTATACTCTGGTTGTGTGTGTTTACGTTTATTAAAGGCAATGCCTTCCCTTTTTATCAAGATTTACGCCTTTAGTGCTAGTCGCCAGCCCCTGGCTTATGGACGGTGGGCTCGGGGTTGTCACGACACGGGCCCCGAGGACGGGTCATGACATGACCTAAATAATGTGACAATATAATTCAATGGAGTAATTTTTTTCTCAATCATCTAGTGATCTAGTGAAACAAATAAAATCAAATTAAATAAACATTGGATAACAAAATTCCATTCCCCAATCAAATTGTGGATTTCCAGTTTAATCTTGAAATTTTAAAAATTCTTAAAAACTACATTTTGATCAATTTCTCTTCTAGAAATTGGATTTATAATTTTATGAAAATTGGAAAATTACATGGGTTTAATGAAAATTATGTGATACATTTTCAAAGAAATATAAACAATGAATGTGAGAAATATTTCTCACATCACTCCCCCACACATAAATAAAAGCACTCTTAAGAAATAAAAAAATAATTATTTTTAACTAAATATGTATGTTCTTATTATTATTAATTACAAAATAACCAGAAGAAAATTATAGATCCTTATATTTTTGGAATTATCATGTCTCATTTTATAATTAATTTCACTGGCCCGCATCAATTAAGTTGATGTAACATTTAAAAGAGTAAAATATCGATATTTAATTTCAATTTTAATTTTAATAATTTGTACTTAAATTTAACCCTTTACCCTATGATCCTTAAACCAAAGTTCCAATTTCCACTTCATTAATATATCCCATACTAAATCATTATAAATTATTTTCCCCATCCATGTATGGGTTCAATATTCTCCACACCTGAATGAATCAATTTTTTATAAATAAGAGCTTATTAAAATTTTCCAATTAAATTATATTATTCAAAACACATATTGAATATAAAAAATGAAATTTATTTACACAAACCCAATAGTTAATTCCTCAGATAATCATAGTGTGTTCTCAATTTCCAATTTTACTCAATTCTCAAGGGAATTATTTCATCTTCATTTAACTTGTCACCCAAAGTAAATATATTTTATAGTTTCCATTTTATAATGAATTAAGATCATAATTTCTATTTCTATATGTTATGATTTTAATTCCATAAATATCCATTATATCACAATATATTTCCAATTTCAAAAATAATATATATATGTGAAAAGTTACCAAATTGACTCAGTAATCAATTTAATTTCACGATTTTTAGACCAATGAATCCAATCTACTCTAGAATAGTATTTTTCTAAGAGGGATTTCATTTATTTAAAGTATATTTTGATAAAACATAAAAAACTATATGAGAAAAATTGAAAATTATTTATGATTGTATCTAATTTTTTATGTTCTAAAAAATATATTATCTAAGAAATATTATCAAAACAGTTGTGGCCAAAGAAAATAGTTCAAAAAATAAAACCAAAATATTTTTTCTCCCCCACACTTAATCATCAATTTTTCTGAATGATATAAAAATCATAAAAAGTTATAGTGAGTAAAATATTATTGAAGGGTAGAAAAAGAATAGTTTTTTTCTTTATCCAAATAGTTTTTCTTAGGCACTCCAAATATTTCCCAGTACACAGAATAATCTAATCTACTTGGTTATATTCAATTTTTTAAAACATATGAAATAAAATTTATACCTAATTAATTTTTCAAGAAAAAAATAAAATATAAATAAAAATATTTGTAAAGACCAAGTTGATAGAATTTATTCACTCCCCCCAGTGGGAATTTTTTTTTTATAATCTCAATTAAAATGTGGGTTTGGTAAAGAAACACAAATTCTATTTCCTATTTTCAAGACTAAATAATGGTTTTACAGAATACTTGTAAAGGAGTTTAACAATTACAACCAATATTTGTTATAAAATATATGGTTTAAAGTATATGAAATATTTAATAATAGGATTAATTTTTATTTTGAGTATCCCTCTTTTGATATTTTTTATGATATATTTGAGGAGGATTTTTCTTCACCACATGTCTCAAATCATCATCGTCTACTTCTGTTATTTCATTAGTGGTTTTATTATTATTATTTTTATCTAGATAAATTCAATTTTCATCAAATGGTTAAATAATTTTGTATCTTTCGATTTATATTTTCTTAGGTTCATCATAATCATTGAATTATTTCAAATTTGGTTGGAATATACTTTCAATTTATTCTTACTCAAACTTTTTTTTTCATTATGGGAGTCTTTTTAATTTTATTATAACTCCAGGTTACATTCAATGGTAGTTCAATTATTTTTATATGTATTATGAAAATAAAAATTATACTTATATTTACTTTAATATTAACTTTAATGATAGTTAAATTATTTTTCAATTAATGAAAATTCAAGGGAAATTGAGTTTATATAATGGCCTAATATATTCAGGGGCTCATCCATAAGATCTTGAACATTATGGAATTCACATATGCTGGTTTAATTAAGTGAAGGAAGTGGTTATATCATATTTTATTAATGTCCATGTTTAATACTGTATACATTCTTCTAAAAGATAAACTATAACACCATGTATCGATACTCTAAGATCTTATGTTGAAATCATGATCTTTATATTTATGTCTATAATGACAATATTTTTGAAACATATTTTTTTCTTCAAAAACATACAACAGAAAACGAAAAAATGGATCACTTACATTATAAACGTAGAAAAAGTAGCATAATTATTTTACAATAAAAATAGTTCAATGAATAAATAATAACGATCCCTATTATATAATTATTGATTAAATTGATCATCATAATCACATTGATAAAACATATTGGAATCTTGGAATTTCATCTCACATAACCCTTAATGAACCCTTAAATAACACTTAAAATTAAAATAACCATATATATTACATTAAAAATAATTCTATAGAGAACATAATCATTACCCAATTCGTTTTAATGATAACTCGGAACACGCATTGTATAATCTATAATGGGATCACCCTATGTTATTTTGAAAACCCCATCATTTATAATATCTTGGAACGACAACATGAATAAAGAACATAGAGAATTCATTTCGTTATAACCCATTTAAATAACCATTATTCGTTTATAACATGATTAAACTCTGGAAATGAAATGACTTTCCCAACAAAAAATTTTAAACTTGATTAACTAGTAGATATTATATGGGTTCCATAAAAATATCTATGAAACAATCATAATCCATCTAAAGAAATGAAAAGTTTGGTAACAATAAAAAATATAAACAGTAGAGGATTATTTAAAACAAGGTTGTTTTATTTTTATAAATTTAAATGACCTTAAAATATTATTAAAAAATCCTTAAGGAATATATAATTTTAATTTTTTAAATATCATTTGAAAACATAAACCATTTTTAAAATCATTTACTATGAAATTATTATTTTTGAATATAACCACGGAAACCTATAAATAATCTATTGAAAATAATTTAAAACAATATTTTAGTAAACTGAACTTTTTTATTAAAAAAACTCTTTTGAAGACATTTTTTAATAAATTTTTAGAGTAATGGTTCTCTAAGAAAACTTATTTCATAATGAAGGGAAAAATGAAGTCATATTTTCTTAAAAACACATTAAAAAATGGTAAGCACCAAATTGTAGAAATGAAATAAAATTAATTAAAAATAAAATTAATAACTATTAGAAAAAATATTTAATTATAATTATGAAATTTAAATATTAGAAACATAATCATACCAAATCTTAATAAATGATGAGATTGTAACAAATGACTCTTACCACTTTTATAACATTGAATCAAATAGACATTGAAGGATTTTATTTATAGAAAAAAAAATAAAATGAGAATATAATGAATAAATGATATTATAAGTAAATGGTAAGGTATATATACCCAATATAAGTGGATTGGTGTATAACATGACATGAGTCTCAAAGAAGGAAAATTGTGACAAAAATCGGTTACTATATTGGTAATGTTAAAACCAGAAACAGCATGAAAGATATATACTCAAATAGTATGTATATAAAAATAAATTAAATGATTGTAATCATAAAATTAATCCATGTTATTCATATAAACCACAAAACAAAAATAAAATTTTAATATGGCATTGACCTTAAAGAAATAATTGTGAGATGAAAAAAATCTTTACCTATTGCTTATTTTTGGTCGAAAAATATTTAACCTCCTGTATATTGGTTTTAAAAATGTTATTAACTTATTAAATAACCATATTAATATTTTTCTAACATCATATATGATTTTAAGATGATATTTTATTCAACTTTTATTAACAATTCTATGATATATTTTTGTTTTATGTATTATCCTCTTTGTTTTTTGTATATCATTTGACATGATATATTTGGACCACATACATTAATTACTATTATATTATCAAAAAAATTTAAAACATGATATAACTATTTTATGTATTTATTATATATTTATATATAGTAATCAATAAATTTTAGTGTTAGGAAATGAAATACAATGTTCATAGAGATTGTTGATCATGTGTACGAAGGAAGATTGTTTCTATTTTCATGTCATATTGAAATAAATAACGGTAAATGATTTATATACATATATATTATAATTATACTGTAATTTTAATTTAATATGTAAAATATTTTTTTAATCACATCCTTAAAATATTCCATGTTAATAGTGGATGAATCATGATGTTTCGTGATGTAGTTTCCATCGTACACATGAATGAAGTTATCGTATACCTGAAAATGGAAAACATTTGGGAATGTGTTATATAATTATTTTTGAATAATAATAAAATCATAAATATCATAAATATCATATATAAATAGTATTTTCATCATTATTCTCATCCTTGAATGGTTGTATTAGAAAAAATGAACAACATATGTTTGTGATGTGGTAGTCTGTCATACAAATGAATGATGATTTTGAAACCCATTTCATAGAAGTCTGTGCAATTTTTGGAACTATTATTAACATAAAAAATAAAATTATATTTACTATAATTATTTTTATATATAACTGGGACATATAAATAATAAATGAAAGTAGATAGGGAAATAAAAGAAAAATGATTTTATAATAACTTAATATCTCTATTGGGTCTCCCCCTTAGGTTTAAAATATAACCTTGAAAATTTTTATTTATGCCCAAACTATTTCTTCCACTATGAGGGGAGGAATGTATTACAGTTATTTTGAAGGATTTAGGATGAAAAAAGTTGATTAATTGGCATGAAAAATTTGGGAAAGTTAGTGACTTTTATGGTTGAGGAGGAGTGGCATTTTTGTAAATACTCAAATGTTAGATTATTTGTACACCATATAGTTTACGTATAACTACTAAGTAAACTTGTTTTTACCTTAATTTTGGTAACTAATTTTATTTATTTTCACTAATCCCTTTGAATAAAAACATATTTTAACTTTTTTGAAATAGTAAACTATTCTGATTAGAAATATGGTGTCAATTTTACCAAATTCAAATCACATAATAAAAAAATTAATTTAAAAGTTGCCTCGTAGATGTGATGTGAATTTTGGTTTTTAAAGACCATACATCAGTAAAACGGATAATAAGTAATTACTTCTTCCTTTAAACATAAACTATATCCAAAATGGTTAACTCATTATAATATAATTCCCTGAAAGAATAAACCATTTTATGATAAAATAATATTAAAACATTATGTATAGCACCAAAATATGAAAGTAAATTATTTCTTATCCCTATATCCTAAAAAACCTAAATGAACAAAAATATATAGATTGTTTTATCCACAGTGGTTATCTCATAATTTTCATATTTCATGATAAAAAATATGTATATCTTCTTTTGAAGTTACAGTAATCACTAAATCATCAAATAAATTTTAAATGTTGTTGTTATCTATAAAATTATAAAATTTCTCCTATAATTACCTCAATATCCATGGTCCTATAATCCCTAAAGGTAAGAAATACCTTAGTTTTTTAGAAAAATGTAAAAGACCACTTCAATCTAAACATATGTTTTTTATATACTTCAAACAAATAAAAAACTCCTAAAAAGTCATGAATCACTTTAAAATCTCATCTATTAAAACTTCCTTGGGGTGATTAAGACAATTAAATTACAATCATCTTTAATCTTATATATATTTATATATATATGATAGTATCCATGACTCTTCATATAACCTCACTTGAAAAAATACTATTCTAAATATTTATCTAAACCAATCATTAATATCAACTATAACATCCCATGACACACAGTCTCATATCCTATGATGAAATATTGATCAATACATTTTTAGTTATGATTTCGATATTTGGGAACCAATGATTTAAATTAATACATAGAACTAAAATGTG
Source organism: Viscum album (assembly GCA_963277665.1). Classification (NCBI taxonomy): domain Eukaryota; kingdom Viridiplantae; phylum Streptophyta; class Magnoliopsida; order Santalales; family Viscaceae; genus Viscum; species Viscum album. The sequence goes on along the minus strand of OY728153.1, from coordinate 1,767,967,172 downwards.
AAAACATGGATCAAATGAACTATCAAGAACGTTCTAGTAATATATTTTGATAGAATTATAAAAATACATGTATATATAATACCCATGTATGAAAATTATCATTTCTCCCATTTAACCAAGATTTTCGTGTTTCAAAATAAGTCCTAAACTTCATCCATATAAAATCCATTATTGAAATAAATAATTCAACCTCAATCTTTACAACATCAAGAAAATGAAACATAATAAGAGTGATCTCAAATGCCCTATATGGGTAAATATAATCATTAATAATTAAATTTCATCAACATAAGAGTGTAAGGAATAATGATGTAATCAATGTGCTTGAGAGAATCATAAAAGGACTCGTGCCCATCAATTCAAATATCATCAATCATTATAAAATGGGATAACACATTATGAAATGAAATATTCAATATAATATATAGTCATGATCTATTTGATATCAATGTTGATCAAAATAAACACAAAAAACCCATAGATATAGCAAATTGGTATCTAAGAATGTCATATCCTAGAAAACTTATTGAAACCATGAAGAAACATTAAAATTGGAATATTTGAATAATGGAATTTCAATATAAATCTCCAAATAAAATAATCATCAACCCATTAATTGGATCTCTATCTAGAAAACCCCATCATATAATATATAACGGGTTCCCGTAGTGCTATCTGGGCGCACCAATCATTTATATTATCCAAGAACCACGACATGAATAAAAAAAATATAATTATTTTTATCATAACTCATTTATACATCCTTTATACCTTTTGTAAAATGATTAACCCATAGAAAAGTGATGGGTTTTATAAGAATCTCTTTGAAACTTGATTAACCCATGAAACAGAAACTGGCTCCATATCAATAACATCTAAAGAATCATAATTCATACAATGAATAAAAGTTTATGTTATCAATAAAAAATATCTCTACTGTAGGAAAAGTAAAAAGGGTGGTTTTACATTGATTAATGGATACAAAATTATTATATTATTATTAACAGCATTGAAGAAGATACCCTTTTAATTTTGAAAATAAATTATAACATATAACATTTTGGATATCCATTTATTTGAAAAATAACATTGGGTGAATATAAAAGATATTATAAAAATAATTGAAACCTTTTATTATGGAAAATATAATTTCAGATTTTAAAAACACATTACAAAACATGTTTGAAAACATTTTTAGAAAACATGTTTTTTGGAGAAAATATATATCAGATTGAAGATTTAAATGAAGTTATATATTCGTAGAAACAATTTCACAACCATTTTATGTACAAAATAGTGTGAAATAGTAAAATTAATTGATAATTTCATGGATAAATTCTGGAAGATATATTTTATGACGATTACAATATTTCAACATTGTAGAATTCGTCAATCACAATCTCTGTAAACGATTACATTTTAACAAAATACTCTTATAAATTTTGTAACATTAAATCAAAATCCCGATAATATGATTACATAAAAATAATAATAATAAAATCATGATAATAAATAAATTCATGATATTATATGTAAAATAGGATTTATATACACCTCATGAAGGAATATAGGTGTATAATAAGACATAAGTCTTGAAGAACAAAAATTGTGACTGAAATCAATTACTTCATTGGTAACATTGAAATTGTAAACCCCATGAATGGGATATCATTAAATTGATATGTAAATACAAATAACCAGATGAATAATAATAATAAATAAATTCATGGTTATTTTATGAATCACACAACAATAAAAAGTGGTTAATATGTCATGTATCTCATAGTTATAATAGTTAGGTGAGATAGAACCTTACCTCACACTACCTTTCAGTCCAACATGATTTAACCTCCAGTATAGTGGTTCTAAACACGTTATTTACCTATTAAAAACAATATTAATATTTTTTCATATAATATATTATTTTATTATGAAAATATTTCCCAATATTTTACAATTCCTTATTAATGTAACATTTCAAGTGTTAACCACTTTTTTTATAAATGATTTTATGTGATATTTTTGGTATTTTTAAATAAATTAATATTTCTTAATATCCAAAATTTAAAAAATTATATAAACATAATATATATTCAATATATATTTATATATAGTAATCCATAATATTTAGTGATAGGAAAAAATATATACTATTCACAGAGATGGTAGGTTGTATGTACGAATCTACATTTTTTCATTTTCATGTCCTATTGAGAGAATGAAAATTAGATGATATATAAAAATTATATTATCATCATAGTATCTTTTTAATGTCATATATATCACATATTTCTGTTAAAACCATCCTTAATTCATTATTTTTAAAGCATGCACGAATCACATTGCTTTGTGAGGTAGAAGTTCATCGTACACATGAATGATATTATCTTATTCCTACAAAATAAAAATAATATAGGTACGTGTTATATAATAATTATAAAATAATAATAATATCAATGATATTATTAATATCAAATATAAGTAGTATTTCAATCATTTTTCCCAACCATGAAATGTTATAATGGAAAAATGAATGACATCAGTTTGTGAGGTGGTAGTCCTCCATACGTATGAACGATTATTTTGTAACCCAATTGATGAAGGTGTGTGTGGTTTCATGTCATTACATTAATAAAATAATTGTTAATTTTATTTAATAAAAAGAGGTTATTAAAATAATCATGATATAGAAATAATTTAAAGATTTTGGTAAGGAAATAAAATAAAAAACGCATTTAGAAGAACAATATCACTTCTTTGGGATTCCTCCTTATCTTTGCACTAAATCCAGGAATTTATTTCATTCTGACTATGCTCAGGATTTTTGGATTAGTTTGGGGTTTTTTAATTTTATTTAGGATCCTGTTTTATGATCTAACTAAATTAATAGGTGTGAATGAGTGGGGTAGCGGATTTTTTTGTAGTGGAGAGGAGAATTATTCTTATAAATACTCGTAATTATTTTTTATTTATAGATATATGTTATATATTGTGCCTAAAAATGGATTAATAAATTCTTGGAGGTATTGTTTTCTATATGGACACATCTTCCACATAAAATAAATAATTGTTTTAATAAATTTGGTCCTTATGTTCTAAGTCATATAATTTTTTTTATTTTGGTTTTTCATTAAGGTCCCTGGTTTTTTAACCTATGTAATTCATCCACTAAGACATAAATAAATAGATAATAAATAAGAAAATTATAATTTTTTTTAATATTAAATCAATATCATAAAATAAAATTCTCTTATGTGTTGGAAATTAATTTTAATTAACGTGCATGTAAGGTGAAAAAATAGTACATTATCCTTAATCATGTTAACATTGTTTTTATTTTCTATGGATAAATATATTCATTATTAATGGTCAATTGTTCTATTAATGGGCCATTTTTGTATTTATTAACATTAAAAAGTAAAATTTCATTTGATATGGTTTTTATTTATTTTAAATTAATTATGTAAATAATATTTATTATACAATATCATTAATGTCAATTTGAGCATTATTCATTTAATTTGAATTTAAAAACATCAATAAAATAATGGTGTTAAAATGTATAATATTTAAATCTATTTATCATGATATATTAGTGTAATAAATAATTTAACATGATAATTCATTCTATTTACTTTACTTTTAATACTTTTAGTATCTTTAACTTTATTTAATTATTAACTAAATAATCCATTCATTGGTGTTTCTTATGACTTTAATATACATATATCACCATAAAAAATTAATGATTAATTATTAAATTAAGTAAAGATATTTTTTATTTTTATTATAATATTTATAAGAAAAACATAAGTTTTGTTTACCTATCTATAATACATTAGAGAAATCTATAAAAAATAAAGGTACATTTTTTGACTTCTTCAATTATAAGTATAATATGTGGGCCAATATCTAGGAAAATTGTAAAAAACTCATATAATTATAGAATAAAGTCACAAGTTTATAAATAATTACATAAAATGGTTTATGGACAATTCATGGATCATTTTACAACCTTATATTTAATGTATAACAACTAAGTAAACTTCTTTGTTACATGAATCATGGTAATTAATTTTAATTGTTTTCATAGATTATACTGATCAAAAATAATGTTGAATATATGATACATTATATATAATTATTATTAATATTATTGAATTCATTTTCATAAATTAAAATCATATAATTATAAAAATGATAATTTAATATTATTCCCTTATATGTGATGTGAATGTGGGTTTCTAAAATGAATATATTCAAAAGTTAAAATGTTTTTAAATCAAAATTAAATATAAAAATGATTCAAATTACCAAAATAAGATTAATATTTTTATAATAGATCTAATTGTACACTAAATCCAATTTTAGTGATCATTTAACATGAGAAATTAGTTTCTAGGAGACGTCAATTTTCAATAAAAATTATGTATTTTTCACTATTCCTCAAAAATAAAACTTCTATTTAAAAAATCCAAAAACTCTCCCTAAGCTAATATGGAAATTATAAATGAAAACATTAAAATTATTTTTTCTAAATAATAATATTAAATGTTTAAAAATTTATTTTTAGATGAATTGTTTCATTATATGATGAAAAATATCCTTTATAAAAATAGAACATTTATGTAAAAATTTGTGTTTTATTTTTATATCATGTATAAAGAACACATATGATGAAAGTTGAAAATTATTTTTAATATGTTAAAATTTTAATTAATTAATACCATTATCTAATAATAAATAATATAATTTATTAATATCAAACACTTTGGGTGTATAATAATAGTTTTTTCGTAAAAAAATTTACTTAATATTTTATTGGTTTATATTTCTATTCATAAGTGATTGGTAACCAATGAATTCATTCTATAAACATCTATAAAAAATATTTCCATAATTTATTTAATCTTATTCATTATCACCATTCCAATTGATAGCTGATAATGACCATGTTAAATTATAATATTAATTTTATGTTGTTTTCTAGAAAGACTTGGCCTTGCTTGTAATACATGTTATCTAAGATTCCTGATATTATGTGAAAAAAATGATAACAGTTAATTTTATTATAATGTAATATATATTGGTGATTTTTTATAATGAAATATATAATCATATCAAATAAATTTAAAATATGGTATTACGTAAAATCTCAGGATGTTACAAAAACACTACGCCTGAGGACCATTTCCTAATATATATCTCATTATTTATTCATTATAATATAAATAATAAATTGTTATATTTGAAATTTATATCTTATTTTTAGAATTTTAATTTTAAAAAATGTAAAATATTTGTGTATTCATAAGGGAAACATGATCTTTGGTGGACGTTTTCGGTGTTTTTCATAAGTAGAAATATTTTAGGTGAATAGTGATAATGATAGTTATTAAGGAACTAACATTTATTTTCATTAAGTAAGGAAAATTAAAATCCCCATTATATTTTAAATTTGGTTTCAAATTAAAATTAAATCCATTATATTAAAAATAATCGATTTATCTCCATAGAAATAAATATTGGATATTATTTTTGAATAAGATTTTTTTTCTGCATAAAATATCACTTTATATAAAATTAATTTTGTTTTGGGAAATTATATTATGATAAATTTCATCAAAATATATAAATGTAATCATGAAAAATGTATTATATATTTTTAATCAGTTGTTTTAAATTTAAATATTATTTTAATTATATTTTTTGACTTTATAAATAGAGATATGAGTAAAATTATTGCTCCATGGTAATGGAATAAAGTTGGTTAATTAGGATAAAACATTGAGATAATGCCACAAAATATCATCATAATTCATAAAAGATGATGTTATATTTTCCAATCTATAAAAATCTTAAAATTTAATTTTTTTTATTTCCACATTAATATGAGTAAGACACTTATAACCATTAAAAGATAATAATGATTACATGTTTGTTACTCCCCTCACATATAAAAGGGAACCATCTCTACCCACTTATAGAAAAACATTCAGCACTATAAATTATCCATGAACTTCCAAAACCTATTACTAACTTCTTTACCCACATTTAATATTTTCTACCCTCATCAAAATACTTTCCTCTCAATATTTATGGTGTATTATAATGGAGGTGTTTTCAATAAAGAGGTATAACCCTTAATCAAATTATTTAATATTTATTTCTACACCAACCTCCTTTAAATTAATCATATGAATACTAATTAAAAAAAGAAGTATGTAAAATATACTGAAATTTCATTATATTTATGTTACAATCATTTTTAATTTCTGTTTTGATCACAACGGAAATTAAAACATAGTGTATTCACCCACATGGACTACAACCTCCAAGAAGCAATGTATTTAATTTTCAAACACCACCTCACATGGATGGTTAAAAATATATAAATAATTAATATAAAATATTTTTTCATAATTTTTTTGTATAAAAAATAATTGTCTAACTTTTTAATTTTTAATCCATTAAAAATGTCAAATTCTCTCATGAATATGTGTAGACTACAACATGCACAAAGCGATCTGATATTTTTAATAATATTTATAATAAATAGGTGGTTATAAGGAAAATTTTATGAATAAATTTTATGTTTATATTCTTATTATAATTATAAAATTATGAAACACCATATTATATATTTATTTTTTCCTCTATTATAAAAGTAAATAAATCACTCATGAGAACGTACAGACTACCGTCCCCATGAAACGATGTATTTCAGTTTTCATAACTATTTTTAATATTTTTTAATAAATGTATATTGGATATTTAAAAAATTTAATTATAACATGCTTATGATTTTTGGGATAATCGAACTATGACAATGATGTAAGGATCCCAATAATCAAACTATAACATATATTGAAAACATAATGGTTATCAATCTAATATTGAATTTAACAAAAAAATTATTTATATAATTACTATAATAAAAAAAATTAAATAATATTGAGTATGTTAAATAAAAATATATTTATGATATAGATATATAATATGTATAATTTTATTATTTAATATATTATATTGTGTATGGAAATGAAGATTATTGAGGAAATGATTTATTTCACAATAACATTCTTATTTTGGATTATTATATTTAAGATTAACTTTGGGAAATTAGATAATCATACTCCACTATCACCAATATTATTTCTTATCCTATATTTATTTATTGTGTTTTTATGTTTTCATTTCATTCTTTTTATTTTGTATTCAAAATGATTGAAAAACTGTTTTCATGAAAATCTAACCTTATTTCTTCAATTTGGGTTGGTAATATTTATCATCTATTTACATGTTATTTATATGGTTTAATCGACATTTTTATCAACAAAGAAATGGTTTACAATTTTATTTTTATTCCAACTTAGTCATTCTTTACAAATGTTTTTATTGAATCTTCTTATAGTATTCAATAATATTCTATTATCTAATTTTTTTATATAGATGGGAACATAATTTTTTCGAATTATTACTACCTATATTTCATTACCAAATGTTATAGTTGTTATTTATTTTCAGTAGTAATCTATATGTTTCCATAATATTTTAATGAAAACATTTTTCCTCTAATTTATTGAATTTTTTATTTGATAAATATTTCAGAAGAAAAGGATATTTCATCTAATTTTAAAAGATACATTATAATTTCTTGTTTGATGTATTTTACTAGTATATAAATTTTTTTATTAATTATTATGATTCATTGGGTATGTATGCTATTTCTCCAATCAACCATATTGATGTTTTTGAGAATTATGGATGAATTGGTTAGTCTATTACCACTTTGGATTTTCATATTAATTTAAGAATATTATATGAATATATATAATGATGAATCATGATGATCAAGTTAATTTATATAATGATTAATTATTAAGAACATGGAACCATGATAAGGGTTTATTATCACCTAAAATTTATAGAAAAAATTTCAAATTATAAAAATAAATTTTTGAATTATTTCTATATTGTTGATGATCTGATGAAGAACTCTAGTCAAATCCTCATTATATTAGAGGAATAATTAGTAAATATCTCATATTTATGGTCATTATGTTCTTCTTGAACTGTAGCACCCGAGACTTTTTTGAGAAATATTTTTTTTATGTTATATAAATCATCAAAGGAATCTATCACTACACACAACACTAGCTTGGGTTGCTTTACACACAATCACAACCTTCCTCGATAGCTTGCGTCGTACGCAATACCGAGTTTCACTAAGCAATGATATGCTATTAAAATATTATTAAAACTAGCCGTTATGAATAGTAATACCCTCCTTGTGAAATTTTGTAAATTTTAATTTTAAAAATGGACTTCATTTTTGGATTTGGAATATTGAAATTAGCCTAGGGTGAAATTTTTTTATTTTTCTGAAAACTTACAATTTTTAATGAATAGTGCAAACACCGGGTTACTATTTAAAAACCGACTTTTTATTTAAATAATTATTTATTTTATTTAAATTTATTTTACTTCCAAATTTATACATAATACCTATATAAGTTCAATGCAATTCATTGGAGTAATTTTATAATAATTTTAGATATATAAAAATTTTATTGATCTTTTCACCGTCTTTTACCCACCTCCTAGGAGAATTTTAAAATTCACATAAAACATAATTTTACTGCTTCTGTGAGTGGAATTTCAAAAATCCAAGAGACACGGTTAATATCAAGGACTAAAATGTGGTTCAATTAGTTGAAAATAATTTTTGGTTAATAGTAACTTTTTACTTTTTTTTGCCACGGTTAAAAGTAAATAGGGTAATTAAGGGTAAAAATGATATTATTATTACCGTAACACATGTCCTAATTCTATTGGATATGTTTAATTCGACCAAAAACGACCTTAGGGATAAAATATGACCATTTAGTCCCACTTGGATTAGATTAGGACATTTATTATTAATTTATTTATAGAGGGGTTAAAATAGTTAAAATCAATGATTAATAACTAAATCATTTTTAATATAGGGTTATACATAATATAAATTCAACTATAAATCTTCATTAGAAAGATAAACATATTTCCTACATAATGGTATTTTATTTGTTATTTTTGGACTTAAAAATGTTAATTTATTTATGACACAATGATGATGCAGTAATTATCTTATTAATGAAATATTGAAATAAATGATTTTATAAATACCCAAATAAATGTAATTTGAGACTTTTTATGAATTAAAATAATTTTATATTATACTATGACATGTTATTATTGATTTAATTAACTGTTATCGAACTAATCATTCTGTTATGATTTTTACAAAAATCAATTACCAAATAGTGTCATAATTTACATAAAATAGTCTTTAAAACTAATATTATATTATTAATTGTTATTACATTCCTAAAAATCTAAGGATCGGAAAATATACTTATATCATGATAGTTGTATTATTAATGGACCATTTGGGGGTCTCTTGAATGTATATGGTATGTTTATTAACTATATAATATAAAAATAAAAAGTGACATGGTAAATGTCAATCTAATTATCTAAGAGTTAAAATTAAATGAAAAGGTTTATATAATGACCTAAACTTGTATAAATTGTATTGGCTGAGAGGATGTATACCCATCCCCACATTACCTTAGAAATAAATAAATTTGGAGCTATAAAAAACCAAATATGACTTTATAATAAAATAATATTTTTATTTTTTCGAAAGGTGCCCCTCTCCTCCCTTATAAAAGGGAACCTCCTCCCTCTCTTCCTCACACCACATTTAGCCTTAATGCTCGGATAACCCCTACCAAATTCTCTTATACACTTCCCTAGAAACATCTTAGAGGTCCTGGTTTTCTTTAAAGACCAATTTTATTGCCCTAAGAGGAGGTCTCAAAGTGGCACTTCAAAGAAGAGGTAATGTCCGTTACCGATTCTTTCAACTTTATTTCTTCTTCCACTTCTTCTTATTTAGTTGTTTCATTATTAAGTAATAACATCAGTATCAATCATATAGTAATATGTTATTATAAGTATGAAACAACCCTATTTCACCATCAATCCATCCTACGGAAAACGAAATCATCGCGCGTGCGTACGTACTGAATATCGTCTACACGTCGTGGTGTAATCTATTTTCCACCACCCCCTTACAGGGATGGGTATAATGGTGTAAAGAATAACTATATATGATTATTTTAATGTGATATGTTTTCTTAAATAGTATAAAAATACTCCAATACAATTCCATGATCATGGGAACGATATCATCGCTCGTGCATACGTACGGAATACCGTCTCCACGATGTGATTCGACTCATTCTACATGATCTTCATTGCCTAATAATAATATAAATGAATTTAATTGAATGAATATGATATATATTACTCTAATAACATTATGTAAATGTGGTATCTATAACCTAAAAATAAGAATAAGAATTTATTCGAGAAAACACGCATAAGAACAAAAAGCTATAAACACCCGAATAACAAGTAACAATGAAATATTACTAATAAGAAGCTAAGAATAAGACCATATATGATATCATAAAAATAATTATGATTATATAATACGTCAATGACATTATTTAAATCATTATACATGAGTTTTGGACACTTACGAAGCAAATCGGACCTACGGTAAGGGAAAATCTCGCAATCTCATTTTTATTTGATATTGTTTATACGTCAGAATTTACGGCGGAATATTTATCATCCACTTCCATGTTTCCTCAATATTTAATATTTATATCCTTCTATAATTTTTTAAATAAAATTTTTCCCTTTCGGTGAGTTTTTAGTAAAATATTTGAAAGGAATCTTTTGTCTCTTTTCATACGAGGTACTTTTTGACTTTTCCGACATAAGTACGAGAAGAATGTTTTTTTAACATATACGGCATGAATGTATTTTTAAAACATTATTTAAAAAAATATTCCTTTAAAAGTTGTCATGTTTATTTTTAATCAACTTCTTTTAGTTTAAAATGTAATGAAATATTAAAAAAGGAAAAATCATTTTGAAGTAGAATGGATATTTTCCTCAAGAATGAAGTTCAATTGTAGTATCAAAATTATTTTCCATATAAGATAATATAGGGTTATCTTTCTACCCTAATTATTACATTTATTTGATTATGTTGTGATGGAATTATTTTTATGAATTCCTTTTTCATATATGAATTGTTTTATGATGTCACGATGTCTAAGAATCCCATTTTTATTACATAGGTTATGAAAAGATGTATGGTTTACGATTTTTTGGCACACATAAGAATGGTATCATTATGAGATGGGTGGGACATATATCTAAGTCCAATGCATTGGGTAAATATTTATATCTCATGAGATAGACATGGCTGGAATGGCAGGTTAAACCGATTCAGTGAAACAGGACTAAAACGAGGGGTGAACTCGGTTCAGAAATGGACATTGTCCACTAAGATAGTCTTGGTATTGAGTCTTGACTGCTAAGAAATGATATTCTATGATTATGTGTGTGTTCCACTATGATTCGGGTTTTATGTTATGATTACTGGGATTACATTTCACTACTATGATTTATCCCATGTTACGAAATTATGATCTCTTTTGCAGGTTATGATTTCCAGAATTTTATGTTCTTATGAATATGATGTGATTGATATTTCTTTTGTTTACCCTTACTGAGAATTTGAGCTCACCCTTTTTTATGTTTTCTTTCCCCATGTCAGGAAGAAGGTTATTATGTAATATTTTCCAAAAAGGGACTCTAGATATGATGAAATAAATGGGAGACAATGTAAATGATTTTTGAACCAGTTGTTTATGTTTCCCAGTTTCTAAAGACACTATACATATACAGTCCATTCATGGTTTTGTTAAATTTTCTAATAAGTATGATTCAATTTTGAAGTAATAACCATGTATTTAAAGTATGGGTTGTTATAGTTGGTATCAGAGGAACAGTATAGTCAACCATTGTAAACTAGGATGTGAAAGCCTTAGTAAGAACCCAAAGTATAAGTCTAAGCATAGAACACAATCTTAGTGTTTTAAAAATGTCCAAGAACAACCTATGATAAGACCTTAAGTGTGAAAATTTATTCTTGATTATGTGTTTTTCCTATTATAATTAGTTTTACTCACACTATTCTTCTTGGTTTTAGTCAATGGCTGGAACCCGATATCACCCTGTTAATGTGGAATGTGACGGGCAATGCAATGATTGTCCCCCTGAGCAACCAAAACTTTTGGGATCTCGAATGCAAAATCTTGTATCCATGTTCACAAAACATTCTCAAGCTATAAATCATGCAGGACTTCCAAACGTATAAAGGAAGGATCAAAATTCTTGTTAAATCCTTCCTGAGGCAGCGTCCACCCTCATTTAGCGGGTCTACTGATCCATTAGTGGCTGAACAATGGATTAGTACCACTAAAAAGATATTTTCAGTTCTTCAATGTTCTGAAAATGATAAAGCATTCTTAGTAGTATATCTTTTGGAAGGAGATGTTGATCAATGGTGGAATCATATTAAGAATACCAGGAAAAGGGATGAAATTGAGTCCATGGAATGGGATGAGTTCAAGAACTTATTTTTCAATAAGTAATTCCCTCAAATTCTTCGAACAAAGATGGAGAAGGAGTTTCTTGAACTGAAGCAAAAGGATGATGAATCTGTTGGTATCTATGAAGAAAATTTTACAAGAATTTCATGGTATGCTTCTGGTATTATTATCCAACCTGAGAGTAAGATCTATCGATTCTTTAGTGGCTTAAAACCAAGTCTTCGAAGGGCGTTATCCAAAAAGGACTTCAATAGCTACGAGGAAATCGTTCGATGTGCTCTCAAACTGGAGATGGAGATTGGAGTAACCCATCAGTCATATGGGTTTGATAAGAAGAGGAAAATGGAATTCAAAGTAAAATCTAAAGAGCACACTGAAAAGAATATGAGTTTTCCCTTATGATCAAAGTGTGGAAAGAAACATGGAGGGAGTTGTCTTAAAGGGACAAGTAAATGTTTCAAACATGGAAAGGAAGGTCATCGAGCATTTGAATGCCGAAATGATGGGAAGAAGATGTCTAGTGATGTGAACAAAGAAAAGGCTACACAGAGTGCACCTCCTACACTTCAATGTTACAAGTTCAAGGAAATGGGGAAATTTTCCAATCAATGCCCTAATTCAAGGGTTGTTGATGATGATCGACTTCAACACACTCTTAAGGCTATAGACAAAGGAATGTCACATGAAATTTCTATCAGTGATGTTGAGTATGATAATGAAGTGTTGAAAGGTACACTTACCATACACTATAAAGTAGAAAATGTTTTATTTGATTCTGGATCCACCCACTCTTTTATTTCTAAAGATTTTTCTAAGGGTATCACCGTATTACCTCAACAATTTGATGTTGAGTAAGTTGTGACAACCCCTAATGGCACAACAATGGAATCAAAAGTTTATAATTCTTCTCCGATTGAAGATTGTGGGAAAGTGCTTCCTTCAAATCTTGTGGTCCTTCCTATAGTAGAATTTGATGTGATTCTTGGCATGGATTGGCTTTCTTTATATGGAGATCATATCAATTTCCAAAGAAGGGAAGTCACATTTCATATTCCAGATCAATATATGATCATCTATCGATGCAAGGATGAACATAACCTTCCAGTGGAAATTTCTTCCATCTTATGGGTCTTGATTCCACTAAATGAAGGTTATTTATCTCAAATGGTTTGTGAGAAACTAACGATTATTAATATTCCCATTGTACGGGAGTTTGATGATGTCTTTCAAGAGGAATTTCTTGGGTCTTCCAACAAATCATGAAGTTGAGTTTCCAATAGAACTCATACCGGGTGCTTTGCCTATTTCAAAGACACCTTATAGAATGGCCCCAATTGAGTTGTAGGAATTGATGAAGAAACTCAAAGAGAATATTGATAAGAGATTCATACGCCCTAGTGTGTCACCTTGGGGAGAACATGTTATATTTTTTTAGAAAAAAGATGGATCAATGAGACTCTACATTGATTGTCGAGAACTTAACAAGATCACTATGAAGAACAAATATCCTCTGCCGCGCATTGATGACTTATTTGACCAACTACACAGAGCTCAATACTTTTCAAAGAATGATCTTCGTTCAGGGTATCATCAATTAAGTGTCAAAAGGGAGGATATACCAAAGATAGCTTTCCGTACAAGGTATGGACACTATGAATTTATAGTGATTCCTTTTGTTCTTACTAATGCCCCTACTATCTTTATGGATCTGATGAATAGTGACTTTAGAGACTATCTTGATCAGTTTGTGGTAGTCTTTATAGACGATATTAGTGTCTATTCAAAGAGAAAGGAAGAACATGAAGATCACTTGAGAATTATATTTAAGACCCTCAGAAAGGGGAATCTTTATGCCAAATTTACCACGTGTGAATTTTGGCTTCAAAAAGTTTCACTTTTGGGTCACATAATCTCAAAAGAGGGGGTATCTATGGATCCAGCAAAAATAGAGGTTATCGAAAGATGGTGAAGACCAACAACAGTAACTGAGATCCGATGTTTTCTTGGTTTGGCTGGATATTATCGACGTTTTGTGACTGATTTTTCACGATTATCTAATCCGCTCACCAAGTTGACTCGGAAAGGAGTTAAGATTGTTTGGACGGAGGAATGTGAAGATAATTTCAAGGAGTTGAAAAGAAGGTTATCTAGTGCACCTGTGCTCACACTGCCTTGTAGTGGAGAAAGGATTGTGATCTTTAGTGATGCATCTAAGAAGGGATTGCGGTGTGTTCTCAATCAAAACGATATGGTGATAGCATATTCCTCACGTTAGTTGAAAATTCATAAGCAGAATTACCCAACACATGATTTGGAGTTAGCTTCGATAATCATTGCATTAATGATTTGGAGGCATTATCTTTATGGAGAGAGGTGTGATATTTATACAGATCATAAAAGTTTAAAGTATATTTTCACACAAAAGGAGCTGAATATGCGCCAAAGAAGATGGTTGGAGCTGATTAAGAATTATGACTGTTCAATTCATTATCACCCTTGGAATGCAAACAAGGTGGCAGATACATTATGTTGACAAGACCATGCCAGTTTATCCATGATGAGGATCACAAAAGATCCAATTTTTATGGATTTACAAACGATGGATCTTGGAATTATAATGGAAGGGGAAGAATCATATATTTCTCAAATGAATGTTAAACCATCTATACATGTGAAGATTAAAGAGGCACAGAACGAAGATGTAGAGTTACAAAATAAGGTGTGAAATGTTCTTGAATTCAACCATGATTGTGATGGGATAATAAAGATCAGGAATCGGGTTTGTGTTCCTCCCATCCCAGAATTAAAGAAGGAGCTGCTAGATGAGGCTCATAGTTTTTCATTCTCTATTCATCCTGGAAGCACAAAGTTGTATAGGGACCTGAAAATGTACTTCTGGTGGGATGGCATGAAAAGACATGTTGCTGAATATGTCTCTCGATGCTTGATTTGTTAGAAAGTTAAAGTTGAGAGACAAAAGTCTAAGGGGATGTTACAACCATTACCCATACCCGAATGTAAATGGGAAAACATCACTATGGACTTTGTCACCGGACTTCCTAAAACATCCAAAGGAAATATTGCTATATGGGACATAGTTTATCGTCTTACAAAGTTGGCACACTTCATTTCTATTAGAGAGGATTTCTCTCTGGATCAGCTTGCCAGGATATATGTGAAGGAAGTGGTATGATTGAATAGAGTACCACTTTCTTTTATATCTGATTGGGATCCAAGGGTTACCTCAAAGTTCTAGTGAAGTCTTCAGTATACTCTAGATAAATAGTTGAGTTTCAGCACTGCTTATCATCCTCAGACAGACGGTCTGTTTGAGAGGACAATTCAAACTCTAGAAGATATGTTGAGAGCTTGCTCTGTGGATTTCAAAGGTGATTGGGATCAACACCTACCTTTGGTTGAATTTTCTTATAATAATATCTTTCACTCCAGTATTTAAATGGCTCCTTATGAAGCTCTCTATGGAAATAAATGCAGGACTCCAACTTGCTGGGATGAAGTTGGGGAAAGAAAGCTATTAGGACCTGATCTTGTTGATGAGATGACAGAAAAGGTTAGATCCATTCAACAACACATAAGAGCAGCTCAGAGTTGACAAAAATGTTATGCCGATAACCGAAGAAAAGACCTAGTGTTTGACATGGGTGATAAAGTGTTCTTACAAATATCTCCATGGAAGAGAGTAATGAGATTTGGATAGAAGGGAAAACTGATCCCTAGGTATATCGGTCCTTTCGAAATACTGTATCGTATTGGGAAGGTTTCTTACCGATTGGCACTTCCACAGAATCTCTCTCAAGTTCACGATGTGTTCCATGTATCTCTCCTGAGAAAATAGATACCTGATCCTTCAAATGTACTCATCTCAGATGTTGTACCGTTGGAACAAGATCTTTCGTATGATGAACAACCAATAGAGATTCTCGATCCTAGTGAAAAATTCCTACGGAACAAGAAAACACACTTGGTGAAAGTTTTATGGAGGAACCACCAATTAGAATAAGCTACATGGGAGCTTGAGGATATGATGAGGGAGAGGTATCCTCATCTGTATGTTACAAAGTGATGAATTTCGTGGGTGAAATTAATTTTAAGGGGGGATAAATTTAACACCTGATACTTTTATGAGAAATATTTTTTGTTTTTATGTTATATAAATCATCAAAGTAATCTTTCAATACACACAACACTATCTAGGCTTACTTTACACGCAATCACGACCTTCCTCGATAGTTTGCGGCGTACGCAATACCAAGTTTCACTAAACAACAATATGCTATTAAAATATTATTAAAGCTGGCCATTATGAATTTTAATACCCACTTTTTGAAATTTTGAAATTTTTATTTTTCAAAATGGTCTTCATTTTTGGTTTTGGAATATCGAAGATAGCCTAGGGTAAAATTTTGGTATTCTTCTAAAAACTTTCAATTTTTGAGGAATACTGAAAACACCGGGTTACTATTTAAAAACCGACTTTTTATTTAAATAATTATTTATTTTATTTAATTTTATTTTAGGTCAAAATTGATACATAATACCTATATAAGTTCAATTCAATTCATTGAAGTCATTTTACAATAATTTTAGATATATAAAAATTTTATTGAAGTTTTCATCGTCTTTTACCCACCTCCTAGGAGAATTTTCAAATTCACATAAAACGTAATTTTACCGCTTCTGTGAGTGGAATTCCGAAAATACAAGAGACACGGTTAATATCAAGGACTAAAATGTGGTTCAATGAGATGAAATTAATTTTTGGTGAATAGTAAGTTTTTACTTTTCTTTACCATGGTTAAAAGTAAATAGGGTAATTAAGTGTAAAAATGATATTATTATTACCATAACACATGTACTAATTCAATTGGATAAGTGTAATTCGACCAAAAACAACCTGAGGAATAATATATGACCATTTAGGCCCACTTGGATTATATTAGGACATTTATTATTAATTTATTTAAAGAAGGGTTAAAATAGTTAAAATCAATGTTTAATAACTAAATCATTTTTAATATTGGGTTATAAATATGATACATTCAACTATAAATATTCATTATAAATATAAAAATATTTCCTAAATAATGGTATTTTATTTGTAATGTTTAGACTTAAAATAATTTAATTTATTTATGACACAATGATGATGTAGTAATTATCTTATTAATAAAATATTGACATAATTGATGTTATAAATACCCAAATAAATGTAATTTGATACTTTTTATTAATTACAATACTTTTCTACATTAATATGACATGTTATTATTGATTTAATTAACTTTTTTCGAACTAATCATTCTGTTATAATTTTCACAAAAATCAATTACCAAATACTGTCAAAATTGTCATAAAATAGTTTTTAAAACAAATATTATATTATTAATTTTTATTATATTCATAAAAATATAAGGTTCAAAAAAGATAAATATATCATGATAGATATATCATTAATGGACCACTTGGGGGGTCTCTTGGATGTATATGGTAATTTTATTAACAATATAATATAAAAATACAAAGTGACATGGTATATGTCAATCTAATTAACTAAGAGTTAAAACTAAAAGAAAAGTTTAATATAATAACCTAAACTTCTCTAAATTGTATTAGATGAGAGGGTTTATACCCATCCCCACCTTATCTTTGAAATAAATAAATTTGGAGCTATTAAAAACCGAATATTAGATTATAATAAAATGATATTTTAAGTTTTTCAAAAGGTGCCCCTCTCCTCCCTAATAAAGGGGAACCTCCTCCCTCTCTTCCTCACACCACATTGAGTCTTCATGCTCGGAAAAACCCTGAAAAATTCTCTTCTCCACTTCCCTAGAAACATCTTAGAGGTCCTGGTCTTTTTCAAAGACCAGTTTTATTTCCCTAAGAGGAGGTCTCAAAGAGGCACATCAAAGAAGAGGTAATGTCCGTTACCGATTCATTCAACTTTATTTCTTCTTCCACATATTCTTATTTTGTTTCTACATTATGAAGTAATAACATAAGTATCACTCATATAATTATATTTTATTTTAAGTATGAAACAACCCTATTTCACCATCTATCCATCCTATGGAAAATGAAATCACAGCACGTGCGTACGTACAGAATACTGTCTCCACGCCATGGTGTAATCTATTTTCCACCACCACCTTACTTGGATGGGTATAATGTTGTAATGAATAACTATATATGATTATTTTAAAGTGATATTGTTTTTTAAATATTATACATACACTCCAATACAATTCCACGATCATGGGAACGATATTATCGCTCGTGCGTACGTATGGAATATCGTCTCCACGATGTGATGCGACTCGTTCTACATGATCTTCATTGCATAATAATTATATAAATGAATTGAATGAATGATTATGATATATATTACAGTAATAAAATTCTGTAAATGAGTAATCTATAACCTAAAAATAAGAATAAGAATTTATTCGACAAAACACGCATAAGAACAAAAAGCAATAAACAACTGAATAACAAGAAACAATGAATTATTACTAATAAGAAGCTAAAAATATGACCATATATGATATCATAATAATATGTATGATTCTATAATAATTCAATGACATTATTTAAATCATTATATAGGAGGTTCGGACAATTACGAAGAAAATCGGACATAAGGTAAGGGGAAATCTCGCAATCTCATTTTTATCCGATATTGTTTATACTTCGGAATTTACTAGGGAATATTTATCATCCACATCCATGTTTACTAAATATGTAATATTTATATCCTTCTACAATTGTTTAAATCCAATTTTACCCTTCAGTTAGTTTTTAGTAAAATATTTGAAATGAACCTTTTGTCTTTTTTTGTACGAGGTATTTTTTGACTTTTCGGACATAAGTACGAGAAGAATGTTTTTTTTTAACTTATACGGCATGAATGGATTTTTAAAACATTTATTCCAAGAAGCAAACTTTAAAAGTATACAATATTATTTTTAATCAACTTCTTTTAGTTTAAAATTTAATGACATGCTAAGAAAGGAAAAATGTTTTTGATGTATAAAGGATATTTTTCTCAAGAATGAAGTTCAATTGTTGTATCAAAATTATTTTCCATCTAAGATAATATAGGGTCTTGTTTCTATCCCTATTATTACATTTATTAGATTATTTTGTGATGGAATTATTTTTATTAATTCCTTTGTCTTATATGAATTTTTTTATGATGTCATGATGTTTAAGAATCCCATTTTTATTACAAGGGTTATGAAATGATGTATGATTTATCATTTTGTGGAACACATAAGAATGGTATCATTATGAGATGGTTGGGGCCGATATCTCTCTCCAATGCATTGGGTAATGATTTATATCTCATTATATAGATATGGATAGAACAGAAAGTTAAACCGGTTCAGTGAAATAGGACTGAAATGAGGAGTGAACTCTGTTCAGAAATGGACACTATCCACTAAGATAGTCTTGGAAATGAGTCTTGACTACTAAGAAATGATTTTCTATGATTATGTGTGTATGCCACAAAGCATCCAGTTTTATGTTATGATTACTGGGATTTCATTTCACTACTATTATTTATCCCATGTTATGAAATTATGATCTCTTTTGTAGGATAATATTTCCAAAATGTTATGTTCTTATTAATATGATGTGAATGATATTTCTTTTGTTTACCCTTACTGAGAATTTGAGCTCACCCTTTTGTATATTTTCTTTCCCCAGGTCAGGAAGAAGGGTATTAAGTAAGATATGCCAAAAAGGGACTCTAGATATGATGAAATATATGGGAATCAATGTAGATGCTATATAAACCAGTTGTTTATGTTTCCCAGTTTCTAAAGACACTATACATATACGGTCCTTTCATGGTTTTGTTATATGTTCTAATAAGTATGCTTCAATATTGAAGTAATAACCATGTATGTAAAGTGTGGGTGGTTATATGAACCACCAATAATCATCATAGAATATTTTGTGTTCTTTCATGTATGGTTATAATTTTTTGTTGTAAATGATGTAATCAAAACTAATGCTTATAAGAGAAACAATTCTCTCATGGAGTAGGGTAATAACATTGCATTCCTCCAAGAGATCAGGGGGATAAATTATTAGGTTTTGAAAGAATCCATTCTCGAATTCATTGTACCCAATGAAATAATCTTTCTATCTTGTCATAAAATTTAATATCATATTTTAGATATTTATATGGTTTTTAAATAAACAATTTTCATTGGACATTATTAGTTTCTTGATCCCTATAATACACCACCTATAAACCATAATATAATATTTTTTAATTTTATACATGACACATGCTAAACTCAAATATAAAATATATTTTTTTCCTGAGTAAATAAATAAATATTTATTTATTTGAATAATATTTACCATGAAATTCCTCATTGTATAATTAATCTCGGTAGACAAATCCTTCTAAATAGTTATCGATACTTGAGTAATGATTATTTATTTAATTAAAAAAATATCATTTCATTATCAACTATGAAATACATCAATGTTACATACCCCAAATTAGTGAAAAACATTATTTCATATTCACATGGCTAAAAAATATATTCAATTACATTATGAATGAACCAGAATATCTAGATATTATATATTTACCTAAGTAAGTATATAATTTACTAGAGAATTAATTATGCAGTAAATATTCAACTCTTATATATATTATCCTAAATAAATAGTGATTATGTATTTCCATAAATTTATAATGAATAATTATTAAAGCATGTATGATAATAATATATATCCAACAATTTAAATTCTTAAAGAATTAAAATGGGGTTTTAAATTCAGTTAATTTGTCAACATTTCTTCCCATTTATCAGGGGAATTATGAAACACCACCTAAATTCTAGGATTATCATCTAGAAACATTATAACGCTCAGATAGAGAAAGAATTTAATCTCGTAATGAAATGTAACATCCTATGAACACATATTGTGTAATATAATCTCTTTATATTCATATCTATAATCACTCATGATGAATAATAGTGTCATCAAAAAGTATTATCAATGTCTATTTCGTTAAAAATAATGAAACGAACATGCTAACAAGACTTCCATGGACATGGACTTAATATAATAGCTCAATTATAATTAAATAACCAAAGATATAAACTTATACTAAAGGATTTAAGACATATATCCTATATCTAAGTATTCATTAATAAGAAACCATTCATGATACACCAAATGCAACATGCCTCGGTAAGAGAATTTTTCAACAAAATTTTTATCAATCAATCAAATTATATTACTCATGATTTTTGTTAATAATATTTATTAACACTATAGATCATTAAAAATTTATACTAAAAAGAATATCCAATGAAAAAATAAATATAGGTTTTATATTGGTGGGTATTGTTCATATAATCTCATCTAATGATGATTACAAATGGTAGTCACCCTCAAAAAGTGTCCCAATGTACTAGAATTATCTAATAGTGATATCTTGTGCCCATAGTGTCAAATAAAATTATATCATCCATATATATATATGATTTTTAATTATACCATTGTGTCAATTTTATGTTTCCATTATAGTAGTTAATAGTTATGACCGTTCAGTGTCAAAATTATCCATATAAAATTATTGTATACTATGTCAAATAGGAGAACAATCTGTATGGGATAAGTACGTTTATAAATATTACACTATATTAGTAAAATAACCAATATTTATTTTGAATTTAGTTCTCGGTAACTAACTCCTATAGACACTCACATTCACCAGATCCTACTGAAAAAATACTTTTTAGTCTTCAATATCCCACATGATATCCTGAATTCTTATAAGATAAATCTTTTTTCTATGACTCTTCCATGTATTATTATATGTAATATCTTATCACAATGACATAACCCCATTTATGAAAATCCCTCAATATGTGATACTTATGAATTATGGTCTTCATCTATTAATGTGACCTCGATTCCATTTTAAGGGTTTCCACTATAGTATTATAAAAATTCAATGTGATAGAGTCTCTACTGCTAGGTACTACATAAATCACATTGATGATTTGACAAATAAAAACTAATTCTTTAGCATAATCAGAACACCATATATACTCAAACTCTACTATAGAATTAATTAGGTTGGGATACTTTGAACTCTTCCCTCTCACAAGTCCTCCATTGAGGCAGAAGACATATCATTCTTCTGACTTCATATCGTAATAGTCCATTTATAAACTATAATAATTACATACTTTATAGACTACTTCCTCAACACCTTCGTATACCCAAAACATATATGTAATTCCTCATAGACATTAAATAGTAGCCCTAACTAGAGAAAAATGTTGTACTCTTGGATCGACATGGTATCTACCAAAAATTAATAAATCATATGCAATACCGAGAAGAAAAAAAATCCATGAATACATCATATATTCAATAAAAGTTTTATATTGAATCCAACTATTATCCCTCTATATTTAATTGTGTTTTTTTTGATATTCTTATCTTGGATAGATATATATGATTTTTTATTGATTTAATCTACTTTGTGATTTTTATATACTTAATCTCTTTAGTATTTGCTAAATTTATGTACATATTCCATGAATAATTTTTATTTATAAAGAATGATCTCATTTTGAAGGATATATATTTCTTCCCTCAGTTACTTCATAGATAAACACCTATTTATCAATTTCTTAACTAACTATTAGACTGATATTTCATTACCAATATGTAATATTTTATCAACATTAATAATTAGGAATATAATTGTACTCCCAATAAAAAAACATATAAACACATTGATGGAATTCAGTAAATATGAACCCATATTATCTTACCAATTTATCAAACCAAATGTTCCATGACTAAAATTATTTTATTAACATATAATTGGATCGATATTATTTTTGAATTATATATAAATTTATTTAATACACAAACCCTTCAGAGTAAATCCTATAAAAATATTTATAAAGGATTCCATTAAGAAAATATATTTTGAAATCCATTTTCAAATTATCATAGTCATGGAAGACTACTATGGAAAGTAGAAATTTGTGGGACATAAAAAATGAAACCTAGAGAAAATATTTCATCATTGTCAATTACTTGAAATTTTTTAATCCATTTAACTAATTTTCATGATTTCATTGTCATAATTTACCTTCTATTTATAGTTTTATTTTGAATATCCATTTTATCCAAATGGCCTTTACATCAACTGAATTATCATCCAGAGCTAAGACATGGTTCATATGTATGAAATATATATATGAATTGATGAATTATTTCTATCATGTATATTGTGAGCTATTCAATACCTCTTTATAGGAATGGGTATCATTAGTTTCAAAAAATAATCAATCTCTGTCTTCAGTGACAAGAAAACAATATTATTCTTGTTTAGTAACCTCAAAGTGCAGATATATAGTATGTGTTTTTCATAAAAATAATCCTCCCCTAGGAACTGTGGAAATGTATTCTTGTAATGAATTCTATGTATCTTGATGATAAAATTTGTCATTTCTAATAATTCATTAATAATACTTCCTGAGGATATGATCCCTATAAAAAACACAACTAGAGATGACCACCTTCTTATCATTAGGGTTATAAGTATAATATTTCCTTGTTTCTTTTGGATAACCTATAATGATATTCTATTTGCCTCATAGTGTTTGTTTATTTCCATTTTTAGCATTAACAAATGCCTCTTGTATGGTATTGTTCGACCATCGATAGGAACCATTCCATTATGGATTATAAGGAGGAGTGATTTAGGATAAAATTCCTCATATAATTTTGATAAATTCGAGATTAATTTACTCACATATTTGATGAGATCTATGATTCATTATCTTCTTACCAATCCTAATCTCTAAAACATTATTTAACACCTTTAATTTATCAATCGATTTATAGTTATACCTCATATAGAAATCATATCCACAAATATGTATGTTACAAATAAATTTAATGAACTAATACTACCCACCTATAACTTATACTAAAAATTCTCCTCACACATTTGTGTATTAAAATTTTAGAAACTTGCTAGCTCTTTCACCATGTCAATAAAACATTTTAGTGGATTATTTTTAATTTTAAAAATTTGTGAAAACATTATTGTGGTTTTATCTCAAATAATCCCAATTAACCACTATTATTATTCTTTGTGATAGTCAATCCATGACAAGGTGTGACATCAATCACATAAACAAAATATGTCATCAATTTTCAATAATTATTATCCTTTATTTGACAAATTATGAAATTTATTTCAATGTTCCATATGAAAATATAAGATTTAAATATAAAATGAAAAAACATTATTTCTATAAATGAAAATAGAACCATATATATCAATAAAAGAAGAAGAAAATGATTTCATGGAAATTTTTCGTATATAAAAAAATATTTTACAACCCCGACTATCTATGTTTTTATTGCAATGTGGAATTCCAAAATAGATATTGTATCCAAACTAAAAAAATTTATATCCTACAAATCCACCTATGTTATATGAATTTTTCAAAATCTATCGAGTTTTTCATTGGAATATATATACATGAAAATCATTAGTTGTATATAATACCCAATGCAAAGATATTGAATGAATCCAATTAATAAGGAACACAACTGAAATATCCCCTTTCTTTGTGAACATTGTGTGTGTCTTCATCCATTGGCATTACTTTCCACATGTAATAAACAATTCATCCTTTCAGTTTCTTGAATTTTGATCTCATTTTCCTCAGATTAATTATACATATGATCCTTAGGTTTATAAGGATTATTGAGCACCTTTTTCTTGTTCTTCTATTTCTTATCCATCATAACGACCGTAGGAGTTTTCTATCTTATGTAATTATCAACCAGGAGATTTATTTTATGAATTTTTTTCAGATAAAGTCGCATTATTTCTTATATTAAATTTAATATTGAAACAGGAGTTTCAATTAGTTAGCGGGGATTGTAATGACCTGGTAATTTTATATATTTTTTTCCATTAATTAAGTTAAATATGTTTGATTACATGAAAAATATGCCACACTTAAAAATGGAATCTATGATTCCTTAATACTCTTAAATTCATGACATTCAATTAGTATAAATGAGTAATAGTTACCATAAGAAATAATATATTAGCCAAAATGTTTATATAAATTTTATATTACAAAAATCTATTTAATTCATTATTGTGTATAAAAATAATTCATTGTATAAGTTTTAGATTTCATTAAATAAAAGAAATTATATTACTAAAAAATAGTTTTTCATAAAATGGATAACTTTTTTAAAAATATTTATTATACATTCATTGATATTATTAGTAAAAACACCTTATATTTGAAAAAGATTCGTTTTCCAATTAAAAAATATATTCACTATGATATATATTTCTAAGTATTAATTTTATTTATAAAAATTAGATTATATATATTAAAAAATGAACATAATTTTTCTATTATATTAAAAATATTATCCCAATATGAATTTTTGATTTATTTGGAAAATAATGATCTTCAGGTGAGTATTGAAAATGAAACTATTAATAATACCATCACTTTAAAAAAATAATATTATTATAAAGATATATTATAAGTATTTTAAAAATTTTACGTATAAAAATAATATATTATATATCAAAATATATCATTTTTTAAAATAAATTTTAATTTATAAACCCATTATTAAAATTTAGAAATTTTTTGTAGTGTTTTAACGAAAATAGTTTTTTGACTATGTTGTTTACTGAATTATAAGAATTAGAATTCAAATTTGGTAGTTATTTTTTTATTAAATAATATTTTAATGATAGTATATATTTTAGATTTATTTGAATCATTTTCATCA
This sequence comes from Viscum album, assembly GCA_963277665.1. Lineage (NCBI taxonomy): Eukaryota > Viridiplantae > Streptophyta > Magnoliopsida > Santalales > Viscaceae > Viscum > Viscum album. The sequence continues at coordinate 1,767,940,788 of OY728153.1, read as the reverse complement.
ATAATGATATCTAATAATAAATATTAATTCGTAAAATACCCTTTATTCTAAAAATATTTTCTTTCACATTATTTTCACATATACTAAATTGAATTTTTATAAAATCTTGTTAATTTTATTTTATAAAATAATTTACATGTTTAAAATGAGTTTGTTAAAATTATAAAAAAAATAAATTTAAATTATTAAAATTAAATTAGTTACCAAGGGTAATGTTTGAGTTATTATAGTAAGGGAAAATTATGGGAAACAGTTCAAACATTGTGCAAGTGGATTGGACAGGTAAAAATATTTCTAATATTAAATAGTTGAGGGGTTATCAACTTTATATCCATCTCCATACCATTATTAGAAATATATAGATCCATTTTACTTGAAAATTCTAGTTATATCATTGAAAATTTATGGGTTTTGGAAAAATTTCACTTTTCTTCACATATAAAACTAGATCACATTGTACCAATTTCTAAATATATTACAAAGAAGTAGCTCACCCAAACACTTCCCAAGTAATTATTAAATAACCTACCCATTACTTTTAATGAATTTTTCACCCCAATATAACATTTTATAGAGTCTTAATGTGTTTTCTAAGGAAAATTTAAAAGGTCATAAAAGGTAAGTGGAGGTGTAGAATGCTTTCAAACACATGTAAGATTATTATTTCAAAATATCCTTCTTTGAGGAACATTATTTTTTTGAACATATTTTCATTTAAATATTTTATATATTTCCAATGGGATATTTTATAACATTAATTATTATTATTCATCTAAATTTATAATCATATTTAATCAATCATTGATTAAAGTGGTTATTATTAGAATTGTTTTTAAAATGTAATGGTTTTCATATATATTCCCCGTTATTTAAAAAAATCACTAAAAAAATATTCCTTATTTATATGGTTTAAATACATCTGAATAATTATTCATGAATAAACCATGATAAATTCACAGATTTTCTAGAACCATATCATTTTGAAGCTTCCAATGTGTTTTAATTAAAAAATTACTAAATTTATAGGGGTCTTTCCTCACTCAATTTGATTTCATGAGTTATGATTTTTTCCATGAATTTCATATTTCAAGTCATATGTAACACTCTATTTATATATTTTATGATCTCATTTTTTAACTAATCCATTATAACTGATTTATTTAAATAATTTTTGGAAATAATACTACAATAAGAATAATTCACATCCATTTAAATGATTATTTTCCCCTCTTTTTCAAAAATTGTTATTCCCAAAAATGTTATAATTTTTATATGGACACCTAGTTATGTTTTATCACATGTAAAAAACATATTTACCATATATTATTTTCAAATTTTGGTTGTATTATTCTCTTTATGATGTGGGGTTCTACTGAAGGTGATTTAAAACATAAAAAGGGCCATTCATACCCCCGTGGGGACTTTCAGGTTACACATTCACGTTCATTTAAACTATTTTCCATATTCAATACATGATCGTATTATGTTGTTCTATATATTTCCTATATATATATATAACTAGTTGAAGGAAAATTTAATGGTGGGGTTTATAAATGTTTTTAGTTCCACTCAGAACCCCACATTCATATAAACCATGTTTGTGAGAACATTACTATTACTTATCTCATGTCAAGAATCACCCCATTAATTTTTTTAATCCATGAGTATATTAAAAATACTATAAATATTAATTATATAACCCTCTGTGTTTAATTCCTCTAATATGTATAATTATATTCTCTTTCCTTCATTATTGATCTTTTTTATTTTATCATGTTTCACCAAAGTGGTTCACTTTAATTCTTTCGTATTTGGAACATTCGTAAGAATTTTATACTTTTGAACTCTTTTTAATTGACCAAACTTCATTTTTACATTATGAGTATTTAAAATGATTTTATTATTTCTTCACCTAGAAATATAAATGATATATATTTCTTATAAATCACTGAGATTTTTTATGGGGAATATTAAACTAGGTCTAATATATAACACGCAACACCATTATTTGATCATAATTTAATACCTTTACAATGTTTTGTATATTTATTTTTAATTAAATTCAATTTATTTAATAGATTGTAATGATTACAATTCCAGGATTCAATGAAACACGAATGTCTATTAAAATAATAATATTTGAATAAACAGGCCATAAATACAATGTGTATGAATATTAATCAATAAATTATGAAAAATATATGTTTTACACATGTATAAAATAAATTTAATTCTTTTTAAATATTAATAAACAAAAAAATAACTATATGAACGATATAGATTTGTTTTCTGAAAAACTATATGTTTATGATTGGTGGATTAGCCGTGCATTGTAGAAATAAACTAAAATTAATTTATACAACATTATAATTTTATTTATGAAATAATTTTCATTTTTAAAATCTACATGTAAAAAATATATTTATGGTAGTTTTATAAAATTTTATGAAAATAATAATTTTTTGACGAATACTGTGAAATAATTATTTTTATAGAGAACATCATTTTTGTTTAAATAAATTATGATGTAAAATTACAGAGGAAATTATTTTTGAACTAATAATAAATAAATTTTACAAATATTTTTCTAATTTTGGACATTGGAATCAATATAAGATTTTATTTTTATATCCAAACATTCTACACTTAGGATAATTATCTAATTAGAAAGATACTCTTTTTTCAAATTTTCAGTTTAATTTTTAATTTCATTCTTCCACATCGTTCAATTAAATATTGAATAATAGAAATTATATTTGGAATAATCACAATTTATATATTACAATAAGTTCAACTATATTATTAACTATAATAAATATTGAGAATCATAAAATTTAATTGCCATAGTTATGGTAATAATGGGTTTATCAGGGATTAAACTAAGATGTTAAGGGTTAAAATGAACTACTAACTTTTCCAACACCAATAATATGGCCATACTTTAGCCTAATGAATTTTATGGCTTGATAATGACTCTTTTTTAGGCTTTTAGAATTAAAATAGGGTGAGTATCACTATATATATTAAAAATTTATTTATTTTCCTTTCCCCCACATATAAAATGCCCCCACCTATACTACGCTAGTAAAATTACCATAATCATGTTCAAATACTTTTTTTTTGTTTTCATGATAATACACATTATAAGAGAGTGGAAAACATAAAAAGACCAATCACCAAATCCAAAACCACCATCAAGAAAATGTGCATACATATTACAAAATTCAAAGATCCACTTTCAAAACATAAAATATTAAAATTAAAATTCAAAAAACTTTTGTTGGAAAACAAGGTATTCTCGGGCATCACCTGTAATGCCTTTCCCCAAAATCTAGGAACCGGTGCATTATTTTAATACATTGGCATGATTACAAGGAATCAAGTCCTAAAGGATCGATCCGTTTAGTATTCTTGAAAAATTATACATACATAAGTTTAGCATTACAACATGAAAAGAAAAACAACACTAAATTATTCCATTAGAAACATCCAAGCATCCAAGATTATGCCTGCAAGTCACTCATAATTAACTTTTTCATATCCTGGGAAATTGAAACATAAGAAAGGGATGGGCTCAAATTCTCAGTAAGAGTAAGAAATACATCAGAAGATAATATAAACATTAGGGGTGATGAATAATTAAAAACACATGCCTTTGATAATAATAACAATGAACACTTTATAGAAGAAATATGAGCTAATTAAATAATGATATAATAAAACATAGTCATGTGTATTATACTACTCGAATAAACACATGAAATATCAATAGCTAATCTCATAATGATGGAATGCAGAATATAAGACATTATGAAACATTATGTAAAGGCCTCGACCAAGACATCTAAAAATGATTAAGGCCTTGACCAAAACCATATATCAAAAACTGGGAAAGGCCTCAGCCAATTCAACATCTAGTTGTCTCTTTAGACCTACCAATGAATTAAAACACTATAGAAGGATCAACACATCACTTAATATATCCAATTCATTCTTCATATGAAAAGGATAAAACATAATCTGAACATTCGTATTAAAACTAGTATACGAAATGTCAATATTCTAACCACCAACCATGAATGGTATTAAAATTTCACATCCACAGTCAAGCATAACTCATTCAATGAAATATGGAAGATTGTATAATAATATATCAACCTCAATAGATAATAATTAATGATAATTAAATAGATGAAAATAATAATCCAAACTATTTGAGAGAAATATCCCCCTTTTTCTTGAAAACATTTAAAAGACATAATATTTATCAAGAAGAAGTTTAAAATAGATTTTTGAATAACTGTTTCCCATACCACATTGAAAAATTTAAATGGAATTTTAATTTTATATAATTAATGTCCATATAAATAAATCCTTAAAACAGTTTTTAAAACTTGGACATTAATGACATATATTAAGAATAATAAATCTTTAAAACATTTAAAAGGATATTTTAATTAGAGTTCATAACCAAAAGAGAGACACCTGAATACAAATAATTGAGGTAATAAAAACATTATAATATAATGAGAATAAAGGGAATCATGATATACTATGTCAATGTACGTTATACACTCCATATTAATGTGAATTAGCGTATAACAACAAAGAAGTCTCAATGGAATGTAAATTGAGATGAAATATCTTATAAAGACTGTATACTTAGACTAAGGAAAATCAATGAAATAATTATGTGTGAAAAATATAAATACACTAAATATGATTGGATATTAATTCCAAATCAATAATAGGACATTCAGACATATTCTTTTAAAAACCACACCAATTAATATGATGTTTAACTAAATAAAAGAACAATGAGTTAAAATTACTTTGATGAAGTTCTTATCGATGACTTGAGAATTTAGCAGTGGATTGATTATGTGTATCTAAATTATTTCAATATAAATAGTATTTTAAATTAGTACACAAATAATAAATTGTGATTCCACACATAATCATGGAGTAAAATAATCAATTAAGTATTCATAAATCCTAATGAGTGGAAATTGAAATTTGAAATTCCCTTAACGATTTGTTAACTTATGAAACATACAACCCCTGAAATAAAAATCATACAATGAAGATGTAAATAAAAATACATTAAATTATATTACAAAAATAATACAATCATGGTCAGTACATACTCCACACAAATGGAAATAGTTTCTAATATAGCGTGAATCTCACTGGAATAAATGTGAGATGAAAAACCCTTACTTCATTGTAATCATTCGAGTCGTATGAAAAAAAAGGTAAAACCCACCAAATGAATCACATAATACCATTAATATAAATATAGTAATGTTAACATATCTCAAATGGTAGTACACAATATACCACATGCAATAAATAAGTGGCGGATAATGGAAATCTCACAGAATTAAAAATGAGATAAGAAACCCCTTACCACAAGTCCAACAAGTATAGTATGTTCCTTGTTTTTCCAGAATTATAAACATAAGTTAATTTAAAATTAATTATGAACATTTTTAATGTTTATTATTCCTTTTATATCACTTATTATATAGATATAATAATTAGTTAATTATTTGAGTTCATGTTCGATATTTTATCGATGTTGGGAAATTGAGTAAAAAATGAACTTGTTATAATTACATTTTTCCAATGTGGTAAAAAGTCCATTATCTCAAGAATGATATAAATGATTTAGATATCATATATATATTATATATACAGTATATATATGTATTTATAACAGTACATAACATTTGGAGATAAGAGATGAAATGCACCGTCCATGGAGACGGTAATTTTTCATAAGTATGAACGCTGCTTTCTTTTATATTTTCTATTTTAATGAAGTTAAAACATAATAATACATAGTTATATTATTATTGAAGTATAATATAATATATATTATCATTAACTCCGTACTTTATACATCCCACATAAGGAATTTATGAGTCATATCACTTTGCAGGTGTGGTAGTCCGCACTTCCTCAAATGAAATTATCACGTTTTACCCATAATGGAAACCCAAAAGGAATGATATAAATGAAAAATAAATAATCATAAAGTAAACATCAAAATAATATATATCATATATAAATACATTTTCATCTTTACGGCCACCATGATAGACATTAGGATATAATTGAACAATCATTATTTGGTGAGGCGTTAGTTTTTCATCCACATAAACAATATGTTTTTTACCCATTAGATAGAGGTGTGTGTATGTGTAGTTCGTATCCGTCTCATAAAAACATCCTAGTATATTGAGGATTATTTTTTTTTGTTATAAAAGAAAGGAATAAAAATAGTTTTGGGGGTTTGGAGATATAAAATAAAACAAAAGACTTTAAGAGAAACGATTACCATTAATTTGGGTGACTTCCATTGGTTTGAACCAAATAGACTTGTTGAAGTGACTTTTGTCTAAGGTAAGGCATCTAGGTGTAATATAGGGATATTGAAAGATTATTTGGGTAGTGTTTGGATGATCCAGGGTGCTTGAGAGGTGTGTGGAATGGGTTATAAGTGGTGTCCTTTTATAAGGGGGAGGAGGGGTTCTTTAGGAATGTGTGAAAATATTATTTTATTATATAGTGATATTTGGTATTTAAAGATATAAAACTAATTAAAGTTGAAGATAAGATGACTCATGGTCGAAATAAAATCATCCAATCAGAATTGAAATAGTTTTTGATATTGTTTTAATATTAATAATCATACTTATTTAAACCATTTATTAATTGGGTAAATACAACATCATAATTGTTTCATAAATACATTGATTTATATGATGTCTAGAAATTATAAAACAAATACCATAAGATAGTAAATCTGTTCATATTTCCAATGAATATTTATAGTCTAAAATATAAATTATATAACACCATATAAAAATTGATATACTAAAAGATATTTGTTAATGTCATTTTTGACTTCACTTTATGTTAATTTAAATAAACTTTCATTATCACTCTTAAGTGGCTCCATGTGGTCCCACAACCATCCCAAAGATGACCATGTTTGTTCATGACTCATCCAATAAGTTTAGGAAAAGTGTTAAGGTAATTTTGTATTATTATAATATTCTTTTTATCTTGAATTACACTATTTACTTTTAACCGTGGTAAATAAAAGTCAAAAGTTAATATTAAAAAAAATATTGTCATATTATTAAACCACATTTTAAATAAAAATAACAAACATGTATGTCAAATTTTCAAAATTTAATTCACAAAAGTGGTAAAATTTTATATAAATGAAAAGTCATTTTTTAACTACTACTAAGTGGTTTTATTATTAATCAAAAATTGATGTTTTTCAGAAAAATACCAAAAATTAAGACTACGCTATATTTGATATTATGAATTCAAAAATTATTTCCATTTTGCCGTATTTAAAAATTATATTTTTCATTAATTAATTTAAAATTAATTCTCGTTGTCAAAACAATTGCGGGTTTTTAAGAAACAATTACTATCAAAATATTTACACTTGTTTATGTATACTTTCAAAGTAAAATTAATTCCAATGACCAACATTGGATTAAATGGTAAAAATATTATATAATTATACATCAAACCCATTCAAATGTATAATTTAACACTATGAATTATTTTGATTAAAAATGTTGTTTTCAATTAAAATTTAGAATTTTTCATTGTTCACCCAAATATGAAAGTAAAAAAGAAATACACAAAAAAATTGTGAAACTAAATTTTTATGTCTCTATTGTAAATAAGAATGTTATTTTGTAAAATTGAATGTATAAAAGTGTCAAATAATGGATTAAAAAAGGGTTCTCTATTAAAAGTCAGTAAAATTGCATTTTTTGAAAAATACTTCCTTTATCTGAAAAAATGAATTTGTACATATATTATGTCTAAGAAACACATTATATGGATGTTAAAATTATATGGAATATAGAAAATTCAAAATTCAGTTAATAATATTCATAATATATTTTGAACAACTAGTATGGTATGTCGCGGTGCGCTCGAACTCAGTGTTGCGTGTAGCGCAAGCTATTGAAGAAAATAACTTACTATGAAATCTTCAGGTGTTACATTCTCCCCTACTCCAATAAATTTTTTCCTCGAAATTTGAAATTGTTCCTCAAAAATAAAATGTTTAAAATAGAAAAATGCCTTTGTGGAAAACCCTCATCGAAAATTGGGTTAACAAAATTTTTCCTTAATAAGACGGAAAGGGAGATGAAAATGTGACACCCAAATTATGATCTAGATTAGGAGAACATTTGTGGAAATTAGAAACACGTAATTTTAGGGAAAACGTAAATATTTATATAGAGTGATTGTGTTCATCAATCACGAAAAGTATAAAATTGAGGGCCTTAAAGCCATAAATCTATAACGATTTAAAATATCATCATTTAAACAAGTCATAAAGCATTAGGATAACACATTTATGGTTTGAAGATCCCTTCCCTAAAAACATGAGCCTCATCCCAGTTGATGATGCATCCTTAAGTGTATATACAAGACCCAAGATCAAAACCAAGAAGATGATTATTTTCGGTACTTTAGTAGTACTGTTATAGTACTGTACACTTTGTGGGTACTATAGCAGGTCTGTACACTGTGCGGATATTGTAGTAGGACATTACACTGAACAGGTACTATAGCAGACAGTACAGTGTGCGAGTACTGTAGCAGGCATTGTAGCAGTTACTGTAGCAAGTACTGTTCGGTATATTAGCAGATGTAACTATTCACCTTGGGCCACCGGTTTGAGCTTGATGTACTTAAGTATTTCGGGACACTGAGGCTTTCGGATCAATAGGGCTTTTGGGCCACCTCATGGTCTTCAGGCCACATGCAGTTTCCCTAGACACACTACAAAAAGGAGGAGCCCCAGAAGATGATTCGATGCAAGTGCACCTACCAGAGCAGAGCCAAATGGATTTTTCAAAATGAAAGGGTATGGATATGCCATCAGGACTAGATTATTCTTGCACGAGAAGCCTAGACAGATGACCATTCAATGGTGGATAGCTATTGTCATGATGCAAGATGCAGGGGAGGGGCAGTTCCTTGTAGATAGTCTGGTTGAATTCCCTAAGACCTTCGGGTCATGTAATCTCCTAAGCCTACAGGCCTTGTAATCTATGAGACAACCGGCCTTGTAAAGGGTCCCCCTCATCCCTTGAAAGTGGGGTTATCAAAAATCAATAAAAATGAATCCCTTCAGGCCATTTGGGAAAGATCCCTTCCCTAAAGTAAAATAATTATTTTATTCATAGAATAATAAAACAAAAAAATACATGACATGTAATGTTTCATCCTTCATCAAATTCATACCACAATATCATATTTCACTCCAAATAATGAGTATTAAAGATGAATTGGTCACACCTAAAGCCCTTGAATCAACATATATAGAATCACATAATCCAAAAATGGATAAACTATATATTTCCCTATTCTTTAAAGATTAACCAAACCCAAAAATGGTTAGTAAAAGATTAGATGTTCCAAAAATGATAATAATTTAAAAAATTAAATACTAATAATAATTTCTAAAATTAATCCAAAAATACCCAAAGTTTAATAAATACCATTCAATAAACACTTGTCCATGAAATCTTTCAATATAATCCAAACTAATATTGAAACCCAAAACTCAGATGAATTTTCATACATAGTCTTCGTTGTTAATTTGTATCTCCATATAATATCAACTACTCTTAATGTCACATACTTAAAATTAATTTACCTAATCCCATATTCTCTATGATAGGTTAATAATTTCCATAAATGACCAAAATCTATATAAATCCATAATAAAAACTTAGGTAAAAAAACATCATTACTGTTAAAATGAAATCCCATAGTATTCTATTTTCCTTAGGCATATTGTATTCCCAATAGAGTGAAGGTATTCCAAAATAACATTTTTAACTTAATCACCAAATAATTTTCTTATACTATAGATACCTATTTAATGAGACAAAAGATCCCAAATCAAATTATCATTGATCAATAAATTAATTTAACTAAAAATAATTAGTCACACTCACCAAGGAATTCACATAGTGAAGTGGTAGTCAATAACTCCCAATCGCACTATAGTTGTGGGTTTGATTTCCACAGCTTTGTCCGACGCAACGGGTTGTCACACGGTCTGCATGTTATAATTTTTAAAAAACTATATAATTTCATAATATTCCCAAAAATGATATATATTCATCAAAGTATCTATAACATAATTTCATCACAAATGTTATCTCATACCTTGCATTTTCATCCTAAAATATAATAACTTCTAATTTCCTCAAACTCACTAATCATATAAAACCAAATGGTTATTTATATCTATTTACACTATAGAAAAGATAATTCCTCTTCAAATATCATTTTCACATGACAAAGTTTAGGGTTAAAAATACAATAGAAAAGTATTCCAAAGTAATCCCATCAACAAAGAGCACTAATAATTTTTAAACACTTTCCCATCCATTTATTTTCACATAGCATTTTCCCTAACCATGAATAAATCCTATAAAATAGAAAAGTCACTCGGGTAATGACCAGGTCTCTTACATTTACCGAAATTGAGTTTAAATGGATTCTTGGGAACATTTTTATTTTCTTCCATAGTAATCGTCATTTTTCCTCGGCAATTCATTACTTTATGTCCTTCTTTCCCACATATAAATCATTTTTTAATTCCATTAAGACACCTTCCTAGGTGTCTTCTTCTAGATTTCCTACATAATGGGAAATGAGATTTCTTTTCCCCATGGTCTTCACTATTGGAGCTCTTATCATTCACCACTATTCTCTTCTTTGTTGTGTCCGAGATTTGGGTAATATATATGTTCTTGATCATATTTTTGGAAAATAGATTCGTTTTTAAAACGATATCTTCCACACCTATCAATATTCCATTTCGTTGCTCATTTCCACCACTATTACCACCTAGTACATCATCTTCAATGTTACCATGACTTCCTTGGAATCTAGCCATTTATAAACAAAAGAAGGCATAATGTGAGTCATAAAAGCATTTAGATAATATCATAACACCATATTTTTAATCAAAAACACCTTAGAATTAAGAAATGTTATTTATTCTCGTCTTATTTTAAAATCATTCAAACCGGTTTGTAATGAAAATGTGAATTATCCAAAGCATATCCCCTGGGAGTTTCATAACCAAGAGTGCATCAAGGCCTCTTGTCGTGTACTAGGATACCCTGAGTCAAGCCCAAAACTCCTTGTAAGATTTTTAACTCCTAGGTACATCTGTTCCTGAGCTGCATCTATCTCCTCATATCCGGATAGGGATATATTTCATGGAAAATACACAAAATCACTACATTACCAAAATTCTAGGCAGTTCTTCAATACTAATCCTCAAAGTTGATCTTATGATAATGTGCTATAACCAGAGTTTATATAAATATAGTTTCCAAGGCTTATACTAAGCTTCCTCTAATACCAACTGTAACGCTCTGACCCCAGAATCCAGGAGCCGATTCATAATTTTAATATATTGGAATGATTTCACGGAATCAAGTCCCAAAGGAACGATCATTTTAGTTGTCTTGGAAACAAGATACATATATAATTACCACATTAAAACTTGAAAAAAACACTAAATTATTCCATTAGAAACAACCAATATTCATAGATTATACCAGCAAGTCACTCATAACTAACATCTTAATATCTTGGGAAAATGAAACATAAGAAAGGGGTGAGGTCAAATGCTCAGTAAAAGTATGAAATACATCAGAATATAAAATAAACATTAGGAATGGTGAATATTTGAAAACACATGCCTTTAAAAATAATTAACATGAACACTTTATAGATGAAATATGAGATAAATAAATAATTGCAAAATAAAACATAGTCATCGGTATTCTACTAGTTTAATAACCACATGAAATATCAATATCTAATCTCATAACGATGTAATTCATAATTCCATAAATTATGAAACAATTTTTGAAGGCCTCAACCAATACATCTAAAAATTATTAAGGCCTTGGCCAAAACCACATATCGAAAATTGGGAAAGGCCACAAAAAATTCCATGTCTAGTTTTCTCATGAGACCTACTAATACATCGAGGAGATATATTAGGATCCACCCATCACTTACTATGTCCAATAAATTCCTCATAAGAAAAGATTGAAACATAATATGAAAATTCGTATTAAAAATAGCATACGAAATGATAATATTTTAACTAGAAACCATGAATGGTATAAATATATCACATCCACAATCAAGCATAACTCATTCAAAACAATATAGAATATTGTATTATAACAGATCAACGTTAACATAGAATAATGTACGATATTGACATAGATGAAAATAATCATCAAAACTATTTGAGAGAAATACCCACCTTCTCCTAGAAAGCATTTAAAAGACTCACTATATATCAAGAAGTCGTTTAAAATAGATTGTTTAATCGAAGTTTACCATTCCAATTTGAAACATTTAAAAGTAATTTTAATTTAAAAACATTAATTTCCATATAAATAAATCCATAAAACCATTTTTAAAACATGTACATAAATGAAAATGATTTAGAATGATAAATCGTTCAAGCATTTAAAATGATATTTTAGTTAGAGTTCATAACCATAAGAGAGACACTTGAATGAAAATAATTGAGGTAATAAAAACATTATAATATCATGATAATAATGGGATTCATGATATATGATTTCAAAGTACATTTTATACACCATAGAAAAGATAATTGGTGTATAACAACAAAGAATTATTTATGGAATGTGAATTCAGATGAAATCTCTTATAAATACTATATCTGTATGATAAAGAAAAATCAATGACATAATTATGTGTGAAAAATATAAATACACAAATTTTGATTTTATATTCATTATAAATCAATTAGAGTACATTCACACATATTCTGGTAAAAACAACACCAATGAATTGGATGTTTAACTTAAAAAACAAGATTGAATTAAAATTACCCTTATCAAGTTCATATCGATGACATGATAATTTATCAATGGAGTGATTATGTGTATCAAAAGAATATAAACAGAAATGGATGTGGAAATTAATACACAAACAATAAATTGTGATTGAACACATTATCATTGAGTTAAATAAACAATGAAGTATGTGTAAAGCCCAATGAGTGGAAATTGAAACATGAAATTCCCTTAACGATTTGGTAACTTATGAAACATACACCCCGTGAAAAAAGAATCATACAATGAATATGGAAATACTGATTAATTAAATTATATTACAAAAATTATTCAATCATGGGTAGTACATACTACACACAATATGTAATAGTGGCCATTATAGCTTGAATCTCACGGGAATACAAGTGAGATGAAAACCCTTACATAGTTGTAAAAAATCGAGTCGTTTGAAAAAAATTTAATAACCACCAAATTCATCATAAATACCATGAATCTAAAGATAATAATGATAATAAATATCAAATTAAATTACAAAATACACCAAATTCAATAAATAAGTGGTGAATAATGGAAATCACACAGAATTAAAAGTGAGATAAGAAACCACTTACCTAATGTCTGAATTTTGTTGTATGTTCCTTGTTCTAACTGAATAATAAACATAAGTTAATTTATACATGATTAAGAACATTTTTCAATTTTATTATTATTATTATAACACTTTTTATCTTGCTATATCAATTAGTTAATTATTTTAGTTCATATTGGATATTTTATCGATGTTTGGAACTTGAGTAAAAAATGAACTTGTTAAAATTACAATTTTTCCATGTGGTCAAAATTACATTATCTCCAGAATGATATAAAAGATTTAGATATCATATATAGATTATATATCCAGTATAAATATGTATTTATAACAGTACATAACATTGTGAGATAAGAAATAAAATGCACTATTCATGGAGACGGTAAGTCGTACGTATGTATAAATGCTACTTTCATTTCATTTTTGTATTTTAATGAAATAAAACATAATTTTACATAGATATATTATAATTCTAGTATAATATCATATAAGATATCATTAAATATATTCTATATACGTCCCACAGAATGCATTAACGAGTCATATCACTTTAAGTGGGTGGTAGTCCGCACTTTCTCAAATGCAATTATCACATTTAACCCATAATGGAAACAAAAAAGGAATGATATAAATTGAAAATAAAGAAGCATAAAAAACATAAACATAATATATATATTATATAAATAATGTTCCATCTTAATGGACACCATGGGAGGTGGTAGGATATAATTGAACAATCATCATTTCGTGATGCGTTACTTTTCCATCCACATAAAAAATATGTTCTTTACCAATTAGATGGAGGTGTTTCTAAGGGTAGTTTGAATATGTCTCATAATAACATCCTATTTTATTGAGTATACATGGGTTGTTATAAAATAAATAAATAAAATTATTTTAGGGGGTTGGAGAAGTAAAATAAAACAAAACAAAACAAAACAAATTAATTTAAGAGAAATCGTTTCCATTAATTTGGGTAACTTCTTTGGATTGAACCAAAAGGACTTTTTGAAGTGAGTTATGCCTATGGGAAGGCTTCTAGGTGTAATATATGGATCATGAGTTATTTTTGGGTAGTATTTGTATAAACCCATGGGCTTGATAGGTGTGTGGATTGAGCTAGAAGTGGTGTCCTTTTATAAGGGGTGGAGGGGCTCTTTTGGAAAGGGTGAAAATATTATTTTATTATATAGTGATATTAGGTTTCTAATGGTCCAAAACTAATTAAAGTCGAATATAATTTCACTCATGGTCAATATAAAATCGTCCAATATAAATTGGACTGGTTTTGGATTTTTTTTAATTTTAATAATCTTGTTTATTTAAATCATTTATTAATGTGGTAAATACAACATCATTATTAAGTCATAGATAATTTATTTTATTTTATGTCTAAAATTTATAAAAAAACACCATAACGTCGGAAATTCTTTTAGATTTATAATGAATATTTATATTCAAAAATATGCCTTATATTACCCCATATAAAAATTGATGTACAAAAAGATATTTGTTAATGTCATTTTTGTCTTTAATTTAAGTCAATTAAAATAAAGTGACATTATCACTCTTAAGTGGCTCAATGGGGTACCTAAATTGACCCAAATATTCCCATTGGTGGCCATGACTCGTAAAATACGGCGGGGACAAGTGTTGAGGTAATTTTATATTCTTATAATATTGTTTTTATCTTCAATTACCCTATTTACTTTCAACCTTAGTAAATAAAAGTCAAATGTTACTATTCACCAAAAATTATTTTCATCTAATTAAACCATATTTTACTTCAAAATAACAACCATGTGTGTAAGAGTTTCCAAATTCAATTCCGATATGTGGTAAAATTTCATTTCAATGAAAAGTAAGTTTTTTTAATACTAAGTGGATTGACTATTCATCAAAAAATGAAGTTTTTCGGAAAAATACCAAAAATTTAGCCTAAGAAATATTTGATATTAAAAATTAAAAAATGATGTCTATTTTACCAAGTTCAAAACATATAACTTTCATTAATTAATTTATAATTAATTCCCGTTGTCAAAATAATAGCGTGTTTTTACGAAACAATAACTATCAAAAGATTGACACTTGTTTATGTATAATTTAAAAGTGAAATTAAATCCAATGACTAACATTGGATTAAATGGTGAAAATATAATCTAATTTTACTTCAAAACCATTCAAATGTATAATTGAACACTATAAATTATTTTTATTAAAAATTTGTTTTCATTTAAAATTTAATATTTTTCACTATTCACCCAAATATGAAAGTTATCAGAGATTCACAAAAAATATTATCGAAAGTAAATTTTTATCTCCCTATTTAAAATAAGATGTTTATTTTTTCAAATTTAACATATAAAATTGTCAAATATTTGTTTTAAAAAGGGTTCTCTGTTAAAAGGTGGTAAAATTCATTTTTTTTAAAATACATACTTTATCAGAAAAAAATTAATTTATTCGTATATTATGTCTTAGAAACACCTATTATGGATGTTAAAATTATATGTAATATATAAAATTCAAAATTTAGTTAATATTATTCTTAACTGCTTTTGAACGGCTAGTTTGGTAAGTTGTGGTGCACTCAAACTTGATGTTGTGTGTAGAACAAGCTACTGAATAAAATAACATACAATGAAATCTTGGGTTGTAACAATTTACTCTCCTTCAATAAATTTCATCCTCTCAATTTGAAATTGTTTTTCTAAAATAAAAGGATAAAAATAGAAAAATACCATTGTGGAAAACCCACATCGGAAATTGGGTTAATAAAATTTAGTCTAAATCAGAGGGAAAGGGAGATGAAAAAGTCACCACCAAATTATAATCTCGATTAAGAGAACATTGGTGGAAATTAGGGACACATAATTGGTGGAAAGACGTAAATATTTATAGGGAGTGATTGAGTTTATCAATCACAAACTAGTGTAAAATTGGGGGCCTCAAAGCCATCAATATGTGATGATATAAAATATCATCGGTTCAAAAAAACATAAAGCATTAGGATAACACATTTTTGGTTGTAAGATCCCTTCCCTAAATTTTAACAAATAATATATTCGTTGAATAAGAAAAAAAATATACTTGTCATGTAGAGTTTCATCCATCATCAATTTCTTACCACAAACTAATATTTCACATCAAATTATGAGTATCAATGATGACATGGTCACACCTGAATCCCTATATTCAACTTATAGAGAATCACATAATCCACAATGGATTAACTATATATTTCACATTTCATTAAAGATTAATCAAAACCAAAATGGTTAGTAAAATATTAGATGATCCCAAATGGATAA
Organism: Viscum album; assembly: GCA_963277665.1. NCBI lineage: Eukaryota > Viridiplantae > Streptophyta > Magnoliopsida > Santalales > Viscaceae > Viscum > Viscum album. The sequence continues at coordinate 1,767,923,962 of OY728153.1, read as the reverse complement.
TACTTTAGGGAAAGAAATCCTAATATTAATTCCTAAAATTAAACCAATAATACCCAAAGTCCAATAAATACCATTCAATAAAAAATTGTCCATAAAATCATTCAATATAATCACAAATTATATTGAAACACAAAACTCAAAATAATTTTCTTACATAGTCTTCTATGTTAACTTTTATCTCTAAATAATAATGACGACTCTTAATGTCACAAACTTAAAAGTTATTATGACATATTCTCTATGATAGGTTAATCATTTCCATATATAACTCAAATAACTATAACTCCACAATAGAAACATTGGTAAAAAAACATCATTACTCTTAAAATGAAATCTCATAGTATACTATTTTCCTTTGGCATATAGTATTCCCAATAGAGTGAATGTATACCAAAATTACATTTATCCCATAATCACCAAATCATTTTTCTATATTATGGATACCTATTTGACATTAAATAAGATCCCTAATCAACAAATAATTAATCAATAAAATCATTTAACTAAAAATAATTAGTCACACTAACTAGGGATATCACATAGTCTAGTGGTAGGTGATAAATCATAATCAAATAATGGTTGTGGGTTTGATTCCAGCAGCTTTTTATGACGTGATGGGTTATCACATGTTCTGCGTGTTTTCCTTTTTCAAAAACTATATAATTTTATAATATTCCAAAAAATGAGATAGATTCATCAATGTAACTATTACATAACTTTATCAAAAATGTTATCTCATACATCGCATTTTCACCCCAAAATGTAATAACTTGTAATTGCCTCAATCTAAATGGTCATAAAAAACCAAATGGTTATTTATAACTACATCAATAAGAGAGAAGATTATTCTTCTACAGATATCATTTTCACATGAAAAACTACAAGGTTACAAATACAACAGAAATGTCTTCCAAATAAATCTAATCAACGAAGATCACAAATAATTCTTAAAAATTTCACCATCCATTTATTTCCACATAGATTCTTCCATGACCTCAAGGATATCCTATAGAATAGGCCATTCACCCGGGTAATAGACAGATCCCCTACATTTATAGAATATGACTATAAAATTATTTTTTTGACATTTTTCATTTCCTTTCATAGTACTCTTCAATTTTCCTCGGAAATTCTATACTTTATATCTTTATTTCCCACACATAATGAATTTCATTCTTCCTTTAAGACACCTTCCAAGGTGTCTCCTTCCACATTTCCTACAAGATGAAAAATGATATTTCTTTTCTCCATGGTCTTCACTGCTGGAGCTCTTATAATTCACCACTTTTACCTTCTTTGTTGAGTCGGGGAGTTGGTTAATATAAATGTTGTTGATCATATTTTGGGAAAACTGATTCGACAAGAACAAAAAATCTTTCACACCTATAAACATTACATTTCATTCCTCATTTCTACCACTCTACCCACCTTGTACATAGTATTCAATATTACTATTACATCCATGGAATCTAGGGATTGACTAACACAAAAAGGAATCGTGTGAGCCATAAAATCATTTAGATAATATCATAACACTGTATTTTTAATCTAAAATACATTAAGATTAACCAAGTATATTTATTCCCATCCTATATTAAAATCCTTCAAATCAGTTTCTAAAGAAAATGTGAATTATCCAAAGCATTTCCCCCAGGAATGTCATAACCAAGAGTGTAGGAAGGCCTGTTTTCGTGTACCGGTATACCCTGAGTCAAGCCCAAAACTTCTTGATAGAGTTTTCACTCCTATGAAAATTTGTTCCAGAGCCGCCCCTACCTGCTCGTATCCAGACAAGGATATATTGCATGGAAAATACCCAAAATATCTACATAACCAAAATTCTAGGCAGTTCTTCTATACTAATCCTCAAAGTCTATCTTAGGATAATGTTCTTTAATCAAGGTTTATCTAAATCTAGTTTCCAAGGTTTGACCTAACCTTCCTCAAATACCAACTGTAATGCCCCGAAAACAAAATCCAAGAGCTGGTTAATTATTTTAATATAGTGGCATGATTACAAGTAATCAAGTCCCAATGGACCGATCAATTTAGTTTTCATGAAAACAAGATATATACATATGTTCAACATTACAACTTGAAAAGAAAAACAACACTAAATTATTCCATTAGAAACATACAAGCTTCCTAGATTATGCCTATAAGTCACTCATAACTAACCTATTCCTATCCTGGGAAAAGGAAACATAAGAAATGTGTGAGCTCAAATGCTATGTAATAGTAATAAATATAGCGGAAGATAACATAAACATTTTTCATGGTGTATAATTTAAAACACATGACTTTACAAATAGTTAACATGAACACTTTACGACATGAATATGAGCTGAGTAAATAATACCATAATAAAACATAGTCATGGGTATTCTACTAGCCGAATAACCACATGAAATATAAATAGCTAATCTCATAATTATAGAATGCATAATGTCGGACATTCTAAAACAATTCTTCAAGGGCTCGGCCAAGACATATAAAAATTATTAAGGCCTCTGGAATAACCATATATTAAAATGTGGGAAAGGCCTCGGCATATTCGATGACTAGTTGTCTCATGAGACCCACTGATACATCGAGGAGCTATAGCAGGCTCCACCCATCACATACTAAGTCCAATGCATTCCTCATATGAAAATTTTGAAACATAATTTAATATTTCGTATTAAAATTAGCATACGATATGTCCATATTTTATCCACAAACCTTAAATGGTATAAAAATAGCACATCCACGATCAAGAATATAACTCATTCAATACAATATGGAATATTGTATTATAATAGATCAACCTAAATATAGAATAATGAAGTATATTGACATAGATGAAAACAATCATCAAAACTATTTGAGAGATATATCCCCATTTTTCTTGAAAACATTTAAAAGCCTCATTATTTATCAAGAAGCCGTTTAAAATATATTTTTGAATTTAAGTGTCTCGTACAACATTGAAACATTAAAAAGCGATTTTAATTTTGAAACATTAATTTCCATATAAATAAATCCTTAAAACCCTTTTTAAAATATGGACAATAATGACAATGATTTAGAACAATAAATATTTAACACATTTAAAATAATATTTTAGTTAGAGTTCCTATCCAAAATAGAGTCACATGAATAAAAATTATTGAGGTAATCAAAACATTAAAATATCATGAGAATAATGGGATTCATGCTATACTATTTCAAAGTACATTATATACACCATATAAAGGTGAATTGGTGTAAAACAACAAAGAAGTCTCAATGGAATGTAAATTGAGATGAAATCTCTTATGAAGATCGTATCCTTAGGTTGAGGATAAGTCAATGACATAGTTATGTGTAAAAAGTAAATACACTATATATGATTGGATATACAATGTAAATATATCAGAGAGAATTCATACATATTCTTTTAAAAACCACACAAATGAATTGGATGTTTAACTCAATAAAAGGCGATTGAGTTTAAATTACTCTTATCAAGTTCATATCGATGACTTGAGAATTTATCAATGGATTGATTAGGTGTATCAAAAGTATATCCAAAAAACGGGTAGTGTAAATTAATACAAGAATAATAAATAGTGATTTATCATATAATCATGGAGTAAAATAATCAGGGATGTATGCATAAAGCCCAATGAGTGGAAATTTAAATAAGAAATTTCCTTACTGATTTGGTAACATATGAAACAAATACCCCATGAAAGAATTATCATAAAATTAAGATTTATATAACCATAAATTAATGTATATTACACAAATAATACAATCATGGGAAGTATATACTACACAAAAAAGGAAATGTTGGCCAATATAGCATGAATCTCACGGGAATAAAAGTGAGATGAAAAACCCTTACTTTGTTGTAATCATTCAATTCGTAAGAACAAAAGTTAATAACCACCAAATGAATGATATAATTCCATTAATATAAATATAATAATGATAATATATATGTAATGGAAGTACACAATATACCACATTCAATAAATAAGTGGAGGATAATGGAAATCTCACAGAGTTAAAAGTGAGGTAAGAAACCCCTTATCTAAAGTCTGACTTGTCTTGTATGTCCCATTTTCTTCCTGAATAATCAACATAAGATAATGTATACTTCATTTAGAAAATTTTTCAATTTTATTTTTCCTTATATATCACTTATTATCTAGCTATAAAAAGTAGATAATTATTTGAGTTCCTGTTCGATATTTTATTGATGTTGGGAAATTGAGTAATAAATGAACTTTTTATAATTACCATTTTTTCATGTTGTAAAGTTTCCATTATGTCCATAATGATATAAATTAATTAGATGTAATATATATATTATATATCTAGTATATATATGCATTTATATCCGTACATAACATTTGAAGATAATAAATGAAATGCATCGTTCATTGAGATGGTAAATCGTACGTACGTATGAATGCTACTTTCATTTCTATTTTGTATTTTATTAAAATTAAAAAATAATAATACATACATATATTATAATTAAATTATAATATAATATATAATATCATTAACTCCATACATTATATGTCCCACATAAGGCATTAACGAGTAATATCACTTTGATGGGGCGGTAGTCTACACTTCCTCGAATGAAATTATCATGTTTTACCGATAATGTAAACGATAAAAAATTGATATAAATAGAAAATACAGAAGAATAAAGAAAAAATAAAAAAAATATATATCATATATAAATACTGTTCCATCTTAATGTCCACTATGATAGGAGGTAGGATATAATTAAATAATCATCATTTTGTGAGGCGTTAGTTTTCCATCCAGAGAAACAATATGTTATTCACCCATTAGATGGAGGTGTGTGTAAGGATAGATTGAATAATTCTCATAAAAACATCATATTATATTGTTGATACTGGTTTTTTATAAAATAAAGGAATAAAAAGAGTATATGAGGGTTGGAGAAATAAAATAAAACAAAATAAAACAAAATAATTTAAGAGAAACAATTACCTTTAATTTGGGAAACTTCCTTTGGTTTAAACCAAAAGGTCTTATTGAAGAGACTTCTGTCTATGGTAAGGCTTCTAGGTGTAAGAAATGGATTGTGACAGATTATTTTTGAAGTGATTGAATGAGCCAATGGTCTTCAGAGATGTGTGGAATGGGTTAGAAGTGGTGTCCTTTTATAAGGGAGAGGAGTGGCTCTTTAGGAATGTCTGAAAATATTATTTTATTATATAGTTATATTCAGTTTCGAAAGGACTAAATCTAATTGCAGTCGAAGATATGATGGATTATAGTTGAAATAAAATCATCCAATAACAATTGGACAGGTTTTGTATATTTTTTTAATATTAATAATTTTATTTAATTAAATCATTTATTAATGTGGATAATGCAACATCATTATTTAGTCATAAATAATTTAATTTATTTAATATATAAAAATTATTTAAAAACATCTATAGTGTATGAAATTATTTTATCTTTCCAATGAATATTTATAGTCGAAAATATGACTTATATAACTTTATGTAACAATTGATATACTAAAAGATATTTGTTAATGTCATTTTTGTCTTTATTTTAATTTAATTACAATAAAGTGTCATTATCACTCTTATGTGGATCCATGGTGTCCTAAAATAGTCCCAAAGATGCTCATGGTCGGCCATGACTTCTCCAATAAGGTTATGACAATTTTTAATGTAATTTTGTGTTATTATAATATTCTTTTTACCTTGAATTACCCTATTTACTTTTAACCGCTGTAAATAAAAGTCAAAAGGTATTTGTTACCAAAGATTATTTTCAAATTATTGAACCAAATTTTACATAAAAATAAAAAACATGTATGTTGTATTTTCAAAATTCAATTCATAGAAGTGGAAAATTTTAATTTAAATGAAAAGACAATTTTTTAACTACTACTAAGTGGTTTTACTATTCATAAAAATTGATGTTTTTCAAAAAAATACCAAAAATTCAGCATAAGCTATATTTGATATTCCAAAATCAAAAATGATGTTTATTTTACACAAATTTAAAACATATAAGTTATATTAATTAATTTAAAATTAATTCATGTTGTCATAATAATAGCGTGTTTTTATGAAACAATAACTATTAAAAGATAGAAACTTGTTTATGTATAATTTCATTGTGAAATTAATTAAAATGACCTAAATTGGATTAAATGGTAAAACAATAATCTAATTATACTTCAAAACCATTAAAATGTATAATTGAAGACAATAAATTATATTGATTAAAAAATTTGTTTTCAATTAAAATTTAATATTTCTCACTATTCACCCACATATGAAAGTCATTCGAAATACACAAAAAATTTATCGAAACTACATTTATATGTCCTAGTTCTAAATAAGAAGTTTATTTTTTCAAATTGAAAATATAAAAGTGTCAAATATTGTATTTAAAAAGGGATCTCCATTAAAAGGTGGAAAAATTGCAATATTTTTTGAAAAATACCTCCTTTATCTGAATAAAATGAATTTGTTCTTATATAATGTCTAAGAAACACATAATATGAATGTTAAAATTATATAGAATATTTAAAATTTATTATTTAGTTGATACTATTCATAAAACCTTTTTAACGGTTAGTTTGGTAAGTCGTCGTGGGATCAAACTCGGTGTTGCTTGTAATGCAAGCTATTGAATAAAATAACATACTATGAAATCTTTGGGTGTTACAACACCTGAACTATGAGCTACCAAAGAAACCATAAATCCATGTCCATGAATTCACCATAATCATGTATCACACCTTATCATCATGAAATTAGCACAATCGTCACATCATCTTAGCACAAGAAGAAGTCGCATGATCGCCTCTCGCCGCAAAGCTCCCCCATTTCATTTGTATCACCTAGAATCAGCCACTGAAAAATGAACATTGATGATTTATAAAGTAACCAAACAGGCTTGAACTAACCCTATTACCACCAAGAGAACCTTCATTTTTAACTAATAGAAACACCATATTCCGCCATCAATTCAATAAGAACGTCACTCTCAAGGGACAACATCCAATGACGTTCAGAAAATCCCTCATTGTCACTATCGTGGAACATAGAATCGTCATCATATATGTCTTCCATGCCATAGAAAAACTACCTGATAAATAATCATCATAAATTATAAAGAAAACAACATTGGTATCCAATATTTATAAGAAATGTAATGAAAGAGGGCAGAAAGGGGGACAAACCCCTAAATATGTATTTGGGAATGAAACCCTATGGAGAATCCTGAATGAAAGGAAATATATAAGAAATATCAAACCAGAGAAAACAATATTGAGACAAAATATGTGGGGAAAACCCCAAACATGACATGATATTGAATCCCTAGTAACAAGGGCCACTAATGGTAATTCCTGGTGATCGGTTGTCTGCCAAACCACTAGCCAAAAACCTAAGTGTATCATGTGCTTCAAATCCGACCTAGAGAGAAGCTATGGAATGCAAGATCATTACGCGAAGAGGAAGATATATATATATATATACATATATATATAATTAATATGACATTATATATCATGGTGATTCAAGTTAGAGGGACATAAAAACTAAGATTGAGTAGCATAGAGCCATCGCTACGGGGTAAATTTGAGAGTAGTGGCACTAAGATCGCCACTGGGGAAAGCCGAAACCCAACCAGATTCTTGGGAATGGATAAGTGAGAAAAGATCCATTCCTCCAAACATCCATAACCATTTGGTTTAGAAATTAACTTCAAATAGTTTTTCCACTCATCCCTCCCCAAAACCGATATTACTTGGTTAAATCATAAATCTAATCATTAAAGGAACTATTTTAAACCTAAATATTTTTTCCGAAGATAAGGTGATGTTTTTAACTATGAATTATCATTTTACTAATTATTATAAATCCTCATAATATTATTAAACTATTTTAATATAATAAAAATATATTATCTTATATCATTGGATTTTTTTATGTTCATTTAATAATCTATATGAATCTCCACTTCCATCAAATGTGAAATGAAACTGTTGATCATGTGTATCGGGGAATATCGTCTTGTGAGTAGATGTAATTAATTTTCCATCAAAACTATTAAAGGAAGGATATAATAATTGAATTAACATATAATTAAGATATTTAAGAAGTTTTTATACTTTTTTCATTATAAAATCAAAAAAACCTTTTATGTTTCCATTATATAGGGGATACGATAATGTCTCTCGTATGTATGAAAGACTACAATCTCGCAAAGCGATGCGATTCATTTCACAACTTCTCTTTACATGAATGTTAGTAAGGTAATAGTTAATGAATATATGTGAAAATTATGATATAACCCATATTTTATTATATTAATATTTCATATTACGTCTTACATTTAAATCTATTGGAGAACAATAATGTCACTCAGAAATACATGTGAACTACTTCTTCCATGCAGGGATACAAAATATTATTCATTTAACTTTTACATGGTTGGAAAAAGGATTTATATGATTAATAAAACACACAAATATATTTATATATATATGATTTAATAATTATTATTAAAATATTAATTAATTTCTCTTCTATTTCATTCTATCTATAGTGAAAAATTGAAATAGTGTTTAGAAGTATGAATGACCTACCGTCTCCATGAATTGTGTAATCCATTTTCGTACTGAAACACTAATATATGATTATAAATACATATATTATGATTTTATATTATATTTATATCCGGGTTCACACTCATTATTTTATTTAATAATGATAAAATGAAAATTTCCAACATTATCGAACTAAAACATACAGGAAGAATGAAGTAAGTATCACCCAAAATAGTGATTTTATTGATGAATTATTAATAATGTGGGTATAAAATAATATAATTAAATATTATATGGAATGAAATATATGATTAGGGTTATATTAAATATTTATAATATTCCTATATTTATTATATATAATTTTATGACTCGTATAAAGGAAGACATTTTTAAGGTAAGGGTTTCTCATCTCACTTTCACTTCCATGAGATATATGTCATCCTCAACACTTAATCAATTTTATAGTCTATATCATAACCCTCTTGAAATTTTATATCATAAATATATTTGCATTCATGATACTTAAATTTGAATTTGATTTATTTTCTTTCCTGGAGTTTAGGATTCAAAAGCTACTAAAGTGTTAAAGATTAACTTCAAAATTTGACCATTAATTGGGTTTTTCTGTTTACCTTTATGATGGTATAATTATATGATATTTATATAGAAAAATCAATAAACCAATTATCCTACTTTTATTCTTAAATTTTATCATGTAATAATTCTATGATTACACTCATTGGTACATATTAGGAGAGAGAAGCGTTTTTAAGAAAACATTGGATCATATCTCTCTTCAGTTAGAAGTAATTTTTCCTCAAAATATATGTTTAAAAAAATGTTTGCAATTTTTTTGTCATTTTATAAATGAATTATTATAAAAAATACTTATTTTTAACTCAAAAAAATTATTTAAAATGTATATTCATGTCAAATCCAAAGCAATGCTCATTAGGCTTTTAACAAAATTATGGAAGGAATATTTGTTCAAATGTATACAACTTGAAATAACGTTTTTTCAATCATAACAAATTAATGTTCTATAGATGTGTTTTAATGATTTTAATGGTTATATTCAATTATAAATGTTTTCTGAATAGTTTTTAAGGTCATTTTCAAAGTGCAAAGTATATTTTCCTTACTAATGTTTTCAATAAAATATATATTGCAGTTTTATTCATTGCCAACAAAAAATATTTATTTTTCTAATGATTCATTGGGTATATATATTATTTATGCCATAACTATTAATAAGATAAATGTTTTATGGTCAGTTTCATTTATTATTTCCAATTTTCTTACTATTAAACATATTATTAGGTTCATTTATAAATATGTTTATTTTATTGGAGTATTTATTTTCATTTCCTGTGTTATTTATTAAATAATAATATTTATGTACAATGTATTTAATATATTTAATATGAAGAATTATTTGGACCTAGAGAGTGATTGGTGTAGCTCTTTTATTGATATACCCTTGATGCATCAACATGTATCAAGAAGAAAATCACTTAGAAAAATTTGATAGGTTTCTACTCATAGTTTTCAACTATTTTGTGAAATGTATTTAATGTTTTAGATGTCTAGAAAAAATAATTTCCTCTTTACGGTTTTAGTTTTTGATTTCTATGTGATTATTCAATTATTTATGAAATACAAGGATATGTTTCAATTATATGTGATAACATATGTGGATTTATATTATCATAATTTTTATACCATATTATTCTCTGTATTTTCATTTAATCTCATGTGTTTTAGTTATATACACTTCCATATTAATTATTTTTTTTATGGTAGAATTAGTAATAATCATACCCATATAGAGATTAGTATATAAACCCTTTCATGGGATTTATTTTCCCCATGATATTGGGATGTTGTTTTATTGATATAAGGGATATATTATGAAGAATAATGGCATTTCCAATTAAAAACATTTTTGTAATTGATGTTTTCAAATATATGTGAAAATCGATAATGTGCCTATTTTACAATTAATAATAAACTATTTTGTCCTATGAGATGTGTAACCTTGCATATACTTCCAATTTAAAAATATAGACACTGAATCTGGGTTACCTGAGTTAGAGTTGTTATGGTTGGAATCAAAGAACATATAGTAGAAAACAATGGTACTAGATTTCAAAAAAACTATTTGATGGAATAGAACCCTATGATAAACATAGAGAATATGTATATAAGATCACCCTAATGATTATTAAGGAAACTAGTTTTTTGGGTTTCTGGATACTTCTTGTGGACGTGGTTCTAGAACAAATGTACCTAGGGTAAATAACTCTAAAAGAGGTTCGTTATGCTTGAATCGAGCATTACCTTATGAAACCAATGGGCCTTATAGAAAAACATGTTTAAAACTCTCATGGGATATTATTAGAATAGTTAAAATTTTCTTTTATAATCCATTATGACTGGTTTAAAAATTATTTTTGGTGTTTGGAAAATTTCTTAATGAAACATTGTTTACAATTATGAGATTATCCACACATATATATTTCACTTTATAATAATTGGTTCACTTATTTTGGGAATATAAATTATCATTAAATATTTTAATATCTAATGCAGTGTATCATATTGTTTCAAATTGGATCCTATTATAATTATTGGTAACTATATCAATCATATTAATCCAAATAGTAATTATGATAATTTATTTTATATGGATAATCCATTATTTTGAAGGGAAATAGTCTCAAAAACATTCCCATCATATGGGGACAAAGTTCATGTTCTATATATATAGAGAAATAATTATATAAATATATTATATTTGATAGAATTAAATTTAATATGGAAGAGAAAAATGGAGAAATGGGGAGGAATTGAAAGAATGGTTTTCCCACATGTGATACTTTTAGAAAGCAGAAAATTCGAACATAATTAAATGGAATTGATGTTTTCTATTTGTTTGAATTGAAATGCCACTATGATCATGATAAATTTACCTTAAATTGAACTCCAGTGATCAAAGTTTCATATATAATGATATGTGGAAATATAAAAATAAATACCCCATGAATCAAGGGAATAAATATCAGATAAAGATAAGGGATTAGCACCAAGAATCTATTATTACTATAGAATAGCAGGAATTATTAATATGATTTTTTTAGATTAAATAACTATGTTATAAGAGTATTTTTTTCACATGTATTATTGTTATAATAATTATATAATTTATATGGACTTTACTATAGTATTATTTCTTAAAGTATTTGAGAGAAAATATGAATGGTACCAATGACCAGGAAAATTGACTCCGTCTAATGTGGATACTATTATAAAATGCATGTTTAAGGGAGGATAATAATTACAATGTTCTCAATTTTGAGATTATAATGATATGTTAATGGGATATTTTTGGTGACAATGAAATTGGTTAGAGGTTTCATAGTTTATTTTATCAATTCTAGTATTTACTATAATTATTCATTTGTAGAATATAATTGACTAATTGAGATTTAATTTTTGGAAGCATAAATATTATCATTATTTTTTTATGGGGATCAGTATATTCACAAATTTGTATCTATATTCATATCAATATTATATTATAAGATAAAAAAAAGTAGATGTGTCACCTTCCTTCATAAATATTTTTCATTGAATTTGTACATACATATTTGGGATGAGTTGTGATGTTGACTTTATATGGATTGGATTAAGTTGACCTTTGAGTGTTATTGGATATGTTTTTATAACCATTTGGGTGTGTATGAAGACAATAATAATATATTATTACTCTTTTAATTATTGTACATTCATATGATCTGTTGAAAGTAAATTTTCATTATTAAGGTGTAAAAAATCATTTTTTGGATATTCATTTCATACAATAAGATATGAATTGAAAATTGATCAAAGAAAAACCAAAGGATTATATTTTGATTATGAAGTAGAAAGATATCTAATAATTGTATTTGTATATACTCAATTATAGTAAGACTATTCATTAACTCTTGGAATAGGATCTTGAACGAAAAATATTATTATAACAACATCCTTTCTGATTAAATTGTTTTGTTTTAAACCTTTAAAGATTTATGGTTTTCTGTTATGTAACCTTATTTGGGGAATTGGATAAATTTTACATTTGAGTGTTATTAGATTAGTTTTTCTATCCATTTGGGTGTTTTTGATGATAATAGGAATAACTTGTTACTCTTTTAATGATCTTGTGATCTTATGATCTGTTGAAAGAAAATTTTCATTCATAAGGCATAAAAAATCATTTTTGGATATTCATTTATTCGAATAGAAAATAAATTGAAAATTGATAAAATAACAATCAAAGGATGATATTTTGATTATGAAAAAAGAAAGATATCAAATAATTATACTTAAATATACTCAAAGAGAGTAATAAAAATCATTACCTCTAGGAATAGGATCTTGAATCAAAAATATTATCATAAAAAAATCATTACTGATGAAATGGTTGACTTTTTAAAATTTATAGATTTATAGTTACCTGTTAAGTAAACTTATTTAGATCAATCACATTATTTTTATCATTTATCTTGTTCACTCACAATAATTATTTACACTTTTCTTCCATGGAAATATCCTCACTTCGAACCTATGTTCTGTTACTTGGAAACCTTGATATATGATTATTTCATATGACCTCCATACTTCCATTTCTCATAAATTAGTGGGATTTTTTACTAATCCTCGTCATTATGTAATATTCTAGGATGATTATTTTAAACCTTAAAACCATTTTTTGTTAATATCAGGATTAAATGAAGAGGATACAATTTATTTTAGGGTTCAAAATGTTTCACCCTGAGATTTTATAATTTGAACGTTATAATTGATAGAACATGTGACCCACAACATCAGGAATAAAATAAAATGTTACACTCAAAAAAACCTATAATATATATTATTTAAAATAAAATAAATCTCTTCAATAGTTTTAAATACATGCCACACCGAGTTCGAATGAAACATGACACTCTATTAAAATTATACTATATAAATCAACCCATTTTAACATATCCATTAATGTGGAAGGTATGAAAAGTAATAAATAAATTATTTAAATATTATGGTTTTCACATGAATAAAATTAATTCATTTTTTCCTTATTTATTATAAATAATATATGGAACATTAGAATGAGATATTGGGTTTTTATGAAAAATTATATTTTTTAAGAAAGTAGAATTAGTCACTGTTTGTCCACATAATTTAAAATTAATTTTTATCACCTTCAGAAAATATATTTGGAATAATAAAATTTATCTTTTTATTTATAATTGTAAAAAAATAGGTGGAATATTTTGATAATTTTCTTAAAAGATTACAGTTTTTATGAATATTGAAAAATACTTATTTTTTGATCCACATTTTCATATAAGTTATTTACAAAGAAAAATTTTATATAAAATTTTTCTTAATGATAAATTAGATTATTTATATTATTATTTTAATAATATAGGTAATTTCGATAAATATTATGTTTTCTTTTTTATATTAAAACATTATATACTTTTGAGAATTCTCAATTTGGAAAATTGTTCTTTCATCATGTTTGGGGTTTAATTTTAAATTCAATCCAACCACCAATGTGAATTGAATTTTTAAAAAATTATTTTCTGTTTGGAATAAAATAAAATTATTATATTATAGAGAAGAAATAAATTTTTACCATAATGAATAAGAAAAACATTAAAAATTAATTTCCTTGGTTAAGGGAAAAATAATTTTACCTAGGGTTAAACTAAGATGATCGGGGTTATAATTACCTGACAACCTAAAAAACATACATATTAATGACCTTTTTAGACCTTATAATCTATATGGTTCTTTAATTAAAAAATTTATAGTCTTTTGGAATGATAAAAACTAGGGTATCACTTTATCTTTTCAAAAATTCCTTGTGATTCCTCTCCCCACATATAAATAGTCACCCCCTCTACTCCCATCATCATACATCAAAAAATAATGTTTTAAGATATTATATATAAATATACATTTCCTAAATCCATCACAATATCTAATAGTACATTTTGATATAATAAATTCAATCTGTAATGTCGATAGGTTAAAGCTAAATAGGATTCCCAAAGATGAGGTAATTTTTTAAACTATACATTTCAATATTACTTCTTCTAGTGAATCCATATAATATTATTAATCTATAAATATGTTGAATAAATTTTCTCAAGTATAATAATATTGTTTTGTTAATGGAATACTCTTTATCCATCTCCACTTCCATCAAATTGAAAATAAAATTTTCGATCGTGTGTACGGCATACTACCACCTCCTAAATAGATTTAAACCATTTTCCATTCCCATTATTAAATACTACAAATAATTATTTATTTAACATAAATATATGATATTTATGAAAATTTTATTTTTATTGAATTTGGATATCACATATATCTTTTTACTTTCTAAAGCAAGGGGGATAAGATAACGCCACTCATGTAAACAATGGACTACCTCCATGTATAGTGATGTGATTAATTATTCGCCTAAGCATTAAATAAAATTTATTAGAGATAAATTTAATTAATATATGGGATATTTATGATATATCCATACTTATGGATGTATTATATCAAATATAAATTCATTCCTTTTAATCCTTTGGAAAATAATAACGTTGCTCGTGCATATGTGTAGACTACCACTACTATGTAGGGATGCCAAATGTTTTTAATTTAATAGTAATAAATATGTAAATAAGTAATAATATATATTTAAAACATATATATGAAAAAATAATTATTATTGAGATATAAATTAATATTTATTTTCCAATCATTCCATCCAATGAGAAAAATGAAAATTATTTGTGTAAGTATATATGACATCTCGTCTCCGTGGACATTTAAATTATTTTCAATCTATATCATTAATAGAGTTCTAAAAATTAATTTATAATAAATATATAAGAAATTTGTATCGTATTTAATAATCTATTGGTGATGTAACCAAGAAAAGTTAAAAGGATCGCAATTATTCAACTAAAATATATATAATGATTATAGAAATTCTCAAACTAAATAGTGATTTTAAGAAAACAAATTATTAATTAAGGGGAGATAAAATAATATATTTAAATAATATACGGAATTATATATATTATTAGTAATATTTTATAGATTTATAATCAATATATATTTATTATACATGATGATTAGAAACCTAAGTAGAATTCCAACCTCAAGGAAGGGTATCTCATCTCACCAAAACATACCATATTAACCACATATTACATTATGTGTTTTATATACTTCCATTTTTATTTTTTATATAATTAAACTATTCATATTCATGTTATTTAAGGATTCATTTTATGTTACATATTTCATAGAGATTATGATTCAAATGTTTCCAAAGTGTAAAGGGAAAATTTCATAATCTCATTATTATTCGTGATTGTTTTGTTCATGTTCCACTAGGTGAAATTATAAAATATTTATATCTAATAATTAATAAAATTCCATCGCAAGTTTTTAATCATTTTTTATTTATTCCTCCATTTTTCACACTATGGTAAATTAAATGATTAAGAAAATGTTTTTAAGAAAATATGACTTTGTTTCTCTCTTTGGTCGAAAATGATTTTCCATCAAAATCTATACTTTGATGAAATATTTTCAAAAATTCTTTCAACCTTTTTCAAATTCTTTATTAAATAATTTTTACCTATTTCTTCTTTTTAAGAAAAAAATTTTAATTAATGTTCATTTATTTTATTGAAACATGTTCTTTTTGGATTTTTAAATTTATTTTGAATGGAATCATCATTTTATCATTTATAGATTAAATTTAATTTTAAATTTTCACGACCCCTCAATGTTTTAATTATTATTTATAATTTTTTAAAAAAATATTTTAAATGAAATTGATTATAGTTTTTTTGAAATTTTTGTTTTAAAAGGTTTTTTAAACGTGAAAATGATATCTTCCTCAAAAATTATTTTAATGAAATTTTTATGGTGTTTTTTCATTGTTGAAATAAAACCAATATTATACATATGATCCACTAGAAATATGTTTATTAATATTATCCTTTTTCTATAAATTAATGGTTTATGATCATTTTGAATGAGTATAAACAATTTTAATACCATACATCATATTATTTTTAATTTTTATTGATTATGTTTATTTTTTTAGGTAAGTATTAACATTTCATATTGTTTTCTAAATTTAGATTGTTTATGTTAATTATTTTTCACTCCTTTTGTATGAGTAATCAATTTTACTTAGTTAATTATGGGTGGTTTCTAGTTATAATATACCATCGATGAATCAACATGTCTACTGAGAGAAATTATTTTTCCAAATTAAATGGTTTTCAATCGCAATATTTTAACATTCGTATAAAATGTATTTACAGAGTCACATGTTTTACATTTTGCATTCCCTAATTATTATATCGGATATTTATTTCTATTTTATGATCTGATTTATTATAATATACGTGAAAATGTTTCTAGTTTATGTAATTGTTTATATGTATTTGTTTTATCATCATTTATTTTCTCAATATTATGCTTATTTTATTAATTAGTTTTCATGTTTTTTATTTAATTACCTCAACATATTTATTAGTATTATTTATTTGTGATAGATTCTTATATAATATTACCCTTAAAAATCATCGTAACTCACCCCTTTCTTATATTTTTATTTTCCATATGATATTAGGATGTGTCTTGTTATAAATATTCAAGGTCTGGTGAAGGGTGTTATTATTTCCAAGTCCATTTATTACTTTATGGTGTGTAAATGGCCCATTTATTTCATCAATTACATCAATGTGTATATTAATAATTTAATTTAGAGGGGATACATTATCGATATGAATTTTGCAATGGTATATAGGAACACTTGTTTTAAACCTTATGTTGTAGGGGGTTTAGGAATTAAGAACCTTGGATCCTTCAATAGTTCTTTGCAGGCTGAGTTTGTGTTGAGACTTGTAAATAGTGGTTCTAAGGCTCATTCCTTCCTTCTGGTTAAGTTCTTGCATCGGCTCAAGAATGAAATTTCTAGATATATTAATTCCTTAATATGGAATGCTTTTAAATCCACCTTTTCTTAAATTAATTGTCACTCCCGATGGTTAGTCTCAAAACAATTCTCTTTATTTTTTGGATAGTTAATTGGACTGGTAATCCTCTTTTTGAATCCCATGAATACGAGTTGAGTAACTTGGATTGGGATATTACTATCAAGGACCAACATGAGAGTATGGAGGGTCATTCGACTCGTATCATTATCATGATTAATTTCTATTATATTTTTGATAGAAATGATTTTTGGGCATTACAACTTGCTTCCAAAGGAACATTGCCATCAATATTCTTATATATGAATTATTTGGATTGAAACATTGATGTTTACTGGATGGGGTATTTCCAAAAAATATTCATTATACCTTATTGGTCTATTCTAGTTTAGAGGTTGGCTCATGGGAAGATAACAACTGATTGTTATCTTGAATCTTGTGGTATCTCCTTGTGTTCTTCTTGTGTTCTTTGTCATTTGCACAGGTTGGATGTGGATCATATAATTATTAGTTGGGTTGTGGATTCATCAATGTGGAATGATATTATGGATATTTTTAAAGTTAATCTACCTCCCATGGATTCTATACAGGGATTTCTTCACAGTTGGTGAAACCAGGTGTTGTCCTCATAGTTGATGGATCTTTTTCATGTTGTTGTAGCTGAATTGATTCATTTCATCGAGTTTTCGAGAAATAAAATTATCCATGGAAAGTATTCATTAAAAGTTGGTGATATATTTTCATCAATTCTTGCTGCTGTTCGCGAGGTTTTCACTTCAAAAACACATTACTCCCACCATTAGGTTCATGAAATATCTATCCTTGAACAAGTTGGTGTCAAAGGGAATTTTGGGCCCCAGTGTGGTACCTGTTATGTTTCATTGTAGGAACTTTTTTTTAGATGGATTATGGTCAATTCTAATGGTGCCCCAATAGGTAATCTGGGGCCGAATGGTTGTGGTGTTGTTTTTAGGAATCATTGTGGAGAAGTCCTTGAATACATTAAGGTTTCTTGTGGTCTTTCCTCTTCAATTGAAGCAGAGATGATTGGAATTATCATTACGGTGAAGCTGGAAAGGATCATAGGGTGCAATAACATCTGTCTAGAATGTGATTCCATCATTATTGGGTCTGCCATAATGATGGGATCTTCTCATTTATCCTAGAGGCTCACCAACATATGGATCAATTTCATGTACTATCTTTCCTATGTAGATCATATTATCACCCATGTCTACAGGGAATCCAAAGCGGTGGTGGATGGTATTTCAAATAATTTTATCAATGATGTTGATTTCTTATGGAAGGATCAGTTACCTGATTGTCACATATCTTTGTTGTGGCGGGATCAAGGTAAATGACCTTTTTTCATATTTATGTAAGTCATACACACTTTTTGATTAATAATTGAACCTTGATTTTCTAAGAAAGGTCTCATATTAAATATGTAGGGATATGTTATGTGGTGTTATGGTGTTCTCAAATAAAACATTTTGTGTATTTTATGTTTTCAAATGTATATAAAATTTAAATATCCAAATACTTTTACAGGACTTCAAAACTATTGAGTACATCAAGATTTGATACCATGTATCTAGTTCTAATGTAATAATGTAGATACCAACTCTATGTTACTAGGGTCAATGTAACACCCCGATATTTTATGAAAAGTATTCTTTTTAATTTCATTAATGTCTTGTGTTGTATGATACACCAAAATGAGCATGCACAACACGCGTCCCTAACTTGGCTTGCATTACACCCAATCACGACCTTCCACAATAGCATGTGTTGTACGCAATACTGAGTTTCACGAAACAATGATATATTATTATAATATTATTATGGACTAGCCGCTATGAATAGTGTTAACTAAATTTTGATTTTTATAACATTATTATTCATCTTACAGATTTTCTAGAACACGATATGAGAACAAAATAAATATTTCGGGTAAAATAAGTATTTTTCAAATAATGCAGTTTTCCCGCCTTTTAATGACGCACCCACCTTAAATATTTTTTTTGACATGTCTATAAGTTCAATTTGAAAAAATAAAATTCTTCTTTGGAATCAGGATATAAAAGTTTAAATTGGACAAATTTTTCATATTATTTTGATAACTTTCATATTTTAATGAATAGTAAAAACACGATATATTTTAATTTAAAACAACTTTTTTCATCACAATAATTTATATGGTTATATTATATTTTTAATTTTTTTTAAGGGTAATTATAATATATTTTTACCATTTAATCTAATGTTGTTCTTTGAAATTAATTTAACTATGAAATTTGATATAAACAAGTATTAATCTTTTGATTGTTTTTGTTTCATTAAAACACGCTATTTGTTTTGATAACGGGAATTAAATTTAAAATTAAATAATGGAAATTATACGTTATGAATTTAGAAAAATAGACATCAATTTTGAATTCGGAATATCAAATAAATCATAGGCTGAATGTTTGGTATTTTTCTGAAAATCATCAATTTTCGATGAATAGTGTAACCACTTAGTGGTAGTTAAAAAACTGACTTTTTTTTATTTAAATTAAATTTTACCACTTCTGTGAATTGAATTTCAAAAATCCGAGAGACACGGTTAATATCAAGGACTAAAATGTGGTTCGATGAGATGAAAATAATTTTTGGTGAATAGTAACATTTTTACTTTTTTTACAACGGTTAAAAGTAAATACGGTAATTAAGGGTAAGAATGATATTATTATTATCCTAACAAATGTTCGAATTTTATTGTATAAATTTAATTCGACCAAAAACAACCTTAGGAATAAAATATGACCATTTAGGCCCACTTGGACTAGATTAGAACAATTAATATTAATTTATTTAAAGAAGGGTTAAAATAGTTAAAATCAATGTTTAATAAGATAAATTAGACTATAAATATTAATAAGAAAGATAAAACTATTTCCTACATAATGGTAATTTATTTATAATTTTTAGACATTAAATAATGTAATTTATTTATGTCACAAAGATGATGCAGTAATTATCTTATTAATGAAATATTGACATAATTGATGTTATAAATACCCAAATAAATGTAATTTTAAACTTTTTATGAATTTCACTAATTTTATAGGTTAATATGGCATGTTATTGTTTATTTAATTAACTTTTTTAGAACTAATTATTCTGTTATGATTTTCACAAAAATCAATTACCAAATATTGTCAAAATTGACATAAAATAGTTTTTAAAACAAATATTATATTTTTAATTGTAATTTTATACCTAAAAATCTAATTATCAAAAAAATGACTTATATAACGTTATATATATCAATAATAATAAACTTGGGTTCATTTGGCTTCTTATAATAAGTTTATTAACCTTATAGTGTAAGAAAACAAGAAGACACCGTAAAAGTTAAATTATCTAACTTAAAGTTAAAACTAAATGATAAGGTTAAAATAGATACCTAAACTTGTATAAAATCTATTGGATGAGAGGATTTAGACCCATCCCCACATTATCTTATAAATAAATAAATTTGGAGCTATTAAAAAATGAATATGACTTTATAATAATATAATATATTTAGTTTTTCCAAAGGTTCCCCTCTCCTCCCTTATAAAAGGGCACCTCCTCCCTCTCTTCCTCACTCCACATTGAGCCTTCATACTCTGCCAACCCCTGCCAAATTATATTCTAAACTTCCAGAGAAACATCCTAGAGGTTCTGGTAATCTTCAAATACCAATGTTAATGCCCTAAAAGGAGGTCTCAAAGAGGCGCTTCAAAGAAGAGGTAATGTCCGTTGCCGATTCTTTCCACATTATTTCTTCTTCCACTTCATCTTCTTTAGTGTTTCATTATGAAGTAATAACATCAGTATAACTCAAATAATGATATGTTATTATAAGTATGAAACAACCCTATTTCGACATTTATCCATCCTACGGATAACGAAATCACCACGCCTGCGTACGTACGAAATATCGTCTACACGCCGTGGTGAAATCTATTTTTCCACCAACACCATACATGGATGGGAATAATGGTGTAAATAATAACTATATATGTTTATTATAAAATCATATTTATTCTTATATATTATAACATCCACTCTAATTCTATTCAATAATTATTGGAATGATATAATCGCTCGCGCGTACGTACGGACTACCGTCTCCACGACGCGATGAGATTCATTCTCCATGTTAACCATACATGAATGATCATAAAGTTTATATAATGAATAATAAATAAATATATGAAATAATAATGTTACTGGATTTATGTATATATATATATATATGTATTTCATCTATTTAGTTTCATTCAATTCAATAAGGACACAAAAACAGCGTTCATGCGTACGTACGACCTACCGTCTCCATGAACGGTATATTTCATTCCTTTTATCGATCTATAATATATATATATATATATGAATATGATGAATATATATTATATATAAATCATGTTTTAAATTATGGAATTATGTAAATCAGGATATAAGTAATAATATTAGGAACGACAAGTCTAAACACATACGATAAATGAAATGATTTTACCCGAAACGCTGCTTTAACATGGAATTTACAAAAGAACGGGTAATATAAGGTAATAAGTGAAATATATATGATATAATACCAATGAATATGATTCTGTAATAATTCAATGTCATTATTTAAATCATTATATAGGAGGTTCTGATACGTACGAAGCATATCCGACCTAAGGTAAGGGATAGTTGTGAAAATCTCATTTTTATCTGAGATTGCTTATTCGTAAGTATTTACTAGGGTTATTTCTATCATCCTTGTACATTTTTTATAAAATTGTATTCAAGTATGTTTAATTTCCTTTTTACCCATTTTTACTCTTACCCCTTGGTATGGAAGGATTCTATTTTTAATTTACCCTACAAGGTACTTTTTGACTTTTCCGACAAAAGTACGAGAAGAATGTTTTTTTAACGTATACGACATGAAAGGACTTTTACGGTTTTATAAATCCTTATTTTCATGAAGTTTCCTCCAAAATATTTCATGATTATTTTCAAAAAAAATATCTTTCTTATAAAATTTCATGACATTTTTTGAAAAGAAACTGATTTTGAAAAAGAAAGGATATTTTCCTCAAAAATTCATTTCAAGTGTTTTATCAAACAATTTTTCAATCTAAGATGACATTATTTGATATGTGTATGTTCCATGTATAATGTCTCTAAAATTTACATGGGATCAATTTTCTTATGATGAAATGTCCATTGGATTTATATGGATTATTAAATGATGGGATGATGTTTATGAAACCCATTTTATTCATTGGGTTATGATGAATGATTTAAGTTTATTTTTTAGAAAAAGTAAGAATGATTTCATTAAGAGATGGGTGGGACCTATATCTCCCTCCAATGCATTGGGTAATGATTTATATCTCATGATATAGACTTGTCAGGAACGGTAAGTTAATCCGATTCAGTGTTACAGGACTAAAACGAGGAGTGAAATCGATTCAGAAAGGGACTTTGTCCACTAAGATGGTCTTGGCAGCAATTCCTTGGCTACTATGGAAATCATGACATGTGCTGAATGGTTTCCACAATTACATTTTTTATTCCCATTATATTTTATCATGATTGATGTTTGATTATGATATATTCCTTAAATACTTCCAAGATTTATGTCTTTGCTCAAGGTTTTAATGTCGAGATTTCATGTTCATGTTTTTGCTTTCAAATGTTTATGGATTGTTTTATGTTCTATATGTTTTCCCTTACTGAGCATTTGAGCTCACCCTTTTTATGTTTTATTTTCCCTCGGAAATAAAGAATGGTTTTAGGTAAGTAAACAAAAAGGGGAAGATCTTTATGGGAGATGTTGAAGATCTTTCAACATGATTAGATTTTTATATTCCGAGTTTCCAAAGACACTATACTATTACGATCCGTGTGTGTCTGTTTTTTTTATGTATTAAGTATTTTGCAAAAGTAATGTATTGTCCATGTACATAAAGCTTTTGGTCTCTACAGTTTGTATCAGAGGAAAGGTTTAGTCAACCATTGGAAACAAGGATGTGAAAACTTTAATGAGATCCCTAGATATATTTCTAAGGTATGTCTAGAGACGTCCATAAGGATAAGTATACGTATAGGATATAGTCCTAGAACTATAGTAATGATCTTATAATTTAACCTAAATTGTTAGATATTGAGGGTAATCCCCCTTTACTATGTTGTTTTCCATAGCATTATTTTTCCCTCTAACAGAATTCTTTTTGTGTTTTAGTCAATGGAGGGAACCAGAAGGAATTCGGTTAACATTGAATCATATGGAAAAAATTTTGACTATGAGAAAAAAAATTGAATAATGCCTATAGAGAAAGATATTTTGATTATGCCGAATCATTAATCTTGATATATTATTAACAAGGTGAAATTTAGTGGTATTCCTAATTCATCAAATAAGAGGAAGGTAGAATTTTATGCATGTTCGCATGTTGAGGAGAATAAAGAAAGGAAGATTGAGATTTCTAAAGAAGGGAAGAACAACCTTGAGGAATACCTCAAATGGAGGGGAAGATGTTCTCTGTGTGGAGAAAAGTGTTATAGAGTGACAGACTGTTATGGAGTTCAATGTCTTCTTTGTGGAGAACATGGGCATTACCCAACTCAATGACCTAACCTAAAAATTTACTTCTAAATCAAGGAAGTAATTATTCCAAGACAATCATTGAAGAGGATGGATTAAAGTGTTTATGAATTGGTATTCATGAATAATGTGGTTGAGGTACTTTTATGGTGTATTAGAATATTTTTTCATTAGTCTATTATGGTTTTCAATAATTTTATGGTACCGGTAACCATGGAATGTGATTAAGATTTTGATAGAAATAATATGATATGCACATAAGGAAGGGATAAGGAGAAAATGAAATGTTTGAATGTATTCATGAGCCCATGACTGATATAATGAAATAGATATATCATGGTTTGAGTATATTGAATTTTGGGGTTTTGGTATGTGGAAAGAATTAACTTTTAACATCACTCATATTTTCACTAAGCATTAATGGGTATTCATTTTTCAAGAGAATACATGATTAAGGTATTAACATGATTGAAATCCGACCAACAAGATATATGGGGGATAAATGATGGTATTCACATGCTTGGTTGATGACATTTCAAGTAATCGTTTTCTTTATACTATGAGCTTGGACCGAAGTATTTTAGATAAAGATTGGAATGGATTATATTGAACATAATTTAGTATTGTTTTAGGATATATCTTTTTTCGATATTATTGATAGGATGTTATTGTAATGTAGTTTTAGAAAAAGGACAACCTGCAGGATTGGCGAAAGCCCCTCGCGTCAGACAAGGCTGTGGGAATTGATCCCACAACTGAAGTGCGACTCGCCTTTATCACCTTCCACTGGCCTACAGGAAGTCATTGTTTAGTAGAAAAAAGAATTATTATATTAAGCAGTATGATATATGAAGTATAATTCCATTTTAGGAGGCATATATGATTAATCTCACTATAGATAGACTTATTTATTTTTAATAACTTTTATAACCTTTTGTAAGATATAGAAGGAATGACCCATCATTCTATCACATGATCTACTAACACTTCACGAATGGCAAATTCAACTTCATTTCTTTAAGTGATGATGTGGAAATTGTCTAAAGAACGGCCAACTGTGAGACTGTACCAAAATCACAATAGTATTTCTTCTAATTCCAATTTCATCATCTTTAGGGAAATGATCTTGAAAACCAAAATTTTCTTCCTAGTTCCCTTATATACGATGAATCAGATGGTACCTTAGATCATCACAAATCTATGGCTTTGTGATTGATTGATTTTTCATAACCTTGTTCTCTACCACTCTCCATCAGAACTTGATGGTTATATTTTTCTTCCATATCCATATTTTCAACTATGTTCTCTTATATGGAAACCCAGTGATGAGTTTATTTGGGTAATCATTTTATTTCATACTTTAGTTTTTAAAATTAATTTTTAGTTTTCTTTTTTACGATGTGGGTTTCTATTAAAGAAACATTTGAGTAGTAAACCATTTATAACCCTGACGAATTTCGAGGGAAAAATTCATTTTAAGGGGTGTAGAATGTAACACCATAAGATTTTATGAAAATTATTCTATTAAATTTCATTAATGTATTGTGTTTTAGGATACACCAAAATGATTTTTCACAACATGCATCACTGACTTGGCTGGCATTACATGCAATCACGACCTTCCATGATTGCGTGTGTTGTACGCAATAATGTGTTTTTCTAAACAACGATATATTATTATAATATTATTATGGAATAGCCTTTATGAATAGTATTAACTAAATTTTGATTTTTTTATCATTATTATTCATCTTAAATATTTTCTAGAACATGGTATCGGAACTAAATAAATTTTTCGGGTAAAATAAGTATTTTAAAAAAAATCAGTTTTCTCACCCTTTGATGACGCACCCACCGTAAATCTTATTTTTGACAAGTCTATATGTTCAATTTGAAAAAATAAAATACTTCTTTGGAATAGGGATATAAAAACTTACTTTGGATAAATTTTTCATATTTTTCGGATAACATTCATATTTTAATGAATAGTAATAACAAGCTATATTTTAATTAAAAACAACTTTTTTCATCGCAATAATTTATATGGTTAAATTATGTTTTTAATTGGTTTTAAAGTGAAATTAGAATATTTTATGACCATTTAATACAATGTTTTTCATTGAAATTAATTTCACTTTGAAATTGGATATAAACAAGTATCAGTCTTTTGATTGTTTTTGTTTCTTAAAAACACGCTATTTGTTTTGATAACGGGAATTAAATTTAAAATTAATTAATTCCACTAATATGTTATTAATTTGGAAAAATAGAAATCAATTTTGAATTCGGAATATCAAATAATTCTTTGGTAGAATTTTTGGTATTTTTTTGAAAAACTTCAAATTTTGATTAATAGTGAAACCACTTAGTGGTAGTTAAAAAAACTGACTTTTTTTTAATTTAAATTAAATTCTACCACTACTGTGAATTGAATTTCAAAAATCCGAGAGACACGGTTAATATCAAGGACTAAAATGTGGTTTAATGAGATGAAAATAATTTTTGGTGAATAGTAACTTTTTACTTTTTTACCACAGTTAAAAGTAAATAGGGTAATTAAGGGTAAACATGATATTATTATTACCCTACCACATTTCCTAATTCTATTTGAATTGTTTAATTAGACCAAAAACAAACTTAGGAATAAAATATGACCATTTAGGCCGACTTGGATTAGATTAGGACATTTAATATTAATTTATTTAAAGAAGGGTTAAAATAGTTAAAATCCAAGTTTAATAAGTAAATAATTTTTTATATAGGGTTATATATAGGTAAAATTAGACTATAAATATTCATTATAAAGATAAAAATATTTACTAAATAATGGTAATTTCTTTATAATTTTTAGACTTTAAATAAGTTATCTTATTTATGACACAACGATGATGCAATAATTATCTTCTTTATGAAATATTGACATAATTGATGTTATAAATACCCAAATAAATTTATTTTGAGACTTTTTATGAATTTCACTAATTTTATAGGTTAATATGACATGCTAGTTTTTATTTAATTTACTTTTTTCGAACTAATCATCCTGTTATGATTTTCCCAAAAATCAATTACCAAATAGTGTCAAAATTGACATAAAATAGTTTTTAAAACAAATATTATATTATTAATTGTAATTTTATTCCTCAAAATATAAGGTTTAGCCAAATGACTTATATAAGGTTATATATATTAATAATAAACAACTGTTCATTTGGCTTGTTATAGTATGTTTATTAACCATATAGTGTAAGAAAACAAGAAGACACGATAAAAGTTAAATTATCTAACATAAAGTTAAAAATAAATGATAAGGTTAAAATAGATACCTAAACTTGTCTAAATTCTATTGGATGAGAGGATTTAGAACTAGACCCACATTATCTTAGAAATAAATCAATTTGGAGCTATTAAAAACAAAATATTACTTTATAATAAAATAATATGTATAGTTTTTCCAAAGGTGCCCCTCTCCTCCTTTATAAAAGTGCACCTCCTCCCTCTCTTCCTCACACCACATTGAGCCTTAATGCTCGGCCAACCCCAGCCAAATTCACTTCTCCACTTACATAGAAACATCATATAGGTTCTGGTCTTCTTCAAAGACCAATTTTAGTGCCCTAAGAGGAGGTCTCAAAGAGGCGCTTCAAAGAAGAGGTAATGTCCGTTATCGATTCTTTCAACATTTTTTCTTCTTCCACTTCTTCATATATTTTTTTCAGTATAAAGTAATAAAATCAGTATAACTCATATAATGATATGTTATTATAAATATTAAACAACCCTATTTCACCATCTATCCATCCTACGGAAAATGAAATCACCACTCGTGCGTACGTACAGAATACTGTCTCCACGACGTGGTGAAATCTGTTTCTCCACCCACACCTTACATGGATGGGTATAATGGTGTAAAGAGTAACTATATATGGTTATTATAACATCATATTTATTCTGATATATTATATCATCCACTTCAATTCTATTCAATAATTATGGGAACAATATCATCGCTCGTGCGTACGTACGGACTACCGTCTCCACGACGAGATGAGATTCATTCTCCATGTTAACCATACATGAATGATCATAATGTTTATATAATTAATAATAATTAAATATATTAAATAATAATGTTACTAGATTTATGTATATATATATGTAGGTCATCTATTTAGTTTCATTCAATTCAATAAAGAAAAGAAAACAACGTTTATGCGTACGTATGGTCTACCGTCTCCATTAACGGTGTATTTCATTCCTTTTATCGAGCTAATATATATATATATATATGATGAATATATATTATATATAAATCATGTTTTACATTCTGGAATTATTTAAATCAGGATATAAATAAAAATATCAAGAACGAAAAGTCAAAACACATACGATAAATGAAATGATTTTACCCAAAACGCTGCTTTAACATGGAATTTACAAAAGAACAGGTAATATAAAGTCATAAGTGAAACATATATGATATCATAACAATGAATATGATTCTTTAATAAGTCAATGAAATTATTTAAATCGTTATGCAAGAGGTTTGGATACGTATGAAGCATATCGGACCTAAGGTAAGGGATAATTGTGCAAACCTCATTTTTATCCGAGATTTCTTATTCGTAAGTATTTACTGGTGTTATTGCTATCATCCATGTCCATGTTTTATAAACATGTATTCATTAATGTTTAATGTCCTTTTTACCCATTGTGACTTCTACCCCATGGTATGGAAGGAATCTTTCTTTTATTTACCCTACAAGGTACTTTTTGACTTTTCCGACAAAAGTACGAGAAGAATGTTTTTTTAACATATACGTCATGAAAGGATTTTTACGGTTTTATAAAGACTTATTTTCATGAAGTATCCTCCAAAATATTTCATTACTATTTTCAACAAAATCTCTTTCTTTTATAATTATATGACATTTTGTGAAAAGAAATTGATTTTGAAAATGAAAGGATATTTTCCTCAAGAATTCATTTCAAGTGTTTTATCAAAACCATTTTTCCATCTAGGATGGAATTATTTCATATGTGTATGTTTCAAGTATAATGTCTCTATGATTTACATGTTTTCACTTTTCTTATTATTAAATGCCCATTTGTTTTATATGGATTATTAAATGATGGGATGATGTTTATGAAACCCATTTTATTCTTTGGGTTATGATGAATGTTTTAAGTTTATTTTGTGGCACAAGTAAGAATGATTTCATTATGAGATGGGTGGGACCTATATATCCCTCCAATGCATTGGATAAGGATTTATATCTCATGAGATAGACATGGCTATAATAGTAAGTTAATACGGTTCAGTTTTACAGTACTGAAATGAAGAGTGAACTCGATTTAGAAAGGGACTTTGTCCACTAAGATGGTCTTGGTAGCAATGCCTTGGCTGCTATGGAAATCAAGACATGTTCTGAATGGTTTCCACAATTACAAGTTTTATTCCCATTATATTTCATCATGATTGATGTTCCATTATGATATATGTTTTAAATACTTCCACGATTTATGTCTTTTCTCAAGGTTTTAATGTCTAGATTTCATGTTCAATTTTTTGCTTTCAAATGTTTATGGATTGTTTTATGTTCTCTATGTTTGGCCTAAATAAGTATTTGAGCTCACCATTTTTTATGTTTTATTTTCCCCATGAAGTAAAGAATGGTTTTAGGTAAGGAAACAAAAAGGTGGATATCGTTATGGGAGATTCTGGAGATCTTTCAACCTGGTTAGACATTTATATTCTGAGTTTCCAAAGACACTAAACTATTACGATCCTTGTGTCTCTATTTTTGTTATGTATTAAGTATTCCTAAAAATTAATGTATTGTCCATGTACGTCAAGCTTTGGGTCTCTATAGTCATGGTCATTAAATTTTGATTTTTCCTTAGGAAAATATAGCGAAACCCACACTCATCACTAGTCTTTTTTGTTATTTAGGATTTATGTATGGAATGTATTCCCTTTTGGGGAACAAATAATCATGTACATATCATGATATTAATTTTGATTTGTTTCAATAGGTGGGTATGTTATATCCCTCTAATTAATTTAGTAATCTTAATATCTCATGAGATACCATGTATTGTTATGATTGGTTAGCCAAATCCTTTATGATGACATAAGGTATTATCCTTGTAATATAATAATACCATAAAGAATAATCCTTTTTTATAATGATGGCCTAAAAAATAATCCTCTTCATATTATTATAGACAAGGGAATAATTATTTGAATATGATAATGGCTTAGGGAGTAATTCTTATAATCTAATGATGGACATGGGATTAATCATTGTCATATGCTTATGTGGACATGCTTTTTTTCACAACATTGTTATTCCATGGACTTTTGATATCATTTTATTATACCCAGATTCAATGATCATATAACACTATTATATCATAGTACATTTTTTTTTCTTTTTAGACAAAATCCCATTCCTAAATGATTTATAGAAAACACTTATTTTTATTTGTTCTTTTAATTATAAATTTTTCCATTTTATTTTTTTCTCATATCCATATGATTAAATAATGCAAGTAATATTAAAATGTTTCCCTCACTAAGTGTTTGTGTTACCCCTATATTATGGTTACCTTTCTCAGATTATTAAGCGAAGTATAAATTTTTAAACTCTAGAAGGGTGTCAAGAAGATATCGAATATGGAATAATGATCACATGTTTTTTAAAATAAGTTTCCAATATAATTCTTCATCATTGAAAGTAATCTATAATTTTAGTCAATATATCATATATTTTTGTTTTGAGGTAATTTTTAAATTATGTAAATGATGTAAAATAAATATAATGATTTTTTGGTTCATGAATTTTGGTTTAAAATGGATTTTTGGTTATTTTTTAATATTAATTTAATTATTTTAAGGAAATGTACAAGAAAAAATTAGTGAAATCCATCATGTATGTGTAACAGATATATCATAATATAGGATAACATCAAACACTTCAAAGTCCAGGGTCCAGTAGAATCCGAACCTAAGTATATATTAAATAAAAAGCGATAAAGATTCAGGTATACAAGGGATTATTACAGAAACTAGAATGTGTGAAACAACATCTATCAACCTCTACTAATGAGGCAATGTAGTCAGGGTTGTAAAATACCACATCGTGTTGATTTTAATTATCTCTTTCTTTTCTAGAGCGTCTGGCACCTAATTGGCCTCCCAATAGAAATGTGACAAAACCAGATAAATTTTAGTGAGCTTATAGAGACAGCAACCCCAATAAGAAAACACTGGCCAAGGCACATTACATGTCATTGTTCTCAAGGCATGAACCACAATCAGAATTTCAAATTCATTCCCAATACATTTTCAATTAAATTAGATAGTGTAAATGATTTAATGAATAATTTCCCATAATTCGGCTTCATAGGCATTTCCATCTCCAATAAATTGATAGATGATTCCTTTTACAAACTCAAAGTAATTACAAAAGTCCCCATCGCAACCTGAGGGACCTGGTGCACTCGATAAAGATCCATCAACATTGACCGTGAGGCATTGAAGAATCAGACATATCGACCAAAAGTATTTGATCATCTAAGGCTCTCACGGATGACCATAAGCCCTGTGAAATAGGAGTGTTTTCAAGTTAGAAATAGTGTTATACATTGCACCATCTTAGGAAAGTGAAGTTGCATAAAAATCTCTATGTGTGGATACCATTTCCCTATTGAACAACATTGTGAGCACTATAGAACAATGTGGCGTTCCTAGCATCACAAAGGGATAAAATGGTTGTAGTAGCAGAGACATTCATGAAGTATTTTATCTGCTCACTATAATGAGCATCAGATAGCCTTGTTAACATTTCAATAAGCACTATGCATGGGTAAAATCCCTTAAAATTTTGAATGGAAACGTTGGAACAGAGCGGGTTGTCCTGGTTAAATTCAATAAATAGGTCTTTTAAGGTTTCATCAGCACACGTACACAGAGGAATGTTTGAATCCATGTGGAAACTAGCCCATTTCAGCTATTTAGAAATTTGGATTTAGTTTTCACACATTATACTTATCAGGATTAATCTGGAATGCCGGATAAAACTAGCACTGAATTTCATTATCCATGTAGGAGTGTGATGGAGGACCCAACATTCAGTACAAGAGTAATCATTGCTATTAAACTAACAAGGCCATCTATGTATCCATACTATGGTTTCACAGTCCATAGATGTGTAAGAATTTATATCGGTCATAACATGGAGGGATCACGATATCAATTGAATGCATTTATTAGAGAGAAGGTTTGTGATGGATAGATTAATTACATCAGGAGGGACATCCAGATCCAAAAGAGTGTGTTAATGCCATTTTGTGTTCAAACAATTGAGGGTCGAGTACCTACATAACATCAACATTATGTCATAAATGATCCTCACATAAGAATTCTAGAGAGATGACTATACCAGTGAAGCAGATTAATAATTTTATCCACTAAACAACCAACTTGTGAATCTAATTTAAAAGATGTATCCAAAGGAATCATTTGACATTAGGCTTCATGTGAATTTCCCAATCAGACCATCATTGAATTTTCTAAGATATTTTATTTCTAGACCTCCCAATTCAATTGTCTTGATACATTATCCATAGGAAACATCGATCTTCTTCCTCTCATATATTGACCCTATATATATATATATATAATTTTGCACCATTCTTTAACAGACTTTGAGAAGGCCTCTAGGCCATATATTCAGAGTGAAGGAGTAGACAAATTTTGACGTGATCAATGAATTAACAAGAAAAAACCTCCCATCCAGGTACAATGACTTCCTTTCCCTACTAGAAAGATGATGTATGATACAATAATATATACCCTCTAGGTAATTCCATTTCACTATCCCCTAGAATAAGGGAACACCAAGATAATGAAAAGGAAAGGATCCCCTCCTCACCCCACGGTCCATTATGATCATATTATTATTTTCTACTGAAATTCAATTTCCAAATAAAATAAATGATTTCTCCCAGATTAGTTCAAATCCAGCCACCTTTTTAATATGATTGAGGAGGGATTTAATAGAGTATATGGTTCTGTATGAGGCCAGGCCATAAAATAAAATGTCACCACTATACAAGAGGTGAGAATGATAATAGTCATTCATACTCGCCTTAATCTATTTTTAGAGACCCATGTGATCAAGATCAATGATGCGTCAACTTATTTAATTCTCTACAATAGAAAATAGAACCCAAGATAGCATATTACCTTGTCTCACACCCCTGGTGCATGGATGGAATCCCTTAGGGGCACCATTTACAATAATGGAAAGCCTTGAATTTACAATTATAATGACAATCATAATAATAAATACATTATAGAATCCATATATTGTAATAAATTCAAAGAGGAAGATCCATTTAAGTCTATTGAAATCCTTTGAGATTTCAATTTTAAGGGAAAAGGTCCCTTCCTTTGTCTTCCTCCTCATGAAGTTGATACTTTCGGAGACCATAAAGAGACACTTTTGAATACTTCTACAAGAGAAAAAAGTGGATAGAGTCTCTGATATAGATTTATATAGGGGAATAAACTGCAAAAAGATATGTTGTTAATTAAGTCTATCATAATTGGGAGCATGACAAAGAGTCCAATTTTCACACCTTGTTTGACACTCTCATGGGATATCCATTAGTTAATCATATCCTTTACTTACTTATATGAAGGAATGATTTATTATTTCTGTTGAGGGAATTTTTGGATAATTAAAACATTAACAAAACAAAGGTAATATAGGATGAATCAAGAATGAAATAGGCTAATCCAATGATGTTATTATTTGATCTAGTAGGGGTATAAGTTAAATTGTAGATGATATAGGTTATATTGTTTATGAAATAGGTTGAACAATTAGTGATATATATTGAACTATATGAATTATAGTATAAAATTATGTCATTTTAATGTGAGAAATATTCTTTCTAAACACTCCTTCAGTTATCTAGAATACATATCTTATAATGACAATTTTTCATCACTCATGTTAAATGCTTTTGGTTTTAGTGATGTAGAAAAATAATAAGACCTAACAAAACCTTAGGGTCAA
Organism: Viscum album; assembly: GCA_963277665.1. Taxonomy (NCBI): domain Eukaryota; kingdom Viridiplantae; phylum Streptophyta; class Magnoliopsida; order Santalales; family Viscaceae; genus Viscum; species Viscum album. The sequence goes on along the minus strand of OY728153.1, from coordinate 1,767,889,576 downwards.
TGTCAAATATGATTATTTATTAAATTGACATATCATTAGAACAATATATGGATAGAAAAATCTAGTGATTACATGATAGAAAGTGTAATACCTTGTGATTTTATGAAATAAAGTTATCCAATCAATTTTTTTTTATATTTTATGTTAAAATAAATATCTTGTTTTAACAAACCATGATATACTATTTATATTATTATTTAAACATAATTGTCATAATATAGCCATAAAATTGGGTGGCACAAACCAAAATAATTATGTTTTTAAAATAAATAGTAAATTATTTGTAAAAATCAAATATATGTCCAAATATTTGATTAATATTTATTAAATCATTTATATGCATCCAAAATACATTTTTCAAAAAAAATTATTATATTTCTTTTTGTAAAAAAATAATAAATTTTGTTTTATTAAATTTATTAAAATATATTTGAAAATATTATATCTATTTTTTAAATTAATTGGTCACACATATCCTATGGTGAATATTATATATTTGTTAGAAGGGATAATGATTTTGGTGAATAGTTTAAAATACATATTTTTGTTAAAAAAGCCTTTTGTTTTAATAATTTTAAATTTCAATTTTTTATTACGGTTTTAAATGTAAAATTAGTTTAATTATATATTTATTAAACCAATTCAAGACATTGGAATCAATTTTAAATGAGATTTTTATATTACAAGAATCTATACTTATGAAAACATTCTCTTTGGAAAACGACTTTTTTCGCACCTAATGTATTAATATTAAATTACATTTTTATAACCAATTGAAAATAATTTGGGAAAATATTTTATATATTGATAATAAAAATCACTAATATTATATAGTAAGTTCAATTTATTTTTTTGGTAATATAAATTACAGAACCAGTAAAGAATCATTTCCTCATTTATGGTTAAAATAGGTTTATTGGGGTGTTAAACTAAAAATATAATAGGTAAAATGACTTATAACTTCTAAAACCAATTTTTATTAACTTTTTTCAAAATTATATCATTTATGGATTGATAATAAACCATTTTTGATCCATTTATAATGTTAATAATGTGGCCACACATTATTCTTTTAAGACATTTCATTTGTATCCCCCACCCCCATTTAATAAAGGGAACCCACACCCCACTTCTATTCACCCCTATAAAACATGATTTAAAAGAACATACCTATACCAATATTTCCAAAACATACTACTCATATCCTATAAGAATTTTTTTGATTTCTAATCCAACATAGGAAGTCATTTCATGCAATAATAAAGAGGTTGTCTAGAGAATAGGTACCATTCTCATCCAAGAGTTTCTATTTTAAGTATTCTTCCACCTAATTATACGAATCTTCAATTATGGTGACATAATAAAAAATTTGACTTCCATAAACCTATATTTTATTTTATTTTAATTTAATTACGTAGATTTATCTCATAATAAATAATGCAAAAAATGAAATTGTCTATCATTTGTACGACAGACAACTACAACGCAAACCGATGTAAATATGTTTCCATGACCAATTCTCACAGACAGATATAAAAAAGGATTTTAATTATTTAAATTATTATTATAAAATATTAATACATTGTGAAATATAATATTATATACCCCATCTTAATTTTTTTTCCATGGGAGTGTGATAACATCGCTCTTGTGTATCGCGAACTCCTACCATGTAATGCTTTGTGATTCGCTCATCACATTTATTTTACATGGAACGTAACAAAGAAAGGTTTAATGAAAAAATTTATATCTGTGAATCAAAAAATATTATATAATGGAGAATATTATTTACCTATATTTTCTTCATCAGTTGAGAAAATTAAAACAATGTTCATGTGTACGTTTGGCATACTGTCTCCGTTAACGTCGTAATTCCTTTTCTATCTATAATATTAATGAATTACTGTAAATAAATATATATAGAATATATATTATATTTATATAATTATTATCATTTATATTTGATGGGACCATGATCAAGGTAAAAGGACTGAAATATCAAATTGATATATACATCATGAAAGAGTTAATTATTACATAATACGTGATTTTAACTAGGATTGTTAATAAACATGTAATAAAAGGTAATAAGTAAACCATATATGGAATGAAACATATTTATATGGTACTATAATAGATTTATAATGAAAATTTATTTGTTATAATGAAATTTTTAATGTTTGTGAAATAATTCGAGAATTAATTTAGGGGGCATTCATCAAACTTTTATTTGTGTGGGAATGATTCCCTATACGGGATGTCTTACTCTTGTGTGGTGTATATGATTCATATGAAAGTGTTTTATGATTCATATCATAATATTTATGGGATATACATATATATCAATTTTGTTTTATTTTTTGCGATGTAAAATTCAATAGATAAAAATGTGGAAATGTTTTTTTACAATATATTTGTTTGTCGATTTTTTTTTTTGATTTTTCTTCCTATGATGAGATATTATTATAATAATCATAAGAAACTAATAAATACTATTATCATTTGATTATTTTTTAAAATTAAATTTTGTTTCCATTCACATTCCACTCCTTATATACTCCTGATTCCAAAATAATGTTTTTAATAAAAAACATTTATTCTTCTCTTCAATCAAAACACCTTTTTCTTCAATGTCTGTGTTTTCTAGAAACGTTTTAAATATTTTTTATCCATTATCCAATTATTATTGACATAAATTTATACCATAGTTTTACTTTTTAGAGAATAAAAATTAATCTTATTTTCATTTTCCATACGTGGTAGTTTTTACTTTTTACCAAAAAACATGAATGGAAAATTTGTTCTAATGTATATAAAAAAATGGAACTGTCCACCATTATCACCACACAATTAATCAAATATACTATTATATTTATTAGGGTCATTTTCAAATAAAATATTTCACTTCATATTTGGGATATAATTATATTTGAAATAATTGATTACAAATTTAAAATATATTTTCCTCAATAATGTGTTAATGATCCTTTATGGAATATCTTTCTTCAAAGATAAAAAAATTGGAGTTTCATACATTTAACTAGAGATATAGTCTACTAATACCATCTAAATACATTTATTTTGATTATTTATGATTATTTTTTTGTATATTATTAAAATATGTTTATAAAACTATGTTTATGAAGCCTATCCCATTGCAATCTGTCTTGATAAGATTAAATTATCAATTTTTTTTGAATCTTATTTATTTTCCCTGGGCTACGCAATGAAGAAATGAATATGAAACCCAAATCATTTTTCATGATTTATGACATGATTAATGTTTTACTATATTTTTAATCCATATTTATTGGTTTTGTGATAGTAAGGATCTATATCTCTATCCAATACATTGGGTAATGTTTTATATATATTGAGACATTGATAGTAAACAAGTCAATGTACTTAATGTGGTATGGGAAATATGTGAATGTGTTTGAACAACTATGCGATGTAGGTGGTGATGCATAATCGATTAGGAAGTGGGAAATAGTTATTGATTACAGATCCATTATTATATGATGTTCGCAATTTTTTTCATCTATATATGAATTGGTTTCTAAAATTATGATGGTTCCACAAATATATGACCTAAACTTGTGGTTCATGATTGATATTTGATGTTTTCTCATACTGATGGTTTAGTAACTGTGAAATAATAATGTTATATGAAATATATCGTTTCATCGATGCATGATATATTTAATATGAACATTTTTAGTTGTATTTATAATCAGATACCCATATAATTATCTTATGATTTTATATGATCATCAGTTAATATATGATAGGATAAACTTTGATGAGAATATATGTTCATCCTTTCAAATGTTTATTTTCCCAGGTTATGAAAAAAATAGAAAGATAATTTCTATGGATTATAATATGTTAGAAGATCTATATGGGAGATATATGTACTCTGCTAGGAAATAAGAATATTTTGTATCGAGTCACTAAAGATGCTAAACTTCTACCCTCCTTGGGTATGTATCAGTGGTATATATTGAATGTTCATCTATTAAGATGAAATATCTTTTTATTAAAATATATGTTCATTATTGTTGGTACCATAGAAAGTCTTCATTAATTCATTTGAAAGAATAATGATAAAAAATTAGTGAGAACTATAAGGTTAACTATAGGTACATGAAAATGTCCTATTGTTTTGGTGAAGGATAAAGAGAGTAGTTTCCAAGAATGTACATCCCTGTCTGAATTCTAAAAGTTTGGATCTAGAATATTTATTCAAATGGGTAAAAATTGTGAAAAAGTGCATTTATATAGACTCTATTATTACCTGGTGCATGAAAATGGTTATGGTTGTGCACCTAGTTTGACACTATTAGGGGATCTTTTTTTAAAACATGCATTCATTTTACAACCCATTATAAAGTATTTGAATATGTGATGACCAAAAATGACCAAGGTTAATCCGATCTTGTGACAGATTGAAAAGAAGGTGTTATGATCTAAAAATCTAATGAATGATTGATCTCATTGATCTAATATTATTAATAGTCATGATGGACATATTGGTTTTTCTATTTGTGTAAGGACTCGATCCTAAACATTTCATAATCTTGAATTTTAAGTTAGGTATTAATTCTTTTTATTTTATGAACTTTTATGGATTGGAGTTTTAGAAATTTAGGTCATAAATCAAACATTATAAAACCGCATATATAAAAATTTAATACTTATAATATGTGTCTATTGTTTACACAACCAAAAATTTCTAAAAGTCACGTATTTTTCATTCACGTAGTATCATCAAAAATTTTATATTTACCTGATCATTTCATTTTTCATAATTAAATCCCTATGAATAAATTTTTAAACTATGGGATGATGATGAAAATCTTTGTATGTGGAATATATGAAGAAAAACAGTAGTACAAAAAAATTTTAAAACCCATTAAAAAAATGTCTTAAAAATCCTATTCAGAAAAAAGAGAATAACTTTCTTGAAAAATACATACATTGCCTTTTGAAATAAAATAATTTCCTTAAAAAATAATTATTATGAATACAAAACAAAACTAGATACCTTGGGATATCATCATCATATAATCCTTACAAAACTCTTATAAGAACCCTTATAAATTGGGATCACCATGCTATTGAATTGAAATATTATTCTTTATAAAAATATCATTCCCTAATGAATTGGTCCGTTATCTGGATGCACTCATAATATAATATAAAATGGTCTCACGCATTAGATATAATGGGACTAAATACATTCTAAATAATTTAAATGGTCATTTACATGAATGAGACCCATTGAAAACTCTTTTGACCCCATATGCAAATAACTTTCGGATATAACAATACCCTTTTCATTACAAATAAAAATTAAAATATAATAATAGTGTATATAATAAATAAACTATTTTAATTAAATAAAACTAAAACATATAAAACAAACTACAAATAATTATGGTCTCATGATGGATGTATAATCTGCACATGATGTATAAAATAAATAAACATTCCTTTTATATTTTTGTAGTTAAAGTCCTAAATTACCTCATTTGGAAAATTTAAAATATATTACGTTAGAAAAATTCAAAATTAAAAAATGGTAAAAAATGAAATTAAGAATACATAATATAACAATACAAAATCCCTTAAAACATTTTTTGAATGTATATATATAGATGAGAAATATTTTTTTATAGTAAACATCAAAAATTTATTTTTAAAAGACAGTCTCTTTCCTTGAGTTTCAATGATCATTTAGATTCATTTTATTAATAAAAAATAAATATTTATTAATTTATATTTGATTAATAACCTTTTTCAATTTCATTATTCCATTATATCAATTATTTCAATTTTATATAAAACCAATGAACTAAATTTTTTCACATCATATATTTTTTTCATATTTGGTTCTTATGTCCAATGTGACTTTAGAATTTTGACAATGGTTATAGTGGTAATTATTCCACCATATATAGAATTAAAATAATGAAATAATTATCATCTTAATCATTAACTTTACTTTTAAATCCACCCCTTAAATATTATTTTTGAAAAATGAACTATGTTACAATCATGGAGATGGTAAGTTTTACATACACATGAGTAATGCTTCGATTTTTCAACAATATTTTCCAATAGAAGGTAAATATTATTTTATCATTAAAATATAATTAAAATATCATATATTTAATATTATTTCAGTAAAGGTTTCTAAATATGTCATTCATAATAAGTGGTGATGGAAAGAGAATCGGGTTACTTCGTGGAGGTGGTAGTCCATGCTTACACAAGAATGATGTTATCATTTTTTATTGAATGGAAATATTGGAATGAAAATTAAATTTTATCTTTAAATAATGATAAATATTTAATTAATATAACTAATTAAAAATATTTCCATTATTATATCCTATCTTGAGAGATGGTGATTGAAACTGAGTTACATCGGTTTGTGAGGTAGTTGAATGTCTTGCACGTGAATGATGAATTATTATCCCAATTGATATAAGAGTAGATGGGTATAGGTCATCCAAATAAAATAATAACATATAATTATATTGGGTACAATTAATTTATTTTGTTATCATGTTTTAATTAGTTTTTTTGGGACATGGCGGTAGAGACAAAACTAAGACATACAGATAAGAACCATGGATCTTCTTTAAAAATACTACTTTTCATAACACCTTAAGACAACAAAGGTTATAATTTTTCATAAAACCATACCTATAGAATTATGGGAGTATTAATGTAAGAAAACTTTATCAGGATTCCCTAATACCAATGGGTTTTTATGATTAAGGAGATGAGAAGAATAGGTTCCTGTTTATACGAGTGGGGAGCGTCACTCTTGTAATTACTTAAAATATTAAATTAATATAAATTAGTTTTCAATTCCAGAAATCCAAAATATTATTTATATCAATGATAAGATTAATTTGGGACTAGTACAACATATAAAATAAAAATCTGACAATATTTGACATAATTTATACACATATATTATCATTTTAACACTTATATAACACCTTTTAACTCTTACCATGACAACATGGATCTTTTCACATCACGTCTTAATATATTTACAATAAAATGAAAAAACATATCATTAATGAACCATAGATTGTATTTAAAACCATGTAAAAATTAATTTTCTAAAAATAGGTTTTTTTTTGGAATTTTATATAATAAATATAATATTATTTACTATAAAATATTCTCAATATCATGTTTTATAACTATTCATTACATTGACATTGATAATATTACGATATCATATAAATTTACCACTAAGTATTTTATTAGATTCCTAAAATATCTTGTTCATCAATATAAAAATTTGGTTACAATATTTATGTAATATCCCTCGATCCATCACTCTCTCACATGGCCAAAATAGGTTAATTGCGAGACCTCAAGTGTGCTTCCCTGTATGACAGAGGATGTATACTAGTAGTGAGGGTGTGATATTTATAGAGAGGAGACTATAACACTAGTATAGAGTAAAATAAAATATACTAATCATTATTGATAAATATTAATTTAATTCAAAACATAGCATAAATAATACAACACACAACTAAGAAATAATAATAGGAACAAAATAATCAAATAATAAAGAATATAGTAATGACAAGATGAGATGTATAAAAATGTCAAAGTAAAAGAACTAAAAATTAAGGAATCAAATGACACAAATAAACTCAAAGACCCCGATATTAAACCCCATGTAAGTCCTATCTCTAAACATTAGGCTACCCACCAAGGAACAATCAACAAAAGGCTCCCATTCCCTTGTCCAAACCTGCATCCATGAAATCTTCTCGTGTACCAAACAACAACCCTTATATTGTTAGAGTAAATATCAGTTCAATGAAACCATAATGACTAAATATAAATATTCTTACAACATGATTATGAAGTAATGTGACAAAAATGTGTATTAAATATTCAGTTAATACAATAAAACAAGCTACCTACAACAACACCATACTTGAACATCTATGATCATGTAAAACAACTAAGACAACAAATAACCATATATCCCTAGAAAAGTCACACAAATTAGGGAAAATACAAATATATAGTAATTTAATCATGGAAGAGGATAGATATCACTCAATATAAGAATTGAATCTTGGTACGGGGTCAAACCATCTCAATATAAGCATTAAAGGGAGGGAGTGGGTCAAACCCACTCAATATAAGAATTACAACATGGGACTGGGTAGAACCCACTCAATATAATAATTACCTCATGGTATTGGCTAGATCCAACCCAATATAAGTATTATTCTAGGGTAATGGGAAAATCCCACTCTATATAAGAATTAATGTTTGGGATTTGGTAGAGCATGATCAATATAAGTATTACACCATCATCTTATCAAGTCATATTAATAAGTAAATAAAAATATCTCTTCATAATTATTAATATTTAATTAATTAAATTACCATTTTTTATTATACAAAATTTTATCAAAAACCATATCAATAAGAAATATTCCAATTTGATAGGGATTCTATATCAATCAATGACCTAAGGTATCATTTCAATCTAAGCAAACGTTAAGCCATTATCCAATTCACAAATAAATTCAAGGGTTCGCTCAACCAATGGTATCCAAAAGCGAGGTCAATATCAATTGGATCTAGATGGATCCACGGAACAACCCAATTTATTATTTAATTAAATAATTTCTACATGATGGTTATGTTTTCTCAAAATTTCATATACATTGAAATTGAATAGACCATAGGCACATGTTTAGATTCCCTACCTCAACTTGACAATTATGTAACATCAACATTGGGTAACACCAATGGAAATGAAGGAGATCGTGACAAATGAAGGAATCATAGACCATAAAACATCCATGATAAACCTAATGAAACGTCAGTCCAAATACATCAACAACTAGAAAAGATAAATGTGGAGAAGGGGAAACCTAGACAAAAAAACTCACAATGGATTCGATGTGAAATAAGGAAGTCTAAAACAAAGGGAATATACACAAAATCACTAGGAATTCACCCTAAGATGAGAGGGAGAGAATAAATATAATTAATAATGAAAATAATACAGAATTTCCAACTCAAAATTGATACCACTAAGGAATACATTGTGTGATATTCTATCATATTGTGTATTTCATCATATTTGGGTTACGCTGAAAAAATCATTGTATGAGGTTAATTTTTATCCAACATGAAAATTACATAATGGTATTAAGTAAATGACATGTAAGATATTAAAATTTTGAAATATTTTATGACATGTGTTTTGTTTAGTTACACATTATGTAATAAAGACATGACATATAATCATTCAGTGAAAATATTACAACCCAACTTCTTTAAAAGATACGGAAAATACTCTAAATCCTTCCAAACATATGTAAAACCCTCATAATCCCAATTATAATTTTATTCATAGATTCCTTTATTTTTAATAATCATTCATCCCTATACTATTGTTCGTTTTCCTAATAAAAATCTATCCATCCCCAGACAAAACTTATCAACCATGTCATTAAGCCAAAGAAAATCCCATCCAAAGTTGATAAATGAAAAAATGAAAGTGGTCACAATATAAACAATCATCCATGAGCTACTCTGAGTATCACATTAGGGTCTTAAAAAATAATTATGACTATTATGCACACATATCAGACTCTATCTCCCATTTCTCCTCCTAAAATCACTTATGCTTCCACTATAATCATACAACATGTATATTCCAACAATGTAGATACTTATCCATACATCCACAATATTTATATGATGCAACTCAATATATGCATCAGTACATATCATGTTTTCCTCAATGTCTTCAATTTGATAATTGTTAGTATAACATATCAGACGGTGTGGCATAGGAAACCTATAATGAATGGTATTATAGAACTGTGAAATGACCTATCAGTATGCCACTCGACCTATCCTATCAACTATCTCAATCATCCCAAAAAAACTAAAAAATGTTATTCCCTAATTTATGATAGAACATAACCCATACCTAGGAAAAACATGAAGGATAATTTGATGACTAATCTCAATCTCATGTGGAGATATTTGTTCATTAGTATATGATTTCTTCGTAAACTTTGCACTCACCAACTACCTCTTAATAAATAGAAAATGATCAAACTTCTAATCCATGAGATTTGGTGCAACAAGCACTTACTCTCCTACCTCCAGAAAATAAAGTGTTGAACGGTATTTTCATCCCTAGAAATCATGTAAAGGATCTATATGGATTAATTATAATAAGCTATTATTATATGAAAACTCCATTAGTGTCATATGATACTCTAATGAACCAATGCAATCTAAAACACATGTGCATAACATATCCTCTATAAAATTAATATTCCACATAGATTGATCATTACTCTAAGGATTATAGTTTTTACTAAAAATAATATATCATATGAGAGAAATTTGAAGAACCTTACAAAACTAGGATGTTAAATGAGAATCTATTTTGATAATCTTTAGAACACCAACTTACCAAAATATCTTGTGAACATAAAGACTAGACATATAATAAAATGTTATGGTCTCTCTGATAGGTAATAAGTGGTAAATATTCATTATTCAATCCAAGATCACCCATAACACACCATTATTATGGGATGTCTCATGTAACCCTATCACATAATCCATATTGGAATCATCTAATTTCCACCCGAAAATGAGTAGACTTTGCAACTGTCTAGATGGCCTCTAATGCTCATATTTCACCTAATGAAAAGTGAAACATCATGAATCAAATACTACTACCACCTTCATTATTATTGACCACCAGTACTACATTTGGATACAAATATACATCTTTTTCATTCCATGATGTACCACCCATTTAGAGTGATGAAAATATCTCATCAATTTCTCATACAAGATAATATGAACCCATACTCATCTTGGGAAATAAAATGAATTATCACTTCTAAGATACTTTCCTGGTTGAATCATCCCACCATATATGTCATATCTCATAACTAAGGCCTCTATATTAGATAAATGATTTGTATCTGTTACAAAAATATATGTATAAATGACACTAAATATAGTGATACCCATCCATAAAAATCATGAACATTTAGATTCATGTTTGAAAAGATCTCCATGATCTTGTACAAATCATATGACTCCTAGAATTCCACTATATTTTTATTCCATCTAAAAAGAAATCATCAAACATTCCCTTTCCCTTTGTGTAAGCCAACTCAAAGTCAAATGACTATAGATACTGGAAACACCGCCTCTGATGAAGTTTAATGCCCTGTGGAAAAAATATGTACATGGGTATCTTGTATTCCACATACCCCAAAAAACTCTCATCCAAAATACAGTCTCTCCAATATCTCAGTACATGTACCACCATAGGTAACTATAGATCAACAATATGCTAACTCCTCTCATGTGGTCTCGGCTATGTGGATCCATAAGTAGCCACTCAGTCCTCCCACATCAAAACTATTCTGAGTCTACTTTAAAATGAAGTATATTATATACTATAATAATAATCTAAAATGGGTAATGAGTGTATAGTTTTTGAGTTCAACCTACCATTATTCTCCATAAAATCACTTTTTCAATCATCCCGCCAAAAAACATCAATCCCTTTTTCATCATCATTGACATTTGTGCTATTGGATATGATAAGTCTTATATAAATAACTGATAATAACATATTAGACCCAAAAATCTCAGACCCTTGAAGATGTTATTTGGTTACTCTCAATATGACACGTTTCCAACCATATCTGGGTCCACTAAAACTCATACCTTTGAGATGAAAGGGCCCTTGAAATGTGCTCTATCAATCCAAAAATTGCATTTGGTAAGAATGGCATAAAACTGGTGCTCTCTAAATGTAGTCAAGAATTATTTAAAAATATTGGGCATGATCATCTATTGAGTGGTAGTACTGTAAGATGGAATCAATAAAAAACTTCGTTAACTGGTCTATAAATGGATGAAACATATTATCCATCATGTCTATGAATAAAACTGGTGCATTTGGCAACCCAAACAGCATCACCGTGAATTCTTACAAGTTATAACTCCTCTTACAAGAATTATAAGGTATGACTGATGTTAACACCCTCAAATGGAGGTATCCAGATCTCATAGAGATCCCAAAAAGATCTTATCACCTCTCATATGATCAAAATGATATTCGATTTGTGGAAGATATTACCATTACTTGACTGATATTAGGTTCAATCACTAACAATCCACACATAATCTCATGGTAGCATCAACCTTCTATGCAAAAAGGAACTATATAATTCTATAGAGGCGTACATGGTCATATAAAACCATTATCTTCTAGATCATCCAAATAAACATTCAAATCTCGAATATTTTTTGGTGTCATTATATAGGTAGATATAGAAGAAAAATCTTCTCCTTGAACCAACATGATCATGATCTCAATCTCCTGATCATGCAATAATCCATTCAACACATCCATAAAAACATCCCAAAAATGGTCTTTTACAGTAGTAAAATTGTTTTTCATTATTCCTCGGTAATTAGTAACAAGGATTTTTATTTGATCCATTATAAAACACAATATGTAGTTATTTTTTACCACATGACTATCCTGATGGCCTCACTCACCCTAGTGAGAATATAAGACTCATTCTGAAGATTGAAAGGTATCCCCTCCAGTAAAAATAGAAAATATCTTTTTATAGTACCATCCAACATATAAAATTAATAGAATTAGAACATTTCATTTCTAGAAAAAATGGTTTTCAAATGAAATTCTAACCATCAATTTATTAAGATAATGTAGTACCCAAGTTTTTGTTTTCATCATTTATTATGTTTCATGCACGGATCTTGATATTTCCTACTAGTTTTGGGTGTCATAAGTTTTAATTTTGATATGATAATTTGTTTATATTTCGTCATGGGCTCAACAGTTAGTTTTCTACGGGGTCTTTTGGTGGGAAAAAAATCATGTTTTGGGGATGAAATTTTGAGGCCCCTGGGTTATCAATATATGTGAAATCCTCCTAGAAATCATGTGACATGGAGGTACATTTTGGTAGTGTAAAATTTCATTGTTACCATAGGATTTGTAAACCATTTTGAATAACCATGCGACATGTTTCTTATAAATATTATGGGGTATTCATTTTCTTCATGGTTTCAAATGTCAAGCATGAAAACCATGGGTGATGTCCAGGTTATTAAATATTTGAAAATTCCTTTTGTTCCCTTTCATGATTTATCCCTAAATTCCACTTTCTCACCCCATTAAGCCTCCATAGTCTTATGTTCCTCCCTTTCTCCCTCTTGGCTCCCTTGGGCTCCCTTCCTTTTGTTGTTTTGGTGTTTATTCATCTAGGAATCATCAATTAAGTGTTTTATCCCATGTTTCGTCCCTTACATTAGTTTTTTTATTCCTCCATATTTAGGGGTTTATTTTCCATCAGGTAATTTAGAAAAAAGGGGGTTTGATATTTTTATTTTGGGGAGTATGTTAATGGTTTTTCGATGATATTGGCTAGTTAGGGTCTTCTCGGTGCATAGTTGTGGTTTCAGACAAATTTCTGAATTCTTCCCAGCTTGAGGTAGGTAGTTCAATGGCCTAAAATTTATAGATGATTCTAAAATAATTTCATGGTTAATTTTATATGGTCCAAAATTTATCTGAGTTTTCTGAAACAAAATGGAAGGGTTGGATTTTATTATATAATAAAAATTGATTTTTATAAAAGTGAATGGTTATGCTTTTGTGTGGTCATTGTGGTGTGGTTTCATGGCCCAACCCAGAGGGGTCTGATCGATGACTACCCAATCCGACATCTAATAGGTCTAGGGATCATGACTAGCACCGAGTAAGCATATCACACAAATGGGAGTTATTATCCTAAAGTACATATACACACACAGACACACATATCCAATAAAATAATCATGAAATGTTAAAACAATGATTAAACACTTAATTAAAACCACTATAACCAATATCAAGATTACCAAAATGAACGTTCTAGAATGTAAATAGGGTCATAATGAAATCCCACAAAAAATAATGTATATAAACAAGTTCCTAAAACCCGTCTACAGATAACCCTACCTGATCCATTCTGAGGGAATGTTACTAAGGCTATTGTTTGAAGACGAAGGAACACCAAAGACTTTCCAATATCACAAGTCCTTGTTCGGTCCGGGTCTACCTTTGACTCTATTAAAAGTTTTATCATGTACATAAGACATGATAATTTTTGGAAAAACCCATATAGAGGTGACTATAAAAATACTAAGTAGGAGACAACAAAACTAAAAATCTATACCGAAAGGAAAATTATAGTCACCTCCACACAATTATAAGTCTAACAGCCTGTAACAAGAATATCTAGTTATAATCAAACCATATAACATAGTCATTGGTATGTCATAACCACTGCATTCCAACACTAGGTATTCAGTGCAAAGATTCCATGAAGCATGCATCTGGTAGAAGACACTCCAGAGTCCGATAGAACAGATAATGTTCCTCTAAGAAATATCGTTCCTTAGAAACCATCATGAGTGAGAGAGATACACTAAGTGATCTAAAATGGATATGATACATAATGGAAGAACACTCCCAGGGGCATGGGGTTATACCAACAACCCCATATTGATTATCCCGATAAATAGAGAATCAATGCTCAATAAAGTTATTCACAAAAATAATGAATAATGTACCTGTCACAAAGATTAATAAAGGATCACACATTGGCCCACTTGGGGGATTCAAAAAACTCTATCCACGAAGTATTTCTGATGGGAACATACTCATGTGAGTCAAAAATGATAATGAATAACCTTCATGGTAGTGATAAAGGGAACATACACTAATAAATCTCGTCCACGATAAAGTGTATGATAGAATCAACCCTTGTTGAAAATAAGGGTACATGGTGATTGGTTGTAGTCCACCCACCATGTCCCTCGATCCCAGGAACTAACCATGTAAATGGACCGTGTCACTAAGAATATATCCGTGTTAAAATCCACCATTGTCTTAATGTGGGTTTTCTCATCTCAAGTGTCCCAATGCTGCAGAAAACATGTCAAATGGAAGATCCATTTGAAATATATGATCGTTTCTTTAAAAATAGCTGACCCAGGTTTGGTCCAGGTCTTACATGTCCCGATGCACCTGGATTGATCCGCCGACCCTCTTGACTAGGTCTGAGAGACCCAACCCGACATGGTCCAGCCCGGTGGGCCTTGTACATCATGTCTTATTGGTCCCGGTCTAGCCTTTTGGGCCCAATATGACCCAAAGGGCCCTCTTTGTGGCCTTCCCACTCACTGTTCCACCATGTGTGGCATAGTTCCCCTGGTCTTTCCCACACACATGTAGGAATGTTTGTTCGTCGCACGCGTTCAACCCCTACCGCGTGCCCCCTATTCCATGTGGTGACTCTCCGCGTCCCATGCTGTGTCCTTCCGTGTCACATGCAGATGCCCCACCGTGCTCATGCACACCCTACACTCTCTATCTGTTGTGGGATTGCCACTATCATGGGCTCCCACATGGACCCCACCTTATTGTGTTCCACCTATATTGGCTACCCCACTGGTGGCATTTCATTCACCTCTCCGTTGGGATAAACTATCCCCCTAGACTCACGCCGCCACTCCCCTATTTTGACCAGAGTCATCACCCTGCCTTCCACAATACACCACCATCTAAGCTAAAATGTTCCACACCTTCACATTCCCACCTCGACTGCATCGTAAGGAGGTCCGATCTTTAATATTTTATTTTTTCACCATGAATCGATGCTGAACAAGTTGTTCATTCATATTTCATTTTGAATGAAGGACATTCGGGAAAAGGGGGAATAAATCTCAAGTATAAAACTTGAGGAATGAACCTTAACAATTGTTCATTCTTGTGATGATATGTTCCTGTAAGAAAGATCAATCAAAACTCAATAGTATAATAATAATCCCCAAATAATTCTTATAATCAAACCCATACCAGAAGAATGATCAAACCAAGGATCAACCTATTCAAAGGTTGATTCACTTTCTTCATTGATTATATAAATGGAGAACAAAATAACTAAAATCAAAATTCCCAACATGGGAATGGATCATTTTTTGTCGAGGATTCATTGCCGATGGAGATCCATTAAGAATGATCTTGATCAATCGTAGTGTCATCATCCATCGATGGATTTCTCCAATTTTTCTTTAAAGACATCATGATATTCTATAGTTATGAGCCTAACCATGTATCCCTATTTAATATAAAACTTTAAAACACTTAATTTCATTGAATGAAATAAATATTTTTATTAAAATATATTTATTCATGTTGTGCTCAAAAAAATACTTTTCACATTATACCTATGTTGGATGATGTTAAGCCTCAGCTAGGGTAAACTCATTACTTTGAACATAATTATTCCCTTATATTTCTCATCTTGAAATGTGTTTATATTTTATTCTACATTTTCTGGAAAACTGGTCACACAGTTTATTAAAAACATAACATTTTTCAATGAATTGATCTAAGAGCACTGGGCCATGGAATCAAATGTCGTATCAATAACCAGTCTAGAAATAATTCTATGTATTATTTAAAAATAATACACCCAAAAAACAATGAAATTACATTCTATGTAACTTAGATATTTAAGTCCCAAAAAATCCAAAAAAACATGACTACTCACCAAGAGGTGGGAACTACGTAGGAATTTGAAACTCCCTCTCCCATGTGATATCATAGTGATTACAATGCTACAAATAGACTAGAACATGGGGATTCTCTCACCCATGAAGGATATTCTCCTTATAATCCTTTATCTCCATGTGGTACTTAGAGAACGTCCCTCCATCTTCAATGCACAGCTCACCCATGTTGATGAAATGCGATCAGTCATGGATGTCCCTCACACAGTGTGACATGTAGAAGATATCACATACCTAGTGAAACTACAGGTGTAGATCTAGGTGGTACACCACCTTGCTCGCTCTGTGATGTATTTGAAAAGGTATGGTGAACCTCAAAGATAACTTTATACCCCAACCAAAATCACTACAATACCTATTGAGTTGAGACTCGAAGGAACACATGGTATCATTCCTAGAACATCAAGAGCATCTATATCTTGTTGGCATACGACTTCTAGTAGTTTTGCGCAGTCTTTATCTTCTACTTGATGATTTTCACCTTCTCAGTAGTAGAAAACACCATTAATGATCCCATGAGTGTTGACACTCCTTGGTTAGTCCAAAAAAGTTGTGACATGTTGGGTCTCTGGTACAGTACCTCGAATGGTTCCATAACAATGGTAGAGTGTTATATTTACTTTTACTCAAAATCCACCAGTGGTAGGTGATCCTCCCAACTAGGGTCGAATTACAACATGCAGGCCCACAAAATGTCCCCCATAACAGAAATGTTCTTATCTGTCAGGCCATCTGTCCAGGGATGATAATTTGTGCTAATGTTTAATTGAGTACCAAACTCCTCCTAAATCTATTCCACAATTTGGTTGAGAAAATTTCATCATGATCTGCAAATAGTCTTTGATGGAACTCCATGAAGTCGAACAATATCTTACTCCTAGAGGCATCCTAATTTCTCTAATAAACTCTACTAACAAATAGGTAGAAAGTTATCCGACATGGTAATTCAGTCATCGAACGTCTAGATGGAATGGTTTCCCTTGTAAATACATTGTAAACCTCTAAAAAATTTCATTTATATCCCATGAAACTTCTATTCTGACAGCTTTAGGGGATGGTCTAAACCCACTGGAACTTGGTGCTCAACCTAAATCTACTGGCACGTAATGCATCCCGAAATGAACTCTTCTACTACTTTATTTATCCTTAAATACCAAAACTGATGTCAGAGGTTCTGGTAGATCCTTTACATACCATGTTGTACAACTAAAGGGGATCTGTGAAACTCCCTCAAAACCTCCTCCCACAGTGCCACCGGTACAACTATTGATCTTCTGAAAATAACGACATGCTCCCCACCTTTTGAATTTGTTTAGTGAGTATTTATTTTGGGTAATTAAGAATCTAGATTCATGAAATTATTATCTTTAATATATGCCTCCCAACACTCACATTAAGAGTGTATGGGAGTCCACAATCGACTGGAGGTAAGATCCCCCATCTACATCAATATATGATGATGTCATTGAGGAAAACTAATCAAATACCTCATCCAATAATTACAAACATGATCTCATGCTAAGATCATCTGCCGCCACATTCCCATTTCCATGAGTATAGATGATATCAAAGTCATAATCATAGAGGAACTAAAGACATATCATATTTCTCAATTTTAGATCCTTTTTTAATATGATATAATTGAGAATCTTGTATTAAGAGTACATGATAAACTGCTCGTCTATCAGGTAGCGTGGCCACATATTCAATTTGATGACTACTACTACTAACTCAAGATCATGGGTAGCATTGTTATGATCATGTGGTATCAACTAATGTGACACATATGAAATCACTGGTTTCCTATATATTTGGACTCAAAAAAATCCCTATTAATGATACATCATAGAACACTACAAACTTGAAACCCTCCTCTAACAATCTCATAATTGGGGTACTCATCAAGCACTGCCTCAACAGCTATAATGTCAATTAATGCATTTATTTCCGCACAATAGGCTTCCCCTTTCATGTAAAGGATATCATAAGTGATGATGCCCTAGATAAACCATGTATAAATCTCACGTAATATTCTGCTAGCCCATCGAAGCTCCACATCTTTATAACACACCTAGATGGATCCCATGTTACCGCTATCTTTACCTTGGACAGGTCTATAGCCACACTATCCGCTGAGATAACATGAACCAAAATTTAGAACACCTAAATCCAGAATTGGTAATTTGAGAGTTTCCTATAAATTTTATTTTTTTCATTATATGTCTAGAACCATATTTAATTGTCTCATGTTATCCACATAGGAAACCGAGTATATAGGATATAATCGATGAGTACTAAAAATGAATTGATCTATGTAAATATTGAAGATTACCCTCATGAATCCCATTAACACTTTCGGTTAATTCATCACACCAAATGGAATCACTATTTACTCATAGTGAACATAGAAGAACCTGGAAATTTTATTCGCTATATCCTCATCCCTTACTTGCATCTAGTGATAGTCTGATTGATGTTCAACCTTAGAGAACTATCATTACCCTATAATCATGTTGATGAGGTAGTCGATCCTTAGTACAGTCACTTGGTTCTAGTGTTGGTAGTCCACACACAACCTCAATCTCTCATATTTCGTTTTGGAAAACTACACTGGGCCCTAAAGGGTGAAGAACTAGGTTTCAAGAATCACTTCCTCTATAAATCCTCTAACTTCTCCCTCATATCGCGAAGCATGGTGCGAGCCATATCATATGATAGGGTGGATATAAAATTCATCTCATGGGGTATGTTGATTCAGAATTATATCTCCTGGTGGGGATGTAATCCTAGAACATCTTTAGGAATGATGGCCTGATACTGCTGAGAACTAGATACTCATAACATCTACTTCACTAAGGGACATGATTATAATGTGATGAGTGATCGGATGCACCCTCTTATGAATGATTCCATTTGGTGCTTCATGGTATTCCTTTTCCCTAAAAATGGAAAACCTCATTCTATCGTTGTGGACACACTGCACACTTCACATAAAATAGTCAATCTTGTACTGGGCTGAGGAAAACCAATACAAACCAAGAATGATGTCATAAGGCATATATGTTTCCACCAAGAGTTTCCAAAAAAAATCATACCTCCAATGGTAATTTCAAAATGTTGATATACATGTGTGATCATCGAGTCTCCTCTTTTTGGTTCCATCAAGCGTAATGGTTGAGTTAATAGTTCCACCAGAATCTCAAGGACATGAACAAGATATGTGGTGAGAACAGAATAACTACCACCTATGTCTATTAGTACTTCATCTAAAGTAGAAATGAAATAGATCATACCTAGAACCATCCTTGGAGTCCATGGGACATTATCCTCAATATCATGTAGTTTTCCCATCCCATATCCTCTAACTCCATGAGCTAGGTGTTGATCGCCTTGTGGTAGTGGTTGTAGCAATTTGAATCATCGAACATCACCTGCTACTAAAACATCTACTTTTCCATGTCCACAACATTGTGGGCATTCCAAATCATACCTCTTCCACTACCTCTGTATTCCATACACTGTCTCCTTTTCAGAACCATGATGGGTTAGATGATCACGAGAGAGATTTCCCCTTCCATCATATGAATAGAAATTACTCTCACTAGGATGACTGGATCCACTCAGTAAACCCTAAACTATATATAATCTATCTTTTTAACTCTCCATAAAATGTATCCTATGTTCGAATCACTAATACTATATTCATCTCCTTATTTTTTATGTCTATTCAACTGCATCTCCTCTGTTGAGTGTCACCGGAAATCTCGGCTCATCTAGGAAGCCCTATACCACCAATTCTCCCTCTAACACTCTTGAATAAGTTAGAATGCATAGTGGGATAATACTCTCTCATATTTCTCTACACAGACCATTCTTGAAATTCCATGCTCAGAAGTACTGATCCATGATCATATCAATCATGTACCTAGAATGATTGGTGATCCATGGTGAATAATCAGATACTATCATACTGACCTAAGGGAGATGAAGAAACTCTTGTATTCACAAATCACTTAGTCTAACTTTATAAAACTACTCCCTCAATAGGAACTCAAATTTGTCTATGAGTGATTCACCCCATCATGAGTCTGAATAGCTAGACTCCACCATAACTCTTTTAATCCCCACAGAAGGCTCGCTTCTAGGTCAACCATCTGATTGGTTGGGTTCTAGAGTAGATTTAAAAATTGGGTCACTAATTCATGATTGTTCTCAGCCACCAGAGGATTAGGCTCACCTCATAATATTATGATTCTATATAACTAAAACTAACGAAGCGTGCTCAACATGAACTCCTCTTATACTGGTAATGCAGTTACCATAGGTATCTCCACAAGAGGCGGTATAGCTGGTGAACCACCTAGAGTTAATAGTTGAGAAAAAATTCCATGTATTGAAGCCTCATCAGTGAGGGGGTAGTACCCATAAATATGCTTTTGAATCCCAGATGGTATGCATCATTGAGTAATCATGTAACAAAATAAGAGGTACTATGGTCAATTAGTGTATATATATAGATGACTCGAGAAGGAAATGGAAATCACAACCAATTATTATATGATGAATTTACCATTTTTTACTCTTTTAATAGTTTTTTCATGTATCATGTTGAAAATCATGTTAACAGAGTCATGTTGTATGGATATGTAAGTCATCTCACTAACACTAGAGTTACAATCCCCAAATCTATTCTCGAAAAACTGAACAGTATTTCCCCAAACCAATCTCATAGACTCTTGGTCCTATGGTAGAACTGATATTCTTTGAGACCACATTGTGAAAACCTTTCCCACAGGGGCTCATGAATTTACCACCCCAAGCCAACCTCCAATAGTCCAGGGGTGGTGACTAGCACTGAGTAGACATATCAAAAAAAATGGAGGCATAAGCCTAAAGTACTTGTACACACACATGAATCTATTATCCAAAAAAACTGAAATTTAAAAACTCTAAGTAAACAATGAATGGAAACCAATACAACCGACCATATGTGTACATCAATTAAAGTGATGGAATGTAAACAGGACCCAAATACCAGCCCATGAAAATGAATGTCTGTAAGAATGTTCTTAAAACTCTTCCATAGAAAACCATACTTCATCCAACATAATGGAAAGGTACTTGGTCTACCGTCTGATGTTGTAAGAACCCCATGATCTATTAAATCTCACAAGGCTCTATCCAAACATGGTCTACCCAGAACCCTTTCCAAAGATCTCTCATATGGAGAAGACACACCACAAGTGGTAAGATCCCGGATAGGGCTATATTTAACAATACTCATTAGGAAACCCTGTAACCATAATGCAAGAAACAAAAGAAAATTACAATTAGATCCACACAAGAATATTTCCATCATAATATAACAAGAGTATCCTGATATAATCAAACCATACCACACAATATAGGGTATTTCATAACCATTTCATACCAACACCAGGTATTTAGTTCAATGATTCTAAAAAGTACATATCCAAGAGAAAATAATCCTATGAGTGAAATAACTGATGACATCCTTCCAAGAAGTGTCCTTCATCAAATCTAATCATGAGTGATAGATATTCTGAATGATCTAATGATAGATATGATAAAATGAGGAGGATCGCTTTCAGGGTCATGGGGTGATACCAAAAAATCCACATGGACTGACCAACTATGTATATGATTGACACTTAGTGATGTTGGTCACATCAATACTGAAGAATATACCTAGAAAACAATGATAAATAACGGATCTTGTACCAGGCCCCTCGGGGGATTCCAACATCTCTTTCGTGAAAGTTCTACTGAAAGGATAATACTCATGTGAGTTGTAAATGTTACTTACTTACCTTCAAGGAAGTGATAAAGATAACATACCTTAAAGAAACTCATCCATGATTTTGTGGATGGGAGAGTCAACCCATGTATAAAATAAGGGTGCATAGTGAGTAGTAGTAGTAGTGGCATCGATTGTGTCACTTGACACCTGGTACATCCTATGTAAACAAACTGTGTCACTATAAATATATCCAACTTAAAACACACTATTGATCTCATAAGGATCATCTCATTACTAGGGTACCAATTCCACTAATGGTTCATTAAACAGATTCTCTATTTGAAATTTATGATCGTTTTAGTAAAAAGATCTCACTCGGGTTTCGTCCGGGTCAGAACCGACCTGCCAGGCAACCTAACTGGGACCGTTCAACCTGACCTAACCTTGTCTGGCATACTAGGCCTCGATTGAATTGATTTTCCTTTTGGTATTACTAATATATTTGAGTACCCCTTGTATGGTCCACACACATGCAGGTCAGTTTTTCTGATGCTTGAGGTTTTCCGACCGTGTCCCCCTAGTCCACATGGTGTCATGCCACGTCCCCCTTGATCGGATCGCCACGTCTCTACACACCCTATGTTATCCTCCTACTTGATAACTCATCTCCACTTCATGATCCCACTTATTACCCATCATTCCACGTTCCACCTCCATCAACTTCCCCACCGGTTTTCACCATCCTCTCCATCATCATGGACTAGAACCCATGACCCCATTCACCATTCTCATAAACCGACCAAAACCTCCATCCAAACTACAGTTTTGTGCCACATCCTACACCACTATGCACCACCATTCCATCCAAACTATCCCACACCTTTTCTGTCAAACCTCTATTTCTTCTTCATGAGTTCCGATCATCAATCATAGATCATTATGCCAAGAATCATCGGCATAGATGTTGTTCAATCATAACCTCGGATTAATTAATACCTCTAAAGAAAAAGTGGGAATAAATCACATAGAACCAACTCAAGGAATGAACTTTGAGTGTTATTCATTCTAGTATTGATCTATTCCTATAAGAA
The DNA here is from genome assembly GCA_963277665.1 of Viscum album. Classification (NCBI taxonomy): domain Eukaryota; kingdom Viridiplantae; phylum Streptophyta; class Magnoliopsida; order Santalales; family Viscaceae; genus Viscum; species Viscum album. The sequence goes on along the minus strand of OY728153.1, from coordinate 1,767,866,014 downwards.
TGATCAATCAAAACTCAATATTATAACAATCATCCGCAAATAATTCCCACCATCAAACACATCCCACAATAATGATCAAACCACATATCAAACTATTTGTGAGTTGCTTCATGTTCTTCATTGATTCATATAATTGGGTTAAAAATAATTGAAATAAAAACCCACTACTTTTTAAATGATTGTTCACTATTGATGATTCTTAGTTGATGGTGATATGTCATGAACTATCTCAATCCACCATTCTATTGTCATTTATCAAGATATTTTTCCAAGGTTCTCTCTAGAGCCATCATGTAATTACAACATAATTATCCTAACACTAAATCATTTCATTAAAATAAAACTAAAAGAAATCTACTTTTTTTTCCAATAAAAAAAATATTTTTATTAAAATATTTCTAATCTCATTACCTTTGAAAACATCGTATCAAAGTTGACCTATGTCAACGGATGTTAGGCCTCACCTTGCGTAAACTTAGTGCTTTGTACATAATAGTTCCCTCCGATTTTAGATCCAGGAAACCTTTTATATGTTATTTCACTTTTTCATGAAAACTGCTCGAATGATTATTTAAAAACGGAAAATTTATTAATTATTTTTTCCATGAACACTAGGACTTGGAATTTCATGTCATCTTAGTTCTTAATCATGAAATATTTCTATATAATATTTAAAAATCATACACAAAAGAAATCAACACCTTAAATAGTGCATCTTAAATGTGTTTTATTATATTTTATGAGTTTGAAATGTATTTTTGAAGTCACTAGTGGTGAAAATGTATTTAAATGGGTTTTCTCAAAAGAAAGGGATTATTTTGACTCTTTGGATTTTTTTTTGAACCTTTGAATGTGACTTTTAAATTGAGTAACTAATTGGAATAATTTTTTAAAATAAAATTGGTATATGTCTTGATTTAAAAAAGGAAACTTGGCCTATATAAATCGTTAAATTAGTTAAGTGATTTTATTATAATTTTTTTAATTTGATTTCATGGATTTTTAAAGTAGTAAGAAGATTATTTTTATATTTTTTTGTAGTATGTAAAAAAGGAAAGTGGTTTGTGTATGGAAAATGGGAATTTCCTAGTGTATTTATAGTGGTTTCCATGTGTATGGGAAAAGGGTGTTTTGTGTAACATGATAAAAGATATAATGAGCACAAGGGAGTACTAGCTATCTAGGTGGACTGACTCACTCTAGTATGATAATGATGTCGAAGTTTCATTTCTAGATTTATTCTAATGGGTTGACACTAGTTCATACAGAAGTGGATTGTCTCAGTCCCACTTGTCTAAATTGATGATTACAAAACTAACTAAATTGTGATGATGATTGGAGACCAATAGGTCCATGGTGTGTCCCATAATTGTGTCTCGTTCATGATAAATAAAATGGTTTTTGTTTCTATACCATGTTTCACTGAGGTATGAGGTTCTACTGTTTCACACAAGCTAGATTACCCTAAGTCATTAACCTATGGTTCTTTATAGTAACATCATGCTTCTACGGTGTGGTTCCATCCATCGATATATTTTGGAGCTTGAATGTATTATTTTATATTTCATTTATTATGCCATTTTATTTAATATGATTTTCCATTAATTATTTTTCATTTATAATGGTTTTTCATAAAAGTATTCCATAAAAATATTTTAAATGATTTTATACAAATGTGCATATTAAATCGTCTTCAAATGTAATAGCATGTAATCCTTTTCCTTTGGGTGAAATCTTATAAGGATTTGAATCACACTGTACATTGAACATTGGGTGCATATAAACATTTATATTTATGACCCAAGTAAAGGTATGATATGTCATGGTGGATCTGGATGCTAGACTTCCACTACTTGTTGTAGGGGATGGTGGTGGTGGCCTGATGGTTACATTTCTCATGTCATCCGATTTTTTTTATGCTTGTGGTTTCCCTTAATTTATAGTATTTTTAGTTTTGGTTTTTAATTTTTATACCATTAATATGGAAATTTCACCTTATTTGGTTATGTTATCAATAACGTATTTTTTGTAATTATTTTATTGATTTTTTTATAATCAGGTTTGATGTTAGTCCCACAGTATATAATTGACACAAATTCATTGATTTCAAGTATTTGGGGATGCGAAGCTTCCCTATGGCGATGCTACAAACCTGGTCGGGTGTTGAGTTAGATATAATACCAACTTGGTTCATGACAAAATTGTAATCGAGGAGGTTATTCTCATATGGGTCATGTTATTTCGGGATGAGTTTAAGTGTACTACAACTAAGAATGTTGAGGTGTAATATTCTAGTTGGATGTTGGGTTGTTGTCCAATACACCTTATAATGGGATATGAGTTTCTAGGGAATAGAAGGTTTCATTTGGATTATTATATCTTTTTGTATGAATTTTATTTGGTAAATGAAAGGGGAGTTGGGCCAGTGGTCCTACTGATACTATAGGGCCTGGAAAGCCATGTTGAGCTAGGGAAATGGTCCAAGAATACTATTTATGATGGTAGTGTGATTTTTGTATGGCCACCAACCATATGTCTAAGTCACCCATGAAAAATAGTTTTCTCTAGTAAAGTGTTATATTTCTTATTGGGATACAAAAAAATGTTTTGAAAACTTCTATTTTTGAAATTGGAAATATTAATTTTAAAATGGTGATGGTTTGGTTATTGGGAATTTGTAAAATGGGTTTTCAGAATCATTTGAATGGATGATTTATAAAAGGGTATATTTATAAGATAATTTTGGATAATGGGGGGGAGAGAGTTCAAGGAGAAATGTTATTTTATAAATAAAACATTTGGGTTCTCAAAATTGATCATTTGGAAAATATGAACTATCTAAATGTGGTATTCATATATATGTTTTAAATATGTTTTTTTGAAACATAAATAATTTTTTAAAATTGGATGAGTTGAAATTTTTGGATGAACTCCATGGGATTTTAGTTTTTGAAATATGAAATGGATCAATGTGTGAATCTTGAAAATGGTTTTTGATTATTTGGTTTGTTAGATTTTGAAAATTTTAAATTTTTTTGAACTAATATGTGAAATTAAAATACAAAATTGATGAATGGGTTGAATATTTTGTATTGAAAAGTGGGAATTTTTTTGACCATTGATATTTCCAAGACTATCCACATGCATTAAAACATGTAGATGGTAAATGATGTGAGATAATGGTTTCCTGGTTTGGAATAAGAATATACATGTGTGAGACTCCATTGAATACCTTTGTTGAGTGTGTAACCCTCCAAGATTTTTTTCTATTTAAAAGTTATTTTCAGATTAAACATGATGCTTTGATAACCAGTTGTTCAATGGTGTATCTCCTTGTGATTGGAGAATGTTACCTACGAGGTGTTTTGAGTTTGATAACTCTTTTTGTTTGAATGGTGTTTTATGTTATGGTTCTTGTACATTAATTGGTTTTGAGATAATGGTTAGTGGACTTTTTTGAGAAATGTTTTTTGGAAGCCTTGGGTTGGTACCCCCTTGTGTTTGGTTCATGGTTTAGTGGATTTTGGTCAATGGAATAGTATTGATTGAGTTATATACCACCTTGTCTCCAAGTTCACACACACACAAAATATTTTTGATGAAAATTATTGTACGACCATGGCTGGGTTACCGGTATCAGACCATCCATTTGATCATCCTGTGATACTTAATCTCGAGTTCTGAATATTTAATTATTCCTTCTTTTATGATAATTTGAATCATATCAAAGTGGAAGAGTGCATGTAGAAATTGAAAAAAAACATTTGTTTCATTGAGATGTTTGATTCATTAAATGTGATGTTGGACACCCCTGTGTAATATGGTTAGACCAGAAAATGGTGAATTGGATCCCAATGAGTAGAGTGGAAATCATCTTTAGGCTATTTGTGTTGGTCGTGGTGTTAAAAGGCCTTTAACCATCATTGGTATTTTTTAACTGAGGGATCATGTGGTTTTATCAGTGTTTCAAGTCCTGCCATAAGATTTTATTGTGTTTTTTTCATAAATAGTGTGCTATTTATGGAATATTTAACGTCCCATTTTTGTAATGATTATTTTTTGGAAATGGACATATCTGGCGGCATTTGGTGTTATCGTTTTCTCTTTTAAATGAAAAAGTAGACGTGCTGGAATCTTTTGAAGACACTAAATTTAATAAAAAAATATTTTTCAATTAGAAACCATAAATTTCTCCATTTTAATGTGAAGTGACTTCCATGTTCTCCTAGTTCTTATCATTCCACGTTCACGGTGAAATATGATGATGTGTATTCTATTTCTAATACGTTGATTTGATTAATGTTCCATGTTTGGGAAAGTGAGTCTCATGGTGTGTCATGTTTTATCGGTTCCCCCTAGAATGTCGATTGGTCTCTCATGAGACCAAATAAGGTGTTTTAGTTTGGGATTGTCAATTTCAAGTTGTGAGGAAAGAGATGCTTCAAAAATTTGGTCTCTAGACAAAGGCCCCAAAGAGAATCTCACACATATCCTGGAATCACATAAGTTGTGAGGGACCATGGTTCATCTTATCCTATGGTATTTAATGGGGATAGTTCAAGCTTCTCATTTGTAACTCATTTTTTTTAAAGGACTAATTTTATGGGTAGTTGATTGAATCCCTTGTAATTATTTGTAGTCTATGTTGGTAGAAGAGTTCCACCTTGGTTATAGAGGCATCATTATCTTGTTTTCATGAACTCCAGTCATTTTAACTTTTGGGGTGTGAATATTAATGTAGTGTTTGTGGTGTGTTCAACCATTAAATCAAATTTGGTTTTGGTTGTGATCATCTAATAGAGTCCACATACCATGAAAATGGAGAAGTGTGGAGTTTCTTCCTATTTTATGGAGTTTCGTTCATCTAGAAAATTGTTGTGGGGATTTATTATTTGTGGGTAGCTACTAATTTGGCCCATGTATGGATTTCCATGTCAGTTTGTTCTGGTTGGTCCGATGGTTGGTTATCATGGTGGGGAGACCCATCATGGGACTCATTCAGATTTCATCTTGTGTAAGTCAGTGATATATCATTTAAAATGGTGGGGATTATATTTCTTCATCCCCAATGTTGATTATATTATTTTTTTTATTTGGTGTTGGCACGGTTTTGGGTAGTCTCTTTTGGAGATATCCTACTTCAAGTTCTTCTATTAAATAAATGATGGATTAGAGCATGCACAATAGTTTGGTTTAAGAAAGGGGGTGGAAGTATTAATTGAGATATGGTTTCAGTTAATTTTTTCATTCCAGATAAGAGGTATGATTTTTATTTAGTAATTACAAAAGTGTTATTGCATTGATAGGTTAGATTATAGGATTGTGAGAATTTATTTTCATATAAACAAAAACATTAGGTGTTTTCTCTTTTCATGGTTCAATTTATTTATTTTCATTTTATATATGATATTAAACTTCTAGGGCCATACAAAAGTATCAAATTTACTTTTTAAATTTAGCCTTGTTGTGGATTTTTAAAGAAGGAAATTGTTATGGTGGGATGAACTGTCACACCTGAAATTTTGTGTTTATGTTTTATTTTGGTTCAAACATAGATCTAGGTCTTTCCTTTGAGTTTTAGGTGTGACAGAATTGAATTTTGAGATTAAATTTTTTTAGTAATTTATCCAAAGGTCATTCATTAGTGTACTAGGGGAATTTTTGGTGAAAAATATACTTTTTTGGGTTGAAAAATAATAGGTGCATGGTTGGCACGTGATATGTCAAATAGTGTGCCCTACTCTAAGAAACCATACAACCTGGTGACATTTTTTGGTAGTGGATAACTACACGGATAGCATACGGTTTTTAAACCTTGTTGTATTACCAAACAACATGTTCTTCATAGATAGTAATGGTTACACTATTATCGTACAGTTTGGATCAGCATGCAAGAAAACCGTGTGTGATGTCCAGGTCATTTAAAATCTAACAATTCTCTTTGCAAATTTTTTAGTTTTATCCCCAAATCCCCCTTTTCTAGACTCATTCTGCCTCTCCATCCCTAGGTACTCTTTCTTGGCTCTCGTGTTCTCCCTTTGTTGTTTTTTTGTGTATTTGTCAAAGAATTATCAAGTAAGAATTTTCCCTGTGGTTTATCCATCTCATTAGGGGTTCACTTTCTCAGTATTTTTGGATTAGTTATACAGTGGGTATTTGAACTAAAGGGGAATTGATATTATATTTTGGGGATAATTTTTATGGTTTTGGTTGATTATTCCTTGTTAGGGCCTTTTAGTGGTGTTGTTGTGATTTTGAACTAATTTTTGGATGATTCCAAGATGGATGTACGTGGTTCATTGTCGTAACATTATTGGATGATTCTAATATTCATGGTTGGTTAACCAAATAAACTTCATGATCTATTTATATGGTGAAAAAGTGATTTGTAATGGTTTGACATTCTTTTGTGATTGAAATAGTTTTCTAGAAACCAAAATTGATATGTTTTTGTTTATTCCATATTGTGGTGCTTATTGAATGTGTCTTTGGATTTTCTTTGAAGGTTTTGAAATTTATTTTTGAATGCACTAGAGGTGAAAAATTATAATTATGTTGGTTCTCAAAAGAAGATTATTATATTGTCTCATTGGATTTTCTTTTGCACCTTTGAATGTGACTCATAAATTGTTTTAATTATGGGAATCATGTTATAAAACTAAATTGGTTAATGTGTGGCTTTAAAAAGCTATCTTGGCCCATGGAAATCGTTAAATTGGTTATATACTTTTCATGTAACATTGTTTAATTGGTTTCAGGGATTTTTTAATTAGCGTGATGAGTTTTTTTAAATGGTTCATGTGAGTGTAAAATGTATAGTGGTTTATTTATTTAGAATGGTGATTCTCTAGTGTATTTAAATTCATGGAATGTGTGTATGAAAAGGGTGTTTTGTGTAACATGTTAACTGAGGTATTGGGAACATGGGAATCTAATGTATCTAGGTGGGATAACTAGATATATTACGATGGTGATACGGAAGTGGAACATCCCTATTTCTTCTAGTGGGTTGACACTAGTAGATATGGAAGTGGAACACACCTGCTCAATTAGATGAATTGATGATTAGAGAAAGAACAACATTATGATGATGATTGGATATTACTAGGACCATGGGTGGAACCTTCCAAGTGTATTCTGAATGAGAAAGCTAATGGTAGTGGCTGTCAAACCATGTTTTATCAAGATGTGAGGTTCTAGTGTCTCACTCGATGTAGATTACCTTTAGTTATTTACCCATGGTGTTATTTAGTGACATGATTCTTCTACATTCTGGTGCTATCTGTTGGTATGCAATAGACCTTGAGTGTAATTTTATTGTATTTCATTTTGAAGTATGTTTGATGTGAAAATGATTTTCATTCAATGTGTTTTCATTGGGAAATGTTTTTCTAAATTATGTATCCATAAAAACTTACTAAAATATTTTACAAAAATGGGCATTTTAATTTGTATTCTAATGTTATAAAATTGAATTCATTTCATTTTGGAGAAATCTTACTGAGATTTATCAGACACCCAATATACAATTTTTGATGTAAATATGCATTATTATATATGACCCAGGTAAGAGAAAATGTGTCATTGTAGATCTTGTCTCTAGAGTTCCACTACTTTTTGTGGGTGATGGTGGTGGGGGCTTGAGGGTGTTGTTCCTCATGTAAAACTATAGATTTCGAGATGTTGTTGGTTTCCCTTCCTTTAGAGTCTTGTTGGTTTTAATTAAATGTTTTAATCCATTAACATAGAAAATTCTTGTTCCTTATTAGGTTATGTTATCAGTCATGGTTTTTATTCTATTTTCTTGATTGTTTGTTGTTATACTCATGGTAGAAATCATACAAATGTATGTTGTTGATACCCAGGCAGTAGTTTCTATCCCGTGGGTATATGGAATTCCCCTTAGGACAGGCTACTGGCCGGATTGGGTGTTAGGTTTGATGGAACCGTGACATGGTTCATGACAGAACACGCCTTAAAATTTTATATGTTCTCTATTTTCACTCCTAATGATATACTAATGGTCAACACACCATCCAAAACCTCAAAATCCCACCCCAAACAGTTTTCAGAATGGGATGATAAAAAATTAATTTTATTCTCCATTCACTAATCCAAAATAGGCCTTTTAAAGTGCTAAAAGTATCCATTTTTATCTTAAAAATTAGTAATTACAAAAGAATGATTACAATCCATATGATTTTATCAGTTCTTGAAAATAAATAATAAAGGAACATTTTATGAAGTATATATAAAGCTCTGATAAAGGTCCCCTTTATTAGTTCCATTCTTATCACTAAAAATGGACCCCCTTTATTTACACTTTTTATATATCCTAGATATAGGTTTCTTTTATCATTTCAAAATAAAACCCTAATATAGGATGTCATTTATTAGTTATAAAAAAGAAAGAATTAATGATGTCATTAATAAGTGATAATATATATAACATTACTCCCCACTAAAAAAAGAAATGAAAAAGGGAAATGTTATGATTTCTTTCAACAACATTGTTAAAAAAACATTTTTCATATCTCTTAGTGTCATTGATAACCAAACCCTTTCTTAACACTTTTGTAAGTTATGATAAAGGGTAATTCAACAACATGATATTAAATTTATGTCAAATTACAATAGAAGAAAATAAATAAAAAAGAGGGTGAGAAAAAATAATTGAAATAAAATAAAACATAAAACACAAATAAAAGAGAAAATATATATTATAGACATTTTAATCAATTATTTGTACTTTTACAGGAGTAATTGTAAATTATCACAGGCATTCAAAAACACCAATGTTCAATTGTGTTTGGCCCCCAACCATGCTCATTCAATTGCTATAAAAATAACCAAATATTGTGAAAAATAATTCTTCTATATAATTAAAAAAATTAAATATTCATAAAAAAAATTAGAACAATTTTAATAGTATGTTTCAATTTAAGACCTACCTTTGACTCATTATAAGAAAACTATGCATCGTATTGGGTTGCAGTTGATTCTTGCACATCACACCTTTTCTTGTTTGTATTCATGTTTTATATTTATTAAAATTAACTGAATATGTATAATATAAAAATTATAATGAAATTTATTGTGTACTAGTAGATAAAAAAAAGAAAACAATATGATCACGTTCTCTAGGTTTTGGCAATGTGATGCACATTGTAAATAAAATTGAACGTGTTTTTTGAAAACATGCACTTCAAGTCACCCCAGCCATATTATGTGTCAAATTGATGTGTGGTTAATTTATATATTTCACAAACAACCTATCGATCATTTTTTAATGTATCAAAAACAACTGAATTCATTTTCTCGATTTTGAGTATGACAATTTCGTTTACTAAAATGTAATTCAAAACATGAAATACACACTTTGAGTCATAGCAGTCACTTATTGTGTGGATTTTATATGAGACTAAATATTTTAGATCTTAAATGAAATAATCATCATAGAACTAAATTATCAAGACAATATGAGTGTGTATTCCAGGTTATTAGTGATTGATGTACTTTTGGAACTAAAATTACAATTTTAAACCAATAACAGAGGTTTTGAGTCATTCTCGGAACATCATACATCATATTGAGGTGTGAGTAATTATTAGTTTTCAAAAATTACTTATAGATAATTTTCCTAAATAATCAAAATAATCCAATTTAATTTTCTCATTTCTTTTGTATATCACATATCATTTTACTATCATTATTGTCAATTGTAAAGAAAATTACAAATTTTGAGTTTTATTGATCACATCATGTGTGGGATTGAGGTGAGGATAATTCCTAAAAATCAATAAATTCTTATGAATCATTTTAATAAAGTATCAAAATAACCTAAATTCATTTCCTATATTATGATTATGTCACTTGACCTTTTACTAAAATATCATTTTAAACTCGAACCACACACTTTGAGTCATACGGGTCACATTTTGTGTCATTTTAATGTGAGATGGATTCTAATACGTTAAATTGACTTATGAAACATTTTACTATATTATTGAGTCAATTTGAGCATGTTTTCATGTTTTTTATTGAATGATACACTTTTTGAACTAAATTGCCAATTTCTAACAGAAAAAAAGACATTAAATCATACCAAGAAAATCATGAATCAGATTGAGGTAATATTGATTAATACATTTCCCCAATTAAATATGATTAGTTTTTCTAAATTATAAAAATAATTTGAAACCTTTTTCATGGTTTTGTGTATTTCAGTTATTCATTTTATTAAAATTTATGTTGATTTTACATAAAAAGATACACTTGGATTCTTACTGGTCACCCCACACATCAAATTGTAGTGGGGATAATTCTTACACATCAAAAATGAATTATTGATAATTTTTATAATGCAGATAAAAAATATGATTGTTTTTATTATTTTTATGTTTTTCACCTTTCCTTTTTAATAAAATTTCATTTTGAACTACAAACAGACACTTTGAATCATACTGGTCACATAATGTATTAGTTGGATATGACACTTATTTCATGTAGAGACCCATATCTTGACGTACATAGAATTTACATTAATTTTACGAAATACTTAATACTTGACAAAAATAGATGTCCAAGGACCGTATTAGTTTAGTGTCATTGGAAACATGGAAGATAATATTCTAAATATGGTAAAAGATCTTCAACATCTCCCATAAACATCTCCCTCTTTTGTATTATTACCTAAAACCGTTCATTATATCTTGGGGAAAATAAAACATATAAAGGGTGAGCTCAAATGCTCAGTAAGGGTAAGAATGGAGAAAATAAAACACTCCATATAAATTAGAATTTAAAAACCTGAACATAATGTTTAAACATCAAAATTTTGAGCAGTGACATAAACCATGGTAGTACATAAAGCATAGATCATAATGGAACATCAATCGTGCTAAAATATCATGGGGAATAAAACATGTAATTTTGTAAAACCATTAAGCACATTATATGATTTCCATAGTATCCATGGCATTACTTCCAAGACCATCATACTGTACAATTTCCCTTACTGAATTGAGTTCACTCCTCGTTCCAATCCTGTATCACTGAACCATATTAACTTTTCACTCCATCCATGTCTATATCATGAGATATAAATATTTAACCAATTAATTGGAGGGATATATAGGTCCCACCCTTCTCATAATGAAATCATTCTTACGTGTGCCACAAAATAAACAAAAATCAATCATCATAACCCAAAGAATAAATTGGGTTTCATAAACATCATCCCATAATAACATAATCCATAAAAAAAATGGATATCATTTCATCATAATAAGAACAAAACCATGTAAATAATTGAGGAATTATACTTGAAACATAATCACACTAAATAATATCAACTTATATGGAAAATAGTTTTTAAAAAAATACATGGAATGAATTCTTGAAAAAATATCTTTTCTTCTTCAAAATAATTTTCTTTTTACAAAATGCCATGATATTTTAAAAGAAAAGGATTTTGTTGAAAATAATCATGAAATATTGTATAGGAAGCTTCATGAAAATTAGGAATTATTAAACCATAAGAAATCTGTTCACGCTGTATAAGTTAACAAAATAAAAATATTTTCCTCGTGCTTTTGCTGGAAAAGTCAAAAAGTTCCTTGTTTGGTAAATAAAAGAAATATTCCTTCCATAAAAACGTTTAAATGTGAAATAGTGGTAATAATGACTTTAAACCTACGTGGAATAATATGAAACACTTTATGAAAAAAACTTTTATGGACATGGATGAAAAATATACCCTAGTAAATACTTTTGTTGAAGGAATCTCGGATAAAAAAGAGATTGAAAATTTATCCCTTACCATATGTCCAATTTCTTTCGTATGTATCCAAGACTCCAGTATAGTGGGTTTAAACATATTATTAACTTGTAACAGAACCATAAAAATATTTATTATATCATATATAATTCACTAACGACTTTATATTACCCGTTCTTTTGTCAATTCCATGTTAAAGTAGCATTTTGGGTATGATTGTTATATTTATCGTACATGTTTTGACTTGTAATACATAACACGATTACATAGATCATGATTACTTATTTCCAGAATGTAAAACTTTATTTATATATAATATATATTCATCATATAATATATCGATAAAGGGAATGAAATACACCGTTCATGGAGACGGTAGGTCGTGCGTACGCATGAATGTTGTTTTACTTTCTTTAATAAATTGAATGAAAGTAATTAAATAACATTTACATAAATCCAATATCATTAATATGTCATATAGTTCATGATTATTTAATATATGTACTTTATAATCATTCTAGAATGGTTAACTTGAAGAAAGAATCTCATCAAGTCGGGGAGACGGTAATCCGTACGTACGCACGAGCGATGATATCTTTCACATAATTATTTAATGGAATTTGAGTGGATGATATAATATCTCAGAATTAGTATCATGTTATAATAACCATATATAGTTATTTTTTACACCATTATTCCCATCCAAGTAAGGTGGTGGTGGAAAAACAGATTACACCACGGCGTGGAGACAGAATTCCGTATGTACATACCCTCGGTGATTTAGTTTTCCCTAAGATGGATAGAAGGTGAAATAGGGCTGGTTCATATTTATATTAACATATCAGTATATGAGTGATAATGATGTTATTACATTATTATGAAACAACAAAATAAGATTAATTAGAAGAAGAAATGAACTTGAAAGAATCGGTAAAAGATATTACCTCTCCTTCGACGCGCCTCTTCTAAACGTCCTCTTAGGGCACTAATGTTGGTCTTTGAAGAAGATCAGGACCTATAGTATGTTTCTAGGGAAGCCAATAAGATAAATGGGTATAGATTGGCGGAGCATGATGGCTCAAATTGGTGTGAGGAGGAGAGGGAGGAGGTGCCCTTTTATAAGGGAGGAGAGGGTCACCTTTGGAAATATATGAAATATTAATTTATAATAAATTCAAACCCCAATTAAAGATATCCAAAATGACTCAAATTCAGAGATGTGATGATATAGGTTTGTAATATCATAAACCAATAAAATTTAGACATGTTTTGAATTTATTTTAAACCTTATCCTTTTGATTTATCCTTATTTAATCTATTTAAAATTATTTGTGGTCATAAAATTATAATTTTTAAATTGTTATAAATACTTACTTATGTGTTGTGAATTTTATATAAATAGATATATTATTAGAATTCAGATCATATTATTTTCAATATGTAATTTTTTTGTGATTTTTAAACAATTTAATAATAATTTTTATTTATGAAATATCAATATTGTCAATTTTGACACTATTAAATTATTTGAATTTAAATAAAATAAACAGAGAAGATATATTTGATATGAAATATTTAATAGATTCCTAACATGTCATATTCATCAATAAAATTAGTGGATCACCATAAATAGTTCATATAATCTATATTTTAATATTTTTAAAACCATTTATTTGATATTCCTCTTAATAAAATAATTACTATAACATTTTTGTATCATTATTTAATATACGTATTTTTTGCGTAAAAATTAAAAATAAAATCCTATATTGAATATAAATATATTAACATTCATAATAACACTTTTAATTGAATTTATTATCTAATAATCAAAACATTTAAATTCTTATATTTATTATGTTATGAAGGTGACAACTTTGACATTATTAAAATAAAATAATATAAATGTCATAATATCCTTTATACGGCAAACAATGGTCTCAAAGTAGACCTTGGAATGATTTTGGTATATATATACTCGACCTATATGTTTTTGTCAAGTGTTTGGGCCTTTTATGGGTATTATTACTTTAATAAAAACTATATTATTGTTTTTTCAGTTAGTAAATAATTTCTGCATCGTTAATGTATAAGCTATGAAGGAAATTAAATATCACCTAAATATTACAAAAAAAATAAAATAAAAAATAATACCATTTTAGCTTTAAAATGAATATTTCAAATTGAATTTATACTCTATGTAGTCGTATATTAAAAATAATTTAATTATTAGAGTTTGAGTGAGACATATTTCACTTCCATTAAAATAAAATAAATTAAAGGTATTAATCACATCCAAGTTGGATTAAATGGATTTTATTTCGATCCAAATATTCCTTAGGAAGAAATATAACCATCCAATTATATTAAGACAATTGTTAGGGTAATTGTATAATATTATATTTACCCTTAATTACTCAATTTACCTTTAACTATGGTAAATAAAATTTATCATAGTTACTATTCGTAGTGCCCAAAAATAAAAAGTATCATATTAACATAATTCTGAAATAATGATTCCAAATATGGAATCCATATCTCCAAATTCAAATCACATATGTTTCATAAATTATTTTAAAATTAATCCTATTGTTAAGAAAACGAGTTTTAAAAGATAAAAAATTGCAAAAGATTGAAATGATTTAACCTATGAATTCAATGTAAAATCAATGATAATGACATAAATTATATTTAATTGTAAAAATATATTCTATTTTTACTTTAACACAATTTAATACTATAATTTTACCATATAAATTATTTCAATGAAAAAGTTGTATTTAAGTAAATTTTAGAGTGTTTTTACTATTCATCAAAATATGAAAGTTATCAAAATAATATGGAAAATTTATCCAAAGTTATTTTTTATATCCTAATTTGAAAGGAGAATTTTATTTTCTCAAATTGAACTTATAAACATGTCAAAAAATATATTTAATGTGGGTGCGCCATCAAATGGCGACAAAACTGCATTTTTTTAAAATTAATTATTTCACCTGAAAAATTTATTTTTTTATCATACCATGTTCTAGAAAATGTGTAATGTTATAAAATTAAAAATGTAGTTAATAATATTTATAATGTCTAATTCATAATAATATTATAACAAAATATCGTTGATTAGAGAAACCAGGTATTGCAAACTACACACGCTATCGAGGAAGGTCGTGATAGCCAGTAATGAAAGCCAAGTCAGGGCTGCGTGTAGTGGAAGCTCCATTTTTCATTTAATATAACATAATCAAAATGTATTTCATTTATACATTAAAAAATATATACTTAATGTTGCGTATAATAATTTCTAAAAAACGAACATTGAATTGTGTGTAACACAAGCCAAGAATAGTGTAGCGTATATTGCATGCTAATACGGTGTTGCATATAGTACAAGCTAATCTTAGTGTAGTTTACAATAAAAGACATCAAATAAATTAAAAATATTATATCTCATAAAATATCGGGGTGTTACATTTCTACACCTAAAAATGGCTAATGAATCATTTTTCGATATTATTAAAACAATATGACTTAATTTTTATTTTTATTATGTGACTAACACACGTTATGAAATAAAAAATCAATTTCAAAATGATAACAGACACATTTAGTTATCCCAAGAACACAGTACAATCATATTGATTTGTGTCTCATTACTATGGATAATAAATGATTTATAGATCATCTAACAAATGTATAAAGGCAATAAAAATGCGTTATATTTATTCTGAGCATCCCAGATTTCTTTTTTTATTAAAAATAATGTTAAATTTATTTAAAAAATAGTCAATTAGAGTCATTCTTATCACTCTATGCATTAAAATTACATAAATAAGACTTATAAACATTAAAAATGACATATAGATTATTTTAATAATGTTTCAAAAAATCCAAATGTTTTTTCTCATTTTCGATCGAGTCACTTTACTTTTTTGATAAACTTAATTTCAATTTTAAATAAAAAAGACACACTTGGAGTCATAGCTATAACACCGTCTTTCAAATTTAGTTGAAAATTATTTATACATGTCAAAAAGGTCATACGTACTGTTTTAATAAAGTATCAAAACAATTAAAAAAATTTTTCTTGGCATTGAGTAGGTAACTGGTCATTTTTTACTAAAATGTAATGTCAATTCTAAATAAAAAGACACAATTAGAGTCATGGTGATCAAAAAAATTATTAGGATGTGGTGTGGTTGATACCTATATATCAAAAATGACATATTGATATTTTTACTAAAGTATAAAAATAACGGGATAGTGTTTTCTTGGTTTTCAGTATTACACGTATCTTTTTTATTAAAATTTCATTTCAAACTGGAAACATGTCATTTGAGTCACACTGGTCATATCATGTGTTAATTTGACACGTAAATGTTTCTTACACATCGAAAATGACAAAAAAATAGTTTTCCCAATAATTGTGAAAATCCAAGTCTTTTTTATATTTTATCAGTGTGTGGAACATTTTAAACTATAATGTTAATTTTATAATGATAACATCCACTTTGATGTATATCTGAAACACCGCGCATAATATTCATGTGAGGATATTTCTTATATTTACCCAATGACTTATTAATTATATTATTAAAATATAAAAAAAATTATACAATCATTTAATAAGTTTTTATTTTTATTCATTTAATTTTAACTATAAATATTGTCAATTTTAAATTTAAATACACCCTTGGGTTCATTCTAGATATTACCCCATCAGGATATAAGTATAAATGAGAGGTGGAGGGTTGAAATAGTGATGCCATTTTATTTTATGTTTCCTTGTTTATGAAAAAACTTGTTACCTCCGATTAATGATTGATCACTTTTTTGAAAAGAAAATAATAACATATAATTAAGAACCCAAGTATTTATGAGGTTCCATACTCAACTAGAGTAGAAAAATCATGGTATGGTTTGGAAAAAATAAAATTCCGCATAATGCACTATAAACTGATCCTTTTCTATGGTAATAAAAATTTACATATACCCTCATACATTTGTATCATATTGTTCAATAAAACAAGTATATGTGCTTAATGTTTAATAAAATTAGGTAATACAAAATTATTTAACATGTTAAAAAACATTAACCTATTGCTTCAAAACATTTCATTGTGGTTCCTTGTCACCATTCACAAATATAATATTTATAAAAAAAATTTATTTTATACCTTATTAGTAGGTATGATGTTATCTATAATTTCTAATGATACGTAGTATCATTCCATATTCCTATGGCTCAGTCCAGAAATATATTTCCACTAGAATACCACTGAAAAAAATCAAACTGACTACTTCCTGAGTCAAAAATTCTGAGTATTATTTCCCAATCCAATGATACAATACGGTCTGAAAAGGGATACATATTATATTAGCTCTTCTTTTTCTATATGAAAAACATTATCAAGGATTAATTGTCTAGAAACTCATTCTCACTATAACTGAAGAATATGCCTCTATTATCTTCATATAAAAAATTTTATGATCCATTAGAAAGTGTAATTTACTATCATCTTTTTATATTTTAATAGAATATTTTTTAGGTAGGAAGCCAAAAAATATTCCCACATAACAAAATTTATCAAAACATTAATTTCCCCTTCATATCAGATACGTCTTTGACATATTCATCACTTATCATCTCTTCATTATTCTTCTCAATCCTAGAATATTCTAATAGCTTCATCTAGATTTAAACATTCTCACCATTCTTCAGTAAAATTCTAATTATTAATATTATTTATTCACTACGATGAAGATATAGGGTAACTATGATTTTCTTGACCCACATGCAAATATATCAGAACTGGTGACTTCAAATTTTTATTTACACTTGTAAAAATATTTCATAGATCCATTATTCTATACACATAGTATTAACTGCATTATATTACTACACTTCCTCAGCTACACATCTGTATCAAATTCCAAATCTTCAAAAAAAGTATAGAACCCCAATGATAACACTTTTTTTAAAAATATTCAATCAAATTTCATCTTCTTATTTTCCTTAGACAGATGTCCCTGCATCTGGTGAATTCTATCTTCTGATGAATTTTATCAATGTCATCTTGGGGCTCATGAATTTTCATATGTTTCAATATAATAGATCTATGACCCAACCATTTTAATTAATCAGCTCCACATTTTTTCCAATAACTATTTGCCCATTTGATAAAAACACTCAATACTACTAATTTCTTTCTTGCCCCACTTGATCAACATATCACAATTCCACTATCAATATTGAAACTAAGGAAACCAAAAACTTCAACGTGATGAAAATGGCTGACTATATTATTGACTGATCTCTGATTCCATTTATCATCGGTCCCAACATTTCCGTCTTTCTCATTTATCACAAAAACCTCTAATAAAATATCTTCTCTGAAAAACATTACTACATACAATTCAATTTTCTCAACCATCACATTGAATTCTTGTCTATGATAGGATCACCCTGATGATTAATGGAATACCAGATATGATGGACCAGTATCATCAAGTTCAACTTCCGAAACATCCTTCCTTTTCTGATTATAGTACATGCCAACTTATTTATTTTAATATTTTTATGGTTTGGATTATTTGTATGAATTGAAACCACCATCTTTTCCTTCTCACATTCCAACCAAAACTTCATTGCCCAAAAATATTTCTACATTTAGTTATCTCACATAGATTAACTGAGACTATACATCATTTAATTCATAAATCCTATTCCTCTTAAACCCTATATTTATATCATGAATTCATCATGACATTGTGAACTTTTAATACTATTAAGGAATCGTCAGAATTTTATTTCAAAAGTATTATAACTTTCTATATTTCTAGGATCTTCTTTCCTTCAAAGAAAATTCATTTCGATTTAAGCACTCATTATTTCCTATCCTTCATAAGGATGGCATCACATGTTTCCTAAAAATCAAATGATTTTTTAGAATTTACCAAGAAACAAATAATCATTAGAATTTACATTAGATAAATTCAAAATATAATACACTTAATTGTTATGATCAAAACATTCTTTTTGAACCCAAGGTTAGTCTGATGTGCTTTTTCTCCTTGAAAATGTTTTCAAAATGAAATATTCTTTAATAATCATTTTGTGTATAATATTAATATTATGATGGTGACTCTAATTCCCAATAATTACAATGTGTATTGATTTATTTTCCCTTGCAAAACTAAACTCCACATTTTTATTAAAAACATTTTTCAACTTCCAAAAACATATTCTTCTCAAATTGGTCATAAAAATATATTCTTTTTGATTTTGATGACAAACGTGATTCCGAAATCACTATAATGTTTAACATAGTGCAATGAATTTCTTAAAAATAATTCTTTGTCTACACGAGCTAACTCACTGCAGTAAACAATAATCATTGACAACAAACCACATTGTCCAATTGTAGTTACTCATGAAATATCTTCTACTATTCATCCAATATTTAATCACTTCTTCCACTTAACTATGAACAAATGTTTCCTAAAACCACACTAACTAACTATGTTAATAGTTCCCATACTTTCAATATGACTTCCCAATTTACCAATAATTCCCCTTATATACATGATTCCTTTCACGATTTTTCCAAAATAGATGTATAGATTTATGAAAGAATTCCTCCCATTGAAAACACTATTGAAATACTAGTTAAGAGTGGGTAAAAAAATACATACCATTACCTTGTTGAGAAAAAGGATATACACCCATGTTTAATTACAAATTTTAAGACACTTCCTTAAGAAAATATTTTTTGATTATGTTCTGCCTCTGAGGTGGCGCGTTTACAAGCTGTGTGGAAATGGTTTGATGAGGATCATCACAATCCCTTTTTCTATAGAGATGGTTTCTAGTAAAATTTAACATTCCTTTGTTTTGACCCATTATACTTCATTATCCCTTAAATAAAATTGTTTTAACCCTGTGGGAAATTTGGTTCCCATCAAGGGATTGTGTGGGATTCAAGAACTCCTAAAATTATTCCTTCATGGATATAATTTTCTCTTATGGTCTCTAATGGGATTATTCATGGATCCATGAAATCATAGTGGCCTTATTATCCCTGATTCATGGACCTTATTTCAATAGTTAGGCGCTCATCGGCTGGAGATTTGGAATATGATGCTTAAGGACTCCATTGGTCAAGAGGATGGGAGGTCAGGCTCACCGCACCCTTCCGGGGGAATATTTTTGTCTCATTCATGACACTCTTATAGATTTAAGTCGTGCTCATATGTTCATGAATCCATGTTTCATTCTCGAAGCCTGTGTCCATGGGATACCCAAGGTTTGTAGTATCATCGTAGGCATGAATATATTAGATTCTACAGAGTTGATGCTGACTTGAGAAATATAATAAGGTTCTCTATAGTTTATTGTCATGCTCGGTGTGAGAAACAATATTATATGAAAGGTCTAAAAATGTGTATTCCTTATCCCATGTTTGTGTGGGAGGGAGAGCCTAGAGAGGAAGAGGTCAGGATGACCGTGGTTGAGGGCACAAAGCAATAATCCCTTTAATTTGAGAGGACATTAAAGTCCAAGCGGCCTAGCATATGGATATTGGGGACATGCCTTAGTGGGAGGGACCTAGAGAATGTTCTAGGATGTGGAGGTGTTTTGTCCTCGTCAATGGGGGGACAAAACATAACCCCCTCAACTAATAACTTTTCCTAATTGAATATAAAATCATGTTGGCCACCCTTAATCCCTATAATGGGGAGGTTCATGTTGTCATCCCAAGGTTGGGCTCCATGTTACTATTGGAATGTAGCCTCACAGGCATTCTGAAAGCTCATAACATTGTGGGGTGGGACTTCGTAACTCTACTTGCTATGGGTATATAGTATCCATGGGGTGAACTAATACACCTGATTATCTGCTGATATGGGTCTAGTGGATTTGGAGGACAATTTTATCTAATGTTGGAGGATTGGATAGTAGATTGATCATGGTTGAATGGATGCAAGTGGAGGGGTGAGGTTGGAACTAGAAGGAACAATAACAACAAACGCCTCATTATGCAAACTATCATTCTATGCAGGATGGGGAAGGCTCTGCATACCATAGTGGTATGCAGGCAGAGGATCTATCCAATACCATTGTGCCACATTGTCATCATTACAGGCAACCACATACCATATTGGTACACGGACCATCACCTTTCTATTGGATTCATCTTCGTATCGAGGTAGTACAAGATTTCGGGATCAGTCCATGCAGCGGTATGCTATGGGAATCACCATATTTAAGGGGCGTATGGGAGGGGATCAATTGTAGGGAGTAAATCCCTGAGAATCCCTTGGTTCATGGTTCACCAGTTAGGTTTGCGATTCTATTATTATATTTCAATTCCCCCGTTATATGGTTTGTGGCTTCCTGTACATGCAGAGGTTGTGGACTGTACTTTGGGATTTGCCGATAAAACAAGACAGAATCCTTTGTGCGACCTCTATGTCTCCCTCAGGCTTTCGACGTCCTTTCTTCTCTCTGTATGTCTCCCTCTGTGTATGTTTCGTACTTTTATTATGCTCCTTTTATAAAGAATTGGAGATATTGTATAAATTGGTCACACGGCACAATTTGTGGAGGAAAATTGAAATAATATCTTGAAACATAGAAGACTCGAACAATCGGGGTTTGTGGAGGCTTTGGTTCGTGATAATGGGTCGCAGAACCCTACTGAATCGATTCATCTATGGGTATGAATCTGAAATCATCATGGTTTGCAGTATGCCTAACTTGCTTGAAATCGCATTGCGGGCCAATACTATGCGGATCATCTCGTATACATTATATTTTGCGATCCAACTACTCTTCATACCATTCCTGGTGATGGTATGTGTTCCACTTAAAAACCTTAATAACATGAATTCCTTCCAGTTCCCTCAAATAATTGAAACTCAATTCGAGACCCTTCACCATTATTGTCTTTTAGATGTTATTAAATATTTCTTGAATGCAATTGTGGTGGTATATTATTCCATTGGAAGAATTTTTAAGACCCATAAATTCCCCTAATCAGAATGGTGTCTGTTTGGAGCGAAAACAGGACAATTTTGATTTAGTAGCAGTCCTGAACTAAAATGGTTCATAGTAGAACATATGTACCCATTATTAGGATACAAAACCTATATATAGGGGCCTGGGTCATTTGTATTTTACTATTTCTCATGGAATAAGAACTATTGATTTACTTGACTTCCTTTGTTCTCATTTACCATGATACCTGTGAATATCGCGTTTGTGAACATCCTTGTACATTCCGTGAACCGATTTCATCGCCAATTCTCTTTCCGTGTAACATATTTTGGTTTCTACGAATAGGACTATGGAATTTTAAGACTTAATGTCTATACCTTGTGTTGGAGAACAATATGCTCCCAACTTTTCCTCAAACCGTACAAGGATCAGCGAACCAGACTTCTAAGATTATTAACAATCAAAACATAAAGTTTTATCCACCAATCTTAAATATAAATAAAACCAAGTCCTAGGATTGTGGAAACATCTTTCCATGATTATTTCTATTTTCCAGCCAATAATACATGGGCATACGCCTCATGGATGGTTCACGCACCATGGTTTTACATAGTAGAACATGACCGCATATCGTAGATATTGGCGGGGTTACCTCCACATATCATTCAGAACGCAGGATGTGTCAAATACATACCGTTTCCCAAATCCATATGCAGAGATATTATGTTTACATACATGGATTCCTTTACCAACTCTTCTAGAGCATTTATCCACCAATTTTGTTTATCAGAGTAACCTTTCATCAACTTCTGGATCCTTTTGTATAGGCTATATTGGCTAATTCATAGGCCACTGCAAAATCGACTAAGACAAGGGAAACCATGGTGAGGAGTAACAATGATCATTTTTAAGCCCACATCATTCCCTGTGACAGCTTCTTAATGGTATTGTGGATGCCAGAGCTCTTAGAATAGCTGTTATCTGTGCAGTTGCAGCCTTATGCCTTTGGGCTTCCTGCCGGCATGCCTCAGTAGTTTCCTAACCACAACATCCCTTTCATCATTTTGGAGGCACCGCAAGGTCATGACTGTTCCAACATATCCATAGTAGGATAGGTTATCTCCAGTCCAATTCAAGTGAAAATATTCATAATATGAGGCTCATCATGGAATCTGGGAAATGTTGAGTGCTACAATGGTGTCCGAACACTAGATTCCCGAGAATAACCACCCATTATTAGCATCTCCGGATAAAATCCTAGTGGCGGTTGGAGAACCAAGTGGTATTTCCAGGCTAAATGATGTTTTTGCGTTGATTAAGCATGGGAGTTCTAGGTGCATCAGACCAGTATGGAGTCACCCTAACAATTGGAGGTGGTGGATTACACCATGTTGCATTGGACTCTCAATTTTCAATCTTCTCACTAGGAAAAATCCTTTTGGAATTACTGAGTCACTGGGGTTCATGTACCAACACCTTCTACATACGACATAGAGAGGTGAGAATCATTTTATCGGATGTCTACCAACTTGGATGACTCCCCATCCTTGGGGAAATATATTATGGGTTCCTCCTGGTAGCAGCCACATAGAACAACACCAATCACGTGTCTCCTTTAACATGGAGCATTTTGGTCATGGTGACTGGATCACTAGATCATCCCATCGAGGCTCATTCCCTCGTCCCATATAAAGAGTAGATAAGGATTTATTGTAGGTGAACAGACCCAAGCCACAGACTCTTCGCAGTCGAACACATCCCACTCACCAATCTTTCCAACCACTAGGGTGATATTGTGATACCTTTAATGCACAGAGATATACCACATGTGGATATGAGATTTAGTCTGAAGTTTCTCCAGATCTAAGACTGGAAGGTTTCATTTCCATGTTTTTATGTTGTTGGATCTTCCCATCCCATGACATATATAATGGGGTTTGGGACTTCATGTTGATGATGGATTACATGCTGGAAAAGGGTCGACCTGTTAATTTGGCCCTTCCTACCCTCACCTGGAATTATAAATTATGGGAACATATACATAAAGGTAGGCCTACGCATCATCTCAGCGGACTATTCCAATTCTTGTATGGGTGGCTGGTGAAAAACATCCCCTATTATGAATACCAACATACCTCCATGGTTCCTCATTCTAACATTCATCATGCTCTTCTCATCATTTATTTTTTTCATCTCAGGACATTGAGAGTTATCGATAAAAATGGGATATTGAATGAAGCCTCTCATTTATCATTCACATCCCATTCTACCTCTATGTTGACACATCTTTCCATCACAGAGTCCAATAAATGGCGAAGGGGAATTCCTTAAGAACAATTACGATCACCCTTTGAAGAACATAAAAATTGACAAAGGGATGGACAAGGAATCCATTTGGAGAAAGTTGCGTAAATTTCATGCGCGCCACGAAAGTCACTTACGCTCTGCCTATGGGTCATGCAAGTCACTTGTGCACCCTATTATTTTTTCGCCCAAGGATCCCAATGGCCTATAAACAGCCCATGTGGGCCCCCCATTTGATAGACAAGTTTTCCAAAACTCATATTCAAGATCATGTCTCCCAAGTCTCTATCTAACATCTTCCTAACACATCTAAGGTAATTATTTACCTAGAAGGGAAGCTCTAAAGATAAAAAAATAGGGCCTAAGTGGTAGAAATAATCAATACTTCTGTGGAAAAGTGTTTATCCCTTAAGGGAAATGAAGTCACGTGTGCACCACCATTCCCTCTCAAGGGAACTTGCGCTCCATCCTTCTGAAAGCCTCTAGGGATGATACTAAGGGCTTGAGTTCAAAGTCGCCCAACTATTACCCTATGGATTCTTTATCCCCCTAGGTGACTCATTTCGTGCAACACTACTTGCTTGACTAAGACCTCAGTGATAGAACGATACTTGTGTGCCTCCTTTTAGTCACCTTCTTTCATAAAATCCACCTCTCCTCTTAAAGAAATAACCTTAAAAACTCTCTTCAATTCCATTTATGGTATGGTTCCTTTGTTGGTTTCCTTATCTGAACGGAATTCTGTGAGAACCTCTCCCAAAACCTCACGACCTACAAGATTTATGTCACCATGGTCAGGGGTTTCTTATATAACCACATCCTTTGAGATGAGAAGATCTTTTGATTTGGGCCTCCTTCTCAAGAGTAAGCCCCAAGTTATAAGTCCACTTAACCTGGTCCTCCTTCTCAAGAGTAAACCCCAGTCATAGTTTCCTTGAATATTGGGATTCCACCTTATGAGTAAGCCCCAATATTAATTTCTTTTGATTTGGGTATCCTCATGAATAAACCCCAATAAAAAAGTCCCTATTAATTTAGGCCTCCTTCTCAGAAGTAAGCCCCAAGTTAAAAATCCAAATCTTCATAAAGTAGAAATACCTTTATGGACCCTGCTCTGGGGCTTCTATCATGAAGTAAGTCATTGTCTTCATTTACCTAGGCCTTCATACATACGTAATCCCCACAACATTTCTCATGGCTACATATTTCATGGAACCATCAGCAAGTTTACTGATACCTCTTGTTTCTCACACCGAGCATGACTCACATGAGTTTAGAGTGTGAAAGTAATAATGGAATCTATTTTTGGGCCATTAACCATGCATAAACCCCATATTTCATTACCTGAACTACATGTACATTGATGTCTTCCTTAAAAGTTGAGTATGTAGGAAGACATCAAAAGGTTCAATCCAATCTGTCATTGATTTTTTTCCATCCCATATGATGTTAAACTATATCCTTCTTATCGAACTACCTGGATTCTGATTATTTTTTAATGAGTATACATAGGTATCCCATCTGTGGGTAAGATCCCAACTCTGAAATAATCCTTGTCTTTCTGAATGAAAATAAACATCATGTGCCCCACTGAGTGGATTTAAAACTAGTATGGTTATCATAAGGACCAAGAGATTTCTATATAATGTATTAATGGTTAACATAGAATAAGAATCTCTAATACATAAGAATGATTCTCCATTTATGAAGAACCTCAAATACATATAAAAGATTCTCTAAATCCCATACATATCAATCATTTATTTCCAAATCTTAAGGAAAACTCCTTTTCATGCTTGGTGAATTAATAAGGATTCGTGAACATAAATTAAATATATAAGAGAGTCCCAGAGTAGATAATAATTCCCCCCAAAAGGTGTGATGAGCCTGACCTCCCATCCTCTCGACCAATGAAAATTCTTAAGCCTCATCGGTCCAAACTAATAGGCACCTACCTTTGAAAAGTAGGTCCAAATGGATATAGAATCATTGGGTGTTTCCAATTCTATGAATAAACCCATTAGAAACCAATTAGAAATTTTGAACCTTAAACAAACAAGTTCGTCTCCATTTCTATAAGAAACAAAAAATGGTGAACACGACGTGATTCATTAACCAAGTTAAATAATGTTTTATTCATTTGTTAGGCCTCTATTAAACTCAATATGAGATCCAAAAAAGCAATCAAAAACACATGTGTTCTTCCCAGAGATGTAGTCTATCCAAACCTATCTTGATTGTGTTTGCTTTATTATACAGGCACTCTTTTCCACGATCTCTCTAAAACAAAGAATGAATTCTTTAAAATTCACACATGTGAATGCCCCAGCTGTTACTCCTGCTGGATCCTCATCTGCTCTGAGGATGACATCACCTACTCAGCATCATCAATGCTAGGTCAAGAATGCATTGTTGAGAGAATACCATCAACACGGTACCATCCAAACTCTGGAGGCCGGTCGACAAGCCTTCCAAGTAAACAACTCACCCTGGTTGTCTGGACAGCGATGACCAGTGGTCAGGAAGTAGGTGGTGCCAACCACTGTCTCCATCCATTTCAGGTCGTTATCCCTGAAACCCAACAACCAGTTCTTCCTATATTATAGGGAGGGGAATGAAGCGGTCACCCAAGGAAACAGTTCCTGAAAATAGGAGTCCTTCCTGAGGATTCCAACCAACAGTCGCTGCCAGACTCGTGCGGTAGTGCACCCTCAACATGATGAGGGTATCACCTCTAGATTTTCGGCTCAGGTCCCTTAGACCCGAGCATTAAAGACGAACCATCAGAGGTGAAATTCGGTCAACAGGGAACATGTTCTTACCTATTCCCACTCCAGTGAAGTCCATCAATCTAACATGATGGCAAACAACGAGCCGACATATACACCCATCTGTCTTGATTTCACTGCCCAGCAGACTCGTCTGGTAGTAACACACCAATCCCGCTAGGAAATCCATGCAGAATATTATAGGTAGGAACATACACCTGTTTATACATCATTATCCAGTCAGTAGTCTCGTCTGACTGCGTCCAATGAAGCTCTCTAATCAAATGTGTATACCACCTGTAAACATGCACATACACCTACTTACACTCATCAATTCTACCAGCAGTCTCGTATTCCATACCTGAAGGAAGTTCATCAATCATATTTGGTGGAGAAAAATCAGTAGGAACATACACTTGCGACTCATCAAGCTAACCAACAGTCTCGTTTGGTTGCACCTAGAGATTTCAATTGGAAAGATCCAATGAAAAACACAAGGAAGACACAACTTTTGGCCCCCACACATGAGTACTGTCAGAATTCACTGATAGGACAAGGAGAACACGAGCAGGAACACACACCTACTCCAAACATGTAATGGAAATATATTCCCATTATGGTAGTTGAAGTCACCAAGCACATTCTGACAATGGTGGAAGAGCATAATCAAATCCCTGCCCATATTCCGGATACCTATCAAAATATTATATAAACATCAGCGACATCACATGGAAAGAAACATAAATCTATCCATATCAGTGGAGTTACTCATCAAAATTCCACTTCAGAGTAGATACTCATCAGCATGTCAATTGGAAATCTCCAATGACAAACCAGAGGCATACACAAATTTCTACCCCCACACCTGAGTACTTTTAGAATTCACTAAGAGGAAAAAGAGGACTTGAGCAGGAACACACACCCAATCCAAGCATGTAATGGCCGTATATTCCCATTATGAATGATGAAGACACTAACATTCTGAAAATGGTGAAATAGAAAAGCAAATACCTTCCCATATTCTGGATACCTGTCAGAATATTATAAAAATATTTGCGACATCCTAGGGAAAGAAACATGAATCTATAACTATCAGTGGAGTGACTCATCAACATGCCACTCCAGAGATAATACACACTTCTGTTCCAGTCCCAGAGGGTTATGTGGCATACTCCCCCATGTCATACGGACAATAAATTCGGGCACATACAAAAAATTTAAATGGATATAATCAGCCTAACCTAACCATTTTTCCAAAACAGGCACATACACCTACCCATAATAACCACTTTTTTCAACAAGTGGTTTCCAATGTGAGTAAGAAGGAATCCAAGAAAAAGACCCATCTAGAACAGTTGGAAATCAAGATCCAATCTTCAATATGGCCTTTCGCAATGCAAGAGTTCTTGAATCTCTCAGTCAATTGTCTGTTGAAACTCAAGAATCTAAAATATCATTTCTAGATTCTAGAAGTAACAACAATAATTCTGAAGGTCTTCATCAGAAACATCCTCAGGAAGGCTTTCTTCATGAAAATTCATTCAATCTCGATGTATTATCTTCAGATGAGAGCCACAGTAACCCTCTGCGTGGCCAGAAGACCAAGGAGAAAGATATTTCATCTTTTGCTGTAACCCACCATGGTGGTCCACCCCATGATGTTGAATTCAACATCGAATGTTCTCTTCGTTGTAGTAATTCTCATTGCCTGGGAAATTCTTCAATTAAAAATTTAGTAAAAATAAAGCCCTCTTATCTTGAGGAATTTGTAAATGAAAAGCTAGTCATGTTTGATGCCTTACTTCTATTAGGTGAAATACTTTCTCAATAAGAAGATATCTCGGGGTGTAGGTCATTCTACAAACCACCCCTGGGTCATTCAGCTTTTAATTTGACAAAAAAATTCTCTAATAGTCTTGTTGAATCTGATGATGCAAAAAAGAAGCACCATCTTTGGTCCAATCAGGTAGAAGATTCTTTATCAAATGACAGAGGAGAAGTACGGAATATGAGAAAAAATGGAAAAAGGTGAAATACTAGTCATGTTTTGGCCTTTCGCTGACTCTGATTATGATATTCCCGATATGTTGATTGAAGATTTTATACACGATATTCTTCTCAACATATGGAAAACTCTTTGTTACATAAAATAGAAAATATTATCTTATGATGAATATAAAAATCATTTCAAAATAATAGAAGGGTTGTAATTCCAAATTGACATGGAATCTCTCTCAGTTTCCTGATATCCAAAGGTTGAAAAGCAGCAGAGAACCATTCAGCGTTCATGCCTTGGAACATTAAAAATATTGTGCCAGTTAATTAGCAATGCCCCATCTTGTATTAATATCAGGGGATGGGGTGTTCATGGAGAATTTCATTTCACTATGTTATCCAGTCAACAAATCCTGTCAAAAGTAGTCTCATGCAATGTTATTGCCCATGTCTAGCCACAAATAACTGGTTTTGTGCATAATCAAAGGCTTTCCCAAGAACAAGCCACAACTAGTTCTTCCAAAATTCAAGAATATAAAGAACAACTGGTCGAATTATTCTTGCATCAAGAAAATGAGAATATCGAACACGCTTCTCCTTTTGAGGATGCGCATCATCCAGTGATAGAGGAATCAAAAATAATTCAACGTTCATATGAGCCAGGTAATTTGACTGGATGTTGGATGATGCATCCGGATAATTTCAGAGATAATGTCTGCAAAATCAACAGTGGTTTTAAGAAAGTCTCAGTTGAAGCAGCTCAAGAGCCACCTCAGCTTTCCAGATAGGGGGATCTTTTAATCCAACCCTTGGGATCAACAGATAAGATTCGAGGAGTTGAGAAGGAAAAAAAGAATAGCCCAAGTCCATTGGACTGGGGACTTATTCAAATTCTAAATCCCTTCCTCAGTGAATGTCAGTCTTCTCTTCATTACGGAAGAATCCACAAGAGGAAAGCATGGCCGTATTTGCAGGATATTCCTTCCAAATTACCGTTAATCAAGAATTTCCTGAGGGATCAACCATAAAAATGAAATGTCTCATAAAGGACATGGAAGAAGACAGTATCACAGAAACACTGAAAGAAGGACTAAAATGAGTTTTGAATCGTTAAATTTCACTATTTCTGTTGCCTATAATCCCCCAGAACATGAGGCGCACTCAGAGGGATCAGATGAAGAAGTTTATATTCAAGAATCTTTACACACAGAAACAAATGAATGAGGTGTGCGTACCAGAAGACAGAGGATTTCCAAGGGGAAATACATTCCTTTGGGTAATTCCCTTCCATACTCTCGAAAGGCACATTCCAAGGAAAAGGGTAAAAGTCAGGTTACATTCCACCCTACCTCTAGAGAAGGCCAACCACTCTAATTATAGGAAAGCATACCACAAAGAGGTTAAATAGAGAACTACTTCAAGGTAGTCTTCCACCTAAGCATGCTAGAGTTAATCAATCAAGAGAATTTATTAATGCTATAGGTATAGATCAAAAATTCCCTCCTTTACAAGTACACTGTCATAGGTCCAATCCTATGGGTCATATGCGATAGCAACCGCCAATACTACCATCAGTGGAAGTATCGGTCACCACACCTTTCCAATCTCCAGTTATTGCACCTACTCAAGTCCAAGTTCAACCAAATGATTCTCAAACATTAATGACTACCATTGAATCATTAAGAGCTCGTTGGAAGCTATGGAAGGAAAGCATGTATATGTTCACCCTAAAAAGAGAGCTTGCCCTGAATGGGTGGATGCAATCCATCCCCCATAAAATTTTGCGAATACCACATTCCCAATTTTTAATGGTTCGGGAGATCCATAACAACACATAACACATTTTTATTCTCATTGTGATCCTATGATGAGAACTCTTGATCAAGAAGAAGAATTTAATCTCAGGTGTTTCATGTAGTCATTACAAGGACCTGCCTTTTTCTGGTATACAAGTTTGTAATCTCGATCAATTACTGGGTGGGATGATCCCCGTCAAATATTTCTTCTTCAATTTATCTCAACATTTCCAAAGACTACAGTTTTTGATGTTACCAATTGTAAGAAATGTTAAAATAATGGAGTTTCATATTTCATTACTCGCTGGAAGGGATTATCATATTCCTTAAGTATAGCACTCCCCCAAGAAGAACAGTTTCCAATCTTTGTGGAAAATATCCATGTCGAATTACGCACATAGATGATCCCTGTGAAATACACAGGACGTTTTCGAGACCTTACATCAATCTCTCAGCAGATAGAAGACTCTATTATAAACACTAAGGCTAAAACTCGTGTAATTCCATTTGTTCCAGTAAGGAGAATAGGCAAAGCAGATACTGCTACAGTTATAATTAACTAAGCACATGTACCTGCTACCACTTCAAAACCTTGATCATATCGAAGGGCTCCACCTCCTGAGCGTTAAAAAAATGGACACCTCGTCAAGTTGATCAAAGAGAGCAAAGGCGGAAATAGTATGATGATTTGGACAACAATGTTTAATATTTCCAGAATGAAAAACTTCCTGGCTACTTCATCTCAGCTCTAGAAAACAATCTGGTTCAATTGCTGAGGCCCAAAAGTCCAAACAATGATGGAGATGAAGACCTTACCAACTATTACCTGTTTCATCAGATATTGGGGAATCCCATTCAAGAGTGTTTTGTCTTCAATGACCTCCTGTAAAAGATGGTGGACTCTGTACAAGAAAAATTGATAAGTTCTTCATCCCAAGTAGCATGTGTTACTACTACTGATCTAGAGGAATAAGGCGAATGGAACGAAGTCAAAAGTAAAAATGCACTGAAATATGATGATTGGGTTGTCAAGAAATTGATCAACAGAACACATGTTATTTTATAAACACAATTGAATCATCCAATTGTGTCTTCTTCTATGTCTACCATAGAAAACCCCCTTCATCAGTAAAAAATCCTCGATGATGCGGTGCAATTTAAAGAAAGAAGATAAGTCAGAAGAAGACGAGCTCATGTCAAAGCCAATGTTTTCATTGACTCTGACATATTTTATACCATTTTCATTAAAAGTAATGGCACCATCCCACCAAACGGAACAGCCAGAAATGGTTAATCAGGCAGAATCTTCATCAGATGAAGAATTGATCTTTGGTTCTGTTAACATGATTCAATTAACATATCCATGTGCCAAAGACAGTTTTTATTATGATGAGACTAAGTTCCAAATATCTAATAGAGGAATTAGAGGAAGATACATAGGTCTAGGATACAGGGGAAGACATGGATTTTCTAGAAGACACTATTTCAATCCTACCTCTGCTAGAACTGTATTTGTGGTAGAAACTCGTGGAAAATCCCTTTAGTGGGCTCAACAGGAACAAGAGTGTTCTTCCTCACATGGTAGATTTGGTCCTAACGTAGTTATTTTGGAAGACTGGTTAGAGGTAACACCTTCATCCTCTCAGAAAATAGATAGTCCTATTCAGTCTAATTTATTAAATCCATGAGTATTTCCAACTCCTACCCTGATACGAGATGCATCAACTACGAAAGAATCAACTTCTAAGGCACCTGTAAAACCACATATTCTTGATGGGAAACACAGACCATTGGACCTAAAGTATGATGTCTTTAAACATTTGGCCCAAGTACTGGCCATGTTATCAATTCTTGATGCCTTCAATCTATCTAAATATCATTGAGAGGAACAAATTGAGGCTTTGTCAACTCCTTAAGAATTCGAAACTAAAATTATTGTGGCTGAGGTCAACCATATAGAGAATGATCCAGCAGAATTCCACGCAATGATATATTTTATAGATGAAGATGAAGATGATGTTATACATGGATATTTCAGACCTTTTTATCTATCTGGAAAATTCATTGATATAGTCATCCATCGAGCTTTCATTGATAATGGTCCAGGAGTCAATCTCATTCCTATTCGTACACTCTGTCGATTAGGCCTCACTGAATCTGATTTATCTCATTCTACTATGATGTTGAAAGGATATGATAATAATTTTCAACAAATTCTGGGAGAAATGACACTCATAATTCAGTTTAGATAACTTGTGTCTAATTTATATTTCATGGTTTTTCATCAAGACAAAGACTTCAACATATTTGTGGGAAGACCTTGGCTACATCAACATGCAGTTGTACCTTCGTCATACCATCAATGTCTCAAATATTATTTCAATGGACAAATTGGGACATTGTATGGTTACAAGGCCCCATTCAAAATGCTTGAATCTCAATACATGGAGGTAGAATTTTATCACATGGAGGGAAAGGAAAAATCCATGGCAAAAATGTCACCAAAATTGATTCTCCAAGTTGTGAGGAAAATATTCGTGTAAACCAAATCATACATGTCAGTATAGATTATGTGTTTTCTATCAGTCAAATTGACAGGATATACCTAAATCCAAACACTCTTATGGAAACATCCATAATGTCAACTATAGAAATCAAGCCAGACTACATGGGAGAAATTGTTGATTCGCCAAGTAGAAATGAAAGCTTAAATGGAGATGTCTTCATTTCATCCACTGAAAACCAGAAATTCTATTCATCATCAACCCATACAAAATAAGTTATAGAAATATCAAGGGACAACAATGATGTAGATTCACAATCCATTATATCATCTTTATCACCATAGGAAGACCCTTCATCATCAATAGGGTTTGAAATGGCAGCCTTTTCTTCAAGATGTTCACATTTTAACATCTCCCTTGATCATGGAAATTCTGATTTGTCATCTACTATGTAAGTAGAAATAGAAGAAGTAACACATATTGAAGAGGAAGAAGAAGATATCTGGGATGCACCTCCAGTATTTGAAAAAGGTATCTCAACCACTATAGATGAACTCATAAAAATAAATCTGGGTACAAAAGAAGATCGACACCCCACTTTAATTTCTGTGTCCTTCACCCTTGAAGAGAAAGAAATTTATACTTCATTTAAAAAGAAAAATTGAGATGTTTTTGCTTGGAATTACACAAAATTTCAATTCTTGATCCCGATGTTTCCACTCATCAATTGGGTTTTCCAGAAGAACATCGAGGATCCAAGCAAGCCACAAGAAGAACACACCCAACTTATACCTCCAGAATTAAAGCTGAAGTTGATAAGATTATGAAGGGTATATTCTTCAAATAATTTCAGTATCCCAAATGGTTGGATAATATTTTCCATTTGAAAAAAAAGAATGTAAAAAATTATAGTTTTCATTGACTTTAGAGATCTTAATCGGCATTGTCCCATGGATGATTTTCCAGTTCTGATCAAGGAACTCTTAATTGATGCAACAGCTGGATACAGAGCTCTTTCCTTCATGGATGGATACTCTGGTACAATTAAATATGAATGGCCCCATAAGACGAAGAGTCTACAGACTTCAGAGCTCCCCAAGGTGTGTTTTGATATCAGTTAATTCCCTTTTTCCAAAATAATGCAGGTGCAACGTATCAACGTGCCTTGCACCATATCTTCAATAACTTTTTAGGGAAATTTGTTGAATGTTATGTAGATTATTTGGTGGTTAAATCCAGACCAAGTCATGATCAATTTGACGATCTAGAAATCATATTCAACAAACATCGACAACACAATTTGAAGATGAACCTCATGAAATGTGTGTTCAGGGTAACCTTTTGAAAATTTCTCGGCTTTGTTGTATTCCATCATGGTATCAAAGTTTAGCCTGATAATACAAAATCAATCCTTGGTATGTCACCTCTTAGAAATACGAATTAATTAAGAGGACTTCAAGTACACATGTCCTATATTTGGTGTTTCATTGCTAATTTGTTAGGTAAGTGTTTTCCCTTAACCATATTAATGAAGAAGGGAGTCACCTACCAGTGGATTGAATAATGTCAAGAAGAATTCTTTATTCTCAATAAACATCTCTTAAGTCCACTGATTTCAATTCCACCCATTGAAGGAATACCACATACTCTCTATATGACAGCTTTAGACCAATCATTTGGTGTCTTACATACCCAAAAGAGTGATGCTGGGAATGAAAACAACCTTTATAATCTCAGTAGGAAAATTATTGAGTTAGAAACTCGATATTCAAGTATTTAAAAGTGCGTACAGGATGTCTGGCAAGGTGGGTAGTAATTTTACAGCAGTTTGATATCCAGTATGTGTCTCAAAAGGAAATAAAGGGCCAATATCTGGCCGATTTCCTTGCTAAACACCCATATGTAGAAGATATATCGTTAAATATTTAACTTTCATGATGAGGAAGTATTCTCTATTTTAGATAATTCTCATGCATGGGAAATGAACTTTGATGGTGCCGCCAGAAGTCCAACAGGGAAGAAAATGGAACATCCTAAATTCAACAATGTTGGGTTAGGAATCGTGCTTATTTCCATAGTAAAGGTGGTTCTACCCTATTCATTCTTATTGTTGGAAGGTTGTACAAACAATGAAGTAGAATATCAATCTCTCATCGTAGGCTTGGAATTGGAGCTTCAGGCACAAGTGAATCACTTGAAGGTAAAATGTGATTCATATTTGGCTATCAAACAAATAAATGGGGATTATTCCATCAGAAAGGAAGAGTTAATCCCTTTTTGTGAATACGTTGGATTATTAATGGCGGAATTTCCATTAGAGCCATCATTTTCTTATGTCCGGCGATCAAAAAATGCCCCAACTGATGCACTGGCTAATGTAGCCACAGCCCTAGAAGATCCAAACTGGGACGAAAAAATCTTCATTATTGCCCACTGTCATGTAGTTTCACCTTTTGATTAAATAAGAATAGAGGAAATCAATGAAATCAGTCCCATTTATGAACCATAAGGTAATATTATAGGTTGGATGACACCAATTAAAGAATACCTTCAAAATGGAACACACCCACCTCATAGAGCCGGGGAAAAACTAGTCTGGTGATGTGTGTTCATTTTTACTCTTTCTGATATCCCATATCACCAAATAAATTTCTATATGTGAGGTTTTGATGAAATTACCTTCATATGTATTGATGTTAAAAAGACAATGGATGTCATGAATAAAGTACATAGAGAAGTTTGTGGAGCCCACCAGTCTGGATATAGACTTTCCGGTCAAATTAGAAGGCTTGGATACTTCTAGCCTTCAATATTGCATGATTATGTTGGTTTCACTAAGAAGTTTCATTCATTCCAACTATGTTCCAACTTCATTCTTCAACCCCCGGAGTTGCTTCATCAGCTAAATACTCATAGCCATTTTCTATATGGGGAATGGATGTAGTAGGAACTTATCATCTGGATATAGCTAAGATGTTTAATTATATTCTTACGGTGACTGACTTCTTTTCCAAATGTGTAGAGGAAATACCTCTCAAAAAAGATAGTTCTAAGGTAATTGTTAGCTTCTTCATGTCTAACATCATTACCAGATTTGGTGTCCCTCATAACATATTGACGGAAAATGGGACCAAATTCTATTCATCTGAGGTGAGAATGTTGTATCAAGAATACAAAATCAAATCCAACAATTCATCTCGGTATCATGCAGTAGACAATGGAAAAATAGAGGACTTCGATAAGAATCTTTCAAACATAATGAAAAAGATGGGGATAAAGATATGAAATCATGGTCTGATAAAAATTTTCATGCTTTATGGGCTTATCGGACCACCACCTGCACTTCTACATGGTCAACTCCATATTCATTGGTATATGGAACAAAAGTAGTATTGCCCATTGAGGTTCAATTACCTTCGCTCTGAGTATCCATTTGTGATCATTCATCCATAGATAAAAAATTTCATAAGAGATTTGATGAATTTGAATGATTATATGAAAATAGACTATGCACCCTACACCACTTGGAAGTATATCCAAATCGAATAGAAAAATCATTCAATAAAAAATTTCACCTACATTCATTAATTCAACAAGAATTGGTATTTTTCCTCATAACTCCAATGATCCTCGGAATGAATCCTATAAACCTTGAGCCAATGTGGTAAGGACCTTATTCAATACATATGGTGTACTCCAATGGAGCTTATTCATTAATCTCAATGAATGGAGAACTCATCACGACTCCAACCAATGCCAGCTTTCGGAAGAAGTATTTTGTGTAACAAAAATGCTATCGTCCTTCATGATGTTAAACTATAAACAGTCCCTTATTCGTCTTACATGACGTTAAACTATACACGTTCTTCCTACATGATGTTAAATTGTATATGTTCATCCTACATGATGTTTAAACTATGAAAAAGTCCCTTAATACGTCCAACATGGCGCTAAATTGTGCACATGTCCTATAAGATGTTAAACTGCACACCAATACATCCTAGCTACATGATGATAAACTATAAAGCACCCTTTGTCCCACATGACATTAAATTGTGCATCATTACGGTTGTTTCTGCCACTTGTTTCTCACACCGAGCATGACTCACATGAGCATAGAGTAAGTTTCAACCATAAAAACCTCTCTGGGCTGCTAACCACCAGTAACACCCAACACCATCTTCTAGTCATTGTCCTCAGGTACAACATGATCACTAATTCATCCTCAATTTAACTACATGGACTTTGATCCATGCCTTCTAGAATGGGTACGTAGGAAACCTTCCGAGGTTCAAGCCCAAAACCAATATCTTCACGTCGGTTCACCTCCATCTCATACAATGTTGATCCATGTAGCCCCCCCCCCCGAGAAATCAATATCTTTACATTAGTTCACCATCTTTCTACATGATCATAAACTATGTACAACCCTTTTGTCCCTACTACATGACATTAAACTCTGCAGCACCATCGTCCTTTCTATATGACGTTAAGCTATACAGTCCCCCATCGTGCTCACTGCAAGACATTAAACCTAATTGAAATATGTCCTAGCTACATGATGTTAAACTGTGCAGCACTGGTCCATGCATATGACCTTAAACTATTCGCACTTTTGTCCTGTATGACAACAAACTACATTAGTCTCTAACACCCTCACTGGGGAGGAAATCATTATTGACATTGATCTCCAAGCATGTCATGTTCGAAGGACTACTTGCATAAAAGGCAATGCTCGAACCCTTAATCTTGGGTCCAACCATCATTGCACTAAATTCACCTTTCACCATTCACATGTACGAACCAAATCTGTATTGATGATATTTCAAAAACTATGTATGGCATGATTCCCATCCCATATGAGATAAGTAAGAATGTTTGAACATCCCTCGAATCTAGCCCCAAGCCTTTGGGAGTAACCCAAAACTCCACTATCAGTCCCTTGGCTGAAAATTCCCCCTGCGAGAACATGAATGTGGAATGAAAACCCTGGTCTTTATTCACATCAGGTTTAAAACAAACACAAAATGTGTCTCCCTCATTATTGTGTGATATCTACAACCCTAAACTAAGATCTCCTACATTCTCATCCCACATGATGTTAAACTGTATTTCATTAACTATGTATGGGTTGATTCTCATCCTAATGAGATATGTAGTGAAGTCCAACATCTCAATTCTGGACACAGCCACAACATGATTATGGTCAGCATTGGTATATGTCTCTCCTTCATGAATTGGATAATACCCATTTTCATGTGTCATACTCCTAACCATAAATACTTACAGATCTCCATAACAGATTTATTGAATTCTAGTCATAAAATGTCTGATACTAGCGAATTAGTTTTCGTGACCATGTAGCACGTGCCCTTAGGCAGCCTTACATAAATAGTCTACATAATTGACATGTCAGCCAAAAGATGTTCTTACTTGACTATGCACCACATTCCCTTAGGTGGAACTGTATAATTCAACCCCCCTAACGGGTTTTTAAAATAGTGGTAACTTCATTCTTGGGGGGGGACCTATTTTTTCTTTATTGGTCTTAACAACGATATGTAGGGATCCACAAAATCAGCCATCAATAACATATTTTTCCCATACTCTTTTTCATGATATGAAAGTATTCACGTCTATTGTTTATATTACCCTTCCCTACATTTGGGGCAGACCTTCACAGGCGTGACATTCATCCAATTCTGTTAAAATATTGATTGGGAATATCCTCTCTATATTAAAGTACCTCTCTCCAAAACGCTGACTCTATGCGTTGGGAAATTTGAATCTCCATAAACATTCACTGGCTTTTAGAAATAGAAAAGTAAAATTTATGAATTTTCTTTTGCCTGAATATGCAACACGTGCCCTTAGGTAGCCTTGCATAAGTAGTCTACATAACAGAGCTGTCATCCAAAAGATTCTATTATTTGACAATGCATTCAATGCCCTTAAGTGGCCTTACGTAATTCAACCCCCTAATGGGTTTTCCAAATAGTGGTAACTTCACTTTTAGGAAATACTTCCTCTAATTCCTTTTATCCCATTTTTTTCATATCATCCCTCATATTCAAAATTTATTAAGTCATATTTTATATGTTTTCCCCCATACTTGAATGTGGTAATATATTTTCAAACAAATTATCAAGGAATTGAGTCAATTTTAATCCATTCGGTCAAAGCTATTTGACCTTAAACATTATCCTTTTTATGTCCGAAATGCATGAATTTAAACTACCAACAAGAGACATGGTACTCATTAAATTAGGAACCTATAAAAGGAACTCTTAACTAAACTCGAGTCCCATCTCATGAAATGTACATTTTATATGATTTATGAAAATATTGGGAAACAAAAAGATTCAATTTTTGTTGGGTTTTTTGTATAATCCTAGAAAAAATCAAACTATGCTAACTAGACCCATTAGCTTAGGTAAAAAAATTATGCAGTTTGCAAGAGAATGCAGGTACAAATGATTGTAGATAAAATGTATTTTTTATTGATGCACAAGATTATATGAACATCCACATATTGGAGTTTCTTATCTTTTTCAAGAATTACAAGAGGATTTCAACATAACTTTTCATTTGATTTACGTCATCCCGAGCTTCATCAGCAGCCACTTGAAGTTCATTCACTCGACCAACTTTACTCTTTTTATCTTGATGGAGTGCTTTATTGGCATTTGCGATGGATTTCATACCAACTATTTGGACTCCTTCAAATGAATTGTTAAGCTGGACAAGTTCCCCAGGGATGGCATCTAGTTGTTAAAGAAGGTGCATCTACTAGAAAACATTCTTCATGATCTTATGCTTCATCTCCATCATCTTTTTAGCATGATCAGCCTCATCTCGGGACACCGCAGCCTCAAATTCAACTATATTGGCCCGCAACCTCACTCTGATCAGATCTTGAAGGAAATTTTGCTCTTGTTCCCTCCATAAGATGACTTGTTTCGCCGTGGTGTGGATCTGTTGATATGCAAAACCACCGAGTCCCAGCATGATGAACAAGGATGACAGTCATCAGATCTTCGAAGACAGCTCTTCAAGAGGCACTTCAGATATGATCTTCAATATATTCTTCCATTCCTTGTGATGTGATATTTGGAGTGCCTTTTTCACCTCTGGGTCTGATTCAGTATTGTTATCATAGGAGGGAATATAGTCTGGGATTAGTGCACTTAAAGAAGTTCCCTATTTTGGTCCTTCCCCCTAACCCTTGGTACTTCACTTTCTACTCCTGTTGGGGCTGAGGCTGAGGCTTCACCTCCGGATCTAGCCACTGTAGTTGACATCCCTACATAGTCAATTGAATGCATTGGTTTGTTTCAAAGGATAACAAAAGTTGTTTAGATATCTTGAAAATTATTGACAGCCACAAATATTATCATCTTTTACCCAACGGTAGATCAGTAGCATGAGAAGTCTCCTCCCCATATTTCCTAGCTTCAACAGGATTTTCAGGAAGTGTTTTAGGAAGCTCGGTCAGGTTAAGGTCCACATGATCTAGCTTCTCTACAATGATCGGGTTGTATCTACCCCCTTCAAGCATCTGCAGATCAGCAGCTTGCTCAGACGGAACTGCACATTTCAACCAATCAAGGTCAGGGATGTAATAAATATTTTTAACAGGATGAAGGATAACACTCACGTCCAAAATATTCTAAATGACATGTTAATTTAACCTGATCTAAAATTTCTTCAAAATATGCACCAAGTTTCATCATTTCATCCGTGATATCCCAGATTCTTGGTTAGTATCACTAGTGGGATAATTTTAAATGTCTTCTTGGAAACCCTCCTCCTACGACCACAAACTCCGAATAGCTTCCTCATAGAACATTGTGGAGTCAGTTGCATTGGTCTCCAAATATTTTGGTGTAGGTGTTGAACCTAAAGCATCACAAAATGGAAGTTAGTTGATGTTTTCATTCAACGTTCTATGAAGTATTGTTAATTTACCAGAAGCAGTCTCTTCTCTCTTTACAGCAGCAACCAGAAAATTACTATGAGCAGCCAGGTTAGCATGAATTTGAGACTATTCACCAGCACCCTCCATCATCCTCAGAGGAGGGTCATTCCTCTCCTTCAAAGGGGAAATCGAGGAAGCCCCTGAAATCCCAAGAATTATGAGAAACCATTTCATGAGTTAGGATTCTTGACTATTTGAAGGACGTAACAGTACTGATGAAGCGTTTAGTAGTGGACTTCTTCCTTCGATGCCTTTTATTATTTGAGTTTTTGGGTTTGTTGACATCGTCACCTACAAATACATGTATCGGATAGTTTAAAACCCTATCTGACTCCTCGTCCATGACTTGCTGGCCTGGAGATACTTCGCCTAGTTCACAAGAAGATTCCAGGACTCCAAGATCCGTGTCTCTAGGGATGTACTGCGGTGAAGGGACCTCTGTAGTTCCTTCCTTAATAAGTTGCAGGTTGAAGAAAATTATTTCCTTCAGTAACAAAGTTTTGGTTGAAATTAAGTTGCAAAGAAAATAATGAAATAAATTTTCATCTTCAGGAGCCACGTAATCGTGCCACTCCTCATCTATTGAAGCACCAATCCCCTCAGTGGTTCCAAGATCCATCATTTCATTCACCCGCTTGGTGATAGGAATGGAATCATATATGGAATATATGAGCATTTACAGCACTCTAATTCAATCCCTCACTGCATTGGGTTTATCCCTGAAGCGGATATCAGCTAAAGCGTGGAGATCTCCCACTCCAGGGATATATAGCCCTTCGCATAAGTCCATCCAGGCAGTTTCAGCATCAAAATATAAAATACTGAATGTCTAGACAACCTCTGGTCATAAATATTCAGAATGTGCACCAGAAGACCGAGATGAGGGTCCTATAATCTGGAACTTCAACTTCTTCCCACCTCCTGCAATCATAGATAAAGGATAAGAAAATGAAAATTGTTTCTCTATAAAATAATGGAGACTAAATTTCCTCAATGATGTAACTCACCATGAGTCAATGGAGTAGGTCTCATGACTCTGGCCAGAGGATTATATCTAGCACGAGGCCGTTTTGACGCATGCCATGCCTCATCATCCCCATCCTGGGAATCTGGTGAATCTGCCCTGGGTGAAGAACCTAATGAATCAACTCCGGGAAAGGAGGAGTCACCTTCCAGAGGAATGGTTTATTTCCAGACACATCACTTTTTACTCCTCACTAGGGAGATAGGAAGATTCAATACCCCAACAGGGTATGATGCTACTCAGTTCTCGGCATACCATGTAGTCAATTGACTCACTGATCTAGCAACTAATAGATCAAACACAACCCCAGTCTTCTCCATAGTTGTCAGCAACCATATTTGTTGGGCAGCCATTGGATGCTGCTCTGACCGGACATGCATGGGAGGGGATACAAAAATCTTTTGTAGACACTTGAATTGGAATGAAAATATATATAGAGCATAGGCCTCACATATAATCTCTCCGTCAATTCTGGTGGCCAATTAATACACCATCTTTGCAAGCCATCATATATGACCTCAATTCTAGGATAGTTGTTCCATCGTCATAAAACTGCCCAGTTGAAAGGTTTCTATAAGGAATGAATTGAAATTCCTTGAACATTCTAAGGGTCACCTTTAGATCAATGTAATTGAGGGAAAATGGAGAATTTTTGTAAAATGCCTACACTGATGGCCTAAAAGAAATTACAAGAACATTTACTCTGCTTTGTACAGCGTATGTCTTGAAGTCAGTGGCGATCCATCCCCCCCAAAACATGGAATGGTCTCACTATTCTCAAAGGATACTTACCTATATAGACATGGAGTAAGGTCCTATAAATCTTCACCAAAACTGGGGTGGTCAACCCAACCATTTCTCTCTCATCTAACTTGTCTACAATAATGAAGGTCCCTGGCATGATGCCTCCCTTAGAATCCCTAACTGGTAGAAGATATAATCTGAGCCATAAGGATAAGAAGCCCTCCTAATGGGTCTTCGCTTGGATTCATTAATTCACTTCATACCCCCACTTTTCAAACTCTCACGCTTGCATAGTTGGCCAGAATGTGCCAAGACCACCCCTCTTCTCTACTCTGGGAAGCTGGTAGGACGAGTATAGGTTGTACCCTTCTCCTACTTCTTGATCAGATACATTTCCATACATTCCTATGGATTGGTATCTTTTCTATAGTGGGGTTTCGTGGTTTTTTTATTATTAAGCTTGTGGAAAATTTTCATTAACTCTTGAGCCAAAGTCGGATTCTTCTATGAAAAATTCCAGGCCACCTGGGGGGAGATGAATTCATTATAAATATCTCCCAAAATTGGAGCCCCTAAAATCTTGTAGACATCCCACAAGCTGATTCCTTCTTATTCTTCAGTCAGATGGGATGAATTGGTTTCTGGGATCCAACAGCAGATTAACATTGACACAAAATTGTCATTCCTGTAGACATATGTCTGCCCAGCCCAGAAAACTTCATATATTGCAGCTCCCTTCAGATCATTGACAAACTCGACATAGGTTTGTCTCACCCAATATGCCCATATCCATGTCGGCTTCAAACCTCCTCCAGGATGGAAATCCCAACTCTTATTCCATCCCTTAGATTGGTCCATTGAGAATTTTTTAAATTAGAGGGATAACAATGCGGCTACAGCTCAGGAATGTGATGCTTCATCTCTGGAGCACATGGGCTATGAAGTATTATGTATGCCTTCTAAACTATTACAACATTGACAAATGATC
This sequence comes from Viscum album, assembly GCA_963277665.1. Lineage (NCBI taxonomy): Eukaryota > Viridiplantae > Streptophyta > Magnoliopsida > Santalales > Viscaceae > Viscum > Viscum album. The sequence goes on along the minus strand of OY728153.1, from coordinate 1,767,822,137 downwards.
CTATAACTATGAAATTTTCTGAAGAGAAACTGGTGTAACTCTGAAACCAGGAATGATTAATATAATTCTTTGCCTCTAGAATGTTGACTACTTGCAGATGACCAAGGCCATATAAAGGTAACTAAATGCTTTGTGGGAAATTGGAATGATATTTCTTCAAGTTCATAGCCAAATCCGAGAGAGTGTTATCACAGATATCACAATATTCATGGCCAACGACATTCTTCATGTCATCTATTCTCTTGTTGGCCAACTCATCAGCTGATCCAATTCTTTTGGGAACCATTGAATATGCATAAAGATCAAACATTTAACATTTAAGTATGTCTATGTTTATGAAATATTTGTAATGAAAAAAATGGCTACGAAATTAAGGTGCGTAGGTTATTTCCTGGAAGTTTTGCGCACAACTATTTCTATGAAAGTAATGTCGCGCTAATGATAGTGTGCAAGTAAAAATCCTTACTGGAGAAGTGTGACACAAAGAAGAGAGACTGACCGAGGAAAGAAAAAAACGTGTGCAACGATATTTCAAAATCATTGAAGGCAGTATGGTTTGCGCGAAGTGACGCCCATATATATAGGTGATCCCGCAAGCCTGCGCGCCGAAACCTGCGCGCCACAACCTGCGCGCCGCTAAACACAAGTTTCTCTTTTTCCTTAGAGTCAAATCCCCATTCCTTTTTCAGATTCAACAATGAGGGGGGACTTTTGTTGAAACTCCCTTCCATTACAGTGTCCAAATAATGGAAATGGGGAATACCTTAAGCACAATGAGTGTCAAACTTTGAAGAACATCAAAATTTGATAGAGTCATGGACAAGGAATCCATTTGGAGGGATTCGTGCAAGTTTTTTGCGCGCCGCGCAAGTCACTTGCTTTCCACCTATGGGTCACACAATTCAATCTCGCGCCATATTCGTTTTTTGACCAAGGTTCTGAGTGTCCTACAAATAGCCCATGTGGGCCCCCTATTTGTAAGACGAATTTTCGAAAACTCAGATTCACGATCTGGTCGCCCAAGTCTCTATCTGATATCTTCTAAACACTTATAAGGTAATTATTTACCTAGAAGGGAATCTTTAAAGAGGATGAATAAGACCTAAGTATAAGAACTCATCAATACGTGTGCGCCTAAGGGTCGATCCCTTAAAGAAAATGAAGACACTTGCATGCCGGTTTTCCCTCTCAAGGGAACTCGAATGCCATCCTTCTGAAATCCTATATGGATGATACTACGTTCTTGAGATCAAAGTCGACCAAGTATTAGCCTATGGATTCTTCGTCGCCCAAGGTGACTCGTGTCACGCAAGTCTACAAGCGCAACCAAGACATGTGCGCCAAAATGATACTTGCACGCCTCATTTTTATTCACCTCCTTTCCTTACATCCACCTCTCCTCTTCATGACATGGCCTTCAAAACTCTCTTTAAATCCATTTATAGCATGGTTCCTTGGTTGGTTTCCTTATCTGAAAGGAATTCAGTGAGAACCTCTCCCAAAACCACGTGACGTACATGTTTTATGTCACCATGGTTAGGGGTTTACTATATAACCTCATCCTTTGAGATGAGAACATATTTTGATTTGGTCCTCCTTCTCAGGAGTAAGCCCCATGTTACAAGTCCCCTTAACCTAGGCCTCCTTCCCAGGAGTAAGCCCCAGTAATAGTTTCCTTAAACATTGGGAATCTTCATCATGAGTAAGCCCCAATCATAATTTCATTTGATTTGGGTCTCCTTCACCTGAATAAACCCCAATCATATGTCCATTTTAATTTAGGGATCCTTCTAAAAAGTAAGCCCCATGTTAAAACTCCAAATATCCATAAAGTACAAATACCTATATCGACCCTGATCCTAGGATTCTTTCCTGAAGTAAGTCATTGTCTTCATTTACTTGGGTAGTCATACATACGTAATCCCCAAATCATTTCTCATCACTGCATCTTTCATGGCACCATTGTCATGTTTACTGATACCTCTTGTTTCTCACACCGAGCATGAATCACGTGATCTTGGAGTGTGAAGTAATCATGACAACTTTTTTGGGCCATTAAGCATGCATAAACCACATATTGTTTCAGCCGAACTACGTGGACTTTGATCTCTACCTTAAAAGAGGAGTACGTAGGAATCCTTTATAAGGTTAAAGCCAATCATTCATTAATTCTGTTCTGTCCCATATGACGTAAAACTATATCCTTCTTATAGAACTATGTGGGTTCTGATTTCTTTTTAATGAGGATACGTAGTTAGACCATCTATGGGGATGATCCCAACTATGAAATAATCCTTGTCTTTCTGAATGACAATAAACTTCAAGTGTGCCCCTGAGTGGATTTAAAACAAGTATGGTTATCATAAGGACCATGAGATTTCTATGCAGTGTATTGAAGGATACCATTATCTAAGAATATCTAATACATACGGATGAATCTCCATCGATGAAGAACCTCAAATACATATAAAATATTATCTAAATCTCATACATATCAATCATTGATTTCCAAATCTAAATGAAAACTCAATTTCATGCCTGGTGATTTAATAAGGATTCAGGAACATAACATAAATCTATAAGAGAGTCCCAGTGTAGGCAATAATTCCCCCAAAAAAGGTTTGATGAGCCTGAACTCTCATCCTCTTGACCAATGAAAATTCTTAAGCCTCATCTTTCCTAAACTAATGAGCACCTACCTTTAGAAAGTAGGTCCAAATGGATATAGAATCATTGGGTGTTTCTGGCTCTACTTATAAACCCGTTAGAAACCAATTGAAAAGTTTGACCCTTAAATAGACAAGGTCATCCCCATTTCTGGAATAAACACTCTCATTTATCATTTATATGTGATAGGGGTGGTTCCTTGGATGAATTCTCATACCTCATCAACCTTCGGGACGAGATTTAGACTACTCGTATACACCATGTATCCATTTTTGAACCAATCCTCCCCTACCGGTTTTCCAGCCAATTCAGATTTCTTTAATAGACTTTCTTTCTTATGGTTGTTCAACTAAGGGGAGATTCTAATCCCATGGTTATCTGCTAATTGTGTCTTATGATGATGCATGAAGGTGATGCTAGCGAGATTATCATTCCTAACATAATGGGGCCCACCATTCTATTGCTGGAGCGTGCCCAACTATAGGAAGATTGTGACCCCATAGGGATGCTGAAAGAACCAGTTAGGTGGGTTTGTAAAATGAAGACCATTTTTTAACATGTCCTTGCGCCAATGACAATGTGACACATTACTTCCACCATGAAGAGTTAAATATCTACGACTTATACTTTTTTTCCCTAAAACAACTGATATGGATGCACCTATTACTCCTGCTCTTGTGGTAATAAAGTATTCGTCTCATCGTCAAAAGCATCTGGGAGCGGTTTCATCAGTATAGACCATTTATGTGGTAAGTGATTCAAACTACTCCCCTCATGAGGATATTTCCCCAGATATTAATGTGACTTGAAACATCTGGGTATCACTGATTATCTAGAAAGCTGTAGTTAGTCATTTGCATACGTCTCTAGTGGCTAGGCCATCTGAAGGACGATAAAGTCTCTTGTATTAGAGTTACCAACATTATGTCCCTCCCCACAACTATAGTGAAACTTCCTTCTTAAAAACACATGGACGAAGAGGAGGATCAATGTACTGGTTTTGTGGAAAGGAACCTTGCAATGCGAAAATATGAATGGCGCCAGTTATTTTCTCTTACCGCAAAGACACCTCATTACAATTTTACTGACCAGGTTGACAATTTTTTGTGTTTATTAACTGAACATGGTTTTTACGGATTTTATTATCAGCACTAACACCTCCTTATTTACCAAATCATAATTCCCTAAGAAGAACTTGCCTCCTTTGAGGAAAATCTAGACAAGTTCAATTCTTCCCATCACTAGGTGTATACCCTCTCCGGTGTCTCCAAATAATTTGATCATCTCAAGGTCGAGGAGGTGACGGATCGTGATTTACAGTAGACCAATGCAGAAGAGATACGAATGTGTGAAGCCAGTGCATCATGGTTGAGGGAACAAATGGACTTCTTGTGCACCAACTTTTATGTTTCCCCGATGAAAGGGTGGGACATTAATGTTTTTCTGTAGTGGGTGTGTCTGACGATGAATGAAAAAATAGAGGATCTCACCTGTTTGGAGAAGACTACGAACATCCCACATCAATCACATTCCATTATTTTTTGAAGGAAGAATCAAGAATTGCTATAGTCCCATATCAAATGATGATATCTACTCTCTTCTTTAAATACTTTTGAGAGACTCCGAGTAGGGGATGTTCCTCCATTTTTTCTAACCTCAATAAAACTGATTTGTCTATGAATGCTTCTTCTTTAACTTTTCAAGTCTTGACAACATAATTTCTATCAGGCATTAATTTTAAACCATGACTTGAAATCAGTAAGTTGAAATCATTGAATCGAGCTCTAATTTTTTCCTGAGCCACATGACTCAGTGACCGTAGTTCGACTATTGTTGGATTTTTCATGGAAAACCCCATGAAATTTTGTGTTTTTTCCTTTTATTATTAATCTAATATTTTCCTAATCCTTTTTGGTATGGGATTAGCGAGTATGACTAGGATTTTTATGAGGCCTTTCTTTGTGGGTTTTCAACCTAAAAACATACGCCTTTTTGATGGCTCAATGTTTTTTTAACCAACCAATATTTGTCTTTTACCAAGAGGTTCCTTCTATGGTTATTCCCTGTGGCATATATGGAGAAATTTTTGGATAGTAGTTCATAGTCCTGAAAATCAATCAAGTTATCGATGTTTACTTTTGAGCAACTTTGACTAGACATAATGGGGTAGGGTACTGACTTGGGACCATTAGCTAGGAATGTTCTACTATCCTTTATACAAGGATTAAGGTTTTTTCATGACCCTTGATTAGTGGATTCTGAACATGCATGAGGCTTGGGAGCTTCTTTTGGTGTACAAATGCATAAAATTACTCTACTAGGGATGAATTTTCCTTTTATTGATGCCCATTTTGGTGGTTGACATTTGCAGAGCCACTAGGGAATAATGTGCATAGTCATGAAAAGGTGTTTGAAGGACACTGAAATTCAATATCTTATGGTCTGGTGGTATTTTCAACATTTTTGACTTATATTAATGTTGGGATCCACAATGGGTTGCTAGCCTAAGTAGTGTTGTGTGAAAACATTAGGAACATTCATGTCGGATTTGAGTGGGAAATTATTGTCGAACATTTCTTACTAACATGAGGGAGAGAAGGTGGGTGGTCAGTTCTATTAAAATTATTTTTTTATGTTAGGGATACTTGGAATGAAGGAGGTATGTAAGTCGTTATCCATGATTTTTCCAAATCTAGAGGGGTGACAAGGCATGAATATCATTTGAGAGTACAGAATCTAGAAATGACTCTCCTGGGGATGAATTCACCTTTTATTGACAACCAATTTAGTGGGAAATATACATAGAGACACCGGAGCATGATATGCATAGTCATGAAAAGGTTTCTGCAGGACACTGGCCTTCTATCTCCAATGGCCACTGAAGATTATGGAGATTTAAATCATTCTAAATACTATATGTGACCTTCGACCAAGTGTGTTTCTAAATTCAAAATGGATCATTTTAACTGAACTTCTCTGGGTAAACTCGAAAACGATTGGGGGACACTTCTTTTGTATGAGAATCAACATCACTCATACGGATGGGATATCTTTAGAATCCTCAAAAGGGTCTATATATGAATCGTTCCTGTTTTTTTCAATATATAACGGATATGTGTAAGGGGAAAAGTGTAAACCCTGAATTTAAGGGCCCTTGAATCTGGATGGATGGGAAAAGTCTTTGATGTCATTGGGCGTACAGAGAGAAGAGAGGAATCTCCTAGGGACGAATGTGACTTTGATTGATGAACGTTTTTGTAGGTGACATATGCAGATCCACCGAGGCATATTGTGCATATTAAATCAATGGTGTTCGCAGGACACTATCCTTCCATCCCAAATAGAATTTTAGGGTTATTAGATTCAAGATCGCTAAGAGTACTGAATTTGAAATATGTAAGGAGTATATCCAGACATATTGGGGACATTTGGGATGTGATTTACTAATGGAATTAGGCAACCCTTATATAGATCAGAATCGTATTTAGGTTGAGGCATTCATCCTATCTTTCGGTTACATGGTTATTTAACATCAAATGGATGGAACATGGGGTACCTCATGGGGAAGGGAATTGTGGAAATATTTTTAGGTTCGTGCTTCTAGGACCAAATTCTTGGATTATTTTTCCATAATGCTATGGTGGATCTATCACATTTATCCTTATTCTCATGTGAGCTATGATCGGTGAGATAAACAAGGGATTACAAGTATTCTATGTCATTTTTTAAGAATAGATAAATCATCATTAGAGGGAATTGTTTGGATTTAACCATTTTTATGAAATTTAACCTCGTAAAACAAGGATGATTTGGGCCATGTAGTTTGACTTCATATGGTGAGGACATGATGCTATCCATTTTAGAGTCAGGAAACGAGTCTATGATGTTATAAAGTTTAGAGTGATGTAGTGAGGAAAATTATACAATCATTAAAATCTTCAATAGTTTTAGGTTAATTGCAATTACGATGATCAGATGTTCCATAGACATGGGTGATGACAGAAGGAGTAAACCATAGTCCCGGGGGGAAACATGAATTGGTAGGAATGATATAGGGATTGGAAGTTATTGAGAATACTATGATAGGAGAGGAATATCCTTGGGACGAATTTGGATTTGATTGGTGACTGTTTTTGTTTCTAATATATGTAGATCCATCAGGGCATAATGTGCATAGTTAAGAAAAAGTTTCCATGAGACATTGTAATTCCGTCATAGATAGCCTTGAGTGATTATGGGGATCCATGTTTTCTTGAGGTATGGGGTGTGATAAATAGTAATGATGTTCAGGGGAATGTGAGAATACTCGTACCATGATTAACCTTGAACTACATGGAGCTTCCACATAGGTCAGACCCATATGTATAGGGGGAAAAATGATCTTTTGACTTCTCATGACTGAGAGGCATGTTTGGAATCTCATAATACCGAGGATTGGGCCACATAAAACTCATGATGAATTTATTAGTTTATTTTCATGTGATATGACATTTCATGGACTCCCCATAAAGGTCTGACCTACATATGGGGGAAAGGGGCATTTTTTCCTAGTGTCTAGATCGGGATACTGAATCTAAGTGTCACTACGTATCCTGTAAGGGTAGAAATCAATACACACGTAGTTCTAAATATTTCATACAAACATTTTCTCGATGTATTGGGAAACTTAAAAGGAATGTTTTATTAATGATGATGATAGATGGAATAGGATCAATGATTAATGAGTCAATATGTATCCTATGAAAACAGGAATCAAGACACATGTAGTTCGTAATGTTCTCTATATCGATTTGGCTCGGTCCATTTGTGAGGACTTGTGAGGGAGTTTTAGTTTCACTTTTTTCAGGTGTGAGGACTAACATATTATCCTAAAATTTATATGCATAAGAGAATCCTCACCACTGATCCGAAGCTCATGTGGGTTATACTTGATGTGATAAACCAATAGTGGTCACAAAGTCTTCTTTCGCATGTGTGGGAAGCAGATAATATGATGGGGGCATTTTATTTTTCTTTCCTGGTGGTGTTGGACCATGATCTAGGATCAATGCATCACCACATATCTCGAAAGGGTATTAATCAAGCCATATGTAGTTCTGTATGTACCTTCTATTGATTTGGCTTGTTCTAAAGGGTAGGGAAACTTTCATTCTATCCATCCTGGTATCGATGTCTACAATGTTACAATATAGTTGGTTTTCGTAAGAAAATCTCTACCACTAATTCTATGCTCAAGAGATTTATAATCCTTGTGAGAAACAAGGAGTGATAAGGGGTTCCCTTACGAATATGGGAAGACAGGGGGTATGATGGGGGAATTGTTTATGGTGGCTGGCTAGGATCGATGATTAAGGTGTCATTATGTATCCTTCAAGGGCAGGAATCAAGATGTATGTTGTTTTGTAAGAAATTATGTTGTTTATTTTCATGTTTCAAGGAAGAGTTATTTACATTTTAACAACATGCGGAAAGGACAATGACTATAATTTTAGGGTCTTAGTGTTTGGAAGATGACATTTCAGTTTAATGTCATGTTATATGGACTAATACCGTATAGTTTAATGTCATGTGTCTAGGATGATGAATCTTAGTTTAAGGTATAATATTTTGGACCATGGCATTATGGGGGTTGTTATAACATTGTGTTTAGGGTCTCATAGTTTGAAAACTATATTTAGGGTATTATAACTCATAGTTTAGGGTCATAGATCTCAGAGATTGGTATTGAGGGTATTTTAACTCCTAGTTTACAGTTATAGAGCTTGGACCTTGGTATTGAGTGTATCATAACTCATAGTGTATAGTCATAAAGCACAAAACATGACCTGGGGGAATTTTTACTAATAATTTATGGAAATAGAGTTTCAACCATGATGATTATTTGACTCATTATGTCATGTATTTCTTCAATAACTTCGCATTCATGGGAGCCATAATGATTTGTCCATCCATTGATATCAGTGTGTATTCTCTAGTGGAATAGACCCCTATGTATGATGTATGGTCGTTCCCACATTCGTTCAAGCATTGGGGTTTTCTTCCCGAGTATCATCAGGGCTATGAGAACTAACACCATTTCTCCATCGAGAAAATATCGAAGGAGGAAATTTTTGTTGAAGGCTCGTGCAATCGGATAATTTTAGATTTCCAAATGGTGTAGAGTGTTTAGACTTTTTTTGTCTAGCTTCTCAAATTCATCAAACAGTCTTTGGTAGTTATCGTCTATGGATAGTTGATCTCAAATGGCGACCCAAAGTGATGGCACTTGGAATTAGATTGTCAAGACCACTTATATCCCATATAGTAGGTAGTATGGGGTTTCCTGGGTGGTTGAGTAGGTCGTGGTCTGGTAAGCCCACAAAGCACGAAGGATCTTGTCTAGCCACAATTTCATATCATTTTTTACCAAAATTGGGATTATTTTGGATATATTCTTGTTTAAAGCCTCTATTTTCTCATTGGTCACTGCATGGTAATGTGACGAATGGCTGGTTTAAATTCCATACTCCTGGTATAACTTTTCTAACCCAACATAGTTGAATTTGATGTCATTGTCCATTTAGATTGTATGTGAGACACCAAAAATAGAAATGATGTTTTCCTTTATAATGATGATGATGTTTTTCGCCCTGACGTCCATAAGGGGTATGGATTTGTCCCATTTGGAAAGTAATTCAATTGACATGAGTATGATTTTGAATTGTCTAGCTGTAGCGGGATGATATGTCCCACATCATCCAACCCCTGGTAACGAATGGCATAGAGTTATTAGCTGTATGAAGAAACTATGGGTGTCGAGGTATGAAATTGGCATGGACTTCATAGGAAGGGAATTTCTTGGGTGAATGTGGCATGATTATGTATCATGGTGGGCCAGTAATACCCAAGCCTTCAGATTTGGTAATAGAACATGGTCGCTGACTGGTGCACTCCACAAGCTCTGGAATACACCTCTTTCATGATGGCATAAGTCTTTTCCCTATCAATGTGCCTGATAAGGACTCCATAAAGTCCTCATTTATGGAGATACTTTTCTTTGATTACCCCATTGTATAGGATAATTTTGATTGTCCGTCTTTGGACCTGGTCCCTTTCATCCCTATCGGGTGGGAGCTCCCCATTTCGAAGGATATTTGTAATGTACATCATCAAACTGGTGGTATGACCATAAAGATTAGGAATAACACTAATTCAATTAATTTTCACTATTTTTCTCTAGATGAATCGCAAGACCATCCGGCGGTGAGAAATTCTAATGATATTTTCATCCCGGTCTGAATCGGCCCAGAATGTGGATGTATTTTCTAAAGCATAAAACATAGAATTTTGAGATAGGGGGACATAATTTAACATTCCATATGATGGGAATTATATCATTAGTTCTTGATCATGGTTTATTAAAGGAAACAATAACTCATTCTTGCTAGCATAGTCACTGTTGAACTGTTTGATGAATAGCTCTGAATCGCCATTTATTTTTAGGAGTTTAGATAGCACCTATAGTGCCAGTTCTAAGACTGAAATTAGAGCCTGATGCTCTACTACATTGTTTTTACAACCTAACAAAAGATGGAAAGTTTAAGTAATGATATAATTTTTGGGAGATAAGAGTATGAAACCCATCCTTTCTTTGTTGAGTTTTGGTCTCCATAATTTTCCTATCAGGCTTTGGGGAGCTCCATCGAATTATATTTTCCACATATAGGGGACATTCAGAACGGAAAAAACTTTTTCATCTAGATGTTTGAAATCCGATAGTGATGTTTCATCCTAGCAGTTCTTTTCTAGGAAGTCAGCTAACACCTGGCCTCTGATGGCCTTCTGGGTCACGTACCGCATGTCAAACTATTGTAGGATGACTACCCAGAATGATAGGTGCCCATTCAGCATCAAACAAGTGAGGATATATTTTATTGGGTTGTAGTGGGAGACAAGGTGGACCACATGGTTCTCCAGGTAATCTCTGAGGTTCTAAAATACAAATATTAGGGCTAGACAGTTTTCTTCAATCTTCAAATACCGAGTTTCAGCATCGATCATTGTCCGTCTGAGGTAGTAGAGGTAGTTCACACTATAGTCAGCATTTTTGTATGTGAGGAAGGTGCATAATGACTATTCCATGGTAGTTATGTATAAAATTGGTGGTATACCCTCAACTGGTGTCATAAGAACCAGTGGTCTGAGGAGTTATCTTTTAAGATTTCCAAACACTTCTTGGAAATCATTATCACACTCGTACATATCTCCATTCTTCATGAGCCTGGTAAAAGGTAAACATTTATCTACTATGTTAGATACGAAGTGCTTATGGTCGGCGACTTGGCACTTGAGGCCGCTCAACTCAGTGAGGTTCTGAGGCGGGGACATTCCAAGTATGGCTTTTGTCTTCTTGGGGTCAACATTGATTCCACGATGGAGTATGGCAAAGATAAGGAATTTTCCAGAGGTAATGCCAATAGAAGAATTATAAGTATTCATCTTTAAATTGTGTTTTCATAATTATTTTAAGAAAATTTCATGAGCATCCATGTGGGTTGAGTGTTTCCATGATTTAACTAGCAAGTCATCGACATAACACTCAACGAATTTTCCCCAGAAGGGCTTGAAGATGAAATACAGGGCATGCTAATATGTGGATCCAAAATTAATTAGACTAAAGGGTATCAAATTAAAAAATAACACTCCCATATGGGCCTTAAAAGTAGTAGCTTCTTCATCTCCTTTGGTCATCCAGATTAGATTTTATCCAGAATAGCTATCCATAAGAGTGGGGGATTTGTATCAGGAAGCCGCATTGATTAAAAATCATGTGATTGGGACTAGGAAGACATATTCTTTGAAATTCTGATTAAGGTCCTTGATGTCAATGCAGATTCTAATATATCAATTCTTCTTTTTGACATGAACAATGATTTCCATCCAGATTGGATATTGGACCTCTCATATGAAGTTGGCTTTGATCATCTTGTCAACATCATCCTCAATTTTGGCAGAATGCATCTGGTGGATCCTTTTGGATTCCTATTTATAGTCATAGTGATCTTATGGTAATCCTAGATGAAGGGTGGATACCTTAGGATCTATTCTTGGAATTTATATGTAATTGATGTCAAACACCCCTCGATTCTTCCTTAGGAAGGAGGTGTATTCCTCCTGTTCCTCGACAAGCATGACCACACTAATATGAGTGGGCCAAAAATTATTTTCAAATCCTTGATTTATTTCCTCAATTTCAACAATTGTGGTGGAAACAGATTCTTTGAATGCAGGAGGGGAATCTTCGAGGCCTTCTTACTCTTCTTCTTATTCTTCTTCTTTGTCATCCTCATCTTTATTGTCTTCCTTTTCTGATGGAGAAAGGATTTTTGAGACGAACTCTTGAATGGTGGATTATAAATTCTCTTTTGTCATTGTGTGTGAGGAAAGGGAGATTTGATGTCCCAAGGATGGGTGAAGAGCATCTTTGATAGGACTTTTCTTAACATATTGGGAGTCAACCCACTCTTCTATCTCTTTAGAATTGGTGGCTGAAACAGAGACATGCAGACAGCTGAGTGTACACCTATACTTGCATTTATGCATTTAACATGGTTGATGGGTATTACATGTTATTCCCCATGTTTTTGGAGGGGGTTGGTAGGATCCATCTCCAATCCATTAGGTCCTTTGATCCAATTAATGTCACCACCTAAAATATTATTTTCATCCTATTCAAAGAACCCTAAATCAATATAATGAGATTAACTATATTCAAACAATGATTTATCAGCATGTATCATCCCATTTATCCTTATCGTGAAATATTTGATGCACTAATGGAATGAGAATGGAATTGTAGCGTGATGATGCAACCAATGCCTCCCTAACAAGACATTGAAAGTTGTATTTTTCCACACCACCAGGAAAATAGAATCTAATATGAGATCTTTGAGCCATGTATTAATCATGATTCATTCCAATAGTTTATTCACACTTTTTTTATATCCCAGGAAAATTGTAGTGCAGGGTTTTAAGATTTCATCATCATATCCCACTCGACGAAGCGTTTGTAGGGGGAGGAGGTTAAATATGGAGCCATTGTTAATGAAGATTCCCCAAACATCAATTCCATTTATATTTTCGGACACATATAAGTGTTTGATGTGCACTTTCATGATAGAGTCTCCATCCCTATCTGTGAAAAAGAGGGAAACATGATATTCTTTGGGACTAGTCTCCATACATTAGTCTTTGGATATCGCTACATCATCATCAAACACATAGGGACTTAATAAGGCTTCGATGAGTGCCTCCCTAAGATCGGTAGACAGGTTCTTCCCATTACGGATTGACAGATTTACTGGTACTGAAGCCAGTTGCTTTAAAATATCATTCATCCAGTCTAAAGGTCGGTGCTTCCAAGATTTGGGTTTCTCTTTTACAAACTATCTAGTGGTTTGAGCTTCTTATATAGATGGTATGGCCTCTATAACAGGGGCCTGTAGTGTTGAAGTCCTTTACATGTTTGCCCGAACGGGTCTGCCTGTATACCTTGGGTGGTGCACTATTTGTTCTTCCCCTGATAGATATTCTAAAATAACTAGGATTGGATTTCCTCTAGTGGGTGAGAAAGAGCATTCCAATTATTTTTGTGTTTTTTGGAGGGTCCTTCTTCAATTTTCCGTTTCGTTAACGGTTTTACTAGTGGCATGGCCCACAAATTTCTCAAGCCATGATCATTACATCCAAGAAACCTCTGGACTCAACGGACTCTTCATCCCTATCTCCACTAGTTCATGGGGAATTTAGGTTCATGGCCATAGTATTCATCTAATAAGGGGTCCATCAATGGAATGACATTAAATAAGATGAATATCAGTTCTTGATTTGACATTGTTTTTGTCTGATTGTATCCTTCTGATGGTTCTATTTGGTAGGGTGGTGCCCATTGTACCGTTTGGAATATTTGTGCCTTTTGTACCATTTTGAGGGGTGGTTCCCATTGTACTATTTGGCAGAGTGCTTCCCATTGTTTCAAAACTATTGGCATGAAGTCTGACAGTGACCTCACTTACTTTGGATTTGGTGTTAGCTCACCTCTATGCTCTTCGTTTCTACCCTTCTTGCTTTGGAGGGCTGTAAGGATGAGGAAGATTGTTGTGCTATATTGGAAGATTTTGGGGACATTGTTGGTTTTTCAACTACTGCTGGAGGATGAAGTGGACTCAGTTAATACTATTATCGTTATTATAGTTATCAGTCTTTTTCTATTTCTTACTGGTAGTTGTTTTCCACTCCTCTTATTCTCTTGAGTCTAACCTGAATACACATGTCACTTGTGCGGGTGGTAGGCCCAACTTGACTTTCTCGGAATCAACCATATTTTTCTAGAGATCATTGAAAATAAATCATTCATGGATGTTGTGTCATCATATATAAGGATATGGAAAACAATTTGTATGGTCTTTGAGACCAACTTCATCGGATATCTTTGGCTCTAGAAGTCAGAGAAAATTTCAATTCATAGCGGCTATGAAGTTAATGCAGAAATGGTCATCTCTGAGTGAATAAAAAATTTTATTTCGATCTTCAAATTGATTTTTCAGAACCCTATTGCCCATATTTCTATGGTTGGGTGGTTTTTGTCCTGAATGGGGGAGCACAGTTCTATGGGGGACTTGAAACATGAGCTAGTGACTTGGGTGGCTTCAACGTGACAGAAAAAGCTTCATTTATTACTGTTCTTTTCCCTAGGTCTGATGGTGACGCTTAGCACATAATATTGGTCCATTTCAAGGATCCTTTTATCCTTTGAGAAATCTAAGAGAAGTCTCTAAACCTACTTTCATACTTCACTAGGATAAGGGGAATTATCTATTCATCATGACAATTTTTGATGCACATGATGAGAATTTCATCCTGGGGGAGCTGCTGATCTATAGAATATGTATGGACTTTCCATCTAGTAATGAAGTCTGAGACACTTTCATTCTCTTGTGTCATACAGTTCATGCGGTCACTGATTTTTGTCTTAGGAGATGTTGGACTAAACTAAAAATGAACTATCATCGATGCTCCTCCCAACCAGTGATTGAGTTGGCATGTAGGCTAGTATACCATACGAAAGACGATCCATGAAAAGGTTTGTACAAAGCACCTGGGTTTTACAGCTTCATGATTCTCTAGAGTTCCCATCATGAGGTCACAGTATGATTAATAGTGCATAAAATGTTGCATCATGTCCCCAAAGCCATTGAATATAGGGAATATGGGGTTCTCGATGTTTGTCGGTGCCAGAACATTCCTCACCCACTCAAGGTAGGCTATGCACTCTAGTTTTATCAGAGCACACCACCCCTCCATGGATCCTATTAATTCTGTTAGCTACATGATGGTGTTTGGGATCCCTTGATGCATATCTTATTGGGCTTGAGCCTGATCTGGTGTGGTAGTCTCTAAGACTGGGCATGTCGGTACTACTGGAATTTGGAGTGGATACCCAGCCATGGGCATAATTTGTGGGTTTAAATGGATATATTCTAGTTTCCATCCCAGTGGGGGAATTTCTTGATGTCCTTTTTTGGCCAGGCATTACTTTCCTCCCTGTTTGGATTCATTCATAGGGATGAGTTCTTGTGGCATGGAAACCACATCAGAGAGCACTTGCAGACGTTCTGTGGAGGGAACCCATACGATGAGATAGCTCCCTCGACATTACTCAGAATTAATTCACCATCTCTCTTTCATTTCTTCTTCCTTATTGGAGAAAAATTACTCGAGGGTGACATATACACTCTCAGGGGTAGGAGAAGGAGGTTCATAGATGAACATGGATTTATACTTATCATGTTTTGGTTACATGCAGGAGGTAATGTCAGATTGACTGAGGGGGCACCCAGATATATGAACACCTTTAGGTTTTGGGTATGACAACATCAGGTTCGATGTGGGATGCCTCTAGTAGGGAACCATCTTCCTTCACGTCCTCCCCCCATTCATCCTTTATGGTGAGATTTTTTGGGTTGACATTTACCACGTTCATTAAGGTATACTGCAATGGGGGCGGTGTACCTGATGTTGAATGGTAGGATGGATTCTTTCACTGTTTATTGGACTTTCTCATTCCACTCTATGGTACTCTTCATGTTTCATGGTGATGATTGACTCTAAGGGAGTCGTGGTCGGACCACATAACACACCATTGTCGCCGTGGGTGAGAACCATGAGAAGGTCTGAAATGGGTAACTCCTCCTTTCATCGTTCTTCTTAAACTGTTGTAGAAATACGACTATGTGTGGGGATTTGACGTAAAAATTCCCATATCCCTATGGGATGGGTCTATTCCAATTATCCTATTAATACACTATGACCTGTATTTACTGTTATTGCGGGAGCATTTTGATGTCAAAATTCCCCTAGCCCTATGGGCTAGGATTTTTCTCATATTTCAGAGGTAGCCACCGCTATTTCCACCTTTTAAATTTCACGTACACCCATGTGTGTGTCAAACGAGTATGGAAATGGGTTATCATATAGCCTATGGTCTTTTGAATACATGAGAACTAATTTCTAGTTGGATTCCCTTAGGCGGTAATCATGCTAGATGTTCCTGGTCACCTAACTCAGAACATTTTCATTGTATGATTTCTTCATCTCCAATTATTTTGAGACTTACATCAATCCAGGTTTTGTCGAGTATCCCATATTTCTTGAATAGGAGTTTCAATTGATTGTTGCATAAGGCTGATTACATTGTAAGATTTAATTTCTAATCGGGCATGTTAAATGAGATATGTTATGGAGTGTAGTTCTCCATGATCTCCCAATCCCCAAATGTGAACTCCAGTTGGGGAATTTCCAATGAGGTGACACAACTTATGAAGTTCATGGATATATTCTAGTTCAATATTTTTCTTTCACCTTCCTAATTGTGACTGCCTTGAAGATGGGATGGATATTAGTTCTATTAGATGGTGAGGCTCCCCTATTGTGCTGACATGGTCCACATACCCTTCACAGGGTAGAAATTTTTCTTTCATCTTTCGAAGAGTCGTACATATATTTAGGAAAAAGTCATGCATTCATTCCCTAGAACACCATCTGTGTATGTCAATGTGAGAAGTGGTTGTAGGAAAATACATAATTTGTATAGTATCCAATACTATTTTCATTCTCCCAAGAAATATATCATGCAGTTGTTCTTCCGGAGGCTCCTCTACATGGTATTACCATATCAATTGCTTCTTAATAATTTATTTTGAACCAATTTGTCTGGTTGGAGTGTTATTGATTTGTGGACGATTTAGGGGTGTCTTAGAAAATGAGGGTGGCCCCGGAACATCCTATGTTTGACAATGAATTTTACTCATTATAGATAGAGAGCCTCGTGTTTCTGACTCCTTTCGGGGAGCCTTACAAAATGAGGGAATTCAAACATTTGATCTGAAAATGGGAGGTCCGTTTTTACAGCATGAATTTAGGTTCCGAGGAGGACCGTTGCAAGTGAGGTTGCAATGGTGAGGTATACTATTGCAACTTTATGGCCAACCGCATGAGTTTTCTTTATGTTCTATACCCAAATGAGGACCATAAGGGGGGACTAAAATGCGGGGAGTACCTTCTTGCTACTTGATTTCTCTGTGGGTGGGTCCTTAATAGCAACCATCTTTGTGGGGAGGGCCTTCGTTATGACTGTAATCCTTAAGAGGACTACCATCACGACTTCATTACTAGATATAGGGAGAATTTCTACAGTGAACATCTTGGGGAAGGCCTTCAGGATTTACTGCAATTAGGGAAGGACCTTCTCATTTCTTTGCGTTACCATGGGGAGGACCTTCACAGGTAATAACACTGTGGGAGGGCATTTTCAATGACTGTCAACATGGAAGGAACTACCATCATGACTCGATATCTAACTATAGGGTGAAGCAAATCTACACCGTATACCCTGGGGAGGACCATCAGAGAAAATGACAACAATGGGACGACCCTTTTTCTATCAGATCATCAGGCCTAGGGGAAAGAAACCATGATGCTCATTAGGATATAGGCTCTCATGATTGATCATTCTTGTCCCAATGAGTGAGCCCATGTGGGTGTTCTATGGAGTACCTTCAGAGCTGCTAGTAGTGACCTTGTGGGGAGTACCTTCAGAATTGTTACCGCCTCTTCCATAATTTGTTAATGTAATTATTGGGTCATAAGCCATTCTTGATATATATTTGAGGGCATCAAGAACCCTAGCATCCAGTAAAACATGATCCAATATGTTCTCCTCATTCATCGGTTTCATTTGATGCCTTTCATTTTTTGGGAATAATCTTGTGAGTAACTGGGGAAATCTACTATTGGTAATGTAGTTCATATATGGGTTCTTATCTTTTTGTGTCCCATGATGTCATCCGGATACACTGACAAGCATCTTGAGATTTGGAAGGGATATATGCATACCCAAAAGTGGCCAGCACATTGGACTGGTGTCCCCCAGTTGGAATAGGTATTTGTTCCTAATATGGTAGTCTGTATATCTTGTGATATTGACATTGACCCTCTTGTACAAGATAAGGGATTCATAACATCTCTGGAGTAACAAACTAATTTTACGAGTGAGTCATTCCGTTTGAGGTATCTGGGTCATGGGCCCAATTTCTCACCTTTTCAGAAGATGCAATGATATCATGGCATGATTGGAGTATATGTTCTAGGAACAACGTCTATTATTCAACCACTACCAGGGTTTTATGGGGTTATTCTTTGTCTATAATGGGTATGATGTCCCATTCAGATGTCTGAGTAGGAGTTGGTGACTACTCTGGTCCTCCATGAGTCGAAAGAAAATATTCGGAGTTCTCTTGTGTCGGGACATAGGAATGAGTCTCTCACCGGTTTTCTTCTCTGTTTTCCATCGTTTTTGACATGTGGTATTCATATTCATGAGAAGGTATTTACATATACACTCTTGAAACGGTATATTTCTCAATGGGATTGAAAGCATCCATAGAGATTTGACTCTGCTCTTATTTGGTTGTCACCATATTTTGATAAAGAACTTCGTTTGCGTCAGCATGTTTTTATACATGAATATAGCCTATTGATACCCTATATAGATTATTGGAATGAAATACATATTTAGGTGTGTTTTCCTACATGTAGCTGAGTGACTTCATATTTAGATGGAGGGATTGTTGTGGCTCAGCAGATATCTGCATTTTCCTTTAGTTTGTCGCTCTGTCTGCATGGCAGGACCGACGAGCACTAGTAGGAATGTGCATGTTCTCATATTTTTACTCCATAATTCTATGGTGGGCTTGAGTGTAGAATGAATATTTGTATTTATACTTGTGGATCGCCTCCAAATTAGTACGGAGGTATTACTCATTAGGAACTGTGGTGATTGCGTGTTCTCGATTATATATTCATTGTCCTCGGTGGGCAGCCTGAGTATAACACCTCTAATCATTTATTACACACATAAACATGATTTATTATGTAAAACCTTAACTTTATACAACATTTAATATTTATTGGTCTCGTGACTTTAGGTCATAGGATCATTACATAACAACATAAAACATATAACAAAACATCTTTATTGAATACTTCATTTTCATGACCACAACATTCCCTTGTACTCAGCATTGCATGGGATAACTTGAGGAAATACATGTGAAAAGGATGAGATATAAATCCCATTATGTGATTAAAAAAGGCATAACATGAATAATACAATATATATCAGGAAATAGGCATTTCAATGGAGCATAAGAGAAACATGAATATAAAGGCATGATATAATGTGATTATCATAACATAGAAATGTGCCAAGAAAATTTATCATTATAATAGCATGAGCCAAGGCCCATTGCACCTGAAGAATTATTAAACCCTCATAGTAATTGAATTAGAATATGTAAACCCTCATTTCACTTGACATATCCTGACACTAACTTTACCCAATGCATTGGAGCACTTTCAGGGCGCACGCTTCTTAATCATTTCATTTCATTCATAAGTGTGCCACATAGATTAGACAACATTGATTCATTAAACATAATATCTTATACCATTATAACATAATGTTTTACTAATACATGAAACTCTATAATCAGTAATTAAATGTGAATAATTTTTAATACCATTGACAGAGAAATGGGCATGGTATTCACTACTCAATGACTTTGGCATGGAAAATCACAGTGCAAATTTGGCAGCATAATGGTGTGACATAAGAATTTGTAAAAATGGTTGATGAGAGAGAATGGGATGTCTCATCATATGTGCATAAAATGGACAGTAAAGGGGTCATATAGATACATTACCCAACAAATGTAATATAATTTAGATTCATAATACATAATAGTTTATTGAAATTAAATGAGGAGAGAGAGGTTCCTTTTGTAATTTCAGAATGGTAATAGGAGTACATGGGAGGCATTAATGAGAGATAAAGGGGTTAGTTAATTTATAAAACATAAAGATAGAAATAAGGGTGAGGGGAAAAATTATACCCCCATAATTTTTTATTGTAAATAAAATGTAATAACAACATAATTAAGTTTGGAAAAAAATGTGGAAGGAAGAAATCCATTACATGGAAGTGTGATCCCAATGTCTTGGAAGGGGCCTGAGAGAGTATTCTTGGGAGCTATGGGTTCCTTTGTAGGATTATAGAGATATTAGGGGAGTGTTTTGAAGAACTAAAAAGTCTTTGAGTGAAGAGGAAGTGGGATTTTGGTTGGGATTTTATTGGAATGGAGAGGTAATTCATTATTATTTAGGTTTTGGTAACTACACATTAAAAAAATCAAAAAACAAACAAACCAAAACATGGTTTTTTCCAATGGGTTTTTAAAAATGGAAGTGGAAAACATTATTTTATATGGTCAATGGCCTAAATTATTAAAATATAATTCTTTATTATGTTGAGGTGAGTCACAGTCTCAAGAAAATCAATTTAAAATGTTTAAATGTTTATAAGCATTTGAGGTTCCACTATGGCTTATTAATATAAATAAAAGAAATATAATATCATATTATGTTAATCTAAATACATATATTGGGGGAACATAGTGTGTATAATATTTTATTACATCACTATTGGGTTATTATGATGTCATGAAACACATTACATATTTAAACCATATTTAATTTTTACACAAAAATTCAACAGTCTCAAAAAAATATGAAATTTCACAATTAGATAATTTCGACATCTTGATTCCAAAAATAATAATCATTTTTTCTAATTAATTTTCTTTATATGTGAATTTTTACTTTTAAAATGAAAACCTACATTTATCGAAAATTCATGGTTTTTGAAAAAAATATCTTTCAAACATTAAAAAAAATCATAGTTGAATTAAAAATAATTATATTTTCATTGATATTTAATAAAAAGTAATATTTTTATAATATTTTTTAAAAAATTATTTCATTAAAAATAAATTAATTCCTCAAAATATAATTCTTAATTAACTAAAAATGCTTTTTTTGATTTAAAAACCATTTACAAAGTAACAATAATAAAATGAGTGTATATTCTCTATAAAAATAGTGTACATAATCACAGTACTAGGGTCTCAATACATAACCCCTTATTACACCCACATAAGACTAAATGGTATGGTGTGCACTGGTGATAGACTCTGGGGGTAGATCAGATAACATCACTCGGGTGGTAATCTCTATCAACTTCTTCTTCTCATATAGATAGTTCCGTTTGAGTATAATGTGTTGATGCTCGTCTTGGGATTTGTGGAGAGTGAATCCCAATGATTCAACCTTTTTTTTGAGCTCCGACAAATGGGCTTCATATGAAGAAATTCTACTAGATGAGGTGATCACATCCTTTGTCTGAGTAAATTGGATTTTTTAAAGACCTATGATTAGACTGATCATGTGGTTAGTGTTAAATGATAATATTAGGAAAGGTCACAATTATTAATTGTATTTTAAAATCCAAAAACATAAAACCAATGAAGTTAATTTGTTATATAACCATTTTACATAAAAAGATATTTTATTAAATCAAGAATAATTTTCATAAATAAAAGTTTGGTTCTTTAAAATATAATCCCCTATGAAATTTCAACTTCAAAATTCCATTTTCCAAAACTAAAACAAAAGCGGGTAACACTGCTTCATCACATCTTATGATTCCCATGATGCCTTTTAAAACTTGTGGTTTCTCCACAACACTTGCACAAGTGGCATTTTCATATTTCATACAACTTATTTCACAATGATCTAAGATCTTCACCATATTTTCCTCATAAGAGAGGTAATTCCCCAATGGTACCACCTCTGGATTGAGTAGATTTGATGGTTCAGGTATGTACATCCTTAAGAGTGATAAATGGAATACATCATTTACCTGAGATAGGTTCGGTGGGAGTGCAAGTCGATATGCCACTACTCTAATGTGATCAAGGATCTCAAAAGGGATGATGTACCTTGGATTGAGCTTTACCTTCTCCAAAATATCATAACTCCCTTCCACAGTGATATTCAGATGAATACGACAACTGTTACATCAAACCCTAGGTCCCATTAATGATTATCATCATAGCACATATGTGACCTCTAAGTATCTTTAATGTGATTCTGGATTGTCATAACCTTCTCCACAAGTTTTTCGACCATTTATGGACCTTAAATATTTATCTCTTCAATATCATCCCAAATTGCCAATGTTATGATCCTCTTCCCATATAGGGCTTCATAAGGAGCCATTGGGATTATTCAATGGAAATTGTTGTTTTCTGATAACTCATCCGGAGTAAGATGTTGATCACATGCTCTTTTTAAGTCCATTGATCATGATCTCAAAATGTCCTCATGTGTTTGGATAGTCCAGTCAGATTAGCCGTCAGTTTGAGGGTGATAAGACCTAATGAATTTTAACAAAGTATTCAAAGCATGTTGAAGACTATTCCTAAACAAAGGGGTTAATATAGTATCTCGATCAGATACAATCGATAGTGGTACTCCATGAAGCCTCTCCACTTCTATTATATATATCTATTCCAGTTGATCCAATGATAAATCCTCCCGAATTTCAATAAAGTGTGTCATCTTTCTAAGATGATCCACAACAACTTAGATAGAATAGTTTCCCTTGGATCTCATTATATATTCGGTGACAATTTCCATGGTGATGTTCTCCCATTTTAATGCAGGTATGGGTAACCGTTTCATCATCCCCTTAGACTTTTGTCACTTAGCCATCAATTGTTTGCATTACAATCACTTTGATTTATACTCAACGATCTTTTTATTAATTTTATCTGAATAATAATGCACTATGAGATCTTAATACATGTTTGTGTTTCTAGGGTGAATGGAGAAATTTTAACTATGATCATCATCCAAAAGTTTCTTCTTTGCCGTTAGATTCGATGGAATGCATAGTCTAGACCCAAATATCAAAAATACTTCTTCATTGATATTGAACACCAATGAAATCCATTTTCTGATAGTTTCCACCTTTTTGTTAATTCCCATATCATCCTTTTGAGCATACTTTACCCTTTACAAAAGAGACAATTCAGCAATCATTTGTAAAAAGATTTATGATGATTCGGTATTTATGATTCCCTTGTCCATCTTAATCAAATCTAAGAATATTGGATTCTTTTCGATTCTCATTAATGATAGAATTGATGGGTCCTTTCTACTTATAGCATCTACCACCTTGTTTGATTTCCCAAGGTGGTAATGGATTGAGAATTCATAGTCATTTATCAGCTCTAACCATCTTCAGTTTTTCATGTTCAAATATTTCTATAAGAATATATACGTGAGGATTTTGTGGTCCGTATATATTTAACACTTCTCCTAAAAAAGGTAATGCCACCAAAATTTTTAAGCGAAGATCACTACAGCCAAATCTAGATCTTTTGTTGGCCACTATTTCTCATGAACATTCTATTACCTTGAAGCATATGCAATTACTGTCATTCGGCATCTACAAACAACCCATGCCCTTCTTCATAGAATCAATAAATACAACCAAAAGTTCTCCACTTGTGGGTAATGTGAGCATGGGCATAGTGATAACCCTCTTTTTCAACTCCTTGAGGCTCTCTTTGCATTCTCCACTCCAAGAAAACACGACTCCCTTCAATATTACCTTGGTATGATGGTTTTACAATTCTGATAAATTTCTCAAAAATTGAAAATAATATCTTTCTAAACCTAAGAATCTACATATATCTATCACCATTTTTGGCCTTATCCATTCCAAAATTGCAGGTGTCTTAGAGGGATCCACATATATCCCTTTGCTTGTGATGATATGACCCACGAATGAGATCTCCATAAACCAGAACTCACCATGGTTGTACTTTTCACCGAGCTTCTCCTTTCACAAGGTCTCTAGTACATTTATTAGATACTTTTCATGTTCCTCCTTGGATTTGAAGTATATTATAACATCATGTATAAATACATTGACCAATTTTTCAAGGTAATCGTTAATGACCCTGTTCATCTTGTCCAGGAGGATTACAAGAACATTATTTAGTCTGAAAGTAATTACTATCAGTTAATATTGTCAGTACCTTGTAAGAATAACAGTCTTGGGGATATCCTCCTTCTTTACCCTTACATAGTAATATCTCATCCGAAGATCCACCTTAGAGAAGTAGTTCTCCATGTAGCGGATCCAATAATTCTTCAATTAGTGGGAAATGATACTTGTTCCTTATCGTTATTTTTTTTAGCTCACGATAATCAATGAAAATGATCATTGCACCATCCTTCATCTTGATGAAGAGGAATGGTGCACCAAATGGTGAAGCACTTGGGAGAATAAAACCATTATTAGCATTCTCTTATAGTTGATTCTTCATCGCCTCAAGCTCCAAAATAGTCATTCTATTTGATGTCTTGGATATTGTAAATTCCCCAGGTATAATATCAATTGATAATTCAACATATCTTCTACAAGGAAGTCTAATAAATTCCTCGGGAAAAACATTTTCGAATCCCCTCACTAAAGGAATTTCTTCAAGGATGGTTTATTCCTTAGACTCAATCATCTGAGCTAGATACACATGCTCATAGGGCTATAATATCCACTCATGTGATGATGGATATAATGAAGATTCTTCATCCTCCTCGCACTTTTATAGAGTCATGGGTCAATTCTCCATACGGAGAGTGATTTCCCTCTCCTGGAAATTAATGTTGGCTCTATATAGGGATAGTCGATACATGCCAAGAATTGCATCAAATTTCACTAGAGGGAGAATGATGAGGTTCTCAGAAATTTTCAGTCCACAGATTATAATATATGAGGAGTTATGTTCATGAGATTCAATTATTTCCCAGGTTATTGTGCACACCAGCATCTTTACTTCCATGATTTTTTGTTGTTTTTGGATTGTTCCACTAAGCATTCGATATTCAAAATAATGAAAAGAACCAGTATCATGAAGTAAATTCTCTATTATTTAATGAATAACTAGATTACCATTCACCGTATCATTATTTTGGTTCACTTCGGTGGTAGTGATGAAAAAAAGATCACCTTTTCTATCATGGAGGTTGTTGGTTGCCTCTGAAAACCCTTGGATTTGGGCATTGATTTGAATGGTGCCCAGGTTCTTTACATTGAAGAAATTAAAAATGATTGGAGGTTCTAATGGAGTATTTGTCTCTTCTATCATAGACATGGTTTTTTCTTGTCTTCAGTTAATGTCTAGGTACCCTTCCCTTCCAAAACTAAAGCATTTCCTCATCCCCTTCAGGAAATTTCTACGGTGCTTCTTTCCTCTCCTTTGGAATGTGGGGTGCTGTATTTTCATAGCACCATTAGATTTATCCATTGAACTATCATAATTGTGGTCTAACTTATGCTTCGTAATCCCATGATATCCTTAATATTAACCATTCTCCCTTTCGACCATGAGGGCACATTATAAAATTTCATTATAGCTATCAATGTCATAGATTTCTAGGACTCTCCATAGCCTAGGTTTTAGCCCACCAAAGAAATGGTCAACATTGAATTCGGGGGTAATGACAATTCCCAAGGCATATTTTGCAATACTTGTGAAGTTATCCACGTATGGTCTGATGGCTTTGTGATCTTTTTTCATGAGCGCAAGGATGTCTCTTTCCAACTTATGTCAGAGCGTGCATGAAAAATATTTATTGAAAAAAATCTTCTGGGAATTCTTCCATTCAAATGCCTAGATCTCTTCCTCAGGCTTTTTGTTTTTTATCATTTTTAATGATTTATTGGCTTCACCCTATATAAGATAAGTATCGAAAATAAAATTCTCTTGTTTAGAAAATTGATGGATGGAGATGATTATTTCAATGGAGTTGATCCACTGATCGGAAATTGATGGATCGAATTATCCATTAAAAATAGTAGTACATTGTCTCATGAACTTCTCAATTACAACTTGTTCATTTATGGGGGGGGGGGGGGTTGAACACTTCTCTTGACCCATGTTTCTATTAAAATAATGAGTTAACTGAGAGAGTATCATGATAATGTTTGTGATCCCCGATCTCATTGGATTGGGAATCTCGTTAGAATAGTCATTACATTGATCTTCACATTGGTTTTTCCCCCAAGACATCCTATTACCAGCCATTTGCAGGAATAAAAATAATGTTAGGTGTAACAAATAAAGGGGAATCCCAAGACAAATTAGATGCCTTGTAAAGAACTTTTATTTCTTTAACATTTGAATATATTTTCTTCAATCTATGTTATCCATGATCTATATCCCAACATATATTTATAGGGGAATTTTTTTATTCCCTTAATAATGGTTCATAGTAATATTTTGATTTTAACATAGAATATCCCCTATGAGTGTCGTAACAAAGAAAACAGTATGGCCGATTTTCATGTACGAGGATACCCCGGGTCAAGCCCAAAACTCCTTATCGGATATTTCACTCTTAGGTATATCTGCTCCAAGGACTCCTCTACCTTCTTGTATCTAGACAGAGATTTATTTTCCTGAAAAACCACTTACTCAATACTCACCAAAATATTGGAATGTTTTAATTATACTTTTTATTATCCCAAAGTTTTTTTCTAGGGTTTCCTAATCCTAATCCAAAAAATAACTTAACCTATCCTATGATACAATCTATAAAAACTCTGATCCTTTATTACACCCATAAATATGATTTATTATGAAAAACTATCACCTGATACAACATATAAGATTGACAGGTATTGTTTCATTGGTGATTAGGAACACTACATAAAAACATAAAACACAAAACACTACCTCTTTATTAATTTTTTTTTACATGACCACTACATTCCCTTGTACATAGCATTTATTTAGATAACATGAGGACATACATGTCAAAATGGTGAGCTATAAATCCTAGTAAGGGAGTAAACAAGGCATAACATGAAGAATAAAATACATGACAGAAAAGATGAATATCAAATGAGAGTAAGATAAACAAGCACATAAATGCATGTATTGCATGATTATCATAACTTGGAAATGTGGAAATCACATTTTACATGAGATTGGCATGAGCCATGGCCCATTGCACATTGAGCATGAGTAAAACCTCATTTCACTTGAATTTTCATGAGTAAACCCTCATTTCACTTGACATATCATGGTACTAATATTTATCCAATTCATTGGAGCGCTGTCAGGGTGCACCATTCTTAATCTTTTATTTCATGCATAAGTGTGCCACATAGATCATACAACAAAGATTAATTACACATAATAATTTATCCCACGGTAAAGGAAAGTAAAATTCATACATGAAATTCTAAAATCAACAAGTAAATGTTTTTTATTTTGAATATCCATGATAGATAAATGGGCATGGTATTCACTACTCAATGACTTTGTCTTGGAAAATCATAGTGCAATTTCAGCAGCATAAATGCGTGACATAAGAATTCGTAAAAATGGATGATGAAAGAGAAATGTGTGTCTCATCATATTTACATGAAAATGACATTAGGGTGGTCATATAGATACATGTATCAACACAAGTAATGTAACCCATTAAGTGAGTCAAAGGAGAAATACCCCAACATAAGTAATGTAAATTAGATTCATAATACAAAAGAATTGTTTAAATGTAAATGAGGAGATAGATGATCTTTACAGAATTTTGGCATGGTATCAGGTGTAAAAGGGAGGAATTAATGGAAGAGACCATGGGTTTATCATTTTTCAAACATAAAGAGGGATGTATGGGGGAGGATAGTAATCATACCCCCACATTTTTTAATGAAAAAAAATGTCATAAAAACATATTGAATTTTACACCAAAATGGGGAAGGAATAAATCCATTAAATGGAAGTGTGATCACAAAGGCTTGTGAGGGGCTTGAAGAGGCTTATATGGACAATGAGGTACCTTGGGAGGATTCTAGAGAGATGAGGGTAGAGTTTGGACAAACTATAAAGTATTTGATTGAAGTGGATGTGAGAGATTGGTTGGGTTTATATATGAAATGATATGGAATTCTTTATTTTTTAGGATTTGGGAACCAAACTATAAACTTATCAAAACCACACACCAAACCATGGTTTTTTACAATGTTTTTTGAAATAGGGGAGTGGAAAACATTATTTTATAAGTAAAATGGCTTAAATTATTAAAATAATTAGCTTTCTTATGTGGAGGTGAGACACACTCTCGAAGAAATCATTTTATAAAGTTAAAATGTTTTATAAATCACGGAGGGTCCACTAAGGCTTTGTAAAACAAATCAAATAAAATTAAAATTAATTTATTTTAAGGGTAAAACAAATATTGCCCGAACGTAAAGTTTATAGTATTTTATTACATCACTATTGGGTCATTATGATGTCATAAGACACATTATATATTTAAACAGTGTATAATTTTTAACCAAAACATCGACTGTTAGAGAAAATTATGAAAATCAACGGTAGGATAATTTCAACGTCTTGATTCCAAAAATAATATTAATTTTATCTAATTAATTTTCAAAATATGTGAATTTTTATTTTTAAAATTAAAACCTACATTTATCCAAAATTCATGTGTTTTGACAAAAAAAGATTTCATACCTTAATAAAAATCACAATAAAATTCATAATAATTATACGGTCATTTATATTTAATAAACTGTAATTTGGGGATAATATTTTATTAAAATATTATTTAATTAAAAAATATTT
Source organism: Viscum album (assembly GCA_963277665.1). Lineage (NCBI taxonomy): Eukaryota > Viridiplantae > Streptophyta > Magnoliopsida > Santalales > Viscaceae > Viscum > Viscum album. Next base: position 1,767,793,326 of record OY728153.1, on the reverse strand, counting down.
TTATCCACAAAATAGATTTCTTAATTTACTAAAAATTGTACTTTTTCTTTAAAAACCATTTACAATGTAAAAATAACAAAATGAATGTATATTACCTTAAAAACAATAGTGTACATGATCGTGGTACTAGTGTCTCATTACATAACCCATTATAACTCCTCCATTAGATTAAAGGGTATGGTGTGGAATGGTGATAGACTATTGGGGTGGATCAGATAACAACACTCGGGTGGTTATCTCTATCAACTTCAACTTCTCCAATAGATGGTTTGGTTTGAGCCTAACGTGTTGAAGCTCAGCATAGGCTTGGTCAAGAGCGAATCCCAAAGATTCCACCTGCTTTCTAAGATCCTATGAGTGGGATTCATATGGATCAATTATACTGGGTGAGGTCATCACTTCCTTTCTCTTAGTAAATTGTATTTGTTAAAGCCCTATATTTATACTAATCATGTTATCACTGTTCAATGTCTATATTAGAAATGGTCACAATTCGTAATGGTATTTTAAAACCCAAATATATAAAACCATATAATTGCACATGTTATAAAATCATTTTAAATAAAAATAAATTTAATTGTATTATGATTTATTTTCCATAATAAATTTTTGGGTCGTTACACTGAGGGACATGGGTCCCCTGGACTCTAGGAGGTGCCCTCAGTAGAAGGTCCTCCTCATCTAGAGGAGGCATGGTCCTATGGTATCGGCGGTGAAAATCTATGGAGGGGGTCCCTTGAGTAAGACCCTCTAAAACTAAGATGAATCTATCAGCATCGACTTCATATGCCTCCCTATGATAGGGGAGGTAATCATTTTAACGTTGTGAGGAAAGGCTCCCGAAATGGATTGATATGACCATCGAGGCCTCTTTGTGCTATGGTGATGGTAGTAGCGGAAGAGGCGGCTAGAGGACCTTTATAGTCTAGAGGGATTGTCTCAAAGCCTCTAGTATGGGGAGAGTACCATTTTGGTGGTACTCCCGGATCGGTGTGTAGGATACTTAGTGTTGAAGATGTTGGGTAAGAGAGGGGGTCCAGCTCTTCGTTGAGGCCCCGACTGCCTGAGGGATCATTGATGTCTCTACATGGGTCATTGGGATTTCATTTGGATAAAAGGTTTCTCTACGGGAACATGGAATATATATATATTAAATACATTCCAAATAACCTCATCAAAGTAGCACTATTTTAAAAATATTCATATTTGGTGATTCAGCTTCACCCCTTCCCCTTTTCTTTTGTTGTGGGGTGAAGGGGCTTGAGTGGGGTAATACTACCACCTTGGTTAGGGATTCATGTTAGGTTCAAAATTATTGATCTGCCTCCGAGGTGGCGTGTCTAAATGCAACTCGGTGAAAAAAATGGTCTAAAGTGCAAAATTCATTTGTCTTTTATCATTGGGGAAGAACCACCACCATGATTATGAATTCACATTGGGTTCACCATTTTTTGTTCCACATCCAATATAGCATCCCGCCATTTTATAACATAAACTTTCATTACATTACACACAACTGAGGATCTTTAAGGTTTAGTGTCTTGGAAACCAGGAACATAATACAAGAAAAAAACATAAAGCATTCTTCTTAAACACTTGAAAGGCTTCTACTTAAGTTCATCCTAGGTTCATTACTGCATCTCATAACCTGGGGACATACATCAAATGAAAGGGTGAGCAGAAGGCCCAATAAGGGAAACAAGAGGAACATTTTACATGTGAACTTGATATACTTCAATAAGGACATGAAAAGAACTTTAAGGTATGAGAAAGAAAATCATGAGGCATTTCATAATAAAAACAAAATTTTCCATAACTTGAAGATGTGGCTACATCATTTAACATAGACAATCATGAACATATCACCAAGGTCCATCCCCAAGGTGTCATTTGAAAATTACCAAGGTTATTCACCAAGGTATCATGAAAATTGTAATCTCTAGTGGTAACATCATTACCCAATGCATTGGAGCGCTATCAGGGCGCACCCTTAAATTTGCCTTTATTATCATGTGAGCCACATATATCATCATCAAACATTTCATAAATAACCCACATAGCATAAAATAAATGGGTTTCATTTCATAATCATAACGTTTTAAAAACTGCTTTAAAGACATGATCTTTACGTCACTTTAAACCCACGGAAAGGGAAAGCGGGTCTCATGTAAGTAAATCCAAGAATTTAAAATGGAAAATTTTGACATATATGTGAATACCCTTGTAGAAATAAGAGCTTTGAGTATTCACTTTATAACATAAAATAATTTTTGAGAAAAGAGAGAGGCATTTTGAGGGGAAAATTCCGCAGCATAACGGCTAAGTTTCAGGGTTTTAGAAAACATTGAAATGAGAGGGGACATGGGTCACCCACTCATAAATGATCCATAAAATAGTAGGGTGAAAGAATAAGAAGAACATATGGACATGGTAACGAAATTTTAGTGACATACCATTTGAAATGAAAAACATGGAAGGAAAAAGATTAGATTTCTCTTATGAAAATTCGGCAGCCTTACGGCGTCACTTAACTTCAAAAGAAAATGATTTGACAAGATCAAAAAGGGTCCCTCATCATATGATCATAAGAGATCAGTATGATTGATATAGATATCATACCCCAACATAATAAAAAGGAACTTGAAAGACTTGACATGAAAATCGAACTTGAAAAATGAGAAGGGTGAAAGAATCCCTTAAAAATTCGGCAGCCTAACGGCGTCACTTAAACTTTCATAAAACGAAATGATGTGAGTAAGAGGGGATCTCTCATCATATAAACATGAAAGGGCAGTAAGAGGAATATAAAAGAACATCCTCTCACATAAAAACATGGAGCATAATAGGAATGACATAAAAGAGATTTCATGAAAAGAAAGAGAGGGGTCGGATCCCTTACCTTAAAATGTGACTCTTGAAACTCAAAGGATTGGACCTTGAGGGCTTGGGGGAACCTTGGGAGGACTCTTTGGAAGGTAAGAAGACCAGAACTTCATTGGGGGAGAGTTGGGAGTGAAAACTAAGGGAGGAAAGGGTGGGTATTTATAGGGAAAGTGAGGGGACAAAGCATTAATGGCCAAGGGACACCTCACTAGTGGTTTTGGCAAAACCATGGGCTTGCCCATGGTATTTGCCCATGGTATTGGCCACTTGGGACACCTCACACCTTATCGTACTATTCATAATTCGACCATATTGAATATATACTTAATACATCATTTAATGATGTCATTAAACACCCGTAACTTAAAAACTATACTTTCACTATTCACCGAAAATTCAACTTTCTCAGAATAATCCCAAAATTTCACCTTAACCAAATATCAATGCTCTGATTTCAAAAATGAAATCCATTTTATAAAAATAATTTTCTAAATATTTTTAATTTAATTTTTAAATAAAAACACTATTCATCGAAAATTCATTTTTTTCAGAAAAATCCACAAAAATTACCTTAACATAATATCGATGCTCTGAGTTCAAAAATAAAGTCCTTTTTATAAAAATAATTTTCTAATTATTTTTAAATAAATTTTTTATTAAAAACACTATTCATCCGAAAAAACTAATACTTGAATAATAATTTATGAAACCGTTATTTAACCATTTTATTGAATCACATTACTTAATCTAGGTGTCTAAATTATATTAAAACTTTCTTTGAGTGAAATTACTAATCCATTTGGTCATATTACTAATCCTAAGCGTAAAATCACTATTCATAATTTACTATTCATCAAAAATTAAGTTGATCTTATTAGACTCCAAATTCCTTAATGAACACTTTTGTAGAAGACCATTTTTTGAAAATCATTACACATCATTAGTTATTTAGGGTTTACATATATATTTCAAAATATCCCTTTTTCAAAATTCATCAATAAAATACATTCTAAAATTATCTAGACATTTGAAATTTCACAAACATCACTAAAGGAAGAAATCTCAATTTATTCACCCGAAAGGATTACACAAGGAAACTAGGGTCTCATCACATAGCCCCTTATAACATTGGCATAAGACCTAAGTGTAAGGTGTGCTATGGTGAGAGAATCTGAGGGAGTCTCAGATAACATTGCCCTAGTAGCAATCTCCACTAACTTGAACTTCTCCTGCAAGCATTTTCGTTCAAGCTTGACACGCTGGAGCTCGGATTGGGCTTGGTACAAAGCGAAGTCCACAGATGCTACCTCCTTCCCAAGCTCTGATAAGTGGGCTTTGTAAGGGTTGAGTCTACTGGATGAAGCCATCAACTCCCCTTTCTGCATTAACCATTAACGTCTTATTAAATCATTAAAAGTAAGTTAATATAATACTCAAAAAGATTGGGTCGTTACATTCTTCCCCCCTTAAGAAATTTCGTCCCCGAAATTTATACTTGAGGCCTAGTCGAAAAGGTGAGGGTACTTTTGCTTCATCGTTTCCTCAGGCTCCCAAGTCGCTTCTTCGTACTTATGATTCCTCCACAACACTTTCACAAGGTGGGTAGTCTTGTTTCGTAGAACCTTGTCTCTACGGTCCAAGATCTCCACTGGCTGCTCCTCATAAGAGAGGTCATGTTCAAGTTGTACCACCTCTGGGTTCAGTACATGCGAAGGGTCGGGTATGTACTTGCTCAAGAGAGATACATGGAAGACATCATGAACTTGAGCTAGGTTCGGTGGAAGTTCTAGACGATAGGCCACTGATCCTATGCGATCAAGGATTTCATAGGGGCCGATGTACCTAGGGCTGAGCTTCCCTTTCTTCCCAAACCGCATGACTCTCTTCCATGGAGAAATTCGAAGGAAGACTTTGTCACCAACACCAAACTCCAAGTCCCTTCGACGATTGTCAGCATAGCTCTTCTGCCGACTCTGAGCAGCCTTTATGTGTTGTTGGATGGCATGAACCTGTTCTGTCATCTCTTGCACGAGATCAGGCCCAAGAAGCTTCCTCTCACCAGTTTCATCCCAACAAGTAGGAGTTCTACACCGCTTTCCATACAGAGCTTCATAGGGTGCCATCTGAATACTCGCATGGAAGCTGTTGTTATAGGAGAACTCCACTAATGGGAGGTGTTGATCCCATCCACCTTTAAATTCCATTGAGCATAATCTCAACATGTCTTCGAGTGTATGAATAGTCCTTTCAGATTGGCCATCAGTTTGAGGATGATAGGCCGTACTAAAATTCAATTCAGTATTCAGAGCATGCTGAAGACTTCTCCAGAATTTTGATGTGAATCTTGGGTCACGATCAGATACGATGGATAGTGGTACCCCATGCAGCCTTACCACTTCCTTCACGTATATCTTGGCAAGCTGATCCAGAGAGAAATCTTCCCGAATAGAGATAAAATGGGCTGTCTTGGTGAGACGGTCCACAATAACCCATATCGCATTGTTTCCTTTGGATGTTTTTGGGAGACCAGTTACAATGTCCATGGTGATATTATCCCACTTCCATACTGGTATGGGTAGCGGTTGTAATACCCCCTTAGGAAGTTGTCTTTCTGCCTTTACTTGCTGACACACCAGGCACCTTGTAGTGTAATCGGCAATCTCCCTCTTCATGTTATCCCACCAATAATGATCACGAAGGTCTCTATACATCTTAGTGCTTCCCGGATGTATAGAGAAAGTAGAGCTATGAGCTTCATCAATCAGTTCTTTCTTTATCTCCGAAATAGATGGAACACATAGTCTTGTACGAAATTTCAATACACCTTCTTGATCAATATTGAAATCAAGGAACTTCCCATTCTTTACAGCCTCGAACTTCTCCTACAGTAAAGGATCTTCTTTTTGAGCCTTCTTGATCTTCTCTAGTAATGAAGGTTTAGAAATCATTTGGGATAGGTTTGATGATGTCCCTTTCCTTATAATTCCCATGTCCAGTTTTACTAGATCTTTAATCAAGGGATCTCCCAAGATCCTCATTGTTGCCAGAACTACAGGATCTTTCCTGCTTAACGCATCCACGACTTTGTTTTCTCTACCAGGGTGATAATGAATTGAACAATCATAGTCTTTAATAAGCTCCAACCATCTCCTTTGTCTCATGTTCAATTCTTTCTGTGTGAAAATATAATTTAGACTTTGGTGGTCAGTGTATATATCACATTTCTCCCCATAAAGATAGTTCCTCCATATCTTTAGAGAAAAAACAACTGCCGCCAACTCTAGATCATGCGTAGGATAATTCTGCTCATGAATCTTCAACTGTCGAGATGCATAAGCAATTACTTTGTCATTTTGCATGAGGACACACCCAAGCCCTTTCAGAGATGCATCGCTAAAAATAACGAATCCTTCTCCGATAGAGGGTAGTGTTAATACAGGTGCAGTAACCAATCTCTTCTTCAGCTCTTGGAAACTTTCCTCGCATTCCTTTGTCCAGATGAACTTAACCCCTTTTCGAGTCAACTTGGTTAGTGGATTAGAAAGCTGTGAAAAGTTTTTCACAAACCTCCTATAATATCCCGCTAAACCAAGGAAACTACGAATCTCAGTTACTATTGTTGGTTGAGGCCACTCCTCCACAACCATTGTCTTTGCAGGGTCAACTGAGATTCCTTCATTGGTTACGATGTGCCCCAAGAAAGCCACTTGTTGTAACCAAAACTCACACTTGCTGAACTTCCCAAAGAGCCTCTCCTTCCGTAGAGTTTTCAAAATAACCCTCAGATGATTTTCATGCTCCTCACGACTTTTTGAATATATCAAAATATCATCAATAAAAACTACCACAAAGTTATCAAGGTAGTCCTTAAAGACTCTATTCATCAAATCCATGAAAATAGCAGGAGCATTAGTCAAGCCGAAGGGCATAACAGTAAACTCATAATGCCCATATCTTGATCGGAAGGCAGTCTTTGGAATATCTTCCTTCTTCACCCTCAGTTGATGATAACCAGATCGAAGGTCAATCTTAGAGAAGAATTGAGCCCCACAAAGTTGGTCAAATAAATCATCAATTCTTGGAAGAGGGTATCTGTTCTTCACTGTGATCCCGTTCAGTTCTCTATAATCAATGCATAGCCGCATTGATCCATCCTTCTTCTTTACAAAGAGAACTGGTGCTCCCCAAGGAGACACACTCGGTCGGATAAACCCCTTCTCCAACAAGTCTTGGAGTTGTTTCTCTAGCTCCTCTAGCTCCACATTTTCCATTCTATACGGAGTCTTTGATATCGGTTGAGACCCAGGTACGAGTTCAATGGAGAACTCTACCTCTCTTTCTGGGGGAGGTCCAGGTAACTCCTCAGGAAATACATCCATGTATTCCTAAACAATCGGAACATCTTCAATTTGTATGCTCCCTTTCCCTTCTTCATCATCACCGATTAACTCCATAAAGAAAGCTATAGGAGGTGCTTCTAGATAGGGATCAGTTCGGGATATCTCTCCTCGGAAGATAACTGTAGGTCGTTCATTCAAGACTACTGAGATTTCCTTACTTTTGCATTTGATCTTAGCATTATACTTTGAGAGCCAGTCCATCCCTAGTATAACGTCGAATTCCATCATGGGGATGACTACTAGATTTGCGATAAGATTGTGCTCACCAAAGTAAACACTAGAGTCTCTAAACACTGTTGATGCATGGATAATCCCACTTGGAGTCTTGACTGACAACTCTACCTCAAGCAATTCGGGGATTGATTCTATATTCTTTGCAAACTTGGAAGAAATAAAGGAATGCGTAGAACCAGAATCAAATAAAGCACTTGCTAGTTTTGAGAGGACAACAAGAGTACCTGCTACCACATCGTTCGGAACTTCAACTTCAGTTGTTGTGATAGAGAAAGCACAACCTTTCTCCCTTGGCCTCTGCTGAGGTTGATGGTGATTCCCCTCCACCGCCCTCGGATTTGGACATTGATTAGCAAAGTGCCCAAGCTGTCCACACTTGAAGCATGTGACATCGGGTAGGGCCAGAACCATCTTTCCTCTGTCGTTAGTGTTGGGAAGTTGAGGTTTCACATCACCACGACAATTTCGAGAAATATGGCCTTCTTTTCCACACCTATAGCACTTGCCACTTCCTATCAAGCAGTTCCCCGGATTCTTCTTCCCACATTTATTGCATGTGGCATGTTGCATATGCTTTCCACCTCTTTCCTGATCAAAACTTCTTCCCAGGCTCGGTTCTAGAGTTCTCTTCTTCTCATTAGATTTGTGAGACCACTGTGTCTCCCCAAACTCTAGTTCAACTTTCATAGCACTTCGAACTATTTCTTCATAGCTATCGTAGTCCCTGTTGGCTAGATTCTTCCGCAGATGTGGTCGTAGTCCGCCAAAGAATCTATCAACCTTCCCATTAGGGTCCATGACAAAGCTTGAGGTATAACGGGAAAGCCTTGTGAAGTTCATCTCATAGCTTCCTACGGATTTGTTCTCCTTCTGCTTCAGCTCGAGAAACTCTTTCTCCATTTTCGTTCTCATGGAACGAGGGAAATACTTGTTAAATAAAATCCCCCGAAATTCTTCCCACTCCATAGCTTCCATCTCTCCTCGTGGCTTCGTGTTTTTGATCAGTGACCACCACTGATCAGCTTCTCCCTCTAGGCGGTAAACAGCAAGGGTGACTTTTTCTTTTTCCGAACAATGAAGTACAGAAAAGATCTTTTCAATGGAGCTTATCCATTGTTCCGCAACCAATGGGTCAGTAGATCCACTGAATGTTGGCGGTCGTTGACGCATGAAGGACTCAACAGAAAGTTTTTCCCTTCGTGGTGAGGTCGGCCTCTCAGCTTGATCCAAGTTATTACTCATAACTTGAGTCAGTTCGTTCATCATTCGCATGAATGTTTCCATTCCGGCTTCCATTGGAGGGCCGTCAGCACATGGTGCATTGCGGTCACCATCGGCACAGTTTCTCCTATTGCCCGCCATTTTCTAAAAGAATAAAACCTTAGTGAGAAACTTATTTCATTTATGAATCTTTTAACTAAGACGTCATGCTTAGACAATTATACTTCTCTATAATTCCTTCATAATGATTCATAAAAAGCTTGTGATTAACCAAACATATCCCCCGGGAGTGTCGTAACCAAGAGTGCAGCAAGGCCCGTTATCGTGCACCAGTTCCCGTTCGAGTCTAGCTCAAAGCGGTGTTTTCGGGTTTTACCCCTATGTACATCTGTGCCAGAGCCGCCTCTACCTGCTCGTATCCAGACAGGGATGTATTTGTTTGATAGACCACTTACTCAATACTTACCAAAATACCAGGAAGTTTTCCTATATTTAAACTTTTCTATAGGGTTCTTCCTAAAGTTTTTATATCCTAATTTCCACAAATAACTAAACCATCCTTTGATACCAACTATAGCATCCCGCCATTTTATAACATAAACTTTCATTACATTACACACAACTGAGGATCTTTAAGGTTTAGTGTCTTGGAAACCAGGAACATAATACATGAAAACAACATAAAGCATTCTTCTTAAACACTTGAAAGGATTCTCCTTATGTTCATCCTAGGTTCATTACTGCATCCCATAACCTGGGGACATACATCAAAAGAAAGGGTGAGCAGAAGTCCCAGTAAGGGAAACAAGAGGAACATTTTACATGTGAACTTGATATACTTCAATAAGGACATGAAAAGAACTTTAAGGTATGAGAAAGAAAATCATGAGGCATTTCATAATAAAAACAACATTTTCCATAACTTGAAGATGTGGCTACATCATTTAACATAGACAATCATGAACATATCACCAAGGTCCATCCCCAAGGTGTCATTTGAAAATTACCAAGGTTATTCACCAAGGTATCATGAAAATTGTAATCTCTAGTGGTAACATCATTACCCAATGCATTGGAGTGCTATCAGGGCGCACCCTTAAATTTGCCTTTATTATCATGTGAGCCACATATATCATCATCAAACATTTCATAAATAACCCACATAGCATAAAATAAATGGGTTTCATTTCATAATCATAACGTTTTAAAAACTGCTTTAAAGACATGATCTTTACGTCACTTTAAACCCACGGAAAGGGAAAGCGGGTCTCATGTATGTAAATACAAGAATTTAAAATGGAAAATTTTGATATATATGTGAACACCCTTGTAGAAATAAGAGCTTTGAGTATTAACTTTATAACATAAAATAATTTTTGAGAAAAGAGAGAGGCATTTTGAGGGGAAAATTTTGCAGCATAACGGCTAAGTTTCGGGGTTTTAGAAAACATTGAAATGAGAGGGGACATGGGTCACCCACTCATAAATGATCCATAAAATAGTAGGGTGAAAGAATAAGAAGAACATATGGACATGGTAACGAAATTGTAGGGACATACCATTTGAAATGAAAAACATGGAAGGAAAAAGATTAGATTTCTCTTATGAAAATTCGGCAGCTTTACGGCGTCACTTAACTTCAAAAGAAAATGATTTGACAAGATCAAAAAGGGTCCCTCATCATATGATCATAAGAGATCAGTATGATTGATATAGAGATCATACCCCAACATAATAAAAAGGAACATGAAAGACTTGACATGAAAATCGAACTTGAAAAATGAGAAGGGTGAAAGAATCCCTTAAAAATTCGGCAGCCTAACGGCGTCACTTAAACTTTCATAAAACGAAATGATGAGAGTAAGAGGGGATCTCTCATCATATAAACATGAAAGGGCAGTAAGAGGAATATAAAAGAACATCCTCTCACATAAAAACATGGAGCATAATAGGAATGACATAAAAGAGATTTCATGAAAAGAAAGAGAGGGGTCGGATCCCTTACCTTAAAATGTGACTCTTGAAACTCAAAGGATTGGACCTTGAGGGCTTGGGGGAACCTTGGGAGGACTCTTTGGAAGGTACGAAGACCAGAACTTCGTTGGGGGAGAGTTGGGAGTGAGAACTAAGGGAGGAAAGGGTGGGTATTTATAGGGAAAGTGAGGGGACAAAGCATTAATGGCCAAGGGACACCTCACTAGTGGTTTTGGCAAAACCATGGGCTTGCCCATGGTATTTGCCCATGGTATTGGCCACTTGGGACACCTCACACCTTATCTTACTATTCATAATTCGACCATATTGAATATATATTTAATACATCATTTAATGATGTCATTAAACACCCGTAACTTAAAAACTATACTTTCACTATTCACCGAAAATTCAACTTTCTCAGAATAATCCCAAAATTTCACCTTAACCAAATATCAATGCTCTGATTTCAAAAATGAAATCCATTTTATAAAAATAATTTTCTAAATATTTTTAATTTAATTTTTAAATAAAAACACTATTCATCGAAAATTCATTTTTTTCAGAAAAATCCCCAAAAATTACCTTAAAATAATATCGATGCTCTGAGTTCAAAAATAAAGTCCTTTTTATAAAAATAATTTTCTAATTATTTTTAATTAATTTTTTAATTAAAAACACTATTCATCCGAAAAAACTAATACTTGAATAATAATTTATGAAACCGTTATTTAACCATTTTATTGAATCACATTAATCAATCTAGGTGTCTAAATTATATTAAAACTTTCTTTGAGTGAAATTACTAATCCATTTGGTCATATTACTAATCCTAAGCGTAAAATCACTATTCATAATTTACTATTCATCAAAAATTAAGTTGATCTTATTAGACTCCAAATTTCTTAATGAACACTTTTGTAGAAGACCATTTTTTTAAAATCATTACACATCATTAGTTATTTAGGGTTTACATATATATTTCAAAATATCCCTTTTTCAAAATTCATCAATAAAATACATTCTAAAATTATCTAGACATTTGAAATTTCACAAACATCACTAAAGGAAGAAATCTCAATTTATTCACCCGAAAGGATTACACAAGGAAACTAGGGTCTCATCACATAGCCCCTTATAACACTGGCATAAGATCTAAGTGTAAGGTGTGCTATGGTGAGAGAATCTGAGGGAGTCTCAGATAACATTACCCTAGTAGCAATCTCCACTAACTTGAACTTCTCCTGCAAGCGTTTTCGTTCAAGCTTGACACGTTGGAGCTCGGCTTGGGCTTGGTCCAAAGCGAAGCCCACAGATGCTACCTCCTTCCCAAGCTCTGATAAGTGGGCTTCGTAAGGGTTGAGTCTACTGGATGAAGCCATCAACTCCCCTTTCTGCATTAACCATTAACGTCTTATTAAATCATTAAGAGTCAGTTAATATAATACTCAAAAAGATTGGGTCGTTACATCCAAGGTAGCGTCTTTATGGGCGGTGCATAAATGCTTCGATGAGGATCATCACCTTTACCTTTTTCTACAGAAATGAGTTCTTTTCAAATTTATTGTTCCTTTTTTTCTACCCATTCAACATCATTATCCATTAAAGACAGTTGAATTAATCCCATGGGAACTGTTTTTCCCACTAGGTGATTGCATGTGGTTCAATAACTCAGGAAATTGGTCATTGGATATAACTTCCTAGTATGTATTCCAATGGGTTTATTCATGGAGAAAAGAATTCCCAATGGACCAGGTATCCCTGATTCATGGACCTTCTTTCCAAAGGCAGATGCTCATCAGTTGATGATTTTACCAATGACACTTAAGGACACCATTGGTCGAGAGGATGAGAGATCATTATCACTACACTTTTTCAGGGGAGGATTGTTGCCTATTCTAGGACTCTCTTATAGATTTAATTTTTTCTCATATGTTCGTGGATCCTTGGTTCATTCCTAAAGAGTGTGTTTATGGGATACCCATAGTATTCAATGTTATCGTACGCATGCATATATTTGATGATATTGAGGATGTGCAAACTTGAGCAATATAATAATGAACTATGGACTTTGTCGTCATCCATGGGGGGTGGAAGGTGACATGATGTTGGGATTAGGCCCATAAGAAGAGATTCTTACATATCCTTGGGAGAGGAATCAGAACCCGCATAGTTCAGATTTGTCTTGAAGATTATGCATAGAAGCATCACATTTTAGGGGACATTAATGGGTGGAACCTTTTGGATGGGAACCCTTTTTGAGATCGAGCCTTTTGGTAGCTGTCCTACGTATCCTGGATTGGTTATGAATCAGAGTTCTCATAGTTCATATCCATGCAGATGTTGTAATCCTCACAAACCTCAAAGCCCACATGAGTCATGATCGTTGTTAGAAATAATAGGATGTAAGAGATACCACAATGAACATGCCTCCTCTACTGTTAGTGGGGGAGGGAGATCGGGCGGCGGAAGAGGTCAGGGTGACCGTGGGTGAGTGTGCGGAGCAATGAATCCTTTAATATGAGATGAAATTAAATGTCATGCAGCCCGACCATGGATGATTGGGGAATTACATCAGTGGGAGGGCCCCAGAGAATGTTCTGGGAAGGGGAGGAGTTTCATCCTCATTAATGGGGGGAGCAAACATTGCCCCTTCAACTGATCACTATTAATCATTGAACAAAAAAACAAGTGATCACTCTTAATCCCTAGAATGATGAGGTTTACGTCGGCATCCAAAGGTTGGGCTCTATGTTTCCAAGGTAATATAGCCTAACAATAATTCCCAAAGCCCACACCATTTTGGGGAGGGCATTCGTGACTCTACTTACCGTGTGTATGTATACTCAATGGGGCACACAGATGCTCCCAATGGTCTAATAATATGGGTTTGTAGGCATTGGTGGAGGATTTGGAATAATGCCAAAGGACTAGTTAGCTAAGGTATTAGGGAGGACTGGATAGTGGTGTTGGGTTGATGTTGGAACTACAAGGAATAATTCCCAAAAAAAACCTCATTCTTCGTACTGGATGTTTATTCCGGATTGGGAAGGCTCTGCATACCATAGTTGTATGTGGATAGAGGGGTTGTCCACATACTACTATAGTACATGATCATGAGTATAGTAAACTTTGTACTGTAGTGATACATGGATCATCATGCTATTTTGGGTTCCATCTGCATATTGAGGTAGTACGTAGTGTTAGGTTTAGTCTGCATAGTTGTACACTATATGAAGCACCATATTGAAGGGAGGTCTGGGGGGTCATCTTTTGGAGGTAGTTCATCCGTGAGAAGCCCTTAGTTCATGGTTCAACAGTTAAGATCATGGTTTTATTATTATCATTAAATTATTCCATTTTATTGTTCCTGGACAGTTTTACATGTGGAAGGAGTGGTTTTCGGTTTGGGAATTGCGGATCAATCAAGACAGAAGATGGAGTGAAACCTCTATGTCTCCCTCAATCATTTAGTGTCTTTACTTCTCTTTGTCCATCTCTCTATGTATGTGTTCTTTACATATAATTTTATCCTTTTATAAAGCATCAGAAAAATCATTTATATTGGGAATGAGACACCATTTTTAGAGGCTCATTAAATCAATATCCTGACTCGTAGAAGACTCAGTTAACCTAGGTTTGCAGAGGAATCGATTAGCAAAAATGGTTCACAGAACCCTACAGATTCACTTATTCTATGAACTGATGAGTTCACAACTTGGTGCAAAGATGGTCCTCATTTATATGAATCTGTTGGTGCCATAGTTTGCAGTCTATCTTGCTCGTTGAACATCTTCTCGTAGGCCAATGGTTCACAGATTGTCTCACCTTGTAGTTCGCGATCCATTTGCTCCATGTACAATCACCAACAATGGAAAATGGGCCACTTAAAAACCTGGAAAACATGAATTCCTTCTGGTTCCTTAAAATAATTTCAAATCAATTTGTGTCCCTTTATCTTTAGAGACTTGTATATGTGCTTGAATTCAGCTGTAAAAAGTTCATTGGTCTATTTTCTTCCCTTGGAAAGAATATTTCAGATCCTACAGAATATATCATCTTACTGATTTTATGTAGAAACATACTCTAGAATCATTTAATTCTTCATCCACATGCTCTCTCATGAAGTGGTATTTCAAATCAATATTTTTTGAAATAAAATATTATACCATGTTTCTTTTAAGGATGATAACACATTTATTATCACAACCTATGAGCATGGGTGACTTTACATCAAGAAGTAATTATTAGAGCTAAGTCATCATTCACATAATTTGGGTATCATCATGAGTGGTAGAAATATAATAAGCTTCAACCATACTAAGAGTGACTTATTTTTTTATTTCTCTGACATATAACCAAGAAAATAAGAAGAAAGAATCCTCCACAATATTTGGATCTTCTATTATCAACATTTTCTACAGAATTATTATCTAAATATCCAAAAAATTCAATTACATTTTGACCTATAACAACAAATTTTGAATTATTTTCTTCCTTTGATATATATGATAATTATTTTTCAAGAAAATATATGTGATTTTATTTGGTGAACTCTAAAATCATTCACATAAGATAACAATATAAACAATGTCTGGTCCTAAGGTAGTCAAATAGAAAACACTTCAGATAAGCATCAGAAACTCTTTAGAGTCAACTTCCTTTCCTTTTATATCTTTATCCAACATGGTTCTCCTTGAAATTGGTGTAGAATACATTTTCATGTTTTACATTATGAACTCCTTAAGAAGTTTCTTATCATACATTTTTTAGAAAGAAAAATTCTTTTTTATTTTGGGATATTTCTAACCTAAAAAATTATTTTACTACACCCAACATAGAAATTTAAATCAACATTTTCATCACATTAGTAAATATTTCACAAGTTTATTAATCATTTCAATAAAATATAATTTCATCAACATAAACAACTATAATGCTGGAAAACTATATAATTTCATTTATGTAAACTATACAATCAACCCTTCCATTCTTAAAACCCATTTTTCTTAATTAGGCATACAATTTTGAATACCATCCTTCTGGTTCTTTCAATATCACATTCACGTATTTTTCCACCTATACACATAACATTCATCCTTCCCACCAATAAATCTACATCTTTTTCTGATACATACATTTTTATCAATACCCCCTTTAAAAAATGAAAACTTCATATTCATCTAAAATATTTTGATACTTCATTTTGTAGAAATAGAAATAAATATTCTGATTGTTTAAAACCATTCCAACTAAATAAATGTTACCTAAAAGTCAATACACTTTAAATTTGAGTATGATTTTCACACTAATATTGATATTTTACTTATTTTTTCACCATATTTATTTAGCTTCTTCCAGAAAACTGACTTTGTACCGATAAAATATTTGTCTCTTGAGTTTGGTATGAGTTCCCAAGTATAATTATTTTCTATTTTATTTATATCTTCATTCAAATCCTCAAACCATTATAGATTCTCAAAATATTTATTCCCATATTTTGTCTATGATTTTGAATACAAGGATGTGTGAGTAATAGAGTTGGAGGTACATTTTGTTGTGAACTTTTGATCTTGATCACCAATCAAGTCTTCAGCTTCCACTTTCTTCCTAATCCTTAAATGATATTTTTTAGAATCATAATAATCACTCAAAATGTATGAGTCTGATTCTTTTTCTTTGGTAGCATCACAATTTTTTCTATCCTTATGAGATTTGATTACAAAATTTCATTCATCATGTTCATCTCAATTATCTATATGATTTTTTTGTCATTATCATTAGGGTTTTCAATGACATTCAAATCAACAATGTCAACAAAGCTTGTTATCTCATTGTGGAAGCTTCTCTCTTTTCTTCCTTCAGGTTAATAGCTTATAAAAATTTCATTTTTACCAATTATAGGAATACTTCAAGGATCTCCACCTTTTTTATTATGAATGTATGGACTCCAAAAAAACATTGAAGTGTTTCAAACATGTAGTTATATCATAAATAATTTTATATGGTGTCATATCTAAACATTTCCTATAGAAACCTCAGTTTTGAATATTAACAATAGTACGCATAGCATGCCTCTAAAACGAAGGAGAGAGACAATGTTCAATTAACCTAGTTCTCCCCATTTCAACCAAATATATATTTTTATCTTTCAGCCATGCCATTTTATTGAGAAGTGTATGTTGTACTAATCTCGTGTTGAATTCCATTCTTGTCAAGATAACGATAAAAATATTCATTCATAGATTCAGTACCATTTTCTATTCATAATGTCGTCTCTAAATACTCACATTCCTTCATAATTATTTATGAAACCTTAAAACTTTTTTAGTCCATCTAACTTATTTTTCATATGTATAACATAACTAATTTGAGGAAATTAATCAATGAAATTAATGTATTTCTTATCTATAGGAGTGGATTATTTTCCCATCATCTCACAGATAACCAAATGAATATGTTCTAGTGGTGGATATAACGAAATGTAAAATTTATTATGCAATTATTTTGTAAACATTACATTACAAAAAATTTGGCTACACCAATTTCTTATTTTTGAAATATCAGAAATACCATGGACACTATCTCACAGTGATAACCTTCTCAATTTTTTTTGAAACATGTGAACCAACATTTTAGGTCATAACTGTCTCTCTTGCACCATGAACATGTTACAGAAGTTTTGAACATCACCAACTAGAATAAATTTTTTTTGTATGTTAGCCTCTTGTAACAAATTTTTCATCCTATTATATTTTCACTACAGAGACACATTTTCTGAATATAAACATATTGACATCTTATTAATGTTATGAAACACTTAGAAGGTTGTGTTTCATCCATGATTAAACACATTTTTCTTGGATTTCAACTTTTCTTCCCCACTAATGTCTGATCCAAGACCTTTGATTCTAAAGGACTCATCATTTTTAAAAGTCACTATTCTTTATTTGAATACTTTAACATACTTCGAAAAATATATGTATCATTCAATATTATAATATCAACCACTACCCATGATCCATGGTTGTTCTCCTTTTGTATCATTGATAGTGATTTGTACAACAAGATCTTTTTCTTTTCCTTTATATTTCATCATTTTCATCTCTTGAGAGTTAATAAAAATAGTTTGTTTTGTTGGTATCAAATAAGCCTTTTTCAAGATGACTAGGTTTCTCATATCTTTCAGAAATAATTTTCAAATTATGAAACCTATTTTCAACTTTCACACCAACTTTATCATATTTCTTTTAAACATACATATCATAATTCTTCCTTTGAGAGTCTGGAATGCCCCTCAAACTCTTCCCAATGTAATGTGTGGAATACTTATAATATTATTGATTAAATCAACACATATTTTTCATATCTCTAAATCCATCACAATGCAATTTGGATCTAATGAAAAAATATTTAACAATATAACTTCTATACTATGTGGAGTTATGAGCATGTTTTTCATGAAACTTCTTATCTTTAATATACAAAATTTTTTGACCAACTACCTTTCTATAATCACCTAGAATATTCATTATCAGTTCGTATTTATTTATATCCATATCAAAACTAGAAGTAATATAATCTTTTTATAACACATAATTTTTTGAACCTTATGATTTATCCACATTTTTTTCCACATACATAACATCCCCAACATTCTACTTCTGTAATTTAATTTAATAATTCTTACAAAAAATCAATGATAACATTTTTTAGTCCTTATTAGGTTTATATTTCCCATATATTTCATTGACTAATGTGACAGAATTATTCAAACATTAAACTATCTAATCAGCTTTGTATTTTTTTAACAAAAATTCTTGTCCATCTTCTTTTGTTTCCAACATTACTCCTAGATGTTCATTATAATTCTTTTAAAACTCGATATATTTTCTAATATCATCAATATATTCTTGGAGCATAAATTTACTCATTAAGAAAATATTCTTGATTGTTTGCTGATGGGTTTTCATTCATTAATTTCATGATTTTTTTCACAAACCATCCAATATTTCTGAAACATAATTATAATTATTCATTCAGACGAAATTATAATTGATTTTTTATTCTTAATTGTTACTTCAGAACACTTCATTATTAACTATTACAATGAAATTATTTTTTACAAAATTCTCAGTACACATTTTAGATTCAAATTAACTATCTTATTCATCATTATTTTTAGAAAAAAGTTATCTTCTATTATTTGTATTTATTTTTATCTTTTATATTGGAATAATATTTCTCTAAATCAAATTGCTTATTCCAAAATATCTATATCATTTTTTCATCTTAATCATTATCCTATTCTTTTTTTTCAGGACAATTAGCCATAATGTGCCCAAAAAATCCAAATTAGAAACATTTCTAGAAACTTTTTCACTAATATTTACATGAACATATATTAAAATATTTAAAAAATAATGATGAAATGCCTCAATATTTTTACATACCTCATTTTGGGAATCAGAATCTGAAAATTATACTTCTTTAAGAACCCTATTACATATTCCATTATTTGTATGCATGAAGGAAATTTCTCGATAAACTTTTGATTTTTCTTTTCATAAAATTCTCCTGTCTCATTTCATAATTGATGTGTGTACAATAAAGATAACCAGGAGATAGTGTTTCAGGATCTCTATCTCCCAACAAGGAATCTTGGGTATCAAACATTTCATAATGATTTGTAATGTTATATTCAATGAAATTTGAGTCTTCCAACTTTTCATGAAGACAACTGATGGTGCTAGTGATTTCATTCACCCATGTAAATAATTCCAAAATAGGTGCATACTCACCAATTTTGTGATTTTATACTTAATTCTCTATATTATTTAACTTTTTTAAATTTACTTTTTTATTTAAATTCTAAATTTTCATCATCTTATCCTAGATACCATTGGTGGTGGAAACATCCTCCCCTCGTAAAAACTAACATTAATAATGTGATGAGCGTAAATCATTAATATAACTTCTATATTTCTCAACATTCTTCTTGGAAATATGTGTAAGGGTAACTTAAAAATTTGTAGGAGTAAATCCATCTGTTGAAACTTCAAGAACATCATAACCAGGAGATATAAGATAATGAAACATTTTATCCTTACAAATATGATATTTTTTACCATCATAGTATGGAATCCCCTTAATGTTCACTAAATTTAGATAAATGATTATAAATTTTCTTCAAAAACATCATCAAAGTGTAAAAAAAGGGAACATTTTCTCTGATACCAATTGATATTACCTATCTAGGAACTAATTATCACTATGAATTTTAGGGGTGAATCAATTATATCTTTTTTCATTTATGTTTCCTTCTTTTTGAAACAACCTTCTCCACCTGTAACATATTTATTACCTCAATGAAAACAAAATTATCACTCAGCCATTGGAACAAAATTATTTATGTAGTTCACTACTCTACAATAGTATTATAATCTTTGTTATGGCTTTGAAACAATTTACTGTAAAACATTCCATTTGTGTGGATACAATAAGTAGGATATAAACATACACTTATGTTTCACTATGTTTAACAAAACAGTGCATGTTCTTCATGCATGACAAATTATGTATTACAAATGTTTGTGACAAGTTAATAAATATTCACTAGTCACTTCACAACTTGTTAATATTTTTTCTTGTCAACTTTTAAAAATATAATCATCAAAAAATCTTCATATTCCTACCCATTAGTAGTTATGAACATATCCAAACTTGAAAATGATACTTAGTCTGGTCCTCAGTCGAATTACTAAGTCTAATTACTCAATCAGGAAATTTAATTCCACCAAAGTACAACTATTACAATTATTAAGAACATCATACTAGGTCAATAATCATTAGTCTGACTTCCCAATCTAATGATCCAGTTCAATTTAATAAGGGATGAATATGATATAACTTCTTCTTATTTTGTCTATAATATATTGTTTAGAATTATTTTTCATTTAAATCCTTCTCACTAAAACATTTGAACATATATTTCATCTGCATATGTGAACATTTTTCATATCCATTATAATGTACAAAGTACTCTTCTCCATTTATAGGTGAACCAAAAATGGTTTAGGATGGAATCGATAAAGTTTTCCCTCTTAACAAAAATTAAAAATACATCAATTTCCCCTTAATTTTAGATACAATTTTTACTTATTTTATTCTTATATAATAATTTATATTCTTATCAAACCTTCTTTAATATTCTTACAACATCATCTGGCATAAAAAATTATAACCTTTCTTTAGTCCAATTTTGATTGTCATTCAAATTTATTCATTGTGATGAAGACATATGGTCACTATTTTTTACATGAACCACTGGATAATATTTCAGAACTAATGAATTCTTATTACAAAAACCAAATTCATTAATTATAACCATTCTTCCATAAATATAATCTCAACTTCTAAATTTGATAAAAATTATTCATTAATGATTTTGCACTGGGTTTATACTCTTTCAAAAATTTCTGACAACCTTTTATAAAATGTTTGAAAAAAGAATAAATTATATATCCTATTATTATTTTCTTTAGACTCCAGATATTGTGTTTGATGAGGTATTATTTTTGATGGCTTTTATAGGTGTAAGACTACTTCTGATGAATCATTCTATGTTTCATTTAGATTTATTAGTGACATCTATAGTCTGATTAATCGGTTCCAGATTTGTTTCAAACAAATTTTGAAAATTTTAAAACAATAACTCAACACTACATATTTATTTATTGAACCACATGACAAAAAAATTAGATTTCTCATTTTTATCTAGAACAAAATGGAACCAAATGATACAAATTGATGAAAATGTTTGACAACATTCTGGACTGATCTCTGATCCTAATTTCTATTAGTCCCAACAATTCATAATTTCTAGTCGATCTCAAAAACCACTACAAAATGACCTTCATAGACAATTTTTTGCCTCCAATTCCCCTTTTCAACCATAGAGTTTTTTGATGATCTATTTTAGAATCACTCTTATGATTAGTTGAACACTATATCTGAGGTAATTGTAACAAAATCTTGAACTTCCAAAACTAATATCCAATACTGATTATGGTTCACACATACATATTTCCCTGAATATATATATCATGTGAATTCTTGGTTCAAATGAAAACCATAAACTTTATCTTGTCATGTTTCAAACAAAACCTCACAGACTTAAAAAAACTATGTGTTTGGTGATCTCACACAAATGAATGAAGATAAAAAATATTTGACCTCAAAAACATTATTCCCCAACACACCTCAATATTAATCATGACTTCTTCATAAATGAGAAAACATTTATGATCCGAGTAGAACCATTTGAATTTAATTAGAATGTATAAAAAAATTTCATACATCCATAATTTCTTTCCTTCCGACCAAAAATCAATAAAATTGGTATTACTAGTTCTCTCCCTTTCCATCATAAATCATTCATCACTTGATTCACAAGAAAACATATTATATTTGATAATTTATCCAAAAGAAAGGCCTTATCAAATTTCACATAAAATCCATTTAAACTTTGATACACTTCTTCAATATGATCACATCTTTCAATTAAGACCAGAGGATTGTTCAATGTGCCTTTTCTCCGAGAAAACATCTTTATAATTTGGTGGATTTTCTAAATCATTTTGTGTTATAATATTTTGAGTATGATTATTATTCTGATTACTAATGAATATAATATCTATTTATTTAATTTAAATATGAAAAAAGACAACAGTTTTAGTACAAACATATTTATTCTTCCAAAACAATATGTGCCTACTAGGTCCTAACATTAGTGAAAACACTAGATATTTGATTATTAGCCCGAATGGCATGAAGGGATTCTTTTTATTTTATTATAGATAATCCCCCTTTTAAGGGTTGAAGGGGAACCCATACATGACCCATAGGAAGAAGGTATAAGGCCCGACATGACCCGTAATACATTACTCGAAGGCCTAGAGGCATACCATGCCCAATACATGACCCTTAGGACTAGCCCACTAGAACTGCCCCTCCCTAGCTTCTTCATCATTGATTGCATTTATCTCCCCACCTGCATTGCTGATTGGCTAGCATTACCCTGTACAAAACTGCATGGTGCCTGGTCTCGATGGCGGTTGCCATACCCTCTCATTCATCCAATCCAGTTAGATCTACTTCTAGTGACTGATATTGGTGTTCTAATCCTCATATGGGGCCTACTCTATGTGAACCGGGCTACTTCATGGTCTTCAATGGCCCAAAGGCCCTGTAGCCTGAAGGCCTTTGATGGCCTAAAGGCTCGGAGACCCATAGGCCCAAACTGGTGTCCCAAAAGCCCAAATCAGGTGAATAGTCCGGCTGCTACACTTTTTTAGTGAGTTATACACTTTTTTAACTAAAATGTAAATTTTGAACAGATGATGGAATGTTTTTGTCATACAGGAAACATCATGCATCAGATTTTTGTGTGACAAATTCCTACACATAAAAAATGACTTAACGAAATTTTAACTAAAATTTCAAATAAATATGACTATGTTTTCATGAATTTGAGTAGTTAAATTGCATTTTTTTAAATTAATTTCATTTTTAAATAAAAACACACAATTTGAGTTATATTGGTAACTCTATACATTGGATTGAAGTAAATATGATTTATACATGTCAAAAATGTGTTATGATTCATTTTTCTAAAGTATCAAAACAATCAAAATATTCTTCATTGTTTTTAGTAAGTCCCAGCTCTTTTTCACTAAATTTATAGTAAATTTTTACTAAAATGACACACTTGGTGTCATACCGGTAAAACCATTAATTATATTGAGGTGAAACCAATATCTTAATATTTTAAAATGACTTATATATAACTGTATTATAATATCAAACAAACCTGAACTCATTTGTTCAATTTTGAGTATATAACTTGTTTTTATTATTAAAATTAATTTCAATTTTAAATAAAACACCCAATTGGAGTTATACCAGTAAAATTTTGGATCATAATGAGGTTTATTTGATTCCAACATATCAAAAATGACTTATGTATCATTTTAATAAAGTTTAAAAATTATATGAATTCATTTGATTGGTTTTGATTATTTCACTTTTTTTGTACTTAAATGTCATTTTATACTCGATGCATGAACATTGATTTATACTATTCACATCGTCACTCAATTTGAAATGAGTCTAATTCCCACATATCACATATTCATTATAAATCATTTTCCTAAATTGTCAAAACAATACAAGTGGTTTTGCTTAGCTTTCCGTCAGTGGCACACTTTTGAAATAAAATATCAATTTTAAAAAGATACCAGAAAATTTGAGTTATACATGGGCCAATAGGAATTATATTGAGGTGCAGATTAATCCAACACATCAAAAATGAATAATAGAATTTTTTCCTAATATATTGAATCAATGGGAATTAGTTTTCCTTTTTTTTCGTGTGTGTCAATTTTTTAAAATTAATGTCAATTTTAAATATATAGAAATTCATTGAGTAATACTAGCCACACCATGTATCATATTGAGGTGTATCTAATTCTTAAATGTCACAAATAACATATGGAACATTATTTAAAATTTTAAAAAATATTATTATTTTGAATTTTGAGTATCTTACATTTGTTTTTTTCTAAAATTGCATTTTAAACAAGACACATTCCCTTTATGTCATATCAATCACATCATTAGTCTGTTTACCATGATATTAATTCCTACACATCAATAATTAAATATCAATCATTTACTAAAATAATAATAAACCCATAGTTTGTTTGAATATTTTTGTAAGTGACACAATTTTTCAACTAACATGACAATTTGGAAATAATAACGGACACTATGACTTATACTGGGAACACCATGTATCAGAATGAGGTGCAATAAATTCTTACATGTTATTAGCTACTCAAGGATCCTTTCCTTAAAATATAAAAACAATATGATTAATTTTACTTAGTTTTGAGTATATCATTTTTATTTTTTACTAAATTTAATTTCAATTTGAAATAAAAATACATATTGGTAGTAATATCGGGAACACTATGTATCAAATTGATGTGAAGATGATTCATATATGTAAAAAATGTAGTGTGGAATGTTTCTATAATGTTTCAAAAAAAATAACACATTTCCTTGGATATTAGTTTTTCACATATTTTTTTTCTAAAATAACGACAATTTAAAATAAAAAATATATTTTAGAGTCATATTGGTCACAATGTGTTTCCAATTATGGTGTGTCTAATTCATATACATCCCAAAATATATATGGATCATTTTAATAAAATATAAAAATAACAAGAACGTGTTTATTCAGTTTTGAGTATTTGATGTATGTTTTGAACTAAAAATTAAATCTACAAACTAAAAACATAGAGTTTGAGTTATATCGAGCACATTGTGTATCATATTAACATATAGAGGATTGAGTAGGTGATTTTTTTATTCATTCAATTATATACACCAAGATATAAAATAAAGGGCATATTATCAGTTTTTTGGATTTCTTCATACTGTTGAATTAAAAACATGACATCACAAATGATATGTGAAAGAAACTAAATAATTATTTGAGAAAAATTATAATGAAATTAACCTAAATATATTAGATAGAATCATGAAAACATTAACTAAATATATAGTAAGAATCATCTTTTTCATGATGTCTACATACATTCTGGACCCATTACCTTGTTTCCATTT
The DNA here is from genome assembly GCA_963277665.1 of Viscum album. Lineage (NCBI taxonomy): Eukaryota > Viridiplantae > Streptophyta > Magnoliopsida > Santalales > Viscaceae > Viscum > Viscum album. Next base: position 1,767,767,920 of record OY728153.1, on the reverse strand, counting down.
TTTCTACTATATCCTTGAAATCCAATCTCTCATGAGAATGAGTTTCTTTGAACAAACCACCCCAAATTTAGAATAACATAAATATTCAAACAATACATTAATAACATGCCAATTTTTTTTTTCTGAAACCACACATTTTGAGTTATATCAGGTACACTATATATCATATTGAGGAATGATTTATTATTAGATATCAAAAATGTCTGATGGATTATTTTAATAAAGTACAAAGAAACCCATTATTCTTTTCTTGGTTGGTGTATCTCACGGGTCATTTTTACTAAAATGTCAATTTTGAACTCATATTACATAATTTTATTCTCATCGATCAAATCTTGTGTTACATTCATGTATTGTTAATTCATACACCTAAAAATCCAAGCATGGATGGTTTTACTAATGTTTGAAAAAAATTTGAGCTAGTTTTCTAATTTTTTTTATTTTGAAATGTGTTTTATACTGGAAAAAATAAATTCTATTGAAAAACATGATTTGGGTCATATCAACCACATTGTGTCTTGCATGGATGTATGATTAACAACTACACATGAAAAAATAATGTATGGATCATTAAAATAATGTTTTTAAACAACCCAAGATCATTTTTTTGTTTTGACTATTTGGTGTATGTTTGTAACTAAAATGAATCATATTTATTGAAAAAACCATACTTCGAGTCATACTGACTACATTGAGGGTTATATTTCCATGTGGCCAATTCCTATAAGTGAAAAATGAATAATGGATTTTTTTTATAATTATTAAAAACAATCTAAAAATATTATTTTTTTTATTATCTTATATATGTTTTAATCTAAAATGACACAGTTTTATCAACAATGTATATTTCACATCATACCAACCACATCATGTGTTGGACTAATATATACACGTCACTAATAACTCACAGATTATTTCTCTAATGATTTTAAATAATATGATCTTTTTTCATAGTTCTGAGCATGTGATGCTTGTTTTAAGATAATATATAATTTAAAACTATAAAATAAATAAATTAAAAATAGTATATAAAATTATGTTAAACTAACTATATTACTTCTAGGATGTCACATCATTATTATTTCTATATACATTCAGATTCCATGTTTTTGAACCATTTGTTTCTAAAAAATCAATTTCCTCACTTATAAATAAATATGAGAAACAAATCAAAAATAATATATAATCATTGCAATACTAAATTCTACACACCCCAAATTTATTTCTAAGGAAATATCTCATATTGGATCACAAGAATAGTAGGTAATCAAAAAAATATGATGCCAAAAAATATTTTGGAACCATGTATTCTACAAACACATCTCTTGAAAGATTTACTTCCTATTATGAGTATACAGGTTGTCATAAATCATGCTAATATTGAGAAACTATATACAATCGAATAATGAATAAATATTTTTATTAATATTTTAATTACCATCTAAAATTACTTGTTCAGGAATTCTATAATTTCATAGTTTATGATATCTCTCATAATTTTTCAAAAATAATATCCATAAACGTTTCTATTATAATTCCTCAAATACTATAGACACAATGATAAAAACAATTAAATCATTTTGAAATATTTCTCGATAGTTAAATATTTCTATATAACCCTTAATTTCTTTCCATTTAAATCAAACCATATTATTTTTATATTCAGTCACTAACATCATACCATGATTTAAATTATATTTAGAGACATCCCTACCATAAAAAATCTCATATAAAAAACATAACGAAACATATAAATATAGTGTACTATACATTCACAATACACAAAATATATGGTTAGTTTATAGGATATTCTTGATGTTGATCCATTAAATTAATATTTGGGTTATTTATATTTATTGTGATTATCATCCAATGATTCAAAAAAACAAGTAACTGTTGAAAAAAATGAAAATATATTTTATGTGATTATATTATAGTTTCTTAAACTAAATTATATGAATACGAAATGGTATACCTCATGTTATTGTTTTCTCAAATTCATAATTGAGGAAAAAAAATTCTTATAAATTTCATCATTCCCTAAAGAAGTATCATGCATAGAAATGATACAGTGATTAATTAATCCACATAATTCTTCAAATTATTTTCCATTTATATTTTAGTAATATAAATTCATAAATAAAATAACAATAGTAGTTAAAATGAATGAACATATTATATAATTTTTTGGATTGAATAATTATGAAAATGTACAATATGTATGTATTAAAAATTGAGATCCCCAACAATTAAAACTATAGAATCTCATTTATAATTTAGAGTAAAGATGTGTCAATAATAAAAGTTCAAAGTGATTATTATTTATATGGAATGTATGATATATCTACATATATAAATTTGGTCTCTTCTTGATTTTGTAGTAGTAGAAAGTGTTGTTGTAGAATTGGAAGAGATAAGGTACTATCAGATGGTCCTTTTTATTTATTGGTTGATTTACTAGATTGTATTGATCTATCATTTCATTAAAACATCAATTTAGCATTATAAAATACCATACCTAACATCATATATTTTTTCATCAGTTGTTACTAATTTTCATATGAAAAGTTTTGTCTCAGACATACATGATGAAACATTTTATGATTACATGATCATGCTAGGATTGTTCTAATAACACCACCGACTATTTTTATATATATATCAGCAAGGGGAATAAAAAACATAGTGGTAACCTCTTGACCTAACTCAATCCCCACTATTATGTGATCTTTTGGGAGTACATTATTGTGTATCATGTCTCCTAAGATATTATTCATCATCCCCCTCAAAAAAAGGCGGTGTGAGGTTGTTGAAAAATATAAATCCAATGAAACAATTCTATACAAAATTTTAGTAATAAAAAGTTATTGAATGTTGTTTGATTATCTTGTAAGATGAAGAGTAATGAAAAAATTTATTAACTCTGGTAAGGTATTTAGTTTTGGGTATTGACTAACCTCAATGATAGTGTGGTCATTTTCTTATTCGTATGAGGATCATTGTTCCACTTTCAGTTCTATTTGATATGTTCTCTTATATTTTTCAACCAAACCAGACAGCACAATAATATTATAAAAATGGTTTAATTGTATATTAAATCCTTTAATCATCATATATTTATCATCTTTTGGTTTTATATTCTCTAAATATTATGGATGAGACACTCCAAAACCTACTCCTCAAACACGTCCATATTGCTTTGGCCACATAAAAGAACTAAATGTTGTTTTTCTTAAGGTATCATCATAATTGATTCTTTTATATAAACAATATGAAAAATATATGAACATAAATGGATATTTATCAAATTATATTATAAATAATAAAAAATTACCATTATATCATACATACACTTGTTTCTACTACTTCTTTTTTCTCATCAACTTATTTACCCTTCTTATTTTTGTAAGCATACTTACATATAAGATGAAGTGGGATGGTATTGGATTCGTATTTTTATTCGTAAATTTTCACATTAAAAATTAATATATGTTGTTTCATGTCACATAAAACATTTATTTTTGTTTTAAAATACATATTTATTTTTTTCCTCTAATGTAGTGTACCATATCTTTTCCTGGTGAAAGGGTACATTGGTTTTGATGCAAATTAATTTTTTCCATACCTCCTTTTATTGTTCAGAAATAAACGTAAATATTATTCAAATTGGAAAAAATATTTAATATCCCATGATTTTATGTTAGGTCTATTTTTAATATATAAGTTATTCGATAGCTTACATGAAACACAACACCAAACATAAATAAACAATGAAATATTATAATGTGGTCATTATAACCTAGACATTAAATTGGTAAGAATGGATAATATTATTTAAATTATAATGTACGTTATTTTTCAATTCAGTGTCAATTTATTAATTAATTCATTATGAATATGCATTAAAATTTTAGTAAAATAATATTATTCTTCAAAAATTTGTTTTCTTTAAATTTGTATCTATTTACTTTCTAGATTAAATATTATAATAATTTTTTGAAACTTCTTTAAAATATATTTTATAAAATGTAGCATTTCTAAGTCTTCGTATAAGTATTTTCTGATAGTTAATTTTTTGGATTTTTCTGAATAGACTGATTTTCAAGTGAACATTTAAAAACCGAATTTTTAGAATCTATCATTTTATTTCTATTAAAAATACCCAAAATTAAAATAATTTATATAAAAGTAAATTAAGTAATCTTTATTTATATATAATATAATTAATTATATTTTAGTCATCCATATACCATATTTTTTAATAAGTAAATTTTTATGATTAAAATTCCATTTTTCAATAAAACTACATTTCATTGAATTGGTATGATTAATTTTAAATTAAATTCCAAAAAATATCAATTTTAAATTCTTAGAAATAGATTATAAATCATTATTTATAATTTCAAAATTTAGGAAATAATTTCTAGTTGTTTTTGTAAAATATTAATAGAAACCTTAGTGTTTTTTGTTACCATAGTAAATGTTTAATTTGGTAGTTTATGTTAAAAATAGAATGATAAGGTATAAAATATGACATGAACCCATGAATAATTTTTATTATGTGGGTAATTGTTGTCCATAATCATTACAGGTTTGGTTATAACACTATTTATGGATTTTTTTATATGATAATGACCTTTGAAATATTTTTTTTAAAATAAATGTTAAATTTGTCACATTAATGTTTTGAATAACAATTACACTTTTAATATGGTGTTATCTACATGATAATTTCGATGTTGAAAGTAATTTTAAAATATAAAATATTTTTATACATCATGGTAATTTATTTTTATTTTTCAGTGAACAAATAATTTCCTTATATTAATACAAAATGATGTTGTAGTAATTATCCAATTGATGGAAATAACAAGTGAATGATTCTGATAATATTACATGGAAAATAATTTTAATTATTTATTTTTATACAGGAATTTTATAAAATAATGTTATATTTTATATATGTTTTACAAGATCTTTTTAAGTTATCTTGTTGTGTTAATTTTATTATACTCAACGAAATAAATTATTCTAAATGTGATTATATCTATTTTATAGTAAATAATAATTTATTAAATGATTTAAAATCATAAAATTTATAAATTTTGATAAATTAATTGTATATAGTTAATTAAGTTGACCATATTCTATATATGGGTGTTTTGGTAACTTATAGTAACATTATGAACCCTTATATTGTAGATCATTTTAATATTATTTTTATTGACAACGATGTTAATGGATGGTTTAAACAGAATGATAAGTATATAACTATTAACTAAGAATGGAAAAAATTTATTGGATGTTGTTTATTCTACCCATATCATATTATTATCATGTTATATGTTTTTAATGGATAAATTTTCTGAAAAAATATTATATATTATTTAAACCAATGATCATTTTAAAATGTTACTATCTTTGTATTTAACAACTTTTCTATGCCCGTGTATGGGGGAAATTATGATACGAATGTAGATAATTTTCTATTTTGGTATAAATGATTTTTTTTGAATTATTTATCTTTAATTTAATTTTTTAGAAATTATATTATTAACAAAAATTCTTATAAAATGATAATAATATTTATTTAATAAATTGAATACAGTTGTAAATTATTTTATAAATATTAAATTTTAAATAATATGAATTAGTTAGTGTGTCAAATGATTTTTATAGATCTATATGACATATTATTGTTCTTTAAAAGAATTAAATTCTAATTTTCCCATTATATTAATGTATTTCAAGTCATATTAAATGAAAAAAGTCAGAATTGATAATAAATATATTTTATCAAAAAAATATTTTATTAAATTATTTTAAATTCATAAAAATATTATCATCATACATTTGAATAGATTATAGTTAAAAAATATACATGTTCTATTTATGACACATTTTTCTATATGTAGTATTATTAATAACTCTTTATTATTAAACTACGATAAAAAATAACAAACCAAGGGGTTGATTAAAATGATAAGGTTTCAAATGACACCAAAACTCTTCTAATTTCCATTGGTATATGGGAGTATCACCCTATAATATATTATATTCAAATCAATTACCATTTGGAGGCATTTTTTATGATAAATTAAATTATTATAATTTCATCATTTCAAAAAATTAAAAATTCCCACTCACATCAATTATAAATGGGGACTTCCTCCCTTACATTTTCACACCCTATTAAGCCTTCTAGATTGACCAAATCCTTCCTACTTCCCATCCAAACAAACTTATACTTTTTTTAGATGTTTTAGTCATCCAAACAGTCTATCCACATATCCCTAAAAAGGTATCTAAGGTAATTGTCATGAAGAAGAGGTAATTGTTTTTTAGAATTAGTTCATGTTCATATCTTCTTCTACTTCTTAATCAGGATCTATTTTCATCCAAAATAAATTACTAAAATATCATAAATATACTTATATGTTATTATTATTATGACACAACTATAATACATTTTTTTATTTCTATTAAATTCCAAAACATCACTCATGTTTACGTACAGCTTACTCTCTCCACATAGCGGTGTAATTTCTTTTTTCATCCCCAAATTACATGTATCATTATAAACATTTATGTAGTGAAAATATATTATACATATGAAATAATAATGTTTCTAAAAATGATAATTATTAATTACCATTATTTCATTCCATCCAACAATAAATTAAAATAGTGTTCTTGCATACGTATAGCCTACAACATCCATGAATAGTGTAATTCTATTTTGAAAAATCCATCAAGGAATCCTCTAGGTGTTTTGGGGTGATTTTGTTTGTTGATAAAGATAGGTGACCATGTATCTGTATGGTTCACATTAAAATAGTAAATGATTAAGGTGGGGAAGTTTCCTACTAGTTGAAAAATGTTTGTGCCTCAAAATTTGTTCTCTATTTTAGGGAAAAGGACCGTTTTATGTGAAACATATAGTTTCTGGGTCATAGTTTTCAGAGCGCAAAACATCAGTTCGTGTATCACAATGTGTGGACCATGAATCATGAAGATCTCATATCAATTTTCATAGACCATGATGTATCATTTCATGGATCATAGTTCATGGACTGGGAAGCATGGACTTCAATGACCACGAAGCATAAAGTTCATTGATTTCAATTTCCAGATTGTGAATTATCAGCTCATGGTTTGTAGTTTTTATACTTGGAAGAAAGGAGTTCATAGATCATAGTTCATATACCATGAAGACTCAGTGCACAGAATTTAGCTTTTAGACATTGAATAACAGACTTCACATATCATAATTCATAGACCATGAACCATGGAGTTCACAAATAATAATTCACAAACTGTGAAGCATCTGTCCGAGGATTCCAGTTCACATACCATTGATCATGGAGTTCGTAGATTATAGTTCATAGACTTTGAAGCATGGAGTCATAATATCATAGTCTGTGGATTGTGAATCCTCAGTTTGTGGACTGTGATATATGGTGTTCCTAGATCATAGTTTGCGGACAACGAATCATGGAGTTCATGAACTACAAAGTATCCAAGTTTCACTATGCAGACAAGAAGGATGTTTGTGAACCATGAATCATTATTTTCAAGATGTATACAGAAATCAATTTATGGTGATGGTTGTACCACATCAGAGTTTTTGGTATTTCTGGTTATCTAGTTTTTTAGTATTTATTTTCTTATATAAAGGATCATAGTCACATCATTTCATAGAGAGATTATTTTTAGAGAAATCATAACTTTAATAATCCAAGTATGTCATAATTAGTTCATGAGTAATAATTCATTGATGTAGAAGTAGTTTGTGATAAATAATTCTATGGAGGGTAGTATGTGAAGTAATTTAAAGAAAGAAGTTTGGGGGTTCAGTATCATGAAAAGTAGAAGAATCTGTAATAAAGTGGTGTCCTGAGAAGCATTAGTAAATCCTGAGGCATCATGCCAACCATGAAACACTATCAGATTATGAAGAAACTTTTCTCCTTAAATCACTCATTCCACGTGGTATAAGATATTTTTTATAGGATGTAAGATAGTTTGGTGAGGATGTAGGACAACTCATAGAGGATTCTATATAGTTCATAGAAGGAAAAAAATAGTTCTCAAAAGAAATTTCCTGAAACAAATAGTACCTAGAAAAGTGAATTTCTTCTACCAATTGAGAATTGGTCTTATTGGAACACTCATACATTTGTGAAACAATTCTGAGGTGATTCTGAAGAAAAATATATTTTTCTTGAGGAATAGTGAGCACATTTCAGTTGAGAGAGTAGTGAGATTTCTAATTGTGATTGGTTATAAACAATTATGGATATTGAGTATGCTCTGAAAATTAAAAATGATGTGTTCCTAGAAATAGAAGTGATCTACCCAAACCATATTTAGACTGTGATCCTTAGTGGATTTGTTTCATTGGCACATTGTCATTTTATAATCCTTGGAAGAATCCTAGTGAGGGTGAACCAAGTAAAATTTATGTGTCTCGTGCATGCTTTAATTTCTATTTATACATTTCTGAACGAAAGGGAGAGAATAATGTTTTGTTTAAAAATGAAACGAGATAAAAAGGGGAATATTTTTTAATCATTCATACCTTAATTCACCCCTCCCCAACCTTAAGGTTATTTAACATAGTTGTGATAATAATTGGTATTAGAGCCAAAGGTTAATTTTAGTTTTTCACTATAAGGGGTATCAATGGAGTATTTCAATCATAAATTGGTTCTGATCATCAGTGGAATTAATTATTTATTATGGAAGAATTAGATGCAGTTATACTTATAATCGTAAGGAGTGGATGTATTTATATAAACATTGCATGTTATTTCTTCCAATTTTTATAGTGTTGCTCTGTCGTAAGGTGGCTAAATGAAATTCGATACAAACTCTACATTAATTAATTTTATGGGGATCACTATCCAATGAATTATATACAAAGGTGATGTCGTGTAAAACATCATGTACTATATGGGAAATGTTTCTAGATATTTGTGAGGGTGACTCATAATTCGTAGAAGAAAAGATGTAGGCTCTCTAGAATACGTATGACTGTTTGATAATTCACCCAAACGAGTTTATAGATTCATTTTTACACCTAGTTAATGTTATATTAAAAGATGGACGTGGTCCCACAGGAATTATTAAAGATATAATTATTTTCTATCTCATCATGAGAAGACTTACAACTCCATTAAATCCAAAAGACTTCATATCAGAAGATAAATATCAAAAAGTGAGGGTATAAGAATGATTTCAGAGTATTCTTATTTCATACAAGATGATAAATGATGATAATGATTCTATTAAAAATGGACAGCCTAAGGAAGTGGTATTCATTTCTATGAATAATCTTAGGAATGATTATGGCGAGTAAAATGAAGAGATGGATGAGTTGATTTCATTCCTTTCCTCAAATACTAAAAGTGGAAAATGAAAGATCAAATAGAAGCTCACACTTGCTTGTTTTAGATGTGGAAAGGTTTAAAATTTTGATTCAAAATTCCCTAAGAAGTATCAGGAAAATGATGAGGATGAAGATTAAATTTCAATGAAGAAATATTCAATGAATGTGAAGGGTAGCAAAAATATTAAGAAATATTTCTTCCAACAGAAGAATTTGAATTTGAAAGTAGAAGAAATATTAGAATTATATATTGTAGAAGAGTTAGAGGACTTCAAGGATCAAGAATAAATTGTTGTGGTGGCTGTTGAAAAAAATTATCAAACAAGGGGAGAAAGATACAATGATGAACAATAATACAAAGGAAGAGTTAATATCTCTAATGAATTAGAAGCCTCTCTTGAGGAGAGAGCTGTTTAGAGAGACAAGACTTAGAATATCAATGATGATGTTTTTCATTCCAAAACAATATAAACAACAATAGGAAGAAGAGTATACTTATCTATATAAAAAAATTGAAAAACTATAGTCTTTAAAACCAGGGATCTCAAAAGAGTCTATTGATTACAAGATCAAAAAAAATTTAAAAAGTGAAATCAATAGTTTGACTAATTCTGGATTATATATAATCATACATATAAATGAACATGTAGAGGGATTCATCTTCCTAAAAAAGTTTTTAGTTTCTGGAAAATGTATTAATATTAGTACGACATAAGTAGAGAAAATCAATCAGGTAATATAGATAAGGGAAGTGGATGATAGAGGCCCGAAAATTTAAAATCGAAAGTAAAATCCAAAAGATAAGACTACTATTAGTCCTGGTCGAAAACAAAAAGATATAATGGTTGATGAAAAACAACAAGAACCTAATATAATATTTAATATTGACATGGGTGTGAATCATAACTAAAATATTTAGAGAACCATTGGGAAACCAAGTAGTATATTATTGACACATAGGAATGCACCCTGCATGAGATGTTATTATTGTTGAATGATAGGACACTAAAAAAATGTCTATTCCATTTCCAATATATACCAAAGGGGACATGATCAATAAAGATAGTCATATATAGCTCAATATTCTATGATATGATCTATTGATCACTGATACATGTGTGGATGATTCAGAAACATGGAAATATATATTTCATCTTCTATGTAGAGGAATCATTAATGGAAGGATTCATGTGGTCAAATGAAGTAGCTTAATTTATCATCAAATGAGTTGAAAATAAAAAAAAATCAATTTTCATCACTTCAAGAAGAAGTTGGACCACCATACTCCAAGGATGATCAAGATGATAAATCCATACCATGTATGAAGTTGAAAACATAGATAAAGATGAAATGAATGTAGTAGGTAGTGGTTGTAGATATTTCCCTCAAAGTATTGGATTATTCTGTTCTATAAAAACTTTCTAATGGATGAACATACATTATGATATGTAATAATGATCTAGTTATTAGCATAAAATATTACCAAGAATGAGATGTAAGATTTGGTAATGATGAAGCCACGAAGATTATTGCCTTCTAGAATACTAAATTCGGGGGAAATAAATGAGACTTGACAATGTCATAGTTTTTTATAGTCTTTTTCATTACATGCAAAGTGTCAAGAGATAATTTTACTCCGGGCATGATTTTAACCATACATAGAATTTGTGAAACATAAAAGGAAAATATGGTGAAATTAATTTATAGGAAAAGTGAATGAAGGGGAATATATACCTTGTGAATGATGAAAATGATATTCTACTTTTATCTAGAGGGGATGAAAATAGGTTTTGGAATAAACTATATAGAGATATATGTCAAATATCCTTTGAAAATATAGTCATTATTGATATAGATTGAGATATCCCTAATTTATCATGTAATCGTACTCACATGTACGATTCTTGTAAAAAATTAAAGATCATTGCAAAAGATAAAATAATAAAATAAAATAATTCAAACATAGTGCCTAAATTGGTATATGTAGATGTATGTGAACATATATTTCCATGATCTATTGATAGGAAGAGGTATTATGTTCTATTAATTAATGAATTTAGTAGGATGTCATGTGTAATTATCATTTCCCACAATCCTACATATTTAGTTTCTTAAAACAATGTGAATAGGAATCGGGAATGTTAATGTGATATCAGATCCTGAATTTTGTTACTAATAATTGTAAGGTGTTTACCAATATTGTGGTGGAATATTATCTCGAGAAACACAGGATAGTTCATAAATATTCATTAGTATGGGACCCATAAGAAAATTAATTACATAACATGACAAATATGATCATTAAAAACAAGGAAATAATTATTATTATTTAAAATTACTTGCTAGAAAAATTCTAGAAGGAAGTTGTCTTGAAATCGGTCTACATATCTAATAGGTCTCTATTGTTTCCAAAGGAAGAACGTACTCCATACAAGATGTGTATGGAAATAAAACAACAATAAAGTAAATTAAAATCTTTGAAATTAATAATTTTATTCCCAACAAATATAAACACATGAAATATAATTATTGTGGAAATGATGAGATATTATTTGGATTCTTAGGAAAAATAAAAGCATGTAAATTTTTCAAAAATTGTACTGTAAATGTAGTTGAAAGCAGTGATGTCACAATAGTAGAAAATGAAAATAATCTTCAAGAATTCACTGAACAGTTTTCTGATGAAAGTGACAAGGAGGTAAGAAGCTCAAAGGGAGTTGATGTGGAAAAGGTACATTTTGAAGACGAATCCAAAGATGAGAAAAAAAGAAGTAAATCATTATTTCTCATGAAAACTAAAGAGTAGAGCTAAAATTTATAGGAAAAACATCATTAGTGATCATGCATTTCCAATTAGAACACAAATAATGAATTATTTAAACTAGGTATAATTTATATATCAGGTAGAGCCTAATTATTTTGATGAAGCATATAGAGATTAGAATAGGGTTCAATATATAGATGAATATCAAGAAAAAATTCAGAAGAATCAGACATGTGTGATTTTTTCAAGAACAAATTCTATGAATGTCATCAGGACTAAATGGGTCTTTTACAACAAGGTGAATGAATATGGTAAAATGATTAAAAAATACAACGATTAGTGTTTAAATAAGAATCAAAGATAGAGGGAATTTATGTTGAAGAAACATTCTCATCAATTGTGATGATAGAGTTAATAAGATTATTTCGGGTCACAGTAGTGTAATGAAGGTTAAATGATTTTATGATGGATTTCAAATCTGAATTTTTGAATGGGGTTATGGAAGAAGAAGTTTATATTTACAATCCAAATGTTTTTCTAATTCATGAATATTAGAACATAGTTTATCATCGGAATAAGGTTCTACAATGGTTCAATAAAGCACCAAGAGCATGTTATTCGAGAATATATTAGTTTTTGGAGAATCTCTCTTTTTGTATCGTGGTGGAGTTAATTACAATCTCTATGTCAATAATGATGGTAATCAAAGGATGGTTAAACTACTATAAATCAAATAAATAATCATTGGGGGATTAGATGAAGATCATTTTAAGCAGTTTTCAAAATTCATGAATAGTGAGTTCGAAATAACAATGTTTGGTGAACTGATGTTTATCATTAGTTTACAAGTGACACAAAGATATAATTTCATATTTATTTCTCATTATAAATATTCATATGTTGTATTGAGAATATTTTTAATCGATAATTCCCACTAGATAATGACTCTAACAGTTACCCGGAAGAAACACTCATGTGATGATTTAGGCATTGTAGTCAATGTCACCGAATATTGGAAAAATATTGGTAGTCAATTGTAATTCACAGTAAAATGACATGTTATTTTTTCACATTCCAACAATAAATATATAAAATTAATCCAAAGGAGACCCACTTTTTTGAATTGATATGAATGCTTTAGTGTATGAATCAAACATTAGTTTTTTTTCCTATACAATGAAAAATATCAGCGTTATATTGGGATATATAGATGCAGAATAATCTAGTTCAGGATATGATTTAAAACCAACATCAGGTGGTGGATTATATCATTGCGAACTATGTATTTATTAGTTAATATTGAAAAAAATTATATCATTGATCACCGTAAAAGTGTAATATTTTGTAGTTACTCAAGTGTGCACATGGTTATTTTGGTTTAAGGAGTAGGTTGATGACATTAGAATTAATGTTATGTCATTGATCGAAATCCAATGTGATAACTCATGTTCTATAATTATAAAAAAACATTAAATCAATCTATGAAAAATTATAATTAAATTAATTATAATTTTATCTTGGATAAGATAATGAATGAGCTACCGAAGATAGAGAGCGTGCCTAAAAAATACTTGTTTCAAATATTCTGATGAATGCATTTTCCAAAAAAAACATTTTAACAGCATTAAATGGATTTGGGAGTTTAGTTGAATCCCCACACATGAAAAAATGTGGATGTGGGACCCCCTCCCGGTGGTATGGGGTGTTTTTTCCTAATGTTCTAATATATGTTGTTTACACTTTTTCAGACCACAATGAAATTTCATTTGGGTTCATTAATATGGGGAGAAATTAATTTTATCAAAGGGGTGAAAATTACATCATCAAGATAGTTTGAGATGTTGTTAGGGGGATTTTTAAAATCTTCTGATTCTAATGATGATTGATCAAAGTACAAATATAAAGATAGATGAGGTTTAAATGAATATAGTTGAGTTTTTTGGGAATAATGTCATTCATTATAGAAAATTTCCTGCTACTCTTGGTTCTTACGTCATGTATGGATCCTGTAGAAATAGATTATGTTTTGAGTAAATATTTTTTGACTCTCTTGATCTTAAGAATTAAATGTTTGAAGAATATGGAAGAACCTTTAACGAGGTATCAAAATGTGAATAATTTTAAACAAACCCACAGCGTGATATTATTGAGAAAAAAATCCTTAAAACTATCCACTTAGTGTATTCGGATGAATTTGTTTGTCGATAAATCTAGTTGAAAATGTTTCAGTATTGTTTGTGTTGTCAAAGCAGATGTTTAAGGTAGAGTAGTTTCTCAGTGGATTACAATATTTTTCTGCCTAAAAATTGATAAATTTTTATATGGTAAGTAAGGTTTTATCCGATGCATGGCGTTCATAGATAAATTTTGATGGTCTTTGAAGAATCATTTTGCAGAAATAGTTTCACATTACATGAACCATGGAGTTTGGGGATTATAGTTATCAGACTGCGAAGTATTAGATCACAGATTTTAGTTTGTGTATGTAACACCACAATGATTTATAAATTAGTTTTATATTGAATGTATGAAACACTAAATCTCCTAAAAAGATAATTTTTATAATCTATCCAGTCATCATAATTTTACCACCTATGTGTTTTGAATTTCGAAAAATGGACATACACAGTTGCATTCAGTAATATATTTAGAGTCTTGTAAGATAAACATAAATTTGGTGAATAGTAACATATCCATAAAAATATTAATATGAATATCAATACAAATTATATGAATAGTGAATCCTAATATTATTTTATTTTCTTAAATTTATATGATAAATAGATCTTGATTAATTTTTCAAGGAGATATGTAACAAATTATATTTTTAAATTTGATTTTTTTAATAAAGTTCTATTTTTAAAAAAAATTAAATTAATAATATTTAGACATTTAATTTCAAAAAATGGTGTTCATTTTTTATATCTACACATTGAAAAATGGTTTGGGTGAATTTTTGGGATTTTGCTAAAATAGTTGAATTTTTATGAATAGTAAAATACAGTAATTTACCATATATATACATTATCATTTTAATTCACTATTCCGAGAATCATGGATGATTTAAACACAATTTTTTATAATTCAAGTTCACTTATTAATATTATGGGTCACATGAATCAACACTATTGGTTGTCTTGATGGAAATAATTAAATAAAGAATAAGATATTCAAAAATCACTCCTCTCCTCGACTATAACCACCCCCTCACTCCCTCTTCTATTCACTCATCTCATGCCTTGTGCCTTGCCTAAATTCTATTAAAATATATCCCAAGTTCATCCCGCATGTCTATAATCCATTTTTCTCATAGAAAGACCAGAACCTCTCCCCAAAAAGGATTTCAAGGAATAAAACATCAAGAGTTAAATTCCTCTTTTCATTTCATTTATTTTAAGTTACTTTCTTTATTTTTTCATTCATATCCTCCTTTTATACAAATTTTCTGATGAATTCAGTACCTTATATGAACTATAATGTTGTTATGATAAGGGAATAATTATTCGTCGTCTCTCCATTTCCGTTATTTTATACCAGAAATGAAAACACCATCCAACATGTGTTAATTTATCACATTCAAGGATAACGGGTTTTCAATTTCTATTACCATATTCAATTATTGTCATGAAATTTTTTTTACAGTTTAACCAAATGATAGTACATGTATTATAAATTATTTAATGATCTATAATCCCTTTATACACATGATATTAACTTATAAATCAAAATGAGTTCATTGTGATCAAGACCCTCCAATTAAACCAAATAATTGTCATTAATGTTTTATATAATGATTCATCTTCACTCCCAATAAATAAACTAATTTTATAACCATGTAATCTTGTAGTTGTTCTCTATTAACAAACAACTTAAATTATGTACAACCATTCTCATTATACATGTTTATCTGTAAATGAATATAAGTAAACCAATTATTAAAACCAAGGAAGAAAACAGTACCAAACAATGAAATTGAATATTGTAACCCATCAAAAGGCCATGAATGAACCAAAACTAAGTTATAATAAATATATTACATGAAGAGGAGGTTTTTTAATCAGTAATTTATGAACCTAAATTTGATTATTAGGGTAATTAAGTTCATGTGAGGTATACCTTCAGACATATGGTAAGGGTTTTCTACCCGAACTTCCATTTTCATTCAGGTTACTCCTATTATCTACTTACCTCAAATAACTTTTTATTTATTCAAATTTAATCCTCATATATTATGTTATAATGTTCTATATATGTGTAGAAACCATAATTCTACATTCATTTCTAGGGTTTTATATGTTTTAATAGGATATTTCAAAAATTCATCCCGAAATAGAGGCCCAACTCCTGGGAATTTCTAAAATTCTTACCTATTCTCAAGATAACACAATAATCTATATTAATTGAACATTAACGTTATAAAAACATTAATTTTATTATCAAAATACTATCTTTATTAACTTCTGGTTTTATACAATTTCTTTTCCTAAATAAGTCTTCTTTTCAAAGTAAAATAGTATTTATCTCAAGAATTACTCAGTGATTTTATAAGAGTATATTCATATGTTTCAACACTGTTGTTGATTTATTTAAATTATTGAGATTATGATTTTTGGATATGATATTACAAATTTAATTTAATGTTTTATGGTTAGTTTTACTATGGATGTTCTATCTTAAAACCATTCACCAATATACTAAGAATGGTAAGTGTTTATGATTACTGTTCAAGGAACGTTATTGACATTTCATATGTTAGTTTGAATATTAACGTATATATTGTTTATATTTATAAAAAATCATATTAGGAACACATTGGAATTATTAAGTGATGGGTGTGGCCCTCAATATCCCCTCGATTCATCGTTAAGTCTCCTGAGTCAAACTGTCGTCTTGGCACAAGGCCTTGACAAAATGATTTTTATGGTCTCGGCATGAGGCCTTTATGGTATGGTTATGACGTTCAACAATATGTATTCCCTCATTATGAAACTATTATTGAATGTTCATGAGGTTATTTGACTTTTATAATTAATATGTTTATGATTTATTATGGGATTTTTTATTTAACTCTTATTCCTTCCATAATGTGTTCAAGTTCATTTTTAAAGGCATGTGTTTTTTCTGTAATTCACCATTCCTAATGTTTATTTTTATGATATCATCCACTATATTGATTACCCTCACTATGAATTTTATATCACCCATTTTTTATGATTCATTTTCCTAGGACATGAATAGGTATATTATAAAAGACATGCAGAAATAACCTAGGAGTTATGGATGTTCTCAAATGAGTTTCTAAATTGTTTTTCATTTCATGTAGTTATGTTTAACTTATGTTTGTATCTTTTTTCCCTGATATACTAAATTAATTGTTCGTTAGGGATGCATATTCGTTTTTTATATTCCTATGTAATAAAATAAGGCACCAGTTCTAGACAACAGGGGATGGGTCCTTACTATTGGTATGAGAGTAAGTATAAAAGAAAATAAAGAAACTATAATTATAAAATGTAGAATTGGGAACAAAACCTCAAGATAGTCTTTGAGGACAAAATAATAATAACATCCATGAATTTTTATAAAGTAATATATTATGTGGACCTTCTACAAAAAAAATCCTTTCCTAGATTCTACAAGTGGACGTGGTTCTGCCCCAGATGTACCTTGGAGTAACAACTCCAACAAGAAGTTTTGGGCTTGACCTAGAGTATCCTTGTAAACGACAACAGGTCTTACTGTGCACTTGGTTTCACAATCTTGGGGGATATTCTTAGGATAATTCACATTTTTATTTCAAGTTGTTATGAAGGATTTAACTGTAAAATTTTCCTTAAATAAATCATCTTTATGATTATTAGATTAGCTATTTATTTTTTGGTATCAAGATTATATAATATGATTCATTACCTAATCTATCGTATGAAATTTCTTAAAAATGGTTCCTAGTGGAATGAATGGAATCCACATAAATGCACAAGTATCACATAGGGATTTCCCTCTGATGCAAGATAATGATGTTGGCTCTGGTATAGTGACTGGTTCAGGGAAACATATAACTATACTGGGACAACAAACTTAGGTTATGTATAATAACCTTACCTATATGAAGCATCCAGATAAACAACTTGGTGGAGCTATTTTAGACAACTTTATACATCAAGAGCCTCCATCATTAAATGTGACTACAATCTCATTAGTAGTAGATTAGTGGATAAGTTCCTTATAGAAGATATTTCCCGCTCTGGGATGTAACATGAGAGAGAAGGTTTTCGCTAATTTTTATTGACTATCAGGAGATAAAGATCGGTGGTGGTCTTTGATTCATAACACAAAATGAGGATAAATAAATATTAAAAATTTAATAGAGGTATTTTATGGAAATATTCTAAGAGAAATACATCCCTTATGAACAACAAATATATATAGAAAGGTAGTTTCTGAATCAATGGCTAAAAAAAGATGAGAGTGTTGAAATGTCTGGAGATAACTTCACATGGTCAGAAAGACTTGTTGTGGAATATATACAAAATCCTTGGTAAAATATTGATCGATTCATTGATGGATTAAAATCATTCCTTTAAAGGGTCTATTCCCCCAATGTTTCTCATCATATTAAGATAAAGTCTCATGTGCTATCAAGATGGAAAAGGAATTCTCTAAGTCTTATGATTTTAAGTGAAAGAAAGAGAAGAAGAGGTGTTATGAAAACTATAGAAAGAAATAAGGAAATGGGAAAGAAGGTAAGAGTTGACCTTCAACCCTCGAATAATTATCAGAAGAGACACCCCGGTACCTTCCGAAAAGTTATGAGTGTTTATTAGAAGTGTGGAGAAAAATTCCACCAACCGAATGTTTTTATGGGTAATAATGAAGATACCAATGTTCAATGCTAGAAATTAATGGAGTGGGGAAATTATGAAAATGATTGTCATAGGTTTCAATGAAACGTTCTCCAAAGAAGGTCTAAGGAGAATGGACAATATTATATAGTAATAACCACGGATGTTGATGTTCCTAATGATGTGGTGGTAGATACTTTAATCCTTTCCTAAAACATAACCAATGATTTATTTGATTTTGGATCAGCACATTATTTCACGACTTCCTAGTTTTCAATGAAAAATAGATATTTCCAATTTGATATAATATTGGAGTTTTCAATAAGAACACTTAAGGGAAGTATCATTGGTACAATGTTGTGTCAAGAAGTCCCCATTATGGCATATAAGGGTTCTTTATCAATTGGTTTTATTTTCATACACATGATTTAATTTTATATAATCCTCGGTATGGATTGGATTTCAAACCTTGATGTGAAAATTTATTCCATAAAGAAGGAGGTTACAATTTTTTAGGATGATGTGGAATCCCTTATCATTTGGGAAGAAACATCACCATATGAAACTTATCTAGATCCACCCCAAATAGCTCCACTGAAATATATATTTTGGAGGAATGGAATATAATAACTCTTGTTTTGGAAAGGAATGTTCAATTATAGGACCTATCAATTGTGTAAAAATATGTTGATGTGTTTCCAGAGGATTTACCTGGACATCCTCTAGAGTGGGAAATTGAGTTTTCCATTGACTTAATTCTTAATTCAAGGTTAATATGAAAGACCCATTATCAAATGTCCATAGTGGAATTAGTATAGTTTAATAAAAAAAACTAGGGGAATTGAGTGATAAATAATTTATTCTCCCTAGTGTTTCTCCATGGGGAGCCCCTATCCTTTTTGTTAAGAAGAAATATGGATCTATGCAGTTAAATATTTACTACAGGGAGATAAATGTTATAACAATAAAGAAAAAATATCGCCTACCTCGCATTGAATATTTATTTGATCAACTTTATGGAGCCCAATAATTTTTGAAGCTTGACCTTCAATCTAGATACCATCAGTTGTGAGTGTGGAAGGAAGATATTCCACAGACAGCGTCTCGAACCCGATATGGGTATTACGAGTTTAGAGTAATGCCTTTTAGAATAACTAATGCAAAATATAACTACATGGATCTAATGAATGGTGGTTTTATGGAATATTTTAATGAATTTATGGTGGTATTTATTGAGGATATATTGGTATACTCTAAAATCTACAAAGATCTTGAAAATCAATTGCATATTATTCTGAAGACTCATAAGAAAAATGAATTATATGGGATGTTTAGAAATATTGAATTTTTGATTCAACAAGTTTCTTTTCACGGACACATTGTCTCTAAGTATGTAATATTTTTTTTATTATGAATTAAAAGGTTGTTCATTAATTTCATACTCCAATGAAAATTACTGAGGTACATAGTTTTATTGGTCTAGCAGGTTATTTTCATATTTTCATTCAGAAAACCACCCATTTAGCCAACCCAATGACCAAACATACATGTATATGGGTTATGTTAGTATGGAAAAAAGGATGTGAGGAATATTTCAATGTATTGAAGAGCATATTTGGTAATTCTTCGATCATAACTCTACCATCGGGGAATGATGGGGTTGGGATTTATAGAGACATGTCAAAGAAAGGACATCTATGTTTACATATGCATAATAATAGAGTTATTTCCTATGCATCCAGGAAGTTAAAAATCCATGATCAAAACTATCATACTCGTGATCTTGAGTTACCATATTTGATATTTTCTGTAAAAATATGTTGAAATTTTCTCTATGGTGAAAGGTGTGAGATATATACAGATCATACGTGTTTTGAATATATCTTCAAATAGAAATAACTCAACATGAGGAAAAGGTGATGGATCGAACAACGAAAGGATTATGATTATTCAACACACTTACACCCACGAAAAGAAAATAATGTGTATGATGAATTAAGAAGCAAGGTCATTGTGTTTTTAATGAAATGAGGATTTCAATAAATATGATATTCATGGATGTAATATGGATGAACATGGTATTATCAACGATGGAGTAACATCATTAACTTTTCAATTTTATTTCCATCCATATTTTTTAAAAAGTAATAAAATCCATCAACATGATAATGAAAAATTTCAAAATAAAATTAATGTTATGAAAATGGGAAGCTGGATGACTTAGTATGTGAAGATGAAATTCTAAAATTTGGGGAGAGGCTATGTGTTCCCTCTATTACCGAGCTGAAAAGAGAGTAATTGGATGATTCCCATTGCTCAAATTTATCTATAAACCATAGTAGCACAAAAAGGCATAGATATTTGATAGAACATTTCTAGTGGGACAACATGAAGTGGGAAATTACTAATTATATATATAGATGTTTAGTGTGTCCAAAAGATAAGTCATAACGTCAATATATTATAGGAGTCTTGAAACCTTTACCTATTACTAAATAGAATTGGTATGAAATCACCAAGGATTTTGTCACTAGATTACCCCACACTCAGAGAAATAATGATGCTATATGTGTAATTGTAGTCTGAATTTCAAAATATTCATGTTTCTTCACCATACGGAAACATTTTCCACTTAAGCGACTTGAAAGAATTTATATAAATGATGGTGTGAGAATTAATGGGTCACCTCGCTCAATTATATCTAAACATGATCCAAAATTTACATCAAAATTCTATAAATGTATTCCTAATTCCTTATATAATGAGCTTCGAATAAGCACTTCTTATCTCTCTCAAACTGACGGGAAATCAGAAAGGACGATAAAATATTTAAAAGAATGATGAAACCATGCTTTCTTGATTTCTAGGTTATGTGGGATTAGTTTTTACCATTGGTTGAATTTTCTAACAAAAATAGTTCCCTTTCAAGTATTCAAATGGAACTATAAGAAGTATTGTATGGAAAGTGATGTCATACACCATCAAGTTGGGATAAAGTCTGTGAAAGGAAGCTTGTGGGTCTAGATCTTGTGGAGGAAACAATAGAGAAGGTGAAAAATATTCAAGTCCATATAAAAGAATCTCAAAGAAGAAAAATCATTATTATAACAATAAAAGGAATAATTTGGAATTTTTAGTGGGAGGTCATGTTTTCTTAAAATTATCTACATGGAAGGGCGTTATAAGATCGGGGTTGAAAGGGAAATTGAACCCTTAGTACATAACCGCTTTTGAAATTCTGGAGATAATTGGAGATATTTAATATCATTTGTCAATTACACCTAACTATTCTAAATTACACAATGTGATCAATGTATTATTTCTGAGAAAGTACATTCCAGACCCAACGTATATCCTTACTTTTGAAGGTAGAGAATTGGAACCTGTCCTATCTTACTATAAAGAGCCTATCAGGATGCTGGACACTAATGAAAAGGTGTTGCAGGATCTAATGACTCAACTAGTAATGATAATTTGGAATACTCCACAATTGGAAGAGGTATCATGGCATCTTGTGGAGATTACGATGAAGAACTACACAAAACTTTTTCATGGGTAACATTCTGTAAATTTTGAGGACTGGTTTTTTTTAGAGAGGGGATAATGTACCACCCCAAGGATTTATAAATAAATTTAATGATGCATTAATGAATCGTTGAGTCTCCACAAAACTCCATATTGTTATAACCTAATATGTAAACATAATGTTTCCACCCTTGTGTTTTGAATTTTAAAATGCTGAGACACACGGTTGCGTTCAGTAAGATATTTAGAGTCTGACAAGACATACATAATATTTTGTGAATAGTAACATACCCATATAAATATAAATATAAATAGTAAAAAAGAACCTTATGAATTGTAAAACATATTATTATTTTATTGTCTAACGAATATATAATAATTACATCTTTATTAATTTTTCAAGGGGACACAAAATGAATTGTAGTTTTAAACTTTTTGTTTTTTGAATAAATTATGATTTCATTTAAAAATTAAATTAATAATATTTAGATATTTTTTTTTAGAAAATGGAGTTCATTTTTTAATTCTAAAATTTCCAAAAAGTTTATGGTGAATTTTTAGTATTTTCATGAAAAACTCGAATTTTTTATTAATAGTTAAATATAGAAATTTACCGTATATATATATTATGAGTTAAATTAAAAATTCATAGAATGATGGATGATTTAAGAACACTTTTTTAGAACAAAAATGATCTTATTACTATTATGGGTCACATGAATAAACAGTACTGAATTTCTTGAGGGAAATAATAAAATAATAAATATGATATTCATAAATCACTCCTCTCCTCTACTATAACACCCCCCTCACAACCTCTTCTCATCACTGCAATAAAGCCATGTGACATGACTAAATTATTCTCTAATATCCTATAAAGATCATCCCACATTTCTAGCAGCCCATTACCTCAAAAAATTCCAAAACATTTCCCTTAAAGATGCTCTCAAGGAAGATAACTTCTCGGGGTAAATTCCCCTTTTCATTTTCTTTTATTTCTGGTTCCTTTCTTTTATTATTCTCCCTCACCACATTTCATACAAATGTTGTGATGACTTTGGTACATTATTTGTATTATAATTTTTCTTTTATAATGTAATATTTCTTTATCATATCTCATTTCCCATTCTTTTATACTATAAATGAAAACACCATCCGAGATGTGTTAAGTTATCACATTCAAGGACGATGGGTTTTCAATTTCTATTACGTTATTCAATTATGGACATAAAACCATTTAAACGTTTCAAAAAAAACAATTAAATATGTAATATAACTTATTTAAGGCTCTGGATTTCTTTTTTACCCATTATATTAAATTATAAATCAAAATGAGTTCATTATGATCAAGAACTGCCAATTAACCCAACAATTGTCATTAATGTATTATATAATGATTCATACTCACATACAATAACCAAAAAAAATTAAAACAATGTAATCATATTATTGTCGACTAATAACATAAAACTTCTATTCTAGACAACTATTCTCAGTCTACATGGTTATCCATGAATGAATATAAATAAACTGGTCATGAAAACTAAGGATGAAAACACTCCCAGACAATGAAATTGAATCTCTTAACCCATAAAAAGGCCATGAATTAACCTAAATAAGGTTATAAAAAATAAATTAAATATAGAGTATGATATATAATAAATAATTCATGAACATAAATTTTATTATTTAGTTCATTATGATCAAGTTAGGAACACCTTCGGACTTTAGGTTAGGGTTTTCTACCCTAAACTCCACTTTCATTCGCGTTACTCTTATTATCTACATTCATAAATTAAATTTTTATTTATTAAAATATATTCTTAATAATTTCTATGACAATGTTCTATATATTTTTATGAAGTAAAATATTACTTCCATTTATCGGGAGTTATATGTTTTTAAAGGATCCTTCAAAAAATGCATCCCGAAATACATGCCCGACTCAAGGGAATCACTTAAATTATTACTTGTTTTAAAGGGATCTCTATAATATGTATTTATAGATTATTATGATTTATAAACCCTCATTTTATTATTAGAATACTATGTTACTTCACTTATGGTTTTATGAAAGTACTTTTCCAAAAAAAACACTTCTTTTCAAAGTAAAATAGTATTTATCTAAAGAATTACTTGATGATTTTATAAGAGTGTCTTCCTCAATTTCAACAATCTTGATAATTCTCATTTATTATTGAGATTAATATTTTAGGATGTAATAAAAAATATTTAATTAAATTATCTATTATTATCTTGACTATATATGTGATATCTTAAAACCATGCAATAATTTACCCCGAATGGTTAGTGTTTCTACTTAATGTTCCAGGAACATTACTTAAATTTTATTTGTTTGTTTCAATATGAATTTATATATTATTTATGTTTATAAACATTAATATTATGAATTAATTTTAGTTATTATGTAATGGGTGGGGCCTCTTACAGCCCCTTGATGCCTCGGTAGGTATAATGATACAAATTATGGTCTTGGAAAAAAGCATGGACAAAATGATTTGTTATGTTCTTGGAATGAGGCCTTGAAGATATGGATATGATGTCTATAAATATGCATTACATAATTATGAAACTATTAATTGAATGTTAATGAGGTTATTCGACTAGTAGAATACCAGTGATTATGGTTTATTATGGTATTTTTTATTCATCTCTAATTTCATCTATAATGTGTTCACATACATTTTTAAAGGCATGTGTTTTTTAGTTATTCCCCATTCCTATTGTTTATGTTTACGATATCTTACACTATATTTCTTACCCTTACTAATAATGTGATTTCACCCCTTTCTTATTTTTTATTTTCCCATGACATGAAGAGATATATTATGAATGCAATGCAGAAATAACATAGGAGTTGTTGATGTTGTCAAAGGAGTTTCTAAATTGTTTTTCATTTAAAGTTGTAATTTTAAACATATATATATATATATATCTCTTGCTCCAAAATCACCTAAGCTTCTCGGTCTTTTAGGATTCATATTTTTTGTTTATATTATAATGTAATAAAATAAGTAACTCTCTCTAAGAAACAAGGGTTGAGTCCTTATAGTGAACCATGATTCATGGAATTCATTGAACATAGTTCATGAACTGAAAATCATGGATTTCACATATCGTATTTCATAGACCACATAAAATCACCTCATCGATAAAAATTGTAACAAGCATGTCCCAAAATCCACTATACTGAGTCCCAGGCTAAGTCAACACATGACCACAACAACACCTCCCCATATTCCCAAGGTTGTGGACTAGCAGCGAGGGTATATAAGATTTATTTGGGTATAATATACCCTTTTTAATAGAGAAATACATAGTAGATTACATTAATAAATAGTGAAAATGAAGTAAAATAACCATTAAACATGAATAACTAACATCTCCCAAAATCTTGAACAATCTATAACATACATTCGACTTGGTATGTACTATTAAGTAGTTCAAATGTAAAGATAACCAAAATAAAGGAAAACAATGGAATCTCAAAAATGCTCATGACTCCATGTTCATAACCTCATCCAAGTATGACCCATTCCCAACTCAACTCCCTAGCATAGGGTCATTTCCCTTGTCCTCAATTGCAATCATGAATTCTTCTTGGGTACCCAATGGAAGCCTGAGCCGGATATGGGTATAACTTAGTAGGCCACAACCAGTGTTGTCTATAAAATATCCAACAAACATATAGTTCTTGAATGTGCGATTAAAGGAAAAGTATATAAATATAAGTTGGACTCCAATAGTTACAAAGGTTAACCTAATCCATTCATAGAATTATTCCCAATTTCAACACATATATCAACTTCAATTCCGGTTTCACTTTTATCATGTCATCAATGGGTGTGGAGTTTTCATTAAATAAATTCAAAAGGGAAAAATAAATTTGGTTCCATATGTCACTAGGGATAATTGCACCATCACATTACAATACGCTCACCATGAGGCCTAAGTCCAGGTGGTCTAATCAAATGTGACCATTTAGGGAATTAAACTCCATCCCCATCCATAATCTATGAATTTTGGGGCAGAGTTTAGTAATTTAGTCAAACATGAAATGTTGGCGTAGATCCTCATGTCAATACAACACTCTACCAAGCCATGTGGACAAGCATAGTGGCCATTTACCACACATAAACCATACTACAAACGAACATAACCAATACCAATACAAATCAAAATCCTTAACAACCAACATGGGAATTAACATTATGAAATAACCCATTAACATATTTACCTTTTACATTACATAGATATTTATCCCATTTCCTATTTCTTATGCCCAACTCACTATGAATATTGAAAAATTTCACCTATATTATTCCGATTAACATTACCAAACCATTCTATATGATAATTAATTTAACTAATTTATAATTTCCCATATATTATCCCACTTTTACATTTTAAGTAAAAATCACACTTCATTTGGTGCCTTACTATTATTCTCATTTAACCATTTTCTTGTCATGTCAAATGACCCCAAGACCATTAACCACATCTAATAAGAAATACCAATTTTTCTTCTTATTCATCACAAAATCTATTTGACATGTTTACATTGGTTTCCACATAATCTTAAGTCAATTTTACACTTTTTATTTCTATTAAATTTGTTTGGGAATGGAGGAACACCTTATTAGTGGCCCCAAAATGATCAATTCATCCTAAATGAATTCCACAAGGATCATGATGGTTTTAATTTGTCATTGGTACACCCATTATATCAAATCTCACTAATAGAATCAGGAACAAAACAAAAATAAATAATGAACACATCTTTTCATACACAAATCTATATAAAAACCATTAGAAATAACATGTAGCCCATCTACCTCGAATCTGTCAATGAACGCCCTCCTAATCAAAGACATAGAACCTGATTAACCCCCACCCCCAACTTGGAATCCTAAACCTATAGCTCTCCATAAAAAGAGTCTTTTTAGATTCAGATGGATATAATAGAAATATACACACCCTAAATAGAAAAGAGAAGTAAGAGAGGTATTAGACTCACTTGGAGCTTTGATCCACAAAAAATGGTGCTCTAATTAGAATATGATCTATGGTTATTTACATAATGGAAGCCTTGGTTTCTAGGATACATTACCAGGGATTATGGGAGTAGAAATGGGAGGGAATTATTTTAATGTTCTTAAATACCATAATGGAAATTTTTTAATTTTTAAATCTTTAACAAGGGTGCATAAATTACCAACAAAATTTCCCAAACCATGAAGAAAATGTGTGGAAGCCACTATTTAATGAATATTGGGTCACATTGTTACCTTTGGAGACAAAGATTGTTTACAATCTGTGAGCCAACCTTAAGATATGCACTATCCAAAATTTAACAATTTGGCCTCCAACTCACATGGTTTACTTAACCATGATGCAGTCATGCAGCATCCCTATTCCTTGTATAGGTTTGTTCAGTGTTCCCTTAATTCCTTTTCCAGACCCCTAGAAAACACATGAATACTCTTAAACTCCCAATAATCACTTATTTAACCAAAAAAATTTATTTAAACACAAATTTAGACAATGAAATGCCTCAATAAAGACCACGTTTTTAAAGCCTCCCCACCATATAATGGATCATCATCGAGAAAAATTCCCAAATATCACCGAGAATCTGAATAAAATAGATCAATACCTTAGGCCTACTTATATGATTCCATTTTCGAAGATTCTTTGGTAGCTTTTCCATGATTCCATAGAAAATGAACCAAATGAACAACTTTTCCCTATATGTTTTTCTTGTTACGATCTACAGTATGAATTGGATGATCCTCAAAGGAAGAATCAAATACATTCTCAACATCCTCAACATTAACCACTTTAGATGGATCAGGGCAATAATGACGAAGTAATGATACATGAAAAACATTGTGAATGGTAATTTACCTTTGTCAAAGAGACAATTATTAAGCCACTAGTCTAATCCACTCCACAATCTCAAATGTCCCTTCTTTCCTAGGAACCAAATTTCCCTCATTGCATTTTAAATGGTTATCAAACCCTGAAGTCATCTGAATTAGCACACTATCGCCCACTATAAACTGAAGAGGTATACAACAACGATCTGTATATGATTTATGCATACTATGATCCTTTCCAGGTGTCTCTGAATCCAATGTTCCTTTTCTAATGTATCATATTTGTTACTCAATACAAAAATATCAGACTCTCTAACCTCAAACCAACACAATAGATATTTTCAAAATCTTCCACAGAGTTCCTCAGATGGTGGCACCATAATTGTATCTTGAAAAAGACTATTTTAGTAAAACACAACTATCATAATTTTTTCCCATTCACCATAGAAATCAAGGACACAATATCTTAACATTCCCTCTAACACCTGAATCGTATGTTCTAATTTCCCATCCATATGTATGTGAAATGATGTGCTCAAAAACACATGGCTTCCCAAAACTTCTTGTAACTCTTGCTAGATGAACGATGTGAGTTACAGATCCTGATAAAAAAATATAGTAATTAGTACTACATGAAACTATTCTAAGTCTTGAACATTCAAATCACCCAATTGATCAATGGTGAAAGAATCCTAGATATGAATGAAATTAACCACTTTAATTGGGCAATCCACTACCACCTAGATTGAATCATTCTCACGGGGTATCCTTATAAGGACCGCTACAAATTCAATCATTACAGCATCACACATCTATTCTGGAATGGGAAAAATGTTGTAACAAACATCCTGGGTTCTTATGATCTTCCTCCACCAAATGATTGTTGAGGAATCTAACAAAAAAACCACAAAACCTACAGCCTCTTTCTCCATTCCCAACCACCAAAAATATTTATGATGATCAAAATGTATCTTAGTAAATATTAGGTTTACTTTATACATTGAAGCATAAGACTCATGGATAAAATCTTCTGGCATACCTTCTAGCACCAGAACATGGCCATGAACCCCAAAAACCCCATCAGAACCAACTTACCAACATGAATGTGACACCCCGCCATTGAGACATTTTTTCATTGCCAAATACTTCAGGTGATCAAGATGATTCTCTATATCATGGTTCAAAATAATGGACTCAAATTATATTGAAATGAGGTTTATATGACCATTCCCTTCTTGAACCTCTAGTGCATCTCATAAAACATGGATATCATTTCCCACTCTGAGTTGGATTCCTAAATCACTTGATTTTCAGTCTTCTAACTCTGGGCATCCATTACAATATTCACTTTTCCTAGTGTTTAGGACAACTTGAAGTTAAACTACTTCATGAATTCAACAAATATTCACTAAAATGATTTACATATCACTGAGATAAGATATTATTATATATTTAATGGAAATTAAACACAGTTAACCACTCTGCCAACAAGTCGTGCCTCAGACATTTCAAAGAATAAACCACCGCGGCTAACTCAATATCACAAGTTGGGTAATTACATTCATGAGGCCACAACTTCCTTGAACCATTTTCCATAAAAAAATAATCTTCCACTATCCAAAATTTCATAATTTGGCCTCCACATCCCATGGGTTACTTAACCTTTCACCAGTCATGCGCCAACCCTATTCCTTTAATAGTTTGGCCCTGTGTTCCCTTATTTCGCGTTCTAGACCCCTAAAACACAAACGAGGGCCCTGAAAATCCCAATAAAAACTTATTTATCCAATCAAAAATAGATTTAAAAAAAATATACAATGAAATTCCTCTCCCTGAAGACTAGGTTCTTAAAACCTCCCCACCATATAATGGATCATCATTGAGCCATATTCCCATGTATCACTGAGAATCCAAATAAAAGAAATCAATCCACTGGGCATGCATATCAAATTCCCTCTCAAATGATACTTCATGAACTTTTCCAGGTTTCCACAGAAAATGAACCAAATGCAGAACCTTGCCTCATGAGATTTTCTAGTTATGATCTTTAATATGAACTGGATGTTCCTCAAAGGACACCTCAACTACAAGATCACCATCCTCAACATTAAATACATTATATGGATCAGGGTGGCACTGCGGAATCTACAATACATGAAAAAATTGAGTATGAGCCTTTACCTTAGTGTGAGAAAATTATTATTCCATTATTCTGATCCTCTCTACAATCTCAAATGTCCCCACATAACTACACACTAAATTTCTAAATTTCTATTTTGAAAGGTGACCCAACCATGGAGACAACCAAATAAGCATGTTATCACCCAATAGAAACTAAAGAGTTATAAATCAATGATAAATATATTATTTGTTCATAATATGATCCTTTTACATGTGTCTCTGAATCCAAAATAACATTTTTGATGTCTCTAACACGAGACTCAATCCTAAAATATCAGACTCTCAATCCTCTAACGAACAAAATAGATATATTCATGATCTTACATAGAGTTACTCAGAAGGTTCCATCAGAATCATAGCTTGAAAAATGTTATTTTATTAAAGCACAACAAGTGGAAATTTTTTCCCATTAACCATTGAAATCACGGACATAGTCTTTTAACATGTTTTCTAACACTTGAATCATATGCTCTGATTTCCCATTCATCTGCAGGTGAAAAGTTGTGATAAAAAAACACTTGAATTCCGAATACCGTCTGTAACCCCTCGTAGAAGAACTATGTGAATCATAGATCCCGATCAAAGTCTATAGTCCTTAGTACTCCATGAAACCACACTTACTTATGAACATTCAAATCACCCAACTAATTAACGGTGAAGGACTACTGGATCAGTAGAAAATTAACTACTTTAATCAGTCGGTCCACAACCAACATGTTTTTATCATTATTATGGGGAATCCTCATATGTCTGAATACAAATTATATCATTACATCATCCCACATACTTTACGGAATGGTAAAAGGTTGTAAAAAACATCCTGGGTGCTTATACCCAACCATCACCAGATGATTGTTGAGGCATATGACCAAAAACCTACAACCTATTTCTTCATTCTCAGCCACCAAAAAAATCTATAATGGTCACAATATAACTTATTCAAACTAGGTATCACTTCCTACATTAAAGAATAAGACTCATGCATAAAACATTCTTTCATACCTTCTAGAACCACAACACGGCCATGAACACCAAAAACCCCATCAGTACGAACCTCCCAACAAGAAGGTGACTCCCCACCTTTGAGACATTCCTTCATAGCCAAATACTCTATGTGATCAAGATGATTATTCATGACATGGTTTGAAATAATAGTTCCAATTATATTTAAGAGAGGTTCATTTACACATGCCCATCCTAAACCTATAGGTGCATCTCAGAATACAAGGACATTATTCTCCACTCGGAGTAGGATTCCCAAACCACTAGATTATGGGTTGTCAGAATACGAGTATCCTTTACACTATTCAATTTTCCCAGTGTTTAGGCCAACATGAAGTCAAAATAAATCATGTATTCTACCCATATCCACTAACAAATATTTAATCACACCGAGATAAGATATTCATAAGGTTTTTATGGTCGGTAAACACAGTGAACCCGTCCACCAACAAGTAGTGCCTCTAACATTTAAAAAAATACACCTTTGAGGTCAACTGAAGATTATAAGTTAGGTAATTATTTTCATAATCCCTCAACCACATTGAAAAATTATCCATAACCCAATAATCATGAATTAATCCTTCTCCATTTTCAACACTGGATGCATCACAAGACAAGGTTTAATTCGTAAATAGATCAGGTAAAATCAATATAGGTTCCTTCGTTAACCACTTATTTAACTATTGAAATGCTTTATCTCAATCCTCAAAACACTCATACCCAACAAAATTTGTGGTTAAGAATAAAAGTGGTTCTATGAAATGGGTGAAATATTTAATGATCCTTCAGTTATAATTGGCCTATCCCGAAAAACCCATAACATTAGAAACATTCTTGGGCTGCTCCCCGGACACAACATCCTACATATTCTATGGATTCCCAAAAAAAACATGCCTTAGAGATGATGTGACTCAAGAAATTACTTCTATTATTCCAGAACTGACATTTAGATAGATTGTAAAAATGACTATTCGATATTATTATACCCAGGATGATGTTGAGATGTTTGGAAAGATTGTCATGAGTTTTAGAGAACAACAAGATTTCATTGTTGAAGACATATACCAACTGAGCCAAATCTGAGTGAATGATTTGATTCATCAAAACCTTGAAAAGAGGTTATGTTTTGGTGAATCCGAATAGAATCCCCAAAACCATATACAACCCAAACCTTCTCATGAAACCATTCAGTGGTATTTCAGAAGCTCTCACCCTCATATGATGATACCCTGATCTCAAATAAATCTTGGAAAACACTGATGAACCTCCAAGATGGTCCAATATGTCATCAATGTTTGTAAGAGGTTACCAATTCCTAACATTCACCTAATTAAACCTTTAATAATCAATATACAACTGCAAAAATCTACCATCCTTATTCGAAAAGAGTACAAGATATCCCCATGGAGATGTACATGAATAGATAAACCCATTGCACTCAAACATCTCTAACTAAACCTTATATTCTTGGAGATCTTTGGGTTCAATCAGATACAGTGTTGTATTAATATGTTCCACCCCTAGGTATCAACTCTATCATGACTTAAACAACACTCTTTGATGGATTCCCTGATAAATCCTAAAGAAACAAATCCAGAAAGAAATCCAACATAGGATGAATGAAATGTCATTCTACTCCTCCACTATCAAGCATAAGGCATGCCACTTGAGGAGTGAGTTACCCCAACTCTTGGAAAACTAAACCTGCATAGCCTTCCCAGATATCCCACTCAACACAAATGACATAAGTTTCTCCCTCAAGAGACATAAAATTTACCTGAGGATAGTAACTATCAATATGGGATGGGTACAAAACCAACCAATCAATGCCCCAAATTAGGTCAAAATTGACATCTTGAGGAAAAATAGAATCCATAGAAAATGATATCTACCAAACTCCAAATCATAACCATTACATTTTCGGAAACCCTCATCTTGCACCCCCAATAGTGTATCTCTCATAATAACTTGACACACATGTTACATGTCTTGAAAAAAAAACTAAAAACAGTGTGGAGATAAAAGAGTTTTTCGAACATGTGTTGAATAAAGCATTCGAAAGCATGGAATCTATTATAATCACACCTAGACTGTATATGGTATTCCTTATACTCTCTGTTGTGTATTCTAAACTAAATGTAGCTTACCTTCCACTCTGCCCCATGCTCCAGCCTCAGTCTGTAGGGTCGAACTGACCTACTGTAATGGATGTACTCTCCCTAGAGTATTTCATCCACCTCCTAGATAAGTATGACTAGTAGAACATTCAATGCCTACCAGATATTCCATAACCACCAACCTACACACCCTTGATATCTAACTCAAGCCTCTGTTTGTGCCCAAATGCCAATGCCTCCTCAAGATCCTCAACATATTCCATGTTTTTTAATCGACTAAAACTTAATTGGTGGTTGGGGACACAGACATCCAAGAAGTCCTATCCTGTCACAATTGTAAGAAACCATATAATATCTACCTGATGAAGCTAACCTACTTTTCTAACTTCTCTAAGCACTACCACCCTGATTGATTCTTTAAATATGAAGCTTAATTCCCTTGGAAGATTCACCAATTGCCCAACCAACACGCATCATAAGTAAACTACATGAGGACCACTTAAGATTCCCTCTTATATAAATCCTTGATCTGCTACTTAGGAAAAACTCTTTAAGAGGATAATATTTACCTAAGACATGATCTCATGCCTCATTCCATATTGAAATCATTTCACCACAACAACCTCATCTCCTTCCACTGATGGAATAGAGCATCACATATCACCGAAATGACTTGAATAATCATACACAAACATTTCCACCTAGTTCATAATCATAAAATACATATACTTATCCTACATCAATGTATCTGGGTCAAAAATAATAATAATAATCTCATATATTTCCTTCTTTGTCATTCCTTTGGCCTGATCCATTTTCACTATGATGTCCCACCAATTCATTTTCTAGCCTACCAACTTATAGGCTTCCAACTTGAATCCCATTTTGGATGGAGTACCATGTGATCAAGAATTTTTTGGATGAACTCTATATAGAACTCATCTTCCACTAGTCCACCCAATATCGTAATGTTTAGGGGTGAAGTAGTTTAAATGTTTTGTTCAGCTCATACATGCTCAGTATTACCTGTCCTACGTCCTGTTCCCATATTTTCATGAAGTTGGAAAGATTATCATGTAACAACTCTTCTCTATTATTCCGGACCCCCATGATCTCTTATTCAGATACTAGAGAATCATTCTTAGATAAAACCCTTGTTTTCCACCAAGCACTTGACGTCATGGTAGAATTTATCAATAATACAAACACAATATTTGGAACACATAACATATAAATTTCATAGATTTCATAATGGTGGATCTCCACAGGCCACAGAAAACCACATCACATACACTATCCAATGATCCATGTCATATTGAAAACAATAACCTTAACCAACCCTACCCTAGTTAACGTCTAATATAGGGTAACTAACTTGCATGGTCATAAGTTTTAATTTATGTCTCATTTCATAACTATTTACATCCTTATAATGTAATCCTTTTCTTCAGGATCGCTTACAATATGATAACATGTTACCATACATATTTCAACTCTATTAAAACCTTATTAAAATGAAATCAATAACTAATATTCAACATTTTATTTCCCTTTACCAATTAAACCAATTAATTATACATAATTTACTTTAAATGTTCACATAAGTGTAATGAATTCTACCTTTCATACCCCACACACTCATCTTGAGTGTGCTTGTAATGATGCATTCCACTTAATTACATTGGTTACTACACTGCTCTATGAATTCATAACCTTGTACCATCACATTCACAGGAAAAACATCATAAATTATTCTCATCATACAACATGTGCATCGCCCAAGAGTTAAATATCAAGAAATGTTACAACATACATCAATAAAAACAATTCTCACCCTATGTGACTTGGTTTTCCCCCCATAAATGGGTTATCTACTCCCAAGAAATAGATATTTTTCATTTCCAAACACAGACTATTTTCCATTCTACCATCCCAAACAATAATACAATAGAAAATAACTAATCTGATACCACTAGGTAACAGCAACATTGTGGTAGCCACTATACGGTTCCCCAGGCGAAGTCACCATATCACCTCAAGAATGCCTCCTCATATTCTATAGTTTTTCAACTAGAAATAAGGATCTATATGGGTCATATGGGGAGAATATACCCTAATTTAAAAAGAAAGAAAAAACAGATAGAAAATCATAAATTGCGGAAACAAAGTGAAATTACCAATAATCAGCATAACTAATATCTCCCAAAACTGGGTACCAACAACCACCAACAATAAAATTTGTATCCCATGCAAAATAGTGATAAAGGGAAAAAACTAAAAATAATTAAAAACCACAGAATCATTAAAACAATCATGAATCCATGTTCAATACATCATCCATTTATGTCCCATGACCATATAAACTCTAAATAAAGTTCATTTTCCCTTATCCTGACATGAAATATTAAAGACTACTTAGATACCCAATGGTAGATCGAGTGATATGTGATTC
Source organism: Viscum album (assembly GCA_963277665.1). Taxonomy (NCBI): domain Eukaryota; kingdom Viridiplantae; phylum Streptophyta; class Magnoliopsida; order Santalales; family Viscaceae; genus Viscum; species Viscum album. The sequence goes on along the minus strand of OY728153.1, from coordinate 1,767,731,746 downwards.
AAAATCAGTATTCCCCCACCAATGTTGTCTACAAATTATTCAATCAAAATACAGTTCATGCAATTGAGAGTAAAGATAAATTATATAAATACATGTTGGGTGTCAACAGTTAACATTGTTCACATTATCCATGATTAGCATTATTACAAATGTCAACACTTATATCATTTTGATACATAGTTTACATTTATCATACCATAAGTGGGTTTGTAATATTCATTAACTCAGTGCGTAGGGAAAAAATAAATCAAGTTCCCTATCTCAATAGGGATAATCTCAAAATCACATATACAAAAAAGTCACCATGAAGCCTCAGTATAGGTGCTCTCATAAAATAAAACCATAAGTGGAATATAATTCTATACCATTCCCAAATACATATATTTTGGGGTGGATTTTAGTGACTTAGTCTAAATTGACCCATGGTTATAGATCCTTATGTCATCACCCAACTCTTCCAAGCCTTGAGGAAATTTTTATTGTCCCATTAGCACACATATACCATACCACAACTGAACATAACCAATACTAATATAAAACACAATCCATAAAATCAAATGTGGTAAAATCATTATAACATAACCCATTAACATATTTACCATTTTACTTACAAATTCGTTTATCCCAATTTCAATTTATTATGCCTAAATCACGAATCTAATCAACTAATTTCCCCTACATTCTTCCAATTAACATACCCAGCCATTTTTATATGTTAATTAATTTAAAACATTTTTCATTTCCCATGTATTATCCAACTTGTAAAATTCAAATACAATTCACACTTCATTTGGTACAACATCATTAACCCTATGTGACCAATTTTTTGTCAAGTAAAACAAACCCTAGTCCATTACCCACATCTAGGAAAAAATAACAATTTTCCATTCTTATACATCACAAAAAAAATTAACATGTTTACATTGGGAACTGTTAAACCATAAGTCTACTTCACACTTAACATTTTTGTTAACATTGTTCGGAAAGGTCAGTGCACCCCATGGGTGGCTCGAAATGGTGAAGTCGTCCTCCAGGCATCCCTTGGGGATCATGATTGGTTCCATTTTTCTTTTGGACACCAGTTATATCAAATCATACTAATGACACCAAGAACAAATCAAATCAAAAACCAGATCACAATTTTTGATGTTAAAAACCATACAAAAACCATGGGATATAACCTGTATCATATACTCAAAGAATCTGTTGATTAATTCCCTTCTAATAAAAACCATAAATACCAATTAAACACCCCTTGAACCCAACAACTAGATCTCACTAAACAATTAAGGTTTTGAGCTTCAAATATAAATAAGAGAAAGGTGAAAACCATAAACCAAAAAGGGAAGTAAGAGAGGGATGATACTCACTCATATATTTGATCTTCAACTAATGGAACTAAAAATAGATTAGTATCTAAAGAGAATCAGCTCTTAGAATCTTTAGTAGATATGTTTTTTTCAATAGGTATTAGAGTATGATAAATGTGGAGAAAACATTTGAGGTTTTTAAATATCATTGTGGAAATTTTAAAAAAATCAACTTTTATATAGAGCATGGTTTACCTTTCTAGTTTTCAAAACCTTGTACAAACCATGTGTAAGCCACTGTCTATGGAAATTTGGAGCACACAGTTACCTGTAGAGACCTGCATAGTTTACAAACTGTGTGCCAAATGTGTCATATGACACTATAAAAAATTTCACAATTTGGTATCCACGTCACATGTTTTACTAATCTGTGCACAAACCGTGAGACATGTACAGGTTGGACCATTTCCCTTATTTTGTGTTCCAAACCCACAAAGAACACCTGAGGTCCTTAAAATATTAATATACAAAATTTTACCAAAATGATATATTTAAAGAAAAATTTAAACAAGAACATACCTCCACCAATTTTGGAATTTTATAGTAGTTCATGGAAAAAGATGCATGGAGTTCATAGATCATTGTTTGCAGACTATGAAGAATAAGTTATGGATCAAAGTTCATGGAATACAAATCATGGAGTTAAAATATTACATTGTGTGGACCAGAAATCATGTTGTTTGATGTTCATAGATTATGGATTGTGAAGCCTTAGTTTGTGGACTATGGAGGATGGAGTTCCCAAAACATAGCTTATCGCATCATAGAGTATATAGATCGTAGAGTAGTGCAGCTACACCATGTTGACTAAAAAATATTATCACGAACCATAAAGTACACTACACAAGCCACATAGAGATATTAGTTCATGGTTTTTCAACATCAAAGTTTCATGTATTTGTGATTAGTGGGGTTGGTATGATTTATTTTTTCATATAATGGACACTAATAACATCATTTTGTATAGTAATACTTTTTCGATAAATCATTTATAGAATAACTTGAGAAGTCTAAACTCGTTCAAGGGGAAGAATTCCATGATGGAAAAATAGTTTACGAGGGAGATTTATTTGAAGGATTATGCATGAAGCCATTTTGTAGTACATATTTTCAAGTTTCTGTTTCTCGCATACGAAACACAGTCATGAAGTAGAGGTATTTTTAGAAGAATAGGTTGTTTATTGGCAATCAAGATTTATATTAAGAATATGACAATCGTGAAGAATATTTTTTCTATGAAGCACTCACTCCATGAGGTGAAGGACAATTCATGGAGGTTGTAAGATAGTTTGTAGAGGATACAAGATAGTTCATTGTTGAAGAAAGATATTTCATGGCTGGACAAAAAAAATTTGTGAAGGAAATTTGAGAAAACTAATAGTATGAATTAAAGGTTTGTTAATATATTGGGTGAAAATAAGACTTCATTGGACACCCATATACGTGGAATCAATTTTGAGGTGGTTCAGAATAAGAGGAAATTATTTCGGAGTAGCATTGAGAAAATTTAGTTGAGAGAGCTGTGAGACTTCAATATGTGATAGATTTTAAACCTGGAGGGGCAGAGAGTCCACTCCAAAAAATATAAAGGAATTGAACCTCATCCTAAAAGTGATCTATCCTAGGCCTTCTTTTTGTAGTGAGTATTAGTTTATTTGGTACACCGACACATTTTTGTTGTATTCTTCTTAGACGTAGCACAGTGAGTGTAAACCATGAATTTTTTTTGTCTCTAATGAATTATTTCATTTCAGTTCATACATTTCTATGATAAATGGGGAGATACTCATTTTTTACAACAAAATATAATCTAATAGGGTAGTTGTATTAATTTTTCATACCCTGATTCACCCCCAGGGTATTTGTCATAATTGGGATAACTAATTCATTCTTCTATATCTAATTATATGGTTAACTCAAAATATCAATATAATATTTATATATTTATATGATACTTAATCTATAAAAATAGAAATTACATGCAAAATGATTCGTTCATAACCCCAAATAGTGATTTTAACAGTTAATTGATAAAAATTAGTGAAACAATATTACAAGTAAATAATATATGGTTTGATATATATGAGTGTGGTTGTGAAATATATGTATAATAAATCTATATTTATTATACCAGTTATTTGAACAAATACAATGGAAGTCAAACATGAGGTTATGGATTCTTTCCCAATCTCATCATTATCATCAGTGTTTATGTTTAAGTCATTATTATTTAATATTTCTCTTTTAGTAATGTTTTTTCTACAAAATAATTTTGTTTAATATTCGCAAATGATGGTTTAAATTCATTTTTACCTCATTTTTTCTTTTTATACAATTTTTTGAAAGGAATATTTATATCATTTTCAAAACAATTATCACTTTGATTTTATTTAATAAGTTAAATAAATATTTGTTTTAACATGTATGACATGGAAATAGTTTCTATCCGTCACGAATAATAAATTTTTTAAATATTTTTTTGTTATTTTTATAGGTTATTTTCAATGAAATTTATTTTATATTTTTTTGTAAAATTTTAGTTTTAAAAAGATATTTTGAAAACTAAAAATAAAATTTTCTTAAAAAATATTTATTATTATATCTTTACCCATCATGAAATAAGATCTATAATGTAGTTATTATCCACTGGGTATAAATTATATGGATGGATTATGATAAGTTTAGTTATGTATTTGAATTTTTTAAACCACTCACAATATTACATTGAATGGTTTATGATTATGGTTATTCGAGAGGGAATATATACATTTCATATCCTTGATTAAATATGAATGTCTACATTCATTATGTCTCACCTATTTCACACGAGGAATTCATTGGACTTAGTAAGTGATGGTTGGGAACCTCTAAAGCCCCTTTATACATCGATAGGTCTAATGAGACATACTAGTTTTTTGTATTTCATGGGGTCTTACCCATTTACGTATGGTTTCATGGATGCTTCCTTAATGTTATATTTATGATGACCTACATAATTCATTCTATCATTATGAGATTTGTTATTGTTATTCCATGTGAATATTTGATTAATAGAATATTTATGGTTATGTTTCATTCTTATGTGATTATTTATATATAAATATTTGGGAATCATTTATTCATGCCATATTATTCGTAAGTTATTGATAAAATGGAATGTGTTTTAGTTGTTTGCATTTTAATATTATTTAATAATTATTTATTAAACCTTTACTCAGAATTTTAGCTAACCCCTTTCTTATAGTTTTCTAAAATAAAATTCATTCTTTATTTTATTTTTAAAATGGATTGTGAATTTTAGTTATATATGTAGTTTAAGAATATTACTAAACTATTTGATCCTTCAGAATGACATTTCATGTATTTTATGAATATATAATAAATTAATAACATACTCTGGGATACAGGGGTTAGAGTCTTGACAGTTCGTATTAAGGGATGTTTAGTAGAAACCTCAACAACTAGATTTTAGAAAACATATATTATAGAATATTACCCTATACATGATTTTGAGTACAAGTATAAGTATATGATAACATCCTATTGATTTGGTAAAGACCATGGATATATAAGGTTAACCATACAGAATTATATGATGTGGAGGATGTGTCATTATTTAAATATATTTTGAATAATAATTTATAGTGACATAAAATCTCACTCTTAATATTGTAGTTCGATTCTCAAACATTTTTTTGGTTTTGGTCAATGTAAAAAACTAGAATCAACTAGGTTAACATTGAATGAGATAGAAAATGTATTGATTAGAAACCAAAAAGTATAATGATGATAAAAATTATATTATGATTACTCCTAATTAGTTATAAAGATATGTGATTAACAACATTCAACATAAATAACTCTTAGATTCACAAAAGAATAGAAGGATGTATTTTAATGGGAGCTTGGTGGGAGGACACTATGCATGAAATAGGATCTTGTTTCTTATATGTTGAGTATGTGGGAGGAAACACCAAATTAAATGTCATAGAGAAATAATAATATGTTTTGGGTGTGTAAAACAAGGACATAAAGAAATTAATTTATAAGGAAAAATGAAAAGTCTGGTTAATTAAATAGATAATAAAATGGTATCCCGGTGGTATTATCGATGATTGAAAGTTATTAATATGGGAAGTATGGGTGTTATACAGATCAAATTACCAGTGGAAATCCCATAAAGATAACTTGAAAGGATTTATGAGTAATGGTTGCAATTATGAAAAATAAGTGACAAAAAATGAAAAATTAAATGTGGTATTAAGAATAGTTAATGTTTTAACAAAGAAGCAAACCGATTAAAGTCATTGTGTATTTAGATTTATGAACTGTTTTTTAAAATTATTTTATTAATAATATATATGGTTATAATAATATTGAGCTATAACATGAATTTATTATACTACATCCTTGTTATGGATTGTGAAGAATTTGTTCAATAGTAATAGACACCAACATATTTGATTCTGTGGAAAATTGATCTTTTGAAAAACACAGGAATGATTGCAGTTGACCTTCATATTTTTATGATTTTGAGAAAAAAATGGTAATTTTATTTTCATTTTATAGTTTTTTCTCAAGAAATTAATTATTTATTTGATGGTTTATGTTATCTTTGTTGGGATTAATACATGTTTTGATGTATTGAATATATTCAATAAAATGAGATATTATTTTTGAAAGCATGAATGTTATCATTAAATTTTCTAATTAAACAACATATTCATATATTTAGTATGTGACATTAATATTTACATTATAGTGTTTTATTAATATAATGTTAAGTTGATTTTGGATATTTATTTGCCTTCCTACTAGATTTTTTGAATTTTCATTTGAGAAAATACATTTTCCATGAGTCTTAAGGATAACTACATATTGAATGGATTAAGGTGGAAATTTGATAATATTTTTTGATGATAAATAATGATTTATAATATTGGATAACCCATGATAACTACTTTGGTTTTTATAAATATTTAAAATATTTATAAATGACTTATGGACCATATTGTTGATTAAAATTGATACATGCAAGAAACTTTCCACTTGAATACCTGACTATCTGTGAACGAATTGAATTGAAAATTGATCAAATCATATACTATGTATGGGATTTAAATTATTACAAAGAATAAAAACAATTATGATTTTTATATAAAGTGATTTATTTTGATAGTAAAAAAATCCCTCAATTCTAAGAGAAATAGTTTTCATCAAAATCTATATTTTTTTACTTTTATTACTGGTAAATTAATATTATATTAACTCATCAAACATTTATGGTTTTTTTGTGGTTAACATTGTAATGAAAATGTTATATACCACTCATTATCAGTCCTTTATAGTTAGTTTTCTCTTCCATATACATTTTTTCACTTCCCATATATGTTATAATTTATGGAATCTAATTATGTTTTATTCTAGAAGATTTTGTTATTTCCCTTTCATTCTTTTAAGGGTTGTATTTTGGTGGTCCTTTTTATGTTGTGGGATTTCCTCAATGGAATTTTTAAACCTACACCCCTCAATTTTGAATTGAATTTTCAAATTGTGAGGATTAAATTTATTGATGTAGGGGAAAATTGAAACAACCAAAGATTTCATCAAATGTTATCTCTTTAATGATATTCAATAACATGCGATACACACAACACTGAGTTTGAGCACACCAAGACGTACCCAACAAGCCATTCAAAAAAGCGTTTAAGAATAGTATTAACTGAACATTGCATTTAATATACTCCATCTAAATTTATAATCAATATAATGTGTTTCTGAGACATAATATAAGAACCAATTCATTTTTTTCTGATTAGAGAAGTATTTTTAAAAAATGAAATTTTACAACCTTTTAATGAAGATCCATTTATAAAACCAATATTTGACACATTTATATATTCAATTTAATGAAATTAAATTATTTTTTAGAAATAGGACATAATAATTTAATTTGGATAAATTTTTGGAACTTTTGTGATAAAATTCATATTATAATGAATAGTGAAAATACTAAATTTTAATTGAAGACAAAATTTTTAATCTAAATAATTTTTTGTGTTAAATTATAAATTTGAGTGGTTTGAATGTATCATTAGATTAAACTTCTATAATTTAATATAATTTTATTTAATTGGATGAAATTTCACATTAAAACCAGATATAAACAAGTGTCAATCTTTTGATAGTTATTATTTCATAAAATAGTTTTTTTTTGACAATTGGAATTAATTTTAAATTAGTTTTGGCTACTTCTGTGTTTTAAATTTGGGAAAATGGATTCCACATTTGGAATCTGCATGTCCAAATTTTGTAAAAACATAACTTTAATTTTTAGACATTATGAACATTTACTTCAGTAAATATTTTATTTACCATGGTTAAAGGGTAATTCCGGTAAATAAGGGTAAACAAATATTATTATTATAATATTAAATTACCCTAACATGTGTCCAATTACTATTGTATGATTGATGTCCGACCATGTTCATCGTTGGGTCATTTTTGGGACCACATGGAGAAACATGAGTGTGATAATGACACATTATATTAAATAATTAAAAGTAAATTCAAAAATGACATAAACATGTATCTTTTAGTACAAAAATTTTTACAAGGGGTTATATAAGTGGTCCTTTCAATTATAAATATTCAATTGATATCTAAAAATGTTTCCTACATCATGGTATTGGTTTTATAATTTTTATTCATCAAATAAATCAAATTATTTATGAGACAATACTGTTGTAGTGTTTACCTCATTAATGAATGATTTTGAAAATTATATTATAAAAATTAAAAAAATATTCAAAACCTGTCTGATTATTATTGGATGATTTTATTTAGAACATTATTCAACGTATCTTCTACTTTAAAGTGTTCTGGACCTTTGGAAACATAAAACCATTTTATAATAAAATATTATTTTCAAACATTCTTAAGGATCACCCTTATAAAAAGACCTCAACTATAACACATTTCTAAAAACACTCAAGCTCCTAGGATCAACCAAAATCTGCCTAATTAATCTCCCTACATTCTTATCGTATTTTTGTAAGCCTTAAATTAGGTATATGGCACTTCAAGGATTCTGTTTGGTTCAAACCAAAGGGAGATACCCGATTTAATCGTAACATCTTTTCATAAGTTCTTTACTTTCATTTTACTTCTCCAACCCCCTAAACTCCATTTATTACATTATTTTATAACAAAACTAGTTTCCTAAATAAACTAGGCTGTTTTAATGAGAATTATATTAACTACACATACACACACCTCAATCAAATGGGTATATAACATAATGTTTCTATGGACGATGAACTACTGCCTCCCGAAACAATGATTGTTAAATCTTCTACTACCACCTATTAAGGTGGAAATTATGATGGCACTGTATTTATATATGATATTTATTTTATCTATACTTTTATGTAACTCTATTTTAATTCATACCTTTATTCATTTCAAGTTCTATATATTTGATAATTTAATTTTTGGAAGTGCGGACTTCCGCCCCCTTTAAGTGATAGAATTATTTCATTCCATACATGGAATGTATAAAGGGTGGTGTTAATGATGATATATAACGTATATAAAATATTATATTATAATGGAATAATAATATACTTATTTATCATTTGGGATTCTATCCATTTAAAATAAAAAAATGAAATCGAAGTAGCATTCGATCATATATATGGATTACTGTCTCCATGAATGCGATTAGATTCATTACCCATCATATCCATTCAAGAATAATTTTCATTTGATCATTAAAAATAATGTTTAAGAACTTAATATAATTATGGATATTAATCAAATACATCCAATCCATAACAAACAAGACTTATGTAAGAAAACATATTAAGGAAATCGAATCAGTTTACAACCGAAACAATGATGGTACTAAAATATTGTTAACAAAGACCTATTAGAAGATCATATATGATATCATAAATATGTATGAGGTTTTTTTAATTTAATAAAAATGATTTAGCTATTATGTATGAGGTTAACTACCCTTGACCTATGAAATGTACAAGGTAAGGGTTAATTCATCAATCTCATTATATTTCGAGATTGTTTATTTTTAAGTATTTACTGGGACATATATATTATCCATGTCCATGTTATATAAAGGAGTTTTCAAAAAGACTCTTTTTAAGGGTCTCTTCATCTAAAAAAAATCATTTTATTAGTTTAAATATTTATCCTTCTAAATCGTTATAATTAATGTCCAGGTTTTCAAAATGGTATTTAATGGATTTATTTATATTGACATGAATGTTTTTAAATGTTATTTATTACAAAAGATCAAAACTGGTATGGTACACTTTGATTCAAAATATTATTTTAAATGTATTCCCTTATAAATTGTGTGACTTTTAAATGATTTCATGAAAAATGTATTTTTTGCTCAAAGAGTTTTAATAATAATTTTCAACTATGATAAAATTCTATTGGCTATTATTCTTGATTGAGGTTGATTTATTATAAATACAATCTTAAATATTTTATTGAATGAGTTTTGATATGATTGACTATGAATGTGTTATTTTTATACCATTCATGATTTGTTGTTAATGTATTGACATTTCATATTCCAGTTTTAATACGAATGTTTATGTTATGTTTCAACATTTTCATATGAGAAATTAATTGGACTTAGTAAGTGACAGGTGGAGCCCGATATAACTCCTTGATTCATCGGTGGGTCTAATGAGACAAACTACTATCTTGGCACAATGCTTTAAAGAAATGTTATTTTTATTCTTGTATTGAGGCCTCGACTATGTGGTTATGATGTCCGGCATTATGCATCCCATCGTAATTAAATTAGCTATTGATATTACATGAGATTTTTCTACTAGTAGAATATACATGTGAAAAAGTAAATTGCATTATTTGTTTTATTTTTTCCATATTATGCTAAAGTTTGTGTTTAAATGGATTTTATTTTAGTTTTATACATTTCCTTTTGTTTTTATGCTTATATATGAAAGATTATATATTTTGTAATCTTTACTGAGAATCTACACTCACCCCTTTCTATATTTTATTTTTCCCAGGATGCAAAGAAGTATGTTATTAATGACCTGAAGGGATAGTCTAAGGGATTTGAATGTGGTCAATGGATACAATGTTGTTGTTTTTTTTTTCATTTTATAATGTAATGTAAAATTGTTGTATGCAATATATTTTCCAAGACTACTAAACTAAAAGTTCCATTGGGGCTTGATTCCTTGTAAGCATTCCAATGTATTAAAATAATTCATCGACTCTAGGTAATTGAGATCAGGGAGTTACAGTTGGTATCTGAGGAAGTTTAGAAATAACCATGGAATATAGATTTAGAAAAACTCTAGTTAGATAAAATTACCATAAGATATAATTTGAGGATTAGTATAGAAGAATATTCTAGAATTTTTGTAATGAAGAGATTTTGTGAATTTTTTAATCAATATAACTCTGTCTATATACAATCAGGTAGAGGCGGCTCTTGGAAAAATGTGCCTAGGAGTGAAAACTCTGACAAGGAGTTTTGGGCTTGACCCAGGGTATCCCTGTACATGACTACAGGCCTTGCTGCACACTTGGTTACGACACTCATGGAGGGTATTCTTAGTATAATTGACATATTATTTACAATCCATTATGAAAGATTTAGGAGTAAATACTTCATCAATGAAAATATTTTTTGTGATTATTGATTATATGCATATTATTTTTAATTTACGTTAGGTATGTTACAAATTTGTAATTATTCATTGTGATTCATAAACTACCCTATTTTATTCCATTTTTTAGAAATGGTGCCCATGTAGATAGAATGACAACTCCAGCAATATTCATGATCCAAAGTGTAAGAAGGATCGTATCATTCATGGTATTATTCCAAAATTTAGAAAGGAAAAATTCACCCATATATTATCATTATATGAAGAAATAGTATCATGTTAATATATGATATGTAAATAATTCTCTGAGTCCTATGTCTTTAAAGGGAAGCCATAGAAGAAAATGATGGTGGAGAGAAAGATGTGTAAAGTGAATAAGGGAATGAATGATTTTTTCATATGTGATAATTGTGGAAAAAATCACCTTGGTAAATGCTTAAAGTGAATGGGATTTTTTTATAAGTGTGGAGTAAAAGGACACTAAGTACATGATTTTTAGTGTAAGAAAAAAGTTTCAAATATATAATTCTTCATATGTACAGAGTTGTGACACTACAAAAATCAATGTTCCAATCATCAGAGTATACCATAAATCGTGTTGTTGGATAATAATCATGTTATGACATTACCACAGATAAAGATTAATGACTAGTGTTCTTATTCTTATATTAAAAAATTCTGTAATTTGAGTGTTGTATCAATGATGTACTGAAAATAATAATTATATAATATATAAGGATTGTACTACTATACTATTTCATTTAGGATTTAAGATTGTGTGGTACCAAGAAAAGTGACACAATAACAAGTTATAGATTTTGTAAAATGCATGGTGGATGGAATGATAATCCTTAATATGCTCTTGATACTGATGTATTGATTTTGGAATAAGAGATTATTGGTTTCGATAAATTATATTGGATATTATTGACTACCTTGGAACTAATTAATGGTTTGTTTTATTCCATCTTTGTTGGTGAAAATTTAATTTTTTTGATTTAAGGAGTATATCATGTATTCTATGATTTGAAGAAGGAAGAAATAAGTACATACCTATTCAAATAAGGGTTTCTGGAAATTCATTTTATTACAACATTTTAAGAGAATACACGATAAAGGTATTAACATGAATATTATGTGACCTTCCTTAAAAATTTTGGACTGTGAGTTTAGACAGTTGTAATATGGAAAATTATAAAAGTTTGAATAGATTAATTTTGACATTGGATAAAATTTTTAATGTTAAAATATTTCTTAAAATTATTTTTGGATTTTCATAAAAAGGATAACATAGATGTTGGGAGACAACCCGTCTTGTCTGACATGGACGCGAGACATGAACCTGCAACTGAAGGCCGACAAGTGTTGATCACCAACAAATAGCATATATGATGTCCTATTTTGTATAATGAATTTTCTTTAAATAGTATAAATTATGGATTATAAATTAATTATTTTTGGAACTCTATAAGATTAAGATAAATATTATATTTTTTAATTCTATTATATTTTGGAGTGAAAGATGAGTATGTGGTAGGAATTAGTTGAAGGATGAAACTATACTTGTCAATTATATTTATTTTCCTCTTATTCTGTGAATATATTAATAATTAAACATTAGGGAATGGATCTTATAACCAAAAATGTGTTATCCTAATACCTTATGTTTTTTTGAATAGATGATATTCAAAATCCTTATAGATTGATGGATTTCATGCCACCAATTTTATGATTGTTTGTGATTTACGACCACAATCACTCCCTATAATTATTTTCGTTTTTCTTCCAATTATGTGTCTCTATGATCCACAAATGTTCTCTTAATTGTGATCAGAATTTGGTGGTGACTTTTTTATTTCTTTTTCCCTCTTATTAATACTAAATTTCATTATCCCGATTTCCTATGTAGGTTTTCTACAAAGGTATTTTATATTCTTAACCTTTTATTTTCTAGGAAACATTTCAAATTGAGAGGTTGAAATTTATTGAAGGAGAGTAGAATGAAACACCCCTATATTTCATAGTACGTTATCAAATCAAAGAAATTCAATAACATGGGCTACAAGAAAAACCAAGTTTGCGCGCACCACGACTTTCCAAAATAGCCGTTCAAAAATTTGTTATAAATAGTGTTAAATGAATTTTAAATTTTATATACTCCATATAATTTTACAATCCATATTATGTGTTTTATAGAGATAATATAATAACAAATTTTTTCTAGATAAAAGATGCATTTTTCAAAAAAAATGCAATTTAACTGCCTTTTAATGGGGATCCTTTTTTAAAACCAATATTTGACACTTTTAAATATTAAATTTAATTAAATAAAATTATTATTTATAATAAAGACATAAAAATTTATTTTTTATTAATTTTTTGTGATTTTCTAATAACTTTCATATTTTGATTAATAGTGAAAAAACTTATTTTTATTGAAAAAAACTTTTTAAATAGAAATAATTTATATTGTAAAATTACACATTTTAGTGGTTTTCACGTATAATTAGACTATATTCATTTAATTTAAAATTATTTTGTTCATTGGATGTAATTTTACTTTTAAACTGGACATAAACAAGTGTCAATAATTTGATAATTATTATGTAATAAAAACATGATTTTATTTTTGACAACGAGGATTAATATTAAATTAATTTCTAAGAATTCTCTGTTTTTATTATTTTGGGAAAATGGATTTCATATTTGAAATTAGGAGGTTAAAATTTTGTAAATTGGTATCTTTTATTTTAAGACATTATGAATATTTACATCAGTAAATATTTTATTTACCTTTGTTAAAGGTTAAATCTGGTAAATAATTTTAAACTTATATTAAAATAATAATATTATATTACCCTAACATGTGTCATATTTCTATTGGTTGGTACATATCCGACCATGGGAATTCTTGGGTTGATTTATTTACCACATAGATCCACTTGAGAGTGATAATGACAATTTATATTAAATAATTTAAAGTAATGACAAAAATGACAAAAACATATATCTTTTAGTAAAACAATCTTTACAAGGGGTTATATAAGTTGTATTTTTGACTATAAATAATATTTTGAAAGATAAAGATATTTCCTACATTAATTTATTTTGTTATTAATTTTCAGACATCAAATAAATAATATTATTAAAAACAAAATAATGATGCATTGCCTACCTCATTAATGACTGATTTTAATAAATGAGATGATAAAAATTACAACAATATCCAATAACTAGCCAATTCTTATTGGATTATAGTATTTCGAACATGAGGCATTCTATATTCGACTTTCATGAGTTTTGTACCTTTAGAATCGGAAAATCAATATGTAATAAAATAATATTTTCAAACTTTCCTAAAGATCCCCTCATCACACTTATAAAGAGCCCTCAACTCTAACCCATTTTTAACATCTATCAAGACCCTTGGCTCATCCAATCTCTTCTCAATTAATCTCCCTAAATACCTCTATTCCTCTTAGATGCCTTACCAATGGCTGAAGGTACTTCAATTAAGCCTTTTGGTTCAAACCAAAGGGAGTTACCTAATTTAAAAGTAACATCTCCTCCTAAGTTCTTTTATTTTATTTTACTTCTCAACCCCATAAACTTTCTTTATTCCTTTATTTTATAACAAAACCAGTATCCTCAATATAAAAGGTTGTTTTTATTAGAATTATTTTAACTACACTTACACACACCTCTATCTAATTGGTATAGAATATAATGTTTCTATGCATGGTGAACTACTGCCTCCCAAAATGATGATTGTTCATTCTTCTAATACAAACTCTTATGGAGACCATTATGATAGAACTATAATTATAAATGACATTTATTATATTTATTTTATCAATAATTGTTTTTAATTTTATTTTATAACATGAATTTATTCTTTCTTTGTTGCATATATATGATAATTTCATTTGAGGAAGTGCGGACTACTGCCCCCTCAAAGTGATATGACTCGTTCATTCAATATATGGTTCTTATAAAGTATGGTGTTAATGAACATACATAATGTATATAAAATATTATATTATACTTCATTAATAATATTCAAATGTATCATTTTGTTTTCTTTCCTTTAAAATAAGAAAAATGAAATGGATTTAGCGTTCGTTCGTACGTACGTATTAACGTCCCCACAAACGTTGTGAGATTCCTTACCCATCATAAACATTCTAGAATAATTTTCATTTGATTATTAAAAATAATTTTTAAGACCATAATATCATTCTAGATATTAATATAATGCATCCTATCCATAACAAACATGGCTTATATAAGAAAACATATAAAGGAAGATGAATCAGTTAACACCCGAAGCAATGATACTGCTAAAATATTATTAAGAAATCCATATTAAAAGATTATATATGATATAATATTTATGTATATGGTTCTTGTATAATTTAATAACAATGACTTAACTATTATATAAGATCTTAATATACCCTGAACCAATGAAAAGTAAAAGGTAATGGTTATTTCCTCAATCTCATTGTTACTCGATATTATTTATGTGTAAGTATTTATTGTGAAATATTTATTATCCTTGTACATGTTATGTAAATATTTTTTCAAAAGGATTATTTTTAAGGGACTCTTCGTCTAAAATATCATTTTAAAAGTTTCAATATTTATTCTTCTAAATCTTTCTAATTAATGTTCATGTTTTCTAAATGGTTATTAATGAATTTATTTATAAGTAAATGAATGTTTCTAAATGTTAATTCTTTTAAATATAAAAGATGTATTGGACACATTGATTAAAAAAGGTCATTTAAATGTCTTACTTTTTAAATCAAGTGACATTTAAATGTTTTCATGAAAAATGGATATTTATCTCAAAGAGTTTTACTAATAATTTTCAAATATAACAACATCATTTTGGATATTATTCTTGATTGGGGTTGATTTATTATAAATACTATCTTAAATATTGTATTGAATGAGTTATGATATCATTGAGGGTGAATGTGCTATTTTTATAAAATCCAGGATTTATAGTTAATGTATTGAAATTTCATATGCTAGTTTTAATACTAATGTTTATGTTATGTTTCAACATTTTTATAGGAATAATTAATTGAACTTATTAAGTGACATGTAGAGCCTGCTATAGCTCTTCGATACATTGATATGTCTCATGAGACAAACTATTTTCTTGGCACAAAGCCCTGAAAAAATCTTATTTGTAGTCATGGAATGAGTCCTTGATTATGTGGTTATGATGCCCAGGATTATCCATTCCGTCATTATGAAATTAGCTATTGATATTACATGTGATTATTCGACTAGTAGAATATTTCTGTGATTACGTAAATTGAAATATTTGATATATCTTTGTCATATTATTCTGATGTTTATTTTTAAAAGGATTTTTTAGTTTTATACATTACCTTAAGTGTTTATGATTATTTAGGAAAGCTTCTGCTATATTTTAATCCTTACTGAGCATATAAGCTCACCACTTTCTATGTTTTATTTTTCCTAGGATGTGAAAATGTATATTATTACTGACCTACATGGATAGTCTAAGAAAAATGAATGTGTTCAATGGAGAAAATTTTGTTGTTATATTTTATTTTATAGTGTAATGTAATGTTCATGTATGAAATATATTTTCCAAGACTACAAAAATGATCGATCAGTTGGGACTAGATTACCTGTAATCATGCCAATGTATTAAAATAATGGACCAAATCTAGATAATTGGGGGTAGGGTGATAAAAAATATGTTACACCATAATACTCTATGGTATGCTCGTTTATGAAATTTAATATCTTTTACAGCTTACATTGGATAGATGTTCCCGTAAGGGGCGTCGAGCACGTGAGCTCCCATTTAGGGTTTCCTACAACACTCTTCTCCATTATTCCATTATCCTCCTCCTTTTTATCCCCTCGGTGGAGTTTTCCATTGGAGTTCCTATCCATTTCCCCACAGCCACTGTGCGTTTTGTGTAGTGGATCTCTGTTATGCTTGGTGTCCAACATTTAGCGCTCGGACAGATGAATTTGAAGGTGTCAAAACATTGTAGGGTCATCACATTTATCCCAGGTCAAAACGAGGTCGTATAAGGCGACTTCAGGGGCGCTCGGGACCAACAGTGTTCCCCTTCCAGTTTCTCCCCAACCCTTGCAACTTGTTCTACTACTTTCGTGTTTGGTTTGGCAGGGCTGCCATCTGTATCCAGGGTCATTACGAGGTCGCATGTGGTGTCGTCAAGAAATCTTGGTACCGATGACGTCCTCATGTATTTTATTCTCTTGATTTTAGCATGTTATTAGTGTGTGGTTGTAGGTTCCGATGACCAGGGTTTGTCCACAATGGTTCTAGTGCTAACTATGTGGTTTTATTGTTCTGGATTATATGGTTGTATTAATTCTTTGGCCTCTATCACAGTGGTGTTCATGTCGTAGAGGCCATCGATGTAGTGTTTTGCTGGGGGGTGACTGGATGTCCGACGATGGTGGGATGAAGAAGTGGGATAACTTCTATGTATAGACCAAGAAAAGTTTTAGTTATCTTTGACACAATGGTTGACTAGAGGCAGTGCAGCACAGGGCGACGTGACAGTCAACATGGTCGAGGGTTTCAGTTTGTGTTTTTTGGGCCACTCGGTCATGGATAGGATCACTGAAAAGTCCATTTATGGGTTTGTATTGTTGTTTTTGGGCGGGACTGGTCCAAGAATGGGTTCCTTGGCTGGCCTTCTTTAGGATCTTTTTTGGTTCTCACTTACCCTTAAAGTGATCTTAATTTATAAAATTAAAAAAAATTCTATGGTGGAAGCTTACATTTCATGTAACAATCAAAATAAACAAATAATAAAATATTATTAATTCATCATTATATCGTAAAGGTTAAATTTTTAGGAATAAAAATTATTAACCACATTATACAATATATTAATTTCCATATCATTGTTAATTTATTAATTAATTCATTCTGACTAAGTACTTATGTTATTGTGAAATCATTTTATTCTTCAAAAATATGTTTTTGTAAAAAATGGGTTTCTTTCTGTTTGGGACTAAATATTATAATAAATTTATGAAACTTCAATAAAATATTTTTTATAAAAAAATAATTTTTTTGAATTCATCATATTAAAAATTACATTATGGTAAATTTTTGGGCTTTTTCTAAATAGATTTATTTTATAGTGAATAATGATAAACAATGATTTTTATAAAATAGTAATTTTTATTATATTAAATGGTTCCATATTGATTTAAATTGTTCTAAAATTTACATAATTACTCTTTATTTATATATAATATAATTAATTAAATTTTTATCATCCTTATACCTTATTTTGGTATAAGTAAATGTTTTGTATTAAATATTAAGTTCTGAAGAAAAATATTTTTCATTGGGTTTTGCTGGATAAAATTTAAATTAAATTAATAAAAATAAGTGTTTTATATATGGAAACATATATTTACATATGTGTTTAAAAGGTATACATTTCTTAAATTGGTCCCATTTGTCATTTCTAACATAAATAGAAACCTTATTAATTTTTCTTACCATGTTAAATTATAAATTTTATAATTTAGTTCAAAAATATATTGATAAGAAATCTAAAATGACCATAAAACATTCCAAAATATTATTTTTTGAGTCATTTTAGTCTATAATCATTCATTTTTCGTTTATATTACCATTTTGGTCCATTTGGATGAGATTATGACCTTTATAATATTTTAATTAATGAATATTAAAAGATGTCACATCAATGATTTTAATAAATATAATTTTTTTAATACATGATCATCCAAAAGATAATATAGAATATATATAATAATTTGAAATATATAATAATTGTATACTTCACACTAATTTATTATTAATTTATTTTGATCAAATATTTACCTTAAATGAAAACACAACACCGACACAACAATTATTCGATTAATTGAAAACTAAAATAAATGATATTGAAAATATTATTGGTAATATAATTTAACTAATGAGGAAATCCAAGAATTTTATATATTCATATGACATAATATATATTTATTAAATTATTTTGTTTCTTGTTCTCAGGTTTTATTTTTTCTAGTAAAGTTAATTTAATGAATAGTTTTAATGATTGACATTATGAATATTTTATTGTAAATAATAATTTATTTAAATACTAAAAAATTATAAATATCATAAATTTACAAACATTAATGGTATATGGTTAAATACATATATCGTAGTCTCTTTATGGGTATTTTGAAATTTTATAGTAACATTATTGACCATTAAATAGTAGACAATTTTAATATTATTGTAATTGTCGAAAGAGTTAATGTGTGATTATAACTAGATAATAAGTATATAACTGTGAACTGAACACGTTAAAAAAAAATTTAAGAAGGTTATGATACCCTTATCACATTAGGTTGAATTTCTAATATTTAACTGACACATTTCCATGAAAGTAACTTATACATTATTTAAACCACTGATTGTTACAAAAAATGTCACTCTCTTTGTATTTAATATATTTTATTTTTCAATGTAGGGATAAATTCATGTCAAGAATGAACATAACTGTCTATTATGATCTTAATGAAATTATTTTCCTGAAATATTTTTATTTTTAATTTTTTTCATTGTATAATTACCTTAATTGCTTATGAAATTCTAATACACTATTTTTTTTATTCAAATAAAAATAATGTTAATGAATTTAATAATATTAATTTTGAAATAATTTGAATAATTTATTTTGTGAAAATACATTAATATATCTATATGATATATTAAACTGGTTTGAAATATTTTTAATTTAATTTCCCCTTTATCTTAATTTATTTCAATCATATTAAACGAATAATGTCGAAATTGGCATTATATTAATTTATCAAAATAATATTTTATGAAATTGTTTTAGATTCATGAAAATTTTATATTCATCCTTGTGGATGTAATATAGTTTAAAATATTATATAATTTAAATTTATGATTCATTTTTCTATTTATATAAACATTAGTAACCCTTTATGATTAAAATATTGGTTACCACGGTTATGGTAAAAAATAACTAACTGAGGGGTTCATCAAAATGATAGGGTTTAAAATGACACAAAAAAATCTAATTTATAATTTTTTTATTTTATTGCAACAAAATAATATTATATATTTAAAATACCTTACCATTTGGAGTAATTTTAGATGATAAATTAAATTATTATTATATAATATTTTGTAAAATTTTAGAAATCCCTTTCACATCAATTATAAAAGGGGGCCTCGTTTGTATCTTCTCCACACTACATTGAGCCTTCTATCTCAACCAATCTCTAATAATTTGTACACCCCGCAACATTATCCATTTTTAGGAGGTCCTCTGATTCCAAATTATACTAACCCTATATTATTAAGAAGTTATCTAAAGGATTTACTCTTATGAAGAGGTTAATGTTTTTACCAACTCATTCATGTTTATTTATTCTTCTATTTCCTCTTCATTTTTCCATTACATCCTAAATTAAAAACTCAAATACCATAAATATAATGAGAATTCATTCTAATTATTATAAAAATATCTTTAATTTATTTTCAATTATATGAATAGGGAGAACATCACTCATGTGTGTGTATTCCATACTGTCTCTATATAGCAGAGGAATTAATTTTTTAATAACTATATTACATGGAATGTTATAAAGATAGATATAATGAAAATAAATTATATAATAATGATTCTTAAAAATATAAACATTATTATTTTGATTCATTAATTAAATGTATCAAAGAAAAATAAAATAGTGTATGTGCTTACGAACCGTTCCTACCATCTCCTGGAATGGTATAAATCATATTTTCTATATCTATATCAATGGATGACTATAAATTTAAATTTTATATATATTTATAAATATTTGATATTTGAACCATAAATAATATTCTGGTGATAATTTAATTTTAAATAAATAATATAGACTAGAATAACCTAAATAAAACATACATAAAAACAATATATTTATAACAGGAGATAGTGATTTTAATAATGAATTGATAAAAACTGGTGATAAATATTATAATTAAATAACATATGGAATACTATGTATGATTTTGGTTTCATAATTCATGAATAATAAATATCTTGTTATTATATAAGAAGTATAAACAAGTACAATTGTAACACCAATATATTTTAAAGTACGTTATCTCATTAATGTAATTAAATAGCTTGCGCTACACACAACACCGAGTTCAAACACATCATAACTTACCAAACTATCTATTCAAAAAATGGTGTATGAATAGTATTAACTACATTTGGAATCTTATATACTCTATATAATTTTAACATCCATAATATGTGTTTCTTATACATAATATAAGAACAAATACATTTTTTTAGATAAAAGATGTATTTTACAAAAAAATGTAATGTTACAACCTTTTAATGGGGAACCCTTTCCAAAGCCAATATTTGACACTTTTATTTATTAATTTTAATTAAATTAAATTCTTTTTTACAAGTGGGACATAAAAAATTCGATAAATTTTTGGAACTTTTCTGATAACTTTAATATTTTTATGAATAGTGAAAAATAATATATTATAATTGAAAACAAATTTTTAAATCAAAATAATTTATAATGTTTAATAATGTATTTTAATGGTTTTGATGTATAATTAGATTATATTTTTATCATTTAATACAATTTAGTTCATTAGAAGTAATTTCACATTAAAATTTGACATAAACAAATGTCAATCTTTTGATAGTTTTACTTTTTTTTAAACCTGCTTTTAGGTTATGACAACATGTATTAAGTTTAAATTAATTAATGAAACATATATGTTTTTAATTTGGTAAAATAGAATTCATTTTTGTATTAGAAATATCAAAATTAACAAAGGTTGAATTTTTTGTATTTTTCTGAAAAAATTCAATTTTTTATGAATAGTAAAAAACACACCGTTATTGTTTAAAACTGACTTTTTATTTAACTAATTATTGTTTTAGTAAAAATTATTTTAATTAAAGATAGATACATAATACCTATATATGTTCAATTTAATTCATTTGAGTCATTTTAAAATAAAATTAGTTGTATAAATATTTATTGAACTTTTTACCGTCTTTTACCCATCTTCTAGGAGGATTATCAAATTTGCATAAAATTTAATTTTAGTACTTCTCTGAGTTGAATTTCAAAATTCCAAGAGTCTCCGTTTATATATATAAGTCAAATTTGGTTCAATAAGCTGAAAATAATTTCTGGTGAATAGTAACTTTTTGCCTTTTTTACCATGTTTAAAAGAAATAATGTAATTAAGGGTAAAAATTATTTTATAATTACCCTAACACATGTCCTAGTTCTATTGTAAAAGTTTAATTCGACAAAAAACCACCTTAATAATAAAATATGATTTTATATGGTCCACTTTAATTAGAATATGACATTTATTATTATTTTATTTAAAAAAGAGTTAGAAATGTTAAATTCCAAGTTTAATAACTAAACCATTTTTAATATACATTTACCCACAATATAAATTCAACAATAAAAATTAATTAGAAATATAAAAAGGTTTCCTACATAATGGTATTTTATTTATAATTTTTAAAAATTTAATAATATAATTTATTTATGACAAAATGATGATATAGTAATTACCTTACTAATGAAATATTAAAATAATTGATATTATAAATATCCAAATAAATGTAAATTGTTAATTATGAATAGATCCAATAATTTTCTAGGTTAATATAACATGTTTGGGTTGATTAGATTAATTTTTTTCAAAGTGATAAGATTTTTATGACTTTCACAAAAACAAAATACCAAACAGTGTTAAAATTAACATAAATTAATTTTTTTTAAATTATATATTATTGGTTGATATAATATTTATAAAAACATAATGTTTGGAAAAGGGATTAAATAATAATTTAAATTTCATTAATAAACAACTTGAGGTTCTCTTGGATGTTTAGAGTATGTTTATTAACAATATAGTGTAAGAATATAAGAAGACACAGTAAAGGTTAAACTCTATAACTAAGAGTTAAATCAAAAAAATAAGGTTATAATGATAACCTAAACTCATCTAAAACCTACTGATTGAGTGTTTTTAAACCCATACCCTCTTTATCCTAGAAATAAATTCATTTCCAACCATTAAAATCCTAATATTATTTTATAATAAAATAATATTTCAAGCTTTTCATATACTGACCCTCCTCTCTCTTATAAAATGGTACTTCCCCTTCTCTCATAATCACACCTCCAAATACATTTAGCTGCCAAACCCTTCCCAAGTATCTTCTCATATTCCATAAAATCATGATAGAGTCCTTAAATTGATCATAAATCTAACCTAAGGATCCCTATTGATCAACTCAATAGAAACACCTGAAGAAGAGGTAATAATTTCACCACCCTCTTTCAAGATCTATTCTTCTTCCAGTTCATTGTTCATTGCTGTTTCCATACAAAAATAATAAATATGGTACCTCCTACATACTGTGATGTTATTATAAATATGGTACAACCATATTCATTATTCTATCTATCCTATAAATGAAATGGTCAAAATACGTGTCTACATACGGCTTACTATCTCCACGTCGTGGTGTAGTTTGTTATTCAAACACTTAATTATTTGGATGGGTATAATAATGCGTATAACTAATGTAAATAAAATAATAACATGTTAATGATTATGTATATATGATATAAAATCCCATTGCATATGATTTCACTGTCTATATAATGATATTATTTCTCGTGCATACGTAAGGATTACAGTCTCCATGACGCGATGGGATTCATTTCCACATTCAACATTCAATTATGATTATAAAAAAAATATTATTAATAAGTATTTAATATTTGAAAAAATATTTATACCTAAGATATATATATAAGTATATACTTACATATATCTTATTCACATACTTCCAGTCAATACAATATGAAAACGGAAACAACATTTATGCATACGAACGACCTACCGTCTCCATAAATGGTTCCTTCCATTTCATATATCTGTCTATTATAAATATTTATATTATTAATATATATGATATATAAATAGATTTTTATAATCTATAAGAATTTAAATCATGATCTAAATCATAATATCAAGAATGACAAGTTAAAACAAGTACGATAATGAAATCAATTATTTCCCAAAATATTAATTTAACATGGAAATCATTATTAAATATGAAGTATAAAGTCATAAATTAATCATGGATGATATAATAAATATGAATATATTTATGATATAATTAAATAAAATTCATTTTTCATTATACATGAGGTTAAACGTACCCTCGACCAATGGAAAGTGCATGGTAAGGGTTAATTCTACAATTTCTTCATTATCAGAGGTTATTTTTACGTGAGTGTCTACTCGGACCTCTTTTTCATCCACATCCATGTTTCATAAAAATATTTACAAAATGAATATTTTATGGTTTATGTAATGGAATATTTAATTAGATCATCATTTTTAATGGTTTAAATATTTATAATTCCAAATCATTCCCATTAATGGACATGTTTTCAAAATGGTTTTTATGGAATTGTTTATGGACATGATTTTTTTAAAAAAATGTTAATTACTTTCAAAAGTTTCAAAGTGGTATGGAACCGTTTGATTCAAAAATGTCTTTAAATGTATTCCTTTCTAAATTGTGTGACTTGTAAATGTTTTCATGAAAAGGGATTATTTCTCCCAAAGTGTTTTATAAATCATTTCGATATATGTCAACATATTTTGATGGATTTTAAACTTTATTGAAGTTGATTTATTATGACACAGGTCTTCCATATTGTATTGATGGTTTTGTGATATGTGTGACTGTGGATGTGTTTTTTTATACCATTCAAGGTTAATGGATAAATAATTGACATTTTTAATGCTAGTTTTAATACGAATGTTTATGTTATGTTTAAAACTTTTCATAGGAGGAATGCATTGGACTTAGTAAGTGATGTGTGGAGCCTACTATAGCTCCTAGATGCATCGGTAGATCTCATGAGACAAACTAGTGTCTTGGTACAAGGCCTTGACAAAATATTATTTGTAGTCTTGGCACAAGGCCTTGACTGTTTAGTTATGAATTCTGGTATTATACATTACATCACTATGAAATTGGCTATTGATATTACATGTGATTATTAGACTAGTCCAATATCCATGTGAAAAACTAACTGGAATTATTTGATTTATCTTTGTTATATTATGTTGATGTTTAAGTTTAAAAGTATTGTGTTTTAGTCTTATACATTGCCTTAAATGTTTAGGCTTATTTATAAATGTTTCCTTTATATTTTTATCCTTACTGAGCATCTATTCTCACCCCTTTCTTATATATTATATTCCTATGATTCCTAGAAATGTATAATTATTGATAAGTATGATTAAGCTAGGGGATAAATGGAGTTCTCACAGAATAATTTATGTTGTCTTTTATTTTCTAATGTGTAATATGACGTTCATGTCTACAATGTATTTTCCAAGACAACTAAATTGATCAGTCTTTCGGGACTTGATTCCCTGTAATCATGGAAATTTATTAAAATAATGCCCCAACTTTGGGCTTCTGGGGTCGGGGTGTTACAGTTGGTATCAGAGGAGGTTTAGTACATACCATGAAATCTAGATTTATAAAAACTCTGATTAGAGAACAATACCCTAAGATAGATTTTGATGATGAGTATTGAATAACTTCCTATATTTTTTTTAATGTATATATTTTTTGTATTTTCCATGTAATGAAACCCTATCTTGATACGAACAGGTAGTGACAGCTCTGGCACAGATGTACCTAGGAGTGAAAATACAAGAAAAGATTTTTGGGCTTGACTCAGTGTATCCTAGTACACGACAACAGTCCTTGATGCACTATTGGTTATAACAAATCTGGGGGATATATTTAAGATAATACCCATTTTCATTACAAGACATAATGAATGAATTATGGGTAAATACATCCTCAAAGAAAACATTTTATGATTATAGATTATATGAGTAATCTTTCAATTTACGTTAGGTATTTTAGAATTTTTTAATTTTTCATTGTGATTCATAAACAAACCTATTATATTCCATTTTTTAGAAATAACCCCTAGTAAAAGGAATGAGGAATCTAGAAATACCCATGATCTCAAGATTAATAAGTATAATATATTTCATGGTATTGAGCCAACATTTAAAAGGGAAATAGTCTCCCATGCTTTCTTATTATATAAAGAAATTGTATCATGGGTTTATAAGATATGTAAATAATTATATGGCTTCTATGGATTTGAAGGGATGAAATAGAAGAAAAGGATGGAAGAGAGAAAGATAGAGAAAGAGAATATGGGAAAAAAGATTTTCTCATTTATGA
This sequence comes from Viscum album, assembly GCA_963277665.1. Classification (NCBI taxonomy): domain Eukaryota; kingdom Viridiplantae; phylum Streptophyta; class Magnoliopsida; order Santalales; family Viscaceae; genus Viscum; species Viscum album. The sequence continues at coordinate 1,767,705,325 of OY728153.1, read as the reverse complement.
TAACTGGGGAAAGAATCAACTTGGTAAATGCATGAAGGGAATGTGAGTTTGTTATAAGTAAGAAGAAAAAGAAAACCAATTATGTGAATTCAAGGGTAATAAAAAGGTTTCAAATGTACAATGCATCATCTTCATTGAGTTGGGACACTACACGAATCAATGTCCCAATCATCAGAGTATACCCCAAATGCTGCTATTGGATAATAATAATGTTATGATACAACCAAAGATGTAGAAGAGTGATTAGAGTTATTATGTTGTTATTAAATTATTTTGTTAATTGAGTATTTTATTAATTATGTACATGTTATAAGAAATATAGATTATATAATGATTTTATTGTACAACTATTTCACTAAGGACTTGAGATTGTGTAGAACCAAGAAAAGTGACTCAATAGCAGCTTAAATTTTTTTTAAAATATATGTTTGAGAGAAATATAAACCATAATATTTTTCTGATACTGAGTTAGTGATTTTGGAATAATATATGATTGATTTGGATAAATTATATTGGGTATTCTTGACTACCATGAAACTGATTAATGATTTGTATATTCTATAATTGTTAGAGTTTACAAAATTCTGGATAGAAGTAGTATATACTGTATTATATTAAGAATATGTGATAATAAATTTAATCAATAAGGTTTTATGCTAATTCAAGGTGTTACATTGTTTTAAAAGAACACAATATGAACATATTAAACTTTTATTACGTGGAAAAAAAGAACCTCATTATGTTTACCGTACATATAAATTTTGGACTCTTAGTTTGGACAGAAGTATTTTGGATATGTGTAATGGTTGGAATCGATTATGTTTGACATTGAATACTATTGTTAAGGTTAAATCATATCTTGAGAATATATTTTTTTGTCATACAATGGACAACCCGGAGGTCGGGCGACAAACTATCGCATCTGACAAGGCTGTGAGACATGAACCCGCTACCGAAGAATGACAAGGGAGAATCCCCAACCACCGGCCTACGTAATGTCTTGGTTTTTATAATGTTGTTTTTTTAAATGGTCGGACAGATAAATTATAAATACATTTTTTTGGAACTATAAACGATTAGTATAGATAGAATATTTTTAATTATACTATCCTTTAGAGTGAATGATAAGTTTGTGGTAGGAATGTGTTGAAGGATGAAACTATAATTTTCAAGTATATATATATATATATTAAAATAAGAATAAATTAATTCTTAAACATTAGTAAAGGGATCTTAAAACCAAAAATGTTTTACCCTTATACCGTATGTTTTGTTGAACTGATGGTATTTTACCTCATCATAGATTGATGGCTTTGAGGCCCTCAATTTTACCCTTGTTTGTTATTGATGACCTCAATCACTCCCTAATAATATTTACATTTTTAGTCCAGCTATTTGTCAGTAAGTTCCACCAATTTTCACTTAATCGATATAATAATTTGGTGTAAATGTTTTCAATTCCCTTTCTTTCTTTTTAAGGATTAATTTTAATAACCCAATTTCTGATGTGGGTTTCCCACAAAAATATTTTTCTGTTTTTTACCATTTATTTTCTAAGTACAATTTTAAATTTTGAGGATTAAATTTATTGAAGTAGGGGAGAATTAAACACCCCACGATTTTATAGTAAATTATATCATTAATGTAATTCAATTGATTGCACTACACGTAACACCGAGTTCGAACGTACCACAACATACCAAACGATCCATTCAAAAAATGGTTATGAATAATATAAACTAAATTTTGAATCTTATATACTATATAATTTTAATACCTATATTATGTGTTTCTTAGAAAAAATGTAAGAAAAAATTCATTTTCTCAGATAAAAGAATTATTTTTCAAAAAAAATACATTTTTACTGCCTTTTAATGGAGAACCCTTTTTAAAACCTATATTTGACACTTTAATATATTCAATATAATTAAATTAAAATATTATTTAGAATTGATACAGAAAAATTTATTTTGGTTAAATTTTTGGTACTTTTCTCATAACATTCATATTTTGATGAATAGTAAAAAATGCAATGCTTCAATGGAAAAAAACCTTTTTAATCGAAATAATTGATAGTTTTAAATTATTAATTTGAATTGTTTTAAAGTATAATTAGATTATATTTTTATCATTTAACACAATTTAGGTCATTATAAGTAATTTCACTTTTAAATTTGACATAAACGCATGCCAATATTTTGGTAGTTTTTACTTTTTTTTAAAAACCTGTTTTTTGGTTTTGACAACGGGAATTAATTTTAAAATAATTAATGAAAGTTATATGTTTGAATTTGGTAAAATAAAATTAATTTTTTAATTAGGAAAATCAAAATTATCTGTGGGTAATTTTTTTTATTTTTTTGAAAACATTCTGTTTTTGATTAATAGTGAAAAATACTACGTTATAATTTAAAACCGAAATTTTATATATATAATTATTTATTTTATTTAAATTTATTTTAAGTACAAATAGATATATAATACCAATATATGTCCAAGGTAATTTATTGGGGTCATTTTATAATAACATTAGATGTATAGTGTTTTATTGAACTTTTTACAGTCTTTTACCCACCTTCTAGAAGCATTTCCAAATTTTCATAAAATGTAATTTTACTAATTCTGTGAGTTGAATTTCAAAATTCCAAAAGACATAGTTTATAGATGTAATTAAAATGTGGTTCAATAAGTTGAAAATAATTTTTCATGTATATTAACTTTTGACTTTTATTTACCATGGTTAAAAGTAAATAGGGTAATTAATGTTAACAATGATATTATAATTACCCTAACACATGTACTAATTCTTTTGGATAAGGGTAATTCAACCAAAAACAACCTTAGTAATAAAATATGATCCTCATTGTTCCACTTGGATTAGATTAGGACATTTATTATTTTTTTTATTTAAAGAAGAGTTAAAAGTGTTAAATTGAAGTTTAATAACTAAACCAATTTTAATATTAGAATAAACGAAATATAAATTTGCCTATAAATATTCATTAAAAATATAAAAATATTTCTTATATATTGGTATTTTATTTAAATTTTTATCCATTAAATAATTTAATTTATTTATGAAAAAATGATGATGCAGTAATTACTTTATTAATGAAATATTTAAATAATTGATATTATAAATATCCAAATAAATGTAAATTCAGAGATATGATAAATTCAAATAATTTTCCAGTTTTTTATATCATTTTAGTGTTTCTTAGGTAATTTTTTTTGAAGTGATAAGGTTGTTATGACTTTTACAAAAACAAAATACCAAATAGTGTCAAAATGGACGTAAATTAATTTTTTTAAATACAATATTATTGGTTGATATGATATTCCTAAAAAAATAAAGATTGATAAAAGTGCTTCAGTAATATTATATATGTTATTAATAAACCACTTGAGTTTCTCTTGGATGTTCAGAGTAGGTTCATTTATCATATATTGTAAGAATACAAGAAGACAGAGTAAAAGTTAACCTATTTAACTTAGAGTTAAATCTAAAAGATACGGTTGAAATGAAAAACTAAACATGTCTAAAACATATTGGTTTTGAGGTTTTTGACCCATACCAACCTTTTCCTAGAAATAAAATCATTTGGAACCATTATAAACCAAAAATTATTTTATTATAAAATAATATTTCAAGTTTTTCTTAAAGTGACCCACACCTCTCTTATAAAATGGTATTTCCCCTTCTCTAAAAATCACACCTCCAAATCCATTAGGCTCACCAAATCCTGCCCAAATATTCTCCAAACATATATCAAATCAACCTAGAGTCTTTACATTGTTCAGAAATCCAACCTATGGAGCCATTTTTATCAACTCAAAAGGAAAGACCTACAGAAGGGGTAATAATTTCACCACCCTCTTTAAAATTCTTTTCATCTTCCACTTCCTCTTTCTGTGTTGTTTCCATAGCAAAATAATAAATCCAGTACCTCATACATACTTTTATATTATTATAAATATGGTAAAACCATATTCGTTATTCTATTCATCCTAAAAATGACAAAGTCACTATACGTGTGTACATACGGCTTACCATATCCACGTCGTGGTGTAGTTTGTTATTCAAATACTTCATTATTTAGATTCATTTAATAATGAGTATAAATTATGTAAATAAAAAATAAAAAAAGTAATTATTCTTTTTATATGATATACCATCCAATTACATACGATTTCACCATCAATATGTTGACATTGTCCCTCATGCGTACATACGGTTTACCATCTCGACGACGCGATGAGATTCATTTCCACATTTACCATTCAACGATTATTATAAAAATATATATTTTTAATAAGTATTTAATATATGACATTATAATTCTACTGGACATATATTTATATATATATGTATGTATTTATGTATTTACTTTCAATTTTTTTTTCACTTACTTCTATTCAATACGATATGAAAATGAAAACTACTTTTATGCGTACGTACGACCTACCATCTCCATAAAAGGTTCCATCCATTTAATATAAATATCTATTATAAATATTTTTATTCTAAATATATATGATATATAATAAATTTTTTATATTCTCTATGTATTTAAATCATGATCTAAATGATACGGTCAAGAATAACATGTTAAAACACGTACGTTAACGAAAGTGATTATTACATGAAATAATAATTTAACACGAAAATCATTATTAAATGAGTAGTATAAAGTCATAAATGAATAATTTATTATATAATAAATATGAATATGGTTTTGGTATAATTTAATAACATACTATGGTCATTAAACAGGAGGTTAAACGTACCCTCGACCAAAGGAATGTTCAAGGTAAGGGTTAATTCTACAATCTCTTCATTATATGAGGTGGTTTTTACGTGAGTATCTACTAGGACCCCTTTATCATCCACATCTGTGTTTCATAAAAATAATATCAAAATAAATATTTTATTTTTTTATGGAAGGGACACTTTAACGAGATCATAATTTTAAATTGTTTAAATATTTATTCTTCTAAATCATTCCCATTAATGTCCATGTTTTATAAATGGGTTTTAAGGATTTATTTATATGATCATGAATGTTTATTAAAAATATAATTCATTTCAATATTCTTCATGTGGTTTGGGACTCATTGATTCAAAAATGTCTTAAAATTTATTTCTTTCTAAATTGTGTGACTTTTAAATTTTTTCATGAAAAATGCGTATTTCTCTCAAAGAGTTTTACCAATCATTTTAATCTATGTAAATATCATTTTATAGATTTTAAACTTGTTTGAAGTTGATTTATAATGATAAAAATATTCCATATTATATTTTTAGAGACCCGAATCTTGACGTACATGGGAATTACATTACTTCTGTGGAATAATTAATACATAAAAAATAGACACACAAGGACCATAATAGTTTAGTGTCTTTGGAAACTCGGAATATAAACTTCTAATCGTGGTGAAAGATCTTCAACATCTCCCATAATGATCTTCCCCATTTTTTATTACCAAAATCCTTTATTTATATCTTGGGAAAAAGAAAACATAAAAGGGGTGAGCTCAAATGCTCAGTAAAGGTAAGCATAGAGAACAAAAAACAATCCTTGGACATTTGAATGTAAAAAAAACAAGAGCATAAAATCTAAACATCAAAATCTTGACCAATGACATAAAACATGGTAGTAAGTAAGGCATAGATCATGAAGAAACATTAATCATGATAATTATAATGGTAATAAAACTTGTAATTGTGGCAACCATTATTCACATGATATGATTTCCATAGTAGCCAGGGCATTGCTTCCAAGACCATATTAGTGGACAAAGTCTCTTTCGGAATCGAGTTCACTCCTCGTTCCAGTCCTATATTACTGAACAGGTTTAACATTCTATTCCAGCCAAGTCAATCTCATGAGATATAAATCTTTACCCAATGCATTGGAGGGATATATAGGTCCCACCCATCTCAAAATGAAATCATTCTTACTTGTGCCACAAAATAAACATACACCATTCATAATAACCCAAAGAATAAAAATGGGTTTCATAAACATCATCCCATCATCACATAATCCATATAAAAGAAATGGATATCATTTCATAACAAAAAAATTAAACAATTTAAATAATAGATACTTGATACTTGAAACATACACATATGAAATAATGTAATCTTAGATGAAAATGGTTCTGATAAAACACTTGAAATGAATTCATGATGAAAATATCCTTTCTTCTTCAAAATCATTTTCTTTTGACAAAATTCCAGGAAATTTTAAAATAAAAAAGATTTTTTTTTGAAAATTGTCATGAAATATTTTGGATTAAGCTTCATGAAAATAAGTCTTTATAAACCCGTAAAAATCCTTTCATGTCGTATAAGTTAAAAAAACATTATCCTCGTACTTTTTTCGGAAAAGTCTAAAAGTACCTCATATGGAAAAAAAGAATGTCTCCTTACATACCATGTAGAAAAAGTAAAAAATCTGTAAAAAGGAATTTAAACATACATGAAAACACATTTATAAAACATGCACATGGATGATATAAATAACCCCCATAAATACTTGCGAATAAGAAATCTCAGATAAAAATGAGATTTGAAAAATTATCCCTTACCTTAGGTCTGATATGATTTGTACGTATCCTAACCTCCTATATAATGATTTAAATAATGTCATTTAATTATTAAATAATCATATTCATTGTTATAATTTCATATTTGTTTCACTTATGACTTTATATTACCCGTTCTTTTGTAAATTCCAGGTTAAAATAGCGCTTTGGGTAAAATCATTTAATTTATCGTACGTGTTTCGACTTATCGTTCTTGATATTATTACTTAAATCCTGATTTAAATAATTACAGAATTTAAAACATGATTTATATATAATATATATTCATCATATACATATATATATTATAGATTGATAAAAGGAATGAAATACACCGTTCCTGGAGACGGTAGGCCGTACGTACGCATGAACGATGTTTTCGTTTCCTTACCGAGTTGAATGAAACTAAATAGATTAAATACATATATATATACATAAATATAGTAGAATTATTATTTCATATATTTCATTATTATTCATTATATAAACTTAATGATCATTCATGTATGGTTAACATGGAGAATGAATCTCATCGCGTCGTGGAGATGGTAGTTCGTACGTACGCACGAGCGATGATATCATTCCCATAATTATTGAATAGAATTTGAGTGGATGGTATAATATATCAGAATTATTATGATGTTATAATAACCATATATATTTAGTATTTACACCATTATACCCATCCATGTAAGGTGTCAGTGGAAAAACAGATTTCACCACGGCGTGGAGATGGTATTCCGTACGTACGCACGCATGGTGATTTCATTTTCCGTAGGATGGATAGATGGTGAAATAGGGTTGTTTCATACTGATAATAACGTATTATTATATTAGTTATACTGATTTTATTACTTCATAATGAAACAACTAAAGAATAAGAAGAAGTGGAAGATTAAATAAAGTTGAATAATCAGTAATGGATATGACCTCTTCTTTGAAGCGCCCCTTTGAGACCTCCTCTTAGGGCTCTAAAATTGTTCTTTTAAGAAGATCAGAACCTCAAGGATGTTTCTATGGAAGTTTAGAAGACAATTTGGTAGGGTTTGGTCGTGCTTGAAGGCTCTATGTGACGTGAGGAAGAGAGGGAGGTGGTGCCCTTTTATAAGGGAAAAGAGGGTCATCTTTGGAACAACTAAAAATATTATTTTATTAGAAAGTCATATTCAGTTTTTAATAGCTCCAAATTGATTAATTTATAAGAGAATGTTTGTATGGGTCGAAATCCTCTCATCCAATATAATTTAGACAAGTTTAGGTTTCTATTTTATCCTTACCATTTAGATTTAACCTTACGTTAAATAATTTTACTTTTATCGTGTCTTCTTGTTTTCTTACACTATAAGGTTAATAAACTTACAATAACAAGCCAAACGAACCCCAAGTTTCCTATTATTAATCTATATAACATTATATAAGTCATTTTCCCGAACCATAGATTTTTTGGAATAAAATAACAATTAATAGTATAAAATTTTTTTTAAAAACTATTTTATGTCAATTTTGACACTATTTGGTAATTGATTTTTGTGAAACTCATAACAGAATGATTATTTTAAAAAAAATAATTAATTAAATACTTACATGTCCTATTAACCTATAAAATTATTGGAATTCATAAAAAGTCTAAATTAGCTTTATTTGAATATTTATAACATCAATTATGTCAATATTTCATTAATGAGGTAATTACTGCAACATCATTGTGTCATAAATAAATTAAATTATTTAATGTATAAAAATTATAAATAAACTACCATTAGGTAGGAAATCGTTTTAGATTTATAATTAATATTTATAGTTGAATATATCTTATGTATAACCCTATATTAAAAATTAATTAGTTATTAAACATTGATTTTAACTATTTTAACCCTTCTTTAAATAAATTAATAATAAATGTCCTAATCTAATCCAAGTGGACCTAAATGGTCATATTTTATTCCTAAGGTTTTTTTGGTCTAATTATACTTATCCAATAGAATTAGGACATGTTTTATGGTAATATTAATATCATTTGTACCCTTAATTACCCTATTTACTTTTAACTGTGGTAAATAAAAGTAAAAAGTTAATATTCACCAAAAATTATTTTCATCTCATTGAAACACATTTTAGTCTTTGATATTAACCATTTCTCTCGTATATTCTAAATTACACTCACATAAGCGGTAAAATTAAGATTAAATTAAAAAATTCAGTTTTTTAACAACCACTATGTGGTTTCACAATTCATCGAAAATTGAAGTTTTTCAAAAAAATACCAAATATTCAGCCTAAAAATTATTTGATATTCCGAATTCAAAATTTATTTCTATTTTTCCAAATTCAAAACATAGAAGTGGCATTAATTAATTTTAAAATTAATTCTCGTTATCAAAACAAATAGCGTGTTTTTAAGAAACAAAAACTATCAAAAGATTGAAACTCGTTTATATCCAATTTCAATGTGAAATTAATTCCAATGAACAACATTGGATTAAATGTTAAAAATATATTCTAATTACACTTTAAAACCAATTAAATATATAATCTAACCATAAAAAATATTGCGATGGAAAATTTTGTTTTTTTTTAAATATAGCGTGTTTTTACTATTCATTAAAATATTAAAGTTATCAGAATAATATGTAAAGTTTATCCAAGGTAAAATTTTATATCCTAATTCCAAAGAATAATTTTATTTTGTAAAATTGAACTTATAAACATGTCAAAAACAAGATTTATGGTGGGTGCGCAATCAAAAGGCGGGAAAACTGCAATTTTTTAAAAATACATATTTTACACGAAAAATTTATTTTATTCTCATACCATATTCTAGAAAATGTGTAAGATTAATAATAATCTTATAAAATTCAAAATGTAGTTAACACTATTCATAACGTCTAGTCCATAATAATATTATAACAATATATCGTTGTTTAGTGAAACCCAGTATTGCATACAACACACGCTATCGAGAAAAGTCGTGATTGCGTGTAAGGCAAGCCAAGTCAGGGTTTTGAGTTGTGAAAGAATATTTCATTGTTAAATATAACAAAATCCAACCATATTTCATTTATACATTGAATATATTTATATATATATATACACTTAATGTTGCATAGAATGACTATTATAAAACGAACTTGAAATTGTGTGTAACGCAATCTAAGAATAGTGTTGCGTATACGGCAAACTAATACGATGTTGCGTATTGCACAAGATAATCATGTTGTAGCATAAAACACATGAAATCAATTAAAAAGAATACTTATCATAAAATATCAGGTTGCTACATTCTACCACCCTTAAAATTAATTTCTCCCTCGAAATTCGTCAGGGTTATAAATCGTTTACTATTCATAGAAACCCACATTTTAAAAATGAATACTAAAACTTAATTTTAAAAACTAAAGTATGAAACATAACGATTACCCAATGTTACTCAACACTGGGTTTCCATATAGGAGAACATAGGGGAAAATATGGATATGGAAGAAAAATCTAACCATCACGTTCCCATGAAGAGTGGTTGAGAACATGGCTATGAAAAATCCATCAATCACAAAGCCATAGATTTGTGATGATCTAAGGTACCATCAGATTCATCAGATATAAGGGCACTAGGTCAACATTTTTGGTTTTATCATTTCCCTATAGTTGATGAAATTGGAATTAGATGAAATACTATCATGATTTTGGTACAGTCTCACAGTTGGTCGTTCTTTGGACAATTTACATTTCATCTCTTAAAGAAATGAAGTTGAATTTGTCATTCGTGAAGTGTTAGCAGATCATGTGATAGAATGATGGGTCATTCCATCTATCTCAAACAAATGGTTAGAAAAGTTATCAAAAATACATAAGTCCATCTATTGTGAGATTAATCATGTATGGTTCCTAAAATGGACTTATACTTAATATATCATACTAATTAATATAATAAAACTAGTTTCTACTAAATTGGGACTTCCTGTAGGCCAGTGGTAGCCGATAAGGGCTTGTCTCACTTCAATTGTGGGTCCGATTCCCACAGCCTTTTCTGACGCAATGGGTTGTCACCCGTCCTACAGGTTATCCTTTTTCTAAAAATACATTACTATAACATCCCATCATTAATATCAACAAAAGTTCTATCCTTAAACAATACTAACTTATGTCCAACATAATACATTCCAATCTTTATCTAAAATACTTCGGTCCAATCTCATAATATAAAGAAAATGATTACGTGAAATGTCATCAACCATGAATTTGAATACAATCATTTATCCCCCATATACCTTTTTGATCACATTCCAATCATGTGAATAACTTAATCATGTATTCTCTTGAAAAATGAATAGCCATTAAACCTTAGTGAAAACATGAATGTTATAAAAAGTTAACTCTTTCCACATACCAAAATCCAAAATTTCTATATACTCAAACCATGATATAACCTTCTCCTTATATCAGTCATGATCCCTTGAATACTATCAATCATTTAATTTTCTCCTGATCCCTTCATTATGAAAATATCTTCTACTTTCCAAAAATATCTGAATAACATTTTATTGTTACTGGTACCATTCATCATACACATTAAAAAATTAAAGAAATACAACACTGTAACAATACATGGATGTCTCTTTATTCCATAGTACCATGAGATTACTTATAAAACATTACACTTGATAAACATGTAATCATTCCACTACCTTCTTAAACCATTGACCGAGCATTAACAATTCTTTCATCTCACATATCATTTGTAGTCTCTTCATCATCATCAACATAAATACTACCCATACGACTATACTGATTCTCTTCAATATATTTTCCCTTAGGGCATTAGTTTGCCTAATTCCCATATATTCCACATTTAAAACATTTAACCATTGTTGATGTCGTAACAATACCATTATCCTCATCCATGGTGTTAACTAAACCTTTTCCTTTGCACTTACTAGCTTTGTTTCCTTATTTTCCACACCCAAAGCATCTTCCAGTTCCTTTGAAACATTCTCCTTGATGCCTCATCCCACATGATTTACATAGGGGAAATTGAACTTTCATTCCTCTATGATCATCATTAAAACTCCATCTTTCTCTTATTAGCCGCGTCAGGAATCTTACCAAATTGGAGTATACTGATCATATTATGAGATAGATGATTTGGCATAATAATGATTTTTGGACATCCAATTCCAATTTCATTTGGTTGGTCAGGAATAATATCATTCCATTGTCCATCATATCCTCAATTACCGTGAATCGTCTTGTTTCCAGCCATTTTCTAAAACCCAAAAAGAATAGTGTGAGAGGAAAAAATAATGCTAGGGAACAAACATAATAAATGGGGAGTACCTTCATTATCTAACATCTTAGGTTTAATTATAAGATTTTTACTGTATTTCTAGGACTATAACCTATACTTATACTTAACATTAGGGGTATTCCTAGACATACCTTAGAAATATCCCTAGGGATCTCACTAAAGTTTTCGCATCCTTGTTTCCAAATGATAACTAAACATTTCCTCTGATAGCAACTGTAGAGACCCAGAATATTGACGAACATGGACATTACATTAATTTTTGGGACTAATTAATACATAACAAAAACAGACACACAAGGACCGTAATAGTTTAATGTCTTTGGAAACTCGTAATATAATATTCTAATCGTGGTGAAAGATCTTCAACATCTCCCATAAAGATCTTCCCCTATTTTTTTTCTTACCTAAAACCTTTATTTATATCCTGGGGAAAAGAAAACATAAAAGGGGTGAGCTCAAATTCTCAGTAAGGGTAATCATAGAGAACATAAAACAATCCTTGGACATTTTAATTTAAAAAAAACATGAGCATAAAATCTAAACAACAAAATCTTGAGCAATGACATAAAAAATGGAAGTACGTATGGTAGAGATCATGAAAACAAATTAATCATGTTAATTAGACTGGGAATAAAACATGTAATTTTGGAAACCATTAAGCACATGATATGATTTCCATAGTAGTCAAGGAATTGCTGCCAAGACCATCTTTGTGGACAAAGTCCCTTTCTGAATCGAGTTCACTCCTCGTTCCAGTGTTGTATTACTGAACCAGTTTAACTTTTTGTTCCAGCCATGTCTATCTCATGAGATATAAATCTTTACCCAATACATTGGAGGGAGATATAGTTCCCACCCATCGCATAATGAAATCATTCTTACTTGTGCAACAAAATAAACATACATCATTCATAATAACCCAATGACTAAAAATGGGTTTCATAAACATCATCTCATCATCACATAATCCATATAAAAGAAATGGATATCATTTCATATTTTAAAAATTGAAACCATGTAAATCAAAGAGACATGATACATGAATCATACACATAAGAAATAATGTCATCTTAGATGAAAATGGTTTTGATAAAACACTTGAAATGAATTCTTGAGGAAAATATCCGTTCTACTACAAAATTATTTTCTTTTCACAAAATGCCTTGAAATTTTAAAATAAAAGATATTTTGTTGAAAATAGTCATGAAATATTCTGGAAGAAGCTTCATGAATATAAGGCTATATAAACCCATAAAAATCCTTTCATGCCGTATAAGTTAAAAAACATTCTCCTCATACTTTTGTCGGGAAATTCAAAAAGTACCTCGTATGGAAAAAAAGATTCCACACATAACTTGTAGTAAAATTAAAAAATGGGTAAAAAGGACTTTAAACATACATAAAAACACTTTTATAAAATATTCAACTGGATGATATAAATAACCCCAGTAAATACTTGCGAATATGCAATCTCGGATAAAAATGAGATTTGAAAAATTATCTGTTACCTTAGGTCTGATATGTTTCGTACGTATCCAAAAAACCTGTATAATGATTTAAATAATTTTATTGACTTATTACAGAATCATATTTATTGTTATGTTATCATATATGTTTCACTTATGACTTTATATTACCCGTTCTTTTGTAAATTCCATGTTAAAACAGCGTTTTGGGTAAAATCTTTTCATTTATCGTATGTGTTTCGACTTGTCGTTCTTGATATTATTACATATATCCTGACTTACATAATTCCAGAATGTAAAACATGATTTATATATAATATATATTCATCATATACATATATATATTATAGATCAATAAAAGGAATGAATTACACCGTTCATGGAGACGGTAGGCCGTACGTACGCATGAACGTTGTTTTCGTTTCCTTATTGAATTGAATGAAACTAAATAGATGACATACATATATATATACATAACTCCAGTAGAATTATTATTTCATATATTTCATTATTATTCATTATATAAACTTTATGATCATTCATGTATTGTTAACATGGAGAATGACTCTCATCGCGTCGTGGAGACGGTAGCCCGTACGTACGCACAAGCGATGATATCGTTCCCATAATTGGTGAACAGAATTGGAGTGGATGATATAATATATCAGAATCCATATGATGTTATAATAACCATATATAGTTATTATTTACACCATTATACCCATCCATGTAAGGTGTTGGTGGAAAAATAGATTTCACCACGGTGTGGAGACGGTATTCCATACGTACGCACACGTGGTGATTTCATTTTCCGTAGGATGGATAGATGGTGAAATAGGGTTGTTTCATACTTATAATAACATATCAGTATATGAGTTATACTTATTTTATTACTTCATAATGAAACAACTAAGGAATAATAAGTGTATGAAGAAATAAAGTTGTATGAATTGGTAATAGACATTACCTCTTATTTGAAGCGCCTCTTTGTGACCTCCTCTTAGGGCACTAAAATTGGTCTTTGAAGAAGACCAGAACCTCTAGGATTCTTATATGGAAGTGGATAAGATAATTTGGTAGGGTTTTTCTGAGCTTTAAGGCTCTAAGTGGTGTGAGGATGAGAGGGAGGAGGTTCCCTTTTATAAGGGAAAAGAGGGGCACCTTTGAAACAACTAAAAATATTATTTTATTATAATGTCATATTCATTTTTTAGAAGCTTAAAATTGATTTATTTAGAAGCTAATGTGGGGATGGGTCGAAAGCATCTCATCCAATAGGATTTATACAAGTTTAGGTTTCTATTTTAACCTTGTAATTTAAATTTAACCTTAAGTTAAATAATTTTACTTTTACCATGTCTTCTTGTTTTCTTACACTATAAGGTTAATAAACTTACTATATCCAGCCAAACGAACCCCAAGTTGGTTATTATAAATATATATACCATTATATAAGTAATTTGGCCGAACCATAGATTTTTAAGAATAATATAACAATTAATAATATACTATTTGTTTTAAAAACTATTTTATGTCAATTTTGACACTATTTGGTAATTGATTTTTGTGAAAATCATAATAGAATTATTAGTTCAAAAAAAGTTAATTAAATCAATACTAAAATGACTTATTCATATATAAAATTAGTAGAATTCATAAAAAGTGTCCAATTACATTTATTTGAGTATTTATAACATCAATTATACCAATATTTCATTAATGAGATAATTACTGCATCATCATTGTGTTATAAATAAATTAAATTATTTAATGTCTAAAAATTATAAATAAACTACCATTAGGTAGGAACGCTTTTTAACTTTCTAATTAATATTTATAGTCGAATTTATCTTATGTATATCCCTATATTAAAAATTAATTAGTTATTAAACTTTGATTTTAACTATTTTAACCCTTCTTTAAATAAATTAATAATAAATGTCCTAATCTAATCCAAGTGGACCTAAATGGTCATATAATATTCCAAAGGTTGTTTTTGGTCGAATGATACTTATCCAATATAATTAGTACATGTGTTAGGGTAATATTAATATCATTTGTACCCTTAAATACATTATTTACTTTTAACTGTGGTAAATAAAAGTAAAAAGTTACTATTCACCAAAAATTATTTTCATCTCATTGAACAACATTTTAGTCCTTCATATTAACCGTTTCCATAAGATTTTATAAATTCCACTCACAGAAGTGTTAAAATTATGTTTAAATTAAAAAAGTCAGTTTTTTAACTACTACTATGTGGGTGCACTATTCATCAAAAATTGATGTTTTTCAGAAAAATACCAAAAATTCAGCCTAAGCATTATTTGATATTCTAAATTCAAAATTGATGTCTATTTTTCAAAATTCAAAACATATAAGTGGAATTAATTAATTTTAAAATTAATTCCAGTTATCAAAACAAATAGCATGTTTTTAAGAAACAAAAACTATCAAAAGATTGATACTTGTTTGTATCCAATTTCAAAGTGAAATTAATTCCAATGAACAAAATTGGATTAAATGGTAAAAATATTTTCTAATTACACTTTAAATCCAATTAAAAAGGTAATATAACCATATAAATTATTACGATGAAAAAAGTTTTTTTAATGAAAATATATCGTGTTTTTACTATTCATTAAAATATGAAAGTTATCAGAATAATATGAAAAATTTATCCAAGGTAAAATTTTATATCCTAATTCCAAATAATTATTTTATTTTGTAAAATTGAACTTATAAACAAGTCAAAAAAATATTTAAGGTGGGTGCGCCATCAAAAGGCAGGAAAACTGTAATTTTTGAAAAATAGATATTTTACACGAAAAATTTATTTTGTTCTCATACCATATTCTAGAAAATGTGTAAGATGAATAATAATCTTATAAAATTCAAAATGTAGTTAAAACTATTCATAACGTCTAGTCCATAATAATATTATAACAATATATCGTTGTTTAGTGAATCCCGATATTTTGTATAACACAAGCTATTGAGGAAAGTCGTGATTGTGTGTAAGGCAAGCCAAGTCAGGGTTGCGTTTTGTGCAAGAATCCACCGTTTTTTCGTATAATAGAATAAAACCATATTTCATTTATACATTGAATATATATATATATATATATATACACTCAATGTTGCGTATAATGACTATTATAAAATGAACTTGAAATTATGTGTAACACAATCTAAGAATAGTGTTGCATATACTGCAAGCTAATACGATGTTGTGCATAGAACAGGATAATCTTATTGTAGCATTAAAAATATGACATCAATCAAAAAGAATACTTATCATAAAATATCATGTTGTTACACTATTGAAGGTTTTGTGATATGTTTTACTGTGGATGTGTTATTTTTATTCAATTTATGGTTTATGGATAAATTATTGACATTTTGTGTGCTAGTTTTAATACCAATGTTTATGTTATGTTTAAACATTTTCATATAATGAATGAATTGGACATAGTAAGTGAAGGGTGTAGCCCGCGATAGATCCTTGATCCATCGGTTGGTCTCATGAGACAAACTAGTCTCTTAGAACATGTATTTGAAAAAATCTTATTTGTAGACTTGGAACAAGGCCTTGACTATATAGATATGAAGTTTGGAATTATGCACTCCATCCTTATCGAATTCGCTATTGATATTACATGTGATTATTTGACTAGTATAATTTCCATGTGAATAAGTAAATGAAAATATTTTATTTGTATTTTCCATATTATGATGATTTTTAAATTTAAAAGGCTTGTGTTTTAGTATTTTACATTGCTTTAGATTTTTATGCTTATTTATTTATGTTTCTTCTATGTTGTTAGCCATACTGAGCATCTAAGCTCACCCATTTCTTATGTTTTAATTTCCTAGGATTCAAAGAAGTGTATTATATTTCGTAATCAGGGCCAATCTTGTGGATTAATGGATTTATCAAAGGTTTATTTATGTTGTGTTTTATTTTCTAATGTGTAATTTAACGTTCATGTATGTAATATATTTTTCAAGAAAGCTAAACCGATCTGTCATTCGGGAAATGATTCATTGTAATCATCCCAATGTATTAAAATAATGCACCGACTCTGGGTGTCTGGGTTCAGGGCATTACAACAATGGATGCCAAACCTGATGTATGGGTTTATTTTAGTATCTCATCATTATTCGGTATCGTTTATCATTATTTATTTGTTGGTTAATATTAACCTTCCAATTACATATTTTATAAAAATAATATAAAAATGTTTTAGGTATTCTCCTATTATTTTTTAATTTCATTTTACCCATTTTATACTTTTTACAAAATGTTTTTAAAGGAATCTACAAGTCAACTTCAAAATTAACAAATAGATTTTACTGAAAATGTGAATGGAATATATTTTTTACGTGTAAAACATGAATGGGATATTTCGCCATCATTACCAGTAAAATGATTTCAACATTGTTTTATATGTTTCCAATATTATTCTCAAAGAAAATAATTTTAAAATTTTATTTTGAAATTACATTTTTAAAATCTGAATTTCAAAGGTAGAATTGATATTTTTACCTTGATTGTTTTTAAATATATTTTAATTAATAAATGAAATAATCCCACTAATATATTTATGATCCCCTGGGGATATGGTTTATTGATGGTTTATGATCAGTTTTATATTGGATCATCTATTTTGAAACAATTCAACATATTTCTATAGATGGTTCATTGTTATGTTTATTGAATGGGAAAATATTATTACTTTCTATTCTAGTTTAAATATGAATGTTTATATTGATTATGATTCACACTTTCCATATAAGGATTGTGTTGGAATTAGTATGTTATAGGCGAGGGATAACTATAGTCCCTTGATATATCAGTAGGTCTCACGAGACAAACTAGATTGGGTAGTGGTTGTGGTCTTTCTAGTTTATGTATGGCGTCTAGGTCGAACCCTTGATGGTATTATTTTAATGTCTCATGTTACGAATTCCATCATTATAATAATAGTTATTAATATTACGTGTGATTATTTGATTTATGGAATATTTATGGTTATGTTTCATTATAATAATATTATTTATATTTTATTATTTGATCATCATTTATTCGTTCCATATTCAATATTATTTATTGATTAAATTTCATGTTTTTTACTTATTTAATATTTCATATTATTTATTCCATATTTACACAGATTCTTAGGTACATAATATTTAGTGAGAATTTGATCTCACCCCTTTCTTATGTTTTATTTCCTCTATGATGATATAAAGTGTTTCTTATATGGAAGGTTATACTGTAGGGAAAAATAGTGTTCCCAAAGATCATACATTGTTTATTTAATGTTTAAAATGTAGTTTCAATTTCAAGTATATATGTAGTTTAGCATCACTAATAATCTATTTGGGCCTAATAAATGATATTTATTTTATCTTATGCTAATATAATAAAGGTACCATGGACTTTGGGGTACGAGGGTCGTGGTACTTCAAAAATAAATTATTTAAAATAATATATTATCAACTACAGTGAACTTAAAATGATTTCTCATCATAATGAATGATGAATGTATTCCATGTTTCCTATTTTATAATATGTTCATTAGTAAATGATGGGTGGGGATTTACATTCCCCTTATAATACCTTAGATGAAATTTGGGGACAATATTCTAAAATCTTATATGGGATTTTCCATCATCCATTAAGACATTTTTTTACAGAAATTATCTAAAATAAATGAAGTATTCACAGAATAATGAAAATTGAATTA
The DNA here is from genome assembly GCA_963277665.1 of Viscum album. NCBI lineage: Eukaryota > Viridiplantae > Streptophyta > Magnoliopsida > Santalales > Viscaceae > Viscum > Viscum album. Next base: position 1,767,686,213 of record OY728153.1, on the reverse strand, counting down.
ATGTTTTGTTATATAGTTTTTTTGTTAAAGTAATTATATATTGTCATAAAATTACCTTTATATCTTTTAAAAGGTTTTCCTTTTATATAGGTTGTACATGGAACAATTACTCTATACCAATCTTTACATTCATCCTCATGGGATCTCTAACATAACTAATGAAAATTAAAATATTGCAGTCAACAGATTGGACATGTTTATTCCATCCAATCTCAAATTTTATACCCTTATTTCATTCCATGATTATTTTATTCAACGTTTTTACATTGCATCATTCTTATTTTTTCATCAACATACTGTTGATCACATAATAATTTTGTAGTTTCAACATCATAAACCTTTTCTTCCCTAGGATTAGTAATATCTTAATGTGAAAAGGACAATGTATTCATGAGTAGTAAAGAATTTCTTTATTTAATTCTTATATAGAAAGGAACACATAGTATTATGAGGACAAAAATTATATTCATAAACAATTATACCTTACCTTTAAACTCTTTTTTTAGTGGTTGAATGGATGAAATCCTCTATTGATAAAAAAAATTCTTTGTGGTCTCCTCTAATGTACAAGATATTGTCTACCTTTGGACTTCCATGAACATATTGTGACCTCCTAATGAATCTGTCAACATCTATTGAATTTTCATCTAACAAAATAATTGTTTTAGTCACCCACAGAACAACCAACCAATTATTGTTAGAGAGGTCTACAAAATAAAATAATTTAACTTCTTGTGATTCCATTATGAACTGTTCATTGTTTTTCACTCGGACATAGAAATATACCTTTACATTGTCCATTTATTCAACTTTTACAGCCCTCCTATTATCAACCAAATTAAAATGGAGAATTGGCACTTGAAATGTTTTATAATACAACTCTTATAATTATTTAATAATTCTAAACTATTACTTATTAGAATAAATTATATTTTTATCCTTATAACCATACATGAAAATAGATTCTTCCAAAAGAATAAATTCATTGTTCTGTATCATACTACAATCATCTTGTGTTTTTAGAGAATGTATATCCATTGATTGAAAGATGAATTTAAGATGAAACATTTGGATGTAGTCCCCTAGATAGCCATCAAATTCATTCAAGAACTGAATTTAAATTTTTAGGTAACTTCATATAAATATGATCTGGAAAAAATCCCATAAACAATAAGATATCAGTATTTTATATCTATCCTCCATCCATTGATGTATTCAAATATATGTGAATTATTTTTGGGCTTCAATGTATGGATCAACATCTTTAGTAATATTTGAAATGAAAAGGTTTTATTTATCATGCTCAATAATTGTAATTGTAACAAACTATCTCCAAGAAACCTCTTCACCTATAAGGTGTCCACAATATTGAGACTTTAGGATACAAAAGATGTTAAAATTTATAGTTAATTTGTACAAAATTCAATAGATTCATTAAAAATATATTATTATGTAATATAACATTTTATCCATCATTTATTCCTGACATACACTTTTGAAATCAACATATATCATTCAATGGGGAACACCCATATATAATGGATAGGACCATGTAGTTGAACCTCTCTAACTAGGTAAACCATTAGGTGGACCAGTATATCAAAGAAAAAGGGTGTAAAGAATATATCCAGTTAATATAATATGACTACAACCTCCATATTCCTGGTCATTAACTTTTAAATGTTTATGAGTTTACTTCATATGGATTTAAAAAATAAGCAAGGTCTTGTTAATGTATGTCATATATTTTTAGGAAATATTGAACGTAAATCAGTGTGCATCAAATATTTCTTCAAAACCTAAAAACCATGTTATTTTATTCCTTATAACTTCTAATTTTTTTATGGAACGATGTTTATAATATTTAATGAAAACCCCTATAGAAAATTTACACTCCAAGGGAGAATGAAAAATTATAAATTTTCTTATTTGAATAGAATGTAATGATGATGGAGGAGGAAAATTATTCCCTATAACCTTCATCAAATCCAATGGTTCCCTTATTCTCATGTCAATCATGTCAACCCTTACATGGATGATATCTTTTGTTTCTTCAAGAAAATGTTTTACATTCCAATTATATGATATTATAATTTTTTTTAAATGCTAAAAATAAAAAAATATATATAACATACAAACCATTCCAATAAAAAATTAAATGAAAATATATCTCTTCTTCCAAACGGATTTTATATAGTTCTTTTAAAAATGGTCGGAAAAAAATATTTCAATATGTTTTACATGATTGAACAGTTTATCACCAGTTAGTGAAGACAATAATGTCCCTTTTTAAGTAATCCCATATAATGGAATCAAAAAAGATCGGTATTTATGCCACTGAGATAAACATTTATCATTTCCTAGATAAAATGTCTTCATGGAATGTCTCATCCAAATAGAGTGAGTGTATTCTTCACAAATAGGACACCCCAACATTCCAATAATGATATTTCTTAAAAACAATCAATATATAGGTATTAATTTATCATCCCATAAAACATGGACCTCACTGTGAAGTACTCACTTCATTGACCATCATACATTGTAAAACATGTATCCCAAATACATTTTTTATATTCGATCAATGGATCTAAATAGAAACAAATATCATTGCCAGGTTGTTTTGGTCTAGATATAAGCAGTGAACGAATATTGTATGTTCACATCATGCATAACCATGGTGGAAAGTTATAATTTATCATCATGAAAGACCATGTACATTCCATACTAATCTATACAATAAAACGATTTTTCTCTATGAAGATAATGCAGGATATATGTTTCGAATCACATTTACAAATTTAGGATACTCAAAATCAATTTTCTCTTTTAAGGAGAGTCTGATTGATGATATAAGATCTCAAATTTAATTACTATATTTTTATCCCATCTCAATTGTCCTCTAGTTTTATGACATCAATATTGTATTCTAAACCTTGGCCTCATAGGAAAATACCCTACATATTTCAAAGGACTTGATTCATCCATGTTGTTACAATATGACCCACACATAGAAATTTTATGAGTGATTCATGGATCTTATGAAAAAAATACCATCAATTGGAAAATAATGTATTTTCGTAGAGATAATTTTCTATTAATATATCATTTAGTTAGGAATATATGTTCACCACGAATTTTCATTTTCATCTTGTAACATATCATTTAGTAGACGAATTATTTCTGTAAAGATGGTTTTCCTGAATCAACCACCATATGTCAATTTATATAACATCAATAATGTTGAAAATGTTGTATGTTTAGCACAAGCACTCTATAATTGTCTCTCAGAACAATTATTAAACTTCTCAAACAATATTATCAAATCATGTATGTAATTTTTAGTTTTAATCATCATTTAATTCAAGTTATCTCCATAATCATGTTTTATATAAAAATATGAACTATAATTCAATATAAATTTATATATATATATATATTAATTTAAATGGTTGATTTAATTTGTTTGGATTCTAGGTAATTGATGAAATTTAATGAATATGACTAATAAATTTTTTGTTATTAAAATCGTCAACGTTAAAAACATATATTTCACAAATAAATTTTTTAATGTGGTCTTTATATTATCATAAAAGAATAAATTGATATTCTTTAAAATATGATTTCAATAATATTTAATGATTAAATATATTAAATTTAGTCACGATTATATAGTTTAAAGAGGATAAAACATCTTAAATTAAGAGATAAGGCCATAAATACAAAAAAATGTAACTATAATTGATCGGAGAAGTTGGTTTTATACCTAAATATTCTTATAATCCAAATATTCCTAATATATATCATTTTACTAATAATATATATGATATTTGTATAATAAAAAACTTATATTTAACAGAGTTTACACTTCCACATCTTAAAAAAGGAGTCCTCATACACCCCTTAAATGATACGCCAAAAAAATAAACACTCTTCTATATTATAAGTTATTTACATTCTTAATAATACACTACATTGTAATTAAGAATATTTTTTCTAGAAGATGCTTTAAACCATTAATTTTTAGATGGTCTTACAATAGGATATTCATGAACTCAATGTAAATTATATGTTAATTTTGGTTTTTATTCAGTATTTTATTCATTTGACTATTTTTAAATATCATTTATATAAATATTATGTTTTTCATATACTCATTAATATTATATAAAAGCTGTATTATAATTATGAAATAGTACTTTATTACTCATTATTATATTGCAATATACTGTTGATTGGGTTTAATTTACCTCCTTTAATAATGATTATATAATTATTTTAATTTTATTATTAATGTATATTTGTTACAAATAATATTATGTAAAAATAATTTAATTTTATAAATTTTATGGATTCTTGAAAGGTGATATGAATATTTTTATTAACTCTAAAATCAGTTCTTTTCTAGGAATCAGAATATCAAGAAAATATTTAATATATTTATATGAAAATTAACACCATATGTACCATAAATTGACATTTCTAATCCATAAATATTTCAAAAAAATACTACTGAAAGATATTTTTATATGATAAAACCATGTCTAATGAGTAAGGATCAGAGCCTTTGAGTATAACTCTTCATGGGAGACATAATAGATAGAACAAAAATATTTTCATTAATAAGTAATTAATTATATATTTGTAATAAAAAGTTATATTTTATATTCATTTAGTATTCTGAATATAAATATTTTTTAATATAGATTTATAATGATTCATATTTGTTTTCAAGAAGTGAGACTGTTTCAGAAAAAGATGAATTCGAATGTAATGGTTTGTTCTAAATTTCTATTCCTTGATACATGTTTCATTTTTTGGGCAATATTTTCTAATTATTTTCATTCAATATCCCATGAATTTATTTGAAAATATTTTCATGTATTTTCTTTTTTATAAAGGATTATCATTTTCTTTGTGTTAATATATTTTTAGTCATTTCGTATAAAATTTATAATGGTGAATCATAAACCTCCAATAAAATTTGTTACATCTATATCTACACAACAAAATAAACCAAATTCTATTAAACACATTTTATAGGTCATTTATAAAATCACTCACTCATTTTTTGACACCAAACCTCATCAAAAAAATGCTTTAAAATTTTAGAAGGATTATTTTTTAATTCATAAAACACCACATGAAATACTTTTTAATTGAACATGAAAATCAATAAACTTTTTTCAGAACACTTAATAGAATACCAAAACCCCTTTTTTTAAAACAAATCTTAGCATCTATTTTATTTGTATAAAATTATATTAAAAAGGAATCAATAATAAATTAAATTTTTAAAAATATTTTAATAAAAATATGCACAGATTTAGATTTCTAAAACATAACATGTTCACATTGAAATACCTAAATGATTTTCAAAACATAGAATCCATTTTAGTTAATTTTAAGGGAAACCATATTTTTTTATTTTAAAAAAATATATCAGTTAAAACCAAAATTCATTTTTCAAAAATTAATTTCAAATATGAATGAGCATATATATGTTAGGTAGGACACCACCCACAATTCCATATTCTAAAATATTAACCGATGATCAATTTTCACGATATAATGAATTATAATAATTTTAAATAAATTATTTTAACAATTTTTTGGAAATTAAAAAAAACCTTAATCTATTTTTAATAAAATATACAAACTAATTTCATTTAAATAAAAATACTACTTTTAGAACATTTTAAAAAATCCAAGGAAAAGTATGGTGATTAAACATTTCATAAACATTTAAAAAAGATTCAATGTATATAATAAATTTTATAAGACAATCTCGAGTTATCAACTTAAATACTATCAACAACAAAGAAGATTCCATAGGTATGTTAGGTTAAGTATCAATAGAGTTATTGTCTTATGTTGGGAAATGAATATGGAAGATTTTACTACTTATGGAGAATTCCCTCGTTCCATTAACATATTTCAGAATATTGTCAAGTCGAAATATATGTAGAAATCTAATAAATATAACATTGTTAATAGGAAAATGTGTTATATAAAAGAGATTATAATATGAAATAAAAAAAACATCAAAGACCTCAATCTAAAAATATAATCGTAAAACATCAAGGAAGATTTACTTTTTTGAGCCATCTTATAAACATAGAATCTACCTACATTTGGGAGGGGCCTTTTTCCCTCATTCTGAATAAGGAATCTACAGGACTCAGGTTAAGATTTTATCTCAAGAAATCATTTTTAAACCATTTTTCACACCAGACATATAAAAACAAGAAACATTATATTAAATAATTTCATGACCAACACATCCATTATTTTTTTGGTTCATAAAATTAATTCGAAAACATTTCAATTTTTTAATTTTAAGTCATTCTTGAAAATAAATTAAAATATCATTATTTTATAATTAAATTGATTTATCAAAATAAAATAATCCTGTAATTTTTTTTAATAAACAACATTTTCATTTATTTTCATATAATTTTATCAATAAATTAAAAAAATATAGAAAAAAATTATCATGTATAAAAATTGCATCATTTTTTATTAATGAATATAAATATTATCAAGAACCATATCATCATCCGATTTAAATAAAATATCATTTATATAAAACACAAATGAATATAAAACTAATAAACTGTGAACCATGACAGAAAAAGATATTGTTCACCTATGATTAATCAAAATTTAAATGAATCGATAAAATTAAAAAATAATACTTAGATCATTAATAAATACATAATATAAAAATCATAATATAAATATATAATATCTAATAAAATGAAAAGAATTGTAATTATATTATTCTTTGGTGTAGAAAAAAAAATTAACTCCCACAAAACCTTATCAATGAAGTGAGTTCGAATTATACTAAGTGAGATGATACTCAATATATATAGAAAGAAATAAGTTCCATTTATAAGGTAGATCTCATGCCATAATTTTTTACAGCATGACAAGAAAAATAAGATAAATAATCAAATTACAGGCCTAAAATTCCTATGGAAGGAACTCAATACAATTGAATGGGGCTTGTTGAACTCCAAGGTTCAGTTTTTTAACATCAAGGATTTTGAAATAAATATCATTTGAAGAGGATGGAATAGAGCCCTAAATATAGAACCCCTGATAGCCCTGATCAATGAAAACATCGATGTAATGCCCACCATGGAAACCAAACAATAATGGAATGAGAGAGGATGAGAAAAAAAATAACATTTCTTAGTTTGGGTATTGATTCATTCAAGATAAACTCGAGGGGGGTCTATTATAGTAGTTTAGTTCCATGATAGCTTGAGAGGTGCAACATCCATTAGTTCTGTTAGGGCTCTTTTGAATAGATTATATAGGTTTTTAAAAGTGATTCCAAAAGAGTGCAGTTAAAGAGACCTTTTATCAGCACTATAATAATAAGTGAAAATAGAAGATATATTTATCAGTGGGTTTTTATCACCGATACAGATATGTCATTATCACTACTAAAGAAGCATTGGGAGAAACCATCATTATTGGTGAAAAGTTTTGGTGTTGATAAAGACACCTTTTATCAGTGCTAAAGAAGCACTAATTAAAGGTCTTCGTATTAGCGCTAACACTTTTGTGCTGATAAAACATTTATAATTATAGTTATATTATTGAAAAATCTATATATATATCTACAATTTATAAATATTTGTATGTAATTATAAATATTTTTATATCATTTGATATATTTCAAAAATAATATATATAATAGATATATTATATATATTCATTATTTGAATATATTAATTTTAATTTTATAATTATTCAAATATATAATTATCTATTCATAATTATATTTATATAATGTTATAAATACAGTAATTATAGATTTAAAAATATATTTAGATATAAGTATATTTGTTAATATATTTATAATTATAAATATATTTATATATATCCATATATATATAATTATATATGTGTATTTACATATATTTAATAAATACATAAAAATATAAATATAAATACACTAAATATATTAATTATTTAAATATTAATATTATAATTTTATAAATAGAAAACTATTTGTATACTTTTATATATTTTTAATAAATAAATATCAATATAATTATAAATATTATGAGCATATATATTATTAAATTATATTTATTATAATTATATAATTATTTTAATATATAATTATTTATATATAAATATATATGTATTTTTTAGAAACAATTATATATTTATATCATTATATATATTTTTATACTTATAAATATATTTAATAAATAATTATAAATATAAATATATTAATTATGTTAATTATTTTAAATATTATAATTATAATTATATAATTATTTAAAAATACAATTATTTTTTTATAATTATGTAAATATTTTTTTCAAAATAATATTCACTAATTTATAATTATAATTTTAAATTTTATTTAAATAGTAAATAATTTTACTTATAAATATATATTTACATATATATTTTTATCATTATTACATAATATATAATCTTAAATTATTTCCTGTTAAAAATAAGTGAAATTAAATAAATAAAAATGAGTACAATTTAAAAATATTGAAAAAATGGATAAATTTTATTAATTAATTTTTAATTATTAAAAAAATATATGGATTTGTAATGAAATTATGATGAGTACATATCGAAAATATTAAAAAGGCTAAATTAATATTACAAAATAATTAAATTCCAAAAAAATAAAATTTTAAAAATTTTAAAAATGAAAAAATTATACATGAATCTAAAAATAAAATTAATAATTTTTAAAAATTTCTGATTGAAAACATGATATATTAAACAAATCCTATTACTAAATTAAATTCTAAAATATATAATAACATTTGAATAAATTAACTAAATATTAGGTGTACGTGTCTCTATCTAAATTTTTATTAATTAAATAAATATATGTGTTTGTGCATTGTATATAGAAATGAATTAATTACATATTTTAATGTATTAATTCATTATAACACACATTTTATATATGTTAAATTGAATAATCATAAAACATTTAATTAATGTCCAATGCACAATACAATTAGTCAATATTTTTAAATAATATTAATTTTTCTTATAAACCACTATTCAATAATTATATGACATATTTAATGTACACATACATATTTGGTATTATATAAATCATATTTTTGGAAATATTATATATTTATATTTTATATATTATATATATATAATATGTATATATATTGAAAATATTGGAATATATTTTTATATTAAATATATTAATGAATAATTATTTATAAAAACCATTAATAATAAATAAAATATTAAAATGTTTTCAATTATTACATTTTTATTTACTTTCAATATTTATATTTAATATATATTATTTATTACTATTTATAGTTAATTTCTATGTATATACAAATTTTGTACATTTTTATCTATAAATCCTTTATTAAAAAATTAACAATTTATTCATTTATTCATTTTTTAAAAGTTATTAAATTTTATTCATGGTAAATATATATATTTACAATATAATATATATTAATATTGTTAATATATATATATATATTTATGTTTATTACATTTATTATTTATTATTAATATTTATTTAATTATAAAATTTTTTAATATTTTTTAAAATTTACTCATTTTTTTAATTATATGAAACTATTAATTTTATATAACTATTTTAAATTTATAATATTTATTAATATTTATAATATATATATATATATATTATTTTTATAATCATTTAATTAATAAATTTGTAAACATTTTTTAAATTTATTCTATTTTTATTTTAATTTGATTAAATATTTAAATTTTATTATTTTCAATACTTATGTTATTTTTATCCATTACAAATGGGGGGTTTCCCCTATATAGGACCATCAGGTGGGGCCCGACGGGGGTATAAAGTGGGTCAAGACCAACGTACCCCAAGGAAGTGGCTCATATTGAAGTGTGTATACCGTGTATGCTGGAGCCCATCCTTGACGAAGTCTTATGAGCTTCTTATGCGGCATAATGATAAATAATGGAGCAGCTTAACCTATGAATTCTGGTTTGGGTGCGGCATGCACAGTCCGAACCATTATCAGCAATAAAAAATTGGATAATTAAGGTACTATAACACTAAAAATAAAGCACTGATCAAGTTACTATTTTATTAGTGATGAAAAACCAATGAAAAAGGTAACCTTATATTAGTTCAAAAACACTGACTAAGGGTACATATTACTATTGTTTTTGGGAAATGATAAAATGTTCCCTTCATCCACAATTTATTTAGTATTGATAATGGTAGCCTTTATCAGCTCTTTCCACTAAAACTGTATATTTTCTAAATTTGTTAGTTTGTATCAATCAAAATGCAGGAAAGGTTATGCCATAAAAGAAACATACCTGTGACTGTAGAAGGTCCTCCTTCAACAGTAGCCAACATGGTTTCCAAAACATTTAGTTGGACTGTCCCTCTATCATTGGATCCATACTAACCCTCCTGATCTATTCCCTCTTCATGTTACTATCATTCCTATATTGGTGTACCACATCCCATTCCTAGACCCGATCAACCTATGGGACTCCATATACCAACATATCGAGGATTAGCTCAATCCTTCCCATAAATTAATACTTATCATGATCTACTACCACTACTCAAATGCGGAATTCCCATAAAAACCCACTCCAGGTGGCCCACTATAAAAGAAGAATAACACTACAAAGAGAGGTACAAACACTAAGGCCACATGTGGACCAACATTCCCCTCAGAAAGCACTACATCAAAACATGATCAAAATATGGATTCTCACTTACTTGAATACTATATCTGTTATTTCCTTGTAAAAAATAGTCATATCGATATTTATAGACATTAGAAGAAGAGTTACTAATTCTCCGTATAGACACAAATTCACTTAATCTCAAGGACTCACCAAGATTTCCTTCTATTATTAGTGCACAATTCATCACATATTTAAATCTACTCAACCGAAAATCAATCACCTGTGACCTGGTTCCACATCAATGTTTTCCGGAAAATGCCTCGATCAGTATAAATCATAGGAGTTAAATATGCAAAAATCATTTCATATTGGTAGAAATTTCAGCCTGATCCTCTACGGACATGCCCTCTTATTTCATATGCATGAAATTTTGAGACATGTTACCCCTCAACATGTATAGATAGAAGTGGCTCATGAACTTCTCCCCTGGTCCTTCTAATATAACTCCACCTATTGTCCAATATTCTTTAAAATACCCCACCAACAATTGGTAGGTTCACAAAAAATATATGAAAAAATCTTCACCTTCTCATCTACTTGTCTCTCTAAATGGTTGAATATTATTTGGACTAATTAATATAGAATTCAATCACTAGGAGACCACCCTCCCTAGTGAATGTGGGGAGACAGTATAGCTAGAACTTCCTTGTTAGATCAAACAATGATGGTATTGTATTAACAGTCTCTCCTTCCATTGATTTAATAAACCTTGGTATGCTGGAATGAATATGAACATCCATCTAATTCTCATGAGCCATTACAAGATATTGTTTAACTATGGTCATAGTGTGATGATTTACACTCTTCGGATGCTCAACTCGAAGAAGATGAGGAGGAATTCTCTCGTTAAGAGAAACACACTCTTTAGAAAAATGGCTATAACATCAAATTCCAACCCAATATGTTAAAATAACATAGAACCACTATTATCGGTCTCTATAAACTTTTATTATATGTGTTTTATCAGTTAATAATAGTTCATTTCATACCATTTTTCAGATATAAATGATATCTCATACCATAGTTTATATAGGCAAGTATATAACACATGTAATAAATTTTCCTTTATCATTAACAATGAATGTACATATATATCCCTATGTACTTATCTGGATTCGGGCATACTCATCTCATACCATAATGATCGAAAAGTATAAATGTGAAAAAAAATAACTTCAATCAACATGTGAATCACCAATAGTGAAACAACAGAAACTGTAACAAGAGAATATTATGAACAACTATCACATTCCCTGTGAACTAAAATATTTTGGTGTACATAGGTTAGATACTCCCTTACAAAAGATCATTAAAATTCCCGACACATGCTAATATTTTCTATACCATTCTAAAAATGTAAAACAATATAAAATAAAAATTTAATTATTCAATACCACTTTTTATTATCCACCAATATGATACTCTCTCATATGGACCAAACTAGTTGGCTATGAGACCTCATGAATACGTCCCCATATACAAGATATTGATAACTACCCAATGGAGAGTGATATGTATAGTGGGGAAACTATACCACCTAAAATAGAATAAAATATAGTATAGTAATTCATAATGATAAATATCTTAGTAACATATTTTAATAACAGAAACAATATAAAAGACAACTGAGGAATAAATAGAGGGAAAAATAATCCAATAATAAGTAATATTATAATGACATGATGATATGTGTATTAATGTCAAAATGATATTAATTAAAATATTGGAATCAGTTAACATAAATAAACTCAATGACATTGTTCCTGAACCCCATGTTGGTCCCATCTCCAAACTCCATCCCATCCACCATGCGACGATCAGAAAAAAAAGACCCTTCCCCTGGTCCAAAACTGTATCCACAAAATATTCCCTGTTACCAAATAGTGGCCAGAATATGATGTGAGTAAAACCTAGTTGGTCTATAGCATTGTGTGTATATATATATATATAATGTCTAATAATAATTGTATGGAATAAAGTGATAAATAGAATTATTAATTAATCAATTAATACAATATAACTAGAAAATCGCTTCAATACTAAGCTAGAATATCACTGATCATGTAGCATAAGCAAGACAACCAATAACTATATATCAATAGGAAAATCAATCAAATCTAGACCAAACCTATGATATAATCTTTTCAGCATGGAACTGCAAATTGCCCAACGAATATAATCATTACAACATGGGTCTGGGTTGAACTTTATCAATATAATAATTACAGCATGAAACTAGGACGAACCCACCCAATATAAGAATTACATCATGGGATTGGGAAGAGACAACTAAATATAATCATTATGTCATTGGAATGAGAAGATCTTATTCAATATAAGAATTATTGTATAGGCATGGGTAGATCCTACTCAATATAAGTATTACAGCTTGGGACTGGGTGGAGCCCACTGATAATAAGCCTTACAACATCAACTAATAATCACATAAAAACAAGGATATCAAAAAATCACATCAAAATACACAATGGTCAATTATAAAAATTAAAATTTTTCATTCAATTATAAATCATTTTATCCACAACTATATTAATAATAAATAAACCGATGACCAATGGATTCTATACCAAGAAATAACCTAAGGTCTCATTTCAAGATAAACACACATTATTCTTTGAGAAAAGGGATTCAAAGGGATCCAATGAATTTTGAAATTTATCATCTAATTAGTTAATGATTATGAGATGTTAGCGCATTATAAATATTGTACATACTTCAAAAATGAACATACCAAAGGGTTTGGTTTATATTTCATACGTTAATTGGTAATTACAAAAAACCTATAATGGGTAACACCGATGGAAAAATGGATATTAATATCAATGCTAGAAACCTAGATCACCCCACATGCATGTTCAAGAAGATCTAGTTGTGATCCCAATATTTATATTCTTGGAATGTAGAATAACATAAAGAGGTGTAACATAATAAGAAACACTCACTAGGGATCAGATGTGAAATCAAAACCTCTAGAATAGATAGAATGGACCTAAAATCTCATACAAATTGTCCTAGGATATGAGTAAGAGGCTACACCAGATGAATAGTGATAATAAAACATGATTCCCTACCCAAAACCAATTGGCCCAAGGAATACACATTGTTGAATCCTTTCGCATCGTGTATTTCAACATTATTGGGTTACACTAAAAACCCATCAACATGAATTAATTATTTTTCTGATCAGTAACTACACATAATGAATTAGGTTCATGACGTGTAACCACTTCACATCATGGACCAGTTCATGGAATGTTTCTAGTGTAAGTTACACGTCATGTAATATATATGGGGCTTGTAATTGATTAGTGAATAATAATCAACCCATCTTATGTGAAAGATTCCTAAACAAATCTAATCCTTCTAAACCCACAAAAAATCCTCATAATAAAAATAAACATTTTTATAATCAAACTCCAAAAATTCAAAAAACAAACAAACAACCTTGACCATTTTTTCATTTTCCTAAACATAAGCTCTCCTTCTTCAAAAAAGATGCATCTACCATGTCTTAAAGACAAATGAAAACCCGAAAAAAGTTGTTTAATGAGAAAACATAAAGTTGTATGTACCTAGAAATTTATTGGATCTCATATTTTTTTCAAAATTTACTTCAAATTTAAAATTTTATAAAAAAATATTTTTCCATTCAATAATTAATAACTGCATCTTCTTTTTACAAGAATTTATGTAAATTATTTATTTACCCAAAGAAATTAACACAGTGATGATAAATATATTAGTTTTCAAAATACTATTTATAGTGGAAATTATCTTTCGGATAGCATCATATTTAAAATATTACACTTATTTAGAAAAATTGAGAAATGTTTGACATTTCTATAAATAAAATACTATAAAGGTCATAATCTCATCCATCTGACCCTAAGAGATCATAAATTCAACCCTTAGATGATTCTTGTCACAATATACTAGTATAAATATGTTTATATTAGTTTTTTGGTTTATCTTATGGTTATTATCATTTTTTAACATAAATTACCTAATTTACTCTTTACTATTGTAATTAATATTACTAAATTTACTATTCATGTTGTCGAAAAAAACGGGACCTACTTTTTAAAATTTAAACATCTAATTTCAAATATGGATTCCATTGTTAAAAATTCCAATCATATAATTTTCATAATTTAGTTTAATGTTAAATGAGAAAAACAAATCATTCTTTTGGAAAACATTCTCTTTAAAATAAAAAAAAATTACACAAAAATAAAGTATAAAATCACTTTCAAAAAACATGATTATGTTATAAAAATTAAAATGAACTAATTATAATTTAATATTATGAAAATATATAATTTTCCACATTAAATAATTTAAATAAAGATATAGATATCAATAAATATTCAAATTTTAAATTATTCCCTGAAAAATCCAAAATTTCTTAAAATTATAAAAAATTATTCATCATATAAGTTTTTTATGTTTAATTTAAAAATAAAATTCATTTTTCCAATATATTTTTTAAAAATTCTTGAAATTAATTATAATATTCATTCAAAATGATAAATAAAATATATTACTTATTTAAAAATAATTACTTATTAAATTAGAAATGATTAGAAACATTATATATTTCATAATTGTTTTATTATGATTAATTCACACAAATTTAAAATATAGTCTATAATGGTCACATTTATATTATAATTTTTTTAAGATTAGTATTGAGTATCTTGTTCTCTATAGAACATTGTCTTTAATTTTAAAATACCAAGATGTCACATTCACCCTTTGTATTTAATAAATTTTATCCTCACAATTTGAACATGGGCTTAGTAACTGGGTTCAACAATTCAAAATACCTTTGTTGAAATCACACATTGCAAATGTTTTAAAAAAACATACCCTTGAAATGTTATAATAGTATATATCTAGGTCATCATGAAAAACACATAGTAGGTTTGTAATTATGTGAAAATAAGTGGTTTGGAAAAACCATTATATGGAAGAGAAATATATATCCCAATGACTGATAGTGTTTGATAGATAACACAGTTATGAGAATCTTTACCATTAAAAAACAGTAAATTTGTTATGAGTTAAAATTCCATAGATTTTTATGTAAGAAAAGAAAATGGATGATGTTTTTGTTTCAAAATATTTTTCAAAAATTTTATGAATTATTTTACTTCCTATAAATAGAAAAAAAATATACTTACATGAAAAGTATAATTTCATCTTTTAAAAATGTTCTACCACAAACTCATCATTTTCTCAAAATGAAGAGTCCTCAAGATGAATATTTCTTGACTAAATCACTAGATTCAACATGTAAGGTTTAAAAATTCAAAAAATATAAAACATATATTCATACTATATTTCTGAATTAACCAAAACAAGAATGTTTTATAGAAGAAAACAAAATGCCCCAAAAATAATAAACTGTTATATGATGAAAAACTACATTAATATCCAAAATTCCATAGTAATACATATAGTTTAACATAGATAATTTCACAAAAAAATATACTTAAAATTGCCCAAAAATATTTTTGAATATATTGAATCCCAGAAATCAGATGTATTTTTTCATATAGTCTTATAAGATAAATCTTAACATTTATCTCAAAATAACCTCAACCACTATTAATATATTATACCAAAAATTTAATTTCCAAAATCACATAATCAATATGATATTCTAATCAATCCCTTTTATATAATTAATCACCCTATATCAACAGATAAATTATATATGCATCTAAAATATAATTGAAAATTTATTCCTAAAATAAATGATCCTTGTATTTTGTTTACTGTAATAATATAGGGTTCCCAAAATAATAAATATATTACAAATTTACATTAATCACTTAACCCAAATCAATTTGTAATCATGTTGTTTTATATTCAATACAATATATGTTCCTAAAATGAAATTAACCATTATCTACCATCTTTTTTAAGTAAATGGAATGATTTCAAACTATAAAGGACATCAATTTGGCTAGTTGTAGGCATAACACCCTTGCCTCGATTTGGTTGTGGGTTAAATCCATGTGGCCTTTCTGTATGTGGCAGTTTGTCCCATAATCTTTCGATTTTCATTTTTCCAAAACTATATATTTCTTATGGAATTCTAAGAAATATGATGATCATCTTCAAAATTAACCTCAATAAATTCGACCTTTGGAAGACTACTTTAACCTTGATGGTTATCTCATTCCTTTAAATTTTCATCCTAAAAGTGAACATTCCTTAGTAACCTCATATTATTAACACATGATTTCTAATATATCTAATCATTTTAAAATTCATATCATCATGGTTTAAATAAAACGATTCCATGATAATTTGTTTTACCTTGATAGTGGTTCCCACTAGATTTCATTGTCATTTTGAGCACATAGATATAATGTCTACACATTTCAAAAAATCATTAGAGATTCTTCAATGTTACTTTATTCCCTTTTCTAAATTTTATTTGTACAATTTGGTTTGTATAGATGTTTGAAGATAAATATTTTTATAAAATCATTATGTATAATATATAATTTCAAAAAATCTCAGAAAATATTATTTTTATAAAACAATCAGACTAATATTTTTTAGAAACATTCAATCACGGTTTGTTTTAAAATACATGAATTATGACCCATAACAATATCAGTTAAACAAAATATAAATATGTTGCATGAGGGTTTTATTTGTCTAGTATTTGTATGAAAATTATAATAGTCTTAAAATTCCTATGATAGGGTAAAGTAAGAAGAAATTCCATAATGATATGTATCATTTTTCAAAAGATGAGAAAATTGGGAAATTTTAATTTTTTTAAAAATAACCCATTATATATTGATGTATTGATTTATAGTGGGTGTATTTGATATTTCATATACCTATTTAAAGTATATTTTTAGGTTATAAAACATTTCAAATTCATAAGCACTTGACTTTGTTATTATTATTCCAAGAATTTCATTAGAAAAGATTGAATATTGTTTGGGATCCACCTCCTTAAACATCTAAAAATATATCCATGATCATAAAATGTTTCAAAATAGGTAATGTAATGAAACAATATACATATAAAATTATCATTTTCTTAAAATATATCTCAATCTATAAATATATATTACTCTTTATTATCAAACAAATTGTAAGGACCTAACATTAAAAATTACATAATCTTGAATTGTATGTCAATAATTAATTATTTTACATTTTATGAACTTTTCAGGTTTAGAGTATTATATAATTACTTTTTAAATCAAAAATTATAAAAACCATATATACACAAAGTGGAAACTGCAACTCCGTGTCAATTTTTTCCACAAAAACAAACATAAAAAAGAAACAACACTTCTTTTCAAGAAATATCTTAAAAATTTTAATCATGAACGAATCCTTGTCATTACATATCATTAAATCCATTTGAAAACCATTTAAAAAAGTGGAATAATCCCAAAAGATTCATCAAAGGACATAAAAGAAGAAAATATTTAATATAGTGAAAACATAAACACCTATTAAAACCATTTTCTTAAAAACATACATTTTCATTTGATATGTGAATCATTTTTCCTAAAAAATCATTTTCTTAACTTTTTGAACTGAAAAACATTTAATGAAAGGTAATTATAAAGAATATAAAAATCATGTATGTTTGTAGGATATAATCATCATAGAACACATATATAACCCTTATAAAAATCATTACATATAGAAAAACCAATAGACTGAGTTCCAATATAATTCTCTTGAAAAAAAATATTTCTCAATGCATTAAAGCTCTATCTTGGTTAACTAAAATTATAAACTATAATAGTATCACATTAGAAAACATTAAATTAGAAAATAATATGATAATTCCAAAACAAGTCTTTAATTTTTTTTTAAAATATGGATATGGGAGAAAATTTATGTCTTTAAGGGAAACATTAAAAATATTATTTTAAAAATAACATACCTTTCCTTGAGTATGAGTTGTGATGTATGTTATTTATCTTCATGGATAATAGAAAGTAAGTTCTTGAAAATTCTTCCAAGGAGAGGAAATTCCCACCCCCCCCCCCCCAAATATCTTTGAACAAGGAATCAAGAACTTTTATAAGTTTATAAAAGCGAAGAGACTCAAATTGAGATGATTTTTTTATGGAACATTAAGGATATCAAGTTTTTGAGTGGTCCATGTACGATCATCGGGAAAGGTACGTGAATAATAATGACCGCAAACAGCTAGGTATGTGGGATGGTCCGCAAAACACAAGAGTACGAAATGATGGCTAGTGAGCAAGGGAAACCATGATCCGCATCAACCGATGGTGTTTTGCGTGAAAAAACATCCACATACTATACTATGAACCCTTTAGTCCACGGATTAAGAGGAAAAGCAGGGTTCCAAGAACCATTATCGTTATCCATGGCCTCTGCAATCCTAGGTTGATTAAGTCTTCCACGGGTCATAATATTACTTCAAAGGGCCTCTGGAAATGGTGTCGATTTCCCAGTAAATACGATCACTCTAATTCTCTATTAAAGGATCAAAGTTTCAATGAAAAAGTAGGAGACAAATGATGGAATAAAATAAAATAAATTCTCAGTGGAGACTTAAAGGTTTCACTCTGGCTTCCGTCTTGTTTCATCGGTGAAGTGTGAACCACGAACCCCTTCCTCTGCATGTACATAAGACCACTAACCATACACTTGGGGAATTTAACAATGATAATATAAATATTAACCCAACTGGTACGCCACGAACAAAAGAATTCTTTGGGATGAATTTTCTAGGAAGTGTAATACCCCTGATCCTCTTTTAATATGGTGCTTCGCGTAGCGTACTGCTACATGTACTGAACCCTGCGTTGCATACCCAAATGTTACGTGGATATAACCCAATGTGGCATGATGAGCTAAATACCAATTTGGTTTTAGATTAGTGTTACGTAAGCCTGTGTACTATATATGTATACGGATGGAACTCATGCCTGCATACTACTACGGTATATGGAGCCTTCCCCATCCCTCAAGAGATGCCAGTATATAGAATGGTGTGTTTTGGGGTATTTTTACTTCTTTATCCATCCTCACCCCTCGATAACTTTCCATTCCACTATGATCCATCCACTAACCGGTCCTTTAAGGCTAGGATAACGCCTATTCAAAAGCCAGAAGTCCCATATAATCAAACCATCAGGTGGATTAGCATGCCCTACTAAGGCTACATACCCTTGGTAAGAGGAGTCACAAAGGCCCTCCCAAAAAAGGTGAAGGCTTTGGGAATTCCTATATGGACACATTCCCATGGTAACCTGGAGTCCATCCTTGGGATGTGGATGTGAACTCCCTGTTCTTATGATTTGGGGTGATCACTTGCTTTTCACTTTGATGATGATCAATGATCAGTCGAAGGGGTTATGTTCACCCCCCCCCCTTATGAGGACAAAACACCTCCCCTTCTCTAGGTCCCTCCCATAATGGTATGTCCCCAAACATCCAAGGTAGGACCACATGTACTTTTATGCTATTTCCCATGGAAAGGTTCATCACATTGTGTCCTCATGCAGCATCGCCCTGACCTCTTTCTCCATGGACTCTTCCAACACCACCAATAGGGGAGGATGCAAGTGTAATGTTGAATATTTCAAATTATCTTGTTTCTCATTCTGAGCATGACTCACCTGGTCTTAGAGGTTTGTGAGGATCACAACATTAGAACACATATAAACTATGAGAACTCTAATTTTTGACCAAATCATGATATTTATGATGCCTTCCAAAAGACTCGAGCTCAAAAGGGTTCTCATTCTAATAGGGTCCACCCAATCATGTCTATTAGAAGGGAAACTCCCATGTGTAATCTCCCACACCATCCGAACTATGTGGGTTATGATTTATCTCTCGAGGATATGTATTACTCCCTCCTTGGGGACATGATCCAGAAATTGAGTCACCCTCCGCCCCCCCTGGATGACGATAAACTCCAGATCACCATATAATATGTATAACTCGACATCACCTCCATGGAATCAAACATATGCATGCTGATGACGATCCTGAAAACTATGGGTAGATCTTGGTCTCACTCTTCAGGAATAAACCGAGGATTCACGAACATATGAACATGACTTAAATCTATAAGTCCTCCTCAAGAATAGGCAACAATCCTCCCCTAGAAGGGGGCGGTGAGCCTGACCTCCCTTCCTCTCAACTAATAGAGTACTTAAGTGTTGTAGTCCAAGTAATCAGCCGATGAGTGCCAGACATTGGAAATCCGGTCAACGAATCATTGATACCAAAGAGTTTGGGAGTTCTTGGATCTGTGAATAAACCCATTAGGGACCATCCAAGTAAGTTATATCTAAGAAGGACCAATTGAATGAGTTCTTGACCACCACGCAATCACCCAATAGGACCAAAATGTCCCCAAGGGGTTATTTCAACCTTATGTAAAGAATAATGACGATGACCAAGTCGAATCAAATGAATAAAAAATTCAACGAGATCCCATCATTGTGGAAAATGGACGGGTGATGATTTTCTTCATTCCATTTCTGCATCCATCATAAATGTGCCACCTCAGAGGTGAAACAAAAATGGTGAACCCAACATGAATCCTTAACCAAGTTGGGGGTTCTACACATATGATAAAATAAAAAAGGATACTGCACATCAGACCATTTTGTTCACCCTAAAAAGTGAAAAAGGTGCCACCTTAGAGGGAAAACAAAAATGGTGAACCAGACTTGAATTATAAACCAAGGGGAAGTTCTACCCACAATGATAAAACAGAAAAGGATAATTCAGAGCGTACCATTTTTTTGACCTGGTACACGCAAAATGCACCACATCAAAGGTGGAAAACAATGGTGAACCCGACAAGAATCCTCAAACATGGTGGAAGTCTCACCCCACTAAGGCCCCTTCACCCTGCAGTAAAAGAAACGGGGAAGGGGGACAAGCTAAATCTCAAAATATGTATATGTTTAGAAGAATGATAACATGAAAATTTCTTGCAATCTGTAAGTCATATATGTCTATTTAAGGTTCCTGCAGAGTGAACTTTGATCCAAATAAAATATCAACGACCCATACAGACACGCACATCTGTGATACCGCAGCTGGCCTAGGCCTTAATGAATACCATGAACACTTCTCCTTCCTAGTGTCTTCAACGATGGGTGTCTAATACATAGATCAAAGTGTACCATTGAAATGGTCCTCCTCCCATGCTGGAGGCTGCAAGACAATACCTCCAGTCTGCAAAGGTCTTCCAGCCGCCTCTTCAGCCACTATCAGCACCTCAGCATAAGGAAGCCCCAATGGTCGTCCCAATGTATATCAGGAGCCTGTCCCTAGAATGTGACAATGAATACCACCCTTACCTTAGGGAGGAAGATGAATTAAATTATAAATACTTCATATCAAATACACAGGGGCCCTAATTACGAGAACCTTATAGAGGGAATCGATGCGGACACAAGACGACCGTACCTCCTCCTGCCAAGGAGGACCTTATGCTGAGGGAAACTCCTAAAGTCTAGGATACTTGGGCCCCTTGGGCTACCCGCCAAGGGTAGAAAACATATAACATTGGACACGCTATCACACGGGTTCTATAGGAGCATCTCCATTATTCTAACACACTTAAAGTCAGTGGGAAAATATAAAACTCTGTCCTCTACACTCAATCCCAGCACAGAAATAGGGTGGTACAATACAAGAACATGTACACTCCTACTAGTGCTTATCGGTCCCGCTGTGTAGACCGAGGGGCTAGCTACATGATGATTCCGATATCGGCCGATGCACAATAAGGCAACCTTCAAAATAGGGAGGCAACCAGCTATATGTAAGCAAAAAACCTACTGATTCATTTCAAGCCTTCCATCAAAATAGGGCTGCAATAGTCTATACACAGGCACAAATATCTATTGATGCATATTTCTCCCGCCTTCCAAATAGGGTGGAAACCAAATACGAGCAGAGTCAAATTATTACTGATTAATACAAATCCCTTGAGAAAAAAAGCGGAAAGCGAGTGGATGAAAATCCCTACTAATGAATATGAAGACCACCAGTAAAATATAGTGATGACCAAAGAAGATAGCTGGTGGGTGACTCATTACACTATCATGGAACCAGAGAACTTCCAGTAAATACTGGAAACTCGTGGAGGACCAGAGCATATACAAACACCTACTCCGACATCGGAATGGGCCTTCATACATTTTCCTACCAAAGATGCATCCCAACACATCCAAGAAATTATTGAATATCAAGAGTTGATTATAGACCGTATACTTCAAACATGCTAAGATATAATATCATAGATGTAAAATGCGATAAATCTGGCCCATGACCCGATTTCATCGAACATAATGACTAACTCGTAAAATGAGTTAGTCACTCCAAAATTGTTATGCATAACTGCTCTAGTCTAGGAGGGTTGAGGGCAATATCCCATGACATATGGATAATCGGATCAGGAACAAATACATGTTCCATCTAGGGGACACCAGTCCAACATGGTAGCCACTCCATAGAAGGCATTTTTCCCTTCCAAAACTCATGATTCTTGTCATTATATCATAATGACATAATGGGACCCAACATGATAGGGGCCCATAGATGAAGGCCATTAAAAATAGCAGATGTACCTGGTTACCCGCAAGAGAGCGCCTAAAAATGAAAAGTGCCAAAGGCAACCAGAAAATGAGGAGCACATACATGATTTTTCTCTTCTATAATTCAGGGTTCTTAACACCCACAAACATATATAAACAAAGTTCAAGAGCATTTCATTCCATTAAAATATTATGGAAGTGGTATTAAAAGTTGCAAAGGTCTTCCCCGCAATTTCACTACTAGAGGCTCTGAAGGTCCTCCACAGAGCACCCTCGGGGGCTTAAACCGTGGGTTAATAATGATCAATCATGTCATCCTATCTCCAGATGATCATTGGGGTATCCCTCCCCTCAATATGAAGATCAGACTGAAGGATGTACTCCCCATTCTATCATCAACTCGGATGGCCCTCCCCGGGGTATACATTGTAGATATGCTTCTCCATATTTTCAGACATCAAGTCATGGTTCTAGTCCTCTCCATGATTATAGTCATTAAGAAGGCCCTCCCCGCAATGACAGTTACTATGAAGGTCCTATGAATAGTAACACCAAGCAATGAGAAGGTTATCCCCTCATTGCAGTATATCTTGAAGGTCCACCCTTGGATATATACTGTAGAAATTCTCCCTAGATCCAGATATCAAGTCATGATATTAGTACTCTCCATGATGACAGTTATTGCGATGGCCCTCCCCGCAATGATAGTTTCATTGAAGGCCCTCCCCACAGTGATGTCGAGCATCTAGAAAGACATCCCCTTACTATAGCCCACCCTGAAGATCCTTCCTATGGTACACGTCATCATAAAAATTCTCGTAGTCAGGCATTAAGTTTTAATAATACTCCTCCCCATTGTGTCACCACTTTCTAAGGTCATCCTCACAACCAAAATACATGATGGTAAGAAGGTCCTCCCCTTGCTGGAAAAAATATGAGAAATCCTTCCTATGCTGAGGTGCTTAGAAGGGAGTCAGAAACATAGGGAACTCTGTCTATAATGAGTGTTATTATTTGTCATCCAAAGGATGGCATGGGGCCACGCTCATGATCTGATCCATCCCCACAACATCCAAAAACTGATAAGGGTCTCCCCAACCCAGTTTCATGGAATGAAATCATCCAGAAGCAGTTGAGCTGGGAATATCAACTAGAGGATCCACTGGAAGATCAACAACGTGATATGTTTTTTGTCATAATAAAACTATCTAGGGATAATATACCAGTGATGTATAAGCCTATGGAGACTTCTCACTTCAACATACCATGAGAATTGTCTGGGGAATTCACACATGACATTCACCTCAATATATTGACAACTCTTCAAAAGCCGAATGAAAAATTACTACCCTATGAAGGGTACAATGACCATGTTAGCATGATAAGAGAGATTATCTTTATAAATGACTTTGAATCCCTCCCATCTGCAAGTAAGACATGATAATAAAGGCGGTAGTAAAACCTTTAACATGCATGCCTCCATGCACTGCATTAATTATGTCTCCTTGTTTAAGACACCCCAGCTGGAGTTCGCATTTGGGGGTGAGGAGAACATGGAGCATGACACTTCACTGTACATCACGTCCATCAGGACCCAATGGAAATGACATCCAGAAATGTCATCTCCCAAATAAAACAACCAAATGAAATCCCTACTCAAGAAATATGGGATACTCAAAAAAGTTGGCCTAGAGTTTGTATCAGAAGAGTCAGGGCCGAAGAGATCAATCCATCAAAATTATTCTGAGATAGGGGACCAGGATCATCCAAAAGGATTCTCGCCTAAGAGAATACATCTAGAAAGCAGTTCTCATATCTTCAAAAGGCTATAGACTCCATCTATGTAACACCCCAAGAATTCATAGTGTGCTATTTCTTCAAAATAATTCAATAACTTGCACTACACGCAACACCGAGTTCAATCACACCATGACTTACCAAAAAAAATCCATTCAAAAGAGGTTATGAATAGTATTAACTAAATTTTAATCTTTATATAATCCTTATAATTTTATAATCCATATTATGAGTTTCTTAGACATAATGCAAGAACAGATTCATTTTCAGTATTGCACTTTTATCAACTTTTAATAGTGAACCCTTTTTAAATACAATATTTTAAACTTTTTGACTAAATGGAGACATCAAAAAAATTTATAATGAAACATCCCAAGCTTCCACGGTACGCTTTCCTTTGAATAATACAGTAGCGTGTGTTGTACGCAACTTCGAGTTCTAACACACCACAACCAATCAAACTATCCGTTATGAATAGTAATACCTACCTTTTAAAATTTTAGAAATTTTATCTCTCAAAATGGACTTCATTTTTTCATTCGGAGTATCGAATTTATCCTAAGGTGAAATTTTGGTACTCTTCGGATAACTTTCATATTTTGATGAATAGTGAAAATTACTAAATTTTAATTAAAAACAACTTTCTTAATCAAAATAATTAATAGTGATAAATTATTAATTTAAGTGGTTTTAAAGTATATTTAGAATATATTTTTACCATTTAATATAATGTTGTTCATTGGACAAAATTTTACAATTAAATCGAACATAAACAAGTGTCAATCTTTTGATAGTTATTTTCTCTTAAAAACACGCTTTTTGTTTTGAAAGCGGGAATTAATTTTAAATTAATTTCTGCCACTTATGTGTTTTGAATTTAGGAAAATGGATTCCATATTTGGAATCAGGATGTTCAAATTGTGTAAATAGGTAACTTTTATTTTTAGACATTTTGAAAAATTACTGCGGTAAATATTTTATTTACCATGGTTAAGGGTAAATCCGGTAAATAAGGGTTAATAAATAATATTATAATAATACTAAATTACCCTAAAACGTGTCTTAACCCTATTGTATGATACATGGTCGACCATGGGCATCTTTGGGTCGATTTTGGGACCCCATGGATCCACTTGTAAGTGATAATGACACTTTATTTTAATTGAGTTAAAATGAATACAAAAATGACACAAGCATATATCTTTTAGAAAAACAATTGTTACATAGGGTTATATATGTGGGATTTTAGATTATAAATATTAATTAGAAATATAAAATGATTTACTACATAATGATATTTTATTTATAATTTTTAGACATTATATAATTTATTTTATTTATGACACAATGATGATGCAGTAATTACTATAATAGTGAAAAATTAAAATAATTGATATTATAAATACCCAAATAAATATAATATGAAACTTTTAATGAATTTAACTAATTTTCTTGGATAATATGACATATTAGTATTGATTTAATTGACTTTTTTCTAAGTAATCATTCTGTTATGAGTTTCACAAAAATCAACTATTGAATAGTGTCAAAATTGACATAAAAGAGTTCTTAAAACAAATATTATATTATTAATTGATATTAAATTCCTAAAAATCTAAGGTTCGGCCAAGAGACTTATATCATGATAGGTTCCTCATTAATGGACCACTTGGGGGTCTCTTGGATGTATGTAGTATGTTTATTAACCATATTATATAAAAATACAAAGAGACATTGTAAAAGTGAAACTAATTAACTTAGAGTTAATACTTAAAGATAATGTTAATATAAGTATCCAAACCTGTCTAAAATCTATTGGTTGAGTGGTTTTCGACCTATCCCCACCTTAACCTTTGAATAATCAACTTTGGAGCCATTAGAAACCGAATATGAATTTATTATAAATTAATATTTCTAGCTTTTCCAAAGGTGTCCCTCACCCCTCTTATAAAAGGGAACTCCTCCTTCTCATTTTTCACACCTTCAAAGCCTTTTGGTTCGGCCAAAATCTGCCCAAATACTCTCCCAACTTCCCTAACTACAACCTAGGTGCCTTAGTTTGATCAGAAAGCCAACCGAAGGAGCCCTTTTGATCAAATCAAAAGGAAGAACCCGAAGAAGAGGTAATGATTTCACCACCCTTTTCTAAGTTCATTTCTTCTTCCACTTCTTCTTCCTTTGTTGTTACCATTCTAAAATAATAACTCCAGTATCTCACATATACTGTGATGTTATTATAAATATGGTACAACCATATTCAGTATTCTATCCACACTTTTAATAACATGTCACCATACGTGCGTACGTACGGCTTACCGTCTCCACGTCGTGGTGTAATTGTTATTCAATATATTATTATTTGGATGGGTATAATAATGATATGTAACTCATGTAAATAATAAATAAACGTGTTAATGATTCTGTATATATGATATAACAACCATTTATATATTATTTTAATATCAAAAGAATGATATTCTCGCTCGTGCGTACGTACGGACTACCGTCTCCACGAACGCGATGAGATTCATTCTCCATCGTATCCATTAAATTATAAGTATCATTTGATGATTTAAAAATGATTTTTAAGGACTTGATATAATTCTGGATATGAATAATATACAACCTATCCATTACGAACATGGATTACGTAACAAAACATACAAAAGAAAACAAGTAAGTTAACACCCGAAACAACGATAATACTAAGATATTATTATCAAATCAATATTAAAAGATCATATATGATATCATATTAATGTATATGATTATTTTATAATTTAATAACAATTATTTCACCACTATACAGGAGGTTAACCTACCCCAACTAAGTAAAAGTACAAGGTAAGGGATTTTCTTATCTCACTTTCAATTCCGTGAGATTTCCATTGTTCGCCACTAAATTATTGAAAGTGGTGTATTGTGTACTGACATTTGATATATATTATCATGATTCTCTTTATATTCATGTAATTCTGTAAATAATTTGGTGGTTATTAACTTTTGGCCATACGACTCAGTTGATTAACGTGGTAAGGGGTTTTCATCTCACTCTTTATTTCCGTGAGATTCATGCCATATTTCCACAATTATCATTTGTGTGGTGTATGTACTTCCCATAATTGTATTCTTTTTTTAATACACTTTACCTTATGTGTATTTACATTTTCATTTAATGATACCTCTTTCATGGGTTGTATGTTTCGTAAGTTACCAAATTGATAAGGGTTTACTTCAAAATCTCTTTAATATCTGAGGTTGTCTTTACGTAAGTATCTACAGGGACATATTTACTATCCATGTCCATATTTCATAAAAGAGTTTTCAAAGGGATTATTTCTAAGGGAACTTTTACTAAAACATCATTTTAAATGTTTTAAATATTTATTCTTCCAAATCATCCTCATTTATGTCCACGTTTTCAAAATGGTTTGTAAGGATTTATTTATATGAAAATGAATGTTTTAAAAGTGTTAATTCCATTCAAAAGTTTCAAAGTGGTATGGGACACTTTGATTAAAAAATGTATTTAAATGCCTTAATTTCTAAATTGTGTAACATTAAAATGTTTTCATGAAAAAGGGATATTTCTCTCAATAATTTTAAAAAAAACATTTTCATCTATGTCAACATCCTTTGATGGATTTTAAGATTATTTGAAGTTGATTTATTATGATATAAAACTTCCATATTGTAATGAAGTTTTGTGATATGTTTGACTGTAGATGTGTCATTTATATAACATTCATGGTTTATGAGTAAAGTATTGACATTCCGTATGCTAGTTCAAATAAGAATGTTTATGTTATATTTCAACCTTTACTTCATATGAATGTGTTGGACAAGTATGTTCCAAGTTGGGGACTGGTTAAAGTAAGCCCTCCAGGTTGGGGACTGGTAAAAGTAAGCCCTCCGGTTTGGTCTCCATTTATTAGAGGAACTCCGGGTTGGTGTCCGGTTATTAGAGGCACTCCGGGTTGGTGTTCGGTAATTAGAGGCACTCCGGGTTGGGTTCCGGTTACAGTTAGCCCCAAGGTCTTGGGACGAGGCCTTGAAAAGAAATTAAAGTTTAGCATTATGCATTCCATCATTATGAAAGTGGTTATTGATTTTGCATGTGATTATTCGATTAGTAGAATATCCATGTGAATAACTAAATGGCATTATTTCATTTTACTTTTTCCATACTATGTTGAAGTTCAAGTTTAAAAGGATTTTTTTTAGTAATGCATTGCCTTAAATGTTTATGCTTATTTTGAATGTTCCTCTATATAGTTATCCTTACTGGGCATTTGAGCTCACCCCTTTTCTATGTTTATTTCCCCAGGATGTGAAGAAGTAAGTTATGAATGACCTGTAGGGATATTATGAGGGGATAATAGTGTGGACTGTGGAGACATTATGTTTTTGTAGTAGTTTTTCATTTTATGATGTAATGTAAAACTTATGAATATATCTTGTGTTTCCAAAGCTACTAAACCAATCGGTCTTTCGAGATTTGATCTTTCTTGTGATCATGCCAATGTTATGTAATAATGCACCGACTCTAGGTAACTAGGGTCGGGGCGTTACAATGTAGGCCCAGTTCCATGCTTACCTCAAAACTATTTGGGAGAACATGAAATTGAAAGGATGGAAATGGCGTTGGATACCTCCGTGATATGGGGAACCCCATCCCACAGGGATGGGGCATTGTTAAGTCAAAATTCCCTCCATAAGACCAAAAAAACTAAACTATAGTGCATTGGTAGGAGAATGAGAACAACCCTATCCTGTAAGGATGGGGGTATTTTTACTTCAAATATCTACATGGAGGATGTCTTTCTTCCACCGTCCTGGCAGGACGATGGACAGAGGAGTTACCCATTAAACCTTTTCTCGAGGTTCGCACCCTCTGAGACAAAGGCGTGTTATGAGAATAGGCAAGGGCACCCTTCAGGTCAATCTTAGTCAATAATCCTTAATAATACCACTGAATGGGAGGAGAATGTCCAATAAAGGGTGTTAGAAGGCTTCCTACCATTCGGCACTGGGTAAACCACCCCCAATGTGGTATTCCTTAGTGAATGTGGTGAACATCAAACTCACCGATCTCACAAGATGTGACATAGGGGGAGAAGACACAAAGGAATATGGTTCCCTAAAAGAGGATTTTCACATCGAGCGTGATGGTGTGCAAACTCGGAACCAGAGGGAACCCCTAAATCTTGGTTCCCCTCAGTCAATCCAACATTACCTCCCCTGTGACACCCCAACAAGGAGAAACAAAAATACACGGTCA
Organism: Viscum album; assembly: GCA_963277665.1. Classification (NCBI taxonomy): domain Eukaryota; kingdom Viridiplantae; phylum Streptophyta; class Magnoliopsida; order Santalales; family Viscaceae; genus Viscum; species Viscum album. The sequence continues at coordinate 1,767,655,793 of OY728153.1, read as the reverse complement.
TGTATGACCATCCTTATCTTCCCCATTAGAATTTATCCCTCGCCCTTGAGGAAATGATCGCCAAGAAATAGGAATAAATGTATGAGCTCAGATAGATTATCACTGAGCTACGTCGAGGGAGTTATCTCACCGGATATGTTCCCTCTACGGAACATCGTCAGGTGCTCCCACAAGAATTCCCATACCACATGAACTCATTCGGGTGAATGAATCCAAGATCAAAGGACCATTCATCATGGCCTTCTAAGGACATCAAGATCCACCCCCCATTGGGAAGGCAGCCATAATATTCCCAGGTAAACCCCCATATGATGCTCCAAGCTGGGCATCCACCCAAATTCCAACAGTGCTAGCACACACAATCTTGGACCCTGCCACGCCATCTCATCTTCAAGCACAACAGGATATGCATCAAGGGATCTTAAACAATGTTGAGTAGCTTACATCATGACTAGAATCCATGGATGGGTGGAGCGCTTTGATACGACTAGAGTGCAAATCCTTCCCCGAGTGGGTGATAAATATTCCACCACCACCAAACATCGGGAACCCCATATTCCTAGTATTCAATGTCTCAGAAGACCCATAACAAAATTTGATGCTCTATTACTCTTATTGTTACCCCATTATGGGGACTCTAGTGAGAAAGAAGTCATAAAACTCAGGTACTTCGTATGAACCCTGCGGGGCTTCGCTTTCTTGTGGTATACTAGCATGTCGTCCTGTTCAATTACAGGCTGGGAGGACCACTATTGAGAGTTTATCTTTTAATTCGGTTTGAAACAACCCAATGTGACAGTCAATGATCTCATGAACTACAAGTAGTGGTATAACGAGAGAGTCTCATACTTCATTTTCAGATGGAAATTCCTAATTTATTTCTTGAACCGGCCACTCCCCCAGGATGAGATGCTCTCAATGTGTGTCGATAAACTTCTGGATGAATTACAAACACCACATATCCTAGTTAAGTACACCCTTGGGTCTAGATTCTCCTCTGATATATCCCAATGGATGGATTAATCCTTCTAAAGGACTAACCATACGTCCTATGTATCCCCATCGGCCCTTGGGAAATGAACAAGAAAAGATGAAGTAGCTTCCGTTAGGATTAAGCCACCCCCAACACCATCCACAGTTGCAAGGCCCCCAAAAAACGGTGTGGGACCCCCTGGACGCCAACCACCTCCCCCACCTCAGCATGATGAGAGATAGGGTGCTAAAACAATTGTTCTACCTTTGATTCTAGATCCAATGGGATCTGATTATGTGGGTCTCAACAACCATCAAAATTATTGTCTGTATCACTAGGTACTAGGAAACACCATCCAGGATGGCTTTTCTTTCATGGATCTCTTGGAAAAGATGGTAGATTTCGGTCAATTCATGTTTGTCCCACCACCAACACACATAGTCTATGATTCCACCTCATACTGAATAGATATAGACTAGTGGAAAATACTCATCATCAATATGGAGAAAAAAATTGATAGCTCGATGACCGGAAGACCGTCAACTGAGTCTACGACATCCTCCTGTCGCAATTGAAACAACCTATTATTCCCCTAAAACCTCCTAAAACAGTACATACATCCTCTTAATCCCCACAGTCCTCTAAAGTACATAAGGGAATAAAGAAAGAGAAAGAAGATGAGCTGGTTCCAAATCCAAAATCATTATTGACATTTTCTGACGTCATTCCAATAGTCTTGGATGAATAGGCACCGCCCCGCCAAATTGTTCAACAGGAATTGCTCAGCCAAATGTACCATTAGTAGTAAGAAGTCAGACAGGAACTGTATCCGATCAAGAACTGACCTTCAGCTCCATTAATTTCATCTAATTGATGGACCCCTTATCTAATGAAGACTATGACCACGAACCTGAATTACCCTTTCCCAACATGAGAGATGGAGGAAGAGGTCACAAAGGTTAGTGGTTTCCTGAAAGGCATGATCATGGCATGGGTAGAATTCCTAGCCATTCCACATGTCAAATAGTTAACACCGCAGAAACTCACAAAAGGAAATTTTGATAAAGACAAATAGAACTAGAATTCTCCTTATCCCCCATTGGAGGAAATCCAAGTCAAGTTATATTGGATTATTCATCAGGGGAAGAAAAAATACTCAACTGCACAAGGTATATATGAAGACCAGTTCGACCAAACATGGAAAGGCCTACATTACCACTGACCTCTTCCACCGAGGTCAAACCATCTACGTCCACTGATCAAACCCCTAAAGAGTTTGTAAAATAGCCACCCCAATCCAGGAAGTGTTGGCTCTTAGAGAATAATTATCACATTTTAATACATCTTGCTTCAGTAACAGCAAAGCTATCAATGCTGGACACTTTATGATTGTTAACAGATCTTTGGGAGGCACTCAACGAAGCCTTATTAAGTCCCCAAGAGTTCTAGGATGAAGTAGTATTGGGTGAAGTCAACCGAATAGAGACCACTCCCGAATAATGTCACGTTGTCATCTCTTTCACAGATAGTGTTGAAGACACTATCAAGCAAGGGCACATCAAACAATTATATGGGTCCGGAAAGATTAATGGAATTGATGTTCAGAGGATCTTCATTGACAATAGATCTTGAGTTAACCATCTCCTGCTGATATGTTTTGTTCAACTTGGATATGAAGAATACATCTTCACACCACGCACAACAACTATTCTAGGATATGAAAAAAGTGAGCAGACAAAATTTGGAATAATCAAACTCAAAACATGGCTTAGAGATCTCATATCAAATTCTGAGTTCCTAGTGGAGTTAAAAAGTACAGCCTTCAACGTCCTGTTAGGGAGGCCTTGGTTGCATTAGTATGATGTAATTCCATTGTCATACCATCAGTGCATCAGGTATTTCACTAATTGGAAGAGCATAATGTTGTATGATAGTAAATACATATTTGTGTTCTATGAGTCACATTACATCGACGCATGGTTCTATATGTTTGAATAAATACAACGTTTATCTGACAACGTTAATTGGATAAATGCCCCGAATGGATTGGATATGGCTCCCTTCGACCCCTTCCAGTAGCTTGGGGGGGAGTAAGTACAACACATCAACAACATTGAATGCGTAATTACAAGCTCGGATACAGACTCATCTGACAGCATGGTATTTGAAACGACCACCAAGCCAAATGACATATAAGAGTGGTATGGCTATTGTATTTTTCAGAAAATACATATCAAGGATACTCTCGAACCATCCTGGGGCATCAATCCACCCTTGCCTCACACCCTAAGGTAGAAGACGATATCTTTCCCATTATTAGAGATGTTATTTGAAAAATTGCATCTCCATCCTAAGGGGAATATGAAGAAGATGAAGAAGAAGAATATGTATAAAACCTCAATGTTTACCCTCATTCATTTGGAAAAGGCGTTTCCACCTCTATCGACAAACAAAAGAAGATAAATATGGGCACTAAAGATGACATGTGGCTCACTTTAATCAGTTGGGCCATGCCTTTGGGGAATAGAAGGCATACAACTCCCTCCTAAAGAAGAATCAAGCCTTGTTTGCTAGGAATTACATCGTGATTTCAGGCCTCGATCTCGAGGACTCCACCTATCATCTGGGCTTACCAGAATATCATCGCGGCTATAAACATGCATCTATAAGGACATACCTAATAGATGATGCCAAATTAGAAGCTGATGTTGAAAAGCAGATCATAGACAACTTCATACAGGATTTCCAATATCCGATTTGGCTATCCAACACAGTCTCTATAAAAAATAATAATGAATAAATTTGGATCTGAATTGACATCAGGGACCTTAAGGGGCATTTCCCAAAAGATGACTTATCGGCCCCGATCATAGAATTTTTGATCGATATGATATCTGGATACAAAGATATCCCCTTCATGGATTGTTATTCTATATTTAATAAAATCCAGATGTCCTGAGGTGATTGTGAAGCTACTGCTTTTATGGCTCCTCAAGGTGTGTTCTGTTATAATGTTCTTCCCTTTGGTATAAATAATGTCCACACTACATATCAGCTCTCCATGAATCACATATCTAAGCCCATTTTGGAAACATTCATCAAGTGTTATGTTGATAGCCTTGTGGTTAAGTCACAACAGTGTTCGAACCACCTAGAGGACCTTGAAAATGTCTTCAAAAAATTGTGACAACACAGTATTAAGATGAATCCCATGAAATGTGCCTTTGGTATGACCTCAGGAATATATCTTGACTTCCCCATACACCATCATTACATCATAGTAAACCTAGAGAAGATGAAATAATTTCTTATCATGTACCCACCTTGCAACCTCACTGAGTTGAGAGGTCTCCAGGGGCAGCTCACCTACATTTGGCACTTCGTAGCTAACCTCGAAGGTAAATTTTTACCATTCACCCATCTCATGAATAATAGAGTTATGTATTAAGGGCGTGATGATTGTCATGTAGAATTTGAAAACCTCAAAAGATATCTCCTATGGTCACCAGTGCTCATTCAACCGGTCGAGTAATGATAGATCAATTTATATGTAACATCCCAGGAACTGTTATTTGGTTCCTTCCATGCTTAGAAATATGATGTCGGCAGCGAGAAAAACCTCTACTACCATAGTCAGACAATGATTGGTGCCAAAACATGGTATTAGATGATTTAGAAGAACTTCATATCCCTATTCTTCACAATTTAGAAGCTCAGACATTACCTTCAGCACCATGAGGTCCACCTGGTCTCCCACTGCAACCCGCTCAAGTATATCCTCAATAGTCCCATGAGAAATGGGTGCTTATCACAATGGGTTGTAATCCTGCAACAGATAGGCATACAGTATGTGCCCTAAAAGTCCATCAAAATCTAGGCATTAGTATACATTCTGGTCGAGCACCCCTCGGAAGAAGCAGTACTATTGGATACCGAACATCTAGAGGAAGAGGCATTTTCCATCTATGAGAACCCCCAGACGTGGGAAATGTGCTTCAACAGTGCTTCCAAAATCCCTACAGGGAAAAGAATGGAGGATTCCAAGATCAACAAAGTTGTGATGGAAGTCATACCCGTATCTCCTGAAAAGTCCATCTTACATTACTCTTTCTGATTTTGGAAGGTTGTGCAAACAATGAAGTGGAGTGTTAGGCCCTCATTACAGGCCTAGATTTGGAACTCCAGGTGCACTCCAAAATCCTAAAAATTAATTGTGATACATATATTTTCATCAAATAGTTCAACAGTTACTATTCTATAAAGATAGATGTATTGGTTACCATGATGAAGCATGGTCAAGAAAAAAAGAAAGAATTCCCATTAGAACAATAGTTGACTTGTGTCCCCCGATCACATAATTATCAAGAAGACACTCTGGAAAATACTACCACAACCTTGGTTGTTCCCAACCGGGAAGAAACAGTCATCAACATTACTCATTTTAGGACGGTCTTTTTATTCATCCAGGGAAATGTGGAGGAAATTAAGTAAATTATTCTTATTCTTAAGCCTTATAGTCATAACACCGGTTGGATGGAATACATCAAAAAATATCTTCAGTATGGGGAGACCCCACCTGTTAGAGATGAAAGGGAGTAGGTCCAAAGATGGGCAGTCAATTTTATCATGTTCAATGGGGTGGACTAAGAGAATGTTCTCTACAAAATAGGCCTTGATGAAGTCTATAAATGGTGTATCGATGTAGAAGAGAATGATATTGTCAAGAAAGAAATGCACAATAGATCTTGTGGTGCACACCATTCAGCAACCAAGCACTTCACCAAAACTAGAGGATTGGGTATTGCTGGCCCACCATGATTCTAGATTGTGCAATATTGACTAAGATGTTCCATTCTTTCCAAGTACATTCAAATTTCATACACCGGCCCGGGAGTTCCATAATGTAGCTATGTACTCGTGGACATTCTTCACTTGGGGTAAGGATGTTGAGGGACCATATCCTCCCACTAAAACTAGACAATTCATGTTCAGAATCACAACAACCAATTTATTTTCTTAAAGGGTTGAAGTCATAGCCCTTAACGAATTCAGGGAAAAAACATTGTCATCTTTGTGAAGGCCAACATAATCATCATATTTGGTGTCACTCATACAATAAAAATGGACAATGGCCCCAACTTCTACTCTGATGTGATGGATCAGCTGTACATGGAATATGAAATCAAGGCTAACTAGTCATCCTGCTACAACGTGGCGAACAATGGGCAGAGAGAGGATTTCAACAAGACACAATCCAACATACTTCAAAAGATGGTCGATAAGGATAAGAATAAGTTCCTAGATAAGCTCCTTCATACATTATGGGCTTACTCGACAACAACCAGCACCGCCACACAGGAAACCCAGTAATCACTATTATACAAGGTGGAGGTAGTGTTCCCTATCAAAATCCATGTGTCGTCACTTTGTGTGGCCATTTTTGATCAACTATCCACGAATGATCAATCATAGTGGCAGTTTTATGAATTGGATCAGTTAGGTGAGAAAACGCGGCACACACTGCAACATTTGGAAATACACCAAAACTAGATTCCACGAGCCATTAACAAAACGGTTCATCTTCAATATTTCCTTGTAGGAGAAATGGTTTTAGTCCTCATAACCCCAATGACACTAGAGAAGAATCTCCCAATGCATAAACCAAAGTGGGAAGGACCAGATATCATACATATGGTCTATTCTAGTGGAGAATACACCAAGATATCAACGGATTGGGAGCTCATCACGACTCCAACAAATATGAAGTCCTTGAAGAAATAATTATTATAAAAAAATCCCCTATGAATTGGTCCAAACTCAATGGCCCTAAACTATGAGTTATATCATCCATGTGAATTGGTCAGAACACAATGACCCTAATATATGAGTTATATCACACCTATGGATTGGTCCAAACTCAATGACCCAAAACTATGAGTTATATCACCCCTACGCATAATTCTAAGCTCTTCTACATTAAACAATGAGTCGTAAAAAAATTCATTCAATATTAATGTCCATGCTCTATGACCCCAAAATATGAGTCATAATAATTACATCCTATAACAATGTTCGAGCTCTAAGACTATAAACTATGAGTAACAAAAACATTCCCTAATATCATGGCCCAAACACTAAGAGCATAAATTATGAGTTAAAAATGTTTCCATATCATAGTCAAAACTCTAAGACCACAAACCATGAGTCATTTTCCTTTCCAAATGACATTAAATTGTAAGGAACACGTCCTCGCCATAACGAATTACAATACGTAGAATAAAACATCCTAATTGAATGATAATAAACTGCATGACCTATGGAAGAACTATATGCATCTTGATTCCTACCCTCGCAGGATATGTAGCGATGCCTCAATCTTCAATCCTTGCCCATCCCACATAAATAACTAAAAAATTCCTCCATCACGCCCCGTATCTACACATATTCATAATGGAACACCTTATAACTCTTTCTTTCTCACAGTGAGTACAACATCCGTGAGATTAGGAATGGTGATATAGATTCTCTTACGAAGTTCAAATGTGCGGTAACATGTCATACCTAGCAACCACAATGGGTATAATGAAAATTTACCAACACTTGGGACCAAGCCAAATAGATACGGGGCATGCACAGAACTATGTACGGCTTGATTCATGCCCTCATTGGATACGTAGTGACGCCCTGATCCTCGATCATGGACCATCCATACCCGGAATGAAAATTAAAATGTCCCCATCATATTCTCTATCACTTTAAACTTGTGAATGAGATTCTGTAACCACTCTTTATTTCACATATATAGTATAACACACGTGATATTAACATTAGTGGTATGGATTATCTTATGAAAATAAACATTAGGGGTATATTTTCAATCTGGAACCCGTATCAAGTTAAACCAAAATTCACTCAAGTGTCCCTAATTCATCGAACAAACATCTGTAGGGAATATCCAGAAATACATGTGGCTTGATTCCTTCTCTCCCATGATATGTAGTGACACTTGGATTCGACATCCTGGACCATCCACTAGAAAAAAAATATTATTTCCCCCATGCGTGGGTCAGACCTATGTGGAAGCACTGAGAAGGTCACAGTTAATCATGGTCTGGGTATTCTCAAATCCCCGGGAACACCTTTTCCATTTGTCACACTCTATAACTCGGGAAAACATGAATCCTCATAATCATCTAAGTCTATTTGAGATAGAAGTCCAGTGTCATGTAGACACCTTTGATTGACTTTGCACATCATTCCGTGGAGGCACTGCATATGTCATCCACAAAAATGGATGTCAATTAAGGGAAAATTAATCCTCAGAAGAGTCCTCTCCCACCTCAGTATGCCCAACATATTTCAAGCCCCATGTTATCCCTCTTGATTCACATCGCCCCCATGGACTATGGTTTACACATTCTATCATCACTCACATCTAAGGAACTCCAAAACACTCTAACTATGATTAACATGATACTTTTTAAGATCTCTTAAAGGCCAAAATCATCCCCACCCCACGATGTTAAATCTGCAAGGCCAAAATCGTCATCACTGCATGATGTTAAACTGCAAAGAAATGGATTTAGCCTAAAAATTACCTCTAATGTATAATTCACTATTCTTATATGGTATCGTAGAACCCTAGTAATCCCTTTTTTCTCAAACCAAGCATAGCTCATGCGATCTTTGTGCTCTTAGAAAGAGATCCACCATGACATTATGGAAAAGGGCCCATGAATATGGTTTTGGAAGAAAGAACCTAAATGGTATTTCATGATTCCATCCCATGAGAGGAACCCTATGTCCTGGCCATGTGGGGATAAACGATCTGGTATCCTAAAGATTGAATGAATAAATCACCCTATATATGGATCAAATCAATGTAAGGGGCACCATTCCATGGGTAAATCAGATCCCAAATGCCCCCAATATGTCTGGATATGCTCTTGACATATTCCAAACTCCTCGTTTTGAGAGAACATGGATCCTCATAATAATCCAAGATCATCTTAGATGGAAGGCCAGTGTCCTACAGACACAATTGATTGACTATGAAGATCATGCCCCAGAGGATCTACATACGTCGCCCACAAAAATGGCCATCAATCAAATAAAAATTCATCCCAATGAGATTCCTTTCCTATCTTTGTACACACAATGGATTCCAAGCCTCATTCCATGTTGAGTCAATAAGGTTTTCCTTATGACTTTTCCATTCCTTCTTGTTTTGAAAATCACAAACACCTTATCATTAAGAAAATTGCTTTTATAAGGAAATTTGCTTTTATAAGGAAAATTGCTTTCTTAAGGAAAATCGCTTTTATAAGAAAAATTATCCTTATCATATTTTCATCCATATTTTTCATAAGTATGAGATTCAGATTCATTTTCTCGGAATCATTGAAACTTTGATATAAATCATTATGTTTTAGGATTCGAATTCTGGATAAGAAATATAAGGAAGTTTCATTCCGAATTCCGGATATGAACTCTGACTAAGTTCTATTCCAGATTCAGGATACGAATTCTGAAGAAGAATTCTCATTACGAATTCTAATGAAGAAATCTCATTCTTAATTCCCGTTACGAATTCTAATGACGAATTCTCATTACGAATTCTGATAAAGAATTCTCGTTACGAATTTTAATGACGAAACCTCATTACGAATTCTGATGACGAATTCATATTACAAATTCTGATGATGAATTCTCATTACGAATCCTCATGATGAATTCTCATTACGATTTCTGATGACGAATTCCTATTCTGAATTCCCATTCCGAATTCACCTATTAAACAAAATTTGAGTATCTTTGTTTTATACACTATGAATTAATTCAGACTACGAAAAATATCTTTATTAGACTCCGAACTTTTATATTGCTTACATTTCTAAAATTTGTCTATTCTTTACTATTGTTCTTTACACTCCGAACCTTCACTCCGAAGTTTTCATTCCAAACTATTATGTTAGAATTTAAAACGATGTCGTATATTCTGTAACATTTGTTTTGTTATAAAATGATGTCGTCTGTTTTGTTTTAAACTAACCGTTGTCTAAGTGACACGTGTATAGGTCCCTCCGATCTTTAAGGAAAATATGACCGTTGGAGAAGGAGCCGACCTTACCTAGAAATAGGAGCTCATTTGAAAAAGCTCGGGACGGATGACAGATGAACAACTTGGTTTTGTGCATACATGCTGTTGAAGTGATTTCTAGAGAGAGAGGCTTTTATTAACTGTCAAAGCTTTGTGCGACTCTGAATGTTGGTGATTACATTCGAGGGCTTCCGGGGATAGGAAGACAGAGGTGTCGACTACCTTAAAGTTCGAGGGCTTCCTTGCTGAGGAAGACAGAGGTTGTCAACTACCTTGAAGTTGAGGGATTGCGGGGATAGCAAGAAAGAGACTCCGATCTTCGTATCGAGGGCTTACCCTGGTGTGGGTAAGACAGACTTTCTTGAAAGTATAAATCAAGGGACCTTTATCCAAGGTTGTTGGATACCCTTCTCTTTGGGTTAAAAGACTTATATCTTGTTACTAGTAGTTTTAATACTTGTTTTTATTCCGCTGCATTTTGTATCATAAGGAAAGTATAACTTTATTATACTTTCTTATTTGTACTATGATTCATTTAGATTCTATACGCTTTAAGGTAGAATCTCATATTGTAATTGTTTGTTAAGATTCAATCTCCGGAACCATATTTCCAGAACCTACTTTGGGAATCTCTTTCCTAGTTTACTTTCGCTGTTAGAGGTGTTGTGAATTTTCTTAGTTTAATCTTTGTTAAACTTATCCCTTTCCTTTTCTTAAGGAAACTATAGTTATTCATAACTAACTTTAAATGTTCCAAAGGAATTTTTGAAGTATAAAATTCACCCCCCTATTGTATATTGAGCATCTCATACTATATTTCGATCCTACAATTGGTATCAGAGGTTGGAAACCTCTTACTCTATACCAATCTTACATTTGGTATCAGAGCAGGTCTCTGAAATACTTGTACTCACATACAAGTTTTTCTTTCTCACTTTATTCTTCCGAACTTTTTCATTCCGAATTTGTCCATTCCGGACTTTCTCATTCCGAACTTTGTAATTACGATTCTTTGCTACTAACAAGTTTGTGTGCAAAGTTATTTCTAGTATGTAAGGAATTAATGTTGGATCTATTGACAATCTAAATCCGACAAGACCACCTATATTTGATGGTAATGACTATGAATACTGGAGAGATCGTATGAAGACATTTGTTATCAATACTGGAGTAGACAACTTTTTCATGCTTACTGGTGATTATAAAATTCCTGACAAGGAAGTCAGAACCTTTACTAACCAGGAAAAGCAAGAATATCAACTCAACTATAAGGTATGCAACACTTTACTATGTTCAATGACTAGAAATATATATAGCCAAATTTCTTCTTGTGAAGCAGCTAATTGTATATGGAAGAAGTTAGAGGTTACACACTTTGGGACTTCTAAAGTGATTGAGACTAGAAGATCTATGCTTAGAGCTGAATATCATGGCTTCAATTTTACTTATGGAGAACCTATCTGTAAAGTTCAAAAAAGATTTATGACCATTGTCAACAGTCTACAATCTATGGGAGAGAAAGTCTTAGATGATGAAGCTCTTGTGGACAAGATAATTGACATTATGCCCAATGAGTGGGAATCCAAGAGAACATCTATAGATGAAAACAGGAAGGTCACTCAAATTACTCTTGATGAATAATTTGGAACTCTTCTACAACATGAAACAAGAATGAAGAGAGATGATGAAAACATCAAGAAGAAGAATGGAAATGGTACTGTTGCTTTTACTACAACTTCAAATCAGATGAAATCTAAGACTCCTGAGAGAGTTACTAGATCCAAGTCTAAGAAAGTAATTTTCCAATCTGAATCTAGTGAGAGTGAAGTTTCAGAAAATGAATTAGCCAATCTTGCTCGAAGGATGAACAAGATAGCTAGACAGAGAAACTTTCAATCTAAGTATAAGAAAAAGGACAGGAAAGATAAGAAAGATGGAGAAGTTACTTTTTATGAATTCAAAAGAGCTGTACATATTAGACCAGATTGCCCTATGCTCAAAAAGAAAGAAAGGAAAGAAAGGCATTCAGGCAGGAATTGAAAGAAGTATTATAAAGTTAAAGCTAATAAAGTTCTGAAAGCTAATGACACCTGGAGTGCCAGTGGTGGTGACTCTTCAGATGAATCTTCTGATTATGAATCTTCAGGACAGAAGAATCTTGGTCTTATAGCCAGATTACATATTGATAATCATTGTCTTATGGCTAAGGTACGAAATGCTGAATCATTGACCAATGTTTCTTTAAATTCTAATGATAGTAAGTATTATAACTTTTCTAATGAAGAATCATCTTCTGATGAAGAAAATACTTTACCTACTTATGAAGAAGTCTCTAGGTTTGCTGAACTTCTTCAGATTGAGAATTCAAAACTCAATAAGAAACTTGATAAGGAAAACTCTAGGAATTCTATTCTTACAAAAGATATATCAGATCTTTCTAAATATCTTGATAAGAAAAATGCTGATTTTGAAAGTATTTCAAAAAAATCTTGAGGAAGTAAGTTCTGAGAAGAACAATCTTTCTAAAGAGTTAGAAAATGTAATTTCTAATAAAAATGTTATCGGTACTAACTCTAGTTCTAAAACTAATGATTTTGAGGATAAAAACATGGTTGTAAAACTCAAGTCCGAAATTTTTTCCTTAAAGAAGTGTTTATCAAACTTTACCCATGGTAAGGAAATTTTTGATAAGATGTATTCCCAAATACGACCTTTAAGAAATAAATCCGGATTTGGTTATACCCATGCAAAACCTGTTTTCAGTAACAATTATTTTGTTCCTCAAAGTGCCCCATTTTGTACCAAATGTCAATGTGGTGGTCACTGGGAAAAGAATTGTTCCTTAAACAAAACTCAATCTCTATGATTTCACAAAGCTTACTTTTCTAAGAAAATGTGGATGCCTAAAATTTTATTGTCTGGAAATCTCGGATCCAAACAAGTTTGGATTCCGAAAGTCTAATTTTCTTCTTGATTTCAGGATAATAAAGAAAGTACCAGCAACAATACATGGTAGATGGATAGTGGATGTTCCCGGCACATGACTGGTAACAAAAGTTTTTTTTGAAAAGATTATCAAAACGAAAGGAGGAAAGGTAACTTTCAGAGACAATGCTAAGGGAGAGATTGTTGGTATTGGTAATATTGTTCTTTTAGGTAAAACCTTAATTTCAAAAGTTCTTTTTGTGAAAGGTATTAAGCACAACCTCATTAGCATAAGTCAGTTATGTGATGAAGGTTACCTAGTGAATTTTAGGAATGATAAGTGTTTAGTTCACAATTCCAAGGAAGAATTTATTCTCTCAGCCAACAGGCAAGAGAATGTTTACACCTTAAACTTAGAAGACCTATGAAGCCAAGATTTAACTTGCCTAAGTGCAATGGAAGATAATTCCTGGTTATGGCATAGAAGATTAGGACACTGTAACCTTAGGAACCTATGTAAACTCTCCAAGAAGAAACTTGTTAAGGATCTACCGGAGCTTAGATTTGATTCTTCTAAAGTTTGTGATCCTTGTCAATATGGAAAGCAACATAAATCTAGTTTTAAGTAAATCGATGAAGTCTCAACAACTGATGAATTACAGTTAGTGCACATGGATCTTTTTGGTCCAACACAAACTGGAAGCATTGGAGGAAAATACTATGTGTTTTTTCTAGTTGATGATTACACTAGATTTACTTGGGTCTATTTTCTAGAAAAGAAATCTGAAGCTTTTTCCTATTTCAAAAGTTTTAGAGCTCGAGTTAAAAATGAGAAAAACCTTCCATTGAAAACTATTCATAGTGATCATGGAGGAGAATTTCAAAATTCTGATTTTGAAACTTTTTGTAGTAAGAAAGGTATTACTCACAATTTTCCAGCACCTAGAACTCCTAAACAGAATGGTGTAGTTGAAAGAAGAAATAGAATTCTTCAAGAGATAACTAGAACCATGTTGAGTGAATATTCTATTGCTATACATTTCTGGGCTGAAGCTGTAAGTACTGCTTGCTATACTATAAATCGAGTTTTGATTAGACCTATTCTTAATAAAACTCCTTATGAGTTATGGAATGGTAGAAAACCAAGACTATCCTACTTCAAGGTTTTTGGTTGTAAAGTATTTATTTTGAATACTGAATATAACTTACATAAATTTGCACCAAAGTCTGATGAAGGAATTTTCTTAGGATATTCCACAACTTCTAAGACTTATAGAGTTTTTAATAAAAATACCTGCACTGTTGAGGAAACAGTACATGTAAAATTTGATGAATCAAATCCTTTTGTTTTTAAACCATCTCAAATTACATCTTCAGATGTGTTTTCAAAAACTGATTATCAACCATTAATAGAAGAACCTTCTGACAAGGAAATCGTTCTAGAAGATACTTCTGAAACATTTACCCCAGAAGAATTTCTACCCTATGTTGATGAACAGGTTTTACAAAACTCAAATCAGGTGTTTCTTAAGAATCATCCCAGTGATAGTATCATTGGTGATGTAAATCAACCTGTAAGGACTAGAAGTTCCTTAAGAAATGAAGTAGAACATCTAGCATTTCTTTCCCAATTAGAACCTAAAAGCACAGATGAAGCTTTAGGTGATGATGATTGGATTAAAGCAATGCAAGATGAACTAAATGAATTCGAAAGGAATAAAGTCTGGACCTTGGTTGAAAGACCTAAGGAAACTTCTATTATTGGACTAAAATGGGTTTTCAGAAATAAATGTGATGAAAATGGAGTCATCGTTAGAAATAAAGCTAGACTTGTTGCTAAAGGCTATAATCAACAATAAGGAATAGACTATGAAGAATCCTATGCTCCAGTAGCTAGACTTGAATCTATCCGTATTCTACTTGCCTTTGCAGAATTCTTTAATTTCAAACTTTTCCAAATGGATGTGAAATGTGCTTTTCTTAACGGTTATGTTCAAGAGGAAGTTTTTGTTGAACAACCTCCTGGAATTGAAGATAAAAAACATCCGGATCATGTTTTTAGACTTACCAAAGCTTTGTATGGCCTTAAAAAAGCCCCACGAGCATGGTATGATAGAATCACTAGATTTTTTCTTCAAAACAACTATGTTAAGGGAAATGCAAATCCAACCCTTTTTATAAATAATGATAAGGAAAATGTTATGATTGTTCAAATTTATGTTGATGACATTATATTTGGTTCAACTCAGCAATCTTTGACTGACTCTTTTGCATGTCTAATGAAATATGAGTTTGAAATGAGTATGATGGGTGAGTTAACATTTTTCCTTGGTTTTCAAATTTCTCAAAAACCAGAAGGAACCTACATATCTCAACATAAGTATATTAAAGATCTTCTTAAAAAGTATGGTTTTGAAAACCCTAAGAGTATAAGTACTCCAATTGGTACCTCAAACTCTTTAGATCTTGACGAAGCTGGGAAACCAGTAGATCAAACATCTTTTAGAGGTATGATAGGAAGTCTACTTTACATAACAGCTAGTCGACCAGACTTAATGTTTTCAGTATGCTTATGTGCAAGATATCAATCCAATACTAAGGAATCTCACTTAAAGGCAGTAAAAAGAATTTTTCTCTACCTTAAGAGAACCATGGATCTAGGATTATTTTATAATTCTGGAAATGATTTTGTTCTAAAAAGATTTTCTGATGCTGACTTTGGTGGATGTAGAATGGATAGAAAAAGTACATCCGGAACTTGTCATTTCTTAGGAGATTATTTAGTTTCTTGGTCCTGCAAGAAGCAACATTCTGTAGCACTCTCCACTGCTGAAGCTGAATATGTAGTAGCTGGAAGTTGTTGTGCACATGTGTTGTGGATGCAACACACACTCACAGACTATAGCTTGAGATTTACTAAAACTCAAATTTTGTGTGATAACACAAGTGCCATTGCCTTAAGTAAAAACCATGCACATCACTCTCGTGCAAAACACATAGATATTAGGCATCACTTTCTTAGGGATCACACACTTAAAGGAGATATTATTCTTCAGTTTATCGGAACGCAAGATCAACTTGCTGAGATTTTCACAAAATCTTTTCCTTCTGATAGATTTGAATATATTAAACAGAAGTTAGGAATGATAACCGTAAGGTAATCTTTCTTAATTAACTTTCTGTTGAAAAAACCTCCTTACAGTAATAAACTCCTTTTCATAGGGGGGGTACATTTGATTGTTTATTTAACAAAGTTTTTTAAAATTTGTTTTCAAACTTTTCGGAACGAAGATTTCCGGAATGGAACTTCCGGAACTAAATTTTTTGATTGGACAGTTTCGTATAGAATACTTCTGGAATGGAAGTGTTCTTATTGAAAATTTCCGGAATGAAAATTTACGTACTGGCAGTTTCATAACCAGGTTTTTGTATCGATGTTTTTACTCATAATGTATTTTTCGTAATGTATTTTTCGTACTAAGTTCTTCGTACTGTTTTTTTCTTCTTAAGTTTTTTCTTCGTACTGTGTTTTCCGTAATGAGTTTTTCGTACTAAGTTTATTTTTCATAGTAAATTTTTTGAGAAATCAGCCATTACGAATAATTCCCTAATCCAATCCGAAAGGTATGATATCCTTCCTCATGTTTTCGTAGTCATATTTTACTTTCTGGAATTTTCTTGTACTAAGTTTTCTAATTATAGTTTTCTTAAATCTTTGTTTTAATAAAAACCTCAAAAAGATCGGATTCAAGTTTTCAACCATCAGATCTGATCGCAGCTCTTTACAACTGTTAGATCAACTGTGGAATGTGAACCGTCATCTCGTCGCCTATATAAAGGGGACCCAAATTTCTCGTCCCACATCGGTTTCAAGCTCTTGCGTCCTGAAGCTCTGACTCTCTGATTTAACGCCGTTCTGAACTACAGTTGTCTCTGTTCCGAACTTCTCCGAGAACTTCAGATCCGAATGTCTGCGGAGTTAGCATCTCAAGAAATTTCATCCACTAAGCCCATTTCTCAGTTGTTAGTTTACAGAGAAAGGTTAGTCCATCCGTTTTTCTTCAGCAACTACGATTCTATAATTTCAAAGAATATTAAGTTGAATGGCTGGGAAGATGTTGCGGTATCAAAAACCGGGAACCAAGATGAAGTATATTCAGATTTGCTTGTCAAGTTTTATGAGTCAGTTTCTTTCTTCAAGGAAGATAATATGGAGAAGTTCTCTTTTAAGTCTTATGGCAAGACTTACAAGCTTTCTCACACCAAGGCTGCAATCTTGGTAGGGCTGTCTTATGAAGGAGAATCCGAGTTTATTTTGCATGTGTTTCCAGACTCTAAGGGTAGCTTCAACAAGGAAAAGGCCTTAGAAACTCTTGGACTGGCTGATGACAAGGCTCCGAAGATTGCAAGTCTATCTACAAACTTCCGGATTCTGGAGTTATGGGTGCAAGGACTTATCGTACCGAGGAAAGGTGATAAAGATAGCTTGAAGAAGAGTGAGATCTATATCTTAGATTTCCTGATAAATCTAAGGAAGTTTAACTTGATGAAGCATATTCTTCTTAATATTGTAAATTTGAAGAAGGGGAATCTGAGAGCTCAGATTATTATGTATCCAGCAATCCTCTCCAAGTTGATTGTTCGGTTCCTTGAGTCTTTCAAGGAGGCTTGCAAATCTAAGCCAAGAGTTTGAAAGATCATGCTGGTCAGCGATGGTACTCTGAAAAGGATGAATGTGGCTTTCAACAAGGAAACTGGTGAATTCTTCGATTTGCCAAATCAAGAAGAAACGATTCCGAAAGCTGCTGAACCGGAATCATCTAAGCCAGTAAGGAAGAGAAAGCTGAAAGAAGTGGAAGTACAAGCAGATAATCCTAAGTCTAAGGAAGTCCATTCCGCACCTCCAAAGCCTAAGAAGAAGAAAGCCTATCCTGATGAGGTATTTACAAAGTGGAGAGCTGATAAAGAGAAAAGGAAAGAAGGGGATCCGCAGTTCGGATTGGACCCTGCGGAGGCTAAGGCCTTGAAGGAGAAAACTGCTGATGAGCTTGAAAGACAAGCAAAGCAAAAGAAGCTCAAGAAGAAGATGTCTGAGGCTGAGGTAGCTCAGGATTTATTGAAATTCAATGAAATGGTTTCATCAACTATTCCAGTTCTGAGATCTTTCTCCTTGGAATCTCTACCTGAGACTCCAGGAAGGAATTTCTCTGCTCCGGAAGAAGTTGTTGCTAAGAATACTGAGGAGGTAGAGCAAGTTGAACTAGTGGAACAAGTAGAAGAGGGTGTTGAAGGAAGTGGTGAAACCGGAGATGTGCTTAAACAAGTAGATGATTACAAAGGGACACCTTCAGAACAATTATCACTCCAGACTTCAGAAGCTGAATCTTCGAAGCTAGTTACTCCAGAAATGGAAGAAGAGAATGGAGAATAAGAAGTTTCCTATCAAGGGGAAGAAGAACAACGTTTACATGCTATTTCTCAGATGAAAAACGCAGAGGTTGGTGTTCAGGAAGTTTCTGATTAGGAAGATTTTGTTGTTCAAGTTTCTGATAGTGAGAAGAATACTCCGGAACAGGATTCTATTCCGAAAAAAGATAAGGGGAAACAAATTCTTGCTGATACTCCGAGTTCAGAAAAGAGGATGAGAAAGGAAGCTGGTGGTTCTTCAAAAAGAAAGTTGGAGCTTATTGAGGAAGAAAAATCTCCAAGCAAGATTTCAGATTCGGAGTCATCCTCGTTGGGGCATGATTTTGTTGTTCAGTCTTTAAAGAAGTTGGTGGGAACCATTCCGACCTTCTCTAGTATTGACTCAAGATGCAAGATGCTCCAACATGCGTTGAATCAAAAAACTGACTCCGTATCTATGGTTATGGATAATTGCATTGAGATTGAGGCTCAGTTCAAAACCTTCTTTGTTGGTTACGAAGCTCATAAAATATCTTGCAAAAGGATGACAAGCTTGTCGAAGAAGACTGTGGAAGAGATGAGGTTGCTTGATGAGTTTCAAGACAATGTTAATGATGCATTTGAGACCGAGGAAAAGAAGATAAATGAGCTGACTTCCTCCTTTGAAGAAAAGCTGACAGAAGAAAAGAACTTCCGGATCCAAGAAGTCAGGGATCTGAATGGGAAACTGAATTCTGTTCCTCAGAATTGGAAATTTGAAAGGGATCATCGGATCGATTTTGAAGAAAGGATGAAGGCTCAAGAAGAGAAGATCCAAGCTCTAGAAGAAAATCTGAAAGCCGAGGAAGAAAAAATTGAAGCTCAATCCGCAAGAATAGTGGTCTTAGAGAAGCAAGCTGAAGAATATCATAAAGACTTAAAGAAGATCAAGACTATTCATAAGGGGATCATGTCGAAGGAGAAGGATCTGAAATAACCTAATCCGATCTTTTTGTTGTATTCTTTTTGTTACTGACATTCCAAATCTAATGAAAATTGTGTATCTCGTTTCCATTGTTGTCATTACTAATCTTTCAGGTACTTTGATATTTTTTTTCCATTCCCTCCAATTCTTTTTGAAAATCACAAATGGGGAGAAGGAAAAGATCCTTCAGAAAAAGAGGAACTCTAATAAGAGTTTATCAAAGGGGGAGAAAGAAAAAATACCCAAGGAAAAAGAACTCTAATAAGAGTTTGTTTAAGGGGGAGTTTTTTTTCTTAAAGAAGACCTTCTTATGAAATATCACTCCGGAAATATGAATACGATCCTTAGAGTTTCAAAGACTAAGGGGGAGTTAGTCGTATTCATCTATATCCTTAAAACAAGGGAGATAAGCATTAATATGTTTCTTTCTTCTTAGATTTTTTTTTCTCGTAAGGATGTTTGAGCTTTCCAAAAAGGGGGAGATTGTTGAGTCAATAAGGTTTTCCTTATGACTTTTCCATTCCTTCTTGTTTTGAAAATCACAAACACCTTATCTTTAAGAAAATTTCTTTTATAAGGAAATTTTCTTTTATAAGGAAAATTGCTTTCTTATGGAAAATCGCTTTTATAAGAAAAATTATCCTTATCATATTTTCATCCATATTTTTTCTTAAGTATGAGATTCGGATTCATTTTCTTAGAATCATTGAAACTTTGATATAAAGCATTTTGTTTTAGGATTCGAATTCTGGATAAGAACTATAAGGAAGTTTCATTCCGAAATTCGGATATGAACTCTGACTAAGTTCTATTCCAGATTCAGGATACGAATTCTGAAGAATAATTCTCATTACGAATTCTAATGAAGAAATCTCATTCCGAATTCCCGTTAAGAATTATAATGACGAATTCTCATTACGAATTCTGATAAAGAATTCTCATTACGAATTCTAATGACGAATTCTCATTACAAATTCTGATGACGAATTCTTATTATGAATTCTGATGACGAATTCTCATTATGAATCCTGATGATGAATTCTCATTACGATTTCTGATGACGAATTCCTATTCCGAATTCCCATTCCGAATTCACCTATTAAACAGAATTTGAGTATCTTTGTTTTATACACTATGAATTAATTCAGACTCCGAATAATATCTTTATTAGACTCCGAACTATTATATTGCTTACATTTATAAAATTTGTCTATTCTTTACTATTGTTCTTTACACTCCGAACCTTCACTCCGAAGTTTTCATTCCGAACTTTTATGTTAGAATTTAAAACGATGTCGTATATTCTGTTAAATTTGTTTTGTTATAAAACGATGTCGTCTGTTTTGTATTAAACTAACCGTTGTCTAAGTGACACGTGTACAGGTCCCTCCGATCTTTAAGGAAAATATGACCGTTGGAGAAGGAGCCGACCTTACCTATAAATAGGAGCTCATTTGAAAGAGCTCAGGATGGATGATAGATGAACAACTTGGTTTTGTGCATACATGATGTTGAAGTGATTTCTAGAGAGAGAGAGGCTCTTATTAACTCTCAATGATTTTTGCGACTCCGAATGTTGGTGATTACATTCGAGGGCTTCCGGGGATAGGAAGACAGAGGTGCCGACTACCTTAAAGTTTGAGGGCTTCCTTGCTAAGGAAGACAGAGGTTGTCAACTACCTTGAAGTTGAGGGCTTGCGGGGATAGCAAGACAGAGACTCCGATCTTCGTATCGAGGGCTTACCCTGGTGTGGGTAAGACAGACATTCTTGAAAGTATAAATCAAGGGACCTTTATCCAAGGTTGTTGGATACCCTTCTCTTTGGGTTAAAAGACTTATATCTTGTTACTAGTAGTTTTACTACTTGTTTTTATTCCGCTGCATTTTGTATCATAAGGAAAGTATAACTTTCTTATACTTTCTTATTTGTGCTCTGATTCCTTTAGATTCTATACGCTTTAAGGTAGAATCTCATATTGTAATTGTTTGTTAAGGTTCAATCTCCGGAACCATATTTCCGGAACCTACTTTCGGAATCTCTTTCCTAGTTTACTTTCGGTGTTAGAGGTGTTGTGAATTTTCTTAGTTTAATCTTTGTTAAACTTAGCCCTTTCCTTTTCTTAAGGAAACTATAGTTATTCATAACTAACTTTAAAGGTTCCAAATGAAATTTTGAAGTATACAATTCACCCCCCCCCCCCTCTTGTATATTGAGCATGTCATACTATATTTCGATCCTACAATTGGTGTCAGTGGTTGGAAACCTCTTACTCTATACCAATCTTACATTCCATGCCTCATTATTTAAGGTCCCTCAATTTCATGGTATAAATTTTCAACCTTTCACATATCCTAATACATATCGGAGTATGCGGGCATAGTTCATCTCTAATCTTTTTCGATGTTTCTAAATGATATCCCACTTGTATGTGTTATGATGATCTGCATGCAATGGAAGAGTTACCACACTTTTTTTGGGTTTCCACGAAGTAGTAAATCGAAAAATCCTCCTTTTTTGATTAGGGGAACCCCTGGTCAAATGCCACACACTGCATCTATAAATTTACCAATCTCCATCATCCATAAAGGCTATCAGAGGCGGATGGCCAGTGTCCTATGGAATCCTTTTCCTAACTATGCACATAAATTCATTACTACTCTACATATGTTTCCCACAAAAATGGCCATCAATCAATGAAAAAATTCATCTATTGGAGATCATTTTCCTACCTCTGTATGCCTAAAGAAGAACCTAAGCCTCATGCCTATCCAATATCGACAAATTCAAGGAAACAAAAAATACATAATTCATGTCTAATGTCTGCAAGAACATTCCCAGATAACAGAACAAATTCATATCCATACCCCATTATGTTTGGTCAATGTTTTTCGACCTAAAACATTAGTATTATGTTTGATTGGTAAGACTATGAACTTCCATTAAAATTGTTATACTCGCTAGAAAGAAAATCTAACGGTGGATCCTCTGGGTAAAAAAAGAGTATCGGTTTGCTAATAAACGAATTGATCCATCATAAATTCACAAAATCTTGTTAGGTTGGAATCCCACAAAGTGTTTTCTAAGAAGAAGCCATGTTGTTCCCGCTTAGCCTGTGTCACGAAGGATTAAGAAAAAAATAGGGTAATAATGAAAGAGATATAAAATTTTGTGAGGTATTCCATTCAACATCAGAAATAGTCGAACTACACTCACTGAGTCCCTTGGCTCAGAAAAAAAAATAAGAGATCAATTTTTTTATCTCAGTTTACTAATTTTGAGTCATGGTTTAAAATTAACAGGTGATTAAAATATTTTTGATAGGAAAAAAAGGAGAAGAGATATTTAAAATCCAACTCTGTTTCATTGTGTTTAGAAAAAATCAGGGAACATTCCCAATTCGTAGTCTCTCTAGAGTAAAAAATGAGGGGGAGGATACATGCTATAGTATAATATTGAACTACAACATGGCCCAGTTATCCCCTTACAAAAGTATCATGTGTCATTTTAGCGGGTCATTGATAGTCTGTTCCAATGAAGATATTTCCTCAATTTTAGATTTTATCATTGGATGCACCCACTCTAGGATAGTTTTAATTCCCATCCCATTCTTATGGATAGATTTATAATTAGTTTGCGAAGAGGCCAATGGATCCCTCAACCTAGTTGAGTAGGCTTTTCATTTTGGTAGCTCCTCCTCTCGAGCCACCACCAAATCACTGGCCTTCACCTCCTCAATCTTCAAATGATCAAATAATTCCAAAATATATCTGAAGGATTCCACCTAGTGATGGGATGAATAAAACATGGTCATATTTTCCTCGCATGAGGTGTGGTCTTATCGAGAAATGACAAATTTTTAGATAAGGATGTGAAGGTGCTGATAATTAATGCTGCTAAAACCCAGCTCAATAAATAACCACTAAAAATTGTCTCAGTCGTCTGGGAGATTAGCCAGGGGTGTCTCCGTGGAAAGAGAATGTAACTGGTTCCATGCCTCTTTGCACACTACAAGGTGTCTCGCCACAACACTGACACTTCAATACCACCCTTCTTCTACGTGTTTGTAAGTGGTAAGAATCTCCATATGAGTGGAGAGGTTCCTAAGGCTAGTCACCCAATGCATGAGACTCTCTTTTCCCTCAGATGGATCTACCACTGGTGCATGACGTGGATGACTAACTAAGGCCTCTGGGATGATTGGGGATACACGATAGGTTCTAGTCTCACTAAGATCCTAGGAAATATCCACAAGAGGCGAGTAGTCTAAGCCACTCCACACTGAAATGGGTTCTAATAATGAAACCCCTCCAAGCACTATTGACAACAGACGAAGAACCTTCTCACCATGATAGCAGGAGAATGAGGTGTATCCATCATTGTTACTAAAGTGAAATAAGTAAAAGGTGTAACTATTTCACATCATGTGATAAATTGAATGTGTGGTGTTGTTTTTGGGGAAATAATAGGAGAAGAAACAGTCAAGGGTTTCTGCCCCCTCGGAACCGGTTCTTTCTGCATTCCCACAGGGTTACAATCGACCCATAGTTGGGAATACTCCTATAATAAGAAGGTGGGACCTATCGTGTTATGAATGATAATCTATCTAGAATCACCCTCATGAATCATAATAATACATAATTGGTAGAAAACCATAGGATGAGAATCTCCCCATAGTTGAACAACCGGTATTAGTAATGTCTGTTGAAGGCATCCAAACTTCCTGGAGAACCAGTAGGGGAGGTATGGTTCAAAAATAAATTCTCTGTCTACACGGGATATGAGAATCTCTTCACAATGATTGATAATGTATGAAAATTTGTACAATTAACCTCCCTTATCACTTGTCCATGATCTATGAGGGTTAGAATGAGGTGCGATTGAGAATTGATAAACATCCTTCAAAATTTTGACTGCATCAGTAACGGTCAGAGTCTGAAGAAAAACAGTAGAAATAATAAGAAGGGTTGGATGAAAGTCAGAATGGGGAAGTTGTGCCGTATTCTTATATTTATAATAAGGGAAGTGTTCCTCCATCCACCTGTACTAGAATTAAAATGTTCCTCTTAGAAAATGTAGATACTTTCCTACCTAAACTTTTCCGAATGATTCATAAAGATGGGTAAGGGTTGATAGTGCCAAATTAATGGGTCGACCCTCTTCCAGCATGGTCGCCATCATCAATGTGTAGGACCAAACAACATTTTATATTTCAAAAGGTGGGAAGATCCATCTAGTTAAGATCATGGAAAGGAAACTAACATTCCTAAGAACATTTAATATTTCAGGCTGAAGCTCAGATCCCCATATGGAATACCTCCCTACATCAAGGGTAGAATAGTATGACCCAAGAGTTTGGTGGGGATAATGGGTTGGGTGAGTTTGATTGTGGCGTGCCTTCATTATATACATGTTCATCTTAAAGAATAACATTATCCACACATCGAATGGTATGAGGGAATGAGCCTTGATGGGATGATCCAGTGATTCTATAGCCATGACCAGTAAGCTATTTGTCAAAGGGGACACATGATCAGTGTCATTCCATGTGGCAGCTTCTGGGAGAATCTTGTTTTACATAGCTCTAAGGATAGGGAGACCTCCAAGCTAGTAGATGTCCAACAGACTAACCCCCACTTCTCCATGTAGTAGATTGAAGTTGTTGGTGCTCGAACACCAGCATATCAGAAAATTCGGGAAAGATTTTTCCTGGATAGATGATTGCAAACTAAGACACCCAAGTTGTTTGATGCAAGACCGCTGCATCCAGTTGGTCAGGGGACTCCAGACAGGTCTGATGCACCCAGAACTTCTATGCCCACTCATCAAAGAAACATCCTCTGACACAAAAATCCAACATGGTTCCCCACCTTCCACTAATGTTTTCTCGAGAGATGCTGGTAATGGATTTGTATTCTCAGATGTCTAGTCTCTGGACACCATTACGAAACATGTGGTTTCCCTGAGTCCATGTCAAACATCGCAAAATGAAAATGTTTTCCAAAAGTGTATCAGGGGTGAATTCTCCAGTTGGGGAAATGTTCGCACGATCATGATCTCATGGTTCGTGTAAAATGATGAAAGGGGTGTTAGGGTTATGCAACATCAGAGGCACATCAGCATGAATACCAAAGCTGTAAAGTGGAAACTGTATGGACAACGGGTAAACTAGAATCTCTGGTGTCAATAAGACTGTCTGAAAGATGTCACGGGGAATGGTGTGGGTTTGAAGATTATCACCTCTATTCCTCACCATCAAGGCCCTCATCTTCGTTGATTTATCAGCAGCCTGAGAACTAGCCATTGAATCCTGCGTTGGATGATCCAAAAGCCAAAGATATGTTAGTATGATAATAATTGTTGGGAAAAGTCCTTAGAAAAAATGGCTAAATGACATAAACCATGTCTGAAATAGGATCTAAGTACTGTTCGTTAAAATAGTATGCTATAATATCCTTCCATATACTGCATGACACATGGAACCCACCCCACCTACAGCTATGGTATGTTAAATCAATCCACTGCGTATAGGAATGGGATGAAAAAAAAGTTGTGAGGCTCAGGCCCACAAAATGTTTGTCAGTGAACAGAACAGTATGCAGAACATAGAAACTGCGAACCTCTACCTCAGATAAGTTCAAGTTTAGAATATTTGTATTAAAGATTACGTCTGCATTAATAGTTTTGTATGTTCACTATGCCAACAAGGCATCCACTTTCCATTCTCCCATGTGTAATTGGGATTTTATGTTGTAAATTTCTATAGTCTCATTTTCATAATCCAAAATGTGTTACGCGAATGGTGAAATGGTGTGGAAATTGGTTCATAGAACATCCAGATTAATTCATGAACTGGATTTTCAAAAGGATCACGGTACATGAAAGTGAAAGAGGATGGAAAATCAGGAGTCATTTTGACCATGAAAAATGGTAAAAGAAAAATTAAATGGGACCCTATATATAGGTGAGGTCCCCTCCTACCAGGTCAACCTATTCAACAACAAACCATTTCAATTCAGAACTGATTTTACATCATAATAGTCCCCTTTAAATTCGGAATGGACACCATTCCTTGGGGGGAATTTGTAGGGTACAGAAAATTCTACCAAGGAGAGGAAATACCCCCCCCCCCCCCAATCACATTGCAGAAGAAATCAAGCTCTTGTATAAGTTTATCAATTATAAGGACTGGAATTTATTTTCATTTAAATTAAGAAAAATAAAGAAATCCATGTTTTCAATTAGGATTTGTAGCATCACCATGAAAGTATGTGAAGAAGAATGATTTTGAACCTCCAGGTATGCGGGATGGTCTTCAAACTGCTTGCATGTGAAACAATGTCCATCAAGCAAGGGAAACCATTAACGTCCTCAATCGATGGATTTCTGCATGGAACACCATCCGTGTACTATACCACGAACCCCTCAGTTTGTGGATTAATTGGACAAGTAGGGTTCTGCGAACCCTTTTCGCGAACTAAGGCCTCTTCAAACCCTAGTTGACCGAGTCTTCCGAGGTTCAGAATATTACATCTATGGGACTCTATAAATGGTTTAATGTTCCTAGTAGATACGATCACTCTGATGCTCTAAAAAAGATAACTATAGAAAGGAGAAAGTATGAGGTGGATGAGAGAAGGATGAACAATTAATTATTGAGTGAGATATAAAGGTTTTCCTCATGATTCTATCTTGTTTCATCGGTGAAATGAAAACCACGAACCACTTCCCCCATAGGTACAGCTGACAGCGAACTATAAATGGGGGGATTGAATATTGATAATAGAACTGCAAAACCAACTGGTAAACTGGATCCAACAACTTCTTGAAGATGATTTTCCTGTTAATGGTAATCCCCCTGACCCTCCTTCAATATGGTGCTCTGTGTAGCATAGCACTATGTGGAATGAACTTGGAACCGTGTACCTAATCGGTAAGAGGATATATCCCAAAGTGGCATGGTGATCTGTGTACCACATTGGTATGCAGTTTGAAATACCCATGCATGTGTACCACAATAGTACGCATATGGCCCTCCTGACCACATACCACTATGGTATAAAGAGCCTACCCCATCCTGCATGAAAATAAAGTATGCGGAATAGGGTATTTTCGTGTATTGTTACATCTGGTTCCAACCTCACCCCTCCATTACCGTCTAGTCATCCATGATACCTCCACTAACTGGTCATTGGGTGCTAGGATAAAGCCTATTCAGATTCCATGAGAACTGTATGATCAGACCATATGGAGCATCAACATGCCCTATTGAGTCTATATACCCATGGTAAGCAAAGTCATGAAGTCCCTCCCAACAAAGGGGTGGTCTTAGAGAATTTTTGTAAGCCTAAATTCCCTTAGTAACAAGGATTCCAACCTTGTGATTCTAACATGATCCTCCCTATTATCTGAATTAGGGTTGATCACTTGCATTTCTATTCAATGAAGTACAGTGATCAGTCGAAGGGTTTATGTTCGCTCCCACCTTTGATGAGGATGGAACTCAACCCCTTACTAGAACATGATCTGGGGTCCTCCCACTGAGGTAAGTCCCCAATCTTCTGACGCAGGAACTTGTGACCTTTTATGTCATTTCACATGGAAAGGTTAATCACTTTGTGCCCTCTAGCACTGTCTCCATGACCTCTTCCACCGTGGATGCTCCCTCCCCCAGCAACATGGGAGCAGGAATTTGCATTTTTGAGTATTTCAAATCCTCTTATATCTCACCCCTAGCATGAATCACATGGGTTTAGAGGTTTTTGAGGATCACAACATCAGCACACATCTAAACTACAAGAACATTGATTCTATACAACATCAGGATATGTAGGACACCTTCCGAAAGGGCCGACCTCGAAAGGGTTCACATTCCAAAAGGGTCCACCCAATCATGTTTATCAAATGGGTAGCTCCCATGTGTAAGACCCCACCCCATATAAATTACGTGTGTTATTATTCTTATCTTTAGGATATATAGGAAACCCTCCTTGTGGGATCGATCTTGACATCGAGTCACCCTCTGTCCCCCTGGATGGCAATATACGCTAGAGCACCTTATAATATGGCTCTGTCAACATCACCTCTATGGAATTAAACATATGCATGATCGTGGTGATCTTGAAAACTAATGGTATCCTGTAGACACACTCTTTGAGATTGAACAATGGATTCATGAACATATGAACACAACTTAAATCTATAAGAGAGTCTCAGAACATGAAACAATCCTCCCCCGAAAGGGTGTGGTGGTCATGACCTCCCATATTCACGACCAATGGAGTCCTTGAGTGTCATTGGCCAAGTCTTATGCTAAAGAGAACCATCCTTTGGAAAGAAGTTCCATGAATCATGGATACTAGGGCCGTTGAGCATTTTTGTCACCATGAATAAACCTATTGGAGACCATCCGAGGATGTTATATCCGAGAAGGACCAATTCCATGAGTACTTCAACCCCACACAATCACCTAATGGGACCAACAGTTCTCTACAGGGTTAATTCAATCTTATTTTATGAATAATGATTCTGAACATTTCAAATCATAGGAATAGAAAATTCGATGAGATCCCGTCTCTATGGAAAAAAGGATGTGTGATGATTCTCGTTGTGCCATTTCTGCATCCCCCGTAAACGCGCCACCTCAGAGGAGTGACATAGACATAGATTAATTTATACTTGATTAGGAACCTTTTTTCAAGTTAATTATTCATTTTATATCACTTATTTTATTTTATGTACAATCACATACTTAGTGATGTTTAATTTGGATATTTTGCTGATTTTTTGTCCATAAGTCCAAAATAACAATGGTAATTTGACAATGTTCATAGTGGTCATTATTCCATAGTATATTGAATAATAATAATTAAAAAATATTTTTCCTAATATAATAATTATACTTTTAAATACACCCATAAAATATCTTTAATAAAATAAGTATATTACTGCCATATATATGGTTGGTCATATGTTTTCATGAGTAACAATTTCATTTTTCAACTATCATTATGGAATGAAGTTAAATCTTATTTTATCAATAATTAATTACAATATTATATTACATATCATTTTTTATTTAAATATACTTATTTATATCATCCATGTGACTTTGTGATGATAAATGAATCACATCTCTTCAAGGAGGTAGTAGTCCACACCTACGTAAGAACGATATTATTCATTTTCTGTGCATGCAATGGTATAAAAATAAATGATATATTATCATTGAAAAATGATAAATATTTAATTAATATCATATATATTGGTTTCCAACATTATAACCACTCTTGGTAATCGATGATGGAAAAATAATAACATTGGCTCATGAGGTAGTAATCCTCAGTACAAATAAATGATGAGTTCATTTCATATTTGATTGAAGAGGAGATGCATGTCAGAAATTTCAATATCAAAATAACATCAAAGTATATTGTGGATACTTAATTTATTATTTTATTATAGTTTAAAATTTTATAGGGATGTGGAGAGGAAAAAACCTGCAGATAAAAACTATACCGATTCTTTTGAAAACCTCTTTTTCAAAACACCTTAAGACTTTTATGATTGGTATTCTACCTAAAACATGACCTCTATAATGAGATTATGGATTCTTTTATGACAGTTTTTATTTTATTAGATGAACTAAATGGTTTTTTAAATGTTAATAAATGATAATATGTTCCATTTTATAAGATAGGGGGAGCGACACTCTAGAAAATATTCGAAATATTATAATAGTATAAAATTATTTTAAATTTAAAATTGATAAAAGAATTATTTATTCATAAAATAATATTAATATGGTTATAAATACTTTAATAAAATAAATATTTATCTTTATTTATACCTTTATCATTTGGATTTAACCTTTATTTAAAAACCATAACTCTTACCATGACAAAATGGATTTTTAATCATTAAGGGTTAATATGGTTACCATAAAATGAAAAAAAACCCATAAATGTACCATGGTTGATAATATAAATCTAATCATAGTCACTTGGACTAACTGATGTTTTTAAGGAAATTCATGTCAATTTATAAAATATTATTTACTATAAAATATCTCTAATATCAATTTTTTGAACTATTCATTAAATTGATTTTAATAATAACAAGATTTCATAAAAAATTAGAAAGAAAATATTTTATTATATCACCAAAATTTAATATCAGTATAGAAATTCCATTTTATCACATTATTTATCTCAAATAAAATTTATTTTAATATTTTTTATATCATTATTTTACTTTTCAGTCAGTTTATTAAATACTCTATCAATGTTGTGTAAGAAATTATGTTTATTATTTCATTACTAGAAATTAAAAAAGAAAATTTACATAATCAATATAACTCATAGATATTTCAATATATTATATAAATCGTAATATACCGTATGGATAAGACCATTTTAAAAAACAATCACATTAAAAAATATTTTTGACTTATTTGACATTTCATTAAATAAAATAGAATAAATATCATAATATCATCCATATAGCACCAAAAGGTGATAAACATCACCAAAGGATGATAATTAATGATATATTCTTGAGAAATAATATTCAAGTATGTGTTTTGTTAATTTTATGGTTCTAATCCTTTTATTTGTAACCTACATTACCCGATTTACTCTTTACCATTCTAACAAAAATTACTAATGTTACAAATTTTATTGTAAAAAAATAAAATTGAAATAATTAATAAATTTTCACCTAGTTATTATAAATAAAGAATCTATTTTTTCAAATTGAAAATAGTTATCTCTCATTATTTTATTTAATATTAAATCAGGAAGATTCAATGAAAAACATTTTTTTGGGAAAAATTCCCTTTTAAATATTGAATATAATTATGAAAAGTTTTAGTGTAAAGTCCATTTAAAAAATAATTAGATTATTATGAATAAAAAAGAACTAATTAAAATTTAAAAATGACCAATAATATAATTTTAACTAGTAAAAAAGATACAATAAAATTCACTTTTATCTAAAAATATCAATTTTTAGTATTCCTTGAAAAATTAGTAATTTCAAAAACAAATTGAAGAAAATCATCCTAAGATAATTTTAAAATTATAAATTCATAAATTAATTTAATTTAATCTACTATATTTTCTAAATATTATAGAATTTATCTATAATATTCACTTATAAATAATAAATAACAATTATTTTTGAAGAAAACATAATTTTTCTATGAATAAAATGAATTTACATAAAATATAGTACTTTTATAAAAAATTAATTAATTAATTCATTATTAATGTGTAAGACCATTATATATTTCATAATGTTATTAATATTTTTTAATCCTATAAATTTAATAAGTAGGTTATAATGTTCATATAATAAAAATAATATTTTTGTTTCGTTTAATCTTAGTGTTGTGTATCTTGTTTTCAACTGAGAAAAGTTTTCTAAATTTAATATATAGAGATTTTTTAATGGGATTGAATGTATAATGATAAAATTTTTGTGGAAATAAGTAAAATCATATATTTATGTATCCAATTTGATCTTGTTTCTATTCATTTATATATATAATGGAAAGAATATTTGGGTTTTCGTTGTTATCCATAATGAATAGATATTGAATTATCCGTGATAAAACTCCAGTGGAATCATTATCATATTGTAAGTATATGAATATTCTATAATTTTTGTATTTGGGAAAGATCTTCCTACAAATATAATGATTGTCCCACTAGTTGAATTGATGTTATCTAATTAATGGATTAGCTTTGTCTATATAGTTCTTATATCATTTTCCATGAAGAGAAAGTCACATTTTATTTTCAAAAGAAACCTATGATTTTATGTAGTACGATGATAAATGTGAACATACAATAGAAATAAAATCCATGTTCTGGGTTATGATTCCTATTAAAATGGGGTTTCATCTTAAATGGTTTTTGATAATCTCAACAATAATGAAAATACAATTTTAGTGGAGTTTTTTTATGTATTTTAACTAGTGTATCCTTATATTCAATCTAAATATAAAGTTTACACCTCAATAGAACTCATACTAAGTTCTGTAGATAATTAAAAGAATCACTATATAATTTTAGAAATTGAGTTTTAATAATTACAGATGAAACTCCACTAGAACCTTAATAATGGATTCAATTTTTTAATTAAGTCACCCTATGGTACAATGGTTATTTAGGTGAAAAAATATTTATTTATGGGACTATAATTTTAATATAGGGAGATAAAAAAGTTCACAACCATTAAGAAGTATCAATTACCCTGTATTGATAATTTTTTATCAACCATGAAGAGATTAATACATTTCTATGATTGTAATTTATTTTAGATGTCCTCAATTTAGGTTAAAGAATGAGGATACATCAAAAAGGTAAATCATTACAAGGTATCGATACTATTAATATATAGTTTTTACATTTGGTCTTAGTAATTATTCCCCTATCTTCATTGAAATAATGAATTGAGTATTTAGAGATTACCTTGATCAGTTTTTTTTAGCCTTTATAGTTGATGTTATTAAATATTCAAAGAGAAAGGAAGAGCATGAACATCACATGATTATGATGCTGAAGAACATAAGGAGAGAAAAATTGTTTTAAATATTTAAAATATGTGATTTTTTTCTACAAAATTTTTATTTTGGATCATATAATTTCCATTGAGGTTATATTAGTGGATCTATCAAATACAGAGCTTATTGAATGTTTTCCAAGACCAATAATGGTAACTGAGACAAAAGTAATTTTTTTAAGGATATTGTCACTATTTGTATATAATATTTCATTACTATATGATATACTCACCATGATAACATGGAAGGTTTCCCATTTATTCTTGATAGAATAATGTGAGGGAAATTTTATGGAAATGATGAGAATATCAGTGATCATTCCTATACAAGAACTAACCAATAAGGAAGAAAAGTTTTTTATATATAGTGATTCATCCAAGAAGGGATTTGGATGTGTTATCATGTAGAGTGAAAATGTTATAGCCTATGGATCATGGTAGTTGAAGTTTCATTTGAAAAATCACCCACCAAATTATTTGGAGTTAGCTATAGTAATTTTTTCAATAATGATTTGAAGGAATTTTTTGTATGGGGAAAATTTTTACATATATACATATATACTAAAAGAAAACTTGTAATGTATATATTTATAGAGAAGGATTTGAAAATGCACTAGAGAAGGTGGTTATATTATATTAAAAATTATGACTACTCAATACATTACCAACTTGTGAAAGAGAACAAGGTGGCCAATTCATTGAGATGAAAGGATCATTCAATCTTATTGGTGACGAGGATCATAAAAGTCACTATATTTATGGATTTGAAAAGGATGGATAAGTAAATCCTAATAGAAAGGGAGAAATATTATCATTATCAAATGAGTTTTCAACCATGTATAGATTTAAAAATTAAAGACATGAAAAATGAAGATGTTGTGCTATAGAAAAATATGAAAAATGTTCCAAAGTAAAACATTGATTATAATGAGATGACAAGGTTTTGAGAATATTTATTTTTTCCATGCAAAAATTATATGATGACGGATCTATTAAAAAAGGCTACTAGTTCTTCATTAACTATTCATCCAAGAATGAACACAGATGTATAGATATTTCAACAAGTATTTCTAGTGGGATGATTGGAGAATTATATAATAGATTTTATATCTTGAAGATTGGTATGTTAGTAAATTAAGGTTGAGACACATAAAAAAATAATATGTTTCAAAAATTAATCATACCATAAAGGAAATAGGAAAACACCACAATAAATTTTATCAATGTAATCCCCAAAATGACTAATGTTCATAATGTGACATGGGTTTTAGTTGAACTCCAAAAAATTACATACACTTTATTTAAATTAGATAAGACTTATTTCTAGAGAAGCATAATTGGCCATTCATTAAGGAAGTGTTAATTCTATATGGAGTAAAAAACACTATTATATCTTATCTGGATACGATGTTTACCTCGATGTTATAGAAAATTATTCAATAGACCTTGGATACAGAGTGCCATTTTCAGTAATACGTAACATATTTATATAGATGGTTAGCCTGAAAATATAATTCAGAATGTATTTCATATTTTGAGACCTTTGTTTTATTTCTAATGTGTTTGGGATCAAATTCATCCACTAGTTTAGTTTTCATATAATAGTATCATTCAATTGAGCTGTCACATGGTCCATTATGAGTCCCTATATGGAATAGAGTGTAGAAATCAAACATTTTAGGATAATGTTTGAGAATGAAAGCTATTGGGGCCTCTAATAGCTGAAGAAATAGTATAGACGGTTAGATACATTCAATGACACGTAATGGAGGAATAATGTTGATAAAAAGATATAATGATAATCATAGATGTGATCTAGAAATTTTTGTTGGTGAGAAGGTGTTTTATAAATTTACCAATGGAATCAGGTATGTTGAATTACAAAGAAGGAGAAATAATATCTAGCTATATCGGTGCATTTAATATTATTGATCATATTGATACCATAACTTATCACTCGATGCTTCCATTAAAACTATCTAATTTTCATGATGTGTTTCATAAATCTAACTAGAGGAAGTACATAAAAAATCCCTGACATGTAATAATGATCAAGGTTTTACAATTAGAGCTTCATTTTTCTTATGTGGAACAACTAGAGGATATTCTGGATTATACAGAGAAATTTTGAGGAAACAATACAACTCACATGGTTAATGTCTGATGGAAAACCCAATAGATTGTAGACACAACATGGGAAATCAATGATGTAATGATGAAGAATTATCATTTGTGGATTATACCAATGCGAAGGAACTTTTAAAGAGAAATTAATTTTATTTCTGATAGATTGTAACACATTTATTTTCTTTGAAATACATTTTTCAAATAAATTTAATTTCTCTGTTATCCTGCATTACACGCAACATTGAGTTTTAATGATCTGTGATATATTTTTATAGTAATAATTTAAACATGAATGTTATAACCAAATAGATAATTTTTTATGAATATAAATAATGATAATTCTAAAATTAATTATAATGTTTTCATATAAATAAAATATATTGGAAAATATGTAAATAAATTTTTAGTAAATTCATTATATACTTCAAAATTTAATTTTTCTAAAAAAAATTATTTATTTCTTTTTGTGAACACAATAATTAATTTTATAATTAATTAAATTTATTTAAAAATATAATATTCTATTTTAACTCAACATTCTTAAATTATGTTGTTGTGGCTTTTCAAAAAAAAATTAAAAATACAATTTTTCTATTAAATATTGAAAATAGTGATTTTTATAAAAAATAATTTTTTGTTCAAATAATTTTAAAACATAACATCATTTTAAGAATGTTTAAAAGTTAAAAAATTTAAATAATATATTTAATAACAAAATCTATTTCATTATAACCAATTTTTTATTTCATTTTGATATTAAACCTTCCTATACTTATTAAAATTTTCAGTTTGGAAAACTGTTTTTTACATCTTCCTGTATAATAATAAATTAAATTATTTTAATTATGTTAATGGAATATTGAAATTTTATTTTTTATGTTTAATCAGAATAACTAATATTATATAATAAATTCAAAAAAATTAGTCATATTAAATATTAAAAATCTTAAAAATTAATTATCAATATTTATTTTTTTAATGGTCTACCATGTGTTCATAAAAAACTATAGGGACTAAAATTACATAAATACTTGTCCAAATCCCAATTGATGGCCATATATAGACCTTAACTCTTCATAGGATTGATAATTATCCATTTTGTATCATTGTTTCATGTCAAAAATAAGGGTAAACATTATTCTTTTAAACAATTCCTTGTGTGTCTTCTCCCCCATTTATAAAAGGGACCCCTCTTCCAAAATATTCCCACATATAGAACTGATTTGTTAAAATATTACTTGTGAATATATTTTCCTTACATCCATCATCGCCTATTATATGCCTTTTTTGATCAGGATGAAATCTTTGGAAGGATATTAGTGTAAACCTAAGGAGGTTATCCGATAAAAGGGCATCGTTGTCAACCGAGCCTTTCAATTCTATTTATTCAACAATATACTTTAAATAGTATTCAATTATACAGATATAGGTACATAAATAAGTCAAAAATACTAAATTTGTATTATATTAGTTTCATTACCCACATCTATCTTCTCATATATTAAGTGGGAAATGAAACCGTTGATCTTGTGTACAATGGATTATCGCCTAGCGTACTAAAATAATTTGTTTTCCATAACCGTCTCTCATGGATAGATATAATGATGGAATTAAAATATTTAGATATTATTTATGAAATATTTATACTTATTTAATTATAATATCACATAAATATTCTTACAATCACTTTTTTGGGGAAACGAAAACATCGTTGTTGTGCACGTGGGACTGCTGCCTTGTAAAGTAATGGGAATCATTCATCCCATATAATTTACAAGGAAAGTAATTAGTCTAGTTTTAGTGAAAATATTCTGATAAATATAACATATAAATGATTCTGAATTGGTAATATATTATTTACCTTTCCTTGGTTCCATCCACTAAGAAAATGGAAACAATGTTCATCTATATGTGTGGCTTATCGTCTCCGTGAAAGATGTAATAAATATTCTATCACTACATTTAATGGAATACTATAAATTCATAAATAATAAATATATAAGATATTTATATAATTTTTACATTATTTAATATAATTTTACTACAATTAGAGTAAAATAATAAATAATACCACACCAAAACATACTTTTAAAATGAAACATATATACCCGAAACATGACATTAAAAATGAAATGTCAAAAAAAGGGTAAAAAAAATTTTAAGTAAATTGTATATAATATGATAAAGGTTAGTATGAACTTTTAATAGATATATAATTAAATTATATATATTATAATTTAATTCATGTCATGGACAAATGAAGTTGATTCTTAATGTAGTGGACTTTCGTCTAACTTTTATTTTTGTGTGAGACATGCCTTATACACCACTTGGTTCTTATGTGTGATGTATATACAATCCATGAATATATTGTAACATACATATCGATATAAATCATGGATATACGTATCCATATATTTTTATATATTTCATAGGGATTATGATTAAAATAATAACATATCAATAAAGGTTTTATGTTACAATCTAGATATTTATAAGGATTGTTTATGATTATGATTCCAGTGATGAGATATTATGATAAAACTCTAGATAAACTCAGTAATTTTATTATCCTCTTGTTATTTCATTAAATTAAATGTTTTACTTTATCTTTCCCCTCTATTTAATCGATATTCCAGAAAATATTTTAAATTGGAAAACTGAATTTATTTATCTCTTCGATCGAAATCGTTTTTGTTCCATAAACTAGTTTTCAAAAAATTATTCAAATAATTTATTACCATTATATAATTAATGGTTTTAAAAAACTCTACCCATCATCTACTTTTTTAAAGGAATAAACTTATTAATAAAAGAGTTATTTTTAATTTTTTATCGAAATGTGGAAGGAATCATTGTTTTGACATATATGAAATGAAAAAAATTCGCCATCGTAATGACTCAATTATTAGATGATTCTTGAAAATTTATCTACGTTTATTTCAATGAAATAGATTCCAATTATATTTTTTGACTTGTTATTTTTTAAAGAAGTGATTTCAAATGAAATTAATATTTTCCTCACAAACAGTTAACTGTATTTTATGGAAATTTTATTTATCAATAACAACAACTGATGGTGTTTCATATATTTTACAGGAGATATGACCTTATGAAATCATCCTAATTCTTTAACTGGATGGTTTATATTTATGTCAAGGATTATGTTGAAAATATTTCTATGAGGCCCATTTCTTTTTTTTGTGTGATATTATATGATAAATTGATGTAATGATAATTAAAACCATTTCTTTTCTGTGGATTATTCTATGGTGAATTGTTTTTTAAACCTATTTCTAATTCTATGTGTTATGTCTTGATTAACATTTTATGATATTATATCACACAAATGTTTGAATTAGGTAATATTTGTTATGTATATCTCCATCCAATTAATTTATAATGGATTTATATCTCATGAGATAATTATGAGAAACAAGATGATGTGATCAATCTACTATGGGAAACAAGAAGATGTGTTTGTTCAACAATGGGAAACCAGTGACGACTCCTAATCCATTGTGAAATGAATAATATGTGTTGATTTGTGATCCATTATGATTTTTTGTTCTTGGTTTTTTAACATTGACATGTGAACTATATTATATACATGCAATCATTCCAAACATATATGACATGAAATTATGTTAATTGATATATTTAAAATAATTTCTCACTCTAATAATACATTTCATTAGAAATGATAATTATTTTTCCATGCCTCATGTTTATTATCCATGATATATTGGGTATGAACATTGTATGTTGTATTTTAAATTACATACCCTTATTCATAACTTCTGTTTATATATTATCATTGGTTGATAACATCCATATTATTTTTACTAAGCATCTATGATCAGTCTTTTGTATGTCCCATTTCCTTAGGTTATGAAGAAATTTTCATGTAGGGAATTTTTAAGAAGTGTACTGTGAAGGAATATGATAATGAGAGCTATTTAATATCTTCAATGGAATAATAAAATTGTGTATCTTGTCTCCAAAAAACTATAATTTTACCATCCTCAGGCATGTATTTGTAAAATATATTAAATATTAATATATTAATATGTAATATAATAGTATGAAAATCAATGTTCGTTGTAAAATATATCATTAAAATTTATTAAAACTATAACCATAGTTGCAATCATGATTACACCAAAGAATAGAATGATGGATACTCATGAGACTTCATGCAACTAACATTTAGATAAAAAAGATATTGAACCACAAATAATGTTTAAATATGGGAAGTATTATTAGGATATTTTCCTCAAGGATATAATAGGATGAATTAATTATAGTAAGGAAGTTAATCAAGAAATATTATATCATAGAAAAAATGTGGAAGTGATGAGGGAAGATAACATTAACCTAAGTACCCAAAAATTATTCAATATTTTATATTTGAGGAATTTGGTCATTAAAAATCCAATTCATTTATCCTAGGGTTATATAATATGGAAGACACCAACCACCTCTAATTCAATGTAACAAAAAATTCCTATGAAATGAAATCTATTAAAGAATATATTTTTTTCACTATAAACATGTCAATGTCTTATGTCATGTAATATTTAACCTATCATGTATTTAAATTTAAATTAAAAATATATTTAGTTGTATAATTATTATATACATGTTATATGATTCACATTAAAGGTTATTCTATTGTTATTCCTTATAGATTTATCACAAATTCACTTCATACAGTTCTATTATTAATGGATTATAACATTTTACAAATGGATCTTAAAAAATTGTTTTTTGGGAAATCACATATAAAATCCAAAATCGACTCAGGATCAACTTCAAGTGTATGGTTAGTTATTAGATACCAATTGAAGGAGACAATATGGAGGAGAAATGAAGGAAACCAGGAGACCTAAGGGATCACGAATAATCCGTACACT
The DNA here is from genome assembly GCA_963277665.1 of Viscum album. Lineage (NCBI taxonomy): Eukaryota > Viridiplantae > Streptophyta > Magnoliopsida > Santalales > Viscaceae > Viscum > Viscum album. Next base: position 1,767,615,817 of record OY728153.1, on the reverse strand, counting down.
TGGACTCTTTATATTATGACTATGCAGACCTGGCTAGAAGTCCACTGGATTTGGTCGTGAACAAAGAGATTTCCCAACTTTTTACACTTATATAATTGAATCTAGATGACCATAGCAGTGTTCTGGAGATGTATAGTTAGATGAAGATATTTGTATAGGCTATGAATTATATGGTGTATCTGTCCTTTATTGATTTTATCATTCCTTATACAGGATGAGAAATTAAGAAAGGTTATGTGGTGCATGTCTCTTTCAATCGGGATGTAGTAGAGGAATGGATAATCCTATATATATTTTTTATCATAACAAGAGTCATAATCCAAAAAATGGTGTGTATTTGGATGTTCAGTGACTTATCCAAGATAATTGCTAAAATATGGGGGTTTGATGAATAGAATATGAAAACCATGGAAAGGTAATAATATCATATCTTGACTCATGTAGATGAATGGAAAACGTAGGAAAGAAGATTTAGTTCTCTCTCTCTCTCTCTTAACCCAAGCATTATCTAGATCCATAATTAGGATCGAAAAGTTTGTCCCTCCAATATAAATAACACCTTGATGCATTTATAGATTTGTATTTTAATGTGGAATATTTTCTACACTCATCCTTAGAACCTATGGGGAATTTCTTCTTCACTCAGATTCAACATTATAATTGAAAGAGAGATTGCCAATCAATGGTATGGGCATTATTCTAGAGTGATTTTAGATGTTGAATTAGAGACCACCCGGGTAGATGAGATTTCTCTTACATATATAGAGGATAGTTGGGCCCCAAAAAATTCACTTTGAATGCAGGATTAAATTATGCACCAGTTTCATCCTATTTGGTCATCATATCCCATAATGTGTACACCTAATGGTCTATAATATCTATAACCTTCATGTGCATGATGGTATAACCTTCCAGAAGAACTGTGGGAAGGATAAGGGGAAGTAAATTGATCCCCCCCCTAAATACCCCTCATGAACATTTGATGTATTCATACACTAAGGCCTCCACCAAGGATCACAATGTTGACCTCCACCAAGGATCCCAATGTGGGTGAGCCATGACACCATGTGAATGTAATTGTTTCCACTAATGGGGAACCCACACCCATGTTCTCGAATTAGAAGATCAATGTGGATCTATATGATATGGTTACCAATGTGTCCCTCCATGACACCACTACCCCAGGAGGCAATGTACAATAACATGAGAAAATTATGCTTTGATAATTATATGGAAAAACTTAATCAATAGTCTTGTTCTCATTGTCAAACCTACACCCAAAAATACTATTGGGTAGCTAAACATGTCGTTACATTATAGTGATCACCCCAAAATAGTTGGATTATAAGGTCCCCCTCCAAGAATATGAGGTGGGAGGATCTTCTTCCAACTTCTTTGGAGACATTTTAAATGGTAGGGGATATCACTTTTCTTGCAGTCCAAACCATTTCAGATGAAACCCATCACGTGCTAGTAATTACTCAGATCTATGGTAATGTTAGTTATTTTACCCTTTTTTAGGGCATGATAATTGTCATTTCATCTACCAAAATAAAGAGTGAAGCTTCATACCCTCTCTGTGATTTTGACTGAATTAATTATCAAGCTGAAGAAGTTGTCTTTATAATTGATGTTGAGAAGGTGGTAACAAAAAAAAGTATATTTATACATGATTTGGGAGAGTGATACATCACAATGATTTCCCTAGATAAGTCTTATATATGGAAATTGTATAGGGAACCAACCAAAGGAGGAGTAACCTACAAAAAAAATCACTCAGATTAGTGGTAAATATTGGGATAATGATAATAATGAAAATAAAACCCCAAGTGTTGGTGACCAAATGGATGAAGTCTTGGACTTTGTTCCCCCAGAGACCTCTTAGAAGACCCTTGTAAAAGAAAAGGAAAGGAAAAAAAATAAAGTAATCCATCCATGATTTGACACAAAAATTGAGAACCTGCATCATGCCAGAGGAATAGATACTTGGAATTAGTGAGGTTCATATACTAGATGTTCCAATGTCTTGGAAACACTATCACAGCCTCAACCCTTAGGAACTTTCTTTTCTCCAATAGGCCACTATTAGTTGGATTTTTTAAAACTAATATGTATTTTGAGACCAAAATGCATTCAATTGGATTACCCATGATTACTTTTTTCCTCACACATCATGAATATTACATTCTTGGAAACTTTGTGGGTTCAAAATCATGATGAAACTCATGTTCTTTATTACGAGATGTCTCTTAAACTCCTTTTTCTTTCAGTCCACCTTCTTGATGTTTCCCTCAACCAATACATTGTATATTCCATCTACATGTACAATGGGAGAATTTATATTTATAAGGAATTAACACATTTTAATTAACATATATTGGATAACTAGATAATTATTGGAGACTCTACAATTATGATACTGGTTGAATATACTGTGGAAAACTTCACAAGAAATTACCTAGAGAGATTATCTTAATTCTTGGATCATTGTATCTTAATTAAGGTTCTCATCATTGCATCCAAGTTCACATGGGATATATTCACTATCAGTGGAATATAGTAATGGAAAATTGAAATATTATTCATTAAAATCAATGGAAGGAGTGGTTTAATTAAGCTATATGTATTCACTCTCCCCAAATCCAATTTAAATCATAATCCCTTAATTTGTGACATCATGGTACACACCAAGACAATAGATATAATACAATTAATTTTCCTTAATTCATGGATTATGATTCTAGGATGCAGGGAAGTGGTAATAAATGGATGTAATAGAATATATAATAGAATCCCACTCTTTAATGATGCATCAAAGATTGAAAAAATCAATTTTATTTTGATATAATGAATTAAAAAATCATTATTATTAGATGGTTGGGGGTACCAGGGATTTTGAAATTCAATTGATAATTTATAGAGTAGAAACCACTAGGAACCCACGCAATTCAATGAATAGATCCAAAATTATTATAGGCTTTATGACCTTATGAAAATCAATTAAATTCCATCATGAAATCTATTAAATGTTAGGTGAATTAAAGATGATCATAGGAAAAAAAGTTCTTCCACCATCTTTATAATGAGAAAATTGTAATGAGTTGTGTGACCACCATAAAAATAAATCATTTTTTATTTATATCAATGAATGTCAATACATATATTTTGGTGGATTATTTTAAGGAGCTATACATTGATGATGGAAATGTACACTCTAATTAACTACTTGTTTCCATTCTTCAATGTATTGAGGTTAATCATAACTAGGATATAACTGTTACCCCCTTTGAATAAGATGTATGATATTACCTATTCTCACTAAATATTTAAATTGAAATGGGCTATTATGGATTTAGTAATATGTTCTTTATGTTCAACTAGTATATCATCAATGTGGATATTACAAATGAAATCAAATAATTATTCCTCTCTATCTCATTTCCATATGAAATAAACTCTAAATTTAATTCAGCAATTCCAAATATGGAAAATGTAATTATAATAAGAGACATTATTCTTTTTTTAATGGAAACATCATTCCAAATATCATTGGTAAAATATTGACTATGATGATAGAAATGATTTATGATAGTTTTATCACCTAAAACCATTTGGAGTTTGTTCCAAATATATGAATTTAAAAGTGCCTCTACATGGCCTTGGATGGCATCAATATCATGTAGAAGAATACAAAAAATCGTTAATTTAACATCAAACTATACTTTTTGAAGTATTTTGAAAAATTAAAATTGATATTCATCTTCAAAGTCATTAGATGTTATGGTTTCTATAATTCCATTATCAAAATGATTAATTTCGTTTTTATAAGTTCCAGGTTGTTGTTATATAAAAATGGATCCGCAAAGGAGTTTTTTGAATGCTATAATTGTTTTAGAGAGAGATACCCTCTTTCAAGCCTCCAATTTGTGTTTTATAAAGGCTATCTATGAAGTTGTATCAATAACATTTCCCATGATGGTCTCTATAACCCGATAAAGGTAGACAGATATAATAAGATAAATTCACACCTTCTATATGCAGATTATATTCATCTATATGGATAAGATTCCATGGTATTTGAAAAATGAATCACAATATCGAGAAAAATTATGATAGATAGAGCACTTTTTGTGAATAGGGGATCATTACCTATGTATATCTTTTTATCCTTCTCTTTTGGGGGAAGGGTATAATTTGTCACATAGATATAATTTCAATAAAAATCACTAATCAAATTGAAAAATTGAGAGGAAAAATAATATCCTAGGTGGGAATGGTGTTCATGATAAAATCATTCATCACTTCCATGATTTTACATGTTTCCTAAATCGTTATATATATTATCCGTCTTATTACATCATTAAAATAATAGATGAGAAACATTGTATAGACTGGATGTATTAATGAAAGGATAATAGTCTTTGTGTCCCAGAAAGAGTGAACCATAACTATTGACTTTGGTGGACTTGTTATCAAGGATCTAAAGAAATTCAATGAACTTATCCTTGGAAAATTTACTTAGAATTTGATCACATCTCAGGATGGGGGCCTATTCGTTCTTTATGATAGATTTACTCTCAAGCACTGCAATGGATACTCAAAAATTAATTCATTATTCTATCCATCCATCCATCAGATTTTAATTTCAAGATATCATTTCATGCACTAAATCTGTTGTTTTAGGGTAATATATATTGAATTTATGGTTCAACCATATTTAGACAGTCCATTGGATGAGGCTGTTAGGCCCCTAAATAAAATAAAACATATGTCTATCATTGATTTCAACCAGAATATTAGAGAGATTATTTAAAATATCTTGAAACATATCATACTGGATATCTAGAGGAACTTCATTATTTATATTAGAAACCTCCTCAAGAACATAGATATGTTCGGTCATTTCAAAATAAGTTATTTCTACTATAACAACTTCTCATAGGATAATAATGACATAGATTGGATCTCTAAATTTTGATGGCCATTTATTCCTCCAACAAGACACTTGTTGCTATGAAAATTATATAAGAATATGATGCCCCTTCATGGTAAGTTGAATAAACCCATATTATAGCTAGAAAATTCTTGTGACCTATTCCAAAATAATGATAAAACCACACAACATATTTTTTTTAGCAGTAGGTATGTATCCAGGATATGATTGTATGTGCAGAACCTGTTCAGCCTTGAGAGTTTCGTGTACTTCCATACAATGGAGATATTGAGGTGCATTACTATGTTATATCTTATTGAATAAATAGTCGAACCAGAGGACTGTTCATGTGAGCTATTAAATGGATCCCAATACCAGATATTGAATTGTGGCTTCAATACAGTTATGTTAAAGTACATTTTATGAAATATACTATTTTGGTTAATTTTTTCTGGAACAATGTGGTGATTTCATTTAAAACGTTTCTCCTTGACTGATGTTTTTCTATTTTGGAATTGTGACTTTCCCCACATCTTAAATAAAAGATAATTCAAAAATAAAATCTATGTTTCAGTATGAAGTAAGTTTATGGGATTCCCTTTATACCTTTATAGATTATGGTTAATGTTGAGATTGTGGCTTCTGGTTCACTCAGTCCCTCGAGATATAGTTTTGTCTTTCACACACCTATAGTATTTATGAAAGGGTGATTTTATCTCTTTATTATAAATTCATGTGCATATTAGTTTGATTTGTGGGTAATGAGAAAATTAGTTAATTTTTCAATCCATTTTTGTGGGATGTTACTCTAGATTAAATAAATCTCGATGTTGGTGGGGAGGCTTTGAATAAAATTTAATGAATTTTTTTATGGAAATTTATTCATTATTAGATTGAATGTGTTAATATATATCAGTATATTATTCTTAATGTAACACACATTTATAGGGATGAGAACATAGTGGCGGATGCACTATCAAAAAATTAAATTGTGCAAAGGTTCTAAATTTTGTCCTTCACCACCCTATAATTTTTTTCATCCCTTGTGGATTCATATAAGGAGGTTTAAATACACACCCATGTTTTTAAACCTCCCTTCTAATGCTTTGATTTATTTTAATCTATTTTTGGGGGACTATGAATGCTTGTTCCTAAACCCATAAAAACGAGATATTGATATAAATTAGACCCAACATACTATATTTAAAATTACCATGATGTAATTTATTCTTAGGTGAAGAATGTTACGACGTGATATTTCAATATATATTTTTCTCTCATTATGTCAAATATGTTCAATTGTTGTCTCTATAGAAAACACCAATACAAAATGAAACATTGATATGTCTATACCATTAAAAAAATTTCATTTAATATTATTATATGATTAGGTGTAACAAAATTATGAAATTTATTAATATATATACCCATATGAAAGTTATTTTAAACAAAATTACATATTTCATTATTCTGTTTAAGAATATATAATTTTTTATATTTTTCATTTTATTAATGAAAAATAATCATATAATTGATAAATTATGATTTAAATAAAAAAATTATTTATTTTTTAATCATACCATAATTTTTCATTCGCTGTAATTATGAATAAAAAAGTTTATTTCAAAATATGTAGTTCTTTGATAAAAAAACCATTCACTATGATTTATATAATGTAAAATTTATAAATATCAATTTTTTTAAAGTATTAAATTTTTAGATTTATAATAAAAATTTTATCTAAATAACATTCTTTTTGAGTTTTTTAAAAATAATTAATTTTTTGGCTATTTTTGAAAATAGGGATTTCATTAATAAGGACACTTTTATGGAATAATTTTTTTGAATAAATTTATTATTTTAGAAAATTTTATCAAATAATAAATATATATAATAATGTTAAATGAATGATTTTAAAAGACTAGGAATAATTTAAATATCCATTCTAAAAATTTTGAAAATATATGTAGTGATTTTATGAAAACAAAATTGGATGTATTTTTTTTAAATAATTATAACATGGTGAAATAATGATCTTGTTTTTTAATTTTTTTAATAAAAATACTAATTTTATTGTTATAATTAATTTCAATTTATTAGATACAATAAAATTGATAATTCATTCCTAATCATATATCTTTATGTTTAAAATAACCATTCTTATAAAAATAGGTTTTTATGCGTTTTATGAGCTAATAATATTATAAATTTCTATGAATACATGTAAATTTTATTATATTAAATGATTTAAATGATTAAAATAATTATTTAAATTAAATATTAAATAATATAAATTTTAATTATTTCTATTAATATTAATTACCATGTGTAAAACTGATGGTACCAGAATAAGGATTAATTTGGGAAAATTTATTTAAATCATAAGCATGTTAGTAGAATATATATAAAAAAATTATAATATTTAATATTGGAGTAATTATCATAATTATATATATATCATAAGACTACTTTAATCTATTTTTATCCTTTTCCCTTAAATTATGGACTAATAAGATTGAAAACGAATGAGTTTACTTTTCAAAATTACCATTTTCCATATTGATAAAGAGAAATCATATTCTCCCCATTTCATCCCTCATTAGAATTCCTTAAATCACCCAAAACTATTACATATTATATTTTTAACACCCTACTCATTCTTTTTAATTCATTGTCTCATTATAATACCAATCTATAGAGTCTTATGGTTTTACCCAAGGGGGAACTTTTAACAGAAAATGAGTTAAGTGCATGTGTAAAACACTTTTAGAATTTGGTAAGATTTTTAGTTCAAAACACACTTCTTTGGGAAACATGAATTTTTATTCACATATTTCCTTTTAAATATATTAAATAAAAACAATTGTATATTTAATATCATGCATTATCCTTATCCATGATATGGAATTTCATATTTATGATCTTATTCTTCCAAGGGTGTCTATCATAATGTTTCTTAAGATGTATGGTTTTTAACATAAATTTTTATTTACAGATACATTTTTTAATATTATTAACTATTGTGTATATAAATCCTCATAATTTTTTGTAGTGTACCCCATAATTTAATTTTTGTTATTTACCGAACCATATGATTTTCAAGCTTCTGTTGACATCTAATCTGAAAAATACTAATGATATAAGGGTCATTGATTACTCAATATAATTTTATGAGATATGTTATGTTTCCTTGAATTTTGAATTTATTTCATATTTTATAACATATATATAAAATTTGAGATCATTTTTCATTCGTTCTTTATTTATTTTCTAGTTCTAGTACATTTTTAAAATGATTCAATTTTAAGAATAATTCACATCCATTTAAATGACGGATCCCCCTCCTATAAGTAATTTTTCATCACACCAGTTCTTTCATTTTTATTTTTTTCTCCATGTTATGATTTATCTTGTTTGAAGTAAATATTTAAATTAATCTCTTTTCAAAATAATTTCCTATAATTTCTTATTATGATTTGGTGTTTAGATAAAGTTGTTTTAAAATATGAAAATAGATCTTCCATACCACATTCACAACAATATAGGTATGAATTCTATTTATTTGTCTCCCTTTTTAATCCATATTCCACTCATGTACCTGTTATATTTTTTTATATATTATCTTAGAATATATACTTATTTGAATATCATTTTAATTTAAGGGTTTATACACGTTTTTTTATTCCTCTAAAATATCCCACATTCAATTAATCCCAATTTATGGGAACATTCCTATTTCTAATCTCATGTCCTGAATCAACCCCATAATATATCATTGAAACATTAATAGCTTCTAATTTCCCAAAATATATTTTATATGGACCTCGTTTTTAATTTCGGTTCTATGGAACATTATATGGTATTTCTTTCACTAAAAATAGCCTTTATTTATTTAATAATGTTTCTCTATACTATTTCACTTTATTTATTTCTTGACAATATATTATTATGGAATTTTACATATTAGTATATCATGATCAAGGCCTATGTTCCTTTTTAAATTATGAAATTTACAAATGATTAAATTCCATCTTCTCCTAAGAATATATATGATATAACCACCAGTTACGCCTTACAACAATATTGGTTTAACATCCTGGTTTTAGAAGCCTCACAGAGGATCCTCATACCTTTTTGGTCACATGGCCTCAAGCGCATTTTCCCTAACTCCAGAGGCTACTGACTAAGAGCAAGGTCCTTAGGTGTGATAGTTGGGAAACTATGCCATCATTGGCAGAGTAACACATTAGAAGAGAAAAATAGATAACAATAGCGAAATAAGTAATAATCCATACAAAAGTAAATAACAAATGTCTGAAGATATAAACAGCTAGAGTATATATATATATAAATGATGCACGATACATATGTCTAGGAAAATAGCCAACCACATCACAATTCTTGAGTATAGAACAATACTAAGCCAAAGTAAAAAAAAAGAAAATAGATAAACATCTCCTCAGAATCACAATCCTCAGCAAGGTCTGATGCTCTCCAGCTCCACAGCAAATCAAGTACCTGATGTAGAAGGGCGCTTTACCTTATCTATACCTGCAGAAATAGAATTATTTTGGGACCAAATTCATATCCCAAACAGGGTGTGATACTAGATCCGAGTAGTCAATCACCACACAATTTGTGCCTAACAGTCAGTGAGTATAAGGAAATTAATAAACAAAAGAAAGCAGTAAACAATGAAGTACCCAGTAGTAACTAGTACAACAATTTCAATGTAATCAGTTCTAGATATCAACAATAGAAAACAAGCAGGGAACCCTCGAGGTTTTTCTGTCAGCCTAACCCCTCTGGTTCAATCAAACAAGGAAACTACAAAGACTCTATGTGGAAGCTCTCTCATTCAATTCCCCTTTAGTCCCAAGCGTAAAAAAGACTCTCAGAGGAAGCTCACACAGTCAATTCCCCTTAGAGTATAAGGTAGTCAAGGAATCTATGTGGAAGTACACACGGTCAATTCCCTTCATAGCCTCGAGTGGTTAGTGACTCTCTAAAGAAGTCCACACGTCAATTCCCATTATAGTGTAATGTATTCAGGGACACTCTGAGGAAGCACACACAGTCAAGTCCTCTCATAGCCCCAAGTGGTCAAAGTCTCTCTCTGAAAGCTCGCTCAGTAAATTCCCCTTATAGCCTAAATTGCCCAATGAATCTCTGAGGAAGCTCACTTAGTCAAATCCACTTATAGTCTCCTACACCATGTCCTCACGACCCTATGTAAGTCAACGAGTATTTCAATGAAATACAGACAAAGTAATCCTCAAGAACTACTTGGCAATCAGTCTATAGTATATCAATAATTCTTGAGAACAACACTCCCCCAACAACACTAGGCATGGGAAAACATCTATGATGGTCAAAAAGGCTGAGAATGACTAAATGGTCCAAAATAGAACATGCATGTTCAACCACATACAAAGAATATACAAAAACCCTATTCATATCCAAATAACCTCTACACACGCATACAAGCATGGCAGGAAATTAATAGAGGATAAAATGTTAAACACCTAATACCACGTTCAAGGGTAATGGGAAAAATTGAACATAATACTCAAAGACATTCAATAGAATAGAACTAACCACCTACCGAGTTAGGAGATCAATATACTCCGGTGTCGGCACTTTGATCGACCTAGAAGGTGGTAGATCAATAAAAACACATAAAATGTTTAACCCACAATATCCCATGAGAGAGGAGAAATCGGCAGATGGTGGTCTATTAGAAGAGAGATCTCACCAATACGATTCCAATGCAACCAATGGTATTCAATTCGGAAGACGGATCGTCGCTCAAGTGATCTTCAAATATCTATGGTCGTATGATTCTCTTGGATGAGACGAACTAAGAAGGGGGTGTTATGTAGATTAGACCCAACCCCAGTGTGTTTAATGAAAAAAACAAAATACAAGATGTGTACCATTAAAGTAAACAACATGTACTCACCTTTTTCATACTCCACTTTAGGCGGCCTCCGAGTCACCCCCACATGGATGTGTGTGTGGCCATCACATGGCCAGCACACAACCTCCTGTGGCGACTGAGTACACAATGTGTACACAGAAAGATCAGGGAATGTACTTTGCAAATATCCATAAATTCCTCTTTTTTCTCAAAAACGACCAAGAAAGAAAAACATACCTAAAAAATATGGGTTCTTACAAACATCCCCCCTTAAATAAATTTTTCCCCAAATTTCCCTAGAAAGTTGATGTAGAAGACGAAGCCCTGAAAATATCTGGCCACTGAGCTCGTACATCGGTCTCCCTCACCCAAGTCTCATCTTGTACTCGCCCATGAATCCATAGCACTAATACTAGAAGAATAGACCATCTATGGAGAACCTTCATACTTCGATCAGTGATCCAGATATGATGCTACTCAAATGATGCATCCACTTCCAACTCAACCTCCTCCGATGTAAATACATGAGATGAGTCTGAGAAGTAATGTCGAAGCTGAGAAATGTGGAAGATGTCGTGCATATCCCATCACCTCTGAGGAAACTACAACCAATAGGCAACTGGACCAACTCCCTCCAACACCTAAAACGGTCCGACGTACCTTAGTTAAATCTTACCCTATATCCTAATCCTCATGTGCCCTAACCTCATTGTGACACGTGGGAATACCTGGTCTTCGACATCGAACTCGAGAGGTCATCTCCACTAATCAGCATAAGACAACTATCGAGACTGTGTATTAGTCATCCTCTTCTAAATCAAATCTATCAGCTTAGTTGTCTCCTGGCCAAGATGAGGCCCCATCATAACTGCCTCTCTTGCCTCCATCCAACATAAAGGTGATCGTCATGGCCTACCGTACAAATCCTCATAAGGTGACATCTAAATTGTTTTTTGAAAATTATTATTATAGTAAAACTCCACAATAAGTATATGCTTCTCCCATGAACCTAAAAAATTCAGGATGTATGTATGAAGCATGTCCTCAAGCACCTGAATCATATGCTCAGACTGGCCATTTTTCTAGGAAGGGTATGTTTTACTCAAAAGTACCTATGTACCTGAACCCTTCTAAAGCCCCTTCCAGACAAAAGAAGTAAAATGTGCATCTCATTCTGAAACGGTGGAGTGTGGAACTCCATGTAAGCACAAAATATCACAGAAGTAATCAACCATTGTGAGTCTGTCAATAACAACCCAAAAAACATCATTCCCTCGAGGTGATCTCAGTAACCCTGTCACGAAATCCATAGTAACAACATTCCACTTCCACTCATGAATGGGTAATTGCTGCAAATTACATACTGGTCATTGATGCTCCGCCTTCACCTGCTGATAGGTGGAACTCTTCATGACAAAACCTGCAACATATCTCTTCATACCTAGCCACCAATACTGATAGTGTAGATCATGATACTTCTTGGTGACACCAGGATGAACTTCCCAAACTGAGGAATGAATGTCTGGAATCATCTCATCGCATATGTCTACAGGCACCCATATGCGCCCCTAGAAATCCAAGATCGCATCCTCGCTTATGGTCCATCCCAGAATATTGTCATCTCCTGACACACCTTCCTGTAGGACTAGTCATTCTGAATCTGATAGCTGCCCCATCGCACTCAGTCAAGAAGAGTAGAGGTAACAATCACTAAAGAAAGGTCTTCTTATTTCTGTCATGCACCTCCAAATACATCTCAGAGAACAGATCCATAAGCTCTCGCTCAGTACTAGCCTCCATAAATGCATTTATCTGAGTCCTTTTACTTAACACATCAGCCATTGAGGTGCCTTTCCTATGTGTATAGGAAAGCTCAATGTCAAAGGACTGATGGTACTCAACCCACCTTTGCTGTCTCAAATTCATTTCATGCTGAGTGAAGATGAACATAAGACTCTTTTGGTTGGTGAAAAAAATAAATGTGATCCAAGTAGAAAATGTCTCCAATAGCACAAGGCATGAACAACATTAGCCAACTCAAGATCATGCGTTGGGTAATTACTCTCATGTGGCCTCAACTTTTGAGACCCGTACACAAAGACTCCTTCTCCCTGCATAAGCACAGCTCCTAGCCTAATACCTAAAGCATCAAAGTAAACAGTATAACTCTTTTTCGGCTATAGAAAAACTAGTATCGATGATGAATTCAACCTCCCATTCAACTCTAGAAAGGATGACTCAAATAATCTAACCACAAGTACTTCGTCCCCTCCTTAGTCAAACCCGTTAGTGGTGTTGCTAAGCATGAATAGTACTAAATGAAAAGTCTGTAGTATCTAGCCAGCCCTAGAAAACATCGTAACTCAAAGAAGTTCGTCTGATGCTCCCAAGAAACTATTTCTTTCACTTTCTCTTTGTCTACTGATACATTTTTCTCTGAGATAACATGACCCAAGAACCGAATTTGGTCCATCCAAAAGTTGCATTTTTTATCTTTTCAGATAAATGATTATCTCTCAGTGTACTCAAAATGATCTCAAGATGTGTGGCATGGTCGTGTCGAGTGTGAGAGTACACCAAGATATCGTCCACAAAGACAACCACGAAAAAATCCATGTATTAATGGAACACTCGGTTCATCAGTGCCATGAAAACTTCAGGCATGTTTGTGAGACCGAATATCATAACCACATACTCGTATAGACTATATTTGCTTCGGAAGGTGGTGAGAGGTATATCAGATGGTCTAACAGGAAACTGATGGTAACCATATCTCAAGTCAATATTTGAGAACACCTGGTCTCCTCCAAGATTATTAAAGAGATTATCAATCCCTGCCAAAGGATATCAGTTCTTGACTGTCAACTGGTTCATCGTTCGATAATCCACATAATGCCTGAGGGTACTTTCTGACTTCTTCACAAACCGAATAGGGGAACCCCAAATAGAAGTATTGGGTCGAATGAAACCCTATGCCTACAACTCCTCCAACTACTTCTTATGATCTTGTAACTCTGGTGTATCCATATAGTAAGGAGTAATGGACACCAGTGCCACTCCTGGCATAATCCCAATAGAAATGTCTACCACACGCTTTAGAGGAAAACCAGAAAAGTTTTCTGGAAAGACATATCTAAAAAAACCCACCACAGGAGGTAAGTATGACTATGATTTCCCCTGGTTATCCTGATAGATCATAGAAATCTAGGTTGTAACTCCTCCTAGCCCATGATGCTCGGGTCTCACTCTGTTTTCTTGGACATCTCACTCGCCCTTATGAAGAAAAGATCCTCCCTCTGGTGATGTGAAACTCACCCTATGGTGATAGAAATTGACAACTACTTGGAAGGGAACTAACAATTGTATTCCAAAAATTAAATCATAGTGCATCATCTCTAGGACATAGAGGTCCCATAAAAAGTGACACCCATCGACTTCTAGAGGGAACCCTTTGCACTGACGTACACTCACCGTTCTAGTCCCCAACGTAGTGTCAAGTGTCAAGATATCAGTAGAAGAAAAGATGAAGAGTGGAAGTCTCTCCACCACCGCAATAGATATAAAGCTATGGGAAGCCCCTGTATTGAAAAGATAAAAAGATAAAACTGAAGCAACTAAGATTGTACCTCGAACTGTTGAAGGTATGGGATGCTTCTTCTACTGGGTCTGCTCCACTACAAATGTATGGTCTGTACCACGACCCTATGACCCTACCTAACCACTCTGAGCTGATCCGACCAAATGTCACTGAAAACCAGGCGATTGTATAAAATAGACATGACCTCCACCTTGGCATGAATGGCTAGAAGAACACCAGTTCACGTAATAGAGAGAAACTGGTGTTGTTTCTCCAGAAATAGAAGTCATAGTAGTACCCCTATCACCAGTTACGGGTGATAAGAACTGACTGAAGCGCTGAAGATGACCCATATTGCCGAAATATCGACACTTCACTGGGTCCCTCGGGAAATGTGGCATCGTATAACCACACCTCGCACACTAGTAGCATACCACCTGGCTACCAGAAGATGCATCCTGCCTACTATGATCCCCTCATGAAATCTACCTATGGCGCTTCCTACTATCAGTTGGAAAAGCACTAACTCTGGATTCCAAACTACCCTAGCTCAGAGCTCCACAATCCCTCATATTGCGTTCATTGATCTACACATGGTTGACTATAGAAGAGATAGAATTCAACCTGAAGATATTCAGATGATATCGGATGGCGTGCCTCAAACCATCCTCGAACTTCCATGCATGGAATAACTCATCACCTCCTAGAATATGCATGAAACTCTACAACTCTATGAAGTGAGGGGAATACTACATAACAGAAAGATTACCCTGCTCCTGACTCATGAACTCTCAGGCTCGATCAGTCCATAAGGTTTCTGGATAGAAGTAATCATAGAAGATGTATTGAAACTCATCCCATGTCATATTCTTCTAGTGTCCCGCCTATGAGATCACATCCCACCACCTATAGGTGGAGTCTTGAAGCATGTTGGTTGCGAGCTTCAGCCTCCTCTTTAGATGTATCTCTAGATGCTCGAATATAATCTGTGTGGCTTCTATCCATGCCTCTGTAGCCTGGGGCCCCCATCCCCTGAGAAGGTGGGAGGATGCTACTGCTGACAGAGCCTCGTCAATTCTGACATCGATGGGGAAGGAGGTGGCACTCCTTGGAAGGTCTATATCACCCTCATAAATCCCTCCCTGAACTGTGCATCAGCACCTGTGTCAGTTATAACTGCTAGTGCCAAGACTGGAACAACTGGAAGATCTGCTGGCAGTCCCTGATCAGCCATATCCGGTTCCTGATCAACACCTTGCATCTGGAATACAATCAGAGGATGTCTCTGCGGAATTACACTTCATGGTCAAGAGCACACCATAGATTAAGTTCATCAAAGACAAAAAATTGGAAGCGTAACAAGGGAACATGAGAAACACAAAATTCATGTTTTACAAAACAAGACTACACTGCATGTAGAATAACTACACAGTGTATTTCCTTAAGTCTTTCACATGGGCGTGTACGTTTTCTAGAACTGGTCATGTAACACCCCAAACACACGATGTGTTGTCCTTACACTTGTAGTGCACTTGAATTTTTATTCCCCTGCCTGAGTCCTTCTACACGGCTCCCCTTACAATAATGTTACCCAGCATGTAGTTATAGACATTAGGCGTACTAGTTGAACTTCCCCGACCTGTGTTGTTCGTGACACAGATGGATACATGGATCACACTACACGGCATGTTCTAGATGGATATGGGTGTACTTCTTAGGTTTCAACTTCTCGTGTTGTTAGTGACACGGCTGGATACATAGCTGACATTACAAAGCGTGTTTCATACGGACACTATGTCTACTAGGAAAGTTAACACTCACCCATTTTGATAGCAACATGGTCAGATTCCAAGACTACACTACATGGTGTGTTTAGAGCTGACATGATATATATAAGAAATGATTTATCTATCCATGTTGTTAGTCACACGGGAAAACAAAGGGGCAACACTACAGGATGTGTACAACCGTTACACGGCATGTTCCTACGAGAACTTTTATGTCTTGTGCCTTTACCCACACATCCTATGACACAGTTAGAGACTACATGGAATGTATATAAGTTACATGACAAGTACTAACAAAAAAAATTTTCATCCCAAACACAAGAACACAATGCGTGTAGTCAAAACTACAGGATGCGTATTCTAGGTTTTTCATAGACAATAAGCCTTAGAAACTATTCGTATCCAAGAAAAACACTGAAATGAACCCCTGTGTTTCCTATTCAGATTTTTGGGGGCCTATAATCTCCACGAAACAATTCTTGGCATCGTATATATGTTATAACAAGCAAAATAGGGCAATGATTCACCAAATTGCAGTTTATGAGGGCCCATAACACCTCAAGAACCAATGTTTGGCATTCATTCAAATAAAACCTTACACAAAAAATACCATATCAACCAAATGGTATTTTAATCAAGGAAACTATCACAACCTCATGCATATCTAGAACAACACCTATCACAACAACATGAAATCACTAATGCACTCTAAATGGCAGGGATAGTATGCATGACATGTGATTTCTAACATGTGAATATATAATGCATGAGATGGTATACCCTCATCTCATCGGGTTGGAATAGAAATAGAACCACAATAACATCAACAATAACAACACAAATAATGTTTATCACTCAAAGTGAAATCAAATGAACTGTAATAATTGAAAAACTGGAAAAACGTAAATACAAGGTAGATTGGCTTTTCCCTGTACACGGGTTTGATACTACCAGGAACAACTTATTACCAAGTACCAATTTTATCCTATCCATGGATATAGGCTCAAAATAGTAATTCAAGAAGAAAATAATTCCTCTGATACAACTTTGTTATGTCTTATTCCCGAAGCCACACAGAGATGCCCCATACCTGATTGGTCACATGGCCTCAAGCGCATTTCCCCTAACGCCAGCAGTTGTAAACATGCTACGAGGGCCTTAGTTGTGATATTGGGAAAACTATGCCCTCATTGGCTGAGTAACACGACGGAAGAGAAAAATAGACAACAATAGCGGAAGCAATAATTATCCATAAAAATATATGTATCAGAAGTCTGAAGAAATAAACAGCTGGAGTGTATATAAATAAAAATGATTTTTGGTTCATACGTCTAAGAAAGTAGCAAAACACATCACAATGCTGGAATAAAGAACATTAATAAGACAAAGTACAAAAGGAAATAGATAAACCGCTCCTTAGAATCGCAAGCCTCGGCTAGGTCCCATGCTCTCTAGCTCCACAACATATCATGTACCTGATGTAGAAGGGAACTTTACCTTATCTATACCTACAGTAATATAATCTGTTTGGGCCCAAATGCATAGCCCAACGATGGTGTGAGACTAAATCCCAGTAGGAAAACACCACAAGATCTGTTCTTTATAGTAAGTGAATATATAGTAGGTAATAAACAAAAGAAAGCATTAAACATGAAATTACTCAGTAATAATCAGTCCGACAGTTTCAATGGAATCAGTTCCATATATCAACAATATCAAAAAAGTAGGTAACCCACTAGGTACTTCTCTCAGCCTAACCCCTCTGGTTCAATACAAAACGTATTCTATAAAGTCTCTATGATGTAGCTCTGTCAGTCGATTCCCCTTATAGTCAGAAGCGTTAAAAAGACTCTATGAGGAATCTCACATTGTCAACTCCCCTTATAGTCTAAGGTAGTAAAGGACTCTCTGAGGAAGCTCAAACAGTGAATTCCCCACATAGCCCAAAGTGTTGAAGGACTCTCTGAGGAAGCTCACATTTCAATTCCATTTATAGTCTAAGGTAGAAAAGGACTCTCTGAGGCAGCACACAGTCAATTCCCCTCATAGCCCCATGTGGTCAAAGACTCTATGAGGAAGCTCACATGTCAATTCCCCTAATAGTATATGGTAGTTAAGGACTCTCTAAGGAAGCACACATGACAAATTCCCCTTATATCCCCAAGTGTTCAATGTCTCTCTGAGGATACTCTCTTCTTTAATTACCCATATAGCCTAAAGTTCTCAAAGACTCTCTGAAGAAGCTCACACGGTCAGTTCTCCTTATTTTCTCCTACACCAGGTTCTCATGGCCCTGTGTTAGTCAATGAGTATAGAAATGCAATATATCCCAATTAAAAATCATGAAATACGTGGATAATGGGTCAACGACATATCAAGCATGTTAGAAAACAACACTCCACCCTACGACATTAGGCATGGGAAAACAGGCAAGACTACCAAAAAGGCTATGCAGGACTAAAGGGTCGTAAGCAGAACATGCATGGGAAACCACATCCAAATCATAAAAAACAAACTTATTCATATCCAAATAACCACTACTCAAGCATAAAAGCATGGAAGGAAATTTAGAGGGGTTAAAGTGGTAAACGCGCAAAACCCTGTTCAAGGGTATTGGAAAAAATTTCACATAATTCTCAAAGACTTTCAACGGAAAGGCACAAACCACCTACCTCTGGCGTTAGGGGAAATGCGCCTGAGTCAATGTGACCAACCGGGTAGGGGGTTCCTCTAGGTGGATTCTGGAACTAGGATGTTAAAATTGGGAATCCCAATATCATCTAATTGGATTTATCAGGGTTATTATTTATGAGTTGTTTCTATTTCATTTTGTATAAAACCAAATCATATAAATATTATGATAGTTTCATACCAATATAATGAAATTTGGGCCCTTTATATCCTTCCAATTTATTGGGTAATGATAATATCTATAAGGCCACAACCTTAAACATTTTTTAATCTTGAGTTAAGTAAATAATTCGATATTTAAGATATTTTTATGTCTAGAGTTTTATAGAAATAGGAAATAACTATTACATTTCATATCAAAAATTACAAATTAAACACTTATTCTCTATCCAATTTAATTTCACAAAATAATGACCCATTAAATAAAATAAGACTTATTTTATTGATATAAATCTTTATACAAATTTCCTTTCCCTTACCCTTCATTATACCTTGTAAAAAACATTTTAAAATCATTGTATGAACAAAAAAATCCCAATAAGGGTTATATAATAAGGAAAATATTATCCCAACAATACATAAAATTAAATAAAATCATAATTTTAAATAATTAGTAATAAGATCCTTATCATACCTCATGAAATCATAAGATTTATGAATAACATAGAGAAATAATAAATCATAAAGGTAACTTGGGGCATCAACAACATACTTACATTAGATAATTCACAGCTAAATAGGGTGTTATGTTTGGAATACATGTCCCAGAATATTCCCTAAATCTATTAGGAGAAATATTATTAGTTACCTCCATCATGTTACCCAATGTATTGGAGTGATATCTCGGGCTCAGCCTCCCGAGGTTTATCATGGAAGCACCCATATATATAAACAATTCCCAAGAACCATAACATATTCATAACACATAAAAAATCATAAAAGAAAGATAAAATTTCCACAATGCAATCAAAATATATCATTTCAAGATATTTACATAATAAATGATTTATCAGAAACATTTTCAATAAAAAATACAGGAAACATTTATTTTTTATTTATTTTATTTTTAAAAAAAATTACAGCTTGTTAAGGTAGCCAGATGTCAAATAATGATCTTGGCGGTGGAAAGGTCACTGCCACATTGTACATTAAAAACAACATTCCTTTTTTTGTTTAATAGGACACTTTGAAGAAAAAATATTCCCTTTTAATGGAAGGAAATTTCAAAGGGTATTATACACTGTATAAATGAAATTTGTCTATATATCAAAATATGCTTCAATGATAGGTGATTGAGACGAATCCCTTACCTTGAATCTGATTCATCACATATGTTTCTTGATCTTCTTGAATAATAAACTATAGTTAATTTCTACTTTATTCAGAAATTTTTTCTTGTTTATTATTCCTTTTATATAACTTATTCATACATTAAAAATATTAAAAAAATCATTTAAATTAATACTAGTCATTTTATTAATATTTGTTACTTGAGTCAAAAATTAACTTGTTATAATTACAAATTGTTTATGTGGTCAAAAGTCCATTATCTAGAAAATTGTATTCCTGATTAAATTGTCATATATATCTAGTATATATTTATTTAGAACCATTGTATATTTATTAATAATAGTCTATAAAACATGGAGATAAGAAATGAAATTCACCATTCATGGAGATAGTGAGTCATACGTACGTATGTATGATACATTACTCTGTTTTACATTTTTAAAATAAATAAAAATAAATGATAAATATTTATATTATAATTCAATTATAATATAATATTTTATATATGTTATGTATTTTCATTAACTCCATCCTTTATACGTCCCATAAATAGAATGAACCAATCCTATAACATTGAGGGGTGGTAGTACGCATTTCCTCAAATGAAATTATCATATTTCCACATCATGGAAGGTATAAAAGTATATTTGTAAATAAAAATTAAATTATAATAAATAAAACATAAATAGAAAATATATATATATATATATTATATAAATACTATTCCAACATAATGGCCTCCATGAGAGGTGGTAGGGGAAAATCGAACAATCATCTTTTCATGAGGTAGTAGATCGTCGTACACATAAACAGTATGTTCGTATCCATTAGATAGATATGTGTGTATGTTTATTTAGAATCCTTCTTATAAAAAATTCCTAGAATATTTATGATACTGGTGTTGTTATAAAAGTATGAAATAATGAGAGATAAGGGGGTTGGAGTAGGAAAATCAATTAAAGAACCTTGAGAGAAGACATTACCTCATATTGGGTAACTTCTTTTGATTTAAGATAAAAGGATTTATTGAATTAACTCTTAAAAAAATTTAATCATGTAGGAGGAGGAGAGATACTTTTGAATATTATTTTGGAAGATTTTGTATGATCCAAGTGGCTTGAGAGGTGTGAGTAAGGGTTAGAGGTGATGCCCTTTTTTAAGGGGGTGGAGGGGTACTTTTGGAAGGTATTGAAAGTACTATTTTGTTATAAAATTGTTTTAGGATTACAATGGTAACAACATAATTTATTTCAAATATGAGATGATTGTTGGTCTAAAATTTCTCATAAATATTTTTTAGGCAAGTCTAGCTCACAAATTTAACCTTTTCTGTTATCTTTAACCCTTAGTTATCAAATTTGACTCTTACCATGTCTTCTTGTATATTGATACTATATGGTTAATATAATTACAATAAAATTACAATAAAAACTCAAGATGTCCATTAATGACATATAAAACATTACCTATGTAATTTTCCAATATAATATATTTTTAGGACAATTATATCTTTTAATAAACTAGTATTTGTTTTAAAACTTATTTAGGACAATTTTTATACTATTTATATCATTACCATTTAAAAATCCATAACAACTTGATTCATTCGAAAACAATTTGTTAATTCAAATATCAAAAGTCATAAGTTTCTATAAAATATGATTATGGCATTAAAAATTTCAAAATAAAATTATTTTAATATTTATAATCTCGTATATTTAAATCATTCATTAATAATGTAATCATTACATCATCATTGATTAGTGTATATATTATTTATTTGATATATAAAAATTATAAATAAAATTCCATGATGTTGGAAATAATATTATCTTTATATATAATATTTATAGTCTAAATAATGACTTATATAACCCAATATAATTTTTTACTAAAAGATACATGTTTATGTTACATTTTCGTTACATTAAATTAATTCTTATAAATTGGAATTTTCCCATCCATGTGGTTCCATGAGGTCAATAAATCGACCCAAGGATGCCCATGTTAGTAAATATCTCCTCCAATGGGATTAGGACACATGTTAGGGTTGTTTTATATTTTTATAATATTATACCTTAACCCTTATTTTCAAAATTAACCCTTTAACTCTGGCAAATAAAATAATTACTGATGTAACTATTAATATTGTCTAAAAATAAAAGGTACCTATTTAAAGAATTTTGAAATATTGATTCTAAATATTGAATCCATTTTTCCAAATTCAAAACACCAATGTTTCAGTAATTAATTTAAAATTAATTCTCGTTTTTAAAACAAAAAAGCATGTTTTTAAGAAGTAAAAACTAAGAAAAGATTGACATGTGTTTATTTCCAATTTCAAATTGAATTTACTTATAATGAAAAAAGGGATTGAATTAAAAAAAATATAATCCAATTAAACTTTAAAACGAATTAAAAGTAAAATACAACTATATAAATTAATTAGATGAAAATGCCGTTTTGAATTAAAATGAAGTATTTTTCACTATTCATTAGAAAATGAAGTTTATCGAACACATACCAAAATTTTAGCCATTGTAAATTTTGAGGTCATGATTCTAAATAATATGTTTATTTTCTCATATAGAACATATAAAAGTGACAAAAGCTATATTTAAAAAGGGTTCTCCATCAAACAGCGGTAAACTGACCTTATAATAATATTAGTGTTTCATGCTTAAAAAATGATTCATTCTCATTTTAATGCTCTAAATTTTATGGTATAAATATAGAAACATTAAAAAAACATGTTTAAAAATAATATAGTTAGTTATGTTCATTCCTTATAATACAATGTCTAGGTGTTAACTACTTTTTAAAATAATAATATTATGTTATTAATTTTTCATTATGACTCACTATTGTGTGAAATATAGGATTTCAGAGAAACCCATTGTCACGTGTTGGGTACGCCATTGAACATAGCATCCCCCTTAAAGTAAAATTCATATTTAATTCACCACTATTAATATATTTTAAAATTGAATATATCTTAATTTCTTGGGATGTTACATCCTTCCCCAATTTTGGAAATTTGGTCCTTGCAATTTTATTCACTTATCAAACAAGTGGGGGTATTTATCCCTCATGGAATTTTCAGATTCACATGTTTCCACTTCAAACATAAAGTATTTCCAAAAAACTTTTAAATGATTAATTACCTTATTCTATAACACTTTCTCTCTTCAGTCACGAATCTAGACTAGTTTTTCCACATAAGAGAGATTTTATTCCAACTGAACTAACACTTCAATCAAAACATGATATGGATCCAGCATACATTTCCTCAACATTTAAAAATTAAAAACATTGTGTACCTTGGATAAAAATAGGTGTAAAGACACTCTATAGGAAACTAATCCAACTTTCTCTAAGACTTTATAGGGTCCAATGAACCTCATACTCAGATTTTCTTTTTTACAAAAAATCATCACACTCTTCCTTGGAGAAACCATGAGAAAGACATCATCACCATCCTTGAAAGAAACAACCTTCCTCTGGTTATCTGCAAAACCTTTCAACATGTTCTAATCTGTTCATCTATTTTTTTGAATCAACTAATCCTTCCTTGTCATCTCTTATACCAATTCTAGTTTTTATAAACATTTTTCATCGACGTCATCCCAAAAATCTAGTGTTTAACACCGCTTTACTTGTAATTCCTCAAAAGGTGCAATTTGTATACTGGAATGAAAACATTTATTATAAGAAAACTCTACCAAAGAATGATTTTAGTCCCATCTTCCCTAGTAATCTAGTGAACAATCACATAACATATCCTCCGAGGTCTGAAATTTTTGTTCTAAATTTCCATATGATTGAGAATGAAAAGTTGTACATAAATTTTATTTAGTTCCCAATGACTTTTTAATGCCCTTAAAAAGTTATAATTGAACATAGGATCTAGATCAAATAATATTGAGTGTGAAAATACATGTAACCAGACAATATCTTTAATATACAATCGGGAAAGTTGATCAAGGGACAGAGTGTCTTTAATAGGATGAAAATGAGAAGATTTAGTCAACTGGTCAAAAATAACCCAAATGTCATTTTTACCTCAAGATGTCTTTGGTAATCCTAGTGCTAAATCTATGGAAGCATTTTCATATTTTCAGTCTGGCATTGGAAATGGAAGAAGCATCCCTTTCAGTAGCTATTATTTTGCTAACATGTTAAACACTTCATAGTAAAGTAATCAATATTTATATTCATTCAATCCCATTCAGTAATACTCCAGAAGATATTTGTACATCCTAGTGATACCAGGATGAACATTAAGTTGAGAAATATTCTCTTCACATAACAAATAGTTCTTCAACTATGAATCAAAAGGTACCAATGTTAACATCCAAATATAAAAAACAATATTTATCAATGATAAATTCACAAAACATACCCTTCTAAACCAATTGTATATTTTTTTGGCAACTAACTCTCTTCTTTCTGTGGCTGCATTATTCTATTTTCTAGAGAATATTTCACTACTACCTAAAAAAAATATAGGAATTCCATGCAGTAACAACTTCTAATCCAAAATTCATCAAATAAGAACCGAAAGGATCTCATTCCAATCGTATGATGGTTAATTTATCATTATTCTTTCAACTCAAAGTGTCTACTAATTTATTTTCCTGCCCTGTATATATATGGATCATTCAGTCATAATCCATGATTAATTCTAGCCATCTCATATTTCAAATGTTTGTTTATTTATGGGTGAATATATACTTCAACTTTTGTGATTATTATATATTTTATACATTACACCATACAAATGAAGCAACCAAATTTTTAATGAAAAAAAAAGATAAGATAATTCCAAATCATGTGTAGGGTAATTTAACTTCGAAGGTTTCAAAAAATGTAAAGCATAAGTAATTACTTGATCATTATGAATTAGGACACATCCAAGTCCTTTCAATGAAGCATCAGTATAGATAACAAATTCACCATTTATGGAAGGAAATTATAATAATAGAGCATTCACCAATATTCTCATCAATTCAAGAAAACAATCATCACATTCTTTTGTCCAAATAAATTTAATTCCTTTTTGATTTAACATAGACAGTTGGCTAGATAACTGTGAAAAAACTTCAAAAATCCTTCAGTAATATCCTACTAAACCATGATAACTATAGATATCAGTTATATTTTAGGGGCATAGAAATTTCATAAACAACTTGTTTTTAGTAGGGTCAACAGTTTTGTCATTTTTAGAAACAATGTGACCAAGGAATGAAATTTTTCGTAACCAAAACTCACACATTCTGAATTTATCATATAGTTTATTTTATTTTATGGTTTGAAATACAACCCTTAAATGAATTCCATACTCATCCTTACATTTAGAATATAAACAAATATCATCAATAAAAACAAAAACAAACATATCCAAGAACTAATAGAAAATTCTATTCATAATATCCACGATTATAGTAGGTGAAATAGTTATCCCAAAAGGCATAACTAAAAATACATAATGTATATATCAAGCATAAAATGTTGTCTTCATAATTTCTTCTTCCTTTACATTCAGCTAATGGTACCCCAACCTCAATTCAATCTTCAAAATATACAAAACTCACTGGATCTGATCCAACGAATCATATATGTGAGGTAAAGGATACTTTTCATAATGGTGATATTATGCAAGACACTATAATCAATGAAAAGTCTCATTGAACCATATTTCTATTAAAGAAACAAGATAGAAGAACATCGTGGTTATGTTCTAGGTTGAATGAATCCTTTATCTAAAAAACTGATGCAATTTCTTCTTTAACTCTCAATGTTCAATTTTAGCCATTCGATACGGGGGTTGTGAAATTGTATTAGCCCCTGGAACTAAGTCAAATATAAATTAAACATCCCAATCAGGTATTATACTAGTAAACTCATCAGAAAAAACATCAATATAATCATTGAACCCTAGTACATCGATAATATGAGCAGTTCCATTATTTTCAACAATATGTGAAATGTAACACTCATTTCCATGTTTTACTAGTTTCTCTACTTCTTGAGATGTTATCAAAAGTAAGGGTAAATTCTTGTATAAAAACTAATTTTCCTTATTAAAAGAGACCACATTATCTCTGCATTCAATCTTAACATGATAAATGGAAATCCAATCCATACCCAAAATAATATCAAACTCTACTAGAGTGAAAGCAATAAGGTTTCCAGGTAGATTATTTCCACACACAAGTAAATGAAATTTCTTATAATTTATTTTTCTCTCAACATTTTCTCTTGATGTTTTTACCAAATGTTCATGATTCATATCTTGATAAGTAATTACAATTCTACTGGAACATTTTTCATAAATGAATGAATTGTAGACCCTGAATCGAAAAACACATTGGTATAATCTGAATAAACATACAGTGTATCTGATACTACATAATTTGAAGGAACAAAATATTCTAATGAATTTTAAAATGATGTAACCACACCTTTATTCTTTTAGTCTGACATCAGTACCTCAGTTTTTTTTTGTTGGACACTCTATGTATAATGACCCATTTCACTGCATTGAAAACATTTTACTGAGTGTAAGTCCGATTTTGTCTTACCATTACCCAGATCTTTAATAGTTTAATTATAATCTTTATAGCCCATTTTACCACATTGGTAACACTTACTAGAATTCAAAATCTATTCCCCAATGCGTTTTTACCATAATTTTTTAAAACAGTACACATAAGTTTCATACCATCATGTTTTTTTGAATAGATATTACCTTTATTCAGCAACCTCGACATCTTATTTTGTTATTTTGCAAAGAATACTAGATCATAGGAAAACATCATTTCCACCTTCTCTGCACATTGAACAAGTTCTTCATTACTTTTAATCTCACGTGAATCTAAATCCCTTAAACACTTTGGCGTTAACCCTGAGTTTAGACGATTGATTTTACTATCAAGATCTCATATAAAGTAGACACTTCTTATAGTTAAGACTATAAGGGTGTCTAGAAGAGTTTTATTGTATATATAAGTTCACATGTTTTTTAAATAATGTTTCCAGTGTTACTTGTCATCAAAGAAACTGATATGAATGGTTCTCTATGCTATGTCAGATTATTGTGAGAAACAATGTTTATATTGCAAATATAATATAAAATAAGGCTATGTTTTGTTTTTGTTCTCAAAAGTGTAATATTAAATATGTGAATAGATATTAAATGATTATAAATACTATGATTTACAAGTGAAAAATATTGCCAATATACTTAACTAAATGAGGCCCGGCTGGCACTAACTCTCCAAGATTTCATGCAAACAATTAATCTCATATATCATTCTATATTATCCTACCTTATCTAGATAAATATCATGATGGTGATAGATAATTATATATGGATCAATATTCTTGTGTTTATTTAAAATCAAACTAGACCTTGATGATAGCATAAAATATCATAAATTTACATTATAATCCAAATATTTCATATAGAGATACAGTTCATCCTCACTAGCCGCTTTTCCATGTTCCATATGAACATAGTTTATTATCACATATAATTTCATATCATGGTGTACTATAATACGTAAAATACTATACCATTCTTGGAAATTCAAGATGGTAATATGCTTATAATTCTATAATATGGACCAAAGTAATATTGTTTATGTACCATGGGATTCCATTTCTAAAATAAATAAGATAATAATTTTAATACATTCTTTGGATTAAAAATGTAGATAATTACTTTAATTGAATTTATTAATATCCCACTATTTTATTATAACCTAATATCTCTCATCATTAATTTTAAAATATCATTTCACATGGATATTAGAGTTTCAAGGATACATATTCATATTATTATAGCCTAGATGAAGGTCTGATAAGTTACCTGATGAAATTTAGGTATACATAACATTCCAAATATTTTATCCTCCAACTCCATGACCTATTAATCGGACTCCCTATTCAGTAAATAATATATTATTATTTCCTCAATAGTTTTTCAACTAGTTTTACCATATCTCATGAAGATAATCAACTAGTAATGAAAGCCTTGGTAAGTTGACCCAAATCACAAGATTTAGATTCTGCAATATTTGAAAGAACCATAATAGAGGTTGGTCAGGTAGTTTTAACTATGGATACATTTATATCCATGTAGTAGAAGTTTATTTCAACTTAATATAATATTTTATTGTATATTTATCATTTTTCATAAACCTACCATTTCTATTATTACATGTTTTTAATATTATGTGTATCATACATAATCGATTAATTGTGTCTATATATAATTTAATCATATTATAATTTTAATTTTAATTCTAATTTTTGTAATTGATAATTAATTTATTCAATGATTTAAATATTCATAAATTATTAACCATTCCAATAATATAAATAATATAATCAAATGGTAACGTCCAGATGCTTATTTTATGTTTCATATATTTAGATTATTCTAAACCCACCCTTGAACATAGGTAACTAACTCCAACAACCAATAAAGGTTCATGTTTTATCATTCAATATGTGCTCATGTGTACCTTCAGGATGGTTTATCCTTGGCTCAAAACATAAACCACCTCCACTCAAATAGTATCTCCATCGATAACATAATTTTAAACACATGTGGGTGAGGGGAACCAAAGGATTTGTTAACAGGATATACATAAAAGAAACAATGGGAACACATGACCTTTCATTATTAGATAAGAGAAATGACTTTGATTCCACTATTTTATTGAATAAATATTTACAAAATCCACTAAATAATAGTACATTAATTAAACTAGTCCCATACATACGATTTTCTAAAAATATGGCATCCAATATAAGAAATTAACATGAAAATATCATTAGATATAATTCACTTATCTTCATTCATTATTACTAAGATAAATATAAAATAATTAATTTAATTTTATAGTTAAATAATTAACTTATTCCCTTTATGTAAATTGAAATACAATGTATATTAGATACATCGATCATATATCCAAAATGTAAAATATACATCATGATATGTATTTACATATAATTACATATAATTAATTAACATTTTATTAACTAAAGAAATATTATTACATAGTAAACACATCAAATGACAATAATGTAATTTATTTTTTAATGTGTTGATTAAATACCATTTATGTAATTTAATTATTTTATTTACATAGTGACTACATTGAGAGTATGAAGGATATACATGAAATGTTTTATATTTCCATATGTCTATGATATATTCATAGGGACTCAATGATCATATGGACTAGGATTAAAGGAAATTACTAACGAGCTTCATGTAGTTTGTTCCAAATATTGGGTGTCAATGTAACACACTGCTTGACTCAATTTGTTCTTTGAATACTATAAATAATGAGTCACATACTGTGTACACTAACTAAATGTTCTGTATCTCAATAAAAATATATGCTATCATTATCATGGGGTGTGTGATGAGTATTTGATCACACTATTTTATATAATTTCTCCTCCTGACCAGGTATACTACCCAATGTGTATGCTAGGCACACAGTAGGTGGTCCGACAAACTATGTGCTAGGATGGACCAGTAAATATGTGGTGTTCATTAAATACTCTATATGTTATTACTTATCATATATTAATTTATCAGAATATATTTTGATCTTGGGTACAATGTGTGTACATTTTATTGCACATCATGAATCTTTTACTACCATCAAGAATCATTGGCACTTCTCGAAGGTATCTAAAGTCATTCTTTATCTGTTATGAATATGTCAATGATGTTGTAAAACATTAGAAAACAATATTAAGAAGTATATGTATGGTTAATTGACCTCTTGATTAAATAATGAATAAAATAGATGGAAAAATATTTCCTTTTAATCGATCAATGAATAATAAATTATTATAAATTATAATGTCATCACCATCAAATAACTTGAATGATTTCGGTATAGTGGAATAAAATGTTAGAATGTTACCTAATTGAATATGATTCATAATAAAGAAAAACTTATTCCTTACCGGATGATTAATAATTATATAAAATTTAATTAACATTAAAATTTATTTACTTGAACCTGGTTACAATAAGAGGAGATCATTTTACATATATTTTAAAATTAATTTATCTAGTTAAATAATTAAAGTTTTCGATTATTTAATTATAATTTATGATTTATGAATTACCTCTTGTTATACCATAGTTTTTTCATATGAATAAAAGTGTATATTCTCTATATTGGTGACACACAAATTCTTCATTAACCCATAATCATCAATGTATAATTATTTTGGTGATAATGTGGATGGTTCTAATTCATTTGGTGATCGATGCCGATCCCAATCTAATATTTAAAGAGTAAATGGATTTTAGATATTGTATGAAGTCAATGTATCGGAATATTTAATGGAATTATTGGGAGAATATTTCTAGGTTTCATCATAACCCTCTTCATAATTCATTGTGCATAATGAATGAATGTGGATAACTTATCATAAAATATCATAACCGATTATAAAAATTGAAAGTTTTATTAAATAATATTCAACAAGGGACCTTATTATTTTAATAATCTGAGTAATATACCCTATCTTTTTTTAATAATATAATTTTTATTATTTGTGTGATATTATATAAAAACACAGATAAAATAAATATTACATTCTTGAATAAGTAAATTAAAATTTATTTAAACAATATTTACGAAAAATATATTCTATAGTCCATCAAACTCAGTATTCCAATCCTACTAAATATTTATAGGCTCTCCAATAATGGGTTTTTATTTGAAAAAATATATATCACATTATTATTTTCTAATAAATTTATAAATAACATATTCTTGAAATTATTGAATAAATACTTATAAATTATTATTATAACTAAAAAAATATTTTATCCTTGTGAAAAAAATGAATTAATATTATGTATTCATGCCATTAAATAAATAATTAAAAGGGTAATAAAATATTTATTAAACATTAATATCACATACATATTCTCTTAAATAACTAATGTTTGAATATTTATTATGAAACTAATATGAATAAGTACTAAAAGACATATAAGAATAATATTTATCCAAAATGATAAATTAATATTATATTTCACTAAATTTTTTAATAGTAATTGGGTGTGAACATCTCGGATCCTTTCACTACAGCATTAGGTAATAATTAAAAAAGGTGAATTTCTTCATCCTAGAAAATTACAAGGAACACATAGAGAAAGAAGATAATATTTCAATAACATATAACCTTCTACAAATATATATTTTCTAACATAATATCATTATCTGGATATCTATAATCAATTAAAATAAATATAGGTGTCATAAAAATGTATCCTTGACGTGTCTTTACTTGAATTCCTAGAAATTATATTTCAAGAAACACTACTGTGGAAATAGAATTAATCAAGAGGGAAAATTTCTGACAAAGTTCTTGAGATATTAAATTTTTTTAAGAAATAAAAGTAAAAAATATTTACTATGTGCATTCAACCCTAAAATATTGTATTATTTCTATCATGTTTAATTGTATAATTCAAATATATACCCTATTTTTAATAATAGAATTTTTGAACTTCTAGACACTCATCATATTACGGAACTGGTATACCTTTTAGTATGGCATGTACCCAGAAGAAATTATCATATAATAAGACTCATAGAAGGACATTATGATGTGATCAGAAGTTTTAGTTTTGTAAAAATACATTAATACAAGTGATTGGAAATTATGTTGAACTTTGGTATTGAGAAACTTACTTTAATAATTATTTATTTTTAGGGATTTTGATCTCATTGTTCTATAAGTTTTCTAGGAAAAATATTTACATCTCTTATGTAGGTGTTTCAATATGGATGTTTATATAAATTATTTATCATATGGTTATTCAATTCTTTCATA
Source organism: Viscum album (assembly GCA_963277665.1). NCBI lineage: Eukaryota > Viridiplantae > Streptophyta > Magnoliopsida > Santalales > Viscaceae > Viscum > Viscum album. The sequence continues at coordinate 1,767,583,730 of OY728153.1, read as the reverse complement.
TGATTAATGTATTAAACTTTCTAAGAGATATGTATGACCCCTAAATAGATATACCCTTGATGGATCGGTGTGACTCATGGGAAAACTTATCTTTGGTATTTGGAAATTTATTTAGCTTTTTTACATATCATGTCTAGGTCTGATTCCATTATCGAAAGATTATGATACTATATATATTAAATTTTTTCATTATGAAACAAGTTATCATTATCTATGCGACTATTTATATTTTTATGTCAAATATGGATATGTTCCAGTTTCATGAAATTATTAATATGGAATATTTTATTTTTGTTAATCTTTTACATATTATTTAATGTATATTTATTCAAATGTTATCATTAATTGTACTTTTTCACTTATAATTATTTTTAAGTCACCCTTTATTCTATTTTATATTCAATAGAATACCAATAAGTAAAAATGATCAATTTTAGGGATATAAAATAGTAACTACTAAATATATCACTACAGTTTTAAATTTTATTTCTTTTTTTTCAAATATAATTTCATATTAATGTATATAACTATTATCCCAAGAATAAAATAATATTATACCCCATAAAATGTGAACTATTTTATTTTTATCTCAATATATTAAATTAACCACTGAATCTGAGTTACTAGATTCGGTGATGTTACACCCCAAATCGTAATTTATTCTTTATATTCCAAGGAATAGCCTAATAATACTGACCCTACATCATTAGAGTAGAGGGGGTCAAATTTCAATTAAATTTTGAAATATATAAAAATAGTAGATCTCAACATTATATCATCAACCTATAGTTTTTCAACTGATAATAGTGGTTTCCCCATAAGGGTCTTGGGTATTATGTGAGAAATGTGCGGGATATAATTTCTTTGTATTATTTCCACCACTTGAGTGGATTATTTAAAAGTGACTATAATATCTAACTATGTTAGTTTTGGTCTACATATTTTATTTAAATGTTCATGGAGTTTGGTGTAAATTGTAGACAACATTTAGTTCAACTCTCTCAACATCCATTTATGTACCAATTATTATTGATCTATTAGTTTAAATAAATTGATGAGGTATTTAATCTCATCTCATTTTATTTATTATTTTTTTATAGTGTGTGGTAATGAAATATTTTTAAGCACTCTAATCCTGATTATGGTAGTATCCAGTCTCCCACCCATTGGCATGTCACAAGGATCTCATCTAGTGTGGTTCTTGAAAATTCACCTCATTGGGAACAATCTCTTATAAAAATGTGAACATGGAATATGTGTTATGATCTACTAGTGAATGGTCTCAATTTTATTCTCATACTAGTTTGATGAATGTAAATAAAGTAAGAAGGAAACTACAAAATGGAAAAAAATTAAATTCAAATGAAATGAAATACACTATTTAAATTAGTACTAAAATAGTGAAATGCATATCATAACTCCCTAGAAATAGAAGAAACATGTTGAATGAAATGTCATGTATCCATATTAAATTGAAGTAGTTATAATGGACTGAATTGTAGGGGTCTATAATAGTCATCTTTAAGGGATTTAACCCTATAAGATCTCACTATCATTGAAACATTTGTTTCTTTGTTTAGTTTTTTATTATTTTAAATACATGATTAAAAGAGATGTGGTGTTTGGATATTTTTACAATTAAATGTATTAATTAAAATTTGAAATGTAAACATAATAATGGATTCATGATTAAATTAATTTTATCTAGGTTAAATTCCAATATCTTAAATAATTATTTACCTTTGTTCTATATCAAAAGAATTAATAAAAGACATCAATATCATTTGTCTATTCTTCCACTATTATTTAATTGTATGTGACAAATAATCTAATCTAGGAATCCATATGAAGAAAATCAATAAAATGTATTATCTTTCTGAATGAGAAAGAGTACCCCTCAACCATGTGAATACATCAACTCACACACCTTACAAAAATTGCATACCATCGATCCTCTCAAACCACACAACACCATTAGTAATTAGTGTGATCCAAACAAAGAGATACATTGAGGTTATTTTAATAGATAAGTGTAGAAGTTTCAATAAAATTTAAAGGTAATATCACCTCTACTTCCCATCATATTCACTATCAAAATGTTTTTTAAGAAGAAATAGATTGAAATTAGAAGCACATAAATTGAAGAACGATGATATGATTCCCATCAGAACACCCATAGTGGTTTAGTTATACATATCAATAGAGTGGCATGATCATAGATAAATCATAGAGGTTAAGAAAAATAAAATATGAGGGATAGAAGAATGAAATTTTTTAAATTTTTTTTATTTATAATTAAAATGAAAAAAATACATCAACCCCTAAAAAATCAAGAATATGTTGATATCCAAGGATTAAATCCTTTATAAGTGGAAAGGGTAAATATATTTATAATAATTAATTAATCTTATTCATCATTAAAATGAATTATAATGTTTTTCTATAATGTTATTCAACTTCCATGAATAGATTCAACTTGTCCATGATAAGGGTCACAATTTTAATCACTGAAATGTTATTACTAATTAAAACATTTCCCACAATCAATATCCATCTACATCAGCTCAGTTGATGTAATGTACACTAGTTTTCTATGAAATGCCTAGTTTTTTCAGTTTAGTGATTTAATATAGAAATATATATACACACACACACACACACATATATATATTCTATCTTAATAATTTTATTCAAATTTGTGTTGTAATCCTTTCCGATATTTTTAATATGCAAATGTACATTAAGATACAATTAAAATGATAATTAGATGAATCCAATGAAAAATTTGTTTCAATGATAAAAACAGATTCTCTACATCTTTGTGAAATGTGTATGGAAATTTAGAGGAGCACAGGTGAAGTGTGATTTTTGTTTAAAAATAATTCATAGAGGTGTATATATGGAAGTTGACCTTGTTTACCCAACAGTATATTTGGGAAACTATATTTGGAATCTTGATCCTGCAGATTGGTGTGGATTTATAATCCCAACAGAAGAGTATTCTCATTGTTATTTATCGAATATCTATACAAAAGGTGATTCAATAGGGTGTGAAACTAGATTGTTTTCACTGTATTAATAAGAGATAGATCTAGTACGGAGATATCTATTATAAACATTGATCATGGGTTAATTTTTTAAATCAATTGACACAATCTATAGAGAATCTGGTGTGTAGTGGTATTTTCTCTTATAGACAAATCATTGGAATAGAATGAGCCCCCATAATTATTTTTCTTGTAAAAGGAACAAATTTTATAGTGGGAAAAATATTTATGGGCGGGGGTCATCCATTAATCAGTTTCCTCAATCTCAGTGTGTATAACATTGATGGTGGATACTAAAAACATGTTTTTCATGTAATTTTTAGTGAACTTAGTTCATGTTTCCTTGGATGAATGTAATCTAAGGTTCCATACGAGATGGATTGAGGTTTGTAGGTTAAACTAGTAGATTAAATGTCTCCTCCTATATTGGGTTGGTAAATCAAGTTGCGACTTTCATGTTTTATTTTATTATATTAGATATTCTTAATGTGGTATGTCAATATGAAGACATATGCCATATTTTTATGATTGTTTTCAATAGGGGATGGTTTCGTGGAAGGCTATGTTATGATAGAAGATCCTATAAATGTTTTCAATCATTTGACTATACAAGAGGTGGGTTGGCCTTGGTAGATTGATATTGTATTATATCATAACTACTGTGTTTTATGGGGTATCTTTATTAAGGTAAATTTCATTTTTATTGTGTGGAAGTATTATCCCTTTTATCAATCTTCATTGTAGGTCAATACAAAGGCACTATCTCATGAGGACATTTCTCTGTTTTCTTATCTTCAAAATATACACAGTGAAAATAAAATTCAATGGAGGTTTTTTTCTATATTATCATAAAATAAAATAAAATAATAAAAATAATATTAAATATGATTTTTTATTGAAATTATATTCCCCTATTAAAAAATTTTAATTCCCTTTAAATTTAGAATTTGAATAAGTCATTAAAAACATTGATTTAATAAATTCATCATTTTAGATTAATATATTATCGAGAAACAAATTTTTTTAAATTACCCATGTTTGATCTATTATAGGGGTAAATATTTAATGAAATATAAAATGTAATATAAATTTTTTGGACCATAGTAGATGAAAATAACAAACCCACCCATCATATAATGATTAAACATTCATATATGGGCCATACGACCATAAAAACATTCATAATTACATCATATCTTAATTGAACCATGAAAATTAACTAGATTATTTGAAAATATACATAATATATCACCGTAATAAATCTTTTGAAATAAATTGTATTCTTCCAATAGTGCATGTAAAAATTAAATTATGTTAACATAGATAAATAATATTTAAATATGTTACTTAAAATTTATACAGAGGAAGAAGAATGAATACTCATTATATTTATTATATAATTGATGAAAATATTTTTTATGTAAAAAATATAATTTCATGATTAAATAATGAAAACAATGAGGTAATGTAATTTAAAATCCAATTTTAGTGATGGAAAAAGTTTTATTAGAGAAAATGGCTCCAAAAGAGATTCATTTCATACATTTTTAAAGAAATTAAATGTCATAATAAAATGAATCATGTGGAAAATGATTAAAAATTGAAATTGAAGTTTGTTAAATTCCATAAGAGAATGTTTAATAGGACCTTCTAAAATAATTAATTTTTAGAGACTGACTTATCTAAAAAATACCAATACTATGAAAAATTGGATAAATACTTCCAATCAATATAAAAGGGATAAGATCATATTTATTTAAAAGAAACCGATAATTATAATTATGATCCAAAGGCTGATGAAATGGAAAAAATAAATATAAACACTATAAATAACCATATGAGTTCAAATATTATGGGGATTAAGAGAGTTGTAAAAAATTAATTCCCCAAATTTAATTTCAACGATATACAACAAAGAATTTTATGTCATATTTGAAAATTAACCCTTATTGATTATAGAGTAATTTGATAAAATTACCTTGAATGAAATACCATGAGATTGATTTTTAAATAATTTAATATAATAAAAATAATTCTATTGGTTTTATGTGAAGAAAATAAATTAAAAAAAATATTAAAAGGATATAATATCTCAATGGAATAATATTAATATTTAAACCCATTACAAAAAACATATTTCAAAATTATGATTCATTTGAAATGAATTTTCTGAGAAATAAATAAGAAATATTTTATCAATAATATTTTATTTAATATAATTCAATCAAAAGATAGAATCAACCCATATTATAATAATAATGAATCAGATTTATGATTAAAATGAAATGAAGGAAATTTGATAAATAAAACCCCTTTCCATCGATTCATATTATGTCAAACTATATCTATAATATTGTATAATAAATATTACCAAAATAGTTACTTAACTCAAAATAATATTATAATAAATGAAAATATTTACTCATAAAAAATAATAATTAATTATAAATTTATTAGTTGGTTTTTAAATTTTTTTCATAAAACTTATTATCACTGATGTTTCATACTATTTTTATAATGGTGATGTAAATATACATTATATGACACAAATTTAATCATTAATATTTATTAATGGGTAAAAATATATATTTTATAATAATTTATAAATATCGATGTTCATTCAATGAGTGTTTGAGTTCTGATTCATTATGATATAGATTTTGTTGAGCTTATTTCAATAATTTTTTTTAAAAAAAATTATACTCTATGAATATGAAGTTAATATTTATATTAACATTATATAACCAAAATAAAATCAGGTTTTAATCAATAATAACTAATATTTCTAGTAATTATGTTTCCATAGTAATCCATGATAGAAATTTATTATATTTTTTATTTAGATGGTAAAACCTAACTAAACAAGAACAAGTTATAATTTATTGGTGAGTATGGTTATAAAAGTTATCCACTTATTGTAATATCATTATAAAATATGAATACTGGTATTATATAGATTTTATTATGGTGATAAATCAGATTTTGGGAGTGGTGGATTGAATATATTCTAATAAATGGTTAAATATTGGATAATACTCATGTTAAGAGATTAAATATTCTCATGAAGAACTTATTATAAATGGATTATTTAGGAATATTTCATTGGAACCAATTTTTAAACATGTGTAATATGATTCTATGAGGGTCTAAATGGGTAGGTATTCAAAAAAATTACTATAGATAACTATGTCTTGATGTGGGTGGAATTGGACTCATTTTTAGGTGATAAAGTGGGACATTTCATCAGAAACAAATGATTGGATAAGTGTAAAGATGGATTCATATGAGAGTAAGGTGTCATAGGTAAATAATTCTTGTTCAAAAATGAGATATTTTCATACCTTCCTAAAAATGGTCATCTATAATTTCATTCTATAATTTTAATAATCAAAATTTCATGCTATTATAATTCAACCATTTTACAACCATTATCCTGATTTAATATTTACCACAGTAGATATTATTTTACTAACAATATATATGAGATCTTATTACCAAATTTAATTTTTTATACCTAATTTATAGTTCTTATTATCTAATTCAATATATAAATATTACTAAATTTTCTTTTAAACACGTATAATAAATAGAGAAACTCTTTTATATAGAATTTTTATTAAATATAACGTATTATTTGTATAATATAATTTAATATACATATTAATTGGGGTTTAATATATTTATAAATTAATTGAAATTTAAATAATATGTAACATTAAAAGGTGATATATTTGTTTTTATAACTTAAAAAAACACAATAATTTTTAAAAACAATTCTTTGAAAAATATATCATCCAAACAGTAGATGAATTTATTATTGTTTCTAAAAAATATAAAGTCACTAAATGAAATAAAATTGATTTTAAAGTTTATATATTCATATTTTTTCAAAAAAAATTATTATTATAACATAAATTTATGTATTAAATAAAAACCAATAATATATAATAAAACAATTTTTAAAATTAAACATATTTATTTAGAATTGAATAATTTAAATGTAATTTTTTATAGATCATTATTAATTTTATATATTTTCATTATTTTAGTAACATACAATTCATTATTATCAATATTTTTTATTGATTTAATTTTATAATAATAGTAATATTTTAGTTATATATTTTATTTCAAAATAAAATATTATAATTAAATTTTATCTTTTTTGTTTCATTATTTATCATTTCTGAATAATGTTATAACCAATTAAATAGAATTCCCATTGTTTATACCCAACGAACATATATCCAGTTCCTATATGTCGAATGGCCATATATCCAATGACCATATTTCTATTGACAATATATATTGGGAAATTCCCTTTCATATATATAGCCTTTTTAAAATAATTCATTTTATTCAACAACTTCTCTCTCAATATCTCTTTATTTTTTTGTATTATATATATTATTTATAATTTTTAAATTGGGTTGAACATCTTTATATAAGTAAATGATGAAAATATTTACATGTTCATATTATTTTATCTAAAAATGATATTATTCCTCAAATATTAATAGTATTGATGTTTCATATTGAATTATCATAACGTATTAAATTATATCTTTCATTGTAAAATTTTAGTTCAAAAAATGATTTCATATTAAATTTTGTTTTTATATTAACATAAGACATCATATAAAACAAAATAGTTATTTTAATGGATTTTCATTCTAAAATTTCATATTGGTGCATTATACCCACTAAAATAAATTTTAATCAAATAATTTAAAATATATTTCAATGTTGGAAATAGTTTAGGATGTATATATGACATAAAACACTAAATATAATGTTTTTAATGTGATATAAGATGTACTCTCTTAATTATTACATAGAAATTCATATTTTCCCAAAAATAATTTGTTAAAATACACATCAAAATGTGGTAATAACACCCATATAATAGATTTAATTTTAATAGAGTATTCAAAAACACCCTTTCATTTATAGATGATAATATATTGATATGATATATAAAATTTAGTATCCTTATATCATAAATTTACATGAAAACAATGTGGATAAATTCAATCAACTTCCAAATTCATTGAAAATTCATCTAATGAAAGTATAATTACATTTTTAGGGAGAACATTTATACAAATGATAAATCATACTGATCTTAATGAATTGGGATATAATATCCATTATATTAAACACTTTCCATAATAATTCAAAATAAATTTGTTGATGTAGTGAATTTATTATGTTAAAAAATAATCTAGCTTGAACTCAAATAGAATTGAATATTAATCATTCATTATTGTGTAGTGTTTCAATATTTTAATGATTTTCTTTATGATTCAATTCAATAGTTTTTCGTTCATGAGGATTACTTTTTCACGTTTATTATGAGATTACTAATGGATATTATACTCAATAACCCTTGTATTAGGATATATACTTTATAATTACCAAACTCCATGAACATAGAACTTTGAATTTTTAATGGTATCTTGGGAATAAATTTATCTCACTATATACTATAAACATAAAAATGATTTATTCATAGTATTTGTTCACTCTAAACCCACTATGGTCAAACATAAAATGTCTTCGTGTTCTATTTAGGGATTTATATGTGTGTTTCGTCTATCATTTTGACTAGTATATAGTTATATATTCTTCCTCATTTGAACATTATCATTAGAACATTCATAACACTATATTTTTTCTATTATTTTTTATGATGGGATTTTAGAATATTTTATATTGTTAATCATAACTTCAGATAGTAATGTAATATTAATGAAATTATGTTAAAGACCATATCATGTCCAATTTGGTTTACCCTTTTCATAATCATTGGATATTCCATTACATCAATTTTAAACATGGTTACATATATATAAATCCAATACATGAAAAATTCAATGTTTAAGGATGAGAATACTAAAATCTATAAAAGGAAACCAATAAACATATAATAAGTAACTCATAAAAGAATTTCATAACATTAGTTATGAATATATATGTTTCAATATACCTTCACCATCATCATTTTTCTATTAGATTCTCTAATAAAACTAGATTTATATTATATAATGGAATTACATAACATTATATTTAAATCCTCCAAAATGGAATCTAAACGACCAGTGAATAATAAAAAGAAAATATCAAAAATGTATAAAAACAAGTGTGTAGTTTGGCCCACTTTTTTCATTGGGTGATGATCATGTTAATAACCAACCAATAATTTTCTGAGATATTTCTCCACGGTAAATTTTAGCTAGAGCCTATATAGACTTTATTATATCCTAATAGTTAAGTCGATATTGGGAAACCAAATGTTAAAATGTATTGAACTTTTTGGATTTATGATAATATTTTGGCTTATGCCTAGATATTTCCCCATTTTTTTCTATTATTAATCACTATAAATAACTAATACCTTCTATGATACAAATTAAAGAACCCGAAAAAAACACATATAGTTTTTTTATTACAACAAAATCCTTACACATTGTCCTTCATACCCAATTAGTTGACTCATTTGTGATACATATATATTTAAAATCATCTCCATGATTTGAAAATTATACATTATAAATTCTCATAGCATCCCAACACCCAAAGGTTTAGTTTCTTTGAAGATTAGCTATAGTATATACTTATTTTTAAATATTTCTTCAAAATTTTCCGCCAAATTCACTACACATGTTAGGATTCTAGAAATTTAGTTTCTAAGACCCTTATTCATTTTCTAAGGAATTGAAACATAAGAAATCAATAAAATTAGATGCTCATTAATGAACAATATAAGAGATAACAACAGAATATCAAAAGGGTCATAAATCCAAAAAACATGTATATGAACATAACTATAGTGTAAGACCTAAAAAAGGGAATCAAAAAAAATTTATATATCATTAATCATGTTTTACAACATTTAAAATTTTTTATAACATAATTTGTGATTCATTGTAGATAATTGTTGATTCAACAATCCTGAGACATGAAAACATAGCCTAATAACATAAAAATGTGGCATAAATTAGATATAACCAAATGTGTTATGGTTAACGCAAATAGATACATAAAATAAAAGACCAAGATAACAACATACCCAAAATATTTTCATCTTAATAGAACAAGTTTTGTATCCTTTTTCGGATTGGGTTAACCCCCATTATACCATTTCATTCCAAGTGTATCCTATGTAGCTTTATAGGCTTGGGCTACCAACAGGCAAACCTTTTTATGACGAGGATAACCCCGATATTCTATTTTAGACATGGGATATAAATATGTGTCCCTTATATGATTATGATAACTATATGTAAAAATTCTTAGGCACAGTATAACCATTTGTGTACTTAGATATTCACACGACAAACCCCAGTGTACCATGACATTTGGTCCTCATATCACCACTACGGTTACACCTTGATGGCCATTTTATCTATTATTATATTTATATATAAATTTTTGTTATTTTCAATTAATTGTTGGATAATTTTCATTGAAAATTTAAATTTTAGTAGTTTCACTGTAGAGTGCATGATTTGAACACTATAGTAGTTACAGTGTGACTCATAGTGTAAATGTATGAATTTCCAAAGGATCACTTTTATTTTATTTGAATATATAATATCAAATTGTTCAGTCTTTATAGATATATACATTATAGGTGGCATATTTGTAATGTGAATTGTAAGTCCATTCTTCCAAACTATGTGACCGTTTCATAATTTAAAATATATGAAAACATTTTATATCCATCCCTGAATTATCCACATTTTGTCCCAAACCTACCCCAGTCACACGATCAGTATTAATGAGAGACCAATGTGCCTTTCAATCCTTACTCCATGGATCCATAGAGCTTATAGTATTTCATCTAGTGTATTCTTCAATGATAGAGGCTCATTTATTTTCTCCATTTTTAATCACATTCTTCCCTTGTAACATTTCCTTCATTCGGTTTTAGGTCAGAAAAACCATGGGTAGGGTATCAAACATAAAACCTCATGTTCCTTAATGTTAGGTTGTTTATATATTTATTAGGTTTCTATTATTTCGATATTCAAAGTATTAATTCTATATGTGCATGGTTTATGGTATGTTTTCAATATACATAACAATTTTCAGGTTGAACATTTATTTATAAGGATGTATAATGTATGTTTTTTATATTATCCGATAATAAATAAATATTTTTTAATTTTTTCTACTAAATAATAATATTAACTTTTTGATTTCATTGAATTATAATATTTATCCCACTAATTTTAGGTTCATTTTTCTTTGAAAAAAAAGGATCTTTCATGTCATGTGCTTGGATAAATGGAAAATTTTCATTTCAAACAAGTTTCAAACCCACTAAGAGTGTCCTGGATTATAAAATAGTTTTAAATTATAATATGTAAAATAATTTTTGTCTTCCAATACAATTATGGGTTTTTATGGTCTAAATTTTCTTGAGATAATATATAGTATAAATGTGATTTGGTGTAAAAAAGGTGGGATTTTAACATGGGATTGAAAATGGTGGTTTTTTATTGTAGTTGTTTTTTCGTAAAAAATTAATTCTATTATAGTTTCAACTTATTCAATTCAATTCTTGTTTTATTTTTATTTTGAGAACATTAATTTCTTTTTTCTCCATTAATTATATATTCATATCATATTGCCGCTTTTTTAAAAAATTAATTCTTAAAAGTAATGTGAATAAGGTATTTATATGTTTTTCTAATTTATTTTGATTACCAATATGATTTATTTTACCACCTCTTCTTGGTTGGTAATCTAATCTTGGGAAATTGGGATGATAATGTATAATATAAGATATATTTTCCAGTATTTGAGGGTGTCTCCCTGACTATTGAAGTATTATATGAGGTACCATGTCAGGAAAAATATTATTATATATAATCTATATATTTATGGTATTACCAAAAAAAATTAATTCATTTAACTAGGTAATCCAATATTTATTTTTTATGGAAAATTAGATGATTTGTTTTTAAATTTCATCACATTATTTTATTAGGGTGTTATTATTTATATTAATTGTTTGACATTTTTATTGATGTCTCCATGATCTTTTACATTGGGTAACATTATTTTATCTATAATTATGGTTTTAAATTATAATAATTTTTTTTATTTATCATTGAAACTAATATTAGGTACCTTTATGTCATCTATTATTATAATTATGATTCTAATGTTATGGGTGTCGAGTCACTAAATTTTTTGAATTAAAAATAGTAAAAATTAAATTTTTAAATTATTTGTTTATCTAATTTATATTTCAAATCAATTTTAGTGTTTTTCATTAAAATGTATTTTTTTATAAAAGTGATTCTATTTATATATAATGTAAAAACATATATTTTCCTCATGTGACCATGTTTCATAATATACTATAGAGGTACTATTTTCATTAAATTTATTTCAAACTAGCTCAAATGGGTTTTTTTAATTGAGCATGCTTGGGGTGCTGAGAGGATATTGAATTTTTATTTTATTCTAAAAAAAATTAAAATATTTCTTCTTGCATATGGGTTTTAGTGGAGTATTGGGATATACAGTCCTTCCTATAAGATGATTCATGATTATGTTCTATATTGATGGTAGATGGTAACTAAGGTTTTGATATAGATATTTAGTTTAGTTTTTGTTTTTTCATTCGACAACATGTATGTATTTTCTATTATAGACACTTATTCAGTTTATCCTTATTTTGTATTTTTTACTCCTCTATATTATTACAATTATTAGGATATTTTACATAGTTATACCTAGTTTGTGAAAATTTTGAGGTTGGTAATCTATTATCCCAATAAGGCTAACATATGAATGGGTCATATTTGATGTTCGATATGTTTTAACTATATATAATATGGATTTCACTAGGAAACCCCATTCACATGTTTTTATATCTGATTCAACGGTTGTCATTAGTAGCCCAGAGTGATCTTGAATTCACATCAAGTTATCTAATTGGTCTTCTTGTTTGTCAGGATCATGGGTGGCATCGGATAGTTCATGACAACTTTTTAGTAGGTCCTAAGTTCATTAAAGTTATTAGGTTTTTAGTCTATCATTTTTAAATTGGGTGATTCTAGTGTATTTAGTTAATATTGTTTACACTTAAGGGATAGTGGAAAAAAATGCGTAGGGAACTCTTCCTAGCATTATGCCTTGAGATATAAAGGATAGTTGGGTTGTGAGTCTTAATTATCAATACTGGCTTTCTTCTTTTTTGGAATATTTGGATTTTTATAAAAGTTATTGTGGATGTTATTGATGTTATGTAATATTTTTTAGAGATATTTTATTTTGGGATTAAAATTGGAGAATTAATAGGGGAAAATGGATTTATTGCATTGTATAGAAAATAATGTAGTGCCGTTGTGAATGGTTGTTTTCTGAGCTTCTAGTGAAAGTAATACAGTTGACACAAAGACAAACAAATCATGTTTAAAAACCATAAAAACCCACTAATACCACATTATCCTCTTTTTGGGATCCATTCTGACCATATGTGACTTTTGGGATGAATAGTTGATAGTTAAGGTAAATTAAAAAACGTTTTATAACATTTTAATGTTATATGACTGAATATTTTTAATGGAATGTTTTTGAAAAATATATATCCATTTAAAATTATCATTTTTTAATTTAATAAATGATTTTTTAAAATATTATTTAGAATTATTTAAAATATTACATATCTAAATAGTTTCAAGGAATGATTTATAAAATAGTAAAGTGATTTTTATTGGTGTTTTAAATTAATAAAGAAGTTTTATTGGAAACATTTAAATGGACATGATTTTATGGTTTTAATAATTATTTACTAGGGATAATCACAGAAATTATAAAGTGGTTTAAAAAAATAAAAAAATTTGTCTTCAAATGTTCATTGGTTATTTTGATCATTAAATTATAAAATCATTTTTAATAAAATAGAGGATTGATTTCTGATTTTTTGGGAAAAAATTAATTTTTGATAGTTAATATATTAAATTTTTAATGGAATTCGATAAGTGAAAATGAAATTAAATTGATTTGGTATGGTGAATTATTGACTTTATTGATGGATATGTGATTTTAGAACTTTATATTGGGTCCAACACCTTGGTTTTAGATGAATTTTAAAAAAAATTATTATTTTTTAATTTCGATCCTTCATGTGGTGGTTTTGATTTGTTTCCATATTTTTTTTCACTCATTTATACTTAGTTTTTAGTGATTTTAATTATTATGTGTTTTTTATTTGAATTTCATACAACATTATTATTTATAATGACTACTAGAAATGTTCCAGTGGGTTAGGTGTTGTTCTTTCTTATAATATTCCTCAAAAGTTTTAAACTATTATTTTGGATATTTGATCCATTTAGTTTAGACCTTCTTAGGAATTTTGTTTCATTATGTTTCTTATTCTTTAAGTGGTTCTATCTTATTATGTTTGTGATTAAGGACTTGAAAAATGTTTTATATTTTTATGGGGACATTATATTGATCTAGGATAGGAGTATTATCATCTGATTTAGATCTATTAGCGGATTTGATCAGTGATTTCATGGTAGTAATTGTTATTTAAAGGGGATAAACTAGAATGAATTGTAACATTTAATCTTTTAGTCAAGGTGAAGGTCCTTTTTTATATTTAAATAATTTTCACTGTTTAATACATTGTGATTTTATTAGATACCAATATGTTCGTTCCTTTTATAATTAGATATCTTTATGTAATGAATGAATGTTAAATTTTTAGGGATCTATGTTTTTTGATATGTTATTATATGATTTTTGTTAATTGTATATCATGATTGTGGAATTACATTTCTTCTATATCCTAATTACTCATCCATTTTCCCTATTTTGATGACTATTAACGTGGTATGATCTTGATCATTATTATTTAGAGAACATGATTATTTATTTTTTGAAATAATGGATGTTACCTTGGTTTAAGGATTTATTAATCTTCTAATCTATTGTTTTATTTTGGTCGATGTCTTTCACTTGGAGTATTATTTATTTATATTGACATTCCATAATAGTGGAATCCTAATGGGGCCACCCATGTATTAGTCTCATATCTTATTGTTATTGACTATGATAACTCTTTGGTTCTCATTTTAGTACTCAATGATACACTGTATTTATTGGTTCTTTTTGATGATGTGGTTGGAATAGGTTGTCCTTGTTTTGATTTCAATTGGAAATTGAGACTTATGGAAATTATCGATTTTACGGGAGTATTCAGTCTTCGGTTGGTCCAATGTTGAGAGATTTGGGTTCCATTATAGTATATATGATATTTTACACATTTATTTATGTTCATTGGAAGTTATGTCGGTTTTAATTCTATTATTGGTTCTGAGATTTTTTTTAATTCTATTCTCCTTGTTGAACATGTATTTTTCCCTAACATTTTATTTTCTCTTGGGTTGATGGTGTAATGGTGGGGACACTTGTCACACAAAAACCATAACATTATATATTATCATCATTATCTATTTATTTGTTCTCTTCAACTTATCCATTGCATTGGTTTTCTTTGAAAAATTATATTTTTGACGTTCTAGGGAAGAGCACATGGTTTGTATATGGTTAGCAGTAATAGTGTGGATTACCATGTATTGGATTCTAACATTTAATAAAACATTTTTTCAGGCTTGGGGAAAAGTTTTCCAAACTATGTTGTTTTCCCATGTGTTTCCAGTGATGGGCACACAGCTAGATCATGGATTTATAAGCCGTGGGACATGAATAAATTTTAAAATTTATAAAAACACTATTCTAAACATTCTTAAATTAATCCCTTTTAATCCCATATCATAAACTACTCACAGTAACAATATGAAGGGTGATACAAGGGCACCTCTACCCCCTCCCTCGATGGATACATGGTTAGTCTATTCGTTCTTATAAAGGTATAATTCGAGGTTAGAGGCTCATTTATTGTAACTTTCTCTTATAAATTAGATCTATTTTTTTCATTCATTGGATCCCTATTCAATAAACTCTAATGAGTGTATTTTACCCAATACCATATATTACTTAAGGGTAGGTTTTTTGAATATTTCTTTGGATTTTCCTCTTCCCATGCGTAAAGGATTTATACCATCAACACCCTATTTTTGGTAAGTGTATTATATATATAACTCTTTAGTCTATGAATATTTACATATTGGGATTATTAAAATAATTTTTTGATGTTTCATGACCCATATAAAATATTTTTAAATCAAATTGATTTTTTCACTTAGTATTTCATGGAATAAAATTTTTTACCCAATTATTTGAGGTTATAATTTATTTATAAATCCTTCTGTATAATTTTTTTTCAGTAAAAGGCCTTATTGTACTTTAAAACATTTTTTCAAACCCATCTGGGTTGTTTAAGATTTTAACATGTATGATTGGAAAAAATTTAAACTAATGATTGAATTTGAGAAATAATATGTATTTTTTCCATGATTCCATATTTATTGACATAATCCTTGGTTATTTATGATATTTTTTGTTTTAAAAATTGGACTTCTTATTTAAGTTTCAATATTTTGTTTATTTTTTGATAAATGTGTATATAATTTATAATAAATTTTATTTTATTTTCAATGTATTAATTTAAAATATTTACATCCATTTTTGTATGAAATTTTATTTCTTATTTGTAGACCCTTATGAGGTATCAAGTTCTGGATGCCACCTTGAAAAAAAATTATATCATTAAAGGGACATTAATTTGTTGTTTATATGAATTATCATTTCATGTTGTCACAAATATTATCCATTTTCTAATCTCTGCAATATTGGTCCTGATATCCTTGGAACTTTGATAGAAACACATAGAATAGATGTTGTCATTTCCAATAGTTGAGTGTGTTTCCCTAATTAGCCATGTAATATATGTGGTACCACTTTTATCAAAAAAAAATTATTATATATATCTCACTTGTCTAAGGTATTGATCTCACTTGTTATTATATTTTACAAGGTAATACGAGATTTAGTTTCACCGGGGCCACTCCCATGAAATTCTCAATTTTAATCTCCTTCTATTGTTCTCATTCTATTATAATTAAAGGATTTTTATCCTTTCTGGTGAGGTTTCTATGAATTTTTACATTCAGTTACACTCAATTAACTTATGTTATTGTTTTATATTTTCTTTATATTATTTACTTCTCATCACATCTAATAGTTGTTAGATGAATTTAATATTTTCCATTCCTTTAACTCATTATAATTTTGGGTTTCAATTTAAAAATTATTTTTAATGTCAATTAGGGATGATTTTTCAAATAATGTTTTTTATCATCCATATATTTCAATGTAATTTTCATTTTTTCCCATGAGAAATTATTTCTTAAATAAATTGAATTTATTTTCCATTAGAGTAAGAACCATGTTTTTACTTATGTGTCGATATTTACTCAATGTTAAAATGGTTATAATTCAATAAAATATATTTCAAACTTCTTTGATAGGGTTTAATTTTTAAATAAACTGAATGATGTGTTAGAAAGATATATATATATAGTGCATTTTATTCTCATTCATATATGAAACTTTTATATTTCTCTTACGTTTTAGAGGAATTTTTCTATACATACGCATTCCCACTATATTATTCTCGATCACATTCGAGGGTACTTGTGGATGATAGCCTAGGTTAACCAGGGGATAATAAGTTTAGAGATTATTTTTAATTTTTTCTATTTGGTTCAAAGAATTTATTGTACTTTATTCCCATTGTATATTTGGATGATCTTTTGGTATTTTATCATCATTTATGGTATGATAAATTTTTTGAATTTCATTCATTGTTGTGTCATTGTACTTTTACTACTTATTTGGAGGTCATTTTTTTAATGATCCATGAAATATAACTTATAGTTGGGTCATTCCAGAATATTTCTATTTTATATATATATTTTTACATTATATTTAAAATAAAAACTATTCATGTATGTTTATATATGGTGTCGCGGATCCTGTTTCTATGAAGCGGTGTTCAGAAATGTTCTGTGGGTCATGGTGTTGGTCGGATCAAAAACCCAATTTTGGGAGGCCTTGTTTAGTTTTTAACAAATAATGTGACACTTTTCAGATTGGAATATTCAGAAAATTAAAAAATTCATTGAATAGTTAAAACAAACCCATCAGTTACAATATAATAAACTATACACATGGGGTACATAATAACTTCAAAACATCTATAATTCCATTATTGAGTAATTTACCTATGAAAAAAATTGATTTTGTTAAAAAAATAAAACATTTTCATAATTAATCTAAACCAATAAAATTTATGGTTATATTAGATAATAATAAACTGTAAATTATTTTGACTTAGATGAAAAATTATTTTATTTTATATTTCAAATTTACTTAAAGAAAATAGAATCAATATGTTGAACATTTTTTTGGTAAAATATTATATAAAATAATAGGAATAGAAATTTATTTCGAGAACATGAAAACGTATAGAATAAATTTCTTAAATAAAAATGTAGATATTAGTTTTAAAATAAATTAGTAACGAAACATTTTTAAAAAGTTATTTCCTTCATACTTATATTACAAAACTCAATTTCATTAGAAAATATATCATCGAGAAATGTTAAAAAATATTACAATCAAACATTTATAATTAATCAAAAAACATAAAAAAGTGTCCTTAATAAATCATTAAAGTGTGTATAATGAAATCAATAAATAAATTAAATGAGTATGTACATAAATAATAGACATTCCTTACCAACAATAACATTTACAGTTGGATTCACTTTCGAGAATTCTCTAAATAAATTTATGTACCAAATTCAGATTAAATGATAACATGACATGTAATCCCTTCAAATAACAATATGAGAAGAAAATAGATTACTTTAATGTGATAATAAAATATTGTTTTCCACCAATCTATGTTTATATATATACATTCATGATATGAAGATGACATTGAAAAAGAAACCCTTATAGATTTGGTAAAACTAAAATAAAAATAATTTTTATAAAAAAGTTGATATATATTAACAAATCCATTTAATTTCATAATAATTGATTTATATATTATATTTAATAATAAAAACAATTTGGAATATTATGAATATCTCAATGTATTTGATATGACAAACCCTTATCAAAATAATATTTTTAGTGTAATATTAATTAGAGGAGAGATTTAGGGGAATGAAATGTACATCAAACAAAACATAAGATTATGTATTATAAAATTCAATCATAAGTAAAACATATCCCACATATAATAATATGTATCAAAAAGAACAATAATAACTCAATAAATGAAAATTGAATAATTCAAAACCCTTACCTTGGATTCCCTTTTGGTCAAAATCACTATAAACTGTTATATGATAAAAACATGTCATTACACAATAGAATTGATTCATAATGAGATGAATTTTCCATAAAAACAAATATTCCACCTCTTGTTTATAATTTAAACATTAAATATCACAAATTACAAAAAAAAATCCTAAAACCCATAAGTTAAGTGCAACTGAAGATTAACAACCTGATCTAATAAATATTCATCATCATTTTCTAAATAATTCAGCTCATATGTTATCATTTTATAAATTTTGTAACTAATACACTTCTTCATGTCCTATGGAAAGGAAGAATAAAAAATGGAGAACATCGATACTGGGTATGTGTAAACATAATAGATAAAAACTAAATAGCATAAATGAGAATAAGTAAAATGTACATATATGAATATATAAACCAGATGCATGGATATAACATAATATATTCATACCCAACAAGATACATATCATAACTCATCAGTCATTATATAGATATTGTATCATAACATAAGACCTAATACATATGAGATAAAACAATAGTCAATAATTATATTCCATTAAAATGTTACAAAAAAATAAATAAACTATTCAAAAATGGAACTAAAAACATGTATCAGGGTTAACCATAATTACATTAATATATTAATGAACTAAATAAACCAACTTCTCATAAAATTATCACCATGGGATAATATTCCATTTAACCTTTTCCAGTTTCTTGTAACCAACTCGTAAAATATTTACTCTTTATCTAACCAACCTTTAAATTAATATCCTAGGGATAACCACCCATGTACCTTTTCAGTATTCACATAAACACCTTTAGACCATTATAGACTTGTAAAAACCAAATGTGTACCTATTTGGACTAGATCTAACCACCCATTAACCTTTTTAGTATTGGGATAACCACCACAATTCATTTTATGATTTGGATAACCACCCATGTACCCTTAATTTTTAGACTGGGATCACCACCTATGTACACCTTTCGATCTCCTGAGATATAAAAAATATGCCCAATTAATTGGAGGTATAATAAGAATCCACTCGTTGTATAATTATAAATCCTTCATATGTGTTCCAAACAAACGTTAAATCATTCATAATAACATTACAACATATTTACCCAAAGAAAAATAATACTGATATATGAAAACATCCACAAGACATTATTATAATACTTTCAAATAGATAAAGTGTATAATTTCATTAATGAATATTAAAAATTTAAGGATATTGTAATATATTAAAAACACTTTTATATTGTAAATAAGAATTACTTATAGAAACAAGAAGATATACACATTATGTTGTGATGTAATTTAATAAAATATTTACGAAGAAACTTGAATAAATCAAATTAAGAAAAATATTAAAAAAATGGGGAGGCTGTTTCTAAAAAGAACCCAACAATGGTATATGAATAAAGTCTTATCATAGAAATCATTTTAAAAATAAACTCCATAAAAAAATTTATAATTAAAATCATAGTAATTATAAAATTAAACAAGTAGACAGAATTTAAAATAATCCCAGGTATATTTTAAAAGTTATTAAAATGACATATAAAGTGATACTAATAAAAAAATTCAAGGGTATATATGGACATCCATATATGAATAAAATTAATGGTGGGAAGTAGGAGAAAGATTTTTTACCAATAAGAATAGATAATGTTATATTCAGTTACAAGAAACCATTTAGTGAAATTATGTTCCAAAGGTAAATGAAATGGTAATAAAGCATTTTAGCCTATAAAAGAACCAAATGAGATGAAAAACTATAGGTTTAAAAGATAAATAACCAAAATTTTATGCCAATAAGAGTTCAGATATATACGATCTTTATTTAAAAACGTTATTAGAATATTAACCCTTCTAGATTAAGTGGCCATTAAATTAAAATCCTTTTAATGAAAGATCATTTTAATAATTTTAAATACCATTAAATTTCATAAAAAGTAATCCATCAGATATATATCAAATAAATAGGAAAAAACAATTTTTAAATATTAATCATGTCCAACAGATGGAAATTTATAAGAAAATCATTACATACTTGATATATTTGATGTAATATTTTTTTCAAAAAGATATTATGGGAATGAAATAATAATCTATTTAAAAATAATATTATTTAAAATATAAATAAATGATATTGTTTAATTTTCAAATATATTAATAATAACATCAAAAAAATAAATTATAACTCAATGAACATAAATGTGGTGAACAAAAACCATTACCTTTGATTTCATATTGGTCAAAAATTATCTAATAATTTATATGATAAAAACCTCCATAATTTTTTATTTAAGAAGCATATTAAAATAAATAACCATTATTTCCCATCAAATATATTAATTCAAAATAATTTTAATACTTATTTATAATTTTTTATTAATATCAGATGCTTGTAAAATTCATTATTTTATTAAAATTTTGGAATAGAAATATTGATCACTATTACTTAAAACCAATTTCATCATTACAAATTTATTCATGTTGTTTTAATATATGTCTAATATTAACATATATAGTTCTAATTCAATTCCATGATAGTTTTAGTTATGATTCACGGAGATAGAAGTTGTGAAGAACCTATTTTGATAACTTTTAATAAACAAAAGTAAGTACAAAAATAAATAACTAAATATTAATGTCCCCTTTACAAAATTAAAATACATTATTTGATAATTAATATCTAATTGTACCTATAATAATGTTTCCACATTCATTCATGATATAATTTTATAACATCATTCATGTTGGTGGAAAAGATAACCCAAACAAAAGCATGCTCTAACCTATAGGTTAGTAAAATTATGAAAGTGATTATTTTGTTATAATAACGTTATAACTTCAGTATAATGGTATTATTTAGGTTTTATTAATGTTGTTAATCTTATTTTAGGAGTTTTTTTGTAACAAAATGAGAAGAAATTATTATTTAGTTGATAATATGTACATTGAGGGCTTGGATATATTCTTAATGAACACCTTGGATATGGCAGAAATCAAGATCCTTTATAGGAATATAAGATAAAAAATATATAATATGATTCAATGAGATGTAATAGGGGATGGTTTTTAGGATAATTACTAATTATAGGTGTGGATGGAATTTTATGGAAGTGAACTCTTTTTATTGGTATTCATAGAAGGGAATTTCTTTGGAAAAATATGTTAGGTTAATAGTAAAGATGAAATCGCAAATTTTTTTGGAGAGGTAAGAAAATTAATATTTTCGACATATTTTATATTGAAATTACTACATAAAAATGATTTCTAGTTGTTATTTGAATCATTTTAATCATTAATAATTTGATCCACATTAATTAAAAAAATTTACCCATAGATACTTTAATTGAATATTTTCTATGGTAATTATTATTTTATTAATAACATAAGTTCAACCATAAAGTTTTCTAAATTTTTTTATTCAAATTTATCTATCTATTTAATATTATTCAACTTTTAAATATGTTAAAATTGAAAATTAAATTAAAATATAAAAAATATATTTAAGGTTTTTATTGATATATTTCTTATAAAACTATTATGTGTTCCTAACACAATTTAATATTCAATTGAATTTAAATGATTGTTACTATATCTTGTTATTGATTAATAAATTCCCTAGATTGGAAATTAAATTTTTGTAAATTAATTTCATTTTCTTAAAAATACACTATACTTAAGAAAAAATTTTCTATGAAAAAAATATCCATCTTTGAACATTAAATGACATTAATATTTTCAAAAAAAATGAAAACTATTCAATTAATATTTATCAATAAAAAAATTTATATTATAAATTACATACCACAAATTAATTAAAATAAGATATATTTCATGTTGAAATAAGTTAAAAAAAATATCTAATAACATAATGTATTTAAGTATATATTTCTTAATTTTTCATGAATAATTTAAGTACTACTTTTTATATTTTCTTAATTTTTCATGGAGAGTATTTATTTTGTTTAAAAATTGTCCATTTTTATCTATTCATTTTATTTAAATAATTCATTAATAATATTATTATTATGTAGCATCTAAAAAATTACAAATAAAATATTAAAATTAAATTTTATTGTTCTATTTCAATATTATCATCTTTGAATTATATTATTTTAAATTACAATACATTACCATTATATATAGAAACCATATATATATATATATATATATATTTCAACTACATTTTCAACATCCATATTTCCAACCAATATATTTTCAATTACCATATATATAATGGTTAAATTTCATTCCAATATATAGCGTTACAAAAATCATTCGTTATATTCATTAACACATGTCCAAAAATTTATCCATTGTTTTTAATTTTATAACTTATGTAATGTATTTATACTGGGGTGATCATCTACCTGAAAAAAATGTTAAAAACTATATGTTCTGGGTTTTTTTATTAATCATATAATTATAAAAATAATTTTTTATAGTACATATGCATATTATATTAATTTTCATCTTACATTGTAATAATTTATGTTAATAAAATATAACTCATTTCATTTTAGTTTGGTGTTATATGTGAAATAACAAGTTTAAAACAATATTTTTTTAAAGTAAAATTTAAACTCGTATCTCACTAAGTATCATTATCTCCCTTTAAACAGACCACATGATCTAAATTTCAATTTCATGCACTAATATAAGTATATGTGGGTATCCACATGACATATAAGACTTAGGACAAAATTTATATTGATTTTTAGTCTTTATTATCTTACATAGGACTCATAAATAGAAATTTTTCATAATAATGTTGAAAAAAACCCCTCTTGATAACCTATTAAGACCTATAAAACAGATATTATTTTGATATATATTTCATAGTCATCCATTCATTTATAGATGAACATTATTTAATAGAGGATTTGAAATATGACTTCCATAACCTATATATTTATATTCAATAAATGAGATATAGACATAAAATTTCCAATATCATTTAAAATTCATCTAATACAAGTATTATAATATTTTTGAAGACCATGTTCCTATAAAATTAAATAAGTGAGAGGTTATATACTTAAAATTCAGTTATAACCCCATAGAAAAATTCTTTCACAATTCGATATCAATTTAATTCATTTTTTAATCGATTATCTTAGAAAATAGTTAAATTTTGAACTTAAATCAAAAAGAGAATTTTATATTCTTTAGTGTATGATGACTGTCACATTTAGTGTTCATTTTCATGACTTAACTAAATTTTTTTAATATGAATTTATTTAATCCCATTTCCTTGAAGGTTTCAAATTTCTTTTATCCTCATTAAAATTTCTATTTCTGTATTAGTTTTTTTAATTTCTAAATGTTATGTTTTTAAAAATATTTAATTATACGTTGTATTATGGTATGATATTTATTTTCTCCCATCATGTTTAACAAAATATTTATTTTTCATCTTTTTTTTCATTATCCACCTTTTGACAATTAAAACATATTTATATTCCTTTGATAAATTTTCCTTGGTATTTATTTTCAAATTACTGAAATATAATATGTTAGTTATTTTTCCACCAAGATCAGTATCATCTAAATATTCATGATACACCATTTTTTTATTATTTAGTTAATTTGATATTTTTAAAAGGTTCTAGTAGTCATCATTACAAAATATAGGGGATTAATCATGAAAATAATATTTTCAATACCATATTCCATCCCATTTGGGTTATGTTAGGGATAGTCACATAATAATCAATCACATACCTTGTTGACTTGGTTTCTTATAGATCCAACCATTACATAAAGAAAAAGAATGTTTTACAATGTTAATACTTACATTTTTACAATTAAGCATACAAGAATAGAATAACTAACTCATAAATAATATTTATAACTTAAATATTTAATCTATGGGTTTTATTGTTATTTATATGGGGTATTTTAACTTTTAGGTTATCTAACATTACATGTTATATATTACATTATCAAATTTGATAATAATATTTTTAAATACTCTATAATAGTGCATAAGGGGAATGTAATTAAATAAAATAATATCTCTTGAGTTTGTAAAACTAAGTGTGTGGTTAGACCCAATTATTCACCAAGTGAATATTGATTAAATAACCAACCAACATTTTTTATTTTTATCACTCTCGGGTGAATATGAGATAAATCAAGAATCCACTTGTTTTAATCTATACAGGGATTTCATTTTAGGGATACCTCAAACTCTATAATTTTTCAATAGTTTAGGATATTTCTACTATTTAGGATTATCTATAGTGTTTTCAAAAACGTTTTCTTGTATTAATCACCAAAATAACTAAACCCAACTGTAATAACAAATGATACACTCCAAACCCATACATTTATGTATGGTTATAATAAAATTCATTACACACAGTATTTATAATAATAGAGATAACATAAGAGTAATAAAAATATATTTTTATATCGTCTTTTTAATTAACCATTACATATAAAAAAATCACATACAATCCCAAAACTAAAAGGAATATTTTCTTTGGATATGGGTTACATTATATTTCTGTTTCAAAATAATTTGAAAAAATTTCCCATAATATTCTAAATAATTTGTATCCTCCTTCACACTTCATACATTAAACTTTTCTTATTTCTTATAGAAAATATACATAAGAAAATGGTGGGATTTGATGCTTGGTAAGGGTAAACATAATAACTAACATCAAAAGATCTAATGTTATCATAAGTGTAATATGTATGTATGATAACATAAATAAAGATCATGGACCAAAAAAATATAAACATACACATTGTGTAACATATCATAAATCATGATTCATAGATTATAAATTTGAGAAAACACAATACATGAGTCATATAAATGAAAAATGAGAAAATAATCATGAGTCATATGAAGCAAACTTATTATCAAAACATTGTAGAAAAAAATAGAACTACTAATAATTTTTAGGGTTAAACAAAAAGAAAATCAACATATAATTGAATAGACCTGTCACATGCCCATAATATAGTCAGAATGGGCTATCAACCTGTGCACCCTTTTTAGTTTTAGGAAAACAACTAGTGTATTGACTATGATTTCAAAATAAACCTCTATACCTGTTTATGTATGGTATATATCACATATATCCCTTCCTTTCACTTTATATTTGTCTTATTCATTATATTTTACCTTTTCAATTATTATTTTGTTTCAGGACGTTTTGGAGGGCTCAAGATAAGTTGTGGTCTAGAAAGCTATGGAATTTTGTTGTTCATGCAATGAATAATCAGTTTACATCATAAACCACTTTTATGTAACTCTTATTAATTCCATCTAAAAAATGTTCTGATCCTAGAACGAATTTTCTCATGTTATGATTCATACCATGATAAATATGATTGAAATTTCTATTTATAAAATGAATAGTTATTCCCAACATGAATGTGATCTACCATGTTATAATTGCGGGGTTTTAATCCTTTTCACATTATTGATCATAACACATTTTGAGTTCCCTTTTCCATTTCATCAATACTTAATACAACTATAAATAATTCAATTTTTATCACTTTGACTAAGGTGAATACTTCATGTTTATTCAATGACATAGGTTGGTTTATTAAGTAATATCTCTCCCTCTATTCTCTCATATGATTACAAAAAAAACCTAACCATATAAGTCGTGTAAGATGAGTCAAAGATATGTGTTTTTTTAATAATGGTGTTCTTTAAGAATTATTATTATTTATTTGGATCCCTATTGGTTTATTAAGGATACTAGGTTTTGGTCATGATGTGTTGTCACGATGGTCACTGGAATCAATGATATTTTCAGTAATAGTCCCATGAATATCTCTAAGATAACATCTATTATTTCTTAAAATTTCATCATAACATTTAAATTTATTTAATGTTAGATCATATATTTTGGTAGCTATATCAAAGGACACATTCTTTCTTGAGTATTAAAAATATTAAAAAAAAATTATCACGTAAATTGGTCATTAAATAAATTTTAAAGAATCATGGCATATTTTAGAAATTAAAATTCATGAAAGTATCTCAGATAGTTTAGTCATTAAATTTCAAAAATATTTAATTCCAAAATGATGGGGAAATTATTTTTTTAATCTAGGTTTAGTTTAATCCTTTTTGATAAATTCAATGAAATGTTTTATTTTTTTAAGTAATCAATAAATGGATTATGAATTCATTTTTCCAAATATATGTTCAATTATATTATTTTAAAAAATATCTTAGATCCTAGTTTAATCATGTAAATATTTTATATAAATTGAATCCCTTTTGAAAATACCCATTATATTCATGGGAAATTAATAATTTTTTTAATTTGTTTACTTACTATTTGAACTTGTAGGATGCTGAATTTTTTTTATTGATTATCAGTGAAGATGTTTCTATGTAGTATTTTTTGGTTTGATAGAGATAAATGATTGTTATATTGATAACATTATATAGATTTTATATTAATTATAATGGTAAAACACTTTTCATATGTCATGGGAAAACTAGGGTGGATAAGTGGGATATCTAGGTACTGATATTAACTAGTTAGGAATTATTATCTAGAATGTTACCTTGTGTAGGACAATAGGTCACTCTATAGAATAATGAACCTTGTCTAGTCAAGATAGTGTAAGATTGGGTGTTTGGGAAGTATCATTAGAGAGGAATTTTTTTCTAATATACAAAATTTATATAATTGTTAACCATGATATCTCTACACTATAGAGTTACCCCTATGCTCTTATGATTCCATTACAATGATATATTTCCATTAGTAATGATATTTTTATGTTTTGAAATGGTATTATACTATCTTTTGGGATTTTAATTTTCACTACATTGAATAAAATATTTGAATGATTAATCTAAAGGAATATATATATTTTTTATTGATATATCATCAATTTTATTAAAATTGGGTTACTTCATGAAAATTATTTTCCATTTTTTTGGAGTATAACACTGGAAAAACCTATTTTAAAACCATATTTTAAAAATAAAATGAAAAATTTATATTTAAAGTTTACGTTATAATTCAATTGTTGGGGACATACTCGGTAGCTTACATCATGATGATGTATTATTGTTCGGTTGGATGCTATGTTATAAAAGATTTTAATGGATCAAATGTTCTGGGGTTTATGGTGGTCAATTTTATTTCCTCTATTATACATTAATACTTGTTTCTAGAGCCTATGATCTCTATTTATTCCATTTTTCAATTACATTGGCCATTTTCATTCACTTCTAGTATCTCTCACTACGTCAGGTTATTTATTATATCATAGTTCCCATTTATTTCAATTTTTATTCTTGTTCTTATGATATTTATTTATGTTTCCTTTTCCTTGGTATAAATAATTCTATGTGCATTCATATTGATTTCTAGGCACCAATTTCCATCCTGTATGTATCAAAAATTCCATTTTATTTATTTTCTTTAATGGTTAGAATGCTTGGTTCGTAAATATTTTGGGTTGGTTCATTAAAAATAATTATCAAAAGTTTCATATTGTTTTTAATCATTATGTTCATATGGAATTAAATACATGGTTTCATATCATTGGGAAAAAAGATAAAAAAAAAGAATCCATTTAAAAAACTCCTAAAACATATTTTTTCTTTTGGAATTTTGGGTCATTTAGAAAAATTTTATATAGGATATTAATGTAAAAATGGATAGATCAATCTATAAATTATAAAGATCACATGATTCAACATGCTGAACTTGATATCGATGTAAAAGACATATGAGTTTTCACTGCATTAAATTTGTTTCCTCCTGTTACCCTTTTCAATTCTAGAGTTTTGATTTGTATTTTTAGATTACAAAAATTATGTATTGAAATATCTATTTCAATTAGTTTATAACATTTTAATGATGTAAGAATACAATTTATATGGATTTTCATGTGATATTTATTTTTAACTGACTTACATGATTTTTAGGAGTTGATATTGATAGTTTTGAATCTACCAAAATTAAAATATATTTTGGATACCACAATTAGTTATTTTATATTATCTAAATATTATATGTATCTATTTATAGGCTATAGATGAGTACATATTTATAGTCCACAAATAGTTTTTTTTGTTCCATTGACCGTGTGTATTCTTTCTTGATTATTATTCAAGTAAGGGTGCTCTTGTATAAATCCTCTCTATGGTTTTCTCTAACCGTAGTCTCCCACGATATGGTAGTTTCACTTTTATTTCTATTTGATCCTTATAATAAGAGAGAGTGATAAAATATTTGTCATGTTTTTCATGGCTTGTGGAATCCTATAGTTTGTAATGAAATTTTTCATGAATTATATATTCCTATTTTATTTAATTTTGATAATTAACTACTATCCATGGTTATTATCTTGTTAAATTCTATAACATAATTAAATTTTGGTATTTGAGTGTGTTTAAAGATTGGAATTTTTTTATGATTTTAATCAATGTTATTTTTTGTTATTATATTTACGAATCAAGTAAGAGAGACCTTCATACATTAAAAACATAACGCTGGATTGTATGTTTTTCCATCTTTAATGTTCTTCTCGTTATCCTATGATAGGTAATTATTATTTTAGAAATGATCTGGTCTCAGTATTAGATAAGTTTGTCATTTTCTATGATGTGGGGTTTTCTATAGGTTTTTTATCAGTTATACATATAAAATCTAGTTTAGGTGTTGGGTTGACATGGATCTAGTGTGGTTTATTATATGATATTTTTTGGATTCATTTGGAGAAGTTGTTCTAGAAGAATGGACATGGATTACCTTTACACGACCAAAAATTCAATATATAGTTCTTGTTGATGAATGATCCCATAAAAGTAATTTCCAATTCCTTTTTTTATATATTTTGTGATTTATCATGATTTATATTACAACACTAATGATTCTTATATTAATTAATTTTTTTATTTAAATATAAGATAAACAGTTATAGTGTTTTTATCTATCATCAATACTTTAGGCCTTGTGTTTATAATCGATTAGGTAACTAAGTAACTGTTATCTGAATTATGATGAAATCCTTTTTAGTAAAGTCTTTTGGAGACTTTATTTTCATGGAGTGTTTGGTGTTTCCTTTTATTTTGGGTTGTTCTTAGATTATGGATGGGTTGGATTGGTCGTGATTTTATAATTGAACTATAGGTTACTTTATTATATTATTCTACCATTGAAATTGATAACATGTACTTGAATAATGTTTTATGGTTGGGATAATTTTCACATTCCCATATATATTTCCTTTTGGATTTATATCATTTATGGTATTTTACCATCGTTTTTTTATTCATTGGTTTTTGAGAGATTTAGAGGGCCCAGAAGAGTCTCTGCTATGGGAAACTACATAGGTGAGTAGTTGTTTCCATGAAATACGGTTTCACATTATGAACCAATATTATATGACTATCATTGGTCTCATTTATATGGATTTTCATTTTAATATATGTCATATTATCAACATGAAATATAATCTTATAGCATGGTTGTTTGGGTTAAAATGTCAATTCATGTAATGAATAGTGAATCATTCAATTAATTCCACTGACACGTTTTTAGTTCTATATTTTTACTAATTTTCTCCCTTAATGAGTTTAACATTAATGTGGGTTCAAATAGCTCTCATTCGACACCAATTAATCCCAATACCATGTCCATATATTCTCTCTACCTCTATGGTGAATTATTTGAATTATTCCTAGTATAGAGATTTGTTCCTCTAGGTAAGATATCCTATTATTTCTCTCTTGTGATTATATCATCCAACACCATATAAGATATTGAGGATGAATATAAGGTATATTACTCTTTTTAGTTGGAGGTTTTTGGATGTGTTATGGTTTTTTTATACTTATTGATTTATAATGGTGTTTGGGCTATCTCTTGGTGTAATACATATGCATTCATTGAATGTAGTGATATTTGTTACAGGTATCCCAAGAATATTTCATTAATATTAAATCTAATATTTGTAATCATTCATCAATGGATTTCAATGTCTTTAATCTCAATTATTATATTTGCGTAGCTATATCAAACGATTCGTTCTTTCAGAAGTTTTTAAAAAAGGAGAAAAGGAAGTTTCACAACTGAATTGATTATTAAATATATTATAAACATTTAAAAATTATATTGAAAATTGAAATACATTGTTGTATCATTGAGGGATAAATCAATAAATTCATTCAGTGTTTATTTCCAAAATGATGGGAAAGGTTTTTTTTCTATGATCAAGTGTGTTTGGACCTTTTTGAGAAATTATATGAAAATTTGTATTTGATTTTGTAATGAAATCATAGATTTGGGATCATGTTTTTCATTGATATGACCACTAATTTTATCATTAAGAATTATCCCAAGGCCATGTTCAAACATTTAATGATTTCATTGAAATAAAAATCAATAAGAAATTCCATTTTTAATATGTTGGAAATTAATAGATTTTAGAATTCTTAATATAAGTATCCCTATTGAGGGATATTGATTTTTTTTAGACTTGAATCGTAGTTTTGTTCATATATGGGTGTTTACAGGTGCGAGTGACAAAATTTATTTTTATTCTAAAGTGATTATATGGTTTTCTTATTTTATGAAATTCTCACTTCAAATTATATTTCATTGGATGAAAATATTTTATAATTTGTAATTAATGGTACACATGGGATTTAACATTCTATGTAAATAAAGAAATAAGACATTTTCATTTTAATTAATATTTTGTGAATTAAATTTTAATTTTACTTTAATGGGATTTCTATGTTCGATGTCCTACCCGATAATCAATAACGGGTTTCTTTGAAATCATACATTACGCACTAATAATATATTAATATTATTTTAAATTTTAATTAACACCTAGACATTTTATTGGTGGGAATGAATACAAATCACTAGAATATTAGTATACATGTTTGTTAAATTTTTTTATATTTATCCAATAAAACTTAGAGGCTTAAAATGTTAATTAATCTACTTTTAAGCAAAAATACTCAAATAATTTTATAAGGTCAATTTATAGCCTTTTGATGGTGAACTCTCTTTAAATATAGTTTTTCTCACATTTATATATACTATTTGAAAAAATAAAATTATTCTTTATGATTGGCACATCAAAATAAAATTCGGGAAAAGGATTGGTTTTTTTCTGATAAAAATCATTTTTCGATGAATAATGAAAAATACTATATTTTAATTCAACACTACCTTTTAATCTAATTTATTTATATGGTTAGATTAAATTTTTAATTGTATTTAATTTTTAATTGGATTAAAGTTTTACCATATAATCCAATTTTGGTAGTTGGGATTAATATATCTTTGAAATTGGACACAAACAAGTGTCAGTCTTTTGATAGTTAATATTTATGAAAAACAAACTTTTTGTTTTGGAAACATGAATTAATTTTAAATTTATTAATCCAACTTCTATGTTTTTAATTTTGTAAATTAGATATCACTTCTGAATTTGGAATATCAAATATATCTTAGGCTGTTTTTTTTAGTTTTCTGAAAATCAATAATTTTTTATGACTTGTGAAACCACTAAGTAATAGTTAAAAACTGACTTTTTCATTAAAATTATATTTTTTAACTTCTCTAGATTGAATTTTGAAAATCCAACATACATGGTTGCTATTAGTAAGAAAAATTTGGATCAATAAGATGAACACTTTTTGGTGACTAATAACTTTTGACTTTTATTTACAATGGTTAAAGGTTATTGGGTAATTAAAGGTAAAAAAATATCATAATAATACAAAACTACCTTAACACATGTCATAACCATATTGTGTGAGTCATGTCCGACCATGGCCATCCTTGGGTCTATTTTGGGACCCCATGGAGCCACTTAAGAGTGTTAATGACACTTTATATTAATTAATTGAAAGTAAAGACAAAAATTATAAAAACCAATATCTATTAGTAAATTAATTTTTATTATGGGTTATACAAGTTATAATTTTGACTATAAATATTCATTGGAAAGCTAAAACGATTTACTATATCATGTTATTTTCTTATAATTTTTATAAATCACTTAAATATAATTATTTTTGACACAATAATGATGCAGTGTTTACCTCATTAATAAAGAATTTAAATAAATAATATAATAAAGATTACAATAATATCCAAAACCTGCAAAATTCTTATTGGATTATTTTATTTAGAACATGAATCATCTTATCATCGACTGTAATTAGTTTTGGACCTTTAGAAACAGAAAATAATTATAGAATAAAATAATATTTTCATATATTCCTTAAGATCCCCTCCTCCCCCTTATAAAAAAAACCTCACCTATATCATATTCCTCACACCTCTCAATCCCTTTGGGTCTTCTAACCCATTCCCAAATATGCTCTCAATTTTCCTCTCTTCCACCTAAAAGCCTTAAAATATGCATGAGGCACTTCATGAAGTCCTTTTGGTTCAAGTCAAATGGAGTTACCCGAATTAAAGGTAACCGTTTCTTTTAAATTCGTTTCATTTATTTTACTTCTCCAACCCAAAATTTTTTTTATTCTTTTATTTTATAAAAACACCAGTATCATAATATTTTATTATAAGAATTATTCTATGTACACTTTCACACACCTCCATCTAATGTTTAAATAACACACTGTTTTTGTGGACGGATAACTAATGCCTCACGAAATTATGATTGTTCAATTATCTCATACCACCTCTAATGGTGTCCATTATGATGGTATTGTATTTATATGTTATATATATAGTTTTTAAGTTTTCTTAATGCTTAATTATTTTTTATTTATATCATACCATTATGGTTTCTATTATTTCTAAACGTGATAATTTCATTTGAGGAAGTGCAGACTACAACCCTTTCAAAGAGATATGACTCGTTAATGCCATATGTGGGACGTATAAAGGATGGTGTTAATGATATTATATATGATATCATAATTAAATTATAATATATCTATGTATCCTTATGTTTTAATTCCATTAAAATAAGAAATAAAAATGAAGGTAGTGTTCATGCGTACATACGACTTACCGTCTCTATGAATAGTGCATTTAACTTCTTGCCTCTAAATGTTGTGTACTATTATAAATACATGTATATATTGGATAAATTTGATATATATCATATCAAAATATTGAATATAATTCTGATATAATTAACTTTTTTCACATAGAAAACTTGTAAATATAATAAGTTCATTTTTGACTCAAGTATCAAATATCGATAAAATGGCTGTTATTAACTTAAATAATTACATATTTTTTATAACATAGTAATATGTGTTATAAAAGGAATAAAAATTTGAAATTGGTTCTTCATAAAGTAGAAATTAAATTTATTTTATTATTCAAAAGATTAAATAATGAACATGTCATGTCAGATATGAGGTAAGGGACTTCGTCTCAATCTCCTTTCATTAAAGCGAATTTTCTTTTATACACGACTTTATTTTATATAGTGTATAAACACAGTTAACTTTTCATTTAATCCATAGAGAATGTTTTTCTACGAATAATTTTACTAAATGAAGAAAATTAATGTTTCTTTTTAACGTTAGGGATGACAATGACCCTTTTCGCTGCCATGAGTATTATTTGATCTATGGCTTCTATAACAAGATGTAAATTTTTTTAAATAAAAATAAATACCATATAATCTTTTATGTATTTTGGTATTAAAAATGGTTTTTATAATGGATTTGTTTTTTCAATGATATATTTTTATTTAAATGTATAAATGTTATCTTTCCTTTATGTTTTTTTTATTTGTTATGAATATATTATGGTTCTTCGGCATTGTTAAGTATACGGGTGGTTCCGTGATAATCTTAGGGTGAGTGAGCCTGATATAGCTCTCCAATGCATTGTGTAATATTATGGAGGTAATCATGAATGTTTTTTCTAAGAGATTTGGGGAATATAGTCTGATGGGTATTCCAAGTGTAAGTCCCTATGTTACTGTGATAACATCAACGTAAGTATGATATGGATTCCACAAGTTAACATTATGATTTATTTTTTCTATGTGTTATTCATAAATCTTATGGTTTCATGAGGTATATTAAAGAGATTTTATGTATGAAATGATGAACTAATGTTTTCTTTCTTTGTTTTATAACCCTTATGGGTATTTTTTATGCTCATCCCATGCTTTGAAATTTTTTCATAGGACCTAAATATGAATTGAGTCAAGGATGGGATCTAGGAAAATTTATTCTGTCAATAACATGGGACTAGACATGACTCTTTTTTTCTAGAGTTTGTATTTTATGAAAATAATGGAAACTAAGTAAAAGTCTCTGCCTTGTAATTTTTGATATGTAATTTAATACTTGTGGCCTAATTCAATAAAACTCTAAACCTGAAAATTTCCCTAATGTGAATTATTCATTTTAATTCAAGATAATGTATTTTTTAAGGCTGGGCCCTTATAGTTGGTATCTGATGTCAGTTTAGATAACTTTTGGAGTTAGGGTATTATTATGTAATTGTACCTAAATTAATTTATTTTAATATTTAAATGATATAGCTTAATAGATTTACATGTTGCTTCGACTAATATATTATTGTGTTTAGAAAAGTTTTCCGCAGAGGAAACAGGGATGATTTGTTGGGACAACATTAGGAGGAAGAAAAACTTCCAAATCAACAACCTGAAATGGTTGGAATCAAAACTCAACAGTTTTTTTCAATGATGGCACAGTTGACGTAGGCTATATATTGTGGTGGTATACATGCACGAGATCAGATAGATCAACCCTAGAGGAACATGTCAGTAGTGGAGCATTTCATGAGGCAACACCCCCATCATTCAGAGGATCTTCTGACCATGTGCTAGCTGAAGGGTGGATTAAAGCACTGGAGAAATTTTTCATTGTCATGGGATGTTCAGAATATCAAAAGTTTAGTCTTGTTTTTACCATTTTGAAGGTGAAGTTGATTGATGGTGGTCTAAGGTGAAAAATATCAGGGATAGTGAGGATATTGATGATCTCGATTAGGATGAATTCAAAGGTATTTTTCTTGAGAAATATTTTCCTATAGTTTTTCGACTTATGATGGAAAAACATTCTTGGAATTGAGGTAGGAGGATGACTCGGTGGCTTTTTATGATGTAAAATTCACTCGACTATCAAGGTATGCTCCAAATTTCATATGAGATCTTGTTAGTAAAATCAACTGTTTTTACTCCATATTAAATCCAATGAATCAGAAGACTTTATCTTATCATGAGTTCAAAAGTTATGAAAAACTTATTCGACGTGCAGAGAAGGTGGAAAACGAGTTTCAGGATGATCATTTATTCCTAGAAAAACAATTGAATAAGAGGTCAAGGTGGAAGGAAAAAGGGAATAACTCTTAAAAAAATATTGTTTGTAAGAAACATAAGTTTAGAGTTTGGGAAAATTGTGTAAAAAAGCATACTAGGGAATGTGTTTTGAATTATAGTATGTTCTAATGATGAGGTAAAATGGGACATAAAGATCGTAATTGCACTGAAAAGGATCAGGGTAATGGTAAGACCAACTCAAATTTACAATTAGTGAATTATTTTAGGTGTAATGAAATGGGTAACTCTAAAAATTACTGCCCAATGAAGAACTCAACTAAGGGAAAGCAACCAGAATACAAGTAGAAAGGGGTGGTGAAGTCCATTTCAACTACTTCTCCAGATGTTGGTCCATCAAATGAAGTAGTATCAGGAACATTATTTGTTTGTTCAGATTATGACAATGTGTTGTTTGATTCGGGGCGTACATATTCGTTTATTTCAGAGAGGTTTTCTTGTCAATTGGGAATTCAATATCAAGATATGAATCCTGAACATATGGTAAAAAAACCTAGAGGAAAATTTGAAACAAAAATAAAATATAAGAACCTCCCTATCCTTGTGTGCGGAAAGAATCTTCCGAGAAACCATGTTGTATTGCCTCTTGTAGTGTTTGATGTTATTTTGGGTATAGATTGGATTTTTATATATCATGCCAAGATTGACTACAAAGATAAATAGGTTTCTTTTCAGAATTTTTTCCAATTTGTGTACAAGAATGAACCCTTACTTTTGATAATATATCAGGAAGCTGAGAAACTAGTAATATATGAAAACGAGTGTTATCTTGGACATATATTTTAAAATTAAAGAACTATTCAGATTAATGTTGTGCCGGTGTAAAATGAGTATCTTGATGATTTTCCGGATGACTTTCTTTGTTTTATACCGGACTGAGAAGGTTAATTTACTATTGAATTAGTTACTGATGCTAAGAAAATTTCAAACACCCTTATCGAATGGATCAAATTGAACTTTTAGAGTTAAAGAAGAAATTGTTTAGTTATTAGATAAAGGTTTCATTCGACCTAGCACATCACTATGGGGTTGACCTATCTTTTTTGTTAAAAAAAGATCATTCAATGAGAATTTTCATTGATTATATAGCATTTAATAAAATAACTATTAATAACCAGTATCCTTTTCTTCATATCGATGATTTTTTTTATCAGTTCCAGGGAGCTAAGTATTTTTTGAAGATTGATTTGAGGTTGAGTTACCATTAGTTAAAAGTAAAGGAAGAAGACATTCCAAAGACCATGTTTCATAATAGATATAGCCATTATGAATTTGTAGTTATGCCTTTTGGTTTAACCAATGTACCTCTTGTATTCATATATCTTTTGAATAGAATTTTCCCTGTGTTCTTGGATAAGTTTGTGGTTCTATTCATTGATGATATTTTGTTTTATTCTAAATTTAAAGAGAAGCATGAAATTCATTTAAGGGTTGTCTTGAAAACCATAAAATAAATGAAACTATTTGGAAAATTCAGAATGTGTGAGTTTTGGTTACAACAAATTTCTTCCCTTGGTCACATTGTTACAAAAAATGGCATAACTATTTATTTTGATAAAAAAAAGTTGTTGAAGAATAGACAAGACCCAAAAATATAACTGATATCTGTAGTTTTCTGGGTTTGTTATGTTATTATCGGAGGTTTTTTGAAACATTGGCATGCTTATCAAGTCCACTAACTTAGTTAACTCGAAAAGGAGTTATGTTCTTTTGGATAAAAGATTGTGATAATTGATTTCAAAATTGAAAAGAATATTGATGAATGCATCAGTTTTGGAACTACCTTCCAAAAATGGTGGGTTCTCTATTTAATATGATGCTTCATTGAAAGGACTTGGTTGTGTACTTATACAGAATGGTCAGGTAATTTCTTATGCTTCACGTCAGTTGAAACCTCATGAATTAAATTACCTTTCACATGATTTGGAATTAGCATCTGTTTTTTTATCTCTAAAATTTGGAGGCATCATTTGTATGGAGTAAATGTGAAATATATAATGACCACAGACGTTTGAAGTATATATTCACTTCGAAATAATTGAACATGAGATAGAGGATATGGTTGGAATTAATCAAGGATTATGATTGAACAATACTTTACCATATCGGATAATAAAATATTGTGGTTGATGCATTGAGTCGAAAAAGTAATGCTTCATTAACTATGCTATGTTTTGAATGATATACTTGGGTTTTTATTAGATGAAATTTGGAATAGAATTTTTTAGTGCATGAAATTGTTCTGTTTTGTTTCAGGCATCAGTGAAATCATCTCTATTATAAAGAATAAAGCGGGCATAAAAAGAAGAAAGTGAGTTACAGAAAAAGGTAGAGTTGGTTCAGAAGGGCATGTTTCTGGAAATTAATGTTGATAATGATTGTGTTTTGAGGTTTGTAAAGAAATTAGGCATGCATTATGATTCACATTTGAAGAAAGAATTATTATGTTAAGCTCATAGATCTCTATTTTCAGTTCATCCTGGCTATACTAAGGTATATAGGGAACTTCGGGAGTATTACAGGTGGGATGGAATGAAAAATATATTTCTGATTTTACTGTGAATTGTTTGATTTATCATCGTTTTAAAGCATAGTGATAGTTACCGGAAGGTATTCTTCGGTCTTTAGCAGTACCAGAGTGGAAATGGGAAAATATATCCCTCGAAAGTTTTTTAGGATTACCTAATACATCTCAAGGTAATAATGAAATCTATGTTATTGAAGATCGGTTGACTAAATCTGCTCATTTCCTTCCGATTCGAGATACTTTGTCTCTAGATCACAATTCTTCATTGTATGTTAAAGAAATAGTCAAGATGCATGGTTTTCCCCTCTCCATTGTATCTAATAGTAATCCTAGGTTTACTTCTAACTATTGGAAAGGCCTTCAGAAGTCATTGGGTACTGAATTAAATTTTAGTACAACTTTTCATCCGCAATCTGATGGGAAGTCAGAACGAACAATTCAGACCTTGGAAGATATCCTACGTGCTTGTTCACTGGATTACCAGGGAATTTGGTACCAACATACTTCTTTGGATGAATTTTCCTATAATGACACTTTTCATTTAATTATACAGATGCCTCCATTTGAGGCATTATATGGAATGCAGTGTCGAACACCAGCTTTTTGGGATGAATTAGGTGACAGGAAGCTGATGGGACCAGAATTGGTAGAAGAGATGGCTGAAAAGGTTCAGTTGATTTAGAAGCATTTGAGAATAACTTAGAGTAGGCAGAAAAATTATGCAGATAACCAGAGGAAGGATCATTCTTTTCTGGAAGCTTATCATGTATTTCTCAAATTTTCTCCATGGAAATGTGTGATGCGTTTTGGAAAGAAGGGAAAGTTGAGTCTGAGGTTCATTGGACCCTATGAAATCCTAGAGAAAGTTGGATTAGTTGCATACAGATTGGATTTACTTCCATGTTTATCCAAGGTATACAATATATTTCTTGTTTCAATGTTGAGAAAGTATATGCCAGATCCATCTCATGTTTTATGTCCAGAGGTAATTCAGTTGCAAGAGAATCCCTCTTATGAGGAACAACAGGTCCATATTCTTGACTGAAGAGATAAAGTGTTGTGGAATATGGTGATTCACCAAGTAATGTTTTTTTGGGAAAACCATATTGATGAAATGTCAATGTGGGAATATGAAAATGTTATGATGGATAAATACACCCCATTCATTTGATAGGAAAAAAATTGTGAGGATGCAATTTCCAAAAGGGGAGAAGGATGTAACATCCCAGGTAAATAAAGAAATAATAAATTTTATTTTATTTAATATTTTGTGAATTAATTTTTCATTTTACTTTAAAAGGGTTATCTATGTTCTATGGAGTACCTGATACTCAATAACGGGTTTCTTTGAAATCTTACATTGTGCACTAATAAAATAATAATAATATTTTAAATTGTAGTTAACGCCTAGCCGTTTTATGGGCAGGAATAAATAAAACTACATAAAATATTATTATACATTTCTGTTAAATGTTTTTATATTTATACAAAAAAGTTAGAGGCTTAAAACATGAATTAATTTAATATTAATCATAAATACTCTAATATTTTTAAAATGTCGATTTACCGCCTTTTGATGGTGAACCCTATTTAAATCATGTTTTGGTCACTTTTATATTTTCTATTTTACAAAATAAGATTATTCTTTATGATCGGGACATCAAAATACACTTTGGGTAAAATTTTGGTTTTTTTTACAAAATAAATTTATTGATAAATAGTGAAAAATATTGTATTTTAATTCAAAGCTAGATTTTAATATAATTTATTTATATGGTTATATTATCTATTTACTTGTTTTTAAATTGTTATTAGATTATATTTTTACCTATTAATACAATATTGATCATTGCGATTAATATCACTTTGAAATTGGACATAAACAAGTTTCAATTTTTTGATAATTTATATTTTTTTAAAACAAACCTTTTTTTACAACGAGAATTAATTTTAAATTAATTAATACAACTTATTTGTTTTTAATTTGGTAAAGTATAAATCATTTTTTAATTCATAATATCAAATATAATTTAGGCAGATGTTTTGGTAGATTTCTGAAAAACATCAATTTTTTATGAATTGAGAAACCACTAAGTAGTAGTTAAAAACTGACTTTTTCATTGAAATGAAATTTTATCACTTCTGTGGATTGAATTTAGAAAACCCAACATGCATGGATGTTATTAGTATGTAATATATGGTTCAATATGATGAAATTAATTTTTGGTTAATTGTAAATTTTGACGTTTCTTTACTACAGTTAAAGGAAAATAGGGTAATTCAAGGTAAAAAATATCACAATAATACAAATTTTCCATAACACATGTCATAACCTTATTGGATGTGTCATGGCCAATAATGGGCATCCTTAGGTCTATTTTGGTACCCCGTGGACCCACTAAGAGATATAATGATACTTTATATTAATAAATTCAATGTAAAGACAAAAATGACAAAAACAAATATCTTTTAGTAAATAAATTTTTATAAGGGGTTATATAAGTTATCATTTCAACTATAAATATTCATTGGAAATCTAAAAATATTTCCTATATCATGGTATTTTTTTAAATTTTCAAACATCACTTAAATAATATTATTTATGACACAGTTTTGATGAAGTGTTTACCTCATTAATAAAAAATTTAAATAAATAATATTATAAAGATTAAAATAATATCCAAAACCTATAAAATTCTTACTGGATGATCTTATTTCGACCATGAGTCACTTTATATTCAACTTTATTTAGTTTTGGACCATTAAAAACCTAAAATAATCATATAATAAAATAATATGTTTCACACATTCCTACAGAGACCCTTCTCTCCCTTATAAAGCCCTCACCTATATCCCATTCCTCACACCTCTCAAGACCCTTGGCTCTACCATACCCTACCTAAATATGCTTTTAATATCCCTATATTCCACCTAGAAGACTTAAATTTTTCATAAAAAACATCAAAAGTCATTTTGGTTCTAATCAAAGAGAGTTACCCAAATTAAAGGTAATTGTTTCTTTTAAATTCATTTATTTTATTTTACTTATTCCACCCATAAAATCATTATATTCTTTTATTTTATAATAACACCAGTATCAAATATTTACTAGGAGTTTTTTCTGAGAAGTATTAGAACTACACTGTCACACACCTCCATCTAATGGGTTTTAGAGACCCAAAGCCTGACATACATGGACATTACATTACATTTGCGGAATACTTAGTACATAACAAAAACACACACACAAGGACCGTAATAGTTTAGTGTCTTTGGAAACTCAGAATATAATCTTCTAATCATGGTGAAAGATCTTCAACATCTCCCATAAAGATCATTTTGTTAACCTAAATCCTTTCTTTATGTCCTGGTAAAATAAAACATAGAAGGGTGAGCTCAAATGCTCAGTAAGGGTAAACAAAATAAATATCAATCACGTCATATTCATAAGAACATATCTTTTGGAAATATTAACCTGCAAAAGAGATCATAATTTCATAACATGGGATAAATCATAGTAGTGAAATGTAATCCCAATAATCATAACATAAAACATGAAACTTTTTGTAATACACACATAATCATAGAGAATCATTTCTTATTAGTCAAGACTCATTACCAAGACTATCTTAGTGGAAAAAGTCCCTTTCTGAACCGAGTTCACTCCTCGTTTCAGTCCTGTTTCACTGAACCGATATAACCTACTGTTCCAGCCATGTCTATATCATGAGATATAAAATCTTTACCCAATTCATTGTAGAGATATATAGGTCCCACCCAACTCATAATGATACCATTCTTATGTGTGCCACAAAATCATAAATCCTACATCATTGCATAACCCATGTAATAAAAATGGGAATCTTAAACATCATCATGACATCATAAAACAATTAATATAGGATAAAGGAATTAATAAAAATATTTCCATCACAACATAATCAAATCCATGTAATATTAGGGATAGAAACTAAACCCTTTATTATCTTAGATGGAAAATAATTTTGATAAAACACTTGAACTCCATTCTTGAGGAAAATATCCTTTTACTTCAAAAAAACATTTCCTTTATTAACATGTCATAAAATTATAAACTAAATGAAGTTGATTAAAAATAGACTTGAAAACTTGTAAAGTAAGCTTCTTGTAAATAATGTTTTAAAAATCCATTCATGCCGTATAACTTAAAAAAACATTCTTCTCGTACTTTTGTTGGAAAAGTCAAAAAGTACCTCGTATGAAAAACGTCAAATGATTCCTTTCATATCTTTTACTAAAAACTCACCGAAGGGTAAAATAGGATTTAAACAATTGTATTTGGATGGAAATAATATTACTTATTGAGGAAACATGGATGTGGATGATAAAATACACCCTAGTAAATACCAAAGTATAAACAATCTCATATAAAAATGAGATTGTGAAATTTCGCTTACCTTAGGTCTAATTTTCTTAGTAGGTGTCAAAAACTCTTGTATAATGATTTAAATTATGTCATTTACTTA
Organism: Viscum album; assembly: GCA_963277665.1. Classification (NCBI taxonomy): domain Eukaryota; kingdom Viridiplantae; phylum Streptophyta; class Magnoliopsida; order Santalales; family Viscaceae; genus Viscum; species Viscum album. The sequence continues at coordinate 1,767,539,993 of OY728153.1, read as the reverse complement.
TTATAGAATCATAATCATTGTTATGATATCATATATGGTTCACTTATGACTTTATATTAGCCGTTCTTTTGTAAATTCCATGTTAAAGAGTGTTTTGGGTAAAATCGTTTCATTTTTCGTCCGTATTTTGACTTGTAATTATTCATATGATTACTTAGATCATGATTACATAATTATATAATATAAAAAATGATTTATATATAATATATATTAAGAATATACATATATATAATAGATCAGTAAATGGAAAGAAATACGTTGTTCATAGAGACGGTAGGCCGTACGTACGCATGAATGCTGTTTTTGTTTCCTTATTGAGTTGAATGGAATTATGTAGATGAAATACATATATATACACATAAATCCAGTATCATTATTATGTCATATATTTCATGATTACTTATTATATATACTTTATAATCATTCATGAATGGTTAACGTGGAGAATGAATCTCATCAAGTCGTGGAGACGGTAGTCCGTACGTACGCACGAATGATGATATCGTTCTCATGATCGTGGAATTGTATTGGAGTGTATGTATACTATTTCAGAATCAATATGACTTTACAATAATCATATATAGTTATTATGTACACCATTATACCCATCCAAGTAAGCTGGTGGTGGAAAATAGATTACACCACGGCGTGAAGACGGTATTCCGTACGTACGCACGCGCGGTGATTTCATTTTCCGTAGGATGGATAGATGGTGAAATATGGTTGTTTAATACTTATAATAACATATCATTATATGAGTGATACTGATGTTATTACTTCATAATGAAACAACTAAAGTAGAAGAAGTGGAAGAAGAAATAAAGATGAAAGAATCGGTAACGGACATTACCTCTTCTTGGAAGTGCTTCTTTGAGACCTCCTTTTAGGACACTAAAATAGGTCTTTGAAGAAGACCAGAACATCAAGGATGTTTCTAGGGAAGTATATAGGAGAAATTGGCAGGGGATTTTCGGAGCTTCAAGGCTCAAAGTGGTGTGGGGAAGAGGGGGAGAAGGTGCCCTTTTATAAGGGAGGAGAGGGGTACCTTTGGAATAACTAAAACTATTATTTTATTATAAAGTTCAATTCGGTTTCAAATAGCTCCAAATTGATATATCTATAATATAAGGTGGTTAGGGGTCTAAATACTCTCATAAAAAAGAATTTAGACAAGTTTAGGTATCAATTTTATCCTTATCATTTAGATTTTACTTTAAGTTAGATAATTTAACTGTCTCTGTTTCTTCTTGTTTTCTTACACTATAAGTTTAATAAACATACTATATCAAGCCAAACTAACCCCAAGATGTTTATTATTAATATATATAACCTTATCTAAGGAATTTGGCCGAACCTTAGATTTTTAGGAATAAAATATCAATTAATAATATAATATTTTTTTTATAAACTATTTTATGTCAATTTTGACACTATTTAGTAATTGATTTTTGTGAAAATCACAACAGAATTATTAGCTCGAACCAAGTTAATTAAATCAATATTAACATGTCATATTAACCTATAAAATTATTTTAATTTATAAAAAGTGTAAAATTACGCTTATTTGGGTATTTATAATATCAATTATTCTAATTTTTCACTATTTTGGTAATTACTGCATCATCATTGTGTCTTAAATAAATTAAATTATTTAATGTCTAAAAATTATAAATAATATATCATTATGTAGGAAATCTTTTTATATTTCTAATGAATATTTATAGTCGAATTTATCTTATGTATAACCCCATATTAAAAATGATTTACTTATTAAACATTGATTTCAACTATTCTAACCCTTCTTTAAATAAATTAATAATAAATGTCTTAATCTAATCCAAGTGGGCCTAAATGGTCATATTTTATTCTTAAGGTTGTTTTTGGTCGAATTAAACTTGTCCAATAAAATTAGGTCATGTGTTAGGGTAATAGTAATATCATTTTTACCCATAATTACCCTATTTACTTTTAACCGTGGTAAAAAAATTAAAAATGTATTATTCAACAAAAATTATATTCATCTCATTGAACCACATTTTACTTACTGATATAAACTGTGTCTCTCGTATTTTTGAAATTCCACTCACAGAAGCGGTAAAATTATGTTTTATGAAAAATTCATTTTTCTTAACTACCACTTAGTGGTTTCACTATTCATCACAATATGAAAGTTTCCAGAAAAATACCAAAAATTAGGCCTAAGCTATATTTGATATTATAAACTCAAAAATGATTTCTATTTTACAAAATTCAAAACATATAAGTCGCATTAATTAATTTAAAAATTAATTCCCGTCGTCAAAACAAATAGCGTGTTCTTAAGAGATAATAACTATCAAAAGATTGACACTTGTTTATGTCTGGTTTAAATGTGAAATTACATCCAATGAACAACATTGTATTAAATTGTAAAAATATATTCTGAATATACTTTAAAACCACTCAAATTAATAATTTATCACTATTAATTATTTCGATTAAAAAGGTTGTTTTTAGTTAAAATTTAGTAATTTTCACTATTCATCAGAAAATGAAAGTTATCCAAAAATTACCAAAATTTCACCCTAAGCTAATTTTGATATTCCGAATCCAGAAATGAATTCCATTTTGAAAAAAATTAAATTTACAAAATTTCAAAAAGTGGTTATTACTATTCATAACGGCTAGTTTTAATAATATTTTAATTGCATATCATTGTTTAGTAAAACTCGGTATTGCGTACTACACACGCTATCGAGGAAGGTCGTGATTGCGTGTAATGCAAGGAAAGTCAAGGATTCATGTTGTGCAAGCTACTTTTGGTGTAGCGTACAACACAGAACATTAATGAAATTAAAAAGAATATTTTTCATAAAATCTCGGGGTGTTACATTCTACCCCCCTTAAAATGAATTTCGCCCTCAAAATTCATCGGGGTTATAAATGGTTTACTATTTTAAAGTTTCTTTAATAGAAACCCATATTGTAGAAAGGAATACCAAAACCAATCTTTAAAAACAAAAGTATGAAACGTTACGGTTACCCAAATAAATTAATCACTGCGTTTCCACATAGGTGAAAATATGGATATGGAAGAGAAATCTAACCATCATGTTCTGATGGAGAGTGGTAGAGAACATGGATATGGAAAAGACAGCAATAAAAAAGCCCTAAATTTGTGACGATATAAGGTACCGTCTAATTCATCAGATATAAGAGCACTAGGAAAACATTTTTGGTTTTCAAGATCATTTCCCAAAAGTTGATGATATTGGAATTAGAAGAAATACTTTCGTGATTTTGGTATAGTCTCATCGTTTGTCGTTATTTGGACAATTTCTACTTCATATCTTAATGAAATGAAGTTGAATTTGTCATTCGTGATGTGTTAGCAGATCATGTGGTAGAATGATGGGTCATTCCATCTGTCTCAAACAAAAGGTTAGAAAAATTGTCAAAAAATACATAAGTCCATCTATAGTGAGATTAATCATATATGGTTCCTAAAATGGACTTATACTTCATATATCATACTGCTTAATATAATAAAGCTAGTTTCTACTAAATAGGGACTTCCTATAGGCCTGTGGTAGGCGATAAAGGCCAGTCGCACATTGGTTGTGGGTTCGATTCCCACAGCCTTGTCCGACGCGATGGGCTGTCGCCCGTCCTGCAGGTTGTCCTTTTTCTAAAGCTATATTACTATAACATCCCATAAACAATATCAAAAAAGTTTTATCCTTAAACAATACTAACTTATGTCCAACATAATCCATTCCAATCTTTAGGCTTATCTAAAATACTTTGGTCCAAGCTCATAGTATAAAGAAAATGATCACGTGAATTCCATCATTTATCCCCCATATATCATATGATATATCTTGTTGGTCAAATTACAGACATTTGAATACCTTAATCCTGTATTCTCTTGAAGAATGAATACCCATTGAACCTTAGTGAAAACATGAATGCAGTCAAAAGTTAACTCATTCCACATACCAAAATCCAAAAATTCTATATACTCAAACCATGATATAACCTTCTCCTTATATCAGTCATGAGCTCATGAATACTATCAATTATTTAATTTTCTCTTTATCCCTTCATTAAGCGCATATCATCTACATTCCAAAAATATCTGAATAACCTTTCATGGATCCTGGAACCATTAATCATACACTTTCAAAACTCAAGGAAAGACAACAGTGTAACAATCCTTAGATGTCTCTTTATTCCATAGTACCAGGAGATTACTTATTCAACATTACACATGATAAACATGTAATCATTACACTACATTCTTAAACCATTGACTGAGCTTCAACAATTCTTTCATCTCATATATCATTTGTAGTCTCTTAATCATCATCAACATAAATACTACCCATACGACCATACTGATTCTCTTCATGAGACTTTCCCTTAGGGAATTGGTTTTCATAATGCCCGTACATTCCACATTTAAAACATTTAACCTTTGTTGATATCGTAGCAATACCATTATCCTCATCCCTGGTGTTAACAGAACCTTTTCCTTTGCACTTACTGGCTCTGTGTCCTTCTTTTCCACACCCAAAGCATCTTCCAGTTCCTTTGAAACATTCTCCTTGATGCCTCTTCCCACATGATTTACATAGGGGAAATTGAACTTTCTTTCCACTATGATCATCATGAAACTCCATCTTTCTCTTATTATCCGAGTCAGGAAACATAACAAATTTTACTTTATTGATCATATTATGAGATTGCTGATTCGGCATAATAATGATGTTTGGACTTCCAAATCTCATTTCATTTGGTTGCTCATGAATAATATCATTCCATTTTCCATCATATCCTCCATTATCGTGAATCATCTTGTTTCCATCCATTTTCTAAAACCCAAAAATAATAGTGTGAGAGGCAAAAGTCATAATAAAGTGGTAAAAACTTCAATATCTAATATCTTTGGTTTAATCTAATATCGTTACCATAGCTCTAGGACTATATCCTATACGTATACTTATCCTTAGGGACATCCCTAGACATACCTTAGAAATATCTCTAGGTATCTTACTAACGTTTTCGCATCCTAGTTTCCAAAGGATGACTAAACATTTCCTCTAATACCGAATGTAGATACCCGAAGCCTGACGTACATGGAAATTACATTACATTTGCGGAATACTTAGTACATAAAAAAACACACACAGAAAGACCATAATAGTTTAGTGGCTTTGGAAACTCTGAATATAATCTTCTAATCGAGGTGAAAGATCATCAACATCTCCCATAAAGATCATTTTTTAAACCTAAATCCTTTCTTTATGTCCTAGGGAAAACAAAACATAAAAGGGTGAGCTCAAATGCTCAGTAAGGGTAATCAAAAGAAATATCAATCACGTCATATTCATAAGAACATATCTCTTGGAAATCATAACCTGCAAAAGAGATCATAATTTCATAACATGGGATAAATAATAGTAGTGAAATGTAGTCCCAATAATCATAACATAAAACCTGAAACTTTTTGGCATACACACATAATCATAGAAAAATCATTTCTTATTAGTCAAGACTCATTTCCAAGACTATCTTAGTGGACAAAGTCCCCTTCTGAACCGAGTTCACTCCTCGTTTCAGTCATGTTTCACTGAACCGGTATAACCTACCGTTCCAGCCATGTCTATCTCATGAGATATAAAATCTTTACCCAATGCATTAGAGGGAGATATATGTCCCACCGATCTCATAATGATACCATTCTTATTTGTTCCACAAAATCATAAATCATACATCATTGCATAACCCATGTAATAAAAATGGGAATCTTAAACATCATCATGACATCATAAAACAATTCATATAGGATAAAGGAATTAATAAAAATATTTCCATCACAACATAATCAAATCCATGTAATAATAGGGATAGAAACAGAACACTTTATTATCTAATATGGAAAATAATTTTGATAAAACACTTGAACTCCATTCTTGAGGAAAATATCATTTCTACTTCAAAAACACTTTTCCTTTATTAACATGTCATACAATTATAAAATAAAGGATGTTGATTAAAAATAGACTTGAAAACTTGTAATTTAAGCTTCTTGGAAATAATTTTTAAAAAATCCATTCATGCAGTATATGTTAAAAAAAACATTCTTCTCGTACTTTTGTCGGAAATGTGAAAAAGTACCTCGTACGAAAAACGTCAAAAGATTCCTTTCATATATTTTACTAAAAACTCACCGAAGGGTAAAATAGGGTTTAAAAAATTGTATGTGGATGGAAATAATATTACTTATTAAGGAAACATGGATGTGGATGATAAAATACACCCCAGTAAATACCAAAGTATAAATAATCTCAGATAAAAATGAGATTGTGATATTTCCCTTACCTTAGGTCTGATTTACTTCATAAGTGTCTGAACCTCCTGTATAATGATTTAAATAATTTCATTGACTTATTCCAGAATCATACTCATTGTTATGATATCATATATGGTTCACTTATGACTTAATATTAACCTTTCTTTTATAAATTCCATGTTAAAGAGTGTTTTGGGTAAAATCGTTTCATTTTTCGTCCGTGTTTTGACTTGTAATTATTCATATGATTACTTAGATCAGGATTACATAATTCCAGAATATAAAACAAGATTTATATATAATATATATTCAGAATATACATTTATATAATAGATCATTAAATGGAAAGAAATACACCGTTCATGGAGACGGTAGGCCGTACGTACGCATGAACGTTGTTTTTGTTTCCTTATTGAGTTGAATAGAATTATGTAGATGACATACATATATATACACATAAATCCAGTATCATTATTATGTCATATATTTCATGATTACTTATTATATATATTTTATAATCATTCATGAATGGTTAATGTGGATAATGAATCTCATCGCGTCGTGGAGACGGTTGTCCGTACGTACGCACGAGCGATGATATCGTTCTCATGATAGTGGAATTGTATTGTAGTGTATGTATACTATTTCAGAATCAATATCACTTTACAATAATAATATATAGTTATTATGTACACCATTATACCCATCCAAGTAAGGTGGTGGTGGAAAGTAGATTACACCACGGCGTGGAGACGGTATTCCGTACGTACGCACGCGCGGTGATTTCATTTTCCGTAGGATGGATAGATGGTGAAATAAGGTTCTTTCATACTTATAATGACATATCAGTATATTAGTGAAACTGATGTTATTACTTCATAATGAAACAACTAAAATAGAAGAAGTGGAAGAAGAAATAAAGTGGAAAGAATCGGTAACGGACATTACCTCTTCTTTGAAGTGCTTCGTTGAGACCTCCTTTTAGGGCACTAAAATAGGTCTTTGAAGAAGACCAGAACATCTAGGATGTATCTAGGGAAGTGGAGAGGAGAAATTGGAAGGGGTTGGCCGAGCATGAAGGCTCAATGTGGTGTGTGGAAGAGGGGGAGGAGGTTCCCTTTTATAAGAGAGGAGAGAGGTACCTTTGGAATAACTAAAACTATTATTTTATTATAAAGTAAAATTAAGTTGTAAATAGCTCCAAATTGATATTTCTCGATGATAAGGTGAGTAGGGGTCGAAATCCTCTCATCCAATAGAATTTAGACAAGTTGAGGTATCAATTGTAACCTTATCATTTAGATTTAACTTTAAGTTAGATAATTTAACTTTCACCATGTCTTCTTGTTTTCTTACACTATAAGGTTAATAAACATACTATATCAAGCCAAACGAACCCGAAGTTGTTTATTATTAATATATATAACCTTATATGAGTCATTTGGCCTAACCTTAGATTTTTAGGAATAAAATAACAATTAATAATATAATATTTGTTTTAAAAACTATTTTATGTCAATTTTGACACTATTTAGTAATTGATTTTTTTGAAAATCATAACAGAATGATTAACTCGAACCATGTTAATTAAATCACTATTAACATGTCATATTAACCTATAAAATTAGTGGAATTCATAAAAAGTCTCAAATTTCACTTATTTGGGTATTTATAATATCAATTATTCTAATTGTTCACTATTATAGTAATTACTGCATCATCATTGTGTCATAAATAAATTAAACTATTTAATTTCTAAAAATTATAAATAAAATATCATTATGTAGGAAATCGTTTTATCTTTCTAATGAAAATTTATAGTCGAATTTATCTTATGTATAACCCCATATTAAAAATTATTTACTTATTAAACATTGATTTCAACTATTTTAACCCTTTTTTAAATAAATTGATAATAAATGTCCTAATCTAATCCAAGTGGGCCTAAATGGTCATATTTTATTCCTAAGGTTGTTTTTGGTCGAATTATATTTTTCCAATATAATTAGGACATGTGTTAGGGTAATAGTAATATCATTTTTACCCTTAATTACCCTATTTACTTTTAACCGTGGTAAAAAAAAGTAAAAAGTTACTATTCAACGAAAATTATTTTCATCTCATTGAACCACATTTTACTTACTGACATCAACCATGTCTCTTGAATTTTTGAAATTCCACTCACAGAAGTAGTAAAAATTAAGTTTTATGAAAAATTTATTTTTCTTAACTACCACTCAGTGGTTTCACTATTCATCAGAAAATGAAAGTTTCCAGAAAAATACCAAAAATTAGGCCTAAGCTATATTTGATATTATGATCTCAAAAATGATGTCTATTTTACCAAATTAAAATCATATCAGTTTCATTAATTAATTTAAAAATTAATTCTTGTCGTCAAAACAAATAGCGTGTTCTTAAGAGATAATAACTATCAAATGATTGACACTTGTTTATGTCTAGTTTAAATGTGAAATTACATCCAATGAACAACATTGTATTAAATTGTAAAAATATATTCTAAATATACATTAAAACCACTCATATTAATAATTTATCACTATTAGTTATATTGATTAAAAAGGTTGTTTTTAGTCAAAATTTAGTAATTTTCACTATTCATCAGAAAATGAAAGTTATCTGAAAAGTACCAAAATTTCACCCTAAGATAATTTCGATATTCGGAATCCAGAAATGAAGTCCATTTTGAAAAAAAAATAAAATTTACGAAATTTCAAAAAGTTGTTATTACTATTCATAACGGCTAGTTTTAATAATATTTTAATAGCATATCGTTGTTTAGTGAAACTCGGTATTGCGTACTACACACGCTATCAAGGAAGGTCGTGATTGCGTGTAATGCAAGGCAAGTCATGGATGCGTGTTGTGCAAGCTCCATTTGGTGTATCATACAACACAAGACATTAATGAAATTAAAAAGAATATTTTCCATAAAATCTCGGGGTGTTACAAGGGTAATGATCATACTTTTCTGTGGATGAAAAACTAACGCCTCACGAAACATTAATTGTTTGATTATCTCCTACCACCTCTCATGGGGCCATTATGATGGTACTTTATTTATATATTATATATATTCTATTTATATTCTATATATTCTTCTATATTTTCCATTTATAGCATACCATTATGGTTTCCATTATGGGTAAATGCGATAATCTCATTTGAGGAAGTGCGGACTACCTCCCCTTCAAAGTTAAATGACTCGTTAATTCCATATGTGGTACATATAATGGATGGTTTTAATGATATTATATAGTATATAATACTGTAATTATAATATACCTATGTATCTTTATGTTTTAATTCCATTAAAATAAGAAATAGAAATTAAAGTAATGTTCATGCGTACATACGACTTACCGTCTCCATGAACAGTGTATTTCATTTCATAGATTCAAATGTTATGTACTATTATAAATAAATGTGTATATTGGATATATATGATATATATGATATCTAAATCATCAATATTATTCTGATATATTGAAATTTTTACCACATAGACAACATGTATATATAAGAAACTCATTTTTTACTCAAGTATCAAATATCGACAAAATGATCATTATTAACATAAATGATTACATAATGTTTATTAAATTGTAATATGTGTTACATAAGGAATAATAAATTTAAAAAAATTTCTTATGAAAGTATAAATTAACTTTAGGTTATTATTGAGGATATTAAAGAATAAACTGGTCAAGTCGGACACGAGGTAGATGACTTCATCTCAATTTCCTTTCATTGAGGCATATTTTGTTTTATACAGAACATTATTTTATATGGTGTGTAAACCCCTTTGAATTTTTATATCATTCAAAGGGAATATTTTTCTAGAAATCATTTTACTAAATGATAAAAAGGAATTTTTCATTTTATCATAAGAAGTGATAACGACCCTTTCTGCTGCTACGAGTATTATTTGATCTATGGATACCTTAACAAGTCGTAATGTTATTAAAAGGAAATTAAATACCGTACACTCTTTTAGGTATTTTGTTATTGAAAATGGTTTTTTATAATGGATTTTTAATTTCAATGATATATTGTTATTGAAATGTGGAAATGTTGTCTTTCCATTATGTTTGTTTTATGTGTTATGAATATGTTATGGTTCTTGAGAATTGTTATATATATGGGTGGTTCCATTATAAATATATGGCGGGAGAGCCTAAGATAGCTCTCTAATACATTTGGTAACGTGACAGAGGTAAACGTGATTGTTTCTCCTAAGAGATTTAGGGAATATATTTTTATGGGTATTCCAAGTGTAACTCCATATGTATATGTGATTGCTACAATGTATGTATGACATGGATTCCACATGTTTTATATATGATTTATGTTTTCAATGTTTTATTCATAAATATTATGAATTCATGAGGTATGTTAATGGCCTTATGTTATGTATTCAATGATGAACTAATGTTTTCATTCTTTGTTTTATATCCCTTACTGATCTTTTCATGCCCATCCCAGGTTTTGATATGTTTTTACAGGACCTAAAGATGAATAGGGTCAAGGATGGGATCAAGGAAAATTCATTATATCTAAAACATGGTACTAGACATGACTCTTTTTTCAAGATTTTTTATTTAATGAAAAAATTGAAACTGAGTGGAAGTGTTTACCTTTTAATTTTTGAGATGTATTGTAATAGTTATGGCCTAATTCTCTAAATCTATAAATCTGAAAAGATCCTTAATGTGAATTATTCATTTAATTCAAGATTATGTAATGATTAAGGATGGGTCCTTATATAGGAAATATTTATTAATTATGCTCTATATAGTGGCACTATATGGGGACTCGAATCAGGCTTTGGGATGTTTACATTCAGTTAGTCTTTTCAAGGTAAGACTTGGTGTTTGGGGGTGATTGATAGGTTTTTGTTTTTATGGTCACAGAATTTACATAATTGATTACTATGATAGCTCTATTATAGATAGTTATCCTTAACAACATAGGATTTCATTGTGATGGTATATTTTTAATGGTATGGATGTTTTTATTTTTTTTAAATGGTATTTTTTTCATTCAAGTTTTCCATAAAACTATTTTGACTCTTTAATATTAATTATCTGTAAAAACAATATATGTATTGTGTTTTATTTATAATGAATCTATAATTTTTGAAAACATGTTGTTTTCAAGAAAACTACCTAACAATCATTGTAAAGGATAAACACTACAAACCCTATTTTGTATCATTATTATAAAACTAGCAAAAAATTTATTTACATTTATATTTTATGTTTTGGGTTAGTGGGGGTGACCTAAGTGGTTGTTTAAAACTCTATTATATATTAATAGTTAACAATAAACTAGATTATTTTCATTTTTCATAGATCTCTTGGATTGGGTTTGGTAGAGGTGGAAAATGTGTTTCCCCACATTCACATGGATATATATTTCTTGTGGAACTTTTATATTTAGTGGTATCTTTATATTAATTTAACATTATCCATGAATTTATGTGTTGTATAACATGTTTTATTTATTTATTATATTGGAATTTCTAATTTAGTTCCCCTATTATTATTATTATTCTTTTAATTTATAGATGTATTCTATTTTATTGGGTAGAATCATTACTAATTGGCTCATGTTGATTCCAAACTGATTTTTGTTATCCAATTGGAACCGTGAACTACCTGGGGGCTTACTGTAGCTTAGATTATGTGCTCATTTCATGGTGTACTATGGTTGGTTCATGATAGGAAAAACTCCCATATACCATTTTGGGCTTCGTCTAACCATTTTTGTACCTTTTGAACCTTGGTATAACAACCGGTGAACTTTTTTAGCTTTTTCTAACCACACATAAACCACAGCCCTTTGGGATTGGTATCAACGCTTATGTTCCCATTTTGATCTCATGATATATAAAAAAAATTCGAATCCATTAGAGGTATAGAACATACCCACTCATCATAAAATGATAAACATTATATATGTGTTCCATAATAACATGAAATTATTCATAAATCCTTTATACCTTAATTAGCTCATGAAAAAACAGTGACGTATGAAAACAACCAAAAAATGTTTTAATAATATGTTCAAATAATATAATTATATTATACTATTATATCAAAATAAATTTAATACTCTGATATATTAAAAGAACACATTTTTTGATAGCGTATAGAGCTTACAACAATGAGCTTAAATATACAATGAAATACAATTTTAGTATAACATAGAACTTCAGTTGGTTGGTATGAATATTATTGAAAAAATTATGATATATATATCCAAATAATTAAAAATGTATTTATTAATTCATAGGATATAAGTACTCAGGTTTTAGAAAATACATTTTATTCTTAAAAAATATATTTTTTCATAAAAAATGATTCTAATTTATTTTTGAGACCAAATTTAGTTATTAACCTATTGAAAATTTAGGCAAGTTATTTTATAAAATGATTTTTTAAAAATAAACATATTAAAATTATATTATGGATATTTTTTGTGGTGATTCTGAAAGGATATCTTGTTCAATAAGTAGTTTAATATACATATTTTTTTGTAAACTAAATACCCATTTCAATTATTAACATAGTAAAATTGTATTTTTCATTAGTTTTACAATTTTTTTAGTTCTATTTTATAATTAATAATATAATTATTATATATGTAATAAATTTTTTGGATGAATTTGGAATAAAAATATTTTTATTATTAAAAAGATATTTTTTAAAAAAATATTTTCCATTACATTTTATGATTTTATCATTAATTAATTTTATCCACTTATATAAATTAATTCTTTAAAATTGTTTCTTTAAATTTAACAAACTTTTCAAAAAAAATTAAATAGGTATATTTTATTTTATTTAATTTTTATTAGTAATCATTATATATAATTGTCACCACAGTAAGTGAAAATCAGGTAATTAAGGTTAAATATAATATTATAAGGAGAAAAAATGTCCCTAAAACTTGTTGTAATTGTATTTTATGTTACTAGTACTAAAATATCCATCATGTTTTAGAAAAAATTGAAACGTCATGTCATATGTCAGTGATTTGTACATTTATAATAAACAAGTAAAAGATAAAGTCGTCAAAATCACTTTCTTATTATATTTTAAATAATAGTTGTTGTCATGGTTGAGTAAAATTAATGTAAGATTAAAAAAATGAAACATATATGTTATTATATGTACCAAAATTTTTTCGATATATATTATAGATAATATAGGTTTTAATGGATTTTATTGGAATTTAAATGTTTATATTTTATTTTAACAGTAAAATTACATGAATAGTTACAAAAAAAAATTAATATTATTTTATAATAAATACTCATTTATTTTATAATTATAAATTCTTGATAATTAATATTCCTCCATGAGATTTTTATATATCTAAAAATATCATCTATGATTCGTTTAGGGACAATATTTCCTTTTATAAATACTAAATTAACCCCAAAAGAATAATAACATTGTTATCATGATAATTTTCAAAAATGGTTAACATAGTTTAAAAAATAAATATAATGAAAAAAACATAATCTAAACTAATAAAAGTATTATTATATGATGTTAAATCCAATCATAGTCACCCTATCCAAAAATTATATCATATTGGGTCATTTTCAATGAAAAATAATTATTATAAATTCAATATTTTAGTTAATTCTAAGAGGTCACATCATCTAACATATAAAAGAGGAAATAATATCATATTTTATTAACTACTAAAAATAATTTAGATCAATAAAGACCTTAAAATTCATTTCTTAATATCATCATATATGTTTAAGAGGTATTTTTTTAGGTAGAAGAAAATCCATGGATGGTTTAAGGTTCAAAATTATATAATTTTTCCAAAGAAGAGGTAGAGTCTTTAACCAAACGGTTTAGATTTATTTATTATTATACCATAATATAAAAATATTCAAACATAATTAAATCATAAAAATTATATTCTATAGAATTAGATAAAAATATGTTAATTTAGTCACATGCATCCATCCCCACACCCATAAAAAAAGAAACATAATCATTGTTCATGTCTATAGTGGACTACCATCTCGCAAACTGATGTTATTCATTTTTTCCCACATCCCCTCCATTCATCTTATACTGATGGAATTAATAAATATTTATGAATATATTTATTATGATTTTAAAATTTTGGAATGGTAAAATATTATTTACCGTCATTGTTTTCCATCCAACAAAAACTGAATCAACTCTCAGGCATACGCACCACTTACTGTTTCCATTAATAGTGTAATTCATTTTTCTATCTATAAATATTTTGGATAACTCTTTATATATATATATATATATTAATATCATGGCTATCTTCTTTGAGATTATGTAACCAATAACTATATATAAATACCAAGATATCAAAAACAAAATATACATGAAATATAATGTTGTTATCAAGTGAAACTGTGATATTATTAAATAATTATTAATAAAAAGTAAGTAATAATTTATATTAAAATCATATATGTTATCATATATATGATAATTGTTTTTTAATAAATTTAATACAAATTTTTATTTATTAGGCAATAGTTTCTACCTTTTAAGATGATAGATGATACTTAAGGTATGGGGTTTTTCTAAACCACACTTTTTCATTAGGTAATGATTGTTCTCTCTCTTAATAACTTTATTTAAAAAATTTAAGTCATTGGACGATTATATATTATTTATATAAGTTTTTTTAAATGTATACATTTCTCATTCACCCTTACATTGATTAGGTAATACATTCCATAAGTTCATTTTAGAAATTACTTTCGTGAACATGAAACCAGATTAAGGGGAACATTTCATTACAATAAAAATTTCTTATTATTCTAATTTAAATTTATTATTAAAATGTTAATAATTTATTTTGATTCCCATGATTATATAATTATTAATGAAAATATTCAATGTTTAATTACTTTATCTATTTGGATTTATTATGAAATTTCTTTTATTATGATATAAGGATATATTATGAAACTCATTCTATATCATGAGTATTTATTATTCTTAATCCCTATGATTAATTTACTTTTATGAACGCATAATCATGAACATGTTATGTTATATTCACCCAAATAAAACTCTAATTCATTGGGTAATTTTATTATCTTGATAAATAATATATGGGATTAGGTAGTAAACCTAATCCATGAGGGGATCTATCCACCATGGGATGTTTTATTTTTAGTTATCATTGAATTATTCTTATCTCATGCTCTGTGATATTGCCACATTTCATATGTTTCCATGATCTTTTCAAAAATTATTACTTATGTTATCCTTCTATTTTATAAGTCATTATCCTTCTCATTTATCATAACATGTCTTACCTTTGAATCACACGTTATGATTTTTTTGTTGTTTATACACTTAGTGGGATTTTTAGCTCACCCATTTTATCTATCTATTCCCCATTTATATTCTAGAAAATTTTAAGAACTCTAAGGGATTTAGGGTATCGTTATAGACTTTTAAATATAGGGATATTATTACTTTTTTGATGTTTTTTATACATAGTCTTGTGAATATACTTTTTCATTTGATGATTGTTTTGTATTTAATGGATATTTATGTTGAAAATCATGTAATTAAATATATAAAAAATTAATTTGCTTAAAATATGTGGTATTATTGGAATTTTTAGTAATTTTCTCGTATTCAAATGAGAATAATTTAGTGAGAACCTTATGGATAAGTCTATGTATAAGAAAATATTTGGGAATTTTTTGGAAGTATAAAGCTAATTGTTTCTATGAAATTACATACTTATGTTGATACAAGAATTGGATGTGTCTCTAGAATTTATTTGGATAAGGGTAATATCTCTAAAATGGGTTCATTGTGTATTAACTCGATCATCACTTGTATCATGACAAAGTGGCCTTACAACACACCTAGATTGAAAATCATAGGGGGTATTCTTTGAAAAATTTAGAAACTATTTATAAACTATTATAATTGTTCTAAATAAATTATTATATTAGAAAAATTAATATTATAATTACCATGGATTACCTTGATTGAAACCTAGAGCCTCATATGTTATGAAAATCATTATCAGTAATAATTCATTCATTCAATGTTGGAAATTTTACCATTATTATTTTTATAAGTTAATGTATTCTCATGTTGTTATACATTTTCTAGTTAGTGGTGTAAAATAGGAGAAACCATGTCAACAAACAGTGTGGTAGGAAATGTGATGATTTCCCCAGTGATTTTCCCAATCTTATAGGAGCAATAGATCAAATATATATTTTAGTAATGGATCACCTTAATAAATTGATGAATATGAACTTAAATCATATGGATGCCCTTACTTCTCGTTTGAAAGTGAATTCCATGGGTGGGTATTTTATATAAAAAGGCCTCTAAATGTTAATGGATCTTCTAATCCCATCATTGTTGAAAAATGGATTATCTCCCTTGGGAATATATTATATTCCCTGTAATTCTTAAATTATGATATTATTTTGATTATTGTTTATTTCGTGGAGTGGTAACCGATCAGCGGTGGTCACTGATAAAGAACACAAATCTTAATGTAGATGTTGATTCCATGTAAGGGGAATAATCCATGAAAAAAATTATTAAAAAATTTACATGAATTATTCATCATAAAATGGATATGGATTTCCTCAAACTAAAGAAAATGGATGATGAGTATATCAAGGAGTATGATAAAAATATTATAAGAATTTCATTGTGTGCCTTCATCCATTTCATTTCCAATGAAATTATCTTGTACAATTTCATTAATGAATTAAATCCAATTCTATGATAATATTTGGTGATTTGACTCATTGAAATCTATGAACAAATTTCCCATTATTCCCCATGGATGAGTTAATGATTGAATAATCGTAATGGTTTCATGGTCTTAGAGATTAAAAGATTAAAATTGATTTTAATTCTTGAAGATAAATAGATAAATATCATGAACGATTGAAAACTCATTATCTCATGTGTCAAAAGTGTGGGAATAAACATCGTGGTAACAATCCGATGGGAATAAGGACATGCTTCAAATGTGTAAACAAAGGGAATAAATTTAATCAATGATACATAGAGATGAATAAACTCCCTAATTATATAGATAAAAAGAACGTCCAAATCAAGAATCATCATATATTATAGGGTTTCAACTACAAGGAACATTTTAATTATGAATGCTTATTCCCTCTGACCAGTTTTTTCAGAGGCAATCATGGAAAACAACCTCTATGGCTAAGAGGGAAATGAGAACAATATTTTATCACTCATATTGAGGTATATCCTGAATATGATGTGGTGATAGGTATATAGTTATTAATTCTTGAATATAAAACATATACTTTGATTCTATTTTTTGCATTCATTTAAATATTTCAATCTTAGTATAATTATACAAACACTTCCTCAAAAAATTTGTGTTTACTTATTTGTGAGTATAAAAAAATGAAATTGTTTCATATGAAGTACATAACTCATCCCCAATGATTTTTTTTGAATAAAGTTCATATATAATATTTTCATACTAAATTTAGTATATTTTAATTCGTTATTGGTCATAGAGTGGATATCATTATTTCAATCTAATATAAACTATTGGGAGGGGGATATCACTCTACACGTCCCAAGTAATCCCCCAAATCTATACAATGGTAATAAGAAGGATGAATCTCCCATGGGCTATTTTTTTCAAGTGTGGAAATTATTGAATTAGTATTAATAATATCTAGCTAAAATCATTGCGACAAAGGAGTGAATTATAATTGAAATAATTCCCATTGTGAGTGATTATATTGAAATATTCCCTAAAGAAATTTCCAATATTCCTCCTATTACAGAGGTTGAGTTTGTAATTGAAATTATACTAAGATCCATTTCTAATTCTCAGACACATTATATAATTCCCACTATTAATTTAGAGTACCTAAAAATAATATATAAGAGAATATGTAAAAGGGTTACAAATTCACAAGTATTTCATTGTGTGGTGCACCAATCAACTTCATCAAGAAAAAGGATGTGGTAATACACGTATGTATTGATATTTATGAACTCAAAAAAAACATTCCCAAGAACATGCATCGCCTCTCATCGATTGAAGACTTATTCAATAAACTATGTGGGTCCCATTGTTTCACAAAGGTGGACTATCATCCATGATATCACCAGTTAAAGAGGAATGGGGAACATATTCTCAAAAATACCTTTTTTATAAGTTATATACACTATAAGTTCATAGCAATGACTTTTATACTCACTAATGTTCCTTCAATCTATATGAACATTATAAATGTAGTCCTTACAGATTACCTTGACAAATATTTATTAGTATTTATTGAAAATATTTTGATATAGTCCAAAATAATGAACGATTTTGAGAATCATTTGAATGTTGTGGTTATGAATTTCGGGAAATATGAATCTATATGAAAATACAAAAAATGTGAGTAATGGATAAAAAATTTCCATTCATGTTGCATGATTTCACCCATATTGTTATATATGTATACCCTTATATGATTAATTCAATTGAAAACTATCATGCAATACAAAATGTAATAATGATCTATGGTTTCCTTGGAATCTATGTGTATTATCAAATATTATTGAGAAAATATTCATGATTATAGAACCCTCTAAACAAGATACCTCGGAAGTGAGTAATGTTTTTCTAAACCATTAAATGAGAATAAATATTTATGGCATATGAAAATTGGGTTATCACTTCACTAGTCAACACATTTCCCTAAAGTGTGGAGCCTTTTATGGTATATATTGATTCTTTAGATAGGTTTTTGAGCATTATAATAATGAGAATTGAAATATTTAAATCTTTTACCTCAATTTAGATTATTTTTCATGAGAAAAAAGATCATTATCATGATCTAGAGTTAGATGCAGTGTTCTATGCATTAAAAATATGTTCGAATTATCACTATGGGGATAGATCTGAAATATATTCTGATCATAAGAGTCTCAAATAAATATTCACACAAAAGTATCTGAATATGTTTAGATAAATATGTTTATAGATGATTATGTAATATGAATGCTAAATCAATTTTCATCATATGAAGTAATATAAAGAGAATGATGATCTATGGAGCAGTGATCATTTAACCTTATAAATGAAAAGAATTTATAACAATACCTCTAATTATACTAGAAAAGGATGGGAATATGAATCATAATGGAAGGAACATAATCATTCCTTTCATATATAACTACCTGCGAATCAATTCTGGAAAACATAATGGATTTTAAAAAACCAATTATGTGGAAATTCTGAAGGAGGAATCTATATAAAAAGGGAAATATGTAAAGCAAAAAAATTAATGAATGAGTTTTAAAATATTGGTTATGACTATTTATACAATAAATTTGCAATACATAGAAGGGGCTGTTAAGTGAAGAACATATATTTTCAATCTCTATAAACCCATGGATCATGCAGATGTATATAGATCACTGAGAGTACTATTGGGGTAAATTTTAAGAATAATATCATGGAATATACATCAAATTGTCTGGTATGTAATTATTTGAATGTTAAAAGGTAAAATAATAAATGGATTATGGAACCATTAACCACATATACGTAGAAATGGGAAAATATTACCATGTAAAATGTTAGTGGTCTTCTATATACTTTAATATAAAAAATTATATATCGGTTATGATGGAACATCTTATGATGACTTCTCACCACATTACAATTCAAGAAGACTTCTCACATGATAAACATCATATAAGATACATTATATAGGTGGTGAGGTTTTATGGAAACTAATTATAATTTGTATCTAATCAAAATGTTATATTTACATCCATTCACAAAAAGATTATCCAATATGATTTAAATACATATTTGAAATTCAGTACTATATATCACCTCATAATGATTACCAATATATGTATATTGTCTAAACACTACAAGACATGTTTAGAGGATTCTTGATATATTTCAAATGATGATGGGATCAACATCTCCCTCTGGTTGAGTTCTCGTCGAATAATATCTTTCACTAAATCATCAACATAGTTTCTTATATAGCCAATTATGCCTAGAGATATAGATCACCTTAATTTTCGGTTGAATTTAGTTCCCCCAATCTATTAGTACTAGCCTTGGTTATGGAAATCGTGTAAAATTTAAATAATATTCAATAACACATCAAGGATTCTCATAGTCATTAGAACACGATTAATTATAATTATTAACAGGGCATAAAATTTGAGGATAGAGATAATGTATTTATATACATATATTCATATAATAGTGTCGTTAAATTTGATATGAAGGGAAATCTATGTCCCATGTACATTATTCCCTTTGAGAATCTCAATCACATCGTAGTTTTGGATTAACTATTATATATACCACAAACCCTTTTCCAAGTAGATGGCATATTACATGTATCCCTCTTAAAGAAGTACATATTACATCCCTCACATGAACTGAATTCAAATATGGTGGAAATATAAAATGATCTCTCTTATTAAGAGTATATGGATATCATCATAGACTATTGAGATAAACTTAAACATAAAAAGACAACTCACCTAGTCAACATACTATAGAGAAACCATGAATACAAGGAGGCAACATAGTAACTAGATGAATCCATAAAGATGATCTAAAATCACCTTTTCTCATATTAATATGTAATATGAAATTTTTAGATAGTGATTTTTTGGGGGGATGAAACACTCTAATATTTTTAAATAACACTTTATTCGTAGGCTTTTACAACATGATACATTAATCTTGATTAAACCATTAAATACTATTTTGGTATTACCCTGGCACTACATTGGAGGAAATAAATAGGATTAACCACATTTATATATATATATATATATATGATTAAATAAATAAATATTTTTGACTAACTCTTAGGAAATAATCACTCTAATTTTGAAAGAGTTTTTTTGTTATTTAAAAAATATGTTTTTAAATTTATTTTTATTTAATTTTTTGATAAAATATTATAATTTATTTTTGGTAATTTTATAAAATTTATTTTACAAAATGAAATTAATTTTTGAATTAAAAATTATTAAAATTGGCTTATGATAAATGTTTTGGATTTCATCGAAAAGATTATTTTTCAATGAATCCAGAAAATACCTTTTTATTAGAATATGTATTTTATTTTCATGTATTTACATAGTAAAATTCAATTTTCGATTATATTGAATATTTAATTATTTACATTTTATTAAAAATAATCCAATTATGTTCTCTGGAAATAATTGTTTACTTGAAATTGGTATAAATTCTTTTTTATAGTTAAAAAAAATTTATAAAAAAACCTTTTCCAGTGTGTATTATTTTTTATCTTAAATTATTTTCTTCCACTTTAATAAATTAAATCATTAAAAATTGGTTTAGTATTTGGAATTAAGATGTCCAGATTTTTTATATTTTTACCTCTAATTTCATGGTCATTATGAATAGTAAGCATAGTAAATTAATGCCTCCATGGTAATGATAAATCAAGTAATTAATGTTAAAACAGATATGATACTGAAAAAAATAAAAATAAAAGATTATTTATTTCTATAATATTAGTTTATTTTAGAAAATTTCATCCAATTTTAGATAATATCGAAACATTGTTTCATATGTTTTTGATTTTGACCATTATAAAAAATATGTAATAGAAAAATTAAAAAAATGTTACTTATTTATTTGAATTTCAATAATATCATGTGAGAAAGATAAATATTTCTAATGTTTGGTTAAAAACATTAATTGAAATATATATGTTTTTTATTTATCATTTTATATTTATTTTAAAAAATATGGCTAAAATCATTACCTTAAAAGCTTATGCAATGTTGTCAGAACATTTATTCATTTAAATGAAATAGAAATTAAATTATTTTAAACATACTAAATGTAATTTAATTGGAATTAATAATAAATTACCAAAAATTTCATAAGTAAAAATAACATATTATAGATATTTTAATTGATAATATTCGAATTTTGATTTTTTTGTTATTTTCAATGTCAATTAAAATTAATAGTTTCAAAAATGTCATTAATTTTATTTTATAATGAATAGAATTTTATAAAATGACTTAATATTTTTAAAAACATATTATTCATCCATTTTGTTGTTATATGTTTTAAAATTTATACTATATCCAATTTAGTGACCAATTTCCATTTTATAGTTAATATATTGACCCCTAAATTGTAAAAACATCAATATCATTGTTATTGTCAAAAAGGGTTTATGGGGGTCAAAACAAAGTAATATGTGAAAAAACCTAAACTAAACTTATCAAAATATTAATATATTATATTATTATTAACCATACACATACCATAATAGAATTATATTATTTTTAATCCATTTTTCCAAGAAATATTATTTATATTGATTTAGTATTTTATATTTTTCCAAGAGTACCCCACCCCCTCTATTATAAAAGGGATAATCCTTTAAAATTTTATTCACACATAAAAAGCCTTTTATTTCTAAAAATACCAACCCAAATACCATAAAATATTATCTCCCCATGTTCAAGAGGTATTTTTTTTGTATAATACCAATATTAAAGGGATTAATGTATAAATAAAAATAAGTTATCAAAAGAAGAGGTATAGTCTTAAACCAAATGTTTTAGTTTTATTTCTTCTTCTACCACAAAAAAATATTAGTTATGATTATGAAATAATCAATCCCTTATATTCTATATTATGAGATTTTATTATTTTAATTTAATCATATATATCCCTCTCCTCTTCCATCAATGGGAAATGAAATATTCATTCTTTTTGTGGAAAACTATCCTCTCACGAATAGATTCAATTTATTTTCAAAAACCACCTATAATGGATTGTTATAATGACTAGATAAATAAATATATTTGATCAAGATATAACTGGTGCATGTGAAATATATGACAACCCCATTGTCAACTCAAACAAATATATTTTATATTTATAATATTATTAATTTATAATGATGAATGTTTTTTATCATTCTCTCCTTCCATCTATAGAAAATAGAAATAGTTTTGATGTATTCTCATTTCCTACCATCTTTTTGAATGCTGTAATTAAATTATTTTTTTATTCATATTTAGTATGACTATTCAGGTATATATAATGGGTATATATGATATTAATATAATTCTTAACATTCTTGAGATAATGATACTAAGATAAATGTATATATATCATGATAATTGAACAAAAAATACATGAAAAACAAAATGGTTATTTCTTCTTATTGTTAATTTAATAAAAACTAATTAATAAAACTTTTATTAGATGTGATAATAAAATAATTTATTTTATATTATTTATAAAATTTATAATAAATAAATATTTATAATTTGGTTTTTTACAACATTCATGAATAAATAAGATACATACGGTAAGGGGTCTTTCTAAACAATAATTTTTTATCAAGCTATGACCATTATCTCTCTAGCTCACATTCTCTCTCCCATTCATTTTTTAGATTACTTATAAATTATTTATATATTTATCATACATATATACATAGATAATTAAACATTCCATTTATTGGATAAAATAATCTTTAAGTTTATTTATCAAAATATTTCCTTAAAATCATTCTTGATTAAGGGGAAATTTTTTACCCATTAATCTATTTGTATATTTCTAATATAAATTTTTTATTCCAAAATTGAAATATTATTTTGAGATAAATGATTATATACTAAGTCATGAATAACCATAATATTTAATTCCATTTTATATTTTTAAATGTTTTGATATTTATATTGATTATGAAATTTGTCCTGATTATGCGTCATATTTTATTCCAGGGATAATTATTATAATTATTAATTATAATTGATTTAATTTTATAGAATACATAGTATTGAAAATTTTATAATGAGTGTTACCAAATAGGTATCCAATGCATTGGGTAATATTTTTATCTCAATAGAGTTTTTAAATGGGATTTTGAAGTAAACTAATTCGATAATGGTACTGTGTCCACTGTGCGATGTTGTATTGGAAGTTAGAAATGACTAATGATTATGTAATGTATTGTTTTGATGCCAAATATCTTATTTTTACATGTTCTTATGATAATATATTTTTTAGGTTGTGTTACCTTGTGATTACACATGATCATTTTTTTATTATGTCATATTATACCTTGGACTCGCATGTTATTCTTCTTTATCTTGCTTATTTCCCATATATAGATTTTTATATCACCCATTTTATTTATAGATTACCTTAGTTATCCCATGAATAATTTATATATTAAATGTATTTATGATGTCATTAAAGAAATTTAATTTAAATATGGAAATTTCTCAAGTTGGTGTTTTATGTACCTAGTCTTCCATATAAACTATTCCTTTTAAAACTTGTTTTTTATTCAATGTAAAAAAAAATTTTAAAATAATTTATTAATATTTTTAACAATTCATTTGTAACATATCAGGTTGAAAATCCCTCATAATGTTTGATATCTTATATGATATAACACGTCAAGCATATGAAAATAACATAATATTGTTATTTAAATATTTTCATTATAACTTATCCATTTGAATAGAAGTTATGAACTCGATTAAACAATTTATGAAAATATGGATTGAAAATTAATATATATATATAATTAATTTTTTGACCAATTAGTTATAAATCAAAATTAAACCCTTTGTAAAATAAAAGGATATGTTTTAATGAAAAAATATTTAAATGTGCACAAGTGTGTTTTATACCAATAAATAAAAAATAAATGTTGGGGGATTATATTGAATAAATTTAAATATAATATATAAGATATAATGTTTAAAATTCATCCTATGTGTTATGTACACATTATATAAGAATAAATCCAATTTTACCCAAAAAAAGTTTCATTTTTCCAAGAAGGAAGTTTTTTTATCCTCTTAATGCCAGACATTCATTAAAACTAAATTTTGACACTTTAACTAATTATAAATAAAAAAATAATCTAATTTTAATTATAACTACCAAAATTTACCTTTGATAATTATTTGTATTTTTTGGATAAGTATCCCTTTTTTATGAACAATGAAAAATATTGGATTTTAATTGAAAACATTTTTTTATAAAAAATTAATGTTATAAATTATAAAATATATTACTTTTAAATATAAATTTGAAATCATTTATATCATAATATTAAATATAGTTCATTAAAATCTATTTCACATTCAATTTGGATATAAAAAAATTTCAATCTTTTGAATGTTTTCACATTAATAACATGTTTTCTCACCCCATCATTAACATTAATTTTAAATTAATTTTTATAAAATATTTTTTTTTATATTTTGAGAAATTGATTCCATATTTTAAATATTAAGTTAAATATTTATTAAATATTTCTCTTTTATTTTTAGATAATATGAATAGTAACATTACTAAAAAATATCACGGTTAACGTAAAATCGTGTAATTAAAGGTACAAATGATAATATAAATATTATAAAACTACCCTAACACTTGTCATAACTTTATTATTTTAGTAATTGAAAAACATAATCATTTTTATTCATATTTTAGGACCTCTTGGTTCCACTTGGATAACTATAAGAAATTTATATAAATTTATTATTTATAAAAATCATGGAAATCCCACTTATTTTTCAATTCCTATAACATTTTTAACATCGGATAATTTAGAAGAAATATTCTATAATAAATATTAATTTTAAATATAAAATAATCATCTATTTCATGGTAATTTATTTATATTTTCTGGTTAAAAAATAATTACCTTTAATGTAGACACAATGATTATTCATTCATTGTTAATTCAATTGAAATATCAAATAAATATTACTAAATATATTAAAATTAATATAATTTAAAATAATTAATGACATCCATAAATTTTAAGGATCACTTTGGTATGTTATTTATGTTTTAAAATATTTTTTGGAAGATATCATGTTCTTATGATATTTCTAAAAATTAAAAATAATTAATAGTAGTAATATTGATGTAAATGAAATTTTAAAATAAATACTATTTTATTAAATGATATAAATTTTATGAAAATATAAAATTCATAAAAATTATTTTTATACGGTTTCAAAAATCATTAATGATTAATTTATAGTTCTTTTCCCATTTTATAGAAAACTATAATAAATATCAATGAGTAAAAACCCATGTTGTCATGCTTAGAGATAAAGGGGTTAAGTAAGGATTAAATAAAAAATATATGGATTAAAACTAGACAAAAAATTGATAATTCATGATGGATGAATATATTTATTCCAATTACCATTTTTATTCAAAATAAAAATGTTATGATCTATTTTAAATACTACAATAATTTATATTATTTTAATATTTTATAGAATTCTATGAGTGACCCACCCTTCTCTTATAAAACAATCGTATTATTATAATGACATTACAATAAAAAAAATATTAGGATTAGTTGTGTTCTTCCCTAATACCATCTGATAATATATTACACCATTTTATAGATTTTATTTTAGGTATAACTCCATTCTTATTAGTCTTAAGGTTTTAAAAAAAATCTGAAGAAAATTTATCATTTTTAAACATGAATTTTTTTATTTTTTCATCCAATTCTTTCATATATTCATTAAACAAGGTGAAATAATAAATAAAGTATCCTAAATATAATGATATTTCATTATGTAAATATAATTACCTAAAAAAATCTTCACTCCCATGAAATGGTAAAATAATTTGTGGTCTCTATGTACGGAAGACTACCGCCTCGCGAAACGATGGAATTCAATTTCGATCACCATCTCTAAAAATTGATTATCATGATTTAATTAGGTTTATAGAAAATATTAATGACATATTTAGTATTATTAAAATTTAAAATATCATTTTCATTTTTATCTTTCCATCCATAGGAAAAAGAAAATGGAATTCGTGCGTACATGAAAACTATCACCTTCACGAAGCGATGTGATTCATTTATCATCACTACATACCATTGATGATATATATATAAGTATATTTTTATTATTAATATGATCTTATTTATATTATTATATTTATATAAATATAAAATTCTACTTACATTTTTGCAATAATGATCACTGAAAAATATGAAATCATTACCCAAGTGGGCATACAGCCTACCATAACATAGTTCATTCTTCATTACCATACATAATCATTTGTTTTAAAAAAAATAATTATGTATAAAAATAATAACAATGTAATTAATATTATATTTTATATTATGGAATAATGACTGTTTTGACTGTTGACATCATACCGAAGTAATTTTAGACACGTGTACCAAATATCGTCAAAACGCCCTATACGAAATTATATAATTAGGTAATTGATATGACAGGATAATAAGTGATATGAAAATAATAATAAACATTAAAAATGATATTGGGAATATAAATAATTAACCTATATTTAATATTTAGGAATATAAATATTATTTGTGATTAGTCAAACTCATGGTAAGGGACATCGGCTAAAATATTTTTCATTAACACAAAATTTTTATATTATGCACATGTATTATTTTATGTGGTTTATATTAATCTACATTGAAAATTTATATCATAAATTTATATATTATAATGATCTATAATTATTTGATTATTTTTACTCATTCATGTGGCATATAATTCTAATGATTACAATGTATTAAGGGATTCCATATTTCAATTTCCATTCATTGGGTTAAACTTATACTTAAATGATTATGTCATTAAATTATTATGTATGGAAATAAAATTTATTATCATATATTGTATTAATAATTATTTATTTGTAATTATATTTGATATATGTAATTTATTCATTTGATTAGTGTTCACATCAGTGATAGAATCTTCATAAGGAATATTTAAAAAAACATCTTTTAAAGTTACTCTTTTAATTGTTTTTACACAATCCAAAAGGAATATTTTTTATCAAATATAGAAAGAATATAATTTTCCAATTTTTCATTTATTTAATGTTTTTGTTCTTCCATTAAAAGTTTTCAATTTTATTTTCAAATAATTGTTTTTCATTTATGAGTGTATGACTTTTTTAGGTGATTTCAAAGTGGAATATTTATTTTTCTATTATGCATGATTTATGTGTCTTGCTTATGTTATGGTTCTTGGGAATTAATTATGAGTATAAGATGTTTCTTTATAAAAAAGGTGTCTTTGACCCCATTTATCTCTCCGGATCATTTTTAAATGGGACCAATAGTAACCTTTGGTTATAAAAGGAAACATTGGGAATTTATTATGACTATGTGATGTCAAACTTATGTTTTAATAAGTGTAAAATTTTTTATACATGGATTCGAGAATTTATCTATGGATATAAATAGTAACATTAAATTTATAATATTTTTAAATTTCAGGGTAATTTATTTATAAATTTTGAGTGATACAATAATTAAATTAATTGCAGACACAATGATTATGTAGTAATTGTTTAGTTAATTAAATTTCAAATAAATGATATTCCCAATATTAAAATAAATATAATATGAAATTATTATTTTCCTACAATAATTTAATAAATTATTTTGATAATTTTTTATGTGTTCCAATATATTTTTTTAAGATATCTTCTTGTTATGATTTTTTTAAATAGTCAGGTAATGAATAGAGAAAAAAATAACATTAATAATATATTAAAAAAAATATTTTATAAAATGATATAAAATTTAAAAATATATAAAATTCATCCAAATGATATGTATATTATTCAAAATGACACAAATGGTTCATTTATGGTTAGTTTTGAATTTATTATAGCTATATTAACCATTAAAGAGTAAAATCAATTTTGTAATTATAAGAGTTAAATAAGGGATAAATTCAAAAGTTAAGGATTCCAAAATAGTTTAAATATATCTAATTATAATTGGATGAAGTAATTTTGACCTAAAACATTCTGAAATTATAAATAAATCTATTTTTATCCATATTTAATGAAAGATCAATTTATATTAATTTAATATTCTGAAGAATTACAAGATTTCCCCTCCCCTCTCTTTTAAAAGGGCACCTCTTCTTCTATTCACATAAAACAAAAAAACAATTTGGATTGGCCAAAATTAGATACAATACCTTCCTAGAATACCTCCACACATTCTAGAGATCTTATTTTTTGTACAAATGCATCCTTAGTTGTTTTAAGGTGTTAAATCAATGAGATTGTCTGAAAAAGAGGTAACATTTTTAATAAAGTATTGATATTTTATTTCTTATTACACTTACATGAAACACTATTAAACAATAATGAAATAATATGTAATTTTAAATCAATGTATTTTGATTTTATTATCTTTAGATAATCATCTATATACATATCCACATCCCTGAAATGGAAAAATAGTTTATCATTCGTGTGTATGGCGGTTAACTACCTCGCGAACTAATCTATGTAATTTTTCATCACCATCTATCAAGACACATTATAATTATTGAATTATAGTTTATATGGTATATTAATTTCATATTTCTCATCATTATCATTTAATATTTTATTTTAATTCCTACGATTCCATGCATAGAAAACTGATAATGTCTTTTGTGCATACATGTGACAATCACCTCCATGTTGTGATTTGATTCATTTTTCATCACCAGATCATGGGTATGATATACATATGTACATTAAAATTGTTAATATTATATTGATTATATTATTATCATTATTTTAAGATAAAAATTTACTTAACTAATTTTAATAAGGATCATTGAAAAATGAAATTGTTACACACGTGGGTGTACAACCTACCATCTCCATGATTACAATGTTGTTCATTTTCCATAACCACAAATGATGGATTGATTTAAAATTATAACATATGTATGAAAATGATAAACATGTCATGAATATTATTATGGAGATGATGGACTAATTAACTCTTTGACTATTTACTTTATACGGAAGTCAATTTGGACTCATGTGGTGAATACCATTAAACATTCATCATGATCTTAAATAACAATATAACTGTTATAAAATTATAATATGTGATAAAAAAGAAATAATAATTATTAAAAAGGTTCCAATGAATATAAATAATTAACATAAATCTAATATTTCTGAATATAACTATTTTTTTATGATTAATACTCAAGGTAAGGGGTTTCTCCTCAATTTTCTTTTGTTGAGGTATATTTTTTATGTTATAAAACTATATTCAATTCTAAGGTTTTATTAACTCTCCCTTTACATTTTATATCATGAATTAATTTTTTAGGATGGTATTTAAATTTTGTATAAATGTAACTCTTTCATGTGAAATATGATTTGACTAATTACAAAGTAGCATTTGATTATTTAACTCAATTTCTATTCATAGGATTACCCTTCTACTTCATTGATAATGTCATGATATTTATTTTGTGAAAATACTTTTGAATATATCATTATTTATTTCTAATTATTTTATGTGGATTTATATAGGTTCTAAATAATGGATTCATTTTATTAATTTTCACTTTAGTGATATTATCATTGTAAAGGAATATGAAAAAAACTTCTTTTAAAGTTACACTTCCATCTATTTTTCCAAAATACAAAAGGAATATTTTTACTATATACAGCATGAAAAGAATTTCACTCTTTACTATAACCTTAATTTTTTCTATTTTTTAAAACATTACAATTATATTTTTTTATTAAAAATTATTTATGAGTACACGGCTTTGTAAAAAAAGTGATTTCAAAGTGGAAAAGTAATTTTTCCTTCATGCATGATTTATGTGTTATGATTATTTTATAGTTCTAGAGAATTGTTTATGATTGTGGTTGGTTCCCTGATAAATCATAGTCAGGCGAGCCTGTTATAGATCTCAAATGAATTGGGTAAAAGGAATGCTTTAACTTGTATGGTTTTTCTAAAGTGATTAATGGAATATACTATAGTGGTTGTTCCAAAGGTTTCCATGATTGTTACTCCATATATAACAGCGAGAGGTATAGTATATGTTAGATTAATATTAAAATGATACCACAATTTACCTTTATAATTTATATTTTCTATTTAGTTTTATTGTAAACTTATGACTTCATGACGAAAGATAATGAGATTAGGTTTTATGGGTGAAAATTATGACATTGAGAAAATATTTTCAAGAGTTTATAAGTATTCATGGAGTATAGTTTCTTTCTTTATTTTTTATGTCCCTTACTAACATTTTTACTGTAACGACCCAAACCTTTGTTAATAAAAATCCTTCTTGATCTAATTAAATGTCTTAATATGTGAAATGTTTATACAACATATGCACTTCTTTAGTTTTTTTATTTTAAAATTCAATTAAGAATTATGACAGTTGCTTTTGTAGTCATTGAATGATGATCACATGATTAGTATAAATATGGGTTTTAACAAATCCAATTTACTCAGACCAAGGAAGTGATGGCCTCATCTAGTATAATTTCTCCATACGAAGCCCATTTGTTAGAGCTCAAAAAAGAGGTGGCATCATTGGGCTTTGCTCTTGACAAATCCCAAGCCGAGCTTTGAAAGGTTATGCTTGAATGGAACCTCATATGGGAGAAGTGGAAGTTGATAGAGATCACCATGCAAGCAATGATATCCAAGACACCCCAAGAGTCTGTTACCATCACACACCTTACCCTTCGGTCTTATTCGGGTCATTTAAGGGGTTAATTAAAAAGACCCTAGTACTATGCTAATGTACATTATTTTTGGTATGTAATAATTAATATAATTTCATTTTATTATTGTTCCCTTGTAAATTATTTTCAAATCACAAATAGTATTTTTAGGTAATGTTCAACCAACAAATCTATTTTGATGAATTAATGGATTTTTAAATTAAATAATATTTTAATAAAATATTATTATCATTAAATTAATTTTTATTAAATATAAATGATCATATAATTTTATGAAAGAAATTATAATTTTTATTAATCTTCGAAAGCCATTTTTTCATAACTCGTGAATTTTCGATAAATGTCGATTTTTATTTGAAAACTGAAAATTAACATATTTATAAAATTATTTAGTTAAAATAAATATTATTTTTGGAATAAAGTTGTCAAAATTATCCAATGGTGAATTTTTCATAATTTTCTGAGATAATCAAATATTTGGGTAAAAATTAAATACAGTATAAATATATAATGTATTTAATGACATCATAATGACCCAATAGTGATGTAATAAAATACAATAAGCTTTATATTCGGCCAATATATGTTTTAACAATAAAATAATGTGATTTTGGGAGTGTTTGACTTATTTTACAAAGAATTAATGGACCCTTTAAGACTTATTAAACATCTTGTCTTTTTAAATTGTCTTCCTTGGGAGTGTGACTCACCTCCACATAAGCAACCCCATTATTTTAAGAATTTCAGACTTTGGCCTTATAAAATATTTTTTTCCACTTCCATTTTCCAAAAACCATGGGCAAAAACCATGCTATGGTTTGTGGTTTTGATTAGTTTAATGTGAGGTGTCCCAAACCTAAATAATAAAGAATTCCTTCACCTTTCCTATATAAACCCACCCAAACTCCTACATTATCCTCACTCAAAGCCATTAGAGTCTATCCAACCTCTGTTGTACTCTCTCTATAATCCTCCCAAGGTTCCCCAAGCTCCCAAGAAGCCTCTATCAAACCTCTCTCAAGCCATTGAAGCACACATCCAAGTAACGGTTTTTTTATTCCTTTCTAATTTTTGTCCAATTTTCTTTATGTTATTATACCCTTTTAATTTCAATTATAAATGTTGGCATATGGTTTTTAACCTCCCACATACTCCCCTATTTATGCTTGAATAATGGGATACCCCTTTCTCTTTCATTAAATGCCTCTTATGTACACTCGTTACTATGTCGTAATTCTGAAAGGAATTTCCCTCTCCTCATTTACATTCAAGAAATTATATTGTTTCATGAATCTAAATTCCATTATATTTTTTTGGATATGTATATAAATTTACCCCTTAATTTACATGTCATGTAAATATATTGATACACCCCTTTCACTCTCATCAACCATTTTTATGAGTTCTTATGTCATGACGTTATACTGCAGAAATTGCACCGAATTTTTCCAAGCCAAAGTCATTGTGTAGTGAATACCATGCCCATTTCTCTATCAATCGTATTCACCTTATAAAATTTTACTTATTGTTTAAATAGTTTCATGTATGTATTCCTCATTCTTTTATAATGAAATACATTATTATTTTGATTGATTCAATGTTTTATGATCCATGTGGCACACTTATGCATGAAATAAAATCTTAAAAGAAGGGTGTGCCCAGATAGTGCTCTAATGCATTAGGTAAAGTATAATATCATGATATGTTATGTGCAATGATGGTTTAATCATACTAATTCATGTGAAAAGTGGGTTTACTCGAGCTTCATGTGCAATGAGGGTTTCCTCATTCCCTATGTGCAATGAGCCTTGGCTCATGCTAATTCCATATTAAGAGTTGTTGCCCCATTTCCATTTCATGATTATCATGCTTTATCAGGGATTTTTGTTTATCCTTCTCTTGTTCTCTATTGACTTGCCTTTTTTATAACTTTTATTTTATTCCTCAATTTATTCCATGTTTATTCCCATACTGGGCATTATAGCTCACCCTTTTCTTATGCATGTCCTCAGGTTATCCCATGTGATGCTATGTACGAGGAAATGTAGTGGTCATGTAAGGGAAGTTTTCAATAAATATGTTGCATGTTTTTTGTTTTAAGTTGTTATTTATTAATCCTAATACCCAAAAACACTAGACATCTCAATCTTCTATGTTTTATCAAGTGAAGGTTTTATTTAATAAATCAATTTTAAGTTTGTAATAAAATCATGGTTGTCATATTTGTGTTCGTCCCAAGTTTTAAATTTTATCTCAGAGTATAAACATGGGTAAGATAATATATGAATTAAAGAGGAAAGTAATGAAGATTTTTTATGAAAAATAAATCTTGTTTTATTTTAGAATATTTATTTTAAAAAACAAATTGTGTAGAAGTGGAAATTTTTGGAAATTATAGTTGTTAAGTATGATTTAATTCCTAACTCACTAAAACTATAAACATTAAAAGATCATGAATCTGAAAGAAAGTAATTCTCCTGAAAAAAACTAAGGATAATGTACTATATAAGGTAAGGTCCTTATATATTGGGTCTATATGATAAACCATAAATGATGTTGTAGTATATAAAAAACATTGGTTAGATTAATAAAATTTACAGAGGAAAATAATAACCACTACTACAAAAAATTTTGACATCTTTTATGAAAAAAAATTTATAAAAAGGGGAATATAAATTTCTCCAAGAATAAATGAAAACCTAGAGAGGGTTTTCATAATATTATCCTATGAACAGGGTTGAAAAATGTATTTTCAACGAATTATATAAAAAAATATATTCCATTTAGTTTTTTTATTAAGTTTAAGCAAAAAAAATCTTGTTGAAAATTTAAAATGGTTTCACTAAAACATTTTTTAATTAATTCAATGAATTTTTTACATGAAATTAATAATTCCTTGAATTTTACATATGGTAATTAATAAATAAATACATGGAATTTTTAAACTTATGAGAATTATTAAAAACCAACAATAAGTGAAAAGATCAGATTCACTTGCATATGACCATTTAGCGGAATTATAAACTAAAATATATGAAATGTTCTGAATTCATGTGAATTCTATTAATAAAAAAATTAGAAGAAAATATATAGGTTTTAAAAGATAATTACAAAAACTTTTACTAAAATATGTTTTTATACATATTCAAAATTGATTTAAACAAGATATTTGAAATGTAAAACTTATAGATTTAGTAACATTTGAATCAAAACACCATGAAAGAAATTTCTGGGGTTATGTTTTTAAATACCATAATTATTTTAAAAAATAAATCCATAGTTATTATATACATCACAATAAGGAAAACATGTGATGAATAAGATGCTTATTTTAATGGAATGAAATTAAGATTACAACCCCATAAAGATAACATATTTTTCATGTAAGATTCATTTGAAAATGATTTATTGAGAATGAAATTTTAATCCATTTATAAATAAGATCAATTAAAATATAATTTAATCCTATGTTAGTATGCATTCAAAATATATTACCAATTTTTAATAAGAACAATCGTATCTCAATAAAGGGAAAATGGTCTCACAAAAACATTTACATTTTATTATTTCCGATTAACCCATGCTCCAAAATATTTTATATTAAATTTAACCACGTTTATAAATAATTTAAAAAAATTATTCAAATACATTATATTATTTAGTTTATAATTATAATAATTCGTTATATTTTTTAGTTTCTTAAAAGTCATTTTCATCATGGGCTATTAGTAACTCTTATTGTTTCATTAAAATTTTGAAATGGTAATGTGGATCCTATTTCATTGATACCATGTTCATAGATAATCTATTACTCGTGATAATTTAATATAGGTTCCTTAATGATTTAATATTTTATAATCTCATTCCTTCAATGTTTTGTTTACAATTTTGGAAATTGAATGATGTGAAAACATGTTTTGGTTGTTGTGAACAAACAAAATGTAGTGTATTAATAATGTGAGATATATTAATAGTACATTTAGAATAAAAATATTAATTATATACTCATTAAATTCTAATATTCAAAAAAATTATGTTTCCTTTTTCATCCATTAAATAAATTTATAGCACAATTCATTTTATATGGTTAAACCATCCCAAACAAGGAAAAGTTATAATATATGGGTGAGTATGGTTATGAACATGATAAAATTTTCATAATATCATTTTAATTGAAGTAAATTTCTTTTATTTAATATTCCGTTATTGTTTTGATTTTTATTAGATAATATTTGGATGGAAATTATAGATAATGAATGTTTGGGGACAGAATAATACCTATGTTGATGGATTAAATATTCCCATAATGGACCACATAAAAAGAAAGTATCTGGGGATTTTTGTTGTAACATAAGTTAAAAAAGTTGAATAATACTAAATAATAGGTGAAAAGGGTTGTTATTCAATGTAATTTTAAAGGATTTGTGTATATTTAAGTTGGTGAAAGTGTATGCATTTATAATTAAAAAATATGGACCCTTCTTTGGAAACATAAGTTAAGTGAAGGGTATAAATAGAATCACATGTGGGTTTCTTGAGACATGTGGGATTTACTATTAAACTTATCAAATGTCTTATTAATGGTTTTATTATCACTTTAATCATAAAATGATAATGTAATATAAATTTACCCATTTTTTCACCATTATCATTTATTGAATATTTACTATTCTAATTACTCTTTTACTTAAAATATTGGATGACCCTACATACCATGTTTTGATATTATTTATTTGAATATGGGCACCATTTATTATAATTAACCTTCTAAATATGGGAAAATAATTTTTTAAGTTAAAACATTTATATATTAAAAAAATGATTTTTGTAGAAAAATAACTTTTGACAATATTTATTGCTCTCAATAAAATTTTATATAAATTAATTATTAAATGAGTATTAAAATATTTTTTTATTAAATTTATCATGAAATTATATTCATCAATAATATGTTCTCAATTTATTTAATTATGTTAAAACAATATGATATGATTGAAATTATTGTTTTTTAAATATATCACTTTAATATTAAAAAAACTTATTATTATTTTAATCCCATTGAAAATCACTTCAAAAATATTAAAAATTATTAATATATATAATAAATTGTTTTCTTTAGATTTATTAAATTAATAGAAATTGAAAATTTAAATAAATACATACAATATATAATAAAATATGTTTTTAAAATCATTTTTATTTAATTGTCCATAAATAATAAAATTCTTACTTTTTATAGTTCATTAATTTCATCATAGATGATTTTTTTAAAATATAAAAACATTTCACTTTTATCAACCTATTTTATTGAAATTGTAATTTTATAATAATATTAATAATAATATTATTATTATTATTAATGATATGTAACATAAAAAATATTTTTTGCAATAAAATATTCTAATTAATTTTATTATTTTTGTATTATTTTTTAACTATTATGAATTATATTATTTTTCATTCCATGAAATTCATATTAGATATACAGAATTATTATATAACCATCCACCATATTCCCAATATTAATTTATCTAATATCCATATATCCAATAAACATATTAATAAAATTTAGATTTTATTCTAATATATATCTTTACTAAAATCATTCATTTTATTCATTCACATATCTCTCAACATGTATATACTATTTATAATTCTATTCATTTTTTACATAGTTGCAATCTGGGTGGTTATCTTCATAGAAATCCACTATGATAATTTTTACATATTACTGGTATTATTTTTTCTTATGGTTATAATCATCTTGTAATTTATTATTGATGTTTCTTATTTAATTCTAATAATTTATAAGTGTTTTTATTTATTTTGTAAAACATTATCTCAATAAAATGTAGCTAGTTTTATTTTGGTTTTGTGTTTCATCCGTAATATGTTATTTAATATAAAATTAAATTAATTTGAATATTGAAATCTAGAAGTGTTACATGTACGTTCTCTCAAGATGGAATAATATTATAGGGTCGGGGAATAAAGCATATCCCTTAGAAAGATTAAGCATTATACTATATCTAGGGAACTACTAGACAATCCTCTGGGAAATAATAAGTTGTATAATAAATTAGGGTATTATGTTCTCATCCAATTCCTTATTATAAATATATTATGCACATTCTTGTAGTTCACATATTAAAAATATACCAAATATTGAATATTGGACATATATTACGGTAATAGTAATTCTAAATCAACATTATTGGTTACAACCACCAATTACATTGAAACAACTCATAGCAACATGATCATAATTATTATTCTAAAATTAATTTTAGAATAATGAAAATTCAAGTACTGTTTATCAAGAACATTATAAAACTATAATCCATAGATATCTATAATAGAGAAATGATTAAAAATATAATATTCATTGGAAACATGATTTAATCCTGATATTAATCAACCCTTATAGAACTAATGTAGCCATCCATCTGATGGCTATTTAAAAACATGAACTTGAAAAGCATGGTATTGAAAACACATATTTAATAACATTTTGATTATTAATATAAATTTATTTCTCCAAAATATGTTTTTTTATTTCAAATATGGCTTAAAAATAAGTTATCGTGACATAATAATCCCTTATATGTAAATATTTTACACTTCATACTTTTATCTATTAAAAATAGATTAACAAAGTTTACCATGAACATCATACTTTAACTAAAATAGACTAAGTGGCTAGTTTTATAGAGGAAGTATTCTTGTAATTTCATTTTACAAATTAAGAATATAATATAAAAATAAAATAAATCTGATAAAATTATGGTAATAAATAGTTTAATGTTTCAAAAAAATTCATTTTTTATTGTTAAAATACTTTTCAACGGAGATGAATGTTTTTGAGAAACATTTCATTCCTTTATACAAAATTTCATCTACCCATTATTTCTCTGCTTATACACACTTTTAACTGTGTATATGTTTGGATCAATTGCTTATGTCTCATATAGGATAAATGATAATGAAAGTATTACCTTATTAACGAATAAAAATGGTTAAAGAATGTTTTGTAAAATAAAATCGAACAACACAATAATTTAATTTATCAGGTTGATTATATTATATAAAAAATAAGTACCAGAACAAAAAATGAAATCATATAAAATTGGTAATATTAATCAATGAATAATATAATAATGATTTCAATTTTATAAAAAATTATAACCTAAATAATGAATCATTATTAATAAACATTATAGAAGAATCCACACTTTTCTTCTAAAATAAAAATAATAATCATCATAAATAAACAAATTTATACCAACTTTTATTTCACACCTAAAACATAAAAGAATAAAAAATAAAATAAATAAAATAAATCATGAAAAAACTCATTGAAATACATTTTAATTAATATATAAAATTATTGTTAAAATCCATCTAGTCATAATTTAGAAAATAAAGTTTAAAATAATTATTGATTTATTAAACTAGATACAATAATATATCAGGTATATCATAGAATTTCAATCATATTTCGAGATGTCATTAATTGACCATTAGTAATCATTGTTCAACCCAATTCTAAATAATTCAAACTCCCTTAGAAACTTAACAACCCTTAATAACCATTTGATAGTACTCTTTTAAAAATGGCACAATTTTCATAAACAATAGAATGAGTGATTGATCAAACAAAAATAAAGACATGGGAAAAGACTCTAAAAATACCATCCATATCACTTTTCTCTAAGTACCTTACTCAAATATAATAATCATACATTAATTTCATATAAAAAACTAAAAACAAAGATTAAATCATAGAAAAATATTTTTTTATAAAATAATGGAAAATATGTTTATACCCATGAAAAACATATAATATCTATGAAAAGAGGAATACCTTGGATAAATAGTGATTTCATGATAACACTATTAAATCATAACTCCCAAAATCCCACTAAGATGAAATAAAATATTGAAAAATGAAGAGAGGAAGATGAATGGATGCGAGAGATAACCTATGTCGAAGTTGTGAAAGAAAAGGTATTTACTTCTTCTTGATCCATAGGTAATTGGAAGGTGAATGCGAGGGAAAAGAAGGAATTTCATTTTGTATATAATTTTTTTATGGGAAAAGTAGGATCAGAGTCCCAAAATGTAGTTTTAAAAAAAATAGTGAAAACACACTTTACCCCTATTATATAAAATGTTTCTAAAGACAAATTAGATCATTATTGGGATCCACTAGAAATCTCATGGTATTATATTAGGTTACATTATTTTCAAACAAATATTTCTATGGGTTCTAATGGATCTCTAGTCTCATAATATTAACACCCCAAATTTTTCCTACCACTTCCAAGAACCCGTAAAACACAATTCAAACATCACCAACCATATATCTCCCCTGAAACTGGATATTCTTTTTATTTAATTCACTATATACATGGGTCATTATAATAAATCTAAAATATATCATTACATGAATGAAAATTCAAATCAATATATCATTTAATAATTTTCTACATCAAATAACAAAAAATATAGGAAAAAATCTATTTTATAACACTTAAAACAGACTATGATTCTAATTCAATACTCAATAATCCTACCCATGTGGCCTAATTGTAAAAAAATCTATCATTAAAAATTTACAAAAACAATTAAAACACCAAAACAATTCCAAATCATAAACATATACCAATGAATAAAATTCTAAACTAACAAAAAATCAATAAATGCTAGTGAATCCTAATGCAAAAACGATTCATTAACCATGAGTTACCAATACCTTTCATAGTAATTCACCTATATTTGGATCCTATAAACTAAGGTAGACCATAAATCACTAAGATGTTATATAACCAAAATACTCATTAGCCATAAAATCATAATCTGCATTATTACAGTCACACATGAACAAAAGATGAATATCCCAAATAAACCCAAAACATTATACACTATAACATTTTAACATCAAATTGATCACAAATGTTCCTAAAATATTTATAATATAACTGTTTAAACACCCACACTTCTATAGTGTTTCCCTCAATAATAATATTCCATATTTTTCTAATTCTTATACGTCCATTATATATATTTTATCAAAATCATTCACTTGTTTCATGGGATCTATGAGAGCACAATTTCTATTTCAAAATCAACATCAAATCCTTTTAAAAGGTTCTATATTCTAAAAAACCAATTCATTTTAGACAACATCTTTGAGAAAACACCCCACTAGTTTTATTTTATATATATAATCATTTCAATATTGGTGTTATTTTTAAAAAACCTTCTATTAATTTAAGGTTAAGGTTTGTAAAAAAAATTATTTACATTTAAAACTCTAAATAGATTCACATACCTTACTATGTATGATATCACTCATATACCTCAAAACATACTAGTGGAAAATAAATATAAAAAATGGAAACTAAATTCAATAAAATTTCTATACATAGATAAATAACGTATAAACAATGTGTTTAATAATTATGAACACAATATTTTATTTTAAATAAAATTCAATAAAAGAAATAAATATGTTATTTAAATGTAAATAATTAATAAGATCTGAAATTATATACTCAGAAATTATAATCAATTTGATCAAAATGTGAAACGATTAATCATTTCCACAATATATTATTAAATAGTGATTAGATTATAAATATAAAACATGTAGGCATTTAGTTAATTATATAAAACCAAATAAGGAATTCCAGAATAAATGATTTATTTTTTATCAATTATTTAATTATTTATGGTCATTCACATATATAGTTATAATAATTTTAATGAAAATGCATAACTTATTGTCCTTTAAAACCATGTCCATCATTAAACAATTGTTGTTCCTGAAGATATTAATTGTATCTATTGTCGACATTTCAAGTTGTATTTGGTAGTATATATGGGATATTCTTTGATTATTATTGTACATCATATCCTTAGGAGTTTAAATATGATTGTTGATGTATTAATCCTTAATTAAATAAATGATATTTTTAAGTGGATGTTAAAACACAATCTAAGACATTTTTGGAAGTGATGGAATTTTTTTTGAGAAGGGATGGTGATGGTTTGATGTGGAATTGATTCAAAGTAAATCGTGTTTTAAATTTCAAAAATGAGAGAGATTTTTTTATGTTAATTTTCTATACAGTCACCTAAATTCTCTTCAAGGAAATTCTGCATGGTCAATGAAGTTTATATGTGTTCGATCAAAAAATATTTTTATTTATGTAGTCTGATAATTTAAAAACATTATTTTATTCTTCATAAGTTAAATTGTAATGGTGAGTGATTGGTATGTAAAGTAAATCTAGATGGTGTGGTCACATTATTTTCCCAATCCATTAGAGGTTGGTTCACACAATCGATCCTCGTAGTCAATTAATTAACTAATACATGTAGTTTCTTGTCTACTGAGTTAAATTATGAGTTTCCATCATTTCTATATTCGAAATAAGATATATGTGACTATTCATTTTATCCAATTATTATTGATTAAAAATCTCTCTTATATTATGAATCAAATAAGAATATTGAGATGATTGAACATCACCAAATAAAAGACGATGTCATGAATATTATTAATACGTTTCTATAAAATGAGAATGTATAGAAAAACATCATATTATGGTGATAATTAATTATGAATTTTGGTACATATGGTGTCCCAAATGAAAGTATAGGATGTAATGATAAAAAAAAGTCTACACATTGTCTATTTTTGTTTCCATTATGTGATTCCTTCAAATAAAGAATAATAAATTCATGAATAAAAAATAAAGTACCATAATAAGGACCATTATATAAACATGATGTACATGCAGAAGGTATGAATGATACAATGTATATAGATATTTATAATTATTTTAAAGAAGTGGTATGTATAGAGGATTAAAATAAAAACATTTTCATCAGTGTTTAGAATGTTTTAAAAAAATAACATAAATTCAACAATGTTTTTAGTTTAGAAATAAATTAGAAAAAATTTTATTGGTATGAATATAAAAAGTATGAATGTAATTTAAGCTTGGGGAGTTTCCATGTTTTGAATATGATAAAAAATATTCATTATATATTATTTTAATTGAGTATGTATATATATATTATAATAAAATAAGAGGGTTGAGATTTGATAGAACTCATATACAATATGTGTGGGAGAATATTAATAAGCATGATACATTGTTTTCAAAGATAAATAAAAAGTTTTATTCAAGAACCATAAAAGAAAAAAGATATCTAATGTCCACCTAACTATTCATAATGTACTATTAAAAT
The DNA here is from genome assembly GCA_963277665.1 of Viscum album. Lineage (NCBI taxonomy): Eukaryota > Viridiplantae > Streptophyta > Magnoliopsida > Santalales > Viscaceae > Viscum > Viscum album. Next base: position 1,767,496,768 of record OY728153.1, on the reverse strand, counting down.
TTCCATCACTCAATATCCCAAGGTAGTATTAAGCGGAAAAATAATTTTTATATTTTTAATGAAGTACACATGAAAAAGAAATTCTCATGGGGGAAGACTAATATCCAATTGTGTAATGGAAACCAAAACTACGGAAAATTTTGTTCTTTGTTGGATCATTTGATGAAGTGTCTTTGTATCCTTTAGTAAACACTAAAATTCATAAATATAACATTGTACTATTTGTTTTATATTATTGATTATGATAGTGTAATATCTTTACGGGGGGTATAACCAACATGGAAAGAAGTTTCTATTTCTTCTAATCCTTTTGAATATTATGTACTTATCTCATTATAATTATTAATAGAATTGAAGGTGTGGTTGTGATAAATACATAATGGATCTATAATCTTAATGGTAAAATAGTTTTAATTAAATGTAATCATAAAAACATTACACCATTGATCTACCCCCACCACCCTCTTAGTAGTTCCTTATAGGTAATTAGTATCTACTATTAGTACCGGAGTTTCGGGTTCTATTTAAATATATAATGGAGAAGTTATCTAGGAATTTATAATATTAAATATATGAATGGAATAGAAGTTCATATATTCAATATCATGAACTAACATAGTAGTAGGAAGAGGATACTACATTACCTCCTTTCTCTCACCCAAGAGGAAATAGTTTCTGCTAAGTTGAGTTATCCACCAATTTTTTACTGTATTTCTACTTTTAAGGATAATAAGATAAATATGGAATTATATGGGATGAATCAAAACACAATATTAATATCTCAATATTAAAATTCATACAAAATATTAATTTTCCTTCATATGGAAAACTATATTTCCTAGAATTTGAAATGTATATATGAAGGAAATATCCAAGTGACGATAGAAAAGATACATTTATAGAAGATTAGAAGTCAGTATAATAAAATAGATGATAATAAAAATATATATAGTTATTTTACAATGGTGAGAACCATATTAAACATAATTTTTGGAATTGGTGGGAATTTGTTTTGGTTCTATCATAGTTTAGAAACTGATGATTAATTTTTCAGATAGATTTGACTCTAGGGTATTAGATTTATTGGAAGGGGAAGATTAATACAAGGATAAAAATAATAATATTATAATTTTTTATGAATTTATAAATGATCTATACATCATTATGAAGGTAATATAAGATATCTCAAATTAATCCAAATAAAATAGAGAAGATAAATAAAAGAGGTTTAAAATCTATATATTTTGATGATAGAGAAGATGAGAACAACAACCAAATTTGTCTCCTCTATGAAATAAATTCAATAAGATAAAATTAAAAGAAAATGGTATATAATTACATAGTTGTTATAATTTTAATTAGAATTAGTTTATAATGTTGAGAAATTATTTTTCTCACAATGTAGTGGTGATGATATAGATAAAATGATTGAACTTGTGTGGGACTTGGAAGGAAAATTTGAATCCTATCTTGAGCAGATCACCCAACATAAGAAATTAAATACGTATACATTGATGAATAAAAACAATTTAGATAATGAAAAATCTGATATAGATGTATAATAGGTATACAATTATGTTGAGATCAATAATAAACAACATATATAAGTTGAACTAGGTAATATTGTCTACGATCAAGAGCGGAAAATTGTTATGTGGGAAAAAACGGGTTGAGACATATTTTATTTTCCATGTAATAAAAAACTAATCAAATTTAGAGAATATATCATCATGTTAGTTTAGGTCAATTTTCAATATTTAATGGCTAATTAAAATGTAGTTTCTATAATATCATTTGAATTTGCACCTAATCTATCATAATATATATCTGGAATTTGAAATAGTAAATATCCAAAAAATAATATTGAGCCTATGTGGATAATAAAATGTGAGAGGAAATTATCCATATATATGGAAGGGAATTATATTTCAAATATATTATATCCCTTGAGTAAAAAATGGGACTATTATATTTTATAAAATCATTACAGAAATTTCTTTAAATTTCAATTTAAAATAGAAGAAAATTTTCCAAAGGCTTTTGCGGCCGCAATTGAAGGCATGGACATAAATAACATTCTGTTTGGATTAATATATAGATATATCTAGAAATTTTAATGAATTATGGGAAATATTATTTGAGTAACTGGATAAATATTTTAGGAAAAATTATTTCTTGTCCAAATCTAAATCACATCTATCAAAAGAAAAAATTTATTAATGTTTAAGATAATAATCTGAAAGATATATATAATAATATCCCTTTGTTGAAATATTCTTGACTAGAATTACTGAATATGTCCCATATGATGTCAAATAGAATTCTTATATTTCATGTTCTATAAATAATTGTAATGATAAGTCCAATGAAACTGATTATTTCAAGAAAGATATTCATGAATTTTTTTGGAACAACTAGCTATGGAAAAGAAAATCGATAAGGCTCAAGTGAGTGTTTTGGAAAAAGGATTTAATTTGGGATTCGATTATGAGACCAAGAATAATGATAATTTTTTCATAAATATATAAAATTGAATGAAATAGGTCTAAGATATGTGCAGATATTAGGCTTTTCATAATGGACTAAATGAAAATTATACCAACCCAATAATAAACCATGAACGAGATGAGGTAATAAAAAGGAAATAAAATTTTTTATACTTCTGAGACATAAGAAAAGCTAATTACATAATGTAAAAATTTAAGGGAAATATATGAGTGGTAATTAAATTATGTCTATTTATAGAATAAAATGTGATAAATTTTATTGAAATGATAAGTCTAGGGTGAGAGGAAAGTCTTAGACAAGATTTTTCTTCTAGGGAAAAAATAATATCCCCCATTATTCTTAATTATTCAATTATATTTTTGATATAATTTATATAATTTATTTATTATAATGATATTTAATAAAACATGAAAAAAAATATTTCATAATTTTTTATTTTATCTACCGTGCAATATATAATGTTGAGTAGGTCATTTTATGGGGAGAAAAAATAATGAGGCTTCTAAAAATATTATATTCTATATAATCATAAATCATAAGATAACCCCATGAATTATGAACAAATAGGTATTTTATTACACATTAAAATTTGGTTCATGATTATATTAAATATTTTTAATGTAGTATTTTTTCTTTTTGAAATGATAATACAATGGTGGTGTTGAATTCCTTTGACTTTTTATTTTATATGTGTTTTACATAATGTGTGAAGTAAAAATGAATTTCTTAATAAATATGTAATGATAAGTTGTGCGAATGATCTTATTAGAATGATAAAACATGTGTTGTTGTTTATGGGACAACATTGATAACGTTATTTATACAAATATGTTTTCTAAAATGAGTTATCCTATTTGGACTTATTGTTTTCTAACTAATGTATTTTTCAATAAAATTCATCTATTACAATCATTTTCCTACAAATTCTTCAAGATTAAATTTAGACTTAAAATTTAATAAATTGAGTTTTTGATGTAATTAAAATATTTAATGAGGCCCCAAAATTGTCCCTTTTCATTTCTTATCAATATTTTGGAGAAATAAAATATCAAAAATGGTAATAAATTTCCAGAGTTATCGAAAAAATACATTATGTGGAATATTTTTATTCCAAATGAACTTGATTCAATTATTTTTGATATATCAACATGTATTTTATGATGAAAAGATATTATTCCTGTAGGATTTTGTAGATCACATCCTCAAGATTACAAATATGATGACAGACATGTTTATCTCCAATAAAATCAATGAAAAATGTTGTTGGATGAAGACACTCTATCTACAAAAATTTGTAAATGATTGTGACTTACTTGAGAAGGGATAAAGATGGTTTTAGGAGGATTTTATTTGAAGGAAAGTAAATTTAAAATTTCAATATTGAGAAAGATATTTTTTTATGTGGTTGATCCAAATAGTCTCTTGTTTCGTTAAATGGTTCATCCTTGCGGTTATTTAATTGTATATGTTGTTAATATATTAAAGATTTATTGATTGTTCATGACTTTAATCCATTATTACGGCTTATTATCTAATTTTTATGGTTGATCTACATTGTATGATTTTTTTATATGTGTTTAAACTAGATGGTGAAGTTAAAACATGTTGTTAATACATTGGTGGTTACTTCACATGGTCAATTCTCATTGCGGATCCATTGACTTCTACATGTGGTCACTAGTCTGATGGATAAAAATTTGTCTTTCTGGATTATTTTTATTTTGAAAGAATTATATGATAATATGCATTTCATCCATAATTAATTAATTATTATCTCCCTGACATTTTTATTCAACAAAGGATATTGAGTTAAGTGAATAGACTCAAATTGAAGGAGATACTTCGATGAAGATCGATCTCATTCAATAAAATGATAAAACTAAGAAAATTACAATGTTATAGTGATATTTTAATGGGTGATTCAATACTTATGTATTCTAAAATGAGTAATTAATAATTAATGATCATAACAGAAAGTAATATTCCCTAATCATTTTATGGTATCAATTTTTGGAATCCCTCTAATTAATATTGATAAAGTAATGAATTAATAAATAATTTTTTGAGATGATAATCATGAGAAAAGTAAGAGGTCCAGATGGAAAGGATGCATGATTCCATGTATGATGATATTTTGAATCAATTTAAAGAGGTCGATTTTTTGTTTGATTAAAAAAAATTATTGAGTCTTCTAAATATTTAGAAATAGTTTATTTGGAAATCAAAATTTCTTGAGTGAGGAAATAAATTGACAATATATTTTAAAAATATAAAATTCAAGATAACACCTGCATTTGAAGATCATTTTGTTTAAATATTTTTAATATATGAAAAATATTGGAATGATATTATTCTTTGTGTTTTTATATGTATAAAAGTATCATGGAATAGTAGGTTGATATTAGATAGGAATCCTAGACAATATGCATGACTGAATTATGAGAACTGAGATACATTATCATTGACAAGATTGAGGGTGATAAGATTAATGAAATTGAATTAAATTTTGATTATTTTTCAAATTAATATTCAAAAGGATGGGGATAATCTAGATAAATCTAGATCTATCAAATGTCTTGAGACCATTTGTATTTGTGAATTTCCTCAGGGAGTATTTGTGAAAACCAACTTATCTATTTACTTATAGAGGAGCACAAACAACTATTGGTGCAGCAAAAACCAAGAAAAAGATAACCTTAATTCATTTTTGGATCATTTATTATTGAATTTATGTACCTTATAGTATAATATATGAGTCATGGAGAGCATATTCCACTTTTTTATAAACAATTGTTGATTTTATTCCATGTTACTAGGTATAAATAACATTAAGGAGGTCGAAATTGTAGTTGGAACATTAAATTGTTTTCCTCTACTCATGTTGATATTATTCATACATGTGATGGAGGGGATATGAGAAAACATTTATTATAGTGATAATATTAAAAATATTGAGAGTTTTAATTAAGAGTATTCATAAAAAGAGTGAATCACTTATTCACTCCCACACCTTTTTATTGGTACCTTAATGGTCATTGGGATCTACACAGATTCCAATAGTGGATCATAGATTATATTTAGGCCTTTTTCATATTATTTTCCCATATTAAATTTTGAAAACTATGAAACATTTATCACCCATATCTATAGTGCCTCAACTAATAACATAGAAACGCCTAGAATCAAAGGCATCAACCATAGAAAAACATCTAAAATATACCCATAATATATCCCTATGTTTTGAAATATTATTTTCTATATATATATATATAATATTATTTAAACAAAACTAATTTATTTAATACAAAATTATGATGACCCTGACAGGGATACACAAACATTACCTAAATCAGGACTTCTTTAGACCCCAATGGAATTCAATGATCTGAAATCACCTTAGCCCTTGATGTACTGGTGGGGGAAATATTAATAACATCTATTAACAAATAATATGTTTCTAGAGTACACATAACAAACCAACATGACTAATAAAAATGAGTACAGATAACTCTACATGGATAAATTCAAAACGATAAAATAAATTTAAATGTATATATTCTGATAAAATATGAAATTTTAAATACTATGCACCTAAGATGAATAGAATAGACAATGGTCCAACAAACACCAGCAAACATGGCCTCCTACATAAACATTACATGAATCCTGAATACATTAACATGAACTAGATCCTAACTAGATATTGGAATGTCTAATATCCATCCACATAACTATTATAGAAAAAATAATGCAAGAAAATAGAATTACTATGAGAGTGTCCATTCCAATGGTAATCATTGACAGAACCATTATAGAACCAAAAACATGACTTAACTCATTACTTACTAAATATAAGTGTTCATAAACATGTCTAATAATTTATATACAGAATGATAGATAATAAATTTTTATATGAAATCCTCAATCAAAACATAGATATAAAAATCATGAACTAGTTGACTGACTAGATTAAATAAATAATATGTTTCTCCCTAAAATGGTATATCCATATATATACTCACATACTTCAAACCCGACCTATTATTGGGGACATGAATAGTGTTTGGTTAATCATTTCACTCATTCTCACTATAACTCATAATAAACATATTTTATTGTATAATACTATCCTAGAAAAAAGGGAAGGATATAATAGATTCATGGAACTACTAGACCATATCATCGAAAAGGGGAAGAATTTTTCTAAATTAGGGAATTATGATCCCATCCAATTCATCATTCTCCATCAATGTCGTACCTTTTTATTGGGCACCTAATATAAATATTCCACATCTACAATATTATACATGTATTAAAATATTATTCATTCTCAAAAACCATTACTAGATACAATAAACTATTTCATTGATACAACTCGCAACAATAAGATTTTTTGTATAATGAATATCATGGTCACCCATATCAATAACATACAAAGAAAATAATATATACAGTGAAACAAGAGGAAAATGATTAAAAATATCTACATCAAGTAAAACTTTATTAAAAGTTGGTGTAATCAATACATAAATTATCATATTTAAAATCTATATTAATTATATATCAAGACATTAATAATTAAAAATAAGGTACTTTGTATACATAGACAAGAAAGTTTATATATTAATGATAAAATTATTCTACAAAATAAGTATTCTATATAAATAACATGACCAAAAAAAATTTTAAAATAAAATATTTTATCATAAACGATTATTTACGTATCAAGATTTTGACCTTCAAAAAATAACTTGGTCTAGATTTTAAACTATAATATAATTAAAACAAAGTGGGTGATATTTTTTAGAGGGGAATAATTTTAATTAAATTTTTTTCAAATAATGAATTTTATAATAAATAAAAATAATTCCTATAATATTATATCACAAAAAATAGTTTAAAGTATAAAAAAATTTATTTTTATTAATAACTGATCATGTTAAATTAAGAAAATATTTTTATATTAAATAAAATTTAATGCAACTTAAGTAAACCCAGCCATAATTTTCGCTGCAATTCAGACTCTAATGTGAGGTTAATTATAGATCAATAAATTATAACATAGTCATGTTATCGAGTAAAGCAATTATTATTGTAGAAACCTAAGAAAAAGGTACAATGGTGATGATTTTTTAAAACACAACAACACCACATGATATTTTAATTTGAGAACATACACCTTATATATCAAAAATAATTATGATAAAAATAAATTATTTAATATAAAACAGGTTTTTTATATGGATATAGATGAAATGGATAATTTTTATGTCATGAAACATTAACCTCTTAACAATGTAGCAAGAATAATTATTTCTATATATTATAATAGACTTTAAATTAATTTAAGACAATTAAAATTAAAGAAATATATTTCTACAAAATTTATTTTATATATAAAAACATAAAAGATTTTATAAATCATCCATTGAGTGAAACTACAGAATATTACTAATAAAACATCTATTAAATTGTTCATTAATATGAATGAAAATTAATTAAATTTATTTTTTAAAATTTTTTGCAAACAATGGTCTTTATAAAAGGAAATATTAAATCAAACTAATGACGTACTTAATTTAAAAAACAATTTATGAACTATTTAAATTATATAACAAACTATTTTTATAATCATTCAAATCATTTTTATGAAAATAATGTTCTCACATAAATCTTCCATAGATAAAGAACTGGACAGAATATCCCAAGAATAACAGTGAAATCTAAACAAAATTTGAGGTCCATCAACCATAACAATTAGTTATATTTTTTTATATCATAAATCATTGTATACCACTTTATTGATGACTATAAATCCATTGATAACTATTACACAATACTTATTGAACAAATACCACTAATTATCTTAAAACCTTACTATAATAATGGAAAAATATAAAGAAAATACATTATAGAATAGAATTTTTTTTGATAAGATCCTTTCTATAAAATAACAAATTTAAACACCCAAATGATTTTGTATTTTCATCTAAATCCATTGAATACATAGAAAATCAAAATATAATTATTTCATAGAAAAAAATGAGAAATGGGTGGAAACCGACAAGGATCTTCTGGGAGCCATGATAAGTATAAGATGAAGAATATAGGGTTGTTTCACCATAACTTAGTAAAATAAAAACTCAGAATTTATGACTAATATGGACGAAAATATAGAAAAATGAAAGTAGTTTTTAATAAGGGGTGAGGGAGAGAGAACCTAACTCAAATTAGTGGAATATCCTTACTTGATCTATCATTTATCCATGGAAAGTAGGTGGAATGATGATAAAGAAACAATAATCCACCTAAGACCCATAAATGTATAAGGTAAAATGGGGTATATTGTTCACCCAATTGGGTTTTAAGTAGATATAGTTATAAACACAAGTTTTCTAACTATTTTAAAAAAAACCCTTATACACATTGGGAATCTTTGGGGAGCCACCATAAAAAACACCCTCTCTAATCTCCTAAAAGTATTAATGTGAAATATTTTTATTTGTTATAAATTTTTTTAAAAAAAGTACCCCATTTAATTCATTTAAATTTCCTAGGTAAAACTGATTTTAAAAATTTTTTAATTCACTAAATACATTTTCAATTGCAATAAGGGTTTCATTTATTCATCTATATTTCCTTGGTGTTCTCATATTTTATTTACAAAGAAGTTAAATTGAAATATATAGTAGTAAATTAACTATAGTCACCCACACTTTTCATAAATTAATATCTCATTGGAATAGATGAATATTAATAAAATGAAATAATGGTCCACTCCAAAATCAATTTGGTCTAATTTCATTTGAATATTTGATACATAAAAAACTAGTTCATAAGTTGACTATATCATCTCCCACTAATTTCTTCATAACAAATAACCCCTTTTTCAAAAAATCATATAAAATATCATTATCAAAGCCTTGTGAAATTAAACATGATAAATGTTCAGATCAGTTTACTAGTAAGGATTAATAAAGAATATATATATATACATACATAACATCAGTTTAAGAGTATGGATACATGAGACTAACATTTGAACACAATTCCATACATATCATACATCATATAATTGAGTAATGTAATAAATCATGTAAATTAGTACCAAATTAATCACATGGAATCAAATAAAAAGAGTCATGCGAACATAAAATTTGTATAATACCACGAATTATAGCATATAAATAAGCATTAAATATAATTTTTATAGTATTCAAGGATCATTTCCAAAAATATCATGGTGGAATGGTTTCACACCCTAAATCAATTTATCAGTCACGGATAACTCCAAATACTATCATAGTAGACTAGGACCACTCCCCAAATAGTTATAGTATTCATGGTGCACTCATATGCCTATTATAGTGGACAAAGTCCCATTCTATACTAGATTTGTTCCCTGATCTAGTCATTTTTATATCATCATATATCAATATTTACCAAATAAGACTTGGAGAGATAAATGTGTGTAATATATAATAATTCCTAAATACTTTTATAAAAATATCATAAACCATTTATCATGTCATAATCCATTCAAATAAATGGCTTTCATCAACATTTCATTATAGCATAACTCGTTGAAAAATACTGGGTTCAATAAATATTTCATTATTATTTCTACAACCTAACTTGTGGAAAATGAATTGGTTCTATATAAATCTTGTCATCATAAAAATAAAACATCTAGAGAAAATAATAAGGATGTTCTCATTTCATTCAATCCCTATTAATGATTAAGAAATACTAATGGTTGGTTTAGTTTATGAATATAAATTCCATAATAATATCCTTAATACATTTTTGAGGAAAATATTCATTTGATTTTGTAAACACATATTAAAAATATAAAATATTCACATATAATTATTTTTCCTCTAAAATAACTTTGAAAAATTATATAGTAATCTTTGAATCATTCAGTTCTCATGATGATAGAAAATACCATTCATGTTGTACTACTTAACAGAATATTACTTCCATATTATTGGTAAAATGTTAAAAATATCTCATTTGAAAAAAATCATTACATTGAAAAAAAAATTAAAATTTAATAATGGGAAAAATATTATTTAAAAAATCATAATAAAATATTAAAAACCTTGTTTGAACATGTTTTAGAAAAAATAGATATTGACGAATAATAGTTTTTTAATATAAAGATAAATAAATTCGATTTTAATTATAAAAAAATATTAGATTAATTGGTATATAAAGAGAGTAAAAGTAAAGTGAAAAAAATTAATAATACATAATTAAACAAAGGATCATAAAATAAATGAGTTTCTTGTGATTTATATAACATTATATCTTCATCATAATCATATCATAAGTACATCTGATAAACAATGATGTTGTAAGGTAATACCCTTACCACTTTGGTATATTTTAAATAATAAGACCCATGAAATGAAAAACTTCAAATGGATATGTATATCATTTAATTTCATGAGAAAAACCTTTAAAACATTCATGTTAATTATCTATACACCACACAATTGAAACAAGTGGTTTACAAGGCTTGTGTCCTATATAAACAAAACATAGATGAAAATTGTGTTCCTCATGTATCAAATTTCTATATAAATATTAAAACCAATTATATAATAAATATAGGTGTATTATAAATATATTCCATAACTATAATAATATATATCATACCATATATGATTTACTTATGACCTTTTATTAATCATTTATTAACAATTCATTGTTAAAATCACATTTTTGGTAATTACTTCGTTGTTTTTCATGCTTGTTTGGTTTCATTTTTTTGTAACTTTATGAAGATAATAGTTACATATTTCAATGAATTTTAACCATGATATAAATATCATGTATATTCATTAATTATTTATATAAATAATTACATTAAATTTAGAGATAGAAAATGAATTACATTATTCATGGAGACGGTAGGCAGTACATGTACATACAAATTTGTCCTCTTTTAATGACCGATGGAATCAAAGATAATTAAATAATAATTAAATAATTAAATAATTAGTTTTATATATTAAATATAATATATATTCATTTAACCTAAAATTATTATCATCCATGTCAAAATTAAAAAAAAATATGTATCACATCATTTCTTGGAGGCATTAGTCCACACGTATGCTTGATCGATTTTATCATTTCCCAATAGATTAGAGTATTAGAAGGTATATTTGATATTATAATTAATTAAGTAGAAATATTTCATTTATATCAAATATAAACATTAAATTCCTCATTATCTCTATCCAAGAGAGGTGTTGATGGAAAAATTATATGGGTTTGTGAGGAGGTAGTTCGTCGTACACACAATCGATAGTTTCATTTACCATTTTATGGAAGAGAAGATAGATATAGGATATGACATTATAATAATAAAATAAAATTATATTCAACATATATATTTCAATTTATCAAATTTTTTTAATACTATTTAAAATAGTTTGAATAATGTAAAATTTTAAAATGCTGAGATAAGAAGGATACCACCTCTTCAAAAAATCCTCTTAGGTTATCAAAAAAACATTCTTTTGAGGGATAACTAATCAAAATAATGCCTTTTGAATATTTATAGTGAATGAATTAATTTATTTTGGAGGTCATTGGTAGAAACAAATTTTTTTGTAATTGTGATGTAGAGAGGTGTGGGGGTTCCATTTATAAGTTAAAGAGAATACAGACATGGAATTCTTTAAAAGAAAAAGGTGTACTCAAAATTTTAACATCCCAAAATCCTAAAAATGGATATTCTACATACATTATATGATATAAAGTTGAAATATTTCCATAAAATATGAATTTTTTCAATGTTTTAGGTCATTTTTTCCACTATATGTTTCGTTCAATCCATTCTCAACCCTTTTTAACCATATCATTCGTAATTAATTGTTAATATTTTTACTAATCATTTTGGCCAAATATTATGTTAAACATATAATATAATATTAATAATAAATAATTTCAATATGAAATCTACTGTTATAAATTACATTTATAGAGGTGGATAATTTAAATTTAAAATTAAACCAGTAGATGTGACAAAAATATTGTTTTCCTAAGATAATATTTGCATAATTATTTAATGTTTTGATATCAAAATTCAACAAGAATTTTAATCAAATGACATAAATTAGTTAATAATTAAATAAATTTACTAATGGTACTTTAAAAAATTAAGGTGAAACTTTTTAAATGATCTAAATAAAATGGATGTTATTAATAAAAAAATTACTCCTCACTATTCACCGAACAATTAATGTTATAAAAAAATAATAAAAAATTCAACATAATATAATTTTGAAATTCTTATTCAAAAAATAAATTCAATTATATAAAAAAATTATAGTTGTTTTGTACAATAATTTTTATATTTTAACAGAAATAAAGAAATAAAAATTTATGAGAAAACAAGTATTTTCAAAAAAAATAAAGACATTATTAAAAATTCTTTACATATTTATAAATATATTTAATTTATATATATGATTTGTAAATAATTTTCAAAAACAAATATTCAGATATATACCTCCAAATTTAAAGGATACTTAATTAGATTCTTATTTAAATAATAATATTAATAGTATATCACTATTCCTTAAACTCAGTGGTACACGTAACACCGGCTATCGAATAAATTAAATTTATTTGAAAAAAACATTTCATAAAATCATGTGGTGTAACATGAATTATAAATAAAATAATCATATAATGGTGAATAATTTTTTCCACTAATGTGGATTGAGTATTTATTCAGTAAACAAATGGAATTAATATGGTTCTGAAAGATATATCTATAGTTAGTTTATCATTAGATGAAGGGTAATGGTTAATGATATTCTAATGTTTTCCTTTTAGAGTCGTTATAGAGACTTAGTTTATAAATATACCATTAATTATTATGAATTTCCTAGCTATATTCATGGTAATAATGAACTCTTAATTTCATGATTCCCAAGTGTTATCACTACTAGAAATATATCCTTTCCCAACGCTTCTATCCCAACGGTTTGTAAAAACTGTTGGGATAGGCCCCCTTTCCCAACTGTTTGGCCAAACCATTGGGAAATCCCACTTTGAGGTCACTTTTCCCAACAGTTTGGCCAAACCGTTGGGAAAAGTCCACTTTGTTGCCACTTTTCCAAATGGTTTGGCCCAAATGTTGGGAAATGGTATGGATTTCCCAACGGTTCGGTCAAACCATTCGAAAAATTCCACTTTCAGGCCACTTTTCCCAATAGTTTATCCAAACCGTTGGGAAAGGGTGGGCACCTATCCCAACGGTTCTCAAAACCATTGGGATAGTCCTTTCCCAACGGTTTTGAGAACCGTTGGGATAGTTTCCCATACATTTTATTAGTACATTCTCCGAATATCGTCAAATAAATCAATATATAAATTACATATAAATATAAATATATATATATATATATCCAAATATATTCACAAAGCCTACTCTAGGATAGTGGTAAATTCATTGATTTATAACATGGAGGTTGTGGGTTCAAACCTTCACTAGAAATATTTTTTATATATTTTCATATCCCAATTGTTTCCTCAAACCATTGGGAAAGACCTATTCGAACTGTTTTCCAACCTATTGGGAAAAACCTATACCAATGATTTGAAAATCATTGAGAAAGGTCTTTCCCAACGGTTTGGAGAAATCGTTGGGATATGGATTCATATGGTTGGTTTTCCCAACGGTTCAAGTGAAACTGTTGGGAAAAACTTTTCCCAATGGCTTACTTACCAACGGTTTGCAAAACCGTTGGTACAAGATATACCAACGGTTCTGCAGGATTTCCAAACGTTTTAGAACCGTTGGAAAACTTTTCATTTCCAAAAGTGTATAAACATAACATCTCAAACATGGACATTATATATTTTTTGATGAATATTAATTACATTATAAAAACACACACATGAGGATTTTAAATTTATAATGTCGTTAGAAACATGGACACATAAGAAATTAGTTCATAAGTGATCTACATTATCTCCCGCTATGTTTTTCATAACTTGAACCCTTATAAGACATATCATACATAACATATTTCATCATAACATGGTGTAATTTAACATAATCAAGGGTGATCTCAAATGATAAGTAATGGTTTACAAGGGAGATTTAAAAATATAAATAGTATACGGGTATGTGACAATGAGAATAACATTTGAAGACCATACCAATTTTATCATACATCATAAACATAACCCATGGTAAATATCTGGTATGTTCGTAATACATGGAGCACAGTTAAATAACTTAACATTAACCATGAGATCATAACATTGGAATCAAGCATATATTTGTAGCAAACCCATAACAACATAGAATAAATTCCTAAGTAGTTCATGTATCACTACCAAAATTATAGTAATTTAGTGGGTTCACACCCAAAACCATTATCATAATAATGGTTCACTCCCAATACAATCATAGTGGTCAAAGTCACTTACTAAACTTAATTCACTATAAATTATTTTAATTTTTATCTCATGAGATATAAGACATTTATCAATTTACTAGAGGGATATAGTGTTCCCACATATCAGATAATTCAAATCATATTTATGCATTCTAGAAGATTATAAAAAATTCCTTACATCAGAACCGGGGAAATTAAATAGGCTTCATAAAAATTTCATCACAAAAAACCCACGGAATGAATTGGGTCTCATAAGAATTTAATCATAATAGAGCACATGAAATGATAGGGGTTTCATATACATTTCCCTATAAAATAACTTTTGGAAAAAACAAGTTTCATAATCATTACATCATTTTTTCACAGCATAACCCGTGGAAAAAGGTGGGTTTCATAACATTTTTTTCACAGAATAATAAATGGAAGAGAAATGGGCTTCATAAACAAATTTTCATCATAAAAATAAACCATTTATAGAAATAATAATAATGGATTCACTGAATCATATCTCCATTAAATCATAGGTCGCTTCAAAGGCTGTCATCTTAGATGGAAAATAATTTTTAAAGATTACATGGAATATTTATTCATTATTGTATACTTTCCACATAAAAAACACTTCTTAAAACATAATATATTTTCAAATTAATTTTCATTGAAAATAAATTTGGAGGTTATAATGGAAGCATTAATGAACTAATAAAAAAATTTATTATGAAAATTTCATTATCAAATTTAAATTAATTTATAATGACATAACACATTTTAAAATAATCAATAAAAATAACCTTTGTAACTTATAAATTAATATTAATAACATCGAGTATTCATAAAGGAGGAAAATATTATCGATGTCATACACATTAATATAAAGAATCCTTTCACATTTTTAGAAAAATACAAACAAATAGTTTTTGGAAAATGTCATCAATATTCCATTCAATTTTTTAAAAAAAGTCAAACATAGGTAAAACATTATTTAATAAAACCTTTTTTATTTTAAAAATAATTTTTGAAAACAATTTTCAAAAACCTTGTATTGGAAAAAAAACTAATTTTTCACCTTAGAGAGAAATAAAGGTGAATTTTCTTTAAAATATAATTTGAAACTATTTAGTACATAAATAAAGTATAATTAAGGGAAAACCTATATTATTATAAAATAACCTTAGTATCACAAGATACATGATTTTATTGAGAGATACATTATAATATTTTATCATTGAAATTATAATCATTAACATTCTTAATAAACGATTAGAGTATAACGTAAAACCCATTCCATTTTGGTAATGAGGAATCATAATCCCTATGAAAAAATAAAATTAAATTAAACATAGAATACCATTAAAATTGAAAAATTTATGATATAATATGATATAGGGTTTATAGGTACACATCATAAAGGAAGATAGGTTCACAAGAAATCATACGTTTTAATGAATGAAAACTGATAAAAAAATCCCTTATTAATTTTGTAACGTTTGAACCATAACCCCATTAAATAAACATACTCAAATGGATGTGGAAATATAAATAGTATTTAGGATATGAGCCATAACAAAAATTCTTGGGTTGTATATAATCCTTTTTACATGTTGTTTTGTAAAACATATGAAAAAGTGTTAAAGAAAAATACCTTAAGGATAAGATAATAGAAGAAACGTAGATTGTTGAGGGTTGTAAACATTATTAAATCCTATCTATAATGTTCCCCCTATAACAGCATCGATGTGCATAGTTTACTTATGCATTTATGAGCACTATGTCAGCCAAGATAGCCAGGTCACCCTGTGGTACCATGTAAGACATACCTGTGCAATAGCCTATGCTATGTACCTATGAGACATTCCTACGTGAACCAATATCTTTTCTCATGGTCGTATATTTTTCTTTAAATACGACCCTAGGTATAAATATTTTTTTGATGTAAATCAAAAAAAAATTGAGTATTTTCTTTCTCAAGTCCTCCACCCAGTCCCTCAGAAACCATTCAGGTATCTCTCTAAATCCCAAGAAAAGATGGAATTGAGGTGGATAGTTGAATAAATATACATAGCAGGTCTGAAATACACAACACCTATGTGAGGAACCCTATTCCCTTGAGTTTAAAAGAACTATCCTGAAGGCCCCTTCCCAAAATTAAGGCTTCTGTGAGATCCTTCTATTGACACATGAGGACACCCATGAGGATTAGTTTAATGTCTCTCCCATGTGTTCTTTCCAAGGTGGTATATTACCATAACACATATTTCTCACACATTAATTCTTATACAAAGCTCATCCAGTTCCCTTAGGTATTACCCATGTGAAACGTCCTTGACTCACCCAGTAATTGCATGTGTGAGTCACTACCTAAGCCCTATTTCCATCCACTAGTGGTAGGGATTCCCTTACTTTTCATCCCTTGTTTGAAAGGCACTAAATTAAATTCTCAACAGTATCCTCCATACTTGTAATTCCATGGTAATTGGGACAACAACATGTCTCCCATTCATATATACATTCCTTCAGTTTGAGTATACCCAAAATTTTCCACCCTAATGGGTAGGGTTATTAGGGTGAATCATGATATGAATTACAACCATCTTTTGGAACCCAACCCTTGGGGTACATCCCAATAATTCACTATCTCAGATACAAGGGTTAAGGATATGTTCTTATTACATCATCTCTCAGACTAGGGAGCTCTAGTTCTATCTCTGATGGAGTGGATCATGCTTTCATTTACAATTGAGGATTAGTGTGTTATACTGCCCTCTACCCTAGGAACAAGATCTTCATGAATCTTAGTGTTCAAATTTATTGAGTCAAAAGTAATACGGGGGGTCCAATAATTTTTTTAAGTTTTTATAAGTTTCCAATATTTTCATAACATAACCCCTGTAACCTGTTAAAATTTGTTTTTGTATCAACTTTTTTTAAATATTAATCCATTAAAAAGTAAGAAATCATGTAAAAAATAACAATAATAATGTTCAACCTCAGTGTGAGAACCTACATCCATGTCACAGCCTCTCTTGTGGGTCTATGTAAATCCACTGTTATGAAGAAGTGAATAAAAATAGTTCCAACTCATGTTAGAAACCTTTTTTCTCCTAATAAAACATATTATACTGACTCTCATCAGTTTACAATGTTTTCATATAAGAAAATAGATCCCAAAAAAACAATAAATACATTGTTGAAAAATCTAAAAAAATAATTATGAATCCTCAGTCCTATTAGGATTAAACTAATTTTCTCAATCTGATGAGATAGGATTTGATTCCCTCACTAAAATCTATCTGAATTTGATTCTCTCAATATGATGGGTCTGGATATGATTCTATAATTATTATGTACTCAATACAATGAACATATTCTCAATTTACAAAATTCAAAATCCACTCAAATACTCAATATGATATACCTCATTCCTATTGAATCAATCTCATTGAATGAATATAATCTTATTAAAATGGTGTTTCTCAATCTGATAAACAATAATTTAAGTGTTAGATCCTCCTTGTGAGATCTTTTTCTAACAATATCTTTCACTTTATTTCTTTAGTGCCCCTCCTTTTCTTATTGTGTACAAAATCCCCTACTGAACAAATAATATAAGAATGTATTTATAGGCGACATAGAAAACAAAAGTGGGAAACATGGAAACATTCCCCACTTCCTCAAATTTCAGAAACCCTATATAACCCTTGCATTTAAATATCAAGATTTAATTCATCATTCCTCCATATATTTATCTATGATTTATGAAAAATTGAATTTCATGTGTGACCTATTCAAATATTAATAAAACTTATTTATTTTTCTATTTTATATTTCTTCATAATCTTCTTATTACAAATCTATTTCTTTCTCATAGTCATTCTAATTTCAATTTCATTCACAGAGTTAGTCATGTTTTTTTACTTCTCTGAGTCAATACAATTTTTTTTCCTTATCAATGTTAGTCGATTTCAAATTCATTCTCAAAGTCAGTCTGATTTTGGTTTACTTTATAAAGTTAGTAAATTTTTTGTTTCCTTATTAGAGACATTCAAATTTTGATTTCCTTTTTAGTGAATCCAAATTCAATTTCCTTCTACATGAATCTGATTTATGTAATTCTTCAATGATCACAACCATTTCATAAAAATATTTTATCAAGATTTTTTTCATGTTTTTTGAGAACATTATGATTAGAACATCATCATATAGTTTGTTTTAGAAGGTATGAAAATATTTTAAATTTTGAATTCACTTTATTAAACAAAAATCATCAGAAACAATGAAAATTCTACAATATGATAATTCTTTCTCTATCTGATTATAAAAAAGGAAAAATTCTAGAAAAAAAAATTATACCTCTGATTATTTTGGATCTAATGATCTAAATATAATATAGACTAGAAACATACTCTAAATATTATGAATCTTTCTTTAGATAGATATGGTTCTGATTTTTGAAAAAAAAACATTATTTTAAAATGATATTTAATTGTCAATAAATATAAAAAATTGTTAAAAAACACCACAATTGTTCTTTAATCTCTCCCATTTTATGTTTTGACAACCATCATTAAATGTTTTTTCAAACTCTCATAATTTTGTCACAACTAAAATTTTGTAAAAAACTCATGTTTTTTTTACTTTCATCAAAATATATCCTTTTCTCCAAAGAGAGATTCATGACACCACACTACTTGATAAATTAATTTTTTTGAAGGAATTCCATATTATGGTCGAAGGAAAATTTTTTATCCATATAAAGATAAACACTCTTTGCTTTTATTTTTACACATTTTTTATGTCTCCCACATTATTTATTTTCACACATTCTTTTCCTATCCCCAATTCAGTCATTTTTATCTTTATTTCTCAACCCCATTTTATTAAAACCACAACCTGAAAATCATAAAATAAAGATAAGTAAAACTTTTTACAAAGTACAAAGACGTTACTTTCTCTCCAACATTGATAACACAATCCAACGAACAACGGGGGTTCTTCCATATGAGCTTTAAGAAGACATGGGTGGAGGATAAACATGAATTTATATCCTCAATTCCACAAGTCATTCTTTCGACAGTGGAATTGTAAAGATATTTTCAATTTGATACATTTTTTAAAATTTATTCCAAAAAAACAACTTTAGGAGAAAATTTATATTTTATAATGTGAGAAATTATATCAATGTGTTTTAATATTGAATATTGGATAGGGTTCATAGATATATAGATTTATCTTTGATTGTCAAAAATTATCATCAATGGTTTAGAAAATTTTACTTTCAATTCATCCAACAGAACTTTCATCCACAACATTTAAGTATAAGCCTGAGTAGATTCAACATATCCATATTCAGTTATGCTCAATGTTACTTAACATTGATTCTTAGTTTTACAACTCACATGACTTTCACCTAAGAAATTTTTTTTCCTTGAGGTCAATTTTCAATCATAATAATATTCAACTCTATCTACATAAATATAAACTTAAAACATTATCTCATTGTTACTTATGAATAATAACCCATGTGATGTTCTTAATTTCACATATCTCATACTTTTTTGGCAATCAACATAAGTAAATCTTTTAGATTACATTGATACATGTAACACAAATTCATAGAATGAACAAAATCTATCCTTTAGAAAATCACGTAAAGATGACTTCGTATCATCTTCTAAAAATATTTTAGTTTCATACTTTTTCTAGATTCTTCATTACAAATATTGGTCTCACTAAAATAAGAGTTGAATCTTTTTTAGATTCTCCCTTCCCAAACATCATTAAAAATCCCCCAGATTACTTATTATGTGATAATAAAATTTATGATTCATTTTTATGAGCATTTAAGCTAATAATGAAATTTAATTCTTCTAACATATAAATATCAAAAATATTTTTATTCTCCTTAGAAAATATTTTACAACAATATTCTCTATCCCTAGAAATAAATTATATCATACACATAAAGAATAATAATTAGACATCCATAGTACACATATTTCAAATAGAAGATTCTATCAAATTTTAATTTAAAAAAATCAATTTTATAAAAAAATCATGTTTATAATACCATGCATGTTTAGATTATTTCAGTCCATACAAGGCCTTATTCAATTTACAGTAATTTATTTTCATCCTCATTAAGAAAAAACCCACAATTTTGTTCAATGTAAAATTTTTCTTTAATCTCACTATTTAAGAAATATAACCTTACATACATCTAATAAACTTTTTAATTATGATGATAATCCACTAAAAAACATTTGAATAGTTTATATCCTTGATATGGGGGAAATGGTTTAATCAAAATCTACACATTCCACCTTTGCATATCCTTTACAAACAATTCATTCTTTGTTTCATGAAAATTCCTCATGCTTTTTCCATTTGTTTCTATATGCCCACATTGTTTTGATAACATTTTTATTTGATGGCCTTGGAAAAAGTTTCCATTTTCAATCATCCCAATCTAATCCAACACTTAATTCGTAGCATTCAACCATTATTTTTGTTGAATATCCTATGATACTAATATTTTTTAAAATTTTTATGTAAGTGTTGTGTGATTATCTAATCCTCGCATTCTTCTTGTATGAACTAGATCCTTCTAATTCACAATAAATTTTTTGGATAATTTTTTTTTTGAATCGTAGAAATATTCAAATATTCTTTCCTTGTTAAAGTATCCTCATCACACGATTAATATGAATCTTGATAAGGATGTTTTGAATTACTTTCACTATTTTTGGAAATCCCCAGATTGTCCTCCTCAACACTCTAAAAAAAATTATTATCTAAATTTTACATTCAATTACCATCACATCATATGAGTCCACCAACTTTTGTATACATTTTTTCAACAATTTTAACATCTTCTATTGGTGAATAACCCATACAATTCCATTCCTCAACTTTCTCATAGAACATTCCAAAATCTAGATTTATTGATTTTGATAAAAAATGGAATTATGAAAACATTGATGTATTTAATGAAATATTTTTTGTTATACAAATTTTCATAAGGATTCATGATGGTTTTAGGTCTCAAAATTCATCTATTCTTAACATGTACAGCAGTACTAGCAACGTCTCTCTAGTATAGCTTTGAATGTCTGTACCTTTCTCACATACTTCTTCTTATTTAAGAAATTTTTCTATTATTTATTTCTACTACTCAATTTTTTGTGGAGTATACGGAGAACTATACTGATGTTTGATATAATTTTTTCTCAAATAATCTTCAAAATTATTCTTTGTGAATTCAATATCATTATTTTTTCCCAACTTATTTAATAAAACCCCCATTTCTTTCTCAATATTTTTTTATGAATTTAAACATTTCAATTGCCTATGACTTGTGCTGCATAAATATGGTTTATTTAATTTTGAGTGAAATCGTCACTAAAAGTGATAATGTATAAATTTAATTTTTATTATTGATATCTCATTGGCCTGTATAAATCGGAATGAATAAGGTCAATTGGTCTGATAGATTGAATCCCAACTCTTTTAGAACTTTTTTTAGTCATCTTCTCTTTTTGAAAAGTTAAAAAAAATATATTCTTAAATTATTTTCAATTAAATATTGTTTTGAATGGAATCAAATTTAGAAACTTTTTTCATACTTTTCCTTTTATGGTTCCTATGTATTTGGTGCCACAATTTTTTTCATCTTCCGCACTCAAGTAACAATAGTCATTGAATTCACTTATTTAGAAAATATTTCATCTAGTTCATTATCCTTTTGTTATAAATTATCAATCATACAATCTTTATATGATAAAAATATATTTTCTAACCACAAATTTGTTTCAATAATCATAATTTTGACTAACAATGAGTATGTTATGTTTTATCCTATAAACAAATAAAACATCCTTAGATTTCAACATTCCAACATCCATTCATATATTCTGATTCCCTTGATTTTTATGGAACTATAATTACCAAAGGATATTTATCGTCTATCATAACATTAAACATATTTAATGTTTGTTATATCTCTTTTCATATTTGAAGAGAAAAACACTACCAAGTATCCATAGTTTTTTCCTTTTAGTTTCTTTAAATGATGACTCAAAAACAAAATTCATTTCCTTAACTTTATTCCATTATTATTTTTTTCTTTTATATCATAATAAAAAATTTCTGTAATTAGATTCAAAAATATTTCATTATTATGACCATAATTATCATGTATTATACAAACTTCTTCAAAACAAACAATTTTTTAATGGAATTATTATAACATCTTTAGAATTAACCTTTTCAGCTTTCTATAAAGTAGGACAGTTACACATTCAAATTTATCTAATTATTCAACTTTTTTCAATCCTTCTTCTAGGTAAGGATATGTTGTGAAAAAAATTAAATGGAATGATCCCATATATTCCACCACACCAATAATATCCATCAACTCTTGATTTTCTATTGAAATAAGATCTTTCTCTATTGAAATATGATTCGGGTTTGTAACATCTTTCATCTCTAACATGCTCAGGATGTGGAGAATCCTTTATTTTGAATGAGCTACCTATTTTGGTATATTTTATGTGTTTCTCACATCATTTCTCTAACCATTATTTCCAAATACATTTACTGCAACATAAAATGTCAAAACAATTAGATAAAATATTTTATTTTGGGTCTGAAAATATATCACCTGATTATCGTATTGAGAATTCTTAGAAACTTCAGAAGTCTTGCCTTTTAAATTAGATGCTTTATTTAATTCTTGAGTCATCTTCCACAAGTTAATTTCAAATAAAATAAGTTTTGATTGATAATTTTTTACTTGTTCTTCCTTATCTTTCATTTTCTTAATAATATCTTCAATCATCTTTCGGTATTCGTCAATTCTCTTTTTGTAATATAAAATATACTGAATGTATTCATCCTCCTACATAAAGAAATATTTTATTCCTTTAATGGATTCATAAAAATATTTCTTCATAATTTTTATTTCTTTCTTTATATATTGTTTTTCCTAAAAATATGCTATATTGTTTTAAGATGGTATTCTCTATATGATTTTCACCACCGTCTTCACTATCTGGGGAATATTTTGTTTTCACTACTTTGGAAATGAAGGTTATAAATTTTTCTAAGCATTCATCTTCAAAAGAATTTTTATCTGTTGAGTTTGATGCAACTTTCTTACTCAACATAATTCTTTTTCTTCAAGTAAAATTCCTCTCCTATATATTGGAATACTTTTCTTCTTTATCAATTTTTCCACGTATTCCTTCATGGTTTGTCCTTGTAATCATATCAATATTTTACAAAATTTTTCTTCGGTAAACTTATAACAATGTGTATGATTACACGAAAATAAAAACATTTGAGAATAAGTTTACCTCCATAATTTCTTCTTCCAGTTATATAGCTATTGTATATAAGATGCATGATTTCTACATTAAACTCATTATCCTTTTTTTATTCATAGTTAAAAAGATTAAAATCATCCAAATCTTCCAATTTAAACTTTTCATGCGTTCAAAATACATTTCATCTTTAATATTATTGTTAAAAATAAGATCTAACTTCATTTCCGGAGAAATTTAAGAGTTACAAAATTCATCAAGTGATAAATCATATTTGTCTTCGAATAAGGAAATCATGGAATCAAACGTGTCCGAAATTTTTCTCATAAGTATATTCAGTATTGTAGAATCTTCTAGGACATATCAAATCCTCTAATGTTTTGAAAAAAATCATTTACTCTGGTGATGTATTCATCAATTGTTTCAAAATCTCTCTTTATTTGGTCTTCACAAATACTAATCCATATTTTTATCTTTTATTCCTTAACAATTTTATTACCTTTGAAAACACTTTTATGCTTTTTACTTGTACTTT
Source organism: Viscum album (assembly GCA_963277665.1). Lineage (NCBI taxonomy): Eukaryota > Viridiplantae > Streptophyta > Magnoliopsida > Santalales > Viscaceae > Viscum > Viscum album. Next base: position 1,767,471,977 of record OY728153.1, on the reverse strand, counting down.
TAAATGTTTTTAAATCCATCACCTTCTGAAAAAAATCGAAAGGGAAATTAGAATAGAAATTATACAATTTCTATAAACTTATATAATTCTATTATCAATAAAGGTCATTGTGGAATCATTATGAATAGGTTGAAACCCAATATTAGCATTATCAAAAACATATAGGACATGAGATAAGAGAAAATGAATCATTATATTTTTTTCATTAATAATATTTTATTCCATAAAATATAAGGAATTTCTCAACTATTGACCGAATTGATATTATCTATAATTAAGAGTCAACAATGGAAAATTCTATCTTATACCAATTGATGTTCTAAATGATCGAATAATAACTAGGAATAGGGGTTTAATTAGTTTTTCACTTTTTATAAGTTAAAATTATTTTCAAAATATACCCCCTAAAACTATTAATATTTTTTTCCTTTTCAAATTGTAGTAAATACTATTACATGAATATATAGTAAATAAAGTAAACCGCATAATAATTACATTTTTTGGAATCAGTGTGGGAACCTACATAGTGTCTATATCTACTCCTGTGGAAGTATTGAAATCTACTATTTTGAAAAAGTGAACACAACTTGTTCTAACTACTATTAGACACATTATATCTCCCAGTAGGAATGATTATAATGAATATCATTAGTTTAGAATGTTTAATTTAAAATAATTGAGCCAAAAAAACACTAACTAAATTTTTGAAATTTCTCCACAATTTATCAGTCTGAATCCTCGGTCCGATTTGGCTGAATAAAATTTTCTCAATCTGATGAGTCTAGAGTTGATTCAATAAATAAAATCTTTTTGGATCGGATTCTCTCAATATGATGAGTCTAGATCTGATTCTCTCAACATGATAGACTCAATAAAATGAAACTGTTCTCAGTCTAAAAATCATTAACTTTGTTCGAATACTCAATACTATGTACCCGAATCCAATTAACTCAATATAATTTTGCAAATACAATCTTCTCAAAATTAAATTTCTCAATCAATTACATAATCATTCATTTTCCTGATCCTCCTCATTATATATTTAGTTGTTAATGTATTTCACTTGATTTATTTATTGATCCACTTTTTTCACTTGTGTAAAAAATCCACTACTGAATGAGTAATCTGAACTAGTATTTATAGGTGGCTTAGAAAAAATAGGAAAACATGAAAAAAATTCCCCTCTTCATCAAATTTCAAAAAATCAGTAAAATTTTTGCATTTAAAATTCATCTTTGACTTCTACAGTTCATCATATATTTCTATAACATTTATGAATAATTAAAGTTCATGTTTGACAACTTAAAATCTTTATAAAACATCATGAATTGTCATTTTGAGTTTTCTTTATAATCACTTTATTATGAATACTTTTCCTTCTCAGAATTAATTTGATTTCTATTTCCTTCTAAAAGTCAGTGTACATTTTGTTTACTTCCCATTATAAGTCCAATTTATGTTTCCTTATCAAATTTAGTCATATTTCAATTTTCTTCTATGAATTATTCAAATTTATGTTTACTGCTCAACATCATCTTGATTTCAATTACATTATAATAGTAACTAGGATTTACCATTCCTTCTGAGGGAATCCAAATTCTATTTCATTATTAGTGAATCAGATTTCTATAATTCATCATATATCAACATTATTTATTCAGAATATTTTATCAAGATATTTTTCTAGATTTGTGAGAACATTATGACCAACAAAACATCATCTGATTTGGATTAGAAAATATGAAATATTTCTAACACCCCCCCCCCCAAATGTCCTGAAGGCCTTATTTTTTATTTTATTATGGATAATCCCCCTTTTAAGGGTTGAAGGGGAACCCGTACATGACATGTAGGCCCAAGGAACAAGGCCCGACTAACCTACAATACATGTCCCAAAGGCCCAGATGTATACCATGCCCAATACATGCCACGTAGGCCCAGCCCACTTGAACTAGCCCTCCCTAACATCTGTGTCATTGATCACCCATCTCCCTACCTTGCATTGCTGATCGGCTAGAATTTCCCCATACAAAGATGCAAGGTGCCTGGTCTCAATGGCGGCTGCCATACCCTGTCATTCTTCTGATCTGGTTAGCTCTGCTTCTGGTGGCTGGTACTATGGTTGATATGATCCTCTTCTAGGTCATGTTCTGTGTGAACTTGGATACACCATGTTCTTTGTGGCCCAAAGGTCCAGTAGCCCAAAGGCATTTGATGACCTTAGGGCCCTTGTGACTTGTAGGCCCAGACCGGTGGCTCGAAGTCCTAAATAGGGTGGATAATTCCAGCTGCTACAGTACCGAACAGTAACTACTACAGTACCGAATAGTGACTGCTACCGTGAATTCTACAGTATTGGAAATTCACCTCTTCCCGGTTTTGAACCGGGGTCTCTTGGATGCCAAACATTATCCCTTACCACTCGGGTACTACTACTGTGACTGCAAATATGATGCAGATGGATACAATACCCTAAATCTAATGAATCATCATTATGATGGATATTGGTGCGATTAAGGACTAAAAGAAACAATATTTTATATAGAGAGTTATTTTTCCACAAATAAAGAACTTTATTGAAGAAAAACACCATAAAGGTTCTTCACATCCATCCTGAATTAAGCCCCTAACCTTTATTTTTGGACCTCTACTACTTCATTCCACCCCCATTATCCATTCCAATAGGCTTTATATATACAGATATTTTGACATGACTATCTAGGAAATAACTATGGGTGAGGATGGGCACATTAATGCCTCCTCTTTTTCCCTCTCTTTGGGTTATGGCCTTGTCCATTGGTGGATAAAGCATATTTTTTGGTTTTGTGGATCTACCCCATCCTCTTGTTTCTCACAATGAGAATGACTCATATGGGATTAAATGTTGGTGGGGATCAAGACATTTTCATGAACAAAAACCTAATTGTAATCATTCCAAGTGAATCCCAAACAACCAAATTAGGGCATCCTCTTCTATTGTGTAATCGCTGAAACCAAATATCGTGGGTATCATTCCATGTGTAAGCCCCAAAAACCAATCTATGGCATCCCCTTGTATGGTTTCACCCCTAAAATCTAACAATTTGGGAATTATTTCAAATTTAACCTCCAAATAAATCATCTCAAAGGTCCATACTCCCCTGTGAGACAAACCTTTTGAGGAAATCCACTGGAATGGGTCCTCACAACCGACATATGTGGGACTTGATTCCTCACAGAATGTGGTATATAGGGAGACTATCAAAATAAAAAATTCATAACTCCAAATAAACCCTATTACTTTCTAGGATATATTCCTAGTAGGTTTTTATCAAACCTTTGTGAATGTATCCATTCTAGTTTCTTTAGGCTTATTTGGAATAGGTACCACACCAAACATTGACTACGTAGCTTACACATATATATCCTTTCCACATGACATTAAACTACCCAGTTTGGTCCTTATCATGTTACCTTAAAATGTATTATGTGTCCTATTAAGTGGAACCAAACTATGTTGGTTTTCATTCCTTTCATGAGGATATATAGAAATCCCATTTCATGGGTCCAATACTGATGTCCAAAAAACTGCCATATCATAGGAAGATGATATTATCTAGAGCACCACACATTGTGGATCAAAAACCCACATCATAAAAATAACAAATAAATAATTTCTATTCAATTTATAAGTGGGTTCCATTGATGGATAACCTTAGATATGTACATATATACCCCCTGGATGAAGAACTTTTGATATATACAGATTATTCTACATTACATTCATTCTAATACCTGATTGTTAATTCAATAGTGAAAAACTTCATACATGTGAATTTATAAAGGATTCATAAAAATTAATTAAATCTTTAAGAGAGTACCATAGTTGGAAACAATTACCCCCAAAATGGTGTGATACGACTGGCCGCCCATCCTCTTAACCAATGTGAGTTATTATGTATTTTTTTTCCGAGTTCCCTAATGAGAACCTTTTTTTCGAAAGTAGGCCCATGAGTCATCATGGATATGGGAACCGTTGGGTGTTTCCTTTTTTGTCAAATAAACCACCTTCAAAACCCACCCTAAAGGGATGTCTGTGTGTGTGACTGATGTCAAGGTTGTTCCACCAACACCAAAAAATTACATTCCAACCCAATGTAACATTAATGGTTAAAAAAATGGTGAACCTGATGATAATCCTTAACCAAGATGATGGTTTCATCCACCTATTAGGCCCGTTTTCCTCCAAAAATGAAAGAGGGTCAAATAATAAAATCAATTATGCATACTTTCTCATGGAAGGTTCTTATTATGGAACTTGAATAATGATACTTAACAACTAACATTGTTTGAGAGGATGAAAGGTTAGACTAATGACACCATTTTGGGGGGAATTATTTCCTAGTTTTGGGGACTCTCTTAAATAATTAAGATATGTTTGGTAATCCTTCATTAATTCCAAGGTATTACATTGGTCACTCTTGAATTAACAATCAATTATTTTCATGTGTTAATTTATAGAGATACTTCATTAATGGGGTTTTTCTTTTTTCTTTTTTGTCTATCACCAATATTTTTGGCGCTTTTGACAAGATCTCTCTTCACCCAAAATAGAATCAGACCAACTCTCCTAAATTTATGCCCTGAATGTAGTTCAATATGGGTCCTTATCCATGTAGAAGACATCATCAGAAACACAACATCTCTAATGTTTGGGTATAAATGCACCGGTCTGAGAGTCTAGAAATAATGGTACCATCTCTACCCTAGAGGCTATCGATTAGTCCCACTAACTCACAATTACCTTCTAGTCATCCAATTAGAGATGGCTATTGGTGTAGAATCAGACGACACCAATAGTTATATCCAACCTTTTTTATAGAATTTCCCTAAAAAACAATAATCAGTTACTCCATTATTTTATAGAGGTGGGTCAAAAGGCCATACGCTACCTTGCCTAGAAGACACTGGGATTCTATCAAAGGGCTTGTGCTAGTAATTTCTACCGCCAATGACATGTGACAGTGAACCCTCAACAATATGAGCAACTCATCCTCAAGAGTCTGGCCCCGGTCAACTAGACTTGGTCATGTAATACATCCCTCTGTGGGAATTATCTAGTCAGTAAGCAACATGGTTGCACCATTATCCTCTTTTTTGAATACAAAAAATAAATTTTTCTGTGAAAACTATGGGTAGGAACAAATAGATTCCTTCACCAATCAAGACGTCATTAGACTCATATGGAATAATCTAGTGAATCCCACCCACAAAATATGACAACAAACTATCATCAAGAACAAACATATACCCACATCAACAAACCAATCAGCCGTCTCATTTGGTAGAGTCTAAAACTTTTGTCAGTCATATTTACTGAAAAAAGATTGAGCATAAGGGAACACCTTATCACATTAATAAAGCTTCCTAAGATCCTCATATAGATGAATCCAGATAATTTAGAAGTAATTTCATGGTGAAAATAGGGGGAAGAAGATATCTCCTCCACACCTGAAGTCTTTCAGTATCCAATTGTAGAAAAATAAAGGACATGAACAAGCACATACCCCACCTTCAAACCCAAAATGGTAATATATACCCTTTCCTTCTGCTGAAGTCACCAGGAACATACCATCTATGGTGAAAGTGTAGATGATAAGTCCTTCCCAAATCCAACAGATTGAAATGATATTATATCAACGATAACTGTAGTTCAGGGGAGGATATTAAACAATGTCCCTAAAAATAGAGTGACTAATAAACATTTCACTCCGGAGTGGAAACACACCTCTTCTCCCATTCAGAATATTCATGGGGAAAACTCCTTTGTGATATATGTACAGTAGGTTAGAGTTCATACCCCCATTCCAATAATGTTTAATTAGCCTATTCTAATTCCCACTCCATGGAAGTCACAAAACCCTACCAAAATTGTAATTTTATCTAAGAAATTTTTGGAAGAATCATGGATTTTTGTAAAACAATCTCTCATATCAGAAAACTACATTCCCCTAAAAGTGGTCACATTCACTCAAAAGAAGGAATCCAAAAAGAAGAATCACTATAGAAAATTGGAAAATGATAATCTGATCTATGATCCCATCCTACTTAATTTCGGTCTGCTTGAATCCCTAATATTCTTATCTATACAATCTAAGGTCATACACACCCATTAAAAATTATGGGAATGTTAGAAGTATTTTCAAAGGACCTCCCTGGACACTTCACCATGAATTCATGCTTCATGTCCCTATTGTTTTTGATCTTGAGAGTCTATCTCCACATGGGAGATATTAAATACCTCTACATGGCTAAAATATCAAATATAAAGAAGTTATATCATTTGTTTCCATCCACCCTATAGTTCATCACCAGCGTATATGCTACAAGAATTATCCTTGATGTTATATGTCCATCTATAATGGTATTCATCCACATAATGTAATTCTTTGAAAAATATTACTATGAAGTAGCGTTTCATATTCTCAATAGGTATATCCCCATGATAATTTGATTATGATAAATTCATCTTTCCATAAGGACCATGAAAAAATGGGGCCATTCATGTCTGATTCATTATCATTGACAAGTGAAATACTTTCTAAACAAGAAGATCGCCCAACGTGACTATCATCCTACAAACCAACATTTGGATCTCATACAACACAATATGAAATAGTAAGTCTCCAAAAATTTTGTCACTTACAGTAATACAGAACAGATAAATCTGCATTGGTTAGACCTGGTTGAATAACATCTATAAAAAGTAGAAGAAGACATGTTGAACATGTGGAAGCAGCTAGACAATGATGTCATACCTATCTTATTCTAGAAATTACACACTCTTCAAAGCATTATTCCAAATGCATTGTTGAAATATTATTTTCACAAATTATACCTTAATATATGGAACAATCATCATTATATGAGATCCAGGGTCTTAACCTATGATAGGTATCAAAGTCATGTAAAATTAATAGAAGGTGTTCAATTCCATATTGACTTTGAATCCCACCTCATTGTACAATATCAAAAATTGTGGAAGTATAAAGGATACCTTCAAAGTGTATACCTTACAGTATTAAAAAATTGTGTTAGATAATAATAAATATCTATTCCAATGTTAAAATCATAGTATTGGGTGAACACTGAGTGTTTCATTTCAATGTACTCCACAATCAGTAAGTCCCACAAAAAATGGATTCATGTAATGTCATTGCTTCAACCAAGATTTAATAATCCATCTTTATTCATAATTGATGATATTCCTAACACACAAATCCATGAGTGACACTCACTAATGTCATTCTATAAGATATAAATCTTTTAAATGAAATTTTCATCACGAATTTCAATATATTGAGAAATCCTCCCATTTGTGGTGATTCAATCATCAAATAAAACAAATCTCATAGATAATACAATGGTCGTAGGAAGAAGGTGGGGTATGTGAAAACTAAATGATACACTTAGCCTCTATTTGAACATTACTATTTAAAATTAGGAAGGGCATTATAGTAATTGCGGCCATGAAAATCGTTGAGCAACCCCAACCCATAGGGCTGGGTGTTTTTAACACCACCTTAATATTCCACATACTAGGACCAAATAATTGTAAATTTGGAATGAGAATTACCCATAACTTAGGGTTGGGGGTTTCTTACCTCAACAACCCCCACCTTATCAGATTCCAGTCTTCTCATGATTAAGGGGTTCCATAGAATAAACCCCCCAATTTTTTTGATATGTTGAATTAGTATCCTCCTTAAAGACGTACATGATAATACAATGTGAATGTTCTCATTAGATTATCATTTATAGAATAGATCCAAAATAACTAGAGAAATAGGACATGGAATTGTAGAGGGTGTAAGCATAGGTGGTATCACAAAGATACTGATTAATCACTTCAAATGAATTATAAATTAGTGAATTTCATTAACACCCAACATGAGGATCGTACAGAACACAAGGTCAATATGGTGGAGAAAATAGAGAAATTATTGGTTTATAATATTGTTCATATCTAAATGATTGAATGATATCAACATACTCAAAACTAGAGTCTTATCTTGAACTTATACACTCCCTTAATCACTCCCCCATTGCCTCATTAAATAATTACTACCCAGGAGAAGGGTAAGAGTCATGTTTCACATCACCCAAGAACTGAAAAAGATAAACCCTTTACACTTTATTAAATACTCGCTCAACGAGAGAAAGTTATAAAGGAATTGAGAAGTCATAATGAAGAACTACTAGGAAGAAATATTCATGTTGGATATGTTCTATAAGAAAACCCTCAACATTTACTCCCAATTAAAAGACCTTAAAAAGGAGGGTTCATCGCAACAACTAAAATGGAACCAGAACATATACCCAATGTGGGGTTACAATAACAAACATACATGGATCCCATGATAGAAGATCAATATTTCCCTTCATTGGGTACACAACCTGAACCTGGCCAAGAACATCATCATTGACCTTCCCTTATAGGTTACCCATGACCGCTACCAGCAGGGCCACCATTGTTAGCCCTACCAATTGTTTCTCTTATTCAAATTCTCGCTTAGTAAGAAATTCATCATGGTCTCATTAATTCTTTTGACTCTCTAGTATCTTGATTGGAATATATGGTGGTGAGGCATACAGAAATACATCCAGAGATGATGCCTTATGATGAAATCTTTGACTTGACTCTTCCCACATGATAATTTGGAACCCTATCATTCACCTTTTCAATATTTTAGGGTACCTAGTGCATCATTTGATGCATTTAATGTCCTTATGTGAACTCATTATGGGGACCCCTTCACAAAAGGACTCATTTTCTTATTGTTGCTGCATATGAAAATATTCATCATCCTATCATCATCCAACAATGGGAAAATAAAAGGGTATGGGAATTCATTTCTAAAAGGAAGGGGTTAAAATACTCCTTAATTCTATATCTTCTTCATGAAGACATTTTGTCCATATATATAGAGAATATTCACAATAAATTGTGCACACCACTCATCCCTGTAAAATATATAGGAGGTCTTCAAGATCATTCTGAAATTTCCCAATGAATGGTATAATCCATATAAATAACCAAGTCGATACCCAGTGTAATTACATAAGGTTAAGGATATAATAATGCAAAAGTATAGGCTTCCAATGTTACACTAAATTAGGCCCCTACACCCTCCCAATATCTAAAAACCTAACCATATCATGCATTCTTCCCTCCTAAGTGCCATAACAATGATAGTCTCATCAGAATGATAAGATGGATAAGAGGAAATAACAATCTGAGTAGATTAAAGAATTGTGTATTATTTACCAAATGAACAAGTCCATGGTTGCTTCATCTCGTAATTGGAGAACAACTTTTTTATGTTTCCAAATCCCAAGAATCCCCACTATAATGTGGAGGAAGTGGACATAAACTATTTCCCCTTCCGTAAAAAAATGAGGAAAACAATCTCATAATATTTTTTCCAAGGGAATATTGAAGAATATGGTGTACTCTGGGCATGTAAATCTGGGAAACCCACTTTCAAAAGTAGCATTTATTTATGAAACTAACCCATAAAAGGAGAGTGAATGGTAAGAAGTTAATAAAAAGGGTATGACAAATTTCAATGACTGAATGATTAGAATGATCATCAAACATTCTCAGGTTATCATTTGTGAATAGTTGAAATAGATGACTATGCCCCCAGCCACTTCCATTGTGGAACAATTAAATCCATCAGCGCTATAGTCCTCTAAAATCTAGTCTTCCAAGAAAAGACATGGCCGGAAGTGCAAGAATAAAACATACAATGACGGTCTAATGGAAAGGCCAATGTTAGATTTTTTCTATCTCAAATATCAGACTTTCAATCCCAAAAATTATTGGATGAATTTTCTTCACTCAATGAAAAACAGTTTTACACTTTACATTTATTAAAGGCACATCAAAACCAGATAGCGTAAGATGTTAACAAGAAGTTACACCTCTGTTTGGCCCCCAAGAACAATAGGTATTGGTTCTTATAACTCCAGTGATACCTGGGAAGAGGCTTCCAAACCTGAAATCAAAGTGGAAGGGAACATATTCCATACCTAATGTCTTATATAATAGATATTATTCCTTAATATTAATGGATGGGAAACTCATTACGGATCCTGCTAATAAAATTTTTCTTAAGAAGACCTTGGGTGAAAAAAGAGTGATATGTCTCCATCATTGGATGTTAAACTGCATATTTGTTCTATGTTTCATAAACTTAAAAAGAATGAAATATCATCCCTATAAAAATAAACAAAATGACACCAATATCCTTAGTTTATGATATTAAATTACATAAAATATTCTCTTATACGCACGACCATAAATTTCTTACCATATGGTCTTAGTTATATAACTCAAAACTAAAATACATTATAGCCTAAGAAATAAGACTTCAAAATATATAGTTTATCATCCTAGTCATACGTTGTTAAAAATTGCTACAATTTATGTTGTATAATGTAAAACTAGATGCAACATGTCCTTGTTGATCGATGTAAAACCATAGAACATTTTAATCATTACTTGTGTGGATTACAATTTATGTTGCTTGTATCCTAGACACACATTCATTCAAGAACTATGGGTGGCTTGATTATTGTTCCCATGAGATATGTAGTGATGCTCAGACACTACATCATGTTCTATCCCCAACACAAATAACAATCCCCCTTCCAATGTATGGGTTAGGCCTATATAGGGAGCATTTTAAGAACTAATTGAGGAGTGATTCTCATTTCACTGAGATACATAGTGACACGTAGAGCCTATATGTAGGTCCAGTCCCAAAAAAATCTAAATGCCATTATCCTTTACTTGTATCACCTTTTGTGGTGGAAGAATCATTTTCCACTACTTATTTTATATGCCAATCACAGATCACATGGTAATATGTTTTTTTGGAAAAAACGTTTCCCTGAATAATTAATGAATATTGTCTCACATCAGGGTTATCATGGTCTTAGTCCCAAAACATTAAAAGGAACACCAAATTTCCGCCCCACCTAACTTTAAACTGCATGGATTCTTACGAACTATGTTTGGATTGATTTTTATTCCCATGAGATACATAGTAATGCCCAAATACAACTTCCTAGTCCATCCAAAAAATTGAAAAATTCCCCCACTCTCTTAGTTATGAGTCATATGTACATAATGGGATCCAATGTGGGATCTCACCTCTTTTTTTAGATTGTATTAAAAACATCCCTTCCACACATAATAATTATTCTAGTATGGGGAATCTACTCTTTAACTGCATGTGTATTGATTCCAATTACCATGAGATAGTGATGCCAAGATCTTATATATTGTTCCAACCATAATATTTTTTTATTATACATTTAAAAAAACTATGTTATTATCACATTACATTAAACATCAGGGGAAATGTGCTTTCCACCTGAATTTAAACTATAGGCTTCCATGTGAAATACATGTGGTTTTATTCTCATTCCAGTGAGATACATGGTGATTCTTATGCATCATGTCCTAGTATCAGCTACAAGATTAATAAAAAATCACCCTCTCAAGAATACCAAAAATGATCTATGTGCGAGTTAAGAATTTGGGTTCCCTCATTCAGGGATCAACTAAGGAAATAATGATATCCTCTCTTACAATAATCATCACTTCATGGAAAATATCAACCCAATTTCACCCTATATTCTTTAAAATAGGACTTCCTCAAGTCATACTACTAACCATGGACACTTTTGAATCTTTCTGATCTTTCTCTAGCAACATGAAATAGAATTTATGATACCTGAGAAACCCTTTGATTTACTATGCAGCAACACACCATAGTTGGAATTTCAAAATGTCACCAACAAAAAAGTTCATATCAACTAATGGATTCTACTATTTGACAATGTAGTAACTCAACCTAGTTATCTTTGTATAAAGCCTCCCATGAAATGGGTTTGTTGAATAGTGGTACCTTTATCCCTTTGGGAAGCATCTTCTATCTCCATATGCCCTGAAACAATCATGCCAAAACCCGCTCATTCAAATATGATCCACAATCATCCTTTATTTTCTGGTCCAATGTCACTTAAACCATTACGATAACCCCCGAGATCTTGGTTTATAATTTCATCTTTCATGTTTGAATTATGTCGATGCAGCCATGGTCTGGTATCCATCATGTTACTCATTGTCTCTATAATATTATTTCAATATAATTATTTCATAAAAGTATTATCATTATATATTCATTATTTCATGTTGTTAACATGCACAAGAAGTCCTAATATTGAAAATTTAAACTACAGGTTTTTTCAGTAACTACTAGTTGTTTGATTCTCACTCAAATGAGATACATAGCGATGTCTAAAACCATTGTTTTGGGACCAACCTCAATAAAAACACATTTTTTCCTATGATCATGTCAGACCTATGTAGGGACCTTTTTCTCCATTCATGGGTAATAATGAATTGAAAAACCATTCCCATATTCAGGATCATTAATTACACAAACCAAACTCATTGTATATGGCCATCTGAATCTCCATAAACATCCTTCATCCATCAATAAATAGAATGTGGGAATTCCTAATAAATACTTTTTCTGACAATGATGTAATATTCTACAGTTCGATTTACATAATTTTCTCACATAAATGGCCAATTATCCAAAGTATTACATTGTCTGACTATAAAAGAACATTCCCCTGTTGTCTTTTCATATTGTCATCAAAAAAATAGGTATTTCAACCAGTGGTACATTCATTCTCAAGAGATACCTCTTTTATCTCCAAGTGCCATTTCCTCCATATAATTATTTAGATTACAAAACCTAATATTATAGTTTAAAACCTTCCCCTTCAATACCAAAAAGTTATGGCATATTCCAAAATAGATTACTATAAAAGGGTAGAATAATTAATCTTTCATTCATAGATAAATTTACTTAAAATGTACCGCCCATGTTCTTTTTCTATGACATTAAAGTGCATAGATTAACATCTGTGACACAAGATGTTAAATTATATAAAAAAAATACATTTTATGACATTAAAATACAATTAACATGTCTTAGTAGCATGAAATTAAAATACATGATGCTTCAACCCTTGACAGAAAGGGACCTTCCCTCGGAAATCAGTCACTTAAAATAACAAACCGTCCTTTAACGAATCCAAATTCAGGTAGTAGTAATTACCCATTCATGGAAAATTCCAATAAATATGTACACTTCATTTTTAGACACATATATTTGGAAATCCACCCTTCTTGATCTTGATAAATTCATATCATCACAAATTTCCATGGTAATAATGATAGAATGTCAAAATTCTTGGAATTTTTTTTGACTTTGTAGTAATACACCCACACTAGAATGGAATAGGTTTCCCACCTAAATGGATTATTAGATAGATGATTTCACTATTTGACTATGTAGTAACACGCCCTAGTTGTCTTTTCATTAAATCGATCACAAAAAATGTTTTCCAACTAATGCTATATTCTTCCCTAGGAGAGATCCAATAATCCCATGAGCCTCTAAAATAACATATTGGAAACGAATTTTTGAACGTGGTCCACATTTATTCCCCACATATTTTTCTCACATAATTAATTAAATCTAAGAAACTTGATAACTTGACTCAAAATTCCTCTTTGTTTATAAAAATAGTGTTAGAACATTCTTGGATAACAATACTATCATGGGCCACCATTCAAAACTCATGGTCAAATATATTCACCTTAAAACACTGTCTTTTATAGTTTATCATGAACAAATATAAATCTACCACAAAAGAGACATAAGACTCACCTTTTTGATATTCCATAAATAGAAATCTAGAAAAAATTCACTTCTTAGATAACTAGACCAACTCTCTTCCTTGTTTATGCAAGATTTGAGCAATGAAAAAGTAAAACGCATAAAACCTATTAGGTGGAAAGCATGTAGAGGGTAGCCAAAAAATCTAAATCTCTCCCATAATGTAATAATTATATAGTACATAGGTAAAAATTAGTTTGATGGAACATAATATACAAAGATCATATGGTTTTATATATGACCCTTACAATAGTCAAACTTTGATCGCTAAGCCCTGTGGATTAGGAAAAAATAAGAGTATCTTCCAATCTATACTAATAAGGTTGTGACCCATTGATGAAAATATTACTTTATATAAAATCAAACATAATTTTTATGTTAAAATCGAAAAATGAAAATATGTATGAATACATATATGGTTTAAAATAGTGTTTTTTTCATTTATGAGGAAAAAATAGAAGGAAAATCCATAAGATAGAGTCACTCCACCGCACTATATAAGAGAACATCAACATAACTCATCATTTGTAGAACGGATTCCTAAGAACCCTTAATATAATGTTGAATCTGATCCACCAGAATATGCTCGGCCTCCTCATGCTATAATAGTTCCTTATCCACATTCATAATGAAACTTCACCCTTCAATTTGAGCTCCTTCTAAAAAATAATGATGATTTATGAGCTCCCATTGTGTGGAATAATGATCTTATTTATGGTGAGATATTTGAATGGCCATCTCATTAATCTATTGCCTATATTATCCCAATTTATTTCTATGGTTGGCCTCCACTTTGGATAATATAGCTCAAAGTTCATCTACATTAATGAGTATCATTCGTTGATGAGGTAGTATTGTATCTTTTGTTCTCACTCCCTTCAAATAATTTTTTCCTTCATGATAGTATGAATCATTCAACTATAAAATATACCATGTCCTATAATTTCAAATAGAAATATATTTTAATGGAGTCATGAGGGTTGGTATTTAAGAGGCACAAGAGTTATTATCTTCAATATGACCTGTAAGATTGTATGATATTTAATGATAATATTTCTTTCAGATGTTTGTGGACATAGAGTAGTAGATGGTTTCTCTTAAGATAAATATAATTGTAATTATTTAGATGAATTTCCATGTACGGTATAGTTTAATCATGTACATTATAGTAGTATTCCCTGGTTGTTTTTACCATCTTCTTGACATAGTTTCCATCTTATTAATATGAAATAAAATCCTTCAAAGTGTCCATTAAACCTACAAGGAAGCACCATGATTTTTATTAAGAAATAAGTCATGGTTTTGAATGATATTTACCAATTCATAAATATAGAAAAGGAATTAAATATCACAGCTCACTCGCCCATGTGACCTCACATAGGTCACCCACCAAAGTTACCTCGCACGGGTCACCCACCCAAGTTACCCCATGCACATAAGTCTCCCAAGCATAAATGTTGTGAAGGTATGTTTATATGTGGTATAAATAAATGATCTATATCAAAATGATGGTCAATAAAGAGGTATTCATGGAATACTACCAAGATGAGAGTATAGGTAAAAAATTTAGAAGAGCACCGTTAAAATAAGATGAACTACTTATAGTTGTGGGAGCCCCTGTGTGTGGCTTACGTGAAAGCCCTGCATATGTGATAATACTACACACATTACCTTTATAGATAAACCTATATGAATGATTAGAAAACACCAAAGGACGTTTTTTCCCTTTACCACATGATTAAACCCTCTTCTTCCAATCTGATCCAATCCTATCAGGGGAATATGATGACACTCTAATTTGTCAAATTAATGAAAAGGTATTAAAGAAAATAACTTAAGTAGAATAGAAGACTATAAGAGAAAATTTCATGGGCCACATCCTTTTTAAAATCCCTTCCACATATGTCCCCCAAAATAGCATTAGCATGCAGGACGAAACTCAGCATTTAGTGGTATTGTGCAAGCTTAGACAGTCGGACCACCTAGTAGAACTAAGAAGTATATACCTGTGCATTATCCTACATGACATTCCTACACAAAATACCTACAAAAGACAATACCTTTGACTATGTTCCTATATTTTACAAATTATAATACATTAGTGATCCAAATTTAGATGAATGAAAATCCTGAAGAATCCTCGAAGATTATCTCACAATATTCCTTTTCACAGGCCCTTATAAACCTTTCAAGTATCTCTCCAAAACCTGAGAGAATATGTAATTAAAGGGGGATAGTGGAATCATAATCATTCTAGGGTTTATAATACAAAGCAATGGCATGGGGAACCCTTCACCCCATAGTTGAAAATAAATTGGGCAAAGACCCCTTCCAAAAGTCGAGGCATGTATGAGATCTTTCCATGGACTCTTGAAGAGAACCTTGAGCCTTAATGAAAAGTCCCTCCCAAGTTTTTTTTACGATGCGGTTCAACACCAAAAATCATGTATCTCACTTAGGAATAACTAAATGTAGTCCTTCTAGTTCACCTAGGTATTTCCTGCAAGAAACATCCTTGACTCACCTAGTATTCAGCTATGTGATCCTCCACCCATGCCCTCTTTTAATCCACCATTGGTTGCAATTCCTTTACTTTGGGTCCCTTTTATAAAAGGGACCAAATTGAATCCTCCACTAAATCCTATAGACTTGAATGAATAAGGTAATAGGAACACTAGTGGGTATCCCATTCATATATTCATTCCATCATTTAAATTTGGTCTATTATTGTCCTCCATAGTGGGTAGGGTTATTAGGGTTCGTGAATATATGTATTCCCATTGTTATGAGTTCCCTAACCCTAGGGGAAGTTTCAAGGAATTCCATGTCCCATATATGAGGGTTCAGTCCAAGTCTATAAATCATCATCTTTAATGAAAGGGACCATTGGTTTTAGTGGGAAGGGATAAGATCATTCTTGCCATTCCCTTTGAGGTGTAATGTGTTATCCTACTCTCTTCCATAATAAATATCTCTTGAAGAATCCCTCCTAGAGTAATACCCTATCCTTTTTCAAGGGTTATAATGCTTCATTCCTTCTTCCTACTATATAACCATATGTAGTATCTGTATTGAAAACCATACATGAGTATCTGAGGTATAATGATGGGAGGGGATTAACATGTTAAACCTCTCTCTCATTCCCTTTCCCATTGGTACATGGAATCATACATCAGTTGACAAATATTATTGTGTAGTTTCCTATATCTACCACTTCCTATTGTTCCTCACACCATGATTGACTCGTGTGGGATTAGAGGTTGGTGATGATCATAACATTTGTAGAATAAATTAACATCATGGATTTCATTCATAGTGCAACCCCAACATCCAATATAATGAATCCTACATTATAGTGTAAGCCTCAAAACCCAACCTCATGAGAATTATTCCAAATGTAATCCCCAAGAAACAATTTATGGAATCCTCATGTACGGTTTAATCCCAAAAAATGAAACTCATGAGCATCATATCAAGAGTAATACCCAACTAAATCTTATCGTAGGGCCATAATACTTGGGATAAAAACATTTATAGGGCCTCCATAGTCATGGTTCGTCACAACTTAACTTTGTTGGATTCTATTCCACACTAAATGGGATACATAGGAATCCTCCCTGAGGTCAAACCCCAATAACCCAAATCAACCCTAGTCCTCTCTAAGATACATAATATTAGGGTATTATCCTGTATATTATCCCTTATCCATTATCTGTTCATTGGAATAAATTGGTATAAGTCCTACATTGAATTTTGACAAGGAACCTGCTGCATAGGCATCCCTGTTTCATAAAATTCAACTACATGGTTTGGTCTTTATCCCCCGACATTAAACGGGATGATATGTCCCATTAATGGGCCCCAAATAATGTGGTTTTTGATTCCATTCATGAGGATACATAGGAAACCTATTTCATCGGTCCGACCCAAATATTAAAACACCTCTCATCTCTCATGGTAATGATATAATCCTAGGAACCCTACTGTGTGTCTCAAGACCAGCATCCTAATAAAAATTAAAAAATAATATCTAATTAGTACATATTATGGTACCATTGATGCAAAACCATGGATACTTGTAGATATCTCCATCGATGAATATACATGGATACATAAAAATGATTCTAAATTTCAGGCATGGTAATAATTTATTGTTAATTGAGAGTTACTAACAATAGACATTGGAGTTAATTAAGGATTTGAAAACATATCTTAAATATATAAGAAATAACCAGATTAGGAAAAAAAACTCCCCCAACAGGGTATGATAATTCTTACCTTCTACACTCTATAACAATGTGATTTGTTAGGTATCATTGTAAAAGTTCCCCAATGAAAAGAGATATGAGTGTAAGTGTTTTATGTGAAGTTTGTTCCACCAACACCCAAAATCCCCATTCCAATTCCATATAGAATTTGGGAATGAAAAAACACCACTTAAAAGAAATATGTGTTGAATATGGCAGGTGTCTCATAGAACAAAAAAGTGAGACGAAAATCCCTTACCTTAAGTCTCCACAGACATCGTACAATTTAAAACCTCTAGTATAATAAATATAAGAATATTATAAATATATTATAGATACTTAAATATATATATAATACTGTATATGATTTTCTTATGTCCCTTTACAACCCATTTGTTAAAAATTCTATATTAAACTCATGTTTTGGGCAATAACATCTTCGTTTTTTATTTATATTTTGATTTGTTATTTTTGGTCCACATAAATTGATCATGGTACCATAATTTTTATAATGTTAACATTGATATAAATATAATTTAATAATTACATAAATATATATAGACTATTCCATAAAATTTAGTGATTGAGAATGAAATACACCAATGATGCAGACGGTAAGTCATATATACACATGAATGAAGTTCCATTTTCATGAAAGATTTAATGAAAGAGAATTAAATAATATATTAAAAATAAAACATCATTTTTAATTCCTGTATATCACATAATTTTTTTTAATGATCTAATTATCATTTATGTATAGTGTTTGTGAAGGAAGAATCACATTACATCGTGATGTGGTAGTTCATTGTACTCACGGACAACATTATCATATCCCCCCATTTAATGGAATGTAGGAACGTATATGTTATATAATAATTACATATATATATAATAATATCATAAATATAATATATTTAAATTTAATACATCAATATATCTAGCAATGAGATAGGATTATGGAAAATGAATGACATCTGCTCAGAGGGAAATATTTTGTTGTAGAAATGAATGATAATTTTGTATCCCATATAATGGTAGAGGAAAATGATTTATACTTTTCAAATAACATAATAAAATATAATCATTTATAAGATAATGAGTTTATTATATCATCAATTTTCAATAAAAATTTTGAAGGAGTTGGAGGAAGAAATAAAATGAAATACTCGAATAGGGATGTTTCTTCTCCCTCATGAATCATATTTTGGTTGGTAACAAAATTCTTCAAAGCATTGATTTATGACAAAAATAAGACTTATATTTTTATATTAGTGAATTATGTAATTTATATTTCAGATATTTGATTAACCAATGGTTTTATAAACTACGAATAGGATATGATAGGGGTTTGTCTTTTACAAGTAAGGTGAGTGGAATACATGTTATTTTTGAAACAAAAATGGTGTCCCAAATTTTTCACATGAAAGAAGGATCCAAAATAGGACATTATAGATCCTATATGTTTTAATTTTCACATATTCTCAACAAATATATGTTGGAAAAATTTTGGTCTTTTAATACCCTTATCATTTTTATTTTTCCCTAGGTTAACTTATTTTTACCATAATCATGGTAATTAATTTTTACTACTTATAATGTTAATAACGGTCAAAATTATTAATAAATTATTAATAAATTATATTATTATGATTCTAGATATATAATTCAATTTTTTAAATTCCACTAGAATAATTGGAATGTTTTAAATTAAAATGAATCTCATAGATGTGATGATAAAGGAGTTTTCTAAGAGAAAATGTTCAAACGTTTAAAAATAATTTATATAAAAATTCAAAATGAAATTTATTATACGGACCTATATTAGATTAATAGATATATGATTATAAAATTTATATTTAAAAACCATATTAATAATATTTTTACATTTTTTAATGGTTTTGAAAGAATTATACATTCTTAATAAAAAAAGTTGTGTTTTTCAATATTCATCATAAAATATATTTTCTCAGAAAATTATAAAACAAATCCCCCTAAGATAAGTTTTAAATTTTTATTAAAAATTTAAAGTTATGTTTTTTAAAATAAATATACTATTAGTGGTAACAAAAATTTAAAAAAGTGTGCGCAAAACGTGACAAAATTATTTTCTAGAAAAATACAGTTTTTAAGCATAAAATGGGTCTCCATCTTATATCTTGTATATAAAACATATTAAATTAATATTAAACATTTTATTGAGTATATAATATATAAATTTCATCAAAACCATTCACCCTAATTTATTTATTTATTTTATTTTTGTAAAAAATAATTGTGTGCATAAAAATCGATTTTCATAAAAATGTTATCTTAATTTTCAAAGTGATTGTATTTTAATTTATAATTCATTGGTCATAAAAAATAATTTTATATACATTTATAAAGGATATATTATCATAATTTAGTAAATCCTATGAATAACCTCAATTTCAACATCAATTTGATAACATTCATATTAAACAATAATATTTAAATAGTACGTCACATTTCGTTTAACTCGATATTTCTAGTAGAGATAGCTACACACACTATTTATAACAATACAATCTATAATCAGCGTTGGGTGTAAGTTAAGATAAAATATATTTTTCATGTAATGAATGATAAACATGGTGCTTCATCAAATGAAAAATATCTAACTGTTTAAATTTAATTGCAATAAATATTTCACAAAATCATAGTGTTATGCCCAGAATAATTTTTAATAGAGTTCATTAATAAAATTATATTATATTCAATGATTGTGGTATATTTTCCTAAAAAATAATGTTATTTTTAAAAATTTCTATTTTTAGTAAGATCTTTATAAATATATCAAAATGTACCTTTTAGGTGAGATGGGTGTTATTTTGTGGGTGGGATTCTTCATATAGAGTAGTTGGGGATCCTTCGATGATTGAGTTATTTGATTCCTAGGTATGACATAAATATTTTTTTGAATGAAAAATGTTTTCCTTCCCTTGAAATCTATTATAGGGGTTTTATTCGTGAATTGACAGACATTTTAACACCTTTATCAACCATGATTTAATGGTTTCGGCCTCTCTATAGAGTGACTAGTGTTTGGATACATTTGGGTTCCCTAAATGAGAATATCTTTATTTATTATTCAATGGAGTGATTTAGTTTTTTGGAATCTTAGGATACTTCATATCTTAAACTGCATTTTTACTAGTATTGTAGAGTTTAGATAACTTTTCTAGGTATCAATATTTTAGAACTCCAGAATGTAACTATTATTACTTTGATATAAAATTAACATAAGATGTGTTTTTCATGAATATATAAAGATAAAATTGTATTTATTGATTTTTTTAGAATTCATGGATCAATAGAAGAAGTAATATATCTTCCGTGAACTTCATTAAAATTTTCATCGGTGGTAGTGGATGGTGTTCTTATGGGATTATGAAATGATGATACATTATAAACATTGGAAGGGGAATGCTGTAGATGATGTTCTAACTAAGAATTCTCATTATGAAATTGTTCTTGAGTTTGGGGATATGTATATATTTATTGATGATCCAATATCATGAAATATTTATATGGATGAAATTTTAGGTATATACGGGAATTTTTATAAGACTATAAAATAAAAAATTAATGGCTATTTTTTTATGGATTAATATTTATTGATTTTACATTATAATTTTTTATTTCATTTTTGGATTCACTATCCCAATTAAGATACTCTATATAGTACAATTTTGAAGAAAACCACTTCCCGTTGTAACTATATGTTGAAGCTAGTTTTTTTATCTTGGTGTAATTTGATTATACCAAGGACTAGATTGTGCATTTTTTGAGGTAAACCATGAAAAAATGTTTTTCCCTTGTTTTTTGTGTGAGTTAAATTTGGACTATAATTCACTTTAACTAACTAAGTGGGTTTCTTACAAGAAAATTTAAAAGAAATAGAATCACTAATTTACCACCCCCCTAATTATTCCTCACTAATCCTAGAGATGCCTTTTCAACTGGTATCAGAGGGAGGTTCCCCTCATGGGGTTTTGTGAAGTTTGATAAGAATTATCACAATATATAAAGTATGCATCACTGAATTATTGGTGACTATAATGGAATATACTAATTTATTTAATATTAAGGGGGTTTCAAATTTTTAAGTAAAAAATATATTATATACATGGATAAAATTTTACATTATCTATTTACCACATGTTTGGAAGTTCTTAAGGCTCCATCTAATGGGTTTTCAACTCATGAAAAGAATACTATTTTTAGAGTAACATATAGTAGGAATATTTAAAATGGTTTTCATTTTATTAATTCATTACTATCATCATAATATGAGTAGTTATTTCTTATTGTTACAGGTATCAAGATATAAATATTAATTTCAGATATACTTTTAGATGTTTATTTAGGTAATAAGATGGTAAAGTAGGCTAAGATGTAAGTAGCGATATTGAAATATGAATTTCTAAAAATAAAATAAAAGGAAACTAATAATGATATCTTCGATATATTTAATGATATTCTATGTACAATTAACATTTACGCATATTTATTATATGAATCCACAATGTTATAGAGGATATATCTCACTTTACATGATATATTTGATGCTAAATTAACTACTCTTAAAGACAATGATCTAGAATCAAATCCATTTGATTATTTTTCTAGTACCCTCATTTCCTATGAGTTGCATAAATAATGTGATCTCAATAAAAAAGGAGATACTAAAAAGGAAATCTCTTATAAGAACACAAAGCAATAGAATCATGAAAATAAGATCTATGAAGATGATTTTAATTATACTTATTATTATTTTAATTTTATTCAATGTTTTTATAAGATAATGTATCTAATTTCTACAAATATGATAAGAGGAAAATGGAAAGATTAAATTTAATATTCCACTATAATGAGTTGAGTCTGGGGTATGGGTTCATTTTTCTACAGACTATCCTAACCATATAGAATATGGAGTCAGTGATGAAAAATAAAAAATTCCAAGGAGAATCATTTTAAAGACTTCAAAAGAGTTTGATAATTCAAGGTTTTCATCAAATGGTAATAGAATAAGATTCTAAAAATTAGGAAAATATTATTTATTAAAAAAATTGACATTCATAATAATAATGAAGATTAAGAATATATAGAGACTTCAAGAGATTTTTATGAAGAGATTCTTATTAAAATGGTGAATAAAGAATATTTTATGAGTGATAGTTTTTGTGAAGTAGAAGATAATGAGGAAAATGATATATAATTATTACTAAAAAGAGAACTCAAGGACTATCTCACAATGTTCTCAATGTTATAAAAAGAGATAATAAATATTAAAATGGAAAATCAATCTTCTAGAAGAAATGAATTAGTTTATATTAAATATAAATGAAAATTGTATAAATAAGTTTATGAATTGAACAAGATTTTTATTGAACTGAATAATTCAAGAGTTATGATATAATAAGTAGTGAAATATAATGAAAAAATAGATTATTATGTACAAAAAAGATGATTATTATAGAGAAAATATTAAAAAATATATTCTAAATTTCTATAACTATGTTTATCATGTAAGTGAAAGCTCCTATAAAAGCATGGATCATATAATTTAGAAGATACTTTCAACTAATGAAGAGAAAAAAATTTATTTAAATTCTATGAGGTCTTAGAAGAATTATCAAATCATGAAGACAAATTTGGTTTCAAATTCTATATATTCTTTTGATTACTAAAATTTTGAGAGCATACACTTAAATAATAAACAGAAACAAATATTGAATGAAAATATGAAAAAATATAATATTAACATGATTTATAATGAGTAATGGGTCCCCAAAAAAAATTTACGTATAAGATCCAAAATTAATGGTTTTATGAAGCTATAAATACATTGTCACAATTTTAGAAAAAATTATTTTTATAAAGGAATCTTATATTTTTATATTTATTTTTGGAAATGTGGGGGGTTTGGGAAAATTTAATGGATGTATTGGTTTAATAAGATATATAATAATGAGTTCAAATGGTTTGAAATAATAAAATAGAGGGGGCTTATCTCTCTCAAAAGAGAAATTTCATTGATAGCTTATGAACTATGAATTGAAAAATGAAAATTTGATTTCAAAAATTGGAATATGTTTGTAAATTGTGTGAGAAAAAGGTCATCTTACAATGGGTATCTTATTCTTTTAACATCTCAATTTTTCTCAAGGGAGAATACTAAGAGGTCATAGAATTAGAAATAAAACAAGGAATAAATGTATATTATTTAAAATATACACTATGAAGAATACAAAGGAGTATTTTTATAGTTCCTAGATGGTTGGTGTTCTTCTTATATGATAAGAGATATAAATCTACTCAAGTATGTTGAAAATTGTAAATAATAGTTTGCGACCTTTGAATATATTGGTCCCTCAATATCAATGGTGATGGATCAATAATGATTGGTAAAGATCAGTTTAAATCTAAAATACACATTGTATGGTGTTGGTATGAAACATAATCATCTTAGTGTATCTAATTTATTTCATTAAGGGAATAAATTGATCATTAAAAAGTATGGGTTAGTTTTTATGATCATGAAATATGGATGCATCTAGATAAGATGATAGTGAACAAGATGTGTTTTTCAGATTTATAATGGTAAAAATTCTCGTTATTTGATTATGAAGGATGAAAATAAAATATGGAATTAAGGAATTTTTTATCCAGGGAAGAATAAAATGTCTAAAATTATTTAATGAAGCAATTTTTTTGAAGATCCAAATTTGAAAAGATAAATTAATATTATTTGTTCCGCTTGTAAAAATGATATAATTATGAATACTTCATATAAGAAGGATCAAATAAAAATTACTCATCATTTTTTATTGATTTACTCTAACATTTATATGCCTATAAAGAAGTGTTCAAAAAAAGGTATATGGATTTTATTTTCCTATTTATTATATCACTCACATTACATGTATTATTTTTATGAAATATAAATCAGAGGCTTTTAAAAAAATTTAATGATTAATAAAATGTTGATAAAAAGTGTGTGATAAAAGATTCAAGATCAGAAAAGATAATGGTGATGAGTATACCATTGGATGATTTGAATCCTATCTTGAAAATAATTCAATTAATCATGAACTCATTTCTCCATACACACCAGAAAAAATTGTGTGACTGAACAAAATAATATATTATTTGTGGATATAGATCAAAAAATATTTATAGAGGATGATACATTTCATTTTTCTAGATACACTCAATGAAATCAGCGTTTCATACCTGAAATAGTTTTCTTTATAAAAAATAATTATATATATTTGTATGAAATATATTACCATAAATCTCAAGGTTTGATGTATCTAAAAGTTTTCTCAACCCCTACATATAAAAGATAAAAGTGAAAATTTTGGAAATATTAAATGAATATGTTTTTTTGGTATATTTCTTGGTTATCAACCAAATGTAAGATGATATAGTTTTTACAGAAAAGAGACAAAGTATATAGTTGAGTTTGTTGATGTGAATGTTACGGAACACAAAACTAATGTGACAACTTATGAAAAATTATTTTTTATAATTTTTTATGATGAATCTATTTTTGTGTAACCAAAAAATGATGATTTAGTAAATAGTTAATATTATATGGATATTCTAGATGAAGAAGTTTATTCAAAAATTAATGTGATATAGAAAAATCTTATTCACATCATCCCATGTTAAGAAGACATCTTCAGGCCAAAAATATCATTGGAAATCGTCGAAAAAGGATTCAAACTATAATTTCATAGAGGATGGAATCTCATATCCCATTTTACTCTAATGTTAAACTAAAATATTTTTTAGAAACAATGAAACATCAAGACAAAATAGATTCAATTAAAATAGTTGGATAAAATTAAAAATAATTTGACTTGGGAATTGGAACACATTCACAATGAAAATAATATTATTGATATAGAGTGGGTGTTCAAAAAAAGTTGAATTAAATTTTAAATTATCTATAAATAAATAAATATTAGTTTGTAATGGCAATAAATAGTTTAAATGATATATATAGATGATAAATTTGTATAGGTTTCAAGACTTGAAATTATATTATTTTTTCTTACAATTGCATCACAAAGGCATTGCAAGATCATTATAATTGATGTAAAGTCATTCTTTATCAATGGTGAATTAGAAGTGGAAGTTTATATTAAACAACCAGCAGAATTATTTCGTAGTTAATAAGATAATTGTGTTTTCAATTTAAATAAGGATTTATATGGGATAAAACAAGCTCCTTGTTATTAGTATTCAAATATTGACACCTAATTGAAGATGTCGAATTTCAAAATGGTTGGTTTTACTAAAATCAATATATCAAATTTTATAAAAATCTATTTATCGTTTTCATTTTTCTTATTTGAAATTATTATTAATAGAATTTATGAAGTATTTGGTTTAGAATTTATAGAATAAATGAAGATGATTTTATAAATGTCCATGGATTTTGAGATCAGATATATTATTCTCTTACGAATTTCTCCAAGAAAGTATTATATTTTTCGATCTCACAAAATTTATTTCAATTTAATTTTTAAGAAGTTTTTAGTGGAGTTTTTTATGAATATTTATGTTATAATTTAGAATAAAAAATATTAGTAAATTATGATTTTGGAAAATATGTTGATCAAATGTACTTCTAGAAGATTTCGGGAAGTTTACATTCCATGGAATCCCTAAGAAAAATATATTATATTCTATTACACTTTGTTTCATGAATTAATGTGGACCCAAAGAGTTTCATTTTTCAGATGGATATTGAATATATATATACATGATAGAAACCATATATTTTTTGTATGAAATATGAAAATAAAGGGAAGATTAATCTTTTAATTTTTTCGTGTTTAGTTTTGGTAGGATATATTGATGAAAGGATGTAAACATCTTATGGGATTTCTTAATTGGAAAATAATTGTGTGTTTTTCATTCATGAAATAAAAATTCGGTACCCTTGCGTAATTTTTAAGATGAATATGATGTTGACACCCATTCATAAACATAGCTTACGTAGATGATGACTCAACAAGAATTTAGGAACGTTAAAGTGGTGATTAGGTTTCTTTTTTGTCGTGAAAATAAAAAAAATTAAACTTTCAAAAAATCTAGTTTAGTATTAATGGTACAATAATATTGACATACAATATCACTTAATAAATGATCTTCTGGAGAAGAATTTGTTAAATTTGTAATTTTTTTACAAAGCATACAATTGTAGATGTGTTCACTAATCCACTATCGAATGAATAATTACAGAATATGAGGAAGAATTTCAGACTTCTACCTCACTGTTCATAGGGTCAAGGGGGAATCTAAAATGTATGATTATTCATTGATATTTTTATTCATTAAAGGAGAATATATTTAGAGATAGTTATAAAAATGGGTATGTTGTTATCTCACAATGTTTGAATAGTTTTAACAATCTTTTGAATGTTTCTTTTAGGGATCATTATAGATTGAGAGATTGGATTATGTGATGATGAAGTTTAGTTTTATGGTTTTAGATTATGTGTTTAAGAATGATTTTTACCGATCACTATCATATGCACATCACGATATTATTATTTTTAATTTCATAATTTAAGCACTGATTTCACTCATATAAGTTTATAATTATTAAATGGTGATCCATTACTATTTTTTAGGTTATAATATTTATTTATATTCCTTGGCTTCTAAAAAAATAAAAAGGGGAAAATTATTGATCCCTAGAGGTTCTTTTATGGTTATTATTATTTTTGAGAGTAAATATTTCAATAAGGTGATATGAATAAATCTATTGGATTTCATTTTCAACACATAAATGATACTATATGTTATTAAATAATTTAATTCTTTGTGAAATGTACTTACTGTCAGTATATCTTGTTTGAAATTTATGATAAGATCATTACTGAAGGAGAAATTGAGACTTGTTCTAGTGTGTGAAATTACGTACCATGATGAAAGAACATGGGAAATGTTATAGAGCCTAGTAAAATTCATTATAGCATTGTCTGAAGGTGTTAGACTCTAATGTATCATCTCCTGGTGTTGGGTAGGAAATGGAAGACCTTTCTATATATTATGGTTCCATGTCGTATGAGAGACTCCTCTCAGTTCTATATGTCCCACTGAAGGACCACACTGCATAGAGGCTGGGTCAATTTTTAGTGGCACAAGAAAATATAATACCTCCCTGACATAGTGGGGAGACTACTATATTTGGATTTGCATACATATTATTATGGTTCAAAAAATAATAGTGTAATCATGATATTTCATAGGGACCACAACATAGTTCTAGGAAATCATTAATTACTCTGTATGAGTGACCTGACAACACCATGAAGTGAATCCATTGAATTTTCATAGTTCTAGCAAAATATAGGGACCTCCATTATGCGGAAAATTGACTATGTTATAGACCTGTGTAAAGTGATTTTAAAATTATTTAAAACTATAATATTACATTTTAATCCCTTAACAACTCTTTATAAGTTATTTCTTGGAAAAATTCTATCATGGATTATTCTTACAAATTTTTATATTTTCTCTATCTAAAATAACTACCTATTCAAGTTGAATTATAAGGATATTTTGAATAAAGATAAAAATACATAGCTTCAAATAATATTTGATTGGATTTGATTATTTGAATTTAAATTTCAAATTTAGAGTTTAAAAGAAATAAAATTGGATGATGTGTAAAATAGTTGTGACAAAACATTATCATACATAATTTTGGAGAAATAATAGACGTGAAATAAGTGTAATAATAAGAAGTATAAGAATAATAAGTGGTTATAAATATTAGCAAAGAGTGATGAGATCCTAACTTTATTTTCACATGTTGAAGATGAAGAGGAGAATAACTGCATAAAAAATTTATGGTTGTTTTTGGAAGGATTTTCTTCTTAGTGATATCATCATCTATTAAATAATTTCCTTATAGGATTAAGTATCATAGTTAAGAGACTTCATAAAATATTATTTCATTTATAAGATCAACTAATTTTATGCACATGGTGAAACAAGTGGTTATTATGATCTTTATGGAATATGGATCATCCCAAGGACTAACCTTCTCAATGTTAGAGGTGAACCATATTAATATGGTGTTACAATCTTGAATGTGTCTCTTAAATAGTGATCAATATTCACTTTAACTAGAGATGTGGGTTATTTCTCCAATAAATTATATAATAATTAGAATCACTAATTCACCCCCCCCCCTCATAATGATTACTCACTGATCTGGGAGGTACCTTTTCAATATCCATCATTATAATTAATCAATTTTGTACCTAATGGTATTGGTAAAGAGAAACATATTGATTACTAAATGCTAAATCATTTCAATATCTTTGTGGAATTTTTTAATTTAGAGATAAAAAATCATGAGTGTAACATCCAAGACTTGCATTAGTCAAAAGTAACTAATCATTTTTGACACATTTCTTCAAGTGTGTCTCCCCATAGGCTAGAGGATACTGAATAAAAAAATGGTCTCTAATGATATGATGTGGTGGCTATACCCTTATAATAATAGTATAAAATTGTTTAAATAAACAAGTAAATAGAAGAATAATTACAATTTATTACATATTGATAATGTTAATTAATATTGACATTAATAATCATCAAAGCCAAAGGAAGCACCATATAGAAAATGATCTATTTTTAAGAGGCTATACAAAAGGTATACAAACATGGAAGAAACATCCAATATAGTACAATTATAATAAAAGAACATAAAATATCAAAATATACCTCCATGAATCTTAAGAAAAGGCTCATCCCTATTCTACACTGCTACCAGCTTTGTAAAAATCAAGCATCCAAAACACATCACATTCCCTTGTCCCTATTGGTATCCATCCGATCTTTTGGGTACTAAATAGTTTCCAAAATAGGGTGTCAATTGTATTTAGTATCTCACCACCAATTGTGTCTATAAAAAACATCTTATGTATATAGACTATAACCATGGAAAATTATTGCATGTAAAGCTGTGAAATAAATTTTAGATGTTCACAAGTCCGAAAATACAAGTTGTAACTAATATCCAGATGATAAATATGACATTAAATATATAAAAGTTAAATAATCAGGTAAATATAATCTTAAACATATTATACATATGTAGTATGTATCTATTCTACGTGGCTTAGGAACAAAATCACAAGACCATGGTTTCCTCCTTGAGCCCGTGGAACTAGTCTAAGGTGATTTCGTAATGATTTATACTGAAAAGGTATAAAAACCCAGATCCCATGGCCAAGGGTCCGTAATATCAAAATATTTAAATATAGGGGTTATAGGTTCCATAACTAGATCCCCCTTCACAGTGCCATACTATTAACCATGTCGATGTCATACTGATAATCATGTTAAGTTTCATACTAAATTACCCATCTTCAATGAAATACCATGATGTCCAATATAAATAATGTAATATAAATGGTCAATAGGAGTTTTTAGTATTTTTTTAGAAAAACCATCCATATAAACACGTAAAATCATAAATATCATCCATATCATACCATTTCATTTTTTACACAGTTCATTTAACCACCTTTTAGGTTTCATACCTTAATTCCTCTTCTAACTTCTATACTAGTAATCGAGTTAATTCCATTCCAATAATCAAGGTCGGTTTCATAACTAATTTCAAATTTTTTATTCAATATTGTGATGTGCAATATAATTCATCTAAAAGAAATGTTCAGGATTCAACCATCAATATAAAAAGTTGCAATCTAATAGAACATCAATCTCTTACAATTTCATCATTTAAACATTCATTTAACCATCTTGTTTAAATTATATATTATGAAAAAAGTTAATGAACCCTTCAATATAAAATATAATTTACAAGGATTTATTTAAAAATTGAAAATATAAAACACACACATAGGGGTTGTATAAATTTAGGATAGATAATAAAATCCACCATAGAGGTGGTTCAGGATGAGTTTGAAAACCTCTAATGAAGGTTAGGATTAATAAGGTCTTTAAAATCATGTTTGATAATTTTTTTACGATATTACTCAAGTTAGTGGAAACTTATAGAAATTATGGAATAAGGAAAAGTTGAGAATAATTATTAAACTACATGAATTTTTGGGAAAATGTGTAGACCACATACCCAAGGGAGGTATAATAATACCCATTCAGAATTGGTCTTAGTTTTGGGATATAATTAGTGTAAATGTAGAAATAGAAGAATACCCTAAATATAGGAAATATTTTATTTCAAATAAATAGATCAAAATATTGAAAATATAAAATAATAATGGAAGTAAAATAATTAAATCCTTTACTAGTATGCTTTCTATATGATGAGAGTGATGAAATACGAGCTCAGATAGAGGATTCAATTCCTAGCCTAGGAGAAGAGTAGGTAAAGAGATCACATAGTGGGATTATTGTGCATGGAGTGGAGATAAAAGGTTGGTGATAGTCAATAATATAGAATGTTTAAAATATAATTTCACCACAAATTAATGTTGTGTATGGTTTGGCCACACAGTTGGAAAAACTATGTGCCAACCATGCGCCAACATTGTCCAAGGGTAATACCCCCTCACATGGTTAGGTGCACAATTATACTAAACATGTGAAACACATGAAATACCCTTCTGTAACATTTAAAAAAATCATGTACATGTTTCATGGGCTACATGGTTTGTTAAACTTTTTTACACCCATCTAGTTCCTATATGGGTGAGGTGTATAGTGAGCACTAACCATGTGCTAACTATGTGCCTCAGTGGTTCTTTCCAAAAACAGTGTCTTAAGGTTCTAAACAAGAACAACATGCTCGAAAAAACATTATTGAGACCCCATAATTTATATAATGATAAAACAAATGAATTAAATAGAATGATAATGTTTTTAACCATATTGATTGACTATGGTGTTACAACAAACAAGTTGATTAATTTTTTAAACTGATAACCCTTTTGTAGTTTATTATATTTTTATATTTAATGTTTTAATATCACCACGTTGATATGTATTATCTAGAATAATGAAAATTTTATGTTTCATACATGGCATTACAAAATTTTCTATTTAGAATAAGTTTTATTTTGATGGTATCATGATATATACTCCACACCATGTTATTATTATGTTACCCAAAACATTGGGAATTTATATAAAACATAATTTTTATCTTCATCTACATGGATCACTGAGGTTATATTACATTTCACACACCAATGAATTTCTCCAATGATTTTCATTACACGCAAGACCGAGTTGTAACAAACAATAATATATTAATATAATTTTATTATTTAATATAATAAGATATAACCTTGTTATTAAGTTGGAGGATATCAAATAATATTAACTATCTTTTGGAAATATATTTTTGAGTTCATTAGTTAGCATTTAAAAATAAATATATATATAAACGAAATGAAAAAATATGAAATGTTTTTATGAAGCTCTCAATTTCTTCCAATGAATTTTTATCTTAATTATTTAAATTAATTACTATTTTTGAATTTTATAAAAATAATATATATTTATTATATATTTAATAAAAAAAATTACAAATTCATCCCAAGTATTTCATAGGCATAGGCTAAGAATAAACCCTGTTTTGGGCTTTAAATGTTTTTTCGTCTAAAAATCCATTTTCAACCTTCTAATGGTACACCTATTTTAAAACATCATTTTAGAACATTGATAAATTTTATATGTCAAAATAAACAAAATTTTTGAAATCCCAATGTCAAAATTATCTTTGGGTGAATTCTTGGTATTTTTCTGTAATGATTCAATTTATGGTTAATAGTGAAAAATATTAAATTTTAATTTAAAATAGATTTTTCATCTATATAATTTATTGTGATATATTTTATTCAAAATTTGTTTTAATGTTTAATTAGTTCAATAATACATAAATTAACACAATTTATATAATTTTAATTAATTTCACAATGAAATTGGATATAAAAATATCTAAACATTTTAACATTTTAACGTTAAAACCCTACATTCTTATCTCGTCTACGGGATTTATATCGAATTAATTTATTCCAAAATATGATAGGAATTTGGGAAAATATATTCAATATTTGGAATCATAATAATTTATAATGTATAATAATTTTAACATATCTTTTGACCAAAAATATTTGTGAATGTAATTAAAATTAATTATAGTAATTAATGTAAAAATAAGCATAACAAGGGACTAAACATTAATCATGAGAGAAAAATGACCTATAAAAATGTTCAAACCATATTATAAGGACATATTTAGACTATAAACGCCATTTTCTCTAATTTGGTTCATTATTTTATTCACATGATGTAAGTGGGACCTCTCAATAGTGTTAATCTTTTTATATTTATAAGAATGCCACTCCTCCTACAGTATAAAAATGCAATCACAACTTCCATTTATTCACACCTCTCAAGCCACTTATTGCGTCCAATACGTATCCAAATAATATAAAAAATATATCCTATAATTATATAATCATCACTTTCTGTTTATAAATCAAACCAAGCATGTATTTTAATATAAACCAAAATGAATTACTCGAATAAGTGGTAAGTCTCTTCAATGATCAATTTTTTTTATATCATTATCAATCCATTATAATATTTTTACTACATGATTATATAATAACATTATTATACTCAATATAATGGTATTTATTTAAGTTAATGGTTCTTACTACACCTTCAAACACATCCATCAAATGGGTAATGAATTTACTGTTCATGTGTATGGTAGACTACCGCCTCGCAAAATGATGTCCTTTGTTTTTTCTTTTCTGGATCTTGTCGTTGGAAATTATGATGAATACACTATTTTAGTATTATATATATTATTTTTATATTTTATTAATTTTTTTAATTTTTATATGACACATTTCTTCAGGATTATCATTTTGTGTAAATAAGATAGCTTCGTTTGTGGACGTGTTGACTACTTCCTCCTTAAAGAAATATTATACATTCATTATCTACATGGAAATTATTATGTATTATTTTAACATACTTATGTGAAATACTTGTCGTAAATATTATATTTTACTTATTATTTACATATATATCATTAAATATTAGTTGTTTTAATACCATAATGAAACCAAAATAGTGTTCATGTGTACGTAGGTCATACCCTCTCCATGACTGATGGATTTAATTTCCCCTCACCAAATTCTATTGATTACTATAAATAAATAAATAATGAATATATATGATATTTAAATTGTCTTTTAAATTTTTAATATTTTTAAATAATATTTTAGTTAATAGGAAAAATGAGTAACATGTCAAAACGTACACGAAATATTTGGTAATTAACACCTGATATAGTGAAACTAATTATATATTGTTAACAAATAGGTATTGGGATATTATAAGAATTTAATATATGGTATTATAAATATTATTATTTTTCTTGTATAATTTAATAACATTTATAAAACAATTTTATATGAGGTTAAAGGATGGTCATCCAGAAGTAAATTCAAGGTAAGGGATGTCCATCCCAAATTTTACATTGAGGAGAAAAATTCCATATTCAGAAATTACATATATTCTCTGGTGTATATAATTATCACTTATAATTTAACATAATGATAAAATAATTATTTATTTTATTTTATGTTTTAAGTTGAATTATATTATCCAAGGGGTTGGAATAGAAAATCACGAAGGGGTAAAAGTTATATTTCTCGTCTCACTTTCTTCTGTGATTGTCAACATTCTCTTGAAACAATCACTTCCTATTGAAAATTATTATTATACATTAAAATTATCAAAAATAACCATATTCTCATGAAATTTATATTATTAATTCCTTAATATTTATACCATTATTACATATGGTGTTCACTTTGACAGATATTTGATTAACTAAGGAAATTTTTCTAAAACTGCATTCTTTATTCAATATGTATATTTGATAAGATATGTTGTTAAGTAATTAAATCAATTACTCCATATGTGTAATGATTTTTAAATTAAATTATGGGTGGGATTCAGACATTATATATCCCCAATATGCATCAATAGGATCACATGAGACCGATCAATAGGAAAACTTACACAGGTTTCTACCTGTAGTTTCAAACCATATTATGAAAGGTCTTCAAAGTATAGGTTTTCAGGTGCCTTTGACAAGATATCCAATAATTAATCATTTACATAATTGATATTTTAGTTAATATTTTCATTATCTATGATATTTTTATATGATAAATATATATGGATGTTTCTTCAATCTCATTTTATTGATAAAATAGCGTGTGTATCAGTTATTTTACTTTCCATATAGAATATGCTTTATTTAGTTACATAAATGGAATGCGTTCTCAGTTATTCAAATTTACATTTTTATTTATTTTAATTGATTCATTATTTCCTCAAAATTAATTACCCTTACTGAGAATTTTATCTCACCTTTATTACATTTCGCTTCCTCATGTTATGTATTGGAATCCTTTGAATGAGTTTCTAGGATACTGAAAATTTACTTATGTTATTCATTATTTTCATTTCTAAATAAATAATGTGTATTATGTATGTAATATATTTTAAAAAAATTCAAAACAATTTTTTCCTTCAATATTTTATTTCATTTAATCATTCTAATGTAAATAATTAATGCACTAGCTCTAGACATCTGGGGTCGGGGTGCTATAGTTGGTATCATATGAATTATAAAATAATCCATGGAAACTAGGCCCATAAAAATAGATTAAGGAACATAACACTAATATATACATTCATGGTAAATATAGAATAACATCCTATAATTTTTTTAATATAAAGATTATGAAGGTGTTTATAGAAATACAAATCTATCAGGAAAATAAAAGTTGGTGTGTTTCTAGGATATATGAACCTAAGTGTAATAACTCTGAAAAGGTGTATCGAACATATCTCGAGTGTGACCTGGTACACGAAAATGGTCCAAACTAATCACCTGGTTTGACACTCCTGGTGTATATTCTTTGGATAATTCACATTTCTTTATAAAAAATTATGAAGTGTTTTAATATAATGAAATCACCAATGTAATAGTGTTTATGATTATGAGATTAGATACACATAAAATTTTCAATTTATGCTTTTTATATCACTTGTTTTGGGATAATGAATTATGTAATATAATGTTCTGTTCTAATCTAGTATATTTTATTATTTATAAATTTATCTTGCGAGAAATAATGGTATCAATACTCAAAGAAAATTTATAGGTTTCCCTACTGAGAAATATAATAAAACTATTATTGGAGCTTAGAAAATTATGTTAATATTAGGGAATCATAATCAAGTTATAACACATACCCTTTCTCATATAGAGAATCCTATTTCATAACAATATCATCTAATGATGGATCTATTTTTAAAAAAACAATCACCTCCAATTATTAGGTCTACTATCCCAATTTTTCTATTGAATTGGATTACGTCCTTAGAGAAGATATTCATGGAATTGTGATGTGGTGAAAAGGAAAAGGTTACAATTGTAGGTTATTTATTCAATAGACATGTTGATCAATAGTGGTTGTTGATCCAAAATACTATGGAGGAATAGGAATTAGAAATAATGGATTGAAACAACAAGGAATCATTTTTGGACAAATATTTTCCCCAAGATAAACAAAATTAGATGATGATAAAGTTTCGTAGTTTAAATAAAAATTTGGAAGAAAATGTTGAGTATTACGAATAAAGATTTTCCAGGATAGTCATGTATTCTATAAATTACTCATTCAGCATAGAGTTCAATATTGAAAACATATTTTATGGTATTAAGCCAAATCAATGAATGGTGAATATTTATTAGACTTCTTTATCATATGAAGAGATAGTTTTAGGTACCATTAATATAGAGAAATATTTATCAAAATATATTACATTTAAAATAATTCAAGAGAATAATTTTTCTTCTAAACACTTTAAAAAGGGAATGAATCAAAAAAAATAAACTAGTATTTTCTAACCTGTGATAACTATGGAAATAATCACCACAGGAAATTCTTAAAATAATTGGGGTTTCATATAAGTGCTATGAAAAGGGTCACCATGAAAAAGAGTGAAAAGTGAAGATAGAAAACACTATTATTTAGTGTTACAACTTCATAGATATAGGGAACTATGTAAATTAATTACACAAGATTCAAGAGAATATATCTTAGAAGAAGTTGAGGTGTTTAGGTCAAGATTATGTTATTAACACGACCAAATGGGAATGATTAATGTGCCTCTATATTTAAATATATGAAATATGTTTCAAAACTATTTTATTGATTTTTTCCTAATAATATGTTTTAATAAATATATAAGGATTTTAGTGTAGTACATTTTCATTAAATATATGATATTAGTTGTTCAATGGTACCAAGAAAAGTGATTCAATGGAAAGTTAATCTTTTTTGGAAAATAAATTGTTGATTGCAAGATGTACCTTAATATGTTCTTTGTGTTGATACAGCTGTCTTTATATAAAGATATGATTATTATATATAAATTATAATGGATATTATAGACAACCATATAACTAATTTATCATTTTATGAAAACATGATTTATGCTATCATTGATTGTGTTTATTTTTCTTCTGAATTTAATTAGTTTATCTAATAATATATGTTTTATTTTACGAATAAGGTAGCATTCATGATTTGAAAAATGTTATATGGTAATTAATGTAATTAAAATATTCATATGTTCGGTATGTGATTATTAAGTGCATCGTCGTTTTGTCTGATAAGTTCATTTTGGAAATTCATTGACCTTATATCAAAAGTGGTGAATCAAAATCATTTTGAAAATTGTCAATTTTTTAAATGGTTTATCTTGATAATTGAATTAGGTTTTAGAGATTATTGTATTACATATCCATGTCATGGAACATTTCCTAAGAAATAAGTAGAAAGACTTCAAGGCATGACCCATGGATGAGATTGTGATTATAGAAATGTATAATGTAAATGTATTTACTTATATTATTAGATAATGAAATAATTCCTCCAAATTCGGAAAAATAGACTAGAAACAAAAATGTGGTCCTTTATAATCATTTTTTATGATATAAATGACATTTATTTCCACCTCTTTTTTATGGTTTTGTGGTCAAAACATTATCATAATAATGCTCTCTATCACTCTCCATCAGAACATGGTCTTTATATTTTCCTTCCATGTCCTTGTTTTCACTAATGTTCTTTTATTCAAAATCCTAGTTATGTATTGACCTTCACATTTACCATTACTTATTATTAATAATATGTGTTATTAATAAAATTTATGATTTAGGTGTTTTCAACAATATTATTTTAAGATATAAAAATAATGATTACTGATAAAAATTTTAATTTTTTTTGGAAAAAAATTAATTAAGGCGTGGAGAATGTACCTCCCGATAAATTTACAATATTTTCCTTTCAGAATAAATTCAATTTTGTAAATATAATTGTTTATATGAAGCACGAAGTCAATATTATGTACAAAAAACATTGATAATTTATTGAAAACATAGTGTTTATATTTATTTATAGGTGACACAGTGGTTAGATTATGTGACACACAATATTTACTTTCTTCAATGAATTAAGTTACACAAAAGGTAGACTTTTTCCAATCAGCAATATATTTTTAAAATATTTTTATTTATTATAATAATATATAACATGGTTTTTAAGTTGTAGGTTATTAAAAATATAAAATAAATTATGGAAATATATTTTTTAATTCATTGGATAACAATTACAATGTAATTAATATCAAAACCATTCGAAATTTGAGTAAATATTTTTATAAAGAACTTTTTTTATTCTTCAAAAATCATTTTTTCTTAATAATATAAATTAATTAATTTTATAGAATTTTATTAATCTAATATATATATTATATATTCAATAGAATTTTTTTACATTTATCAGATAGTTTTTATATGCATAATATAATAATAAATCTTGTTTTATGGTTAAAATTTTTCATTTTTTCATAAAAGGAAACTTTGTCACCTTTTAAAGGAGTGCCTATATTAAAACATAAATTTGACACATTTATAAATTTCATATGTACAAATAGACTTATATTTTTGGAATTGGTATATCAAAATTATATTAGGGTGAATTTATTGTATTATTCTCTAAAAAATTATTTTTTTATGAAGAGGGATAAATACAAAATTTTAATTGAAAACACATTTTTTCAAATATAATTTATAGTGTTAAATTGTTTTTTAAATGGGTTTTAATTTTTATTTAGTTAAATTATACATTAATTTAACCAATTTAGGTAATTTTAATCAATTTTAAATTTAAATTGGATATACAAACATCTCCATCTTTTGAACATTTTTACTTTAAACCCCTCATTTTCCCATCGCGTCTGTGGGATTAATTTTAAATTTATTTCTCAAACTTTTATGATATAAATTTTGAAAAAAAGTGTTCCATATGTGTATTCAAAATAATTTATTATTTATAATATATTTTGATTAGTTTATTATAAAATTTATCACTGAATTTAGTTAAAATTATTTAGAATGATTAAGGTAAAATTAAGCTTAACAATGGACTGAACCATAAACTTAAGGGATATAATGAGATATAAACAAGTAAAACCCCTATATTATTAACATATTTAGACCATATACTCTTATTTATATTATTTAGTTCACTATTTTAGAACAATTATCTAAGGAAAACCTCTTTATATGGTTTACCTTTTATATTTATATGAAGGCTACTCATCCTCCTCTATAAAAAGGTACTCACCCCGCACATTTATTAAATCCTCTCAAGCCACTAAGATCATTAATACCCTTCCCAAATAATCTCTAATGATCCCTACTCTCATTATATAAGCATAACATGGGTCATGATGTAAATGCAAAAATTATTTTGGTAAAAACCAAATGGAGTTACCCGAATAATAGGTAACTCTCTTCAACGATCACATTTATTTTATTTCATTATCAAACCATTATATTATTCTTAATCCATTATTATATAATAAAATAATTTTCCTAAATATATATAGGCTTTTTAATTTTATTTTTTATACCCACACCAACAAATACATCCATCAAATGGGTAACAAAGTTACTATTTTTGTGTAAGGCGGACTACCACCTCACAAAATGATGTCTTTTTTTCATTACCACCTATCATGTTTGGGGACTATGATGTACCTAATATTTTTATATTATATATAGTATATTTATGTTTTATTAATACTTATTTATTTTTTAGATAACATATAAATTCATGTTATCCATTTTTTGTAAATACAATAACATCATTTGGGGACGTATAGACTATTGCCTCCTCAAAGTGATGTTATTCAGTCATGCAATACATAGAATGTATTAAAGAAGGTTTTAATAAAATTTATTGAATTATATGAAATAAATAATATAATTAAGAAATAATATTCTAATATATAATTTAATTTCCATTCATTTAATACGACAATGAAATGCAAGTGTCGTGCATGCCTATGTACAATCTACCATCTCTGCGAACGATCCATTTCATTTCCTCTATCAAAATTTTATGTATTATTATAAATAAATTTTTACTCAAAATATATAATATTTAAATCACGTTTGACATTTTATATATTATTAAACAATTATATAATTAATAGTAACAATAAGTAACCATTCAAAACTTACTAAAAAACTAGGCAATTAACACCCAAAATAGTGAAAATAATGAATGATTGTTAAACAATGGGTAATAATATATTATAAGTAAGTAATATATTATATTAAAAATATTATTATGGTTATAATATAAGTTAATAATATGATTATAACC
The DNA here is from genome assembly GCA_963277665.1 of Viscum album. Lineage (NCBI taxonomy): Eukaryota > Viridiplantae > Streptophyta > Magnoliopsida > Santalales > Viscaceae > Viscum > Viscum album. The sequence continues at coordinate 1,767,431,093 of OY728153.1, read as the reverse complement.
ATTATAAATTATTTTAAAATATTTTCACCCTAAAAGGAAATGAAAGGTAATGGATTTTCATCTCACTTTCTTAATATGTGAGATAAATGACCTATTCCCACACTTACTTATTTTATGTGGTGTCTACAATGCTAATTTTTCATTTAATATCTTTCCCTCTCATTATTATAAATTTATTTTGTCTTTCACATTGAATTATCTCATTTACGGGGTTTCACATGAAAATTGCCTTGTCATTAATGTTATCAATGCAATCTCACTTTCATTTCGGATTGTTAACTTTCTCTTGAAAAAATCACTTCTATATGATCATTTTTATTAACCGTTAAATTTATCTTAAATATCCTTATTATCATGAAATTGATATTATTATTTCCTAAATAGTATACCATTTTAAAATTTTTCATTCACTTTGTTATTTATTTGATTAAGTGGGGAATTATTGATAAATATATATTTCTTATTCAATAGGAATATTTTATAAGGAATATTATATATTAATTAAATCAATTACTAAATATGAAAAATGCTTTAGGAGGGATGTTATGATTGGGTCCCAGACATTATATACCCCCTCGATGCATCAAAAGGATCCTATAAGACAAATCATTTGGCCGATATAAATGTGTTTCTTCCTATATTTGTTATTATATCATGTGAAAGGTCTCGATGGTATAGGATTCCATGTTCCTCTGACATGAAATCCAATAATTAATAATTTCTTTTATATATATTTAAGTTATTATTTTTAATACCCAGGATATTTCCATAAAATAATTTCTATGGATGCATTTTTATTCTCTATTTAATGATTAAATTGAATGTGTTTCATTTATTTACCTTTCCATATTGATTATGCCTTATACTATTATTTAAATAGAATGTGTTATCTGTTATTCACCTTTTTATGTTGATTTATTCTCAATGGTTCATCATTTATTCTATTTTACTAACCATTATAATAATTTGACCCTGCCCTTATTATTTTTCCTCTTCCTAGGTTATAAAGAGGAATCCTTTGAATGAGTTTCAAGGATGTTGATAATTCTCTTTTGGTATGATTTATTCTCTTTTAGTAATGTATTATGGGTATCATGTTAGTAATCTAGTTTAGCAAAAATTATAATGTATTTGATCCTTAATGATATGATTCCTTATAATCATACCAATGTTATAAAGTAATGCATGAGCTCCGATATTCTGGGTTCGAGGAGCTACATTTAAGATAACTCAAACATGTTCAACAAATAATATTTTTTTGGATTAATATTTAATAAAATAATTATGATGAATTATATAATAGATTGTATAAATTTAAAATATATATTATAAAAGGCTAATATATATTTTGATGAAAGAAAAATATCCACTAATTCGTAGTTATATTGGATTCGACAGATTTCCCCATACTCACCATTTAGGACCTAAAATTTTCATCATTGATTTCAATGTTTCTAAAATTTGAAAAATGTTATAGTACTCAGTTTCATGCATTTAATTCAAATAATGTGATTTATGTTTAGTTGAAAATCTATTAAAAAGGAATCTTAAAATGGATTAAAATTTGGACAAATTATTATTCATATACCTTTATTGATATTTCAAATCCTAACCCTCCCCTAGTATATATAATTCCTTTTTTTGTATTTTAGGAGGATTGTTCTTGGAATTGTGTGTGTTAAAATATAGTTGTTATCTCTTACATCTCTATCCAATTGGATGAAAGAATGTTGTTGTCATGGATCTCTTCAATGACAACTCTAATCTTATTTTTTGACTTTTAATTTATTTATTTTTTGTGAAATTAATATAACATTCTCTTCAATAAAAATTATATTTATTATATTTTCCTATTTTTATTTTCCTTCATGGTTATAGAATTTAAGAGTGTAAAAGATAATGAGTTACACCCTTTCAAACCATTTCTTATACAAATAATATACAATATGGAAATTTTACCCATTATAGAGTAGTTATCGTTTGTGGTTGGTCAAATTATTAACTACTTTATTAGTCATTTTTAATCTATCTAATCCATGAAATTCATTAAAATGTGGTTAATATAATTAAATTTTTTTTAGATCATTCGAGTGACTCACATATAACACAAAATGTTGGAATTTGTGATTTGTTAAATACATACTTTATTCATAAAAAATAATCAACATGGGATTAGTTATTTGGTTCTAAATCAAAGCCACTTACCCCAACCATACAATTTTTAGGGAAGAGTTGATACCCGAATTTACCACTTATCACAATTTTTCTTTATTTCTATAATCAAATCAGAGATTCATGACTCCAAATCCTAAATATATATTTGGGATTCTTTTTTAAATTATTGGGTGTCATTTTTTTATTCATAGGTTTCAAGGTTAACAATTTATGGAATAATAATTAAAAGGATTTAAATATATGGGATAATGATGAATGAATAAATTAGGTGTATAATCGATCAATCACAATAAATCATATTATAATGCATTAATATTATTTTTAATTCTCAACTAGTTTTGTTCTAAACTAACTCTGTACCCTCATCCTTTCTATGGATCATGTTTTAATTTCATTTCATTGTTTCTTCAAACATATTATAGGCATTCATTTCAAATAATTATTAAATGAATAACCTAGTTTAACCAATTTTATGTACATAGTAAAATACTAAATATTTTATAGTGTATATATAGTGTCCCAAGACTATTTACATGTATTATTATGTGATGTTTAACATTGATATCAATTAAATAAAAAATAAGGATCCAATAGCCTAAATTATTTAGAATACCAGTTTTATAAATAATAAACACAAAAATAAAATTCCCTTATTTATATATCTATAATGATCTTATAATTACGTTTATGCTCCTAAAAACATGGGATTACTAGGGGAATACAAAGGTAAAATGGGTGATATAACAATCCCAATAAGGTATGAACATGATAAGGAATAATGATATGTTAGTCAAATTTATAGCATGGTATCATAAAATAGAAGGCTCTAGAGTAATAACAAGGGATATGAAAATAAATAAATTGATATCAAAAGATTTTGTAATCATTAAAACTATGGAAATAGCCCAAAACATGACATAAATATGAGTTAATGATAACTTCCAGTACAACATCACGTGGTGGACAGAGTCTCATCGTTGATTATGTTTACTGCCTAATCCCCAAAATAACATTTCTTTTCTCAAAAAATTAACCAATTAATTTGATAAATATTTAGATGCACTCATTATATATTGTTCATGATTATGGGTGCCACAAAAAAATCAATCATATGGAATACTTTAAAGAATTTTCAATAAAATTAAACGTATTGTATAATCATGCAACATATCGGAATGAAGTAAAATTTCATAAATATTCCAAAGATATTAAGGAAATAAATTTTAAGGATTTTAAAATATGAGTAAATAATAATAGGTCTTAATTTTTTTTGTTAATTTATGAATTAACACATTAAATGAGATTACATAAAATTATTAGGGGAAAGAAATGTCCCACATAATCATATATGATTTTAAAAAAGTAATGTGATAAATTAATTAATAGAATATATTGTCACATAAAAGTAAGGTAAAATTAGCTAGGTATAAATGTAATAAAAATATATTTATAATTTAGAAGCAACCAATATCATCAATAGGATATAGAAAAATATTGAGAGGGGGATTATTTATAATCCAAATAAGAAAATTGGTTTTGAGAGACCACTTACCCAAAGTATCAACTCACTTTATACACATTATAAATTAATATATAATAAATATAGATTTACTATAAAATATTTTCCCAACCATAGTAATGTATATATATATCATTCCATATATTATATTCTTTTAACATCTTACCTCATTTTTATTAATAAATTTTATTGAAATCACTATTCAATTTGATAATAACTTTATTTTTTATGCATATTTTAGTTTAAAATGCTCAGTATTTATAAATTGATAATGGTTCCATTATCTATTGAATGATAACCAAGATATTATTATACTATATATTCATTATATATATTATTATATCCATTACTATAGGTATTGATTAAAAAAATTAATTATGTCATGCATGGAGATGGTTGGATGTACGTACATATGAACGTTGTTTTCGCTTTTGATGGATGAATAAGAGAATGTTAAATAATAATAAACCTTAAAAACATAATATCATTGTTAATATATATATATATATATTAATTCCATAATTATAACTACCCATTAGAGGTGGTTATGGAAAACTAATTACACCAATTCATGATGCGGTAGTCTATCATACACACAAATGGAGATTTCCTTTCACATTTGATGGAAGAGGGGATGAATTTAGGAGATGTAATTAACATAATAAATACATTATATATGGAATATAAAAGTGTTATTATTTCATAATTTGTAAACATTATTTTAATGATGTAGAAAAAGAAATAAGACTAAAACATTTGGTTAATTATTATACATATTTTTCCCTAAACATCCATTGCTTTACACATTAAACAATATATATTTAGTACTATTTCAAATAAATGAATATATAATATGGAGATGGATGTCAGTATTTTTTTGGTAATTTATTGGATAAAAAGGTGGATTTAATGTTTAAATACAAGATAAATAGAGGTTCCCTTTTATATGTTCAGGAAGGGTAACTCTTGGATTTACGTAAAATATTAAATTAATATAATTTATTTGTCTAGGAAACATGGATTTAAAATATTTAATTAGAATATAAGATGATTAGTGGTAAAAATAATAATGTCAATTAAAATTTATAAATTTTTATATTATTTTTTCAACCTTATATATTTTCATAAACACACATTAACTATTTTTTACAGTTATTGGGTTAACAGTGTTTTTAATATTTATGGGATCAATAGAGTTACAATAAAATGAAATTTGGTCCATAATTAGATCATATTTGATTTTTTAAAACAAATAACTATCACTAGGACGATTATAATATTTATATTAATTTTAAATCATTTAATAAAAAATTATTTATAAAAAAACATAAATAAATTTCAGTTTTGGAACATTTAATTTAATCTAAATTTGAAAAAACATGAGAACAATTTAATACAAATATAATCTATTGTAAACTCTATACTTTCTAATTTTAATCTAAACAATTATTGAGAAATAATTGATTCAGATTACATAACTTTTAGCATTTATAAAATCATTTATTATATTTTCTTGTTTATTGAATAAATGTTTTGTTTTCTTTTCATAAGAATTTAATGAAATTAATTACAACGCAAAAATTATAAAAAAACACCATGATACCAAAAAATAATTTATATTTCAAAAAAATGATAATCTAATATAATTTTTCTTTATTCCAATCACAAAATATTATGGAATATAAAATAAATAAAAGTTCCATTTTTTTACATCATCTTCTTCTTAATTATGATAAAGGTAAAAAATAAAGTCTTATATATTTGATAAATATGAAAATATATTTGTAAAACGGATGTAAATTTCGAAACTAATATAATAAAATAGAATAAAGTAATGTGTAGTGGATATTTTTGGTCTTTATCGTATTTATTTTAACATTAATTACCCAGTCTACACATTTTGTGGGGACAATTATTTATTATGGTTACTATTCATAATGACATAAAATTTCATGTAAACATTTAAAAAATTTAGGCATAGAAATAAAAAATATGGAAAATATGTTTAAATATTTAATTTATTGGATTTTCATAAATTAATTTAATATAAAATCACAAAATGCAAAAATGAACAATTCTTTAGAAAAATTCCATATATGTATAAAATTTTTTTTTATCAAATTCATGTATAGAATTCACTATAGATACCAGAATTGGATTGTGTTTAACAAAAATGAAGTAATTAAATTTTAAAACTAACCAAAATGTAATTTTACAATGTAAATACATGAAAAGAAAATACTATTTTCAAAAATTCAATATTTTTCACTATTCATTAAAAAGAAATATTTTCGAAAGAATAAAAAAATTTCACCATTATCTAATTTCAATATAATTATTTTAATAATTAACTTTATTTTATCATATAAAGTTTCTAGAAGCTCTAGAAATTGATCATTATACTTACTCACGAAAACCAATAATTATGATTTTGGAGGAAAACATATTTTTTTAGAATAATATGGATTTAATATACATTGATAAATTATTTCAGAATAATTTATTTGAAAAACAATTAATCAATTCCTACATATATTTTTCATAATGTTGTTAATAATACTCATAGTAACCAATTTAATGGCTTGGATAAACTAAAATAACACTTCATTAGACATTTCAGATCCCATTTTCATGTTGTATACATTATTGAACATAGTTTTCATTTAAAATCCCATAGTTTTAAATTATACCCATCCGAGGAAATCTATACAATGGAATTTCATATTTTATAAAAATGTGAAATTTGTTAAGGGTACTTTAATTCATGGATTCCTATGGATCCAATTTTTCCACCTCATATTTATGGTTTCTCCCTAATACTTTAACTACATAAGTTATCGTTTTGTATAAAATAGTGTCTCTATGGTCAAATATCTTTACTAGATACTCATCATAAGATATATCATTTTACTAATATACAACTTTGAATTTAGTACATGTGATGGATCAGTTATTTAATTCACCAAGAGGGATATTTGGAATACATCGTGTACATCAAAAATAGTTGTTGGGAGTGCTATTTCATACCCCCCAACACAAATTTGATCGCAAATATCAAAATGGGCCAATGTACATGCTACATATCTTTCCCTTCTTCTAAAAAATCATTTCTTCCTTCTGCAGAGATATGTTGAAAGGCAATTTATCTCAAACCTCAAAATTTTGGTCTAGTCGATGACTATAATAAAATATATTATGTCAATTCTATGAATCCCTAATATAATATTCAATGGTATTTAACTCTCATACCATTTACTCACCCATTTTGGGTCCCAAATTCATGCATTCACTAACATCATCCTAACATATTGGTGTTCAAAATCTATTCACATAAAGGTATTCATTAGGAAATCTGTGGATTATTAAAAGAAATATATTACTATATGAAAAAAAAACTAGATGAATATATTGATAACGTCATCCTTTTATTTCCATCACGAATTATCTAAACATGTCTTCTTGTGTTTGGATAGTCCTTTATTATTTCCATCATTTTGTGGGTGATAAGGATCAATAATTTTCAACTCATTATTTAGATCATATTAGAAAATCATATAGAACAAGAAAGTAAATATAAGATCCCAATTAGATATAATTAAAAATGGTCTTCTATGTAGTCTCACCAATTATCTAATGTATATCATAGTATGTTTATCAAGTGACAGGTCCTCTTGAATTTTAATAAATTGAGTAGTATTCATAAAATTATCCACCATAAACAATATATAATTATTTCCTCTTGATTTATTTAGAAGACCAATGGTAAAGTACCTAGGTATGTTTTACCATTTCCATGTATGTATGGGTATTGGTTTTGGAATCCCCTTCATGTTTTTCTTTTTAGCATTCACTATTTGAAATACCATACACATTGATTCGTATTCTTCAATCTCTATATTTATTTCATCAATCCAATATTGATCTCAAAGATCGTGATATATCTTTATTCACTCTAGGTAGAGAGGGAAGGTTGATCTTTTTGCATCATCTATTGGCTCATTCATTATCTCATGATTTAATGGAATAAACAGTCATGATGAAAATCATACAAATCATATTTCATTAATTTCGAAAACAATTTACGTACTTTTTCTTATAATTTCCAACTTCGTTTGAATATACACACCATCTATTTTTGATTTCATTATATTCTATAAAATTGATTATTGAGAAATAATTTCAGAAATGAATAATTATTTTCTTTTATTTATGATCCCCATGTCATTATTTTATAATTCTAATAATATTGGATCCTTCTCAATCCCCATCATTTATATGTTCTAAGGATTAAATCTATATAGAGTTTCTTAAACATTATTTTATTTCACCGGATGATAGTGGATAGAGTATTCACAGTCACCGAATAGCTCTAACAATCTTCATGGTTACATATTCATATCCTTCCATTTGAATATATACTTAAAGATCTTATGATATATATATATATATATCACACTTCTCCCAATATAGATAATTCGGCATGATTTATAATTCAATGATCACTATAACCAACTCTAAATAATGCCTTGGGTAGTTTTACTCATTAATTATCAAGTAGATTAAAAAATAGGCTATAACATATTCATTTATCATTATAAAACTTAACTAACACATATTTTAAAGTTCTATATATATCATGATATGTTCTCGATAAGATAAAAATGTGACAACTTATGTAATGATAGGTCATTTTTATCAATTAAATAAATATTTCATAGCATTAACAAGTCTATAGAAACATTAAGTCATTCAATTTTGTATTATTTTGTATGTTTTATAAGTTCAATTACATCCTATACAATTGAATACAATTCAAAGAAAGAAATTTTTGTAAACACACAGGTCCAGCGAGGTTTTTAGGTTTGATAATTGTGAGACATTTTTTAAAAAGATTCGGTAGTACCCAACTAGTCCAAATAAACAACCGATCTCTTTTATGGATGATGGTCTAGAACTGATCTCAATTTCATTTCATGTAATGATTAATTAATATCCCATAACTAGTGATAAAATTCTTTAATATTGATTCTTCCTTTATCATGAATTCACATTTACTATACATTGCATATAGTTTCTCCTTTCATAGTGTATTCCTAACAATATTGAAATTCTTCTCATGTTTATGATTAATTTTTGACTATATAAATGTATTATCAAAAAATCCTATGAAAAAATTTTCAAGTTAATATTTCAAGAATATATTAATTAATCTCATAAATATTTTGGAGAATTATAGATTTTTAAGTGAATCGCTTTAAATTCATAGTTTTCATACCTTTTTCAAAGGAAATACTGGGAATATCTTTCCTCTTCATAATTAGTTGGGGGTATCCCAACCAAATTCCCCCCATAGAGTAATAGTTTTCACTGTTTATTTGATTGAAAAAGTCATCTATGTATGGAATATATTAACTATTCTTGGACATTATTATTCTTTAATGAATTACTAATGTACATATCATTACAATTATTTTTGGGATCCACCTCAATTTTAGTGGTAGTATATCCCCTTCCTTGATCGTTAAGCCTTAAAGAATGTTTTCATTGATTGTTTCTAAAAAAATTTGCTTAATGAATTTTCCTTCATAATAAATTTGTTCCTTTTACTTAAAACATTATTCCATTGGTTGAGTTTTGACCTGAACATTTTTTCCCTAATTACATTAATGGGTTTTTTCATTTATCTTCAACATTGATTAGATTGATGCCCTTATTTTCTACACATGAAGCATCTCTTTGTTCACTTTAGATTTTTTTTAGATGCTTCCATTAAAATAATAAAATAACTTGCTATATATAAACATGAAGATTATTTAAAACACATGTTTTGTGTTTCCTGATTTCATTGAAACCAAGTTAATTATAGGAATATTTTTCTCTAAGGATGGTTACTTTTGTTGAAAATAAATTTTTTTCAGTGCTATGATTGAATGTGTCATTATGAAACCTTTGAGTTTTTTAAACGTTTAGTTATTTTAATTTTATTATAAAATTTTTTCATTTAATCTCTAAAAAAACATTACACAAAATAATGACATGTGATTATTTCAAACACAATTGAGGGTATAATAATGTTATATAATATATTAATCTTAAATTAATGGATTTTCCATTCATTCATATCTATTCAAACCAATTTAATTACAATACCATATTGACCTAGGATTGTGCGAAAAGTATCTAAAATGTTTATGCTATAAAACAATTTAGAAAAAATAAATCGAATATAATTAATATAAGATGGTAGTGATTAAATGTATATCATATTGGGATATCAAGGTAATTATATTATGGTTTCACATACAATAAATCATAAGTGTATTGGTTATATAATTTGATTGTAAAAGATATAGAATATGTTTAGTGGAAAATAACTATGTAAGAATAAAAGTTTAATTTTACATGTATATATTTAATATTGGGTAGAGATATAAGATTGAAATGGTTAGAGCACACTCCTATAAGGAATTTATATCATAGTGGACTCATAACTTCTTTTAAAGGGATTCGTTTCACTGATCATAATGGATTATTTATAAAATTTATGAGAAATTGAATTTTAATATTTTGTTATTGGTTTCATTTTTTGATTATTCATTTTTTCACATTTTCATTATGGATTCTGAAGTTTTAGTACGCATAATTTTCAGGAGTATATGACATGTGAATTTTCTCAAAAGTGAAAAAGTGTAAGTGTGGTAGAGTTGATAAACCATTGTTTTCTCAATATTTTTTTGTTAATTATAAATATAATTTTCTCCCTATTGATGTATAATAATATTTAATAAAATAACTTTTTTATCTTGAATATATAAATTTCATGATAATTATTATTTACCCTTTTAATATCACTCTATTATTTTTATCATAAAATAATTTATTGTTCAATTTTTAATTTCAATTATAGGATAATAATGCTAAGATAATTTTTATGTATTATTCATTTAGACCATGATAGCTGAATCAAATGTTTTAAAGGTAAAAATTGAAAATTAATGTCGAGTTTTAATTGATTCAATAAATTGGAACTTACTTCACCATTTAGGCCATGAATGTTTTATTTGTTTATATATTAATAAAAAAAATTCGGTAGATGATAAAGGACTCAATGTAATTCCTTCCATTTAACTATATGGAATGATATTCACTTATGAAACTAGTCAAAATGAAATGTCAAAATAGAGTAAAATTGGAAGGTATAATTTAGCATGTACCCATGTCGATATTTCAAACCCTGGGCCTCCTATCCCTATATTTAAGGGTATATTAATAGTTATAGTGGTTTGGTCATGTATTTTTCAATGATTGGTAAAAAAATTCACTTATCTAGTCATTTACGAGTGTATAATCTAGTAGATCATGCAAGGTTACTAAGTGGTGGGTGAATCAGTGTACTCAATTTCCATTGATTTTCTCTTTATTTTATTTATCCTAATCTAGAGTATGGCCTTTACCTCGGTAAATATATTTTTAATAATAAATATTCATTCTAAGATTATCATATCATTTAATAATAGAATATAAAATGATATTATCATAAAAGGTTTTTGCAATGTTCTACTCATTTTAGAAAACCTACTCCCTATCATGTTTTTCTTTTTTGAGAATATAGATTATATAATTACTATAAATTTTCATCGATAATAAGTGTGGTTAAAGTAATAAAAAATGGTCAGTAAGTTATCATAAACATCACTTATATGATGTTTTTTAATATATGAACCAGTAGTTCTTCATTTTAATTACGTATAATGGTTCCACTAGTTATTTCATGGTCCTCTAAGAACTCATGAACATGATATAAACTAGAATAGAATGATCAACACATATACATATAGATTGTTCATATTATCATCTCCCAACTAAATTTTCTATTTATTCCTAGTGGTTCTTCAACAGTATTCATTCTCAATAGAGATAATAGTCACAATATTAGTATCATCTTCTCTCCAATATCATTTTACAATATAGAAGTATCATATTCTCTCTCTTCATCTTCTTCTTCAAAAATAAGAAGCATCTCTATGATGTGTTAGTTCTCCCTACCATCGATACTCATGATCAACATTAGAAATAGTAGAACATATTATCTTATTCTCATTATTTATATTATTTTATTTGTCATAAGATACAAATGTGTTGATTGCTTATCTCTCTTATATTTGATCTTATAGTTGGGGTAGTATATATTTTAATTTTAAATAAAACCCTTTCACAATACTATGTATCTCATATATATTTACTGTAGAGACCCAAATCCTGATGAACATGGAAATTACATTACTTTTGCAGAATACTTAGTACATAACAAAAACACACACGCAAGGACCGTAATAGTTTAGTGTCTTTGGAAACTCAGAATATAATCTTCTAATCATGGTGAAATATCTTCAACATATCCCATAAAGATATTCCTTGTTTTTATACCTAAATCCTTTATTTATATCCTGGGGAAAAGAAAACATTAAAGGGTGAGCTCAAATTCTCAGTAAGGGTAAAAAAAAGAAATATCAATCACATCATATTCATAAGAACATAACATTTTGGAAATCATAACCTACAAAAGAGATCATAATTTCATAACATGGGATAAATCATAGTTGTGAAATGTAATCCCAATAATCATAACTTAAAACATGAAACTTTGTGGCATACACACATAATCATATAGAATCATTTCTTATTAGTCAAGACTCATTGCCAAGACTATCTTAGTGGACAAAGTCCATTTCTGAACCAAGTTCACTCCTCGTTTCAGTCCTGTTTCACTGAACCGGTATAACCTACCATTCAGCCATGTCTATCTCATGAGATATAAAATCATTACCCAATTCATTGGAGGAATATATAGGTCCCACCCATCTCTTAATGATACCATCTTATGTGACACAAAATCATAAACCATACATCATAGCATAACCCATGTAATAAAAATGGGAATCTTAAACATCGTGACATCATAAAACAATTCATATAAGATAAAGTAATTCATAAATATAATTCCATCACAACATAATCAAATCAATGTAATAATAGGGATAGAAACAGAACCCTTTATTATCTTAGATGGAAAATAATTTTGATAAAACACTTGAACTGCATTCTTGAGGAAAATATCCTTTCTGCTTCAAAAACGCTTTTCCTTTATTAACATGTCGTACAATTCTAAACTAAAATAACTTGATTAAAAATAAACTTGAAAACTTGTAAATGATGCTTCTTTGAAATAATGTTTTAAAAATCCATTCATGCCATATAAGTTAAAAAAACATTCTTCTTGTACTTTTGTCGGAAAAGTCAAAAAGTACCTCGTATGAAAAACGACAAAAGATTCCTTTCATATCTTTTACTAAAAACTCACTGAAGGGTAAAATTGGATTTAAAAAATTGTAGGTGTATGGAAATAATATTACATATTGAGGAAACATGGATGTCGATGATAAAATACACCCCAGTAAATACCAAAGTATAAACAATCTCGGATAAAAATGAGATTGTGATATTTCCCTTACCTTATGTCCGATATGATTTGTACGTGTCCGAACCTCCTGTATAATGATTTAAATAATGTCATTGACTTATTCCATAATCATAATCATTGTAATGATATCATATATGGTTAACTTATGGCTTTATATTACCCGTTCGTTTGTAAATTCCATGTTAAAGAGCGTTTTGGGTAAAATCGTTTCATTTCTCATTCGTGTTTTGACTTGTAATTATTCATAAGATTACTTAGATCATGATTACTTAATTCCTGAATATAAAACATTATTTATATATATATATATATTCATAATATATATATATATAATAGATCAGAAAATGGAAATAAATACACCGTTCATGGAGACGGTAGACCGTACGTACGCATGAACGCTGTTTTCTTTTCCTTATTGAGTTGATTGGAATTTAGTAGATGACATACATATAAATACACATAAATCCAGAATCATTATTATGTCATATATTTCATTATTAATTACTATATATACTTTATAATCATTCATGAATGGTTAACGTGGAGAATGAATCTCATCGCGTCGTGGAGACGGTAGTCCGTACGTACGCACGAGCGATGATATCGTTCTCATGATAGTGGAATTGTATTGGAGTGTATGTATACTATTTCAGAATAAATATCAGTTTTAAATAATAATATATAGTTATTATTTACACCATTATACCCATCAAAGTAAGGTGGTGGTGGAAAATATATTTCACCGCGGCGTAGAGACGGTATTCCGTACGTACGCACGCGTGGAAATTTTGTTTTCCGTAGGATGCATAGATGGTGAAATATGGTTGTTTCATACTTATAATAACATATCAGTATATGAGTTATACTGATGTTTAAACTTCCTAATGAAACAACTAAATAAGAAGAAGCGAAAGAAGAAATAAAGATGAAATAATCGGTAACGGAAATTACCTCTTCTTTGATGCGCCTCTTTGAGACCTCTTCTTAGGGCACTAAAATTGGTATTTGAGAAAGACCAGAACCTCTAGGATGTTTCTAGGCAAGTGGAGAAGATAAATTTTCATGGGTTGGCCGAGCATGAAGGCTCAATGTGTCGTGAGGAAGAGAGGGAGGGGGTGCCCTTTTATAAGGGAGGAGAGGGACACCTTTGGAATAACTAAAAATATTATTTTATTATAAAGCCAAATTCTGTTTTAAATAGCTCCAATTTGATTTATTTCGAAGATAAGGTGGGGCTGGGTCGAAACCATCTCATCCAATAGAATTTATACATGTTTAGGTTCCTATTTTAACCTTATCATTTATATTTAACTTTAAGTTAGATAATGTTACTTTTACCGTGTCTTCTTGTTTTCTTACACTATAAGGTTAATAAAATTACTATATCAAGCCAAACGAACCCCAAGTTGTTTATAATTAATATATATAACTTTATCCAAGTCATGTGGCCGAACCTTAGATTTTTAGGAATAAAATAACAATTAATAATATAATATTTTTTTTAAAAACTATTTTATGTCAATTTTGACACTATTTAGTAATTGATTTTTTTGAAACTCATAACAGATTGATTAGTTAGAAAAAAGTTAATTAAATCAATAATAACATGTCATATTAACATATGAAATTATTTTAATTCATAAAAAGTCTTATATTACATTTATTTGGGTATTTATAACATCAATGGTGTCAATATTTCATTAATAAGACAATTACTACATCATCTTTGTGTCATAATAAATGATACTTATTTAATCCCTAAAAATTATAAATAAATTCCTATGATGTAGATAATTGTATTAGATTTATGGATACTACTCATGTTAGAAGTTTCATTAAGGTTATCACTAAATTAAAATTATTATACTTATAAAATTTAAGAAAGTGACATGTTGTCACATTCTTTGGTTTTAATAATAATTAAATTATTTTCGTCGACAAAATTCCATTAAATAAATATAATCGGACCCTTAGGTGATATGGGTCGACTTTTAGTCATAAAATAGGATTTTTCCATGTGTTAGGGTAATTTTATAATATTATATTTACCCTTAATTACCCAATTTACCTTTAACTACGGTAAATAAAATTTACCGTAGTTACTATTCATAATTCCCAAAAATAAAAAGTAGCTTATTAATATAATTTGGATCCACTGATTCTAAATATGCAATCCATTTTTCCAAATTCAATACAAAAAAGTTGCAGAAATTAAATTAAAATTAATCCCATTGTCGAAAGAAAACGGGTTTTTCGTTAAAACATTGCAAAAGATTGAATTGATTTATCCTACGAATTCAAGGTAGAATCAATGCTAATGACATACAGTATATTAAATGGTAAAAATATATTATATTTATACTTTAAAACCATTCAATATTATAATTTAATCATATAAATTATTGCGATGAAAAATTTTGTTTTTAATTAAAATATATCGTGTTTTTACTATTCATCAAAATATGAAAGTTACCAGAATGATATGAAAATTTATCCAAAGTAAATTTTAATTTCATGATTCTAAAGAATAATTTTATTTTGTCAATTTGAACTTATAAACATGTCAAAAACTAGATTTAATGTGGGTGCGCCATCAAAAGGCGGAAAAACTGTATTTTTTGAAAAATACTTATTTTACCGGAAAAATTTATTTTGTTCTTATATCATTTTTTAGAAAAAGTGTAAGACGAATAATAATGTTATAAGATTCAAAATTTTGTTAATGCTATTCATAACGGCAAGTTCATAATAATATTATAATAATATATCGTTGTTTAGTAAAACCCGGTATTGCGTACAAGACACGATATCGAGGAAGGTCACGATTGCGTGTAATGCAAGTCAAGTCAGGGTTGCATGTTGTGCAATAATCCTTCCTTGTTTCGTATAACATAATCCAAACATATTTCATTTATACATTAAATATATATATATATATACTCAATGTTGCGTAGAATAACTATTATCAAAATTGTGTGTAACGCGATCCAAAAATAGTGTTGCGTATACTGCAAGCTAATACGGTGTTGCGTATAGCGCAAGGTAATCATGGTGTAGCATACAACACAAGACATTAATGAAATTAAAAGAATATTTTTCATAAAATCTCGGGGTGTTACATTATACCCCCCTTAAAATGAATTTCGCCCTCGAAATTCGTCAGGGTTATAAATGGTTTACTATTCAAAAGTTTCTTTAATAGAAACTCACATCGTAAAAAGGAATACCAAAACCAATATTTAAAAAAATGTATGAAACGTAATGGTTACCCAAATAAACTAATCACTAGGTTTCCATATAGGTGAAAATATGGATATTGAAGAGAAATCTAACCATCATGTTCTGGTGGAGAGTGGTAGAGAACATGGCTATGGAAAAGCTATCAATCACAAAGCCATAAATTTGTGACGATCTAATGTAACATCTGAGTCATCAGATATAAGAGCACTTAGGACAACATTTTTGGTTTTCAAGATCATTTCCCTAATGTTTATGAAATTGGAATTAGAAGAAATACTTTCGTGATTTTGGTATAGTCTCACCGTTTGTCGTTCTTTGGACAATTTCCACTTCATCTCTTAAATAAATGAAGATGAATTTTTCATTCGTGATGTGTTAGCAGATCATGTGATAGAATGATAGGTCATTCCATCTGTCTCAAACAAAAGTTTAGAAAAGTTATCAAAAAATAAATAAGTCCACTTATAGTGAGATTAATCATATATAGTTCCTAAAATGGACTTATACTTCATATATCATACTTCTTAATATAATAAAAATAGTTTCTATTAAACAGGGACTTCCTGTAGGCCAGTGGTAGGCAATAAAGTCCAGTCGCACTTCAGTTGTGGGTTCGATTCCCACAGCCTTGTCCGACGCGATGGGCACTCGCCCATCCTGCAGGTTGTCCTTTTTCTAAAGCTATATTACTATAACATCCTATCAAGAATATCAAAAATGTTTTATCCTTAAACAATACTAACTTATGTCCAACATAATCCATTCTAATCTTTAAGCTTATCTAAAATACTTCAGTCCAAGCTCATAGTTTAAAGAAAATGATCACGTGAATGCCATCATTTATCCCCTATATATCATAAGATATATCTTGTTGGTCAAATTACAAACATGTGAATACCATAATCATGTATTCTCTTGAAGAATGAATACCCATTGAACCTTAGTGAAAACATGAATGCAGTCAAAAGTTAACTCTTTCCACATACCAAAATCCAAAAATTCTATATACTCAACCCATGATATAACCTTCTCCTTATATCAGTCATGAGCTCATGAATACTATCCAACATTTAATTTTCTCCTTATCCCTTCATTATGCGCATATCATCTACATTCCAAAAATATCTGAATAACCTTTAATGGATATTGGTACCATTAATCATACACTTTCAAAACTCAAGGATAGACAACAGTGTAACAATCCTTAGATGTCTCTTTATTCCATAGTACCATGAGATTACTTATACAACATTACACATGATAAACATGTAATCATTCCACTACATTCTTAAACCATTGACCAAGCTTCAACAATTCATTCATCTCACATATCATTTGTAGTCTCTTCATCATCATCAACATAAATACTACCCATACGACCATACTGATTCTCTTCATGAGACTTTCCATTAGGGAATTGGTTTGCATAATGCCCGTACATTCTACATTTAAAACATTTAACCATTGTTGATGTCGTAGAAATACCATTATCCTCATCTCTGGTGTTAACCGAACCTTTTCCTTTTCACTTACTGGATTTGTGTCCTTCATTTCCACACTAGAAGCATCTTCCAGTTCCGTTGAAACAATCACCCTGATGCCTCTTCCCACATGATTTACATGATGGAAATTGAAATTTATTTCCTCTATGATCATTATGAAACTCCATCTTTCTATTTTTATCTGAGTCGGGAAACTTACCAAAGTTGAGATTATTGATTATATTATGAGATTACTGATTAGGCATAATACCGTTGGTTGGACTTCCAGATCCCATTTCATTTGGTTTCTCATGAAGAAAATCATTCCATTGTCTGTCATATCCTCCATTATCAGGAATCTTCCTGTTTCCAGCCATTTTCTAAAACCCAAAAAGAATAGTGTGAGAGGCAAAAATCATGCTAGGGAAAACAACATAGTAAAGGGGGAGAACCCTCAATATCTAACATCTTAGGTTAAATTCTAAGTTCGTTACCATAGTTCTAAGACTATATCTTATACGCATACTTATCCTTAGGGACATCCCTAGATATACCTTAGAAATATCTCTAGGGATCTTACTAACGTTTTCGCATCCTAGTTTCCAAAGGTTGACTAAACCTTTCCACTGATACCAACTATAGAGACCCGAAGCCTGACGTACATGGACATTACATTAATTTTGTGTAATACTTAGTACATAACAAAAACACACACGCAAGGACCGTAATAGTTTAGTGTCTTTGGAAACTCGGAATATAATCTTCTAATCATGGTGAAAGATCCTCAACATCTCCCATAAAGATCTTCCTTTTTTATACCTAAAACCTTTCTTTATATCCTGGGTAAACGAAAACATAAAAGGGTGAGCTCAAATTCTCAGTAAGGGTAAACAAAAGAAATATCAATCACATCATATTCATAAGAACATAACATTTTGGAAATCATAACCTGCAAAAGAGATCATAATATCATAACATGGGATAAATCATAGTGGTGAAATGTAATACCAATAATCATAACATAAAGCATGAAACTTTGTGGAATACACACATAATCATATAGAATCATTTCTTATTAGTCAAGACTCATTACCAAGACTATCTTAGTGGACAAAGTCCATTTCTGAACCGAGTTCACTCCTCGTTTCAGTCATGTTTCACTGAACCGGTATAACCTACCATTCCAGCCATGTCTATCACATGAGATATAAAATCATTACCCAATGCATTGGAGGGAGATATAGGTCCCACCCATCTCTTAATGATACAATTCTTATGTGTTCCACAAAATCATAAACCATATATCATAGCATAACCCATGTAATAAAAATGGGAATCTTAAACATCGTGACATCATAAAACGATTCATATAAGATAAAGTAATTCATAAATATAATTCCATCACAACATAATCAAATCAATGTAATAATAGGGATAGAAACAGAACCCTTTATTATCTTAGATGGAAAATAATTTTGATAAAACACTTGAACTCCATTCTTGGGGAAAATATCCTTTCTGCTTCAAAAACACTTTTCCTTTCTTAACATGTCATACAATTCTAAACTAAAAGAAGTTGATTAAAAATAAACTTGAAAACTTGTAAAGGTTTCTTCTTGGAAATAATGTTTTAAAAATCCATTCATGCTGTATAAGTTAAAAAAACATTCTTCTCGTACTTTTGTCGGAAAAGTCAAAAAATACCTCGTATGAAAAACGACAAAAGATTCCTTTCATATATTTTACTAAAAACTCACCGAAGGGTAAAATTGGATTTAAAAAATTGTAGGTGTATGGAAATAATATTACATATTGAGGAAACATGGATGTGGATGATAAAATACACCCACAGTAAATACCAATGTATAAACAATCTCGGATAAAAATGAGATTGTGATATTTCCCTTACCTTAGGTCCGATATGCTTTGTACATGTCTGAACCTCCTGTATAATGATTTACATATGTCATTGACTTATTCCAGAATCATACTCATTGTTATGAAATCATATATGGTTCACTTATGGCTTTATATTACCTGTTCTTTTGTAAATTCCATGTTAAAGAGCGTTTTGGGTAAAATCATTTCATTTGTCGTCCATGTTTTGACTTGTAATTATTCATATGATTACATAGATCATGATTAATTAATTCCAGAATATAAAACATGATTTATATATAATATATATTCAGAATATATATATATATATATAATAGATCAGTAAATGGAAAGAAATACATCGTTCATGGAGACGGTAGACCGTACATACGCATGAACGCTGTTTTCTTTTCCATATTGAGTTGAATGGAATTTAGTAGATGACATACATCTATATACACATAAATCAAGAATCATTATTATGTCATATATTTCATTATTAATTGTTATATATACTTTATAATCATTCATTAATGGTTAACGTGGAGAATGAATCTCATCGCGTCTTGGAGACGGTAGTCCGTACGTACGCACGAGCGATGATATCGTTCTCATGATCGTGGAATTGTATTGGAGTGTATGTATACTATTTCAGAATCAATATCACTTTAAAATAATCATATATAGTTATTGTTTACACCATTATACCCATCCAAGTAAGGTGGTGGTGGAAAATATATTTCACCACGGCGTGGAGACGGTATTCTGTACGTACACACGTGCGGAGATTTCGTTTTCCGTAGGATGCATAGATGGTGAAATAGGGTTGTTTCAAACTTATAATAAAATATCCGTATATGAGTGATACTGATGTTATTACTTCATAATGAAACAACAAAAGAAGAATAAGCGGAAGAAGAAATAAACATGAAATAATCGGTAACGGAAATTACCACTTCTTTGAAGCGCCTCTTTGAGTCCTCTTCTTAGGGCACTAAAATTGGTCTTTGAGAAAGACCAGAACCTCTAGGATGTTTCTAAGGAAGTTTATAAAGGAAATTGGTAGGGCTTGGCCGAGTTTTAAGGCACAAAGTGTTGTGAGGAAGAGAGGGAGGGGGTTCCCTTTTATAAGGGAGGAGAGGGGCACCTTTGGAATAACTAAAAATATTATTTTATTATATAGCCAAATTCTGTTTTAAATAGCTCCAATTTGATTTATTTATACGCTAAAGTGGGGATGGGTCGAAATCCTCTCATCCAATAGAATTTAGACATGTTTAGGTTCCTATTTTAACCGTATCATTTATATTTAACTTTAAGTTAGATGATTTTACTTTTACCGTGTCTTCTTGTCTTCTTACACTATAAGGTTAATAAACTTACTATATCAAGCCAAACGAACCCCCAGTTGTTTATTATTAATATATATAACCTTATCTAAGTCATTTGGCCAAACCTTATATTTTTAGGAATAAAATAATAGTTAAAAATATAATATTTCTTTTAAAAACTATTTTATGTCAATTTTGACACTATTTAGTAATAGATTTTTGTGAAACTCGTAACAGATTGATTAGTTAGAAAAAAGTTAATTAAATCAATAATAACATGTCATATTAACATATAAAATTAGTTTAATTCATAAAAAGTCTTAAATTACATTTATTTGGGTATTTATAACATCAATTGTGTCAATATTTTATTAATAAGACAATTACTGCATCATCTTTGTGTCATAATAAATGATAATTATTTAATCCCTAAAAATTCTAAATAAATTCCTATGATATAGATAATGGTATTAAATTTCTATATACTATTCATGTTCTAAGTTTCATGAAGTGTATCACTAAATTAAAATTATTATACTTATAAGATTTAAGAAACTGGCATGTTGTCACATTCTTTTGTTTTAATAATAATTAAATTATTTTCATCGAAAAAAGTACATTAAAGGAATCTAATCCAACCCTTAGGTGATATGGGTCTACTTTTAGTCATCCAATAGGATTTTTACATGTGTTAGGTAATTTTATAATATTATATTTACCCTTAATTACCTGATTTACCTTTAACTATGGTAAATAAAATTTACGGTAGTTACTATTCATAATTCCCAAAAATAAAAAGTATCTTATTAACATAATTTGGATCCACTGATTCTAAATATGTATTCCATTTTTCCAAATTCAATACAAAAAAGTTACAGAAATTAAACTAAAATTAATCCTGTTGTCGAAAGAAAACGGGTTTTTCTTTATAACATTGCAAATGATTGAATTGATTTATCCTACGAATTCAAGGTAGAATCAATGCTAATGACATACATTATATTAAAAGGTAAAAATATATTATAATTATACTTTAAAACCATTAAATATTATAATTTAACCATATAAATTATTGCGATGAAAAAAGTTGTTTTTAATTAAAATATAGTGTGTTTTTACTATTCATCAAAATATGAATGTTACCAGAATGATATGAAAATTTATCCAAAGTAAATTTTAATTTCATGATTCAAAGAAGAATTTTATTTTGTCAATTTGAACTTATAAACATGTAAAAACTAGATTTAAAGTGGGTGCACCATCAAAAGGCGGCAAAACTGCATTTTTTGAAAAATACTAATTTTACCCGAAACATTTATTTTGTTCTTATACCATGTTTTAGAAAATGTGTAAGATGAATAATAAATTTTATAAGATTCAAAATTTTGTTAATTCTATTCATAACGGCTAGTTCATAATAATATTATAATAATATATCGTTGTTTAGAAAAACCCGGTATTGCGTACAATAGACTCTATCGAGGAAGGTCGCGATTGCGTGTAATGCAAGTCAAGTCAGCGTTGCGTGCTGTGCAAGTATCCTTCGTTGTTTCGTATAACATAATCCAACCATATTTCATTAATACATTGAATATATATATATATATACTCAATGTTGCGTAGAATAACTATTATCAAAATTGTGTGTAACACGATCCAAAAATAGTGTTGCGTATACTGCAAGCTAATACGGTGTTGCATATAGCGCAAGGTAATCTTGGTGTAGTGTGCAACACAAGAAATTAATGAAATTAAAAGAATATTTTTCATAAAATCTCGGGGTGTTACATTTACATCACACATAAATGTTATCTACTTAATTTTCATTCATATAAATATAAATTACATTCATATTTCTCTTTTGAATCCACTGAGAACCAGAAATAATTCCCCCAAGTAATATTTTAATATCAGAGTATAATCTTCCCTGAATTCCATGGAATTTAAATTCACCCAAAATATAAATTTAAATTCTTATATAATAAAATGTGACATAGATAATATATATTCCTTCATTTTTTCATCTATTATGAACATTTGATTGATCAAGATTTTTAATCTATATATCTCATAGTATCAATATTGACTGACAAAAATCACCTTTTCATCCAAAAATTCATGATTCTATTTATTTAATTTATTTAATTTGTTTAATTTATTTAAATATTTCTATTTTAGTTCTTTCTATGACAAATTATAGAAAATTGTAAATCTTTGTTTCCAAAAATCACAAATTTTTCTAAGTGTGGTTAACTATTTGTTCATTCTGGACACTCTATTTTAGTGAATAAGGTTTCAATGTGAAAAGACGATTTTCTGGTATATTTCGGTTCCTTGTCATATCTTATTTCACCCAAGAGTTATCTTCTTCTTTTTTATTGTATTTCCATACATCAAACACAATGTTATTTTTTCTCATATCTTTTCATCATGAGTCTCATCATCATCTCAATATCCTGATGAGTTATCATTAGGTATGTTCAATTATTTTCAATTCAATCTCATAATATCAATCAAGTTCTCTCATCAAAGGACATTAAAACACATGTCATTTCTCCTCCCAGAAATAGGATTGGTTGAATCAAGAAATTAAATATTGGACTTAATCAAAGGGTCCTAATATTTTTATCATGTTTCGGAGAATGAAATCCTTTTTCATACCACACAATGTTCAAAAATAAAAAAAACACAAGTTGTCTGTTTTAATTACCCAAGGATTTCCAATTTTCATTACAATGATTGAGGAATATAATCCTCATCCATGTTTAGATTTCTCTTTAAAGTTTTTAAGATACATTATTTTCCTCGCATTATATTTATTAAGATAAAAAGGTATATTATATTAATTAGTAGGCCTTGAAATTTTCAACTGGACATAAAAATAATGTTATCTTGATAAAATATAATATATGGATATATTTGAAAACAGAGTAGTTGTTGAACATAATTGGATGTTGTTATTAGTATAAGATTATTCATGTCACCATTTCGTTATACTGAATTAACTCTTAATAATTTATAACATATGAGTCATTTGATAAACAGAAGTTTTGTTGAGGGACATGTCACCTTTGGATCTTAGATTATGAATCTTATTTATTATATAGGATTTTAATTCCATTAGCAATACCTTTTAAATGAAACGAGGGTTAATTACTCTATGAGGGTTAAGGAAATAATAGAATGTTTTGATATATTACATCATAATCGCGATCTATTGATTTAATGTGACTAATTAACATGTTGTAACAATAAAAAAAGAACGCATTATTATTTAGTGCTATTGGAGACAGAAATAGAAAAATTTGAAGATATTTCTGGTTTTCAATCAGTCTTGTTTTCCCATTTTCCTCCTACTTTGTCTGACCACTCACATTGATTACTCTAGAAGGACCATAATAAATATATACATACGTATTCTTCTTTTCTAAGATGTATCTACATAATATGGATTTCATATATATCCTTAAATAATCAAAGAAAAAGTCATAAAATAACAAATATCATTATATCTACAAAACAAATGTGTCAGATTAAATAAAGTATTCTAAAATGGTTGGATATACCCCCATGTAATCTACATATTATGAGTGATATTAAGAATAAGATTAATCAACCATTTTATAAGATTCAATTTTTTTTAAGGCTCATACCTTATTTTACTTGACCCGTATAAAATTTATATTTAAAATGGACATTGAGAAGAATAATGATGTGATAGTGAATGATCCAAAGCACTCTAGTTGAGAGAAAGGTATAAAAACACATCTCATTTCCTTGATTTCATTAAAGGGTGTAAATTTATGATCAATATTAACATTCATTTAGAGTATGGTTTTGACATATTTAATATTGATTCTCTTAACCCTCTTGTTATTCCCCATTTCACTAATATTCTGTCTAGCTCTTGGCTTAAACTAGATAGAGGAAATCCTATAGATAATGGTGTCTCTTTCTTTTAGAATAGCGTTCTTACTTTATTTTCATTGATAAAAATTCTGAAATGAATTATTTTTCTTATGTAGAAGTCATTAGAGTTGTTTTCCATGAACTCAATATGGATATCCTACCTAGTCCAACTGTTATTATAGGTTCCATTTATATTGATTCCTATAACATTATAAAAATTGATTTGATTATAGTTGTTTTATATTTTTTTAATGGTGGGAATCATCCTAGAGTTACTTTTGTGAACACTATAATCCTAATTCTTAAGTTAAACTACCCTCACTCCTTTATTAAATATAGAAATATAAAAATATAATTTCTCTTATTGAAGCCTTATAATGATATTTAAGAATATGATTTCTGTTTTAATTCCTAATATGATTTCTAAGTAGTAAAATTGATTCCTACAATACAAGAATATATATGGGTAAATAGTTATTGATCAATAAATGATGGTGGATTTTCATTCTAAACTATCTTGAACCAATATTATAGATAAAATTTATATAGAAAAAAATTATGATAGGATGCATTATAACATAATTATCAAGGTCTTCAATAGATGTTGTTTTTTGCAGTGGGATTGTATCTAGTTTTTCAAGATAAAATATTCTCATTATTTCTCATTGTCTCTCATGAGAAGGAGATTTAGATTATAAAACCCAACTCAAGGGTTAGGGAAATGTGATCCTTTTCCCTCAAGCCTCTTTAATCTATATTAGGACATGTTGAGTATCCATATTATAAAACCCATAATAGATGAAATTTAACAATTTAAATGAAGGAGGATAATACTATGTATCTATCATGATTTAGTAAGGATGATATGATTTAATTTATAAATAGATCATCCTATATGATTAATAAATTTCATTAATGCCTTCATAATTTTTGTTTTCTATATTCAAAAAATGGTCGGAATAAATAAATGGTTTTGGGTTTATATGTAAATAATGCTCATCCAGACACACCATCTTATTTGAAGGATGAATGTGTATTTATAAATGGAAATTACCAATGGATTTTATTGGGATATCCTTTTCTAGGATAAGAATTTGGATCTATTACATTGATATATTGGTGGATAAAATATTATTACACATTTCTTATAATAAAAATGAATTTTTATCATTTAGAGGGTGGATACCACTCATCATCAATTTTCATTCATTAATTCCAATGAATATGTCATCGGTTACTCATCCTCTAATTACTATACTAAAGTTTTTCAAATTTTTATTAATAGTTTTTTATGTCTCACATAGTGAATTTTTTGTACATGGATAATTTTGGTCCTGACTCACTAAGCCTTATGAGAAAGGAAGGATTAGTGTCAAAATATTAAATAAATAATAACTTCCATGCAGAAACATTTTGTTTTGGATTTAATGATTGGGGAGTCTTTGTGGTCAATCATAATTAACATAAAATATGAATATGGTAAGACTATTTATTATAATAAGGGGAATGAAATCCCCAAGATGTGGAATGAGTTTCATGATTTTTATAAGTTTCCTCAGGGCCACCCAAGATAGATTTTCTGAAAGGAGAAGTTTTCTTTTGGGGTGACAATTGAAATGGGCATCATCTCTTTTTCTTAAGATATACATTGATAGACACACAGTATCATAAATAGTCACAACATACAAAACTTCTTAATGTAGTGTTGAATAATGAAGGGAAGTGTTTCATTGACTTCATCTTCCTTACCAATTAGGCGGATCTCTTCATTTACACTCATGTAGTTCATGAAAACTCACACTTGGTTGATTTTGGTTGTTGAATCAATATCATAATAATTTAGAAACCATTTCCATAGTAATTTAGTGTTTATATTTCCCTTCCAAATACATATTCATTGTATTAAACATCAAAAATTGTTCTATATAAATTGTTGATATGGTCAAATAGATATGATTCTGGATGGTTTCAATATATTTTTTCATAATGATGGTAACATTGTCATCATTAATCATTTGATCATATAATAAGAAGATATTGATTATACATGGGGTCCTCTTGATAGCTTTAAGGGTACCTCAATCTATAAAAGTTACCTTGATCACTTTTTCACGACATGGTTTATCAATTTAAATATCAAATCAAGGGAAGGTCATGCCCATGAATTACGCTGGTTATGGGTTGTAGGGATATATGAGAAGCATGGAATTAATCTTGCAAATAAATATCAAGTATGGAAAATGGTTTTTTAAGGTTAAGTTATATCATATTCACACTTAAATTAACTATATTTTTTATAAAAATATGTTAACTTTTTTCTTCTCATGTCTTGATTAAATAGACTTATCTTATCGGGAAGATGCTGATAAATACATCCGCTGGCACTATGTTACCATGATAGTAAATGTGTAGGTCTCAAAATCAACATGGATGGGGCATATTCAAATGGGTTCATATAAGTATTAAGACTTATTTAAGATGTAGATGGATTTTGTCATAGTTTTTTATTTTCATTTGGTGAATGAAATTATAATCTTACTGTAGTGAGGGAAATATTGACTAGGATTTACTTATCCACACTCTATAATTTTTTGTATTGTCTAGGATAAAACTGATTCTATCAATATCTCCAACTTTGTATTGTCATAACCCACATTGAACTAGTATAGAATTTATAACATTAGAAAATTAAGATAACTAATTGATTATAATGCATATATTCCATGCACATAGTGAAAGGGAAACAAAGAATCAGATATATTGGCTTGAAAATGCAGATTTAAAAACCCTTTTTTTTCTATTGTATCATCTTTATACAACATAATTGTAATGTTATGAATTATAGAGACACCCAATGGATTAATTATTTTACACCTCCTAGAAATATTTACTATATTTTATAAATAATTAATTTAATGAAGTTAATTATCTCTATATAGCTTGGTGAATTTTACAATTGATCATTCCTTTCCCACTTTTTTTTAATCATCAACTCTACATTCACAACCTAGAAAAAATATAAACATTATGTTTATCACTAATTTTTAAAATTTATTTCAGACATAGGAAACATCACATCAACTTCATGGAAATATATATTAGTTCCTTTAAAAACATTAAACTCTAGATTAACTCTACATAATCATAGATACTTCACAGTAGAATTATGAATTCTATATTGGTATACAATGCTCTCTATGTTCATCAATTTTAATTTATTTATCATATATCAACTTTGTGTAGGGAATAATTAAATATACATTCAATACATATCCATTTTCTACAAGAACATAGAAAAACCATATTATATTCAAAACTCATCAAAATGGGATCATTTAATATTATTGACAACTCAAACACTACCATACCCCTTGAAACTGCTTCCAAACATTATAAGAATTATTAAAATAATTCTGATACACCTTTTAACATGATTATATGGTACTAATACATATATAATTAATTTAATGTATCCAAAAGAATTTACACCTCCTCAAAAGATTCATCTCGCTATAAATTTTTCTTTATCATTCATCTAGGTGTGTTTATTCACTAAAATCATCAAATGAAATTATCAATTAAATTAGATGGTTTATATATATATTTTTTTTATAACCTCATATTCATACTGGATTTAGCTTCATAGATATTATTCACATCACCTTCATAGATGAATAAAGTAAAACATTCATGTCACTCAATGGAAAAAACTCATCTATAACATCCAATCTGCTTGAACCTAAATTATACATGAAACACAAAAGACAAAAAATTCAAATATTAAAGGATAATTTTGATGTGATTTGATATTCATTCATCCACAATGGGGAATCAATATCACCACCTCAAATATTATTCAACATTATCTATAGATGAACATTAATAAACATCTTTACCATTTTCTATAAGAATCATTGAAAAAAATCTCCATTTCCAGAAAATTTTAGTACATCAATATCACTTAGAGAATGAATTTATTAAGTCATTAACCCTTTTCACTGACATTATTATTATCTCACCATTCATCAAATATTGGGGGATATTCCTTCAACTTGTCCATCCTTTTGTTCTAGGTAACATCATGTACAACATCCTTTTCTCATTTATGTATGAGAATTACCTCAACAATTGGCCCACAAATATTAACAGCTTATCATATCATCCCAACTGAAAAAAAACAACCATGAATAGGAAAATAAATCTCTCACTTTGTATTTTTATTCAATACCATCAAGCACATATATATTTTATATGGGTTCTCATTCTTCCATCCCTTTTTTTAAATAAATTAAATATGTTATTTAAGTGAATCACATATCTTATATTTTCCTTTCCCCCTTACACTTTTTTAGATAAATGTTTTTATATTTTCTCAAAATATCCCACCTCTTTCAATATAAATTAAAATTTAATTTAATTATTGAGATAATGATTCATACACACACCATATTTTCTTTTGAGTATTAAATAAATCAGCTTTCTATCTCATTGGACAAACCTGGTGTATAATACTAGAGAGACATTAATAGGACATCAATAATTTATATTAATCATTTCATCATTTGATAAAATTATCAATATTCTCAATATATTTGTTTGAAAATAGATTTATCATCAATACATATATCCTACACTAATATTTATTAAAATAGGAAAACAATTCAAGATAATAACAAATTATTCCTCATTTGACTTTCCAAGCATAACAAATAACACTCCCCCTTTTTAAGATATATTTTAAATTATAAAAATACTTAAATACCAAGTCATTATTACATAAATAATACATCTTCCATAGAATTATTTATTACATTGAAAAAACAAATACTTGAGGATCATATATTTATAGTGCCTTTGGAAACATGGGAAAAGAAATAGCTTGTTCATAAGTGTTTTACATAATATCCCACATAGATCCTTATAACTAGTGCCCTTATTAATAATATCAAATATAATACCTATCATCATAACATAGGGAAAGGAAACATAATAACATTTTAACTCTTATTCTTATTAATGGAAAAAAGGGAAAATATGTAAGTATAATGTTAGAAAAAGTTTATGGGAACATCATCAGACAATATGAAAACAAATCCCTGTATATCGAAGACTAAAATAATTATCCATGTAATGATTATTGGTAATTCATAATACATGAATAATAATTAAATAAAATATAACGATCGATGAGATAATATCATTGACAAAATACATGGAATTATGGTATATAAATATGTATTAAAAATAATTTTTTAGTATTTAATGAGCCTTGAAAAAATATTATAGTGGAATTGGTTTCACTCCACAAACCATTATAGTATTCAATGTTCACTCCCAACACTAACATAGTGGATAAATTATCTGACTGGACAAGGTTTAAACCCCAATCTAATCATGTTTATCCCAAGAGATATCAATATTTTACCAATTCATTAGATGGATATATATGTCCCACCATTCAAATAATTAAAATCATACATATTAATTATATTATATTAAAACATTCATTATATCATAACCCATTAAAATAAATAGGTTTCTTAAATATTTCATTAAAACAGAGAATGTGGAAAAGAAACAAGATTAATAATCATTTCATAATTTCATCAAAGAATAACACATGGAAAAATAAGTGGTCTTTATAATAATTTTATCATGGTATAACCTATAAAAGAGAAATAGGTTTTCTAAATATATTTTTATCATAAACATAAACAATTTATAGAAGGAATAATAATTTTATCCTTCGATCATGTCCCCAGTAAAGCATAAGTAACATCCAAGGATTTCATTATAGATCAAAAATGATTTTAAAAGATCACGTAGAACATTTATAGAGGAAACTATACATTCCAAATATAAAAATACTTTTTAAAACATGAAACATTTTCATATTCTATTTCATAAAAAATAACCTTCAAATATTATAGATGATGATTTAAAAAAATTAAATCATATCTAGACATAAATATATTTTCATTTTTAAAAAAAAATTTATCTAAAAGTTCATAATATAATTGAAAATATATTTTTACAATATAAAATTTTAAAATAATAAATTAATATTTAAAACAATGATTTTTTCTTGGTGGTGTAAAATACCATTCATCTCATGCATGTTAAAAAAACATTTCCTATTTTCAAAAAAAGATGCAGAGACATTGTGTTTTTTTAATATTTGAATCATTTTAGAAAAAGAATTAATGTAAACCATGGTAAAAATATATTTAATAAATAATTTATATAATTTTAAAACATTTTTTTGAAAATAATTTTAGAAAACATTTTTTTTGGAGAAAAAAGTTTTTTGGCCAATGAGAGAAATAAAGATGATTTTTTAAAAAAATAAACATTATTTTAAAACGTTTTAAACATAAATAGAGGAAAACAGTGGGAAATCATGCACTCTCATGAAATAACTATATCAGAATAAAATTCACAAGTTTATCTATAGGTATTTCATAATATTTCATTATTCAATGCATCATAATAAACAATCATGATAAATGATAATATTGTATTATTAAACCATTACCACTTTAGTAACATTCAATTGTAAGCCCCATGAAAGAATAACATTAAATTAAAAATATAACATAATAATTATAAATATATTCAAGATATTACCTGAAAAATGGGTTTTATATACAACATATTAAAGAATATTAGTGCATAACATAACATATGTCCCAAAGAAGATAAATTGAGACAAAAATCAATTATATTTTTGGAAACATTAAAATAATAAACCTCATGAAAGCGAGATCTTAAAATGGATATCTAAATCCAAATAATTTTTAGGATATTAATCCTAAAATAAATTCACTTGTATGATATACCACATATAAAATAAACAAGTGTCAAATATAGCATTTGTCTTATAGAAAATTAAAGTGAGATAGAAATCTCTTTTCGCTTTGGTATTCTTTTGGCTCATAAGCCCCAATATATCATAATATGAAATAAAAAATAATATATAATGAATATATGTATATTAATGATATTACATTTACATGTGTAATTATATGAACCACATAGTAGAAATTAGTGGTGAATTTGTGTGTTTCCTAGAAATAAAAGAGAGACTAGTAATCTCTTACTTTAAGTCTCAAATTATTTAGTAATCATTATAAACTAATTTATAATAAATAAAAATTTGTTAAAAATATGTCAAATAACTATACATATATATATCAAACATTATATGATTTACTTATGACCTTTTGTTAAGTTTTTATATATATTTCCATGTTAAATTTAGGTATTGAGAGATATCTGATTGTTTTTCATGAATGTTTTGATTTTTTCATGGGTCCTATTTATTTGGTCATAGTTATATAATATATATAATTTAAAATATGATATAAATATCATATATATTTATTTTATATTTACTTATCATAACCCATTAAAGTTTTTGATAGAAAATGTAACACATCGTTTATTGGGATGGTGGTCCATTAGTACACCTGAACGTTGTTTCCATTTTCATGATGGAATGAATGAATAAAATATAAATAATATATTACCATTATATAATCATTTTTATTTCATACATATCATATTTTTTATTTAAAAGTTTCCTTATTACCTTTTATGTAATGCATACATGAAAAATAAATCAAATCTCTTAATGGGGTGGTAGTCTACCATACATATAAATGAATTTATTATTACCCCTAAAAAATGTAAATTAATAATTAATATGTGATATAATTTTAGAGGTGTATAATTATATTAAAAATTTCATATATACAAATATAATAAATTATTATTACCATCTATGTAAATAAAAAATGAAAAAACATCACATCGGTTTGCGAGGAGGTAGTCCTCCCTACACATGAATGAAGATTTTTTATCCCATTTGATGGAAGAGGATATACATATAGTTCACTAAAATAATCTAAAAACATCTTAGTTTATTAGTGATACAATGGATGTTATATCAGAATGGTTTAATATGAATTTTTGGATGTGAAGAAAAAAATAAATTAAAATTATCTGTTTGGGATGTTACCTTTTTTCAGAAAACTTATTTTTGGTTTATACCAAAATGAATCATATGTAATAATTATCTATTAAATAAGTATTTTAAGACGATATTAGGAAAAACATTATGTGACTGGGGTAATACTGGGATGATCTATTGAGGTTTGGAATTGTTTAGAGGAAAGGAGATGGTGTTACCATTTATGAGTGAGGTGAGTGGGTCACTTATAATTTTTTAAAATAAAAGTGTGCCCATGGTTTTCAAATTACCAAAGGAAAAAAATAGAAAACTCTATAACCTTGAATATATAAGTTCTAAATATATAAATCCAATTGGTTTTTTAAAATTTTAATGTTCATTTTAGCCCATATCTTTTTAGTTTTACCCTTCCCTTTTGATTAAATGATTTTCCGCTAAACCACAAAAATTTATCTTTACATATTTAACTATTCATAATTATCCAAATTTAAATTGAAATTTTATATAATTATAATTCATAATAAATACTCCATTTTTACAAATTCCATTCAACTAATTGGAAAATTTTAATTTAAAATTAACCCCAGATATACAATGAGAAAGCAATTTTCCAAAGAGGAAATGTTCAAGTCTAAAAACATTTTTTATCAATAATAAATATGAAGTTGATTAAAATGAGATAAATTGGATTAATAAATATATAATTGAACTAATTTTACTTTTTAAACCATAATAAAAAAATTTAATTTTTTTAATGAAATGACAGTTCTTAATAAAAACATATATTTTTTCGTATTCATCAAAAAAATATCACATCATAAAATTACCAAAAATCCACCAAAATATAATTTTGAAATTATGATATTTGAAATTATGAATTTTTTTTTAATTTAGGCTTCTAAAATTGAATAATACTATCTTCATAATAAATTCTCAAGATGGGATAAAACTTCTTTTTTGAACAAAAAATATATATTAGGCATAAAATTAGATTTATTCTTATCTTTTCTGTAGAAAACACAAAAGAGGAATGTTAATCATTTTTTTAATTATATAATATATAGGTTTAATTAATATAATTCACCAAAGGATATTTTATCATTTATTAATGTAAAATACATTTTTACGTATAAAAATTGTTTTCCAAAAAAACAATTCCTTTATTTTAAAATATTATTCTTTTCATTTAAAATTAATTGTTCACCAAATAGTTCATTTTATATACATTTTTTTAGAATATATTTTTTTTATTTAGATACTATTTTTCATACTCACCATTAGAATGGTAAGGTGACAATTTTCGTATTAGAAAATAATATTTAAATAGTATTTCATGTTTTTTTGAACTTTATGTAGCGTGCAATGAAAGATAAACTAGGTTTTTTGTGTAACAAAATTGAAATTAGGTGCTTCATATAACACAAAATATCAATAAATATTTAATTTATTTTAAAATTGTATTTTAATAAATTTTGGGGTGTTACATTCTACCCCATTGAAATAAAGTGTGTCCTAATTATTTGAACTTGTTCATGACAAGTAAGGGTTGAAATTTTAAAATCCCATTGGGGGGAACCCACATGATAAAATGGGTTAATAAAAAATCCTCTTGAAAATGTTGAAATGAAGGTTTAAAGGCTTGTGATAATAACACCTAATATAGTTTCCATGTAGGATAACATTTGTGGGATGTGAAAACATAGGCATATATGATAAACAATAAAACACAAATACTGATGGAGGATGATATAAAATATGGTCATAAGAATGTTAATGACCACAAATCCAAAAATATACAATAAGTTAAAATACCATTCATTCAACAGAAAATAAGGTAAATGTATAAAATGTTATTTCCTGATCCTTTCATAAAGATGAATAATTTTTTAGAATATATAATAACTCAATTTCATTATAGTTTATATGAAAAATATCATCCTTTGGTTGTTAATTATTCAATTTTTACTCCATATCTTACTATAAGAGATGATATTTTCATGTCGGAAGAAATGACAAATAATAAGATCTATAAAATAATGATAATTCATTCCATATAAATCAATTTATTTGTTAAAAATGGTATGCAATTGTTATCCAATATGCATAAATCCTCATATGGTAAAATAATACATTAATCTCTAAAAGAT
Source organism: Viscum album (assembly GCA_963277665.1). NCBI lineage: Eukaryota > Viridiplantae > Streptophyta > Magnoliopsida > Santalales > Viscaceae > Viscum > Viscum album. The sequence continues at coordinate 1,767,395,960 of OY728153.1, read as the reverse complement.
CATAAAATGTTCTACATAAAACATTACATAAATAGTTAACCTAATAACCATTCTGAAATTTAAAATTTATAACTAAGGTCGCTAAATCTCTAAAAAATAAACATAAAATTATTCTCCAATATATCATAAAGTAACTCTTCATTTTCATATACCATATATGAAAATAAATTTTTCATGTACTTTAATTAAATATGGTAATAACTAGAATTACCATAAAACGTTGACGAAAACATACCATCATCCAACAAATCAAAAATATTAATCTTATTCTATATTTTTATTATGAATAATACTTATTTTGATCTTGTAAAATTAAAATTATGAAATATGTAAATTGAACTCATGAATAGAATCATAAAATATAACACAATGAGGACTTTAAGAGAATATGAAATTTTAAAATTTTAACAATTATTATTCTTTGTTAATTTCATTTAACAACTAAATTGGGGTTAAAAAGTTATTAATATTAATAATAATTTATCATAATTTATAACATGTTTTTTAAAAACATGATATTTTATGATATAATTATTTTTAAATAAACTTATTTGATAACATGAAGTCCACGAAAATTTGAGATTTAATAAAATTGTGAAAACCTATTAAAATAGTATTATGTTAAAATTATAACATTTTTAAATCATCATGTAAAAATATCCTTAGTTTGATTTTTTTATATTTTTCTAAATAGATTTATTTTTGAGTGAATAGGGAAAAATCCGATTTTTTATAAAAAATAAATTTATTTTATTTAAATAATACAATTTAAAACTTTTCATTATATTTTGGATTTATTTTTAACTTTATATATGATAAATTTGATTTATATTATAAATATAACAATATATAATTTCATATATAACTAAATATTTAGTCTTCAAACACATTTTAGGGAAAACAGTTATTCATCATCTTTTGATTGTATATTTCTAAATTCAATTCTATAACTTAGGGATATTTAATTTGATAAAATTGATTCAATATTTGGAATTATGAGTTCTAAGTTTGGTAAATAGTTCTCTTATTTTTTGTCATTATAAATAGTAATCGTGCTCAAATCAATCTCATTGTAAAATGGTAAATTGGTTATTTATTGTAAAACATAATGTGATTAGGCATTAAAAATATATATAATAGTTGAATTTATTTGATTTGATGAGTTGATTTCACCCATAATAATCCAAAAATCAAAAATAAGTCCATTTTTTCTTATTTTGAAATTATTTTGAGAATAATAATATTTAAGGATAAAGCCAAAAATATTTCTCTCTTGTTTTTAAAATATATAATATTTATTAAAAGGGATACGAAAACATAAACTCTATTATAAATGGTTATACTAAATATTATTTATGTTTTTATCATGGTAATTTATTTTTAATTTTTATTAATTGGATATCTATTAAAATTTCTAACGCAACGCTGGCACATTATTTATTTAACTAATAGAAAAATAGAAGAAATGGTTTAAAAATATAAAAATTAATAAAAATTGGATGAATTATTCTTTTGTACAAATTTATATGTAAAAATGACATGATAGGGATTTTTAGAAGGAATTATATTCTATTTTAACATATTTAAGATGTATATAAGGTCAAATGAAATTAATATTGTCAAAACTGATATTAATGATATTTAAAAATAATTATTATTTTATTAAGTGATTTAAAATTATTAAAAATCAATAATTGTCAAAAGGTATGTGGTATGGTTTAAAACATCATCTACGGTCTATTAATGGTTATTTTGTCCTAATATTGTAACATTAATAAACCTTAAACTCTAGAAGACTCTAATATTTTGGTAATTGTCAAAGTGTTTTTAAAGGGTTAAAGTAAGAAGATATGGGTGAAAACATAAAAAAAATAATCCAACTTTTTTAATGAGAGTATTTTTAATAATATTAATATTATATTATAATTAAATCAATTCAGTTCATATTTTACATAGAGAATAATTTTTTTTAAATACTTTATGAAATTCTTGAAATACCCCCCCCCCCACTTATAAATAGACATCCTAGTTTATGTAAATTAAAAATCATTGAGAAATATTTCGTTATAAAACATAAAAATAATTATATTTCAAAATTATATATGAATTATTGAGATATATTTTTCATTCTTAAACAAAATTTAATGCGTACATTATAAGGGATCTAAATGATGTTTATCGAAGAAGAGGTAGTCGTCTTTAGTGAATATTGCTTGATTTTTTCTTCTTCTACTTCCACATTGTGTGTTATAACAAGAATAAAATAAAAAATAGAGCATCATAAATATAATTATATGTAATTATTGTTATGTTACTACCATTTAAATCTATTTTCCATCATATTAGAAGTGAATATATTTCTTGTACATACATATGGTTGAAATGTCTCCTCGTCATAGTGTGATTCATTTTTCATAAGCATTTAATTTGGATGGTTTTATAGATGGATTTAATAAAAATATATATTATTTATGACATAATGATGATTATTAATTTATAATAATATAACTACATTATTACCTTTCAATCCATTGAAAAATGATAATGCCTCTCATGAATACGTATGGATAGCCACCTTTAGGAATCGATGGGATCTTTTTTTCATTTTCATTTTACGAGGATCGTAATATGGATATATTTAATGAATATATATGATATATATGATATAATAATGATTCTTAAAAGGTGAGTTATTATTTACCTTTCATTCATTCCATTTGTCAAAAAGTGAAATTTGCATTCATGTGTACGTACAGCCTACCATCTCCATGAACTATGCCATTCATTTTTCTATCTCCAATTTTTTTGGATGAATATATTTATATATATATATATATATATATTTACTATATGTGATATTAATAAGTTTAATAAAATTATTTATATTATATGACCACGTACAATATGAAATTTATAAAACTACCAAATCAAAACATTCATGAAAAAAAGTAGTTAACGCCGGAAAGGTTTCTAATAATAAAAGATTATAAAAAAATGGGTGATAAAATATTTTAAATTTTCCAAAGATGATGTTGTATCTATGAATATTTTTTCAGTATGTATGTATAATAAATTAAAATTTCTTAAATAAAAGGTGTGTTCACCTTGTAGTAATATATAACCTGAGATAAGGGATTTCATCTCATTTTCCACTCAATTGAGACACATTTTGTATTATAAACCAATATACATTTATATTGTGTATATAAAACACATTTTATTTATTTAAAATTAATATATATTAATTCAAAATTATTAATTTTCTAAATAATGTTGATATATTCATGTTGTTATTATTGAAATGCGATAAAATCGGTAAGGATTTATCTTAAAATCTCAATTCTTTGAGATTTATCTTATTTTTATTGATATATTCTAATAATAAGTCATCCATAAAAACTGTATATTATATTATTCTATAAATATTTAATTAGATACCTTGTTTTCTTCAAAAATTTACCCTATTTTGAACATTAATAATGAAAATAATTCTTTAACAGAAAATTTGACATTATTTCTATTTTATTAAGGTACAATTTTATTTTGTGTCTATTTTTTTCAAAAAATTTACAAAATTTATTTTAATTTTATCAAATTATTTATCATGTAAATTTTATGTTATCATATTATATTAAAAAAATTTAAACGAATAGTTCTATTGCTTTACAATTTTTTTATCTTTCATTATAAAAAGTCAAAATGAATGATTCTTTTTAACATTTATGGTGTTAACTGATTTTACCACCACCATAACTATTTTATGTTTTTAGAATCATATATAGGGTTTCAATTTTTTAAAATGAAAACTTTTCAATAAAATATCATTCAAATTTTTTTCTTCCATTTTATTTTGCACTAAAAAGGACATGATTTTATTAAAATAATATTTTCTCCTTTCTTTATAATCGTATTGTATCACTTATTAGTGTTTTTAATTTTCACATTGTATTTCAACATTCTCTTTACTTTCATCAATTTTAATTAGACATTATATTTCCCTTAAATATTCATCTTCATTGTATCATAAAAAAGATTATTTCCTAAACCATAACCCATTTTTATAATCAAATTTTATAATGAATACTATTTGACCGATTGAAGAAATATTAATATTATGCATTCTTTACTCAATAGTTATATTTGATGATAAGTTGTATTGTATATACATTTAATTTATCATTACATATATATAATTAATGCATTAGGAATTCAGTGATCGGGGATTCCCTTTTATAAATATACCCTTGATTCATCAACAAGTATCTTGAGACAAATCAGATGGTCGAATAAAATTATTTTCATGTATATAAATACCCATCAATTAAAATTTCTTGGAAAAAGGACTTAATAGTGAAAATATATTTTTGTCTAAGTTCATGATTTCCAAAATTAAGAATTTACTTCATTGATAATTTGGATATTATTATCCATTATATTAATACACTAATATTAACTTGGGATTATTTTTTATGATAAATTTTTTGATTAAATTGAATTTTTTTCACTTATTTATCATTCTGTATTTATTAATCCTTATCTACTCAGGATATATTTTTTAGGTACCATTTTCTAAGTATCTGATCTCACCACATATTTTCATTCTTTTTAATGCAATGGTATTAAGGTGATTATAAATAATATTTATGATGGAAAATTGTTTGTTTTGATATGTATTTTATATATTTCCAAGGTAATATGGGAATTATGTATTTATTAGTATACCATAACTACAAATCTATTAAATCCTTTGGGGTTTGATTACTTGTATATATTTTTAATGTAATATATAGATACTAACACTATGGTACTGGAGTTTCAGTTTCCAAATTTTGTATTAAAAAATGTTTAGTAGAAAAATTATGAATTAAATTTTAAATAAACATATCTAACATTAAAATTAAAATAATTCATAATATTTTTTAGAACATTTAGAATTTTGAGGATTTTTATTTTATTCTTCAATACTCATGATGATTTGAACTAACTATATGTGTGAAATTATTTATTTATGGAACCTAAGGACAGAATGGAAATCCACACATGTAGCTAATGAAAGGATTTTATTATCGATAATTCCATTAATTCTATTATTGGAAATAATTATATCATGGTCATATTAGGGTAGCTGACTCATTTTATAATGAATAATTTATTTTCAAATGGGGGAACATTTTATTACATAGTGTGATTCACCTATTTAGGATTACATAATGAGACAAATTACATTATATATTAATGCAACTACTAATACATTGGCACTTTAGCAATGGATTAAGTCCCTAAAAAATATATTCCAAACATTGGGATGTAATTAATGAGAAAATAAAAATATATGATGTGTATTTGTTCAGAAGATATATCGATATATATGGTTCCTTAATCCAAAAAAACTAAACTATTTGAAGAATTAAAAACCATGGAATGGAGAAAATTTAATGTTATATTCATCGAGAAATACATCCCTAGAGAAGAGAAATCTAAAATGGAGAGGAATTTCCTCACATTAATGAAAAATAATGGAGTAATTATTCCATGTATAAGGCTAAAATTACCTTACTATCCAATTATTATTCATACAACATACATAATTAGGAATGTAATTTTTATCATTTCATTAATGGGATTAATCAGCAGCTCCAAAGGTTACTTGTTTCTTAAATATTCTCATCAGATGATAATATAGTATCAGGCTCCAGTAAAATGGAGAAAGAATTTTATAGATCCACTTTACTCAAGGAATATTAAGATAAAAACATGTTAGTTAATAACAAATAAACTGGGAAATCATAAAAGAAGAATAATATAATGTATTAATTTTCATCTTGTAAAACTTTTGTAATAAAACTTCCTAAAAAATTATCAATGGGAAACAGAATTTGATAAAAGTGTGGATATAATGTCAATTTTCCAAATGAGAAAAAGAAAAATAAATAATCCCCAATTATTAATTCCATGAACTATAAATATTTGGGTAATTATTTAAACTATGTTTCCAATCCACTATGTAATTTACTACAAAAGACTCCAAGGGGAGAAGTCCATGCATGTAGAATTACTATAGCCAAATTTTAAGTTCTTAGTAATTTGGGGAATTCTATTCTTATTATTCACTATAGATTTGAAGAAGAATTATTTTCTACATGTTCATACAACTTTATTATATATAAATAATTTTATAAGGGTATCACATCATAGCCTCAATGTCTATATGTTGTGTTGGAAGTGAAACTCTCTAATTGTTGGGTTACCACATATCAAGTCTTTAACCCCCCAACTCTAATAGATTTGTATGCGTATATACTTCTTGAAATTCTTTTTATTATTTATTTAGATTAGTTTTATGTAATTTTTTCATCTATTATATCACTTAGTATATATTCTATATTAATTTTTTTTATTAATTTAGGTTATATTCAATATTTTGAATCAACATACAATAGTCATTCAAGGTGTAGATAAACCTCGTGTCCTAATATTATTTATTCCATCATAGGGGTAGTAATAATTATTAATGATAAGTACTCATTTTATATGGTTTGGGAGAAACATAGTATTAATTAAATTCTTAATGTAAGGATGTTTATTACTCTATTTCTAGGAATGTTTTATAGTCTTTAAACAAATAATGAAGTTGTGTTTTCAATAGAACTCTTACCAGGTTCTACACCTTCAAAGACTATTTATAGAATGGAACCAATTGAGTTATAGAAATTTAATAAGAAAATACTAGGTAATCAAGATAATGGATTCATGCATCCTATTGATTTACCATGGGATGAACCTATTCTATTTGATGAGAAGAAATATGGGTCAGTGTGTGTTTGAATTTATTATCATGAACATCCAAAAATTACTATTAATAAATAATAACATGTACCCCATACTGATGATCTATATGATCAATTATGAAGAGATTAATATTTTTCTATTATTGATATTAAACCTAGATATAATCAGCTAATTGTTAATAAGGGATATATACCCAAGATAATATTCTATACAAGGTATGGTCATTATTAATTTATATTAATTTCATTTGGATTTACCAAGTAATCTACAATATTCATGGATTTAATGAATATATTCTTGCGATATTACCTTAATAAATTTTTTTAGTCTTTATAAACGATATTATAATATATTCAAATACAAAAGAAGTCCATGAAGAAAATTTTGAAATTTTTTTGATGACCTGGAGGAAGGATAATCTATCTGAAAATTTTACTAATTTCAGTTTTGGTCTTCATAAAGTTGAATTCTTGTATCTTGTAATGTCTAGTTAGTGTTTATAGGTGGATCTTTAAAAGATAGAAATTATTGAACAATGATATGGACTAACCATAGTAACCAGGATCTATAATATTAATTTTAATGTGTACTACCAATACTCTGGGGGATATTTCTCAAGACTATATAACCCACTCATAGTGTTGAAACGAATGGGATTACGTTCTTTTTAACATATGATAATGAGGTGAATTTCAAATAATAAAGAGATGATTGGTCAGTGTACCTATTCATACATTAACCAACCATGATGAAGGTTTTTTAACATATAACGATTCATTAAATAATATATCTTGTGATGAATCCTTGTGTAGAATAGTGTGATAATAAATTATTCCTCCTTTCAAATGAAAATTCATGAGAGGAATTACCTAACTCGTGATTTGGAGTTAGCGTTGGGGGTTTTGCATTGAAGATATAAATGTATTATATTAATATTGATTATTGTGATATATATACTGATTATAAAATATTTAATTATATATTTTTAATAGAAATAGTTTAATATTAACTATATATGATTGTCGGAATTGATCAAATATTTTGATAGATCAATATATGATAACCATGTGAAGGTGAAAAGGTTATTGAGGCACTATGTTGGAAGGATAATGTTGGTTTCTCTATTATGGGGATGGAAATAAATACAATATATGTGTATTTATATAATTTTTCTCTTGAAATAATTAAGTAATGTCCTAAAACATTGCATTGTAATATGAATGGTTAACCATCCATCCACGGGATGATTAAGAACGAGTAAATAAAGATGTAGAGTTACGGAAGAATGTGATGAATGTTCTTGAGTTCAAACTTGATTCATCTATAATTATATAGTTCAACAATCAAGTATGTAATTTCTTAGTACTAGATTTAAAGAATTATTTTTTGTCTGAATCACATAGTTCTTCATTTTATATTCATCCTAGAAGTACAAATATGCATAGAGACCTGAAAAAAATTAACTGGTGGGATTAAATAAAAATGGATATTTCTAAGTATGTATCCTAATATCAAGTGTGTTTGAAAGTTAAGGAAAGGAGAAATATTTAAAGGGGATCTTATAACCATTACCAATACCATGATGGAAATTGGTAAAAAAATTATTGTTGTTTTCCTCATCAAAATCCAAAAAATATCAAATTTAAACAATACACTTTGGTTTGTAGTTGATAGCCTTAATAACAAATTCTTATATAAATACTCAATAATACTTATCTCTTATTTTAGCATACATGGTTTTACATTAAGTAATCTACTAGATTTCATGGATTACCCATACCAATAATATTTGATCAGGATCTAAGGTTTACCTAGATGTTATGGAGAATCCTTCATTAGTACTTAGATATATATTTGTGTTCCAATACTACTTGTCATCTTCTGGTAGATAGTAAGTCTTATAGTACTATTAAAACTCTAGAATACATGATGAGATATTTATATATGTATTTCAATGTTAATTTGGATCAACTCCTTGTTTTGGTAGAAATTTCATACAATAATATCTTTCACTATAGAATTTATGTGGATCCTTATGAAGCAATTCATGGATGGAACTGAAAACCACTAACTTTTTGGAGGGAATTTTTGAGAAATAGGTCTATTAGGGTTTGATCTAACTAATTAAATGGTAGATATGGTTTGATATATTCAAAATCACATTATTCCAGCCAAAAGTCAACAAAAAATCTATTATGACTATCAAGGGTGAGATCTATAGTTTGATTTTAGGGACAAGGTATTCTTATGAATATCTAGAAAGAAGAAGGACTTGTTATTTATAAATAGGGTAAATTTGATATAAAATACTTTGTTTTGAATTGAGATGAAAATTCATTCAGGTTTTTAACCTTTTATTTTTTGGATAGGTTGAATCATTTTTTAGATTTGGAATGTGAAACCTAGAATTGGATCACTTAAAATTGAATTTTTTTAGATGCTGTTTAAGGAATAAGAGGTGTCACAGTAATTGGAACGTGTTTTAGAATCATTATACAATGAGAACTAAAGTTCTATAATAGATATTAAGGGTGCATAGTTTCTATGAAATCTTGTGGTCTTCCTGGATTAATTGTGCACCCCGTTGCGGGTGGGTAGAAGTGGCCCTCATGGGCTATACGCAGTTTTCCAAAACCATGTTATTTTCCCGCACACTTAGTTCCACGAAACTAGTAGATGCTAAATATTTGGGATCATGGTATCCAATACAATCCAAGACAACCATGTGGGGTGAGGCTTCTACATAGAGGAGGTGTAATGGATTGCATGTGGTCTTTTAAGTCGTGCGGTCTAACCAAACATCACATTAAAGACAGATGAAATTACTATTTTCCCCTTCATCTATTTCATTCATCCCCATACTTATTTCTTAATATATGCATATTTTTGGTACATGTGTTGGGGATCTCATCCCCCTAACCTAGTATTTGAATCCTATAGCTCATTTGAACTCTGTTTCACTCACTATCGATTGCTTTGGAACAGCATCGGTAAGATCTCGATACCTCATTCGTATCTTGGATTTTCACCTCTACACACATAATGATAAATCTTTGTGAGATCTTTTTTATTATTTTTTGGAATTTTTTAATTTTTCTAATTTACTCTATTTCGAATCAAATGGATTATTGATATTGGATGAATGGACCATCATATGCATGACGTATGTGTTCTAGTTTTATATCACTTAATGTTACGTAAGTTATATAATATTTTAATTGTTTTTTATACAATTATTTAAATTAGTTTCCTTTATAATGATAAATTCATCAATTAAATGGTTATACACCCCCCCCCCCGACTACCTTTGAAATCATCATATAGTTGGAGGGGATTACCTCAACCCAAATAACCCATTTAATGTCATTAAATCTTTTTTACCTTAGTTTTTATTTTTTCCATATATTAATCCACCTATTAGGGTGTAATATTTAATTTTTGTGATCTCAATGCATATATTAAATAAATAACCTTTTATTAGGAGCTTATTTATTCCATTTGAATGAGATAGTTGAATTGAATAAAATTTATTCGTCATTGAAATATCGTGTTTTCTATTAAAACAACCACTTGAGGTGCACTGTCTTGTAAATTAAAAAGGTTAATTTTTTTATTTGATGTAGTTATTTATCTTATTTAATGGGTATATCTCCAAGAATTTAATGTTTTTAATTGATTGAGATTTCCCAAATTTCCAAGAATAATTTTGTTGTCAGGATTTGTGATTGTTGTGTTGATTTATGAATGGAATGCTTAAGTACATGTTATTTTATTTAATCATGTTTGATATGATGAATGGGATGTAAGGAGCAAGACCACCATTATTAATTAATTGGTATTGATAAATGTGGTATATTATAAATTATCCCCTTTTCCTTGATCAATATTAGTTTCCACGTTATCTAAAATTGAGGTAAGGGCTCATAAGGAAAATTGATTAACTTAGACTAGATTATTATAGAGGGACCTAAGTTAGGGTGCTACACATGGTATTTCAATACCCTTTGGATGAGGAAATTGAACATGATGTTTCATGTCCCATTATTTATTAAACATGATGCCTCACTCCCCCTTGGATATGGGTTTACGTAAGACCCTTCTCAATAAATAATAATGATACTCAGCATAACTTTATTGATGATTATGAAATTGGGTATGTAATTCCATACATTGTGATATATGGGAATGGAATCCCATATAGAGGTTGATAGTCTTATAATTATACATAGATGCTTGATTTATTCCTTGAGTGCAGAGGGTGAAACTCATATTATATCTATATATATGATATTATTTTTTGGACAAATAAGAACTAAAATACTAGTCCACACCAGTTCATGTATATATGTCTAAATGATTGTATAAAAAATGCATGTATATATATGATGGTGGGTGTTTATAGACATTCGGAATTATGACGAAGTATTGTCTGGTCCGGGGACCCACTGGAACATGATCCTAACTGGTAGACTTTATTGTATATTGTGATGCCCTACTTTTGATATAAATGAAAATTTCTTTATTTTAAATACATGGGCTATATAATGAATTATATAATGTTGGTGTTGGCCTACTAAGATTATATCACACCCTGTTTGGGCCTCCATTAACCTAATATACCCAAACATACCTCAATATTGTTAAACCAGGTTCATGGATTGTGATTTCTTATTGTTATCCTTATGGGCCACGATAGAGTACAAGAGTCGCGGACTGGTATAGATCTCAGAATCTACTAAAGGTACCTTATGAGTCTTTTATTTTCATTGTTTTTATGTTAGTATTTTCATTTACTATGTATATATGTTCTATATTCATATGTATGTTATAGCATATTCATTCACAATCATTATTTATTATTGATAGTCAGTTATAGATTCATTACACTCCCTTATTTATTATTTATTTTGGATTATTCATTATTAATTCTGAGGGAATAGTATCCCCATTGTGCCTCCTTAGACCATTATTGTTAGTTTTCATCCGATGGCATATGGGGAGGTGTTCTTGAGGCCTACTGGATTACTAAATTGAGGAACTGTTTGACATTATCTTGGGTCGGGATTCTATAGTTGATCCATATGTATATCTATCCACTAGGAATTCTTGATTGTATCAGGATTGTAGCTTATAGATTGGGGATACCACCAAATCTCTCTCGAGTTCATAATTTGTTCATTATATTTTTCTTTATGAATTACATAACAACTCTTTCACATGTATTAAACTTAGAGGTGATGATACTAAATAATGATATGTCTTAAGAGGAATAACCTGTAGAGATTTTGGACCATATAGGGAATGTTCAATGAAAAAATTCCACTGAATTTGTAAATGTTTTGTGGAAAATTAATAAAATAAATGAAGAAACATGGGATCCTGTGGATTTTATGAGGCAAATGTATCCTCATTTTTTTAATTGGAGTGATGAAATTTTAAGGGTGAAATACTTATAAGGGGGTAGAAGGTTAAAACATGATTTTTTATGATATACTTCTCTTGAAATAAATTTCATTGATAAAATTCTTTACAAGCAACACCAAGTTTAAATAAACCATGAAAACCTACTAAAATATTATTTTTTGAAAAATATAAATCACCATTTAAACATTATCTATGGAATATTTCTTGGTATTTTTCTAAAATGATTTATTTTCCAATGAATAGTGAAAATACCAATTTTTGTAAAACTATAATTTATTTTCATCAAATCATGTAATTTAAAATGTTTCATTCTTTTTTTTATTTTTTTAAAGTGATATAATATCAATTTTATTTACATTATGATCATAACTTTATATAATTTTTTTTATGTTTATTTTTAGGTTCAAAACTCATTTATCTATAAAACTATTTTCCATCACATTTTTATGGGTTTATTTATAAATTAATTTCTATAACATATAGTGAATAAACTTGATAAAATGGATTTCATATTTGGAACAATATTTTTAAAATTTCTAAAATAGGGATCTATAATTTTTAGAAATTATTAATAGTAGTTGTGGTAAAATTTACCACACTGGTAAAGGATAAATCGGACAACTGAGGTTAAAAATAATTTTATAAGGCATTAAAAATATGTACATATCATTTATTTATTTAATTAAATGTATCTATTTCCCAAATAATCATCCAAAATTCTAATATATGGCCTTTTAACATTTTAACTGATATTTTTACCTTTATAATATTTAATAAAATGCTAAAGTCAAAAATATACTTCTCTTGGTTTTAATATATATTATATATTGTGAGAGGGATAAAAAAACTTACGTTCGGTTCTAAATGGATATTTAAAAATTAAATTTTATTTTATATAGTTGATTTATTTTTAATATATATTAACTGAATAATAAACTTAAACGCTAAAACCATCATCGACATTGTATTTCTTCAATTAATAAAAAAATAAATGATTTTGAAAATATTAAAAGTAAAAAAAATTGATAAATTGATATGTTATATGAATTTTATAGATATACATTTCATTTTATGGGTTTTTTAAAAATTTATATTTTAATTTAATATTTTCTTCGTGTTTTAAAGTCAAATTAAATGAATGGTGTCAAAAATATCATTAATGATATTTTATAAAAATTGAAATTTAATTAAATGATTTAAATTTCATAAAAATACTATATTAATTTAGTTTAAATTTATATTAATGAAAACACCAACCATGGTATATTTATTTGTTCTTTTTCATATTATAGTATCATTCGTGGCCCTTAAGCGTATACAAATTTAATATTGGGGTATATTTTGAAAGGCTTAATCATGTGTAAAAAATAAAAGATAAGGGTAGAAACATTACCAAAACATTTAAAAAAGTTACTGGATGAGATTAATGTGACAAATAACAATATTATATTTTAATTATATAAATTGTGAACCATATTTATGAAAAAATAATTTATATTAATTTAATAATTTAATAAATTCTCGTAATTCCCCTCTCTACACTTATAAAAGGATTCCAATTCTCTCATTTCTTTACCCAACTTTGAAGAACCTTGATCAACTAATATCTACCCAATTATCTCAAAAAATTCATTAGGAAAAACTTATATGTGTTTTTATTCCCAAATAACCATTTTGAGGGTCCTATGAAGGAATATAAAGGAATACTATTGAAGAAGAAGTATTTATCTTTAAAAACTCATTCATGATTTTTTTCATCTACTTTATCTTAATGTTTTCACCCATCCTAAGATAATAAATAAAGTGGAATATATATACATTGACATTATTATAATTATGGTATGACCATTTTTCATTTATTTTCCTTCCTATAAAAAGTAAAATCATCGCTCATTCATACGTGAGGTCTATCATCTCCACGTGGTAGTGTAATTCATTTTTCATAACTATGTTATTTTGATGGTTCAAATTATTTAACTAATGAACATATATTATATTTCTAATATAATTATACTTCTTAAATTATAATATCATGTCAGCATGTTTACCTTTCAATATTTCTTAAAATGGTAACATCATTTGTGTGTATGTGTGGATTACCACCTCTACTAGGCGATGTGAACCATTTTTCATTTCAATTTTACAAAGATAGTAATAAAGATATATTAAAGGAATATATATGAAAGATATTAAATAATAAATATTTTGTGTTGTTGAATCATTTATTTCTATTGTTTTGTTTTATCCATCTAAATGTGAGAAATAATGTTCATGCATATTTACAGCCTACCATCTCTATAAATGATATAATTCATTTTACCATATCTATATTTTACCAATGAATATATATATATATATTGATTATATATTATACTAATATCATGAATATACTAAAATATATTATGTAACCATCAACAAGATGCAATTACAGAAACTATCGAATCAAAGCATTCAAGAAACACAAATGAGTTAACAACTAAAATAATGATAACAATATATAATATTTTAAAATTTGGTGCTAAAAAGTTAAAAATAGACCATATTTGATATTATAAATATGAATATATTTTTATAGGTATGTATAATAAATTTTAATTTATTATATAGGTGTTTAGAGCACATACGAGTCAATCTAAACGTGAGGTAAGTGTTTTTATATCAATTTCCACTATATTAGGACATATTTAGTATTATGTCCCTATTTACATTTATATGGACTATATAATTCCCCTTTAATTTATTTAACATGAATTTATATTTATTCATGATGATTATAGTTTCAATTTATGTTTAAACATTTATAGTTTTTAATAAAAATATTACAAAAGAGTTATGGACTTAGATTACAATATCATATTTTTGGAATTACACTAATTTTCACTATTGGAATATTATAATATATCCTTTAAAGACTATATATATATTTCATTACTCTATTAATATATAATCAGTGAAAACATTTCTTCAAATTTTTTATCTCGTTTTCATTTGAATCAATTAAATTATTGTCTCGCAATATGGTCGATCTAATTTCTCTTTTTGATCAAGTATATTTTTTTCCCTACAAATATTTTTAATATTGATTTACAAAAGTTATTTTTATTTACTAAAATTATTTTTTGAGGAAATTTTATCTTAACATAATCTTTTATAAGGTTTTAAATAAATATTTAAAAAATTTCTAAAGGATAGTTTTTTACTTTCTTTATTAAAAGTCAAATGAATTTTTTTTTTTGACATATACTATGCTAACAGCTTTTCCCACCACCTATTTGTATTCTTCTATAATATTTAAATGGTTTTATAGAGAAAAAATATTAATTTAAATATTATTATAATATTTTTATTCCATTATACTTTATTCTATAGTGTACATTCTTTTATTACATAAACTATATTTTCAGTTAATTGATGGTCATATTTTATCTCTTACTAATTTTGTTGTCATTATCATTTTCATGAAACACAAACTTATATGTGATAATTTTTAATTGGACCTTTAATATCTATTAAATATATATATATTTATTGAATCGTTTATATGATTATTTATTCTACCTTATACCCTTTATACAAATCGTTCATTACTATGAATGTTATTTGATTGATTGGGGAAATTATAACATTTTTTATTCTTTACTCAATACTAATATTTTTTATATAGAATATTGTATATAAAATAAATTTCTAATTCACTATATGAGGATTATATTAGAAATTCATTAATATGTCTTTCTTGGTTATATATACCCCCTCTATAGATTAACATATCTCATGATAAAATTTATTTTTCTAAATCAAATGGGATTATCGTGTATACCTATGAATCCATTAAACTATATGGGCACAAGTATTTACGGTATAGATATCATGATGTGTGAGGAAATAAAATCTAATATTAATAATTTCTATCATTTAGAAGTAAGTTATTATTATCCATGAAATTATTGAATTGATATTATCAAAGGATGCAATTTCAAACTCAATTTATTGATTTAATGGAATGTTTTTTCTGTTATTTCCCTCTTCATATGGCTTATGCCTTATTTTCTCATGATAGGTGAACCTATATATAACACTTTATGAGAATTTGAGCCCCCCATTTATTTTTTTCCACTCCCAAAGATATGAATAAAGATATTATGAATAATATAAATGATTTCATAATTTTTAATATTCTCTAAATTTTTTACATCTCTAATATAATATGATAATCATGAATATATATATTTTACCAAAATTATATAACTATTTAATCACTTTATATGCAATCACATGTATCTTATGTCAATGTAATAATGTAAACACTAGCTTGGGGTTACTAGAGTTGGGATTTCTATATTTTTAAAAATATAAATTTATATAACATAGATGGGTTTTTAAAAAAATAACTTTATAAATAATAAATGATCATATTAGTCATTTTAGGTAAAATAATTGAATTTAATTTACATTATATGTTGATATTATTTTCTTTATCCATGTATTTTACAGAGAAATTACTCTTATTCATTCCCATTATTTCAACGGTTTTGTTTTAACAGTGATACTAAAATAATTATATTATATATAAATAAATTATAGTTTTATTTTGGTTTGATGTTGCCTATAGAGAAAACTATCAAACACAATTGGATTATTCAAAGCTAATAATATATTAAGATCTGAGGGTGTAACAAAAATGGCTTAAAAGAATTTATAAACCAACTCAAACACTTATAAACCCTTCAATTCTGCTTCTAATAGTTATTAAAACAATGAAAATAATTCCAATACTCCTTTAATATTGTTCTCATTGTCCTAAAAAGATATATTTATTTAACAGTATATAAATTTTAATCAACTACCTCAAAATATTGATCTTCATGTACCATTAATTTCAAAATTCAGTCAAGATTTTTTTTTACTAAAATAATTAACTAACATGATAAATAAAACCTAAATGATTTCTCTACATTCATTAAAACAAGTGATAAACACAAGGATAAAACTCAAATTTTTTATTCACAAGTCCTTCATAGATATATAGAATCCAACATTCACGTTACTTCCTGGAACAAACTTCTCTACTAAATAATGTACTTATACACCAAATATGTATATGAAATAATAAAAAGTAGATGTTTCAAAATTCAAATGATACTTTCCAAGTGAAAGTATCTTCAATAATTTCTAATGAAATCATCCAAATCATCTCATCATGGTTACTTCAATAGATTCTATATATGAACATCAAGAATCATATTCACCCCTTTCAATATGAATCATGTTAAAAACTATCAAGTTACCCTATTTAGCCATTAATTTAGTCTACATTGTAGAAAGTGTTTCTCCAGCCATCAAAATATTCATTGACTTTAATATTAACACATTACTCATCCCAAATAATCATTTCTTCTTCTAACCTATCCATCCAGTTGTTCCAAGTAACTGAAAATACTACCTCCTTTAATCATTAATGTATTATAGTCACCTCAATACTTCTCCAATACATATTCGCAAGTTATCACATGTTCCTTATTGAAAACAATAATAACCATAAAATTAATAACTAATGAAATTAATATATGTTTTAATCTAATTTAGTCAAATATTTTCAATATCATTCATCACATGCAACACCAGAACAAAATTATACAAAGACGTGATGATACCATTCAAACATATCCTTTTAATTAGTTTTTATGAGTAGGTTTAACTAAATTACAAAAAATATTAATACATATGTTTATATAAAGGTTATTTTACACAAATTTACTTATTCATTATTATGTTTAACAATCATCTCTTTTATGTGTTATAGTTTTTACTATATAAAAATTATTATATTGTTGAAAAAATATGATTTTATAGAAATTTAATATTGATTTATTAATGATATATTCATTAACATTTTATATAAATTTGGAATAAGAACAACTATTATTTTTAAGATTAATTTTACAATAAAAATATATTTCTAAAATAATTTTTATTTTTAATTAAAAATTAGAAAATTTAATAATTTAAAATTGAAAAATTATAAATATTTTTCATTTTGAATGAAAATATTTGTACAATAATATTTATTTGGATTTTTCATATATAATTAATTTATATGTGAGTTGTAAAAATATAAATTTTATAAATATTGTCCCTATTATAAATAATATTTTATTATACGAATAAAGAGAATGTTTTTTGAAATATTTTATTTAAAAAAAATTTATATTATAAAGTAATTTAATTATTTTTAAATTTAATATTTTAAATTCATAAACCCATGATTACCAATTTAAAAACTTATATAGTGTTTTAATGAGCCATGATTTTCAATGTTTCTGTTTAATTAATAATAACATGATAAAATGATGTTGTTGATTTTTTTGTTAAATAAATAATATTTGAATTATAATAATTATTCTAAATTAATTAAAATTAATGTAATTGATAATTATATCCTAATAAATAATATTTATGCTTATAATATACTTTTTTATAAAAATAGTTTTTTGTGTGTTATATGAGCTAACACTATAATTAATTGATATATACTCAGAAAAATTTTATTTTATAAAATTATTTAAATGTTTAAAGTATGTAAAAATTATTAATTCATATAAATTTTAATTTTTAAAAATTAAAATTAGTTACCAAAGGTAAAAGTTTATTTACCACATTAAAGGTAAATTACAGGAAAATGGATTAAACCTTTGGAATGTGGCTAGAACTGGTAAAAACATTTATAATATTGAATGGAAGATGGATTATTATATTTATCTTTATCCCCCCACAACATTGTTGGCTATTTTCTTATCCTTTTACCTTGAATAATGGTGTGATAATGTTGGGAAATAATGAATTTTTACAATTGTTCCATTTTCTTCATATATAATAAGGGACCTCCTCTTCTATATTTCTCCACCCATTCCAAATCCTTAGATCACAAAAAAAAAATCATACCCATTATGTCCTAAACACTCCCCTGATTCCATTGAAACCATAGTCTCACCAAAATTCAAAGCTTAAAAATATTAATTATTTAACCATTTGAGAATTTCAAAAGGAATGGATGTTAAGTGGAATTGGAAAATGTTTTCTAACAGAGATAAGGTATTTATCACAAAATATACTTTTCTGGGACACATGTTATTTAATATAAATTTTTTATTTGAAATGTATTATATTATAAAAATTGATATTTTATATCTGGTATTATCATTATTCATTGTATTTGAACTTCGATTTCAATATCTCTTTCATTCAAGGGGTGTTTATTGGAATTTTTCATAAGTCATACGGGTTTTCACCTCAATTTCGCTTTATTGAGACATGTTTTAATATTATAAAAAATCATTATTTTTATAGATTATATAGTTTAAAAGAATTTGTTTTTTCTAATACTCCATGATTTAACACGTGGTATTTATAGAACCATATGATTTTCAATATTCTAATGAATTTTGACTTAAAAATTAATAGATTCATTTGGTTCATTAATAACACAATCTGATTTATTGAGATACAATGCTTCCCCTTGAATTTCATAATAAATTTTAATAATATACCTTATTTATAACTTGTGAGATAACTTTTTGATTATTTTATTCCACACTAGTATGTTCTAATGCATTTTGAAAATTAATGTTTTTTAAGAATAATTCCCAACCATTAAAATAACAGGTTCCCCTTGCTGGCCCATAATTTCCATTCCTACAAATGATACCCTTTTTAATTGGAAAAATAGTTAAGTGGTATCTATAGTGAAATTTAAATTTACCTTATAATATTCTCAAAATTAGGTTCTATGATTTCATATTAAGATATGGGATTTCAAAAATAGTGTTTCACAACATAAAAATGTATTTTTCATACCTTCTTTTGGGACTATTACATTACTAATTCCATTTATTTTTAAAAATAATTATACCAAATTCTATTAATGTAAATATTATATTATATATATATATTAAATATATATACCTATATTAATATCCTTATAACTTATAGGGTTATAAATAATTTTCATTCCCATTGAAATTCCATTTTTCAAGTAATCCTGATTTATGGGAACATTCGTATTTGGGATTTCATGTCACGAATCACCCCCACAAAATGTTTTTATATAATTAATATATTCAAAAAACAATTTATATTTTATATAGAACCTTCTTGATTAAATTATTGTTTTATGTAAAATTATATATTATTTCATTCTCTAAAAGTTTCATTTATTTATTTCTTAAAGCTTCAACGATGTAGTTATCTTTTATTCTCTCTTCAATGGAACTTTCACATGAATTGTATACATTGGAACTCAATGTTCTTGATCTAATATACTTCTTACACAATTAATTTTAAAAAAAATAACTCCTTATTATCTTTTAGATTCATATTATATATCCTTTAATTATGCTATAATACAATATTGTGAAACCCACATTCTTATAATTTGTTTTATCATACTTGTGATTTATGTATGGATTCTCTTTTCTTTTAAGTCACATAGATATGATTGTATATATTATGATGGAAGGTATCCTATGTTTTTATGGGTGGGTTTGTTATAACCCTTTATTGCATTGTGTAATGTCAGTGTCTCAATGTCTCATGGGGTGTTATGTATGGTGCATGGGATATAATCTTAATCCTTTATGATGGCCTATCGAGTAATACTTGTAATACTATTAAGGATAATGTATTAATCATTAGTATATGTGGGGTAATTGGGATTAATATTTCATATATGATTTTGGACTAGGGAGTAATCCAAGGATTATGATAATTTACTAGATAGTAAACCATGTCATAAGATAATGTCTTAGGGAGTAATCATTAGAATATTATGATATCCTAAGGATTAATCATTGGAATATGATGATATCCAAGAGGGTACTCCTTTTCATATACTTCTGATGGATTTTTATGATGTTTACATTTATTTGTAATTCAATAATCTTATGATATTGTTTCCTTATACAATGTTTCTATGTTTATCTCATACTCTTATATAATTGTAACTATTTTTTTGTTCTGATATTACATTTCCTTCCTTTGTGATTTATAAAAAAAACTTATTTTTACATGTTATTTTAATACTAACTTTCTCGATTATTTTTCTTCTCATATGCATGTTATCTAACCCATTAGGACATGCTGGTATGTTTTCCCTTACTGTTCGAGCTCCCTCATTTCTTATGTTTCATTTTCCAAGGTAATAAAGATAAGTATAAATTATGAGAAGGTTACAAGGGGGAAGAGTTACATTATGGATAAATTTTCACACATTTTATAAAATAAGTTACCTATATAATACGTCCTAAAAAACACTATACCAAAAGGTTCCCTGATCTATGTCATATTATTGTAAGATATAAATTTTAAATTATAGAAATGGTGTAAAATGAGTATATTTTTAGTTTGGGTCATCATAAATTTTTTTCAGTGTACGGTTTAGTTATTTTTGATGAAAATAATATTATTTTTAATTTGATAAGATAACATTAGTTAAAACCATAGGTATAAGTCTTAGGGACAAGTCTAAGAATAGGATAATAGCCTATAATATTTGTAAAGTACAGATTGTGAGATTTTATGATCAATACATCCTTCTCTTTATAGAAAATGTGGATTCATTCTCTCTAAAGATGTACCTATGGTTAAAAACCCCAAAAGGGGTGTGTTTGGTATTAACTCAATCATCTCTTGGTGTATGACAAAGAGGCTAAACTACACACCTAGTTTGACACTCTTGTAGGATATTATTTTGTTAATCATCTTCCCTTTACAAACTACTCTAAATTATTGAATTCCTAGTTTATTTGGTGGAAAAGGTTGATAATTATAATAGAACCCAACTAAAGGTAAACTATGATGAATCTATAATTACATAGGTTTAATAAACAGATTTTATATATTAATATAAGAATTATATGATCAGAACTATTAATGACATATGTTAAGCTATGAATGATATATGTTAAAAAAGGGTGATATGTTTTGAACATAAATCATTATAGGATTAAATGATAGTTTTATAATGTGAGAAACAATCATGTAAGATTTCCCTTATGTTATTTAGGATATTTATCATAAAATGATTATATTTCATCACTAACATTGACCCATTTTTGGTTTAGATATGGATAAAAACATAAGAACCTAAGGTAACCTTATGTGTCAAGGAAAATGAAATTATTAACTCATCGAAAAAACCATTTGAAAATAATATGTATTGAGAAATATCTGGATTATGAAAAAAAATTGTGAAATATAATTAACAATGTCACCATAGTGTAAATCATGATTGTTCCAAATAAGAGAAGTTTGGAGACAAATGAAAATTAAGATAATGAATATAATGAAGGATGGATTAATCAACCGCCAATATGTGAAAAATATTGAAAGAATTATTAGAGTGTTTTCTTGAAGAAGTATATATTGTTATAAAGGATGAAAATGAGAAAAAAAAGTTATTGTTGGTAAAATATTACAAAATTTTGGAATATAATGGCATTCCTATGTATCCACTAACAATTCAGTTTTTCAGATGTAAGGATTTTGGTCATAATGAAACACAATGAACTAATAAAATGGTTAAAGAGTTTGACTAACACCAACCACTTCATGGTTTATGGGAATAAGGAATGTCCTATGCAATGACTTCTATCAAGATAGATAGCGATTTTTCACTCTAAACATGTTGATGTCTTATGACATGTAACATTTCACATATTATGTATTAAGCAATAAATTATAAAAATCAGTGGTATGATTATTAATTCCATGGTATATGAAACATATTCATGTTTTTGAAGAATTTAATACCTTATATAATTATTTTCTATTCTCTGATTATAATTATAATATGAATGCACTATAAATTTTTTAAAATGGATTGTATCAAATTTCTTATAGAGAAATATCATTTAATATCTTAAATTAAACCATTATTAAATTCCAGTTCATATTTATTTAGGATATAATTATAGAAATCATACACTTAAAATGATATTAAAATATCAAACATTTAATTTAATTAAGAAAGGAGAATTTAATGACTATATATTTTAATATATGTTTTCCTCTAATAATGTAAAATATATTCGATGGAATATTCCACATGAAATAACTAAACAAAAAATGGAACTATTATATTATTATACTAGTAAAATAAAACAATTAAAATAGTAGTTATTAGTAATATAAATATTATTATAAAATATTTTAATATATATTTTAATATAAATTTTATTTTACAAAAAAAATTACTTAATTCTTTATTATGTTTATGAATGATTATTTTTATGGTTTGAAAATTTTATTAAATAAAATTATGTTTATTATTGATAAATTATTATTTTGAAAACTATAATTTTTATTAATTATATATATCTTTAATGGTTTTTCATAAAAATTTGGACAAAGAATAACTATTATTTTAAAAAGTCATTTTCCTATAAAAAATCTTTTCATGATAATTTCTGTTTTTAATTAAAACATGAATATATAGATATTAAAATTTAATTTGGACAAAATGAACACCATATTTTGATATATAATGAAATTATTATCTTAACATAAATTTTGGATAATTTTTTGGAAATAATAAATTTTCAGTTGAATAGTGAAAATACTAATTTCATTAATACATTCAATTTTAATAAATTATTTTTTATGTGAATAGATAAAATGATCAAGAAAATATTAATCTATAAAAGTTTTATATTATAAATAAATATACATAATTTTAAAATACAATATTGTATTTATAAAACCTTGGTAAACTTTTTTAATATTTACATAGAATTTTAAAGGAAACCAAATTTTGAATCATTTGCTTAATTTACTATAGCCTAATGAAACGATGTATTTAATTTATTTTACTGTTAAACAAAACTATTTTAATGATAATAATTATTTAAAATTCATTGTAATCAATTTAATTAATATCTCTATCATAATCATAAATATTTTATCTTAAAATACACACTATTCTAAAAATTTGTTTTTGAGAATTGTATGCGCTAATACTAAAATTAATTTCTATAAACTCAAGGGAATTTTTTTATAAATTTTATTACAAGTTTAAAATCATTATTTTTATATTATTATTAACTATATATTTCAGTTTTTATATTTAAATTAGTTACCAAGGGTAAAAGTATATTTACTGGGTTATGGGTAAATTAGGTGAATATAGTCTAAACCTTATGCAAGTGGAAAGAAAATTCAGAAAACCTTTAAAATTAGGAATAGAGGAGGTCATTTTATATTTATATCTATCCTTAAATAATTATTATCCATTTTTATAGCCTTTTTCCATGAATAATATTGTGATATCATTGAGAAATAATGTGATATTACAAAAGATCATTTTATTCACTTATAGTAGGAGACCACATCCTCCTGAATTCCCCAGTCATTTAAAAGCCTTTTCTGAACTAAAAATATTATATAGTCTATCTTGAACATTTTCTCTATGCATCAAAATCCATGGTATCAAAATATTACAATGAAAAAGAATCTTACAAAGTTACACTGGTGGGGAACTTATAAGGGATATGAAGTTAGGTGAAAGTGTAGAATGCTTTCAGACATAGGGAAGGGTTTAATCTAAGAACTAAATTTTTTATACACAATAATTATGAACCAAATTTCATTTAAAAAATTTATATTGAACCAATTTTATATTTACTATACTATATTTTCTTTAATCTTTGTATTTGAACATCCACTTAAATTTCCATTTGTTATTTCTAGGAGAGGTTATGATAATAGACAAGAGGGGGTGAATTGTATTTCTCGAAACAAATAATCATAGTTTAAACATTAAGAGTGGAATATGTTTAGTCAAAATGTTTAATAACTCAAACACATCTATATAATAAAATATTGGTGAAATAATAATTCATTAAATTAAAATATGAACACATGAGATGTTTATAGTAGTTCGTATCTATATGATTTTACATGTACGCTACACACACCAACCTGGTGTATAGATCCCACTAAGGTATGTAACTTTTTAAGTAAGGTGAAAACTCTTTCAATCCACTATTTTATCACAGAGAGGTTCTAAAGGTATAGAGGCGCTCGGTGGAATCCGGGGGTCTAAGAATTTAAATTATTTGTATCACCGAAGTGATGTGGACCTGATATCTCCAACAATCATGCCCTATTATTGTCTAAGGATCCCACTTGGTTTAATCAGAGACAAAATATAGAAAACAATTAATACCTCGTTCCAATTTGATTTGTGCATGTTTGTCGAAGGTTTCTAGTGTTCAATACTCAAAGGATCAGTTGCTGAATCCTTCCATATCTTACACAAATGTAACTCGAGTCTAAAAACGTGCTATACATTAGAACTTGAGTGGTATCACGGAACTCTAACATCCACATCTATACTGCAATGATCACCATGATCCTATGACT
This sequence comes from Viscum album, assembly GCA_963277665.1. Taxonomy (NCBI): domain Eukaryota; kingdom Viridiplantae; phylum Streptophyta; class Magnoliopsida; order Santalales; family Viscaceae; genus Viscum; species Viscum album. The sequence goes on along the minus strand of OY728153.1, from coordinate 1,767,370,331 downwards.
TCGATCTGTGATGTTGAAATTTGATCGATCACTCTATTGAGTGATTATCTCTCTAAAACTCAAGAGGAGATATAATCTCTAATTTCCAACAAAATTAATAGTCACTTAAGAAAGAGATTCTCCCAACTTATATTGTGGATTTTCAAAATACCCTATTTGGGTTCCCAGCCCCAATGTAATAAACATCTACTAAATAAGTATTATAAATAAGTATTATAAATAAATATGTTTGATGAACTAAAATATGTTATGAAAAGTATTTATATTATATAACTTACCTATAATATATAAAATATATATTATGTTATAGTATTAAGTCATTAACTCAACTCGCACCTCCTAATAATGTTAAATAAACCTGGAATATTATATTTATATTCTTTTTTATAATAGTAATCCTGGTATTTACCTAATCACATGTAAATACATGTAATAAATAAATTCCAACGATTTGTTATTTACCTAAATAATAAAGAATTTGTTTATTCATTGGTGATCGATAGAACTTGGATAATACCCTAAACCCATTATGGGACCCACCAAGTCCTATATTCCTATTCAACATAATAGATTAGATTCTCAAAGCACTATTCTGTGTGACCCTCTAGTCCCTTATCTAAATAGAATTTAATAACAATCATAGACCAAGAAATGATCTATCAAGGCCCATAAAGAGATGTTGGAAATTAAATCCAATGATTACCAACATATAAATGTGCATTATGTAATATAATCACTTTTTCATCAATATATCATAAAACAGGATGCACGGTTGTGTCACCATCCTTTTCTTTTTATATTGTCTGTTGGTCTATCTCAATGGACCTACCATTTACTAACATGGACATGGATTTATGATGGCACTACCATCCTGATCAACCACGCCCGAGATTCCTCTTCCTTGACTTAGAGGCAACATATACTATCTTGATCATTAAATCAATCTCATTCCACCAAAATTAAACCCAACACAAACTAATTCTCCATGAATTCATAGAAATTATTTTTTTCTTACATAAAAGTATACGATCAAATGAAATATATTGATAATGATGTTATATCTTGAGACCATTACACATGTTTGTAGATAAGAACAACCAATGACACCAGACACAAGTAGTATTCCTATTGGCGGTTTTGTCCTTATGATCTCAAATACTAGATATCACCTAGTTAGATCTCCATGAGAATATGTCTCAATAATTATGATCCCCTAACACCTAATTGTCACACATAATCTATGTCCTATCAATATTATCTTTCTATACAATAAGAAATTACTTTAATAGTACTATCATAATATCTCAAGGTTTTGATTATATCCTAGTATCTACTATAACCCTTTGATATTCCCTTTGATATGACATGTAATCTATAGAAATTACAATAAATATAATAGATGCAGAATTATGTACACTATTATGGAAATATTAACATGTGAATATATATTGATAATAGTATATATGTAATGGTAATCAACGTATATTTCAATATGGGTCTAGTTAAACCACATAAAACACTCCAACTTTCACTGGATCCATCTACTAACTATTCTGAATCCGCCAAATCTCACAAGAATGTCAAAAATCTTCTGAGATATGGATTTATTTAGGGGGTCTTCCATGTTTTTATTTGTGGATAATCTATTAACTATAACTTCACCTCTCTATGTTAAATCCTTCAAGAGATGAAAATTACAAAGTTTATGATTTCTCATCTTGTGTGACCTGGGATCCATGGCAAGCACCACTAATGATGTATCATCACAATAAACTAGAACATGGTCTATAATTCTTGGAATAACACCAATGTCTAAGACAAAGATGTGTATCTAAAATACATCCTTTGATGCATCGAATTCTTCTATATACATGGATTCTACAATGGAACCAGTGACCATAGATTTCTTCGAGCTTCTCCATCTCACTAAATCACCATTCATAAAAATGTTGTATCCAAACAATGTTTTCATTTCAATATAATCTATCTATAAACTAACATTAGTGTATCCTCTCACAGCCTATTCCTCATCTCCTCCATATACAATGAACATATCCTTTGGATGCCTCAAGTACTTGGGGATAGTTTTAGAAGCTTCTCAATTTAGTTATCATAGATTATCTGGATATATTCCCCCCATTCTTAATGAAATGGAAACATAAAACCTAGTATATGGCATGGAATACAAGATAAAACCCACCACTGAGTCATAATATATTATAAACATTCTATAATTCTCCTCCAATATTTGTGGACAAATTTTCTTAGAGATATTAATACCATGTTTCAGTGGGAAAACCCTCTCTTGAATTGTTATATATTGTATCTTTTGAGTACCTTATCAACATATGTACATTGTCATAACCCAAGCTAAATTTTGAGATCTATCTCAATAGATCTAGATCCCTAGAATTTTGGATGCTTTGAAAAAATCATTCGTAGAGAAGTATTCATTTAACCAAGTCCTAAATGAATGTAGTACAACACTTTGTTTCCCATAATTAATATTTCATCAACATATAATTATTTGAAAATGATGGAAATTCACTTTTTTATAGACACAAGGACAACTTTTTTTAAAAAAACCAAGTTCATTTAGGGTCTTATAAAAATTATAATTCCAAGATCATGATGTCTACTTCAACCCATAAATGGATCTCTACAAGTTTCACACCTTATTGGAATTCTTTGACATGAAAAAACCCTTAGGGTTGAGTCATATAGACATCTTAAACTAACATCTCTTTTAGAATATAAGTTTTTAAATCCATCATTAAAATATCATAAACAGGGATGGTTGAAATTTCAAGCAATATTCTCATGGATTTCATCATTTTTATGGTGATAAGGTTTCATTGTAGTCAATTCCTTGATGTTTTTTAAATCCTTTTGTTACCAGTTTTTCGTCATATGTATTAACCTTACTATTTATGTCCATGTTTTTCTAGAATACCCATTTTCAACCAATGGTTTTTACATCAGCTATTGGATTTACAAAAATCAAAAATTTATTTTGGTATATAGACTCCATATCAGAATGCATGGCAGCCTACTACTTAGTAATATTTTTTCCTTATACTGTATCCTTATAGGTTAGAGTACTATCATCCTCAAGGATTAATGTGTCATATAACTCAATAACAAGAAAACCATAATGCTCTGGTTCCCTACCCTCATGATTAGTCCAACATAGTACTTGTATCTTAAGAACCTCTTCATCTCCCACTATCTCTTGTAGAGATTATTCCCGTACAAAATCATGTGCATATAGAGCTTTAACATGACCAAATTAAATATTTTACCACTGTTTCAATTGGAAATAAGTTCCCTTTCTAGAAAGGTGGCTATGTTTTTCCACAATCACTTTTCTATTTAAAGGTTTTTATATGTAATATCCATTTCTTTCTTTAGGATAACATATAATGATGGACATTGAGCTTCAGGATACCAATATTTCAATTGGTATAGTCTTCAAAAAAAACCTTACATCCCCATAAACGTATGTGTGAGAGAATGGGTTTATTCCTATACCATAACTCATATGTAATCCCATCTATATCTTCATTCAGTACTCTGTTAAGGATATACGTTGTGGTCTATAACGCATATCTCCAATAGCATAATGTAAAAGTTTCATGAATCATCATTGATCTTACCATGTCAGGCAAGGTTATATTCCTCTTTTCACTAACATCATTTCACTATGATATATAATAAGTAAGTTGGGATACAATCCCACACTCTTTGAAATGATCAATGAATGTTTTTTAAAGATATTATTCATTTTGGTCTGAGCACAGTGCCTTAATCTTATTACCAAGATATTTTTCAACTTCACGTGGGTATTCATTAAAAAAATGAAATGAATTAGACTTATACTGTATTATGTAGATATATTCATGCCTACTATAGTCATTGGTACATGTAATGATGTATGAAAACTCACCCATTTCTTATACTATAAATGGACCAAATACATCGATATATATTAATTCATGTAATGAATTGGATATTTCTCCCTTCCTAGAGAAAGGTTCTTTGGTCATTTTACATTATAAACAAGCTTGGAAATAATCTAACTATTTTAACTAAACTGGTTCTAAATAAACTTCATGATGTAAATATTTTAACCACTTCACATTTAAATGACCTAGCCTGAAGTTCTATAGGCGAGTGATATATAAGACATGTTCTATTGTTTTTTTAATGACTTTCCTTACCATATTTTCAAATTCAATTATATCTAATCTATTGATATGGTGACCTATACCATAACACATGTTATCCTTATAAAAGAGACAACACTTATATCCAAACCTGAAATAAGATCCCATTGTTTCCAAACATGCCACTGAGATTATATTTCATATTATAAAAGCTAAATAATAACAATTATTCAATACTTTAACCAAACCACTAGTTAAAGTTAAGCAAGACTCTCCCACAGTCGAGGCTCTATGACGTTCACCATTTACAGCTCGGATATCCAAACTATTTTAAAACTACGTTCTATCCACATACATATAGCCACAGTTTTCCATAATCATGGCTATAGGTATTTATACCAAGGGTATATCCACAGTTTTATATAAAATCGTGGCTATAGGGTGTATTTTTTAATGCTATAGCCACAGTTTAATTAAAACATGATATAGTGTTTTTTCAATAACTATGGAAGCAATTCTATAAAACTATGGATATAGAGTGGTTTTTCAATGTATATATCCACAGTTTTTGTAAAAATGTGGCTATAGAGTTTTTTCCAAGGGTTATAACCATGTTTTGTGTAAAAAAATGGTGATAGACTATTTTTTAGAGGGATATATCCCTAGTTTTATTAAATTGTGTCTATAGTAATGGTTTACCTTAATTATATCCATGGTTTTCCACTATCTATATGGTTATATTTGTAAGGTGGAAAATTGTGACTATAGACAAAGTGCCATGGTGGATAGTTATGGGAGTTATTGGCGTGGTTTGGAAAATTTTGGGAACAACTCTGTTGCCACAATAGACAACTGGGGAAATATCATGGAAAACTGCATCTATATCTTTTAGCTATATCCACACCAATATGTTCCACATCTAGCTAGAATCATAGATATAGCTTATAGGCATGGTTTTGACCCTTATAGTCATGGTTTTGGGTTTTGGTTATAGACAAAAAATATACATGTTCCACTTCACCTCTTCTTTTGTTCTTAAACGTACTTTATTTGACTATAAAAATACATATGTGTAAGAAACATTTCATATCAAATATCCAACTTGTAGATAAAAAATATTAAATTCAATTACAAAAATACCTAAATTTGAAGAATCACTTTGCGTCTTCTTCCCAGCTATGAAATATTTCTTCCAAAGGCCTTTCTTGCCTAATGAAAAGTATATAGATTCTATCTCATTTTGATTCCACATTATCTTTGGATTCCTATAAGTAAGGTTTAATGGTTTTTTTAAACATTGCTTGGCCTTAGACCCCATTTCCTTTCCCGTATTTCTCTTTTTCACCATAAGGATTGAAGATTTGTTTTTCTTGAAATCTTTATCACCTTATAAAACTAAATCCTAATTTTTCATTTTAGAAATTTTTATATTATTCATGTTATAAATAAAGAATGAAGATGAAAATCTATGTGATAATGAGGCAATAATGGGGTCTATTTATAGTTCTTGGTTAAATTTGAACCAAGGTCTTGAATCCTCTTAATGTACATGATGATCTTGAGTACATGAGGTCCGAGTTGATTTCCTTTTACTAGACAAAACCTATAAAGGGAACTGTAAATATCATACCAGTCGTAACTTTCTCTCTCCTAATATAATTTATAGCTATGGTTTACCATATTTTAGGCATCCTTGTCCTCATGCATTTTCTGCAATTGACTGTACATGTATGAAAACATGATGCACTGAAAAACTACTGCATCACCAACATGATTCTTCCATTTTTATTTATCTACCTTGCTTTCTCCCTTATATGTGTTAGTAGGAAATAAGGATTCCAGCAGAAAATGATTCCTTTATTGGCATAATACTATGTGCAAGCACATATACCACTCCTGGAAGTTATTTTCGGTTAGAATATTTTCTTTATCCAAAATTGACCATAGTGATAATGTACTTTTCAAGTTTGTGATTTCAATTTTAGATCTACAGTAGATAAAAATTAGTATTCTGTACATTATCATGATTACCATTTAGAAATTTATGATTAATTAATTATTAAATAATTTAAATGTATCACACTATCTTATCGAACCATATTAGCCCTCACTATTTGATTCAGAATACTCTATCACTTGAGTATCATAGTAGAAAAAATCCTCAAAACATCCATCATTGTCTATAAGATAAGGTTAATACACTGCATGGAGGGCTTCAACGTAGGCTATAGTCTAGCCAACTTCTTAAATTGGATATTCCTTGATATGTGGATTAATTTCCTAGATTATTGGAATCATAAAATGATTCCCCTAACTACTTTCCACTATAGTAATAGAATGTTATCTATGGTTAATACTGGACTACCCACATTAGTTATGTCAAAAGAATACTCGCATGAGAACACCTCTATAGTAACAATAACTCTAAACTATAGAAGATGAGCACCCCAAACACCTGATTTGTTCAAATGTGAGTAATAAAAGGTTATAATACTTAATATATCATTGATGTATTGTGATATTTCTGGAAAAATATAATCCATTTCTATTTAATATGTTCTATTTAGGTTTTAATGCGCACAAATGAACATGTAATAGAAAAATATTAACTGTGTCTTTATGCATTTTATCTTGTTTATTATCATATTTGATCCAGCAATAATCATGCTCTTGCATTAAACAATAAAATATTAATAAAGGAAAAACATAAAATTTGACTGGTCTTGAGCATCTAATTATGATTGATCAATAATAGATCAATGTTGGACTATTTGGTTTCATACCTGATTCTAATCCGGACTCATTTTTCAGCTCACCCCCAGTGCAGTGTACTCGCTTCTTGTCTAGATTAATACATCAACATGGCGGTCTCGGTGTCTTATAGCACCATCATTTTTATACAAATATAATCGTACATTGGCGAGGGGGTATATATTCAATGTACAATTGGTTCATTGGATTCACATGACCTTATATATATATTTGTTAGATTAGGATGATGTGTAGACCCTCATTTATCTACATGTTTATTACAATTATCACACATAATGAATAAACAGTTAAATAACTAAAAGACTAGGCATGCAAAGGTAGGTCACTAGATCAAGACAAGTCAGTTTAAAATAATTTACAATAAAATTACACTGGAATAAATTTAAACAGTATGAGGGTGTTTCAATAAATTAAATGATTTTAAATAAATTCAAATAATTTATTTAATTGGTTCCACTGTTATTTTAATTTTAAACCCAACATTTAAATTAAAACTGTTAATTTAATTTATTATTGACATTAAAATATAATTTAACATTATAATATTATTAAACCTAAATTAATCATAATTAATTTAATTTAAAGAACTAAAATTAAATTAATAAAATAAATTTATTTGATTATTATTAATATCAATTGGTACTGAAAAAGTCTGCCACAACCCTTAGAGGATTGGTTTGTACTCCCACATGCCCATTTGTGCCTAGAAATCCTCATACATGGGTATTAATTCCCAGACAGGTCCACCCAGATCTGATTGGGGTTGGAAAGATCATCCATGGTCCTTTAGGGGGAAAAAGGTCTGATTGGACCTGTGACAAGGTTACCTTGTGCTTAGTGGATTTTTCAGGGTAGTTTAGATCTCACGAACACTGTAGGAAATGCATGGAGAATGCTTGAATGTGAGATCCAAGTCATGAGGACATGTTATCATCACAATAGCATGTTGATGGGTGACGCACAATCAGTGGAAACCCTTAGATGGAAGAGATGAAAAGGCTGGTAGGTCCTTGACTATGACTCATGGTGACTTATTTAAGATGAAGGAGGGGAAAGGACAGAATCACATAGTGGCATCATTTTCCTGGATCAGAGATGATAAATGCCTTGTGGTGCTGGTAGTGGCACGATCTCGGTGCAGCGCAGTCGGGGTCACATGTGGGAGAGGTGGTCAATGCTTTTTTCTTCTGATGGCTACCAAGAATGGATGGCAGGAGAACGTGTGTTTCACTGGGTCATTTACTGATCAAGAGGTAGGGTAGGATCCAACCATGTAGGGAACTAATACCACTAGTGAGAGAACTAGAGAGGAGGGCATCTTTTCTGGTATCCTAAGGAGATGGCCTGACCACACAAGGAGGGAGGAGGACCTAGGGTCATGTTATGTGGCCCTTTTTTGTATTTTATTGAAAACCCACCCAACTTTTGAAATGAGAAGAATGAAAATTTCCTCTTCCAACTGATTGAGTGTTTTTATCTCAAGAAAAAATTCAAAGATCAAATGACCGGATTTGTTCGATGCATGAACATATTCTGGTATATCAGAGAACAAAATTAAATATATAAATATATTTATGCAATGTTTTCATCAAAATAAATTATAATCTGAAATCCTTAAGTCCAAATAGCATGATTATATTCCACAAATATTTTTACATATGGCCATAACATGCACAACAAAATTCAGAGTGATAAATAATCGAATTCATTGGAACTGTTTTAACACACATTACATTAAATTTAAAGAAATTTAGTTTCTATAGGAGTTTGAAAAACATAATCTCCCTCTAATACCAATTGAAGGTATCAGGGTGCTTAGTGGAAGCTGGTGGGTCAGGAATTTAATGTTTTTGCATCATTGGAGAAATGTAAACCCATCGTATCTGGAGATCATGCCCTAGTACAATCTGAGGATTTATTGTGGTTTAATTATAGCACAAGTTTAAAAAAAATACCTCATTCTAATTCAATGTGTTCACTTGTTGTACGGTTTTTATGTTCAGTGCTCAATGTATCTTACAATGAATCCCTCTAGATCATCAACACATTCATTTTGAATCTGTGCGTTTTTTATATGTTAGAATCCATGTGCTAGCATGGAACTCCAATGACCACTTTTACACATCAACTATCAACATGATGTTCTGAACTCAATCCGTGAAGTCAAACTTGAATTGGTCACTCAATTGAGTGATTATCTGTCTAAAAATTAGGAGTTGGGAGAAGATCTCATTTCTAATGGAATGAATAGTTTCTTGGGAATGTGCCTCTCTCCGCAATGGATTTCAATAACCCAGTGTGGGTTCCGGATGCCCATGTAATAGGCATCCACTAAATTAGAATTGTAAATAATTATTTATGATGAACTAAATTATCTTTTAAATATTATTTATATTATATCACTTACCTGTAATATTTTTAATAAATATTATATTATAGTCCTGAGTCATTAACTCGACTCTCACATATGGATAATATTAAACAAACTTGGAATATTATATTAATATCCATTCGTATAATATTAATCCTTATATTTACCTAATCACTTGTAAATACATATAAAATATAAATTTTGATCAATTATTCATTACAAGAATAATAATGAATTTAATTATTCATTGGTGATCAATAGATCATAGATGATGCCCGGACCCCATGGTGGGATCCACTACTTTCTATATTCATATTCAATAAAATATGGAAGAGTATCAAAATGTTATTTTGTGTGATCGTCTATGCCATTATCTAAATATTAGTGAATAACATTTTCTGACCAAGAGTGAGGTCAAGAAACCCATCAAGACCCCTATAGGGATATGGAATAGTCATAGCAACGACTATCGGCCTACAAACATGCACTGTAAAATATAATATCATTTTCATTGACATCTCTTAAATAAGGATTAACACATGTGGCATCATCGTTTTCTGTATTTATTATTTATTGATCTATCCAAATATAACTAAAATCGATTACAGTGGCCATAGATTTATGAAGGTATTACCCTCTTAATCAACCAGGTTCAAGATACCACTTAAATCGTAAGTGAAAAATCCAATCTTCCACATTCAATCAATGTCATTCCACCAATGGCATACACAACACAAACTACCTTTCCATGACTTAATAACAGGGTGTTTTTCATGCATCAAAGTACAAGATAAAATGACATATATTGATATTGATATCATGTCAGGAGATTATTACACATGTCTGTAGATAAGAACAAAATGTGACACCTAACACATATGGTGTTCCTATTGGTGTTCCTTTGGGCTTTTTTCCCCAAAAAATTGAAATGGATTTTTTTTCCACTATAAAATGGAATGAATCTCCATCATAAATTCCAATGATAAAAACATTACATGGAGGAATCATTTAATTATGTTATGAAAATGAAAATAATGATAAAAAAACAATAATTAGAATAAAAAAAGTAAATATAGTAGTAAATATATACAATAATTTTGATAATAAAATCCTACAAAAAATCCCATAAAACATGTGAGTCTAACTCTTTATATTCCAAATTGAAATTTGAACTTTTCTAATGCTTCTTTTCTAGATAAAGAAAGATATATAATATTCATTTTATATTTCTCTCAATATCAATTATTGAAAAATCAAAATATTTGTTAATTACATGAATTAATATTCATGGAATGTTCCCTAATAATAATTGATGGAAACTCTATATACTACAACAAATTTGAATTTTAATATGTCAAGTCATAGAATTTTAATGTAAATATCCATATAAGATTTAACCAAATACAATCCCATTTAATTCATTATAATATATTTTAAAATATGTTACATGGATTAAAAATAATTAATATGTATTTATTGAACTAATAAAACAATAATTATAACAATAAAGAGCATGAAAAAAAAAGGGAAAGTGAAATGTTACATAAAATAGAGCAAATTTTCTGGATTTATAATATCCTATAGAAAATCACAAATCTACATAAGAAAATACACACATATGATTGGCATATGATATTTATATAGGGGATTCACGAAAGACAATATATGTTGTCTAATATATATAAGTAAATTCACATACCTGATTTCATGTAGCTGATTATCATAATTTCTGGATAACTTAACAAATAATGATTCCGAGTTAAAACAGACCTTTTAAATGTCATAATAAAATTCATATCCAATTTAATTATATTTAGATAGTTTAATGATATTATTATAGAATTAATATTCATCTTAAATGGATATCTACATATGATGTTATCATTAAAATAAAGTAGACATATTATTCTAGAAAACTGTTGAATTCGGAATAAAATCATACAGTGATATCAATCTAATTTATTTATTAATTTATATAGATTGATTCCAATTTTATTTCATCTAATTTAATGTGGATAAATTTTTTACCTTTCAAAATTTCAAATAATTACTTATTTTCTATATCTTTATAAGAACTTATTATCCAAATAAGGAAATTAATGTCACTCATGGAAGGTTCCATGGTAGGTTGACACACTCAAGTGAAATAAATAGGTGACACGGTTTGTAGAATCCCATGGTAGGTTCTATGGTCAGTATATGTTTTTAAATTGGTAGGTTGATATGGTTAGGTGACATAGTCAGTTGACTCCCACAGTAGGGTCCACAGTTAATACATTTTTTTCAGGTGGTAAGTTGACATGGTCAGTAGACTCCCACAGTTAGTAGGTTGAAATAATAAAGTGACAGATCTAGTTGACTCTCACTTTAGGTAGGTTTCCATGATTATTTGACTCCAACTATAGTTTCTTGGATTTTCCAAATTTAATATTTCCAAAATTTTATAAATTTTAATTCTATAAAAATTAAAATGATATCATAATGTCTCAAATGAAATATTTATCCAAAAAACACTTCTTGAAAATTTTACTGAATGTTATGAACAACAAAAACTAAAAAACATTTAAATAAAAAAAATATGATATGGTCATGTTTAATCATAATTTCCATAATTAATATTAATAATACTTTTAATGTAAAATGAAATAAATATTTCTAATTGTCATAAAATAATGGGGTCCAAGAATCCACTCAACATTCTCCCCCTTTTGATAATTACCCAACAAATTATGATTTCAAAAACAAATCCTCCTTTTTGAAATTATCAAAAAGATAATTTTTTAGTTGAATAATTATTTATTTAAAGTTAAAAAATAAAAAATTAATTCTCATAAAATAAAAACAAAATTGAAAAATACAGTATATTCTATGACATTCATAAACATTAATACTTCAAATCATATATCAAAGATACACTAAAAATGATCCATTTTCAAAAAAATATATATCAAGAAGACACTATGAAATGAACAGAATTTCAAAATTTGTTTGTAAAACATAATGTGAAAACCTTCAAAAAAATATTTTTTGTTAAAAATGTCTAGAATGAAAATTTATAGTACCAAGTACATATCATATGACTCAACACAATAATATAATACAAAAATATGTATATAAATTGAACAAAATTAAACTTAAAAACAATTTTTATATTTTAAATACTTCATTATAAAATGAGAATTTCATCATATAAACATACTAAAATTTCCCCATAATTGAATATTAAATATAAATCTCCATAAAAATTTCTGAATAAAAATGTTTCTAAATTATAAAACAAAATGTTTTAGAATACACAATATTTTCAAACTGATAAATGCTAAAAAAGACAAATTTTCAAGGAAAACTTACAAAATTGAAAAAAGGATACCTCCCCCTAAATTTTGGCATTAATTAAATATATTAGTTAAAAAAAGTAATTACTAAATATAATATCCTACTCAACTATAGATTAACTTATCTTGAATAAAAAAAGTATTATTATATATAAATAGACTCGTTTCTATGATAAACTAGTTAAGACACAGTTTAGGTACACATTAAAATTTATAAATCAGATTTAAAAACAAGAGTAACACTCCCTAAAATAATTCTCCCCTTTTAAAAATAAATGTATCCAAGTAATAAAAAAATAATATTAATAAATTAATATCAAATGTATCCACACAAAATTTTATAAGATATTCAAATATTTTTTAATGTAGCGAAATACTGATACTCATACATGTATACCTGAATTTAGAATATTAATAAAATAATTATTGATTATATAGGATTTTTGTTAAAAAAATACTACAATCAAACATATAAATTCATATAATATTAAATATATAAACATTAAATTAGATTTAAATCTATTTCATTCAATCATAATATTAGAAAAATATTTCTCAAGCTCACTAACAAATAAATAGAAAACATATATGATAGCTTCCCAAGTGATAAAAGAAATAGATGCAAGCCAAAAATGATAAAACATAAATTCTAAATCTCATGCAAATATGAAAATTACAAATAATATGAACTGTATATTGTACATAAGAATCACAAATTACATATTACTTGGGTATAAATAATGTTTTAATTTCACATTAATTAGGTATAAATAATGGATTAACATAACAAGAATGATAATACATACCTTTAGGGCCCCAGAAGTATATAGTTTTGATAGTTTTTCCCTTAAATTAGATTTAGAGATAGATTTCCTTTTGTGACCAATAATTGGGTGATGTTTGAAGAGAAATTAAAAGAATAATGATTGTAAGATCCATAATTAATGTAATTACTGAATAAAAACTATAAGACAATCCTTTCACAAAATTACTTTTAAACATAAAAGGAATAAAAGAATCACAACTAAATAAATTCCTTTTATCATTACATTTATTGAAATAAAAACGCATATCAATATTGACATTTGAAGACCATTTATCATAAATTGTAATTTTAAATCCAAATATTTCATTTCGAAATTTATCTAATTCATTATCCATCTTTAATTTTCTATTCCAAAATATTTAAAATCATCCCAAACCTATTCATGTGGGGAATGAGCAGTATTTCTATGGTTTTCATTTTTATTTTCTTTAATCTTTTATTAATCCTAAAATATATAAATATCATTCAATAAAAAATTAAATCTTCATTCTTGATCTTCATTATTACTATAATGAATATATTTATTCTTATAATTTTCAGTTTTATGTTTCCATAATTAGGAATCAACATTTTTATTCCTCAATTTAACAATTTCAAGAGGTAAAACCTTCTTTTCCTCAAAAAGTTTCTTAAATTTTAATAGTAATATCCTTTTCTTTTCCTGAATCCATTTATATTTATCATTTATTGATACATTTATAGATTTAATTTATTTTATTTGATCTTAATATGAATCACACATTTCCATTAGTTCATTAATACATGTCACCTAATTTAAATAATTGATTGAATCCTTAGAATCAAAACTAAAATAATTATATTTAGTTATAATTGTCACACATATATCTTAATCATTTCTAAATTGTGAACCAAGATAACATGAACATGAATTTAGAGGTAAAAATGTAACCTTATAATAATTTTCCATAAATGAAACATTACTAATTTAATTTGTAATTTCATCCTTATTGAATGAAACATTGTAAAAACTTTAAATAGTCACCATTTTTTATTTTTTCTTATTCACCTTCCTTTAATGTTTGAGCTTTAGATAATTGGTTTTGATATGTCCTCTCTTTTTATAACCATAAAAAATAGTTTTAGAATAATCTAAAATAAAATGTGAATTACCTTTAATGATATCCGCTTTAAAAAATTAATGTTTTTACATTTTCATTGTTGGAAACTTCTTTTTGACGAGTCTATAATTTCTATAATTGGAGTGAAAATATTTCATGGAATCTATTTCTTCAATGATAGTAGTCTCAAGTTGTTTCCAAATATCAAAATCAATCCTGCAACAAAACAAATTCCAACATATTTCTAGAAAAAAAAAATATTCATAACATTATATTTAATGTAATATTAAATAGAATATTCTCCTATTGAATCATCTAAATCAAATTTAGGTGAATCAATGATTAATCACAAAAAATCTTAAATTTTAATATATATACTATTTAGATAAGATTACATTTTTATCTTCCTCAAATTATACATACTTCTATTAAAATGTAGTGGAAATTTCATTTTCAAACCCTTTTATTCTTCATGTCATTCATCACTAATAATGATCCATACCTTATTCTTATTAATAACTATGATAAAATTTTATCACAATATATCATCAGTATAACCAAGCTATGATGATAATTTTTAATCATCAAACAAGATGAAAAACTAACTTATCCTCACATAGGTACTTTCTCTAATATTGGTTGTTAGGCATCAAAAATTGTCTAACCAAACATATCCTTATAAGATCCACTCTATGATACCAATTTTTAGGTCATAGAGAGGTGATGGAAATGGGTAAGATGTGGTGAATTCTTTTTGTTTAAAAAATTAATCGTATTTTAAACATTTAGAGAACAAAATTAACCTTACAATTATAAAACAATTCAATCACACCAATATAAGGAAATAAAGATAAATGAAAAAGCAAAAAAAGCAATATATGAACACATGATATTATTATTTTAGTTCATATTGAAATTAGTTAACACCTACTCTTCATATATCGACCCTGTGTATGATACCCACTATGGTATATCAACTTTTAAGGATTGTGATAACTTTTTTAAATACTTGTTTTTCACACCTAAAGTCTCAATCAAATTCAATATTATATTATTGGTGACCCAACCTATATATTCCAATTCTTAGTAATAACTTCTTTTATGTTACAGGTCAATTGAAATACAATATTCTATGTGAAAACTAAACTCGGAATCTTACAAGAGAATCCCTTTCCTTTACAATTTTATGGGTTAGGTAGAATTTAGTCTTATAAGGGGATAAACTAAACCCAGACATCTAAGGGGATAAAAAACAAGATGAACATTCTTTGGGGAAGTATAACCCCATGCAAGTTTCACTAAGTGAGATAATAAATCCAAAACTGTTACATATCAATGAAAGAATAAAAGAGTTTAACCAAATGAATTATTTTTAATAGAGATTATGGTGTTTGGATTAGGTAGGTATAAACACTATCATGATATTATAATTGTGATGTTTGGGCATCATACAATTTTTTTTAGAAATAATATTTACATTGAATCTATAGAAATCAGTTATAAACAATGAAGCACAAAAAAGTAAAAGTAGAATCATATATACTCTCTTCACTTCTTGCTTTGGGATTTCAATCCCCCAAAATACAAATTTTTATTTTATACACTGTAAATGTTATGAATATATATCATAAATTCCAATGATAAACAATTCATGTGGAGGAATTTTTAATTGTCTTATGGGAATGAAAATCATGGTATATAAAAATGTCATTAGAATAATAAAAAATTAATTCATAACTAAATAAATCCATAAATATTGATAAAACATTCCTTATAATACTCCCACAAATCATGTGAGACAAAATCTTCATATGCCAAATTCAAATTTGAAATTTTCTCATGCTTCATTTCTATATAAAGAAAGATAATTAATATCTATGTGAGAATTCACTCAATAAAACTATTGAAAAAATTAAATAATAGTTAATAATTTGAATTCATATCCTTGAAATTTTACTTCATAATAATAATTAAAAATTATATATATTCCAATCAGTTTGAATTTATGTATCTCAAGTTCTATAATATCGGGGTGAATATCTATGCATGATTGTACCCAATATTATAAAATTTAATACACCATAAAAATTTAACATACGTTCTTGGGGATTATAAATAACTAATAGTTATTTATATAAAAACTAGGACACTAAGTATATCCATAAATAGCACACGTCAATTAAAAAAGTTAAATGTTATGTAAAATAGAGCACAACTCCAAGTCATTCGACATCCTGTAGAAAATCACAAATACACATAGGAAAATCCACATATAGGATTTACATACGATATTTATATAGGGGGTCTATTTATAAAAAATATTTTAATCTATTCTACATATGTAAATTCATAAGCATTATTTCATGTAATTGATTATATAAATTTATGGAAAATTAAACTTATAAACATTCTGATTTAGAAAAAGACCATCAAAACAGAAGAATAAGAATTATATATAATTGAATTATATATAGATAATTTAATTATCTTTAAATATATTCAATAGTAAAATTATATTTACTTATAAATATCATTTATTATAAAAATATAGTATGAATATTATTTTTAAAAAATGAAGAATTCATACTGAAATCATGCAGTGACTTTAATCTAATTTCTCTATATATAGTGATGGAATAATAGTTTATTTTTCTATAAATAAATGTACATAATATTTTTATAAATACCACACAAAAATAATAACTTAATTTTTAGATATTTTTCCCATTTTATAGTCAAATTATAAAATATAATTTCACTCACTGTAGGTTCCATAGTATATTGAGACTGTCCATTAAATCCCATGGTAGGTTCCACAACTAGTAAATTTTGTTCATGGTGTAGGTTTAAAATGTTGGAAAACATAGTTAGGTTACAATATCAGTTCAATCCCTAGGTAGGATCCACAGTCAGAACATTCTTTTCATGCGATAGGTTGGCAAGGTCAATTGACTCCAACGACAGTTAGGTTGATATAGTTAGGTGACATGGTCAATTGATATAAATTATAGGTATGTTGACTTGATAAGGTTACATGGTCAGTTAAATCCTATGAAAACATCTATAATTTTCCATAAAAATTATTAAAATCATTTTCCAATTTTTATTCCTATATTAAGTAAAATGATATTATAAGGTCTCAAATGACTTATTTATCCTACAAACACTACATAAAACTTATAGTACATGTTATTAATTATAAAAACTAATAAACTAAAAACAATTATGATAATATATATTATAAAATGATCATGATTATTCAGACTTTACAAAAATTTATATTATTAATACTTTTAAAGGAAAAACTAAAAAATATTTTAAATTATCAATATAAAAAGTGGTTCAAGGATCCACTCAACACTTTTTCCTGAAAGGGGGTTTTATTATAATATTTCATAAGTAATAAGGTATTTCATCACAATATATATTAACTATTACATTTTATAATTTTATTTTACAATTAATTATTTTTTTTTATATGCAACCCATGAATTTATTTTCGTACACTCCATGATTTAATCTGTGGGACTTATGGAACAATAGAATTTTTAATCTTCCTATTATTTTTGATTTAGAAATTACTAATGTTATAAGGGTATTTCATAACACATTATAATATCATGAATTATAATGTTTTTCCTTGAATTTAATCATTAATTTTATATAGTACATCATAATTATATCTTGTGAGGACACTTTTGGTTTAAATTATTTCTTACTAGTATGTTGAATTTTTTTTAAATGAAACATTGTGAATAATAATTATCATCCATTAAAACTAGGGTTTCCCCTATAATTCCACAACATCCCTTCCTACCAATGTTATACATTTAAATTAGATTCCAAGTGAAGTTTTTTCTCATTTGTACTTCATATTTTCATTCTCCTATTTTCCAAATCAGGAATGTTTATTTTCATTAATGATTCGGGGTCTCAAGAAATATTTTTTAAAACATAAAAAAGGGATCTTATTTACCACATCCAGGTCATTATGCTTAAGCCTTCCCATTTGTTTTCTCCCTTTTTTAGATATATTATTCTTAGGTAAGTCTTATATTTTTTATATGGATCCCTTGAGACTTAAAAAACATGGAATTTAGTGATACATTTTTATATGTTTATCCAAATAATGTGCAAAATTTAATGATGATTTTTATCCACATTTAAAAACATGGAAACATTAAATTTAAAATTATGTTTAGGGAAATGTAGATAATATGGTCATATTTTTAATTAGATGTGTGATTTACTGATACTTTTGGAAAACATGGCTAATTTAGTGATTTATTTTCAGCCATGATAATAAAATTTCATGTTTTTAATTATAGCCACATTTTTTTGAATATATACATAATTTATCTATATTTTTTTAGATAACATGGATAATTTTAATTTGAGAGGTATTGTTAATAAAATGTTGTTATTTATGTTTTTTTACAACTACATTAAAACTTTTATAATTATACATAAGTATTCTTATATTAATTTTGATATATATATAGTTTTTTTATATTTATATACATGTATATATATATTTGTATTTTTATAAAAAAAATAATTAACTAATCGTTAAATATATTAATATATACATATTAACCAATAGATATTTCAAAATATCCCTCAGGGGTGCAGCTCAGTGGTAGCTTCCCAAGTTGGTCTTGGTGAAGTCTCGAGTTTGAGCATCAACAAATTCTTGCGTTCATTTCTGTGTCACATGATTTCTGGTACGTTAGAAATTCTCTCATTCACAATAATCACCCTCTCAATCTAAATGTAGGGAAATCTTGGATTCTTCTTGCGGTTCATGAAGCTGCCTCAATACAAAAAGACTGTTATAACAACTCAGTTGGTGACTTTGTGATTCTTTGACAGCTCCGTGTTACTGGAATCTACCCAAATCCCAAACACTCATTTGAAGTGTTCTGGCAATCTCCAATGCCAGGATGGACTAAAGTGAATGTTGATGGCACCTCCAAATGCAACCCAGGACCTTCCAGTTGTGGTGCCATCTTCAGAGACTCAGCTGGGCAGTGTCAGGGCTACTTCTATGTTGGATGTGGTCACTCTTCTTCTCTGGAGGCGGAAATGTTGGGGGTCATTCATGCTGTTGATTTTGCGCTTCAAAGAGGTTGGAGAAAGCTCTGGGTAGAAAGTGATTCAACCACTATCATTCATTCCATCTGGAATGGAAACATCCATCTGGCCTGGACACTTACCACACGTTGGATGAATTGTCTAAATTTTCTCCATGGGATGGACTATATAGCTACTCATGCCTACCTGGAAGCAAATGATGTTGCTGATGCTCTTTCCAAAAAAGGAGTTCATCAGAGCATGACTTGGATGGACTCTATTCCTTCTGACTTACTATACCTTTTTGATAGAGATTGTAAAAAAATCCCATCTTCTCACCTCTTGTAATCCTTTTTTGTTTATCAATAAATTGTGCTATGGTCTTTGACCAAAGCATTACCCCTAAAAAATCACATATATAGTTTAAATTTAGGATAGTTTTTTAGAAAATGAGGATATTTTATTGAAAGTTTTACCTATATTTTAGAATGTGGGTACTTATATATATATAATTATAATTCTATTAATTTAAATATATATAATAGAAATAAATTATAATTATAATTAAAATTATATATGTATATATATGTAAATACATTAACATATATTTAAAAAACATAATATAAGTATATGAAATATATATATATATAACATGCATATATATATTTATATACATATATGCACAAACACATATATAAAAACATGTGTGTGTCTGTGTGTGTGTGTGTGTGTGTGTCTGTAAATACACACGACAACACATATCTATAAACACACAAACCAATATTGTCACACATATACATATATAAACACACAAATATATATATATATATTATAAACAGATATATATATATATATATATATAAACCCACACACACACACACACATAGATATATAAACATATTAATTGTTAACTAACATAGTTTGCATCTCTCACCAGATCAGAAATATGATGTGGGTGAGCTATCACCCAATCATAATTGGTGCTTCGGTTTCATATTACCCTCTACTAGTAATAAATAATTAATTTATATATATATATATATATATTATTTTCATTTTTTAAATAATTAAATATATTAATATATTTATCAATATGAAATACTATGTTTTTATAATAAATATTGGTTTAGATCAGTTTGTTCGGTTATAGGTTGTGAGTCGGCTATTCAGGTATTCACATGAGTAGGGGTTTAGGCTTTGTGAAGATATAGGGTGTGCGAAGGGTGGGGAGATGGCATGTAATGGGAGTAGTTAAGTGGTTTTACCAAAGTCCATTACATTAAATATATATAATTAATATTCTAAAAAAAATCCATAGAGGTGGGATCGGTACTATAAAAAAATATGGCTTTTTCAAAAAATTAATTTCATATCATGAATTCCAATAAAATTACAATTTTATATAAAATGCTTTCATTTGATAAGTAATTTACCACCATTTAAAAAAATATTGTTAAATAGTGTGTTGTAAAATTATAAACCATTCTAAATGGGGTTATTTGGTGATGTTTTTTAAAAATGAATCTTATTAGGGACAACACACATTCGGGAATTTTTCAAAAATATTGATGAATTCCTTAGAGATGTTTCAAAATGCCATTAATCAAAAACATATTACTAAATCTAAAATATTTTATAATATGAATATATATTGATTTGAATATATTTTTTTATATTTTTATTATATTGGTTTTTAGTTCACTTCAACAATCCCACATTCAAGAAAACCAGATTTAGGATAAATTTACCTTTTCTAGTATAATGTCAATAATTTCACCATAAAATGTTTTAAAACATTGAATACCTTATAAAAGGATATATATTATAAGGATAATCCCTTGGTTCAATTATTTTTTTATTTAAAAATGATATCATCTTTCCTTCTTTAAAGAGATCAATTAATTATTTTGTATAGTTTGGCACACTGGATTCACTTTTATTCTTTCTTCACTAGATATTTCTCCAAAATGATCAATTTTGTAACTCCATGTTAATAACCTATGTTCCTTTTGGAATTTTGAATGTTAAAAATGATTAAATTATTTATTATCTTACAAATCATTATGATATGACCTTCAGTTATTTTTTTAGACAAGATTGTGAAACCCACTTTATTCTCTTGAGTTTTATCCTATTTATGATTTTTTAATGGTTTCAATTTAGAATTTTATAATACATAATTTTATATAAATTATGATGGTGTTTATCCTAATTTGGGAGGTGTCAGTCCGTTATTTCCCTTCAATATATTAGGTATTGTTAATATCTCATGAAATTTTTTATATGGTGCATCGGAGGTTAGCCCATTCCCTTACAATAAAAAGGGGGTAATCCTTAGAATATGATTATGGACTAGCGAGTAATACTTAACATATGATGATTTCATATTGTGTAGACCTTGGTATATGATGATGACATATGGAGAAATCCATGGGAAATGGTGATGGATTAGGTAGTAATATGTTGTATATGATGAAGGACTAGGGATTATTCATTGGATTATTATGACATCTATGCGAGTAATCCTCGAAATATTATTTTTTTTATTAATCATTAATATTTAGAATATGAAAATTATATCTTTTTTATTGTGTTTCCAAATACTTATAATTCCATGAAATTATAATATCATTTCCTTATACAATGTTTACATGCATATATCACACTCTAATATCGTTGTACATGTTTGTTCTTTTGATATTATATGTCCTTCCATCATAGTTTATAGATAACTCTTAATTTTTAAATTTTTTATTTAATAAAAAATTTCTCAAAGCTCTTATTTTATCATATTATTATGATCTAACACTTGATTAGATGTTGATAAAATTTACCTTACTATGAATTTGAGCTCACCCCTTACTTATGTTTCACTTTCCCCTAATATGAACATAATTATAAACTATGAGAAATCCATGAGGAATTAAGAAATTTTTTATTATAGAAAAATTTTCAAGTGTTTTTAAAAACAAGATTCCTATAGAATTAGTTCTAAAAAGACTACACAAAAGGTTCTATAAAATTTTTCATATTATTGTGAGAAATAATACAATGTTTTTTAAATTATATAAAATATGGGTATTTTTAGTATATTTCCCCATAATGAATGTGAACATTTACGAAAAGGGATACTTGTGTAGGGTCTATTTCAAGAAGGATATAAATATATTATTTTACTTCATGTTTCTTTTATTTTTTTCTTAAAATATCACTTTTAGTTAAATAAAACTTCTTTTCAATTCACATTTTGTAATACCCTGACCCCAGAATCTCGGAGCAGGTGCATTATTTTAATAAATCTGTATAGATACAAGGAATCATGTCATGAAGTAATAATAAGTTTTTCAGTCTAAGAAAATAAATTATATACATTAATGGTACATTAAAATTTTTAACAAAAAATACCGCATAAATAATCCTTTGAGAACACCATTATTCCCCTATCTTAGCTCTGCATATCAATCGTTAAACACTTCTTGGAATACTCGGAAAAGAAAACATAAGAAATGGGTGATCTCATATGATTAGTAAAGATAAACAATATAGAATAAGCTATAAAAAATAGGCATAAACTTTTAATGACAGGTGAAATCTAAAGCACAAGACTTTTAAAACATGTTCTATTGCATAATATGGCAAGAATAAATAAAATATTTCCATTTAAAAATTCACATGGAAATTCCAATAGTTGAATAATCACATGTAAAATCAATAACTAATCTCGTAACAATGTAATGAATAATTTTGGACATAATAACCACAATGTCAAGGCCATGTTCTAAGACTATACATAAATATTTTTTCAATGCCTTATTTTAAGACACTAGTTTTTCTCATGAGACCCACTAATGCATCGAGTGGATATATAGGTCCCCGGTCATCACTTACAAATTCTAATGAATTATTAATAATATAAGGTTGAAACATAACATAAAAATTAATATTAAAACTTGAATACAAAATGTTAATACTTTAACCGTAAACCTTGGATCATATAAAAATGGAACATCTATTATCAAACATATCACAAAGACATTAAATAAAATATGGAAGATTGTATCATAATTAATCAACCTAAAACAAAGAATAAAATCTAAAAAAGGATGTTTATATATATTAGAATAATTAAATAAATTAACTAATATTATTTGAGGAAAATATCACTTTTTTACTTTAAAAAATTTAAAAGCTATGCAATTTTAAAATAAAACATCTCTATTTGAAATAACCTTGTAAGCTTGTATGGGATGATTAAAATGATAAAGAAACATAAATGGAGAAAATATCCACTCATGACATATAAGTTAGAAAAATATTTCCTTAATTTTTTGAAATGGTCATAAAGTACCTTTTTTGGAAAATGGACGGAATATTCATTTCAAAACATTTTAAAAAAATTCAAACATGTGTAAAAATGATATTAATAATCCATAGGATTGTAGTAAAACATTTTATGTAAACTTGTTTAGAAACATGGAAAAGGATGATAAATATTTCATTGTATGTACTTACACATCAAAAACCGCATATAATATTGAGATTGTGATATTAACACATACCTTATAATTTTCTTTAGTTGAGGGTTAGTTATCCTCCTCTTTTCGGGTGTCTTCTTTTTATATGCACAAAAGGATTTGTTAGGATATATTTATGCACAAAGTGTATCCTCTAGAATGATATTAAGGATGTTGGGAGATTAAATGGGCAGGGATTGGCCAATATAAAGTGATTTGGTGGTTTGAATTAAATATAAGGAGAAGTATCCTATTATAGGAGAGGTGAGGGGCACATTAGGAAAGGCTTGCAATATTAATTTATTATAAATTGCTTTTCAATTTCTAATATCTCTAAAGTAATTTATTTGGAGTATACGATAAGAATGAGTCTAAATCCTCTCAAAAATTTATATTTATATAATTTTAGTTCATGTAATTAACCTTATCATTGGTGATTAACCCTTACTTAAACATTTTAGCTCTTACCGTGTCTTTTTGAATTTTTGTTATATAGGATTAATTAAGATACTATAAAATGATAAGAGAACATTAGGTGGATCATTAATTATTTTCATAACATTATCTATGTCATTTGGCCGAATATTATATATTTTGGATTTTTATATCATTTAATAAAATAGTATTTTTTTTTTAAACTCATTTATGTCAATTTTAACACTATTTAGAAATTGAATTTTGTTAAATTCATAAAAACATGATTACTTAAAACCAAATCCATTAACACATACTTCATATGTAAATGTAATCCCAAAAAAAATTGGATGTCAAATAAATGTTCAAATTACATTTGCATTGATATTTATAAATTCATTTATTTGAATCATTCATTAATATGTTAATCCCTACATCGTCATTGTGTCATAAATAAATATATATATATAATTTCAATAAATATAAATAAAATAGCATGATATAGGAAATCATTTTATCATTAAAATTACTAATTATAGTAAAAGTTATCAGTTATATTACCCTATATTAAAATTGATTTTTTAGAATATACATGTTTTTGTTATATTTTCCTTTTCGTTAAATTAAATATTCTAAAATGTCATTTTCACACCCAAGTGGATCCCAATTGACAAACATTCAGACTATGGATGCTCATGGTCGAATATATCTCATAAAATATTATTATAACACGTTATAGGATATGATTATATTATTATAATATTATTTTTTACCCTTATTTACCTGATGTAGAATTAACCTATGGTATATAAAAAAATTTACTGAAGTTACAATTCTTAATGACCAAAAATAAAAGGTAATAATTTAAACAATTTGAAAATTTTTATTCCAAACATGGAATCCATTTTTCCAAACTCAAAACATTGAATTCATAGAAATTAATTTAAAATTAATTCATGATGTCAATGTTAGAAAGCGGGTTTTTAAGAAATAAAAACAATCAAATAGTTGATATGTGTTTATGTTCAATTTAAATGTGAAATTTCATCCAATTACCTAAATTATATTAAATTATAAAAATTTTAAATTATATATACTATAAAACAATTAAAATATATAATTTAACAATATAAATTTATTTTATGAGAAAAATTGTTTTCAATTAAAATTTAGTATTTTAATTATTCATCAAAATATGAAAGTTATCAAAAAAGTACCAAAAATCCTCCAATATAAATTTTTATGTCCCACTTCTAAAAAATAATTTCATTTCCTCATCTTTAATATATAATAGTCTCAAATATTTAATTTAAAAATTGTTTATCATTAAAAGGTAGAAAAACTTTTTTTAAAACAATACTTTTTTATCTAAATAATTGAATTTGTATTTATATTATGTCTAAGATACACAAAAGATAAATTTTAAAATTATATGGGATGTATATAAAATTAAAAATTTGGTTAATAATATTTAAAATGACTTTTTAAATGGATGCTTCGATAGGCCATGGTGAACTCAATCTCAGTGTTGCATGTAGCGCAAGCTATTGAATTATTTAAAAGGAAACATACCTTAGAATCTTGGGGTAATACATTTTCCTTTCATTTAATAAATTACATCGACATAATTTAAACTCATGATTTAATACTTGGTGTTTGTCATTTCAAAATATCTTTGTTGAAATCCCATATTTAAAAACGAATTAATGAGACCCCTATTTTGAAATAAATAAAAAGATGTATGAAGGTTACAGGAAATAACACATACTAGGGTTC
Organism: Viscum album; assembly: GCA_963277665.1. NCBI lineage: Eukaryota > Viridiplantae > Streptophyta > Magnoliopsida > Santalales > Viscaceae > Viscum > Viscum album. The sequence continues at coordinate 1,767,344,005 of OY728153.1, read as the reverse complement.
CACGAATAAAAACATGGGCACGAAATAAAAAAAATTAACCATCAAGTTCCCATGATAAGTAATAGAGAACATGATCGGGAGAAATTTAACATTCGCAAATCTATGAATCTGTGATGATCTAAGGGACTATTTGATTACCTATAAATCGGACTAGGATAGTATTTTTTTGGTTTCAAGATACTTTCCCTAGTATTGAAGAATTAATTTAATTCATAGAAAAAGAACCCAAGGAAGCATACTTAAATGACATGTGGAGTTTCGTACTTTAACTAATTCATATCCCAAACTCATATTTCTTTTCAAAATATAATAGAATTAAAAAATATTCTATTTATCTTGATCGTATAAGGTTATAAATATAAACATATACAATTTAAATAAAGAAAAACATGTTATAATATAGAGGGAATTATTTTAGTCCAGTGGTAGGTGATAAAGCTTGGTCGTACTTCAGTTATGGGTTCGATTCCTGTAGCATTAACTAACATGATGAGTTATCACCCCATACCCCCCTATAGGTTATCCTTTTTTAAAACTATAGTATTATAAAATTCTAAAAATAGTCTTTACAAATTTTTAAACCATAAATAATACAATCCAAAGTTCAACTTAATCCATTTCAGCCTTTATAGTTATCAAAAAAACTTATATCAAAACTCTCTCCAAATGTTCTCTAAATATACAAAATCAATTGTGATATTAGATTCCCCAGACAACTTAATGTTTCTCTTATTGTCACATATTGAATATATGATTACATTCATCATGTTAAAAACTTAATGAAAATAGAAAATAATGCAGCACAATCCTTATATATAACACATTCTTCTTATAACAAGAATATAACTCTAGAATCCAAAAATACATTAATTATTCCACTTCGATAGTAGTAATAGCATAAGACAGACCTTCATCTATTTTCTTATTTTGAGATTTATTTCCTTGACGCTTTTGACATTCATTTACATAATTTTTGATATATTTACAATCACTGCACAACTTTCTTCCTTACCTTTAAATCAAGATCTTGGTGACCAGTTTTTTCCATATTTATAACAAACTCCCATTCCTTTTAGGAAAGTACTAGGGTGTTTCTTTCCAAAATAATCGCATATGGGAAAATACTTTGTTCCCATTTTCCCTTTTATCTGTTTCTTGATCCACCATTCTCTTCTTATCTTTTATTACATTAATTACCTAAGACATAGAAAATTCATTTTTTGTTATGATAGCACATGAGAATATATCTTCATACATTGAGAAAGATAATGAGACAAATGCTCATCAGAGCAATGGTTTTAACCCATCAAATAATTGATCAATATTACTTCTTGGGTTATATATGTAGTCTGTAATGTGCCTTCTTAAACATGTAATGTTAGCCTCATAATTTTCAACACTCTCATTTTATTTTTGTCTCAAACTCAACAAAATGCATTTCCATATTAGCTCGTTGATCATGACGAATGTATTTTCGTTGGAAATTTTTTTTAAACTCCCCCCATTATATATTTTATAATATGTAATCCTACATCATGTATTGAATCAATGACTACCATTGATATTCCTCGCATGAAAGATGACAGACTGCCATAAAAACATTTTCCCTTTCTTTATTCCCCAAATCAAGAAATATTCTCTCTAAGGAACTTCTCCACTACTCAACTACAAAAGGCGTTGTAGTCCCATTGTATGTTGGAGGTTGTAATCCCAGGAATCAGTATAACATTGATCCTCTACATTGTGGATCATGATGCTCCATATGGGTATGGTTATTATTCATTAAATGAGTCAGTTTTACTATTATGGTTATAAGATGTACATTTACAGTTATATAACGAGCCCCACTATCTTTACCTTTCAAAGGAGTGAAATCCCTATACGGAATATGTGTGTTGATATGATTTCAATTTCTTCCATAAGGTACCATTTCTAAAAAATGGTATACACTATATTAGGTTTTGAATCATAATTTATAAATCAAAACTAATAAAATACATACATAAATTGATAATTGTATGAAGATTTAATCCACAACCATAAACATGTTTTCTTTGAGAAAATAGTTAGTCATAAAACCTGCATAATGTTTTGTAAATAAAATATGAATTATCAAAAGCATATACCCTGCGAGTGTCAAACAAGGTGTATATTAAGGCTCGTTGTCATGTACCAGGTTAACCTGATTCAAGCCCGAAACACCTTGTCGGATTTTTCACTCCTTGGTACATCTATGCTAGAACCACTTCAATAATTATTATTGAGATAGGGATTACTGATTGGAATATCCATTTAATCCCTACTTCCCAAAAATTATTGGGGTTTCTTCTATACTTATCCTCAAAGTCTATCTTAGGGTTATAATTCTTAATATATGTTTTTTAAATCTATTTCCAATGTAGTTTTTATACATCCTCTAAAACCAACTATAACTTCCCGACCCCATAATCCTAGAGCCAATGCATTATTTTAATTCATTAGCATGATTATAAGGAATCAAGTTCCAAAGGACTGATCAGTTTAGCCGTCTTGGGAAATAGATTACATACATGAAATTTTAATTATAATTTTTAATATAAAACATAGTATAAATAATCATTTGAGAACACCATTATTCCTTTATCGTAACAATGATTATCAATCATAAAACACTTCATGGAATCGTGGTAAAATAAAACATAAGAAAGGAGTGATCTCAGATTCTCAGAAAGGGTAAAAAATATCAAAGAAGCTATCATAAATATGAATAACCATTCAAGGAAAGGTAAAAATATAAAACACATGACTTTTAAAACATTATCTTCAGTAAAATATGGCAAGAATAAGTCAAATAATTAAATTTTAACATTCACATGGATATTATACTAGTCCAATAATCACATGTAAAATCAATGACTAATGTCATAACTCGGATACTCATAATTCCATACATTATAACCACTACATCAAGGCCTTGTTCCAATACCATACCCAAATATTCTGTCAAGTCCTTGTGCTAAGATACTAGTTTAACTCGTCAGACCTACCGTTGCACTGAGGGAATATTGTGGGCCTCGACCATCACTTACTAATTCTAATGCATTCCTCATAAGAAAAGGATAAAAAATGACATAAACATTTCTATGAAAAAAAGAATAAAAAAATTTAATGCTTTAACCTTAAACCATGAATGGTATAAAAATACAACTTCCATTGTCAAAAATATAATAAAACATTCAATACAAAATGAATGATTGTATAATAATAAATCAAATTCATACAAGAAAAAAATACAACAAAGGATGTTGACATAGATGAATATAATATAATAAAATCATTAAAACTCTTTGAGGTAAATATCTCTTTTTTACATTAAAACATTTAAAATCCATACAATTTTAAATAAAACATTTCTTTTGAAAATAACATTGTAATGGTGTAAGGGGTTCTTAAAAATGGTAAGGCGTCATAATGGTGAAAAATAGCCGCCCACGCCAAATAAGTAAAAAACATTCATTCCTTAACTTTTCAAAAAGTTCCTAAAGTACCTCATTTAGAAACAGACCCAAATATTCCTCTCAAACATTTTATAAAAAGTCAAACAGGGGTAAAAATGACTTTAAATATACACAGGATCATAGTAAAATATTTCTTGAAAATATTTTAAGATATATGGAAATAGATCATAAAGATGTCACAATAGATACTTACACATGAACAACCTCTAATAATAATGAAATTGTGAAATTAAACCTTACCTTATACTTTACTTTAGTCGAGGGTGAGTTATCCTCCTCCTTTTGAGTGTATCCTTTTGATTTTCACCAAAGGTATCTATAGGATGGCTTTCCTCTCAAAGTGTAGGCTCTAAAATGATATGTGGGATTTTGGGGGGTGAAATGGGTACGGGTTGGTTGAGCCAAAGGGCTTTAGAGGTGTGAATTAAAGATAAGTACAAGTTCCCATTTATAAGATAGGTGAGTGGCACTTTTAAAAAATAATGATATATTAATTTATTATAAATTTATTTTTTGTTTATAATAGCTCAAAAATAATTTAATTCTAGGTTAAGATGAGTATGGGACAAAATAAGCTCATAAAATGATTTTTAGAACAGTTTATTTCAGGAAATTTACCTTATATTTTAATATTAACCCTTAGTTGAACAAGTTAACTCTTACTGTGTATTCTTACATTTTTATTCAATAGGATTAATTTAGATACTATAAAATGACAAGAGTTTCTAAAGTGTATCGTTAATGATATTTTTAACATCATCTAAGTCATTTAGACGAATCTTAGATTTTTAGCACTTTCATATCATTTAATAAAATTGTATTTGTTTGAAAAACTTATCTATATCAACTTTGACACATATTAGTAATTAATTATTGTTAAATTTATAATAACTTTATTACATAAAAACTAAGGCATTAATGCATCCCTAAAATGTAAATTTCATATATAAAATTCATGGATGACATCACAATGTTTAAAGTTCATTTATTTTAATATTTATAATTTCATTTATTTGAATCATTCATTAATAAGTTAATCATTACATCATCATTATGTCATATATAAATATATTTATCTAATGTCGAAAATTATAAATAAAATACGATTATGTTGGAAATAGTTTTATATTTAAAATGACAATTTATAGTAATATATATCATTTATATTATCCAATATTAAAATTTATTAAGTAAAAGATACATGTTTATGTTATATTTCTCTATTCATTAAATTGAATATTCTAAAATGTCATTTTCACACCAGAGTGTCTCCCAAATGCCAATAGTTAGTAATAAGGATTCTCATGGTTGAATATATATCATAAAATAAGATTAGAAAATGTGTTTGGGAAATTTTATATTATAATATTATTATTTTTTACCCTTATCTACCTGATTTACCCTTTAACCATGGTAAATTATAATAATTAATGAAGTTTCTATTCATAATGTCCAAAATTAAAAGGTACCTATTTTAAAATTTTGGACCATATGATTCCAAATATGGAATCCATTTTTTCATATCCAAAAAAACAAAATTGGTTGAAATTAATTTAAAATTAATTCTTGTGGTCAAATCCAGAAATAGTGTCTTTAAGAAGTAAAAACTATCAAAATATTGACATGTGTTTATATTCAATATAAATGTGAAATTACTTAAAATGAACTAAAATATATTAAATGATGAAAATATAATCTAATTTTACTTTTAAACCCCTAAAATATATAATTTTATAGTATAAATTATTTTGATTTAAAAGTTGTTTCCAATTAAAATTTAGTATTATTCGATATTCATCAAACTATGTAAGTTATCAAAAAAGTTCCAAAATAAACTGAAAATAAATTTTTATGTCCCATTTTTTAAGAATAATTTTATTTCATCAAATTCAATATATAATAGTGTCAAATATTTTATTTAAAAATAGTTCTCTATTAAATGAAAACAAATCTTTTTTTAAATACTTTTTTATCTAAAAATATGAATTTTTCCTTATATTATGTTTAAGAAAAAAATAAGACCCATGTTAAAATTATATGGGATATACATAAAATTAAAAAATTGGTTAATCATATTCATAACTTCTTTTTAAATGGCTATATTGATAGGTCATGGTGCGCTCGAACTCAGTGTTGCATGTAGCACAAGCTATTCAATTATTTAAAATGAAGTATATCGTGGAAGCTTGGGGTGTTACAAATTTCATCTTAATATTATTATTCTTGGTTATGTAATATAATATATGATAAAAAACGTGGTTATAGACATTTAAAAATTTTCTTATGCATATCATTTCTATGATAACAACTCCAACTATGGAAGACTATTTATCTTTATGGTCGATCAAATTAATTGCTCATTAATTAGTTATTTTTAATCTATTTACCCTATATAGTTTATAATAAATTTGTTAAATGGGATTAGTTTATAAATTTTAGATCACTTGAAATATTCAAATATATCATGTCAGATCTGGATTTTGTTATTTGTGAGAGAAACAATTTGATTATCAAATATAATCAAATTGGGATTGATTGAGATAAAATAAAAAACACTTACTCAAAATTAAATAATTATATATTTTATGTGATTCATTAATTAACCATTGATTAGAAGTTACCTTTGGGATTCAATCTAACACATGATTCCATGACTTAAAATACATAATTTTCCATAGGATTTATTTTTTACATTATTTTTCATCATGTTTTCTTTCATAGGGTTCAAATATTAGAAAATTGGGGAATCAAATTTTAATGGATTTAAAAAAGGAATAATTATGTATTTATAGTGAAAGGTTACACTATATTGATCATAATTATTCATATCATTTCAATGATGAAGAAGAAATTATGCTCACCTTGTTTTGTTCCAAAAATCTCTCAAAAAACCCACCATTATCGGTTCCTTTTTTTCCTTAGTTTTCATGGTTTTAAAAATATTATTTGGGGATGATACCCTAAGTTATAGTAAGATAAAAATTCCTTTATTTCACATTATTCCATAATCGAAAAATTACATTACATAATAATATCAACCTCGCTAGTATCGAGAGGTTTAGTGTCATTGGAGACTATAGACACAATTGAACTATTTTACAATCCATGTGAACATTTCCACATAATTTCGCCATACTATATCTCCTCATAGTCATATAAAAATATAAACTCATCATCATGATCTGAGAAGTAGAAGCATAATAAATGGGTGAGATTAAATCTTTAATAAGTGTCAAATAAATATATAAAAAATGTTACATAGTATGATATTTTTTTTAAAAGGTTGGGGTCGAAGCCTCAATTCTATTATTATAGCAAAGCAAAGACCTCTTTAACTGGGTAGAGGGAGACCCATTACATAGCCTGAAGGCCCAGTGGGCATTTAGCCCATTACATGACCCGTAGGCCCATTGTTTTGGCCCAAAGCCCATTCTGTGAATAGTACTGCTGCAGTACCCGCGTTGCTACAGTACTGCACAGTTCCGCCACTGCTACAGTGCTCTGCCGCCGCTACAGTACCTTCCGCCAGTACAGTGTCCCTGCTGCAACAGTACGCTCCAGTACTGCTACAGTAACCTGCGCCCAATGGGTTTTGAACCCCCATTTTTCATGTAGATTTAAGGGGTGCTTACCACTAAGCCAAACCCCAACTACAATACCTAGTATGATATCATAATCATATAGTAAAACATATCAAGGAGAGAAATATATGATTAAAAACATAGAATCATTAAAAAATTTCATATTGTATAATATGATAATAAGTAATCTCATATTATCAAATATATAACATGGGGTAAAGACTGTGAAAACATTAGACATATATCATTATCCTTGCATACAACACTATCACCAATAAAAAGAGATTTATTCCAATATGAGCATAGATAATCAACATTATGGATATATAATTTACACTAATGTCCCATGGTGTACTGTTCATCACAATGTGTTTCCCATAGGGGATTAAGAATCAATAACTATTTCCTATTTTAGATCAAACTTCATTACTTATTTTCCATTATCTCAGGAAAAGTAAATCATTACACAATGCATTAGAGGGTTATCTAGGTTAAATCAGTCACTTAATGATTAACCATACACATATGTGTCATAATAAATCATCTAAGTAGCACAACATTATAATCTAAATATAATAATAGGTCTCATGTTACAATTTAAAGGTCTCACATATATAATTATATAAACCTAATCAACTGATTCAAAATTCAATCAACCAGAAGATTAAATTATAAAATAATTTAAAGGGTGGTTCTTAAATCATAGATTCATGAATAATATATACCTTTTAGATAAGGACAAAAATGGAATCAAAATTTTAAAAAATTTATTTTGAAACGAAAAGAATTTTTGATATTTCGAAATACCATTTTTAGATAACAAACATTGAAAAAGAATATAGTAAAACCAATATTTTTAAAGAGAAAAATGAAGTTATTATGATAATATAAATTGGTATATAATTTTATCTCAATTCATGAAAGGATAAAATTGGTGGTAAGTGAAAAAATGTACTCAAAACAAAGATCTTCTTACGATATAAATTTTCATTCTTTAAAACATTATACTTTTGGTGAGAGAATAAACAAGTTTTAATTTTTTAATAAAAAGTAATATTTTCCAATAAATATATAATTGATCATCAAATAAAATGATAAATTATTAAATAAATATAATATTAAATGTTTAAAGTCAAAATAATCCATATAACTCAGGTAATGATATATATTTTTACCAAATTCCCTTACAAATGACATTGTTCCTGATGTAAGAATATTTTTAAAAGATGTTTCTTTGTTAAAAAATTAAATCCCTGGAATAAAAATATAAAATACCACATGATATATTAATAGGGAAGAAAAAATATTTGAAATGTTTTCAAAAATAACAATTTTAACTCAATAAATGAGTATTGAGTTAACAAAAATTCATACAACATGAAGAGAAATTAAATCAAAACATATTCAAAGAGAGATATTTAAATTTAACATAAATTACAATTAATAAAAGGTATCATAAGTTATAATTTCCAAATTAATAAAAATATACTTTACATAAAATAAATTATGTGCATAATACAAAACATGTCTCAAAAATAGAAATTAGAGATAAAACCCCTTATATTTATTAAGGATTTGTTCTACACTTTCACCAAACATATAGAATAATTAAATTATATTTCTAATTAAATTCTCAATAAAAATATTCATAACCTAAAACTTTTATATAACCCATTTGTAATAATTTCAAATATATATATGTTAGTTTTTACCTATTTTCCATCATCGGTTGTTTACAGTCTTATTCATTTTACTTGTTTCATAGGAATGGTGTTGGTATTCAGCATTATTACAAAGTTAAACACTGTTATATCATAAATAATAATATAATTGATTACTTATAATGATTTATAATTTTCAATTTCTATTCATTATTTATTTAATATTTATCTTAGAATATAATATTGACAATAATAATATTTCGAGGATTTTTAATCCATTAATGGTTGCTTTCATGGTTAATGAATTATATATTGATATAATACTTTTAGAAAAAAATTTATTTAAATATTTATATAATATTACATGATTAATTATGTTTTTATAATCATCGATGATATAATTTCATAGCATTGTTTATGTAGGTGGTCAAACTATCCTAAACATGATCATACCATTATTAATAGAAATTTATGATGTGACTTAGTGGAAATATATTTATAAAAATTTAATAATGATGTAATTTTTTTTATTAGTTTGATATATCATATTTATAAATACATAAGTGAAGAATTTATGTATAATAAACAATTACAATGTATGAATAAATGGTTTTTCCGATTAATTTTTTAATTAAGAGGGATATTTATATATCAAATGTTTATCACTCATAAACTCAAGAGGTTATTATGTATATATATATATTAACAGAACCTTATTCATATCATAAAAATAAAATTTCTCCTTTAAAAAAATTCTTTTATTAATTCATGAATGGTGGTATTGAAAAATGGAATGTGTATTACCATGGAGGTTTTAGTACACATGTATGAATGTATGATGATTTCATTTTTTGATGAATGGGATTAAGAAGTATTATAGATTCATATTCCAAAATCATAATTATTTTATCAAAATCATAATAATATATTAATTTCCCTTTTGGTACCAACCATATTATGTGGAGAAGTATAAAAAAACATTTATTTGTGGATATGGTTGTCTAAACATACACATGTTTCACATTTTCTTTTTTCTTAATCGAAAAAGGGAAAGGTAGTGTATTCTTTAAATATAAATTTAATGAAATATAGTTGTTGGACCATATATTTTTTTGGACTCTATCTATAACTATAATGTTTTTAATTCTCACAAATAATTTCATATATTGACATATATTTTATTTTATGTTAGATCCTATATTATGAAAAAACATTATCTTGCATATCAGATCATTTCATTCATATAACTATTTATGTCTACTTAAGTCTAAATCGGATTTTAATTGATTATCTATGTGAAATTATGAGGATTTCTAGTTTCTATCTTTGGTGAATTACAAGACATACATAACATATAAAATTATCTAAGTATAAGTTACTTACACCAATAGGTTGATGACTCACCATTAGAAAAATGTCTTACTAGAAGATATATCAAATAGGCATATTTTTTAAGTACGTGAAGCTAACATTATTGGAAAAGTATCGCCATTAGACATTACACTAACAAACAAAAGACTCAACATTTCACATTCTATCGATGCAGATGACCTACCATTAGTTTGAGTGACCTATCATTCCATGATGCTACTGATTCAAGGACTCACTGTGAGTTAAAATGAGTCATTGTTGGATCAACCATCAAACTTGAATAAGGAAGGTCTGACTGTTGATAAGATTCTTTGTTAGGTCATCTGTCACACCGATGAAAGGAGACACTGACACCCAGATTCACTGATGCCGACTGACCAATGATGACAGACCAATTCCAATGGGACACACGTACTTATGACTCAACGATAGTTATAAAAACTGTTTTTAATTTATTGATGCAAATTTATATCTAATGGTCATATTTAGGAAAATTAATTTTTCTGACATTATTTAACATTGTCTGTAGGACTTTTGGCAGACATTATGAGGTATGATGAGCTGATGCACGTGGAATATACATGATATCCATTAACATTTTAAAATAAGAGGTATTTAAAAAAAGGTTGACAAAACATAGAGAGAAGAGTGTGGTTGTGCATGCTTTCAAGGGAGACATACTGAAGAACATAAACTCTCATACAACTATTGTGATAACAAGAACAAAAGAACATGAGGAAATCCCAATCAAGTGGAACATTTGACAACTCACTTAAGCATCTTAACAAAAATAAGAACATAGCGGCATACCCATAACTATAGCTCGAAGACAGACTATAATACACTGTTTTGGAGATCACTTTCAGAAGTGGACTCAAACATAATTTTAACTACATCAAATGAGTATAGAACATCACTTAATTACACAAAAATAATTCTAAACCTTATTCTACATATTTATTTCATTTGTGTTATTTTGTTTAAATTTTTGATTATTCTATGTATTTATCTGTTACACACACTGAATCTTGTGCATAACTAGAGGATACTTGATATCCCCAAAATCACTCTCTATTTTCCCTTTTTATCACACGTAGAATAATAGAAGAGGTCAAGTGTGACCTCTTTGTTGTTTTCCCCATGAATAATTGGGGTAGAGGTCAAGTGTGACCTGGACAGCCTTTTGTGCTGTTGTGAACCTCGATCCAGGGTGTGGATCAAATAGTTTATTAATTTAAACTACCTGGTGGAAGGTGATCACCAAGTAAATATAACTAAATCTCAGCTTGATACTGAACCTATTATTTAATTCCGGGGTGTTTTATTTTTATTTTTACTCTATGTTATCATAATTTCATAAAACTATATTAAACTTTGGTATCTATTTTATCAAGTGTTTATAATTTTTTTGAACTAGTAGGTTTGTCTCAAAAGTTATATTAATATTTAGATTAATATAGCTAAGAACTAAAAATTCTTTTGAGAAATTAAATGAACATTTGGGTCTCTATTAAAATCACTAAAACCTGACTTAGATAATATTTTTAATTTTATAATTTTCAAAGAAAAAATTTTTAATAAAAAAATATATATATTATCAATTCACCCCCCCCCCCACCCTCTTGAGTAATATACTCCGACTAACAATTGGTATCAATGGAGTTTAATCATTTTAAGGTTGTATTTTAAACTTTTTTTATTCAACTGTGATTTTATTTGTACTTTAATGATCTATAAATTTCTATTAGATCTAGATTTATATATCATTAAAATTATTCATTTATTATGGAAAATATACTAGAAGGTGCTGCTTCCAATAGACGTCCATTCTTTAATGGAACTAATTATGCCCAATGGAAAATTAAAATGAAAAAACATTTAGAAAGTATGGGTTTTGAAATTTGGTCTTCAATTATCGATGAGTATAAGATTCCTACTACTTCTAGAACAACTTGGGATGACCCAAATAAGATTACTTATTACAATAATTTCAATTCCATGAATGCCTTATACTACTCTATAAGAGATGAAGAATTTAATAGTATTTCTATATGTAAAATTCCCCCCAAAATTCAGGATACATTGTCTATGAAACATGAAGGAACTTGTAGTGTTATGTAAATTAGAGTTACCACATAAACTATTAAATATGATAACTTTATGATGAATCCGGATGAACCTATTTCTGATATGTATTTTCAGTTTAATAAAATTGTGAATAATATGATCTCTCTAGGAAAATATCTTAATACTAAAGAAAAATTAATGAGGATTCTAATATGGTAACTAGATATATAGAGAGGAACCTATATCTCAATTAGATAATCATGTGACATTAGAAAATTACCTATCAAAGAACTCATTGGAAAGCTGATATTGTATGAAGAACAGATGAAAGTCAATAAGGAAGAGGAGGACGAACCTAACAAAAATCTGTGGCATTTAAGACTACTACCTCTAAGAATAAATAAAAAGATAAGTTTCTAAGCTCTATTGAAATCTTTAGTTATCATGAATCAACATCTAATAGTGTTAGGGAGATGGCCTAGTTTTCCAGAATATTTATAAAATTTATAGAAGGAAGAAGGTTTTTAGGAAGCCTAATTATAAATGGAAGGTATGATAAGAAGGGATGTTGGAAGAAGGACTAGAAAAGAAATTATAAATCAAAAGATATTGTATGATATGAATTCAAGAGGATAGAACATCTAAAAGGTGATAGTCCAAAGTTAAAATACAAAATGAAGTATGAAAATAAAGACTAGATGTATAAGAAATCTATAAAGGAATCCTGGAGTGATTTTGAGGATATATCTAGTGAATCTGCATCATCTTATTATGATAAAGATAGCATGAACAGTATTGGTTTTATGAAAAAAACATCAGAGGTAACCTTAAGTTCACCTTCATGTAATTCCCAATATTTTGAAAATTAAAGTAAGTCTGAGAATATGAAAAATGAAGAACTATTTTAATATTATAACATGTTGCATGAGACTTGTAATGAACTAAAAGATAATTATACATCTTTAATGAAACAACATCCTCTTATTGTAAAGTTAAATCTGAACATATTATTGAAAAAGAAAATAATTCTCAACTGCTTAAAGAAAACAATTAATTAAAAAATAAATGAGAAATTGAAGAAAGATTTATAAAATTTTACCAATGGGAAAGACACTCATACTAAATTTTTTGGTTAATGGATAGATCCTAACTACACTTCTGATGTTGGATATCAACCTGGATAGAGAAACTTATATAATAAAAAATTTATAACTAAATCTGGATAATATGTTCTTTTACCTAAAAATCAATGTTATGTTACTAGTACCAGTTATGAAAAATATTTTAATTCCTTTAGTTTTTTAGACCAAATAGAGTTTAGTTTTTAAATATATTGCATAATGAATCTTGAAACACCATAAGGAAAATATCGGTACCTAAACCATTTATTTCTAATGTCACCGGAGACAAATAAATATGGGTACCAAAATCTATTTTTTTCTTTAGGATTGATGTCTGAAGATCTCTTACAAGATTAAATTTTAATTGGATAGTGGATGTTCAATATAAATGACAATGGATTATTCATGCTTCAATATTCTCATCAAAAATAATGGTGTATATGTCACTTTTGGTGAAAATGCTGATGGAAAAATAATTGGGATAGGATAGATTGGTAACTCTAACTGAGTATTAATTTCTAAAGTACATTTTGTTGATGGATTAATGTACAATATTTTTTTTATTTTTCAATTTTAGTATGATGTATTTCATTTTAAGTTTGAAAATGATGCTTTCAATGTTTTTAACCCTAATTATGAATTATTATTTTCTGCTTTTAGAATTGATAATATATATTTTGATAATATAGATTATTTAGCCTCTAAAAATGTTTCTTGTTTAAGTTCCTTTCATAAAGTGTCTTTGATATGGCATTTGAGATTATGACACTATAATATATACACTCTTAGAAATCATACTGGAAAGGTCCTAGTCAAGGATCTATCCAGACTTTAGTTTCTAAATAAAAAAGTTTGTAATCCTTTTCAAAAGGGAAAACATCATAAGATATCTTTCAAATAAAAAAAAGTTTCAACTAATCATCCTTTATAGTTGGTTCACATTTATTTATTTGGACCATCCCAATTTTCTAGTTTAAATAGGAAGAACTATGTCTTTGTTCTTGGTCATGACTATTCTAGGAATACTTGAACTTATTTCTTATCTCATAAAAGTTAATCATGTACTTACATCATCACATATGATGAAACTGTAGAAAATATTAGTGGGAATAGAATTAAATATATATGAAGTGATCATGGTCGTGAGTCAGAAAATCAATACTTTGAATCTTTTTTCTAACAAAATGGCTATAGTCGTAATTTTTCTGCCCCTAGGGCACCTCAACAAAATGGAGTTATAGAAAGAGGAAATAGGACCTTGCACGAAATTTCAAGAACAATGCTTAATGAATATGATTTTCATTTTTACTTCTTGGATGAGGCTGTGAATACAGTCAGTTACATAATTAATAGATTCTTAATTAGACTTATCCTCAAGAAGACTCCTTAAGATTAATGGAACAATAGAAAACCCAGAGTTAGTTATTTCAATGTTTTTGGATTAAAAGTATATATTATTAATACAAATTATAATATTGAAAAATTCGCATCCAAGAGTGTTTAAGGAATCTTCTTAGGTTACTCAACCTATATTAAAGCCTATAGAGTTTTTAATAAAAGAAGCAACTCTCTGGAAGAATATGTTCATATCAAATTTCATGAAATTGATCCACATAAATCTAATACCTCTCTAGAAAAATGTGAAGATGATATATCAAATCAAGACATAAATGAAAAATCATTTAATCATTATATCAAGAAATCTCTGACAACAAATGATTATAAAAATTCTTTATAATCTGAACATGATGAACCTAAACCTATATATGAACCCGAAATAACTAGCATTACCATTTCTATACCAACAAGAACTCTCAAGAGACATCCTCTAGATTCTATTGTTGGAGACTTAGATAAAGGAATAAAAACTATAGATTCCCTTAGAAATCAGGTTGAGAATCAATGTTTCTTGTCACAACTTTAACCAAAAACCATAAATGATGCAATTAAAGATGAATTTTGGGTGATGGATATGCAATAAGAACGTAACAAGTTTGAATAAAATAATGTTTGAAAAATTATGGACAGGTCCAAAGAAACCTTTACCCTATGAAATAAGTTGGTGTTTATAAATAAACCCAATGAAGCTAGTAATATTGTTAGAAACAACGATATATTTGTTTCACAAGGTTTTTTTCTAGAGGGAGACATTGAGTATGAAGATACTTTTTCATTTGTTGTTAGACATAAAGCCATCAGAAACCTTTTTTCTTATGCTACCAATCTTAATTTCAAACTATATCAACTGGTTATTAAAATTTCATTCCTACATGGATATATAGTTGAGGATTATTTTTGTTGAACAACCCCTGGTTTTACAAAACCTCATTTTCAAAGTTGTGTTTACAAATTGAAAAAGTCATTATATGATTTAAAACAAGATACAAGAGCTTTGTATGAAAAATTGGGTTATTTTCATATTTCAGAAGGTTTTACAAAAGGAAATGATGATCCAACTCTTTTTATAAAGAAAATATCTAAAGATGTTTATGTAGTCTAAATTTATGTTGATGATATTATATTGGGATCATCAAGAAATAATTATTGTATTGAATTTCCTAAATTGATGCAAAATTATTTTGAATTGTGTTTAATGGGTGAACTCAAATTCTTTCTAGGATTTCAAATTTTTCAAAATAAATAAGGTATCACTTTCAATAAAATTAATTATACAAAATATATTTTCTAAAAATTTGGTTTTGATATCATTAAATGTATTGACAATCCTATGAGTACTACATGTAAGTAGGATCTTGATGAAGATGGTAAATCTATTGATCAAACCACTTATAGATGAAATGATTAGAAGCTTGCTCTACTAGACTGCTAGTAGGTAGGATATAATGTTTAGTGTGAGTCTGTGTGCCCATTTTCAACATAATAATAAAGAATATCACGTGAGTGTGGTTAAAATAATTTTCAAATACCTCAAACATACTGTCAATTTAGGATTGTATTACCACAATGAACATTCATTTGATATAGTGAGTTATTCTAATACTGATTTTGGTGTATGAATTTTAGATAGAAAGAGAACCTCTAGGACATGCCACTTTTTGGTGAAATTGTTGGTTTCATGGTGTAGTAAGAAACAAAATTATGTTTCATTATCTAATACTGAAGCTGAATACATAGCTGTTGGTAGATATTGTGCACATATTTTGTAGATAATACACACTCTTCAATAATATGGATATCAATTTAGGAATGTACCTATAAAATGTGACAACACATGTGCTATTATCATTTCTAAGAACCCATTTTATTACTCTAGAACAAAACATTTTGATGTAAGACATCACGTTTTTAGAGATAATTATCATAAATGTGATATTACTTTATAATTTATTCGCACTGAATATCATCTTGCTAATATATTCACTAAGATATAGAGCAATGAATGAATAAATTACATCATACATTAGTTAGGAATGATCAACTAGTATGACCATGTGTTTTTGTTTAATCATTTTCAGTTAAGTTGTTTTACTGACACTGTTTTCTTTCCAACACCGTTTTCATGCTGACATTATTGTCAGGATGACGCCTTTGTCATGCTGACATTGTAGTCATTCAGAAATTGTTGTCATGCTGACACTGCTTTCATGCCGACACAATTAGTGTTTTACAAAGTCTGTCTTTCCAACACCGATGAATAATATATTTTATAAGTTTTATGTATTTATAAAAATAACATTATTTCACTAATTCTAGTGAATCTGGTTCATGATTTTGTGATTATAAAATCTTAAAATCCCAAAATGATATAAATTTTACATGATCCACTATACTCCCATTACTGCTACTCTCTCTCTCCCTTCTTCATTTCTCTTTCTCTACTCCTGGCCATTCACTTTCCACCCTTTTGAATGAATTGATCAGAATGGTAAGAGTGAAGAAATCTCTAGAAGAGGTTGAGTCTCATGCACCCCAAAAAAGGGTAACAAAGTGAATCGTTAGGTCCTACGAATCCTAAACTTTTAAACCATTTGGAAACGTTATAGAATGAATTTATGGTGTAATGGCTTTTGGAGATCAAATCTTTGTTGTTGAAAGTGATGAAATATCAAGGATGGATTGAATGGTTCACAAATTATTAGAGAGTCTTTTATCTAGAGCTGTTTTCTGAGTTTTATATGAATATGGAACTTTTTCTGGAAGGAAGTCATGTTGCATGGATGAATTCGATTGTGAAGGAGAATACAGTCTCATTCTCTTCAAGGCACTGGGCTGAAAGTCTTAAGGTACCTCGTGAAGGAAGTTTTGATGACTATCAAGGTACTTATCCTCCAAAAAAATGAATTCTAATAATATGAGAATGATCTAAAATAGGTAACTTGAAATGAATATCACAAGAAACCCATCGCCTCAGAATTGAATGGGGGATACAAAATTCATTTCATGTTTATTCAGCCTCAGATTTTTCCCAGGAAAGGGTCTTTTCTTCTCTCATGAATCAAGATTTATACTTGGTTTACTTTTTTCAGAAAGGTTTCAAATGGAATCTATGTAGATATCTAATGGTGCGCATAAAAGGGATGGTAAAACTTGGGTATATTTCCAATTAAATCTTCTATTCATGAATGATTTCAGTTATGCTAAAGGATAAAGGCTGTGTAAATGAAGCTGAGGATGTGGTAGTTAGTGAATGCAGTAGAATCTATTAAATCTATTAAATCTATAAAATAATGAAAATAAATTGAAACCCTTGGAGAAATAATGGGTTGGTGAGAAAGATAGATTGTATGATAAGTTCAATCCCATAGACCATCTAGTTAGACCATGGGATCTAGTGGATCCTGGTCCCAGTCTATATGATAAAGAAATATATTCTTTAGATAAGGAAGTGGGGCCTACTACCCATATTAGATACGTGGGATCACGAGTTTTTTATCGAAGTGACCCAAACACTAATGAACCATCAATAAGAGTCTTTATTGGAATTAAAAGAACACCTCTGGATTTACCATCTCATGAACCTATTATCAAATCCTATATTAGTGAAGAAACCGAAGATGAAGGCAATGTAGAGTTTGTCAGTGAATCCAATGCAGTAGAATATGAAGAAGAAAATGTAGAGGAAGATGGAGAGGAAGGAGATGGTAGTGGTGAAAATGGTTCAGAATCAGGAAGGGGAGAAGATTATGATAAAGTCAAAGATGAGAAGAATGAATATGGTAATAATGATGAAATCAGTGAAATTGAGGGTGACAGTGACTCTGGTCACCTAGATTAAAATTTAGATGTTGTGAGTATGGAATTTTCTGAAGCTAATACTGGTGTCTCTGTTGAGGGTGATGTTCAAGAAGAAAATGTTTCTCTAGATGAACCTATTTGTCAAGTTGTTGATACTTGTAAATGAAATCTACTTAAGGAAACACAACCTATCTAGGAAACTGTGACTGAGGGAGAACAATTTACCAAAAGATCTAACACTCAAGGGGAGCCTCTAGGAACAATTAATCAAGCTAATGAAGAGCATCAAACATGAAACGTAATTCTTGATACTATTTCTCCTTGGTATTCTGATATTTTTATTGAATGGATAAGGAATCGTGGATATGTATCCTTGGATTAGATTATGAAGATTCTGATGATGAAATTATTTCCCTTTCTACAAAGGAACCAGTAGATGAAACCACTTCTAGTGACCATCTTACTAAAGCTGATTTTGATCCATTAAATGAAGAGATATTTGCCTCTATAAGACACTCAGTGAAATCTCACATGAGGTATGATATTGATGAATCTAGGAGACAGAATACTGATATGACTATGAATTTGAGAGTAATCAGATCTATGGTTGATGGTGTAATGAACGCTGGTGCTTCTAATTTATCTCCTACCTCAAGTAGTCTGTCTCAAGTGATGTTGATTCTGTTTCAAATATGGTGATAAAATAGATTCATCTAAATATAATCACAACTAGAGAGATAATTGTAACATGAAATACCAATAAAGGAAATGATATGAAGAAGTTCACAACTGGGATCAATGCCTTGACCACAAAGTATAGTAACACAATGGAAACTGCCATGAAAGGTCTTGAGAAACTTGTTTGTAATTTTAATGCTCTTGTGTTTTCCAAAATGAGAAAATAAGTTTAGGATCTCACCTCCTCTAATCTAGATTCATGTTCTGCTCCACCTGCTCTGTCCTCACAATCCATAGTTCATTCTACAGTTAGTTCAGTTTTAAAAGAGAAGATACATGTTTTGACTGTAAGTATATCCAATGTTGAGGATACTTAAGATAATGTTAATGATCATGTGAATTATTATACAAGGATTACTTCACATACTCAAGAAGTGTTGACCAATAGTATTAATTTGTTTTTCTCCAAACTCATCACAAAGCACCAAATGACCATTTTGTTTAAGTATTTGGCCACAACTCTTACTCTTCCTCCAATGAAAAAGGCCTTTAAGGATTAGATTCAAGAACTCAGATAATTTACTCCTTTTTGGATTAGTTTATAGAAAACAAGGATGATTTTGAAAATGCTATGAAATATGGTTTAGATATCATTAAATAATTCATCAAGCTGTTGAAACATTATCTTCATGTCTAAAGTGAAGCCCTTGTGGTATTTCCTCCAATAACACTTAGCCCTACTAGTTTTTTTCTAGCTCAACCACAAATGTCATTTTCCCAGGACTTATCTCACATCAGACCAATGATCACAAAAACTTTTCAATGTTGGGTTCTTTCTCACCACAGACCTACCCTTGCTTCAATAGTTTATGATGGAGTGCCTCTACCTCCTCTCAAAATCCATTCAAACTATCATGCTCCTCTGCCTAACCCTCCCTATAATCCTTCTACTGGTCCTTCTAATAAGGGGAAGGATCCCCTTGATACTACCACTTGATCCTATCATGTAGTGTGTAATGATTTTAATTTGATAAGGTTGATTCATTGAATGTATTCTTTTTTTAGTGTAATCAATTTTTGAATGTTATTTCATTATTTTTACTTTACTATTTTTCTTGTTCTTTCTTCCTATCACTTTTTTCTAATCCCAAAAGTGGGAGAAATGTTTTTAATCATTATTAATAGTGTGCGACCATTATGAGATTCAATAATACCATGATTTGTGATTATCAAAAAGTGGGAGATTGTTGGCCCATAGATGTTGTTGGACAATATCTTTAACTATAATGGTTTTAATTATCACAAATCATGTCATATATGAACATATATCTTATTTTATGTTATATATTATATTATGAAAAAAAATTATCTAGAATATCATATAATTTCATTCATATAACTATTTATGTGTTCTTAAGTCTAACCAAGATTTTAATTGATTATTTATGTGTAATTATGAGGATTACTAGATTCTAACATTTTTTAATTAAAACACATAAAGAAAATATAAAATATTCTATTTATGAGTCACTGACACCGATAGGCAGAAGATTGACCATCAGACATATATATTACTAAATGATAGATCAAACATGCCTATTTTTTATGTAGGTAAAGCTGATGAAATTTGTAAAGACTCGTCATTTGACATGAAACTAGTATAAAAACACTCATACTTTCACATTCAACTAACAGAGACAACCTACGGTTAATTCAGGTGACCTACGGTTGCATGATGCTAACGATGTAAGGACTCGCCGTCAGTTATAATGAGTCATTGTTGGCTCAACTGCCTCACTGATAGAAGTAAAGACTCACCATTGATATGATTTATCATTATTTAATCTCTTTAACAAATGAAAGGAGACACTAAGCCCTAGAGTCACTGATGTCAATAGACCGATGATGACCGAATGATGCCAATGAGACACCGATACTTATGACCCACCAATATTCATAAAAATAGTTTTTAATTTATAAATTCAAATTTATATCTAACAATCATATTTAGACAAATTAATTTTTCTAACTTTGTTTAATATTTTCTATAGGACTTTTGGCAGGCATTATGAGGTACAATGAGTCGATTCACTTGGAATGTACATGTTATTTGTCGGCCCTTGAAAATAAATAGGATTAGAAAAAAAATAGATAGAACATAGAGAGAGGAGTGTTTTCGGGCGTTCATGGAAGGGAGACATACTGGAGAACATCAACTCTCATAAAACTATTATGATATTAAGAATAAAAGAACACGAAGAAAAATCAATCAAGATGAACACCGAATTGAAAACTCACTTCAGCATCTCTGAAAGAAGAAGAAGAACATACCTTTACACCCATACCTGTAGCTAGAATCCTGACTATGATTCTCTATTTTGGAGCTGACATTAATAAGAGGACTCAAACATCATTTTCACTACATCAAACAAGTCCAGAGCTTCACTTCATAACACACAAAGACTTCTAGACTTTATTCTACATCATTATATCTATTGTGTTATTTTTTTTTTTTTTTGAAGAGTGTGTGTCTATATATTGAACATTCACACAGACTCATGTTCATGACTGGAGGATACATGATATCAGTAAACTCACTCTTTATTTTAATCTTAGTATCCCATATAGAAAAGTTGAATAGGTCAAGTTTGACCTGTTTATTATTTTTCCAAAGAATAACTATGGTAGAGGTCATGTGTGACTTAGAAAACCATGTCTTCTATTATGAACCCTGATCCAGGGTGTGGATCATACTATTTATTAATTTAAATTGCTTTTTGGAAGGTGATCACCAAGTGGAGAGGACTAAGTCTCATCTTGAGACCGAACCTCTTGTTTATTTCTTACATGTTGTACTCTTTCGTTTTACTTAGTTTTATCACAATTTCAAAAAACTAAATTGAACATTGATAGTTATTTTAGCAAGTGTTTATAACTGTTTTGAACTTGTAGGTTATTTTTAAAATTTGTATTACTTTTTAGATTAATATAGCTAAGGACTAATAAATATTTTGAGAAATTAACTCAACATTCAGGACACTTATAAATTCACTACAAACTGACTAAGACTATATGTTTAATTGGGGAATTTTCAAAGAACCAATTTTTAACAAAAATATTTATGGATACTAAATTCACCCCCATCCCTTGAGTAATCAACTCTGATAAACAATAGACATAATAAATATATTTATTTTATCATTATATTTATTTTAAGTAAAATATAAAAAATATGTTTTGGACATAATAAATTGAAATGAGAATGAGTGGTTAGGACCTTTTACCTCACTTATAAGAGTACCTCTACTGTGAAGAGGATTAAGCCTTCGAGGGGTGGTATTTTGAGAAGACCATAAAATATTTATGGAATATATGAAGGTATGAGATTTGGTTGGTCAGTATTTGGTCTTAATATAGGGGTTGTGGTGGCTGTCTATTAGAGGAGATTATATCACCTTTTATAGGAGAAAAGGGATGTCATTTTTTATAAATACCAAAAACATTTAAATAATGGTAACACAATATCCAAAAAAGTGGCTCCAAAATTAAAAATGTAATAGATTAAGGGATTGTATAAGGTTGATTAGGCCTAAATATATATTTTTTACTCATGTTTTAATAATGTCCCAGTCCCTTTACTGCCTTGAATTATTACTTTTACTATTTTATCTTTCACGACAGTAACTAGTTTTTCCTAAGGTTCATAATCATTAGGCCAAAAAATAATGCATTACATATTAGATAATATGGACCTACTAATTAAAAATTTGGATTTCATTTAGTATGATTAAATTTATAAAAGTGAAAAATTTCAATATTTATATAACAAAAGTATAATGCATAGAAAAAAATATAAGGATAATATATAGTGAAATAACGGGTTTTAGATTCTCCATCCTTTAATTAAATTAAACCCTTTTAATTTTAGTTATTACATAACAATAAAGATAACTATGGGTAACTATAATAAAAAAACATCATTTAATTTTTTACATATGAGGTATGAACCGTATCTATTCTCATATAATATGAATAATCACAATATTGTGTTTCTTTCAAACCATTTGAGTAAACTATCTCTTGTAGTTTGGTGTTATGAACTATTTTGTTTTTCCTCAAGTTTATATTTATAATTTCAGTGAAAATGTATAATAATTTGGTTTGATTTATGAAATATGATTCCCTATTTAAAAGTTATATACACAACACAGCCCTATCTTTTATTCCATGTGGTTCTTTAACATTGAAGTACTATTAGAAATATAACGTTCAATGATGAATTCAATGAAGAACGATCATCCTCCGAATAATTATAACACCCCAAACCAAAACTATAGGTCTTAACTGGGGAGTCACATGACCACATGTGTGTCTCCCAATCTAGAAGATGATACATACAAGAATCTAGGGTTAAACTTTCCTCAATGGGGATATTATAATCTCAGTATCATGTCATATCCATACACAATAAGTGTAATAACAAAAACAAATCTGAGTTTCATGTTGAAACTAGAATGAAATGAACACAATTTACAAAAAAATGGTAAACATAGATCTAAATCTGGAATGATAAATAAGAGTAAAGCCAAGTCATGTAATAACTAAATAAATAATTGTGCCACCGGAAGTAAATTCTGATACACCTCCCAACTCCATTCTTCTTGGCTAAAATGTATACCACAATCCCCTTTCCCTTTCCTGGATCATATTCCATGAAATGTGTATCCACTAATAATTTCTTATATAGTGCGTGAGTAAAAAAACCTAGTAGAACACCACCAATGCATCCTTAACAAATTTTCTCGTATACTACAATGATAATCCATTATAGAAATTAATGTGTAGGGAACCAAAACAAGCATAAACAGAGAACCAATTTTATAACCAATCCCAAATTAATCTCATTTGTACCTACATAAGTTTTATGATGATAGGGTAAACCTAAAATATATCATAATTTCTCATCAAATATCAAAAAAGTTGGATAACATGTTACATGGAATCCACATGACATTGAGTTTTCATGTCCCTCAGTTTTCACAAGGAATCAAACTCTATTGTGCTACTTAGTATACTCATGGAATCATATTATAGTGTTTTACTTAGTATATTCATGGAATAGAGTCTCATATTGTCTATAAGTCTTACATACTACTACCTTATATAAGAGTACACTGTCAATATCACTTCACATTATGTGAAGTCAACCTATATGGGTAATAATATTATGAATCTCCACATGTCACTAGTTCCATAATGATGCTACAAAGGTAAGGAATCACCCAAATATGGGTAAATCATATAATAAAGTAGTATGTATTATCATGTGAAAAAAATAGTGGCATAAAAAAACCAATGATCAACATCTGGAATAGTAAAAATGTACTCTAGAAAAATCATGGAATAAATATTATATGTGGGTCTCACAGGCTACACACACCCACATGTGACCACTATAAAGCATTGAAAAAAACATGGCAACCCATAAATCATACCAGGTAATCTTTTTTATACTAGATCCTCATTTGTTAAGAATATTCCAACCTCAAGTTTTTCTATATAAACATCATGGTTTATCAAGGGTGTAATATACTAAACCATGTTCACACACCATCCAAGAAAATTTAACATTGAAGAACTCTTTGAACCAATTCCATATTAATGAACTTGGGATATAGAGAAAGATTCGAGTATAAATAATCCAATGGTGGAAAAACAGTTACCCAATCATTAGTTACCATCAATTATAATCTTTGTGTTCCCTTAGGGGAAGAAGAAATGGTCTCTCTTGGATTGGAACAAGACGTTAGGCCTCCAAGGGATCACCATCAAGACATCATAGAACAGAGCAAATTATGAATAGGGATTTTGATACACTAACACTGGAATTACATCACTAGATGACCCAAGGCATCATCATATAAGAATTAACGACATCATTCTATGATTTAACATTAAATAATAAAGTGAATTCATCCAAATAAAAATACTCACTAATAACCATTACAAAAATGATAAACCAGAAGCACTAATGAAGAAGGATGAAAGGAGCACCTTGATCAACCCCATAAGAAGAATAATTTAAAAACTCTGGGCCATATCATTAGAAATAGAATGACCCTAATCAATGAACTAAAACACTCTGATGTTTTCCTAGAAAATGTTGTATTCAAGGACCTAGTAATGAGGGGATAAAAACATTTATATTAATGTTTTTAATTGATTAATAACATCATTTAAGAACCCAAAATTAATACCCCTAAATTAAATAATAATATTTTTTCATGATTTAAGTAATTAGGAGGTGCTTCATTCATATAATTTTAAACTTTAATCCAAAACGACTTCTATTAGGGTGTTGTACAAATTTATAGGGTGTTATTCCCATACCACAGCCAACAAACTGGCTTGAAACTCCATTTTCACCATCCCATTTTACATTAAAGAAAAAAAGGGAAAAAATATCTTGCACCAGGATATGTTGAGATACTTTGAGTATAAAAACAAAAAAACAATTTTTAATATTCTTAAAAGATAAAAAAAACTAGGGTTCCGCAAAGCATGAATCCACTTGGAAATCATAGGAAATTGAGGGTAATAAGATCTTCACATATATAAAAAATATTTTGTGGTCATAAAAATATCTTTCTATAAATACCTGTCATATTTGAGAATCATATCTAAGAATCCTACTGAAAAATCATGTCATTAAACCTGAAAATCAATCTCCTTCTCACAAGTCTTCTCTTGGATTCATCTATATCGTCATTAGATTTGGGAAAGGTATACGATCTTCCCTGAAATCACATTATCACTATAGTTTATAATCTTCAACAAGAACTCCATGTTTGATGTTTCATCCAATATACAACAATTTCCACAGAATATGATAGGCTTTGGATCAAGTATGAACATTTATAGATAAGAAATATGAAACACATCATACATACCATAGTAATATAAAAAAAGATCTAGATGTTATGCCATTATCCCAACTTCCATGGTGATATCAAAGAGTTCATAAAAATGAAAGTATATCTTTCCTTGATTCTTCATATGTTGGTGGATTAACCGAGGGGACACTCCCAAGAAAACTCTATAGCTATGATAAAACTCCATATGTATCCTCCTAGAGTACTATATGATCACTACCTCCTGTAACGATCTTTATAAATTTAAATTTGATACAATTTCTAGTAATGTTTTTTATAAATAAACTAAACAAAGTCCATTCAATCATACCACACTCCATTGAAGTCTTAGACACAACCTCATAGCTTATTCTTCAATATATGGATTGTCTACTCTGAATATCTGTCAGTATTAGGATGGTAAATTGTGCTCAATCTCAAGTGTGTCTCAATGTTCATATAATGTTCCTTCAAAACCAAAAATATGAATCATGAATATTTGTTATACATGATCCTCACGTGATCTCCATGTAATCATAAAATGTCATATACATACAGCTTACCCAGTTGGCTTACTGTGTGAGTCTCATAGATCAGTATAAAATGAAAAATTGTTGTCAACAGATCAAAAATTACCCATAAAGCAGCACGACACCTTAGGGTCTTGGAAAACCCCATAAAAAGCACCATAGTGATGTCTTACCAATTCCAATTGGGAATAAGAATTTTTTTAATTCAACCACTATGATGCTGGTTCTCTACCTTTATCCCCTGGAAAGAAAGTCATGAACTAAAAATTCCAATAATCTCCCTCTTCATCCTTGAATACCAAAACTATTGTTCGAAGTCATTGTGTATCTTTTCAACTTATAAAATACCACCCAAATGGAGGTATGGATGTATCTCACCAACTCTCCTCTAATATAAGAACGATATAGAACTCTCTCATGTGTAGGGATCACATCATCATTTTCCAACAACCGCCCAGGTATTAGGACACATCCTGCAAGATATTCTCATATCAAAACAAATTCAAAGTCGTATTCCTAATCCATATTCTATAATAGAATATGAGGTAACTAATTTATCGCATATTATTGATCCCTAATCCTCATAATCTTTTGTCCTCTAATTGTAAAACAATATCATCAAGTATCACTAATTCTTTGAAGTTAATTCATCGAGATAATGAGAATTCTACATCTTATTGGTAATATAATATACAAAGAAATTAGTTTTTCCTAGTTCATAATCCATTTCAATGTAAAATAATTATATGTAATGTACCCAATTAAGTCTACTAAAATTGTGGTCCTCCTTTTAAAAGATATAATTGAGGCTCTTGTGGTTTTTTCAGAAAACAATTCTCTCAATAATGATATATTGTCACCAATAATTAAAAGTATGGAAGAGGGATGGTAGATATAAGTCGTTATTATCATACTTATTCTTAGGGGGATGTAAATTCCGTGACCCAAAAGATAATAATTTATCCCTCCACATCTATATTACACCTAATGAAACTCGTTATTCATCATACTAGATAGAATATCAAACTATTGGACCAAGATTAACCAACACTAGATAAATAGTCAACCTCATCTTAATATAAGAAATATTTCCTCAAAATAATCTAGAATCTAAAACATAAATCCTCTCTTCATTGTCATAGTCATGGATACAAATAATTGGGATAAAACCTTGATAAAACATTGGAAGTATCTTCATAAATTGATAAATCTCCAAATCTCTAACTTGTTCTAAGGACATTTTCAAGATATGAATACACCCAATCTCTCTAAGAATACAAATATACTAGTCTCTATAAGGATAATCCCTAGGAATATTACATCCAAAATTCAAAATTTTCACTTTTATGTCTTTTCAAAAAGACGATGATCTCATAGTGTGCTCAATACTATCTCAAGATGTATGGAATTATTCTCCGTGGTTTGAGAGTAGATAATGATTTATTCAGAAAATGACACTATGAATGAGTAAATTTAAAGGTGGAATATATTTTTCATGGGATGCATGAACACTATCAATACATTTTTCAGTCAAAATGGTATCACTAATTACATGTGTAGTCCATACCTACTCTGAATCATTTTTGTCAAGATGTCCTCTTATCTAACCCATGAGTGAAGATATATTGATCAAATATTTTTCATGTAGAGCCACTAGGCTCTATGATACTTTTTTTATAGGTCAAAAATCCTAGAAAAGAGATATTTTCTCTTAATTGTCACCTGATTCGACTTCTAGTAACTTATGAAGAGTTTAATATTATTGTTTTCCTTCGTAGAGTATAGAACAATTACTCCTTTCTTTGACATAATAAACTCAATAAATCCCATCTACACCAGTTCCTAGATTTTCACCTTGAGTTCTTTCGGCTCGTTTAGTAAAATAAGATAAGTGGCTATCGAAATAGGACACAACCCTAGCATGATATCTATCACAAATTAAAATCCCATATCATAGGTAATTCTTATGAATTTTCATTATTAGAAAATTAGATAAGGGGTTCACCACAGATTCTAATAAAGGATCCAATACTATTATCAATGTATTCATCATCCCAACATGACTCATGTTTAGAAAAACTCGGCCAACCCACATATCCAATTCACCAGTCATTGTGTACTTCTCTCCCTTTAGTATAGAAAATGATATCCATCTATAGTAGCACACAATATGAGATTTAAATCAAGTCAACCAGTCAAATCCAATAATCACATCAAAGATCATAATCTCCATAATAATAAAGTCCCAGATATGTCTATAACTGCGAATGAATATGGAAAACTCATGGAATTACTAAATATGGTCCAATTTCATGACCCATAATGTATCAAGGGAAAAAATAAAAGATAAATTGATAAGTTAGTAATGTATAGAAAAAACATGTGTGGGTATGATGGAATGGGAAGAAAAAAGTTTCAAATAAAGCATTGTACGAAGTAAAAGTGATCATCACTATACCTTGAATAGTCAAAGGTCAATCACCACCATCTACTAGTGTCTAATCTACTACAGAAATGATGTGTTCTTCAGCTCCCTAGATCAATCCCTAGCATATATGACTAGAAAGAGTTGTATTTTGTTCCAGATGATGAGGACCCTAACTAGATTCCAAGGTTATATATCATGTTCTTCCTTCACCTATTTAGAAACATATCCTCAGATCACCTAATCCAAACTATGAAAGAATCATAGTCTTTCCACATTATGGTAACTTTCTATGTGGTGTTTTAGATAAATTGAGATAATGCCCAGTCTTTTCCCATTCAAAACATTTTGTCACTCCTTCGGAGGGGGATAATTATTTCATACACCATGCAAGTATTCCATCACTCTACTACGAGTCCTCAATCGTCCACTTTCTTTCATCATAGGGGACACCATGCATACTAGTTAGAGGTCCACCTATGAGAGAACTAAAATGTGTATCAAGAAAACCCCCTTGATCATACTTAAATACTTCTTCTAAAGTTAAGAAATTATATCTAAATTTTGTGTATGTGTCCAATTAAACACTATACAACTCTCATTTGATTTCAAGATGAATTCGGATCTCAAACTGCATAACCTTCAATGTCGCATTTCCAGCCAAGAGTGAAGTAAATCATAGATTCTCTATGGAATCAGAATAATATAAATGGACTATCAGGGACACCTATTTTAGTTCCATGTAATCCTATGATATGTCTAGATTCATTATATTGAGAAATCATTCTATGAAATATAGGTCCCTAAAGGCCTTCCAAGTGAGACATTCACATCGGTTTGGTTGTCCCAACATGCCCTACTAACTTTTAGTGGGTCCCTCTAGCATGACCACTACTAGGTAAACCTATTTATATTCCAGTTTCCTGATGATTTTTAATATTACCTTTAGGATAACCACATCATCCTAACAATAATACGATCTTATAGCACTTCAAAATGAGGGGGATGCTGGATCTGCAAGTCCCCTGTTTAAGAAAGCATGGTCCTAGACACCCCTCATCCCCATAAAGGAAAATGTGGATGAACTCCCAACTGAGGTAGTCCTACTACATGTACCAGTGGACCAAATTTGGTAGCTTTATCTACTTGTACCTCATATATATATAAGGTAATATAACAAAGACATTGTCCCCGGTGGGACAACCCAAGCCCACGGCAATTGGCAATCCCATTAGTCATATATGAGGCAACATATTCAATAATAATATGGAAAACATTATGAAAAAATAGATCCTAACTAATCTATGGGATCACAAAAATGATATATTAATAGGAAACCCACAACCATAGTTATAACCCTCCAAGAAATAATTGAGGTTTTCTATCCCTGTACCTTTTTTCATAGTCATATATATACAAATAATATCATGCTTGGGCTCTACTATTTTTCCCATTACTAATATATTTCAATAAGATGAAAATGGATATATCACACAATAAGGAATAAAACTAAATCCTAAATAGATACCACAATTCAAGGAATTAAATTAAAAACTAATATATAGTCCAAAAAATAGGTATATATATGGAATTTGATCCATCATGCCTACTCGTGAAGCATTAACGCACCTAAATCCTGTAGACCTATTACAGTAATTTCATAAATGGTGTCTTAGAGGACTATTAAACATGGGTTAGCTAGGTATATGGTAACTCCCCTACCTAAGGCCCACACAACCTTTCATCTTTCTAGAATGTCCAAGGTTAGTTAAAAATAAATGAATAAAATTTACGCTCATTCCATTTTGTAATTCCCCAAACTAAATTGTTATGTCTAGACCAAAGTTTCAAATGACCTCATATGATCCTACTCATACAAAAGAGGATGTGGACTAGAAACATGGTTCAAAACAACATCAGTGGGTATTTTATACCCATAAAGTAATTTTATAGCCATATATAATAAATATAATAAAAAATTAAATGATCCGTGTATCATGTGAAAACTATAATGAAAGGCACACCAGTCAGACAAATAAAAAGAAATACAAATCCAAATGGAGAATTGAAAAAAAAGTGTTAAAGAAGGTAAAAAATAAATAACAAATAATATCCTCTATATTATGTCTTGGTATCACTCTTATTTACATGGTCCATAGCTCAACTATCAACCATTTTATCATATCCTTTTCTTGGATCCTTTTACATGAATTCTACACGTGATTTGAAATTATCATAAAGGGAATGAGCAATAAAACCTCATAGGACACCACCAATTCATTCTTAAGAAGTGTTCTTACATAATACAATTATATACCATGATAAAAATAATTGTGTAATATATAAAAAAACAAACATATAATGAGCACCCATGTTCTAACCAAGACACCTTAAGTCCCAGCCATACCTACTTTGGCTCCATAACAATAG
Source organism: Viscum album (assembly GCA_963277665.1). Classification (NCBI taxonomy): domain Eukaryota; kingdom Viridiplantae; phylum Streptophyta; class Magnoliopsida; order Santalales; family Viscaceae; genus Viscum; species Viscum album. The sequence continues at coordinate 1,767,312,537 of OY728153.1, read as the reverse complement.
AGGAAACATAATACATATCAAAAGTAATAATGGACTAGCTACAAAGCAGGTGAACATGTCACTCAATGTCCGCATGACATCAAGCAAACAAGTCACAATGTGTATTCATTGTATCAAATCAATATGTCACTTGGAATCAATAAGTCATCGAGATCTATCTTGATAATCAATATCCTCACGGAATAATGTTCTAAAATGTTACTATGTATCCTCATGGTATCGAGTCTTGATTTGGCTATAAGGATAAAATTATTCTACACCTCGTGTGGTTTAACCATCCACATCATCGCATGTAATGTGTTTTCCCTCAAAGATTAATCAAACCCTAACAGTCCACATGTCATGAATTTTGATATGATCATCCAAAGAAAAATCATCATATATTGTAGAATAATGTGTATATGTATGTTTGATGCATCATCCTGAGAGTAGAGTACTGAAATAAAATAAAATTTATTTATCATCACGAATATTAACTATGTACTCCAGTAAAACTCAATGCATCAAAATCATAAATGGGTTCCACGGGCTACCCGCAAACCCACATTTCATTGCACACAGGCATAGGAATAGATAAGAAAACATAGGAATAATACAATAGAAATATTTGTATACAATAGCTCTAAATGATAAGGAATATTCTACATCAATGTTGTCGACATAAACATCATGTTTCTCTATGGGTGTCTTCTCTTGATCCATGTTATCACACCGACCAGAATAATCTCACATTCCAAGAACTCCAGGAATAAGTTACACATAAAACTAAATGGGTTCTATATAAAGGATAATAAATGATAAATTCAAGGGTATAACAAAACAAACACAATTTTCAATTGCTGTCAAAGGTTATATTTGAATCTAGTAAAAAGAAGAATTAATATTTTTCTCTTTGATAGTGAAAAATGAGAGGTCTCCCATAGAATACTATCAAGAAATCATATAATGAAAATGATCCACAAGAGAGTTGTTGAAACACCATCACTATAATTACATCACTGGAAGACACAAGGCATCATGATCTAATCTATAATGACAATATTCCATTATCAAAGAAGGAATGTGATAGGAAATTTAGTTCGACAGGAAGGATCACTAAAGACTGTAACTGAAAATCCCAAACCAAAAGTACCACTAAAGAAGGATAAAAGGATTCACTTGATCAACCCTATAAGGGGAATGATCTAAACAATCATGTTCATAGAATCAATAGAGGTCCACCTAAATACTTGCATAAAATTCTTAGATTTTCATCTAGAATGCATACTATTTACAGAATCATTGTGTATGGTAAAATTAAATCACTTAATAGGGGATGGAATAAATTAGTAACTACATCTAAGAAATAACAATTAAACCCCACACAATTTTCATTTAATTTTTGTCATCATCTATAGAAGGAGTTGTTTATTTTTACAAAGTAATCTCAATGAAAAAAATATATTTTATTTGGGAATGGTCCCATTTTCAAGGGGTTTTTCTACATAATGATTTCAAAAATGTCTTGGAAACTCATTTTCCCATACCATTTTTACATGGAATAAAAATAGTGCTATAATGGTTTTTAATAGGACATGTTGTTGGCCATTTTAAATATAAAAGCACTAAAACCAAAATTTACAATTCATAAAATCTTATCAATTCCCTCTAGGATTAACATGAGTATGGATATACCTTAAAATCATAGTAATAGGAGAGAATAAAGATCTTGACATATTAAAAAATATAGGTTGTTTTATTAAGGATCATTGACATCCATGTTTAAACCTATCTTATCCCTTTTTGGAGTAGCTTTCTCCGCTACACCAGTCTATGAGGTCTAATGTAACACACCAAGGTTTTTGTAGATAGATTAATTCTAATTTATTTGATCTCTTGTGTTATAAAAAATACCAAGATTATATTGTGCTATACTTAACATTAACTTGAAATGTGTTCTACGTAAGAGAAACCATTCTTGATTTCTTGCATTGTATGCAATACTGAGTTTCACTAAATAGTGATATATTATTAAAATATTATAGTTTAATGGGAGTTAAACATACCATTATTAGTATTATTAACCACATTATTATTTTTATATAAAATTATCATTAATCTTATGTATTTTCTAGATATGATATACCAACAAATTCAATTTTTTAGATAAAAGAACTATTATTCAAAAAATGCAGTTTTACCACTTTTTATGGTGCACCAATTTCAAATCAAGATTTTTACACTTTTATTTATTCTATTTTAAAAAATATATTTCTTTAGAATAGGGACCTCAAAATTTACTTTTTTTGAATTTTTTGTATTGTTTGGATAAAATTCATATTTTAATCAATAGTGAAAATACTACATTTTAATTCTAAACTACCTTTTCATCTAAATTATTTATATAGTTATATTATATTTTTACTTGGTTTTAAAGTGAAATTGGATTATAAATTTTTCAATTAATATACTTTTTTCCTTTGAAGTAATTTCACATTTATATTGGACATAAACACGTGTCAATATTTTGATAGTTTTTACCTCTTAAAAACATGCTTTCTGGTTTTGATTAGAGAAATTAATTTTATATTAGTTAATCAATATTCTGTGTTTTGAATTTTGAAAGATGGATTCCATATTTGGAATCAGTGGATATAATATATGTTAATAGGCTACTTTTATTTTTTGGATATTGTGAATAGTAACTACGGTCATTTTTATTTACCACAATTAAAGGTAAATCGGGTAAAATGTGGTAACAAACAATATGATAAAGATAATAAAATTATCCTAAAACCTGCCAAAATACTATTGGATTAATTAGAGTCGACCAATATCGCCTAAGGGTCAGAATTGAACAATTTAATGGTCTTTGTTCCATGAAAGTGTTTTAATTATAATTAAAACAAAATAAAGTGACAACATGTCACTATCTTGTATCTTATAAGTATAATAATTTTAATATAGTGATAAACATAATAAAACATATTACATAAATACTCTCTAGAAATATAATGAAATTATATACTTCATGTGAATTTATTTATAATTTTTAGAGACTAAATACTTTTCATTAATGATGACACAATAGTGATGTAGATATTATTTGTTGATAGAAATATCAAATAAATAATTTTGGAATTTTTAAAATAAATATCATATAAACTAATTCATGTTATTTATGAATTTTATAGGTTAATGTGACATTTATGGATTTCAATAAATATTTATTTTTTGAAATTATCTATTGTGTGGATTATACTTAAATTCAATAAATGAATAGTCTCAAAATTTACATTATTGATATTTTATAAAAATAACAAAATATTAAATTATTTAAAAATCTATAAAATATTTAAAAATTACAATGTGAAAATTAAATGGTATAAATTTTTATAATGTATCCAACTATAGAAAAATTATAACACATAAGTAAATATTTATAACCATTTAATATTTAGAATATTATTACCACAAATAAAATTAAATAGATTAAATAAGGATAAATCAAAATGATTAGGTTTAAAATTAAATCAGAACATGTCCAAATTTTATTGGTTGAGATTATTTCAACCCATATGCATCTTATATTCTATTTAAATTATCTTTGGAGCATTATAAATAGAAAATAAATTTATAATAAATTAATATTTCAAGACATTCCTAAAGTGCCCCTCCTCTCTCTTATAAAAGGCCACCACCTCTACTCACTTACTCACACCTTTAAAGCCCCTTAAATCATCCAAAATCTGCCCAAATAAGCTCCTAAAATCCATAACGTACTCCTAAAGGCCACACATTGGTCATAAATCTATTCTAGGTTGACCTTCATTGCAAATCAAAAGGAGATACTTGAAAAAGAGGTAATTGTTTTTTCACCTCTATCAAAATTCTTTCCTTCTTTTACTTCCTCTTATTATGTTTTTCCATAATAAAGTAATAACAACAGTATCTTATACATTATGAGATGTTATTATAATTATGGTATATCCTTATACCTCTTTTATCCATCCTACGAATACCAATATCACCATGCGTGCAAAAGTACGGCTTACTGTCTCTACGCGTGGTGTAATTATTATTCTAGAATACCAAATTTTGATGGGTGTATTAATGTGTATAATGGATTTGAATAATGAATATAACATAATAATTATTCTATAAAATTCGTATACCATCATATTCCGAACTATTTAACCATCTAGGGAATGATATCATCGCTCGTATAGGCGTACAGCTTACCGTCTCCACGACGCGATCAGATACATTCCCCACGTTAACCTTTCAAGAATAATTATAAGTTATATATAATAAATAATATAAATTATATTACAGAAACATTATATTTTATTTATTTATATATATATTCCATTTACTTTATTCCATTCAATTAATTAAAGAAACAAAAACAACATTCATGCATACGTACGACCTACTGACTCCATGAACGATGTATTCCATTTCATTTATCTATAAATTTTATATATTTATATAATTAATATATATGATATATATATCATGTTTTAACATTTAGATGTATGTAAATAACTATATAAGTAATAATATCAATAATATAAATTCAAAACACGTATGATAAATAAAATGATTATAACGCAAAACGTTGCTTTAACATGAAATTGATAAATGAATGGGAAATATAAAGTCATAAGTGAATAATATATTATGTAATGAATATTATTATTTTAAATTTACAACTTAATAATATGTTTAAAACAACAATATAATATTTTCGAACACATATGTAAGGAATCAAACCTAAGGTAAGGGATTATTTTGCAATCTCATTTTTATCTGAGATTGTTTATACATAACTATTTACTGGGGACATATTTATCATCCATGTCCATGATTTATAAAAATGTTTTCATAAAATGTTTAATATTATTATATGCATGTGTAAAGTCATTTTTAACCTTTTTTATTCTTTTACTATATGGTATGGAAGGAATATTTATTTTTTTACCATATGAGGTACTTTTTTGTCTTTTTCGACAAAATTACGAGGAGAATGTTTTTTAATCTTATATGGCATGAATGGATTTTCTAGGGTTTCATGATGAATTATATTCATGAATTTTCCTCTATAATATTTTATGTTTATTATAAATTTTTTTTTTTTTAAATATTATGGCATTTTGAGAAAAGAAAACGTTTTTGAAGAAGAATGGATATTTTCTTCAAGAATTAAGTTCTAGTGTTTTATCAAAATTATTTTCCATCTAATATGACTCTAATAAATAGGGTTATGTTTCTTTCCATATTATTAATATGATTTTATTGTGTTGATAAAGGAAAGATATTTTATGTGGATTATATTATGATGGACTATTGTTTAAGAATCCCATTTTATTTCATGGGTTATGCTATGATGAATAACCTATGTTTTTGTGGTAAATGTAAGAATGAGATCATTATGAGATGAGTGGGACCTATATCTCTATAAACTTCATTGGGTAATGATTTATATCTCATGAGAAATACATGAATGGAATGACAGGTAATTCGTTTTCAGTAATACATAGATAGAATGGTAAGTAGACTTGGTTCGGTAATGAATTTTTTCCACTATGATGGTCTTTCCAGTAATGCCTTGGATACTATGGAAATCTAAATATGTGCTTATTTTTTTCCACAATTACATGTTTTATTCAAATTCTATTTTATCAGGTTTAATGATCCATTATGATGTATTTCTTACAAAATACCAAGATATATTTCATGACTCAAGATTTTGATATTTAAACTTTATGTTCTTATTTTTACATTCTTATGTTTATGGTTTGTTTTTGTTCTACATGTTTACCATACCTAAACATTTTAGCTCACCATATTTAGGTTATATTTTCCTTAGGATATAAAGATAGGTTTTAGGAAGTGAAAGGGGGGAAGATATTTATGGGAGAGGTTGATGATCTTTCACCAATTGAGAAGATTGCATTCCAATTTTCCAAAGACACTTAACTAATATGGTCTATGGGAATATATTTGAGTCATGTATTATGTATTCAAAAATAAATATAATTTCCATGTACATCATTCTTGGATCTTTATAGTTGGTATCAAAGAGAAGTTTTTGTTATCCTTAGAAACTAAAATACGAAAACATTAGTGAGATCACTAGAGATATTTCTAAGGTATATCTAGGAATATACCTCAGTGTATGCTTAACTATAGGTTATAGACCTGGAATAATAGTAACTCTCATGAATAACCTAGTATTAAACCTAAGATGTTTGAGATTTAAATTCCGCCCCCAAGATTATGTTGTTTTCCTAGTATGATTTTTTCCTCTCACACTATTCTTTTGGGCTTGAGATAATGTCTGGTCACAAAAGAACCATGTTAATGATCAATACAGTTCAAAATGTAATTATTTTCTTCCTAAAAAACAAAACATTTTGGTAGATGGAATGAAAAATATTATTTCAATACTTACAGAAGCTATGAATCATTCTGGACTTCCAAATGAGTAGATAGGGTAACAACATTATGTTGATTCTTTCATGAGGCAATGTTTACCTTCTTTCAATGGTCTTCTGATCCACTTATCTATGAACTATTGATCAATACCATTGAAATGATATTTTCTATCCTTAGTTGTTTGAAACATGGAAAATTCATTTTTTATTGTTTATAATTTAGAAGGAAAAGTAGACCAGTGGTGGACTCTAATAAACAATACAAGGTAAAAAGATGAAATTGAATCCACAGAATGGGACAAGTTCAAGAACATATTTTTCAATAAGTACTTCCCTTGTATTATTTAAAAAAATATGAAAAAGTAGTTCCTTATTCTTAAGAAAAATTATGATGAATCTATTGGTACATATGAGAAAAATTTAAAATACTTGAAAGGTATGCTTCGGGGTTTATCATCCAACCTGAAAGAATTGTCGATCGATTCATTAGTGGCCTAAAACCAAGTTTGAAAAGAGAATTATCTATAAGATACTTTATTATCTATGAAGAGATTTTGATTTGTGCTATCAAGTTAGAAATATATGTTAGCCTTGAATTTCAATCTCATAGTTTTGACAAGAAACGAAAGATGGAATTCAATGGAAAATCTAAAAAAATGGTGAAAAGAAGATGAATGTTTCATTATGCACAAAGTGTGGAAAGAAGCAAGTTATAGATTTTCATAAAGGGACTATAAAATTTTTAAAGTTTGGAAAAGAAGTTCATTAAGAAGTTGAGTGCCGCATAAATGGGAAAAAAGGTATCTAATTATTTGAATATATAATCGACTACAAAGAACGCATCACCAATACTTCAGTGCTAAAAGAGCAAGGAAATGGGGCATTATAATAACCAATTACCTAATACAAGGGTTAATTATGATTTAATTCAATATCCACTTAAGGAAAAATATAAAGGGAAGTCACATGTGATCACTATTGGAGATGTTGAGTATAACAACAAATTAGTGGAATGATTAGGTGTTTATGTAATGGGATTCCCAAATAGTGTTGTGGAATCTCATTTAAAGTCTTATTGAATATTGAAATATATATGTATGGGTCCATTGTGTTTTTCCATAATTATATATTACTGTTAATCATTAATAGTGATAGAAATTGTTTTGTAAATCACGTGATATGTGCATAATGAATGGATACAGAGATAATGAGATGTTTTATAGTATTAATGACATTCGAACTGATATAAAGAAAATGTGATATCATGGTCTGAGTATATAAAATTTTTGGTATTTTTATATTTGGAAAGAGTTAAGTTTGACAGAATTCATGTTTTCACTAAGGTTCTATGGTAATTCATGTTATTATCATATTTCAAGAGAATACATGATTAAGGTATTCACATGTTTGTTATTTGAAAACCAAGAACTATATTATGAGATATGGGAGATAAATGTTAAGTCAATTTAGGTCAACTATTCTAATGTTTTATATTTTTAGTTTTTAATATATTGTAATGTTATCTATTTATCGATAGTAGAAGTTATATTCTAGTGGATGTATATTAGATCAATGTATTATCTCACAATATGTGGGAATTTTCATATTTGACTACATGTAATAAACATATGTTGGGGTAGATGGAATGACCTATCTTTCTTTCACATGATATACTAACACTACAATAATGAAAAATTCAACTTCACTTCCTGAAATAAGAGATGAAGTGGAAATTTTTCCTGGCACGAATAATGATGAGATTGTCCAAAAATCAAGTAAGTATATATTCTAATGATAAAATATTCAAATTTACGTAAACAATCTGGAAAACAAAAAATGTAATCTTAGTACCTTCTTATTCAATTAATCAAATGGTCCCTTAAATCATAACAAAATTATGGCTTTCTGGTTATTAACATTATTCAACCTTGTTCTCTAACACTATCCATGAGAACTTAACGGTTATATTTTTCTTCTATATCTATGTTTTCACTTCCCTCTTATACACTCTTATGTGGAAACCAATAGATGAGTTAATCTTGGTAACCATTATGTTTCTAACATTCCCTTTTAAAATTAAGTTTTAGTATTCCTTTTCATAATGAGGGTTTCTAGGAAATAAACTTTCAAGTAGTGAACCTTTTATAACCCTGATAAATTTCGAGGTTGAAATTCATTTTAAGGGTGGTATAATGTAATAACCCAATATTTTATGAGATAAATTATTTATAATTTATTTGATATATTTTGTGGTACACTACACCAATATTATCTTGATATACATAGAACACTGACATTTCTTTCATTACATGCATGCGCGACCTTCCTCGATATCTAGCATTGTACCTAATACTGAGTTTCACTAAATAATGATATATTATTAAAATATTACCATTTAATGGGATATAAACTTGATATTATTAATATTACTAACCGTATTATGAATTTTATAATACATTTACATTAATCTTATGTATTTTCATGACATGATATAACAACAAATTTTATTTTTCTGGTAAAAGATGTATTGTTCAAAAAATGCAGTTTTCCCTCTTTTTGATGGTGCAACAATTTTAAATATAGTTTTTAACACTTTTATATATTATATTTGAAAAAATAAAATCCTTATTTGGAATCAAGAAATCAAAATTTACATTGGTTTATGTTATGGTATTTTTCTAATAAAATTCATATTTTAATTAATAGTGAAAAATAATGCATTTTAATTCAGAAATGTCTCTTCATATAATTTATGTATATAGTTATATCATATTATTAGTTTATTTTAAAGTTTAATTTGATTTTATTTTTATCATCTAATAAACTTTTTTTCATTGAATGTAATTTCACATTTAAATTGGACATAAACACATTTCAATCATTTTATAGTTTTTACTTTTTAAAAACCCTCTTTCTGGTTTTGATAATGGGGATATATTTTAAATTAATTAATTCAACTTCTATGTTTTTAATTTTTAAAATTGGATTACATATTTAGAATAAGTGTTTAAAAATTATGTTAATAGGTTACTTTTATTTTATAGATATTATGTATTGTAACTACCGTAATTTTTATTTACATTATTTAAAGGTAAATTGGGTAAATTATGGTAACAAACAATATGATAAAGATTATAAAATTATCCTAACACCTAAAAAATCTTATCGGAAAAATTAATTTCAAACAATATCACCTAAGTGTTTAATTTTATCTATTTAGTGGAGTTTTTTCCATTAAATTGATGTAATTATAATTAAAACAAAATAAATTGACAACTTGTCACTCTCTTATACCTTATAAGTATAATAATTTTAATATAGTGATAAACTATATAAAATGTATAATATAAAAAATATTCATAAAGATAATGAAATTATATACATCATGTGAATTTATTTATATTTTTAAAGCATAAATAATTATAATAAATGATGACTCAATAGTGATGTAGAAAGTATTTTATTTTTATAAGTATTAAATAAATGGTTTTAAAAATATTAAAATAAATGTCATATGAACTAATTAATGTGATACAAGAATATTATAGGTGACTATAAAATGTTGGAAATTTTTTTTTTTTTTGAATTTATCTTCTGTTTATATTTTATTTTATTTTAAATAAATTTTTAGTGAAAGAAATTGACATTATTGATATTTTTTAAAAATTACATATTATTAATTTATTTAAAAATTGAAAATTTATTAAAAATATAAAATGTAAAAATTATTTGGTTTAAAATTTTATAATGTATCCAATTATTTAAAATTGATAACACATAAGTAAACATTTATAACTATTTAATATTTGGATATTATTACCACATATAGAATTAAATATATTAAATAAGGATAAATTGAAATTATTAGGATTAAAACTAAATAAAAACATGTATTAATTTTATTGGTAGAGATTATTTAGACCTATACTCATCTTATTTTCTACATAAATTAGTTTGGGAACATAAAAACAAAAATCAATTTATAATAAATTTATATTTCTAGACATTCCTAAAGTGTCTATCCTTTATCTTATAAAAATACACCACCTACACCCACATAATCACACCTTTAAATCATTTTGAACCATACCAAATATACTCAAATAACCTCCCAAAATATCTCCCTTCCTCCTAGAGGCCACACTTTCATAGGAAATTCATCCTAGGGATATCTTTTGTGCAAATCCAAAGGAGATACTCGAAAATGAGGTAATGGTTGTATCACCTTTTTCCAAATTCTTTTATTCTTCTACTTCCTATTATTATTTTATTTCTATACTATAGTAATAACTCTGGTATCTTCTACATTTTTAAACTTTTTTATGATTATTTGAAAAACTTATACCTCTTTTTATCCATCCTACAAATAACAATATAACCATTCGTTCAAACATATGGTTTACCGTGTCTATGTCGTGGTGTAATTGTTATTAAACAATAATTAATTTGGATTGGTATATTGATGATTATATTGGATATAAATAATTAATACAAAATAATATTTATTTTTTAAAATTAATATACCATCCTTTCTATACTATTTTACCATCACATGAATTATATCGTTACTCGTGCGTACGTACGGCTTACTGTCTTCACGACATGATGAGATTCATTCCCCATGATAACCAATCAAGAATGTTTATAAAGTATTTATAATAATGGATAATGAAATATATGACATAATAATTCTAATGTATTTATATATATATATATATCATTTACTTGCTTCCATTCAATTCAATAAAGAAATATAAACAATGTTCATGCGTACGTACGGCCTACCGTCTCCATGAACGATGTATTTCATTTCATTTATCTATATATTATTTATATTTATATAATGAATATTTATCGTATATAAATCATGTTTTACATTATGTAATTAATTAAATCATGATATACCTAATAATATCTATAATAACAAGTCCATCCACGTTTGATAAATTAAATGATTGTTACCCAAAACATTGCTTTAACATGTAATTGAAAAATGAATGGAAAATATAAAGTGATAAGTGAATCATATATGGTGTAATAAATATTATTATGGTTCTATTAAATGTTAATAATATTTTTAATCCCACTATACATGAGTTTTGGACACATACCGATGAAATCAGACCTAAGGTAAGGGATAATTTTGCAATCACATTTTTATCCGATATTGTTTATACCAATGTATTTATTGGGAATATATTTATCATCCATGTACATGTTTTCTAAAAAAAATCATAAAATTTTTATTATTCTTTTATGTATTTTTAATTTCATTTTAACCCATTTTTTACATTTACTAAATGGTATACAAGGAATCTTTCTTTTTTACCATACGATGTACTTTTTGACTTTTCCAAAAAACATACGAGGAGAATTTTTTTAACTTCTAAGACATGAATGGATTTTTTTATGGTTTAATGATTCCTTATTTCTTTGAATCATACTCTAAACTATTTCATGTTTTTTAATGAAATTCTTTTATTTTAAAATTTCATTTCATTTTGAGTAAAGAAAATGTTTATGAAGATTAAAGGATATTTTCCTCAAAAATTAACTTTCTTGAGTATTATGAAAAACATTATTCATCTAATATGTAACTCTTAAATAGGTTTATGTTTATATAATTATTAATACTATTATTTCATTGTGTTAATTATTTAATGATATTTTATATGTATTATGTTATTTTTTGAAGGATGTTTAAGAAACCCATTTTATTTTATAGGATATGCTATGATGAATGATTGATGTTTTTTGGCACGTGTAAGAATTATTTAATTATGAGATTGGTGGGACCTTTATCTCCCAACACTACATTGGGAAAAAATTTATATCTCATGATATAGACATGACTAGAGTGGAATGTAAATCTAGTTCAGTAATACATGGATGTAATGACAAGTAAACCCAGTTTAGTAATGGACTTTGTCCACTATTATGGTCTTGGTAGCAATGCCTTGGCTACTATGGAAATCATAATATATGTTTATTTGTTGTCCAAAATTCCTTTTTTATGCCAATGTTATTTTATCATGGTTAATGATTCTTTATGATCTATTCCTTATGTACTTCCAGGATATAATTCATGACTCAAAAGTTTGATATTTATACATTATGTTCATGTTTTTACAATATTATGTTTATTGTTTGTTTTATGATCTCCTTGTTTACCCTAATTAAGAATTTGAGCTCACCATTCTTATGTTTTTTCCCTTGGATATAATGAAATATTTTAGGTATGAAAACAAAATGGGAAGAACTTTATGGGATATTTTGAATATATTTCACCAAGTTAGAAGATTATATTCCATGTTTTTAAATACACTAAACTAATATGGTCTTTGGGCATATTTTTGAGTCATGTATTAAGTATTCTGAAAAATAAATGTAATGTCCATGTATATAATTAATTTATTTTCATATCTCAATCTTATCCATCTCATGCATCACCAACTTTCATAGATAACCACCCCTCTCATTGACCTCTTGTTACGCCATTCCTTTTTCTTCGTGCTCCGTTAATCCCTCTCGGCTAAAGGTTGTAAGTTGATGGATTCAATACAATGTCCACTCAATGTGACTCTGCACATTACCAAAAGGACCATTAGTGACCTAAAATATTTCTCAGACATGGTATATTTGATTTCATGATCTAGGGCATCGAAATGGATTCCAAAACAATTATTTTCATCGATTTTACTATGATGTTACCCTTTTTCACCTAACCAACATTTTTTTTACTAGTAGTAGTGGTGGGGGTGTTTATTCTATACCCACAAAATTCTAGGGTGATTTTAAATTATCTAAAACATGGAGGCCTATATGTAGTGGTTTTCCATTGATGGATTATGAATAAGATGATTTTTTCTTGTTTTATATTTATTTGGTGACATTGATGCATCTCCATTGTAGCTAATAGTTGTTTTTTCTACCCAATCCATTTTCTGATAATGAATAATTTTTTGGTAATCTTACCCTGATTAGTGTATATGGATTTTGTGTTAAACTAGTTAATACATTATCATAATCACTTAAAATTTATCTAAAGGACCCATACTAAGATTTATATTCCCATAAAAATATATTTTGAAATAATACCATCATAGAACTATATAGTTTATTTAATAAAGAAACATTAAGGTAGTGAAAATATAAAACATTATAGGAAACATAGATTTGATAAAATAAATATCCCATTTTCATAATTCTAATGTTTATGATTTAATTATCACATTATATATAATTGTAATTCATTTAATTGTATCCAATTTGATCAATTAATCATATTTTTTGTTCCCATGTATCATAATTATCATCCATTGTATTTTGAAAATTAAATGGATAATGTTCATGTTTTACAAAAATAATGCATTGTACCATTCGTGGTGCTTCTGAATTCACAATTTTCACTATTATCATCTGATCAAGAAATTATATTTTCCTATAGTAGTTTTATACTCAATGACACCCTCTTCAAAATATAATTAATCTTTTAATCTCATATATAAAACTCTTTTGGAGATTATTCTTATATTACTTACATATAGGGGTTTTAATATTTATGCTTTGATCATCATAATTGCGAAAATTTTCATGAAACTCTATCATTCTCTTCTTTGGTGTACTTTGTTTTTAAACTATAGTTACATTATCAATCATATATTATAATTATTTTTGGAATAATAACCAGATTTCATAGTAAATATCATATTCAAATGGTTCTATCATTGAGATAGTCACTTAATTATCCATCACACCCATTTTTAACTCAACTCTATATAATTCCATCCACCACTAATTCCAAAAGGTCTTAACAATAGTGTTTAACATTTAACATCATATGGGATTATCATAATTAATAAAATGAAATTTCTTTAATCTTTTAATCTTTTAAATCATTAAATTATCCTAAAATTAATTTATCATAGGTTGAAATAATCTTACTTTGACCTAAGTTACAATATGTTTGGTTATCATATACTTCTTTCACTAATCCCTCAATGTAATTGGGAAGTAAATCATTCAGAGCTATTTTTAATGAATAAAATAATAAACTAAATAATGTCCGCCTGGAGTCTCCAACAATGATTCTAGTCCATGGCTCACTCACCATGATTTAGAGTGATGACATAGTCAATTATCAACCAACCCTTTCTAGGTGATTACCCCTATGTGAATTTGTTCCATAGTCATATCCTCTTTCCATTATCTATAAATTGATTTTTTTTCAATGAAACCATAATACTCAGAACATCATAAATATTTTAGGATAACTTTATATACTTAGACACATATTCATGGTTTTCACAAATATTGTTTTACCAAAAAACTAAAGGTAAATAGACTAATATTCATGAAAAACTAAAAATTTTACCTCATTATAACTGATGATAAAATAGATAAATAGGCCTTTATTTTACAACATTCCATTATTAGACAATTACATTATATATTAATCATATCATCCTAATAACTGATAGGTTTAGTGTCTTTTAGGAATATCTAGAAAAGATACATATTTAATAATTCATGAGAACATTTCCCAAAAATTTCATTATATTATATTTTCTCTTAGATGTCTCATAATTTAAAATCATATCCATGATTTGGGAAGTGGAAAAAAATGTTGTGCGCATAAATGATAAGTATATGAATAATAAATATATCAATAATGTTACCTAAGGTTATATCATTATAATTTAATATCTTATAAGAAGGAGAGAAATATATGTCAAAATGAACATGGAATCTATCAACTATTTATATTTTATAATAGGAGGACATGTAATCCCATGTGATCAAATATATAACATGGAATAAACAATGTAAAAAACAAGAGACATATATCATGGTCTATGGGAATAAAATTGTTACATATCAAAGTAGTGAGGTGCTAATATAAGAATAGAAACTCAACATTGGGGATCCAGAATCATCACCAATTTCTCATAGTGTATTGGGATTAACAACATATTTCCCATATAATATTATGAATCAAAACATATTTCCCATTTTTTGATCGAGGTTCATTACTCAATTCAGTATTTTCTCATGAGATTTAAAGAATTACCCAGTGAATTGTTGGTCTATATATGGTACACTCGTTATAGAAATATTATTCATACATATGTGTTCCATAAGAATCCATTAATCCCTCACCTACTTAAAACCTTAGAATAAGAATGGGGTTCAAGTTGAATTCTAAAAGTCCTTTGTGTTGTTTTCATAATAATGTTTTTATTTTTTTGTCAATATATTTTTTTATGTTTGTATTTGTTAAATAGATAATAAAGATTTGTTGACTGTTAAGATAGTTTTGTTATGAAGTTGCTGGATAAGGTTAACATGTTTTTTTAGAATTATTAAGAAAATATAAAAAACATCAGATGATTTTAATCCATTCATAAAATGTTCTAAAATCATGAAAAATGTCATGATACAAGATTTTTATACGAAGAAAGAGAGGTTCATATTCTTTGCAAGACCCAGGCTACCGAAAACAGGCCATTGGACATAGTTTAACAAACGAAAGGAGATAAGATTATGAAGTTGTTGAAATAGATATAAGTACAACATTGTTACCAGATGAAAAGTACTGGATATATATCATCATATGAAATTATAAGAAAAATGAAAGAAGATAGATATGTAGTTGCTTATAGTCCAAAGGGGATAAGTTATAATATATTTAGACGTGTTAAGTGTAAGATAAAGATACTAAGATCCTGATTATGATATATAAGAATCTACTGCTTCTATGTTTTTACTAACATGTATAAAGTGTAAGAAGTCCAAATAGAGAAGAAGTATAATATAGAAATAGGACAATGATAATGTTTTAACCATAGGGGGAAATAATTTTGTGACTAAATCCTTTTGATGTTTAAACAATGTATTCAACTATATTTAATGTCTCAATATTACTCGATAGTACCTGATGATGTTTTCAAATAGAAAGTTTGTAAAATGATCAAATGGAAAAGTTTTATGTTAACATATTTATGAAGTTAAAAGTTATAAATAGTTCACAATTATGAAGGCTACGGTTCAAGACCATATAAAGATGAATCATCAAATAGAGAAGATATTAATAGAGGAAGAAAGTGTAATAGAGTGATAAGGATTTGTTTGGTAGATGAGCATCAGAAAAATAAATTATTATGTCAATGGATGGAAACATTAACAATGTTTTACCATTATTATTTTTTAAAATAATTAAATCTATGAGGATTGAACAGAGTCAGGAAGATTAGTCTCAATCAATGGAATTAAAAAAGTGATGAATTGACGATTTTTCACTGCACAAAGGAGTTACTTAAGAACAAATCTGACATGAATTCTTCTACACATTTATTTTTCAGTGCTTTAAATAACTTTTAAAATCACATAAATTTTATAATGATGTGTTTTTTTTCAATGTTTTTTTATCATGATAAAACAATGAAGATTGAATAGTTTCCTTATAAAGGATGTAGTATTTTGAGAAAATTTGTAGATGGAGAGTTTTTATTTATATTTCAAGAATGTTTTGGAATAATCTTAAATTTTCAAAAAAAATAATACTTTTAAAGGATCATGAAGCTTAAAGTGAGTTCTAGATGAGTGAGAATAAGGAATCGATTTCCTAAAAATTCTCTTTCAAGTGAAACTATGAATATGGGTTGTATGTAAAAACTATAATACTACAATTTAGAATTAAAAAAATCTATCACATGTATGTTCTCAATAGTTGAGTTTCTAACCAACACCACTACAAAATAGGACTTTAACAGCACTATAAATTTCCTTTAATAGCACAAGAAAATCATTGAACACATGAGAGAGGTTAAAAGATGTGGACTTTTATCAACACTAAAAAAGTGATGATAAAGGTTCTATCTATTGGGATAAAACCTACTGATAAATTGGAAATTTATCATCCCTTTTAAAAGCTCTTATAAAGGAAACATTAATCATCAATTTAATTTAGATCTTCTAAAATAGCCATTTATCAGCTCTTATAAAAGCGTTGATAAAGGTTCATTCTATAGTGTGTTGTAACAGCACACCGCAATACCATGGTAGGGTGTTGTAACAGCACACCACTACACCAAAAATAAACCAGATATAAACAAAAAGAAGTCTCAATACAGGATTAAATGAAATAAAATTTTCAACACAGACAAAAGAAAAAAAATACTATTTTATGGAATTTTCAAACATTGTCTTATAAAATTACATAAATTCAAATTTTTATATACATTCAAAAACATCAATGTTCCTTTATCTTTTAATCCTTACCCGACTCATGTTATTTCCAAACAAACCACCCTTTCTCGAGAAAAAGAACACGCCTATATAAGAGAACAATTGTTATGTTAGTAATAATATATAAGAATTAATTAACATAAAGTGTTCATTTTACTAAAATTGATGTCAATTTTAAATAAAAAGATTATCTTGGATACATACCACTCACAACATGCATCAGATTAAGGTGTATATGATTCAAACACATCTTAAATGACTTGGATCATTTTCCGAATGTATCAAACGAATATGAATGTGTTTTCTCATTTTTGAGTACATTAGCTATGTTTTTTACTAAAATGTCATTTTAAACTAGAAACACAAACTTTTGACTGATTCTAGTAACATCGTGTATTAGTTTCACCCAAAAAAATCATACATGTAAAAAATGACTTATGAGTCACTATTTTAAATTATTATGAAAATCTAAGCATGTTTGATTGGTTTTCAGGGAGTGACACTGTTTGAACCAAATTATCAAAACAATCAAAATGTTTTTGTTTGGTTTTGAGGTGCGGTTGATTCTTGCAAATGGAATGAAACATTAGGTCATTGCGATCACATTGTACCTCCAATTGATGTGTGGATGATTACCACATGTCTGAAATGTTGTCTGGTTCATTTCCCTAAGTGTGAACGAAGTACACATCTCCATCGACCACTTTTTTCAATCAAATAAAACCCTATCATTTTTTTATAAAAAAACAAAGATCTCAAATCAAATAACAAACCCACACACAAGGAACAATTATTGATTTCTAAAAAATAGATATCTTGAAACAAGCATGATAGAAATTGAAGAACTAATTTAAGAAATGATAAAAATTTAAAGGTTATCATTCGGAAAAAGAAACCCATTTGAACTATTAAAGGATAATTTCATAGGACTTTTATAAAAGAATATGAACTTATAACATCCACAAAACAAAAATGATGAAACTCCAAACATCTTCACCCCAACATTGGAGACCTTAACTGAGCCAATGTGTTGTATGATTCTTTCACAACAACTCAGACAAAAACACTTGTTCTACCAACTAATGAAAATAAAGATCCTTGGATGAAGACCCCCAATTAAAAGAGAAGCATCTAACGTATCGTGAAAAGATGCCTCTAGAAAAAAGGAATCCAACTCCTTGAAGTGTTCAACATAATCCATCACTATCTGCTGAACTTGCTGGATACTCATGATATATCCCATTTTATTCTTCTTTACCTCCTCGACTATAAACCGTCAGACCAATACATACTTAAAAACCTCTTATGTCATCCCAACATCCATTATTGGTGGAAAAAACAACTCCCATTCTTCCAAAGCTGGACCCCCAAGAATACCCATAATATACTGAACTCTAAATTCTATGTGAGTTTCCAACACTTTCAAGACATTCTAAAATTACTCAAGCCACTTCATTTCCTCTAAAAATCCATGATTTCCATAGAATATGGGTTGAAACTGAGGAAATCTAAAAACAATGAGATACCCACTAGAAACTCTGGGGACTTTTCAGGGAGGCATATTATGTATAACACAAAAATTGTAAAATCATGCTCAGAATCAATTTCTCACATACCCACACATATGTAAACACTCATAAGCAATATCGAGGGTCACACTTACCCCATTATAACAAAACCTAATAATTTACCCAATTTTCAAACTAAAACATTTCCATTTAAAACTCATTTTTTCAATCTAATACCATTGGAAAGAAATAATTTTAATTTTAAATATAATTTTCATTTTAAAATATTACCCACAAATAATAAGACCAACACAATACATAATTCACACTAAACCACTTGAATGAGTAACTAGTAGCCATGATTAACCCAGCGACATTATTGTGAGCCATAATTTACTTAGTATATGAGTTTCCTATGATTAAAAAGATCAATAACCACCAGAACTAATCAAATCTCAAAATAACAACCATATACATGAATACTAGGCCACTTGGTTCTTGGTTTTGATAGCAGTGTCCCTTCATACACTAGCCATTTAATAGGTACCTGGTTTCATTCCATTATGTACATATTGCTTACTATACAATGTTACTTCTATATCTTTACCACTATATCCTATAAAATCCTTTCACCCATATTTTAAGTCCCTTTAAACACAAAATAACACCAAAATGAGACTAAGATACTAACATTAATAGGTATTACATGGCTAGATAGAGTGGGTCATTTAAAACCACCACAGTCTAAAGCATTGCATACTCTATAAGATTTAACCATATTTATGAGGGAATAAATTCAACCCTTGGGATTTTATATGTGTAAGGCTAGATGCTAAGAAATTTCCGAGATTTTCCTTGAATGTTAAAATTTTTATGTATTTTGAGGTTAAATTTCTCTTATTTCTAATCCATTAATGAACTAATCTCAAGGAAACATAAATAAAAACATGATCATTAAAATTAAATTAAAAGGATCACCTATAATGTTTATTATAGGACATTGGTTGACTTTGATTAGTGTCAGAATGTTTTTGAATTGACATCACTTGGTTTTTATTTCTTAGACAAGACTATATAAATTCATAGGATATTCTCTTGTGTTTATCCAAAATAAACGTGTGTGAAAATGTATTTAATATAATTCTTTATATGTTACACCCGAGAATTTTATGAGAAATATTTTGTTTTTATGTTTTATACATCATAAAAGGAATCTTTCTCTACACACAACACTATCTTGGATTGCTTTATATGCAATCGCGACCTTCCGAGAATGCTTGCATTGTATGCAATATCGAGTTTCATTAAACAACGATATGCTATTAAAATATTATTAAAACTAGCCGTTATGAATAGTAATACCCACTTTTTAAAATTTTTTAAATTTTATTTTTCAAAATGGACTTCATTTTTGGATTCGGAATATCAAAATTAGCCTAGGGTGAAATTTTGGTATTTTTCTGAAAACTTTCAATTTTTGATGAATAGTGAAAACAGTGGGTTACTATTTAAAAACCGACTTTTTATTTAAATAATCATTTATTTTATTTAAATTTATTTTATGTGAAAATTGATACATAATACCTATATAAGTTCAATGAAATCAATTGGAGTCGTTTTATAATAATTTTAGACATATAAAAATTTTATTGAACTTTTCACCATCTTTTACCCACCTCCTAGGAGAATTTGAAAATTTACATAAAACATAATCTTACCGCCTCTATGAGTAGAATTTAGAAAATATTAGAGACACGGTTAATAAAAATGAATAATATTTGGTTCAATAAGATAAAAATAATTTTCAGTGAATAGTAACTTTTTACCTTTTTTGCCACGGTTAAAAGTAAATAGGGTAATTAATGGTAACAATGGTATTATTATTGCCCTAACACATGTCCTAATTCTATTGGATAAGTTTAATTAGATCACAAACAACCTTATGAATAAACAATGACCATTTAGGTCCACTTGGATTAGATTAGGACATTTAATATTATTTTATTTAAAAAATAGTTAAAATAGATAAAATCAAATTTTAATAACCAAAACATTTTTAATAAAGGATTACACATAAGCTAAATTCTAATATAAATATTCATTATAAATATATTAATATTTCCTACATAATGGTCTTTTATTTATAATTTTTAGACATTAAATAATTTAATATATTTATGACATAATGATGATGTAGTAATTATATTATTAATGAAATATTAGCACAATTGATGTTATAAATACCCAAATAAATGTAATTTGAGACTTTTTATCAATTAAAATAATTTTATAGGTTAATATAACATGTTAGTATTGATTTAATTAATATTTTTCGAACTAATAATTCTGTTATTATTTTTCTAAAAAATCAATTACCAAATAGTGTCAAAATTGACATAATATAGTTTTTTTAAAAAAAGATTATATTATTGACTGTTATTTTATTGCTAAAAATATAAGGTTAGGCCAAATGACTTATATAAGGTAATAAATTTTAATAATTAACAACTTGGGGTTCGTTTGGCTTGTTATAGTATGTTTATTAACCTTATAGTGTAAGAAAACAAGAAGACATGGTAAAAGTAAAATTATTAAACTTAAAGTTAAATCTAAATGATAAGGTTAAAATAGAAACCTAAAATTGTCTAAATTCTATTGGATGAAAGGCTTTCGACCCATCCCTGCCTTATCTTAGAAATAAATCAATTTGGAGCCATTAAAAACTGAATATGACTTTATAATAAAATAATATTTTTAGTTTTTTCAAAGGTGCCCCTCTCCTCCCTTATAAAAGGGCACCTCCTCCCTCTCTTCCTCACACCACTTTGAGCCTTCAAGCTCAGACAAACCCTGAACATTTCTCTTCCCCACTTCACTAGAAACATCCTAGAGGTCCTGGTCTTCTTCAAATCCCATATTTAGTTTCCTAAGAGAATTTAAGAAGAGGCGCTTCACAGAAGAGGTAATGTCTGTTACAGATTCTTTCAACTTTATTTCTTCTTCTACTTCTTCTTATTTAGTTGTATCATAATTAAGTAATAACATAAGTACCACTAATATACTTATATGTTATTATAAATATGAAACAACCCTATTTCATCATCTATCCATCCTACGGAAAACAAAATCACTGCGCGTGCGTACATACGGAATACCGTCTCCACGCCATGGTGTAATTTATTTTCCACCACCACCATACTTGGATGGGTATAATGGTGTAAATAATAACTAAATATGATTATTGTAAAGTGATATTGAATCTTAAATAGCATACATACACTTCAATACAATTCCACGATCATGGGAATGATATCATCGCTCGTGCGTACGTACGGCCTACCGTCTCAACGATGTGATGCGACTCGTTCTACGTGATCTTCATTGCATAATGACTATATAAATGAATTAAATGAATAAATGTGATATATATTACACTAATAACATTATATAAATGATTTATCTATAACCTAAAAATAAAAATAAGAATTTATTCGACAAAACACGCATAAGAACAAAAAGCAATAAACACCCGAATAACAAGTAATAATGAAATATTACTAATAAGAAGCTAAGAATATGACCATATATGATATGATAACAAAAATTATGCTTATAGAATAAGTCAATGACATTATTTAAATCATTATACAGGAGGTTTGGACACTTACAAAGAAAATCGGACCTAAGGTAAGGGAGAATCTCGCAATCTCAATTTTTATCCGAGATTCTTTATACTTCGGAAATCACTGAAGCATATTTATCATCCAAATACATGTTTCCTCAATATTTAATATTGTTTCTATCCACCAATAATTTTTTAAATCCAATTTTACCCTTTGGTTAGTTTTTAGTAAAATATATGAAACGAATCTTTTGTCTTTTTTCGTACGAGGTACTTTTTTACTTTTCCTACCAAAGTACGAGAAGAATGTTCTTTTTTTTAACTTATACGACCTGAATAGATTTTTATAACATTATTTCCATGAATATTACTTTAAAATTCTCAAGTTTTTTTAATCAAATTCTTTTAGATAAAAATTGTATGACATGTTAAGAAAGGAAAAATGTTTTTTAAGTAGAAAGGATATTTTCCTCAAGAATAGAGTTCAAGTGTTTTGTCAAAATTATTTTCCATCTTAGATAATATAGGGTTATGTTCCTATCCCTATTTTTACATTGATTTGACTTTGTTATGATGGAATTAATTTTATGATGTCCTTTTATCTTATATGGATTATGTTATGATGGCATGATGTTTAAGAATCCCATTTTTATTACATGGGTTATGTTATGATGTATGATTTATGATTTTGTGGCACACATAAGAATGGTTTCATTATGAGATGGGTGGGACCAATATCTCCCTCCAATGAATTAGGTAAATTTTAATATCTCATGAGATAGAAATGGCTAGAACGGCAGGTTAATCCGGTTCAGTGATACGGGACTGAAAAAAGGAGTGAACTCGTTTCAGAAATGGACTTTGTCCACTAAGATAGTCTTGGCAATGAGTCTTGACTACTAAGAAATGATTCTCTATGATTATGTGTGTATGCCACAATGTTTCATGTTATAAGTTATGATTATTGATTTATCCCATGTTAGGAAATTAAGATCTCTTTTGCAGGATAAGACTACCAAAATGTTATGTTATTATGAATATGATTTGATTGATATTTCTTTTGTTTACCCTTACTGAGAATTCGAGCTCACACTTTTGTATGTTTTATTTCCCCAGGTCAGGAAGAAGGTTATTAAGTAGGATATTCCAAAAGGGACTCTAGATATGATGAAATAAATGGGAGAAAATGTATATGCTTTATGAACCAGTTGTTTATGTTTCCCAGTTTCTAAAGACACTATACCTATACGGTCCTTTCATGGTTTTGTTATATGTTGTAATAAGTGTGCTTAAATTTTGAATCAATAACAATGTATGTAAAGTGTGGGTCATTATAGTTGGTATCAGAGGAAACGTATAGTTATCCTTTGGAAACTAGGATGTGAAAGTCTTAGTAAGAAACCTAAGGATAAGTTTGAGGATAGAACATAATCTTAGTGTTTTAGAAATGGCCCTGAATAACCTATGGTTAGTGCTTAAGTGTAAAATTTTATTCTTGATTATGTGGTTTTCCTATTATAATTAGTGTTGCTCAGATTATTCTTCTTGGTTTTAGTCAATGGCTAGAACCTGAAGTAACCGTGTTAATTCGGAATGCGAGGGGCAATACAATGATTGTCCCCTTGAGCAACCAAATTTTATGGGAGCTAAAATGAAAAATCTTGTATCCATGCTCACAAAACGTTCTCAATATATGAATCATGCAGGACGTCCAAATGAGAAAAGGAATGAGCAACATTCTGTTGAATCCTTAATGAGGCAACTTCAACCTTCATTCAGCGGTTCTAATGATCCATTAGTTGCTGAACAGTGGATCAGTACTACAGAAAAGATATTTTCATTTATTCAATGTTCTGAACATGATAAAGTCATCATAGTAGTGTATTGTTTGGAAGGTGATGCTGATCAATGGTGGAATCTTATCAAGAATACGAGGCAAAGATATGAAATTGAGTCCATGGAATGGGACGAGTTCATGAACTTCTTTTCCAATAAGTACTTCCCTCATATTCTTAGAACAAAGATAGAGAATGAGTTTCTTGAACTAATGAAAAAGGATTGTGAATCTTTTGGTACCTACGAAGAAAATTTTACAAGACTTGTAAGGTATGCTTCTAGGATTATTATCCAACTGAAAGTAAGATCAATCGATTCTTTAGTGGCTTAAAACCAAGTCTTCGAAAGGAATTAGCCATAAGGGACTTCAATATTTATGAGGAAATCGGTTGATGTGCTCTCAAGTTTGATATGGAGATTGAAGTAACACATCAGTCATATGTGTTTGATAAGAAGAGGAAAATGGAATTCAAAGGAAAATCTAAAGAGCACACTGAAAAGATGATGAGTTTTCCATTATGCTCAAAGTGTAGAAGGAAACATGGAGGGAGTTGTCTTAAAGGGACAAGTAAATGTTTCAATTGTGGAAAGGAAGGTCATCGGTCATTTGAATGTTGTAATTATGGGAAGAATATGTCTAGTGATGCGAACAAAGAAAAGGGTACATAGAGTGCACTACCTGCACTTCAATGTTATATGTGAAAGGAAATGGGGAATTATTCCAATCAATTCCCTAATCCTAGGGTTGTTGATGATGATCGATGTCAACAAACTCGTAAGGCTAAAGGAAAAGGAAAGTCCCATGCAATTTCTATTAGTGATGTGGAGTATGAGAATGAAGTGGTGAAAGGTACACTTACCATCCACTCTAAAGTAGAAAATGCTTTATTTTATTCTCGATCCACCCACTCTTTAATTTCTGAAGAATTTTCTAAGGGTATCGCCATATTACCTCAACATTTAGATACTTAGTTAGCTATGAAAACCCCTAATGGCACAATAGTCGCGTCAAAAGTTTATAATTCTTCTCCGATTGAAGTTTGTGGGAAAGTACTTCCTGCAAATCTTGTTATCCTTCCTATAGTGTAATTTGATGTGATTATTGGAATGGATTGGCTTTCATTATATGGATCTCATATCAATTTACAAAGAAGGGAAGTCACATTTCATATTCCAGATCAATCTATGATCGTCTATCGATGCAAGGATAAACATAACCTTCTAGAGGAAATTTCTTCCATCTTATGGGTCCTGATTCCACTAAATGAAGGTTATTTATCTCAAATGGTTGGAGAGAAACTCATGATTAAGAATACACCCATTTTACGAGAGTTTGAAGATGTCTTTTTGGAGGAATTGCCAGGTCTTCCACCAAATCGAAAAGTTGAGTTTTAAGTAGAACTCATACTGGGTTCTATGCCTATTTCAATGTCACCTTATAGAATGGCCCCAATTGAGTTGCAGGAATTGAAGAAGCTACTCCAAGAGAATCTTGATAAGGTATTCATACGCCCTACTGCATCACCTTGGGGAGCACCTGTTCTTTTTGTTAAGAAGAAATATGGATCAATGAGACTCTGCATTGATTATCGAAAACATAACAAGATCACTATCAAGAACAAATATCCTCTCCCACACATTGATGACTTATTTGACCAACTGCACGGAGCTCAATACTTTTCCAAGATTGATTTTCTTTTAGGGTATCATCAATTAAGGGTTAAAAGGGAGGATATACCAAAGGCAGCTTTCCGTACAAGGTATGGACACTATGAATTTATAGTAATGCCACTTGTTCTTACTAATTCCCCAAATAACTTCATGGATCTAATGAATAGACTCTTTATAGATCTTATTGACCAGTTTTTGGTAGTCTTTATAGATTACATTCTTGTATATTCAAAGAGAAAGGAAGAACATGAAGATCACTTGATAGGTGTATTGAAGACCCTGAGAATGGAAAAGATTTATGCTAAATTTACCAAGTGTGAATTTTCTCTTCAAAAAGTTTCATTTTTTGGGTCACATAATCTCAAAAGAGGGGATATCTATGGATCCACCAAAAATAGAGGTTATCGAAAGATGGTCGAAACCAACAACAGTAACTGAGATCCAAAGTTTTCTTGGTTTGGCTGGATATTATCGATGTTTTGTGAAATATGTTTCATGATTATCTAATCCACTCACCAGGTTGACTCGAAAAGGAGTTAATTTCTTATTGATGGAGGAATGTGAAGAGAATTTCAAGGAGTTGAAGAGAAGGTTATCCATTGCACCTGTTCTCACACTGCCATGTAGTGGAGAATGGTTTGTGATCTACAGTGATGCATCCAAGAAGGGGCTAGGGTGTGTTCTTATGAAAAATGATATGGTCATAGCTTATGCCTCATGACAGTTGAAAATCCTTGATAAAAATTACCCAACTCATGATTTGGATTTAGCTGCGTTAATATTTTCATTAAAGATTTGGAGGCATTATCCTAATGGAGAAAGGTGTGATATTTATACTGATCATAAAATTTTAAAGTATATTTTCACACAAAAGGAGATGAATATGCACCAAAGAAGATGGTTGGAGTTGATTAAGGATTATGACTTCTCAATTCATTACCACCGAGGGAAATCAAACAAGGTGGAAGACGCATTAAGTCAACAAGACCATGCTAGCATATCCATGATGAGGATCAAAAAGTATCCAATATTTATGGATTTACAAAGGATTGATCATGGAATTATAATGGAAGGGTAAAATCTTATCTTTCTCAAATGAATGTTCAACCATCTATACATGTGAAGATAAAAGAGGCACAGAAAGAAGATATAGAGTTACAAAAGAAGGTGGGAAATGTTCCTAAATTCATCCTTGATTGTGATTTGATAATAAATTTCAGGAATCGGGTTTATGTTCCTCCCATCCCAAAATTAAAGGAGCTACTGGATGAGGCTCATAGTTCTTCATTCTCTATTCATCCTGGAAGCATGAAGATGTATAGGGACATGAAAGAGTACTTCTTGTGGGATGTCATGAAAAGAGATGTTGCTGAATATGTCTCTCGATGCTTGGTTTGTCAGCAAGATAAATCTTAGAGAGAGAAGTCTAAGGGGATTTTACAACCATTACCCATACCAGAATGGAAATGGGAAAACATCACTATGGACTTTGTCACTGGACTTCATAAAACATCTAAAGGAAATAATTCTATCTGGGTCATAGTTGATCTTCATACAATGTTTGCACACATCATTTCTATTAGAGAGGATTTCTCTCTGGATCAGCTTGCCAAGATATATGTAAAGGAAGTGGTAAGATTGCATGGAGTACCACTCTCCATTATATCTGATCGGGATCCGATGTTTACCTCGAAGTTCTGGCGAAGTCTTTAGCATACTCTGGATACAGATTGTAGTTTCAGCACTATGAGTAGAATTTCTAAAATCCAAGAGATACGGTTAATATCAAGGAGTAAAATTTGGTTCAATATGATAAAAATAATTTTTGGTGAATAGTAACTTTTTACCTTTTTTACCACGGTTAAAAGTAAATAGGGTAATTAAGGGTAACAATGGTATTATAATTACCCTAACACATGTCCTAATTCTATTTGATAAGTTTAATTCGACCACAAACAACCTTAGTTATAAAATATGACCATTTAGGTCCACTTCGATTAGATTAGGACATTTAATATTATTTTATTTAAAAAATAGTTAAAATTGTTAAAATCAATGTTTAATAACTAAAACATTTTTAATATAGGGTTATAAATAAGATAAATTCAACTATAAATATGACATATAAAGATAAAAATATTTCCTACATAATTGAATTTTATTTATAATTTTTAGACATTAAATAATTTAATTTATTTATGACACAATGATGATGCAGTAATTATGTTATTAATGAAATATTAACATAATTGATGTTATCAATTTCCAAATAAAGGTAATTTGAGACTTTTTATGAATTAAAATACTTTCCTAGGTTAATATAAAATGTTATTATTGATTTAATTAACTTTGTTAGAACTAATCATTCTGTTATGATTTTCACAAAAATCAATTACCAAATAGTGTCAAAATTGACATAAAATAGTTTTTAAAACAAATATTATATTATTAATTGTTATTTTATTCTTAAAAATATAAGGTTCGGCCAAATTACTTAGATAAGGGTATATATTTTAATAATTAACAACTTGGGGTTCTTTCGGATTTTTGTGGTATGTTTATTAACCTTATAGTGTAAGAAAACAAGAAGACACGGTAAAAGTAAAATTATTTAACTTAAAGTTAAATCTAAATGATAAGGTTAAAATAGAAACATAAACTTGTCAAAATTATATTGGATGAAATGAGTTCGACCCATACCCACCTTATCTTCTAAATAAATCAATTTGGAGCTATTAAAAACCGAATATGACTTTATAATAAAATAATATTTTTAGTTTTTTCATAGGTGCCCCTCTCCTCCCTTATAAAAGGGCACATCCTCCCTCTATTACTCACACCACTTTGAGGCTTAAATATATGCCAAACCCAGCCAATTTCTCTTCTATACTTCCCTAGAAACATCCTAGAGGTCCTAGTCTTCTTCAAAGACAATCTTTAGTTTCTTAAGAGGAGGTTAAGAAGAGGCGCTTCAAACAAGAGGTAATATCCGTTACCGATTATTTCAACTTTATTTCTTCTTATACTTATACTTATTTAGTAGTTTCATTATGAAGTAATAACATCAGAGTCACTAATATACTGAGATGTTATTATAAATATGAAACAACCATATTTCACCATCTATCAATCCTACAGAAATCAAATTCACCGCGTGTGCGTACATACGGAATACCGTCTCCACGCCGTGGTGTAATCTATTTTCCACCACCACCTTACTTGGATGGGTATAATGGTGTATAGAATAACTATATATGATTATTGTAAAGTGATATTTATTTTTAAATATTATACAAACACTTCAATACAATTCCACGATCATGGGAACGATATCATCGCTCGTGCGTACGTACGGCCTACCGTCTCCATGATGTGATGCGACTCGTTCTACCTGATCATCATTGCATAATGACTATATAAACGAATTGAATGAATAAATATGATATATATTGCACTAATACCATTCTATAAATGAGGTATCTATAACCAAAAAATAAGATTAATAATTTATTCGAAAAAACATGCATAAGAACAAAAAGCA
The DNA here is from genome assembly GCA_963277665.1 of Viscum album. Taxonomy (NCBI): domain Eukaryota; kingdom Viridiplantae; phylum Streptophyta; class Magnoliopsida; order Santalales; family Viscaceae; genus Viscum; species Viscum album. The sequence goes on along the minus strand of OY728153.1, from coordinate 1,767,282,693 downwards.
ACAAACACCCGAATAACAAGTAACAATGATATATTACTAATAAGAGGATAATAATACGACAATATATGATATCATAATATATGTATGCTTTTTTAATAATTTAATGACATTATTTAAATCATTATACAGGAGTTTCGGACACTTATGAAGCAAATCGGACCTAAGGTAAGGGAGAATCTCGCAATCTCAATTTTTATCCGAGATTGTTTATAATTCAGTAATTACTAGGGCATATTTATCATCCACATCCATGTTTCCTCAATATGTAATATTATTTCTATCCTCCAACAATTGTTTAAATCCAATTTTACTCTTCGGTGAGTTTTTAGTAAAAGATATGAAAGGAATCTTTTGTCGTTTTTCGTACGAGGTAATTTTTGACTTTTCCAGCCAAAGTACGAGAAGAATGTTCTTTTTTTTAACTTATAAGGCCTGAATGGATTTTTAGAAAATTATTTCCATGAATCTTCCTTTAAAAGTTTTCATGTATATTTTTAATCAACTTATTTTAGATTAAAATTGTATGACATGTTAAGAAAGGAAAAAAAATTGAAGTAGAAAGGATATTTTCTTCATGAAGAGAGTTCAGGTGTTTTGTCAAAATTATTTTCCATATAAGATAAAATAGGGTTCTGTTTCTATCCCTACTTTTACATTGATTTGATTATGTTATGATGGAATTAATTTTTGATGTCCTTTTATCTTATATGGATTATGTTATGATGGCATGATGCTTAAGAATCCAATTTTTATTACATGGGTTATGCTATGATGTATGATTTATGATTTTGTGGCCCACATAAGAATGGTTTCATTATGAGGTGTGTGGGACCTATATCTCTCTCGAATGCATTGGGAAAAGATTTACATCTCATGAGATATACATGGCTGGAATGGTAGGTTAATATGGTTCAGTGATACAGGACTGAAACGAGGAGTGAACTCGTTTCAGAAATAGACTTTATCTACTAAGATAGTCTGGGCAATGAGTCTTGACTACTAAGAAATTATTCTCTATGATTATGTGTGTATACCACAACGTTTCATGTTTTATGTTATGATTATTGATTTATCCCATGTTATGAAATTATGATCTCTTTTGCAGGATAAGATTTCCAAAATGTTATGTTATTATGAATATGATGTGATTGATATTTCTTTTGTTTACCCTTACTGAGAATTCGAGCTCACCCTTTTGTCTGTTTTCTTTCCCCAGGTCAGGAAGAAGGTTATTAAGTAGGATATGCCAAAAGGAACTCTAGATATGATGAAATAAATGGGAGGCAATGTAGATGCTTTATTATCCAGTTGTTTATGTTTCCCAGTTTCTAAAGACACTATACCTATATGGCCCTTTCATGGTTTTGTTATATGTTGTAATAAGTGTGCTTCAATTTTGAAGCAATAACAATGTATGTGAAGTGTGGGTGGTTATAGTTGGTATCGGAGGAAAGGTATAGTCAACCATTAGAAACTAGGATGTGAAAGCCTTAGTAAGAACCCTAAGGATAATTTTAAGCATAGAACACAATCTTAGTGTTTTAGAAATGGCCATGAATAACCTATGATAAGACCTTAAGTGTAAAATTTTATTCTTGATTATGTGGTTTTCCTATTATAATTAGTGTTGCTCACACTATTTTTATTGGTTTTAGTCAATGGCTAGAAACCGAAAGAACCGTGTTAATGAAGAAAGCAATGGGCAATGCAATGATTGTACCCCTGAGAAACCAAACATTATGGGAGCTAGAATGAAAAATCTTATAGCCATGCTCGCACAACTTTCTCAAGAAATGAATCATGCAGGACATCCAAACAAGAAAAGGAAGGAACAACATTCAGTTGAAACCTTTATGAGGCAGCGTCAACCTTCATTCAGTGGGTCTACTGATCCATTAGTTGCTGAACAATGGATTAGTACTACTGAAAAGATATTTTCAGTTCCTCAATGTTCTGAACATGATAAAGTCACCTTAGCAGTGTATCGTTTGGAAGGTGATGCTGATCAATATTGGAATCTTATCAAGAATATAGGGAAAAGAGATAAAAATTTAGTCCGTGGAATGGGATGAGTTCAAGAACTTATTTTTCAATAATTACTTCCCTCGTATTCTTTAAACAAAGATGAAGAAGGAGTTTCTTGAACTAAAGAAAAAGGATAATGAATATGTTGGTACCTACAAAGTAAATTTTACAAGACTTGCAAGGTACGCTTCTGAGATTATTATCTGACCTGAGAGTAAGATCGATCGATTCTTTAGTGGCTTAAAACTAAGTCTTAGAAGGGAATTGGCCATTAAAGACTTTAATAGCTATGAGGAAATCGTTCGATGTGCTCTCAAGGTTGAGATGGATATTGGAGTAGACCATCAGCCATATGGGTTTGATAAGAAAAGGAAATTGGAATTCAAAGGAAAATCTAAAGAGCACACTGAAAAGAAGATGAGTTTTTCCTTATGCTCAATGTGTGGAAAGAAACAGGGAGGGAGTTGTATTAAAGGGACAAGTAAATGTTTCAAATGTGGAAAGGAATTTCATCGGTCATTTGAATGCCGCAATGATGGGAAGAAGATTTCTAGTGATGCGAACAAAGAAAAGGCTACACAGAGTGCACCTACTATACTTCAATGTTACAAGTGAAAGGAAATGGGCCATTATGCCAATCAATGCCCTAATCCAAGGGCTTTTGATGATGATTGACATCAATAAACTCTTAGGGATAAATAAAAAGGAATGTCCCATGCAATTTCTATCAGCGATGTGGAGTATGAGAATGAAGTGTTGAAAGGTACACTTAACATCCACTCTAAAGTAGAAAATTTTTTATTTGATTCTGGATCCACACAGTCTTTTATTTATGAAGAATTTTCTAAGGGTATCGCTGAATTACCTTAGCAGTTAGATATTGAGTTAGTTGTGACAACCCCTAATGGCACAACAGTCGCGTCAAAAGTTTATAATTCTTCTCCGATTGAAGTTTGTGGGAAAGTGCTTCCTGCAAATCTTTTGATCCTTCCTATAGTGGAATTTGATGTGATTCTTGGCATGGATTGTCTTTCATTATATGGAGCTCATATCAATTGCCAAATAAGGGATGCCATATTTCATATTCCAGATCAATCTATGATCGTCTATTGATGGAAGGATGAACATAACCATCCAGTGGAAATTTCGTCCATCTTATGGGTCTTGATTCCACTAAATGAAGGTTATTTATCTCAAATGGATGGAGAGAAACTCATGATTAATAATACACCCATTGTACGAGTGTTTGATGATGTCTTTCCTGAGGAATTTCCAGGTCTTCCACCAAATCGTGAAGTTGAGTTTTCAATAGAACTCATACCGGGTGCTATGCCTATTTCAGAGACACCTTATAGAATGTCCCCAATTGAGTTGCAGGAATTGAAGAAGAAACTCCAAGAGAATCTTGATAAGGGATTCATACGCCCTAGTGAATCACCTTGGGGGGCACCTTTTCTGTTTGTTAAAAAGAAATATGGATCAATGAGACTCTGAATTGATTATAGAGAACTTAACAAGATCACTATCAAGAACAAATATCCTCTCCCACACAATGATGACTTATTTGACCAACTGCATGGAGCTCAATACTTTTCCAAGATTGATCTTCTATCAGGGTATCATTAATTAAGGGTCAAAAGGGAGGATATACCAAAGACGGATTTCCGTACAAGGTATGGACAATATGAATTTATAGTGATTCCATTTGGTCTTACTAATGCCCCTGCTATCTTCATGGATCTAATGAATAGATTCTTTAGAGATCTTCTTGATCAGTTTGTGTTATTCTTTATAGATGATATTCTTGTCTATTCAAATAGAAAGGAAGAACATGAAGATCACTTGAGAATTGTATTGAAGACCCTGAGAAAGGAGAAGCTTTATGCCAAATTTACCAAGTGTGAATTTTCTCTTCAAAAAGTTTTATTTTTTGGGACACATAATCTCAAAAGAGGGGATATCTGTGGATCCAGAAAAAATAGACGTTATCGAAAGATGGTTGAAACCAACAACAGTAATTGAGATCCGATGTTTTCTTGGTTTGGCGGGATATTATCGATTTTAAGTGTGAATTTTCTCTTCAAAAAGTTTCATTTTTTGGGTCCCATAATCTCAAAAGAGGGGATATCTGTGGATCCAGCAAAAATAGACGTTATCGAAAGATGGTCGAAACCAACAATAGTAACTGAGATTCGAAGTTTTCTTGGTTTGGCAGGATATTATCGACATTTTTTGAAATATGTTTCATGATAATCTAATTCACTCACCAGGTTGACTCAAAAAGGAGTTATGTTTGTATGGATAGAGGAATGTGAATAGAATTTCAAGGAGTTGAAGAGAAGGTTATCTAGTGAACCTGTGCTCACACTACCTTATAGTGGAGAATGGTTTGTGATCTACAGTGATGCATACAAGAAGGGGATAGGGTGTATTCTTATGAAAAATGATATGGTGACAGCTTATGCCTCACAACAGTTGAAAATCCATGAGCAAAATTATCCAACTTATGATTTCGAGTTAGCTACGGTAATCTTTACATTAAAGATTTCGAGGCATTATCTTTATGGAGAAAGGTGTGATATTTATACTAATCATAAAAGTTTAAAGTATATTTTGACACAAAAGGATCTGAATATTCACCAAAAAAGATGGTTGGAGTTGATAAAGGATTACGATTGTTCAATTCATTACCACCCATGGAAAGCAAACAAGGTGGAAGACACATTAATTTGACAAGACCATGCTAGCTTGTCCATGATGAGGACCACAAAAGATCCAATATTTATGGATTTACAAAGCATGGATCTTGGAATTATAATGGAAGGGGAAAATCTTATCTTTATCAAATGAATGTTCAACCATCTACACATGTGAAGATTAAAGAGGCACAGAAAGAAGATGTAGAGTTACAAAAGAAGGTGAGAAATGTTCCTGAATTCAACCTTGATTGTGATAGGATAATAAAGTTCAGGAATCGGGTTTGTGTTCCTCCCATCCCAGAATTAAAGAAGGAGATGCTGGATGAGGCTCATAGTTCTCCATTCTCTATTCATCCTAGAAACACGAAGATGTATAGGGACATGAAAGAGTACTTCTGGTGGGATGTCATGAAAAGGGATGTTGCTAAATATATCTCTTGATGATTGGTTTGTCAGCAAGTTAAAGCTTAGAGATAGAAGTCTAAAGGGATGTTACAACCATTACCCATACCAGAATGGAAATGGGAAAACATCACTATGGACTTTGTCACTGGACTTCCTAAAACATCTAAAGGCAATAATGTTATCTGGTTCATAGTTGATCTTCTTACAAAGTCTGCGCACTTCATTCCTATTAGAGAGTATTTATATCTGGATCATCTTGCCAGGATATATGTAAAGGAAGTGGTAAGATTTCATGGAGTACCACTCTACATTATATTTGATCGGGATCTGAGGTTTACCTCGAAGTTTTGGCAAATTCTTTATCATACTCTGGATATAGTGTTGAGTTTCAGCACTGCTTATCATCCTCAGATAGAGAGTCAGTCTGAGAGAACAATTCAATCTCTAGAAGATATGTTAAGAGCTTGCTCTATGGATTTCAAAGGTGGTTGGGATCAAAACCTACCTTTGGTGGAATTTTCTTATAACCATATCTTTCAATACAGTATTCATTTGGCTCCTTATGAAGCTCTCTATGGAAAGAAATGCAGGACTCCAACTTGATGGGATGAAGTTGGGGAAAGAAAGCTATTAGGACCAGATCGTGTTGATGAGATGGCATAAAAGGTCGTATCTGTTCAAAAACACATAAGAGCAGCTCAGAGTCAACAAAAACGTTATGCCGACAACCAAAGAAAAGACCTAGATTTTGAAGTGGGTGATAAATTGTTCTTACGAATATCTCCTTGGAAGAGAGTAATGAGATTTGGAAAGAAGGGAAAGTTGGGCCCTAGATATATCAGTCCTTTCGAAATACTGGATCATGTTGGGAAGGTAGCTTACCGATTGGCGCTTCCACCGAATCACTCTCAAGTTCATGATGTATTCCATGTATCTCTCATGAGAAAGTACGTACCTGATCCTTCACATGTACTCAGCGCAGAAGTTGTACCGCTGGTGCAAGATCATTCTTATGAAGAACAGGCGATAGAGATTCTGGATCGTAATGAAAAAGTCCTACGGAACACAACCACACGCTTGGTGAAAGTTTTATGGAGGAACTACCAATTTGATGAAGCTACATGGGAGCTTGAGGATAAGATTAGGGATATGTATCCTCATCTATTTGTTACAAAGTGACAAATTTCGAGGGCGAAATTCATTTTAAGCGGGGTAGAATGTAACACACGAGGCTTTTATGAGAAATATTTTGTTTTTATGTTATATACATCATCAAAGGAATATTTCACTACACACAACACTAGCTTGGATTTCTTTACACGCAATCGCAACCTTCCTCGATAGCTTGCGTTGTACGCAATATCGAGTTTCACTAAACAACGATATGCTATTAAAATATTATTAAAACTAGCCGTTATGAATAGTAATACGCAGTTTTTGAAATTTTTAAAATTTTATTTTTTTAAAATGGACTTCATTTTCGGATTCGTATTATCGAAATTAGCCTAGGGTGAAATTTTGGTATTTTTCTGAAAACTATCAATTTTTGATGAATAGTGAAAACACTAGGTTACTATTTAAAAACCGACTTTTTATTTAAATAATTATTTATTTTATTTAAATTTTTTTATTTAAAAATTATACATAATACCTATATAAGTTCAATGAAATTCATTGGAGTCGTTTTATTATAATTTTAGACATATAAAAATTTTATTGAACTTTTCACCGTCTTTTACCCACCTCCTAAGAGAATTTGAAAATTTACCTAAAACATAATTTTACCGCTTCTGTGAGTGGAATTTCTAAAATCTGAGAAACACGGTTAATATCAAGAAGTAAAATTTGGTTCAATAAGATAAAAATAATTTTTTGTGAATAGTAACTTTTTACCTTTTTTTACCACGGTTAAAAGTAAATAGGGCAATTAAGGGTAACAATGGTATTATTATTACCCTAACACGTGTCCTAATTCTATTGTATAAGTTTAATTCGACCACAAACAACCTTAGTAATAAAATATTACCATTTAGGTCCACTTGGATTAGATTAGGACATTTAATATTATTTTATTTAAAAAATAGTTAAAATAGTTAAAATCAAAGTTTAATAACTAAAACATTTTGTATATAGGGTTATACATAAGATAAATTCAACTATAAATATTCCTTAGAAAGATAAAAGGATTTTCTATATAATTGTATTTAATTTATAATTTTTAGACATTAAATAATTTAATTTATTTATGACACAATGATGATGAGGTAATTATGTTATTAATGAAATATTAACATAATTGATGTTATAAATACCCAAATAAATGTAATTTGAGACTCTTTATGAATTATAAGACATTTATAGGTTAATATGACATGTTATTATTGATTTAATTAACTTTTTTTGAACTAATAATTCTGTTATGATTTTCACAAAAATCAATTAACAAATAGTTTCAAAATTGACATAAAATAGTTTTTAAAACAAATATTATATTATTAATTGTTATTTTATTTCTAAAAATATAAGGTTCGGCAACATTACATAGATAAGGTTATATATTTTAATAATTAACAACTTTAGGTTCTTTTGGCTTGTTATAGTATGTTTATTAACCATATAGTGTAAGAAACCAAGAAGACACAGTAAAAGTAAAATTATTTAACTTAAATTTAAATCTAAATTATAAGGTTAAAATAGAAACCTAAACTTGTCTAAATTATATTGTATGAAAGGAATTCAACCCATCACCACTTTAGATTCAAAATAAATCAATTTGAAGCTATTAAAAACCGAATATGACTTTATAATAAAATAATATTTTTAGTTTTTTCAAAGGTGCCCCTCTCCTCCCTTATAAAAGGGCACCTCCTCCCTCTCTTCCTCACACCACATTGAGCATTAAATATCGGAAAAACCCTACCAATTTCTCTTCTCCACTTACCTAGAAACAACCTAGAGGTCCTGGTATTCTTAAAAGACCATCTTTAGTTTCCTAAGAGGAGGTTAAGAAGAGGCGCTTCAAAGAAGAGGTAATGTTCGTTACCGATTCTTTCAACTTTATTTCTTCTTCTACTTCTACATATTTAGTTATTTCATTATGAAGTAATAACATCAGTATCACTAATATAATTATGTGTTATTATAAATATGAAACAACCATATTTCACCATCTATCCATCCTACGGATAACGAAATCACCGCGTGTGCGTACGTACGGAATACCGTCTCCACGTCGTGGTGTAATCTATTTTCCACCACCACCTTACTTGGATGGGTATAATGGTGTATATAATAACTATATATGATTATTGTGATGTGATTTAATTCTTAAATAGTATAAATACACTTCAATACAATTCCATGATCATGGGAACGATATCATCGCTTGTGCGTACGTACGGCCTACCGTCTCCACAATGTGATGCGACTCGTTCTACATGATCTTAATTCCAAAATGACTATATAAATGAATTGAATGAATAAATATGATATATATTACGCTAATACAAATCTATAAATGAGTTATTTATAACCTAAAAATAAGAATAGTAATTTATTCGACAAAACACGCATAAGAACAAAAAGCAATAAACACCCGAATAACAAATAACAATGAAATATTACTAATAAGAAGCAAAGAATATGACCATATATTATATCATAACAATATGTATTCTTCTGGAATAATTCAATGACATTATTTAAATCATTATACAGGAGGTTCGGACACTTACGTAGCAAATCGGACCTAAGGTAAGGGATAATCTCACAATCTCAATTTTTATCTGAGATTCTTTATACTTCAGTAATTATTGGGGCATATATATCATCCACATCCATGTTTCCTCAATATGTAATATTATTTCTATCCTCCAACAATTTTTTAAATCCAATTTTACTCTTCGGTGAGTTTTTAGTAAAAGATATGAAAGGAATCTTTTGTCGTTTTTCGTACGAGGTACTTTTTGACTTTTCTGGCCAAAGTATGTGAAGAATGTTCTTTTTTTTAACTTATACGGCCTGAATGGATTTTTAGAACAATATTTCCATGAAGATTCCTTTATAATTTTCCAAGTATATTTTTAATCAAATTCTTTTAAATTAAAATTGTATGACATGTTAAGAAAGGGAAAAAAATTGAAGTAGAAAGGATATTTTCCTCAAGAAGAGAGTTCAGGTGTTTTATCAAAATTATTTTCCATCTAAGATAATATAGGGTTCTGTTTCTATCCCTATTTTTACATTTATTTGATTATGTTATGATGGAATTAATTTTATGATGTCCTTTTATCTTATATGGATTATGTTATGAAGGCATGATGTTTAAGAATCCCATTTTTATTACATGGGTTATGCTATGATATATGATTGAGGATTTTGTGGCCCACATAATAATGGTTTCATTATGAGATGGGTGGTACCTATATCTCCCTCCAATGCATTGGTTAAAGATATACATATCATGAGATATACATGGCTGGAACGGCAGGTTAATCTGGTTCCGTGATACCGGACTGAAATGAGGAGTGAAATCATTTCAGAAATGGACTTTTTCCACTAAGATAGTCTTGGAAATGAGTCTTGACTTCTAAGAAATGATTCTCTATGATCATGTGTGTATGCCACAAAGTTTCATGTTTTATGTTATGATTATTGATTTATCCCATGTTATGAAATTATGATCTCTTTTTCACGATAAGATTTCCAAAATGTTATGTTATTGTGAATTTGATGTGATTGATATTTTTTTTGTTTACCCTTACTGAGAATTCGAGCTCACCCTTTTGTATGTTTTCTTTCCTCAAGTCAGGAAGAAGTTTATTAAGTAGGATATGCCAAAAGGGACTCCAGATATGATGAAATAAATGAGAGACAATGTATATACTTTATTAACTAGTTGTTTATGTTTCCCAGTTTCTAAAGACACTATACCTATATGTTCCTTTCATGGTTTTGTTATATGTTGTAATAAGTGTGATTCAATTTTGAAGCAATAACAATGTATGTAAAGTGTGGGTCGTTATAGTTGGTATCAGAGGAAATGTATAGTCAACCTTTGGAAACAAGGATGTGAAACCCTTAGTAAGAACCCTAAGGATAAGTTTAAGAATAGAACACAATCTTAGTGTTTTAGAAATGTCCATGAATAACCTATGATAAGACCTTATGTGTAAAATTTTATTCTTGATTATGTGGGTTTCCTATTATAATTAGTGTTGCTCACACTATTCTTCTTGTTTTTAGTCAATTGCTGGAATTCGAAGGAACCGTGTTAATGCAGAATGCGATTGGCAATTCAATGATTTTCCCCCTGAGAATCCAAACGTTATGGGAGCTGGAATGAAAAATCTTATATCCATGCTCGCACAACTTTCTCAAGCAATGAATCATGCAGGACTTCCAAATGAGAAAAGGAAGGATCAATATTATGTTGAATCCTTTATGAGGCAGTGTCCACCTTCATTCAGTGGGTCTACTGATCCATTAGTTGCTGAACAATGGATCAGTACTACTGAAAAGATATTTTCAGTTCATCAATGTTCTGAACATGATAAAGTCATCTTAGCAGTGTATCGTTTAGAAGGTAATGCTGATCAATGGTGGAACTTTATCAAGAATACAAGGAAAAGAGATAAATTTATTCCATGAAATGGGATGAGTTCAAGAACTTATTTTTCAATAAGTACTTCCCTCCTATTCTTCGAACAAATATGAAGAAGGAGTTTCTTGAACTAAAGAAAAATGATGATGAATCTGTTGGTACCTACGAAGCAAATTTTACAAGACTTGCAAGGTACGCTTCTGGGATTATTATCCAACCTGAGAGTAAGATCAATCGATTCTTTAGTGGCTTAAAACCAAGTCTTCGAAGGGTGTTGGCCATAAAGGACTTCAATAGCAATGAGGAAATCGTTCGATGTGCTCTCATGGTTGAGATGGATATTGGAGTAACCCATCAGTCATATGGGTTTGATAAGATGAGGAAATTGGAATTCAAAGGAAAATCTAAATAGCACACTGAAAAGAAGTTGAGTTTTTCCTTATGATCAAAGTGTGGAAAGAAACATGGAGGGAGTTGTCTTAAAGGGACTAGTAAATGTTTCAAATATGGAAAGGAAGGTCATCAGTCATTTGAATTCCGCAATGATGGGAAGAAGATGTCTAGTGATACGAATAAAGAAAAGGCTACACAGAGTACACCTCCTACACTTTAATGTTGCAAGTGCAAGGAAATGGGCCATTATACCAATAAATGCCCTAATCCAAGGGTTGTTGATGATGATCGACGTCAACAAACTCTTAGGGATAAAGACAAAGGAAATTACCATGCAATTTCTATCAGTGATGTGGAGTTTGTGAATGAAGTGGTGAAAGGTACACTTACCATATACTCTAAATTATCAAGTGTTTTATTTGATTCTGGATCCACCCAGTCTTTTATTTCTGAAAACTTTTCTAAGGGTATCGCCGTATTACCTTAGCAGTTAGATATTGAGTTAGTTGTGATAACCCCTAATAGCACAACAGTCGCGTCAAAAGTTTATAATTCTTCTCTGATTAGAGTATGTGGGAAAGTGCTTCTTGCAAATATTTTGATCCTTCCTATAGTGGAATTTAATGTGATTCTTGGCATGGATTTGATTTCTTTATATGGAGCTCATATCAATTTTCAAATAAGGAAAGTCACATTTCATATTCCAGATCAATCTATGATCGTCTATCGATGGAAGGATGAACATAACCTTCCAGTGGAAATTTCTTCCATCTTATGGGTCTTGATTCTACTAAATGAAGGTTATTTATCTCCAATGGTTGGAGAGAAACTCACAATTAAGAATACACCCATTGTAAGAGATTTTTATGATGTCTTTCCTGAGGAATTTCCAGGACTTCCACCGAATCGTGAAGTTGAGTATTCAATAGAACTCATACCGTGTGCTATGTCTATTTTAGAGACACCTTATAGAATGGCCCCAATTGAGTTGCAGGAATTGAAGAAGCAACTCCAAGAGAATCTTGATAAAGGATTTATACGCCCTAGTGTGTCACCTTAGGGAGCACCTATTCTGTTTGTTAAAAAGAAATATGGATCAATGAGACTCTGCATTGATTATCGAGAACTTAACAAGATCACTATCAAGAACAAATATCCTCTCCCACGCATTGATGACTTATTTAACCAACTACGCAGAGCTCAATACTTTTTGAAGATTGATCTTCGATCAGGGTATCATCAATTAAGGTTCAAAAGGGAGGATATACCAAAGATGGCATTCTATACAAGGTATAGACACTATGAATATATAGTGATTCCATTTGGTCTTACTAATGCCCCTGCTATCTTCATGGATCTAATGAATAGAGTATTTAGATACTATCTTGATCAGTTTGTGGAAGTATTTATAGACGATATTCTTGTATATTCAAAGAGCAAGGAAGAACATGAAGATCACTTGAGAATTGTATTGAAGACCCTGAGAAAGGAGAAAAATTATTCCAAATTTACGAAGTGTGAATTTTGGCTTCAAAAAGTTGCATTTTTGGGTCACATAATCTCAAAAGAGGGGATATTTGGGGATCCAGTAAAAACAGAGGTTATAGAAATATGGTCGAAACCAACAACAGTAACTGAGATCTGATGTTTTCTTGGTTTGGCTGGATATTATCGACTTTTTGTGAAATATTTTTCATGATTATCTAATCCACTCACCAGGTTGACTCGAAAAGGAGTTAAGTTCGTATGGATGGAGGAATGTGAAGAGAATTTCATGGAGTTGAAAAGAAAGTTATCCAGTGCACCTGTGCTCACACTGCCTTGTAGTGGAGAATGGTTTGTGATCTACAGTGATGAATCCAAGAAGGGGATAGGGTGTGTTCTTATGAAAAATGATATGGTGATATCTTATGCCTCACAACATATGAAAATCCATGAGCAAAATTACCCAACTCATGATTTGGAGTTAGATGCGGTAATCTTGACATTAAAGATTTGGAGGCATTATATTTATGGAGAAAGATGTGATATTTATACTGATCATAAAAGTTTAAAGTATATTTTCACACAAAAGGATCTGAATATGCACCAAAGAAGATGGTTGGAGTTGATTAAGGATTACGACTGCTCAATTCATTACCACCCAGGGAAAGTAAACAAGGTGGCAGACGCATTAATTAGACAAGACCATGCTAGCTTGTCTATGATGTGGACCACAAAAGATCCAATATTTATGGATTTACAAAGGATGGATATTGGAATTATAATGGAAGGGGGAAATATTATCTTTCTCAAATGAATGTTCAACCATATATACATGTGAAGATTAAAGGGTCCCAGAAATAAGATGTAGAGTTACAAAAGAAGTTGAGAAATGTTCCTGAATGCAACCTTGATTGTGATGGGATAATAATGTTCAGGAATCGGGGTTTGTGTTCCTCCCATCCCAGAATTAAAGGAGCTGCTGGATGAGGCTCATAGTTCTTCATTCTCTATTCATCCTAGAAGCATGAAGATGTATAGGGACCTATATGAGTATTTCTGATGGGATTTCATGAAAATAGATGTTGTTGAATATGTCTCTCGATGGTTGGTTTGTTAGAAAGTTAAAGCTGAGAGACAGAAGTCTAAGGGGATGTTACAACCATTAACCATACCAGATTATAAATGGGAAAACATCACTATGGACTTTGTCACTGGACTTCCTAAAACATCCAAAGGCAATAATTCTATCTGGGTCATAGTTGGTCATCATACAAAGTCTGCACACTTCATTTCTATTAGAGAGGATTTCTCTCTGGATCAGCTTGCCAGGATATATGTAATGTAAGTGGTAAGATTGCATGGAGTACCACTCTCCATTATATATGATCGGGATCCGAGGATTACCTCAATGTTCTGGCGAAGGCTTCATCATAATCTGGATACATAGTAGAGTTTCAGCACTGCTTATCATCCTCAGACAGACGGTCAGTCTGAGAGAACAATTAAATCTCTAGAAGATATGTTAAGAGCTTTCTCCTTGGATTTCAAAGGTGGTTGGGATCAACACCTACATTTGGTCGAATTTTCTTATAATAATAGCTTTCACTCCAGTATTTAGATGGATCCTTATGAAGATATCTATGGAAAGAAATGCAAGACTCCAAGATATTGGGATGAAGTTGGGGAAAGAAAGCTATTAGAACCTGATCTTGTTGATGAGATGGCAGAAAAGGACAGATCTATTCAACAGCACATAAGATCATATCAGAGTCGACAAAAAATTTATGCCGACAACCGAAGAAAAGACCTATAATTTGAAGTGGGTGATAAAGTGTTCTTACGAATATCTCCTTAGAAGAGAGTAATGAGATTTTTAAAGAAGGTAAAGTTGAGCCCTAGATATATTGGACCTTTCGAAATACTGGATCATGTTGGGAAGGTAGATTACTGATTGGCGCTTTCACCAAATATCTCTCAAGTTCATGATGTGTTTCATGTATCTCTCCTGAGAAAGTACATACCTGATCCTTCACATGTACTCAGCTCAGAAGTTATACTGCAGGAGAAATATATTTCTTATGTAGCTCTACATAAAACGAAATCACCGCGCATGAGTACGTATGAAATATCGTCTCTACGCCGTGGTGTAATCTATTTTCCACCACCACCTTACTTGGATGAGCATAATGGTGTAAAGAATAACTATATATGATTATTGTAAAGTGATATTGATTCTTTAATAGTATACATACACTTAAATACAATTCCATGGTCATGGGAACGATATCATCGCTCGTGCGTACGTACGGACTACCGTCTCCACGATGTGATGTGACTTGTTCTACATGATCTTCATTTCATAATGACTATATAAATGAATTTAATGAACAAATATGATATATATTACACTAATACCATTCTATAAATGAATAATCTATAACCTAAAAATAAGAATAATAATTTATTTGACAAAACACGTATAAGAACAAAATGCAATAAACACCTGAATAACAAGTAACAATGAAATATTACTAATAAGAATCTAATAATATGACCATATATGATTTCATGACAATAATTATGATTCTATAATAAGTAAATGACATTATTTAAATCATTATACAGGAGTTTCGAACACTTACGAATCAAATCCGACCTAAGGTAAGGGAGAATCTCGCAATCTCAATTTTTATCCGAGATTGTTTATACTTCGGTAATTACTGGGGCATATTTATCATCCACATACATGTTTCCTCAATATTTAATATTATTTCTATCCTCCAACAATTTTTTAAATCCAATTTTACCCTTAGGTGAGTTTTTAGTAAAAGATATGAAAGAAATCTTTTGTCATTTTTCGTACGAGGTACTTTTTGTCTTTTTCAGCCAAAGTAAGAGATGAATGTTCTTTTTTAACTTATAAGACCTGAATGGATTTTTAGAACATTATTTCCATGAATATTCCTTTACAAGTTTTCAAGTTTACTTTAAATCAACTTCTTTTAGATTGAAATTGTATGACATGTTAAGAAAGGAAAAAAAATTGAAGTAGAAAGGATATTTTGCTCAAGAATAGAGTTCAAATGTTTTATCAAAATTATTTTCCATCTACTATAATATAGGGTTCGATTTCTATACATATTTTTACATTTATTTTATTATGTTATGATGGAATTAATTTTGTGATTTCCTTTTATCTTATATGGATTATGTTATGATGGCATGATGTTTAAGAATCCCATTTTTATTACATGGGCTATGCTATGATGTATGATTTATGATTTTGTGGCACACAGAAGAATGGTTTAATTATGAGATGGGTGCGAACTATATCTCCCTCCAATGATTTGGGTAAAGATTTATATCTCATGAGATAGACATGGCCAGAACGACAGGTTAATCCGGTTCAGTGATATAGGACTGAAATGAGGAGTGAACTCGTTTCAGAAATGGACTTTGTCCACTAATATAGTCTTGGCAATGAGTCCTGACTACTAAGAAATTATTCTCTATGATTATGTGTGTATGCCACAAAGTTTAATGCATTATGTTATGATTATTGATTTATACCATGTTATGAAATTATGATCACTTTTGCAGGATAAAATTTCCAAAATGTTATGTTATTATGAATATGATGTGATTGATATTTCGTTTGTTTACCCTTACTAAGCATTCGAGCTCACTCTTTTGTATGTCTTCTTTCCCCAGGTCAGGAAGAAGGTTATTATGTAGGATATTCCAAAAGGGACTCTAGATATGATGAAATAAATGGGAGACAATGTAGATGCTTTATGAACCAGTTGTTTATGTTTCCCAATTTCTAAAGACACGATACCTATACGGTCCTTTCATGGTTTTGTTATATGTTGTAATAAGTGTGCTTCAATTTTGAAGCAATAATAATGTATGTAAAGTGTGGTTCGTTATATTATATGGGTCCATCTAGATAAGTTATTCACAACTATTTTTTTAAGAGAATTCCACCATGGAAAGTTATTCATTCCAGGAGCCCCTGAAGTCATGAATTAAGGCCCAAAAAATATCCTCCGCTATCGTTATAGTTTAATTAGAATAATTATTAGTCTATGAGAAAATGAAAGTATAATATTTTACCCATAACCTCATTGAAAATTAATTTCCTTACATTAACTAAGGTAAAAACATCATATCCCTATCAGATACAGTACTAGATGGGACACTTGAAAGAATTATTATCTCTTTGACATACAATTAATCGAGTTAATTAACTAAGGAAGACACTTTCAAATGTAATATCTTTTTCTCCATTATTTGACCCAGTATAACCCAAGCTACATATTTCTATTTAGTTAATATTGAAAAAACAGGTCATGAATTCCATCATGGTTTCATCTCATTTACAAATAGGAAAAAATGTATAAAAAGAGTGAATATTGGTTTTTTGTATTCTTCCTTCACCAGATTATAGGTAAACAAATTAGCAAGTAACACAACAATTCATTTCATCATTATCGGCCACAAAAACTGGTGACTAATATCATGGTGCATCTTTAGGATCCTTACATGAACAAATAGGAGTCACATCAGTAGTGTTGATGAGATGATATGTAGGGCTCATCACGATTAAGAATAGTGCAAAATGCAAAACCCAAAACACATAACACAAAAAATCAAACAACAATATAGAAAAAGTAAAAATAATAATAAACACTAGATTCAAGCCTTAATTCATTCGAGGGAACGTAGAGGAGTTACAATTGTAGTGGTGAGGAGATGATATTTCAGGTTCTTCATGGTTAAGAAAAGCGCAAAACACAAAGTGTGGAAACAAAAACATCAACCAACGATTGAGAAAAAGTAGAAAATAACATAAATTGGATTCTAGCCTAGACTTGTATGAAGGAATATAGAGGAGTTACAATGGTAGTATAGGATTTCCACAAGATATTAACAATCGTGACTGGCTGATTACCTATTAGGGTTCTTTTAAATATATGGGGAATAGTTTTAACAGAACTTTCAGAAAATCATTGATAAATATACCTTTTATCATTGTTAAATAGATTGGCGCTAATAAATGGGATATTTATCAATGCTAAAAGACAATAATAAATCTAGATATTTATCAGCGCTAATATTTTCGCACTAGTAAGAAAAATTAACAACGGTTTTTCAGCACTCATAAATGATATATTTAAATAAATTTATTATAATTTTATAATTAGTAAATGTGTATAATTATTGATTTATAATTATATAAATACTTATTTAAAAATAATAATTATTTATTTATAATAATTATAAGTATATAAATTTATAAATATAGTAAATATGCATTAATAAATATAATTATTTACAAATATATTTTCGACATTATTTTTGGACATTTAATCTTAAATACATGCATTTTAAAAATGAGTGAAATTGAAAAATTTAAAAGCAGAACACTTTAAAAATATTGAAAAAATATACAATAATTATTAACTAAATATATATTATTAAAATAATATTGATATATATATATATATATTGATGTAATATGAATACGTATTGACAATAATAAATCATAGTAAATAATTATTTATAAATAAATAATAGAAACTGATCAAATTCAAAAATAAAATAAAAAATAAAAAATTTCCAAAAATGAATTTATTGACTATAATAGTAATAAAAATAAAAAAATAAAATTGATCGATTAAAAACATAATATATTAAATGTATCTTGTTATAATGAAATTCTAAAATATTTTGAAATTTGAATAAATTATATAAATATTTGTTGTATGTTTTTCTGTATATTTTGTAAATATATTGGTCTTTACATTTTTATATAAAAATTCATTAATTAAATATATAAATATATATATGTAAGTGATATCAATGTAATACATGACAGTTGACATATATTAAATTGAAAAATCGAACAACGTAAAAAATAAATAAGACATTAATATGTTTTTAGTTAACATTTTATTCATTATATATATATATATATATTTATATTTAATATATATTATTTTATTACTAATTCTAATTAATATATATATATATTATACTTATTCATTTTTCATTAATAATTTTTCCATTAATAAATTTTTTCGTAATTTAATAATTTATTCATTTTTAATTTATTTGTTTAATTTTATATTTATTTATATATCTACATTTAAAATATACTATTTATTAATATTCATAATATATATATGTATATTAAATATATTCACTTTTATCAATAATTATTTAATTAAAAAAATATTTAATATATTCCTTTATTTAATCATTTCAAATTTTTATTTGATTAATTATTTCATTTAATACATTTTACATGGCTATATATTTAATATATATTATTTAATTACTTTTAAAATTTATATATGTGTATATTTATTTTATTCATTTTTTACAATAATTATTTAATTAATGAAATTGTCGAAAAATATTAATCTTATTTATTTAATTGTTTAATTTTATTGTAGACCTTTATCAGCGCTAATAAAGTGGTGATAAATTTTACCATTTATCAGCGGTTGATTTTTATCCCTCGAAAAGGGTACATTTTTCAAAACTAAAAATAAAGCACTCATAAAGGGTAACCTTTATAAATGAAAAAAAAAAGAAATGTGTTGATAATGGTGAATTTTATCAATGCTAAATAAAAAGAACTTGTATAGATGAACTTCCTCAATGTATTTTTTTGCACTGCTAAATTTTGGCACTGTTAAAGATTGTTTGGTAGTAGTGCAAGATTACATTCTCAATAAGAAAAAGCTAAAAAATGGTATTTTTTGAAGAATATGATACATAGGTTTTGAACAGTCACAATATATGGAAGTAGTGATAAAAGAATATCATATATAGATTTAAATATAAGGATTTATATAGAGATATCAATTAGAGGTACCTAATAGTGATTTCGAATAGACATTGAGGTACAAAGGTTTTATTAAGGGAACAGAACTCATGTCAGATAACAAGAGAGGTTTTAGTGTGGCGCATCAGATATATTCAAAAGGATTAGGTTGGTGAACACTGGATAGACAATTACTATATAGATAAAAATGGAAGTATATTTCTGGAATAACATTTATGATTTGTTTTAAAAAGAATCATATATTTTTCTTGACTTTGTTTTTTAAGAAAAACTTTTCATATTTTGGTAGTTAGTATAATAATTCCTATAATGAGATATAAAGATTCTAACTATAGGTTCATTATGTATTATTAACTTTTTATCAACTGTGAATTCTTATATGTAGATGGAATTCACCATGAAAATAATTTATGTGATCACACTAAGGATGAATCTGGTAATTCTTGCATGCTTTGTTTATGTTTTTATCATTTCAATATTTTCATATTGTTATAAATGATTTGTAAGGATAATAACACTAACAAGTTATAAGGGATAATTTTTTATAAGTGAACTTGAAAAATTTACAAAACTAATTCAACCCCCTAGTGGTTCCAATGATCCCACAAAAAGTTAAATGGTATTAGTGTAAGGTTCCCCAATTTAATCCTTATCATAGAAAAACAAAACTCACTGAACAAATAAGTTATCACTACCTTCTATGGAAAACATTATCTTGGTTGAAAAGCTATAATGGCACCCTATATTTTATCACTTAGCCTTGAGATAATCGATGCAGCTTTAATATGGTTTCCACTCATTTTAATAAATTATTATATGTCATTTGGGGATAGAATAAAAAATTACATTGATGGGAAATCTAGAAATATTATTCTATTGTTCTTTTCAATGAAACATTTCATGAAGGTAATGGGTCTCAAAACATATATGGAAGATTGGGAAAACTAAAAACTATCTTATAGGGGAACACTAATGCGAAGGAGACAAAGATACAAATCTACTGTAGGAACATCAAGGATATCAAAATGGCAGATAAAGACACTATTGAAAATTAATTTACCAAATTTTATAAAATTTTCTATAACATCAGTTGGTTCAAAGATATCTTGGAAGAATATAATAATATAATAAAACTCATGATAAGATTCCCTAATATGTATTTTTCAAAAATATCTACTATTAAAGATAAGATTATTTATCTCTCAAAATATTACATAAATTTATTATTTTAAGTGAGATATTGAATGATTATTCATTCAAAAAGAAGACAAAAATATGAAATGCATTTTGAAGATTAGAGAATGATTAAAATAAAATATTCTATAATTTTTTATCAAAATTATTTAGAATATAAAGAATATTAAGAATTTTATGAAAGGATCATGTCTCTTATCTAAAATATTAACAGAGAGGCAGAGGAAAATATAGAGGAAAACTCTCACTGAAATTTTTTTATGTGTGGATGAATTGTTAATTTTCAATGAATTGTCCTATAAAGAGAATTATAGAACTTGAATTTAATTTAGAATTAAAAAATTAGAGGAAAAATGATAACAAAACATTCAAGGAAGATAAGACAATCTCTTGTGGTAAAAAATATTTCACTAGAAACATAACAACTATATTGAGTAAGAATATTGAGTATGACTCTACTAATAACGATTAATTAGAAGACGAAAATATAGATTAGCATTTACCGTTATTGGAAAATTCTTAGAAAAAGTAATATTACACAGATAGTGAAGAATATGCTGGGGAAGTAATATATTTAGAATATCATCTTAGATTATAAATTCTTGCATATCATGAGATAAACATAAGGGTCATGAAAAAAATTAGAATAATTCAGAATTTAGGTATGATAAAGATGAAAAAAAAAGAAAATAGTTATAAGGAATATGAATATGTTGATGAAATTAATAACCTCAAATAAATATTGTAGTCCAAGGACCGATGTTGAAAATCCCATTAAGAAATTACATACAAATGAAGATGAGTATTTTAGAACTCAATTAATATTTTTTGAGGTTGAAAGTACATTAAAAATTATTATTGAAGATTTTTACGGGGGCCATATATAATCATTGAACCATCTTGAGATTCTAAAAACTCATCTCACAATTTAGTTGGCATCTTTACCCACTAAACATAAATGTTCATTTGTACTTTTTCACCATTCGGATGTTATAAATAATGTTGAAGAATCTTGTGTTGAGAAAGGATTTTATAAATCCATCATATCAAAAAAAAATTAAAATAACACTATAATAAATATTTCACAGGTTGGGAATTTTATCATATATAAAGATATAATGAACCTCAAAAAACATTCTACAAGGATAAATCTTAATTCTACTGAATTTTGAGTTTTAATGGTTATTTACGGTGTTGTTGAATCTACGTGAACAAATATTATAATTTTTGTAATAACATTTCTCCCCCAGAATTACGAATGAACACAGAGGTATAAATAGTGGGGAAAATAGAAAATTTCCATAGTCATGTGAACAAAGAAAGGTTAAATCATTAGATTCTAGAAAGCTTCCAATGAAAAATCAATTTGATTTCTTGAATTATGTCTCTGAAGGATATAACAAATAAATTCACAATACTGATGAATTTTAGAAAATTCTTTCTAGATAAGAATATAATTCTAGTAATGAAAAGGAATCGTGAGACAATAAAGTTAATGAAAGATATTTTATTGTTGAGATGGATCTAAAATCTAGAAAAAATAATAATAAATCATTGATTCTTGAATGTGATTGTTCCTCATATATGATATGTGATATAATGATCCTTAAAAATATTGAATAATTTTCATGAGTAGATATAACTTTTTAAAATTATAGTTCCTTAAAAATCAAAAGAATAAGAACTGCTCATATTTATTCTTAGCAATTGAAATCAAATTAGGTTTTATATGTTAATGGGATCAAAAAAAATGACATGGTGTCAGCTAGCATTGTGATGAGGGAAACTAAGTGATCATAAAAATTTATTCTAATATCATCATAATAATGAAACATGGAAATGTCATTACTAAAGGAGAATGATCAAATGAAAATATTTTCAAAATTAGATAACTTTACAAATCATGAAAATTATGTGCTAAAGATGATAATACCTTGGGGAATATAAGATTTTGGGATCATGGATAGAAAATATTAAAAAAAATTCTAAAGTAGATGTTGTATGACACTAAACTCCTCTAAAAAAAGAAAGAAAATGATATTTTTACAACATATCATAAAGAGAAGATGGTTAGAATATGGAATAATAAAGTTTAAATATAATCTACCAAATCAATTGATATAATATAATCTGATCTCTTTGGTATGATGAGACATCAATCAAAACGGGGATATTTTACTAAATCACTTTTATTGATGACTTAACTCGAATGAAAATTATAATTTTAATGAAGAATAAATCAGATTCTGCAGAAATGTTAATATATCATTAGAAAGGATTAAAAGAGAGTGAGGTTTATATATTAAAGAAAATAACTGAAAATATACAATTAAATAAAATTAATTCTTTCAAAATCTATCTGAATAAACATGAAAGGAATCACTAATATATTTTTTCATACACTCCACAAAAATTTAATGGAGTAAATGAAAAACAAAATTTTAGTTTAGATGGGAAGAATTATTCTATTAGAATATAAATAATCTAGGTTTTTATAGATATAATCTGTTAGTACTATTGTTCATATACCAAAAATATATTTGTTGTGCCCCAAAAATATTACTTACAATGATATGATTTATAATAAATACCTTCATTCAATTATTTCATGTTTGTTGGGATTATCTCTTTATTAGAGATATAAAAATATAGATCTTTATAGCTTCAATGAAAAAGTTGAGGAAGGAATCATTATGTGATACTCATCCAATGGAAAATGTTTCAAATGTTGTAATAAACATTTAGAAATGTTTGTTGATTTTTATGAGGTATATGTTTTTTAATATCTATATTCCGTAAAAAATGTTATTGAAAATGTTTTAGAATAAAAATTTAATACTTCCTACAAGAATAACAATAGTTAAGATGAATTTTATACATAACATTTATAGAAATATTTAGATAAGTCATGTTATGGGGAAGGTGGGTGAGCTAAAAATCTATAAAATTTAATTACTTATTAAAAAAGTTGGAATCTGATAGCAATATTGTAAATCAAAATGATCTGGTTCATACTAGATGGATTTTGATATTAGATAATCATACATTGCATATGTCATAGATAAAATTGGAATTGGTTTCAATTGTAGTTATACATAAAGGGTGGAATGATTTTATAAAATAAATGTTTGATCAAACTAATCAAATGACAACTGGGAACTTTTTCCATGACCACCAGGAAAGAATTTTATAAGGACAAAGTGATTTTTCATATCTAAGCTCAATGAACATATGGAAATTTCAAGAAACAATGATTAGGTTTTTTAAAAGGTTAGTTATATGTGAATGTTTTATATTTTGAAGAAATGTTTCCCCCTTTTTTAGAATTGGAAACTATAAGAATATTCATGGAAGTCTTTTCAAGTCATTTTTATAAATTTTAGTAAATGGATTCTAAGTCATCTTTCTTAAATGCTGATATTGAATTATATGTTTACATTGAGAGACCTAGTGGGATCCTACATTATAAGGATATAAACAATTTTTATAAGTTGAGGAAAAATTGTGTGGTTTTAATAAGATCAATGTTATGAGTAATCAAAATCTGATAGTTTCTTGAAGAATTTCAACTTATATATAGAAATATTTGATAGCAACTTATATATGAATGAGATGACATCAGGTACCCTAATTATTATTGTTTAAATTGATAAAAAAATCATGGGATTGATATATATATAGTAATATTTTTTAAATGAAATGAATAAAAAATTGAAATAATAATTCTTAGAGAATTAACAATCTTTCTAGTCTTCAAAGTTCAAAAATGGAAAGATATATTTTTAAATCACATGAAACATTTTCTGCGTATTTGTTATAAAATTTTGGCATGGTGGATTCCAAAGAAGTTTCTAATCCCATTTATGATGGTGTAATGATGAGTAAAGATGAAAATGGGAAATTTTTGAATCATAATAAATTCCAAAAGTTGTTAGTAAGCTTCATGGATTGCCATTTCATATAGTGATATATTATGTGAAATATATCAGAGTGATCTAAAGGAATCACATATGCTTGCAGAAAAAAATTCTCATAAATATTAATAGAACATATTCTTATGGGTTCTTGTATAAAATAAGATGTGATAAAAACTTTCTTATATACACTAATTTTGATCATGTTAGATATTAAAGTTTTAAAAATCGATATCAGGATGAAATATTATTTTTTAGAATTTTCTATCAGTTGGCGTAGTAAGAAAAAATGTTCAGTTACATTGAGCATAGCAGAAGCTGAATATTTTTTCCACTACCCAAGCTTGAACTCAAATATTGTTGAAAAACGTTCATATGGATTATTTGAGTGTTAATATTTATAAATAATTGAATATTATTAATTATAATAACTATTTAATTTATCATTTAAAAAATATTGTATAACATTCGATGTCAAAACACATTTATATAATGAAACACTTTATAAAATTAAAAGATGAAGCTGGAAATTTTATGATTTATTATACTTCAACAATGTATCAAATTACTAATTTTTCACCTAATCTATACCAAGATAAAGGATCATGGAATTAAGACTTCAACTACAAGTTCATCCTCTACCAAAGACAGCCTAAATATCCAAATGAATTACCTCAACCCCCCACCCCCCCCCCCACTATACTTTGGATTATGTTTTCAATGGGGGGAATGTGTATAACTTTTTAATAAGTAGTACAACTCTCTTTATATTATAAATCTAATTTTTTTGTTATCATGAAATAGGGATGAAGAAAAAATTAGGATATATTTAATCTTAACTTGAAACAAAACTTCTTGTCACTGATTAATTAAATTCCTTAAAAAATTACTTTATCCAATAGTGTGGATTTAGGATATTCTCTTTCATAAAAATAGTGATTTGATAAAAGTCAAAACATTGAGAAAGTATTTGTTTAAAAAATGAGTTCTGAACAAGTTTGAGTTTGAAAATTTTTAACAATTGTGGTCAACTAATCCAAAGGGGGATATTTAAGATCCTTTATTAGTTTTTTATACAAATTCTTTGAATTCTTTTCAATGTATTTTGTAAAGTAATATTTTGTTGAAAATCTGAGAATGATTTTCTGAATATAAATAATTTTTGGTTATGATGTTATTGGAGGATGTTAGGAACTTTCCTTAACATTATTAATAACCTTTCTTATAAATTCTGATGATGCTACTCAATTCATAAATATATCCAATATAATGAAAAATATCATGATCTAAGAATTTAATATAATGGGAGATATGTATATGTTTGTTATCAAAGGTAAGTTATTGGACGTGAACCAATTAACACCATTTAGTGGACAAATATTGATCAAAAAACGATTTTTTGAAGGGGTGAGAAGTTTAATATTAATAATGGATTAAAATTAATATAAAAACATCATCATATGTAGAATATTGTAAAAAATTGAGGTAAACTGAGATGTAGTTTTTTAAAGTCCAAAGGGTAGAAGTCATAATCTAAGAGAATGTACTATGATCAAGCTAAATATACTAGACAGAACATAGTTTATGTTCAAGATGCATGTTTTTAAGAAAAATTATGATGTTATTGTTTCTGATTTTTTTACTCACCCTTATAAAGTGTATGAATTCTAAAGCATGAATAAGTAAAATTTGGTGAGAGAACAAATATAAAGTTTTAACCTAATGGGGAAATTCCATTATTACTGAATTCATTATAAATTTCAACAATATAGTCAACCATATTCAATTGATCAATGTTATTGAAAATAATATTATGATTTTTCTTAAAAAATGATTATATGAAGTTAAAATGGAAAATTTTTATGGTACATACTGTATGAAGTTTAAGGTTATGAATAGAACTGAGGTATAAAGGAATATGTGTGAGTCCACCTGATGATAAACCATTAGATTGAATATAGTGACCCATTCTTTACAAACATTAACATTACAAAAATTTTGTATAAAACATAAACATCATACAAATAGACACAAGAAGAACATACTTGTCTAGTGCATTTCGAAACATAGAACCATAAACACTTTTATATAAATGAGCTACATTATCTCCCACTAGGTTCTCCTTTACTATATCTCTTCTTATACTCATCAAAAATAATACATATCTTCACAAAATGGGGAAGGAAACACAAAATGGGGTGATCTCAAATGCTTAGTAATGGTAAACATGGAAGACATGTACATATAAACATGAGAAAAAGGGTATGAGAATCTGATCATAAGAATATAAGATCATACCTTGCATATAAAAGATCAAGGAATAAAGATTGGTAGTTCATAAGGAATGAATCATAATGAAATAAAGAGTTTATTCCCTAAATCATAACATATGAATAAGGCATGGAATTGTGGAAAACAAACAAGCATATAATGAATTACATATTATCCAAGGCATCACATCTTAAAAAAATCATAGTGGAAAAAGTCCTTTACTAAATTGGGTAACCCATTTTCTAGTCCTATATTAATGAATAGAGTGAACCTTGTTCCATCTATGTATTACAAAACTGAGTAACCCTCTTTCCAGTCTTGTTTTACTGAACTGAGTAACCCTTGTTCTAGCCCAATATTACTAAACTCATTAAACCCTCATTACAGCCCTATATTACTGAACCAAGTAACCCTCCTTCCATACCTGTTTTACTAAACTGGGTAACCCTCATTCTAGCCTTGTATTACTAAACTGATTAAACCCTCATTCTATCCTTATCTTTCTAAAAAGAGTAAACCATCATTCCAGTCATGTCTATCTCATGAGATATAAATCATTACCTAATTAATTTGAGGGAGATATAGGTCCCACACTTAACATAATGAAATCATATATACATGTTCCAAAAGATCATAAATAAACATATCATAAAATATTAAATTAAATGGTTATCATAAATATGTTAACATATCATAACTTGTGGAAATAGACATGTTTCATTATCATTTCATCATAAATGTAACCTATGAAAAGAAACGGGTTTCAAAATCATATAACCCATGAAAGAGAAACTGGTTTTATAAAAATATTACCCATAAAGTAGATATGGGTTTCATAAATACCATAAACTTAGTCCAAACTCGTTCATATAAAGGATATTGATAGAAGATTTAGATCATTTCCTATATGGTAAGAGTAACATCAATAGATGTCATCTTAGATGAAAAATAATTTTGAAATATCCACTAAAACGTTTCATGAGGAAAATATAATTTCTTGTTTGAAAAAAAAAGCTTTTCAATACATAACACCATTTTAAAATAATTTTCTTATCAAATACATTGAAAACATATATATAATACCTGAAATCATATTGAAAACCATTATCCTTTAATACTTTTAAAATAATATTAAAAACATTTAAAAAAATTTTTCTTTAAAAACACTTGACAACTTTTAAATAAATCATGAAAATGATTTTACACCCATTTTTTTAGAATACTTTTAAAACATATACAGAAATCCTAAAAAAAATTAATACCATTTTTCATGGAAAATTATAAAATATTCTTGAAATCATTTTGAAAACCATTTATTTGAAAATACATTGAAAATTTTTAAATAAGACTTGAAAACATTTTGAGAAAAAAAAATTATGTAAACATATAAATGATGATTGAAACCATTTCGAAAAACAAATTATGTGAAAATTACTTTTAAAAACATTTTCATAAAGATTAACCTTTTTAACAAAGAAAATGGAGCTTCGAAAAAATAACGGTAGTTAAATATGTACATATCGTATGAGGTTAAAAGAACATTCCTTTTTTCAGGGTAAAAAAGGTTAAAAAAGTGTCTTATTCTGAAAATAGACCAGAAGATTCACATGAAGATATTTTTATAATACAAAAAGGTAAAATTTTATTTTAGATCTTATAGGGGAATGCAAAAATATTCTTGGAAACAATGATTTCAGACTGGGGAGAGCGTAAAGTCGGGCCTTCCTAAAAACACATTCATAACTATATTATATACCAAAGAGTCTAAAACGGTACCAATACATAAGAGTATCATGAAATAATAGAGGATAAATAATCTGAGGAATATTCTTGAGTGATGGATCATATGATTTCATCAACGGATGCCTAAACATAAATTTTTTTAAAAGTAATGAGATTGCCTCAATAAACTCATATAACATGGTATCATGGAATCATTCTCTCCATATAAGGAAAGGAAAATACTTGAATCATATAATATCATGAAAATTTTTAGATTAGTGATATGTCATCAAAAAAGAAAATAAATTCACCTGGAAAATGAGTTTTAGTTTAACACTGCGTGGTTTTAAAATTAAATTGAAATGCATGATTTTTTTTAGTATATAGTTATAATTAGAAATAAAACAAAATTTCTCAATTCTCTATTTTGAATTTTGAAGAATGGACACACATGGTTGCAATTAGTAATTTATTTAGAGTATGATAGAACCAACACAATTTTTGGTGAATAGTTTAATACCCTTATGAATAGTAATGCCACCCTTATAGATAATGGCATACCTTTATGAATATTAACCTTGACTATGATAGTATACATATAAGATTTAATTCAATTTATAATATACCCATATCTAGGAATAAGTAAATAAATGTTTTTAAAATTGTTGTTTTTTAATAAACTATTATTTTATTAAAAATTAAATTAATCATATTTATAAAATTATTTTCAAAAAATGGAGTTCATTTTTTGATTCCACCTGTCAAATAATGGTTGGGGTGAAGTTTTGGTATTTTTATGAAATACTGGAATTTTTTAATAATAGTGAAATAAAGTAAAATACCGTATATATAAATTATAAGATAAATACAGTATTCCCTACATCATACCTGATGTATGAAGCCATTAGTTTGAACTATCACAAACATATTACTATTTTTGGTCTTGTAATAACAAATATTCCTTGTCTTATGGAAAATAAAAATTAAATAATTATTAAAATAATGTAAAACCCCTCCCCTCCACTATAAATACCACTCACTCCCACCTCTTCCTCCCATATCTCTTAAGCCTTCAAACATTCTAAAGTTCTGCCAAATACCCCTCTCAATCACCTTCCCCACATCCAATACATATTTTTCTCACCAAAAGGCCAAAACATATAGCAATAAGAGGGATCTCAAGGAGAAGAGATCAAGACATAAAAATCTTATTTTTTCTTTATTTTCTTTTCATTTTATTTTCTATTATTATTATTTCCTCAAATTCTATTATACAAGTGGCAAAAATGATCATGTATCTTACATATTCAAGATTTAATAATTTTTATGGAAGACTCTCCGTTATAATTCTTCCCTTTTCTCAGTTATTCAAAAAATTAAAACACCAACCGTGATGTTTCGATTTACCGACATCGTGGAAAATGTGATTTCCATTTCTTTTAATTCCTTCAAGACTAGCCATGAAATGATATTTATGGTTTATCCAAATTATAATTTATGTATTATATATTATATAAAGTTCTAGAATCATTTTTTACTAATTTTATTAATTTATTAAACAAAATGAGTTCATTATGATCGAAGAATTGTTGAAATGACCTAAATAAATAATGATAATGTTTTAACTTATGAATCATCCTCATGTTAGAATTAAAAATGATAAATGGTATAATTAATTGTTATGGAAAATTTAAATACCATTCCATTTTAATTTTGTAGCTTCACTTCCAATCAATAAAAATATCCATCACGAACCAATCATGGAAACCACGTAAAGAACACACCGTAAAACATTTTATTTAACAAAATATTATCAATAAATTGGTGGAATGATTTTATAAAATGATCATGAAAGGTGTTATAAATACTAATTTATTTTTATAAAATATTCATAACACTATTTTATCCTTCATACATGAATTTTGAACATATTTGAGCGAAGTCAAACCTAAGGTAAGAGATTCTCTCTTTCTCAATGTTATTATAGAATATCCACTATGTTATGCCCGTTAATATTTTAATTACTAATGACGGTGAAGGTTTCCTCACATTCCCAATACATCCCTTATAATATATTAATGTTTAGATACCCCATTTATATCTCATTAATCTTTCCTATGTACACCTGTTACCGTGCTGAAATTTCCTAAGAGAATTCTAAACCCAATTTATATTCTTTATGTTAACCATCAACATCAATGGTTTTATCATGGTAAGGGGATTTTTGAAATGTAATTTAATTATATTATTATCAATTATTTCTATTTATAGTATATATACATATACCGTTAATTTGATCAATTATATCTTCAATGAAAAGGTATTTGTAAAGAACTTTCCTCTTCAATATTTTAAAATCTCTTTTATAAAATACAAATAGATTTTCCTTTCTCTCAATATCATGAGTGTTAAATTCTGATTTTATTATTTTTTATTAATATAATATCTCGATTATATGTTCTCATGGTTATTTTTGAATAATATGACTTCATTATTGTGTGTGTGATTTTGGTATTGTAAAACATTTTCTATACGAAAAAATGGTACTTGAAATTGGGAATGTGTTTTTCTCAAGGGTGAAGAAGATTTATGAGGTGTTTTATTCATGATATTTTCCTTAGACATTATTTATGTTGTTTTGAGCCCATTATAGCTCAATATATTATGGGTGATCCCCATTATACCTCAAGATAAGTTTGGTTGAGCCCGTCATAGCTCAAGATATGATGGGAGGGCCCCATTATAGCTCTCCAATGCATTGGGTGCTCCAGAGGTGGAAGTTGACCAAAGGTTTATTCCATGTGTAAGGGTGAACGTAAGAGTTATATGGTAAATATGTCCCAAAGAAACCACATGATGTTTCTATTGATATGTATTTTTATGATTATTGGTTTTATTGGTTTTTATGTTATCACATGACTAACAATTTATTTATTTATATCACTTACTAGTTTTATACTCATACCAATAGATCCAAATGTTTTTCACAAGATATAAGGATATTTAAGATAAATAAGTGAGTCATAATGAATGATATGGAGTGTTGTCCAGAAAACATGTTTTATGTTTAAATGTTTTATGTTTTGAAAAAATGGATATATTTTTTAGTAAAACAATATTTTTATGAATTTGGTATGTTTTATATGTATTATACCTTAATTATATAAAAATATAAACCCAAAAAGATCCTCAATGTGTAAATGTATTTCTTTGAAAAAAATCATGATTAAGTAACATTTTAAGGTCGGTTCCTTATAGTAGGAATCTGAGTGAGGATTAGATAACTTTAGGGGTTAGGATGATGTTAAGATAATACCATAAGTGATTTTTACTCTGTGGTTAAATAAAAATTTTATAGAATTTATAGATTTCCATGTTTCTTTGACTAAGATAAGTCTATTCTGAATGGTTTTTTAGCAAAATAAATGGGGATGCTGAAGTATGAAGTCACCAAGAGGTTGATGTATGTCTAAATCTACATCCCAGAATGGTAATAATAAGAACTGAGTAGTTTTTTACAGTAATGGATTATATCACTCATATAATAAATGGTGTTGGTATTGATGCTAGAGAGAAACATGATCAACTGTAAATAAACATGTCTTTTGTGAAGCATTTTATAAGGAAACATCCTCCAGCATTTAGTGGAACTAAAGATCTAGTGATAGCTGAAGGATGGATCAATGCTTTAGAAAAGATACTTGATTTCATGGGTTGTTCATAATTACAAAAGGTTATACTATCCATTTATTGTTTTGAAGTTGAAGCCGGTCAATGGTAGTCTCTGGTCAAGAATACCTAAGAAATAGATGATCTTGACAGTATGGAATGGGAAGATTTTAATAGTCCTTCAGGAAAATTACTTTCCTAAAACTATTTTACTCGGAATGGAGAAAAAATTATTGGAGCTGAAGTGGAAAGATGAGGATTTTGAGGAAGCATATGGGTCCAATTTTACAAGACTATCCAAGTATGTACCAGAATTTACTCAGGACATTGACAGAAAAATTATTAAATTATACAGTTTTTTAAAACCTTTTCTATGAAGATATTTAACTACAAGAGAGTTTAAAAGATATGAAAAGATTGTTCGTTGTGTTGAATAATTTTATATGGAGTTTCCTAACACGTATGTGCCTCATGATGACACAAATAAGAATTGGAAAGGTTGGCGAGCATTGGGGAAGAATACGTCAAATAAGTCTAGAGGTAACTAAATGTATTTACCTTATTATGAAAATTGTGGTAAAAGAAATCCTATTGAATGTATTGTAACTTATAGGAAATGATATTGATGTGGAAATTTTGGAAACATGTCTCATGAGTGCAAGGAAAATGATCCTAAAATGAATGACAAGCTGACAGAGGGATGCTTTAACTGTAATTAATTGGTTCATTTTGATAATGTTTTTCTGAAGCTAGTCACGCAAGCATGAAATCAGAATGATTGTAAGAAGAAGGGTGTTTAGAAATCCTTTTCAACCACTTTAGTAGATATTGATCGGTAAAATGAGGTGGTATTAGGTATATTTCGTGTTTTTACTGATTTTGGAAATGTGTTGTTTTATTCAGGGTCTTCACATTCCTTTCTTTATGAGAATATTTTAGAAAAATCTGGAATTCAACCTTATGAAATAAAATGATAACTCATGGTAAAACACCTTGAGGAAATATTGTGGAAAAAATAAATTATAAAAATCTACCTATCATTGTTTGTGGAATGTTTTTACCTTAAAATCTTATTGTTTTTCCTCTACTAGAGTTTGATGTTATACTATTTATAGACTAGATTTCTTTTTACAATGCAAAGACAGATTATAGAGAAAATAGGTTATTTTTTAGAAATAATTTCAATTTGTGTACATGAATGAACCCTTACCATTGATGACATATTAGGAAGCTAAGAAATAGATAAAACATGGAAATTAATGTTATCTTGCTCATCTTTTTGAAGATAAGCGAACTATTCGGATTAATGATGTACCAGTGGTAAATGAATACCTGGATGTTTTTCCTGATGATTTTTTTGGTGTTATTCCTATTTTAGAGGTTTAGTTTTCCATTGACTTAGTTCCTGATGCTAAGCCAATTTCTAAACCCCCTTATCTAATGGCTAAAATGGTATTTCTAGAATTAAAAAAGTAATTGCATGAATTATTAGATAAAGGATTAATATGACCTAGAACATCACCATAGGGTGATTTAATATTGTTTTTAAGAAGAAATATGGTTTAATGATACTTTACATTGATTATAGAGGCTTTGATAACATTACTATTAAAAATGGGTATTATTTTCCTCATATCAATGATTTGTTTGATCACCTCTAGGGAGTGTAATATTTTTAGAAGGATGACCGGAGGTCAGGGTACCATCAGTTAAAAGTAAAGGATGAATATATCTTGAAGACTATGTTCTGTACTAGATATTCTCATTATGAATTTCTAGTTATGTCTTTTCGGTTAACTAATTCACCAAATTTATTCAGGGGTCTTATGAATAGAATATTTCATGAGTTCTTGGAAAAGCATTTGGTTGAGTTTATTAATGGAATTATGGAATATTATATAATTAAATATGATTATAAAATATATCTAAGAGTTGTTTTTAAAACCTTAATAGAAAATAAACTATATGGAAAATTCAGAAAATTTGATTTTTGGTAGCAATAGATTAATTTTATAGGGAACATTTTAAATAATGATGAAAAAACAATTGATCCTGCCAAAACAAAAGTTGTTAATGAATGTCCAATACATAAAAATATTACATAGATACATAGTTTTCCTGGATTAGAAAGTTATTACTGGAATTTTTTGAAAGCATTGAACAGTTATCTAGCCCGCAAACTAGGTTAACACAAAATGGGTTAAACATGTTTGGACAGAAGAATGCGATGTATTTTTTAGGAATTGAAAATAATATTGGTGAATGCTCTAGTTCTGACTCTACCTTCCAGAAGTGGTTAATTTTTCACCTATAGTGATGCTTATTTGAAGGAACATGGTTGTTTTTTGATACAAAATGATTAGGTAATTTCTTATGCTTCACGTCAATTGAAACCTCATTAGTAAAACTACCCCACACATGATTTGGAACATGTATTTTTTGTCTTTGAATTAAGAATTTGGAGGCACTATTTATATGGAGAAAATTTTTAAATATATACTGACCATAAAATTTAAGTATATGTTCTCTTATAAATAATTAAATAGGAGACGGAGAAGATGAATGGAACTAATCAAGAATTATTATTACACAATTCATTACCATCATGGGAAAGAAAACAGAGTGTATGATGCATTGAGTTAGAAAATTAATGTTACATTAACCATGATATGTTTGGAACATGATCCTTTGGTAAGTAATTTGATCAATTTTGGATTAGAAGTTATTGGTGATGAAAAAAAAATCTATTTTGTTTCAGGTTTTAGTGCAGTCAACTTTGTCAGGCTGAATTATGAAAGTGCATAAGGAAGACAGTGAGCTAAAGAGAAAGCTAGAATTGGTTAAAATGGGTATGTATCTATAATTTGACCATGATAAAGATTGTGTTTTAAGATTTTTTAAAAGGTTGTGTGTGCCTTATGATTCTCAATTGAAGAAAGAATTTTTATGTTAAGCTCACAGTTCTCTATTTTTTGTTCATCATGGAACCACTAAGATGTACAGAGACCTTCAATAGTACTACTAGTGGGATGGAATGAAAAGTAATATTTCATAATTCACAGTGAAATGTTTTTTATGTCAATAGTTTAAAGCAGAGCGGTAGTTATCGTAGGGGATGATTCATCCTTTTCCACTGACATAGTGGAAATGGGAAAATATTTCCATGGACTTTATTGTGGGACTACTGAAGACATCTCAAGGTAAGAATAAAATATGGGTTATTCATGATTGACTGACCAAATATACACATTTTTTCTATTTGAGATATAATTTATATAGATTATCTCTCTTAGTTGTACCTCAAATATATTTTTAGGTTACACGGACTATCTCTTTCCATTGTATCTTACCAGGATCCCATGTTCACTTCTAATTTCTGGAATGGCCTTTAGAAATCATTAGGAACAGAATTAAATTTCAGTACATATTTTCATCCTCAATCACATAGGAAGTCAGAATGACCGATTTAGAGTTTGGATGATATGCTTCATGCTTGTTCAATTGATTACCAGGGAAGTTGGGATCAACATCTTTCTTTAGTTGAGTTTTCTTATAATAATAATTTTCATTTGAGTATACAGATGTAACCTTTTGTTGAATTTTATGGGAAGTAGTGTCAAACTCTATCTTTTTGGGATGAAGTCAATGAAATAAAGTTGGTGGGGCCAGAATTACTAGAGGAAGTGGCTAAGAAAGTGAAGATGATCCAGCAGCACATGAGACTGCTCAGAGTAGGAAAAAAAATAATGTATATAACAAAAGGAAAGACTTCTCTTTCAAGGTAGGTGAACATGTTTTCCTTAAAATATCTCCTTGGAAATGCTTGCTGTGTTTTGGTAAGAAATGAAATCTATGTCCATGTAGAATTGGTACTTTTGAAATCTTTTAGAAATTTGGACTAGTTGCATAACGAGTAGCTTTTCCTCCATGTTTATCTCAGGTACACAATGTTTTTCATGTTATGAGGTTGAGAAAATATGTGTCGGATTAAACTCATGTTTTGAGAATAGAAGCAGTTAAGTAGGATGAGAACATTACTTATGAGGAGATTCAATTTGATATTCTTGATCATAGATAGAATTTTTTGTGGAATAAAGTAATATACTAGGTAATGGTTTTGTGGAAAAACCACATGGTAGAAGTGGAAACCTAGGAATCTGAAAATGATATGAGGGAAAGGAACCCTCACATGTTTAATAAGAAAATAAAATTTAGAGAATTTAATTTCCAAAAGGTGGAGATAATGAAACACCCTATGTTTTTAAAAGTAAATTGAAATCCATGAAACATTTTTTAAGTATATATTTATAATTAGCACTAAACATAATTTTTCCCACTTCTGTGTTTTGAATTTTGAAAAAACACACACAAACGGCTGAAATCAGAAAGTTATTTAGATTCTGATATGACTGACTTAATTTTCATTGAACAGTAACACACCGTTATGAATAGTAACATATCCTAATGAATAGTAACCTTTCCTATAATAGTATACATATATTATTTAATTTAATTTATGATATACCATAATCTAAGAATAAGAAAATAAAATTTTTAAAATTTTTGTTTTGGAATAAAATATTATTTAATTTAAAAATTAAAAAAATCATATTAAAAAATTATTTTCAAAAAATAGTGTTCAGTTTTGGATTATACATGTCAAAAACTGGTAGGGTTAATTTTTTGGATTTTTCTGAAATACATGAATTTTTATGAATAGTGAAATACGATAAAATACCATCTATATAAATTACGTGATAAATAAAATATTCCCAAATATCATAGATGGTGTAGGAAAACATTATTTTGAACTCACATGCACTTATTACTATTTTTGTTTTTGGAATCATAATTATTTTTTGTCTTGTGGAAAAATAATTAAATAATTATTAAAATAATGTAAAACTCCTCCTTTCTTCCACTATAAATACCACCCACTCCCCCCTCTTCCTCTCACACCTCTCCTGCCTGGATCCTAGAAAATGTTCTGCCAAATTCTTCTCTAAAGATACTTCCCCACATCCAAGAACAATTGTCTCACCAAAATCCCACAACCAAGGGCCTTAATAAGGATCTTAAGGAGAAGAGATCAAGAGGTAAACATCCTCTTATTTTCTTTCTATTCTTTTCATTTTCCATTATATTCTTTTTCTTTCCTCACCCCCCCTTATCCTAGAGGAATGAATGATATAATATCTTACATGTTCCATATTTCATCATTTTTATGAAAGATTCACCATTATACTTCTTTTCCTCACCCACTTATTCATGAAATTAAAACATTGTCTGTGATGTGTTGATTTACCGACATTATGGACGATGTGGTTAACATTTATTTTAATTCCAACATAAATGGTCATGAAACCATTTTTATAGTTGAAATAGATTCTAATTTATGTACTATATATTATATAAGGTTCTAAAATCCTTTTTTACCCATGTTATTAATTCATAAAACAAAATTATTTCTTTATGATCGAAGAATTGCAAAAATGACCAAAAAAATATAAATAAAGTTTTAACTTACGAATCATCCTCATGATAGAATTCAAAAAGATAAATTTATAATTTATTTTTCTATAAATATGTAAATAAAATTTCATTATAATTCTGTATTTTCACATTCAATTGATTAGAATATCCATCATGAACCAATCATGGAAACCATGTGAAGAATGCACCCGAAAACATTGGATGTAAAAAATTATTATCAATTAATGGGTAGAATAATGTTATAAAATAATCATTAAATGTGTTAGAAACAAGAATATTCTTATTTAAAATTTTTATAACACTATTTTCACCTTTATACAGGAGTTTTAAACACATTTTAGGGAAGTTGAACCCGAGGTAGGAGATTCTCTCTATCTCAATTTTATTCTATAATCTCCTCTATGTTATGCCCTTTAATTTTTTAATTCGTGATGGTGGTGTATGTTTTGGAACCTTTCTGATACTTCCATTATGATATATTAATGATTCTATATTCCATTCCTATCTCATTAATCTCTCCCAGGTAAACCCATTACTGTGCCAAAATTTCATAAGAAAATTTTGAACCCATTTTCTATTCTTAGGGTTAACATTCAACTTCTATAGTTTTATTGTGATAAGGGGAATTGGGAAATTTAAATTTATTATATTATATTTTATTATGTTTATTTACATTATATATACATATTCCCTTCATTTAATCAATTCTATAATCAATAAAAAGGTATTTGTATAGAACTTTATTCTAAAATCATTCTAATTGTCACCTTTATGAAATACATAGAGATTATTCTTTTTCTTAATATCATGAGTGTTATAATATTATTTTATGATGTTTTATTAATTTAATATCCCTATTATATGTTCTCATAGTTATTTTTTTATAATATGATTTTATTATTCTATGTGCGATGTTTATATTCTAAAACATTTTATATACGAAAAAAGGGTATTTGAAATTTTGAACATGTTTTTCTCATGGGTGAAATGATTCATGGGATGTTTTATTTATGATATTTTCCTTGGTCATTATTTATTCTGGTTTTATACCATTATTTCTCATGACATGATTTGTGATTCCCATTATAGCTCAAGATATATTGGGTTGAGCCCATTATAGATTAAGATTTGACTGGTGAGCCCTATTATAGCTCTCTAATGCATTGGGAACTCTGAAGATGGAAATTGAAAAAAGGGTTATTCCATGTGAATGTTTTAATGTAAGAGTTATAGAGATAATATGTCCCAAGGAAACTACATTATTTTTATATGAATATGAGTTTTTATGATTTTTGGGTTTTATTGGTTTTTGTGTTATCACTTGACTAATGATTTCTTTCCCTATATCTGTTAATGAGTTTGATACTATTCCCATGATTTCAAAAAAACATATGATATAAGGATTGGTAATATAAATAATTGATTCATGATGAATTATATGGAGTGTTGTCAAGAAATCATGTTTTAAGTTATAAGGCTTTATATTTAGAAAAAATGGAAACTGTTTTTTGTACTATTCTCTTTCTATGAATATATTATGTTATATATGTATGATATCATAAATCTCTGAAACATTGAACCCAAAAATATATGAAATTTGTGACAATTTATTTCCTTGAATAAAATTCAATATTTATTATTGTTTTATTTTCTGGTCCTTATATGGGTGTATAACAGAACATGAGTCTCGAAGAATGCAAATTGAGACATAACATTTTTACCGATTTGGTAACTTTTTAAATGTAAACCTCCTAAAATAAGGATCATAAAATGGATATGTGAATACCCATAAATTTAATTATATGATACATAGAATACAATAAAGTATATTAATTACACCACACCAAAGAAAATAGTGGCGAATATAGCTTGTATATCACAGAAATTCAAAGTGAGATGAAAATCCCATTACCTTGTGTCTTGACTCTCTCTGTACTCATACAGTATTCTTGTATAATAAATATAAGTTTATTATATCTATTTTGAATAATAATATTATAATACATAATACCATATATTTTTTGATTATGACATTATGATACATGCTTTTTAATGATCCAGTGTTAAAGTTTCACTTCGTGTAAAATTCACTTTATTCTTCACATGTGCCTTAATTTGTTATATATTTTGTCCTTAAAATTATATAATGATTCCATAATGTAAACCATGACAAAAATATAATATATATACAGTATATGTGTATTATAATAATATATATAATCTAGGATTATGAAATGGAATACACCATTCATGGATACGGTAACCCGTATGTACGCATAAACGTTGTTTTCGTCCATATAATTGTATTGAAAGAAAGGATATAAATGAAATACATATATATATATATATATGTGTGTGTGTGTGTGTGTAACATTATTCCAGTAGAATTAATATATCATATATATAATATATGTTCATTAAAACCATCCTTACTACATTCCATGTGGTTTTTGAACGAATCACATCGCTTTGAGGGGGCGGTAGTCCACACTTCCTCAAACAAGATTATCGTATTAACACCAAATAGAAAGTAAATATATGAGTTTTTTAAAGGGAATAATGAGGATTAAATACATAAAAAATATAATATGTTACATATATAAATTAATGTTCTATCATAATGTCCACCATTATTGGTGGTAAAGCTTAAATGAACAATAATCTTTTTGTGAAACAGAAGTTTTTCATACATAGAAATAGTATGTTCAACGTCCATTAAAAGGAGGTGTGTAATTGAGGGTCATTAAAATTTCATAAAAAAATCGAGTATATTGATAATAATGTTTTTGTCACACAATAACGGAATAAATACATTGGATGGGGTGGATAAGGAAAATAAATTGAAGGAGATTGATAGTAGATGTTACCTCCTAATCTGGTAACTCTTTTTGGTTTATGATAAAAGTCTTCCTTGGAAATATTTATGCCCAAATAGAGGATTCAAGGTAAAAGGGATTATTTTTGGGAGACTAAATGGTCATATAATGGATGAAATTGAATGTTTTGAGAGGTGTGAGGAATGGGTATAGGTGTGGCCTTTTATAAGGAAGGAAAATGACTCAAATGTATTTTTTACAAACAAATTAGGTGTGCACATGTTATCACCAAAAAAAAGAAATAAAAACCCAACCAAACACATGAACGTAAGTTTTATTTATGAACTATGTACGTATAATGAGTTTTATACAATTTTCTAGGTCATTTGGGACCTTAATTATAAGGTTTTGTCCATAATTAAGCTAAATTTCTCTTTAACTACTATGATTAATTTTAATCACTTTTACTAATCATTTTTGTCAAAAATTAACATGGCCTAATTATAATCTATATATTAAAATGAATAAAATATCATTTTTAAGAATTTTAAAATTCAAATTACATAAGATGAAAATTTTAGATTAGTATTAATCTCGTAGACAGTGTGAAATAACTGGGTTTTAAAGTAGGAAATTGTTCAAAAGTTTGTTAAGATTCAATATTCAGTTTGAAAGTGAAATTGATTATAATGAATTAAATTATACAAATAGATGTTATATTTTTATAATTTAACCTTAAAACATATATAAAATATCATTTAAAATTAATAATTAATTAGACAAAAGCAGTATTTTACTGAAAAGAAGTATTTTTCATTATTCATCAAAAAAATTAAGTTTCTCAAAAAAAATCCCCAAAATATCACCCTTGGACAATTTTTATGTAATGAATTAAAAAATTAAGTTTATTTTATAAAATTAAATTTTTAAATTTGTCTAAAATTACTTTCATTATTATAAGAAGTTCATTGAAGAAAATGATGTTTTTAAACATAGAAGGACTTTACCAAAAATCATGTATTTCATTATCAATATGTTTTATTTATATAAAACAATTATAAAAAGTATATTTAAAGAGGTTATTACTATTAATATAACTATATTTAATGTTTATGTTATAATTATCTAGTATAATTATATATATATATATATATATCATAGAAACTCACTTTTTCATGCATCTAACGCCAAGTCAGTAGTGCTTGTTGTGCAAGCAAAGTAGGTATTGTATGTAGTGCAAGGCAGGTTGGTATTTCTTTTGAAAGTAATGTTTGACATGGTTTTTAATATATATATATATATATATATATATATATATAGACAACTATTTCTATTTTCATGTGAAAATAAAAATATTTAAAAGAAAAACTAATTCAAAAAATAATAATTCTCAAAATCTTTAGGTGTGACATTCTACCCCCCCCCCCCCCTTAAAATGAATTTCATCCTGAAAATTATTCTAGGTTATAAATGGTTTAATACATAAAACTTTCATTCATAAATACCCACATTGTAAAAATGGATAGTAAAACTTCTCTTAAAAATGGAAATTTGGAACTATAATTGTTACCCAAATTAACATATAATTGGGTTTCCACATAGGATAACATACGTTGGGTGTGAATATTAGAATTGGAGGGAAAGCATAAATATTTATAGGGACTGGTTGAGGTCATCCATCATAAAGAAGTTAATGATAAAAGAAATGTTGATGACCTCAAATTCATAAATATTTAATTATTTAAATGGCTATCATCTAATTGAAAATTAATGTATTAGGACAACAATTTTTTAATCACTTTTTGAACGTTGAGTAATTATTGATAAATATATATAAAAAATTGCGTTCTTAGGTTATTCTTTTAAAATTTTATAATACATCCATTACCTCATGGAATGAAAGCATATAAATTAACATTGTTGAATAGAATATTAGAATATACTTTTGAATGTTCTTAAGTCCCATAAACGAATAAAAAATCTAACTACTTGTCTCCTAACAAATCATGCATTAATCTATAAACATAAAAAGTAACACTAATAGTTCATCACAAATATTTATTCATTAAAAATAAATACACATTAACTAGGACATCGTGTAGGCTAGTGGTAGGAATGAAACCTTTACCGTTATTCGGTCATGGGTTCAAGACACGTGGTCTTTCCAGACTTGTGTGGTTTTCATCAGACATACAAGATTTAATTTTTTTAAATCTACAATAATATATATAATGGATATCCTTGAAATAAGGTTAATAAATGATTATCCATTTAACTAAAGTTTTTAACACAAAATTATTGCACAAATACTTCCCCTGAATCTTGACATAAACATCCCACGAATGGTTAACCTCATATGCCTTATCGAAAGTGAAAATCAAAAAGTTTATAAAGAGAGTCATGAAATTATATTAACGTTTATTCCCATGTATATCTCAAATTATCTAGTCGTTTTCAAATTCTAAAAATGTGAATACCCTTATCGTATATTATCTTGAAACATGGTAACAACTTGGATTACCATAAATCCTTTTGGAAAACATACATTCCTCTCCATTAAAAAGTACATTGTATCTTCTCCTTAAATACTAAAATGTTGTAAACTTCATCAATGATAGCATAAACAACCTATAAAAAAGTCCTTACTTTGTTCCTAGGTAATCAAGACTATCCAATTTACTTATTCACATCCCATGTATCATTATTCATATAACATTATCTTATTATATCAAACATATTAATAGTTACCTTCCCTTAGTCTAAATATCATATTTTTATTAAGTCACTTCACCAGTCTATAGGTATATTTCAAAATAAACATGACAATACTAAGAAAAAAACATAAGTATAATAATCATTGTATATTTAATCATTCTTAAATTTTGAATCTGAATAAATAAATACTTTGAATACTTCATCCAT
Organism: Viscum album; assembly: GCA_963277665.1. NCBI lineage: Eukaryota > Viridiplantae > Streptophyta > Magnoliopsida > Santalales > Viscaceae > Viscum > Viscum album. The sequence goes on along the minus strand of OY728153.1, from coordinate 1,767,239,227 downwards.
AATCCATTAACTAAGATACATCATCAAATTACATAATACCTCTACACTTTCACATTTCATATGTAGTCTCGTCATCATCAGCAATGTAACCATTACACAAACCACCTTGCTGATTCTCATTAGTAACATTCTAATTTGGATATTTGGATGCATAATGGCCATTTTCTCCCCACATAAAACACTTAACCATTATTGAAGACATAGGGTGTCCAAAACATTCATCCATTTAGTTAATCAAACACTTCATTTTTCTCATTCAGTCACTCGATTTATTCCCTTCTTTTCCATAGTTAAAACACCTTATTGTTTCTCTAAGACATTCAATTAGGTGATTCTTTCAACATTCTTGACATAAAGGAAACTGAATCTTCAATCCTTCATGGTCTCCATTACCTGATCACTCTACGTACTCTTTCTTTCTCTTTTGTGGCAAGTGCGATAGTTGGTTAAGTTAAATATTATTAGTCATGTTCCATGAAAACTTATTAGGCTTTATTATTACATCCTTCACTCTAGTGATCATCCCACATGATTTATCATCAGAAAAAATTCCATAAGATTCAACATTAATCTAGTTCCTTCAAGTTCCCACCATTAACTAAAACCATAAGTATAGTGTAAGCATTACATCTCATATAATAAAACCACATAGTCGTGAAAAAATATTCATATAATATGTATAAATAATGTAACATTCCATAATCAATGACACCTTGGGATTATCCTAGGTTATTCATAGCTAACTTGTATCTAAATTCTTCATGATGGTTTATGATGAGTTTGTGAATTCCCAAAGTATATCATTTAAGAGTGTCAAACAAGTGTGTACCAAGGCTCATTTTCATGTACCATATTACCTCAAGTCATTCCCAAAACATCTTTTTGGAGTTGTTACCTCAAGGTAAATATGTTCTATATCCCCATACACTTGTAAAATATAGATATAGATGTATTTCTTGGAAACCACTCACTCTATCCTTTACCAAAATTCCAGGCCATTTTTCTAAACATTAACTCATCATTATACTTATCCTTAGAGACATCCCTAGGAATATACTCAGAAATATAAAAAGGTGTCTCACTAAGGTTTTATCATCCTATTTTACAAAGGGTAACCATATCGTTTCACGGATACCAACTATAGATACCCATTATTAACAAACATTAACATTACATAACTTTTTCAGAAAACATAAAAACTATAAAAACAAAAATAAGAAAATTGTACAAGTCTAGTGCATTTTGATACGTGTAAACATAAATATTGGTAAATAAACGAGATTCATTATCTCCCACTAGGTTAATCTTGACTAGAACCCTTCTTAGACACATCAATAATAAGACATATCTTCAAAACCTATGGAAATAATCATAAAAAGGGGAGAACTAAAATGATCAATAAGGGAAAACATGGAGACATGTAAGTATAAACATGATCATAAGGGTGTGATAATTTGATCATGAAAATAGAAGATCATACCCTACATAACAATGATCATGGAATAAAGATTAGAAATTCATAGGACATGAATTATAATAAAATAAACAGGACAATCCATGAATGCATAAAATATGAATAAGACATGGAATTGTGGAAAAAATATAAGAATATAATGATTTCCATAGTAGCCAAGGAATCACTACCAAGATGATCTTAGTGGAAAAAGTCCTTTATTGAACTGGGTAACCCTCATTCTAGCACTGTATTAATGAACTGAGTGACCCTAGTTCCATCCCTGTATTACTAAACTGAGTAACCCTCATTCCAGCCCCGTATTACTGAACTGATTTACCCTCATTACAAACCTATATTTCTAAACCTAGTAAAAGATTAATCCAGCCCTGTATTACTAAATCAATTAACCCTTGTTCCATACATGTATTACTGAACCGAGTAAACCCTCATTCCAAACTTGTATTATTGAACAGAGTAACCATTGTTCCATCCATATATTAATGAACCAAGTAAACCCTCATTCCAGCCCTATCTTACAGAACCGAGTAAACCCGCATTCCATCCCTGTCTATTTCATGAGATAAATCATTACCCAATTCATTTGAGGGACATATAGATGCCACTCATCACATAATGAAGTTATACATACATGTTCCAAAAGATAATAAATGAACATATCATAACCCATGAAATGAAATAGGTATCTTAAACATGTATACATATCATAACCTTTGTGAAGAGACAAGTTTCATAATCATTTCATTATAAACATAACCTGTGAAAAGAAGCGGGTTTCAAAAGAATATAGCTCGTGAAAGAGAAACAGGTTTTATAAACATATTACCCATAAAGGAGAAAAGGGTTTCATAAAGACCATAAAATTAATAATAACACACTCATAGAAAGGATATGAATTAAACCTTTAGATCACTTTCAATATTGTATGAGTAACATAAATAGATGTAATTTTAGTTGAAAAATAATTTTAAAAAAATCCTTAGAAGATTTTTCTTGAAGAAAATATCCTTTCTTATTAGAATCAATGATTTTTAATAAATAAAAACATTTGAAAATCATTTTCATAGAAAATAACATGAAAACTTATACAGAAGACATGAAATCATTTTGAAACCCTTTCCCTTGAAAAAATCTAAAATAATCTTCAATGAATTTTAAAAACATTTTTCATTAAAAACACTTGAAAATTTTTAATGAAATATTGAAAAAAAATTAAAACTGTTTATTTGAAAATACTTTGAAAACATTTAATGAAACCCTGAAAAAAATTTGAAAACCATTTTTCTTGGAATCTTATAAAATATTCTTAAAAAAGTTTTGAAGAAAAATTCATTGAAAACAATTTGAAAACTTATAAAAAAGACATAAAATCATTTGGAGAAAAGATTTCCATGAAAACATATAAAAGAATATTAAAACCATTTTGAAGACAATTTTCCAGAAATTTACATTTAAAAACATTTTATTAAAGATTAATTTTTTTAATAAGGCAAATGGATCTTATAGGAAATGAAAATGGTCAAATCCGTACAGGTCGTATGATGTGAAAAAACATTCTTTCTACATGTTAAAAAGGATAGAAAAGTGAATTTATTAGAAGGTTGAATGAATATTCCCATGAAGAGATTAATAAAAAACAAACTGTTAAAAATTCCTTTTAGATGTTATATGGGAATGTTATAATATTCTTGGAAACATAAATTTCTGACTAAAGAGATAACAAATTCAAGATTTCCTAAAAACACTTTCTTATTTATCTTTTGAACCAAAGAGTCGAAAATGGTACCAATACATGAGAATATAATTAAATAATATAGGATAAAGAAACTAATTAATATGCTTGAGATATGGATAACAATATTTCACCAAAGTAAGCATAAACATAAACAATCTTGAAAAGAAATGAAATTATCTCAAAAAACACTTATAACTTGGTATCATGGGATCATGCTCTCCATGTAAGGAACAGAAATTAAATGAAGCATATAATATCATGAAGACATTTATATTAATTATATGTCATGTAAAATGGAAATATAATCACCCCAAATAAGATTTTATGCGCATAAAGAAACATGAGTCTCAAATAAGACAAACAGAGGCAAAACATTTTTACCGATTTGAAAACATTGGAAATGTGAACCCCATTAAATAATGATCATAGAATGGATATGTGAATACCAAAAAAATGAATTATAAGATAAATATCATAAAATAGTTTTCATTAAAAAAACCACACAAAATAATGGAGTGGCAAACATTGCCTGTATCTCACAGAAATTAAAAGTGAGATGAAAATCTTTATACATTGTGCCTTAACACTCTCTGTACTCGTATGATCTTACTTTGTAATGAATATAAGTTTATTATACATATTTTATTGAATAATATAGTAATATATGATACCATATATGATATTTTATGACCTTATATTACCTTCATGTTAACAATCCTCTATTAATGATTCACTTTGGGTAAAATTCACTTTGTTCTTCGCATGTGTATTAATTTGTTATATCATTGGTACTTATACTTCTATAATGATTACAAAATGTAAACCATAATATAAATATTAGGTATATATAGTATAATTATATTATAATAATCTATATAATATTGTAGTATGAAATGGAATACACTATTCATGGAGACGGTAAGTTTTACATTCGCATGAACAATGTTTCTATCCTTATTGTCGTATTAAAAGAAAGAATGTAAATGAAATATATATATATATATTTGTGTGTGTGTGTGTGTCTATATATATATAATTATTCCATTTGAATTAATATATCATTAATTCTCATTAAAATCATCCTTAATACATTCCATGTGTTGTGTGAATGGATCACATCGTTTTAAGGGGGAAATAGTCCATACTTCCTCAAACTAGATTATCATATTAACACAATATGGGATGTAAAGAGATGAGTGTTTGAAAATGAATAATGAATAATAAATACATATTAAATATAATATATTATGTATTTAAACATATTTTCCTTCATAATCTCCACTATGATTGGTGGTAAAATAGAATTGAACAATCTTTGTTTCGTGAGCTAGTAGTTCGCCGTATATAGAAACAATATGTTTAACATCCATTAGATGGATGTGTGTGTTAGTATGGGACATACCCTTTTCATAAAAACATCTTATTATATGTAGGATAATGTTTTTTTCACATAATAAGTTAATAAAGAGAGTGTTAGGGGTGTATAAGGGAAATAAATGGATGGATCTGGGGAGAAGACGTTACCTCTTAATCGTGCAACTCCTTTTGGATTATGCCAAAAGGAATTCTTCTGAAGATTCCTTTCAAAAATGAGGCTTCAAGGTTGAATATATTATTTCTCAGATTCTAATTATGTAGATATTTTATGAACATAAAAGTTTTTAGAGGTATGAGTAATGAGTATAGGTGGTGGCCTTTTTTAAGGAAGGAAAGGGACTCATATGGAATATTTAGAAACAAATTAGGTGTGCACATTTTCTTACCTAAAAAAATTAATAAAAAACTAAATATTGGAAGTTTTATGTCCAAAATATAGAGAGAAAATTGATTTTTCAAAAGTTTCTAGGTTTTTTGGGCCCTTAATTTTAAATTTTAGTCTGTAATTAAGCTTAATTTGTCCTGAACTATTGTGATTAAGTGTAATCACTTTTACTAATTATTTTGGTCAAAAATTAACATGGTCTTATTAGACTATAAATATTAGACTAAATAAAATGTAGTATGTCAGATTTTTGAAATTTAAATCACAGAAGCAAGAAAATAATTATTAGTGTTAATCCTGTAGATTGGAAAAAATAACTGGGTTTTAAAATTGGAAAAAGTTCAAAAGTTTATCAAGATTTTATATTCATTTTCAAATTATAACTGATTGTAATGAGTAAATTTTATTAATAGATGTAATATTTTTCTATTTTGACCTTAAAACATATTTAAAATATCATTTATCATTAATTATTAATTATAAAAAAGGAAGAATTTAACTCAATAGCATTATTTTTCACTATTCATCAAAAAATGAAGTTTCTCAAAAATATAAAAAAAATAACCCTGGGATAATTTGACATTCTGAATTCAAAAATTAAATTTATTTTATCTAATTTAATTTGTAAATGTTTCTAAAATTACTTTAAATATTTTAATCATTTTATTTGAGAAAATAATGTATTTAAACATAGAAGGACATTAACAAATATCATGTCTTTCATTATCAAAATGTTTTATTTATATAAGAATTATAAAAAATATTTGGATGTTAGTTATTACTATTAATATTAATATTTTTTAGGATTATGTTATAATTATATTATTTAATTAATTATATATATATATATAAAGTTGTTTCATAGAAACTCAGTGGTGTGTGCATCGTACGCCAAGTCGGTGTTTCTTATAGTGCAAGACAAGTTGGTATTACGTGTAGTGATATCCAAGTTAGTTTTGTGTGTGAAATTAATGTGTGAATTAGTTTTCTAATATATATATATATGTGTGTGTGTGTGTGTGTGTGTGTATTTTTGTAAGTATATATATAACCATTTCCAGTGTCATATGAAATAAAAAATACTGAAAACAGAAATCAATTCGAAGAAACAATATTTCTCAAAATCTCAGGGTGTTACCTGGAAAATATTTGAATAGAGGAAAGGAAGTTAAATGGATAGAGAATGATTCATAAGATGGATGGTAATTTTAAAAATAGACCGGATGACATCGAATAGTCAATTATGAGTATTGTACTAAACTGAGTTTTTCAAACCAATTATTATATGATTTCTAATTTTTTGAAGGATGACCAAACATAATCATCTTGATAAATTAAAGGGGTGATGCTGATATTTTTCATTGGATAGAGTAGTTTCTAATGAATACATCATAAACAAATTCAACCAGATATTGATTTTTAGGATCGTTACATAACATTGTAAATCAAATAACATTGATGATGTTGTGATATTATTTCAAAGGACTACAATATTTCTGAGATAATGAAGAATGAAATGTTCCTTAACACTATGTAAAAGTAATTTTAGAGAAATTTTAAGATGATGATTTATTTATGATGCTTTGAGAATTTTCTGGAATAATAAAGAATGCTCAAAAAGCTTCAAGTGAGCTATGAGTGAGTAGGAAAATAAAATTGAGTTACTTCAAATTATATTATGAGTGTACCTATAAAAATTGGGTGAAAATTAAAACTATAATAATACTATTCACAACTATAAAAATCTGAAACACTGACGTTTTGAGAAGTTGGGTTGAAAAACAAGATTATGTTTTGGTTGAAGAAATGAAACCAGATGGATATTCTCGTTAGAATATCAAATATAGTTTTTGATCAATCACCTCATCAAGAGGTAGTTATTATATTATACCGGAAAAGTTAAATTATATGAGTTATTGGATCAAGATTATGATCGTGTGTAACATATAAAAATTTTTTATGGTCTTTGAGGTGAAGAGGTTTAGTTTAGTGTACAAAAATTGGGTTATAAAATAGGATTCGCTTCAGTGAGTTGAAACATATGGATTATAGGAAATGATAGAAGGGGTAACTAAGGGAACATATTGGATGGATTAAAAATTATGTTTATTTATTATGAAATTTTTTTATCTATATTTCAATGAATTTCAAATTTTTTTTGGTTTATTTGAAAATATTTTTGATTTATATGATCTATTATAATCATTCTTATAAAGAGATAGAATGAGTCTGATAGGATTTGGATCAAATGATATACACTTATTTTTAATATTGAATATTTTTTGGATTTATGTGAGTTACTATAGAAAGGGTGTAGGTTCTCATAATAAGGATGAACCTTTTAAATATTTTGTGACTTATTTACATAACTATCATTCCATTATAGTGATATTATTATAAAATATTCATAAGGGTAATAGCGATGATAAGATTCGTGGGTTAATTTATAGATAAGTGAAATTTTAGAAATATCAAAAAAAAGTATACCATATTCAATAACCTAAAATAGTAATATCATAAAATCATTTAGAGTGTGGTTATTAAATAATAACTTCATTGAAAATATCTCCCTCAATATATGTAAGAAAATATAATCTAATGATAAAATATTCATTTTTAAAATAAATTAATTTTTGATAGCTTGAAATACCTCTATTAAAAAACCCACATTGAAAAAATAGATAATAACACATATCTTTAAAAAAGTGGAAAAGTAAAGAATGAAGAAAAATAAATTGATACATACTTTAATTTCAATAAATGAATGTAGAAAATTTATATTACGGTAAATCGTAGACTTGTAACAAATATCCAATTAAGAGATTGAGGTTTCATCTAGATGTCATTAATCATTTGGGTAAGAGAAAAATAAAGTAGGAAACGTTGAATCAAAAAGTATATTTTCTCATAAAATTTATAAGTGAACATAATATATTATTTTAAATTATTTAATAAAGATAATATTTATGTTCAAAGTTTATATTTAACCATATAACCCAAAGTACGATATTTGAGTTACCAAAGTCTCTTTTGTGAAACTTAGTTCATCATGTAAGAAGCCTTTGAAAAAAGGTTTATGTGGTAAAAACTCAAATCATTAGAATTTGATGATAAACTAAAACATAATTCAACTATATTTTATAATTTTACCAATATATATGAAATGGTTTTGAGAAGAACAATTATGAATTAATGAATGATAATTGAGTTAAAAAATCCCTCAAAACTTGAGGGTAGTATAAAACAAAACCTCATGAAATAGAGATATTTGAAATGAAAATAAATTACAAAAAATACAAATATATATTATAATATCTCAATTAGGTTTAATAAACACCATATAAAATAAATTAGGTTCATAATAAAAAAATATATATCATAGATAAAAATGTTACATGAAAACTCATTCTTTGGTCCTGAATCATTTTTTACATTCACCAAACACCATGAATAATTAAATAATGTTCATTAATTGCATACCAAATATACTTATTTGTAATTATAAACATTTATTCTCGCTTTTTATAATCATTCTAATCATATATTTATATATATGTGTGTGTGTGTGAGTTATTTTTTATCTATTTTCCCATATCGAGTGTTTATAGTTTTTCCGGATGGTACCAATTTCAGAAGAGATGTTTCAATATTCATTTTACATAAAATGATGATAATTCCAACACCATTAATGTTAACATAACATATTTCTTATAATTATTTAAAAAAAATTAATTTTTTTTAATTGGTTACTTATTCCTTATCTGAGAATATTAAATCCACTACAAGCATATTTTAGTGAATTTTAACTATTGAAAGTTGTTTTATTTGTTAATGAATTAAATATTGAAATAATAATTGCAGAAAAACATATAATATTTATATCTTGTTAAATCATTAATTATGTTTTCATAATCATCTATATATAATTTTATATCATTGATCAAGTAGGTTGTAAAACATACTCAAACATGCACGTACCATAATTAATGGATAACTATGAGGTGATTTAGTTTTTATGTCATTATACAACTAGAATAATGATACAATTTAGTTTTTATTAGTGAGATATATCATAATTATAAATATTGATAGAATAAGTGATTAATAAGAAAAAAAATTCATATTATGAATAAATTATTCATCCTTTTATTTCAGTTGTTTAAGACAGTAAATTTTATAACAATTATTTACTACTCATAGCGTTAAAAGGGTATTAAATTTTTGTTATCATAAACTTAATCAAATAAAAAATAATTTTATTCCTTTTTTAAGCATTTTAAGAAATAACCTCGAAATGAGGTGTTGAAAAAATTGAATGCATCGTACCATGGAGATGGTGGTCCGCACATACGGTTGGATGTTGGTATAATTTTTAGAGGAATCAGATAAAGAAGTAATAAGTTTTAATAATAAAAAATTATTAATAATATATAAAGATTATAATTATATATTAATATTTATTTTTTTACCATTAATATTGGGTGGTTATGGAAAAAAATCATTCATTCATGGAGGCTCTAGTTTTCACATACACACAGTTCACGTTATCATTTTTTAATGGAAAATAGAAATAGTGTTTAATGATTATACTATTATTATAATAACATATCATTATAAAAAATATGTATATTTCATAATTTTAATATTTTGTAATGAGATTTCAAAAATAAGGAGTGCGGATAAAGAAATAGAAATGATAAAGAGAGGTCTGGAACTTATTCCTCACTTCTCAGATTATCTCATTAGAGAAGGTGAAAAGCCTTATGGGGTTTGTATTTTGAGAAAAAAAGATCATCATTATGTCGTATATGAGGTTTATGTGTGTTTTAATAGTTATTTGATAGAAAATAGTGTTTCTTATTTTAAGTGAACTGAGGAGAGGATATCCCCTTTTAAAAGTGAAAACGGATGGTATTTTTTAAAACACCCAAAACATTTCAAAAATGTAAAGTCACTACCAAGGAAATGAGATCCCAAATTTAAAAAACTAATGTGTTGGGGAAGTGATAAGTTTTATCAATCATAAACCATGTTTCTGTAATATATTTTTTAAATATGTTTCAATTCCTTTACTCCTTAAATTATCACTTTTATGGTTTTAGTTATTACCATGGTTACTTGTTTTACCTATGGTAACTTATTATTCATGCCTTAAAACAATGTAATCCTTATTAGATAATTTTTACCTAATAATTATAAATTTTAAATTTATTTTTTCAGATTTACTTTCTAAAAGTATTAATAATAAATGTTAATATAATAAGTGTTTACTTTATTAAAAAAACATTTTTTAGAAAAATTTTACTTGTATACTAAAATATATTATTTAAGTTTTTAAAATATAATAAATATTTTAAAATATATTATTAAAATTATAGAATACTTATTTTTTGAAGAAAATGGTTTAATAAATTTATAATTCATACTTATATAATAATAATTCCATAAAATTCGTATTATTGGTAAAAATATTATACTTCAATATTCACAAAAAATTAATTTTTTAAGATAAAACACAAAAATTCATAATGGGAAATTATTTTTTTGATAAATTCAGGATTGAATTTAATTTCTTTTAATTTTATATTAAAAAATTTATATGCGTTACTTTTAATATCATAAAATATTGTGAGTAACTATTTTTACTCGAAAATGAGTTTTGGTATATTAAATATTTCTTCCCTAAAAATTACTAATTTATCTAGTGTTAACGTATTATTCATATAATAAATATTTTTCTTTTTTTTATAAATATAATAATCATTTTTCAATGAAATTAAATGTTAATTTCTAGAAAATATATATTTTTAGAATAATTTTAATTGAGAAAATAATTAATTTTTAAAATAATAAAAATTCATGATATATCTCTACATATAAATATTTTACTATAGATTTTTAGCATTCTAATTCATACTTAGATAAGCCCTTATTTTCATTGATAAATACCTAAGCAATAAATAATCTCTCGGTATTATTTTGGGTGACACATTAGTTAAAATAGATCATTTTTAAATATCCAAGAGAATGAAATTCTCCTACAAACAGTTTCTCTCAAACTGTAATTGGTCAAGTTAAGCTTGGGCTTGGTCTAGGGAAAACCCTAGATAAACTTCCGCCCTTCAGATCTTAGGTAAATTGGCTTCATAAAGAATACCTCTACATCTGGATTCCATTTCTTCCAACTTTATTTATTGATTTTGTAATATGGTTTTTTCATATTATACAATCAAATTTAATGCCTATGTTTTGACGACCAAAATTAATATTCAGAATATATCAATGTTTTTTATTATAGATTAGTATAGTGTTTGAAACACAATATTTAATATATTATTTATTTAATGTGAATATATAGTGAAATCGCAAATTTTAATATATCCTTAACTCTTGGGTGACCTGGGAACAATTTTAGGAGACCTTTCATCACCACTTCTTTATATTTGATCATTAACATTGAGTGGTTTATTATTATATATCCAATGTGGGTTCCCCATCTATATTTATTGGTTTATTCTCATTTTTATAATGGGGAATCGTAGTGATAAGGTTTATTTGATTTAGGGATGTTAGGTATGTGATTTTTATGATTTATTATTATAGTTTAGGTTGATTGGTGAATAGTAATGATTAGTTTTATAATTGAAATAAATTGTACATTATGGAAATTGATGTCAATGAATAGATTTGTATGTTTTTAACTAATTTTATGATTTAACCTATATACTTGATGAAAATTTTTATTATTGTAGGAAATCATTTATATTGTTGATGATGTGATTTTTCTATTTTAACCACCATCATAAATGGTTAATAATATAAATATAATAATTAAATTATTGTACGGAAAATAAAATAGGAATGAATTAATGTTTTGAATAAGGGAGAATATAAACTGTTAGAAGATGAAATCTATTGATGTATATTGTTGAAATGATTATTGTTTTGGTTTTTATTTTTTGTTTAATTTTTTGGATTTTATCATCTTGTTGTTATGTATGGGTTCATATGTGTTTTATTGAATACATGGGGCAGCGGGGCTATATTGATTGGCTTTTTCTGGGTATCCCAAAAGCATTGGCTACCCTAGGATGTGTTGTGGTTGTGTTTTTCATTGGTTCATTGATGTTAGATGGATATTTATGTGGGTATATAGTAGTTAAATGGTTCCATTTTTACTATTGTATAGATAAATTAATTTTTTTTCATTGGTTGATTAATTGGGTGGTTATTGAAAAATTCTTTGTATTTTCCTAATGGAAGGGGAATGTGAAAACTAGTAGTTAAGAAACAGTAAATCGATGTTGTTGAAATTAAATTTAATAATTATTGTAAATGAAATAATAAATTATAAAATGAATGTAAAATGGATGGAATTAATTTTTGTTTTAGATGGAAGTGGTTTTTCATTAAATATAGAATTTCACGGCTTATTGGATGTGAATTGGCTTATAGATGAAAAATCCATAAATGGAACAATGGTTAGATTAAATATATTTTTTTTAATATTGTGGTATGTTTTTATCATGGGGACACGGTCTAGCCCTTTGTGTCATAATTAGAAATGGTGGTATTGTATAATGATAGTAGTGTGGTGAGGGTTGTGGGTTGTGAGGGTGTTTTATAAGTGTGGAACTTTTAGGAATGTCTTGTGTGTGGTATATATATATTATATATAATTTTTTATTGATTTCTATATCCACCCTAACCTGAGTTGAATACCCTTACTATCTCACAACATGCTTTTGGTACTATGTGGTTTCCCTAACATCCAGGTTTGTTAGGTAACTGATAGATAAATATTCCTAAATCCTTACTCACCCTCCCATGTGTATTAAGGGATTTTATTTCTCAATGTGGGTGAAATCATTCTTCTATAGTGTGTGGTGTATTGTAAGTACATATAGGGTTTTAGTTTGATAATGAGATTATGATATAGAGGATGAGCATAGTAGGTATGAATAAGGGGGTTCATGATGCATAGTTAGACCCAAGGTGGTATGAATAAGGAGTTACATGACATACCAACGGACCGTATGGGGTTAATATGATGTGGTTCATGGGGTAATGGTAAACCATGTAGGGTACTGGATGTGCTGATATTTCACAGTGGGGTCATTCATGGAAGGAGTAGTGTATGTGATTGATGTCCTTGATGTTTATGTTACCCTAATGAACTGCCTATATGGTGGATATATTATATGTATATACGGTAGTGGATATGGTTAGATGATGATGATATGTTTTTAGTATACATTGTGTTTGTGGAAGGAATTATGATCATAAGAAATTGAACTTTTTAGTTTCATAGTTACAAACTAGTGGGTATATGTTTTGGGGTACCTTCTAATCGTATTCATTGATAACAGTTTACTATGGTTGGATGTGATATTTAGTGATAGATCCTTGGTAAGGTTGGGAGGTATTTAACCTATTATAAGCTTGTTGGTTTATTATTTTTTTACTAATGAATTAATATTATCCATCCGCATTATCAAAAGTTATTTTGAGTATGATCCTACTATGTATACTTATTATACTCACCCCTCTATATTTAAATTGTTTTTCTAGTTTCTAGGGAATGTTTACTGATAATTTTGGATAACAATAACATAGATCTTGGGTTTGGTTGTAGATTTTTTTTAATATTTTATTTTTATTATATTGGGATTGTATTTTCATCCTTGTTAATTCAATTTGGTATTGTTTTGGATCATTTTTTGTTAATTTCATGGAATTGATTAGTGTTTTAATTATATATTCATGGGTTATGTGGGGTAATTCCAAAAAAAATATTGTATTCCCTCTATGATGGTCTATAACCTCTCTACAGCAAGAGGGGGACCTAGGGGTCACTCTCATCTCCACTACATCCCTATGTGAGGTTTCTAATTGGGGAGGTTCATAACAAGGTGGTATCAGAGCTTCTTCTTGGGATTTAGGATAGAGTTTGGAGTTAAAAAATCATAAGAACATCATGGTTTGGTAGGTAAAGGACAATATTTTAACTTATTCCATGACATAAGAAATATAGGTTAGCTAGAGAGTAAGATTTTAGGTCACCCTATTATTCAACATAAGAACCATATACTCATTGAACATTCTTGGAAAAGAGGTTTTTCTTGAAGGGTGTAGATCTAGGAGAGGTATATGCATTAAGCAACACTGAACATGTATTCGAAAAGGGTAATCTTTTTTAAATTAATATAAATAGGGTTAAATGAATATAATAAAATAAATCCCTTAAAATGGGATTAAAATTTTGGTTCTATGTTTATAGAGATTCTAGTGGGACGTCATCTGCTTGTGGTTCATGTTTGTGATTTTTATTAGGAAGAACTAGTTGGAAGTAGGAAAGTTGACCTGAGTGAGAAGGATGAGGTTTGGATAAAGATGTTTTGTGAGTTCTAGTATCAAGGGATATGTAAGTGTGAGATGACAGTCTCTGGTTAGAAAAACAATCTCTAACCAGAGGAGATTGAAATCACTTTTATCCTTATCTAAGCTAAGGTTGACTATTGAGTTTTCATAATTCATTACTTAGATACATATATTATGGTGAATGTAGTGGATATTTTATCTTATATAGTGGAAGGAGGTGAATTTTTTGTGCAATAATATTTAGTTATGGTTTCATGTGGGGTTTTTTTCATCGGTGATGAGGACATAAAGGGTGTAGGAACTACTCTCTCTTTAGCAGGGGACCATGAGTCTTAGGGAGGTTAGGATTTAAGTTGATTACTTGATGTATATAGGATTTATCATAGGGATTTTTTTGAAATAGTGTAATTATATATTATTATCCACGAAAGAAGATAGTGTTCGGGTTTTTTATAGGCTTTAAATTTTTTAATCATTTGATGGTCAATAACTATTACTCTTTTAATAATTAACAATATATTAAAATAATTTAAGGGATCCAGTTAGTTTTCAATGATTGGTATTGGTTAGGATATCAAAATATGAGATTTAGGGAGTATGACATCATGAACACTACTTTTAGGTACTGTTATGGGATATTATGGTTCTTTTTCAAGTCATTCAGGGTCAAAACAACCGCCATCAATAACCTTGGGACTCATCAACATCATGTTCCAAGCATTCTTGGATCATTTTATGGTCATGATTAATGATGGAATCATGTAATAGTTTAGGTTATATGAGTAGTATATTGAACACATTAGGTCTATTTTACAAGTCCTTGGACACTATAATCTATTTAGTAATATGAAAAATTTTAGGATTTAGACAAAGGATGAGTACTTTATTGGGCATGTATTGTGTCATTATAGAGTAGCATTAGATCTATCAAATATTGAGGCTATTATTTCATAATTAACTCCCAAGAATTTTTCAAAGGATTTTAGTTTCGTATGTATTGTGGGAAATTATTAGAGGTTCATTTCTGAATTATATCTAGCTATATAACCAATGAAAATATGACTAGTAAGGAAAAATCATTCTTAATGAATGATCAATGTCTGGTAGCTTTCAACTATATAAATTAGAGGTTGATCTGTGTTATTGTGCTTAGGTTTCCAAAAGATAAAGTGATGTTTGAGGTGTTATATAATAAATCATCAATTGGTATGGGTTATTACATGATTTAGTAGAGATAAATGATATTTTATTGTTCCAGAAAGCTATTTCCGTACAAGTATTACTATTCCACCCATGATCTTGAGTTGGCAGCATTGGTTTTTTTATAAATCTGTGGTGAAATTACCTCATTATGGAATTATTTGTGGAATTCATATATCAAAAAATATTTATGTATGTTTTATCTTAGTGGGATTTTAATTTTTTTGGAATTCAAATATCAAAAAAATTTAAGGATATGTTTTTCAGGAAACCAAAGATGTTTGGAGAGAGATATATGATATTGTCGTTATACACCATGATGTAGATGAGATTAGTGGTAGATGTTTCCTATTTCATTAGGGATACTTAGAGGTAGATGTGAGAGGTGTTTTGGGACCATATTCATTATAATGATTCTTCAAATGAGTGATATGAAGGTTATCATTATGGAATTATGGTTGAGGGATGGTTTTCTAATATATCTGTATTGTGAGAGGATGTTCTGCATAAGTTTCACTGCTCAGAGGTAGTTGTGAATCCTAATGTGACCATGTTGTATCATTATGCGAGATTTTATATATAGTATCTTGATATATAGGGATTTATAGAGGAGTTTATATCATAATGCTTCACCAATTAATAGTTTGAGGTAGAGCATCTTGTTATATATGGGTTATTACAATCATTGTGTGTTCTTAATTGGAAATGGGAGGACATCATAGTGGATTTAATCACTATTTTATAATGAGCCTAGGAAGGATATGATGTTATTTCGATAACCATGTATATTTTTTATAATGTATCCCACTTCCATTTTACTATGGATATGGGTGTCATAGAGGTTTTGAAGAGGATATTTATGAATATTGTGGTTTGGATTCATTGGAAACTATGAACCGTCATTTCTGATCAGGATTATCATTTCACATCGTGAGTATGGATAGGATTTCAGTATTATTTAGACTTATAGTAGTAATCTGGCACTAATTCTATTCTCATATGGATGGTATGATAGAAAATACCATTCATACATTTTTGTGTATTATGTGAGCATGCATTCTAGATTTTGGTGGATCTATGGTAGGTCAGTTGTCTTTGGTTGAATTTTATTATAACATCAACATTAAAAATTATGACAACCCGTGGACAATACTATATAAATTATAGGTAATTAAAGTAATAATTCAATTAAAATACAGTCCCATGATCTTTTAGGTTTGGAGGTTTATAGAATGAGAACAAAACACTAATAATCAATACTCATGTATTTTTGAACTGATGCGAATTTGTACCATTATATATGAAACTAAATAAACCATAAAAACATATTAAATATATACAACATGTTTTCTAAAAACAATCTTCTATACATGTCATACTTATTAATTTTCTTCATAACTTGGGGAAATGGAATAATAAGACTGAGGTGAGCTCAGATTTTCAGTAATGGTAAACATAAGTGATAAAAATCATTGATCATTATTCAGAAAAAGTTGTGTATATGGGTATAATCATTATGAATAATAATGTTTATCCAATAAATCATAGATCATAAATCATTTCAGAATTCATAAAATCATATAAAAATGAGGAATATCTTAGAAAATAAATATAAACATAGAAATTTAGCATATCCTGGAAATGAAAAGCATTATAAAATCATTTCATAACATGAAAAACAAATTGGAGATATGTAACAAACATAAAAATTGTATTACCTTTCATAAAACCCTTCATACACATGCCTATGAAAACAAACTCTTTATGTCCATGAATAAAAATCTTAAAAAACACATTATATACATGATTATGGGAACAAACAAATTATGTAAATGTATGGTTATCTCGTGAGATATCAACTAAATCTAATTCATTTGAGGGTGATATATGAACCCACCTATCATTATCCCAATATATGAGTGGTACTGGAAATCAATAATTCAATATATCACAATTAACCCATGGAAACGTTGTGTTTCATATTCTTTTCAAATGGAATAATGTAAGGAAAACATTTATAATTCCATAAATCATTATAAAGTGATATAACTATAGAAAATAAATATATATCCAATTGTATTGAATAACCTTCCAGATAAAATACCATTTATTAAATATAAAATAGGATATAATATTTACATCCTATAAACAACTGTTATATGGTTAAGTAAATAATTTTCCCAATAAAATCATATAAAGAATCTATATCAAAAACTTTAATCAATGGAATGAAATATATAGTGTTAATAGAAGAAATCCATTAGAATAAAATTTATAATTATACATAGTAATTAATTAATAAATTTTTAGTCATTTCTAGATCTTTTCCCTTATATATATTTGCAATATTTTTTAGTATTATCCAAAAAATTGGAAGTTATTGGTCACTTTCTATATTGATTTTGAAGAGACAAAAAACATTTTTCAAGCATTTTTTTATATTAAATCTCAATAATGGATCTTAAAAAATATATATATAATGGTTATCTTGAGAAAACATGATTGACAGGTAAAATATTTGAATATGAAATATAAATAAATTTATATATTTTTAAATACCATTTATCAAAAATCAAATCAATACAATAATAAAAAACTATTTTGAAAATGGAAAAAGATATACTAGAAACTTTTAGGTGTTAATACATATTTGGAATAAATAAATTAAGAGTGGAAGATAATCACAAACGCATAAAATTAAATTCTCTTTTAAAGTGACACTTTTTATAATTGCGTTAATTCAATTACTTTTAATGATATTCCCATTTTCATGACTAATAACTTATAAAACATTAATAATATTTAAAAAAGTTTAAAAATGAATAAAATTTTTAAAAGAATATTTCTTGAATATGAATCAGCATACAAGTGGAAAATGAGTATATGGGAAAAATATTGTAGAATGATTTTGTTCACATTGTTTTTAATGTTCTGATAAGGAAATTATAAACAATTATCTAAAAAATTGTAAATAAATTTGTAGTAATATAAAATTTTATTTATAATTGATATTTATATAAATTGAACTAAAATAGAAACTAATAAAAATTAAAGATAAAAAGTCTCAATCAAAAAGAATAGGTGAGGTTGATTTCACTCACAAGAATCATAACATGTAATTTTAAATTCAAGGGGAGATAATTTATTAGCATAAATTATTAAACTCAAAAAAAAAGAGTCGTCGAAAATAATTTTTTAATAGATAAATATCCTAAACAATCCCTTGATGGATATTAATCAAATGTAATCTCGAAAAAAAAATATTTGGATTCAAAACATTGAATCATAAGTAGTGTTTAAATCAAAACCCGATGAAAGATGGATCACGAATTTGAACTTAAAAATCATTAATCGTTGCTAATTCATTGTATAATATTTAAAATAATAATTAAATACACCATTATAATTTCATTGGTTTCATAAAACATAATGTGTCTCAAAGAAAGGAATTGAGGCATATAAGCCCTTAATGCTTATTCCTTATTACTATAACATTATCTAACTTAATGTATAATGAACTTAATAATAATAATAATAACTTATTTAGGATCATTATTAACAGATAATAGCCTATAATAACTTCATTTATAATCATATATTGAAAATATATTAGTAGGTCATGGTTATTTTTCATTATTGGATACTAGATTCTCATATTTCTTCTCTTGTACAAGTTTTGTAATGGAGATGTTGATTATTATTTATTTAAACATTAATAATTCTAATAATATACATGATACCAAGATCATGGTGTTTAAATGTTTCATCATAAAAAAATTTCATTTGGTTAATGATAATGGTATGGTTTGTAAAAATGGAAATTGTAAAAGGCTAGTTTTGACATGTTTAAAGATCTAAAGGTGATATATTATATAATATACTAAATATGAATAATGCCAATATATAAGAATTAAAATATATAAATTCAAATAATATCATATTATAATACTATTATACATCAATCCATAGTCATTCATGAAATAAATATTATAACATCGTTCACTTTTGTGTTAAAATGACCTAAACGAGGGTGTTATATTGACTTTATGAGTAAAGAAATCTTTTATATAATGCTAACATAAAATCTGAAAAATAATAAACATGTCATAAAACTAATTTAAAATTACTTATTATTACTTAAAATCATCCATGTGTGGTGGTGATGAGAAATTAAATTCTTCATTCATAGAGGCGGTAGTCTGCACGTACACAGGATTAACAATTCCATTTCTCAACAAATGGGTTGGAAAGAAGTAATATGATAAATTATAATTTTAGAAATATAATTTTAAAATATTAAAAAATTTAATTCATATAATATTTCCTTTTTACCAACCATGAAATAAAAATATAAAAAATTAACTACATCACTTCATGGTGGTGGTGGTCTGTTCGTACACATGAGCTGTGTTATTTTATTTTCCTTAATAGATGGAAAATATGGGATAATGGTCACTCCATTAATATAATAATGTTACTGTATATTAATAATACTTGTTTCATTATATTTTAGTTTTTCTAAATAGTATGGGAGTAAATTATTATGAATATAGACTGAGGATTAAAAAGAACTCAAGTTGAGAACTTAAGATTCATCCTGGAAATATCCTTAAAAGTGAACGCCTAAAGCTTAATAATTGACACTATAAGATCACTAATTTGGAAGTGGTTTCTAGGGTAATAAAAATTTCATATTTTAAGGATAAAAATCTAATGGATAGTTTTATCATGAAGGGGTGGAAGTGTTCCCCTTTTATAAGTGCATAGAAGAATAATTTATTGAGTACCCATTAATTTCTAATATTGAAATGTTATTATTAATGGTAAAAGGATAAAAAATAAAGAATTAATAGATTTAATATAGTAATTGGTTTTATAATCCTATAATTCATTAATTTTGAGACATAACTGAGTGATTTAGGGCATTTTCTTATTACCTTTTTTATTACTACCCTAATATACGTTTACCTTGGTAATTAATTTTAATGACCAAAATTGAAATCAATTGTAATTACTAATTTTTTTATGAAAATTTCAAATATAAATATAATTTTTTCAAAAAAAATCTTAGGTTTTGAAAAATATATTTTACTATTAGTCCATAAAACCTATAAACTCATTTTTTTTAAATATATACTTTATGATTAAATTTTATGATTAGAATAAAATTATAATTGTATTAATTTTAAAGAAATAAATAAGTCTATTTGAAATTAAATTAATGTTATATGGATAATAAAGAAATAAAAAACTAAATATCACCATTAAATTATTTATTTAAAATAAAATACCAAAAACTATTTTTATGGTGTAATGAAATGTAACCCAAGGTCTACAAATTTAAAATTGTTTTTATAGGTTAAAATTAATTATTTAAAATACATTATTTTTCTCATTTAACAAATATCTATTTAGTTTGTTTTATTTATAAAAATTTACGTCTTTATATTATATTTATATAGTCATAAAAATTATAATTCGGGTAAATACTATTTTTTGACTATTCACATAAAAAATATTTTCGAAAAACAAAAAAAATCCTAATCTAGTTTTTAAATTATTAATTAAAAGAAGTAACTTATTTTTATCAACATGAAATTGTAAAATTTATTTATTTAGTATTTTAAGCGAAAATAAAAAAAATGAAATTTTTTTTTTCAATTAAAAAAATTAGTATTATAAATATTAATACATGATAAGATAAAATTTAGAGAATGATAATATATTATATAATATAATAGAAAACTATATATTATTATTTAAAAGCGGTTGATTTAATTTATTGGAATAAAATATAAAATACATAAAAAATTACTTGATAAAGAACTATTCATTTAAATATTAAATCACATTTATCATTTATCTTCAAAATGTATATATATTTTCATTTTCTTGAAGTTTTATTAATATTATATTTGTAATACTTATCTAATATGTAATGGCTTATTTCATCTTGATATTTTATGTAAAATGTCCTATCAGACATAGTATTAATTTAGAAAACAACATATTCAAAAATCTAGGGGTGTTACATTCTACACCTTTTAAGAAATTATATTATCATAATTTTAATTGATACTCACAGATAAAATTATGGGAGGAAATTCATAACAAATTAATAATTTTGTGATATAACTTCAAATGTGACATCTACCTTTCTCTCTAAGGCTATATCAAGTTACTTAGCTTTTCCAAAACAATATTAACAATTCATACAATCATATACCCAAGTATGTTTATGTCATATATTTTCTATAACATACATTTTCCAAACCATTCAAATATACAAGCCTTTAAACCATAATAAAATCATATATTGTTCAAAATATTAACTTTATTTTAACTATAAAATGAAATTAACCACTTGTTCACAAGGTCACACAGTTGTTAATATATTTCTTAATCCCAAAAATGAGATTATTTTTACCAAAAATATCTTCTATAAATTTTATATTAATAAAATAATAAAATACAATGTTATTAGTATTATCTAACACACTTTTTTCAAAAAAAAATAGTCCTTTAAAACATTAGGGTTATTTAACCATCAATCAGGTGTTCTTCAATAGTTATACACAAAAATATGACCTTTTCATAATAAAACTTTTTAAGGATATTGATAGCATTTAATATAAGTATCCAAACCAGTATAGAAAAAACCTAAATAAAAATCCTTAGATGGTTCACATATTGCTCCTAACTTTTTAAATATTCTAAAATATCATCAATATATATCACACACTAATGACAATATCTAAGAGTATCTAGATTCAATTTTTACTAAGATATCAACCTCAACACCATAGGTAAAACAAGTATACATACTTTTTCTCTCATAACATAAATATATTATGATTATAAAACATTAAATTATTATCCCTTAGTTGGAAGTATGTAAGATCCTAGACTTCATGGATCCCTAGTGATAAACCAAGACCCCTAAATCTTTCCAAGGATTGATCACCTCTGATTCTAGGTTTTCTGGATCATTTTTTGTTTTGGACCAAAGAACCAAGTTGGGGAATCATTGGGTGCTTGAATCAAGATCTAAGGTTATGATTAAGGGTGTGTTCATCTTCAAATTCGAGGTAGGTGGTCTAAAAGTAATATGCCAGATTTTTATTATCAATTTTTTCATGGGTGTATATGTTCTTAGTTCTATATTGTTATTCATATGATTCCTTTGATAGGGTTTGGTAAAATGGATTGATACATGACTAAATTAACCCCTCATTATCCCCATGGGATGCATTAAATATTATATTTTTGGTTTGGAGCCACCTATGGGGTGTGAAAACATTCCTGAACATAAAAACTTTTAATGTTAAGAATAAAGTTGATTTAGGTTGAAATAGGTAACAATATAAATATGTTGGAATGTTAGTTAAAACCATAAAATTCACATATGGTAATTGTTACTAGTTGTTTAAAATGTCATAAGGGATTCTGTGGAATGATGTCAAAAGGGGTTAAATGAATTAATATTAATGTGTCAAATGGTGTAGAAATTTTTAATGTTAATGTGCAAATGGAATAAGGCATATGAATTGAAAAATGTGATAAATGGGATAATGTATATAAGTTGAGTAATGGGTTAAATGGGTTAATTTATGGGAATTTTTGAATATTCTAAATGGTTTTAGGTATGAAAATGGAAATGGGTTAAAAGGGATAAGCGATATAAATGGTAAATATGTTAATGGTTTATGGATTAATATTTTGTTATATGCAACGGAATATAAATTTTAATGGTCACATGGATTGAATGTGTATGGTCTATGATATGGTAAATGTTGTTAAGGGATAAATAATCTTGTGAACATGGCATGGTTGTTTTGGGGTATTGGACTTTAGGATCTATGCCCATGGTTTTGATTAGATTAAGGCACTAAATCCCACACTGTAATGCATGGGTTAGGGAAGGAGATAGAGGCTTTATGCCCCTAACCAATTCATTTGATGAGACTACCTAGACCAGGGCTCCAAGGTATGTTTGATGTATTTTTTTATTTAAGTTTTATCCCTATTGAGAAAGGAAACTCAACTTATTCCCTTATGCAAGATAATTGCTTATCATAAACTGTTATGTTAATATTATAAATTCCTAACCCACAGAATATGTGATGGAAATGGATGTAGTAATGATGATTTTATAAGTGATAAAAATGGAAATAATGATGGAAATGGATTAAATGAATTTTGTTAACTAATGGAACCTGAGTTTTCCTGGTTTACCTTTTTGTTTATTTCATAATTCCATGTGATATCTATTTAGATTGGATAATTTGTAAAGACTGTTGGTGGTCTTCTACAGAGTTGTATTCACACATTTCTTGGGTTGTCATTGGGTAGCTGAGAAGATTCTGTGGTCGCATGACAAGATAAGGGAAGGTGCCCTATGATAGGGAGTTGATTTGGGTATGGAATTTGCATGGATGCAGATCCTGACATAGAGTTAGGGCCTATTATTGGGATTTAGTTTTTTGTCTTGTTTTTTTGTTTTTATACATTTTTGGAAAAGTTTACATTAACATGGAATATTTTTCATTTTTTTTGGTTGTACGATGTTTGGAAATTTATTATTAATGCATTTTTCTGATTTATTGATTACTGTTTCCTTTATTTAATATGTTTTTTTTGTGGATTTCTCTGGTAATGAGGTTATAGTCTCCCCACCTGATTTATTAGAACCATTATATTAGTAAAAAACCTATAGTGTATAGGGAAGTGCACTTGAGGTCATATAGTGACTCGGCTCAGGGAACCGGTTTTATGGCTTCCTGGTCAGGGACATTACAATGTGGTATCAGAGCAGTTATTTTCTATGGTCTTACTATATGGGTAGGTAGAAGGGAGATTATGAAGTGTCGAGCCTTGGTAATGAGCTTGTTCATGGGATTAGATAACACATGAATGAGGGAAAACCCAATTTCCTAGAGTGGGAATTTTTGTTCTTGATGTGTGTTGTTACATTTGAATGATATTTCACTATTGGGTAATTCACTTGTGTGATGTGATGGTTTTACAATATTTTTCTTGTGGACATAATGGCGTGAGGTTGTGAATTCATGCATCATTATAGGAATCTATGTATATATGTGGCATGCATCATGGTAGGAATACACAGGATGAGTGTGTGGGATAGCGAGATTAGGATTCATTTTACATTCCTTGAGAATTTAAAGAAATTAATGTCTGATAAAGATGATTCAAATGGGTACATATAAAGAGGTTTAAATAATGGTTATAGAATATTTCTTAATGAAGGGCTGTAAATGAATTAAAAACTTGGTTATAAAGAGTATTGAATAAGTTGATAATTTATTTTTAATGAACTTTAAAGATAATGATGTTCCTAATGGAAAAAAATTGTTATGATAGTGGAAATGGTTTAAAATTAGTGTATGATTAAGGTTTCTTGACTATGTATATCGGTTTACCCCATTTTATCCATGACCCTTTATAGGAATGGTCAAGGTTAGCGTTCTAGATGTGAAGATGTCCATTGGGATTGTGTATACATAATGGGTTTTTATGGCTAGTGTGGAGCCTTATTTTATGTAAATGGTGGGATATTTTTGTTATGTTTTCTAAGATTCATGTTTGGTATGGTAGAGAAATTACACCCTAATGACATATTTCAGTTAATAAATCAGAGGATATCATCAAGAATTATCCACCAATAGTAGAGAATGAAAATCCATTATTCCAAGATAAACGTAGTGGATAGTAGTTCCATGGAATCTGTTCTCATTTTATACAGATGCTGGAATGGGATCTAGGTTAGTTTATGCCATGTATGATTGATCTGACCAAAGATTCTTAGTTATATAACCCTCCAACATTTGTTGGTTAGGGTGGACCCAATGCTACAGAGTTTGGATAGGTTTTATCAAGATAATTTTGGTTTACTTGAAGTCTCTTATAGAATAAATGGTTAAGTTAAAAGCATACATGTTATGGGTACTGACAAAGACCTTGTGGGATAACTTGGTTCAGATTCAGTAGGATAATGGTATGACATGGAAGTACTTTCAAGAAAATAATCTAGATAACTTCTATACAGAGACCTGGAGATATGTGCGGGCTACAGAGTTTATAAGGATGACCCGGGGGACTCTGTCATTGATGGATTATATAGGCCCCATTACATACTAAAAACACATTATTTTATCATTGGCAGTGGATGAGGCCGCCATGGAAATACATTTCTAGGACTCACTCAAACATGATATTATATCCTCGGTGAAAATATTTAGTTTAAAGAGGTTTGTAGAAGTGGTTAATCATTCCATTATTTCATAAGGGAACTTAAAGGAGTCTTTAGCTAGTTGAATTGTGGTTCTAGTCAGAAAAACAAATGGTATCGCTTCTTAGGGAGGAAAGCATCATTTTGAAAATCTTTACTAGCACGGTAGCATGAACTATAGTCAGAAGAAAGTATCAGCATCCCAAGGTTGTGACCATGTGTTTTTCTATCAGTGTGGATGGACATGTAACATGAATGGATATTTTCCATTACCAACTTTTGAGTGCCAAGCACATGGAAGAATGGGGAATGTGAAAATGTTTTGCAGGAACCCTCGACAGCTAGGCATAGATAAAGTATTTTTGTTGATGCATAATACAGAAAGGGGGTTGGTTACCCTAAATCATATAGGAAACAAGATTTTTACTTGGCTTACTCATCAATGTGGCATACATGTTACTCTAGGGAGAGAGTTTCCACATCTATAAAGTAGTGGAGAACTAGGAACTCATATCGAGGTCCAGGGTAGAGGGGAAGGTTTGCTTCATACAGTTTAGTCTACACCTAGAGGGGTGAGGATATACTATCGACTATTCATGGTACGATCCTTATAGATTCTACTCTTACTCATGATCTATTTGATATAGGTGACACATATTATTTTATTTTTGTCTAGTTTCTGAGTTTTATGTTCCTATCAGTGGATCATGTGGATGGGGTCATGTTAATTGATACTTCATTAGTGGTGTGAGTAGAACTCATACGGAAGTGTAAGGAGTTTTCCCTCAAGGTTAGTTTGTTCCATATCCTATGGGACTTGCTTTTTCTTGATATTCCCAATGTTTATTCGATTTTGAACATGGATTGTATAGCATTATACCAAGCCCATATTGATTGTTTACATCATAGGGTATCATTCTTGTCTCTTAAGGTATATTTGTATGTCCATCATGGTTAATGGGATGTATGTGCAGGCCATGTAGGACCATTTTGGCAGCATAAGGGTGAACTCATAGCCCAAGTTATTTTCCTTGTTCTTGATAATGGGGGAGTAGAGTGTCTTTTCTTTCCACTTATGCTTGATCAGTTTTAGGATGTTTTTTATTGAGGATTTTTCAAGGATTCCACCTGATTTGGATGTTTATTTCATGATAGATTTTCTACTAAGAATAGAAAAAGTTTCCATTATTCCATATAAAAGTGAACCAACCAAACTCATGGAGCTTGAAACTGAATTGGAGGAACTGGATAACAAGGTTTTCATTTGTCTGAGTACGTCACACTTTGGATCTCCTATTTTGTTAAACAATAAAGCTGATGAATCATTGAGAATATGTGTCATTTATAGTAAGATGAATCAGAATATGGTTATGAATTGATACAATCTTCCTCAAATAGATGATCTCATTTACTATAAGAGAGGTGATTCATTGTTCTCCCAAATTGACTTGATATAGAGATATCATCATCTGAGTGTTAAAACGTATGATGTGTCATGGAATGCCTTTAAGAGAAGGTTTGTGTTATATGAGTTTTTTTATGTCATTTGTTTTGACCAATGTTTTGGTGTGGTTTATGGCCATAATTAATCGAACATGTCATCCTTATCTAGATAAATTCATCATTTTCTCTGTTGATTACATATGGGTGTCCCTAAGAATTGTGATAATCATGAAAAACATCTTGAAATCATTCTAACTACACTAAGAGAGTGTAGGATATTTTCCAAGATATCCAAGTTTCATATATATATATATATATAAGGTATATTTCTTTTGTCGCATAACCTTTGAGTAAGGTTTTTCATTGGATCTAGAGAAAGTGAAGGTGATTGTGTCATGGGAGCATCCAATGAGTGTTTCTGATGTCTATAGTTTTTTGGGATTTTCCAACTATTACCAAACATTCATTGAAGACTTTTCTCATTTTGAATCACCACTTCTAGGATGTACCATGAAGGTAATCAAGTTAGAATGGTTTGAATCATGTGAGGATTCTTTTCAAGAGTTAAATAAATAGTTGGAAACTTCACCAATTCTAATCATACATGATCCAGGTAAAAATTATACCTCATTCTGTGATGTGTATGAAATTGGTCTTGGGGTGGTGCTAAGGTAGAATGGTCGGGTTATGGTGTATGCATCATGATAGTTGATTCCTCATGAGTGAAATTTCCCTATGCTTGGTCTTAGATTGCCACATTGGTTTATACTTTAAATTTTTTTCGGCATTACTTATTGGGAGAGTGGTTCACAGAGTACACTGGTCATGAAAGATTAAAATACATATTCTCTCAGTATTATTTAAATCCCCATCATAAAAGATGGTTTGAGTACATGAAATTCTTGAATTTGATCTATTTTACACATCCAGAAATTGAAATTGTGTTACAGATGTATTGAGTTAGAAGACACAAAATCAGGTGGTTATGAAATCAATATTAGAGTAAATGATGATGGAATTGTTTTCTGGGATGTATCTTTAGGTGCAAGATAGCCATGGGAATATGGTCCTTTCATCCATGTAAGTTGACTACATGCTTATGAGTGGGATTAAATAAATGCAGTGTGAGTATTCAAAATGTTTGGTCATGAGGAAAAGCCTTAATAATGGGGAGTCACCTTTAGGTTGGACCATTGGGGATGATGGGGTTATTTATATACATGGTTGTGTGGTAGTGCCATTGTTTATAAGAGAGGATTTGATGTGCGAGTTTCGTGAATCAAAAAGGGAAGTTCATCCAGGGTTGACCAAAATGTATTTTGATATTCATAGGTAGTATTGGTGGATAGGGATGAAGAAGGAGGTTGCAGGTTTCGTGGCACAATGCTTTACTTGCCAGCCAGTGAATGTAGAGAATAAAAAACTGGGTGGTTTATTGTATAAATTGACCATTTTGGAACAAAATTTGGATGAAATGACAATGGATTTGATAGTGGGTCTCTTGAGGATGCATGGAATAATGATGTGATCTAGGTAGTTTTGGATAGTATGATTAAGGTAGCTCATTTCATGCAAATTCAAGTGGATTTCACTATAAACAAGTAGGGTGAGTTGTATGTTTGATATGTACTATGTTGAAATAGGGTATCATGGACTATAGTCTCATATCTTGATTTGTGCTTCAAATCATACTTATACAATGGATTAAAGAAGGTTCTCAATACCCAGGTGTTTTTTAGTACGGCTTTCCACCCGTAGATGTACGAGTTGTTAGAGTGTACTCTTATGGTGTTAGAGGATATATTGAGAGCCTACGTACTAGACATTGGTGGATCATGGGAAAAGAATATTGAACTAGATTATTTTTACTAAAAAAGAGTTACCAGACTATGGTTCCGATGGTATATTATGAGGCACTCAAAGGTAGACCATGTAGATCTCCATTATGTTGGATGGAAGCTGGGGAATCAAAATTATTGGTACCAAGACTTATACATAAGACATTAGAAAATTTTGGTTGATTCAGAAACATATGGAAATGGAATATACTTGGAAGAGGTCATATGTGGATATGTGTTGCTGACCTATTGTGTTTGTGTTGGGTGACCGTGTGATTCATTGGGTGTCCCCATGGCTTGGTCACCATCAAATTCAGAAACCGGGTATGATGGTGCCTAGGTACATTAGATCATTTGAGATCTTGAAGAGGATTAGTCGATTGTCATATCGATTAGATCTTCCATAGTTTTATATTGTCATGCATGATGTTTTTTATGTGTCTCACATTTTATTGTATCACCATTACCCATCTCATATTATTTATATTTAAGATTTTGAGCTTGAAGAAGATTCCTATTTTGAAGGGCGTTTGGTTCATATTGAGGTTCATAGTGAAAATTTATTTTTGGGAAATATTGTTCCATTGGATTAAGTTTTGTGTAAACATGGTAATTTTCAGGAAGAATCTTAGGAAATAGAGTCAGATATGAAGGCACAATGTCCTAATATAATTATTTTAGAATATCAGTGATTTCTGAGAGTAAAGATCAAGGAAGAGCTATTACAAGGTGCAAAGGTTGTAAGATATTAGACATCATGGATCCCGAGTGATGAACCAAGACCCCCAAATCTTCCCAATGGTCAATCTACTTTGATTCTAAGTGGTTTAGAGTTCCATTGGTTGTATATCAAAGCTCTGGTATGGGGCTTCAAAGGGTTATAAGATCCATATCTATGGTTACATTTATGGATTCATTCATCTTTGGATTTGAGGTAAGTGGTCCACATGTTATATCCTATTGTGTTATTATCAATTTGGGCATGTTTGGTAGTGTTATTTCCTCCATCCTATTATGAATTTGATTAATTTGATAGGGTTTGGTAAAATGGTTGGCTAAATGATAAAATGAACACCTCATAATCCCCATGAGATGCATTGAGAATTATTTTTCTAGTTTATGACCACCCATGGGGTGCACCAGCATTCTCGAAATTAAAAAATTTAATTATTTATCATAGGGTTGATTTATGTTGAAATAGATACCATTATAAATATGTTCATATGTTTTTTTAAACCATAATAGGCACTTATAGTAGTTGTGTGTATTTGTTGACAATGTCATAAAGGATTGTTTGGCATGATCTGAAAAAGGGATAAATGGATTAATGTGAAATTTTAAAATGGTGTATGAATTTGTAATTGAAATGAATAAATAGATTAAGGCATGTGAATTGATGAATGAGATAAATGGGATAATTCATGTAAATTGAGTAATGGGTTGGCTGGGTTAATGTATGGGCATTGTTGAATATACTAAATGTGTTAATGTATGAAAATGGAAATGGGTTAAATGGGATAAGTGATAAATATGGTTAACGTTTTAATGGTTTATGGCTTGATATTTTATTATAAGGAAATTAACATGAATTATGATGGTTATGTATATTTAATTTTTATTGTGATATGGTATATGTGGTAAATGGATAAACCAGAATGGCACATGGCTTGGTATTTGTGGGTTATTAGACTTGATGATCTATACCCTCCAGTCAGGTTAGAAAAAGGCTCTAACCCCCACCACATAATGCATAGGTTGGGGAAGGGGACCGAGGATCTATACCCCTAATAGATGCATTTTATGTGACTACCTAGACCAAGGCTACAAGGTAAGTGTGATGTATTTGTTTATGAAATATGTATCAATAGTGAGATAGATAACTTGACTGATTCCCTTGTGAATGATAATTAACTAGCATAGGATGTTGTGTAAATGGTGTAAATGATTAAATCATAAAACATGTGACATAAATCTATTTAGTAATGAAGATGTTATAACTGATAAAAATGGAAATAATGATAGAAATGGATTAAGTGAATATTCTTAACTATTGGAACCCAAGTTTTCCTTAGTTTTCCATTTTCATTATTTCATAATTTCATGATCTATCTTTTTGGACAACATATTTTTTAGACACCATTTTTTGTGGCGTATGGAGTAGTACTCACACCCTATTTGGGCCGCCATTGGGTATATGAGTGGATTTGATGGTTGCAGGCCAAGACAAGGGAAAGGGCCTTGTACTAGGGAGTTGAGTTGGGTATGGAATGTGCATGGATGAGGATCCGAACTTGGGGTTGGCACCCATTTTTTGGACTCAACAACTTATATTATTTTGGGTTTTTCTTTCTTTTTCACAGTTAGCATTGACAAGGAATATTTATCTTTTTTGTTGTACCCTATTTGGGAAATGGTTAGTAATACATGTTTCTAATTTATTGATTATTTTTTAGTTATTTCATATGATTTCTACTATGTATTTCTTAGTAAATAAGGGTATTGTATCCCCATGTGATGTATTAGGTCCTCATTGTTAGTTGGAAACCTCTAGAGTATGGGGTGTTGTTCTTGAGGTCATATGGAGACTCTGCTCGGGGCACCGATTTAGTGGATTCTATGTCGAGGATGTTACATAATAAGATTTAGTTGTTTTTATATACATATATTAATTAGTTTAATTATCATGAACTTATTTCAACCAAAATGATTAATATAATATCCAAAATATGAATATATGAACATTAATCTGATGATTTATATAGCTATGAATCCTTTGTTTTTTAAATATAAAAATTTTATTCATAACTATGACTCTCTGTGTTTAATACCATGTTATCAATGGCCATTTTACTGTTATATTATCTTTCCTAGTTAATTAACATCATTCCAAAATCCTCTATGATGGTTTGTTAGAGATAATGTGAATTAAACATAGCATATCCCATAGGAGTGTCAAACTTGGTGTGTAGTTAGGACACTTTCTCATTCACAGTGACAAGATAAAGATAATAACAATTCGTCATTTTTAAATATTATTACCCTTAGTTACATATGTGTTAGTTCCTTCACCCATTTATAGTATCCATAAAATAATATTATTACTCTGAAAACCCAGACATTCAAAGCTTCACAAAATAATTTGGATATTATCCCTTAGTTGTTTGCATAGGGGTTCACAAAGTTTCAATTATCTTAATACTTAAAATATTAAATATTACCTTAATTAACCGAAAGGATTATCCATATAATTAAAATTATAACCAAACAAGACTTACAAACCCTTAAATTATCATTAACTAATATCAAAAACTTTAAAGTTATATAAACCCTTCTCTGATTCAAATCGTGATTCCCCAATGGTGAGTTCTATCAATTATATGACAATAAAGAAAATATTCCATTATAATACCATCCCTTTATATTTTAGGATTATAGTTTTATACAATTATAAAAAAACACTAACTAACATAACCCATGACTTTTTCAACTAATAAATATTTTTTCCAAAATATACAAAACTATTTAAACCATAAAATTCTTCACAATATAACAAAAATTATCAATACATTTAGACATTCTAGTCACATATTATGTATTATATTTATTAATATCATGGTGAAATAGAAACTTAATAAAGGGTTGAGCTCAAATTCATAGTAATTGAAAATATAATCTATGATGATCAATTATCATAACTGTTTATAAGGTTAAAATTTGAGAATAATCAAGATATATAGTAATGTTATAAAAAATAATCATAAATCATGGAATAAGGTATAGAATAACATAAAAGTGAAAAATATCTTATAAAACAATCATAAACATATAAATATAGCATATATTAGAAATGAAAATATTTTTAGAATTATGGAAGAAAATGAAAAAATGGATATACAAAAAAACCATAATCAAAGAAACACTTGAGAAAACTCATTTTTTCATGCCTATGTGAACAAATTCATTATGAACATGTCTAAAAATTTGATAAAGATAATTATTCACATGATTATGTACTGAAATTGAGTATGTCCATGTCAGGTTACCTCACGAGATATTAATAAAACAAAATGCATTGGAATGTTATATAAGACCCCACCCATCATCATCCAAACATATGAGTTCCACTTAAAATCAATAATTCATCATAACATAAATTACCAATGTAAAAAATGGTATCATATCATTTTCAAATGGAATAAGGTATATAAAATATTCATAATTTCATTTATGATCATCAAATGATATACCCATGGAAAATGAACTGGTTTCCAATTATGTTCTGAAACATTCTTAATAAATTCCCTTCAATCAAGAAAATATAGAATATGGTTTTTAAACAATATTGATAATGGGTATATAGTTAAGTAGATAATTTTTTCAAAATAATTGATGTCTGGAATCTAGGTGAACACCCAATAATCAAATGAAGGAAATGTACAGTATTCACATAGTAATGGAATTAGATGAAAATTTATGATTATATGTATTGGATGATTTTGAAAGGAAAGTGTATTGATAGACTATTTCCATTATATAGATTTCAAAATATTTTTCACATTATTGTAAAAACATAAAGTGTTGGGTCGCATTCATAAGTTTATTTCAATTACTTGACATGAAAAAAAATCAAACCATTTCCTTGAATGAATTTTCTATAATTAATCAATCAAAATAAATATAAATGTTAACTTGAGGAAACATGGAGTTAAGGATTAAATATTTTACCAAAAATTGTAAAAAACCCCTATTTAATTTTTTGAAATGTTATATATTGAAACTCACATAGAATTAAGGATTATAAAAAATTGATTTTTAAAATGAATAAGGATGTATTTGAAAAACATTATATAGTTTATTCATATTTGGAATAAAAAAGAAATTTCAAATGAAATATAAAAATAAAATCATAAATTAAAATTCCATTTTAAAACACAACTTTCTATAATATAGTTAAATCATTCATTTTTAAATAAATACACTTTTTCCTACATAATAAATTTTAAAATAATAATAATAATTAAAATTTTTAAATAAGGAATAAAATTTATAAACGAATATTTTTTAAGAATAATGGTCATACTTGTGAAAAAAGGACTTCATACAAAGAAAAATTAGAAATGTTATATTACCATTTTATCAAAAATAACCCATAAAGAAAATCATAAAATATTTATTTAAAATTTTGTAAATAATTTAAAAATAATATCAAATGTTCTTAATAATTTAGGATTACATAAGTTACTCTTTATATGAATATAATTAATATGGAGGAGAAATATTCTCAATGAAAAAGAAGTGGTGAGGCAAGTTTCACTCACAAGTATCACAATAGGTAATTTATGATACAAGGGGAAAATAAATAATGATGGGAAATTGAAAGCCTAAAAAATCAAAGAAACTGAAAAATATTTTTTTTTTTGATATATATATCATACAAATTTCATAGATGTATTTTCAATCAAAGGAAAAATCAAAATCAAAATTAGAAGGGAAGTCAACTCCTTAAGGCTTAAAAATATTATAATCAAAACTGCAAGAAATAGATCATCAATTCGAAAATTATATACCATAAATAAAGGATAATTTTTCATATAATATATCAAATATGCAATATATATGAAACAACATACAATTTTGTACTTTATTTTCTAAAAATAATATATTTTATAGTGTGTAGAATATTAATATTGATTTTAAAGGAACCCTGATTTAAAATAAAAATTTTATTATAATAATATGACTATTTTGACCTCATTTTTGGTTTGGTTGGTTTGAATAGGAATAAACATGTAATGGAATATATATATATATATATATATATATAATTTTAATTATTAATAAAATGGATAATATATCATAATTTAATTATTAGTTGATTGGAAATGAAGATAAAATATTTTTAAAGAAAAATAAATACTTTTCATAAAAAAATTACTTATGAAATGAATGTTTGTGTTAATAGATTAAATAAATAACTATTTATAAATTCTTTTAATTAAAAAGGTATATTATATATATAATTTAATGAATTAAAATTAATTTAATTATGGTTTTTAGGCAAGTAATGAGAATAAAGTAATTTTATGCTTAAAAAGACATTTTCATCACAAAAAATTATTATATTTTTGTTTTGATATATTAACTAATTTCTAAAATTTTTAAAAATTATAATTTAAAAAATAGAAATAATTTTTTATATAATCATATATGATATGTATTAGGAATAGTTTTGGGATTTTTTTAAGTGTTATTTTTCAGTGAATTGTTTAAATGAAAGCTTTTTGAACAACAATCATTCATTTTCATTAAATAATGTTATATTAAAGTTCCATTATTTTTATAATTTGGTTTCAAACTATGATAAGAAAAATTAAATTAAATATAATCTAAAAAATTAGGAATCAAAAATATATTTTATTTTGTGTAAGTTTATTTTTGTGCTTCAAAACACAATTTTCTAAAATCTACTTTTTATTGACTTTTGTGAACTTATATTAAATGTAATTTTAGACTATTATAAAATTTTATTCTTAAAAATATTAATCTATATTATTAATAATTAGTTTGAAATTTCCTTAAAATTTCAATATGGTTTTTGGCCATAATGGATAGTGACCATAGTAAAATTGGGTCATAACGATAAAGGGTAAATCAGATTATTTGAGGTAAAAATTCTATGATAAGTCCACCAAATTTCATCGAAATTAATATTAGGTTTTTTATTTATAATCTTATCACATTTAATTATAAATTTAATAGTTTTTATCCACTTTACCTTGATTAAGAAATTTATAATATTTTAAAGTTAAAAAAATTACAAGTATGTATTATCATTGTCACAACCCAACCCAACGGGGCATGAGCCGCAACTACCCAAGCTAGCCTCCAATAGGCCTGGAGATGGTGACTAG
This sequence comes from Viscum album, assembly GCA_963277665.1. Taxonomy (NCBI): domain Eukaryota; kingdom Viridiplantae; phylum Streptophyta; class Magnoliopsida; order Santalales; family Viscaceae; genus Viscum; species Viscum album. Next base: position 1,767,203,234 of record OY728153.1, on the reverse strand, counting down.
TGTAACACCCCAAGCTTCCATGATACGCTTCTCATTCAATAATGCAATAGCTTGCATTGTACGCAACTTCGAGTTCAAACACACCGCAACTAATCAAAGTAGCCGTTATGAATAGTAATAACCACTTTTTAAAATTATGGAAATCTTATATTTCAATATGGACTTCATTTTTGTATTCGTAATATCAAAATTATCCTAAGTTGAATTTTTTGTAACTTTCTGATAACTTCCAATTTTCTTTATGAATTGTGAAAAATACTTAAAATAACTTTTTTAATAAAAATAATTTATTGTGATAAATTATACTATTTAGTTGTTTTAAAGTATAATTAGAATATATTTTTACCATTTTATCCAATGGTGGTCATTAGAATTAATTTCACTTTGAAATTGGGCATGAACAATTGTCAATCTTTTGATATAAATAGTTTCTTAAAAACACGCTATTTGTTGTGACGGCGGGAATTAATTATAAAATTAATTAATGAAACTTATATGTTTGAAATTTTGTAAAATAGACATCATTTTTGAATTCAGAATATCAATTATAGCTTAGGGTGAAATTTTGGCATTGTTCGGAAAAACTTCAATTTTTGATGAAAAGTGAAACCACTAAGTGGTAGTTAAATAACTGATTTTTCGTTTAAATGAAATATTACCACTTTTGTGTTTTGATTTTCAAAAATCTGACATGCATGATTGTCATTAAGAAGTAAAATTTGGTTCAATGAGATTAAAATAATTTTTGGTGAATAGTAACTTTTAAGTTCTTAATCGCGATTAGAGGTAATTAGTGTAGTTTAAGGTAAAAATAATGTTTTAATAATATGAGATGAGCTTGACACATGTCCTAACCTCATTGGATGTGCCATGGCCGACCAATACAATCCATGGGTCAACTTTGGGACCCCATGGATCCACTTTAGTTGGAAAATGACATAAATAACTTTTATTTAATGTTAAAGTAAAAAATGACACAAACATGAAATATTTTACTAAACCAATTTTTACATGGGGTTATACAAGTCATATTTTTTGACTATAAATAGTCATTGGAAAGCTAAAAATATTTCCTACATCATAGTATTTTTTTTATAATTTTTATACATTCAATAAATTAAATTATTTATGACATCATTATGGTGCTGCGATGACCTCATTATTTAACGATTTTAATAAAATGAAAAGATAATGTACAATCCAAGGCTTAAACTTGTCCAAAGACTATTGTATGGGTATATTTCGAACCATTATCACCTTATTCACGAATTATATATGTGTGGGACCTTTAGAATCCGAAAATCATTGTATAATAATGTAAAATTTCCTTACTTTCCAAGAGTGCCCCTCCTCTCCTCTTATAAAAGGCCCCCACCTCTACCACCTCATTCACACTTTCAAGACATTTAGCTCAGCCAACCTCTGCCCAAATACTCTCCCAGCCTCCCCCTCTTACTCCTAGAAGCCTCACTTTGGGCATAACGCTTACCAAGGAAGCCTTTGGCACAAATCAAAAAGAGTTACCCGATTTTGAGGTAATGTCTTCTCTAATGTTGTTTTGTTTTATTTTTCTTCTCCAACCCCCTAAACTCTTTTTATTCATTTCTTTTGTAACAAAACCAGTATACTAAATATACTTGGATATTGTTATAAGAAGTATTCTATCTACACTTACACACACCTACATCTAATGGTTAAATAACATACGGTTTCTGTGGATGGCGAATTTCTGCCTCACGAAACGATGATTGTTCAACACTCATATAACACCTTCAAAGGTGTCCATTAAGATGTCACTATATTTACATATGATATATAATATGTTTATGTTTTACTTATGCTTCTTTATTTCTCATTTATGGCATACTTTATGATTTCCATCATGGGTAAACGCGATAATTTCATTTTAGAAAGTGCGGACTACCGCCCTCTCAAAGTGATTTGATTCGTTAATGCCATATGTGGGATGTATAAAGGATGGAGTTAATGGTATTATACACTATATTATACTGGAATTATATTATACATTTATATCATTATGATTTCATTCCATTAAATACGAAATAGAAATGAGAGTAGCGTTCATGCGTACGTACGTCTTACCGTCTCCATGAATGGTGCATTTCATTTCTTACCTCTAAATGTTACGTAATATTATAAATGAATGTATATACTGGATATATATGATATATATGACATCTAAATCATGAATATAATTCTGGAGATAATGGATATTCTACCACATAAACAACTTGTAATTATAAGAAGTTTATTGTTGACTCAAGTACCAAAGATCGACAAAACGACCATTATTAACTTAAATAATTACATAATGTTCATATCATTGTAATAAGTGATATAAAAAGGATAATGAAATTGAAAATGGTTCTTAATAAGGTATATATTAACTCTAGTTTATTATTCAGGAGGTTAAATAACGGTTGAGTCAAGTCAGACCCGAGGTAAGGGAACTTCTTAACCCAATTTATATTCTTTGGGTTAATCTCCTACTTTCAAATTATGTCATGATATTATTATGTCCTAAATTGTATTTGTACATTATTTATGTGTACATATAGTGAATAAACATTATAGATGTACTTTATTAAAAAAATGATCTTTTTAAGGACTCTGTCTCAATCCTCTTTCATTGAGGCATATTTGGTTTTATACACAACTTTCTTTTATACGGTGTATAAACCCCTTTGACTTTTACGTTTATTCAAAAGGAATCTTTTTTATAGGAATCGTTTTACTAAACAACAAAAAGGGAATGTTTTTCTTTCCATACTTATGCGGCGTCAAAGACTTCTCCACCGCTGTGACCATTATTTGAGTTTTGGCTTCCTCTACAAGCCATCATTTTTTTTAATGAAAAATAAATACAATGTTTTAACTTTCTTTTATTTTGGTATTTATAATGGTTTTGAAAGCGTTTTTATTATATCAATGTGTTGTATTGATATCTTGTGATTGAAATGTGGAAATGTTATGTTTCCTTTATGCATGTTTTATGTGATACAATTATGTTATGGTTTATGATATGCTTAAACCTATTCATATGAGGAATGCATCGGACTTAATAAGTGACGGGTGGAGCCCGCTACAGCTCCTCGATGCATCGGTAGGTCTCATGAGACAACTAGACGTTGAATTGGCCGAGGCCCTTTCCCAATTTGATTTATGGTTTTGGCTGAGGCCTTAATCATTTTAGACGTCTTGGCCGAGGCCTTGACGAAATGTTTCAGAATGTCTGGCATTATACATTCCCTCGTTATGAAAGTGGTTATGAATATTGCATGTGATTATTCGACCAGTAGAATATCCATGTGAAGAAGTGAGTGGCATTATCTCATTTTACTTTTGCCATATTATGTTGAAGTTCAAGTTTAAAAGGCTTTTGTTTTAGTTATACATTGCCTTAAATGATTATGTTTATTGATGAATGCTTCTTCTATATTGTTATCCTTACTGAGCATCTGAGCTCACCCCTTTCAATGTTTTAATATTCTCTAGGATGTGAAGAAGTATTTTAGGAATGACCTGCAGGGATAATCAGAAGAGGATATGAGTGTGGACTATGAAGACTTTGTTATTAGTTTTCACTTTATGATTTAATGTAAGACTTATGAATGTATCTATTGTTTCTAAGGCTACTAAACTAATCGGTCTTTTGAGACATGATCTTTTGTGATCATGCCAATGTTACGAAGTAATGCACCGACTCTGGGTAGCTGGGGTCGAGGCGTTACAGTTGGTATCAGAGGCAGTTTAGTACTAACCTTGGAAGCTAGATTTAGATAAACTCGGATTAGAGCACATAGCCCAAAGATAGATTTTGAGGATTAGTATAGAAGAACATCCTAGAATTTTGGTATTATAGAGATTTTGTGAGTTTTCGGAGTAATAAATCCCTGTCTGTATACGAGCAGGTAGAGGTGGCTCTGGAACAGATGTACCTAGGGGTAAAACCCGCAAACAGCACTTTGAGCTAGACTCGAATGGGTACTGTTGCACGGCAATGGTCCTTACTGCACTCTTGGTTACGACACTCCCGGGGGATATGCTTAGGATAATTCTCATTTTCTTTACAAACCACTATGAAGGGTTATGATTATATACTTCCTCAAAGAAAACATTCATTTTTATGATTATGGATTATATCCAAAAATAGTTGAATTTATGTAAAGTGTTTTACAAATATGGAATTATGTATTTTAATTCATAAACTAATCTAGTTTATTCCATTGTTTAGAAATGGCTCCTAATGGAAGGAATGGAAACCATATCAATGCACGCACTTCATGTAGGGATTTCCCTCCTGCTCAAGATAATTATTGTGGATCTGGAGATACAACTGGTGTTGATCAACTTATTACCATACTGGGACAACTCACTCAGGTTATGAATAATAACCTTACTCGTATGGAGCACCCTGATCCGCAACGTGGAGGATCGATGTTAGACCGCTTCATGAGGCAACAACCACCAACATTTAATGGGGGTACAAATCCATTGGTAGATGAGCAACGGATAAACTCCTTAGAGAAAATATTCCATGCCTTGGGGAGTAGCGAAAGAGAGAAGGTTGTCATGGCATTTTACCGCCTCACTAGAGATGCCGATCAGTGGTGGTCGCTGATTCAAAACACAAAGGAAGATGATGACGTATCAAATATGGAATGGAGGGAGTTCAAAGAGCTTTTCCTAGAAAAATACTTTCCTCATGACCATCGAGCAGATATGGAAAGGCAATTCCTGAGTCTGAGGCAGAAGGAGGATGAGAATGTTGCAAAGTATGAGGCTAACTTTACAAGGTTAGCGAGGAATGCTGTAGAATATATACGTAACCCAAGAAGTAAGATTGATCGTTTCTTTGGTGGGTTAAAACATTTTCTCCAATGAGCTTTAGTATCACAATCTTTCTCAAAATATGAGGATATAGTTTCATGTGCTATCAAGATAGAAAAGAAATTCTCTAAGTCTTATGAAAACAAAGTAAAGCAAGAGAAGAAGAGAATGGTGGAACAAGAGACATATAAATGGAAAAAGGGAAAGATGGATTTTCCATTATGTGATAATTGTGGGAAGAATCACCCTGGTAATTTCCTAAAAGGAATGGGAGTTTGTTATAAATGTGGAGAAAAAGGTCACCAGGTGCGTGATTGCAAGGGAATGAAAGAGGCTATCAATGTTGAATGCTACAATTGTAGGGAAATGGGGCATTATGAAAATGAATGTCCTAAGCGTCAGGGAAACTTACCTCAGAAAAGGCCAAGGGATCAAGGCCAAGCTTATGTTGTTACTATAGATGAAGTTGAATAATTATTGTATTTGTGTTTTTGGACTCAAGAACTAGATTATGGTTATAAGAATAATTTGATATATATAAGTATTGTACTGCAGTACATGTTGTTTTCATTAAGGTTTTAATATGATTAAGGTAATCATATTTTTAGTATGTGACAATAAGAGAAACTTTTCTTTGTTTGGGGAATCTGATGTTACAATTGATTTTGGAATTTAGAGACCTTTTAGGGAAAGTCTAGACTGAGGTATTTTGGATAACTATTAAGGTTGGAATGGATTTAGTTGAACCATGGATAGTATTGATTAAGGTTAAAGCATTTCTAAGATTATTTTTGGAATATTATAATACTATAGTTTTAGGAAAAGGACAACCTGTAGGGTGGGGCATAACCCGTCGCGTCGGGCAAAGCTGCAGGAATCAAACCCACAACCATAGTGCGACAGGCCTTTATTCCCTACCACTAGCCTACAGGAAGTCCCTGGTTATTACAATATAATTTTACTAATCTAAATGGTATGTGTTAACATTTGGAACCTTATACAATTAGGATAAGTATAATATTTTTGAGTTCTATTATCTTTTTGAGTGAAAGATGAGTTGAAGGTTGAAACTCTAATTGTCAAGAATAAATATATATATACCTATCTATTATTTAATGAATAAATTAATTCTTAAACTTTAGTAAAGGGATATTAAAACAAAAAAATGTGTTATCCTAATACCTTATGTCTTGTTGAACTGATATTATTTTAAATCAACATAGATTGAAGGCTTTAAGGCCCTCAATTTGACAGTTGATTGTGATTGATGACCTCAATCACTCCCTTCAAATATTTACATTTTTCCTCCAATTATATGTCTCTAATTTCCACCAATGTTCTCTTAATCGAGATCATAATTGGGTGGTGACTTTTTCATTTTCCTTTCCCTCTTATTAAGGCTAAATTTTATTAATCTTATTTTCGATGTGGGTTTTCCACAAAGGTATTTTCTATTTTCAACCTTTTATTTTCCAAGAAAATTTTCAAATTGTGGGGACGCAATTTATTGAAGGAGGGGAGAATTTAACACCTCGAGCTTCCATGATACGCTTCTCATTCAATAATGCAATAGCTTGCATTGTACGCAACTTCGAGTTCTAACACACCGCAACTAATCAAAGTAGCTGTTATGAATAGTAATAACCACTTTTTAAATTTATGGAAATCTTATATTTCAATATGGACTTCATTTTTGTATTCGTAATATCAAAATTATCCTAAGTTGAATTTTTTGTAACTTTCTGAGAACTTCCAATTTTTTTTATGAATAGTGAAAAATACTTAGAATAACTTTTTTAATAAAAATAATTTATTGTGATAAATTATATTATTTATTGGTTTTAAAGTATTATTAGAATATATTTTTACCATTTTATCCAATGGTGGTCATTAGAATTAATTTCACTTTGAAATTGGGCAAGAACAATTGTCAATCTTTTGATATAAATTGTTTCTTAAAAACACGCTATTTGTTGTGACAGCGGGAATTAATTATAAAATTAATTAATGCAAATTATATGTTTGGAATTTTGTATAATAGACATCATTTTTGAATTCAGAATATCAATTGTATCTTAGGGTGAAATTTTGGCATTGTTCTGAAAAACTTCAATTTTTGATGAATAGTGAAACCACTAAGTGGTAGTTAAATAACTGATTTTTTGTTTAAATGAAATATTACCACTTCTGTGTTTTTATTTTCAAAAATCCGACATACATGATTGTTATTAAGAAGTAAAATGTGGTTCAATGAGATTAAAATAATTTTTGGTGAATAGTAACTTTTAAGTTTTTAATCGCGATTAGAGTTAATTAGTGTAGTTTAAGGTAAAAATAATGTTTTAATAATAAGAGATGAGCTTGACACATGTACTAACCTCATTGGATGTGCCATGGCCGACCAAGAAAATCCATGGTTCAACTTGGGGACCCCATGGAGCCACTTTAGTTGGAAAATGACATAAATACCTTTTATTTAATGTTAAAGTAAAAAATGACACAAACATGAAATGTTTTACTAAAACACTTTTTACATGGGGTTATACAAGTCATATTTTTGACTATAAATAGTCATTGGAAAGCTAAAAATATTTCCTACATCATAGTATTTTTTTTATAATTTTTAGACATTATATAAATTAAATTATTTATGACATCATTATGATGCAGCGATGACCTCATTATTTAACGATTTTAATAAAATGAAATGATAATGTACAATACAAGGCTTACACTTGTCCAAAGACTATTGGATGGGTAGATTTAGAACCATTATCACCTTATCCACTAATTATATAAGTGTGGGACCTTTATAATCTGAAAAGCATTGTATAATAATGTAAACTTTCCTTACTTTCCAAGAGTGACCCTCCTCTCCTCTTATAAAAGGCCCCCACCTCTACCACCTCATTCACACTTTCAAGCCATTTGGATCAGCCAAACTCTGCCCAAATACTCTCCCAACTTCCCCCTCTTACTCCTAGAATCCTCACATTGGGCAGAACTCTTCCCAAGGAAGCCTTTGGCTCAAATCAAAAAGAGTTACCCGATTTTGAGGTAATGTCTTCTCTAAAGTTGTTTTGTTTTATTTTTCTTCTCCAACCCCCTAAACTCTTTTTATTCATTTCTTTTGTAACAAAAACAGTATCCTAAATATACTAGGATGTTGTTATAAGAAGGATTCTAGCTACACTTACACACACCTACATCTAATTGTTAAAGAACATACGGTTTCTGTGGATGGCGAATTTCTGTCTCACGAAACGATGATTGTGCAACACTCATATAACACCTTCAAAGGTGGCCATTAAGATGTCACTATAATTATATATGATATAAAATATGTTTATGTTTAACTTATGCTTCTTTATTTCTCATTTATGGCATAATTTATGATTTCCATTATGGGTAAACGCGATAATTTTATTTTAGGAAGTGCGGACTACCGCCCCCTCAAAGTGTTTTGAATCGTTAATGCCATATGTGGGATGTATAAAGGATGGAGTAAATGGTATTATACAATATATTATACTGGAATTATATTATACATTTATATCATTATGATTTCATTCCATTAAATACGAAATAGAAATGAAAGTAGCGTTCATGCATACGTACGGCTTACCGTCTCCATGAACGGTGCATTTCATTTCTTACCTCTAAATGTTACGTAATATTATAAATGAATGTATATAATGGATATATATGATATATATGACATCTAAATCATGAATATAATTCTGGAGATAATGGATATTCTACCACATAAACAACTTGTAATTATAAGAAGTCTATTGTTGACTCAAGTACCAAAGATCGACAAAACGACCGTTATTAACTTAAATAATTACATAATGTTCATATCATTGTAATAAGTGATATAAAAAGGATAATGAAATTGTAAATGGTTCTTAATAAGGTATATATTAACTCTAGTTTATTATTCAGGAAGTTAAAGAACGGTTGAGTCAAGTCAGACACGAGGTAAGGGAACTTCTTAACCCAATTTATATTCATTGGGTTAATCTCCTACTTTCAAATTATGTCATGATATTATTATGTCCTATCTTGTATTTGTACATTATTTATGTGTACTTATAGTGAATAAACATTATAGATGTACTTTATTTAAAAAAAATGATCTTTTTAAGGACTTCGTCTCAATCCTCTTTCATTGAGGCATATTTGGTTTTATACACAACTTTCTTTTATACGGTGTATAAACCCCTTTGACTTTTATGTTTATTCAAAAGGAATCTTTTTTATATGAAGCGTTTTACTAAATGAAAAAAAGGGAATGTTTTTCTTTCTGTACTTATGCGGCGACAACGACTTCTCTGCCGCCGTGACCATATTTTGAGTTTCGGCTTCCTCTACAAGCCATCATTTTTTTAATGAAAAATAAATACAAAGTTTTAACTTTCTTTTATTTTGGTATTGAAAATGGTTTTGAAAGTGTTTTTATTATATCAATGTGTTGTATTGATATCTTGTGATTGAAATGTGGAAATTTTATATTTCCTTTATTCATGTTTTATATGATACGATTATGTTATGGTTTATGATATGCTTAAACCTATTCATTTGAGGAATGCATTGGACTTAATAAGTGACGGGTGGAGCCCGCTACAGCTCCTCGATGCATCGGTAGGTCTCATGAGACAACTAGACGTGGAATTGGCCGAGGCCCTTTCCCAATTTGATTTATGGTTTTGGCTGAGGCCTTAATCATTTTAGACGTCTTGGCTGAGGCCTTGACGAAATGTTTCAGAATGTCTGGCATTATACATTCCCTCGTTATGAAAGTGGTTATTGATATTGCATGTGATTATTCGACCAGTAGAATATCCATGTGAAGTAGTGAATGACATTATCTCATTTTACTTTTTCCATATTATGTTGAAGTTCAAGTTTAAAAATCTTTTGTTTTAGTTATACATTGCCTTAAATGTTTATGTTTATTGATGAATGCTTCCTCTATATTGTTATCCTTACTGAGCATCTGAGCTCACCCCTTTCAATGTTTTAATATTCTCCAGGATGTGGAGAAGTATATTAGGAATGACCTGCAGGGATAGTCAGAAGAGGATATGAGTGTGGACTATGAAGACTTTGTTATTAGTTTTTCACTTTATGATGTAATGTAAGACTTATGAATGTATCTAGTGTTTCCAAGGCTACTAAACTAATCGGTCTTTCGAGACTTGATCTTTTGTGATCATGCCAATGTTACGAAGTAATGCACAGACTCTGGGTAGCTGGGGTCGGGGCGTTACAACTAGCACCAAGTAGGCTATCAAACACATGGTAGGAATTAGCCCAAAGTACATGTACACATGCACCCATATACTCCACCATTAAACTGTGCAGAAATTTATATAAAATCTGAAAATAAATTCATGCATACATCTAAACCAAAACCAGTGTATTGGAAAACTACAAAAGGTAATGTACAAGGCCCGCCAAAAGGAAACTATAAAAGAATCAAAATAGCTCAAAAGAGGGTATTTCTCTCAAATAACTCGCAAGAGAGATCCTAAAAACTGCTCCGGTAAACACCCGGATTAGTGAAGCACACTAAGCTCTACCTGCTCTGGGTCCTCCTGGGACACCGCTGAAAGTCGGGTGGTCTACACAAGACACAAAACATGTGTGGGAAAATCCCATACAGGGGTGAGTATAAAGATACTCAGTAGGCACCCCAAAAACCCCAAATAAATGAGAAACTGAAAACCATCAGCTTGCTCATCCCAGACAGAGGGAACCCAAATGAGAGAGAAACTCCATATCGATACCATCCTCATATAAACTCAACTAGACAACTCAAACAGCTATGTGCCCATACATATACCAACAACATCCAAATATACTTGTCTCAGGCACCAATCCTCATGAGGATCTGACATCATCACCAACAACAGGTTCAACTCGAGGCTCTAAGTCAACACATAACAAAGAGAACACACTCGTCAAGCTCTATAATCCCATATGAAACTTTATTGAGAGATACTCTCCATAGGGTAACATAGCCATCCCTGATGGCCCATTCGAGAAAACATGCTCATCGGATATCATCACTGAGAACATCACACTGAAATAGTAGAACACCAAACTCCTCGGGTAAGGGATCACCCCTAGGGTATTCTAGGAGATACCAAAACCCACCCAGGTAAAACAAAGATCTCAAATATAAGTGATCACTCCTAGGATCTGTTGTGGGATACCACAACCCGATCTGACATTCCACAGATCTCATCACTTAGATAGATGATTTCTGCCCGTGTGAAGGTTCTAATGACAATGGTGAAAACCCCATTTGGTAAAACATGTAATGTATGGGATTTTACCAATGATACCACAAACACTACTGAAACCACACACCGAGTAGGGAATCGCATTACCGATGATACTGCAACCCTACATAAAACTGCACGTTATGTAGGGGATCGTATACCCGAAAATACTACAACCCTAATAAAATGTTCCACTGGATAGGGGATCATATTTTTGATGATGCCACAAACCCTACAGAGTTTTCATACTGGATATCGGATCATCACTCATGTAGTTTCATCCACGATGATATCAAGAACCCGAGTTTGGGAACTGAAGCTAGAGGATCATACCCTAGCCCCAATGGAGGGATGCCACAACTCAATCCTAACTTAACCCATTGAGGGGATCACAAACATATACTAAGGATATAATACTAGATGAAGACTCACAGGAAATAACTAGGGGAATTCATTCAACCGCTGCTAGTTCAAACATTACTAACCCAAGAAACCCACAACATCATTACACAGCACACCTCCTAGGTCCAAACCAAGGTCACCGTTGTGTTCATATGTAGAATAACATGTAGGATAGGCTCTTTACTCGCCCAAAATGAAAAACCAGTAAAACATTTACTATTCACCATAAACAACATGAGTGGGTCCCACTCCTTGATCAAAGAAAACATTGAATAGATCGTGTTAATGAGATCTTCTCAGAAAAAAACTCATGGAATTGACTACTCATTCGTCCAAATCAGGCCCCACCGTGAAAAAGTCACATCTCGCCACAAATGCCCAATCTGTACCTTGTGAGGCCCATGCCCCAAATTTGGTTACAGCACCTGAAATTGGTCTCAAATGTCAGTCATGAAGCAAGGGTCGTGCGGCTGCATATGGCATGTGAAACGGACCCCTGGATTGCAAGTTATAGGGGTTTAAGGAACCCCTGAACGAAAACATGCTGGACAAAGTTCATGGAATGTACTATGTAGTACATGGGATATACCCATGTAAAGTTACATAGCATGCAATGTACTATACATAGTGTGTACTCTTCACAAACCACCATCCAGAGTGCTTTTTCACCTGGGCACATGCCCATGTGCCACTACAAGGTGTGTACTGCCGGTACACTATTTATACTGTTCAAAAACCACCAATATATGTTCTTCTTCACTTAGATACATGCCCATGTTCCACTACACCATGTGTACTCCCAGTACAGGATATGTAATCTAAAAAATTCCTTCTTCTCCAAATGGGAATAATGCATGGCGTGTGATATTGTTTTACACTCTGTGTTGATGAAAAAATATGATGGGATTTCCCTACAAACAGCATGGATCACCTCTTTTCACCCCGAAACACTCAGATCGTCCCATAAGGGGTCCCTAGAAGTTTTATAGGGGATCTATAAAAATAAAAAACACATAAAAATGGGGATCGGGACTAAAAAACAAAACTTTCTACCTCGTGGGAGAACCGCCGAAGCTTTGAGGTTGGATTCACGCTCTGAAACTCCCACAGCACGATCTGGAAGCGATATCCATCAAGATCTGAGTTTGACAACACATTGTTTCCATAATCGGGACTCCTGGTCATTCTTCTCCAAAGAGTAGAGGAAGGGGGAGAGGGGGATTTGGCCTCCGATTACATACAAGGGGGAAAAGTGTGGATTTAATATTTTTTAAATTAAATCATCTCTACTAACTTCTGGCCCTTGACCCTCCACCAACACAACACCAGGAGCTGATAATGTTTATGTCACACCTTAGTTAAATGAAACATTCAGAACTCAATGACTTTCTCATAAAGTTTATATGAGACTCCGTTTTATAGTTATTCAAGTCAGCATCCATATATAAATAAATTTATTTATTTACAAAAATTCTCTCGATAACATTTTCCACTAAAAGCCCGCGTTCGCAAAACTTACACCCCACCTAGGGTAAATGGAATTATCTAGACACAACCATGCCCTCTAATTTATGATATGAGCTACATTTTATGAGATAAATCATTTTCTCCATGAGAATAGTTTAAAAAATACTTATATTTTTAAAAAATTAATTTCAGGCACACTAAGCCTTGGAATCGCATGTCATCTTCATTCCTAGCTCTAAAATTATTTGTAAGAATATTTCAAAGTCTGATAGGACCAAAAAGAATATTCACTACATCCTTCCCACCTTATGAATTTTTGTCCTTGAAAATCCATAAGAACGAGGGAAAAAAACAAAACTCTATGCTTGGTTTCTCACACTAGTGATTTCACCCAAAAATAACCACAACAAAGTCACCAAGGGTTCCCCTTCTTATAACTGGAACACAATGTGGATAACCCCAAGTCATTTCACAAAAAATCCTCAACACACAACCCTGTCCTGAACACACAAGTCAGAGGGAATCGTCTTCCACCCCACTATATTATCCTTTTTGGGTGGCACTGACTCTCCCGGACGTTTTTAATCAGGTCACAGAAATGTGTTATGATAAGGGAAGGATCCATTTTTCCTCGTGAATTATAATCATGTAGAACAACAGAAACATAGGTTCTTACAAACACCCTCAACAAAACTCGATCAAGAAATGTAATGGAAAGAGTATCACCTAATAGTGTCTAGAAAAACTACTACAGAAAGTAGAAAGGACATAGAGCGTACCTTTATCCATCCGTGGAGCCTCTGGGTCAACAACCTCTAAGGATTGAAGTTCTCCTCTCCTTTGTCCTCCAGCTCCCTGAGCCTGGAATCTACCACGTGGGGGTGGTGGGGGTGAAAACTCATACCAGATTCCACCTACCGCTGTTGCACCAGCTCCGTCACCAAGTTTGCCTCCTGGCGGACCTCCATACTCGAGATGTGATCATTTCCAAGGTGGCCTGTCGACCGGCTCACTCTCATCAGCACAATGGGTTTCACAATCTCTGGAAATATGTCCCCAGTCATTATAAGTGTTACACTACCTCTCCTGCAACTGACTAAAACATGACTGAGAGCCCTAAGAGACCAATTCCTCATCTCCTCTAACCTAGGGTCTCCTCTTGAAATGTCGATAACATCCGGACCCTTATGCCAATTGTTGGCTACCAGCTGCCAAGGTCTCAACTCCCGCGTTCCTAGCACTGGTGGTCAAAATATACTCAACTAGAAATTTCTCCACCACTAAGGCCCACTCCAGCACTCTAGTATAGGTGGGATGTCGCAAGGAAACCACACCAACCCGAATGTCTCTTTGTATGCCCTGATCAAGGCTTTGAGCCCTAAATAACATATCTCAAACAATATCTAGGGAGTAGTGTGATTGGTATGTAATCCTCACTGAGTACTCCGACATAGTCATGCCCTCCTACCGAATCTGTAGAAGGGCTTGGATCTGCAATGACATCAGCGTGACTGGATAGAACTCTTCCCTAAAGAGACACTCAAAATATGTCTATGGGAGCATCTCCTCATCGTGGGACAACATTAGCATATTCCACCATCACCTGCCCAATCCATGAAAAAGGCTCCTTACCAGGACAAACATATGATCTGGAGGTGTCCTCACTATGTGGGAAACTCAGGTGACTGCTTCGAGCCATTCATCATCAACTTGGGGGTCTGGATCACCCCGATAACTTAGAGGTCACTGCCTCCGAAACTCATGCAGCACACTCATCCTGTGCACATCCTCATTCTACGTTGTTGGTACAACCAGCTACTTGATAGGTGGTGGATCAACTGGCAGACCACCTAGAGGTCCAGCCTTAGAACTTGCTCCCTGCTGCAAAGCCTCAACTCGGGGAAGAACATCACTGAAATATTGTTGTGGAACCTTATCTGACTGTCATCGTAGAGACATCCTAAAATACTGTCAAGACACACCATGGTCAACAAGTATATATGGGGAGATGACTCAAGTAGGAAAAGGAAAACCCACAACCCCGTATTATAGGATGCATGTACCATTATTTCCTAGCAAGAAACATTCTAATGTCTTGAGTCGAATGATAGGTTATTAGAGTCCTGGTTAATGGATATGTCGGTCGTCGCACTAACACTAGAGTCCATGGCCTAAAAACCGAAGTCAAAACATCCAAACAGTGACGCTATGAACCCCAAACCAATCTCATAGATAGAACAACTATGCTCTGATATCCCATATGTGGAACCACCTCTAATACCACTCTATCACGACCCAACCCAACAGGGCTCGAGCCACGACTCTCCAAGCCCACCTCCAATAGGACAGGGGTTGGCGACTAGCTTCAAGTAGGCTATCAAACACATGGGATGCATTAGCCTAAGGTACAAGTACACACGCACCCAGATACACCTCCATGAAATAGTGTAGATATTTATATATATATAAACTAAAAATAAATGTATGCATATATCTAACCCACAAACCGAGTACAGCAAAAGTAAAAAATGAAAAATACAAGGCCCACCAAAATAAAATAGTAAAAGCATCCAACCTGCATAGGAGGAGTGTATCGCTATCAAAGAACCCACAGAAATATCCTTAAAACAACTCTAGTAAACACCTTAGTTAGTCAAACTCACTATGCTCCACCTGCTCTGGGTCCTCCTAGGACTCTGTTGAAATGATTATAGTCTTCATAAGACATGAAACATGTGTAGGAAAATCCCATTTAGGGGCGAGTATAATGATAATCAGTAGGAACCCCAATAACCCCAAAAGAAAGGAGCAACTGAAAGGCATCATTCTACTCATCCCATAAAGAGATAACCCAAACGAAAGAGAAAATACATCTCCAGATCTTCCTCATATAAACTCAACTAGGCATATCAAACTGGTATATGCCCATACATATACAAAGAAAATCTTGATATACATGTCTCATGCACCAAGAATCATAAGTATTTGACCTCACTACCATCAACATGATCAACTCGAGGCTCTAAGGCAACACATAACCAAGAGGACATGCTCATCGAGCTCTATCATCCCATATAACTCTCTTCCGAGAGATACACTCCACTGGGATACAATTCCATCCTAGATGGCCCATCTAAGAAAACACGCTCATCGGATATCGTCACTAAGAACATACCTTTAAAATAGCATAACACCAAACTCTTTGGGTAATGGATCACTCCTAGGGTCCACTAGGGGATACCAAAACCCACCCCAGTAAAATGATGATCTCATAGATAGGGGATCACTCACAAGATCCATTGGGGGATAACACAACCCGATCTGATGTTCCACAAATATCATCACTCAGATAGTGGATCATCTCCTATGTAAACATGGTCATAACGATGTTGAAACCCGCATCTAGTATGACATGCTTAGTGGGGGATCGAACCGATGATACCACAAACCATAATGAAACCACGCACTGAGTAGGGGATCTCATTACTGATGATACTACAACCCTAAAAAACCACACATAGAGTAGGGGATTGTATACCCGATGATACCTCAACCCTACTAAAATGACCCACTACGTAGGGGATCATATTCCCGATGATGCCACAAACCCTATAAGGGATTCATGCTAGATAGGGTATTGTTTCTTGTGTAGGGTATTCCATGATGATACTGAGAACCAAATCCGGGGAATTGGGTCTAGACGATCCAACCCTGGCCTCACTGGAGTGATGCCACAAATCAATCCAAACTTAACCCTTTGAGGGGACCACAAACCTATACTGAGGATGTAATGCCACAAAACCCTCATAAGAACTAACCAAGGTAATTCACTCAACCGCTTTTAGTTCAAACGTCACTAACCCATGTGGCCCGCAACATCTCTACACTGCAAACCTCTTAGGTCCATACCGAGTTCACTATCATGTTCTACGCAAAAAAAACACCACAGGATGGGCTATTTACTCGCCCAAAATGGACAATCGGTGAAAAATGTATTATTCATCGTAAAAATTCTGAGTGGGTCCATTGCATGACTCCGTAACTCATTGAAAAGATCATGCTAATGTGATCCTCTTAAATGAAACATGGAATTGACTACTCATTCCTCCAAAATGGACACCCGACGAAAAAGTCTGATCTCACCACAAACGCCCAATTCGGGCCTCAGGGGGCCCACACCCCAATTTTGGGTAACATGCCTAAAATCATTCTCAAAACTTTGGGCTCGAAACAAGGGTAATGTGGCTGTAGAAAACACATGAAATAAACCCATTGATTATATGTTATAGGGGTATAAAGAACCCCAGAATGAAAACATTCTGGACAAAGTACATGGAATGTACTCTAGAGTACATGGGATCTACCCCTGTAATAGTAAACGCCATGTAATTTACTGTACAAGGAGTGTACTATTCACAAACCACCATCCTGTGTGATTTTTCACCTAGACACATGCTCATGTTCCACAATACAGCGTATACTCCTAGTACACGACGTGTACTGTTCAAAAACCACCATTTCGTGTTATTATTCACCCGGACACATGCCTTTCTCCCACTACACGGAGTGTACTCCCAGTACATGGCGGATACTCTACAAAATTACTTCTTCCATAAATGGGAAGAACAAGTGTCTTGTGTGATTAGTTTACATGGTGTGTTGATGGTAAAATCCCACGAGATTTCCCTTCAAACAGCCCAGATCGCCCCTGTTCACCCCAAAACACCCAAATCAACTCATCATGGGTCCCTAGTAGTTTTCTAAGGGACCTATATTCTTAAAAATGAATAAAAGGGGGGATCGGTACTAAAACAAAAAACCTCCTACCTTGAGGGAGAAACGTTGATGCTTCAAGGTCGGATCTCCATTCTGAAACTCCCATTGCATGATCCGGAAGTGATCTCTATCACGATTTGTGTCTGAAGGCACCTCATTTCGATGATACAGCCTCTTGGTCGTTCGTCTCCAAGGATGAGAGTAAGGGGGAAAGGGGGCTTTAGCCTCCTGCTTCGCACAAGGGGGAGAAGGGGGGATGGGATTTAATTTTTTAATTAAATCCTCTCTGCTAACTCCCGGGCCCCGACTCGCACCCAACCTGACACTATTAACTTACAAAGTTTATGTCACACCTATGGTAAATGCGATGTTCCGAACTCAATAGCGGTCTCATAATTCTGATCTGAGACTCTGTTCAGGATTTATTCAAGCCTCCGTATATATATATATATATATATATATATATATATTTATTTATATACAAAAATTTCATTGATAACTTTTTCCATGGAAAACCCCCTCCAGCAAAACTTACACCTCGCCTAGGGTAAACAACATGATTCACATGAAACCATTCCCTTGGATTTCTTATATGACCTAACTTTTTAGATATAACTTGTTTCCACAACGTTTATAGTTTAAAAAATACTTAATATTTTTATAAAATTAATTTCGGGCACATCTGGCCTTGGAATCTCACGCCGTCTTCACGCCTAGCTCTAGAATTATTTGTTGGAATATTAAAAAGACTTAAAGGCCCAAAAACCTAAGTATCTACATGCTTCACGTATAAAATGGAACTTCTTATGATCTCTTCCTTGAACCATTTGAGAACTCTATCTCATAAAAGGCCTAAAAATCCTCTAATAACCTCCCCCCTCATGTGATAAAGGTTATTATCTCACCATAAGATCATCCTAGAAGGATTGATGTGTAATCCAATTGAGGTTTTCTAAAAAGGAGGTTTAAATCATAACCATGAGTTTTAATGTTTATTTCATCACCCACCTCATTCAAATCTCCTATAAAAATATTTATATGATAACATAAGTATATTAAATATACTTAAAGTTTATCATATTTTTTTATGAACATGTTCTATCTACTTTTTCATCCTATGGTAAATAAAATCATAACTTGTTCATGCATGAAGACTATCATCTCCATATAGTGATGTGTTTAATTTTTCATCACCACCTCATATGGACAGATAAAATGATGGGTAAAATTAATATATATGATATTTATCAAGTAATTATACTTCTTGAAAGATAATATATTGAAGGATACCATAACACCCTTAGAGTGGAGGGTAAATCAGGTTATCAAATTTTTGTTTCTAATGTCATGGATATTGTTCCAATTTTGGTTGGAAATTGTAAATTTTTTTATTAAAATGAATGCAAGGAGATAACACAACACTTTTACTTGGTTCATCGCAATGGGATACGTCCAAGGATCATACAACGATAGTGTTTTGGTTGTAAATAAATCCACTAATCTTTACCAGCTATGGAGTACAAAAATTTGTTCATAGTCACTCTATGCTAGGAACACTACACATACAAAAGTTCGGGGATGGATCACTGCTTCCCTCAGAATACTTCCTAAACTCTCCCTAGCTCACTACTGTGAGAGAAGCCTAATTCAGTTTATCGTCTTGAAGGACGTTTCAATAGATTAGAATTGAAGTATTTGTCTATGTCTAGCACGAGACACATCTTCCATCAAAGACCTGGGTAGATTATCACTAAAATATCTGAACACTCAACACTGATACCCAAAACATCCCTTTGAAAATCCCCTTCTCAAAGAACAACCCTTCACATAGCACTCTTCCTCACAGAGCATAACCCTTCACGGAGCTCTCTGCTTCACCTAGAAAAACCCGTCGTAGAGCTCAATGCCTCACAGTGCAACCTACTTTGTGAAGATCACTGAGCCAACACAGAATACCCATCTATGTGAATCTCCCATGAAATAGAATCATTGGCATAATTCAAGAATTTAAAATTCTTTTCATGAAGCTAAAGCTCACATAGAATAATCTGCTTCATGGATCACCCCTTGCTTCACGAATTCAAAGCGATCATGGATTCCCTCTCTTCAATGGTCATATGTAGAGCTCCTCTTCTTAAGGCACAAAATATAGATCATCCAAAAACGTCTTCATAGCACATCTCTCTTTTCACAAAGCTCTTTGTAACTGCAGATCTCTCTTTCAAACCCCTTTACACCACAACAAAGCACCACCAGAAATCACCACTCGCAATGCAAGTCTTTTAATCGCAAAGTAAACTTTCACAATATTCATGTCTTTGTGAAACACAATTCATGAATCCCATCTTTGTGGAACTCATTCCTATTCCATATTTTCATGAGACCATCAAGAAAATCCACTTTTTTATTCTTTCCATTCCCCAAATTTTTGACCCCAAAATTTTTGACTACATTTGGAAGTGACATCACCTTAAAATTTGCTTATGTATTGAACAATACGATCAGTTTCCTTTGTAATATCCATGCTCATCCATGACAGGGTTGACATAAAAACACAAACAATGCTCTTTTTTTAGCAAATAACAGCCTTGGTTCCAATAATCTACCCCTTTGGGTTTGTTGGAAATCTCCAGATAAATTCAAAAGAGCACCTGGCACTATCAACACCTGCTACGCAAGAATCAACTGAGCCAACACTCTATGTCTATGTGAGAAATGTTCGATGTAGAAAACAATAGGTAAGAAATGAATAATTTTCTTGTGTGTTTTAAGGAAAGATCGAATTATGATAAACCTGGATTTATTTTCTCCCTTCACATTCTCCAATTTGAGATTCTCCATTTCAGCACACCAGATTACCAAATCCATATTGAATTTATCCATTTCTCACACATTGGAAATAAACCCAAAGACCATTATTTCAATAATTTAAATATTAGAATATACTGCCCCGGGATTGTATCTACCACATAAACTTGCATCAATTCCACAAAAACATTAACATAGTTAAAACAATTAGGGAGAGGGGGGAACCTATGGCCTCCTCAAGCACTTGGAGGAGGGTGAACACTGAGGTTAAACCTATGTTTCTCAAACACAACCATTGGAGGTGGCTTGGTCATAATGTCAACCACTTTCTCATAGGTTCCCACATGGTCCATTTTAATCATGTCTTGTGCAAATGTTTCCTTGTTTAAGTGATATACTAATTAAAAATTTTTTGTACGAAAATGCTGAATAGGATTATTCATAAGATTAATTGTTCTATTGTTATCATTTTAAATAATCATTGGTTTTTTCACCTCATCACCTATGTTAGTCATTTGTTGCTTCATCCAATGTAATTGAGTGCATTCCTTGGTGGTGGATAAGTATTCAGCTTCAGTAGTACTAAGTGATGTACTTTCCGGTTTCTTCTTCAACTATCCCATGCTTTTCTTTCCAATATAGAATGTTGAACCGCTAGTGGACTTTCTATCCACTGCATATCCTTCCCATTCAGCATTATAAAATACACATAGTTCACTTTCTCTTCTTGGAGAAAAGTATAACCCATAATTATGAGTACCTTGAATATACTTCATGATTCTTTTCATGACCTCCATATGTTCCTCCTTTGGATTACTCTGAAAGTGGACCACTAATCATGTTGCAAATACAATATCCGGTCATCTCGTTGTCAAGTATAGTAAGCATCCTATGATTGTTATATACATTGTGGGATCCACAGATATCCCATCCTCATTCTTTCCAAGTTTTTTTACAACCACAATTGGAGTCTCCATTGGTTTTCAGTCTTGCATATTGAGTTTCTTTAGCAGCTGTATTGCATAATTTTCCTGAGAAGTGAAAGTGAAATCCTTCTTCTAAATCACATGCAACCCTAAAAAGTATGTGAGCTCACCAATAATGAACATTTCAAATTCTGATTTCATGTGATTGAAAAATTCATCCCTTAATCCCTTCCCACTTCCACAAAAAATAATTTTATCCATGTATACCAATATGATGAACTGTTCCTTTTGAGAATTCCACACATAGATATTGTGATCCAATCTTCCTCTTTTAAACTCATGATTTATCATATTAGAGTTTAACTGAGTGTACTATAATTATGGTACTTATTTCAGTCCATAGAGAGCTTTCTTTAATTTGAAAACCTTCCGTTCATCATTGCTAAGTAAGAACCACATGGGTTGTTCAATATGGACATCCTCTTCCAAAACTCTATTTAAGAATGTTGTCTTGACAGCCATTTGATAAAAATTATAACCTCTTTGGATTTCCATAGAAATAAATAACCTGATTGACACCAGTCATGCTACTAGAGAAAATGTCTCTTCAACTTCAACACCTTCAATTTGTGAGTATCATTTACAAACGAAGTGTACCTTGTTTCTGAGCACATTTCCATGCTCGTAAAATTTGTTCTTGAAGATCCACTTTGTACCAATCACATTGTGACCTTAGGGTCTCTTGACTATGTCCCATGTTTGATTCTTGTCAATATGACCAAACTCATTATTCAAGGATGTCACCCATGATTCATCCATTGTGGCTTCTTCCAATGAAGATGATTCCATAACTGAAAAAAATATAGATAGTGTATTATTCCTTATTCTCCTCATTTCGGTGGGTCCATTCTAATCCCTAATAATGTTGGATTGATTAATTTTTTCTCTTCAATTGGTCCTATGAGATTCAACCGAATTCTCTCCTACCATAGTTTTCTCTTCAGATTCTTCTTCTGAGTCAAAATCATGATGTGACTCATGAGATTTTTATACACCTTCCTCTATTTCTTTATTTTCATTTTCCATATGTCCACTATATTCCTCATCTTTTATCACATTATTATATTAATTCCTCTAATAATTTGGGGGTTTCTATTCAATGATCTTAACATCACTTCTTTCCACAATCCTTCCAATTGTCTTTTTGAAACAGTTGTAGGCTCTGTTGTTTATTGAGTATCCAAGGAAAATTACTTTGTCTACTTTGTCACCATACTTCCCTTGATTTCCTTATTTATTTCTGATGAACCATTTACTTCCAATAACAATAAATTATTTCAAAGAGGATTTCCTTCCATGACACAATTCATAGGGTGTCTTCACCTAAACCATATAAATCATGGTTCGATTTTGAATATACATTATAGCTTTAACAGCCTCTTTATAGTAATGTTAAGGAATACAACTCTCAATCAGCATAGTGCTTTCCATGTTTTTTACCTATTGATTTATGTGCTCAACAACTCCATTTTTTGGAGTTCTCAAAACATCTACCTCATGTTTTATCCCATGTTTCTCCAGGTAATTTTCACATTAAATAGATGTGTATTATCCTCCATTGTCAGATCACAACACTTTGATTGTTCTTCTAGTATCATTCCCAATGATTCAATGATATTTTTTTGGCATTCAAGCACCTGTAGTTTCTTGTGTATAACCATCACACATGTCATTCTATTGTAATTGTCTATGAAAATGATGACTTACCTTTATACATGAGTTCCAGAATCATTTATCAGGCCACATATGTCTGTATGAATGAGATCAATAATATGAGATGCCCTTTTCTTCTTTGGATGATATGAATTGCAGGCCATATTCCCCCAAATGCGGGCATCACATGACTTTTCACATTCACACTTTAGGTTGCGAATATCTATGAAAATATTCAGTTTTTATATCTTCTCTATGTCTTGTTGATTAATGTTCCCCAATATATGATTCCACGGGTTATTTTATTCTTCAATGGTCATGTAGAAAAGTTTTTCTTTACTATCAACCTAATACAGGTTGCCTTCTATTTTGCATCCTTTAAAAGTTGAATTTCTTGTCTTTTCCTTGATAGTGGAACCTTTCTGATTAAAAGTAACTATAATTCCCAATTCACAGATTTGATTCACGCTGAGGATATTATGATATAGGCCATCCACGTAAAGGAAATTAGTTTTCTTTAGCTCTCTGTTAGCTAGTTTAGTACTTCCACTGCCTCTGATTTTCAGAGCACTATCATTACCAATTTGTATTGTCCCATCAACCATCCTATTTATATTTGTTAACAATTATTTGTTACCTGTCATATGAGATTAACAAATATTATCAAGAATATAGGTATTATTTCTTTTTATAGCTTTGAGGGAAACTTATTCAAGGTTTGATTTATCACATTTCTTCTTTTCATTCCATAAGGAGTTAGATTGTGTATAGGACATTGATGGACTTTCAAGTTTATATTTTGTGAACATGGGTTCTTCATAGTCAAAATATTATTATAGAGGAGAACACCTATTGGAAAGTGTGAAACTCTCTTGTTGACGATATTTGACTTGTCTTACACTTTATTATGAGGTGTCTATATCCATCCCTTACTTTCAATAAATGGCTTTATAGCCAAAGTATGAATAGTTTAAAAAATATCAGTATAAACCATTTCTTTTATAAGTAGTAGGATATAAATTTGTTCCCCCTTCATCAAAATACTATCTCTCCCCCATTCAGATAGATCCTCGTCTCTTCACAGTAAGACATAATATGTCCATAATATCCACATAACTGACACTTCATGAGAGGAAATGTATTCTCACTTCTATTTTTCCTCATTCTTTCTTCCTTGGGAAACTAGTTTGACTGCCTATCATTCTTGTAATCTCCTGGATAGTTTTCTATTCTCCTTTAAATTTAATATAAGGGTCGCCTTTTATGTGCTTCTGGTGATTTTTTAATATAATCATCTTTCTGCTTTCCTTTATTCTGGTCCACTTTATTTGCATGATTTGATGTTTTGGAATCCCAACTGAATCCACAGTTTTCCAAGTGTACGGGTCTTTGATAACTCAAAATATATTCATCTCCATCATACCATCATTTTTCTCTCTACAGTATCTCATCATCTGAGAACCTACTAAATTTTATTTTATTCTTCTATTATTTTGAACACGGTTCACTTTTTAGCATACTCTTATGATTAATAACTTTTTCTTCAATTACCCATATAGTTTTGGACTTATCTTCCAATATCATGGTTATTTAATTAATGACCATGTCTTATTCTTCGATTCTGAGATTTAGTTCCACTACATCATCATTCCTTTCATGGATTGGGGACTGCACTTTCACCAGTACTTCCAGTCATTGAATTTTAGCTTCAATATGATCAACATATTCTGATTGTTCTTCAACCATTTCCTTCCAATTATATAATCTCTTATACTTATTATCAAACTTACCAAAATATTCCTTAAGTTGTAACTTTGGATAGGATTTAGTTTTCAACTGGTTATCTCCAGATTTATCTGTTGATGGTTCTGACTTTTCAATAGTAGCCATCCAGGAAGCATGGTTTCCAGTTTTAAATTCTGGTTTTTCTTCATCACAGAATTCATTATCATCATCTTCTACTTCACATAAAAAACACTTATTATATACTTTCTTTCTAAACATTAAGTCTCTTTTTTTTCAAAAACCTTTTATGAGGCTTCTCAATGGTTTCATCTTCGTTTTATTCATCTTCAAACCTTCTTGAGCACTGAGAGGCAATGTGCCCAACTTTTACACAATGAAATCAAGCTAGAGGTAACATCCCTTTAAATTTCCCTTTTCCTTTATGGAATGTCATGGAAATGAGGGAAATACATTTTTTCACTCTCCATCTTCACCACTACTGTCTTCTAAAATTTTTAGTTTGTTTGTTTCTTTGAACACCATTTTAATGTTCCCAGTCAATGTATTGTATCACTGATACAGGGAGGGTGAATCAGTGACACCTATTTTCTTTTATGATTCTTTTCAATTGAAACTTCCTTCAGCTCCTTTTTTTATTTCAATTCCCTGTTTAAAACAATCTCAACACACATCCACAAGAATTAAATGCTTTAGGAGGTTCACTATTAAAAAATAATAGATACATCCTTGGTATGGTTTGGAAATAATCCAATACCATAAAATCCACTAAGAAAAAAAAATTTCATTACAACATGTATGATATACCATTACACCCATGTAGCACTTAGAAACAATCCCTACAGTGAATGTGGACCCTCCCAACACAATAGAGAGATACAAATTCTTTTTTAAAGACTCATGTTACCAATGCTTCATTTCAATTTACCAAATTTACACAATTGAAAAACAATTCTTCCTTTATTTACCTAGAAGAAAAGTAAGAACCACATGGACTATGAAAAAAAATAGGTCTGATTACCTTGAGTAGGATGCTCCCACTATCATTCTTCTCAGTCTAATATTTCAATTGAATACAATTGAAAAGAATAGGCACCACTACAATACATTCATACAATAGTCAAGACAAATAGAGTAGTCACAACTTCAAAACATGTATGTAATAGTCAAGACAAATAGAATAATCACTACTTCAAAACATGTATGAAGTACTAAAGAAAAATAGAATCAAAACCACTTCAAAACCTGAGACCAATAAAGATACTCAGTAATATTCTTCCTTATCCTGAGAAGCGTAATACGGAAACACCAAGTACAGAAAACTTGAAACTGATCAATTCATCTGGATATGATAAACACTAAAATATAAAATTCATGTCGAATACTCTTCACTTATTAGTATTCTATTGAAAACCTGAAGCTTCTCTCTCATAACCTATGAAAAATTCTCATTTTCAAAAAGTAAAAATCACCTCCTCCTTTTATATGTAAAAATTGGTTGGAATCCAAAAATTTTGTGTTGATCACTCAAATATTTTCAAATTGGAATTTCACCCTGAAATTATGGGATACATTTTGACTTCATCAATGATTCTGGAACCTTCTCGATTCTTCTTCAATGTTAATATACTTCTTCAACCCTTTCATGTGCATTGTTATACCTACTTTTCAATCCAGAAACCAAAACAATTTTTCATATAGAAAACCAATATTCTCGGTGTGATTATTGAGTACAATTGTTGCAGGGTACAATGGTCTTTAATTGACAACATCTCTTTTCTTTAACTTTCCTCTGTGATTCCAATAAAAAACTAAGTCATTATTTTGTGGGCATGACAGACATCATCTCTTCACTCTTTATTTCTATAAGCATGATTCTTTACTCTTTTCCATCAGCATGAATCTTTCCTCTGACTCTTTCCATCGGCACCACTATTTCCATCAGCATGACTATTTGCATCGGCATGACTATTACTCATCCAATCAAACAACCATTACTTTTAAATCTGCATGATCATTACTCTTCCATCAACATGACTCTTTCCATCACCATAACTATTCCATATGTACAACTATTCCATCAGCACAACTATTACTTTTCAATATGCATAACCATTACTCTTCCATCGACATGAATATTTCCATTGGCATGACTATTCCATCGGCATGACTATTCCATTGGCATGACTCTGTGTCTGATACAAAAAAAAGTGAATATTGTGTCAGCTTGATGGACCTTTTCTTTTTTTATTGTCATGACTTTTCCCATCGGTACAACTATTCTATTGGCACAACACTGATTTCAATGAAAAACAAAGTGAATACTATGCCGGTTTGACAAATATTTTCATCTTTAATCCACATGAATTTTTTCTTTATAATGATTATTTATAGCTCTTCCAAAGTCATCACCATTCACAGATTTTCAACAGTCATCAATATTCACGGATTTTCAATAGTCATCCCCATTTAGAGATTTTCAATAGTCATCACCATTCACAATTTTTTAATAGTCATCACCATTCACAGCTTTTAAATAGTCATTCGCATTCATAGCTTTTTAATATCCATCACCATTCACATATTTTCAATAGTCATCAGCATTCATTTATCTTCCATCGTCATCTCTATTCACTACTTTTACTTACCCCTTTATTCTATCAAAGCTTGCATCATAAGTTCTACCACGTTAATTATGATTTATGAGAATTCAAAAATGTAAAATCATCATCACATATACATTGGAAATTATAATAAATTTCAATTTATTCAAGTTTTTTTCATTACTCCTCATCCTGAGAAGAAATATATGTCTCAATACATAGGTTTGATTGTCAGAATACATGGGTCTGACTGTCTTCAAAACACAACCCAAAATAATGCTACCGATTCTCTAACACTAGATAATATCAATTTCTCATTACAATGGACAAAGTGAGTGTGATTATTTTGAAAGTTCAATTATTTTAAAAACATAGATTCAATTCCTTTGAAAACATTGATCTGATTCTTTTCAAAACAAAGGTTAGTTGGATTGTATGGAAACCAATACAATATTTCATGAGTTCCTTTATACTTTTTCATCAAAGACGATCACCCACAATACTTATTTATTTCAATCCCATTTAATCATAATTCACATTCATCAGATTTCTAAACATACTTTATTTATTCTTCATAATGATCAATTGAAAAAAATACAACTAAGACACAACATGGGCCTAACAATCTCCCCCTTTGTATTTGTTGTCAATACCCACTTCAATCACTTCAACCAGATGAATCATTTATTTCTTTTTATTTTCTCTATTCCTTTCATAATACCCACATCAATCACTTGAACTAGATGAAACTTTTCTTTATTTTTATTTTCTCCATTCCTTTCTTACTCCCCCTCTTTCTTTTATCTCTCCTTGTTTCTCTTATTTCTCCCCCTTATTGAAAATAAAATTCAAAGGGTCCATCATGATAAGTTCATCTCTTATTGAAAAATGATCTTTATTTCAAGAGTTTTGAACCATTATTCATCCTAGATATCATATGGGTTCCTTAACAAAGAACCTTTAACTAAACAACTCTATGTATATATGGTCTAACCCAGTGTAAAAAACAAGAATGTATAGTCAAGGTGATTAATGTTGTCCATAATACACCTTTTATGTAATACCTTTTCATGTTTCTTCCAGCATTCTCATGATTGGGAAAATTCTTAAAGGAATTTTTCAAAGTCTGAAGTAATCTACAGCCATCTCATCAAACACATCAGAATGTTCAAATGCATAAAAACAAAACTTTTCAAAACAAAATTTCTCGCATCCTCGTTACATTTTTTGAAATACAAGTAATAGAGTCATCAATTCCATCTTCCTTATTTACACTCCTTTAATTACCATAATGATACCATAGGTATACAAAGATTTTGGGAGTAAGGAGGAACCTAAATTGTTTGCTAAAAAAGAATCAGACTAAGATTACTCTGTCAGTCTTTCCTTATTCTCTTTCTTCTTGTATTAATCATTGGATGGGCTTTCTTCCTTCTGATATTTCTTCTAGATTTTTTCAATAGCTTTCTTCTTATCTATCAAATATTCTGATGAGGGTGTCAACTTTTTGTCATCTTTAAGAACATCCTTGTTATAGTTAGTTTTTTTCATGTTTTCCATCCCTATATATTGCTCAAGAAATATTGTTAAACAAGTTTTTATATCATTCCCTTATTTCTCATCTTTGACATTTTTGGATAATATTTTTTCAGCATTTATCATATCATCATATTTCTACTTCTTTATTTCTTATTTCACTTTCTTTTTGTGATTCGTCCAATTTCCTAGTATGGTCAAAGTGTTCAGGCCAAAAAACTAAGCACTCTTTCTTTTTAAAATTAGAATATCTATCTTTATTGACTTCTAAAACATCCAACTACTTAAAATTGTTAAGAATATATTGTTGTTCCAGTATCAAAACAGGACATCCTTTCTCATGGTGTCTAGGTTGGTCACACCTTTCACATATAGTTTCCCATGGTTGGAACCTATTTTTAATTTTTATATCATTATTCTTAGATTTCATAATCAAAACCTTCTCAAAATTCTTATTTTGAGAGAATCGACTCCTGCTCAAACCTGTCCTTCTATACCTTGTTGAATAATAGTAGTGATATTGGTTGAACCAACACATATTCTCTATATGTCCAAATCCACCATAATACCAGCAATATCCATAAAAGGAGTATTTTACTCTAAAACTTCCATACTATCTAGAATTGTGAATGTGTTTCCCAACAACCTATTCTCCTTCTTTTCTGATCCAAAAACCTTTCTATTATCAATCAGTTTTCTTCGTTTCATTACTGAATTGTTAGAACCATAAGTATTGTAAACATTTCCAGATTTATAATGTTTCCAAATATTCCCATCCTTGTTGGTCTTGGACATATACATAACATTCCTAGATTTCTTCTATTCAAAAAATAGTCTATTCTTCTTCTCACCCTTTCAAGGTAACTTTTTTCAGCATTATCAGTTATCTCATTCTGAGAACATCTAACAATTTTAGTGATAAAGTTTTGGAAACTTTTATTTCTCAATTTAGCTTCAGATAACTTTTTTTGGAAGGCCCCAACTCTTCATCCTTTTTCTCCATCTTATCTATATCTTCGACAGAAAATCTGTGATTTCTTATTGAAGAAGATTCATCTTCTAACTTTTTGTTTTTCTTTTCAAGCCTTATGGTCTTTCTCAAGCATTTTTTCAATTCTTCTATCAAATGAATATCAAGTGGAGTATCTTATTCATGTGAACTACTGCTTCTGAATTCATCATCATTCATATTTACAATAAAAGTATTTTCCTTAGGATGCTCAATGTAATTTTCATATTCAGCTTATCTTTCTTCTTCTTCAACAACACTGCAACATTCATTACTGTAAGAACTTTCTTTATTAACTATTGAAATAAACGTGTTGTCTTCACTATAATTTGTAACATCCTCACTATCATCTTCCTTAGGAAAAAATCTTCTCATTTTGGATTTGGAGAGCCTCTTTTCTTCCCTCATGGAATAGAATTTTTCTTTATCTCACTTTTTCTTCCAAGGACTTCTTGGCCTTCATTCTTCATATTCACTTTCTTCTTCATCAATTTATTCTTTATTTCCACTTTGATGAAAATTAGAAACTAAATGATCAATGGATCCACGTCCAAAACACTTTAAGGGAAGTTTCTCTTTATACCTTCATGTAACACTTTTCATATTCATAAAAAATAAGGACAAAATTGAATCCATATTTTTGCATAACTCATTTTCAGAGTCAGAATCTCAAGCTTATTCTTCTTTAAGATTTTTCTTTTCTTTCTTAAAATCCTAGAAAGATATTTCTCAATCAATTTTTTTTCTTTCATAGAATTCTACCTTATCATTTCTTAATTAATTAGAGTACTATAAAAATCATCAAGAGATAATGTTTCATGATCTCTTTCTACCAATGAATAATGTTTTGCATCAAATTTGTCGGGAAGGATTCTAGAGGTATTTTAAAACATAGTAGAATTATCCAACTTTTCCCCAAGACATATTTTAGTACTTACTATTTCATTTACCCTGGTAAAAAAGTCCCCAAAAGATTAATTCTCATTCATCTTGAGATCTTCATACTTCAACCTCTATATTTGTAACTTTGACTTCTTCACATTTGTATTCTCTTTATATTTGTTTTTCAATTTATCCAATTTACCTTTGGTTTTGGTAAAACATTTTACTATCAATAATTAATTTTCAGAAAGTGATGAAAATATAGCATTATTTTCCCTTTAGTCATTCTCAAGATGTCTCTTATCAACTGGTGTTAGGGGAGTTTTATCATCAATGTGAGGAAACCCTACTATTGCAGCTTCAAGAACATCACAACTGATAGACATGGGATATGGTAGAATTATATATTTCCTGATATGATAACTCTTTCCTTCAAAGAATACAATACATTTACTATTCACAAAGTAAAAATTCTCCATCAGCAAGGAATAGTGAAGGGAACCTTCCCTATGATAACACTTAAAACTTACCAGTAAATTTACTTTATCACTGAGAGGGGGATGGGTGAATCAATTATACTCTTTTTTTTATGTTTCATTTCAATTGAAAAACCCTTCAACACCTATAATAGATTTCAATTCCTTATAGAAAACAAACTCAACACACATCCATAGGAACAAAAATATTTACATGGATCACTATTCAATAAGAATAGCTATATCCTTGGTATGGTTTGGAAATGATCCAGTACCATACAATACATGAAGAAAACAATCCTTAGATTAAAATGAGTATGATATACCCTTACACTCGTGTATCACTATGAAACAATTCCTCTAGTACGTGTGAACCCTCAAAGCACAATAGGGAAATTAAACTTTTATTGTAACAACTAATGTTTTCTGTGCTTCTTTTCAATTCACCAAATGTATTCAATTATAACACAATTCTTATTTTACTTACCCAGAAGAAAGGTAAAAACCTCTGGGAATAAGTAAAACAATATGTCTGATTACCCTGAGTATGATGTTCCAAGTATGATTATTCTCATTCTGATCTTTCAAT
The DNA here is from genome assembly GCA_963277665.1 of Viscum album. NCBI lineage: Eukaryota > Viridiplantae > Streptophyta > Magnoliopsida > Santalales > Viscaceae > Viscum > Viscum album. Next base: position 1,767,171,160 of record OY728153.1, on the reverse strand, counting down.
TAAATAAAATATAATAGAATCTTCACCACTCTAATACTTTCATACAATAGTCAAGACAAATAGAATTATCACCACTTCAAAACAGGTATGTAATATTCAATACAAAAATAATCAACACCACTTCAAAAAATGTATGAAATAGTCATGAAAAGTAGAATCTGCACCACTTCAAAACATTAGATTTATAAAGATACACTCTACGATTCTTCCTTAACTGGAGAATCTCAATATGAAAACACCTATTATAGAAAAATCATGACAAATTATTTCAGCATGATATGATAAACACTCAAATACAAATGGAAATACATATACTCTTCGATTCTTCTTCTCTCTAAAACCAGAAGCTTCTCTCTCTTATGTTGTGAATAGTGTTCATTGTTAGAAGGTACAATGTACCTCCTATATTTATCAATGGAAATTGGTGGGAATCCAAAAAAAATTCTAATCCCTGAAATATTCCCAATTTTGAATTTCCCCCTGAAATTATGCGATATGTTTTGACTTCTTCAATGCTTCACATACTTTTTCGATTCTTATTCAATGTCCATCTCCTTATTCAGCCCTTTCATGTGCATCTTCCTACATGTTTTTCAATCCAAAAAATATAACAATTATTAATTTAGAAAACCCTATATTCTGGGTATGGTTGTTGAGTATGGTTTTGTCGGAGTACGATAGTTTTTAAGAGAAACCATCTTTTTTCTTTCACTTTCACCTCTAAGTCTGATGAAAAACCAATTCATTACCCTGTCGGAATGATATGAAACATATCTTCACTCTCTCTTTCCATTAGCATGACTCTTTCCTCTTTTCCATTGGCATGACAAATTCCTCTAACTCTTTCCCTAGGCACGACTATTTCCATCGACACGACTATTTTCATCGGTACAAATATTACTCTTCTATCTCCACGGCCATTATGTTTCAATTTATATGAGCATTACTCTTTCATCAGCACAACACATTCTATCAGCATGAATATTATATCATCATTACTGTTCTATCACAAGAATATTACTTTTCAATCTACATGACCATTACTCTTCCATAAACACGACTATTTCCATCAGTACAACTATTCCATCGGCACAACTATTCAATCGGCACAACTATTACATCGGCATGACTCCATGTCTGATGAAAAAAAAAGTGAATAATGTATTGGCTTGATAGACCTTTTCTTCTTTCATCAGTATGACTTTTCCCATTGGTATGACTATTACATCTACATGAATCTGAGCCTAAAGGAAAACAAAGTGAATATTGTGTCGTCTTAACAAACCTTTTCTTCTTTGATAGGCATAACTTTTTCCATCAGATTGACTATTCACTGTTTTCCAAAGTCATCACCATTCACAACTTTTCAATAGTCATCACCATTCACATATTTTCAATAGACATCAACATTCACAGGTTTTCAATAGTCTTCACCATTCACAAATTTTCAATAGTCATTGACATTCACAACTTTTCAATAGTCATAACATTTACAGCTTTTCTATAGTCATCACCATTCAAATATTTTCAACAGTCATTACCATTCATGGCTCTTCCATATTCATCATTATTCACTACTTTTAAATACCCCTTTCAACCACCAATATTGCTTCATATGCTATAATACTTTAATTATGATTTATGAGAATTCCAAAATAGAAATGCATCGTCACAATTACATTGGAAAGTATCATAAACTTCCATTCATTCAAGTTTAATTCTTTCCATCATATACCGAGAAAAAAAAACATTTTGAGTACATGTGTTTTATTTTTAGAATATGTTATGTCCACTAGGCCAGATACCCTGAGTGGGGGGTGAATTAGGGTATGATAGATTAATACAAATACCCCTTTTGATCTTGTTTTGATATTAGACAAAACTATATTCTCTCTCCTTCCCGATGCAAAGTATGAACAAACATTAAAGCATGCATAGGACACAACGATTTTTACTTTGTTCATCCTCACTACGCTACGTCCAAGGATCATACACTTGCAGTGTTCTGATGTACCAAATCCACTATAAGTGCACTTTGGTTTACAAGTTCGAAGTAGACTCACTATCCCTATAGGTTTATAACCACTCAAAATTTGAAAAATCACTTCTCTCTCAACTAAATTGAGCTCACTGATTATTTAGAAGATCCGCTCATAGTTTATAGAAATCTAGGTCTATTCCTTACCACTAATGAATGCATCATCCATTGTACGTAGATGATCTATTGAAGTTCAAAGTTCATCCACTGATGAATTACCCTTTTCCCCTGAACACTGGTTAATTCCTTTTGAAAAACCCTCACAAAGCACCCTACTTCGCGAGGCTCCCAATTTCACGAAGCTCAAACAAGCCTTCATGAAGATCTTGATTTTTCACGAAGCACTCTCATGAAGCACTCTCGTGAAGCTCAAGCCTTCACAATTCTTAGTCTGTCGCGGAGCTCAAGTCATTGCAGAGTGACTTCCCTCGCAAAGCTCACAGAGGCAACGCAGAGCTAGCAACTTTCGCGGAGCTAGATTAGCCGCTATGAAGCTCTTCTTTCATGAAGCACACCACCTTCGCGAATCACCTTCTCGAGATGAGAGAAAAATATTTTCTTCGAAAACTCTCTACTTCTTCAGAGGGTGTCTAGGTCTATTTATAGGTGGTTCCACCAACCCTAGAACCTTCCACGCGATGTCAATGCCATGTCATCTTGAATCGCGAAGCTCCGAAGTTCCTGCCGAAATTCTCTCAAAATCTTGATGCACCATGTAAATTCTCAGATCATGGAGCTCATCATAATCCCGGATCATCCTACCAATTCTTTTGTGCCTTCGCCGTGAAGCTCTCTCGCAAAGCCCTTCATCGCCGCGATGCGCTTCAACCTCTTCCATTCATGAAGCTCGTCGTAATCGCGAAGAATCACCATCAACATTCTTCTGGTCTTCGTAAAATCCAAATCATGAGGTCTATCTTTGGGAAACTGATTCCTTTACCATATTTAAATTATATCTTCAAGGATATCCACTTTTCGTAATGCTCACCAAACTGACAATTTTGGACCCCAAAAATTAGGCAAACACTGGAAAATGGCACCACCTTGTATCTGTTCTTTTTGTACCGCCTCCAGATCACCCATTCCTTTGTCATGGTTCTTTGTCAACATAGATTTTCAACAACATCTCTGGACCTCGAAAATTCAACATGGAAACCTTCCTTTTCAATAGACACAATCAACCCAAAAATGGTGTAGTGTTGCCTTGAGGGATTTTTTTCCCAACAGAATACATGGGTATGATTGTCTCTAATACCCAACCAAAAACAATTGTTTCTATGCGACTGATTCTATCATTCCAGATAATGATTAATTAATCATTACGATGTATAGAGTTAATATTATTCTTTTTCAAGTCCAATTCATTTGAAACCATATATCTGATTCTTTTGAAAATATGGATCATATTCTTGTCAAAAAAAGGTCAGTATGATTGTTTTGAAACCAATACAATATTTTATGATTACCTTTCTACTTTTTCATTAAAGGTGATCACCCAAAAAACTTCATTCTTTCAATCCATTTTAATTTGAATTCACATTTATCACTTTTATCAACATCCTTTATTTCTTCAGCATGCTGATCAATTGAAAAAAAATAAAACCAAAACACAACTTTTGCCTAACACCATTTCCATAGTCACTCGAGTTGTAGCTTCTTATAATTTGACTCTCATTTCATATGCCACCAGGATGCTCATCAGATCATCCAAAGAAAGGTTTGAAAGATCTCTTCCCTCAAGGGTGATATATTTTCATTGTACAAGGGTGGAATTATTATCAATATTTTCTTTACAATATCAATGCCTTTGATTTCTTTTCCTAGACCTTGAATTGATCCTACCACTTTAGTAATTTGATTGAAGAAGGAGTCTTCATTCTCATCAGGATGCGTCTTCAGATTTTCAAACATATTGTATAGGACATGTAGTTTTACCTCCTTCACTTTGTTATCTCCTTCATAAATATTTTCAAGTTTATCCCACCTGGACTTTTTTGAGGTGAAACTCATCACTTTTAAGTAGATCTGATCCGAAAGTGCTACAGTGAAAGTATTATACACTTTAGCATCTGCATCAAGTATTTTCTTGTCTGCATTAGTCATAGACATCCATGTTGGATCAGTAAATTGTATTCCTTTCATAGTAGAAAATAGGACTTCCATTCCAAGATATCATAGATGGGATCACTTTCTATTATTCCAAATCTAAACATTACTTTTATCAAAGAGGGGGACTCCTCTGACATTGGTAGAATTCTCTATGATGGTATAAGACAAATCAAACACCAGAAACCTCCCACTAATAACACTTGAAAGACCCCAAAAACCCCTGAGAGGGGAGGGGTGAATGAGGGTGTCCATTTTTTCTTTTTAATGTTCTGGATCTTCTTCCCACTTTGCTAGGAACTTGTTATATCTATCATTAGAATGAAGGCAAAGAGATTACACAAGACTTTTATTTGATTCACCATAAAGGGCATAGTCTATAGATCATACACTGAGAGTGTGTCGGTCGTACCTAAATCCACTAATCTTCACCAGTTTTGGAGTACATAATTTTTTTCATAGTCACTTTTTCTAAGCACGCTGCCATTAAAAAAATTTAGTGATTTCTCACCACTTCCCTTCAAACACTTCTGTAAACTTTCCCAAGCTCACCATTAAGAGAGAAGTCTAACTCAATTTCATGACATGAAGTTTGCTTCAATAGATTGTAATTGAAGTCTTTGTCTCTATCCAAAATGAGACACTTCTTGCATCAAAGACCTGAGTAGATTATCACTAAAATACCTAACCACTCAACAATAATACTCAAAACATCCCTTCGCAAACACCCTTCACAAACCACAACCCTTCATGGAGCTCTCTGCCTCACAGATCATAACCCTTCATAGAGCTCTCTAGCTTGCATAGCAAAAATCTTCATGGATCTCACTGCCTCATAGAGCCACCTACTTTTCAAAACTCACTGAGCCAATGCAGAATGCCCCATCTTCACAAATCTCCCATGACCAAGAATCATTGACATCATTCAAGACATTAAAAGTCTCTTCGCAAAGCTCAAACTCACATAGAACAATCTGCTTCATGGATCACCACTTTCTTCAAGAATTTAATGTGATCCAAGATTTTCTCTCTTTAAATAGTGTGAAATGAAGAGGGGTGGCCTCTTATTTATAGGCATGGATGAATGCAAATCTCCGCTTCATCAGGCGCCAAATTTGGATTGGACAAAAACATCATCACAGTGCATCTCTCTCTTCACAAAGCTCATCATAACCGTATAGGTATCCATCAAAACCCTTCGCACCACCGCAAAGCACCACCACAAAGACAACTTGAAAATAAAGCCTCGTAATCGCATATCACACCATCTCAATCTTCATGTCTTTGCGAAACATACTTCTTGAATCACTTCTCTATGAAACTAATTACTTTTCCATATTTTCATGAGACCTTCAAGAAAACCCACTTTTCACAATGCTCAACATTCCCCAAATTTTGGATCCTAAAAATTTGGCAAACACTGGGAAACAATGTAACCTTAAAAACTGCATACATATTGAACTATATAATCCTTTTCCTTGAAATCTTCATGATCATACATTAGAGGATTTACAACAAACACAAATCATTCTTCTTTTTCAACAAAGAACATCCTTGGTTCCAACATATACAAATTTCTTTCTTACCATTCTATCAATTGGAAAATGATAACATCTCTCTTGCATATGTGTGGACTACCACCTCCATAATGTGATGTTTTTATTTTTATATTATCACTTCACTTGGTTACTCATAAGGATAGAAATAATAAATTAATACTACATTAAAAAAAATTATTAATATTCTATAAAATTAAAATATTATCTGATTTGTTTCTTTTCCTCCCAGAAGAAACCAGAATATGTCGATAGTGTGTACATGTGGACTATCACATCAAATATATGGTGTATTTATGTTTTCTAATATTTTTTAATAGATGGTTATAAAATTGTATGTAATGTATAAAATTGTTAATTATTTAATTATTAATATTCTTTTTATGATGGAATAATGAATAAATATGATCATGGTCAACCAACTGACGCTATTTTGATATTATGAACCTAACATACTCAAAACATCCAATATAAACTTAACTGATTAAGTAACTCAATTAAACATGGTCTAAAATGATATAAAATGTATAATGATAATGGGATTAATATGAAAAAGGATATTGACCAATTAAATAACTAATATAATTTTATTATTAAAGAAATAAATAATGACAATGTAATACAGTGTTTAATTTTTGGTATTTATCATCTCAATTGAATTTCCTTAACAGTCTTAAAATGTTCACGAAAAGTTTTATTTTGTGTGGTTTGTATAATTGTATTTGGATTTTTTATCATTTATTAAATAAAAATTATTTATTTTAAAAATACTATTTAATTTCTCTTCTTCATTGATATTTATATTCAATGGGTACAAAAGTTTTAAGAGAGTTTCCATTAAAATGTTGTTTTAAATGTTTTAAACTATTTCCCCCCATGTTCATTAAAATGTTTCAAGATTTTTATTAGTTACATGTACGAGGGTTTCAAATTCATTTAAAAAACTTTTTAATTTCATTACAAAGATTAATAATGTAATTTTAACTGTTTTCTTTATAGTTTGCTTTTGAATCTTTCCACCAAGCCTGAAAGGAATGAACGTGTATGAGTGAAAATATGTTCACACATTCATATACCTTATTCATTATCAAAATTCCTATAATATTATCCAGGGTTTTTCAAATATTTTACCATCCCTTCTATAATGAGGAACTATTCATTTTTAGTAACATTAAAAAGAAAGGGATACTTATTCCAATTTTATGAGATAACTAAAAATGGTTTTCTAGGGTTTAAATTTTAATTTTGTGATTTTTGTGATAAATAGTGTAATTTATTAAATGTGTTGGTATTAAAAAATGAAAAATTATAATTTTTTATTAATGTGTGAAAGGGGATTAAATATAAAAACATAATGGATTATTCCCATTTTATGATCGGCGGATTCATTAAGCCCTCCAATTCATTTGAAAATGTGAAAGAGTTAACATGTGTAAGTTACATATAAGAAAATGTTGATTGATTGAATTAATACATTGAATTTATAAAGTTAACAGATGTATTCTACTCCAAATTAAACCGAAGAATTATCGTGTGTGGTGGTTCCATGATGAAATTATGATTCCCCATGTTTAAAAAATGTTTTCTCTATTCTTTCAAATGGGGTTTTAGAAAAATATCTAACCCTTAAAAGTAAAATTGTGAGTTTATAATTTAAAGGAATGTATGTGATCTTTTGAAGGTTAAATATTTATTTTCATGGTAAAATAACCATGAATTTTCATTTTTTCCATTATGATTTCATAAAAAATATATTAAAAAACTTATTATTTAAATTTTTTTCCCGAGTTGGTACATGATTACATGGAGTTAAAATGTTTATTTTGTAAAAAATAAAACTTCCATAGTGGGATTCATGATTTTTAAGCGGATTAACAGGTTTCCATTATTTTTATATCACTTTATTTTATTTTTATTATCATCATAAGTTTTCTAATATTTCTCACAGGGCCTAAGAATGAGTAGTAACAATTATAAGTCAAACTCTAAATAAAGGAAATTTTCTGTGAAAAAAGAAAGTGTGTCCTTAATGAGATGGAATATAAATTAAAAATCATGAATTTTTGGAATGAAAATGGACACTAATTTAGTTATTCGATTTTTTTATAAGGTATTGATATTTAAGGTTTATTACCAATTATCTAAAACTATAAATTGAAAATATAATTTAAATGTATAAATGTAAAACCCTTGTTATAAATTAAATAATTGTGGTATGTTTATGTTGTAGGTCATTATTTTTTTTATCAGTTCAAGGTTTAGAAAAATTTAGAGTTTATAATGATATTTATGAATAAGTTAGAATTATTTTTTAATCTTACATGTCAATATAATATATAGAATGTCAAATAGTAGATGACGTGGTTAAGGATACCATAGTGGTTTTCTACTCATAAGATGGTTTAGTATGAATTTTTTGATATACACACGCTAAATTTTTTCTAAGTGAATGGATAGAGCAATTAGTAACCAAGTTAATAATGTGTGTGAGGGACAATGTTGTTTTTTCCTAAATAAAAAAACCAAATAAGAGTTGAGTAGGAGAGAAAACTATTTTGGTCATTCTAGAATAGTTATCTCAGTATGTAATTAAAAACAAGAACCTATGTGATCTTCGAGACATAGAAAGTAAAATAAAAAATGTATTTTCAAGGAATTTAATGTGATAAAGAAAATGGTGGCAAAAGAATACAATTTCCTAAATGTAAATAATGTGGGAAGAAGTGCCTATAGAAATACCACAAAGTAAAATAAATATTGTTTATATTTTTGGAGTATATAAATTATGAAAATCGAAGTACTATAGAGGGAATCTCAATAAGGGGTTCAATAAGACCATACAGATAATGGTTAATCAATGTTTGATGCCATTATAGCTGAAGAATAAGAAACTGTGAATAAAATATAATAGGTATTATTTATATTCTGGATTATGTTTAGAGATAGATGAATCTTCTAACACGATTCACAATTTTTATTATAGAAAGGAATTATTAAGAAATATGATATAAAATATTTGTTTATGGATTGTAAATAATGGTTAATTATTGAAGTGTCTACGTATAGGGTTTCAAGAGTTATGGTCCATAATAATTTTTATATTTAATTAATTATGATTAAATGGGATAAATGGGTTTTTATATTTTCCAAAAATAAATTTAATCGTATAGGTAACCATGGGATTGAAACTTGATATGGTGATTAAGTGGTAAGAGTTATTTTTTAAGAATTTCAAAATATTTTGAATGTTATATGATTAATGTAAATAGAAATATTATTGGCTAAGATGGGATTTTATTTTAGAAATTAAAGTAGTCTTATCATTTCAAAGAATATATTCTTTTTTGTTGTGTCTTTATGGTGATTCTGGTTCGTTATGGAAATGATTTCAATTTTTTTTAGATTATATGATTATGGAGTGTTCATTTATTAGGTTACTTTATAAGGTATTTAATTTATTTGTAGATAAATTTCAAATTTATGTCAAAATAATATTTCATCAAATATTTTGGATTTTGGGGTTTTGAACTTACTGGGAAATATTTTTGAATAGTTTTGTGGTCAGTTATTTATGGAATGATTTAAGTTTAAAATTATGTGTTATTATTTAGTATTTTGAGATTAATTCACAATTTCATCTTGTGATGGTCTATTCATATTTTATATTGTCATAATTTTTGAAATCCAATGGTTTTATTTAAAGGAAAGAAAAATTTGAAATAACTTCTCATCCTTTTTTGGGTCATTTGATCAATTGAAATTTAATTTTCTTTCTTTAGGCATGAAAATTTAATCTTCAATATTCATTGCATTGAGTTAGAGATGAGATATAAGTGGAAAAATCTAGAAGAAAAACTGAAAGGATAAAGTTTTCTTATTGAATTGAAGGAAATAAAGTAATAATTTTTTTAAAGGCAATGTCCTGGTCAACGACCAAGACAAAATTTATTAAAAGCAAGCAATAAAGTTACAAAGCTCGAAAGAGGGAATTTTATTACAGTCTTTCTCAAGAAGAGGAATAAGGTCAATCGGCAACTCATCAGTCCATGTAGTGGCCTGGTTGATTCCCTTGTTGTAAAGAGCATCTGCCACCATATTAGCTTCACAACAGGCGTGGGTGGAAATATAGCTGAGCTCCAGGAGCGAGTTGAGGCAGTTCTTCCAACTCGCAGCAAGAGGCCAAGAAAGATGAATCACCCCATTCCAATTTTCCTGAACAATGGTGGTGGAGTCACTTTCAATCTAGATGTTGTTCCAGCCTATTTGTTTAACAAAGTGGATGGCATGGATGAGAGCCAACATCTCAACTTCATGGGATGAGGTGAAACCGCAGCTGCGATAGAAACATCCCTGGTAGTGACCATCACTACCACAAAAATAGTTTTTCCCAGCACCCCCCCCCCCCCTATTAGCGCTAATGAAAAAGCACTGATAAAGGGGGGACCTTTATCAGCCCTCAAAAAAGCACTGATAAATGTACCCCTTTATCATCAGTTTTTTTAGCGCTGATAACCCCCCCCCCCCCTTTATCAGCGCTTGTTTAGTAGCACTGATAAAGGGGGGTCCTTTATGAGCACTTTTTTTAAAAGCGCTGATAAAGGGTCGAATTCAAAAAAAAATTAAAAAAAATATTAATATATAAATATATAAATATAGTTATATTGATATAAATATAATATATAATTTTTAAATATATTTTAGATAAGTATAAATGTACATTTACACTTAATATAATTAATATATAAGATATTTAATGAAAATGGCTTCTTAAAAAATTAATAAAATATTTTTAATTAATAATTTGTTAATTATTATGGAGTAATAGTCATTTAATAACAATTTGAAGACTAAAAAAAGTAAAAAAAAAATTAAAAAAAGATCCAAAATATGTTGAAAATGCAACTCAAACTTCAAACGACCATAACTTTGGATCCGGGTGACCGTTTAAGCTCTACCACATATCAAATCAAAGATTGCGATGAGATCAACGTCCTTACGACCAGGGAGAGCCCTAAGCAAGGGTTTTTCAAGGCCAAAAAAGGCCTAGAAGGCCTCCAAAACTGAGTTTTTAGTCGGGGTACCCCAATTTTTTAACATTTTGTGGATTTTCAGCCTCGTTTATGGGGGTATTATTGACTTTGTTTGGTGGGGACTGACTTTATTCAAGGGTATTACATTCATATTGATATTATATATTTGAAATTTTATCGTTTTTTATAATTCACTACTATTTATAATCAAATATATAACAATATATACATATTTTTTATATATTCACACATAAAGATTAATTATAAATATAAATAATAAAATATATTTACATATAAAATATATTAACATTATCTAAATAATAACTAATATACATTTTATTTAAAATACAAATATATGAATATTTATATACCTATATGTTAATCTAACTATATATATATATATATATATTAATCTAGCTATATATATATATTAATATACCTACATATATATTAATTTTACTATATATATATATATATATATTAATATCACTATAAATATATATATTAATATCACTATAAATATATATATTTATATAACTATATATATATATTAATATAAATATATATTATTATATGAATAAATATAACTAAATATATATATATATAAATAGAGATATATATTAATATAACTATATATATATATATTAATATAACTATATATATATTAATATAAATATATATTACTATACAAATAAATATAACTATATATATATATAAGTAGAGATACATATTAATATAGCTATATATATATTAATATAACTATATATATATATTAATATAACTATAAATATATATATTAATATAACTGTATATATTAATATAACTATATATATATATATTAACATAACTATATATATGTATATATTAATATAACTATATATATATTAATATAACTATATATATATTAATATAAATATATATTACTATACGAATAATATAACTATATATATATAGATATCATGAAATAGTAAACAAATCAAAATAGAGTAGTGGTAAGGGCTTAGGCGCGTAGGGGGGAGGTCTCGAGTTCAAAACCTGCTGGAGGCAGAGACGCACGCATGTGGGTGGATGTGGGGGGTTATCACTGCTAAAGGGTGGAGGGGGTGCGTGTGGGGCACTAGAGGGGGTGGAAAGTGCTATTAAAAGTGGGGCTCAAGCGCTATAAAAGCCCCCCAGATTGGCATGATTTTTTTTTATTTTTTGTAATTTTTTTTAATTTTTTTTATATTTTTTTATTTTTTTTAACTTTTATCAGCACTTTTTTAAAAGAGCTGATAAACGGGTCCTTTATCAGCGCTAAAACGAAAGCGCTGATAAAGGAAGCACTGATATAGGACCCCTTTATCAGTGCTAAAAAAAGCACTGATAAAAGACCCCTTTTATCAGCGCTTTTTTTAGCGCTGATAAAGGGGACCCCCCCCCCTATCTTCACCAGCTCTAACAGTGCTTTTCTAGTGCTATTAATGGCCATTTTAAGTGCTGATAAAGGGCGTATTTGTAGTAGTGCATGAGAGTCACTGAAGATCGCACCGCAACCCGCAAGACCCGGATTTCCGTTGGAAGCCCCATCCAGATTGATCTTGAACCATCCAGGAAGGGGGAGTTTCCATAAAACCTAAAGAAATCATTTTGACTTAGGGAAAATTCCATCAATCTTTAGATGTCACAGGATCACAAAATCACCAATCGAGTTGTCACAATTAGCTTTCTGAATCGTGGCAGCATCTCTGATGGCGATCAAAATTCTCGTTCGACCTGCAATGATATTAGACGAGTAATTATTGTGAATATTGGCATTTCTATCATAAATGTTAATGTGAACGAGCTCCTCAACATTAGTTAAGAATAGTTTTTTGACTTTTGGTGAGAAGTCAAACTCCACACAACATTTGAGATGGATGAGGATATTGTTAGAAAAGGTCCATCTACAATCAAAAATGTCAGTAATAAAATTCCAAAGATCATAGTCCATAGAAAAAGATAAAAATATATGATTGATATCCTCTCTATGTTGGTGACAAAGAAGACATTTAGAACAAAGATGGATGCCAAAAGATTGGAGACAGATCTCAGAAGGAATTTAATCGTGCACTATACACCAAATGAGATTAAGCCTTGATGGTTTAATACAAGGTTTTTTAAAGGATTTCAACCAGGAAAAGCTGGATTCGGAGTCTCTGAAACAATGATTTTAAAAAAAATTGGAGTCAATGAGGCCATTGTGAGCAGGTTCCCAAACCAGAAAATCATCATCATTAGAGAAGGTGTAACCACCAACAACCTGTATGGTAGAGTCTAGGAGCACTGAAATTCGATATTGCATCACTTACATAATGGTATAGTTAATGATGTCAGGATATGAATTAGGAGGATGAATGGAGATAAGGGGGGGTGCTAGTCCATTTTTCCAGCCAAAAGCGAATGGTGGAGTCCAAGATAACTACCCATCTAGAGTTTTCCATGATGCAGTCAAACAAGTTTCTAATGGAGGGACAAAGAGAGGATTGGACGTAGTTCAAATTCCCTTTTTCAACCTCATAAGAAATTTATTTCCAAGGAAGGAAAGGGATTCAGATTTATTATTGATCAGTCTCCAAGTGAGCTGATCTTGGAGGGCCTCATTGAACAGTTTGAGATTTTTTTATACGAAGTCCACCTTTCTCAAGAGGGTGCAGCAGATCGACCTAGGAAAGGTAACAAGTTTTCGTTCAATGATGCTACTGGACCAGATAATTTTTTTAATATAGGTATTTAGTCTCCTGAGAAGACCAAGAGGACATTTGTAGATCATGAGGGAATACACCAATTTGGAGATGATGGACAATTTCACAAGGAAAATTCTACCATCCATTGAAAGATAATTCCCTTTCCAAAAAGAAATTTGATTTATTACCTGATCAACAACAACATTAAAATAAGTAGATTTAGGTCTTCCCCAAAAAATGGGTACTCCCAGATAGGCTAAAGGAAAGGACCCTTCCTTGATGCCTATGTTTTCTATGATTTGACCTTTTCTAAAGAGGGGGAAAATTTTCCCAAAGAAGATAAAGGATTTGTTCTAACTGATGGATTGACTGGAGACCTCCTCATAATGGGATAAGGATTTTTTTAAAGTTAAGGATATTCTATTTACTCCCATTGAAGAAAAGGATAATGTCCTTAGAATAAAGAAGATGGGTCGGAACAGTTAGATTTCTGGCCTCCAAAATGGGTTTAAGATTTCCCTAATGAACAAGTGATGTGAGTAGTCTACTAAGATAGTCTCCCGCAATGGAAAAGAGGATGGCAGAGAGAGGGTTACTTTGGAGAACTCCCTTAGAACATTTAACGTATCCCTTGGGTGAGCCATTGGCAAGAATGGAAATTGATGATGATTTAAAGAGAGAGTGTATCCTACTAATGAAGATATCATTAAAGCCAAAAGCATGAATAACATTGAAAATGAAATGCCAATCAGAGGTATCAAAAGCCTTCTTAATTTCGAGATTGATGGAAATATTGCCCCCTATAGAGACTTTTTTAAGAGAGTTGGTGCATTCCAAGGTGAGTCAAATGCAATCTTGAATGGATCTACCTTTGATAAATCCAAATTGATTACAGAAAATAATTTTGTTGCATAGAGAAGAAATTATATTAGTGAGGATCATATTAATTATTTTATAAATATAATTTATTAGAGCAATATGTCTAAATAAGTGGATTTCTGAGGCATTATCCACCTTTGGGATTAAGGTGAGGAATTGGGAAATGAGACCATAAGGGAGGGTTATAGTGAAAAAAAGTATATGACAAGTTTGCAGACATCTGCGTGAACAACCTTCCAGTGGTGCTAAAAAACCCCATTATTGAATCCATTGGGGCCAGGAGCACTGTCAGGATTCAGACTGAAGACAGTGGCTTTGATTTCATGGTCCAGGGGAACATTGAAAATAGAAAGTTTTTCTTACTCATTGACCAAATTGGGGATGATCCCAGGTATAATTTTATTATTAATATGAGGACCATTAAAAATTCTTTCAAAATAAGTAACAACATGACTAGTAATGGCAGCCTCGGAGGATAATATGTTGTCATTATCTTTGAGAGAGGATAGTGGATGGTTGACTTTTCTAATCCTTTAAATGGCATTGTTAAATTTGGTGTTTCTATCCCTATCTATGATCCATTTTGTTTTGAAAACATGTTTGTGAATGTTGTCTTTGAGAGCTAAAAGGGATTTGAGCTTAACGGCAATGTTTATTTTAGTTTGGGGATCAAAGGAAAAATATGAGTTAGTGGAGTTGATTTGAATTTGTATTAGCTCATTCTCTAGGATGGAAATGTCCTGGTCCATTTGGTTGGACTTAGAATTACCCCAACCTTTGAGACAAATGATTAAGATGCTTGAGCTTGGTGATACAGGAAAAAGCATCGGAATGATGGCTCATAGAATTCCAACAACTTTGAATGAGTTTAGAGAATTCCTGATCATTGGACCAAGCATTGTTGAATTTGAATGGGATACTAGTCTTTTCTCTTTTTGAGTGAAATGTAACCAGAGTGGGATTATGTTCTGAGGTTATTTTAGGCAAGGTAATGCTAGAGATAGTTTCCCACACATCAAGATCCGTGACATTAACTAATACCCTATCAAGTTTACTAGAAACCACCCGATTATAATGTCTTCGATACCAGTTGAATTTAGCACCTGTAAGATTGATTTCAACTAGATTACATTTATAAATCAAGGATCTAAATTCTCTAGATGATATGGGATAATTAGAAGGTCCTATCTTCTCACTTGGAAAAAGAATGGCATTAAAGTCCCCCATCACCAACCGAGAATCAAGAGTGGAGTTAGCTAAGGAATATAGGCCATTCCAAAGAGACCTACATTCTTAATATCTATTTTTAGCATAAAAAAAGGTGTAAAGGAAATTCATGTTATCATAGAAAAAATCACAAGTGAACATTTGATCTGAGAAATTTCATATATTGACATCTTTCAAGGAGTTTTGATAAAGGATCCAAAGAGATTCAACACTACTATCATTAGAACAAGCACCAAGAAAATTGTAACCAGTAGAGAGGTGCATAAACTTCATTGAGAGGTTATTTTTTGGTTCATAAAGAGCTAAACGTTTGGGTTTATGGGTCACAATAAATCTTTTTAGAACCAAAAGCATGACAAAGTTGGATATACTCTAACAGTTCCAAAAAAAAATCATTTATTTAAGACCTGATTTCAGAGCCTAAGTTCCACTTTTTATTTTTGGAAACATTCGAGCCCTTGTTCCTCTTAGATCATCTAAGGTTTTTCGAGGGGGCCGAAGGTGTATTTATAAGTTTTTTTCTCATAGGAGAGGCAGACAAGATTTTAGTCGCACCTAAAACATTAAAATATTTAGAGGTAGATGATTTGATAGAAGCAGGGGTGACCAACTGACCATCATATGATATTCAATTTACGTTTAAGGCCTGGGGTGTAGCATGAAAAACCAGGTTATCCAGTGTGTCTCATGCCCAAGAAGTCACCACGGGCATAATAATAGGGTGAGGCTGGTCAGAGCAATAGGTCTCATCTGTATTGTCTTGGGGAGGGTTTACCTGAGCCGGAGGGTGATCACCCATAGCTCGAGGTCCAACCTATACTTCTGTATGGTTTCTAGTATTATGTGAAGTGGTGATAGCCACTGGAGTAGAGATAGGAAAGGCCAGTGATTAAGAGATTGTATCTACATCATGCCCTGTATGGATTCTAGGGTCAGTCGCACAGGTGTGTAGAATGAGTCACTAAATGTCAATCAGGATGTCATGATCGAGCTTCACAAGTTCCTCTGCTTCCACTTGTTCAGTCCAGGTGGTTCTGGGGCATTCACCCAGTAATGAGGATTGTTTCAACCAGATATCATTCTTTTTCTTCAAGGGTTCGGGGATAGAATGAACTATAGCCTTACCTGATTTTTTTATTCTTCAATTAATTCCACCCATCATCTGAAGGTTGGGCAACCTGATTCTTGATCACGCGACACTTCAACAGAGAGTGACCGACAATTTTACAAAGTTCACAGTAGGGGGGAATCCTCTCACACTCAACATGAACTTCATCATGGTATTCATTGGCATTGATGATGAGGGATTCTGGTATTTTTTCAGCCATATAAATAGACACCAAAAAATGAGCATACAAACCAGGATCAGCATTAACTGTCCATTGATCGATCTTCTGTGGCGTACCGATACATGAAGCAATGTCATTGAGAATCTAGGGATGCCAAAAATACCAATTCAATTCATGAAAACGAACCCAAATCTGAACTAAATTATTCTTCATGTTATACGGATTGAAGCCAAGATCCCATTCGGATATACGTAGGGTACCTGGCTTGAGTTGTAGGTTTCCTAATATCCAAACTCTATCCAGTTCATCTTTTGATTTTAATAAGAGATGATAATATCCCTTACAGATAGGGACGGGTTTCTAGTCAGCAAAGCCCCATAAATGATAAATTTTTTCTTTGAGCTCTGGTTTAGACATAGGTTTGTCTCCCTTGAGATAGGAATTTGATCCATGACATAGAACTAACAAATCAGCGTCCTCTGTTGAAGCGTGTCAGGATTAGCCTCAATAAAAAATCGACCATATTTGAGTTTCTTACATCAAGACACACGCGTCTCGGAGGATTTTCATATATATATGCCCTTGAGAGCCTCAACGAAGGATATTCCTTTCGGATTTTCCTTCGGAAGGATATCGTTCTATTGAACCGAAATTTTAGATTTCAAGAATGCAAATTCGCATTCTGGATCAAAACCAGCCATCGTGAGAGATCAATTGAGTCAAAGAGAAGAAGGCGATCTCATCCATTCTGAGAAACCCTAGCAGGAGCCGCCAAGGGGCCATTGAAGTCTCTTGATCAAAAAATCTTGAAATAAAGTAAGTATATTTTCTCATGTTCTCTATCTTGATGGAAAAGGGAATCCACAACTTAAGAAAGAGAAATAAAAATATATAATGTTTTACCACACAAAATTCAATGTACACTTTCAAAAACTCATATACATATAGTATTCTCATATAGATACATTCTTTTATGAAATAAAGAATTTCCTAGTCATCAAAATGAAATTAATGTTAATGATAAAATATATATCTGATTTAATTATTATGTTTTGATAAATTAATTTTTAGAGAATCAAATTAAAATTACATGGATGAAATTTCATTGAGGGGGTATAATGTAGAACCCCATGATGTTATAATTAATTTTCTTTAAATAATATATTTAATATCATGCTTTGTACATAATATCGAGCTTAAATAAACCGCAATATACTATAAAAATATTATTATTTAAACATAACCATCATAACATTTTCATTGGTTTGGTGTGAATGATAATGAATAACCATATTATGAAATATATTTAGAAATATTTTATTTAATAAAAATATTCATTTAATATACATTTATATTAAATTGAATAGAAATTAAGATAAAATCTTTTGAAGGTAAAAGATATATTTTCCATAAAACTAATTTTATGTATGTGATGTATTTTTATCTTTATTTATTAAATTGGTCATAATTGATAACTGATTATAACTATAAATTGTATTATATATTTAATTTAATTCATTAAAATTAATTTAATTATTTTTATAAGGAATGTAATGAGAATAAATCATTTTATGGTTTAATAATACACTTTCTAAAAATGGTTTTCATTGTATTACATGCATGGATATTATAATTAATTTCATCCTCATATAGAAATTATATTTTATGATATGAAATCCATTTTTGAAATAATAATATCAAATATAGATTTGGATTATATTCTAAGATTTTTCTAGAACGATTGATTTTGAGGGGATAGTTAAAATGTTATTATTTCAAAACTGTCATTCCTTTTCATTAAATTAGTTTAATTAAAATTTTCGTTCTATTTTAGATTTTTTTATAGTTATATTAAATAATTTATATTATATATAACCTAAATAATTTTTTATTTGTTAATGTTAAATTTAATTTTCTATTAAGCTCATTTTTATGCTTAA
The DNA here is from genome assembly GCA_963277665.1 of Viscum album. NCBI lineage: Eukaryota > Viridiplantae > Streptophyta > Magnoliopsida > Santalales > Viscaceae > Viscum > Viscum album. Next base: position 1,767,152,390 of record OY728153.1, on the reverse strand, counting down.
AAATGTGATAATGTATGAATTTTTTTTCATTACATCTTTTAACACTTTTATTAAAAGTAATTTCAGAAAAATCCAAAATTTTAATATCCAATTTTTTATTCCATATTTTTAATCAGTATTATAAAATTTACTCGTATATTCTATATCATTTTTGTAAATTATTACTAGTAAAAATGCTAAAAATGTTTCACTATGGTAAAGTGTAAATCAGGTTAATTAATGTAAATACTTTGAGATAAGGCCAATAAATTTCATATTATATATAAATGAAATATATATTTAAACTCTTATCACAATATTTTCAAAAAAAATGTGGTTTTTGTTCCACGTTATTTTGAGAATGATGTTTATGATATTTAAAATAAAAAAACAATTGTGTCACTCTAATAATTTACAAAAGGGAAGCTCTTCATCTCTCTACATCACACATTTTGAAAACTATAGATCTTTAAATAATTTTACAAACTCTATCCCAAAATTCAACTTCATTTTATGTAGGTTCTTGTATCACTACCGTAGAAGTATTAAGTTGTAATCTAAATGATGTTTTTAAATAATAGTTGTAACCCTTATTTTAGTGTTTTATTGTTTATCTTTTCTTACAGATCCATAAAATATTTTATTCATATGATGAAGTTATAATATAAGTTTCTTAAAAATACTATAATTTTATTATTTTTATGACATGACCATTTTCCATATCCTTTTAATAATATGAGAACAAAAACATCACTTGTGCATATATCGGGACTATCGTCTCCAACTACTAATGTGTTTTCCCCCTCACTACCTCATATAGATGGTTAAAATAATTGTTAAAATGAATATATATTATATTTACTAATTAATTATTCATCTAAAAAGATAATATTTCACCTACATTCTTACCCTCATGTCTATTTTATAATGATAAAGAAGATCATACGTACATGTCAACTCGCACCTACATGAAGAAATGTAATTTGGTTTCTATTACCACCATAAATCCCTGCTTATTTGGATAGAAATAAAGAATAAATATGAAATTTATAGAATTATTTAGATTATTTAAATTTAAAAAAATTATAATTTAATTATTTCCCCACTAAATATAGATGAGGCAACATTGCTTGTGTGAATGTCTGGGATACCCCCTCCATGATACAACGTATTTCATTTTTTTATGTATGCCTTCATGGATAGTTATAAAAAAATATATAATTTTTAAACAAGATAATTATTCTATTATCAATTTTCTTTTGATGGTGTAATAATTACCCATTTTTTCCATGGCCATCCTACTGTATCTTTTTTGGCATTATGAAAGAAACGCCCTCAAAAAGACAACATAAACTAAAAATATTAATAACTAAATAAAATATGTTCATAAATTACATAAGAGGTATAAAAATAATGTAATAAAAATGAGAAATGTTTATTAACCAAATAAATAACTAATATTATTTTTTTATTCATGATGAAGAAAACATATGCTGCTGGAAAGTATTTTAGATGATGGATTTCTCCTCTCAATTTTATTTCATTAAGACTCATACAATGTTCTCCACTTGTTATATTTAATGCAGTATATATAATTATATATGGATGTATTTTATCTTTCATTCAATATAATTTAAGTGTTTTACATATCCTTTTAACTTTCTCTCTATCAATGATCTTTTGATTTAAAAGTTACTGATGTCCTAAGGTACGTTTCCCTAAAATGTTTCTTTAATTGTTTTAAAATATTTTCCCTCAATTTTCATTTCACTATTTCAATAATTTTCTTATTTATTATTCAATTGATGTTAAATTTCATTTTATACAACTATTGAAATTATTTAAAAGGGAATAAAAATTAATTTTTTAATATTTCCCATACTGGTCAATTATGAGTCTTTTTACCAAATTACAAAAAAGAATGTGTTTTGAACAGATATGACAGGAATCTAATTTCTCATAATAATTTTCTTTAATCATTTTCAAGATTAATTTATAATGTTCAATGGTTTTTTAGGAAGATAATATACATTCTCTTATGGTGAATTATTCATTATTAATAATATTCAGAAGAAAGGGATATTTCATTACATTTTTATGAGATTACTAAAAATTATTTTTTATTGAATGAATCCAAATTTTATGGAATTTATGATGAAAAGAGAAATTTATTAAATCTTTTGATTTTAAAGTATGAAACATTATAATTGTTTATTAATTTGTTAATGGGGATTAAAACCAAATACTTATAAGACAATGTTGATTCTATGATGAATGAGACCATTAAAGCCCTCCATTTCCTTATGTAAAGAGATGGAGTTGATATATGTAATATAATACTAAATGAATTTTAATTGAGTTAATTGCTCTTATGAAGTTATAGTTTTATCATATAAAATTCACTACTAATAGAATGCTATATTTATTTTTCTAGGTGATTCCTTGATAAAGTATGAGGTGTTAAGTTTCTATCAAGGTTTCTTAACACATGAAAATGAGATTTCATAGAAATATTTTGATATAAAAACATAAATAGTGAGTTTATGATTTCAAGGGAATTAACTAATATTTTAAAGATAAATGGTTTTTTTCATGGTAAAGATTTCATGGACTACGATTTTTCTTTTATGCTTTATTATAAAATTTTTTCTAAAATCATCGGATTGGAAGTTTATTTCATGATTTTGTAAAGTGTTATTTTGAAATCAAAATTTATTTATGTAAAAAGGTAAACTTACTTATTGGTTTTCATAACATTAAAATGGATTAATGGTTTTCTATTCCTTTTATATCAATTACTAAAAAAATTCTCATTCAATGTTTTCAAACGTATCTCACTAGCTTGATGTCGGTGCTCTGATGTACTCATGGTCGGATTCAGTGGCTTGGAGGGGGGAGGTCGTACATTTTGGTGCATCCATAAGTTGTTTCCAGGGTATGATTTGATGAAGCTGAGTTTATGTTTTAATGGTTGTAAATTTTGTGGTATTGGATACTCTTTGGTTGAGTTTCTGGAGGTTGATTTGACGACCTATTGGGGAACCCAAACATTCTTCAAGAATTTTCTTTAGATGAGGATAGATCTAGTCATATTCACAGTGCTTGACTTTTTGGATTTGAAAGATTGGGAGGGTACGAAGAAGACATCAGTATCATGATTGTGCACTCTTTAACAGGACTACTTGATGAGAATAAATTCTTTGGTGGAGGTGTTCCTTAATGATTTCGATGTTGGGTTGAACTACTCCCTCATAGTATTTTTCTAGGTTGCAACTCCCTTATTTTTTTGATTTTGATAAAGTCTTGATGTCCTTTGAGTCTTGGTATTCTCCCCCTTTACCCATAAAAGGGGGATTATCTAAAATCAATAAAAATTTAGACTTTCAGTCATGTCACATATTAATTAAATATGACTGTGAATTTAATAATATTATTTTTGTAGAAACAAAATGAACTTTGAGTAGAAGTGTCCAATTTTTTTAGGCTTCGATATGTAGTATTTTTTTTCTAATTCTCCAAATCTCTAAATTAAAAATATAATATAAATTTAATAAATATAAAACCTTTTTAGATATCATATAATTATGGGTTTTTATGTTATTGTGATTTATAATATACATAATGTAAATTAAATTGGTTTATAAACCAGAACATGTCTCTAATGAAAGAATTCGTAAAAAACCCTTAATTTTCATTCCCTCTGACTTGAACATACTCAAATATAATGTATAAAAAACCTAACTATCTTAATAAAATATTCAATTACATTATTCAAATTTATTACCTTTTTATAAAAAAAATCAATGACAACATATATTACAACTATATTACTTAGTTATAGAATACTTACATCATTGAATACTATATCTTTGATTTCTTGTTCCATACTGGTTGGTAATTGAGATATTAATTGTAAATTATTAACTAAAATTACCTTCATTATAAGAATATTAATGTTACTAGAATCAGGATTTTTCAATGATTCATCATAACTTATTTTCATATGAGTAATGATAAAAGTATGGTTTGTGAAAATTAAAATTTTGACGAACTAGTTTCACCATGTTTAATATTTGAAAGGTGATATATTAATATAAATAACACCATTATATAACAGTAAAAAAGTATTAAATGAATTATTATTACATTAATTTGAGTTTATATATCACTACTATAACATTATTGATATAAACATTATTGCTTCATTTAGTTAAGTAGTAAAACCGACCCAAATGAGAGTACTTTGTATTGATTTTTCAAGAAAGTAATTGTGTATTTATTATGTTAAAATATAAATTATTGAAGATTGAAAATATAATTAATATTATTAAACTACTATAAATTTTTTATCAGAACCATCTTTGTAGGGTGATGATGAAAAATTAAATTTTTCATTTACGGATATCATAGACCGCGTGTAGGTATGATTAATGATTCCATTTATCAGTGAATGCAATGGAATAAAGGTATATGAAAAATTATAATTTCATAATTATAGTGTTTAAATATTTTTAATATAAATTATTCAATTCCAACCATGTTATCATCCATTAAATTTGGTGATGAAAAACAAAGCACATCACTTATTGGGGGCGGCAGTTCACGCGTAGACATGATCGTTGTTGTTTGGTTTTTCATAGTGGATGTAATGGATTGAATAATGGTAAATCCATTAATATAATAACATCAAATTATATCAATAATACATACTTAAATATATCAGGGTGGGTAGAATTATTTTGGTAGGGGAATATCAATAATAAATGCTAAAGAGTAAGAAATACTCACATTGAGAACTTACGATTTCTCTTAGAAATATCCTCTAAAACGTAGAACATAAGATAGATAATTAATACAAGAGGATTTTGAACGTGTTATATACATATAAAAGTATTTAAATGAAATAGTTTCATGAATTAATTTGAAGGTATAGTTGAATCATGAAGAAGCTGATGTGTTCGCCTTTTATGAGTTAATAAAAGTGTAATTTTGGGAGTACCCAATACTTTTCAATAATGGAATGTTGATATTATATGGTAAAAGTTTCCAAAATTGATAAATAAGGGATTATAAATTGAATTTATTCATATAATCCTATCCAAAATTCAATTGGAGATATGATTGAGTGATTTAGTTCTTATTTCTTTTTTTTTTATTTTATCTTTTTCCTTAATTTACATTTACCAGGGTTATTACTTCGTAACATTGGTAATTATTTTCAATGGAAAATTTTGAAATTAAATTTATATAATAATTTGGATTTTATAACTTAAAAAGGAAAAAAAACAAGTATTAAATCCAATTTATATGGGTTATAATAATTAATTTTACTATTATCACACATAAAAAATCGTTTTCCTAAGAAATTAGTATTTTTTTCATAAATTTCATGTTTAGGATTTAATTATATTGGGTTTTATTTTAATGACATAAGTTTTTTGGTTAAAATTAATATAATGGTTATGTGGATTAAAAATAAATTCAAAATTGAATATCTCCATTAAAATTTTTAATTTAAATAAAAGACTTAAAACTGTTTTTATATTTGAATTAAATGTTACCTGGATTCTAAAAATTAAATATATGTTTTAAAAGTTATAAATAATATTTTAAAATGAATTATTTTTTTCTTAAATAAAGAAATAAATAAACATTTTATAAAATTCTAGGTTATGCACATAAATTATTAATGTCGTAAAATTTATGATTTAGGTAAAAATATTTTTTAGTAAATTCAATTAAAATTTATTATTTCATAAAAATATAGAAAATTAACTCTAATATAATTTTGTAATTATTAATTAAAAAATGATTTGTTTTTATCAAATTTAAATTGTAAAATTTATTTTTCTATAATTTAAATTAAAATATAAAATATATATATATAAACTATTTTTATTAAAATAATCCCTTTTAAACATTAATAGTTATAAATACTCTTTCTTACTAGTTTTTAATTTATAGAATTGTAATAAATTAGTTAATATGATTAAATATTTTATATTAACATCCAAAGGTTGTAGATAATAGTTTTTAGGATAAAATATACAATACTTTAGAAAATATAAAACATTGATTCGTTTTAATATTAAATTATATTTATCATTTATCCTCTAAATGTTGATATATTTTTATTTAAAATAGTTATTTTTATTATTATATTAATAATATTTATCTAATATGTCATGGATAATTTTATTTTGGTGTTGTATGTGATACAAGTTATAGAACACAATATTAATTTATAGAAAAATATTTCCCAAATATGCAGGTTGTTACAACACTTCCACTAACATGAATCTATTTTATGTATTGTATAGGTTTCTTTATCGATCATTATTATAATTGACTGAGGTTTGGGAGTCACCTATACTTGGTCTAGATGTGGTGAAATATATAATATAGTTGATTAAAATGATCTAAGAGCATGTGAAGATACTATAGGATTTCTTGATGTATTATGTGGATAGACCGAGGAGACTTATAGAGTTTAAGGTCAGTTATTATGTGTTCTTGAGGGTTTATAATCATTGTATGAAGTAACAATTTTTCTAGGGGAATAATATTTTACTTGAGTTTATCGGTATTATGAGGTGTTTCACTTTATTGGTAAGGTTTCATTTTGGTTGGTACTCCCTTCATTACATAGGATCTATAACTTCATTCATGTGGCACAACACTGGTGATATCTTTATGATAATTCTCTTGTCATAAATTAGATATAATATTATATTTAGGATGATGTGTTATTCATAGATCACCCAATGAGATACAAGATCGAGAAAAGTAAGTTTTACATGGGAATATTATTCCTTTAGTTCTAGTTCAGTGGAAGAATGATGGTATGCGGGAGAGTGCTTGGGAATGTGATTCAAAACAATTCTTAATATCTTGAGTTTTTTATCTTTTTTACATGATATTTTGGATATTTATTGGGATGATTTATTAAAGTTATTTATTCTTTGTTAATCATTGTCTTTCATTGAAATTTTCTTTTATTGATATGTTTTTATGGTGTCCTCATGCTTGAGAGGTATATCTCAGGGAGTGCTTGGTTGGTAGTATATATCGTTTTTTATATGGATTTGGTTCTACATATAAATGATACAAATGATTTAAGAGGTTTCAAATGTAATGGTACAGACCTTCCTGGTATGTTAATTTTATTTTTTTTCAAAAAATTTGGGAGGCAGTTTAGGGAAGGAATTGTGAAGTTGAGATGAAACATTAGGTAGGGGACTAGATCTATGATGTGGAGGTATGTGTTTCACCTTAGGATGTAATTTGGGATGAAAGTTGTGGAATTTATGAAAACATATTCCTTAATGATCAGGGTGTCATGTTTTTTTGTTTTATCTTTTCCGAGACCCTTAAGGAGTGTCCCTTTTTCCTAGGTCATGACCATGATCTAGGGATGATTGAGATGGTGTGTATATCATGCAAATTTAGCATAATCCAACATGTTGTTTATTGTATTTATGGGGATAAATATCAAGGTTTCCTCCATAGTTAGAGACATTAATACAAGTTTATTATGTTTCTGTTGATTTGTTTGAAATATCTAAGTCTACGATGTGTAGATAAATCTTTTTTTAATCTTATAATTATTTTATCGGATCTGGGGTGTATTGATGGCATGATTTTTGGTAATTGGTATGACCCCTAACCATTAAAAAAATTTGTAAAGATTATGTTAAGGATTTTTGGAAAACCAAGGCCTTGTGTCTTGGTCTTTCCCCTTGCACCATGGTCTTTTATTTTTAAATCCTTGTTACAAATTCTCATGCTCTACTGGATTCCATTTGATCAATATTTTTCCCACAGAATACATGGGTGACCTAAGTGTGACTTTGGAAAACTATTTGAACCTTACTAATCGTGTTGACACTTGACTTTGAGAGGTTTATTATTTTATGATTTTGAATATTATTCATGTATCTAGATTCATATTAATAGAATTTTGGGGGTTAATATCACAGGAATATGGATATAGTAATGATACTTCAATAGATGAATGGTTGATTGGGACGAATATTTTATGGATTTGGAAGTTCAGTAGATGATATATCACTTATAAAGGAATGGTTTCCAATTAATTGTAATTCACTAAGAAAATAAAATATATCCAGTTATATTGAGTATATCTATAGGAGAAAGGTTGTTATTGTTTCAAATTGATAAATGGAAACAATTTTATGAGGTCAATACAATAAAAATAGTAGTTTTTTCTGAATATATATATGTGTGTGTGTGTGTGTGTGTGCGTGCGCGCGCGTGTGTGTGTGTGTGTGTGTTTGTGTGTGTGTGTGTGTGTGTGTGTGTGTAAATATGTGTTTGTGTGTGTGTCTGTTACTATCACCTACTAAATTTTAATTTGTTAATAGATATGATTTATCCATGTTGCTAAGAATTCATAAGGTCAAATCATTGTACTTCTATATAAATTTACTATATGTAGTGTTTCCCATACACGTGGGGTGAAAATATAAACTACATAATGTCAAAGAATTATTAACTTTGTCTATGTTAAATTATTTATTATAGTATTATTTTTATTCTTATCAAAAGTCTCTATGTATGGTGGTTTAGTGTCTATTAAATATTCCAATGTTCTAGATCACTTAGTTATGTATGTGTGGCATTTTTCTACACAAGAAATGATGAAATATATGAACATTTTGTGGATTCATATTCCAATATCAAGTGGTTTAACTATGATTAGTTTCACTTTAATGCCTATATTCTCCCAATAAGTGGTATTAGATCTTGGTTCATGAGAAGATATTACTCTGATCATACTCTATTATATTAATTTTAGTTTCTAACTTGAAATTTTTTAATTCATGTAGAGTTAATACATCATATTAATAACATTGAAATGTGAAAATATTAGGACTTATATGTTTGGTCGAAGGAAATATAGCTTCTTTCTGATTAAGAGGTAATATTTTCATATCATAAATTACCTTGAAACCCTATTCACAAGAGTAAAATATTGAATACAATGAAATATAAATGGGAATGGAAAGATTTTAGGGCAATTATATTGTTAAGGATTTAGTTGTAATGAAGTTTTTATTTAAAAATTTGATAGAAGAAAACAAATTGTGAATTTATGGTTGTCCTGATAGGAATGTCTAAAATATTAGGAGATTTATACCAAATTTTTATGTATTTAGGTTATTCAACACAATATTTTTGGAAATATGACCATTTTAAGATGATATTAATGACTTCAAAATGAATCAAATTCATATCGAGTCCCTGAAAGTCACATTCATAGATAATTTATGGGAATTTATTTTAATATCTTAATTATAAGAAATATGGGAATCAATGGTCACGGTTATCAATAATTCTATTAGAAAAACCAATATATTGTTTGAAGATATCATGACTTTAATTCAAATTGATGATTTTATTTAGAGGTAGGTCATGGTACCTGTCGTTAATGCTTTAATCACAAAAGGTGTACGATGGTCACCAAATCGGAGAATAAATTAGAATAAAGAGAATAAGTTTAGTGATGGGAGAGGGAGAAAATATATTGGATCTAGACCTACTTGTCAGAACAATGAGAAGAGGGTTAATCTTGAGAAATATTTCCAAGACTAATGGATGAATCCTAGAATATCAGTCACTATATGTTCTAGTTATTTTAATTCAATAGAACAAAGATGTGTTTCTTAGTGAAGTATCAATGTTCTGGTAGAATCATGGTTCATTGGTTTTGGCGTTTGATTGCACTTCATGACACATCAAATTGATTAGGATTTTAAGGTTGATTTATAATCTAGGGAATACCCTAGGTCATCTCTCAAGGAGCATTGGTGGGTTTATAGTTTGTGTTTTTAATAAATATTACTAAAAGAGGGGGTGGTTTTGAAAACCATTTTAAAAATAAAAATGCTTAATTAAAGAGTTTAATAGTGGACAAGGACAAGTGGTGTTTTATAATTATGATATAAAAGGGTTCATTGTGAGTTCACTACACACTTTCATTTTCATCATTCATGGAGATTAATTTAGTTTTGGAGTAATTCTTTGGTTGAAATTAATTAGAATCTTGATTAATTCCTAATCCTTTATTTCATTTCATAAAGAACCGAACCTATACATAACAATATTATTGTCAAGGTCCATAAATTATGCATAGAATAAGAGCTTCCAAAGTATATTTAAATCTTAATAAGTTTTGTATGAATAGTATTCTTGTGATTTCCAATCGTCACAACACAAGTCACACACTCAAAACATCACATCGATCTATTAGAAATTAAGAGTATCTCAATCACATGCATCAAAACAAGAATTAAAATATTTAATTATATAATACACAAGGAAAGAAATGTTTTCACACCCAAACTACTCTAATAAATTATATAAAATAAGAATTATAACTCCCTTGACTTGTGTGTAGCTCCCTCACAACGAACGCCCACCATTAAAGTTGACATCGGGAGGAGGAGGGAGCTCAGGCGGTACACCTTCTTAATTCTTGATCCCCCTATGAGGATAGAGGCCTACATAACTTCAAGGATGAGGAGGATAAACATATAGGAATTCAAAATGGAATAGCTTAACTTCTGTAAAAACCCCCAAATAAGGTTCCCATGGTGCCTTTTTATAGCCAAAATGGGACGTGGATTTGGGAACCCAATTTTTGAGTTAACCCTTGTGTCTAGGTTTTATAATAGTAGAAAGCCATATCCCGACTTAAAACAATAGTTGTTTTCCAGCCTCTTGACTATCTCCCAGTCTAATTTGGTGTCCATTAGACTACTGTATTGGGAGATATGGTCAAGAGACCGAAAAAAACTTTTGAATTTGGGAAGATTTTGTCCCCTAGACATAATGGTTCGGATGGGCCACCAAATGGAATAATTTGGCTTTGGTTCCTTAATAAGATTTGTATCCCATGATTTGGTGGAAAGGCCTGCCATTTTTAATTCCATTTGGATGCACAAAATTTCAGTACTGTTCAAATTAGTGGATATATGTCTGTGGGAAGCCATGAAGTTTGGCCCATTTTTCTTCAGAATGATCTCTAGGCCTCCAAATCACCTCCACCTTCAATGAAAATATTATAACAAGTATAATTTCCCTTTTAAAAAGTGATAAACATTAATTAATTTAATTTAAAAAAAGTTAAATTTATTATTATATTTTAAATATTCATTTCAAAACTAGTTTAAAACAACGGTGTACAGGTGGAATTGAATAGTGAATCGTTATGTGATCGGTGTGTCATTCAATTTAACATCAGACTAGGGGTGAAAAAATAATTTTTTGTCTATATGATTTATAAACGTATATTTGATGGATTATATGGTTCTAGAAGTTATTGAAATGGGATATGTATGTGTCTGAATGATGAATAAGGACTTCCTACAGATAAAGTGAGGCACATCACATGTTTATTGAAAAATATTATTTTTATTGGACATATAGATATATGTGTATATTTATTGAGATTTGGTAATGGTTTAAGAAAAATTACTTGAGGACCGATAGTATTGGAAAGTGGAGTTAAGTATGGGGAAATGTACATGATCAGAATATTATATTAATGTTTTATTTCTATAAATACAACTTCTAGAAGTCAGGAGAGTTTGTATAATTGGATTGGTCATATTAGTGAGATGAACATGAAATTTTTCATGGACAAGGTTCAAATGAAGCTCAATCATACCAATGTCAGAACTTGGGAGAGTATAATACTTATGAAATGAAAGAATACATTATAATAAAGTTTTCAGACCATCCCTAGTTTTTTTCATAGAGGTTCGTTATAATTTTTCATGATTATTGATGATGCAAAAATAATGGTGTGGGTTTATTTTATAAAGAAAAAGTTGGAATTTTTTACCATTTTCACTCTGTGGAAATCTATAATTGAAACTTATAATAGAGAAAGGATCAAAGTTCCATAGGTTGGATAATGGGTTTGAATCTAGAAGAAGGAACATGCCACATAATTTCTAAAATTAGGGAATTGGGGATGATAAAAATGTTCCTAGTATGCCAAAATAAAATGTTTTGTCTAAATGGATAAAAAGAACACATACATAGAAGGGACATAGTATGAGGTTGAATTATTTTATGTATTAATAAATTTGGTTTGAATAACTAAATTTTGTTGTGTACTTAGTCAACCAAAGTCTATTAGCACCAACAGAGAATCAGATTCTTGAGCATCTTTATTCAGATAAAATAGTTGAAATTATGCATTTGAAAGTTTTTATATGTCAAGAATTATTCATACTGATGATATAGAGGGTTGTAATATCAAGGATATTTTCAAAATTAATAATATTTAGAGTCATAAAGATGAAAATATTGGTTATTAACTTCAAGATAATAATAATTAAAAGATTTTCAGAGCTTAAGTTTTTATCATTGATGAGAGGGTCTTATAAAAAATAGAATTTTATAGAGGTGGAAATAGAGTTTAGTGAATCTATTGATTATACTCTGGCTAATATAAATAAGATCTCCAAATATTCTACAATTCTAATTAATTCAAATATTGGAATATATTTTTTTGAAGATAGGATATTTGTTGATATACATGAATGATTAAGTAATATAGAGGCATGAAGAAGATCTCTTGAAATTTAGGTGTAGGATGTCAATGAATAATAAGATGTCGAACTAGAAGGATAAGAGTTACATATTGAATTAAAAAGGTACTAAAGAGTCATATGAATATTAGAAATAAATTTTAATCACTTCCATTATAGGTACGTAATGATTAGGGAGCACATGAAATCCCAAAATAATCATCATCACTTAGTCATTTCAGTAAGTGTAAGTTACCTATAGAAGAGGAAGAAGTTTAATTTCTTTCAAATGTGACATGGGATCTAATTTTTTAGAATGAGGAATGAAAATTATTGGGAATAAATATGTCTTCCATTTTAAAGAAGAATTTTACAGAAGCATGAGGTATAATTCTTTACAAATATAGATATGATTTCAATAGAATGAGGTACTGGATTTCTAAAAGATATTTTCACCAATAGTAAAAAATACTACCATCCAAATTATCAGAAGTTTGTTTATTTTTTTATTTTTTTTTAGATAAAATTTATATAAATATTGTGTTCCTTCACAATGATGTGAATTAAGAAATTTAAATGAAGATACTAACTGGATTCATGGATAATTTTAAGGATGACTTGGTGTGTAATATTTAATTTAGTTTATATGGCCTAAAGAAACCATTAAGTTAATAAAACTATAAATTATAAATTTTTATGGATGAAAATGGTTTCATGTGAAGAAACGCATAACCCAATTTCTATTTAAAGGTGCGTTAGTGTTATTAGTTTATCATCATTCTCTTTTATGTTAAATATATGATTCTAGTTGGTCCTTTTATTCCTCTAATCAATGAATTTAAGTGTAAGTTTCCTTGAACATTCGAAATGAAGAATATTGGTGTTGAAAATAAATTCATGGTATAAGGATTTAATAAAACAAGACTAATATAATTTCAGTATTTTCTCAAATATTGTACATTTATAAGGTCATCGTGTTACTTTCTATAACCAGATGTAAATTAGTTTTAACTCTTCTTGTCAGTGATATACATTTTCAATGGAAAACTAACCATGAAATGGGGATGAGGAAAGATTGTAAAAAGATCCATTTTCATTGTATTTTTAATGTTAAATTATGTGATTCCATACACTCTCCCAACCATTGCATTTATAGTAGGAGCCTAAAATTGGTATATGGTAAATCAAAGGAAAGAAAACTATGAATCCATTAAATAGATCATCATATATCTCAAATCAATGGAATATACTACCTTATATTTTAGGATATCTACATTATTATAAGGGTATGTTGATGTGGATTTTGTGGGTGATTCTGATACTCATAAAAGTACAATGGGATTTATTTTTACACTTAGTGGAAGATAAATTAGAATGATATCTTATTTTCATTTATTATTCAGAATCTCTACTCTATAGGCCAAATATATACCCTCAATAGAAGTAGACAAAAAATGTTTTGGTTGAAAAGTTTATAAGTGGAACTTATGAGGAGTATAGAATGTAGTGTGATTTGCTGTGATATGCAAACGGAAAATAATTTGGTTAAAAATATAGTATTTTATTCTATGACTAAACATATATACCCAAAATATCATTTCATCCATAATATTCTTGAGGCTGGATAGTTAGAGATATGAAATATTACTATAAGTAAAGATCCAGTTAACAAGGGTACAAAAGTTTAGATTCAAGAAATTTAGAGGCCAGATTATGCCTCAGTTGGATTTGGGTGACTTGATAGTGGTAGAGAGAATAGTGTGTGTGTAGAAATAGGATGTTATGGTTGAATGCATCTAAATTTTTAATGTTTCCTAGATATCCTTGAATAATTATTCAAGTGAGATTTTGTTTGGATTGGGAAGCAACTTCTTGTCTCTGAATTCAGTTAACTAGAAGTTAGGGGTTAAGATTATCGGAAGATGGATAAGGTAGTGAAACTTTAACACGTAATAGGTTAATTAAGAGTAATTTCTTATAGAAGTAAAGGTTTAGTAGAAATTGTATCACTTAATGAGCAAGAGTGTTTTGTGAAATTTAATGGTCCCAATATACTAAATGTATTCATACATACTGAGGATTTATATAGGAGAGTAATGGTTACTATTTCAAATGAGTGGATTCCTGAATTTACTAGAGTTTAGTGCAACAAGATTACCAGTGGTACTACACTATATTTATGTGGTGGGACAATATACTATATTTTATTGTGATTACTTAAAAATATATATCCATGTGGTTTATATGTTATAAATTGTATTCTTTATAAATCAATATCAATTTACTATATGTGATGTTCTCCAATGAATGTGGGATGAAAATATGAACCATATATAATCAAATAATTCTTTGCATTACATATTTTTTCACTTTTTTATATGATTGTGTGTATTTTTATTTGAATACTCTATGAGTTGTGATTTAGGGTGAAATTACGCTGCCTATGTTCTAAATAAAATACATAAAAAGGTTTGGCATGTCGTAGTGCATGAATTCTAGGGGGAGCTGAATGTATAGTGATTTTTTGTTCTATTTTATTTGTTTTAACATCTATTGGATTCACTTTTGGGCCCATTTTATCCCAAAATATTATTAGGGTTGTAAAGAGAGTTCCCCCTCTATCCTTATTAGTTTATTCTCATTCTTCAATTGGGGACTCTTAGTAGCTACAGTAATTCTATTTGGGGGATGTTAGTGCTGTGATTTTGATGAGGGGTTGTCGGGGTTAATGTTGGTGAGGATTATCTAATAAATTTGTGGTATTTTCATCATCTATCCTCTTATACAGTATAATTCTAATATTTTATTGTTATAGGGGATCCAATATCACGATCCAATATGGATACCCTAGTACCTTACCAACTGAGTCATCTCTAACATGGTCTAAAGGGTGTTCTCGATCCCCACAGGTTGGTGACTAGAACCTGGAGTCTTACAAGATCAATAGAGGGATTAATTTTCCAAAAAGTATTAGGACAACAAGTCAATATTCTAAACACTATATAGGGATAGATAATAAGAAACCAAATCGGTAAAACAAAATTGAAATAAAACTGTCATTAGATTATTCTATAACTAGAAAGATAAAACTCAAAATCCAAAATGAATCAACACTCCAAGCCAAGAAGATCAAGAAGATCCACCACCTCCATGTTTCTCTTTCACTTCTCTCAGACCTGTCATAATAGATTTTACAAACAGGAAAATAAAAATGTAATGTGTGAGCTATAAATCATTGTAGGGTCTCACTAAGTGTTCCATAAAACATTCTATAATAATAAACCAAATAATTATTTCAATTTAAAAAAATAAGGAATAGAATAATACAACATATTTATATTTAAAACAAAACATGATTCTTTTAGAAGGATGGAAAACATTTAAAACATGTCTTAAAAAAATATTATATAAAATAATTTATATAAATCATTTGGTATGAGTAAAATAGTTTTAGAATCAATGGAATATATACTAAAAAACACAACAAGAACCATGGGTATCTGCCCTTAGGTATGTTAGATTATGGCTATAGGATCCTTACATCTCCAATATTTGTTTCCACCAAAATTTTGTTTACACACATCCCTCAAGCTCAGGCCTAATAGGACTCATCAACTTTCCATAGGGGATAAGATATGTCAAACTGGGATTTTGTTAGATTTTTTATCACTAATACATTTCTAGGGAATCCACAACCTAGTGTTCTTGTCTCAAATAACATCATAATAACCAAGGCACACATGTTCTCTATCAATCAATTAATAATTGAAAAATTGTATCATTTAAAATCAAAAATAATTTACAATTCAATTGCCCAATATTTAGATTCAATATGAAAATTATACTTTAATACCAAAACATGGGTTTTTTTATCATTTCTTTTCTTTTAATATTAAAATTAATCATATATTTCCATCATTTTAATTTAAAACATTTGTCTTAAAATAATTCTCTAATATTTTCATTAACTCCATCAATTTATAAATACACCCAAAATTCCAATTCCATTGGAATTTGGGGTTTTCCCAAAATCTAATCCATTTAAAATTCTAATTCTGAATCATATCAAATTGGGTGATTGCAAATAAATTTAAATATATTTCATGAAAATTATAAAAATAAAGGTTTTATTTATTTGTAAAATCACAATTGGATCAACCAACCATTAAACAATGAAAAAAATTTATACCCACAATAGGATCTTCCAATAAATAATGAAGTATTTAAATATCTAGATATTGAACCAATAATCATGATCTAATTAAATTGATTTTAGATCCATCCTATACTTGATGATCCATCAATCTCTATGGAGTTAGGAAGGATAGATCGGGAATGATAAAGAGAGGAAATCCACTTACCATAGAGGAATTGGATCTTCCCATGGCACTTTGATTTATAAAAGGAGGGGTTTGGACAATACAGTGTTGCTTCTAGGGAGCCAAATAAACTATGTAAATCAATTAAAGTTGAGTGGGGTAGGTTAGGAATCATAAATAGGGGTTCAGAAATATTAAAATAATTTTTTTAAAAAAATTGTCTCATTTACATGATTTCCTGTAGAAGTTTGCATGGTTAGACAAAAAATGCACCCTAACTGTGTGCCCCCTATTAACTCATTGTCCCATGTGCATGGTTTCTCTTATGTGGGTGAATTTTTTTTTCAAACTACTATCCAACCATGAAAACCCTCACTGTGTAGGGCTGTATAGTTCTCATTAGGGGTTAACAATTTGGGAAAACCATGTACCATCCATGAACAACATGAAAATACTCCAAATTTTTACAAAATTCTCAAAAAGTGACCCTAAACAATATCTAACCAAAATGGAAACAAAAATGGGTAAATTAATACCTAAACACTTGTAACCTTATGTTATAAAATCCTCTTCATAAGAACATTTTATCCCTAGAAATCCTATAAATAATTTTCTGCATCAAAGAGATATGTTACTGTTCTCTCATCAGTGCCTCCCTCTCCCAAGTCTCATGAGAATCAGAACCCTGATGTGATAACACATGGACCAAAGGTATCAACCCTCCATGAAGTACCTTTTCCTTAGAATCAAAAATCCTAACTGGATGCTCAGTCATGGATAAATCAAATTCATCGTCAAGATCTTCCCAACTCAAGACATGATACGTGTAAGAAGGATACATCTGAAGCTGTGATACATGGAATACATTATGTATTGATGGAATCTAAGGTAAAAGTTTTAAATGGTAAGACACATTACCCACCAGCTCAACAACCTCAAAATTTACCACCAAATGAAGACCAATATTCTCTTACATCCCAAGATTCTAGTGACCCAAAAAAGGTGAAACTCTCAAGAACAACAAGTCGCTAACAAGGAACTCCAATGTTCTATGATGAAGATAATCATATATTTTATACCATCTATGTATTGTACACATTAATTAATTAATCAACTAAATTTTAAATGTAAAATTTTAGAGCAAAATCATTCTGACCAAATAAGTTCCCCCAATCTCCGACCAACACAACAGATATTTACACGGCTTTCCATACAAGGCCCGAAAAGGAACCATTATGATTAAAAATTGATAAATATTTTAATAAACAAACTCAAAAGGTCCCAAATGGTCATCCCAATTTCCACAAAAGTATAGGATATAGGCATGAAACATGTAGTTAAGAATCAATATAACTTATTATGTCTGTTTATTCATCTATGGATAGTAATTCATATGAAACAGAAGTTTATTTCCCATAATATCCTGATTTTCTCACAAAAAATGAGAGGTAAAACAAGGATATATATCAGATACTATAGTAGATGTAACTCCATGAAAATGGATAATCTCTTTCACATAGATATTTATGAACTCTGTAACTTTGGATGTGTCCCAAATGGGTATGAATCAATCCAATTTGGTAAGCCTACTGATCATAATCCAAATCAGATTATTCTATTGAGAGGTATTTGGAAACCAAATCACACATTCTATAGAGTTATAATATCACATCCCTGATGAAATTTTAAGTGGATAAAGCAAAACCAAAGGCCTATGTTTCATAAACTTGACTATAAAATTTGTATATCCATGAGAAAAAAATCAGTAATGTAGTATATCATACATGGCCTCTATAATTTTCACTTAAATTCATAAAACATCTTTTTGGTTCCTGGGTTGAA
Source organism: Viscum album (assembly GCA_963277665.1). Taxonomy (NCBI): domain Eukaryota; kingdom Viridiplantae; phylum Streptophyta; class Magnoliopsida; order Santalales; family Viscaceae; genus Viscum; species Viscum album. Next base: position 1,767,133,687 of record OY728153.1, on the reverse strand, counting down.
AACCCATTGGAAATTATGGAAATACCCCATCATATATTCTTTCAATGGAAAAGATAAAAAATACTAGTAGCATAAACATAGGATACCCTCTGTGGAGAATGATCACTCAACAATGGTCTCCCTACAATAAAGGGGGTCCCTAATTCTACATAATTCACCATCATTCTTCTGATTCTGAGGAATTACCTTGAGAAGAGTGGAGTTCAACTAAATACAAACAAATTAAACCTCATTATCCTCCTACCTCGCTCCTAAATGAGACTATGCAAACAAGAACCCTCAATTTCCACTCTTTTAGTTATTCTTTCCAGTCATGGGTTGAACGATTCTTTCTCAACATGTCAGCAATTACCTTCCCCGTACATGGGGTGTAGGATACATTGAAATAATAAGATTATAGGTACTCCACACTAGAACTTCATCAAAATGTAAAAATATTTTTGATAGAATATATAACTCAAGAACTTGTGGACATAATGCACTATAAAATTTCTCTAGAAGAATAATTATGAAAAAAATAATGTGAAAGAAATATGGTTGTGAGTTAAAGTTCATGGGTTAGACTATTTTTCTCAAGAGTCCTAAGATTTCTAGAAACATAGGAACCACATGATCACCTTTCACAATAACACAGCCCAAAACTAAACCTGATGTGTCAGAAAATTCCACATAGACTAACCCAACCATTAGAAGATTTAACACCATTGTATAAGTCCAAATATATTTCATCTTGACAAAATAAATCTGAAATATTTCATATCAATTGAACATTATTCTTATCCGATTGAGAGAGGACATTGGAGAATCCAATTGTATAAATTATGTACAAACTTATTATAATACCCCCACTAGACCCAAGAAACTATAAACCTCAAAAACATTTCATGGTTGCTCCTATATCAGAATATATTTCACCTTATCAGGATAAACTAATATAAAATTTTACAAGAACATGTGTCCTTATATATTCAATTCCAAAATCTAGAAATATTACATTTATATCGTTGCATATAGTTGGTGATTTCTCAATATTTCCATAATATCTCTCAGATGATGCACATGATCCTCCTCAGACAAAGAGTAAACTAGGATGACGTCCACAAATACCACCTTGAATGTATCATGATAATCATGTAATATCCTATTAATCAAATCCATAAACACTATAAGATAATTAGTTAAACTAAATATCATGGGAATATACTCATAGTGGTAATACCTTTTCTAGAAGCTTGTTTACTAAATATTTGGTTATTTTATTCTTAACCGATGATAAAAAATAATATATCAAACATAGAAAACCACTTCTCACCTGTAAAATATTCAAATAGATCCTAAATTCATGGAAAATGATCCTTTTTATTTACCATATCTCTGTTTACATTCTAGTAATCAACACATCGAAAAAGAGTTCAATAATCTTTATTAGAAAATAGAATAGTCGCCTCCCAAGGTGACACACCTGGGTATATAAATCCATTCTTTAAATTATCATCCAACTAAGTTTTAAACTCATTCATTTCAGCTGGTTCCATGAGTTAATAAGGAGTACACAATGGTTGAGTACCAGGAACAAAATCAATAAATAACTCTACCTATCATACCGATGGAAAACTTGAAAAAATCAGAAAGAAACAGTCCAGAAAACATGATGAAAACTGGAGTAGTATTTCCACTCAAATATTCCTAGTATAGATCAAAATTGTTCATTAAAATTACTTCTTTAATTATGGATAAGATGTTCTATATCTACTTGAACTATAGTCTTATTCCATGAAAAAGATATGGCACACCCCATAGGGTGCAGTAAAGGAATCTCACTAAAGATATCAGTCAATTCAGGCCTTATTATCAATGAGAAAATCTACCCCCAAAAATGAATTCAATATTTTTCATATCAAGAACTATAAAATCCCAAGCAACTTAATGTCTGATAAAGAGAAAAAAAGGACAATTGATACCTTTATCTCTCTTTGTTATTTGGGGCATAGTAATATCCATCATTAAGGATAGAATCCACATACATATATTTATCAAGATCTCAATATTATTTGATATATTTGGGTGAGATGAACTAATATCAAATAAATCAATCACTAAAGATGAATCTATAGTGATGGTAAATATCATGGTCACTGGACCCGTATCTACTTCCCCAACAGACTCTTCTGCTGTGTGAAGAATCATCATTCTGGATACATATGGTTAGACCCCATTGTTTTTGAATCATATGATTATACCAAAGTACATTTAGGTGGTGAGGATCTCATTCCCCTATGTGGGGAATAAAAGAAATAAATTTTTTTTTGAATGTTTCTTAAGTGAATGCATGAAAAGTAGATATTGGGTTCCTTGGTTCATACTAGGTTTAAATGCCTAGGATTTCCACACTGGATATAAATCAAAGGCCTTGTCATGACCCGTCCTCAGGGCCTGTGTCGTGACTACCCCAAGACGGCCTTACATAGGCTAGGGGCTGGTGACTAGCACCAAAGGCGTAAATCCTGATAAAAGGGAAGGAATTTCCATTATAAAGTAAACAAACACAACAGAGTATGCAAGTGAAGTAAGCACTAAGTAAAACTAGGTGCAAAGTAAGTGCTGAAAAGTAAATGGTCCAGTATACAAACCCAACTGAGAGTACAATACAACCGAAAAGAAAGTACAGTAGCAGTAAAGTAAAATAGAAACACTGAGTCGTCCTCTGGAAATCCCACCTGAAGGGTGGGTACAGATAGTCTCCTCAGCTCCTCGGGTCCTGCCTTCCGCTCCGTGTACGTCCATCCAAGTGGCCCACCTCCAGGTACGGTCCAGCTCCACAAGCCTCCACCTCAATAGGTTTTGTCTGTCGTCTGCATCCAACACAATGTAGTGCGGGGTATAGCCCATGCAGGGGTGAGTTTACGATACTCAGTAGGGACCCCGAGACCCCCTAAGGTCTCTCAGAATCCACGAAGGATAACCCAAAATGGAAAGATACAATCATGAACTATTAACCAACTCTACTTAGTTATATGACCATACACATACCTAAGTCATCAATTACAGTTCGGCTCCCACTCTCGAGCCCAAGCACAACCTAGTCCACACAGGAAACACAACCCAGTCCACATAGGAAAGAAAGTCAATCACATCGATGATAATGATTGAAAATAAAGACTCAACTCACATAGGTATACATCTTTCATAAATTGATAAAGATGATCAGATGTAGCCACTGATTCATCTATGTTGTCGAACCCACGTAGGATACTAGTCCAGCTAAGCTGTTGAACCCACGTAGGATACTAGACCAGCTACTCTGTCGGACCCACGTAGGATACTAGAACAGAAGTCAAACTGTCGGACCCACTTAGGATACAAGTACAGTAATCATAGCTGTCGAACCCACGGAGGATCCCAGTACAGAATTCATCTTCTTTGAACCCATGGAGTATCCCAGTACATAATTCATTGACGTCGAACCCACAGAGGATTCCAGAATGGTAGACGTTGTCCTCGAACCCACGGAGGATCCTAGTACGATAGTCGTCGTCGTCGAACCCACGAAGGATCCTAGTACGGTAGATGTCATCGTCGAACCCAAGGAGGATCCTAGTAAGATAGTTATCATCATCGAACCCATGGAGGATCCTAGTATGGTATACGTCGTCGTCGAACCCACGGAGGATTCCAATACAGTAGTCGATGCTGTCGCAGCCAGCTCTAGGGTTCTGGCACACAGAACGCATGATTCCAAGAGGGTCCAGTCCTCGAGAAAGGGTGGTCGATATGTCAATTGTCACGAAGTCCAGAGTTGATGTATCCCAAAGTTATGTCTCCTAAAAATAAATCCAACACAAAAGATGGTGCGTCAATCAGACGACTGGTCTGAGAGTTATTGGTTTTTCCGTTACAGGTGCCCGGTTGGTTTTTAAGCTTAAACCAACCCAACCGTACTCCATCTATGTCCAAACCTCAAGTGGAGTTTTCCAAAAGAACTGTATCATCAAAAGTAATTCAACGTAGTTGACGGTATATCAATTCGATGTCTGGTCCTTAAGTTATAAGTGTTTCTGCTCCAAGGGCCCGGTTGGTTTAGGGTTCGAACCAACCCGGCCATACCCAAACTTCACCGAAACCTCGAGTGTTATATACAGAGATGACCTTCCCGATCCAAGGATTCCAACGCAACTGACGATGTGTAGATTGTGGGTACATAGCTTAATTTATGGGAAAAGGACCGAAAAACGGTCTGAAGTGGGGGTCTAGGCCCGATCCGACCCGGCCCCACCCTCTGGGTCGGCCTAAACCGGGTCGACCCAACCCGGGTCCGAGACCGTCCCGGCTGGGCGCAGCCCGGTTCGCGTTGCCTGCCCAAGCCCGACCGGGGGGGGGGGGGTCGTGCTAGCTCAGACATTTGTCCAAGTGGGGGGGGTGCGGCCCCCGGTTCCACGAATGCGCCGCCAGGGTGGCGTCGCTGGTCTCCCCGGATCCTGCGCGGCCATGGAATCCACTGCTCGCCGCCGCAGTCGGTGCTGCGGCGGGCTCCTGTCAGCGGCGCGCCAGGGCACCGATGCCTCCGGTCGCCGGCACTGCCGCACCGACAACCCACACCGTCAGGGTCTTTTGTGGGCCACCGGAGTCATTCTGGTGGTCCGTTTTTTCTCCCGTCTGTGCTTGCGGTCATCTCGAGACTCAAACTCCACTGTAAAGGCCCCAAATTGTCATTGCGGTCCCGTTTCGTAGTCGCCGAACACTCCACACATCAAGAACAAATTATCGGTGGGTCCGGACAAGTTCGTTAATCCGTACCCACCGCATTAGTGGCTCAAATCATCACCCAACAATTAAACGCCATATTCAGGAGTATAAATCACATAAATGAAATATAAAAATCCCCATACCTCAAAGTTTTTTTCGTACGTCGTTGATCCACAGAATATGAGCGTCGCGGAAGAACGATGTCGTTCCATAAACGATGTAGGAAGTGTTATTTTCGTAGGTGACGTAGGCTCCTTGACGTTGAGGTGCGTCTGAGGAAGATGTGCCATTGGAAGAAGTTCTTCACGTTCTTTGTCGGGGGTGTTCTTCATTGAAGAACGGTGTTCTTCGCCGATGATGGATCACCTCTCCTTTAGTTCTCCCAAGTATTTTCCCAAAAGTGATTTGCCAACAAAAGGAAACAAGAGGCTCTCCAATAAATAGAATTGCAATGGAATTATTATTAATTCAAAAGCGCATCAATTAATTAATGCTGATATTAATTATAATATTTGGCACATTTAATGGGATGAGGGAGGTAGGAAGGCTCCACCATAATGAATATGTGGAGTTTGTCAAAGTAACAGTAGGGAATTAATGGGGAGTTGAAATTTGGGGCTCGTGTGGGCCCCACCTCACAAATATCCACACATGAGAGGAAAAAAACCCAACTTACAAATAAAATTGTGTACCATACAATTTTATTTATTTTAAGATTAAAACCCAAAAATTAACTTTCGACCGACATAAAACACAACTATGGTAAAGGTCCACGTAAGCAATTACCGGTGTTGCGAGTTCATCGGTGCCCTCGGATTTCAATTCCGAGCACTAGTTTAAAAGATAGAAAAACCTGCTGATTCGTTTACTGAACGTACATGAGCTAAACTTCAGAAAATTATTTCGGCCACACCAGGCCTCGGAATCATTTTCCATCAAAAACTGCATACTCGTAAAATTACAAATTATTTATGAAATAAAATTCCTTGAAATTTCCGGGTCTTTACAGGGATTCTTCCATGAGCCATAGGAGGTATAAAGGATGCCTACTATCAACATCCACCACAATAATCATCATGATACTTATTTACATAAATAAACTCACAGAACATCCATGGGTATAAATGGGAACTCCAATATCCTTGACTTATGATCTAGATCAAGATCAACCATCAATTCCCTATCCAGTACTACATCATAAGAAGATATCTTCAGTAAGAAAACCTGAGAAATAATCTCTTATTGAAGAGAAAACTTGATCCATCGAGTCTTCATCTTCTCATTTGATAAAATATCATCTAAAAACTGAACAATCTTGAAAAATTGGTTTGCATACACTTTCATAGTCCTGTCAGTCTCTTTGAGTTTGAAAAAATCCATAGCCTTATCTAGAACCATATATTCTATATAGAACTGATCAGTGAAAATAATTCCAATTTTATTCCAATCTAAAACATCAATCATCTTTGTCGTTACCTTCAACTGGAACTATCTCTTACTTGGATATTCCTACTCGAAGTTGGAACATTTTACCATAATCAAATCAAGTGTTGCCAAAAATTATAAATAATATCTCTGTCTTTCTCTAAAAATAATCATTCTCTTGAGGATCATTAGAGCCGTAAAATACTGGTGGATTATGCCCAATGAAATCCTAGGCTTGATTCTATGATAGATCCATCTAAGGTTCCAAAACTATAGCCTAAATAGGAAAAAGTATAGGTGCCTATCCTAGATTCTGGACAACACATACAACAAAATTAACATGATTATTGTCCACTAGAGGATCTTCTCACTATGGTTCACAATAATAATCATCTTGTTTCAATTAAAATATATTCTTGGATTCATTATTCTACACAACTTCATCAAACAATATTGAAGACATTAGATGGTTACTCAAATAAATAACAAAAACAAGACCAACAAAGAAATTAATCCCATTAGATATGATATAAGGATTCATATTTCAACCAATCAAAATAAATTGTAAGGAAAAGACTATAAATAGATTAAATTATTCCTCAAAATTTCATTCCCAAACCACCCAAGGTAACTTAATGCTCGTTACGATGATAGTTGTCTAGTCACTTTCTCATAACTAACTCCTAATCTAGGAAAAGAAATCCCAAACTACATATTGACATCAAGGAAAGATCCATAGTCTGAACCATTGACACTACTTTTTTCTAAAACATCCTAGATACCCTGGTACCCTGATAACCAAGCTAGCTCTAACATGGCCCAATGGGAATTCCTAATCCCCATTGGTTAGAAACTAGAACCTATCATCATACAATATCAAGAGTGGAAATTATGTTTTTAAACAAATAATTGAAGATAAAGATTACGAGTCAGTTTTCTCAACACTCCAAAGGGAGAAAGTACCAATAACCAAACAGGTAAAACAAAATCCAAAGAATAATATCATCAATGTACTCTACAACTGACAAGATAAAACTCAACATTCCAAAGGAAACATCTCTCCAATAATAAAGGATCAAGTACATCTACCACCTTAAACATAGAATAAATAAATATTTTATAAAAAATCATTTATATAAATTACTTGTAACAATTAAAACAAATTTATAATCAGTGGAATATATAATAAAAACAATCACAACTAGAACCATGGTCATATGCCCTACGGTATGTTTGATCCTGGCTATAGGATCCTCACATTTCTCATATTAGTGATCATGGAAAGAATTTAAACACATGTCCCTTAACATTAGGATAAATAGTATCCATCAACATCCCATTAGGGATAAAATATTCTTAACTAGTTTTTTGTTAGGGTTTTCATTGTTAAACCATTGGTAAGTAATGAACATCCTAGTATGTTTGACCTAAATAGACCACTAACCATATAGGCTCTCATTTTATCAATAAATCAATCAATAATAAGAAAATCAACACATTTCAAAGTGCCAATTTTTAGTTTCAATATTCCAATTCAATTTCCAAACAAAAACATGGGTTTTTTATCATTTAATGCCTTTTCAAATTAAAACCAATAATAGGTTTCCATCATTTTAATTTAATCCATCTTTATCAAAATAATTCATAATAAATTTCCTCAAATTTTTTAATTTCCACAAATTTCCCAAATTTTAATTCCATTGGAATTTGAATTTTTAAAAATACTTTCCACTTCAAATTCTATGTCCCAATCTCATCAACTTGGGTTTTCATAAATTAACTGAATGTTATTTTAAGAAAATAAATCAAATCAACATTTTAATTATATGGAAAATATCAAATAGATACACCTACCATTAATCAATGATCAAGAATCGACACTCACAAAGGCACCCACCAAGGAAGAATAAAGGCATTAGAGATATGGAAATCAAAGATATAATCATGACCAAATTAAATAGAGTTTATATCTATTTAAAACGTTATGATACTTAAAAATCTATGAAGTAAATAAGGAGATATTGAGAGTGATCTAATGAGATGAGATATACTTATAAGAGAGGTATCAGATCCTCCACCAGCACTTTAATTCATCAATTTAGGGGTTTGGAGAAGAAATTTTTTTATGGAGCCTTATCATCCCAAGAAATAGAATAAGGTAAGTTAGTAATTTTAAATAGGGGATAAGTAAATTTAAAATAAATGTTTGGAATAAACTAATCCTGCACCCGTGGTTGACTGAAGAGGGCCACACAGTTTTAAAAAATCATGTTCCCTAAATGTGTGCCCCTCTAGACTCAAAATCCTTGGAGATCAATTTCTCCAAGGTGGACATATAGTTCATTAATCCATGTTATATCTATGTAAACTCTCATAGTCTATGGTTTAATTGTTTCCACTGGGGGGTCCACATTTTTGGAAAACTATACGCCAACCATATATATCCCATAAATCCTCAAAAATTATTCAAATTTCACTATAACCACCCCTAAATAAGATCCAATGAAAAATGAATAAAAACAAGGGTCATGGTATAGCTAAAAATATGTAACATGATGTTACATATAATAAATATCTTATACTATATATTAATCAAGGGGGTAGGATGATTTTGTTTTCTTTGGGTGAATTTTATGGATTTTCATAACATTGATAATCAACCATACACAAATGAAATTTATGGTAAGGTAATCATAATCATATTTTTACCTACTTCCTTGATTTTACCTCCACACATGATTCTTATTACTGTTATTCATAGAAATCATTGATGTTATTGATACTTGTGTGTTAATTTTGTAATTACTTTTTTAAACTGCATTCATGAATGGTTAATAAAAATGATCGAAATAAACTAGTTTTATTAAAAAGGGTAATTTTCCTGAAAGAATGTTTTGTATAAGGAATAATCGGAATTATTTGATTAAAAAAATTTGTTGTGTCTTAGTAAATTTACTTTTTTTATGTTATTAAATTTTTATTTAATGTGGGGGATATTATCAGGTGATTTTTATGGTTGATTTTAGATGTGTTTTTGGTATGTGTGGGGCAGTATGGTTTCATTGGTTAGCATGTGTTATGCAGTGTGGATGTATTGGATAGATTGAGAATTATTATAGACTTGTTTTTTGGTGTTTTATTGACGTTGTTTGGAATGTTAGTGTGGGTTTTATAGTAGGTTAGTGATTTCCTTTACATTGTTGGCAAGATAAATATTGAGTTTCTCATGGGGTGATTTCATGTCTATTTTTTGTGGGTTTATCTTTAGTCTTTAGGTAGTTGGAAATTTTATAACTGGTAGTGACGAAATTGTAAATGTTTGTGAATGAAAACGAATTAATGGATATAAATGGAATAAGGATTCATTAAATAAGTTGGTAATGGTTATAATTAATGTCGAAAATTTATGGTAATGTTTTTCATTGAAAATTTAATTAGAAGCATTTACAAATGTGAATTGATCGGTAAATACTAAATCATAAAATGGAATAATATTATGTTTAACTCAAATTTTTAATGTTGTTTCTATTGTTTTATAAGGAAACATCCTTAAAAATTAAATAATCTTGATATTTAATTCAAGAATTCATTCTCTTACATTTTATGATATTTTTTGGTTTAGATTTTTAAAGAACTAGGACATAAATCATACATAACAATACCATATTTTACAAAGTAGACACTTTTGATTACTATCCATTTTCCCTATAATATAAAACATTAGAATACAAATAGTTTTATTCTTGAGAAATCTTCACGACTATACACTTGAATTCGCATTTGTCTTTTCTCATCCTCAAAAAATGAACAAACATTATAAAACATGGTATGAGCATAAAAATCTTGGTATGAGATATAAAAAGAGGAACTATGTTAGTCTAGTGAAATATATTAAAACCCATAAAATAATTTCCTTTATAAAATCCATCATTGAGTGTATTAAATAAATAATTTTCATATGATAAACACGCAAATCTTTATCAAATATAACCCTTAAAACCCATAAAAATCAATTAAAAATCATTTATGGGAAAGTTAAAACATTATATTCATAACACTTTTAAACATGTGTCAAAACTAACTAGAGCCGAGTTAAATCTATATAAGAAACCTCACTGATTAACTACCTCCGTCATTCCTTTGATGATAAGGAACATTACCCATTGAATTTAGGAGCTATAATGGGGATCACCCTTCATATAAGCTATATCAGGATCAACTAGTTTTCATAAGCTCTAATGGGAGTCAACCCACCAAATAAGTTATATCAGGATCACCCATTTCTCATATATAATTATCAAGTACAATATCAAGAAATAAACAATTTTTATTGAATTGTTTTTCATTAAACCTTCATAACCCTCTATTGAACCCTTATGCAAATCAGTTTTGGATATTAAAATACCCCTTTTGTTTCAAACCCATTTTCAAAACTAAAATATCTATAAGGAACTAAAAGTTGGTTTTTTTTTAATAAATAATAAAATATTATATGGTAATCCAAAAATCAAATAACAGTTATGGTGGCGGAAAATTCATTGTCATCGTATCTATCAAAATATAACAATCCCTTTTTATTTTATAAGGAAAGTCAAAACATTACCTAAAAATATTCCTTTTGAAACCCATTGAGAAAATTAAAAAGAGGCATAAAATAACCTTTCTAATTATTTTATGTATATATTAATAAAAAATAAAAAAATATGTCCATGGAATAAAAAGAGTTGGAATCGAAACATTAAAATAGTTTTTTTAAAAGAAAGTCCCTTGCATTGGGTCTAAATCAACACTTGAATTATTTATCATAATAAACAACAAACTTATTTCAATTAATTATAATCATAAAAAAAATTATATTTTATTTTTCCTTTTATTTCCATGTTATAACCAATTAATAAATCAATTAAATCCAAGTCTAGTGTTTTTATTATATTTGGGTCACATGTCCAAAATGACTTCAACTGGTCGACAATGAACAATTAGGTTTGTATTTGAACATATAAATAATAATAATTTTTGAATAATTATAATTTTTATACATAAATTATATTTTTAAAACCAATATTTAAATATTTTTTTGGTCAAAAGTATTTTGAAGTACGGTGAGAAAGGGATATTGGGTTGCCTTTTATATACAAGGGGATGAGAACCTTTTTATATTAAAATGGATCCAAATTGATAATACTTGATGAAAATAATATTTTGAGTCATAATAATCTCTTAAAATAAAATTTTGAACATTTTATATTAGGTTTTTAACCATATATTTTGATTCCATTCTCCTGTTTGCCCATTTGATGAATATCACTATAACAAATATTTTTAAACTTTAGAAGTCAATATTGTTTTTATAAAAGTGGAAATCCCATAATTGGACCATTATTTATGTAATAACAATTATGTCATTCACTTTTCTAGATAAATTTTTTTTAGTAATTTTAAATATTCTAATAAAACATTATTTACCATAAAATATTATTAATCTCATTTTTGACACTATTTAATTAATTTAACTTTAATAACTACAAGAAAATAAGGTAATTATAAAATAATTCCTTCACACAATTATAATATGTCATTTATATATAAAAAAAACATTAACATAAAAGCATGCTGAAATATTATTATTTATAGAGTTATTAAAATAATTTTATTAATTTCCCTATTGTTTTCACAAACACTAGCTCAGTGTAGTTGTTTCATCAAGTTTTTGAGGCATGAAATGGGTTTCTATTATTGGGATACCATTTTCGCTTTTCTCAAAAACTCTCTTTGGTTCCCCCAATTGTAGCTAGGTATAGACCTATTTTCCAAAGGCTGGTAATCATCTAGGTTTTTAGGCCTGGAGACTCTTGGGGACTTTCACAAGTCGAGAGGATGGGACATAGAGCTCATCACACCCTCTTAGAGTAACTACTTCCTACTCTGGGACTCACTTATAGATTTAAGATATTTTTGTGTATCTCTTCTTAATTCTAATACGAGACCGATTTCCCTAAAAAAATTATCCATTGGTTAGTTCCCTTGTAAAAACAATAAAGGGAGTATCATTGATGACCTTAGGGGAGTGCGGTGTCTTGGGTAAATCCATTTATATTTATTAATGGTTCTTCATCCATCTCGTTAACTATGAGAACCACATTATGTTCTCATGTCGTATGTCCAAATTCTTTGGAATGTGCTACCACACGAAGAGGTAGTTAATATTATGGGGAGGGCATTGAGCCATTATAAGGCATCTTGTGTATCCAAGTTGTTAAAGAATTAAAAACCTAGGTAGTTCATTGATCCAATATAGTTTAGGTTCATGTAGAGATGAAATATGTGTGTGAACTGAGACACCATATGTGTGAGCTCGGGTCTCATGGATACATCCTACATATCCTGGTTATGGAAGAGATTAGAGGCATTTTAGTTTAATTTATTGGGGATTACACGCTAAGGTTTCTCATACCATTTTGGAGGTCTATAGCATAGGTGTTCTTATTATTGAAACTTCTTAATCCCATGTAATGCATGATGATTGTGATAAATGAGGGATAGTAAGTAATCAATGTCATTACTCTGTATAGGGGGGCTAGATGTTTTTATTTACCTATGTGATTAATATAGGGCTCAAAACTTAAAGAGAGGTGACCTATGTGTCCAGAATATGGTGGGAATTAGAGTCATCGTACTTCCCATACTCCCTTGGGACTAGACCGAAGGTATATTCCCTTATATAAGGGGTTTTCATACCATACCACTCATTGAGGCATACATACAAGGATTGACCTAGTGAGTGGATATTCATGATACTCAATGATATGTTCATTTCACCTCCCTCAGCCCACATGATATATTCTAAATGTTAGAAACAAGGGGGACATATGATCTATCTCATGGAATATATGTATGGGACTTTTCTATTTGGAAAGTCCTTGGGTTGTTTTATACAAAGATCGGGCCTTGAAAAGGGGTCCTATGTATGTCGGTTATGGCGGAAATCAGAGTTCTCATTGTACATTTATCCCATAACCTGTTGAATGGATAATGTGGATAATCAAAATCAAAAACATTATAACCATATTCATGTTTTAAGTAATTCTATGGATCTATACCAATATGGCTTCCCTATTGATTTGGGACATACCATACGATGTTAGTAGTTTGGGCGTATGCACTAAATTTTCCCTTGTAACCCTAAGGTGTATAGTGAATATGCCATGATTAGTAAAACCCACTAAGCTCACATGAGCTATGATTTTTTAGAGATACAAGGGTTATCAAAGTGAACAATTTCATTGATTTGGATAAGTTATTGGATGTTGGGATCACCCTGAATAATCAATACGGAACTCAAACCTTGAAAAGGTGGCCTATGTATCATGAATATGGGAGAAATCGGAGTCAAAATAGTTCCCTTTATCTTGGGGATTACACACTGAGGTCACCCTTGTATTTGGGTATTACACACCGAGGATGGATAGAGCTATCAAAACCTAGGATGCCCTTGTGGCTTATCCTACTTATCTAGAGGGTGTCGCATGACCATCTTGACTTGTCTAGGGGACATTGCATGACCTGGTTGGATTTTCCTAGAAGCCATCACATGAACTATCTTGAAACATATGTGGGTGTATCAAGAGTAAGTGTGACATGTTCCAGAGTATGTAAAATTTCTTAGATGGTATCCCTAGTGGGAATCGTGATTCATGGCTTCTATATTTGGAGGACGTCGCGAGAGCTTGGTTTTCAGTCCTAGGTGCACTAGCGAGACTTGAATGATATTAAAATACATCATTATATGATTCATGAGATGTATTTTAAAGATGTCACAAGGCTTTATTAATAGGCCCAAAAGGTTTCACGAGACCAAGGTGGTGTTCTTAGGGGGGCCATGTGACTTTTTTGACATTTTTGTGGAAATTCATGTGTCCTGAATAGCATGTTGAAGGAATGTCATGAGATATGGGTGACATGTTCTGGTGATGTTTTATGTCCTTTTATGACTCATTTTAAGCATAAGAGGGCCATTGAGAATGTATTCATTTTATATCATCTATTTGTTATCTTGTTTTTATACCTTTTATTGTGAATGTTGTAGGTTTTTTCAAAATCTGTTTATTTTAAGTCTCATGTTATCTACTGGGATGGTGGGAAGTTCTTCACATATCCTACCAGAGATCCTTCACGTGATCTATGATTGATCACTTGAAGTGAATTATTCCTATCACATGACTACATCGTCTACCCACTAGTATATTAACTAATGGAAGGCTGACCATTCACATGATTGGTTGCTCTGAGAATTCCACTTTGATTCTTGGGACTTTTATTCTAAATAGTTTCCTTTGTATAGTAGCTTCTCCTAAGATATCAAAAAAATCAACCTCCTCTTTATGGTTTGGGTGGGGAATTTATATGCCTCTCCACTCCAGATGTTCACCTATTTTCGTGGCGTATATAGAGAGGATCCATGATGGTGTCGGTGAAGTGGGTCGACACCACATGATTTCATGAGTCTCTATCGTGGTTCGTTCCATGTGTCTCTTGTTTTTCAATAGTCTCAAGTATCTTTCATGAACGCTTCTTTTATCATATTATTACTAATTAATTAAGACTTGTTTGATCATGTTTACATGTCAACAGACTTTTCATCTTTTCTTATGGACATACCCAAGGTCCTTCATGAGATCTAAAGTTCTCGTTGAAAGGCGTTCACGAGATGCTTGATGACTTGTTGGAGAATTTCCATGAGACAATGATGATTTATCTAGGGGTCTCGGTGGACCATGATGAAGACTTCCTTAGCACATCGGTAGAATTTTATGACCATGGGTACCTTTCACCTCTTCCCTTTTTTTATTTTCCTTGTTTTATGTGACAAAGGTTGGGAGTCACGTGGGATTTCATATGTAATGTCTAGGATAATAAATCTATTTTTGGTTATGCAACACGTCACTAATATGGTCTATATGGGGTTGTGTGAGCTTATCATAGACAGATAAATCTATTTATCCTTATATCACCGAAGGGGGCATAGAATTTCCTTGTTATACCCAAGGACCTCCATGTGGTGCACCTGACATGCCAAAGGGATTTCATGGGATGAGTTGGAAGTGTTGAAGATGTCATGTAGTGTCTTTTGGTGTCTCCAGCAGAGTGCCACAAGTCCTTAAGTGACCACAAGCACCACTCACCTCCACTCAGTTATCCCCTTTGTTTATATTTCAATGTTTTATGAGTAATGTGAATTTTAATGAGTAAGCTCAAGGATATTTTCCTGATATTTTATGATGCCTCACATGACCAATATGGGTCATACGGGGGTGTGTGAGTCTTTTTATAGACAAATCTATATGTTTTTCTTTAGAAATCCAAAGGTAATAATGATGTTTCCTATAAATTACCAATTAAATCCATGTGGTGTGGCTAAAAAGTAAAAGGGAAACACATGTCTTTTAGAGTCCATGAGTACCTATTACCCTTGTTCTCATTTGTTTCATTTGTCAATGGTTCAAGGTTATCTCGAGTTTTAGTGGATATAATAATAGAAATATTTCCTTACGAATGACGATATGGCGCATTATTTTTATGCCCACTGGGGGTTTATCCCTTTGGAAATTATTCCTCCTTATGTTTTGAGGAATTTTGGATGGTTTTTCGGGAACTTTATAATGATATACCTTGTGACATGGGAGCTTTAATTTAGTTTTCACCATGAATTAGTTGGTTATATGGAGAGATTTAGTAAGAGTATGAAGTTTCATTGAAAGGGACTCTGTGAGATTCACCACAAGTTATACACTGTGTGTGGAGTCTTCATGTGACCTTGTAGTGGTCACATGATCATGAGTCCCTTGGAGGTTCATGCAATCTACATGTCCTAATTATTTTTCTTTTATGGGGAAGGTAATTCCAATATCTAGGTATTCCTTCTTTTGAGAATTTTCTGATGCTCATTTTGCGTGAATCAACAAATCCCCCCCCCCTTAGGAGTGATTTCTGTGGGGAGAGGGACTCAGTTTTGAGGAAAAATAATGCTTTCATGAGTCATTGGAGGTGTCAAAAACGGGTGTCTTAGGTGAAATTGTATATATTGACTGAATTTTGGTATTCCAAAAAATTTCCCATATAATGGGGGTGGAGGAAAATTCATTTCTCCAGTTAACCCTTCTTTAGAAGTCTCTCATCATTGTATCCACCAAGTGCCTCTGTCATGATAACATGCCATGAACCTTAATCCTGAGTCCCATTAATGAGTCTTCATCATGATTACATCTTGTTATAACATTTCTACAAGAATACATCTTTCTCAGATGTTCGTCCGACCCAGTCGCAAACTGCACTTTGGTAACCTCTCAAACAATGGGTATGATTATTGAAGTTGTACCAAGGACATTGCATGACCTTATGGTCCAATAATTCAATATCTTGAAACACTTGTGACCATGTTTAGGTCATATGGTTGTGTGTCCCCAAGGGGTTAATGTTGTTCTCATGATGCCCTATGGGGGTTATGTTCCCCATGAGTCCTCTAGAGGTCAGATGATATGTGAAATCCTTATGAGGTCCGTGAATCCCCTACTGAGTCATGCGATGCACCTGATGTCGCTGTTTATTGTCGATATTTGAATATATATATATATATATATATATTAGTTGTTTAACATGTGACACTTACTCATTTTTTATGGATTTTGGTTCTTATCAAGGTCCCTAGATAACAGCCAATCAAAGGGCTCGGATCTCTAGGAATCGTAATACTGATCTTTCTACCATGTTTATACTTACAATGAGAGTCTAAAAGTATTCTTATCACCCAGGATTTAAGAGTACCACTTATCTCATCAAAACCCTCTATAAGAGTTCTTATTACTAGATGACACTGCAATACCTCCCCCTAAATTTAATCTTCCATATCACTGGGTGTTCGGTTTTCTCAACTACATTCATATGACAATTACCGAGGATGGTCAACTAGCTATAGCTCAAACCCAAGATTTGTATTATTTTTAATCCAAATCTCCCTTGAGTCTGGATGGTCATGAATTCACTCAAAAAAAATTATTTCCCAATGTTATTCAATTATAATTTCCTCCTCTTCGGACATGTATAGTGGCGGATGGTTCTCAAAATGGGATCTTCTTCCCTGTGGGAACTTTTCTAATGAATTGGCATGGCCATTTTGGGATAGGAAAATCTATTTGGGGTTTTTTTATGATCAATATAGGGTTCATATTTATGAATCCATGTGAATATCTTAATTCATTTTTTACCATGATCCTAAAATTTTTCAGAAAATGATTAGATATTGGTGTCTCGGTAGCAACACACTCCATCTTCCTCACGGTGAGGCGGGAATCATATTATGGGATATTCATCAATTGGGCAGTATTCCTCCTCTTAGCAATATGTATGATGAATTAATTTTTGTTTAGTATTTCTGGTATAATCCTCTACATACCCTAGTTTTGGTGAGGGAGATGCATGTGATCATGAAGGAGAACTTTCAAGGAGAGCTGACAGTGCACTTGATTATTTATTTCAGAGAAAGGATCAATATTTTTCTATGTTGTAGTGGGGCTAGACCAACTATTTTTCATCCCCATCAGTTCCCTTCCCATAAAATTTCATAATAGTACTGACACATATAGGTTCATTCTAGAAGAAGGGGACTACACCTCATGGGGATATCGAGTAAACTCATAGGTTTCTTTGTACCTTATGTTGGTAGGTGTTTTATCTATGATCCTGAATGGGTAGATTTTCCCAGCTAGGGATGCATGCTCAGGGATTTATGTTATCACATTAGTGATAGAGGTGGGACTGGAAGAAGGGAGGCGCCTTAACCTTGAAGTACCAGACCTTGCACAGCTTTACCAAATGATGGGCCATACCCAAAAAGGTAAAACTCTTTACAGTATCAATAGACCTCTCCAGAGCTTATTTGGATGGATAGGGGATCGCTTACATTGTTATCAATACTAAAATTCTTCCATGATCCAAGACACACCATTTCTTCCTAGATTGATGAACATCTCTAGGTTTGGTACAATGTCTCTAATCTCAGATAATGTCATAAGTTAACTATGACAACATGATAGTTTTGACTTTTCAACCTTTCATGAATTGGGTGGTACGATTATTGACAACGGATGTGGTTCTCTTGATGAAATATCTTATATGGTCTCCCTTCGGGATGGGGTTCTTGAAGCCATGGTGGATGATATGGTCATCTATAATACATACACAGCATATCAATTTTCATGAGATTTTGGGTTGGTTAAGATAGTTTCTCTCATCCCTTTGGTAATTGTCTGAGGAGAAAGAAATCTTATATTCATTCATCAATTCTAGAAAATACTGTCACATGAAGATATAGGTGCTGAAATCATACTTACACCTACTGATTATTCATCTTTCCTTACCCATGATTATGCCTAGTCTTAGAAAATAGCTTATCCCAATGGTGTGTTAGGTCAATTGATCTATTATATGCACAGTCCCCTTATGTCACTAATGCCTCTATATATGCCGTTGATGGAATTGATCAAAGACCTAGGATATACATAAATAAAGATACCTCATTTTAATGATGGCCACCCTGATGGTGAAACATAATTAATTGAGTAATTTAATCCTCCAATGCATGCAACGAATGATGTTCTTATTGAGGGAAAAGAAAATGAGGATTCTTCTCCTGTTCCACCCTTTATTGGTTGTAGGGTATAAATCAAATCATAGAATGATTTGGGGATGTATTCACACTTTTATTACTGAGTCACCTTTGTAAATATTCTATGACTAATGGAAATGACTTCTCGAGTTATTTCATGACTCTGGGGCATACAGCATCGATCAGTAGCCTTTGTATGAAATTATGTAGAAAATTATTTTAGCTCAAAGAGGCTTGGCCATGAAAGAAAGGGAAATTAATGACCTTTTTAATGAGGATTACATTTCCATGAAAATGAGGGAGGTGGTAGAGGAATTGGAGAGAGGTCTCCAATTGTTCTCTAAACTATAAGCTCATATAGATTCTCTAATAGTACAGATATAGAGATATAAGGTTATGATTTCTCGTCTAAGGTCTAACCTTTAAACATCATCATCCTCATTGGCTACTGCACAGAGGATAGTTGATGATTCGACCACTCTAGTAAAATATCTTTATCCTTAAGTGAAAGAGGAAAAAGTAGGGAGAGAAGAACTATTGTGTTCCATTGATGCTTCTAGTCAGAGTCTTGCAGACCTTTTCGGCATAGCCGATCTACTTTTCTCAGAGTTTTAATTTTGTAATGAATTCCATTTAGGTTGAAGATTTATAGAGTCTCTGAAATGTGGATATTCTTATTTCACTTTTTTCACAATATAAATGGACCATTCGAAATCTTTATTTATTTGTCCATATTATCTTTTTCCATGATGTGTATGATGTTTTGTTGTTCTGATATTATGATAATCTCTAATGGTAGCCATATTTTACATAGAGGAAATAAAATCGAAATGTCTGTTTTCGATATTTGTTTTAGAAAATTCTCATGAATTCCCACTATCATGGAATCATGTACTGATGAATTTATTTAATTTTCTTTGTAAAATACATGTCCTGAAGGAAGTTTGAACAATTATTTTCTAAATATGATAGGATTGGTGAGCATAGAATCATTTTTCCAAGGCTGTATAGTGATCCTTACAAAACCTTGTAGACTGGAATACCATAGTGATTTATTTTAAGGTCTTTTAGCCTAGACTTGATATTGCATTAGTTTGGAGGTCTTTTAGATTCAACCTAATATTGATTTAGTTTAAGTACTTTTAGATCATAACATGTATTACTTTAGTTTAAGGTCTCTAAGATCGAACTTTTCATTGCTTTTGTTTAAGGTCTTATAGATCAGACTAGATATTGATTCAGTTTAAGGTCTTTTTTTCTGGAACAAATATTTCATTAGTTTAAGGACTTTTAGGTAGGACCTTATATTTATTTTGTTTAAGGTCTTTTATATAATACATTTAATGATTTAGTTTAATTTATTTTAGCTGGTACCCTCTGTTACTTTAGTTTAAGTTCATTTACCTTAATCCCTCTATTACTTTAGTTTATGGTCTTTTAGTTCGGACCCTATATTTCATTAGTTTAAGGTCTTTTAGGTCAGACCTGACATTGCTTTAGTTTAAGTTATTTTAGATTGTACCCTTTATATGGTATTGATATATGGTGCAGACATACTAGTAATGACCCAAAACACAATGATATGTTGTATTTTGTCCTTGGTGTTGTTAAGGCAGATGAGGATCAGAATTCCCTTTTTACATGGTGACATATTTGGTTTACAACCATAGATGCATATGTTAAATCCATGAACATGAATGCATAGTCATGAAAGGGTTCCTTGAAGTCAGGTATCCTTTCTAGTGGATATGAAAGATTTATATTGGTTATATTGGTTGAGGGGGAAATATTAGAGAAGCAAGATCTACCTGGATAGATCAAATACAGGTGATTAAAATCGCAATCTAAAAGTCTAAGTTGATGAATGTGAGATGATGTAGACATGTTAGGTTTGTTCTGTGACATAATGAGATGACAGGTTTTTTCATGGTGTTATTGGGGCTCATAAGGATTGGGTCTCATTTATAGTAAGAAGAAGAAGCCTTTAGTTAGTGGTTTAAGGCCTCTATTCATTGGTAGCATTCCAAGAGAAATATGATCTCCACCTCTCTCTGAAGGACATGAAAGGTTTGTGAAGACTCAAATATCCAAATTATGATGTTGGATATGCAAATAAGGCTATCCAGGAAGTGTTTTGGAACCCTTTGGCAATTAGATCTTAAATCATGAAGCTCGATCCCTACTCCCAATGATTTCGAATCACAGGGTGTGGGATTTCGAAGTCTAGGGAATAAAGTGTTGCAGTCCATCCTTGACAAAGAGTATGAAACACAATGATTTAATTTCTAGTGTATGGAATCTTCTTGAAAAGTTTGGTGTGAGGATTGAAAATCACGACCCATAGTTCTCAAGTCGGGAGGATGATATGGGAAATTCATACAAGGATTGGTTCAAAAACACTGAGGCATTGAGTGCAGCCAATATAATTTTAGGGCTCATGAGGATTGGAATTTCCTTTTTTAGTGTATCACTTTTGGGTGATGTCCATAGGTGCATATACAGGATCCATGGGCATGTAAGCATAGTCAAGAAAAGGTTCATTGAATCCAGATATCCATTCCAAGGGCCACGAAAGGTTATGATGATATGAGGGACCCCAAATCATGAATTGTGGTCTATGGAAAGTGTAAAATTCAAGGATGGTTTGAGTACCCTAAATATTTTTCCACCACATAATGAATGTGTTTTTGTAGCAAGGATATTTGACAAACCATTAATCTAACTTTTTACTGGACCAGGGGGTCTAGTGAGAACAGCTTGGATTTTACTATGGTTACATGGTAAATCATATGATCTTTATAACTTATATTTTTATGCCTTAATGTTTTCCTAAACTCTAAGAATTGAGAGTTTATCAGGTGAAAACTAAAAATTCTCTTAGGTCACCCTTTATGGGTTTTTGACTTGACATGTTTTTTGTATATTTTATTAGTAGTTTATGGTCATGCGATTTGGACCATTATGGGTTAGATTTTAAGGTCATACATCTTTGACTAAAATGTAGGTAGTTTAGGGTTAGGACTCACATGGACCTAATATGGGAGATATTACACAAGATCCTAATTAGGATACCTAGGTTCAACAGCACCCAAACATCCTTATGATCGGGGGGATGGAAATTTTGTAAATCATAGATCTAGTTTCTTGGGTCATGATTAATATTATGGGATAGTCTTACCAGGAGTAGTTCAGACATGATGAGATTTTGAGTTCTGTCATAGTGATATCAAGTCTCACAAGGATTTGGATGTCCTTTTTCATAGTGACATATTTGATTGACGACCATAGACACATATACAGGATCCATAGGCATACAATTATAGTCATGAAAAGGTTCCATCAAGCTAGATGTCCTTTCCAAGGACCCTATATGGTTCAAAAATCTGAGACACTCGAGGAATGAGGTGTGGCTTATGGATTGAGGTTCTTTAAAAGATGGTGGATGCACCCCATACTCTAGTTGATCAGGGTAAGTCACTTATAGTCCTTTGATAAGGAAGGATGAATGGGTAATGGTTTTTCTAGTTTTACATCATGTAGTGGGGATGCACTTAACTCTGTGTAGTTTAACATCATGTAGTAAGGATGTACTTCCATTTAGTTTAACATCATATGGTAAGGAAGTACTTTCATTAATTTTAACCTCATATGGTAAGGATGTGGGAACTAACGTCAAATTGTGGAAATGTTGCAGCTTGGACTAAATATGGAAACTTGGGCATCACTATGTATCTCATGAGGATGATAATCAAGAAACATATAGTTCTTGATTATAAGATATTCTATATAGGTCTGACTCATATAAAAAGGTGGGAATTATTTTCATTGACCATTGCAATAAGGCCCAAGAATAAAGATCATGTGTCACCATGTATCTTATGATGATAGGAATTTGGATACATGTAGTTTTTGAAGATCTATGTAGTTTAATTTCATTCGGTGAGTTTTAGGGTGAACTGATGTGAATAAAAGGAAATTTTGGGGTGGGCCCAAAGATAGAAGTTTGGGTGTCGCTACATATCTGATGAGGATGATAATAAAACCACATGTAGTTATTTAAATCCCATGAAGTTTAATGTCATCCAGTGAAGAAAAGGGCGGACTGACATGAAATTATGGGAAAATTTTGGTTGGGCCTAAAGATGGAATTATGGGTGTAACTACATATCTCATGAGAATGAGAATCAAACCACACATAGCTCTTGGAAAATCGTGCAGTTTAATGTCATGTAGCAAGGAAATCGATCATGCATTTTAACTTTATGTGGTGAGGACTCATATTTTTTGTACCTTTATGCCTTTACTTGGAGGGTATGTCCCTACCATAATTCCTAAGATCGTGTGACCTATGCTCGGTGTGAGAAACAAGGACCAATATGGGTTTCCCTACAATTTAGTGGTTAGAGGGGGTATGATGAAGTCATTTCATATCATGTTGTGGTTATACAAAGATATAGGATCATGGCATCCCTATATATATCATTGGAAATGAGAATCAAGTGTTACATAGTTCTAGAGGAACTATGCATTCTAACATCATGTAGTGATGACGTAGGTGACTTGATGTGAATAGTGATTGATATCATAGATTCGTGAAGTTTTAGATCATGTAGTAATGATATTGTCCATGTGGTTTAATGTCTTCAGTTAAGGATGAAAGGTGTCATGCTGTTTAACATCTTGCTACCAAGAAAAATGATATTGTGTAGTTTCATGTATTGTTGTTAGGAATAAGGATACCATGCAGTTTAATGTCTTGATTATAGGATGAAAGATGTCATGTATTTTGACATCTTGTTTCTAGGATGAGTGGTGTGACTTAAACCAATTTGGATTATCATGTTTTAATACCTACACCAAGTATTTATTGAGAATTATTACACTGGTGTGAGGTATGACATGCTCCCCATCCATTGTGGACAATGAGTAAGCCGTGTTGTGGTACCCCTTATGTATAATATATGGTCCCTCCCATTTGGATTCCATTTTGGGGGATTCTTTACTAGTATCATTGGGGTTATAAGGACCAACAACAGTTCCCCATGTAGGAATTAGCAGAGGTGATATTTTTTGTTGGAGGCTCAAGTAATCTGATTCTGTTGTACTTCTAGGTTGTGTAGTGTGCACAACCTATTCTCCTCAAGTTGTTCTAATTAATAAATTCTATTTTTATATTTCTCATCATCTTTGTTTTTCTCACATATGGATACTTAGAGTGAGGGAATCTAGACCTCCATGGGTAACGCTGCCTCGATCCCATACACTAGTGAAAATGGCATTGTTTCTATAGAAGTGCGTGTGGTAGTATGGTAGGCCGATAAATAATGGAGGATTTTTTTCTGGACAATAATTATAATCCTTATTCACAATCATCAGGAGTATTTTTTATAGAGTCTTATTGAAAGCCTCTATCTGTCAATTGGTCATTTTATGATAGAGATATGACTAATTCAAGTTGATATTTCACTCCAGCTAAAACTTATTCAACTCCATGGAACTGATATTGGTGCTGTTGTCCGTTAGTATTGTGTGAGGGACTCCAAACCTGGTGATGATATGGTATTTTACAATGTTGATGATGTTCTTCATCCCAACTTCCTTGAGGGGTATCGCCTCTGGCCATTTGGAAAAGAAGTCAATATAAGAAAGGATGTACATGATTTGGTTAGCTGTGGCTGGGGGATATGGCCTTGTGACATCCATCCCCAAATAGAAAATGTCCAGGAATAGTTTTTTTGAATGTAGAAATTATGAGGGATGATGGATGAAGTTTTCAGGGATTTGGAATTCATGAACATTTTTGGTGAATTCCATGCAGTCATGTACCATGGAATTCCAGTAATATCCTATCCTCCGTATTTGGTGGGAGAGCCTGATCCATGATTTATGGGAATCACAAGAGCCTGATCGGACACCTTTCATGATGGAAGGAATCTCTCCTTCTACTATGCATATGATACGGATTTCATAAAATCCATGCTTATATAGTGTTTTCATCTCATTTGGGAAATCCTGGAGGATAAATTTCACTACACGACATTGAATATATTCTCTTCTGGGTCTATCCTCTGGGAGATTTCCATATTATAGATAGAAAATTATGGGCTCCATGTATCAAGTGGTGACTATTGGAGCATCACCCTCTAGGTAAATGTTGACCTGATTGATATCATCTGTATGATAGATGACGATTGCTAAGACCATTATTTGGTGTGTAATGTGGAAGATTTTTTCTTCCTTATTAGGATCAGCCAGTATGGTGGTATCAATGGACAATATGCCAGCATAAGCATTCTATGATAGGGGAATATGATGAAATGTGGTTTCAAAAGCTGAATCTTACATTTTTTCACTTACATAGCTAGCGATAGGGGCCATTTATTCCTTTTTAATGGTATATTCTCCACTGATATGCTTTATTTGTAACTCTAAATCCCCATCGATGTTTGCGTAAGCTATTTGAAGTTGTGGGGCCAATTCCAAGAAAATGATCAGGGCTTGTTATTCTTCCTCATTATTTATGCAGCTTTCAGATAGTGAGAAAGAGTATGAAAAAACCTTTTTTTCAGGATATACAAATACAATCCCTAGGCCAACCTGGTTAAGCTTTGGGTTTTCCATCCTTGCTCTAATAGGACTTCATGAGGTGCCATCAAAATACATCTTCCATTTTTTAGGAGTATCATTGGAATACAAGACCTCTTCATCTAGAATCTCAGTATCTTTGGGTATATTCAATATGGTGTGATGTGCTGTGATGAAATATTCCAAGTATTTTCCTTTCAGTGACTTCTATGACACAAAATGAATGTCATATTGCTGTTATATAACTACCCATTGGGATAAGTTCCCAGTCAGCATCATACAACTATGTATGTATTTGAGAGGATCAATGCGACATACCAACTAGAATTTGTGGTGTTTTAAGTAATGTCTCAACTTTTTCACTGTGAAGATGAGTGCAACGCAGTTCTTCTCAACATCAATGTATTAAGTCTCAATACCTATCATAGTTTGGTTGAGATAATAGATACTATTCTCATTTCCATCATCATTATTTTGTGCAAGGAGAGTGTCCAATGAGTGTTCCAGGGTGGTCACATATAATATGAGTGGCCTCCCTTCCACCAGATTCATTAGAGCTTCTAGGTGCAGTAGGTACCACTTGATACATTCAAAGGGTTTTTAGAAATCATCTTCCCACTAATAGTTGGTTCCCTTCTTCATTATCCTGGTGAAGGAGAGAGATTTTTCAACCATGTTAACAATGAAAAACCGAATGTAAGAAATATTTACTTAGAGTCCTCTCAATTCTCTGAGATTTCAGGGAGGTTACACTGCTAATATAGAGCTTTTCTTCTCCTAGTCAACCTCAATGTAATGGTGGCATGCCCCAAAACAAATTAATTTTCATGAAGTTTCCCTAAAAGTGAATTTTAGCAGATTCATCTTCAGGCAGTCCTTTCGCAGCTTGTTAAAAATTGTTTGAAGATCCATAAAGTGATTACTCAAATA
Source organism: Viscum album (assembly GCA_963277665.1). Lineage (NCBI taxonomy): Eukaryota > Viridiplantae > Streptophyta > Magnoliopsida > Santalales > Viscaceae > Viscum > Viscum album. The sequence continues at coordinate 1,767,107,343 of OY728153.1, read as the reverse complement.
ATGGGATTTAACTACCAGGTCATCAAAATAACATTCTTATATCTTTCCCATGATTGTATTAAATATATAGTGCATAACGTATTGATATGTGGTTCCAACATTCTTAAAATAAAAAGGGAATGATCTAATATAAAAAGATATCCTGAGATTCTATGAAGGTAGTGTATTCTTCATGTTTGGTGACCATCTTTATCTAATTTTACCTTGAGTACCCATCCATGAAATAGAGGTCCAGGAAACTTTCAATTTCATTGATCAAGAGTTTCTTTTCTGAAATGGGAAATCGTCCATCATAAAATTCTGATTAAGGTCCCGTAAATCAATATAGACCCTAATATGTCCAATCTTCTTCGTGATAGGGATTATTTTGGCAATTCAGCTTGGGTATTTTACTTCTCGAAAAAAGTTTTACTCAATAGACATGGTGAAATCTACCTCTATATTGGTGGAATGATAGGGGTGAGTCCACCTAGTTTCCTTATTTATGCCTCAATGCTCATTCAGTATCTTGTGATGGTGCATAGGCACATATGGGATCAGTTTGGTCATTTATATGTAGTTCCACTTGAACACATATCAGTGCTACTTCTGAAAAGAGATGTACATATATTTCACTTTGAGGAGCATGGAAGCACTAATTAGTGTAGAATGAGGGTCATCTTATGTTCATAAATATATCTCACTATGTTCATCAATGGTGGTGGAGACACCTTCCTCAAATGTTAGAGGGTTTTTCCTGAGGTCAGACTCATCTTCTTCTATCTCATAATCTGTGTAAACATTTTCAAATGAACATACCAATCTAGGGTTCCTGATGTCATCATTACGGTGATAGAGGCCCTGAGAAGATACATTGTCATCCCCTGTTGAATAATTCATTTCAAAGAGATTTCAGAACTGATAATATTTTCCCTTATCTCTTGGGACAGTAGAGGCTTGGACCTCTAGTATTAAACCTCTGACCTCAACCAGGTTCATGGGGAGCACATAGTTATCATCGAGCATACTCTAGGTATTTGTAGGGAGGTCCCCAATCCATTGTTTACAAAAATCTATATATCACAATCCATCATTAGTTGTGTTACTACTTTTGTATAGAAGTATTTTTCAGCATATGTGGACCTACAAGTTTCAAAGGTAGAATTATCACCATGTAGTATGCCAACTTTTCCATAAATAGGATACTTCAAACACTGGTAGAATATTAAAGGTATTTCCAGGTGGTTATGGAGCTAGGGTCTTTCGAGCATGATGTTATATAAAATCTCTTGTTGGATTACCATAAACTCAATGTATATCAAGATATCCATAAACTGGGCTTTGAGATTAATCTTCCCAAGAGGAATTTAATCATGTTTATCATACCCTTAGATGGTTAGTTTAGTAGGATACAAGTCCCCTTCGATATATCCCAAAAGTCATAGGGTTTGTACTGGGATAAGATTGATCCCAAAACTGTTATCAATAAAGGTCCTTTAGATATTGACATTATTGAGTCAACCCAAGACATATAGGGGTATAATATATCCTTTAATATCTTCTTCATAATCTTGATCAGTGAGTAAGATGGTGACATGACATTCTGATGCCATCGTCCCCACTCAATAGACCCCAACAACAGTGAATTCGGACTCAAAATCATGTGGTAACCATAGGTCTTCAAAAAATTCATCAATGAGTTCTTTTAAAATATGGAGTTCATCAAGGATGGAGAGCTTGGATGGGACTGCCACCAGCTTTTTTAGAACATTGTATTTTTGTGGAAGAGTTTAGCGTTTCCCGGTATGGGAATTCTTCTAGATGTGTGGATGATGAGCCAAGAAATTCGGGAGGGAAGAACCTGGTTCTTGTGAATAGTTTAAAGTAGTATCGTCTACTAGTGGAATAGGTTATGATGGAATTCCCCATTTCCTAGGTTTATCGGATTGGACCCCCACTAAGAGGTCATGCAAGGCAGTTAGATCTGGGCGACTGCTGGAGGGAACTAAGGCACCTTCTTTTCTCCATTGATAAGGCTTTAGATCTTTCCCATAAGTCTTAGCTTCATATATGTCCTCCCTTGGGATATGAATAGAATATTGGGGCTGACCATGTCTGCGATTTCCACTATATGCTCAGCTCTGTTTCATGGTGCTTCCCATTACCCAGTTGTATGCGAGTAAATCATGATCTTGGGAAATCTTATAATCATCAATGGGTTCTTCCAATTTTATCATTTTAATAGTACCAAATATCATTTCTTCATCTGATGAGGGTTCTGTTTGGTGGAGTGGTTCCCATTCCTCAGATATTATAGGGAAGAAATTGGTGAGAGTTAAGGCTTTCTTTGGAGAAGAATATGAATCCTCCTCTTATGTGTCTTCCTGCATATGGTTGTCATGCCCAACTTTACGAGGAACATTTTTTTTCCCCTGGGTGGTGGATCTATCACGGTTTTGTGAAACTGTTATTTCAGAGTGGCATGGTCTTGATTAACTATCTTTCGAGTCACCCAGTTGTCGAATTTTGGGGCAAGTTTGGCTGTAACCTTCTGCCAATCACCCTCTTCTTCTAGGTGTATCACAGTTATGAATGACACTTAATATGGGGAATTATCTAGTATCACATATGTAGTGTTCATTATTCCATAAATTATGTCCTTTAAGATGAATCAGTTATAGATATTATAACCTAGAATTCTATAGAATGTGTAGTAATCTCGACAGTCGGTGATGTTGACCTCCTAAAGCCTCCTAGGTTGTGCGAGAGTGAGAAAGTTTTTATCAAAATATACAAATAAATAATTGGGTACTTGTTCAAATCATAAAGAGTACACATTGTTCATCAATTCTTCATATCTCGGGTGACCCTAATTTCCCTGTGCTTCTGGTTGTGGGTGATTCTGTGGTTATCACCGCTAGATAGGAGGTGATGGGAGGTTTTAGGACAACTTATGTATTTGGATAGGCACTACCACGAGATTGAGAGTGATAGATGTAGCTTCTCATCTGGATGGACTTTTCCCCGGTGCTACAGGCACGAGTCGAGTTTTGGATCGGGTCCATTGGATGGATTCTTTTATATGTTGGGACATTTCATCAAACTCAAGAAATCCACCTAGATATTTCATTGGAATCAGAAGCATCTATAACTCATCCTATAGGTTTTTAGCACATAGTTCCAATAGATTCTCTTGCAAGAGAGGGATGCAAAGTGAGTAGGTCAAACCCTTCCACATTGCTATGAAGTTAGGCTCCCTCCCTTTTTGTCATTGTTTGCAGTTTTTTAGGTCTGTGACCATCATCTTCCTTAGTGTAGAACTGAATTGATAAAGTATTTGATGTTGAAGGACTTCCAATCCTAATATTGATCCTTCTAAAAGACTGTTATACTAAACAAAGTTTGGCCCTATCAGAGTCTGTATAAAACACCTCAACTTTTTTCCTCTTGTTGATATTGAGGGCCCATCAATGGACCACATCAGGATATGAAGTGAGTGTGATGTGGTTCGAGGTTTCCCAGACCATAAAATGTAGAGAAGGTAGTATATTTGAAATTGGGTTGAGGAAAAGTGGCATCCACCTACTTCAGATATGGTTTCTTCTCAGGTTTCATAGCTGTGTGTCGCCTTTACATGGATTTCATTCAAGTATCCATGGACTTGATGGAGTTAAGGAGATTAAGGGGAACTATTTTTTGATTTGTATATCATTTATAAGGAGTTTTTGGGGGTTTCTAGGTTTCCCCCCTTTTATCTCCTAATGATTTTTGACCTTCCCCATGTTTGAAAAAATGTCCCAACAAGGGAGAGTTTGTTTCTAAAATGGACGGAATTCATGATCATTTTCAACATCCACATTTATTTGGACTGGCTATCTAGATCTAGATCCAACTTGATTTTTAGATTCCACACATACCAGTGGTTCATCCATGGTAGGGATAACATTCATCTCTTCCTAAAGACAATACCCACAAAGAATATTTCCTCTGAGTATCTCCTCATTGAGTTGTTGAAGTGTTTTTATTTCACTCTCATATTTTGATAATTTTTCCTAAGGGTAAAGAAAACTTGTTAATTTTGAGAGGTTATTGGGATGTGGTTGTACCCTTCCCCTTGTTGATATTATTTCATTGAGGTGGCAGCTCAATATTTGAAGGTTCTCTGTTTTGGAGTCGTCTTTGGTTCCTAGTGCGTGCAACCTCATTTGGTGTATCCAAGTCACTCTCTTCCTGAGGTATGTTTCCATGTCATAGACTTCTGCACTTGCATCTTGATCAATATCTTCCATGTTGATACTGACAACATTTACAAAGTAATACCTTGCAATGTAGTTTGTTCCATTATTCTTGACGCAACAGGCTGATTCTACACTATCTTCTTTAGGGTCATTATTCAAACCCTTGGCCATGTTGGGCCATTTTTCCTTATGATCCTAGTGGGGTTTGATTGTATTCAACATACATTTCTTCTTTTATTTTCTATGAATATTGAATATGAATGAGTTTATGGTCGTGATGTCCAAACATTCCCCAACCAGTAGGAGTTTGTCTTTTGGTCGGATGTGCTGGAGGAATGTTGATCATTAACTAATTTCAACCAACCTAGAGAAGAATTATTCCCTCTATGGTGGTCAAGATGAGGAATATTCCCCTATATCTATAGTATGGGGTCCTTTGGGGTCATAATTGGCATGAATTGGTCCAACTATTGAAGATCAAATTACTCTTGTTGGAGATTTGATTATTCCTGAGAGAGACCGGATGCTATAAATTCTCCCAACCCGGTGGGGTGGGGGTGATTTGGAACCACCACTAATGTCTAAAGGTTCCTTTGATGAGATGGTGAACCTATTGATGACGATTGAGATGTAAATTCTTTCATCTCAGCGGGCTAGGGTTCACCTGTGGCTGTTGAGGGGATGTCCTGAATCCTCTTGGGAATTGATGATCTGGGGGTGGAGGTGGTGGTAGATATTCTACATGCCTAAGGGGCTGAGTCCACTCATGGACAGCTATTATGTAAACAGATATTGTGGTCTGTGTGATTTGGCGTAGTGGTGCTCTCGTTGGAGTTGGGTTCGATGGCAACCCATGATGAGAACCATTACTTAATTGAAGTCATCCGAGTGATTGCAACTTTGGTCTCCATGTTTGAAATGTTCTCCTATTGTATTGAGGGGACCCTTTTTAAATATTTTTTGCCATCCTCTCTCCCCATTTATGGTTTCTAAGCACAGTTAATGTGGGGGCATTCAGTTTCAGTGACCAACTGGCTTGAGCATTACCTGCTCCCCTAATTTCTCTAGAGGCTATAACATTGCTGGATGCCACATCTGAGGGTATTTTCTATTCTAGGGGATAATAAAACTATAACACTCCATACTATCCCCATCCTCAAATAAGGATGCATGATGTGGATTGAGAGATCAACTATCAAAAAGTTTTCATGCAATGGTGTAAAGACCCAGAATTTCCATGTAAATTTTTTTTTTAAAAAAATGGGAATTTTACGAGTCCGTGAAAATCGGCGGCGAGTGATTCCAAGGCCCGGAGTTCCCGAAATGAATTTTTGAAGTTTTCTACAGGTGCATTCAGAATACGTGCGAGCGGGTTTTTCTAACTTTTGAACTGGTGCTTGAAATTGAAATCTTAGGGCATCGTTGAACTCGCAGCGCTGATATTCACTTAATAAGACTTTAACCTCGACGGTAGTTGGTAGAGGGTGAAAGTTAGCTTTTGGGTTTTTTGTGAATAATAAAATGAAAATAAAATTGTGTAAACATTTTATTTTTATTTGAAACACCGATGGGAATATTGTGGAGGTGGGGACCACAGGAGTTTTATCCTCCAAATTGAATGCTCTATGGTGGGGACCACCGAGACTAACCCTCTTGTGGATATTATGATGGTGGGGACCACCCGTGTAATGAAACCACATGAACTCCATAATTAAGTGGGGAGAAACTTCATGAGCTCCCCACTTAATGGTGTCAACCCCCTTTAATTAATTTATGCCAATGCTTCTCATGACTAATTATGCAACCCACCAAAATTAATTTAGCTTTTTGAATTATTTTCAACAAAATTATAGATTGCCTAATCTATTATTTTGGCACCACTTTACATTTGTGTGGAATTTGGAGAAAGATTCTCCAACAAAGAACACTTCCTCCAAGAAGAACGCTGGCGAGGAATGTCTTCAAATTCTTCCTCGAAAGCACCTTATAGGGGAAACCGATATGGGATGTCTTCGATGACCGACCTTCCCTCCTCATCATCATCAATGAAGAATACGAGGTAGGGGTTTCATTGAGTTTTATTATTTGCGGGAAGTTATAGGGTGATTGATTGATATTCTTCTCTCTTCCATTCTTGGTAATTCTTTGAAATTCAAGAAGGATTTGAACTGCTTTCTACCACTCTAAACGCAGAGTGTGCAGGCCAGACAAACATGTCCTAACCCCTTCTTCATTATTCTTTGATGTGCACTTCGAAAAGGAGGATATTGACAAAGGAAACGGCACTTTTCCACCCACGGCCTCTGCACCCCGCGGGGCTCCGACGCCCGTGGCCTCAACGCGTCAACACGTAGCATCCGCGACCTCCGATGCTCCGCGCCACCGCTGAACTGCCGTCATGCCGAGCCGTCGAGCCGAACCACCACCATGCCAAGTACACACGGCTGAACCAGCCCCGTGCCCCCATGGCGCTCCGGCCAAATAGGCCCCGTGACCCCGTGGTGCTCCGACCGAACCGGCCTCGTGCCCCTGTGGCGCCCCGGCCGAACTGGCCCCGCACCGCTCACGGCGCCCCGGCAGAATCACCCCCGCAGCACCCTGACAAAACTGGCCCCACACCCCCCCATGGTGCTCTACCAGAACCGGCTCCGCACCCCCCGTGGCGCCCTAGCCGAACCGTCCTAGTGCCCCCACAGTGCTCTTGCCAAACCAGCCCCACGCCCCTCGTGGCACCCTGGCCGAATGGGCCCCGCACCCCCGCGGCGCCCCGACCAAACTAGCCTCGCACCCCCACGACATCCTAGCCAAACTGGCCCCACGCCCTCGCGGCACCCCAATGGTCGAGCCGCCCTGCGGCACCTGTAGCTTCCACAGCCCATCGTGGCCCTCTCGTCCTGTCAGACCTCCTAGCGGACTGGGCTAAATCACAGGTTGGGCCTGACCCAGCGGGTTAGTCCGGGTGGACCTGAACTGGGTTGACCATTTTCATGTCGGTCCAGGTCAGTCTGACCAGGTCAGACTAGACTCGGGCCCACTACGACCCTTTTTAGCTCCCTCGGCCATATCTTTGGCATCGGGCGTCCGTTTGACGAATCGTCAGAAGTGCTAGAAATCATAGAGAGAGATGGTCCCTTTTAGTATACTCCACTAGAGTTTTGGTTTATGATGGGGAACAGTTAGGTTGGATCAAGCAGAAATCCAACCGAGCCCCCATGACTAAAATGATAAAAACTTACAGACCGGGCCTCTGATTGACGTGCCATCTGTTATGTTGAGACCCATATTACATGAGGGACCTTTGAGATACTTCTTCGTGGGACTTCGTTTCAGTTGGAGTATTGACCAGTAGCATATGGAAAGGAACCTCCTAGAGACGAGCAAGCATAGTGCAGAGACCTAGTGGCTAGATGAGACTTGCTGACTGTTGACCATTTTGACTTGGAGTGACTTGACAGGCCTAGTGGGGAGTGCCTTGGTCACGCAGTAGACCCACGTTGGAGAGTGCCTTGGTGAAACTGTAAACCCACGGTACTCGACAGGAGAAGTACCTTTATAGGCCTTAAGGGGTAGTGCCTTTGTGTGACGCGGCAGACCCACGTTGTGGAGTGCCTCTATGTGACTTGGCAGACCCAAAGTAATCGACAGGAGGAGTACCTCAGCCGTCAAAGGTTAGTGGGAAGTGCCTTTGTGTGACATGGAAAGCCCATTGTACTCGATAAAGGAGGATTTCTCCAATAGTTGTGGTGTTCGATGTTGTGTTCGGAATGTTACTTGATACTACCCCTAGAATAAATCCTGGTGTGAGCTAAGTCAGAACCTCTATGTTTTTTTCATGATCGATATGGATTACTTGATAACCTAGGTATATGTATGGGCATATACCTAAGTAAGGTTATCTATTGATTTCATTCTTTTTGGTTTATCCATGGTGGATTTTGTGAGACCTAGAGTGTCTCGGAGTCCTTACTGAGTATCGTTATACTCACCCTTGCATGGGCTATGCCTGCACCTTGTTGTGTTGGATGCAGATGACAGACAACACTGACTGAGGCCGAGAGTACCAACAATGGACGGTACCTGGAGGTAGAGCTTTCGACGAATCGGTAAACGGGGGAGACTTAGTGATGAGGAGTTCTGAGGAGGTGATCTATACCTACCCATCAAGTAAAAACCTTGGAGGATGAACCAGCAGCTGACTTTCCCTTTTCTTCAGTTTTATTGTATCACGGTTGTACTTGTATTTTCAGTTAGGCTTGTATTCTGGTTCTTTTTTCTTTCACCACTCTTTAGTTACACAATTTACTTGGTGTTTTTTATCTTTTTGTGTGCTTTCTTATGTGTGTGTTTACAGATTATAAAGGAAATGTCTTCCCAGTTTTAGGGAATACGCCTTCAGTGCTAGTCACCTGCCCCTGGCCTTTGGAAGGCGGGCTTGTGATAGTCACGACACGGGCCCTGGGGGTTGGGTCGTGACAAATTGGTATCAGAGGAGTCGGTTCTACCATAATACTAGGACTCTGATATTTTCTATGAAGTAATAGTGTTAAGGGTAATGAGTGTAGTTTTCAATTCAGGGAGTCCAGTGTTGGTGCGGTGGCTGATGTATCCATACACTAGGACCCTAACTTCTGATTTCCGACTCAATGCATGAAAACATTGATTGCGTGTGTGTTTTCAAAAGTTTTCTCTGAGATATTCTGAGTCAACTCACGAGGTATAACTTTCATCTCACCAGGTATAACTTTTGACCGTGGAAGACCTATTTCTTTTCAGGATGCCTCCACATAGAAAGCCAGCTAGAGTTCCAAAAGTTTTATGAACTGATAGCCCAACGAGAAATAAGGCCTTGGTGCATTTCCCTTTTCCAGTAGAGGCACCAGCGGTACCACTCCCCCTCGGGCCACCGATGCCACCAGCCCCAGCAGCAGACAGTGCACGCTGCTTGAGTTTATTGCACGAGTTCTAGTGCTAGAGGCCACCCAAGTTCATGGGAGAGACGGACCCACAGGCAGTTGAGGATTGGATAGAGGTTGTGGTGATAGTATTCTGACTCATAGGGACACCATCCAATCTCATGGGGATCCTTGTCGCCAGCCTTCTACAGGAAGCAGTAAGAAGATGGTGGAGCTTGATGTTCCAAGTTCATGATGAGGTGACTCTTCTTTGGGAAGACTTCAAGAGCCTGTTTCAGGCAGAGTTTGTCCTAGTGACTCTTCAAGCAGTGCGCATATAGATTCTTCTTCATCTGCAGTAGGGCAACATGATAGTAGCTCAGTATTCAGCGAGGTTCATGGACCTCTCATGCTACACCACAGATATGGTGTGGGACCCATTCTTTAGGTCTCGGACCTTCTAGCAGGGACTCGGGCGGGAGATCAAGGCTTCAGTGATCTCACTCAGCGTCCCAACATAGGCGGGGGTGTTTGTGAGAGCCCTCTTGGTGGAGAGTTTCCTTTCTGAGAATTCACCAGTAGTGTTACTCACTAAAATTCATCACGTAGTGAAGTCTTGTGTAGCTGGAAGTAGACAGATGTCACAGAGTTCCAAGAGGTCTAGATCTATAGGTGGGTGACCGCATGAGTTGGGATCAGTTGTGAGGGGAAACCGAATAGGATCTAATCATGCTAGAAGATTTCAATGTTATGAATGTGGTGGGACGGGTCACATGGATCGTGACTATCTGAACCACCGTTCGGATGATTTGAAAATGGTCGAGGGACTTCCCAAGCAGAGACAGAGGTTCGACTGAGGAGGTCCGTAGAGAGCATGTGGACATGGCAGAGGATCTGGTCATGCAGCTGGTGGTGGGAGACAATTCGAGGGGTTACCGCCACCACCACCAAGAGGTCGACCCCGACCACAAGGAGCTGGTGGATAGGGGAGAGCTCAACTCCAGGAAGCTAAGGCCTATGATCACGGTACTCCAGAGATGATATGAGGTATGATCTGTTTCTACTCCACCATAGCTGAAGTACTTATAAACACAGGTGCCAGTCATTCTTTTATTGACACTAACCTCATTTGGAGCTCGGAGATTCCGATGGATTCGTTGGCTCAATCCTTACGGCTAGAGACTCCTACGAGAGCATATTTTATGATTATGCACTAGTGACAATAGTGTAAGCTTACTCTAGGATGTGAGAGCTTTGGTTGGGATATCCTAGTAGCAGCATCGAGGCCTTACGATGTCATCTTGGGTATGGACTGGTTATCTACATTCTATGCTCAGATTGACTATATTAGGAACAAGGTACGGTGTGTTTGCATGGAGGGGACCATTTTTACCTTCACCAGTGAGAAGGGAGCCTTTGAAGTGCATGATGGAATTACCCGGAGGAGAGTGTAGCTGATCACTCATCAGTTTTCTAGCCTTATCCTTTGATCTGTTGATGTGGAGGGTCTGAGATATCCTATAATGGTGGACCAATACGCAGATGTTTTCCCTGATTATGTTCCGTGTCTACCTCCTTGCACAGAGTGGATTTTTAAATTGACTTGTACCCCAGGATGACACCGATATCTACACCCGCATATTGGATGGCTCCCATGGAGATTAATGAGCTGAGGGTACAGTTAGAGGACTTGTAGGGGAAGGGATTCATCTATCCCAGTGTTTCTCCTTGGGCAGCCCTGATTCTGTTTTCCAAGAAGTATAATGGTAGATTGATGCTTTGTGTTCACTATCGGTGCCTAAACCAGGTAACCGTGAAGAACAAGTACCCACTCCCGAGGATTGACAACCTCTTTGATCAGCAGAAGGGATCATGGTGGTCCTCTATGATAGACCTCCGATCAGGCTATCACCAGCTTAGAGTACGAGACGAAGATGTTCATAAGATGTCTTTCAGATGTCGGTATGACCATTACAATTTCTTGGTTATTCCATTGGGCATGACCAATTCTCTGGCATTGTTCATGGGACTCATGAATAGGATCTTTCATCCATACCTTGATCGCTTTTAGTGGTCTTAATCAATTTCATTTTGATCTACACAGCTACTAAGGAGGACCATGTCTATCATTTTCAGGTAGTACGGAACACACTCTGAGAGAACCAGCATTATGTTAAGCTCTCAAAGTGCCAGTTCTAGATCCAAGAGGTTCACTTTCTGGGAAATGTCATATCGGAGGCTAGAGTTGCAGTGGATCCAGCAAATATTGAGGTGGTACTTTCTTGGGAACAACCCATGAGTGTGTCAGAGGTATGGAGTTTCCTGGTTTTGGCTGGATACTAACAGAGCTTTGTGCCAGATTTCTCCAGAGTTGCAGCACCACAATCAGCCTTGATGAAGAAGGGGAAACCGTTCATGTGGTCAGAGAGATGCCAGCAGAGTTTTCAGGAGCTAAGGTGGAGGCTGACTAGTGCCCCCATCTTGAGGCTTCTAGAAGAGGGATTAGGGTACGTAGTATACTACGACGCATCAAGGACTGGGCTTAGATGTGTCCTAATGTATAACTGGTCTTTGATCACATATGGTTCATGACAGCTGATACAGCATGAGTAGAACTACGCTACCCATAACCTGGAGTTAGCAACAGTGGTCCTCGCCTTGAAGATGTGGCGACACTATCTGATGGGTGAGCATTTTACAGTGTACTCTGATCACAAGAGTCTCAGGTATATCTTCTCTCATAAGGAAATGAACCTGAGACAATAACTCTGTCTTGAGTTCCTCCAGGACTATGACTTCGAGATATTCTATACTCCTAGTAAGGGGAACGTTGTAGGAGATGCACTCAGTAGAAGTTCTGGTATATAGCTGCTAGGTGAGGTGACGGAGTAGCTGGCTGCTTTACATGTATCCTTCATGGAACATGATAGAGTAGCTTTCCTTTGGTATCTTACAGTCACTCCCCCACTTCTTCAGTGAGTTAGGGAGGTGCTGCATGGGGATGCTGACTGAGAGGCTCGACGTGCTCAGATTTCCACAGGGTAGGCACCTAATGGATTTTCTGAAGGTGGGGAGCACGTCATCCTCTTTAGAGGATGTACCATGGTACCAATGTAACTTCAGGAGGAAGTATTGAGGGAGTTCCACACATCCCCTCTAGCGGTACATCTAGGAGTGGAAAAGATGTACCAAGATCTTCGGCGACAGCACTGGTGGCTGGGAATGAATAACGCAATAGTAGAGTTTGTCTCTCGGTGCCTCCTGTGTCAGCAAGTGAAAGTGTAGCATCAGGTACTAGCAGGCATGGTTCAGTCTTTAGAGGTCCCAGAGTAGAAGTGGGATGGGATATCCATGGACTTCGTTATAGTACTTCCATGTACATCCAGAGGACATGACTCGATTTGGGTGATCGTCAACCAACTCACCAAGTTGGCCCACTTCCTACCGATCGGAGAGCAGGGTTTAATACAGATCTTGGTATGTATCTATGTGTATGAGATTATACGGCTACATGGAGTACTCTCAATAATTGTCTCCAATCGTGATGCATGTTTTACTTCCCAACTAAGGAAGGTGTTGTAGGAGGCTTTCGGGACACAGCTTCGTTTGAGCACTACCTTCCATCCTCAGACGGATGGCCAGACTGAGCAGACCATCCAGACACTCGAGGATATGCTACCTGCATGTGTCCTTGACTTCAGTTGTATCTGGGAGAACCACTTACCATTGGTGGAGTTTGTGTGCAACAACAGATATCACTCCACCATTGGGATGGAACCTTTCGAGGTATTGTATGGGAAAACTTTCAGATCACCTTTGTGCTGGACTGACCTTGGGGAGTCAGCACTAGTGGGACCATAGATGGAAGAGGCTACCATAGAGAATTTGTAGATCATATATGAGCATATGAAGACTACACAAAGCAGGCAGTAGTCATATGCCGATAGGATATGGATACCTCTGGAGTTCGAGGATAGCGACCACGTCTTTCTTTGGGTCTCACCCCGACGAGGTCTATGCAGATTTGGCCGAGGTGGCAAGTTATCTCGGAGATTCATCGAACATTTTTAGGTCCTTAGTAGAGTTGTTGAGTTGGAATACCACTTAGCTCTTTCACCTTAGTTGCACTGGGTGCATGATGTCTTCCACATATCCCAGCTGAGGAGATATGTGCATGACCCTTCTCACATCATCGACCATGGTGAGCTGGACGTTGACAATGGGGCAACTTTTACAGAGTTGTCAGTAGAGATTGAGGATCGACAGACCGGGTCCTTCATGGACAGTCGATACCACCAGTGCACATTTGTTGGCAGCATGAGAATCTCTAGGAGAGCACATGGGATCGGGGGGCTCAGATGCATGCTCAGTACCCCCACTTGTTTACCTAGTCTGAGTTGTGGCTTATGGGGACGTAGATCCCTAAGGTGGGGAGAATTTAAAGACCCAGAATTTCCATGTAAATTATTTTTTAAAAAAAAATTAATATTAATTTTACGAGTCCGATAAAATTGACGACTCGTGATTCAGAGGCCCAGAGTGCCCAGAATAAATTTATGAAGTTTTGTTCCAGTGCATTCAGTAAATGTGCAAGTGGGTTTTTCTAAATTTTGAATCGGTGCTCGGAATTGAAATCTGAGGGCATTGTTGAAGCCATATCGTAGATATTCTCTTAAGAAGACATTCACCCCGACAGCAGTTGGTCAAGGGTGAAAGATAGTTTTAGGGTTTTTTTGTGAAAGAATAAAATAAAAAAAATGTGTAAACATTTTATTTTTATTTGAAACACCCATGTGAATATTGTGGAGGTGGGGACCACAAGAGTTTTATCCTCCAAATTGTGTGCTCATGGTGGGGACCACCTGAGCCCAACCCTCTTGTGGATATTATGATGGTGGGGACCACCCGTGTAATGAAACCTCTGGAAATCCATAATTAAGTGGGGAGAAACCTTTTGAGCCCCCCACGTAATGTTGCCAACCCCCTTTAATTAATTTATTCCAACCCTTCTCTTGATTAATTATGCCACCCACAATAATTAATTTATCTTTTTGAATTATTTCCAACAAAATTATAGATGGATTGATCAATTATTTTGGAACCAATTTACATTTGGGTGGAATTGGGAGAAAGCTTCTCCAATGAAGAACACGTCCTCCATGAAGAACGTTGGTGAGGAACGAATTCAACTTCTTCCTTGGAAGCACCATGTGGGGGCAACCGACATGGGATGTATTCGACGACTGACCTTCCCTCCTCATTGTCGTCAATGGAAAATATTAGGTAGGGGTTTAATTGAGTTTGATTATTTACGGGAAGTTGTAAGGTGATTGATTGATATTCTTTTATCTTCCCTTCTTGATAATTATTTTAAATTCAAGAAGTATTTGAACCACTTTCTAACACTCTAAACGTGGAGGGTGCAGGCAAAATGAACCTGGCCTGACCCATCTGTCGTTAATCTTTGATTTGTACTCGAAATGGAGGAAGTCAACAAAGGCAAAAGTGCTCCGCCACCCACGGCCTCCGTGCCCCGTGGTGCTCCACTGCGCACAGCCTTGCCACATAGCCACACGACCCCCACAACCACATCAGATCCATGCCGCCGAACCGCCGTTGTGCCGAGCCGCCGAGCCAAACTGCCGCCATGCTGAGTCACCGAGGCCAACCCGGCCCCGCACCCCCCACGGTTCCCCGGTCAAACCGGCCCCCACGCCCACCCACGTCCCCCCGGACAAACCGGCCTTGCACCCCCATGGCGCCCCGGACAAACCGGCTCCGCGCCCACCACGGTAATCAACCAAGCCATCCCCGCGCCCCCCGTGGCACCCCGGCCGAACATGCCCAACACCCCCGCAGTGCTCTGGCCAAACTAGCCCAGCGCGCCCCGCGGCGCCCCGGTCGAACCGGCCCCGCGGTGCCCCGGCTGAACCAGCCCCTCTCCCCCACGACGTCCTGGCCGAACTGGCCCCGCAACCTCGCAACACCCCCGATGTCAAGACGCCCCGCCACACCCGTGTGATCCGCGACCCATCACAGCCATTGTAGCATGCCGGACCTCCCAGCAGACCGGGCCGAATCACAGGTCGGGCCTAACCCAGCGGGTCGGGCCATGTTGACCTGAACTGGGTCGACTCAAGCCAGGTCGGGCAGGGTCAGTCCGACCGGGTCTGACTGGACTCGGGCCCACTACAACAGTTTTTCACTCCCTCGGCCACATCTTTGGAACCAGACGTCCGTTTAATGAATCGCCAGCAGTGCTAGAAATCTTGGAGAGAGACGGTCTCTTTGAGTATACTCCACTAGAGTTTTGGTTTAATATGGTTAATGGTCTGGTTGGATCGAGCACGAATCCAACTGGGCCCCCATGACTAAAAGGATAATAACTCATAGACCAAGCGTCTGATTGATGTGTCGTCTGTTATGTTGAGACCCCTATGATGTGAGGGACCTTTGAGATACTTCTCCATGGGATTTTGTGGAAGTTGGAGTATCGACCTGTAGCTTGTGGAGCGGATCCTTCCGGAGATGAGCAAACATAGTGCGGAGACCTAGTGGTTGGCTGAGACTTGACGACTGCTGACCGTTTCAACACATAGTGACTTGACTAGCCCAGTGGGGAGTGCCTGGGTGATGCGGAAGACCCGCGGTGGAAAGAGCCTTGGTGACATGAAAAACCCATGATAATCTACAGGAGGAGTATCTTAGTAGGCCTTGAGGAGGAGTGCCTCTCTGTGACGCGATAGACCCACTGTGGGGAGCACCTCTATGTGACGCGACAGACCCATGGTACTCAATAGGAGGAGTTCCTCAGTAGTCCAAGGTTAGTGGGAAGCATCTCTTTGTGACGCAGCATTCCAACTGTACTCGAAATACGAGGATTTATCCTGCATTCAAGGTGTTCGACATTATGTTTGGAATGTTACTTGATACTACCCCTAGAATCAATCATGGTGTGAGCTGAGTCAGAACCTCTGTGTTTTCCTCAATATTGAGATGGATTACTTAATAACTTAGGTATATGTATGGGCATATACCTAAGTAAGGTTATCTATTGATTTCATTCTTTTTGTTTCATCCTTGATGGATTTTATGATACCCAGAGGGTCTTGGGGTCCCTAATGAGTATTGTTATACTCACCCCTGCATGGGCTATGCCCGCACCTTATTGTGTTGGATGCAGATGACGGACAGTGCTGACTGAGGCCGAGAGTACTGGGACTGGACAGTACTTGGAGGTGGAACTTACAATGAATTGGTACACAGAGGAGACAGACCGAAGAGGAGTGTTGAGGATGCAATCTGTACCTACCCTTCAGGTAGTAACCTTGGAGGACAATCCAACAACTTTATTTTCTTTTTCTTCAGTTGTATTTTATCATAGTTGTACTTGTATTTCCAGTTGGGCTTGTATTCTGGCCCCTTTTTCTTTCAACACTCCTTTTTTATACAGTTTAATTTGTGTTTTGTATCTAGTTGTGTGCTTTCTTGTGAGTGTTTTTACATATTATAAATGAAATTCCTTCCCAGTTTTAGGTAATATGCCTTCAATGCTAGTCACAATCCCCTGGCCTATAGAAGGCGGGCTTTGGGTAGTCACGGCAGGGGCCCCGGGGGACGGGTCGTGACAAATGGTGTCAACATTTTGGAATGTTTGCGCTATTCTTTTTCAATTTTAGATCCTATGAAATGGAGATATCTGCTAGGTCTAGATGACAATAGAGTATATTGATTTTATAAAGTTAACACATGTATCCTTGATAAGGTAGTGGTCGATCTTTCAGCCACTAATGATTGGACCACATATTCTAGTGTAGATGAGGCATGTACTCCTTTTCTAGCTCATTTGGGATCTTATAACCAACTATAGCGAGTGTCTAGAACATTATGTGGAGATTATTTTTAGATAACGCTATCTATATGTTATTTTTTGCCTACTCATCATCAGACCTACATGCCCCCATCCAGTTAGACCATAGAATATGGCTCTGATGGTTGTTTTCCAATGGTAGTGGGGTGAAAAATTTGATGGGGAACTATATATAGTTTACCCCAAAGATTTGAGCACCTCTCTATATAAAGGTATAGTATTTTGGTTCATATATCTATATAGAGAAGTTTTGAAAAAGGTAGTAATTCCTTGTTCATGAGAGAGATCACCTTGGGGAGGTTGACCACGATGGATGTCAGGAGTGAAGTCCATATGATCCTTCTCTACACTACCTTGAGGATAACTATTGTGGAAATGAACATATTATGATTCCTCTTTGACAGAGGAGTTGAAGGACCCTTTTGGTGTTGATAATGTGTCTCTAACTAAATCATGTACAACCTAATTATGCACATTTGGAGTATGGTACATGTTCTGTGTCATAGTTGAAATATGACGACCTAACTTTTGTAATTGTGCAGGGATATTAGCCTATTGTGTGATGGTTGCCGAAAACTTTTATGTAACTTCCAAGTGTTGTGGGTGTATGAGCCTACTTCTAAGAAGTTTTAAGAATACACTGATGATATTTTTCATTATTGGTAGCAATGTGATCCTATCATGGGGCATGTTCCACTCTCACTTTGTGAGCCTAAATTATTATTAGAATATGAACCTGGTCCTAGGACTTTGGAGTATACCACTAGTCTTTCTTGGTAGGAATATGAGCCTTACCATAGGTTTGTGTCACTCTCACATGGTGGTCCCTTGTTGGATTAGGAATATGAGCCTAGTTTGAATATTTATTCCCCATCAGAATATACAAACAGACCTCTATAATTGGAGATGGAATATGAGCCTCCTACTATGTTGCCTTGGAATTATGTCAGCACAATCATTCATTGATGGAAGTTGGAATATGCACCAAACATTTGTGATCTACCGGAATATGTTGAGAAGATTCACTAATTGAAATGTGATCCTATCTGGAGGCTTCATACATTCTCACTTGGTTATGCCCAAATATAAAGGGGATATAAGCCCAATACTAGGCCTTTATAGTATGCCACTGGAGTTATTCAATGGGAATATGTGATTATCCCAATGAATGTTCCCTCTCATGTGGTGAGCCACGGATAGAACAGGGATATGAGCCTGGTCCTAGGCCTTTGGAATTTGCAGCTTGACTTCATCCAAATAAATTTCACCATGTCCTACGGTATGTACTACTCTCACTTAGTTATCACCGGTTGGAACAGGGATATGAGCTCCATATAATGTCTCACCCTTCATCGGAATATGTCGATAATCCTCTCGGAAGGGAGAAACATTGTGATCTTTCTTTGGTATAGTCACTTTTCATTATGATCAGAGTGTTTAGATATCATTTCTATAGGGATATGAGTATGTACCTATCCCTTCATTTACAATAGGTTTGGAATATGCCGGTGGAGTTCTGTTTCTAACACTTTCTTCGAGGCGCACGCATCTATCCATTTGAAGATGAAGAGGACATTTTGATCGTGGTCTCGCATTCCTGCTTTCCAAAGGTGGGTGGAATCTATCGCTTATTCAGAAACATTTAATCCTTGATTGAAACAGGATGATGGGATGTCGGTTCCTCCTTCTATATATTTCTCCTTGGAACTCATTAACTAGTTTGGGTCTCCCTTATAGATTAATATGTTGTACATGAAATTATTTCCAGTGCCATATCTTTATGGACAATGGTTAATTACATTGCTTCTATCGAGACATTCCATGGGGTCTGGCCAGGGCAACAACCTTCGATTGGGGACTAGTCACATTGGACATCACTGGCGTGTCTCTACACTGACACACTAGTGAATCTGTGTTTCTTTCCCTTATTATAGGTCTTCTCAAGAGTTCAGAAGCCTGAGGCATCTCATGTCAAATGTGGGGAATTATATTCCATAGGCCTGTCTCTGAGGTTTTCCTCAACTTCACATGTTTAACATATAGTGTCGCAGGTTTAACTTCTAACAGGGACAGATCAGACTGATCGGAACACTGAATAGAGTGGATCAGATGGGTGTGACACCTGGAGGACACATTGATATTGGGGATAATGTGTGGTTAGTTACCCTTCTATATATAAATGGGATGGGAAATGAGGTGAAATGATCCAATCGGGATCTGGTAACCTGGATTAGAATCAAGATGGATAGTAGAGGATTGAGAGTTGATGAAGAATGAAATGGAACCAACGAGAGGATGATGGTGGGGTTGGGCTTCAGTCTTGAAGAGACTTTCTACATATCCCCATGGGAGGGAATCCAAGTCCGCGGAGTTTAGTGAGGTGATGGTACACCTAAGGTGGCGACCCATATGAAGAGGACCCATAGGAAGTAGAACCTTTAGATTGGGGCGTGAAATTGGAGTGTGTATGGAGGACAGCGACCCGATGACATGATGGGGCTTACGCGTGATTAGCACCCCAAGATTCGGTCTGATGCCAGAGTGGAAGACCAGAAATGTGGGTCCCAATGGAGGGGACTACAACGACTTGCTGTAGGATGGGGTCACAATGCCTTAATGCTTAATGGGGATCACAACATCTTACCACTGCATGAGTTTCAAAATGGAATACTGCGAAATTAGGTTCAGAAGTTATTACCATGAGATAAAGGATCACAATTTATTATTGCTAGATAGGGGACAGTGTAGTGTCATGCGGTACAAAAGGGTCATATAGTTTAACATCCCGGAGGATGGGGGTGGATCGACGTGAGTTGGTCAGGACCTATGTTTGTTTGGCTTGAACCTCATGTAGTTATCCTACATACCTTGCCTTGGCATGGATCAAAGTCCATGTTGTTTAGGAGGGGTTGGTGAACATGCGTGAAGATGGTCGGGACCAATTGATAGTGGGCTTGAACATTAGGGAGGCTTCCTGCATACCTTTCGTTGGAAAGGATCAAAGTCCCCATAGTTCATGAATGGTGTTGTTGAGCCGATGTGAAGATAGTCGGGACCAATGGATGGTGGGATTAAACCTTAGGTAGGATTCCTACGTACCTTTCCTTGGAAAGGATCAAAGTCCCTATAATTCAGTAATGGTGTTGGTGAGACAATGTGAAGATGGTCGGGACCAATGGATGGTGGGCTTGAACCTCAGGGAGGCTTCCTACTTACCTTGCCTTGGTAAAGATCAATGTCCCCATAGTTCAGGAATGGTGCTATTGAGCCTATGTGAAGATGGTCGGGACCAATGGATGGTGGCCTTGAACCTCATAGAGGCTACCTATGTACCTTTCATTGGCAATGATCAAATTTTCCATTGTTCAAGAATGGTGTTGGTGAGCTGACGTGAAGATGGTCGGGACCAATGGATGGTGGTCTTAAACCTCAAGAAGGATTTCTATGTACCTTTCCATGGAAAGGATAATTGTCCCCGTAGTTCAAGAATGGTGTTGGTGAGCCAACGTGAAGATGGTCAGAACCAATGGATGGTGGGTTTGAACCTCAATGATGCTTCCTACGTACCTTTCATTGGCACGGATAAAAGTCCTCGTAGTTCAGGAATGTTTTTGGTGAGCCGACGCGAAGATTGTCTGGACCAATAGATGGTGGCCTTGAACCTCAGGTAGGCTTCCTACCTACCTTTACTTGGATAGTATCAAAGCCCTCAAAGTTCATGAATGGTGTTGGTGAGCTGACATGAAGATGGTCAAGACTAATGGATGGTGGTATTGAACTTTATGGTGTATTCCTACGTACCTTTACATGGAAAGTATCAATGTCCTCATAGTTCAGGAATGGTGTTTGGGGCATGCACACTAAGGTGGCCCATGGACGATGTCAAGGTTGATGCTTACACTAAGCCCACATGAGTCATGCTTAGTATGAGAAATAAGAGACAACAAAGACCTGACGATCACATCGTGAAAGGTGTGTCTGAGGGAATTGAAGTAGGGATGACATGTAGTTAGTGGCCCAATATGGGAATAGGGGATTACGAGTGGTCCGCAACCCAATGAGGAAACAAGGTCTTACGCATGGTTTTCTACCCAGTGAGATGGATAGTGGGACTTTATACAGGGTGGAGGACAGGTGGTGACAAATCACAATGGGAGAGATATTTGGCATGGAAGAGAGGAGGGATTTGATTCCCATCCCCCCGCCCCTCTCTAGTCTTTGGCTAGAAAGAATATAGGATGATCATAGATGCTGCCTCCCACAAGAATGGCTAGGGGTTGACATGAAGGTGGTTTCCCTTTCCCCATGAATATATGCAACCCCAACAAAGAGGATCTTATTCCATGTGAGTAACATCTCACTCCTGTTGAGACCAGTGGGTGTAGAGAATGTCCGAGATAGGGAACACCACATATGATGCATAGGGTGAGGTCACATTTTAAAATAATATACTGAGGATGATGGTGCTTGGCAGTTTAACTTTCTATAGCTCGGACGTAACAGGTTCACTCCACACCCTTAGGACTTACATAGCTGATACCCACCCACCCTTGGAGAAAGGAATGCATCAGCAATGTCGTAGAAAGGTTTGGAATGGATTGATCCATTGAGGGGTCCATGTTAGTGTTGTTATGAAAAAATCAATATCCATTAGCATGCATATGTGTAGAAACATGAGGTGAAGAAACGCAACAGGTTGTACCACCCAAGGAATATTGAAATCACTTTGGGAAAACCGGGAGGGTTTCATAGGATAAGGAGTTACTGAGCGATGGGGTTCATAGGTAGAAGAATCTTGAAGCCATGGTGGTCCATATAGTGGAGGGGCTTCGCGAAGGGGTGTGCTTCACGAAGTGAAGTGTCCTATCCTAGGCGTAGAGAATAGGTGCATATGGATAATGCTTCGAAAAGTGGAAAGGCTTTCACGAAGCAGTGCTTCGCGAAGCAACGGTGCCTCAAAAATCATAGCATTGATATGTAATATGCTTTTCCAAGAAAAGTTTCCCTACCTTAGCATGTGGGTCACATGTGTGTGGAGGGTATTTCACGAAGGATAAGTGCTCTGCGAAGACCCGAGTCCCCTTGAGGATCCCCTTATTTCACATAGGATCGTGGCCTCTACGAAGGGAATCCCTTTTGATGAGGGTTTGAATTCAAGAAAAGGGGGAGGTCATTGCAATGATAAAGTACCTTGAAAATATCATGATTTTCAGAGTTGAAATTGTTTCGTGATTTGAGAGATAATAAGAATAAAGGTCATAAGATCTGTCCTTTGGGATCAAGGGGAGCCCGGTATTTATAGTCAAGAGGTGCCATGAAGTAGAGCATGTCGAGCATGAATACATGTGGAATGTTTCTGTAATCTCAAATCCTCTCGCCTCCTTGCTCTGCAGTAGCTTTTCAAATGTCAAACGGGTTCGTGGAGCCCCCCCCCCCCCCCCGCATCTTTGCTCCATGGAAACTTCACAAACGTCAAACGGGTTCACAGATCCTCTCGCCTCCTTTCTCAGCGGTGGCTTTGTAAATGTAAAATGTGTTCGCGGATCCTCCCACCTCCTTGATCCATGATGGCTTCTTAGAGGGGAATCTTTCCACTTACCATGGTCATACGGGGGCTATGTGAGTAAGATTTGTGAGGAAGCCCCTAAGACATTCTATTTGTTCTTGTTCTTCCCAAATTTTGGCACCAACAAATGCCCCCCCTTAGACTGGGAGCCAAGAAGAAAGCGAGGGTCAAAGTTTGAGGGTCAATTTCCCAAATTCCTTGGTCAATTGCAAAGCTGACTCTAGAAGGAGGCTTTTGAAGCAGAGAGCTGATGCGCGGGCTGAGCGCACCGTGAAGCTCACAGCGGTTGGAAGCACTGTGAATCACCGGGGTCCCACCTATAAATAAGGGAGGATGAACTCTATTTTTTCCTTTCTCATCTTTGTGTTTTGGAATTTAGCGCTCTCGATTCGCAAATCTCCGTATACTCCCCGATTTCTCTCTGAAAATCGGTCCTTTTGGTTCATAGCGCACAGGGAGCCTTTAAATTCATGATGGTTTGCTCTATGTCTCGTATCTGAAGGTCGGGGCAGGGATCCACAAACAATCTTCGCAAACATAATAAAAAAATGAGCTCTATTAAAGAGATTTTTGAACCAAAACAAAAAAATCCCAAACCTCAAATACTGAATGGCTCACCAAGAGGCTGCCAGGGTGTCCTTTCGGTTGCATCCTAAATGGATGAGATGGCAGATAGCTCAGGCATAGGGGAGTTTGTGTGAACCCATTATGACCGTGACTCGTTGGTGGAACTGCTATCGAAAATCCATAAGGACTATCCTCTATGTAGAAGGGTGCCTCTATATGGATTTGACCTAAGGGATGACGTCTTCATCCACAAAGAGAGTAGGGACGAGCTAGCTTACTAGTTCAGAAGAATGTTGTGCCGATGCTAGTGGTTTAGGGCAGCTGAAGGTCATACCCATGAGGACTTCACGCCTGTAATCATTGATTGTATATACAATTATTTTAACAACATTGATAGAAAGGAACAGTATTAAGAGACATCTCCCCCATTGTACCATTATATCTTGAATGAAACCATGAAGAACCTAGAAAAGGGGTGGTCCGATGACTGGGATTTGTGCCAGGGTGGAAACTTCACAGATGACTGGTCCTAGGCCAACTGGGTAAGTGCCTTGTGTGAGAAATTTGGGGTCGATCTGAGAATAGTGGGCCTATATGAGGTGGCTTGGGCTTCCCAATTCTACATCTATCAACCAATGCAGCTGATGTCAGATTTGATGATCATATGGTCATTGAGGACCAATACCTTTCACTTGCACCATGGAGAGGTCGACATCACTTTATGGGACCTGCATTATCTCTCGGGGGTACCGATATTGGGGACGAAGTATGAAGAGTTCCTCCCTATTATGGGTGTATGGGAGGATCTGGATCGAACACCATCACTAGCGATGGCATTAATGAACCAAGTGTCAGGATAAGACTATCAGTCTGTGAGGGGCATCAACTTTAAATGATGGTTCAAGAAGTTCTTGAACATCCAAGAAAATAGGTAGTTCCCTGTGAGGCCTCAGACTTGACCGTAGGGGGATCAATGAGAAAATTAGCACTCGTATGGGCGTCTTTTGGAGGATATCCATTGGAATATGTGGGGATTCAACATCAATACTGAGAAACAACTGGTAGTTAGGATGGTTTCATTCATTGCAGTGCTCATCTGTGGTTGGATCCTACCTGTGAGAGGCACGAATATGGGAGTGAGACCGAGCATGTTTATCATGGCTTCCATGTTGGCAACAGGAGGGTGGGTCAACCTCTGGATCCCGATGCTTTCCAATCTATACAAGATGTTGTGTCATATTAGCAAGGGGAAGAATTCATATATAATATTTGGGTCATTCTACCTCTTGTATGGGTGCATAACAGTACATGTTAGGGAGATCTATGAATATCTGAACCCCATATCCCCTCTAGTATCAAACTTCCACCCATCCATTCTAAATGTCATAGTAAGCTTTCTGGCCAAGTTGACCATGTAGGCGGTACTGAACCGGATCTGGAAGGTAGAGTAGTTCAAATTTCACCTGTTACTATTGCCAATGGGTGTGTTCACTGACGATGTCTAGGGAATTAAAGAGCATCATTCCTACCTCCTAGACTTTCGAGGTGGAGTCCTGGTGGCATGGGTTGACCGCGATCCCCTCTGCAAGTTGTACACCCTGCACCGATTTTCAAGGCAATTTCGGTGTATGTAGTAGTTGAACATGCGGGTCTACTTGGGGGGGGTGCGCCATGATGATCAACCATTTTTAATGAGGAAGATGTGTCTCATGTTCATACGGGAAGATGGGAAGATGCAGAATGAGCTTCCATTGCCCACAACCATCTTCATACTGGTGAAGAAGTACACCAAACGCTAGGAGGTGGCCTACCATAGGGAGATGTTGAAGTAGAAAACCATTCCGGCCAGTGATGGTGTGCCTCCCCAACCTCAAGGCCAGGTCCAGAAGGTGGAAAGTACATCCCGCGATGGTAGGGCTGTCATGGAGGCGAGGATAGCACCGGTTGAGGGGGAGGCAGTGGCAGTGGATTTAGCAGCGGCAGTGGACCTGGAGGTCCCAAAAGAGCAGAGTTATCTGAAGGGGAGGCCACCAATAGTATTATACAAGATATCTTCCTGGGCTCCGGGGAAGCAGCTACGCCATATATACATGCCATAGAAGGTCGTCTTCCTTATATCTTGGGACATCTAGGATATCAACCAGAAATTCTTTGGCCCGTCTGAGATGTGGCAACACTAGAACCATCTCTAGATGGATTTTCCGAGAATTGGCCCCATCCGGGCTAGCTTTGAAGTACCCCGGGAGGAGGCAAAGAAATACCTGGTGGATTTGGTTGACATAGTGCACTCCCGGGGTGTCCCACATCCAATGAAAGACCGGGTGAAGGTGTTGTTGGATTGATCATCCCCTTTGTAGCTGTCGACTGCAGAATTGAGGGAGCTCTTTCCATTTCTGGAAGATTCAAACGTGTCCTTCTGGGGGAGAGGCTGACAGAGGGAGCCCATTAGATGAGGGTGAAGTTGGTGATTCGGACCTAGAGCTTGAAGATTTTCCATAGGATCTCGAGGTAAAACCCTGAGTCCCTTCCCTAGGATCTACTTCCAGGATTCTTTGTACCTCTCACTAATATTTAAATTGTATAGGATGGCCTCATATGAAGAACCCAATATCTCCCCTAAATAGATGTAGATGTGGGGGCATGAGGATCTATGTCCGCGACTATGAATATTACCGCATCCAGTGGGGCCAGGACACTCGAGGTGGTTCCTCAGAAGTTTTTAGACTTCCCAAAAATATACGGAGGGCCACACATCAGGGTCCTGATGGAAATAACCCATGAACGAGACAAAGGATTCGATCTCTATAAGTCTCCTTTACAAAATTCATGACTACCACCCATTGACTAGGTTGACTGACATGCATGCCCTTTTTGGTATGCATTGTTCTTCAAATAGAGTGGGCTGCCTTGGAGAGGTTGGTTGGTACATCTGGAGATTCTTTCCCATGGGAATGTTGGTGGTCATGGAGGTAGATATCTAGACCGACCAAGCTGAGATGCTCCCGATCACTGGTGGGACCTTTAATAGGGATGAGCCAGATATTATTGAGTTGGGATTTGACAATGAAGATCGACCGAATAGCATGGGTCCTACATACCCGATCAGACAACAGATACAGACCCTTTTGACGAGTTCTTGGGGGTGTTGCCCACATATGAGCCTACCAACCCCGGAAACTGGGAAAAGACGGCCTCTGATGAATAAGATAGCAAGATAGTCCATTGTTGGTCATGGAAGTTGATCAAGCGCTTTATTGATGACACCCCTCAATCATAATGGATAGACCAGATGGAGAGACTTCATTCGTGACTGTGTGAACTGTGCACTGGGGGATTGGATGCCTATCATCCCCACATGCTTGTCCGAGATCTCATGGAGGAGAATATTCAGCAATATGACCACGGCCTTGGTGTGGGTTGGCAGCAGAGAAAAGAGGTTAACATCAAGAGGCTCCAAGAGGTTGAAAATGAGATTCATTGGCTGCACAACTGAGTAGATGAACATTCTTCTTTCCTCAACACGCAGTCAGAGATTATATCAAAGATGAAGGCCCAGCTAAAGGAGGTTGAAGAGAGAATGAGGAAATCCTCTGAGGAGATTACTGTTATATGAACCAAAGAGGATCAGTCCCGAATCACGGCTGATAAACTGTGCCCCATTGCGGATGAGTAGGAGTGGGAACTAAATAGGAGACAATGAATCTTCGACACAAAAATCCAGAGGGCGGTAGAGCTACAATTCTCTTTTGATGGGGTCAACCCGTCCATGGGAGGGGGCGTTCCTCAGGTACTATGATGCATGTAAATTTTGAACGTGTGTTCATGTTTTGATTATTCATTATAGATGCATGCATGAGTTATATTATTCATTTTTGGTATTTCACATTTCTGTTACATTCATGGAACATCAAGTGATCAGTCCCTAAGATCACGTGGGTTGGGCCCAATGATAGAAATAAGGGATGACCACCTTGCCATTCCTTCTAAATGTAAGAGTGAAAACAAAACTCGAGGCATCTAGGGTTAGAACAACCAATCTAGATTTCTGGGAAGAAAGGGAGAGGCTCGACTAGAGGACAAGGACCTCAGAACAATCGACGTGTCTTCTTTCCAATGTTCTCTAGTGCATGAGTGAGGTAATTCCAGGGGCGTTTGGAATCAACCCAAATATATGGGAGTGGAAAGTTTGAATCATGATACCCTAGATTCGAAACACTTTCGGGGTGGCATGATTGTGAAGGATAACATTTGACTGCATTAAAAACACAATATCCTAATTGTGTTAGCCTGAAATGGAGATAAAAAATGAGGGATGATCATTGACCATATTTGAATCCTGTTACTGGCTCGAAATTTCATCTATTAGTCATCCAGAACATTGGCTGAGGATAGTAGGTGAGCCATAGGCCGAGAATCCATACTATTAAGGGGTTATTTTAGAAGTGAAAGAGGGTGAGGGTCCGAATAAAGGGCATGAAATGAGTGGATTGTGGAGTGATGGGTCATTAAAATGGATTCCAAGACTCTTGAAATCACACAGCTGTGGTGGAAACATATTAGGTGGGTGTATCTGTCTAATCAGATATCTAACATACTTTCGAGCAGGACCTCCTTTTCGAGGACCTGGAATTCACTGTAGTTTAATTTCATACCAATAAAGAAGATATAAGTGTATTTTAAACATCATACGGTGAAGAAGATGCACATAGTTAAAAGGTCATACTGCCTGGACCAAGATTGGGCCTGAGGGGACAGAAGGGTCAATGACCCTGATGTTGGACCCAAGGTGAAATTCTTGGGTGCCATTATGTATCCCATAAAGATGAGAATCAATCCAAACAAAGCTCTAATAGATTATTTTAACTTCATGTGGGATGATGAAAGTCATGAGTGGCATGGCTGCGCTAGTACACATCATACCAGAACTACTAAGCCAACATGAGTCGTGCTCGATGTGGGAAACAAAGAGTATTGATGGGACATTCCTAGCACAGGAAGTCATGTGTTAGGGGTTATGGGATGCTAGGTGAATGACATACCAACAATGTTGACCCACCTACTTGACACACCTAGATACACAAAGGGGTAAAGCCAAGTATGTTGGAATTCCACTTGAACATAAGGAAGTGGAAATATTTGAATCATGATTCTCAAGATTTGGACCACAATTATTGTTGTGTGATGATAAAGGGATAACTTTTGACCATGCTTGAATCACAGTATATGTTTCACATTATCCTAGAATAGATATAGAAAAACTAGGGTTGATGGTTGACCGTGTTTGAAACACGGGACTTGTCACAAATGTCATTTGAGGTCCTCAGGGACATTGGCCCAAGATGGTAGGTAAGCCAATGTGGCAGGAGACTAGGCTATAAAGGGGGCCCCTTCAGACTTGGAAGAGTATGGGGATCCAAATAATGTGATCATGAATCTTGGACATGGAACAAGGGAATGTACCTATGAAAATTCCATTCTTAGGGCTCTTCGTCACAATGCATTTGAGTACGAAAAAAAAAGGCATATCAGATAGAGGGGGTTGGATCCCTTTCCAAAGACAAGGGTCTTGGAGTAACACAATTCAAACTTAATGGTCGTTGGATGGGCCATAAAGGGGGCCTGATTTAATGTAATGTGTGAAGGGTAGTGAAGTATCCAAACCAGATGCGTAGTTCCCATAGGGAAATATTAGTTTAGGGTCATAGAACTCAGACCAGGTTGAGAAAAGGCACGGGAGGCACATGGTCCAACCATTGAAAAATCTGACATGAATGAGAACCCAAGATGTAATCATCACACCACATGCTCCTGAATGAGTTTGGGACAAAGGGCTAAAGAGAGGGGGCTAGATTTTAGATTCCTAGGGCTGGACCTGAAGACGAGATGTCTAGGAATTCTTACGAATCCCATGAGGATGGGAATCAATCCTTACGTAGTTCTTGAAGATGTCGTGCAGTTTAACTTCTTGAAGCAAGGACATGGATTGGTCTTATTATATGGTCATATAGATAGGACCATGAAGAATAGGAAAATGGAGAAATGTGTTAAATTAATTACTAAAGCCTAATGTGAATGGGTACATAACAGTCCATATCACCACAATGTGCTCCCTGGGAAACATCTAGGTCATGGAACCAAAAGTAAAAGTCAGGATGAGCCCTAGGAAAAGTTCCTGGGCATTTCTACATACCCCATGTGGATGGGAAACAAGACTTACGTAGTTCTAAAGGTGGCATGGTAAAATATTAGTTCCTTAGATAATAAGGTTGTGTGGGAATGGCCCTCGCACCAAAATAAGCGAAATTTGTTAGATCTTGTTAGTCCTTTAGGATAAATGTGTGTGTGTGTGTGTTTTTGTTTGTGAATCGATGGACCTAGGATAGAGAGTAAAGGTGTATCCACAAGAATCAAGCTGTATATAGGCATTGAAAAATGGTATGGTGGGTGACCGATATAAAACATGATGTCACCTCGAGTGAGGACACCACAAAGCAATGATGTTTTTTTGTGTGTGGCCGGGACGATAAAGTCACAGTTTAGGGTCATGTGATGGGACCAACCATGCATTTTAACGTTGTGTAGTATAAAAACAACAGTTTAATTTCATGTGGGAGTAGGAATCATAGTTTAAAGTTGTATGAATCAGACATATCTGGTAGAAACGAGGTTCAAGAGGGGATGTGCATGACATGATAAAGCATACCTGATGTGACTGAGGATGAGGTCTACATCACACCGCATGAAATTCCAAGAAAGAAGCCCCAGGACAAGGGGCCAGAAAAGGTTAGATGATATGGTGCTAGAGAGACTAGCTCTTTTAAGGGAATTACGTGGTGTAGCTCTTGCAAACCTTAGGTGAATTAAGACATAAGTCCACACACGCCACACCACGCAATCATAAGTTTCGAGTCCTAAAAGACTGAACAGAAGTGACAATTAGTGAAATATAAGATGGACCCAAAGGTGAGATATTTGGGTGTTCCTATATATCCCATAATGATGCGATTCAAGCCATACGTAGTTCTAGAAGATGAAATATAAGGAGATACTAGTTTAAGGTATTAGAGCTTGGACCATGACGGGGAGAAACTCTTCCAAGTGAGCGCATACCATGATCTAGTACCTAAGCCCACGTGAGTCAAACTCGGTGTGGGAAACAAGTTCGGAATAGGTCTTTGAAACACATGGGGCACGCATAAAAGGGAAGTCGGTGAGGAGCCCTGAATGACGCCTTACTGTGGCTTTGGCCTCCTAACGTTCCAATACGTACTGAGGGACAGTACCAAGAGTGTTGAAATTCCACTAGGACATAATGGGGTGGAAAATTATGTGAATCATATAACTAACATTTAAGGATTTATGGGGTTGTCATCATGATAGTGGATAACTATTTACCATGTTTGAAACACAGCATCCATATCATGTTACCTAAAATAGTAACAAAAAATGAGAGTCAACCACTGACTATATTCGCAACGTGGGCCGTGTATCAATTTTTTGTTTGAATCCCTTGAGGATGTTGGCCCATAATGGTAGGATAGCCCTTAGGCTGAGCATCCTTACCACGTGGGGGTCCCTTCAGATGTGAAAGATAATTAAAGCCCATGTGAAGGGGAACAAAAATCTAGAAAAATGGGTGAAAGCATGTCTAGGTAGAATCTGAAACTCCCAGATCTGAACCAGATTACTCTTGGGAACATTGGAAAATCACTGAAGAGGGTTGAGGGACCCGAATTAAGAGCATCTGAATCGAAAAGATGAGTGTAGGGAAAGGGAGCGAAGGGAACTCAGGATAGAGAGAGGTATGTGGTGTGGTTGTTACAAAACAGACGTGAGTGGGGACACAATTCCATACCACACCATGTACCCCTCCCTTGGAAGGACCCAGGACAAGTGGACAGAATGATAGGGAGGTTTCTAATAAATGGGGTTCGACTAGAAGACTAGGCATTCAGGCAGTCCAATGTTTCTCATAAGGATGGGAATCCAGCCACACAAAGTTCTAAATAAGGATGTTGTGCAGTTTATCATCATGAATTAAGAATGATGGTTCTCTTAGTTTAAATTCATAGGGCTCAGACTATATACCTAGTTTAATGCCATATGCATGGGACAACTAAGTGGGGAGGGTGAATCATCGTTCCTATGTAAGACCAAGAGATGGATACAACGATAGAGGATAACTATTGACCATGTTCACAACACAGTATCCGTATTTGTGTGACCGGAGGTTAGGGTAAACAATTGTGCATCGACCATTGACCATATTCTCAACATGGGACTTGAATCAATTTCTTGTTTGAAATACTTGAGGATGTTGGCCCGTAATTTTAGGAGAGACCTTGGTCCAAGCATCCATTCCATTTGGGGGTCCTTTTGGATCTAGAAGATTATGGAAACCCAAATGATGGGGATCGCAAAGCATGGAGGGGAATGTGATCGTGGAAAGGACGATAAATGAAGGACGGATGTCTCATAGGGGGTATGTGTGACGTGGAAAAATAGCCCGATGTGAATAAGGATGTGAGTCCATACCACACAACATAATCCTAAATGAGAACTCATGCTAGGGGGGATGAAAGGGTCGAGGTACCTGAGGCTGGGAATCCTGGCCAACTATAACCATATGAACTCTCTCGTGGGTATTTATTTACCTCAGCACCTTATCCCATGTACTAAATGCCGGGTGTTGGAAAAATGAGTAGTACTAGAATTTCCCCATCATATAAGGGTCTGATAGCTGAAATCACACTCCTTCCCATGGCAGATCGAAGCTTGAAGTGACAGAAATGCAGAATGAACCACTACACTCAATTTTTGGGACATATAGGGGTGGTGATAATGAAAAAGGATAGATGTTGACCATGTTTGAAACAAAACATATATATCATGTGACCTGAAATGGTAACAAAAAATGAGAATCGATCCTTGACCATATTCACAACGTGGGACTTATATCAATTTTTCATTCGAGTTTCTTGAGGGAGTTGTCTCAAAATGATGAGAGAAACCTTAGTGTCATGACCCAATCAGGGGGGTCCTGTCCCTCACCAGCAAGAACATCAAAGTTGTGGTTCATCTGGTTTGTCCCTATCTAAGAGATGGTAGTCGCCCCAACAAAGAGGAGGATGGTTCATGTCAACCTTGACACCACTGGTTGGGAGTTGGGGCCACTCTCCTAATGAGTCCATGGAAAGAAGAAACCAGTGAACCTCACATATGAAGAGCTGGAAGGCTGAACCCCGCCCACCTTGGAGGGGGATGGGGTGCCACACGGGCGAACCGATGTGCTAAGACGCTCATCCCGTGACAAGTGGTATCAAAGGCAATGTTCCTCGTGGTGTTGTGGAATGCATCTGGATGGACCTTGGTGGTGGGAGAAGAGTCCTGAGGTGTCATGTGGTGGTGACATGACACAGAAGTTCACACTTGCGAGATATCTAAGGCAGAGACGCCACTATGAAGGGTGGGTCTCATGGAGGTGGTTTTGAACCCTGAGAGAGAGGGTGGACCACAGTGGTTTGCGACCCAAAGAGTGGGTGGGCCATTGATTCCAACAACAAGGAAGGAGCGTCCCCTGAGGCCATGCGTGGTAGCTAGTTAGTTGGAAGCAGTCATGGACACACATAAGGCTGTGATCCTGCATGCACGAGGGCGTGCATGGAATGGTGGTGGGAGAATGTCACGGCCCAATCATGGGGGTCATGTACCTCACCAGCAAGAACATCAAAGCTATGGTTCATCTGTTTTGTCCCTATCTAAGAGATGGGAGTCACCCCGACAAAGAGGAGGATGGTGTGTGTCAACCTTGACACCACTAGTTGGGAGTTGGGGCCACTCTCCTGATGAGTCCATGGCAGGACGAAACCAGTGAACCTCACATATGAAGAGCTGGAAGGCTGAACCCCTCCCACCTTGGAGGGGGTTGGGGTGTCTTACGGGTGAACCACTGTGCTGAGAAGCTCAGCTCGTGACATTAGGCTAAGTATCCATACCGTTCGGGGTCCCTTTCATATGTGAAATATAATGGAAACCCATATAATGGAGTGTGTGGAGAATAAATGTGCATGTGAAACTTAATGTAAAGTTTCATTGTAGAATAGGTGGGGATATTCAGGGAGTTGGGATACACCGTATCATCATTATGAACATAACGTGAATGAGGGAAAAATTTTACACCACACCATGTGTTTCGACCCAATGGGAGATCTTGACGTCTGGGGCTAGGACAACGAATGAAATGTTTGTGCATTCCTACTATCCCATAAAGATGGGAATAAATCCATACGTAGTTCTGAAGGCCATGAAGTTTAGTTTTGTTTGGTGAGGATGTGGGAGGAGAGAATAAAGAGGGATGGAACATGGTGCAATCATCGTATTCATGACATGAGTGGGGCCAAAGAAGCATACACGACACCATGTGGGATCCTGCAATATAACTATACCCATAGGGGATAGTCAAAGAGGAAACATGAGGATTGACTCAAGACGAAGAGTCTGAAATTTACTATGTATCCCATGTGGATTGGAATCAATCCATGCGTAGTTCTTGCAGTTTAACATCTTGCAGTATGGCACATAGTTTAACGCCTTGTTGGACAAAATTCAGTTTAACATCATGCAGGAGAGTATACAGTTTAACATTATACAGGACAACATACATTTTAACGTCATGTGGGATAGGATAGTTTAAGGTCATGTGGGACCCAAATACTCAGGTAAATTATTTCTTAAAAAACTTTTCATTAATGGGAGGAGTTATATGCTCACCATCTATGGTAACTAGAGAATATGATCCACTGGAGAAATCCTTGGGAATGATGTAAGGTCCTTCCCGTTTGGGATCTAACTTTTGTTGTTTCCTGTCAGGTATCATTCGTGTCTTCAGAGACACTACCAAGTCACCTTGCAAGAAGGAGCGAAGGTGAACTTTCTTGTTGAAATCTCTAGCTATATTGTTCTGATGCATTTCCCTATTATGTAGGGCACGAAGTCTATTCACGTTGAGTGCTTCCATCTCAGCCAAATAGATTTCAGCTACTTTATCTGGCACTTACTGATCATAGACTGTTGTGCGCAATGAGGGAAACTAAAATCTTGATGGGCAGGACAACCTTTGTTATGTAAACTAGGGAATATAAGGCCACCTGGGTGGAATTACTGGTCGTCATCTGATAAGCCGAGAGGGCATTGGGGAGCTTTTCCGGCCAAATCTTCTTATTCTGAACAACCATATTATGTAGAATGTTATAGAGTATTTTTTTGAACACCTTGATCTTTCCATTCACTTGTGCTTGATAATGGGAGGTATGGTTAAAATGGATGTTTTACTTAGCATACAACTACTTATTCTCACCTTCCTGGAAGTTCGTGTCATTATCGGTGAGGACAGTGCGATGGAATCCAAATTGGTAGATGATGTTGGAGCTTACAAAGTCAATGATAGAATAACCCATGACCTTCTTGAGAGGAACTGCATCTGTCCACTTAGAAGAGAAATCCATAGCGGTTAGGATGAACCAACACTGGCGATCAATCGCCAGTAGATATGGTCTCATGACATCGAGTCCCCATACCATAAATGTTAAGGAGTACTTGGTAGTGTGGAGAGGGTCTTGCGTCTGATGCATAAATTTGGCATGAATTTGTCACGCATGGAACCTTTTGGAGAACTCAATGCAGTCATGGATCATGGTGGGACAAAAATACCCCAGTCTCTAGATCTGGTGAGATAGTTTCCGCCTGGTCTAAGGAGCCCTGCATGAACTGGCATGAACCTCCTACATGACTTGGGAAATCTCGACTTCTAGAATGAAACAGAGGATAACCCCATCAAACTCGCACTTTTAGAGGTTCTTCTCATGACCAGGACGATCCTAGAGGGTAAAATATAACGCATGATGTCTAATTCGCTCACACTCGGCCCAATCTGTAGGGAGATTACCGTTTGGGAGGTACTCGAAAAAGGAGGTTCTCCAGGCCGGAGTCACTTTTATCACTGCATTCGGGGGACCTGGGGGTCCTGACACGGAGGCGTCAGCTGTAAGGTGGCCTACCTGTGGGATATCACCATAATCTGGAGTGATGGGAGTAATGACTCTCTGTTGTGCCACATGGATAATCAGATCATCCTATTCAAGATCTAGAAGAGATGTAGCTATGCTGGCTAGGGCATCAGCCTGACCGTTCTGAGATCGAGGGACATGAGTAACTTCCGGCCGAGATGAGAACAAGGCCATTAACTAGAGAGTGTGTTCCAACAATGGTATGAGATCTGGATTTATGACAAAATAGTCACTGTTTATCTACTTGATGACTATTTTGGAGTCCCCTTTCACATGAAAATGGGGAATGTCTATCTCTAGGGCCAACTTGAGGCCAATAATGAGAGCCTGATACACTGCCTCAGTGTTGGTGAATCCTTCTGACAATACGAATGAATACAATAGATTTTCTTGTGCTGGGGTAATGAAGAAAATACCTAGGACTACTCTATTTAGCTTTGGGTCCTTGAGACTTCTGCATGTGGGGCTCTGAGAAGCATCATCGAAGTGAATTTTCTAGAATGACATGGCTTGGTCTACAGAGTGAATCGCTTCATCGAGGAAATTGAGAACCAGGGACTGGTCCGTAGGAGCTGGATGGGTAAAAAGGAAGTCTTACAATTCTTTTACCTTATCATCATTCTAAGGGAGAAACCTGATTTTGAAATGCTGAAGGATAACCTCCCACCAAGCTAGACGTCCTATCAACATTGGGCAGTTCTGGATGTACTTCAGCGAATCAACTCGGGATACCAGTTGTACCTCATGATGTTGGAGGTAATGCTATAATTTCTTTACTGTGAATACCAGACAAGATAGCTCTTCTGGATAAGGGAGTATCTACTCTCTGTATCTAGGATCATGCAACTAAGATAGTAGATATTTTTCTATGTCCCCTCATTATTCTTATAGGCGAGAAGGGAGCCAACAAAATGTTCCAGGGCGGTCAAGTAAAGGACCAGTGGCTTTCCAAAGATGATTGACATTAAGACCAGGCGATGGATTAGGTACTTATTTATTTCTTTGAAACAAGTCTAACATTCCTTGTCCCACTCTAATATAGATCCTTTATTCATGAGCCGAGAAAATGGCTTACACTTACCATCCAGATTTGCAATGAATCAACGTATGTAGGCAAAGTGGCCTTGGAAACCACGAATCTCCCAGATATTGCTCTAGGTAGACATCTAGATTATGGAATTTAACTTTTTAAGGTTGATCTCGATGCCCATGTATCTGAATATTAAGCCAATAAACTTTCTAGAAGTGACCCTGAAGCTTCACTTTAATGGATTCATCTTCAGGTGGAAAGAATGGGGGAACCCAAACACTTTATCAAGATCCTTGAGCTGGTCATGACGCTGGATAGATTTGGCCACCAGATCAACCACATAACATTACACCAATTATTCGAGGATCATCTTAAATATGCGATGCATATCCCACTTATAGGTGGAACCTACATTCTTTAAATTGAAGGTCATGACTTGGTATCATAAAGTACCTTGTGGTTCCCTGAAGGGTATAGACTCCTCATCCTTAGGGGCCATTCAAATCTAGTTATACCTGGAGTACCCATCCATGAATGAGAGGGCTTGGAACCTAGCTATAGAATTGATCAACAATTCTGTAACAAGAAGGGGAAAACCATCCTTCGGACACTAACGGTTGAGATTCCGGAAGTCGATGAAAACTCTAATATGTTCGTTATTCTTCCTGACTGGCATATTGTTGGATAGAAATTTGTGTTACTGGGCCTCCTTAACATAATTGTCTCTGATGAGATTATCAAATTCTGCCTCAACCATGGCACCATGATAAAGGTGCATCGTTCTGAGAGGCTACTTGAACACATGATGATTTGCCGAGAGACTGAGGTAATGGATGGCTACCTGAGTATCCTGTCCTTTCATCTCATAAAAACTCTAGTAGAATACATCACGGAGTTGTTTAAGGAAATATATGTAATGATTTTTATCCTCGAGGGGCATGGCGGCACTGATCAATGGGGGTTTCGGGTCTGCCTCGCTACCAAGGTTCACCTGTACCAATTCATCGAACGTGGAGAAGATGCCCTCCTCAAATGAGGGGGTTGTCTTCTAAATCTTCATATCAACATATGTAGGAGGAATCCTCGATGGGAGGAGTTTCCTCTAAGTCAAAATATCTTTATGGGAGGTTGGTACTAGCCTGAGCGGTAGTGGACAACGCATTGGGGAACTTCTATGCTGTTGAAACCATACGATGAAGGTTTTTTATCTGATCCTATCTAGTCTTCGGCCTAAGGGGCCATGCTTGATGATATCGAAGCAATAGTGGAATTTTTTCTTGATCTGATTAATTCTAGCCTGAAAAAACTAGCAATCATGCCATATTGACATATCCATGGGTCATACATCCCAATACCTTAAAGGAGTAGGAGGCTCTAGGATCACCTGAGCCTGATTTGTGTAGGAGTATGAGGTGATCTTCCTGTGTCGCTTAGATTTGGGAATGTTTTCCCCTTTGTTCCATAAACAAAGAAGTATTTTCCCATGTCTAGGGTTATAGCCTCCAACCGATGGATTGTAATGATGTAGGCGTCATCTAGATCTATCCATGGGTTGGTTGTGTTCGTGGAATACTCAACCTCATTATCCTAAATCTACTTGTCATTTCTCTTATAATAGTCAGCATTTAGATAGAGAGATTCGAAAGAGCGAAAGGGAGATATGTCACCTTGAAGCATTCCCACTCAACCATTAATGGAGTACTAGAGGTGTTGGTGATACGATGATGGAACTACCACATGCAGGTAAATCCATGGCATGTCCATCAACGCATTATAGGTGGTGTCCTGGGTGACAACCATAAACTCGGTGCAGGAAACTAGGCCACTGAAATGGGTCTTCAAGTGGATATTGTCGACCAGTGTATATTCCTTCTTATAATAACCTTGTATTATTATGTTAAAGGGACTCAGATCATCCTCGGACAACCCCAGTTTTCACAGTGTCCGAGTCGGGATTAGGTTGATCCTGGAGCCTGTATCGAAAAGATAGTGATGAACCTCCATGCCATTAAACTAGCTAGTGACGTACAGTGGGTGAATGTTCCCATGTATGGTAGATCCTTCATCTTCTCCAGAAAAATGAGATGATGGCTTGGAATTCAGCAAGCTCGACTACCTCAGCATGAAAGGATTCTACGGCTTCTACCTCCGTCTGAAACTTGATGGGGCTTCATAAAGCCTCATTGGGGGCCTCACGTATATCCGATAATAGGAAAAGGTCCTCAAGGATAGGGAGCCTTACTGAAATACTGGAAAGATTCTTTAGAACATTATACATCTATGCTAGGTGTGAACTTCTACTTACAAGAGGTCGCTCCATGACATGAGGTATGGTGGGCCCTATCGACTGGACCAGCAGCTGACTAGTGCTGGTAATATCCCGCTTCTCACTAGTCAAAGCATGTAGAGTGACTAATGGATGAGGACCAGATGATTGATATCAGTCCGTAGAAAAGCATGGCTAGTCACGGCATGGTTGAGGTGGCTTGTCCTGATCCGACAACATGAATGATGGCAAAGGCAGACCTGATGAGACCAGATGAGTAGGTTGCGGGTGCTGAGCTCTATGTTGGGCCTTCTACCTAGTTTTGGTATCATGAATATCCTAGCTGGACATACTAACTGAGGCACTCTGACAACCCATATTTCCGTGATTCTGTTGACGCTGGCGACAGCTGGGGATGTTGTGAGGATCCGCCTGATGCTCTTTATTATCAGGAACCATGCATGGGTTTACCAACTCAACAGTATTAAATGAGGTGTACCCTTTACTATCTCTTGAAGAGTCATTCAGTACTTGATGGATTATAGGAGGAATCTCCATATCTAGGGCATGAAATTGCTGATAGTATGGGATGGCGACGACATTGGCGGGGGACTTTGTTTTCTATTTAACTTCCAGTGTTTGCTCTTCTAAAGAGAGGACTACTATGATGAGGATACAGAAGTAGTAGATGTGGCTTTTGAAGGATCATGTCAATTTAAGCGTGCATAGATAACACCATGGGAATGGGTGACTATTTTATGAGCCATCTAGTCGACATACTTCTAGGACATTTGGTTAGAAACCTGATGCCACTTACCTTCATTGTCACTGTTGTTGTTTGGCTTCACAAAGACACATGCCACCCATTCTGGAGATAGGCCTAACCAGACTATGTTGTTATCCACATGATCTTGAATCCATTATTTAATCACATAGCAATGTTTAAAGGTGTACCTCAAGATCTGGTAATAGGGGTAGTAATTGGGGCGAACGGTGAGGTTTGCCTCTTCTATCCTCCTGCATTCAATAAAACATACAATCCTCTGCTCCAAGGCACTTTAAAAATAACTGGGGACTTGATCCTCATTGAACTAGTAGTTTTGGTTCCTTTTGTCCAGGAAGGGGGCCCTTGGATATTGATTCTGATGAGGGGCTCGAGGATCCTGTCGAGAAGGTGGATCCAGGTTATCTCACCTAGGCGGTGGAATCACATTGCACGGGGGCACCTACTGATTTTGAGGTAGGCACTGCGGGGCCAGAGGCTACTCCTGAGGTGGAGGGCCTCTGCGACGTTGTGGGGGCGGCTTCACTAGTAACAACTCTAGTTTCATGGTGACCTCTATTTGAGCTACCGCGGCCGGATTGTCCTTGTCGGCCCTTCTCGTGGGGATTGTAGGAGGTAATGGACCTACCTGGAGGACATGTTGCAAGGTTATTCTAGGAACTAGACTATATCATAGAAGTCTTCGAATCCCCTGGGGTAGTTCTGGGTAATCAAAGAGGGGGCCCGTTCTGTCTTGAAATTCTCTACACACATTGTCAGTAGTTTCTCCTGAGTCAAAGGCATGTCAAGGGATTATGTGATCCATTTACACCTAGAAACAAAGTCTGTAACACACTCATTAGTCCTCTGCTATCACTTGAAGTGGTCCGCAATACTCGTCTTTCGAGTGGGGGAACTGAGCTGGTAGAGAAATTGTCTACGAAGATCTTCCTAGCTAGCTACTAATCTGATGAGGAGATGGTCGTACTAGATGAACGTTGGACCCTCCAATGTCTATATGAAGCATTGGATTTTGGAATCCTCCTGCTGCACTGGAGTTCCCAACATGGGCCCACACCTTGAGATAATGTGGGCCAGGTGCTCCAGCGAGTCCCCTTTCCTATTGAAGGGGGAAAGGTGGGATTTATGAAACCCAGAAGTGTTGAAATATCATCCACCCACACCGGATATGGCTTTCTATCAGGTAGGATTTCCACCTGCCGAGTCTCTAATGCTTCGAGGCATGCGATTAGTGCCAACATTGGATCATATGGGAAGGGTTTCTAGCATTGACAGTGATCCCTAACCACCAGTGCATTGGTAGGTTCTTCCACATGATTAGCAGGCCTAGAGGCTCATGGAAAAGCTGGTGGAATGTTTTGTGAAGCATGTGGGGGAATCTGAGCTGGGTCCCGATGATTGTCACTCCATTCAGAAGGATTTGGAAACACATACCATTCCCTCTTTCCATAATTTCCAGCGTAAACCCAGACTGTGTGGGAAGGATGGTCAGGGTCACCTGGAGAAAATTCATCAAGGGTAGTTATTCCTTCCCCTAATACCCTGGTCGAGGATCACCGTAGTCTGATCATCACTCTACAGTGCGTTCAGTAAGGATGTCTCCAACCATCTTTCTGTGTTCAATGAGTTGCTGATGCAATGCAGCTTTTTCAGGATCGTCTTTCGTCTTCTTCACTGATCTAGACGGGTTGGAGGGTTTGACAGCTCTGAGGTGCTCCTTACCCTTGTTGGGATTTTGGCTTAGGTCCAATGCCTTAGTGGGCAAGGGAATACTCAACAGATTTCTCTGTTGATGAGTAATCCTTACCAATGGATCCAAGAGGTGTGAAAATCCCTCGGGGGGAGGTCCTCTCCAAGAAGCTCTAGATCATTCTCACCCCCTGCATGTCATCCATGTTAACTGAAACCCTACTAGGAGGAATATACTCTATGTCTCCTGAAAAATCGGGCTGGCATCATATGGGTATGAAATAGAGGGCCTCGTATTTCCACAACCACATATTTTCATGTGGGGAGAATCCTCCTTTATTATCCTATGGAGCACTTTAAGGCTCTGGATGAATCATTGTTGGAGATTCCTATGGAGACTTGGTGACTTAGGGCAATGGGACATGGGGAGTGCAGTCAAATAAACCAAATAGAATTGTTGGCCGATGGCTTTGAAGTGAACCTAAATCTTGGATTATGCCACTCGTTGATGATGAAGATGGAAATGAGTTTCCCAGAGGGTCTAGAAAAATCATTCAACCTATTCTTGGGTGAGTTCTTCTAGTACCCTGAAATTTGGCACTCCGACTGGCCAAAATGTATTAGGGAAATGGTCCATTGTGAGAATATATCCCAAGCTCTTTGGTCTAGATTTGGGGTCTGTCCCTTAATTGCCCCACTCGTCTACCAGAGGTGGCTGGGGAACCGGTAGCGGTACTGAAGCAGACTGCTATGATGGAAATCTGGCTAGTGGAAATATGGTGAGAGAGTTGACAAACTGTTGCATCATGATATATCCTCCAAAGAGTGTAGTGACTTAGCCACCACCTCGTGGTAAGACGGACTGATGACTGCAGTTTTTGGTGTAGGGACTATGGATACCAGTGATGGACAACACTGATGCTCATCTGCCATTAGTCCCTAAAATATCTCTTCGTCATATCTGGTCAAGGTATAGAGTGCATTTGATGATGATGGCAGTGATTTGATGGCCGGAACCTATAGAGTTTCCCAATTTTCGTCCTCTTGGATATACCTGCAGGGGGAGGTGGGAATCCGATGAACCTCACATTCTGGAAGTATGAGGCTGATGCACCTTGTTCCTGCCCCGTGCCTTGACACATAGGATATAGAAGAAGGTTCCATCACTAAGTCATATTCCGCCTCAGAATATGAAAAGCATACTGGTTTAATCTTGGTCTAAACTTTCTCAGTATTATTTTTATGGAGGTGATAACCCTCCCTCCATCCCCAAGATGGTTATTCGGGACATGGTAGATTTCCAGCACGAGGAGGACCTTTGGTCGTACTCGTGCTAGGGCAGAGACGATTTTGGCCCGAGTTAGATGGGGATCAAGGAGCACTTGAATAGATATCAATGGGAACACGTGGAGGACCATCATGCCCACTGACTGATTTGTAGAGGAAATCTCCACAGGAATATCTAGAGCAGGTTGGACCTCTGCTGGTGCTGATAAGAGCACAGGTAGGACCTTTGTGCTTGTTTCCCCTAATAGTGTCAGTGCGAGGAGGTTCCTTGTACTGGTCTAGTCGAATACGGGTAGGATCTCCGTGATGGGTGTTAGTGAATAGAAGCTAACGTTCACTCCCTTGATTGATGAGGTGAGGAGGACCTTTTACATCTGTTGTAAGTACATGGGGAGGGCCCCTATGCTGGATATTGACTAGATGTGCAACGTCATAGCACCGACGACCTACGGCAGGAGGAGAAACACCATACCCAATGTAATGAGCATGGGAGAGGCTTCCTTAATGAGTGTCACTATCGTGGGGAGGACCCTCATTCAGATTAAAGGTATCACGAGGCGGACCTCCAAGACAATATTGTAAGTGGGGAGGACCTATGTTCTCTATGGTGTCGGTATGAGGAGGATATCTATACTGGGTGTCACTGTTGTGGGTTAGTCTGCGGTGGCCACTACCTGCGTTGTTGACAAAGAGATTGGGCACAACCTGCCTGTGGGGTGGTTGGGGCCTCAATCTAGGTCTGGTATATAAGTTCCCTTTCTCAAAATACATAGGGTGTGATGATATACGTCAGAGGTGGTTCGACCCATAGTAGTTGTTGATGTTGATGCCCCTTGGAGGGCATCCTCCTAGGCATGCGCCCGACATTGGCATCGGGTCAGCCGAACTGGGACCTGTGGTGCATGGGCATGGCTTACCTACTCCTCAACTCATGGGACTGGGTGGCGGTGCTGGTGCAGCCTAGTGGGATCCCTCCTTGGGATCCCCTGAAAAGGGATCCCGACCAGGCTATCCCTGACATCCGCAACCTCGTCAGCATAAGGGAGGGAGTCATCAAAGCATTTCGAGGAGAGGCTCTCGAAACAGTTGTAAATTGGAGTGGGGAGTAGTGGATCCCTGTGTGGACCTTGGGGGCGGTAGTGGTTACGAGGCACAGATACCTCTAAATCCTAGAAGGACATATCCCGAGTCGGGATAATCCCCTCCTCCTCATATCGGCGGACAAGGTCATTTACCACCCTCATTGTACAAATTCAGAAGTGATATGGGGTGTGGTATCCTAGTAGTTATGGGTGTGGAAGCTATCATAGAAGAGGTAGAGCTAGCGGAGTTGCCGTGTTGGCACTTCCCCAGCCCTGTGTTGGTGGGTGGGTGGCGATCAGATTTCTGATGCAGGTGCTTGGTTTCTAAAAGGCAGGAAGATTAAACCATTAGCACTGAAAAAAGGAAATTGAAGTACATTGCCCTAGCGTCACTCCACCTTCCATGGATTGTAAGAAGGATCCAAAATGAAAACTTCATAGACTGGGATGTCCAGCGTTCTAACTTCCCTGACTTCTGGTGAGTTTCACACTAGGCACACTGTTTGCTTGGTGGGAGCCGACACCGGATAACTGGATCTTGTGGCATGCTAATCAATTGATGTCTTGAACACAACTAATATTCATATTGATGAGAAGAAATTCATGTCAGGTTCACCATTTCTATTTTTGATGCTTTCTCTAGGGCGTGTGCATCTGTCCGTTTGAGGTGGATGAGGAGGTGATGATTTTTTCCCCGCATTAATTCTTTCCAAAGGTGGGTGGAATCCATCACATATTCAGGTATGTTTCATCCTTGATCAAAATGGGATGATGGGATGTCATTTCATCCTTTTATAGATTCCTCTTCAGAACTTGTTACCTAGTCCGGGTCTCCTTGATATATTAATACATTGTTCGGAAAACTCTTCCTAGTGCCATATCTTCATAAACGCTGGTTAATTACACTACTTATGTTGGGACATTCCAAGGGGTCTAGCCAGGGGAGTAACCTTCGGTCAGGGAGTTTTCATGTTAGACATCACTGGTGTGTCTGGATGTTGGAACACTAGCACGTCTGGGTTTCATTCCCTTATTATAGGGCTTCTCAAGGGCACAGAAGCCAGAGGAATCCCACATCGAATGCGAAGATTTATATACCATAGGCATGTCTCTAAGGTTTTCCTCTTCTTCTCATGTTTAATACAGTGTATGTCGTAGGATTAAAAACCAACAGAGATGGATTGGACTGATCAGAACACTGACTAGAGTGGATCAGATGGGTGTGACCCCTAGAGGACACACTATTATTGGGGATAATGTGTGGTTAGTTACTCAGTTATTGCTAAATGGTATGGGAAATTAGGTGGCATGATCCTACTAGGATGTGGAGGCCTAGATAAGAATCAGGAT
The DNA here is from genome assembly GCA_963277665.1 of Viscum album. Taxonomy (NCBI): domain Eukaryota; kingdom Viridiplantae; phylum Streptophyta; class Magnoliopsida; order Santalales; family Viscaceae; genus Viscum; species Viscum album. Next base: position 1,767,062,678 of record OY728153.1, on the reverse strand, counting down.
AAACTATGGAGGATTGAGATTTGATGAAGAACGAAATGGAACCAACGTGAGGACAATGGTGAGGTTGGGCTTGAGTTTCGAAGAGACTTCCTACGTATCCTCGTGGCAGAGAATCAACATCTGCATAGTTTGGTTAGGTGATAGGACACCAAAAGAGGTGACCCATATGAAGATGACCCGGAGGAAGTGGAACCTCCCAGTTAGGGTATTAAATTGGGGTGCGTACATAGGACAGTGACCCAATGACATGTTGTGGCTTACGCATGATTAGTGGCTCGAGAGTTGGTCTGACACTAGAGGGGAAGACTAGAAATATTGGTCCTAATGGATGGGACTACAACATATTTCCACTCGATGGGGTCACAATGGATTAACTATGAATGGAGATCACAATGTCTTACAACTGCGTGAGGTTCACAATGGCTTACCTCTTAATGAGGTTCACAATGGCTCACCGCTGGATAGGGGATCGCAACGGCTTACTGCAGGATAGGGGATAGTTTAGTGCCATGTGGGATAAAAGGGGCGTGTAATTTAAAATCATGTAGGATTGGGGTGGACCGACATGAGGTGGTCAAGACCAATGGTTGTTGGTCTTGAACCTTAGGGAGGAATCCTATGTACCTTACCTTGGAAAAGATCAAATTCCACGTAGTTTGGGAGGGGTTGGTGAACTGGCGTGAAGATGGTCGGGACCAATGGATGGTGGTCTTGAACCACTCTGAGGCTTCCTACATACCTTGACTTGGTAAGGATTGAATTCCCCATAGTTCAATAATGGTGTTGTTAAGCCGACGTGAAGATGGTCGGGACCAATTGATGGTGGGCTTGAACCTCAGGGAGTCTTCTTACGTACCTTTCCTTGGAAAGGACCAAAGTCCTCGTAGTTCAGGAATGGTGTTGGTGAGCTAACGTGAAGATGGTCGAGACCAATGGATGGTGGGATTGAACCTCATGGAGGCTTCCTATGTACCTTGCATTGGCAAGAATCAAAGTCCTCATAGTTCAAGAATGGTATTGGTGAGTCGACGTGAAGATGGTCAGGACCAATGGAAGGTGACCTTGAACCTCAGGGAGACTTCCTACATACCTTGCCTTGGCAAGGATCAAAATCCCCATAGTTCAAGAATGGTGTTGTTGAACCAATGTGAAGATGTTCGAGACCAATGGATGGTGGGATTGAACCTCGGGGAGGCTTCTTACATACCTTACCTTAGATAGGATCAAAGTCTCTGTTGTTCATGAATGGTGTTGGTGAGCCGGCATGAAGATGGTCGGGACCAATGGATGGTGGGCTTGAACATTTGGGAGGCTTCCTACATACCTTTCCTTGGAAAAGATAAATGTCTCTGTATTTTCGGAATGGTGTTGGTGAGCCAACGTGAAAATGGTCGGGACCAATGGATGGTGGGCTTGAACCGCAAGGAGGCATCCTACGTACCTTTCCATGGCAAGGATCAAATTCCCCGTAGTTGAGGAATGGTGTTGGTGAGCTGACGTGAAGATGGTCAGGACCAATGGATGGTGGAATTGAACCTCAGAGAGGCTTCATACATATCTTTCCTTGGAAAGAATCAAAGTCCATGTAGTTTAGGAATGGTTTTTGGGGATTATACTCTAAGGTGGCCCATGGAGGATGTCATGGTCGATGCTTACTCTAAGCCCATGTGAGTAATGCTCGGTGTGAGAAATAAGAGATAGAAAAGAGCTGACGATCATGTCGCGAAAGTTGCATCTATGTGAAGTGGAGTTCGGCTGACACGTTGTTTGCAAACCAAAATGGGAATAGGGGCATACACGTGGTCCATAGCCCAAAGAGGAAACAGGGGATTATGCATGGTTAGTAGCCTAGGGAGATGGAGATTGGGACTTAATCCAAGGTGGATTCCCAATGGTTAAAAAGCCCGTAGAGAATGGGATTCGGCATGGAAGAGAGGAGGGATCCGGTTCCCATCTCCCCCCCCCCCCCCCGCTCTGGTATTTGGCCAATAAGAAGATAGGAGGAGCAGAGATGTTGCCTCCCGCAAGAAAGGCTAGGGGTTACACAAAGGTAGCTTCCCATTCCCCGCAAACAGATGCCATTCTAGTAAAGAGTATCTCAATCCATGTGAGGAATGATCTCACTCCCATGAAGACTAGTGGGAATAGATAATGTCCGAGATGGGGCACCCCGCATATGATGCAAGGGGATGGGTAACAAGTTAATTCCATATGATGAGGACGATGGTTCTTGGACGTTTAAAATCATGTAGCTCAGAGAAAAGTGGGTTCACTCTGCACCCCTAAAACTTAAATAGTTGATACCCACCCCCCGTTTGGGAATGTAAGGCATAAAGAATGTTGTAGAAAGGGGGTGTTATGGAGTGATCCATTGAGGGGTCCACGTTAGTGTGGCTATGTGAAGAAGTAATAGTTGTTAGCATTCCTACGTGAAGAAGCATGAAGAGAAGAAACGCAATGGGAATTAAAGCCCAAGGAACATTGAAATAACATTGTGCAAACCTAGAGGGTTGCATGGGAAAAGGATTTGTGATGAAAAGGGGTTTATAGGTAGAAGCCTCGTGAATCTCTGGTTCACCATGTAGTGGAGGGGCTTCGTGAAGGGGTGTGCTTCGTAAAGTGAATTGGCCTAGCCTAGTCATAGAGCATAGGTGCATATAAAAGGTTATTCAGAAAGATGAAAGGATTTCATTGAGGATTTCTTTGCAAAGAAACGGTACCTTTCAAAGCACAACATTGTAAAGAAATGTGCTTCACGAAGCACAATGGCCATGCCTTAGCATGTGGGTCACATGTGCATGGAAATTATTTATCAAAGCAGAAGTTCTCTACGAAGACCTGAGTCCCCTTACGAATACCCTTCCTTCGCAGAGTCCCGTGGGCTCTGCGAAGGGTGTACCTCTTTGAAGAGGGGTTGAATTCAAGCAACGAGGGAGACCCTTCGCGATACTAAAGTACCTTGAAAAGCACATGATTCATAGAGCTGAAATTTCTTTGCGATTTGAGAGCTATGAAGGTGAAAGGTTGGAGGATCCATCCTTTGGGATTGAGGGGAGACCAGTATTTATAGTCAAGAGGAGCTGAAAAGTAGAGCATGTCGGGCGTGAAGACACATGGAATTTTTTCATAATCCTAAAGCCTCCCACCTCCTTTCTCCACGATGGATTAGAAAACGTCAAACGGGTTCACGGAACCCCAACCTCCTTGATCTATGGTGGCTTCGCTAACATCAAAGGGGTTCGCAGAGCCTCATGCCTCTATGCTCTGTAGTGGAATAACAAACTTCAAATAGGTTCATGATGCCTCCTGCCTCATTTCTTCGTGGCGGCTTCACAGAGGGGAAGCTTTGAGTCGGCCGCGGTGCTGCGGGGGCTCCTCGAACAAGCATCGCAAGGCAGCCCCTAAGGCTTTCTGTTTTTTCTTGTTCTTCCCAAATTTTTTCACCAACATGGTCTTTAGATGTATAAAAAATATATTGGCATTTTAAGAAAAAAATTTCAGTGATATGAGCCTGCATGTTTTCTATCTCCTTGACAAACTAGAAGATTTCTTCAATTGAAGAAAAGATATTTTCTCACATAGGTCCTCATGACTCCACTAGAATATGATGATGGTGTTCATGTATAGGGGTAGGAGTATGACCCTTCCCATGTTTCCTATGATAATATTCCTGCAGAATTATTCTGAATGAGTAAGGAAATTATCATTCTTGATGAATTCTACCTAAATATATAGGTACTGATAATTGGAAGTAGTGGGGATATAAGACCTCTCTTAAATATTCAATTCCTCCATCCTTTGATGAGTCTTCCTTGTATCCCATCCATGGTCATCATAGTTGGTTGTGTGTTGGTTGGTACCCTCATTAGGCGACTAATGGGTACCGACGGTATGGTGTTGCTTATGGCAGTTGATAGGTAGCCTCCTTGGTGGAACCTGAACCAAGAAGGATCCATATTTTTCCTCTGGGTCCACCTTCCATAGATGTGAAAGATGGTGGTTGTAAAACTTTGGGGATAAGATCCTAATTTTTTTTGTTCATGGTGACAAGATCCATTGATTTACCAGCAGCCTTTCCTAGGAGATGCAGACTCATTGGTCATCAAATTTGGAGAACTTCATAGGAAAATTCCATAGTTGAGATTATACCATGTTGGTGGTACTCTTGAACCATCATGTTTTCTACCTGTCATTAGAGATTTGGTGCAGGTGATATTATCTTATGACTCGTAGAGGTTTTAGTCACAAATGATTTTTCAGAGCAAAAACTGGATGATGAAAACATTTTATCAAATCAGGATGTTTTCAATACCTACATCCATACTGACAACAAGGAAAATGTTTACCAATTAATTTATTATATTAGGAATTATGTGCTCAATAAAATATGCATGGTTAACCAAATTTTGTTAATATTCTATTATTTTTCCATTCTTCTTGTTTAAACATTTCAAAATGAAGATGGACTTATTTCATGAGAACCTTGTTTACAAAGGACTATCTATAAGATCATACAAGTTTTACTTATTTTTTATAGGGTTTGAAAAAAAAGTGGCCTGTAACATTATAACCCAATAATTATTTTGTTACAGATATTCCAATCAGTTTTATCATTTTAATTTCATATAGGTGAAAATTAAATGGACGGATGAACAATAACCGATCATTTTTTCATTGGAGAGATTCACATCGGGTTCACCATTTTTATATATATAGGGTAAAATGAAATGGCCTGATGGATAATAACCAACTATTTTTTCATTGAAGGGATTCATGTTGGGTTCACCATATTTTTTTTGGTCATTTTTTTGAGGTGTGAAATGGTTTTCACTCATTGTTCTAGCATTGTAACTTTTCCTAATAACTCCCAATGGTTCCCCCATATATATCTAGGTATAGAACTACTTTCTATAGGTTATAGACCATCTAGTATTTTAGGCCCAATGAATCTTGGGGACTCACATTGGTAGAGAGGATGGGAATTCGAGCTCATCTCACCCTTTTGGGGGAATTTTTTCCAACTCCAAGAATCTCTTATAGATTTGTGATATGTTCTTGTATCTCTTCCTAATCCTGATACGAGATCTGTTACCTTGAAAAATTTATCCATTGTTTGGTTATCACTTTTAGTAAATAAATGGAGTATCATTGATGAAATGAGGGGAGTGTGGTCTCATTGGTGAATCCATCTATATGTATATAAGGTTCTTAATACACCCCTTTAACAGTGAGTAACTGCATTATGTGGTGAATCTGTATGACCAAATTCATTGGAATGTTCTTCCACGTGAGGAGGCGGTTAATACTTTATGGAGTGGATTGATTCATTATGTGGTGTCCTATGTATCCTGGTTATTTCAAGAATAAAAACCCACATAGTTCGTTAATCATGTGCAGTTTAGCGTCATGATAAGAGGACATATGTGCAGGAACTAAGACACTAGATGTGTGAGCTCGAGTCTCATGGATATGAACTATATATCTTGGTTACGGTAGGGATTAGGCTCATCATAGTTCAATTTATTGGGGAATACAAGCTGAGGTTTCCCAGATCATTACAGAGGTTTATAGCTCCGATTTTGTGATTATTTAAACTCTCTAAGACCATGTCATTCATGCTTGTTGTGAGAAAAAAGGTATAGAAAGTATTCAATTTCATTGCTCTAGATTGGGGGCTTATATGCTATGATTTCTTGGGATGATTAATATAGAGCTCAAACCTCAAAGAGAGGTGTCCTATGTATCCTGGTTATAAAAGGAATTAGAGTTGTCATAGTACCCTTACACCATTGGGACTGGCCCCAAGGTATATGCCCTTATATAAGGGGTGTTCATTTCGTACCACTCACTGGGACTTACATACTGAGATCTCTCTAGTGAGTGAATATTCCTTATACTCAATGATATGTTTATTGCACATCCCGAAGCCCATGTGAGCTATTCTAGATGTGATAAACAAGAGGGGACATATAATCATCCACATGGTTTATATGTATGGGACTTGTATACTATGAAAATCCTTAGGTTGTCTGGTATAGGGATCGGGCCATGAAAATTGGTCCTATATATCTAGGTTATAGTGGTAATCAGATTTCTCATAGTTCATTTATCCCTTAACATGCTGATAGGATAAGTGGATAAACACTCTCAGAAATATTATTACCATATTTGAGGTTTTAGAATTTCTAGGGGTTTATCCCAAGATGGATTCCCTATTGATTGGGGACATGCCATATGATGTCAGTAGTTGGGGCTTATGCATTGAAGTTTCCCTTGTAACCCTAGGTTGTATAAGGTAGATTCCATGATCAATGAAACTCCCTAAGCTCATGTGAGCTATGTTTGTTATGGGAAACAAGGGTTCTCAAGTGATCAACTTCATTTATTTGGATAAGGGCTAGGATACTGGGATCACCCTGGATAATCAATATGGAGCTCTAATACTGACGAGGTGGCCTATATATCTTGGATAGGGAAGGAATCAGATCCATCATAGTTCCATTTATTTTGAGGATTACACATTAAGGCTACCCTTGTATTTAGGGAATACATGCCAATGATGGATAGGGATATCAAATCCTAGGATACCCTTGTAGTTTGTCCTTCTTGTCTAGAGGGTGTCACATGACCCTGTTGACTTGTCTGGGGGGCATCGCATTACCTAGATGGCTTGTCCAGGAATCCACTACACGAACAATCATGACCACATATGGGGTTTGTCTCAAGAGTCACTATGAAATGATCCAGAGGATATCGCATGCCTTGGTTGATATCCCTATAGGGAATCACGAGTCCTAACTAATATGTTTGGAGGACATCACGAGAGCTTGGTTGTCATGACTAGGTGAAACAGTAATACTTGACTAATATGAGTGAAATCCGTTATATGAGTCATGAAATGTATATGATGGATGTAGAAGGCTCGGGTAATAGGCCCATATTGTTTTTCAAGACTAAGGTGGTGTTCATAGGGGGACTATTCGACTTTCTTTGATATTTTCAGGGGATTTATCAAGTCCCAAATAGGATGCTAAAGGAATGTAATGAGATATGGGTGATGTGTCCTAGTTTTTTCGTGTGTCTATGTATGAATCGCGTGAAGGGCATAATGTCCAGTGTGAATGTATTTCATTTTAGTCTTATACAATTCATCTTTGTGATAACCCTTGTATTGTAAATTCCTAGGGTTTGTTCAGTATCACTTTATTTTAAGTCTCTCTTGATCTAGCGGTTCGGCGGGATGTACATCACATATCCTACCATTGATCCTTCATGTGATCAATGAATTCTCATGCAAAGTGACTTATTCCTATCACATGACTACTCTGGATGCCCACTGTTATATTACCTATTAGAAGGATAACCAGCCACATGATTGGTTTCTCCTAGAAGTTATCATCAATGCCTGAGACGTTTACCCTCAAGAGTCTCCTTCATGTAGTAGTCGGTCCTCCGAGATCAAAAAATCCAACCTTCTATTTGAGGTTGGGGTGGGGAATTTATTATCCTCGCCACCCTGGATGTTTGTTATTTTTCATGGTGTATATTTCCTAGATCCATGATGGAGTTGGAGAAGTGGGCCATCACTACATGGTTTCAGGAGTCTCTATCATGGCTTGTTCCGAGTGTGTCGCCTAATTTTCAGAGGTTGCAAGTCTTTTTCATCAATGCTACCTTTATCGAATTATTTCTAATTAATGAATACTTTTTTGACCATGTGTTCATGTTAGAAGACTATTCATATTTTCCTATGGGAGCGTCCAAGGGTTATTGTGAGATCTGAGGTGCCTAGTGAAAGGCATTCGCAAGATGCCTGTTGACTTTTATGGGACATTCCATGAGGCAAGGATGATTTTTCCGGGGTTCTCTCTTGACCATGATATAGGATTCTTTGGCACATCGCAAGAGTTTTATGATTATGAATGACTAAGGCCTCTTACCTATTTTATTTCCTTTGTTTTATGTGACAATGTTTTGGAGTCATGTGGGATTTTAAAAGTAATGTCAAGGAAAATTATTCTATTTTTGGTGATGCGTCGCGTGACCAATATGGGCCATATGGGGGTGCGTGAGCATGGCATGAAAATATTGATTTGTTTGTACTTAGAGTACCAAAGGGGTATAATGGAGATTCTTGAAAATACCTAAGCACCTCTGCGCGCTGTGGATGACAAGACAAAGGGTTGTCACGAGATGAGGTGGACATGCCTCTAAAGTCTTGCGGTGTCTTGCGATTTCATCATATAAGTGTTGTATGTCATTTAGTGACTGCATGCACCTCTATCCTCATCCCCATTATCCCCATTTTTAATTTTACAAAGGTTTAAGAGTTATGTGTATTTTCATGAGTAATTTCAAGGATATTTGCTTGATTTTTTTATAATGCCTCGTGTGACCAATATGGGTCATAAGGGGGTGTGTGGGTCATGTTGTGGAAAAATAAAAATATTTTTCCCTTAGAGAGCCAAAGGGAAGCATGATGTTTCCTATACATTCCCAAGGACTTCCATGTTGTGAGGATGACAAGTCAAAGGAACATCGTAATATGAGGTAAACACATCGACAGGGACTCGATGTGTGTTGCGAATCACTAGGGGTGAATCGCATGTCATTCAGTGACTGTGAGAACATCTCACCTCTTCCCCTTAATCTACTTTGTTTTATTCCACAATAGTTTGGGGGTGTCATGAGTTTTTTGGGATATCATTAAGGAAGGTTTTACTTTTGAACGAGGATATGGCACATGATTTTTACGTCCACTATGAGTTTATACCTTTGGATATCATTCCTGCTTATTTCTGGAGGAATTTCATATGGTTTGTTAGGCACTTTTGATGGAAAAACCATGTGTCCTAGTGGCATTCATTTGGTTTTCACCATGAATCCATTTTGTATTTGGAGATCTTTTGTAATATTGGATAGGTTTGTTAAATAGGACTCCATGGGATTTGTCGTAGGTTATGTGGTGCGCGTGGAGTCTTCATGTGACCTTGAAATGGTGACGTTATCATGAGTCCCTTAAAGGATTATGAGATATGGACATTCCAGTTCCTATTCTTTTGTGGGGAATTTAATTACCAAATCTAGTTATTCCTTTCTTTATGAATTTTATGATTCTTATTTTGTGGGAATCATCGGTTGTGTAAGAATTTATGGTAAATATTTCATCATATAAATTTAAAAATAAATTACCATGATAAAAAAATAATTTATCTTTAAAATTATCTTTTATATTTGGAATAATCCTATTTTTATCACTAGATAAAAATTTTAATTATAATAAAATAGATAGAATGAAAATTTTCACTTTCCTTGGCATGAAAAATGATGAAGGTAAAAATCATATCCAAATGGAAAAAGTCATATATTTGAAAATTATATTTTTATGAATGAGATATACTCATCCAATAAATTTAATGACACTTTTAGGGTCATTTCCTAGTCTTTGTCATATTATTTTGAATAAAAATTACCTAATTAACCCTTATGTAGGTGAAATAAATTTACTTGGATTACTATTCATAATTACAAAAAACAAATGATAAATGAATAAAAAAATTTAAACTCCTAATTAAAAATATTGAACCCATTTTTCATGATTTAAAACATATAGGTGGTAGAATTTTATTTCAAATTAATCCTATAAAATTAAATGAAATTAATTTTTTCAGAATAAATCATTTTTAAGTATGAATGGTTTTAAAAACATTATGTAGAAAATTAATTTCAAAGACCATAAATGGATTATTTTTATGAAAATTAACTAATTAAATTTTAAAACTAATCAAAAATATATTTTTTTCTTTGTAAATACTCAAAAATAAAATATAATTTTCAATAAAAATTGGTATTTTTTACCATTCATTAAAAAATAAATCTTTTCATAAAATTATAAAAAATTATCTTAAGATAATTTTGATTTGATGAGTTCAAAGAAAAAATTACTTTTTTAAAATTAAACTTTTATTATTTAAAAATTAAACTTTTCAGTAAAACCTTATAGGAAAAGATTTTAGTAAAACTATTTCCTTTTTTATTATAAAATATTCATAATATTTTTATAATGAATATAACTCTATAATTTTTGAATAATAATAAATTAAAATGATTTACTCTATAATTACATAGGTTATTATTTTTTTTTTAACATTTTGGAAATTTCATCCTCACTATTTCATTCACTTATTAAACATATGGGGATATCATTCCTTCATATCATTTTCAGATTACCATATTATTTCTTCAACTATATTTTTCTTCAAAAAACTTTAAGTTTATGAATTACATTATTCCAAACTACATTCATAAAATGGTAAATATTATGAATTTTTTATTTCCTATAAGAAAGTTTATATTCTAACTGAACTACTTCAGGGCTAGTAAGTTGAGTAAATTTAGAAAAGATTTTCTTAACATCGAGATATGAAATACATTGTGTATTTTGGATAAAATTGGTGTAAAGGACACTCAATAAGAATATTATCCATAATTTTATAATATTTCATATTTACCAATAAACCAAGATCTTAACTTCCCTTTTTACCGAAATTCATAACACTTTTCATAGATATACTTTAAGAAAATCATGATCGCCTACCTCAAAATAAATATCTTTCCTTCAGTTATCCCAATAAATTTATTTCTTCTTGGAGATATAACCATAGTTATTTTAATCATATTAATTTTCTCACCATTTTCTCTACAAAATCTTGTCCCATAAACTTCCTTTCACCCACTTTATCCTAAAAATCAGGATACCAACACATTTTTCTAAATGTTTCCTAAAAATCTATCATATAGACACTATAATAAAAACTTTTATTATAAATAAAACTAAGATATTAAAATATGTTGATCCAAACTTCCCTTCTAATCCATTTAACAATATCAAGGGTTGTCTTTTTATTTAATAATTTTTCACTCAAACTATCCATCATATTGGGGATGAAAATATTTACTGAAATTTAATTCAATACCGAATGACTTCTAAATACCATTCTCAAAATTAGAACTTAATATGAAATCATGATTGGATACAATAGAGAGAGGAACCCCATGTAACATGATTATATCCTTGATATATATTCAATAAATCTTGTCTAATGAAATAATATCTCTAATAAGAGGGAACTTTAAGTATTTATTTAATTGATAAAAAATAACCCAAATAACATTATTTCATAGGGATGCCTTTGGAAATAGAACAATGATATCCTGGGATATATTGTACTATTTCCACTCTAACACTAGAAAATGGTGAATTATCCCCTTAAATAATTTTTATTCTCCATTAAACTATTTTCAAGTAAAATATTTCATTAAAATGTCATTAATATCACTTTTCATTCCACCCCACTAGTAATACTATTGAAGAACTCTATATATATTAGTGCCACTTCGGTGAACATAAAATAGGGAACTATAATATTCACTAAAAATTTCTATTTTCAACATGAATAAAAAAGGAACACATAATATATTTCCATATTTTATAACACCTAGTTCATTAACATTAAAAACTGGTAACTTACCCTTCGTAGGATATTATACATTTTCCTATAAAACACGGTTGTCCTTCTGAGCTTTCTTTATTTTTTATGATAGAGAAAATTATACTGAAACCTAAAACATATTAAGTTCATTAATCCACAAATTCTAGGATTAAATTCATCAAATCATTAAACAAAGGATCATGTTGCAAATATGACATGGTTAATGTATGCGTATTTTTTCTGAATCAAACCATCAACCACTTTTTTTCTTTTCCAGGATGATAATTAAATGTTTAGTCGTACTCATTTATCAATTCCAACCATCGAGTATATATTAGGTTCAAATCATTTAAATTGAATATATACTTCAAAATTTTGTAATCATTATATATTTCACACTTTTCTCTATTCAAATGATATCTCTAAATTTTTAAAGCAAACATGATATATTCTAGTTCAAGGTCATGTGCAAGATACTTTTTCTCTGATGGTTTTAATTGACGAAAAGCATAAGAAATTTAATGATCATTCAGCTTCAGTAAACAACGTATTCCTTTTAATAAAGCATCATTGTAGACAAAAAGTCATATTTTTTGAAGGTCAAGTCCAAAACTAGAGCATTCACTAATCTTTTTTCCCTAAAAAATCATTACATTATTTCACCCAGATGGATTTTTTTCTGTTTCAAGGTTTTATTGTAAGTGGTCTAGATAACCAAAAAATTCATTCAAAAACCCATTAGTAGTAACCATCCAAACAATGAAAATAATGATTATTTTTTAAAAAAAATTTCCAGACAATTATTTAACATCTTTAGTTTTATTATGGTCAATAGTCATTCCATCATTAGAAATAAAATATCAATAAAAAGAAATGTGTTTATATCAAAATTCAAAGATTCTAAATTTTCAATATAGTTTCTCCTATTTTAATTTTTTCAAAAACAATCCTTAGGTTCCTTTCATGATCATTATAGCCATTATAATATGAAAATATATCATCAAAAACACAACCAAAAACTTATCTAAATATCCATGGAAAACTCTATTCATAAGATCCATGAAAACATTTGGTGCAGAAGACAACCCAAATGGAATAGATAAAAAACTCAAAATTCCCGTATCTAAACTAAAATGTAGTCTTTATAATATTTTCCTCCATCACATTTAGCTAATGTTACCCTAACCTAAGTTCAATCTTTGAAATATACTACAATCCCTAGATATGATCAAACAAAACATAAAAATGTGAAAGGGTTAATTGTTTTTGATATTGATGATATTCAACTATATATAATCAATTTAAATTCACATTGAAACAATTTTTTTAAAAAAAATATGATAACCCCAATGTGATTTTCTAGAATGAATGAATCCTCTATTTATTAACTCCTATAACTTATTTTCCAGTTCTAAAGGTTCTTCTTGAGATATTAGATAAGGTAATCTTAAAATTGGCTTAGCATCATGAATTAGGAAAACTGTAAAGACAACCTACTCATTAGGAATAACTGATGTTATTAATATTTTCACGACTTACTATATACCCTCTTTACTTATTTTATATGAAATGTGCATAATTTTTGTGAAATATTAATGTTTCAATACTAAGTATAATTTTTCAGCATTTTTAGAAGTCATCCAATTGAGTCTATTTACTATTTTATTTATAACTCTCCCCCTAGTGATCCAAATTGTGTGGTTCTTCTTTATTAGGATTCCTAATTTAATATAAAACATTTCATTATAAGAGATCATGGGCCAATTCTTCCATTTGACGGATCACATGGTCCACACAATATGACTCAAAGAATTTGTGAAGAAACTGGACTAGCCATGATGATTGAGTTACTGGTCAAAATACCAAAGACCAAAATTTATGAAACTATACCATATGTTCTTCCTTATCCAAAATACTCATGGATAAAAAATTTCAGGCCCAACTCTAAGACCAAGGCTCCCAAGTGAAGCATTGAATCTATCCCACCATTCTGTCCAGGAATTAACATTCGGACACTATTCTTGACATATCTCAGGATGTAATAATCAAATCAAGCTGTGATTTTGTAGTGTGAAAGTGGATATATAGTTGGATGACTTTGTTGAAGAAATAATTTGGGTTTGAAGTCATATTACTATTCAAAAACCATTTTACATTTTGGACTTCAAAAAGTTTGGATTGAAATAGACAGATTAAATTTGTTTAATCAACCAGTCATAAACATGGCTCCATAGGTCCAAATGACTCCAAATTTTGAGAGAGGTCGTCCAAAAGTATTATCTAAAACTCTTGAGAAGGAGATATCTTGATATTCGGTTGTCTGAATAGCCAACTTGGCGATTTAAGTGGAGGGACAGATTGGGAATGAAAACAGTCCACTTCCTTGGGCTATAAATGCATCCCCCTCCTCTCCTTCAAAGGGGTGGCATTTCAGAAGAGAGGAGCATCAATTGGAACCACCAAAGCCTTGAAAAAGTCTTGGGAGGACCTTCCATACTCATGTTTTCCCTTGATATACCCTTCCACCTCTCTTTGTTTCCTTTCACTTTTATGTTGGTCTTCGTTTGTAATCTTGTATGTTTGTGTTTTGTAATTATGTTTTAATGCAAGTATCTTCTTCAATATCTCTTATTCTCATCCACCTTCTATAGTTTAATATTAATGTTCTTAAAATAGTTTAAATATAGTTGAATCTCATTCCCTTATTTTGCTTCCTCGTTCAATCGAATGTCCATTTTTTTAATTCTCATCATTGTTCGTGTGTGTTTGTGTTAGACGTACCACTCTTTTCATATACCTTTATTTTTCTTCTCTTGTTAATTCATCATCATAAATTTATATACCAGATTAATATTAATATCAATGGATGAGTAAATATATTATTGGGGTGAGTCAAAATTTTGGGATGTTAAGTGATTGAGAGTATTTTCTCGATGAATATTCTTTAATTTAACATTGTGTATGTTGGACTTAACATGTCATAGATTAATGACTTATTTTTTTTAACGTGTGGTTTCCATGGATTATTGGAACCATAAATACACTACCATCAACAAGATATGATTGATATTAGAACCCTAAGTTATGTTAAGTCTTGGATTAAAGCCTTAACACTTAGTAATTCGAATCCACATTATCTTACGAAGTGGGTGTTAAATTAACTACAATATAAAGAAAAGGTCCAGGATATTAGAAGCTTAACTACATAAAAATAAACTCACCCCCTTATTTATAAAATTTTAAAATCAAACACCAATTATTAATCACTTCATTTAAGCTATGCAAACAAATCCCCCAATTAGAATACAATCAAAAAAACAAACGACTATTACAAAGTATTATCGTCGAGGATTCGACCAGAGTGCTGCTATACACATTAGCAGAGCACCAGAACCTTGACCGGTCGATTGGCGACAATCGGCCGTGCATTTAAAATGTATCCATTTCTAGGTATGGTTCTTTATTTAGTCATTAGTTTCAGTTTATTGTAAAAGAAATAAAAAAACAAAATTTGAAAAAATAATTGAAAAAAAACACATAAAAACCCGTATTCTCATAAAAATCATAAACTGAAAAAAAACACAAAAAAAATGTCTTCATCTTTCTTCCAAACTTTTTGAATGCCCCGTAGCCTCCCAAAAAAATCCCTCAGATTTGTTTGATCCTGAAATTGAGCAAACACTTCGCCAACTTAGGAGGAACATAAGAGATAATCAAATAATTCAAGAACCATTACTTGTCCAACCAATTGAATTAGATATGGCCAATCCTAGGGAACAAACACTTAAGGAACTTTCTACCCCTGATATGAATTACCAGCCTCTTAGTATTCAATATCCAAACATAGATGCTAACTTTGAACTCAAATCAGGTTTGATTCATCTTCTCCCTCATTTCCACGGGCTAGCCGGTGAGGTTCCACATCTCCACCTTAAAGTGTTCCAAGTAGTGTGCTCTACCATGAAGCCTCAAGGGTTTTCTGAGGAACAAATAAAACTTTGAGCATTCCCTTTATCCTTATCTGAAACTGTCAAGTCATGGATTTACTACCTCTCTCCTGGTTCTATAACCACATGGAATGACATGAAGCGACTTTTATTAGAAAAATTAATTCCTTTTTCTTGTACTGCTTCTATCCGAAAGAAAACAAGTGGTATCTGTCAGTTCCCAAGTGAATCACTCTGTGAGTACTGGGAGAGGTTTAAAAATCTTGTTGAAACCTGCCCACATCACCAAATTCCTGACCAAATCTTGATCCAAAACTTCTATGAGGGGTTATTGTCTATGGAGATAACTCTCATTGATGCCGCAAGTGGCGGTTCTCTTGTTGAAAAAACTTCCGCAATAGCAAGAGATCTCATATATAACATGGCTAAAAACACACAACAATTCCATACTTGAGAACTTTCTCAATTCAAACAAGCCCAAGATAGTCAATCAATTGAGCTGAACAAGATGACCGAGTGGATGAGTGAACATACAGGTATTGTGCGACAACTAGTTTTGGCTACCAGATCCCCAACCTCATCTTATCCACAATCAATGTTTCCTGGACCGGTAAAAACTATGGAATCTGCAACTCTTTAACTCATCCAACAGACACATGTCCACAACTTCAAGAAGATCAATCAGAATCATCTGGACCAATGGAGATCTTTGCAGCATATGCTCAACCGAACACCAACCCTCAACTATTAGGTCAGTTTGTTAGAAAATTCAAACAACCTCACTCTGAGCCCTTCTCTTCTTCCTATAACCAAGGCCTTAGGTATGGTAATCCCATATCCCATCCTCCTTAGTTCCCTCCTCATAACCCAAACCAGTTTCAATATGGTCAAGGTGTTGGTAATTTCCAACAACCATATCCTTTTATTCCCCAAACTCAAAGGAACAATCCTCCTCCTAGATTCCATTATCCTAGTGAGCCTTCCCAATTACAAAACCAATACAATCGATTTCCCAAGAGCCAAAATCTAGGAAATACCAATCCTAGACAAGCCTCCTCTTCCAAGAAACCATGTGAAAGTGCAGTGGAAGATCTTTCCTCTTTCACCCATTGTAGCCTCAAGAACATTAAAACCCAAATTGGTCAGGTTGCATCCCACCTTAGTCAGCAGCAACCATCCAATTCTTCCCAACTTCTAGCTCAACCATTACCCAACCCCATGGGTAATTTAAGTAAAATTGTACTTAGATCAGGATAGCAACTTGTTATTCCTCAAGATAAGTCCCCCAAGCCCCCTTTAAATGTTGACCTATAAAATTAAAAGAAAAAGAAACTTGAAAAACAACCTGAATTCATTCCCTCACCTCCTTCAATTCCACATACGAACACAATTCCTTTTCCTCAAGCTGTTTCTAAGCCAAATAAGTTCTTTGAACCTGATCTGGGAATGATCGACATGTTTAGACGTGTTGAAGTCAACATTCCCCTCTTAGATGCCATAAAAAAATTCCTAAGTATTCCAAGTTTCTCAAGGAGTTGTGTACCCACAAGAGACAACTTAGGACCTTAGAAAATTTTACCACCCAGCAGTATATTCCCATAAAGTGCGAAGATCTAGGGACCTTTACGGTTCCATGCTGATTTGGAAGTTACAACTTTGATGATGTACTCATAGACCTAGGAGACTCAATTAATATCATGCACAAATCAATATTCTCCAACCTTGGTCTAGGTCTCTTACATACAATGGGTGTTGTTATTCAATTGGCCAATCTAAGCACAGCTAGTCCTGAGGGAATAATTGAGGATGTCCTTGTCTGAGTCAAGGATCTTATCTTCCCTACTGATTTCTATGTCCCTGACATGGAAGGTGAGACTAACTCTTCTCTCGATCTCCCCTAATTCTAGAAATACCATTCATCATGACTGCAAGAACCATGATTGTTGTCCATTCAGGAATTTTATCCATGGAATTTGGTGACCAACTGGTCGAGTTCAACATTTTCCAAGCCATGCGATACCCATCTGAGGATCACTCTGTATTCTCAATCCATGCTTCCGAGGAAACTTCTAAGAGTAAATCAAACCCCAATCCACCATGTTATTCATTTTCTAATGGAAAAGGATCTTGTGAAATTTTCACCATGATTATCCAAGTCATAAATGGTGAAGTTGATGTGGACCTCTCATTCATAGACTCCATCAATCTAGAGGAACTTGAAAACTCTCTTGATTCCCACATCAACTCTAATCTCTACTGCTCCACCTTGGATAGTATTAAGAAGAATGAATCTGAAGCAACTAAATTCCCTTCCTCCATTCTGGAGTTTTCTAACCCACAAATGAAAGATGAGACTGATCTGTAACCTCTACCTGAACACCTAAAATATGAATTCCTTTTCCATGATCACTCTTATCCTGTCATTATCTCTTCTTCACTTACTGAAACTTAGGAGTCAAAACTAGTTCAAGTTTTAGAGGAAAACAAAAAGGCATTAGGGTGGGCCCTAGATGAAATACCAGGAATCAACCATGCCCTTTGTATGCATCACATCCATCTTGAGGAGTTATCCAAACCAATTAGACAACCACAAAGAAGACTCAATCCACTCATATTTGAGGTAGTTAGGGAAGAGATCACCAAGGTTCTTCAAGATGGTATTATCTACCCAATTTCATATAGTGAATGGGTTATTCCAATTCAAGTTGTGCCTAATAAGGGTTGGATAATTGTTGTCACAAATGAGCATGGAGAGGTTGTCACAACTCAAGTGAAGAAAAAATGGAGTGTGTGCATCGACTATATAAAATTTAATGTTGACACAAGAAAAGATCACTACCCTATTCTATTACTTGATCAAATGCTAGAATGATTAGCTGGAAAGTCACACTATTGCTTTCTTGATGGATACATCATCTACTTCCAAATCCAAATCGCACCTCAGGACCAAGAAAAGACTACTTTCACATGCCCCTTTGGAACATATGCATATAGAAGAATGCCTTTTGTCCTTTGCAATGCTCCTGCAACATTATAGAGGTGTATGATGAGTGTCTTTTCTGAATTCATTGAACACTGCATGGAAGTATTCATGGATGACTTCACCATTTATGGTGAGTCGTTTTAATATTGTTTGAATTCACTCTCTCTAGTCCTTCAAAAGTGTGTAAAGTGTAACCTTGTGTTAAATTTTGAAAAATGTCACTTCATGGTTACAAATGGTATTGTTCTAGGGAACATAGTTTCAAAAGAGGGTACTGAAGTTGATCCTGTCAAAATTGAAGTGATCCAATCACTTCCTGAACCCAACTCTCTTCGATACATCTGTTCATTCCTTGGTCATTCTTGTTTCTATCAGAGATTCATCCATAACTTTAGTAAAATTTCCCTCCCACTCACTCAATTTCTCCAAAATGAAGTACCTTTCCATTTAAATGAGGTTTGAAAGAGAGCCTTCATTGAACTCAAAACTGCTCTTACTTCTGCCCCAGTAATCCAAACCACATATTGGTCCATACCCTTTGAGTTGATGTGTGATACTTCTGATAGAGTCGTTGGGGCTATTCTTGGTCAAAGAAGAGAAAATATTCCATATGTCATCTATTATGCCTCAAAAAAACTAGATGAAACTCAATCTCACTACACTGTCATGGAGAAGGAACTTTTAGCAGTGGTTTTTGCCTTAGATAAATTTAGGCCCTATCTATTAGGTGCCAAAATCATCATATTCACAGACCATTCTTCTATGAAGTTATTACTCAAGAAAATTGATTCCAAACTGAGGCTAATAAGATGGATTCTAATACTCCAAGATTTTGACCTTGAAATCAAAGATAGACCAGGAAAATAAGACCTTGTAGCTGATCACTTGAGTAGAATTTTTAATTCTTCTCATTCTGAAATCATCGATCCAGAATTCCCCACTAAGAACATTTCATCTCTCACTCCAAAAATACCATGGTATGCCCCAATTGTAAATTACTTGGTTTCTAGTGTTTTTTCTAAAATGTTTCAAAAGAATATAAAATGAAGTTGAAAAGTGATTCAAAATACTATTTTTGGGAATAAAATAAACTTTGGAAAACTGGGGATGACATGGTAATAAAGAGATGTGTCAATGAAAATGAACATTCTTTTATATTAGAATTTTTTCACTCACTTCCCGGAGGTGGCCACTTTGAACCACAAAGGACCTTCTGAAAGGTCCTAGACTCTGGATTCTTCTGTCCTTCACTCTTCAAGGACTCGCATGAGTTCTGTCAATCATGTCCCACTTGCCAAAAGTTTGGAACAATTTTGAAGAGAAATGAAATGCCCTAAAAGCCTTTAATTTTCTATGAGATCTTCGATGTTTGTTGTATCGATTTCATGGGACCATTTACCCCTTCTAATGGATTCTCATACATCCTTCTTGGGGTTGATTATGTTTCTAGGTGGGTTGAGGCTAAACCTGCTAGAAAGTATGATTCACATAATGTTAGTGAGTTCCTAAAGACACACATCTTCCACCAATTTGGCACACCACGTACCTTGATAAGTGACTTAGGAACCCATTTTTGAAATTGAACCATGGAATATATTTTGAAAAATAATGGGGTCGTACATAAAACTTCAACTGCTGATCACCCCCAAAAAATGGAATGGCTGAACGTTTTAATAGAGAATTGAAAAGAGTTCTTGAGAGAATTGTAAACCCACCAGAAAATACTAGCCTGAAAGACTTGGTGAAGCACTTTGGGCTTATCGAACTACCTATAAAACACCCATTGGGATGTCTCCTTTTAGGCTAGTTTTTGGTACGTCATGTCATCTACCAGTTGAAATCCAACACAAGTCTTTTTGGGATGTGAAAACCTATAATTTTTATTGTGAAAAATCTGGTGAAGAATGATTGTTGAAATTGGCTGAATTGGAGGAGCTTAGACTTGAATCCTATGGGAATTACAATCTGTAATAAGAAAAGGCTAAGGTACTCCATGACAAAGAAGTCCTAAGAAAGGTATTCCATGAAGGTGAATAGGTAATGCTATTCAATTATCAATTTCAGCTTCACCCAGGTAAGCATAATTCTCATTGGCAGGGTCCATTTTTTATTACTAATGTTTACCCATTTGGTGCAGTACAAGTCCAAGACCCCTCTTCAAACAAGACATTCATGGTTAATTTACATCAGTTAAAGCATCACCATGAGAGTATTCATAATCCTGGATCAACATCAACTTCCACTGGATCCCCAACTTCTCCAGTCGACCTACCACTAGATGGAGATAGAAACCCGCCAAATCCAAACTAGGGGGCACCTCTTTCCCTTTAACTCTCTCTCTATTTCTTCCTTTCTCTACCTATTTCTTCTTCCTCCTCTCTCTTTAATTTTTTTACCACTTTCATTATCAAAACCTTTATTTTTCACTTTCTCTTTTGAGTGGGTGTATCTTTATTAAAAACTAAAAAAACATAAACAAAAAAAATCATCATAACAAAACAAATATAAAAAAAATTTATGATTCATGATTACTCACCTTCCTATTTTCAAATGTTTTCCAACCATTTTGGGGAGTTAACATACATGTTTTCACCTCAAAAATGTTGTATTTTCATCATGACTTTGGATAAATAATTTTTTGGAAAAATTTAAAAAAAATTAATTCTCAATTTTTTATTTGAAAAATGCATTTCCCAAGCCGTGAGGAACAAAATTGCTTTCATACCAAGGCCACCTATGGCCATATTTTCAAAATGTGTGTTTTCACCCCCATTTTTGAGTCTTTAGTTTGTGGGCCTTAGAGCTGAATTTCCTACTTTAGTGTGCATTAATAAGATAGAGGCATTTTATGAACCACATCAGAATCACAATAGCCAAATAGCCTCTCATTTCCCTCAAATTAATACTCCCTTTGAAAGCCCCTTCGAGCCTATGAAAATCATTTCATTGATAGCCACATTACAAGCCTAATACCTTTTCCCACCCATTACCAATATGGATTTTCATTGCATAATTTTTTTTAAATTTATGTGCGGGGGGATGGATTTCATTATGGGTACCCTTTGTTGATTTCACCATGTTATTATATTCTTGACGGAAACCATCCATTTCAGTGTGAGGGAGAGGCTGTCATTCAGTGTGTTTTGGGGAATGTAATGTACTTTCATTTATGTAATTTTTTAAATGTTATTGAAAAGTGTTCAAAAAAAAAGAGAACAAAAAAGAGAACGAAAAAAATTGATTGGGTTGTTTCTAGGGTAGGTCAAAAATCACTCTTCCTCAACCTTTGATCTTATTATAACTATTACAATTACTGTTTTTAGGAGACCAATCATGGGTTGGGATATGACTGTGAGATCTTTTCCAAGATTAACTTTCAAAAAACAGAAAAAAATGAAAAAAAAGAACACTTGCATTATATTCTTATATCATTGGGAGAATTTTTATGGTTTGTAAATATTTCATCTTCTCATCCCCAGAAAATTTTTGTCCTCTATGGTGTATTTATTCACACAATCATTCCCTCGTAAAATATGTGTTTTCATTTCCTTCCATGTTTAATTTCAAAAAAAAAATGTGCATTGCTTTTTCAATGTTGGTGTTTTACCCCTCTTCTTCTCTCTCTTGGACATTATATTCCTACCATCCGATAGCCACTGAAAAACCCCTTAAAAATACCTCTTGATTCTTGTGCACTTTGTATAGGGATTGGAAGATGAGAGCTCTTTCAAACTCTAATATTTTCACTTGTGGTTGGTGAAAGAATGAACCTCCACAAATGAATTTTATCATCTTTACAGGAGTGAGTTTTGAGTGTCCACATTTTCAATTTCTAAATTTGAGCATGAAAAAATGAATTATTTTTGGAACATTGTATCTGTAACAAATTGTGGTGGAATTCAAAATGTATGAGTGAAATAGTCTAAACCTCCCCTGATTGGAGAAAACAAAATTTTAATATATGTTAGTGAGTGAAAATGATTTTGTTATATTTTTATATTTTTTTCACATGAGGACATGCACAAGACTAAGTGTGGGGGAGTTGAATTTATTAATATTTTAAAGAATTATTATATACCCCCTTTACTGATTTTATATGAAATGTGCATAATTTGTGTGAAAATATTAATGTTGTAATACTAAGTATCATTTTAGAGCATTTTTATAAGTATTCAAATTTAGTAAGTTTACTATTTTATTTATAATTCTACCCCTAATGATCAAAATTGTGTGGTTATTGTTTTTTAGGATTCCTAATTCAATATAAAACATTTCATTAGAAGAGATCATGGGACAATTCTGCCATTTTAAGGATCGCATAGACCACACAATATGACCCAAAGAATTTGTGAAGAAACTGGACCAGCCATGATTATTGAGTTACTGGTCTAAATCCTGAAGTCCAAATTTTATGAATCTTAACCATATGTTCTTGATTATCAAAAATAATCATGGATAAAAATTTTAGGGCCCAAATCAAAGACCAAGGGGCCCAAATGAAGATTTGAAGTCTAGCCTACCATTATGGCCAAGAATTAACATCTGGAAACTATTCATGACATATATCATGATGTAATAATCAAATAGAGCTGAGATTTTTCAGTGTTAAATAGGAGATATAGATGGAATAATTTTTTTAAGAAATCATTTGACTATGAAAGCATCTTCCTATTCAAACACCCTTTCAAATTTTGGACTTCAAAAAGATTGGAATGAAATTTACAAAATAAATTTGTTTAATAAACCAGCCATAACCTTGGCTCCATAGGTCCAAATGACTGAAAATTTTGATATAGGTCGTCCAACTTTCTTATATAAAACTTTGAAGAATTAGATATCTCAAAATTTGGTTGTCTGAATAGCCAACTTCGCGATGCAAGTGGAGGGATAGATTGGGAATGAAAACAGTCCACTTCCTTGGGCTATAAATGCATCCCCCTCCTCTCCTTCAAAGGGGTTGAAATTTCAGAATAGAGAAGCATAAATTGGCACGACCAAAGCCTTTCCAAAGTCTTGGGAGGACCTACCATACTCAAATTTTCACTTGAGATACCATTCCTTCTCTCTTTGTTTCCATTCACTTTTGTGTTGTTTTTCGTTTGTAATCTTGTAAGTTTTTGTTTTGTAATTCTGTTTTAAAGCAAGTTTATTCTTCAATATCACTTATTCTCATCCACCTTCTATAGTTAAATATTAATGTTCTTCAAATATTTTAAATACAGTTGAATCCCCTTACCTTATTTTTCTTCCTCATTCAGTCAAATTTCCATTTTTTTCATTCTCATCATTGTTCGTGAGTGTGTGTTCGACGTACCACTCTTTTCTTATCCCTTTCTTTTTCTTCTCTTGTTAATTCATCATCATAAATTTATAAAATAGATTAATATTAATATCAATTTCTGAGTAAATATATTATTGGGGTGAGTCAAAATTTATGGATGTAAAGTGATTGAGAGTATTTGCTCGATGAATATTCTTTAATTTAACATTGTGTATGTTGGACTTAAAATGTCATGGATTAATGACTTGTTTTGTTTAACGTGTGGTTTCCATGGATTATTGGAACCATAAATACACTACCATCAATAAGAAATTATTGATATTAGAACCCTTAGTTAAGTTAATTCTTGGATTAAAGCCTTAACACTTAGTAATTCGAATCCACATTATCTTACGTAGTGGGTGTTAAATTAACTACAATATAAAGCAAAGTTCCAGGATATTAGAAGCTTAACTACATAAAAATAAACTCACCCCCTTATTTATAAAATTTTAAAATCAAACACCAATTATTAATCACTTCATTTAAGCTATGCAAACAAATCCCCCAATTAGAATACAATCAAAAAAAACAAACGACTATTACAAAGTATTATTGTCGAGGATTCGTCCCGAGTGCTTCTATAAACATTAGCAGAGCACCAGAACCTTGACCGGTCGATAGGAAAAAATCATCCGTGTATTCAAAATGGCGTCGTTTCTATGTATGGTTCTTTAATTAGTCATTAGTTTTTGGTTATTTTAAAAAAATGCAAAAAAACAAAATTTGTCCTTGAAATCAAAGATAGACCAGGAAAATAAAACCATGTGATTGATCAATTGAGTGTAATTTATAATTCTTCTCATTCTAAAATCATAGATCCTGAATTCCCCACTGAGAACCTTTTATCTCTCACTCCAAAAATACCATGGTATGCCCCAATTGTAAATTACTTGGTTTCTGGTGTTTTTCCTGAAAATGTTTCAAAAGAACAAAAAATGAAGTTGAAAAGTCATTCAAAATACTATTTCTGGGAAGAAAATAAACTTTGGAAAACTGGGGCTAACATTGTAATAAAGAGATGTGTCGATGAAAATGAACATTATTCCATATTAGAATTCTGTCGCTCACTTCCCGGAGGTGTCCACTTTGGACCACAAAGGACCTCCCAAAAGGTCCTAGACTCTGGATTATTCTGGCCTTCACTCTTCAAGGACTCACATGAGTTCTGTCAATCATGCCCCACTTTCAAAAAGTTTGGCACAATTTCAAATAGAAATGAAATTCCCCAAAAGCCATTAATTTTTTGTGACATCTTAGATGTTTGGGGTATCAATTTCATGGGACCATTTCTCCCTTCCAATGGATTCTCATACATCCTTCTTGCAGTTGATTATGTTTCTAGGTGGGTCAAGTATAATCCCACTAGAAAGGATGATTCATATACTGATAGTGAGTTCCTAAAGACACACATCTTCCACCTATTTAGCACACCATGTGCCATGATAAGTGACTTAGGAACCCATTTTTGTAGTAAAACCATAGAATATCTTTTGAAAAAGAATGGGTTTTTACATAAAACATCAACTTCTTATCACCTCTAAACAAATGGAATGGCTATAATTTCTAATAGAGAAGTGAAAATAGTTCTTGAGAGAATTGTAAAACCCACCAGAAAGGACTGGCCTGAAAGACTTAGTGAAGTAATTTGGGCTTATCTAACTTCCTATAAAATACCCATTGGGATGTCTCATTTTAGTCTTTTTTTTGGTAAAGCATGTCATCTACTAGTTGAAATCCAAAATAAGTCTTTTTGGGCTGTGAAAACCTGTAATTTTGATTGTGGAAAATCTGGTGAATAAATATTGTTGCAATTGGATGAACTGTAGGCGCTTCGACTTGAATTCTATGAGAATTCCAATCTGAACAAAAAGAAGGCTAAGGTACACCATGACAAACACATCCTGAGAAAGGTATTCCATGAAGGTGAAAAGGTAATTCTATTCAATTCTCAATTTCAGCTTCAACAAGGTATGTTTATTTCTCATTGGTAAGGTCCTTTTGTTATTAATAATGTTTACCCATTTGGTGTAGTACAAGTCCAAGACCCCTCTTCCAAAAGCACATTCACGGTTAATGGACATCGGTTAAAGCATCACCATGAGAGGATGCACAATCCTAGATCAACATCTACTTCCACTGTATCACCAACTTCTCTAGTCAACCTACCACTTGATAGAGATGGAAACCCGCCAAATCCAAACCAGGGGGCTCCTCTTTCCATTTAACTCTCTCGTTGTCTCTTCGTTTCTCTACCACTTTCTTCTTCTTCCTCTCTCGTTCATTTTTTACCACTTTCTTTATCAAAACCTTTATTTTTCACTTTCTCTTTCGTGTGGGTGTATCTTTATTAAAAACTAAAAAAAACTAAACAAAAACAAAACAAAAAAATCATCATAACAAAAAAATATATATATACAAAAATAACAAGAGTCATTATTACTCACCTTCATATTTTCAAATTTTTTCCAACCATTTTGGGGAGTTAAGAGACATTTTTTCACCTCAAAATTTTTGTATTTTCATCATGACTTTGGATAAAGAATTTTGTGTCAAAATTATCAAATTTTAAATTCTCAATTTTTGATTTGGAAAATGATTTTCCAAAACCATGAGGAAGAACATTTTCTTTCATGCCAAGGCCACCTATGGCCATCTTTTCAAAATGTGTGTTTTCACCCACCATTTGTGAGTCTTGAGTTTGTGGACCTTCGAGCTGAATTTCCTACTTTAGTGTGCATTAATACAATAGAGGAATTTTATGAACCACATCAGAATCACAATATCCAAATATCCTCCCATTTCCCTTAAATTAATCTTCCATTTGAAACCCCCTTCAAGCCTATGAAAACCTTTTCTTTGATAGCCACATTACAATACCAATACCTTTTCCCACCCAATATCAACATGTATTTTCATTGCATAATTTTTTGAAATTTAAGTTTGGGGGTGGAGTTCATTATTGGTACCCTTTGTTGATTTCACCGTCTTATTATATTATTAGGGGAAAGCATCCATTTCAGTGTGGGGGAGTGGTTTTCATTTAGTTTGTATTGGGTAATGTTATGTATATTCATTTATGTAATTTTTTAAATGTTATTGACAAGTGTTCAAAAAATTCAAAAAAAAATCAAAATAAAAATAAAAAAAAAGACAATAAAAAAAATTATTGGTTTGTTTCTTTGGTAGGTCAAAAATCACTCTTCCTAAACCTTTTATCTTGTTATAACTATTACAATTAGTGTTTTGAGTAGATCAATCATGGGTTGGGATATGAGTGTGAGATCTTTTCCATGTTCAGCTTTCAAAAAAAAAGAAAAAAAGAACACTTGAATTATATTATTATGTCATTGGGAGAAGTTTTGTGGTTTGTAAATATTTCATCTTCTCATACCCTTCAAAGTTTCATCCTATATTGTGTCTTTCTTCACACAATCATTCCCTTTTAAAATACGTGTTTTGATTTCCTTCCATGTTTTATTTCAAAAAAAATGTGTTTTGATTTTTCTATGTTGGTGTTTTACCCCTCTTCTTCTCTCTCTTGGACATTATATTCCTACCGTCCCATAGTCACAGAAAAACCCCTTAAAAAGACCACTTTATTCTTGTGCACTTTGTATAGGTATTTTAATTTTAGAGCTCTTTCAAACTATAAGATTTTCACTTTTGGTGGGTTAAAGAGTGAACCTCCACAAATGAATTTTATCATCTTGAGAGGTGTGAGTTTTGAGTGTCCACATTTTCCATTTCTAAATTTGATCATGAAAAAATTAACTAGTTTTGGAAAATTGTTTTTGTAACAAATTGTGGTGGAATTCAAAATGGATGAGTGACACAGTCTAAACCTCCCCTGATTGGAGAAAACAAAATTTTAATATCTGTTGGTGAGTGAAAATGATTTTGTTATGTTTTTATATTTGTTGCACATGAGGACATGCACAAGACTAAGTGTGGGGGAGTTTATGTTATTAATATTTTCATGAATTATTATATACCCCCTTTACTGATTTTATATGAAATGTGCATAATTTGTGTGAAATATTAATGTTTTAATACTAAGTATGATTTTTTATCATTTTTAAAAGTAGTCCAATTGAGTCAGTTTACTATTTTTTTATAAATCTCACCCTAATGATCCAAATTGTGTGTTTAAGTTTTTTTAGGATTCCTAATTAAATATTAAAACATTTCATTAGAATGGATCATGGGCCAATTCATCCATTTGAAGGATCACATGGACCACACAAGATGACCTAATGAATTTGTGAAGAAACTGAACTAGCCATGATAATTGAGTTACTTGTCTAAATCTCGAAGCCCAAATTTTATGAAAATATACCATATGTTATTGATTATAAAAAAGAATCATGGATAAAAATTTTAGGTCCCCACTCTAAGACCAATGGTCCCAAATGAATCTTTGAAATCTAGCCCACCATTCTGGCCCAGAATTAACATCCGGACACTATTCATGACATATCTCATGACTTTATAATCAAATAGATCTAATATTTTGCAGTGTGTAATAGGAGATAGAGAATTCTGACTTTGTTGAAGAAATCATTCGGCTTTGAGGGCATCTACCTATTCCAAAACCCTTTCACATTTTGGACTTCAAAAAGATTGGATTGAAATAGACAAATTAAATTAATTTAATACACCGGCCATACCTTTGGTTCCATTTGTCCAAATGAAACCATATTTTGATATAGCTTGGAAAACGTTATAATCTACAACTTTGAAGAAAGAGATAGCTCGATATTCGGTTTTCTGGATAGCCGACATGGCGATGCAAGTGGAGGGACAAATTGGGAATGAAAACAGTCCCCTTCCTTGGGATATAAATGCATCCCCCTCCTCTCCTTCAAAGGGGTTGGAATTTTAGAAGAGGGAATAATACTTGGCACGACCAAAACCTTTCCAAATTCTTGGTAGGACCTTACATACTCATGTTTTCACTTGATATACCCTTCCTCATCTCTTTGTTTCCTTTCACTTTAGTGTTGTTCTTCGTTTGTAATCTTGTATGTTTGTGTTTTGTAATTCTGTTTTAATGAAAGTTTCTTCTTTAATATCTCTTATTCTCATCCACCTTCTATAGTTTAATATTAATGTTCTTAAAATAGTTTAAAAACAGTTGAATCCCCTTCCCTTATTTTTCTTCCTCATTCAATCGAAAGTCCATTTTTTTTAATTCTCATCATTGTTCGTGTGTGTGTGTTCGACATACCACTCTTTTCATATCCATTTATTTATCTTCTCTTGTTAATTCATCATCATAAATTTATAAACCAGATTAATATCAATATCAATGGATGAGTAAATATATTATTGGGGTGAGTCAAAATTTAGGGATGTTAAGCGATTGAGAGCATTTGCTCGATGAATATTCTTTAATTTAACATTGTGTTTGTTGGACTTAACATGTCATGGATTAAGGACTTTTTTTGTTTAACGTGTGGTTTCCATGGATTATTGGAACCATAAATACACTACCATCAACATGATATGATTGAGATTAGATCCCTAAGTTAAATTAACTCTTGGATTAAAGCCTCAAGACTTAGTAATTCCAATCAACATTATCTTGTGAAGTGGGAGTTAAATTAACTACAATATAAAGCAAAGCTCCAGAATATCACAAGCTTAACTCCCTAAATATGAACTCACCCCAATATTTATCAAATTTTTTAATCAAACACCAATCATTAATCACTTCATTTAATCTCTACAAACAAACCCCCCAATCAGAATACAATCAACTAAAAACAAATGACTATTACAAAGTATCATCACCAAGGATTCGACCCGAGTGTTGCTATACACATTAGCAGAGCACTGGAACCTTGATCGGTCGATAGGTGACAATATGCCATGCGTTTCAATAACACATGGTAAATCATTATTAAATACATATAGATATCCATTCTTAACTATCACATCACTAATTCTAAATGCATCATTCTTTTCAACAACATCAGCTAGGTAACATTAACTGTTATCTCTAATGAATTTCTCATCTTCTTGGTTAGTTATAAAAGGTATGAAATCATTGAATAAAACTTTATTAGCATTGTAATCTATCTAATCATGATAAAATAAAATCTAATTAATACCTGTAATAATACTGAACTCTTTCATGGAAATATTAGAAATATTTATAGAAAATACCATTCTATTAACATTAATAGGAAGATTACTATAAAATTTTCTTGATTTAGTCTTTTCACCTGAAGTTTTCACTGAAAGTTCTATCTTCTTTTCATGAGATAATATTCTCATTTTACATAAAAATTTATAAAATATGAGTTAACTCAAATATCCATATTCAAATAGGGAATTGGAATATTTTGAATAGGAAAATAAAATACATGTCACCACTTCATTAGATGGTCTTAAATTAACCATACTAGTAGAAAATTACATTGCTAAACATTTTTGTTTTTGATATTTTTTATTTACATTCTTAAAAATATCATAAAAAACATGTTATAATAATTCTCTAACTCATGGAAATTAAGAAACCTCACAATTGTATAGATATATGTTACCACATTATTTTATTTTTTAATAATCATTTCTTTGAATTCATAAACTCTGTGAATAAATGTACCACACTCGTAACACTTTCTAGATCCTATCAATGATTACCTAAAAAGTATTTTACCACACTTTGACCATGTTTGCTACTTACCTCTAAAATTCATAATTTTTTCTTCTCCACTTCTTTCCACATTGACGGTTTCTTACTTTTTTCATCCTGAGGAACATAAGTTCTCGAAAACTCCATCTCAAATTTCCCATCACAATGAAAAAAATTCTCATAAAATTTAAATTTTCATATGGATAAAGCTCTATAAAAACATGGTTTCAATACTGAGTAAAATCCATTAATTTTTATATCACAGTCCCAAATAAAACATGTTATATACCTGGCCAAATTTGTAAAATTATACTCATATACAGAATATTCCTCCTTTTGCTTCAATTCCTATAATTCTTCCACTATATTGAGCCAAACAACCTTAGGAATATATTTATAAATGAAAAAATATATCATAAATGTGTCCCATTATATGGAATTAATATCATATTTCTCTTTTATATTTATAACCAAATACCACTATCATATAATTTCACCTTCAAAACAATAAATTGAAATTGTTACTATTGATGTTCTAAACAACCATGAATTAAAATGTCATTTACATAGATTTGATCCATCCTTTGGCCATTGCTGGATCTAAATTTCCATAAAAAACCAGAGGGTGACCTTTTATGAAATTCTAAACTATTGATAGGTTCCACGATGTAAAAATGGTAACTCTCTAGGATAGATTCATCCAAAATTTATAGCCTGTGTAAACTGAGTTATCACTGTTAAAAATTGGTCACTTCCAGTTTCAACTATCCCAATATTTGGATTCGGAATGAAATATTCCTATTAATATCATTCTACTTTATCTTACATGTTTCCTCTGTAGAAACCCATTATGAACAAACATAGTTTAAATGAGGCAACGTCTTGATCTTCAAATGTTATATCATTTTAACATAACCATAATGTAAAATATTTCTAGAGTATACTATTAATATTATCCTAAAATAAAAATTTATCTGAAACTTTATATAGATACCAACTATAATTACCCAACCTTAAACATTACATAATCTTGATATTTATTCCAAGAATTCATTATCTTGTATTTAAGGACCTTTCTAGGATTATGTTTTTATAGACTTACATCATAACTCAAACATAAAAAAACCATATTTTACAAAGTGAAAATTTCTTATCAATATCCATATTTCCCATAATATAACACTTTAAAAATGAAACATGTTTCCTTTCATGATAATGATTTATGAATTTGAACTTGAATTCTTCTTTTTCCCAACCCATCATTAAATCTTGTGAAAAATATCATTAAAACAGAGGATGCGAAAAAAATATCAGTAAGGGATATAAAAAGTAGAAATATAATATCCCAGTGAAAAACATAGAAACCCAAAAAATAATTACCTTTCTCACATTATTTATTTAGAATATGAACTAAATAATTTATATATAAAAATACAATCTTTTGTTCATAGAATACTTTTTAAACCCATAGAAATCAATTGAAACCCTTTTATAGTAAACATAGAGAATCATATTCATAAGCAATTTAAACCCTTGTAAAAAAAATACTAGCTCATATTCAAATCCATAGAAGAAACCAAACCAATTAATTCCCTCCTTCTTTAATTTTATAAGAAGTAACATTACCCAATGCATTGAAAAGTTATAATGGGGCTCGAACTTCATATAACCTATATTAGGCTCACATGTTTTTCAAGTGATATAATGGGGATCACCCCCATTGTATAATATTTATTAGGATAACTCATTTATAATATATAGTTCTCATGTAAAATTCCATGAATTAAAATTTTCTGATTTCAAATATTATTTTTAAAACCTTTGAAAACTCTTTTGAACCCATTTTCAAAATAATTTTGGATATTAAAATACCCCATTCTTTTCTAAACCCATTTTTAAAATTAAAATACCTAAAAGGAATAAATATATGTTTTCTTCATTGATTACAACAAGAAATATTGTAATGGATTCCAAAAATCAAATAATGGTTATGGTGGTGGGAAAATTTATTGTTACTATATATGATAAAATAAAACATTTCTTTCATATTTTTTAAATAAAGTCCAAACATTACATTAAAAGATTCCATTTGAAACCAATTAAATAAAAGAAAAAAGATATGTAAAATTTAGATTATAATTATTTAATGTCCTTATATTTACATTAATAAAATATTTTAAAAAATATGGTCCTGAAAGACTAAGAATCGGAATGGAAACATTAAAAGTGTATTTTTAAAACAAAGTCACTTGCCTTGAGTCTAAATCAACACATACATTCATTATCTTCCAGAATAATAAAATTATGTTACATTTTTCAAGTTATTATTCATTTTATTTCCTTTTTAATATCATTTACAAAATCAATTAAGTTCACATTAGGTGTTTTGACGATATTTAGCTCATATTTCCAAAATGGCATTAGTAGGTTGGCTATGATCCAAGTGGTCATTATTCTGACATATCCAAAAAAAATAATGAAATAATTATAATTTATATCCATCCATTATAATTTTAAAACAAATAATGAAATATGTTTATGATAAATGAAATACATTTCAATCAGGTAGATATTGGGTCATACATACAGAAGAGTACAACTTCCAGTTTTAAACGATCATTATATAAATAAGGTAAGAATTATATTACCTATAAAAAATAATCATCCATCCATAAATATAATATCTTTTATTTTATTTTAATTAAATATATTGATATATATATCATACATGTAATGTGGTAATGATAAATGAATCACGTCGCTTTGTGGAGGTGATAGTTCACACGTACGCATGAATGACGATATCGTTTTTCAATGAATCGAAATATAAGAAATTAAATTTTATATTAAATTTTAATAATAATAATTTTTTTAATATAATATATATACATTAAATAAATATTTGCAATAATTTTTTAGATGAGGTGACTCCAAATGAATAACATCGGTTTATGAAATGGTAGTCTTCCATACACACGAGTGATGATTTTGTTTCCCATTTGATGGATGTGGAGATGGATAAAGGTTATTCCATTATCATAGTAAAATTTATATATAACGAATATACTGGTGTTCTTATTTCATCGTTGATAAATAATATTTTAATGAGATAAAAAATAAATAAAATAAAAATACTTGATTAAGAATGATACCTCTTCTTTGGACAACCTCTTATGGTTTACAACAAAATCTCTCCTAGGTTGGTTTTACGATCAAACCAAGGTCACCAGAATTTGGGTAGGGATTTATGTAAGGTATTTTGTTAGTGATTGGTTTACCCAAAATCCTTGTGAAGTGTAAATAAAATATGAGTGGAGGTACCCTTTAATATGAGAGGATGGGAACTCTTGGAATTTCATAAAGTATTAGATTAATATAAATTAACCTTCACATTTAAATGAATCAAAATTTATAAAATAATAATATAATATTAGTATTATTAAAAATCCTCTTATAAAATAAAATTTATAAATGATTATATTTGATTCTTACACTTATCTATTTGTTTTAACCACCTTGTTATCCCTTTTGGCGATTACTACTATAACTAATGTTTTTACAATTTAGGGGTAAATATAGTTAATATAAAAGGAAAACAAATCCCATAAATGGACTATGTTTTATTTAAAAAACCATATAACATTCACTTATATGAATATAATATTTTTATGAATTTTAAATAACTTAATAAAATATTATTTAACATAAAATATCATTAATGTCGTTTCGAAAACTATTCATTTAATTGGAATTTAAAAACTACAAGACAATAGTGGAATTATAATATAAATAATTAAAACCATGATAATAGTTAATTAAAATAGAAAAACTCATCAAACAAATAAATCACTCAAATAATATTATTTTTAGAGTTTTAAAAATAATTTAATTCATTTTTCTGCTACTTGCAAAAGCACTATGTTATTGTTTCGTAAGCATTAAAGGTAATTATTTCATCAAAAAAATAAAAAAAATATATAATGGTATAAATTAAATTTAAAATGATAATGAACAATTAAACGTATCCTCTTTTATTCCAGATCTAATAAATTTAAAGATATTAAGACAAAGAGATTGATAATTTTAACTTTCCATAACATAAAATAATATAGATGTTAAAATCAAGGATAAATAGAAATAAAAGGACATATATTAAACATTTGGTTGTTTCTAGAAAATATATAATCATAAAATAAAAATTTTTAATGTGTTAGGGACCTTTTTGAGTCCTTATCAAATTATTTTATCCCAAATTGCATGATTAACCCTTGCTGAGGTGACATAAATTTACTATGCTTACTATTCATAATGGGAAAAAAATAAAGGGGGATTATTTAAAAAAATTTAGACCTCCTGATTAATAAAATGGAATATATTTTTCAATATTCAAAACATAAAATTTTCATAATATAATTGTAAAGACCCGGAAATTTCAAGGAAATTTTTTTCTTAATTTTCTTTGGAATTTTACAATAATGCAGTTTCTGACGGCGCCTGATTCCGAGGCCCGGTGTGCCCGGAATTAATTTCCGAAGTTTGGGTCGGGTACGTTCAGTGAACGAGCGAGCGGGAATTTCTATCTTTTGAACTGGTGCTCGGAATTGAAATCTGATAGCACTGATGAACTCGCAATGCCGGTAATCGCTTAAGAGAACCTTTACTGTAGTTGTGTTTGTGCGGGAGGAGAAGTTAATTTTTGGGGTTTAATTAAAAATAAGTGAATAAAATTGTTAAATCAAATTTTAACAATGTTAAGTGGTTAACTTCTCCCATGGGAAGTTGGTGGTGGGCCCACATCCATCCAACTTCCCATGTGTGGATATTTAAAAGGGTGGGGCCCACACGAACCCCCCCCCCCCCCACCTTTTCAAATTCCTTAAACTCCCTAACCCTCTTAACCCCTCACATTCCAACTCCCCATTAACTCACTTTCTTTAATTTTTGACAACTTGATTAATTAATGAGGTGACTTAAGTATGGTTTATTTGAATTTCAATCTTTTGAAATTCTTGCCAACACTTTGCAATTAATTAATTAAACCAACTTAATTAGTTATTTTGAGTGTTTGAATTCTTTTGAATTCATTTTGCCAACATTAAAAAGAGAGACTATATTCTTCTTTTTGGGTTAGCATAAACCTTGTGGGGAGAACTAAGGAGAGGAGAAGAACTCTTGGAAGATCACCAACCTCTCGAGGAAGAACGTTCCACGTTTCCGAAGAACGTGAAGCAACACCTCCGACCTTCTTCAACCGGAGTAAGGAAGGGAAGCATCGCCGTCTACAAAGTATACAGAGGGTGACGTCTCGGCTCGACTTCACCGAGCTCTTCTCCCACCAACCTAGACGGAACGATGCCCGACCTCCGCGACGCTTGTCTTCCGCGGGTCTTTGAAGAACTCTGTTCTTGAAGCCGAGGTAGGGGAATTTATTTTTTGGAATACTCTTATCTTTTGAGAAAAAAACGACGAGCGCGGACCAACCAATACCGGGTTGATCCGCGGATCGTCCGATCAAGCGGTTGATGATTGACGGTTTTTATTTATTTAATTGTTCGTGAATACAAACTTGGTGATGATCGTGGATTAAAACCCTTTTTGTTATCGAATAACGTGAGGGGGTCGGACCGCACAAACACGGCCGACCCTCCTTATTTGTTTTTCGTGATGGTTTCTTGAGGATGATACGAGAAAAACGTGGTGTCGTCGCACCACGCGATTTATTGCGGAAGATACGCACGGCGCCATCGCGCCACGCCGTGGAAAGAAATCCAAGAACGCGACATCGTCGCGTCGCGTCGAAGAAAGTCAAAGGCGCCGCGGCCTGAGCGGGGCCGCGGCGGAGGGAAGCGATGTCGTCGCATCGCGCCGAACGGCATAGGCCGCGGCTGTTTCCGGGCCGCGGCGGAGCAAGATGACCGGCGACCGGCAGCGGGCCGCCGGTGTCGGCGATGGAAGGACTGGCCGTCACCGGTCCTTGCTGGCGAAACCGGTCGGACAGTGCGGGCCGACCGGGCAGTGGAGACCGGGGGAATTAATTTCCCCCAGCCGGGTCTCAAAAGCCGCCCCAATTAAGGGGTTGCGGTTCTCAAAGGGGGGGGGGGGCTTTGCCCCCCGCGCGCGGCACCCGAACGGCGCCCAGGCCGCGCCGCCGTGCCTGTCCGCGCCGCCGCGCCGGTCTGTGCCGCCGCGCCGGCCCGCGCCACCGCGCCGCTACGCCACCGGCCGGGCCGGGTCGTCGGGCCGGGTCGCCGCCCGGGCCGCCGCCCGGGCCGGGTCGACCCGGTTCGGCCGACCCCGGGGGGGTCGGCCCAGGTCGG
Organism: Viscum album; assembly: GCA_963277665.1. Taxonomy (NCBI): domain Eukaryota; kingdom Viridiplantae; phylum Streptophyta; class Magnoliopsida; order Santalales; family Viscaceae; genus Viscum; species Viscum album. The sequence goes on along the minus strand of OY728153.1, from coordinate 1,767,025,976 downwards.
CCCGAGCCCCGCCCCCAGTTTCGGACCACTTTTGGTCAAATGCCCGTATCTTGGTCTACGGGCCTCCAAACGACTTGTCGTCAGCGGCAACGCGATCCTTGGATCGAGACGGTCGTTTCGGTATACTATACTCAAGGTGCACGTTCCTTTTCGGGAGCCTACGTGGTTAAAACTTCATAGTTAAGCGTGCTTGGCCTAGAGTAGTGATCAGGATGGGTGACCTCCTGGGAAGTTTTCCAGGGTGGGTGTGAGGCGGAAAAGCCAATAACTAACAGACCGGGCGTCCGATTTACGCACCGTCTGTTTCGTTGAATTCCTCTTGATGAGACGGATCTTTTGGCATACTCTGCCCGAGGTTTGGACGTAGGTGGAGTACGGTCGGGTTGGTTTTTCCTTAAAAACCAACCGGGCCCCTGGAACGAAAAAGCCAATAACTCTCAGACCGGGCGTCCGATTGACGCGCCGTCTGTTGCGTTGAGTTCCTGTTGACGATACGGAACATTTTGCATTCTCCGCCCGAGATTTGGATGCATATGGATAGTGGCCGGGTTGGATCGCACAGAAATCCAACCGGGCCCCTGGAACAGAAAAGCTAATACCTTTCTGACAGAACGTCCGTTTGACGAACCGTCAGCGGCGTTGGTGATCTCATTGAGAAAAGGTCCCTTTGAGTATACCCTATGAGAGTTTGGGGTACAGTTGAGATACGGCCGGGTTTAGTTCGCTCACGAAACCAACCGGGCCCCTGGGACGAAAAGGCTAATAAGTCACAGACCGGGCGTCCGATTGACACGCCGTCTGTTGTGTTGAGACCCCTATGACGAGGCGGTCCATTGAGATAATTCTTCATGGGACTTTGAGATACTTGGAGTATCGACCTGTAGCTCGTGGAGCGGACCCTCCCATTGACGAGCGTGCGGAGTACGGAGACCGTGTAACTGGCTGAGACCTGACGACTGCTTGACCGACTCGACTTGGAGTGAGTCGACTAGCCCAGTGGACGGAGCACTACTTTCTGAGGTGCAGACCCATGGCGGACGGAGCACTACCTGTGTGACAATGCAGACCTGCGGTACTCGTCCGGAGAGTACCTCAGCAGGCTACTAGGGGGCGTGCACTACTGTGTTTGGGTGACATACCTCGGCGGGAAACACTACTGTGTCTGGGTGGCTGACCTGTGGTACTCGACAGGAGGAGTACTTCAGCAGTATAAGGTTAGTGAGCAGTACCTCGGTGTCATGACAGGACCACTGTACACTCCAGAGACGGAGCTCTTCAGCAGTTACGGTTTCGATAATGAAAATCCTGGTTTGAGCTGAGACTTTTGACCCTGTGTTTACCTCATGATTGAGATGGGTCACTTCCTAACTTCGGAATATGTATCGGCATATACCTGGGTAGTGGTTATCCGTTGATTTCACAATCCTTGTGTTTACCTCATGATTGAGATGGGTCACTTCCTAACTTAGGTATATGTATGGGCATATACCTGGGTAGTGGTTATCCATTGATTTCAGAATCCTTGTGTTTCCTCATGATTGAGATGGGTTACTTGATAACTTAGGTATATGTATCGGCATATACCTAAGTAGAGGTTATCTATTGATATCTTCTTTATGGTTATCCTTGTTGGTTTAGTGAGACCTTGAGGGTCTCGGGGTCCCTACTGAGTATCGTTATACTCACCCCTGCACGGGCTATGCCCGCACCTCATTGTGTTGGTTACAGACGACGGGCAGTGCTGACAGAGGCCGAGTGTTCGAAGACTGGACGGTACCCGGAAGTGGACTACACGACGAGTCAGTACCCGGAGGTGGACTACACGACGTGACGACTCACAGAGGAGGTTGACGGATGAGAGCGTGGAGGAAGCTATCTGTACCTACCCTTCAGGTAGGATCCGTGGTGGACGACCAGGAGCTGCGATATCTGTACCTACCCTTCAGGTAGGATCCGAGGAGGACGACCCAGGAGCTGCTTCGTTCTTCCAGTTGTTTGTCTTTTTGTTGTTGTACCTTGTTCAGTTGTAGTTGTACTTTCTTTTGGGTTTGTATTCTGGACCATTTACTTTTCATCTTTTCTTTTGTACTTAGTGTTTTGCTTCCTCTTGTACTCTGTGGTGCTTGTTTTCTTTTATAAAGGCAATGTCTTCCCAGTTATCGGGATTTTACACCCTTGGTGCTAGTCGCCAGCCCCTGGCCTATGGAAGGCGGGCTTGGGGTAGTCACGGCACGGGCCCCGAGGACGGGTCGTGACAAATTGGTATCAGAGGAGTTCGGTTCTACCGCAGAACTTATGACTCTGAATTTTTCTTTCTGTGAAGAAATAGTGTTAAGAGTACCGAGTGTGGATTTCAGTTCAGGGAGTCCAGTGTTGGTGCGGGCGGCCGACGTATCCATACACTAGGACCCTGAAAACTGATTTCCGACTTTGTGCACGAAAACACTGATTGCGTGTGTGTTTTCAAAGGTTTTCCCCTAAAACAGCTCAAACCAGGTCAGCTCACTAGGTATAAACGTTTGACCGTGTCACGATGTTTCTTTCAGGATGCCTTTTCACGGACGACCAGCTAGAGCCCAGAGGGATGTGCGTGCTGATAGCCTGTCGAGCGATGAGGCTTTGGTGTAGGGCCCTCTGGCAGTTGAGGCACTAGCAGAGGCACCAGCGGTACTACCATACGTTGGGCCACCGATGCCACTAGCCCCATCAGTAGGCGATGCACGACGCTTGAGCGCACTGCACGAGTTCCAGTGCCAGAGGCCACCCAGGTTCTAGGGAGAGACGGACCCACAGGAGGCTGAGGTTTGGCTGGAGGCTGTGGTGAGAGTCTTCAGGCTAGTGGGGACTCCAGCAGACTTCATGGTGATCCTTGCTACCAGCCTCCTTCAGGCAGCAGCAGGCAGGTGGTGGAGCCACTTGTTTCAGTTTCACGATGGGATGACCTTCGCATGGGAAGACTTCGAGACCTTCTTCAGTGTGGAGTTTGTGCCAGTAGCTCTACACCCCGAGCGTGTACAGAAGCTTCTGCCTTTGTCGTGTGTTTTTCGATCAGTAGCCGAGTCATCTGTGGGAAGTAGACAGATGATGCAGAGGTCCAGGAGGACCAGACTAGTAGTTGGACGATCTAAGGTTTTAGGACCGGTGGTGCGAGGCACCCGGGGTGGAAACAGAGCTAGGCGTGCCAGAAGCAGGTTGTGTTACTCATGCGGCGGAAAGGGTCACCTGGCACATGACTGTCCGACTCCTCATACAGTTGATCTGCAGGCTTTAGAGGAGCCACCGAGGTAGAAGCAGCGGCGAGTGTTTGAGAAACAGCCGAGCAGTGGACAAGGCAGTAGAGCACCGGGAGTAGGTGGACAGGAGCGGAATTAGTGGATACGTCCCTTGTACTTCTAGTTCCATGTTGCTGTTGTATTCGTTTCTTTGTACTAAGAGCTGCAATAATAAAAAGACTCTTATCTTTGTTTGCTTTCCTTTCCTTTTGTTTGGTTGATTCTGAGTGGTCCCGGTTAAAACTGTTGACTTGACCCTCACTTTCGAGATTTCTACTGGAGGAGACCCAGTGACCTCACACTGATGCCGACAGTGTGACTCTACCCTTGGAGGCGAGAGTGACAGTTGGATCTTTTAGTAGTTACGTTGAGGCCTTACGACGTCATCCATGGCATGAATGCGTCATTCATGTCAGGATTGACTGTATTAGGCAACGAATGTGGTTCATCCAGGGGATGAGACCGGGTTTCTCTTATCGGCAAAGAAGAAATCATAACAGCTCTTGTGAGTCTAAAGGAGGTCCAGGACATCCAAGAGAGGATGAAGATTGAACAGTGCAGTAAGAAACAGGAAACCGGTGCCAGTCTTAGAGACTCGGGCATGTTAAAGAAGAGGAAGCTTAAAGGAGAGATGAGTCTATGAAGCAGCAGACGTGGAGGCAGAGCTAGGAGAGCAGCATGAGGTGGTGTACATCCTAACATTGTACAACCACCCGCCTTAGTTATTCCTGCCAGGCTCAGGGAGCTGGAGGGCGGAGGAAGAGTGCGGCTGCATGCGGTCAAGGAGTACGACCCAATGGCTCTAGAAATGATTCAAGGGACAGTCTGTGTCCACTACTAGCTGTTGTAGTAACGGACGTCGATGTGAATTATTTCTTGCTTTCACAAATCTTGTTCCAGACCTAGAATTTCTGATAATCCGTGGACTTGACCCTCACGTCTGGAGATACCTTGGGAGGAGACTCGATAATCACACTTACGCTGACGGTGTGGTCAGACTCTCGAGGTGAGAGTTCCGGTTGGAATCTCTTGGTGGCAGCGTCGAGGCCTTACGACGTTAGTTTGAGTATGGAATGGGAAATAACTGTTCATACTCAAATTGACAGTTTTAAGCAAACGTCAGGATGTGTTTTCCTTGGTCGGCGAAAAGGAAACCCCAGGCAGCACGGGATAAACTCTTTCACGGGAGGGTGCGACCGATCACTCTTGAATCTGCCAACCTTACCCTCGTGCCAGCAGTCGTTTGAGTTCCAGTTCTAACAGGAATTGGAAACCTTTGGAGTTTTAGGATGGCGACCACGTTCTTATACGGGTCTCACCTCGACGAGGTTTACGGAGATGTGGCCAAGGCGGCAAGTTATCTCCAAGGTTCAGTGGACCTTCTTAGGTCCCCAGCTGGGTAGGCGGGGTGGTTTACCGCTTGACCCATTCACCGCAGTTGCACCAGGTGCACGATGACTTCCACGTATCTCAACTGAGGAGATACGTGCTCGACCCTTCGCATACCATCGACCATGAGGAGCTGGATGATGGCGATGGGGTGTCTTTCCCAGAGGTTCCAGTTGGGATCGAGGATCGACAGGAGCAGATCCTACGAGGACGATCGATTCCTCGGATGCACTTTCTTTGGCAGTATGGAACCTCTAGGTAAGCACATGGGAGCGGAAGGCTCAGATGCGTGCTCTGTACCGCTTTTGTGACCCTAGTTTGTGTTGAAACTTTACGGGGACGTAAAGCCCTGAGGTGGGAGTAATGTAAAGACTCGGAAATTTCAAGGAAAATTTTTTCTTAATTTTCTTTGGAATTTTACAAGAACGCAGTTTCTACCGGTGCCTGATTCCGAGGCCCAGTGTGCCCGGAATTAATTTCCGAAGTTTGGCTCGGGTACGTTCAGTAAACGAGCGAGCGGGAATTTCTATCTTTTGAACCGGTGCTTGGAATTGAAATCTGATTGTACTGATTAACTCGCAACGCCGGTAATCGCTTAAGAGAACCTTTACCGTAGTTGCGTTTGTGCGAGAGGAGAAGTTAATTTTTGGGGTTTAATTAAAAATAAGTGAATAAAATTGTTAAATCAAATTTTAACAATGTTAAGTGGTTAACTTCTCCCATGGGAAGTTGGTGGTGGGCCCACATCCATCCAACTTCCCATGTGTGGATATTTGAAAGGGTGGGGCCCACACGAACCCCCCCCCCCAACCTTTTCAAATTCCTTAAACTCCCTAACCCTCTTAACCCCTCACATTCCAACTCCCCATTAACTCACTTTCTTTAATTTTTGACAACTTGATTAATTAATGAGGTGAGTTAAGTATGGTTTATTGGAATTTCAATCTTTTGAAATTCTTTCCAACACTTTGCAATTAATTAATTAAACCAACTTAATTAATTATTTTGAGTGTTTGAATTATTTTGAATTCATTTTGCCAACATTAAAAAGAGAGACTATATTCTTCTTTTTGGGTTGGCATAAACCTTGTGGGGAGAACTAAGGAGAGGAGAACTCTTGGAAGATCACCAACCTCTCGAGGAAGAATGTTCCACGTTTCCGAAGAACGTGAAGCAACACCTCCGACCATCTTCAACCGGAGTAAGGAAGGGAAGCACCGCCGCTTACAAAGTATACAGAGGGTGACGTCTCGGCTCGACATCACCGAGCTCTTCTCCCCCCAACCTAGATGGAACGACGCCCGACCTCCGCGACGCTTGTCTTCCACGGGTCGTTGAAGAACTCCGTTCTTGAAGCCGAGGTAGGGGAATTTATTTTTTGGAATACTCTTATCTTTTGAGAAAAAAACGACGAGCGTGGACCAACCAATACCGGGTTGATCTGCGGATCATCCGATCAAGCGGTTGATGATTGAGGGTTTTTATTTATTTAATTGTTCGTGAATACAAACTTGGTGATGATCGTGGATTAAACCCCATTTTCTTATCAAATAACGCGAGGGGGTCGGACCGCAAAAACACGGCCGACCCTCCTCCTTTGTTTTTCATGATGGTTTCTTGAGGATGATACGAGAAAAACGTGGTGCCGTCGCACCACGCGATTTATTGCGGAAGATACGCGTGGCGCCGTCGCGTCGCGCCGTGGAAAGAAATCCAAGAACGCGACGTCGTCGCGTCGCGTCGAAGAAAGTCAAAGGCACCGCGGCCGGAGCTGGGCCGCGGTGGAGGGAAGCAATGTCGTCGCATCGCGCCGAACGGCATAGGCCGCGGCCGGTTCCGGGCCGCGGCGGAGCAAGATTACCAGCGACCGGCACCAGGCCGCCGGTGTCGGCGAAGGAAGGACCGGCCGTCGCCGGTCCTTGCTGGCGAAACCGACCGGCCAGTGCGGGCCGACCGGGCAGTGGAGACCGGGGGAATTAATTTCCCCCGGCCGGGTCTCAAAAGCGGCCCCAATTAAGGGGCCGCGGTTCTCAAAGGGGTGGGGGGATTTGCCCCCCGCGCGCGGCACCCGAACGGCGCCCAGGTCGCGCCGCCGTGCCGGTCCGTGCCGCCGCGCCGGTCTGTGCCGCCGCGCCGGCCCGCCACCGGCCGGGCCGGGATTTTCCGAGCCGGGCCGGTTCGTCGGGCCGGGTCGCCGCCAGTGTCGGGTCGACCCGGTTCGGCCGACCCAGGGGGGGTCGGGCCGGGTCGGCCCGGGCCCAGACCCCCAGTTTCGGGCCACTTTTGGTCAAATGCCCGTATCTTGGGCTACGGGCCTCCAAACGACTCGCCGTCAGCGGCAACGCGATACTTGGATCGAGACGGTCGTTTCGGTATACTATACTCAAGGTGCACCTTCCTTTTCGGGAGCCTACGTGGTTAAAACCTCATAGTTAAGCGTGCTTGGCCTAGAGTAGAGATCAAGAAGGGTGACCTCCTGGGAAGTTTCCCAGGGTGGGTGTGAGACGGAAAGGCCAATAACTAACAGATCGGGCGTCCGATTTACGCGCTATCTGTTTCGTTGAATTCCTCTTGATGAGACAGATCTTTTGGCATACTCTGCCCGAGGTTTGGATGCAGGTGGAGTACGGTCGGGTTGGTTTTGCCTTAAAAACCAACCGGGCCCCTGGAACGAAAAAGTCAATAACTCTCAGACCAGGCGTCCGATTGACACGCCGTCTGTTGCGTTGAGTTCCTGTTCACGATACGGAACTTTTGGCATTCTCCGCCCGAGATTTGGATGCAGATGGATAGTGGCCGGTTTGGATCGCACAGAAATCCAACCGGGCCCCTGGAACGGAAAAGCTAATACCTTTCTGACAGAACGTCCGTTTGACGAACCGTCAGCGGCGTTGGTGATCTCGTTGAGAAACGGTCCCTATGAGTATACCCTATGAGAGTTCAGGGTACAGTTAAGATACGGCCAGGTTTGGTTAGCTCACGAAACCAACCGGGCCCCTGGGACGAAAAGGATAATAACTCACAGACCGGGCGTCCGATTGACGCGCCGTCTGTTGTGTTGAGACCCCTATGACGAGGCGGTCCTTTGAGATACTTCTTCGTGGGACTTTGAGATACATGGAGTATCGACCTGTAGCTCGTGGAGCGGACCCTCCCAATGACGAGCGTGCGGAGTACGGAGACCGTGTAACTGGCTGAGACCTGACGACTGCTTGACCGACTCGACTTGGAGTGAGTCGACTAGCCCAGTGGACGGAGCACTACTTTCTGAGGTGCAGACCCATGGCGGATGGAGCACTACCTGTGTGATAGTGCAGACCCGCGGTACTCGTCCGGAGAGTACCTCATCAGGCTACTAGGGGGTGTGCACTACTGTGTTTGGGTGACATACCTCGGTGGGAAGCACTACTGTGTCTGGGTGGCTGACACGCGGTACTCGACAGGAGGAGTACTTCAGCAGTCTTAGGTTAGTGAGCAGTACCTCGGAGTCGGGACAGTACCACTGTACACTCCAGAGACGGAGCTCTTCAGCAGTTACAGTTTCGATAATGAAAATCCTGGTTTGAGCTGAGACTTTTAACCTTGTTTTTACCTCATGATTGAGATGGGTCACTTCTTAACTTAGGTATATGTATGGGCATACACCTGGGTAGTGGTTATCCGTTGATTTCACAATCCTTGTGTTTACCTCATGATTGAGATGGGTCACTTCCTAACTTAGGTATATGTATGGGCATATACCTGGGTAGTGGTTATCCATTGATTTCACAATCCTTGTGTTTCCTCATGATTGAGATGGGTTACTTGATAACTTAGGTATATGTATGGGCATACACCTAAGTAGAGGTTATCTGTTGAGATCTTCTTTTTGGTTATCCTTGTTGGTTTAGTGAGACCTTGAGGGTCTCGGGGTCCCTACTGAGTATCGTTATACTCACCCCTGCACGGGCTATGCCCGCACCTCGTTGTGTTGGTTTCATACGACGGGCAGTGCTGACGGAGGCCGAGTGTTCGAGGACTGGACGATACCCGGAGGTGGACTACACGACAAGTCAGTACCCGGAGGTGGACTACACGATGTGACGACTCACAGAGGAGGTTGAAGGATGAGAGCGTGGAGGAAGCTATCTGTACCTACCCTTCTGGTAGGATCTGTGGTGGACGACCAGGAGTTGCGCTATCTGTACCTACCCTTTAGGTCGGATCCGAGGAGGACGACCCAGGAGCGGCTTCCTTCTTCCAGCTGTTTGTCTTTTTTCTGTTGTACCTTGTTCAGTTGTAGTTGTACTTTCTTTTGGGTTTGTATTCTGGCCCATTTACTTTTCAGCTTTTCTTTTGTACTTAGTGTTTTGCTTCCGCTTGTACTCTGTAGTGCTTGTTTTTTTTATAAAGGCAATGCCTTCCCAGTTATCGGGATTTTACGCCTTTGGTGCTAGTCGCCAGCCCCTGGCCTATGGAAGGCGGGCATGGGGTAGTCACGGCACGGGCCCCGAGGATGGGTCGTGACAATAATTAAATATTAAACCTTCAAAAAGTGATGAAAAACAGATTTTTTAGAAAAAACTTATTTTTAAGTATAAAATTATTTATTATAAATTCAAGTATAAATTCATTTAAAACCCAATTATTTTATTATTTTAAATTATAATTAAATAAACAAATTTTAAAAATAATTAAAACTATAATTTTATTTTGTAAATACTAAAAAATAAAATAAACATTTCAAAAAAAATATGAATTTTTTCTATACATTAAAAAATAAGTCTTTTTATAAAATTATAAAACACTCATCTTAAGATAATTTTGACATTATGAATTAAAAAATAAAATTCGTTGTTGTAAAATTATAATTTTATAATGTTAAAATTAATATTTTAATGAAAAATTGTTTTGCAAAATATTTTTTTTTTGTTCATTGAAAATTTACTAAATATTTATATAATGATTATAATTATCTAATTCTTGAATACTAATTAAAATTAAAATTAATTATTCAATAATTACAAGGGTTATTACATATTTTTATGGGAAGGTGGTTTGGTTCATGATGTTATAGTTGGCTAGGATGGTGGTGTGCAATGATGGTTTAATGGTGATGGTTGTGGTTCATGATGATGTTGCAATGATGTTGACCCTTTAAAATGGGTTGTCTATTGGAAACATATATGATGTATTTTCCTTGTTATTTATACAATCCCCCCACCAATTGAGTTGGATACCCTTACTGACACCATATATATTGGATTTGGTGTCCCAGGACCAACTGTTTGTACATTGATTGCATGTATATTTGATGTATTGAATATTAATTAAATATCTTATCACATATTGTTCATTTTTTGGTATGGATTTAATGTAATATTTTCCTAGATTATTTTTTTCATTGATAAGGTCATATTAGTTCCCTGCTATGATGAAATCCTTGGAAATTCTATGAATATATTCTTGATATATTGTTGTCATTTTATAACATACTATGATGGGACACATAGTATTTATACTATCTGGAGTAAGTAATCATAAGAGGATAAGGCTTCTTATCATGAATTTTTTACTTGTTAGAACCCAATATGGTAGATTATGTGATTTTACCCACATGTAGGAATTCCAACTGATTTGGTGTCATCAGTTATTCTTATCTACGAGCATGTTTAATTGTCCTTAGATATTAAGATTATCATTAATACATGTAAGGACTCGTGAACTTAGATATTATAATGAAAACCATGATGACATATGTTCATAAAGATGTTGGGTATGCTTAGTGCATCATGATTCATAGTTCATTAATGGATAATTCAAGGAAGGATATATCCCTTCCATCATTATAAATGCTAATATCTCAACCCATTTATTGGAATAGAACTTCCACCCTAGATTCAAAGACCATGGTGTAATGAAATATTTATTCCAAATAGTCAAAAAAAGACTTATCAAGCATATGGGTTAGTGAAATAGATGTGAAACATTTAAATGAGATATTGTGACAAAGGTTTTATATTACACAATGGGTGTCCATATGTGGTTTTTTTCATTTTGACATTAATATTTTTCTCTTGGGTTCCTTGACATATTGCAAGATGGTAATCTAGGAGATTGGTCAATTCTACCTAGTGTGAACAAGAAAGAGTCGTATCAAGTCACACACGAAGTATTTCTATTAATCTTTATTAAATTATATGTGAATTTAATTAATGGAATAAATAGTATTCTCAAGACCGAGGAATAAGTTTATTGATGTTTTTTTGATCATGTAAATTAAATAAATATTATTTCACTATAATTTTAATAAAATATATTTTTTTATTTTTTTTATTATTTAATAAATATTTATTTATTGGTTTGTGAATAAAATTCATATTTAAGAGAATAAAATATATTTTTTCTGAAATTCAATAAATTCAAGGGTAGTTCGAATAGACTAAAACCAAGTGTGGTGAAAAAGTTTAATTAACAAGTTAGTTAAATAATACTTATTATTGCGCAAGTTAATTCACTCTGCAAAATATTATTATTGTTATTTTATTATATGGCATGGGATTTATTAATTCTTATCATATTATTTAATGGTTTTCATGAATTAAATAATTATTTTAACCCAAACCCTATCTCTATAAATAGATGATTATGTCTATTATGTAGATTATCGACCAATGCAATAGAAATATAGAATTTTTGTGCATAATGAATTCTCTATGGACTCCTCCTTCTCTATACCTCTCAAGAATAATAAACAAAATAAATATTTCTACAAGACCAACGAATGAGATATCAAGAATGAAAAAATAAGGACACTCGATTCATCACACCAGCACTTGGAGATCGAGTGGAACTTCTTAGTGATCATATGAGAACATTTTGATCACATCTAGAAGGATTATATCCTTTTATCCCCACAGCACAGTGAAGTAAATAGGAAAGGTTCTTTTTGTATGATCAAAATTCATCAATGAAAAAAATACTAAGAACACGTATTCATTAATTAATATAGTAAATTAAAAATTTGATGTGAAAGATCCTAAATCATGGTTTTAGGGAATGATAATTAAAATTAATTTTAATATATCACCCACCACCACACACTTCTATTATTCCTGAAACCATCGAGTGGTATCAAAGAGTTCTTTTTTAAATTTATAATTATTTATTTTATGGTTTATTTATGCGCAACTGTTTCTATATTTTCATTTCATTTTATTCATTATTTTAATAAATTTAAATTAACATGCTTTGAAATATTAATAATGATTCATTAATTTTTTTAATTCTAATAATTTTTTAATAATATATGATGAATGATCGGATTTTTCATCAAAAAACATCCTATTATTGGTTTGTAGGATATGGTTATATGACATGTACTCAGAATTACAGGGCATGTACCATAGTGTATTGTATTTGGATGTTCTAAGAGATACATGGAATACCATGATGTAATTATACACTGTGTATGCCACATTTTTACTGACCAACCTATAACAAGATTGTTATATTAAATGTTTTGTACTCTACATGGGTTAGTGGTGTAAATTGTTAATTTTTTTGTAGTAATTATACATGGTCAGAACCACATAATACTGAAAACTAGGAGCATTTAAGATATAAAAAATTAGGATACATTGTACAGGGCATGTAGTTCATCAATTCAGGCATCAAAAACAGTCATTGAATACCCATGATTTCATCCCATGACATGAGAGGTAGGGAACATGGCATGTAGCGGGTCTATACACACTGTATAGTCTAGATGAGGTAGAGGTTACATAAACAGGAATGTGCCACGGATACATGACCACTAAGATACATATCTTTTAGATTCTTTGTACACACCATGTATTCTCCCATTGAAGTACAGAATTTAAGACTGCATTAAATTAAAAATTGTACCATTAAAATATTATTTCATTGATTATCACACCAATGTGGGTTTGAAAATTCTATAATTTTTTTAAAGATGATGAAATTCTCAATTAATTAATTGTTATTAATATGTCATTATTGATTATACCATTTATTTTCCATGAATTCCATTAATGATGGGTATCTCCAATTAAGTTTGGATGATCACTAAGATGAAAGGGAAATAATTAATTAAAGAATATTCATATTAATAATGAATAAAAATTAATAAATGAATTATATCCACCCACTTTTTCATATTTATTGCTTGTATGACCATTTATGAGCTTGACCAAGACCTGTGTATGTGTTTGATGTTATAATTTAATTTATTACATGGGTTAGCAATTATTTATTATTAAATTAAATTTTATGGAAAGTGTGTCATCCCTACCTCTATTATTATATAGGACCTACGTGTCTAAGGATATTTATATAGTTCTCTTTTAACCAATATTTCGGTTCCCCTCACATTTATATGATTCCTAAATACATGTAAATAATGGAGTATCCAAAGGTGCATACACGCTTAAGACGAAACCATAATGAAGCCAACTTAGGTGATACATAGGAGGATACATGAAATGTTATAACTTATTCTAGGACCAGTAATGGGAATTATTTACCATAGGTCAAAGTTATATTTAATATTTTTTCATTAAATAAACCATTTGATAAATCTCATGAATAGGTTATTTAATTAATTAATTATTTCTATCTATAATTTTTTTTATTTTTTGGATGCAAGGTCACGATCACATAAATATATGAATTAATGTGAAAATAAATTTGTTAAATAAATTAATTATGAATAAATTTTTTCTCCATTATGATTAATTAATTAAGTAACATCCAATTAATATTATTAGATAGGTAAAGGATTAAAAAAGATAAACAATTCTGCATAATTAAACAAAATCCCTCAATTAAATATTAAGTTATACTTTTTATTCCATTACATAATTAGGAATGAAATCCTTGAAATGAAGTTTTTAACCAACAATCATTAGGACACTTAATTTTAATGTGTAGTTCTTATAAAGGTCATGGGTTCACTTTATCATCATACATCAAGATAAGTATCCCTTTCTAGACTTGATGTAACTTGGAGGCATGTGTTGAGGAAATCTATGTCAATATTTCGGGATAGGAGAGTCCACTCAATGGATCAAGTAAATGAAATCCTACATTTGGAAAAGAACTACCTACCTAAATAACTTTTAATTATATTGACAAACCCTAATTGGGGTTATATAAAGGGGAATACTTGTAACATCTTGAGTTTTTAAAAGGAGACAATATGTTCAATAGTGTACATAACACGCCACATCGAACTTAAGCATTATTATGTTACAATATAACCTAGCTGTTAAAATGGCAGTAATGAACAGAATTAAATGTTTTATGAAAATATTTTTTATATATTAATTTAATTAATTCTTTTATGAACAACTATTTATAAATTAAAATAAAACACTTTTTAATTAAATGGAAATGTTTTTTCTGAAAATACTATTTAAATGCAAAAAAGTGAGTTTATAAAATAATAAAATCACTCTTTATAGATATTATTAATTAAATATATATGTAATATATTCATATTAATGTGTAAAATTCATATTATATTTTTTCTTGATATTATATAAGAATAAATGCAATTTTACGGATAAAATGAGTGTTTTTCTAAAAATGCAGTTTTATAGCCTTTTGATGGTGAACCCATTTTAAATCTTGTTTTTATCCATTTTATATGTTCTTTTTTACAAAATAAACTTCTCTATTGGAATTGTGATATAAAAATTTACTTTGTTTGACTTTTTTGGTTATTTTTTTATAGTATTCATTTTTTAATGAATAGTTAAATATACTGCATTTTTAATTTAAAAATACTTTTCCATCTAATTTATTTATACATAAATGTTATCAATTTAATTCATTTTATATTATAATTAGATTATGTTTTTATAATTTAATACAATTTTGGTATTTAGAATTAATTTCACATTTATATTAGATATAAACGCACACCGATCGTTTGATGGTTTTTACTTCTAAAAACTCATTTTCTCACTTTAACAACGGGAATTAATTTTAAATTAATTACATCTACTTATATATTTTTAATTTTGAAAAATAGATTTTGTATTTGTAATCATTGGGTCTAAATTATGTTAATAGGTTGCTTTTTGACTTTATTAATAGTAACTTTGGTAATTTTTATTTAACACAATTAAAGGTTAATTGGGTGAATTAGGGTAACAAATAATATGATAAGGAAAAAACAATTACCCTAAAACCTGAAAAAATTCCTATTGGATGAATAAAAATCAACCCATATCACCTAAGAGTCATAATTGATTCGTTTATTATACTTCTGTCTATGAAAGTGATGTAATTATTATTAAAACAAAAGAAAGTGACAACATGTCACTCTCTTATCTCTTATAAGAATAATAATTTTAATGTAATGATATTATTTATGTAACTTCTAACATAAATAGTCTAAAAAAATAAAATGTAATTATATATATCATGTGAATTTATTTATAATTTTTTGAGATTAAATAATTACCATAAATATTGACACAACGGTGTTATTAGTTATTTTATTAAGAGAAATATCAAAGAAATTATATTATAAATATTAAAATCAATATTATATTACATACTATACACCGACCATGATTTTTTAGGTGAATATAACATGTTATAAGACTATTAAATGCTTTGGTTAGAATTTATATCTTTGTTTGGATTTTATTTAAATTAAATGAAATGAAATGTGTAAAAATTGACCCAAAAAATATTTTTATTAAAATAATATTTTATTAAATTATTTAAAAGTCATAAAAATATTTTAGAATTAAAAATTGGATTTTATAAGGTCTAAATGTTAATTAATTTTCCAATTTTTAAAAAATTTACCCCATATAAGAGAACTTAATAGCCTCTTAATAATTATAATGTTGTTACCTCGATTAAAATTAAAAGAGAGTAATTAAGGGTAAACTGAAAATGATAAGGTTTAAAATAAACTAAATGCATGTTTAAAAATTATTCAATGAGATTATTTAGAATAATAATCATATTATATTATAAATAAATTAGTTTTGGACCATTTGGAATCAAAATGTATTTTATATTAATTTAATATTTTTAATAATTCCAAGGGTATCTCTCCCATCTCTTATAAAAAGGCACCAATTCATCTCTATTACTCACACTTACCAAGCCTTTTGGTCTAGCCAAGATCTTCCCAAAACTCTTGACATAATATATCTCATTATCCTAGAAGCCTCCATTATTGTAGAAAGCCTCCCAAGGAAGCCTTTTGGAATAAACCAAAATAAGTTACCTGATTTAGAGTTAACGCCTTCTCTCATGCCTTTTAGTTTCTTTTCCATTATCTAATCCCTATTCTCTTCTTATTTTATGATTAAATAACAACAAAAATATCCTAAATATAATAGTATTTTTATGATAATTTTTTACCTACACTTACACACACTTCCATTTAATGGGTAACAAAGATTCTGTTTCTGTGTATAGAGAACTACTACCTTGCGAAATAATGATTGTTCAATTTTCCCCTACCACCTCTCATGATGGAAATTATGATGGAAAAAATATTTATATATGATATATATTATATATATATATATATATTTTCAATGTTCTTCTGTAATTTTTATTTAGAACATAACTTTTGGTTATCCATGTTTTGTAATTACGATAATCTCGTTTGAGGAAGTGTGGACTATCGCCCCCTCAAAACGATATGACTCATTCCCGAAATACATGGAATGTATAATGTATGGTTTTATTAATCCTATGAGACATATGTGAAATTAATATTTTACTGGTATTGTAATATACTTTTATAACATTTAATTATTATTAGTCTAATATGACAAAAAGGATAGTAGCGTTCATTCATACATACGACTTATCGTCTCCAGGAACGATGCATTTCATTTATTATATCCATATATTATGGATTTTTTGAAATACATATATACTTGATATATATGAAATTATATTCTCTATATGATTGGATTTTGACTAAATGGAAAATTTACATCAAAATAATTTCATTTTCGACTAAAGTACTTAATGTCGAAAAAACATCCGATATGAACTAAAATAATTATGTAATTTTTAAAACATTGTAATAAGTGGTATAAAAGGAATAATAAACATGAAAAATGATCTAAATAAATTTAAAATTAACCTAAGAATATTATTCAGATGATTCGGACTCAAGGTAATAGAATTTATCTCAATCTTATTTCTTTGAGGTTTATTTTGATAATATACACCTCCTTCTTTTATACGGTATATAACAAAACCTTTTAAATTTAATTTCATTCAATGTTTTTCAAAAAGGAATATTTTTATATGAATAATTTCACTAAATTAACAAAGGAATGTTTTTTAACATATGTGGTGATAACGACTTCTCTTCCACTGTAACCATTATTTGATATTTGTATTACACTAAAAGTGGTGATGTTTTTACAAGAAAAAAATACTATATACCCTTTTCATGTATTTTGGTATTTAAAATTCTTTTGATAACTAATTTTTTATGTAAATATATTTAAATGATATCTTTTTATAGAAATGTGGAAATTTTATTTTTATATTGTGCTTGTTTTATGTGTTATAATTATGTTATGGTACATAGAAATTTGACAGGTGGTTATGTGATAAACCAAATATGGGTGGTTACACGGTATACTAAATACAGTTGGTTACGTGATAAACCAAAGATGGGTGGTTCCATGATAAACCATGGATGGGTGGTTATGTTGTGACCTCCAATTCATTGGGTGTGGAAGTCGGCCATATGACTATTCCATTTAGTGATATATGTGAAAGTAGGTCATATGATTATTCCAATTAATTATGATTATGTCCCAAGTTATCGTTATATGATATATGATACATTATATGGTTTTTATGGTAATCTTTTGAATACAAAAAAAGGGTAATCAATGAAGTTATATTCAATGAAGTGTATTTTACTACTTCTTAAAGGTGAAAAGTATTACATTATTGTAAAGTATTCTCGGTTGAAATTCCTTCACAAGACTAATAGTTTTACTTTTTTTATGTATCACTTACTAAGTTTTTTATGCTCATCCCATGTTTTGAAATGTCTTTCACATGTTTTAAATAATAATAGAGTTAATTATGGGATCTAAGAAAAGTTATGATTTAACATGAAAAGAAACCATGTTTCTTTTTAAAAGTTTTTGTTTTATGAAAGAAATGGATACCATTGGATTTTAACAATTTGTATTTATATGGTTTTATTATGTATGATTTATGACCCAATTATTTAAAAATCTAAACTTGAAAATATCCCTAATGTGAATTTTTAACTTCTCTCAAGATTAATTAATGTTTAAGGTTGGGGCCTTATAGTTGGTATCAAATGATAGTTTAGAAAACATTGGAGATTATGATGTTTTATTAAGAGTTATGAATAACCTCATCGGTTTATAATTTTAAGGATGATAATATGTTCAATGTCATAGAAACCCCTTTTGAGGATTTATGATCTGAAATATTAAGGTGACTAGTGGAATTTTTGGAGAGATTCACCTTTGAGAAAATTATGGGTCATTGGTTTTTGGGATGAAAAATGTGACGTATAATATAACCTTTGAGGTTAAAACATGTTATAGTTATTTTTGAGGTCTTTATAATATTTTTGGAATATTATAATAATTATATTTTTTAGAAAAAGGATAACCTCTGGGATGGGTGACAACCCGTCGCTTTAGTAAGGCCATGGGAATCGAACCCACAACTGAAGGGTGAAAAGTGTGCATCGCCTACCACTTTACTATGTGAAATACCTTGTTAGTATGAATCTATCTTTTTAGTTAATCAAGTTTATGAAATAAGGATAAGTTGATATGGGAGACATATATTTTATCAAATAGATAATCATGGGATTGGAAAACTATTTTGGGATTAAGTGATATTTTGGAAGATGTTAACTATTTCGGGGACTTCATATGATTAAGGTAAATATAATTATATGGGAATTATTTTGAGTAATAAAGGTAGAATTATTTTTGGATAAATCTATTTTTTAATTATATATGTATGGTGTTTGGGTTATATATGGAAGTGATTAACTTATCTTAGCGAATATGTGATTTTGGAAATTAATTTTTGGTATGAGACATTAATAATGGTTGATGTTATTTGAAGATAAATGTTCAAATTTATATTGGAAGACTATGTGATCAAATACCTCCCAATTTTTGGTTTCAATATAATTTTAGATTATTTTGATTAATTTTTAGGAATGTTATTCATTGAATGGTCTAAATTGGACTTTGGGTATTGCTATTTAATTTTAGAGATTAAAATCATTTTTTCTTCAAACATTGGTTTTTTATTTTTGTGGAATTATCTTATTTTATCATAAATTTTTTTTTACTTAATGTTTCAAGACATGATGAATAGATATATAATCTTTTGTGGATCATGTGATTCTCTAGAAGTTGATTCTAGTGTTTCATGTGTGACCAAGTCATCTTTAATACTCATCATTTCGAGAAAAGATGAGTTTGTGGTAGAAATTTATATAAGGATGAAAATATAATTGAAAAGTATTTATGTTTCCTTATGTTATTATTCATGATTATAAATAAATTCCTAAACTTTATGAAAACAATATTAAAACAATAATTTTTTCCATTTAATTTTTCTACTATGAAATTAAATAACGTTTAACCCATCACAAATTTTTAGTTTTCTGATTGTTAAATTTCTCCTAATCATGTTTTTTGTCACTCTATATCAGAACTTGATGGTTATTTTTCTCTTCCATATCCATGTTTTTTCTACATGGAGCCCTAGATTTTGTTTTCTCGGGTGACCTTTGTACTTTACTTTCTATCTATTAAAGTGGGAGTTTTATTAACCCTTTTTATGATGTGGGTTTGCAATAGAGGTGTCTTATGATTAATAGATTAGTTACCAAACCTAAATACAAATTTCAATGATGTGATTTCCAAAAGTGGGGAGAATGTAACATCTTGTGTTTTTAAAAGAAGACAATATGTTCAATAGCGTACATAATAGGCCACAACAAACTTAATCATTATTATGTTACCTTATAACCTAGCTATTAAAATGGCCGTAATTAATAATATTAATTTTTTATGAAAATATTTATTATTCATTCATTTAATTAATTATTTTATGAAAAATTATTTATAAATGAAAATAAAACCCATTTTAATTAAAAAAAAATTGTTTTTCAAAAGAACTATTTAAATACAAATAAGTGAGTTTATAAAATAATAAAATCACTCTTTATGGATTTTATTAATGAAATATATATTTAATGTATTCATTTTGATGTTTAAAATTCATATTATATGTTTTATGGACATGATATAAGAAAAAATTCAATTTTACGGATAAAATGTGTATTTTTCTAAAAATGCAGTTTTACCACATTTTGATAGAGACCCATTTTAAATCTAGTTTTTTATACTTTTATAAGTTCTTTTTGAAAATATGGACTTCTTATTTGGATTTGTAACATTAAAATTTACTTTGGTTTAATGATTTGGTATTTTTCTGATAATATTCATTTTTTAATAAATAGTGAAACATACTACATTTCAATTTAAAACAGCTTTTTCATCTAATTTATTTTTTTAGAAATGTTATCCTTTTAATATGTTTTAAAGTATAATTACATTATTTTTTTATAATTTAAAACAATTTTGTTTTTTAGAATTAATTTCATATTTAAATTAGATATAAATGCACATCGATATTTTGATGGTTTTTACTTTTAAAAAACATGTGTTCTCGCTTTGACAACGGTAATTAATTTTTAATTTATTTCTGAAACTTATATGTTTTGAAATTTTAAAATTTTATTCTATATTTATAATCACCGTTTCCAAATTATGTTAATATGTTACCTTTATGTTTTTTGACTTTATGAAAAGTAACTTTGGTAATTTTTATTTACCATGGTTAAAGGTAAATTGGGTGAATTAGGGTAATAAATAATATGATAAGGGAAACAAAATTACCCTAACACCAGCCAAAATCCTATTTGAGGAATAAAAGTGTACCCATATCACCAAAGGGATGTGATTTATTCATTTAATGGACTTTTTTTCATGAAAGTGGTGTAATTATTATTAAAACAGAAGAAAGTGACAACATGTCACTCTCTAATCTCTTATAAGTATAATAATTTTAATATAGTGAAAAATTTAATAAATCATAGAACATAAATATTAACTATAAATATAATCAAATTATATACAACATGTAAGTTTATATATAATTTTTATTGATTAAATAATTACTATAAATATTGACAGAACAGTGATAAAGTAATTATTTTATTAAGAGATATATCAAAAAAATGATATTATAAATAATAAAATAAATATTATATGACATAATTTACGACATCCATAATTTTAATAGGTTCAAATGACAGGTTATAAGTCTATTAAATTATTTTTATTATGTTATATATTTGTTTGTATTTTATTTAAAGTTAATGAAATGAATAGTATAAATATTGACACTTGATATTTTATTAAAATAATATTTTATTAATTTACTTAAAAATAATAAAAATATTTTAATATTAAAAAATTGTATTTTATAATGTCTAAAAGTTAATTAAGTGTGAAATTATTTGAAATTTACCCCATATAAGTAAACATCATAGCCTTTTAAAAACTAAAATGTTGTTACCTTGATTAAAATTAAGAGAGAGTAAGAGTAAAATGAAAATATAAGGATGAACATAAAATAAATAAATGTATAAAAATTATTTGATAAGATTATTTAGAACTATACTCATCATATCTTCGAAATAATTGAGTTTTGGGCCATCTAGAATAGAAATTGATTTTATATTAATTTAATACTATTAATAATTCCAAGGGTGCCCCTCCTATCTCCTATAAAAATGAACACATTCCTCTTTATTACTCACACTTACAAAGTCTTTTGGTTTCGTCAAACTCTACACAAAACACTTTCCAAAATCCCTCCCTTCATCCTAGAAGACTCCTTTAGGTCATAAAGCCTCCCAAGGAAGCCTTTTGGAATAAACCAAAAGAAGTTACCCGATTAAGAGTTAACACCTTCTCTCATTCTTTTTAGTTTCTTTTCCATTATCCACTCCCTAAAATCTTATTATTTTATAATTACATAAAAAAATATTATGATCAATATACTAATATTTTTTATGAAATATTTTAACCTACACTTACACACACCTCTATTTAATGAGTAATGAACATATTGTTTCTATGTATAGTGAACTACTGCCTCACGAAATGATGATTGTTCAATTTTACCCTACCACCTCTCATGGTAGCCATTATGATGAACAATATATTTATATATGATATATATTATATTAATATTTTCTCTATTCTTTTGTAATTTTTATATTGAACATACCTTTATTATTTCCAGGTTTTGTAAATATGATAATCTGATTTGAGGAAGTGTGGACTACCACCCCCTCAAAGCTATATCACTCGTTCTTGCTATATATGGAGTGTATAAAGTATGGTTATATTAAACCTATAAGAAATATGTGAAATTAATATAATAATGGTATTATAATATAAATTTATATCATTTAATTATTATTCTTCTAATATGACAAAAAATGAACGTAGTGTTCAAAATTATATATGGCATATCATCTCCATTAACAGTGCATTTCATTTATTATCTCCAAATATTATGTATATATGGAATAATATTCTAGATATTATGCACTTTGAATACATTGAAAATTTACACCAAAATGAGATCATTTTTACTCAAGTACCAAATATCGACAAAACGTCTAATATGAACATAAATGATTTTGTAATTTTTATGACAGGGTAATAAGTGATAAAAAATTCATAATAAACATGAAAAAGGTTCTAAAGAAATTATAAATTAACCTATTTTTATTATTCAGCAACATAATGATTGTACGTGATGATTTTGGCTCAAGGTAAGGGACTTCATCTCAATCTTCTTTCTTTGAGTAATATTTTGATAATATACACATCCTTTTTTATATGGAATATAATCAACCCTTTGAATTTTAATTTCATTAAACATTTTTAAAAGGGGAATATTTCTATATGAATCATTTCACTATATGGAAAAAGGAATATTTTTTTAACATACACGGTGACAACGACTTATCTATCGCCAGAACAATTATTTGATATTTGGCTTCCTCTATAAGATGTAATTTTTTAAAAGATAAATAAATACCATATACCCTTTTTCTATATTTTGGTATTAAAAATGGTTGTGATAAAAGTTTGATTATTTAAATATCTTGAAACAATATCTTGGGATTTAAATGTAGAAAGGTGATTTTTTTCATTATTCATGTTTTATGTTTTATGATAATGTTACAGTACTTCAATATTTGAAGGGCGGTTACATGATAAATCAATGAAGGGTGGTTATGTGATAAACCAAAGATGGGTGGTTATGTGATAAATCAAATATGGGTGGTTTCATGATTAACTAGGGATGGGTGGTTACTTTATAACATACATTTCATTGGGTGTGTAAGTCGGCCATATGGTTATTACATTTAGTGATATGTGTGGAAGTCGGCTATATGGTTACTCCATTTAAGTATGATTATGTCCCAAGTTACATTTATATGTTATATGTTATCTTCTATCGGTATTATAGTTAACTTTTGATTATAAAAAAGGTAAGTAATTAATTTATATTCAGTGAAGTGTATTTTACTACTTCTTAAAGGTGAAAAGTTTTAATTTATGATAATGTATTCATGTTTTACTTGTTTTCTCAAGAATAACAATTTTCCTTATTTATGTATCCCTTATTGAGATTTTTACGCTCATCCCAGGTTTTTAAATTTTTTTCATAGGTTTTAAAGAATAATATAGTCAAGGATGGGATCAAGGAAAACTTTTGATTTAACATGAAAGGAAAACAAGTTTCTTTTAAAAAGTTTTTATGGAATAAATGGATACTGTTGGAAGCATCCACTTTGTATTTATATGGTTTTTTTATGTATGAGTTATGGACTAATTCTATAGAACACTAAACGTGAAAATATCCTCAATGTGAATTATTGAATTATCTCAAGAATAAGTAATGTTTAAGGCCAGGTCCTTACAACATGGATCCTTTCCCCTAGAATGTCATAGAAACTAGACATTCTAAGTTCAATAGTGAGGGATACTAGTAATTCATAAAATAGTGGGAGATTTAATAAAATTTAATAAAGTTAACTTTATTTAATATTTCTCACATAATTTGTAATCAATAAAAGTACTAAAAATGTGAAATTTTAATTTCAGAATAAAATGGAAATCTCATCATCCATATTATACATACGATCAATATTGGATAAAGACTACCACTTCACTAACAGTAACTTATTTTAGTGGTTTAAACACCTTTGGGTTGTGTTATTCCATTAAAGTAAATATTACATGCAAGAATCTTCAATGCCTGATCCACCTTTTAAAGTTGCGACTAATGAAGAGTTCCTGGTCTATGAAAAAAATTGAGTGATGCAGCCGATTTTCAATGTTTTATGTCTTGATCTATATCTAATAAACTCATGAAGTGTCTTGAAAACTTGGATACATATATCATGCTTGATACCCTATGTGGTCATTACAAGGATATAGCAAAATAGGAACATTTTGAGATATCCAATGTCATATTTTAGATAAATATTGGAGAGTGTGAACAAACTAGGCCTCAAATAGTCAATATCATTGGATACATTGGGCACCTATAGGTTCTAGGGTTTAAAATCCCTAAAGAACTGGACACCAATCTCATTCTAACATCACTCTCTTATGGATTCTCTATCTTTTTTGTAAATTTTAATATGAAAGACATTAATAAGTCTTTGCCAGATCTTCTTAGTATATCTCTCCAATTATTTTTAGGTTTATAAGACCTCTCCATTTCTTAAGCTTTTATTTTAAATATCACAAACACCTTCATCATAAATATATTTTTTTACACTTACATAAATTTCCTTATAACCAAAATTTCCATATACTTTAGAGTTAAATATATTTTTTTTCAAGGTTTATAGAAATATGTTTTTACGTACCAAAAAAGTTCTTAAGGTTCCGAAATATAGTTCATGGTTATACCATTCCGAAATTCCTTAAGACACTGTTTCTTGTTCTCTATTTTCATTGCGATACCGATTTCCATCTTGAGTTAAATCTGGTATCATATTTTCCTTATACTTATATTTACAGTATTTTGGTTTTCTAATGTTCTTAAAAACCAACTTTCTGGTTATCAGTATTAAAGTTCCTTAAGACATATTTGTCATACCGATACCAGAAATCCCAATACCAAAATCCTTATACCAATTTTATGAAATTCCATTCTGAAATTTATAATTCCAGAATTTACTATTCAAAGCTTTATTTCTTTAGAATTCTGAACTTTATAATTTCTTTCATATCATTTCAATTTTATCAGATTCTGAGTTTATTACACTTAAGTTGTAAAATATTTATATTCATGGTTAGTTATATAAAATGATGTCATTGTTTCTATTATAAACTAACTATTGTATGACTTCCATGTGTCCAGGTCCCTCTGAGATTTAAGGAAATATGACTGTTGGAGTGGAACTGACCGGTAGATTTTGAAAGCTATAAATAGGACCTCAGATGATGAGATCAAAAACGAGTGCACATGTTTGCATTTTGGATTTCATCTCTTTAAAAGTGAATTTCTCTAGAGTGAGAGGCTCTTATAAACTCTCAGGCTTCGTGTAGAAAGTTTGAACGGCTTGTTCAAACTTTTCTTCATGCAGAATTGCTTCGTGCAGAGGTTTAATTTCCTTAAAATTATAGACTTTGGGTTTTGAAGTTAGAGGTGTCGATTTCCTTACAAATTGATGGCTTGCAGGAATAGCAAGATAGATGTCGATATTAGGATTGAGGGCTTACCTGGGTTTGGGTAAGACATACCTTCTTGTAAGTATAAAACAATAGATATTTATCCAAGGTTGGTGGATACCCTTATATTTGGGTTAAAAGAAGATTGTAAATTTACACTTCTTTGTAAAAGTTAGGAAGTTTTCTTTTTGTATAAAATTTATAACATGTATCTCTGACTGTAAAAGATTTTATACGCCTTGTGGAAGAATCTCTTTGTGAGAAAAGTTTCTTAAGATTTAGACTTAATAACTTTATATTCCTCTAAAAAGGTGATTTCATATTATAGGTGTTGTGAATTTTGTTTATACAAAATTTCCTTAAGAAAATTTTAATGTATACAATTCACCCCCCTCTTGTATACTGTGCATATTCAGTACTATTACGATCCTAATATTGGTATAGATTATAATATCATACTCCATACCAACCTATCAATTGGTATTATAGGAAGGTTACCTCATACTCTGAACCAATTTATCAATTTGTTTCAGAGTGTTGGTTCAATTTGAATTAATCTCACGATTAGATTCAGAAGATAAATCATCTTATTTTCCATATTTTCAGAATCCGATTTTCGAAATCACTAATCCGGAATCATACGTTTCTTAGAGATACTCTAGTTCTTATTTTTCTTAGACTTTATAATTTTTCTTAATGTT
This sequence comes from Viscum album, assembly GCA_963277665.1. Taxonomy (NCBI): domain Eukaryota; kingdom Viridiplantae; phylum Streptophyta; class Magnoliopsida; order Santalales; family Viscaceae; genus Viscum; species Viscum album. Next base: position 1,766,999,762 of record OY728153.1, on the reverse strand, counting down.
TTCTTTAAGAACTTTATACTTTCTTCAAGAACTACTTCTAGACTTTTTTTCATAGAATGGTATATTTTTTCTATGATAGGATTCATGCATATTGGATCTTTGGACAATTTAAATCCTACCAAACCTTCTATTTTTGTTGGAAACTATTATGAGTACTAGAGAAATAGGATGAAGACTTTAGTTATTAATAATGGAGTTGATAACTACCTGATTCTGACATGAGATTTTAAGATTTCTAGTAAGGTATTGAGAACTTTTACTAATGAGGAGAAAGAAGAATATCAAGCTAATTTCAAAGTCATAAATACATTGCTATGTTCCATGACTAGGAACATCTATAGTCAAATATCCTCATGTGAAGCTAAAAATAGTATCTGGAAGAAATTGGAAGTTACACATTTAGGAACTTCTAAAGTTATAGAGACAAGAGGAGCTATGTTGAGAGATGAATATCATGGATTTTGCTTTCCTTAGGGAGAACCCATAAGAAAAGTTCATCAAAGGATCATGACCATTGTGAATAGCGTACAGTCTATGGGATAAAGGTGTCTTAATGATGAAATACTTGTTGACAAAATCATAGACATCATGCCTAATGAATGGAAGTCCAAGAGGAAAGAAATTGATGAGAACAGTAAAGTCACCCAGATTTCCTTAGATGAGCCTTTTGGAACTCTTCTTTAGCACGATACTAGAATGAAGTAATATGAGGATAATATTATAAAAAATAATGTAAATGGAAGTGTTTCATTCACAAAAACTTCTAACCATATGAAATCCAAAACTCTAGAAAGAGTTACTAGATCAAAGTCAAACAAAGTTACTATTTCGTTAGAATCTAGTGATATAGAAACATCTAAGAATGGTTTAGCTAATATTTCTCAGAGAATGAACAAGATAGTATCTCATAAGAACTATCAAAATAAGTTTAAGAAGAGATACTACAACGAAAATAAATATGGGGAAGTTAATTGCTAGGAATGCAGAAGAACAGGTCATATCAGACCTGATTTTCCTCTTTTGAAAAAGAAGGATAAGAAGGAATGTAATTTAGAGAGAAACAAGAAAAAGTTCTAGCATTCTAAGCAAATGAAAATTCTTAAAGAAAATGACACTTGGAGTGCTAGTTGTGGAGACTCTTCTGAAAGTGAATCTTCTGAATATGAATCATCAACACAGAATAATATTGGATTCATTGCTACTACTTCTTTCCCAAATACTTATCTTATGGCCAAGGTATGCTCTTCTAAGGATTTAACAAATTTATCTCTTGATAATAATTATTATCCTGAATATATTACTTATTATGAAGATGCTTCATCTTCAGATAATGAATAAATACCTTTGTATGAAGAAGTGTTGAGATTTATCAAGTTGTTAGAAGTAATAAATTATAAAATTTCTAAGAAAATAGACAAGGAAAATACTAGAGAAGAAGTTATTAGAAAAGAAATTTCAGATCTCACTATAGATCTTGAAGATAAGGATGAGCTCCTAGAAAAACTTTCTAAAGACCTTAAGGAAGTAAATTCTGAAAAGGAAAAACTTTCTAAAGATCTTAAGAATGCTATTTCAAAAATATATGTTTTTTGGGAAAAATATAACTCTAAGGAAATAATTCCTAAGGATAGGAATTTAGTCATAAGACTAAAATCCGAAATATATTCCCTTAAGAAACTTCTTGCCGACTTTACTTCTGGTAAAGAAAATTTTGACAAGATGTATTCCCAAATCAGGCCTCACGGAAATACTTATGGAGTAGGTTATACTCACAGAAAACCTATTTTAAAAAATAACTATTTTATTCCATCCAAAGCCCCCTTTTGTACAAAATTTAAAATTTTAAGACATTGGAGTAAACTTGTTCCTTAAACAAAACTCAATCTCTAGGATTCCACAAGGTGTATTTTTAAATACAAATGTGGGTTCCTAAAATTTTATTGTCTAACCCCATATCCAAAAAAGTTTGGATTTTGACGATCTAATTTTTTTTTTGCAAGAAAATAAAGAATATACCAACAATATCTCATATGTGTATTGTGGATGTTCCCATCATATGACTAGTAACAAAAATTATTTCCATAATATTTTCAAAATGAATGGTGGAAAATTGACCTTTGGGGATAATTCTCAAGGATACATTGTCGGTATAGGTAATATCATTCTTCTTGGAAAAGTTTTAATTTCTAATGTTTTATTTGTTAATGATCTTAAGAACAAACTTATAATCATAATTCAATTATGTGATGAAGGTTAACTTGTGAATTTTATGAATGATAAGTGTCTGGTTCACAATTCCAATGTTGAATATATTCTTACTGCCCATAGACATGAGAATGTCTACACTCTGAACATAAAATAATTAAGAAGTCAAGATCTTCCTTTATTAATTGTAATTGAAGATCAATATTGGCATTGGAATAGAAGGTTAGGACACTGAAACCTTAAGAAGCATAGTAATCTCTTAAATAAAGGATTAGTTAAGGATATACCCGCTCTAAGTTTTGATTCATCAAAAGTTTGTAACCCTTGTTAGTTTGGAAAGAAACACAAATCTAGGTTTAAATCAATTAGTGAAGTTTCAACATCTAATGCCCTACAGTTAGTGCATATGGATTTATTTGGTCCCACACAAACTAGAAGTATTGGAGGAAAATATTATGTATTTGTTCTTGTTGATGACTACACTAGATATACTTAGATCTATTTTCTAGCAAGAAAATATGAAGCCTTTACTTATTTTAGAACTTTTCAAGATCAAGTAAAAAATGAGAAAAACCTACCATTGATAAATATTCATAGTGATCATGGTATTGAGTTTGTAAATTCGGATTTTGTAACTTTTATAGTAAGAAATGTATTACTCACGATTTCTCAACTCCTAGAACTCAACAAAATGATGTTGTTGAAAGAAGGAACTGAATCCTTCATGAGATAACTAGAACCATGTTGAGTGAATATTATATATAAAACACTTTTGGGATGAACCTATAAGTATGGTATGTTATACTATAAATTGATCTTTGATAAGACCTTTTCTTAATAAAACTCCTTATGAGATATGGACTGGTTGAAAACCCAAAGTTTCTTACTTAAATGTTTTTGGTTGTACAGTTTTTATTCTTAATACTAAGGATATCTTACAAAATTTTTCACCAAAATTCAATGAAGTAATTATCCTAAGATATTCCACTAACTCTATGTCTTATAGAGTTTTTAATAAAGACACTTGTACTATGGAGAAAACAATACATGTCAAATTTGATGAAACAGATCCTTTTGTTTTCAAACAACCTGATTTAAATCTTCCAGGTATATTTTCTAAAAATGATCAAAAACCTATAGTTGAAGATTCTTCTAAGAAAAATGTTCACGAAAATACTCTTGAATCATTTTACCATGAATATTTTCTACCTTATGTTGATGATCAAGTTTTACAAAACCCAAATCAGTTGTTACTTAGAAATCATCCTACTGATAATATCATAGGAGATTTCAATCATCCTATTAGGATTATAAGTTCCTTAAAAAATGAAATTGAATCTATTTATTTTATTTCCAAATTCAAGCCAAAGACTCCTGAGGAAGCCTTAGGTGATGAAGATTGGATAAATGCTATGCAAGATGAACTCAATGAGTTTATAAGAAATCAAGTCTGGACCTTTGTTGAGAGACCTTAGGATACATCTGTTATTGGTATAAAATGGGTCTTCAGAAATAAATGTGATAAAAATGGGATAATAGATAGAAATAATGAAATATTAGTTGTTAAAGGTTATATCCAACAAGAATGCATAGACTATGAAGAAACCTATGCACCGGTAGAAATACTTGAATCCATATGAATTATTCTAGAATTTGCAGCATTCTATAATTTTAAAATTTATCAAATGGATGTGAAGTGTGATTTCTTTAATGGATATGTATAGGAAGAAGTCTATTCAGACCAACATCTTGGTCTTGAAGATGTAATACATCCTAGTCATGTATATAAACTTCAAAAAGCTTTATATGTCTTTATATAAGCCCCTAGAGCTTGGTATGATAGACTTATAGGGTTTTTACGTCAAAAAAACTATTCTAAGGGAACCGTGGATCCAAAACTTTTTATAAATAAAGATAAGAGATATATTTTAATTGTACAAATATATATTGACAAAATTATATTCGAATCAACTCGACAATCCTTAACAGATTCCTTTGTGGATCTTATGAAGTCTAATTTTGAGATGAGTATGATGGGTGAGTTAACATTCATTCTTGGTTTTCAAATATCTCAAAAACTAGAAGGAACTTATATATTTCAATATAAGTACATCAAATTTATTCTTAAAAATTTTGGGTATGATAACACTAAGAGTATAAGTACTCCTATCAAAACTTCGAACACTCTTGATATTGATGAAGTAGAGAAACCTATGGATCAAACATATTATAGAGGAATGATAGGAAGTTTACTTTACTTAACAAAAAGTCGACCTGACTTAATGTTTTCTATTTTTTTATGTGAAATATATGAAGAAAATCATAAGTAATACCATCTTAAGGCTATGAAAATAATTTTATGGTACTTAAAAGGAACCTTGAATTTAGGACTTTTTTATTCTTCTGAAAAAAATTTGAACAAAAAATCTTTTCAGATGCTGATTTTGCTAGTTTTAAAATGGATAGAAAGAGTACATCTGGAACATTTTATTTCCTAGGAGATTCCTTAGTTGTTTACCCTTGTAATAAACAACATTCGGTAGCACTTTCCACTGATAAATCAGAATATGTAGCAATTGGAAGTTGTTGTGCTAATGTGTTGTGGATGCAACACACACTCATAGATTATGGCATAAGTTTTACCAAAACTCAAATCTGGTATGATAACACTAGTTCCATAGCCCTAAGTAAAAAATCAAACACATCACTCCCGTGCTAAGTACATATATATTAGGCATCACTTTTTTAGGGATTAGACACTCAAAGGAGATATAATTCTTCAATTCATCGAAACGTAAGAACAACTTGTTGATATATTTACCAAACCATTACCATCCGATAGATTTGAATTCATTAAACAAAATCTTGGAATGATATCTATAAGATAATAATTCGTATCTACTTATTTTTTAACCATCTCCTAACATTAAATTACTCCAAAATTCAGGGAGAGTGCATATGTTTCAAAATTTAGAAAAAATCCATAAAAATTTTATTTTCCCAGAATTTGTGAGTTTTGGAATTGATATTTTTCCAGTATCTGGTTTCTCAAAAGAACTGAAAATTAACAGTTCCAAAAAAAATTTTGTTTTGAAATTTGAAGAAATTTTTTTCTTTAAAGAAATTTAACCTTAAAGAAATTTTTCTTTAAGTTAAACCAACTTTAAGGAATTTTTTTTCTTTCTTTTAAATTTTCAATCTATTTTGAAAGTCCCAGAATTGAATGTCTCAGAATCCATATTTCTAGAGTTGAAATTCTCATAGTCAAATTTCAAGTGTCTACTTTTTCCAACCACAAGGATTGTTTTTCTTTGATACCAATAATTTCTTTAGAGATTCCTTAAAGGTACATTTTCTTACCACCTAGTTTTTTTCTTAGAGTTCTATTTGTTAGTATTTATTTCTTTTAAAAAAAATTCTTTGGATTCATATTTCCTTACAATCCGACTTTTATTTTTCTAAAACCTCCAAATTTCAGTATGGATATATTTATTCAACCATCTTCAACCGTTAGATCATATTGGACAAATCTCAGATATTTTATTTCCTTATGGAATTTGAAAGGACTTATTTTTCATATATAAGGACTACCCCACTTCATGAGGACCCCACTCGTTCCTTAAGCCTTCAAAAAGAAGTTATGATTCTTTGTAGTTTGCCATTCCAGATTTCTTCAGAGATTTCTTACAGATCCAAATGTCAGGCAGTTTTGACCAGATGATAGTAAAGGAGAATAAAGACAAGATGATATTTCGGGAGAGACTTGTATGTTCAGACTTTTACAATCGGACAACAAGGAGTATTTCTATTTTAAGGCTTATGAAAAGTTTTACACCGTTTTATGCTAGAAAGCAGCCAACATCCTGAAGATTCCCTATGAAGGAGAGGCCCTCATAGGTTCTTACAAAATTCCAGATAATAATTGTTCATTTGAGAAGAAAGGTGATTTATAAAGTATCGGCTTCAGGGGAGTTAAGACTCTGAAGTTTTCACACTTATTAGTGGACCATAGGTTGGTGGGATCATGGATGTAGGGGTTCATTATCCAAAGAAAAGGGGATAAATATTCCTTAAAGACATGTGACATTCTCTTGTTAGACTTTCTCATCAACCTTAGTAAGGTTAATTTTTTAAAAATATATTTCTTATAATTAATTTCTTGAAAGCCGATACCATCAAATCCTAATTCCTGATGTACCCTGCCACTATCTCAATGATAGTTGTTATGGTCTTAGCCGAATTGAAAATTTCATGCAAGCCCACTTTTAAGTCTTGTAAGATTATTTTTATAAGTGAAGATAAGCTAAAGATAATGATGTTTTATTACAATCTAGACTCTAATAAGTTTGAAGAAGTTGTGATGACGGGAGTTCAGAAGCCGGTATTTAAGGAAGCTATTCCAGAATTGTCCAAAGCGGCACTAAAAAAGTCAGTACTAGAATTTTAAAAAAGTGATTAGAAGAAGAAAATTTCAGATGAGGTCTCTCATGTCGATGCTATATCAATAGATCTAGTTTTAGCTCCACCAGTTATAAGGAAACCAAAGGCTTACTTTGATGATATCATAATTAGATGGAGGAAGTTAGCAGAATCCAAGAAGGAATAGGATCCAACCTTTGTGTTTAATCTAGAAGAGGAAATGGATTTAAAGATTCAAACTGTTGATGTGTTATAGAAAAAAGCTAAGGAGGAGAAGAATAAGAGAAAGAGAAATGAGATAGAGATTCTACAATCCATGATGAAGGAAGTTAAAAAGTCCTCTGAGAAGCTACCAGTAATGGATGTCACTCCGGAACCTAAGACGGAAAAAAAACCTGTAGTGATATTGGTACCTGTTCCGAAACTGCAAGTAGAAGTACATAAAGAGGATGAGATCATTCAAGAAGAATAAAATGATGATATTAGACAAGTTGATGATTATGTTGTAACCCCGGGAGTTTCTACTGAGGAAGAAGACGAAGAAGAAGTTGAGACCAAAGTTGAAGAAGTTTAATGGGTGGTTTAATAGATTGATGTAACTAGATATGAAGATGAAATCCAGGAATCTGAAAATAGTGATACCAAAAATGAAAAAGAGAAAGAAGAAGAAGAGATTCAAGGAGGATCTAGAGATGATAAGGCTATAGAAAATGAGGAAGTCTCTCAGGGTTTCAAACCCTCTGTAGTGCCGAAAGTTGATTAAGGGATGGCAATTATGGTTTCCTCTTCTGATTCCAACTCTCCTCAAAATATTGAGAATCTGGAATTATTTATTCCAAAGGTCAATAGATAAAAATCTGACTTCGAGTCCTCATCATCTATAGGTGATGACTTTGTAAAAAATAATTAAGGAAATTAATAAGTACCATTCTGATACTTGATAACATTGATTCCCGGAGCCAAATGATGCAGGAAACCTTAAACCAAAAGACGGATTCAATATCTATGCTAATGGACATGGTGGTGAAAGGTGAAGCCGATCATAATAATCTTCTCATTGATTAAAAAACTCAAAAAGTTTCATGTTAGAAAGTGATGAGATGAACCCGAACCTTATCAGATAAAGCTCTAAAATTATTGGACTTCATGGAATCAACAAAGGGAGCTTTCATTGATGTAGAAAATGAGCTGACCTATGTCTAGACTTCTTTCTCAGCGAAATTTTCAAGTGAGTTAGCTGTGAATCAAAATAAAGGCAAAAATCTTCTTGACAAAAGGAATACTGTAGCTGAAGTTTTCAATCATCAAAAAGGAATATTTTCTGGTCTTGAGAAGAAATTGGATTCACAAGAAGAAGTGATCAATGTTCTTGAAGACAAGAATCGGTCCTTAGATTTCCAGATTCAGGCTTTGGAGAAAAAGGTAGCTGAGTAAGATGCCTTGATAAAGAAGTTTCTAGAAGATTGCAAGGAGGTAAAAAAGATTAATTCCTTGGTGAAAAGTCTTCTTTTATAGAAGAAGAAGGATGGTTGATACATTTTTTCCCCTGCCAAATTTTTGTTGTATTTTCCTTCATGTGGAACTAAATGAAAAATTCCTTTCAAATATTTTATATATTTTTTCTCATATATATTTCTTTCTAACCATACAAATCCCTCTCCATTCATTTTTGAAAATCATAGAGGGGGATAATTTTATCAAAAGGGAGAAGTTAAAGGATGAAAAATTTATAGAGGAAAATTTCCTTAGGGTAAAATCTAAGGAAAAATAAATTTTTTAACTTTCATCTATATGGAAAAGTTAAATATCTAAGGGGGAGTCTCTCTAAATAGAAGAATATATATCTGAGGGGGTGATTTTCGTACTGTATGAAATTCTACATAAGGGAAGAATAATTTACCCTAAGTCATACACTTAAGGGGCAGCTAAGTATTTCAAACTCTATGCATTTATTTCTTTCCTTTGATAAATTTTTTCAATGTTGTTTGTTCTTTCCAAAAAGGTAGATATTGTTAGGTCTATAAGACCTCTTTATTCCTTAAGCTTTTATTTTGAAAATCACAAACACATTCTACATAAATATATTTCCTTTAACTTACATAAACTTCTTTATAACAAAAATTTCCTTATAATTTTGAGTTAAATATATTTTTTAAAGGTTTTTTGAAATCTATTTTTCCATACTAGAAAAGTTCTTAAAGTTTCTAAATATGGTTCATGGTTATACCATACTGTAATTCCTTAAGACATCATTTCTCGTTCTCTGTTTTCACTGTGATATCGATTTCCGTATTGAATGAAATCTGGTATCATATTTTCCTTATAATTTGATTTCCAATATTTTTGTTTTTCTAAAGTTCTTAAACTCTGACCTCTTGGTTATTAGTACTGATGTTCCATAAGACAGATTTTTCATACTGATACCGGAAGTCCCAATACCAAAATCCTTATACCAATTTTATAAAAATCCATTCTGAAATTTATAATTCTGGAATTTACTATTCAATGCTTTATTTCCTTAGAATTCTGAATCTTATAATTTCATTCATATCATTTCAATTTTATTAGATTCCAAGTTCCTTACACTTACGGTGTAAAATATTTATATTCATGGTTAGTTATATAAAATTATGTCATTGTTTCTATTATAAAATAACTGTTGTATATTTTCCTTATGTCCAGGTCCCTTCGAGATTTAAAAAAAAATGACCATTGGAGTGGAACTCACCGGTAGATTTTGAAAGCTATAAATAGTACCTCAGATGATGAGATAAAAAACGTGTTCACATGTTTTCATTTTGGAGATAATATCTCTAAAATTGAATTGATCTAGAGTGAGAGGATCTTATAATCTCTCAGGCTTCATGCAGAAAGTTTGAATGGTTTGTTCAAACATTGCTTCATGTAGAGGTTTAATTTTTTTAAAATCGGAGACTTAGGGTTTTGAAGTTAGAGGTGTCTATTTTTTTAAAAATCAAGGGCTTGTAGGGATATCAAGATAGATACCAATCTTAGGATTGAGGGCTTACATGGGTTTGGGTAAGACGGACATTCTTGTAAGTATAAAATAAGGGACTTTTATCCAAGGTTGTTGGATACCCTCTTCTTTGGGTTAAAAAAGATTGTAAATTTATTCTTATTTATAAAAGTTGGGAAGTTTTCTTTGTATAAACTTTCTAACTTGTATCTATGACTCTAATAGATTCTATATGCTTTGTGGTAGAATCTCTTTGTAAGAAACTTTTCTGAAGCTTTAGACTTAAGAACTTTATATTACTCTAAAAAGGTTATTTCTTATTAATGGTGTTGTGAATTTTGTTTATGAAAAATTTCCTTATGAAATTTTTAAAGTATACAATTCACACCCCCTCTTGTATATTGTGAATATTCAGTACTATTACAATCGTAATATTGGTATAGAGTAGAATATCATACTCCATACTAACCTATCAATTGGTATCAGATGAAGGTTACCACATACTCTGAACCAATTTATCAATTTGTTTTATAGTGTTAGTTCAATCTGAATTAATCTCACGATTAGATTTAGAAGAGAAATCATATTCTTTTTCATATTTTTGGAATCAGATTTTCGAACTCACAAGCCCAGACTCATACTTTTCTTAGAGATACTCTAGTTCTTATTTTTCTTATACTTTACAAATTTTCTTAAAGTTTTCTTTAAGAACATTATATTTTCTTCAAGATTTACTTATAACATTTTTGTTGAATAAAGGTATATTTTTGTCTATGGTTGGATCCATACATATTAGTTCTTTGGACAATTTAAATCCTTCTAGACCTACAATTTTTTATGGAAACAATTATGAGTACGTGAGAGATAGGATGAAGACATTCATTATTAATAATGGAGTTGATAACTACCTGATGCTGACAAGATATTATAATATTCCTGAAATGGAATTGAAAACTTTTACTAATCAAGAGAAAGTATAATATAAAGTTAATTTTAGAGTCATAAATACATTGCTATGTTCCATGACTAAAAACATCTATAGTCAAATATCCTCATGTGAAGTTGAAAATAGTATTTGGATGAAATTAGAAGTTACAAATTTTAGAACTTCTAAAGTTATAAAGACAAGAAGAGCTATGTTGAGAGATAAATATCATGGATTTAGATTTTCTTATGGAGAACCCATAAGAAAAGTTCATTAAAGGTTCATGACCATTGTGAATAGCTTACTGTATATGAGAGAAAAAGGTCTTGATGATGAAATACTTGTTGAAAAAATCATAGACATCATGCCTAATGAATGGGAGTCCAAGAGGAAATCAATTGATGAGAATAGGAAAGTCACCCAAATTTCATTGGATGAGTTTTTGGAACTCTTCTTCAGCATGAGACTAGAATGAAGAGAGATGAAGATAATATTAAGAAAAAGAATGGAAATGGAAGTGTTTCATTCACAAAAACTTCTAACCATACAAAATACAAAACTCCAGAAACAGTTACTAGATCAAAGTCAATGAATGTTATTATTCACTCAAAATCTAGTGATACAGAAAAATCTAAGAATGAGTTATGTAATCTTTCTTGGAGAATGAACAAGATAGTATCTCAATAGAACTATCAAAATAAGATTAATAAGAGAGACTACAAAGAAAAGAAATATGAGGAAGTTACTTGCTACAAATGCATAAGAATAGGTCATATCAGACCTAATTGCCCTCATTTGAAAAAGAAGGATAAGAAGTCAATGAATTCAGAGACAAACAATAATAAGTTCTACCATTCTAAGAATAAGAAAAGTCTTAAAGAAAACGACACTTGGAGTTCTAGTTGTGGAGACTCTTATGATAGTGAATCTTCTAAATATGAATAATCAACACCCACTAATAGAAAAATACTCTATACCAATGGTTTGGAGAACCGTTTCTAAGTAATCCATGGGGATAGGTCTATACCAACGGTTTTCAAAACTATTGGTATAAGTAATATGAAACTCTATACCAACAGTTCCATAAAACCATTGGTATATGTAATTCAAAAAACAATCATTCGGTTGTTTTTGATCCCAGCACCTCCTGTTTATGATTGAACAACCTAACCACTAACCTAACATACTTTTGTGAACATAATTTCATAAATATATATATATATATATATTATCATAAGTATTTTAAATTTTGATTTATTGAATGTCCTCTGAAAGAATATTCCATTAAAAATACATGTACTCGTACCAACGGTTCTCAAAACCATTAGTATAGACCTATACCAACGGTTTTTAGAACCGTTGGTATAGGTTCTTTGATTTTGGGACCTATACCAATGGTTTGGACAAAACCGTTGGTATAGGGTCTCTATAATGGACCTATACCAACAGTTTTGGCCAAACTGTTGGTATAGGTCTAAATTAGTGAACTATACCAACGGTTTCCCCAAAACCATTGGTATAGCTCCAAATTAGTGACCTATACCAACGATTTTGTCCAAACTATTGGTATAGGTCCAAATTAATGAACTATACCAACGGCTTGCCCAAAACTGTTGGTATAGATCATATTTCCAATAGTGACAAAATAATATCGGATTCATTGCTACTACTTATTTCCCAAATACTTGTATTTTGGACAAGCTACGCTCTGAGGAAGCTTTAGAAAATTTATTTCTTGATAAGAATTATTATCCAGAAGATATTACTTCTTATGAAGATACTTCATCTTCAGATAATGAAGAAATACCTTCATATGAAGAATTGTCGAGATTTACCAATTTGTTAGAAGCAAGAAATTATAAAATTTATAAGAAAATAGACAAGGAAAATACTAGAGAAGAAGTTCTTACAAAAGAAATTTCAGATCTCACTAGAGATCTTGAAGATAAGGATAAGCTCCTAGAAAAACGTTCTCAAGACCTTAAAGAAGTAAATTCTGAAAAAGAAAAACTTTATAATGATATTAAGAATGTTGTTTCGAAAATAAATGTTTTTGAGGAAAAATATAACTCTTAGGAAATAATTCCTGAGGATAGGAATTTAGTCATAAGACTAAAATCCAAAATATATACCCTTAAGAAACTTCTAGCCAACATTACTTCTGGTAAAGAAACTTTTGACAAGATGTATTCCCAAATCAGACCTCATGGAAATACTTATGGAGTAGGTTATACTCATAGAAAAGCTATTTTTAAAAATAACTATTTTCTTCCATACAAAGCCCCCTTTTGTACAAAATTTCAAAGTGGATGACATTGGATGAAAACCTGTTCTTTAAACAAAATTCAATCTCTAGGATTCCGCAGGTCTTATTTTTCCAAAAAAATATGGGTTCCGAAAATTTTATTGTCTAACCTCAGATCCAAACATGTTTGGATTCTTAAGATATAATTTTTGTTTTTAAAGTAAAATGAATAATGTGACAACAATATCTGGTATATGGATAGAGGATGTTCTCATCATTTGATTGGTTACAATAGTTATTTCAGTAAGATTGTCAAAACGAAATATGGAAAAGTAACCTTTGGGGATAATTCTCAAGGAGAGATTGTTAGTATATGTAATATCATTCTTCTTGGAAAGGTTTTAATTTCTAATGTATTATTTTTTTAATGATATTAATAACAACCTTATAAGAATAAGTCAATTATGTGATGAAGGTTACATTGTGAATTTTAGGAATGATAAGTGTTTGGTTCACAATTCCAAGGATGTATATATTCTTACTACCCATAGACATCATAATGTCTACACTCTGAACATAAAAGACTTAATAAGTCAAGATCTTCATTTCTTAAGTTTAATTGAAGATCAATTTGTCTTTGTCATAGAATGTTAGGACACTGTAACCTTAAGAACCTTAGTAATCTCTCAATGAAATGATTATTTAAGGATCTACTGGCTCTTAGTTTTGATTCTTCAAAATTTTGTGACCCTTGTCAGTTTGGAAAGCAACACAAATCTGGCTTTAAATCTATTAGTGAAGTTTCAACATCTAATGCCCTACAGTTAGTGCTTGTGAATTTATTTGTTCCTATAAGAACTAGAAGTATTGGAGGAAAATATTATGTATTTTTTCTTTTTATAACTACACTAGATATAATTGGGTCTATTTTCTAGCAAGAAAATATGAAGCCTTTTATTATTTTAGAACTTTTAGAGCTCAAGTAAGAAATGAGAAAAACCTACCATTGATAACTATTTGTAGTGATCATAGTGGTGCGTTTGTAAATTTGGATTTTTTAACTTTTTGTAGTAAGAAGTGTATTACTCACAATTTCTTAGCTCCTAGAACTCCTCAAAAAAATGGTGTTGTTAAAAGAAGGAATAGAATCCTTCAAGAGATAACTATAACCATGTTGAGTGAATATTCTATAGAAAACAATTTTGGGCTGAAGCTGTAATTACTTCCTGTTATACTATAAATCGAGCTTTGATAAGACATTTTCTTAATAAAACTCCTTATGAGTATGAACTGGTCGAAAACCAAAAGTTTCTTACTTCAAGGTTTTTGGTTGTAATGTTTTTATCCTTAATACTAAGGATAAATTACCCAAATTTGCACCAAAATCTGATGAAGGAATTTTCCTAGGCTATTCCAATAACTCTAAGGATTATAGAGTTTTTAATAAAAACACTTGCACTGTAGAGGAAACAGTACATGTTAAATTTGATGAAACTGATCCTTTTGTTTTCAAATAACCCGATTTAAATCGTCCATATATATTTTCTAAAAATGATCAATAACCTATAGTTGAAGATTCTTCTATGAAAAATGTTCAAGAAAATATTCCTGAAACATTTACCCCTGAATATTTTCTACCTTTTTTCGACGATCAAGTTTTACAAAACCCAAATCAGTTGTTACTTAGAAATCATTCTACTGATAATATCATATGAGATGTTAATCAAACTGTTAGGACTAGAAGTTCCTTAAGGAATGAAATTAAACATGTTTCTTTTCTTTCGAAATTTGAACCAAATACTCCTGAGTAAGCCTTAGGTGATAAAGATTGGATAAAGTATATGCATGATGAACTCAATGAGTTTGTAAGGAATTAAGTTTGGACCTTAGTTAAGAGACCTAAGGATACAGTTTTTATTGGTGTAAAATGGGTCTTCAGAAATAAATGTGATGAAAATGCGATAATATTTAGAAAAAAAGCAAGATTAGTTGTTAAAGGTTATAACCAATAAGAAGGCATGGACTATGAAGAAACCTATGCAATGGTAGAAAGACTTGAATTTACACGGATTCTTCTATAATTTGCAGCATTCTACAATTTTAAACATTATTAAATGGATGTGAAGTGTGCTTTCCTTAATGGATATGTACATAAAGAAGTCTATGTAGAACAAACTCTTGGTTTTGAAGATGTAAGATATCCTAATCATGTATGTAAACTTACCAAAGCTTTATATGGCCTTATTCAAGCCCCTAGATCTTGGTATGATAGAATTACATGATTTTTAATTCAAAACAACTATTCTAAGGGAACTCTGGATCCAAAACTTTTTATAAATAAAGATAAGAAAGATATTTTAATTGTACAAATATATGTTGAAGACATTATATTCAGATCAACTCAACAATCATTAATATATTCCTTTGTGGATCTTATGAATTCTGAGTTTGAGTTGCGTATGATGGGCGAGTTAACATTCTTTCTTAGTTTTAAAATTTCTCAAAAAACAGAAGGAACATATATATGTCAATATAAGTATATCAAAGATATTCTTAAAAATTTTGGGTATGAAAACACTAATAGTATAAGTACTCCTATCGGAACTTCTAATAATCTTGATATTGATGAAGCAGGGAAACCTATAGATCAAACATCTTATAGAGTAATGATAGGAAGTTTACTTTACATAATATAAAGTTAACCCAACTTAATGTTTTAGGTTTTCTTATATGCCAGATATTAAGAAAATCATAAGGAATCCAATCTTGAGGCTGTGAAAAGAATTTTCTGGTACTTAAAATGAACCTTGGATTCAGGACTTTTTTATTCTTTTGGAAATGTTTTTGAACTAAAAATCTTTTCAGATGCTGATTTTCTTGTTTGTAAAATGGATAGAAAGAGTACATCCGAAACTTTTCATTTCCAAGGATATTACTTAGTTTCTTGGAATTGTAAGAAACAACATTCTGTAGCACATTCCACTACCAAAGGAGAATATGTAGCAGCTGGAAGTTGTTGTGCTCATGTTTTGTGGATGCAACACACACTCACATATTATGGCATAATTTTTACCAAAACTAAAATCTTTTGTGATAACACTAGTTCCATAGCCCTATGTAAAAACCGATCACATCACTCACGTGCTAAGCACGTAGACATTAGGCATCACTTTCTTAGATGTCACACACTCAAAGGAGATATAATTCTTCAATTCATCAGAATGCATGGACAACATGCTGATATATTTAACAAACCATTACCATCTAATATATTTGAATATATTAAACAGAAGCTAGGAATGATATCTGTAAGATAATCATTTATATATACTTCTGTTTTAACCATATCATAATATTAAATTAATCTTAAATTCAGGGGAAGTACATATGTTTGACAATTTTAAAAAAAAATTAATTTCCATAAATATTTTATATTCCCGGAATCATTGAGTTTTAGAATTGAGATTTTTTCAGTATCTATTTTCTCAATAGACCTAAAATTTAACAGTTCCAAAATTTTTCGGTTTTGAAATTTTAAGAAACTTTTTTATTTAAAAAAATTTAACCTTAAGGAAATTTTTACTTAAGTTAAACCAACTTTAAGGAATTTTTTTTCTTTCAAATTTTCTGTCTATTTTGAAAATCCTAGAATGGAAATTCTCAGAATCCATATTTCCGGAGTTGAAATTCTTGGAGTCAAGTTTCTAGTGTCTAGTTTTTCTAACCCCAAGGATTTTTTTCTTCGATACCGATAATTTATTTAGATATTCATTAAAGGTACATTTTCTTACCCCCCCTAGTTTTATTCTTACAGTTCTATTTGTTCGTATTTCTTTCTTTTTAAGAAATTTTTCTTCGGATTCATATTTCCTTAGAATCCAACTTTTATTTTTTTTAAACCTCAAAATTTCAGTATGGATATATCTTTTCAACCATCTTCAACAGTTATATCATATTGAAAAAATCTCAACCATATTATTTCCTTATAGAAGTTTAATGGTCGTAGTTTGTCTATATAAGGTCTACCCCACTTCATGAGGACCCCACTGGTTCCTTAAGCCTTCACGAAGAAGTTCTTCTACTTTAGAGTTTTTCATTCCAGATTTCTTTACAGATTTCTTATAGTTATGAATGTCAGGAAGTTCTGACCAGATGACGGTTAAGGAGAATAATAACAAGATGATATTTTAGGAGAGACTTGTGTGTTCAGACTTTTACAATCAGATGGAAATGAGTATTTCAGGTTTAAGGCTTATGAAAAGTCTTACACCATTTCATGACAGAAGGCATCCAACATCCTGAAGATTCTCTATAAAGGATATGCCCTCATAGGTTCTTAAAAAATTTCGGATAAATAAGGTTCTTTTGTGAAGAAATGTGCTTTATAAAGTCTCTACATCATGGGAGTTAAGACTCTAATGTTTTCACAATTATCAGTGGATGATAGGTTGGTAGCATTATGGATGTAGGGGTTCTTTATCCTATGAAAAGGGGATAAATATTCCTTAAAGACATACGACATTCTCTTGTTAGACTTTCTCATCAACATTAGGAAGGTTAATTTTGTTAATTATTTATTTCTTATGATTAATTCTGTGAAAGCTGGTACTATAAAATCCCAAATCCTAATGTACCCTGCCACTATCTCAAGGATAGTTGTTATAGTCTTAGCCGAAATGAAAATTTCATGCAAGCCCGCTATGAAGTATTGTAAGATTATGTTTCTAAGTGAAGATATTCTAATGAGAATGAAAGTTTCTTACAATATGGACTCTAAGAAGTTTGAAGAAGTAATGATGCTAGAATTTCAGAATCTGGTATTGAAGGAAGATATCCTAGAATCATCCAAATCAGCACCGAAAAAGTCAGTACCAGAATATTCAAAAAGTTCTCAGAAGAAGAAAAAGTAGGATGAGGTCTCTCATGTCGATCATATCTCAATATCTCTGGTTTCATATCCACATGTTATAAGGAAACCGACAACTTACTCTGATGATATTGTAACTAGATGGAGGAAGTTAGCTGAATACAGGAAGAAAGGGGATCCAACCTTTGGGTTGAATCTGGTAAAGGCAAAGGCTTTAGAGATTAAAACTACTGATGTGTTATAGAATGAATCTAAGTAGAAGAAGTAGAAAAGAAAGATAACTGAGACAGAGATTATACAATCCTTGCTGAAGGAAGTATAAAAGTCCTCTGAGAAGCTAACAGTACCGGATGTCACTCTAGAACCTAATAAGGCAAAGAAACCTGTAGTGATAACGAAACCTGTTCCGGAACTGTAAGTAGAAGTACAGGAAGAGGATGAGATCATTAAAGAAGAATAAAATGATGAGATTATACAAGTTGATGACTATGTTGCACCCCTGGGAGTTTCTACTAAGGAAGAAGAAGAAGAAGAAGTTGAGACTGAAGTTGAAGAAGTAGAAGATTTAGAAGAAGATATTGATGTAGTCAGAGATGAAGATAAAATCCATAAATCTGAAAATAGTGATAATAGAAGTGAAAAAGAGAAATAAGAATAAGAGATTCAAGGAGGATCTAGAGACGATAAGGCTATAGAAAATGCGGAAGTACCTCAGGATTCCAAACCCTATGCAGTGCCGAAAGTTGATCAAGGGACGGCCATTTTGGTTTCCTCTTATGATACCAACTCTCCTCAAAATCTTGAGAATCTGGAATTCTATGTTCCGAATGTCAATAAATAAAAATATGACTCTGAGTCCTCATTATCTATGGGTGATGAATTTTTAACAAATTCATAAAGGAAATTAAAAAGCACCATTCTGGTACTTGATAACATAGATTCTCAGAGCCAAATGATGTAGGAAACCTTAAACAAAAAGATGAATTCAACATCTATGCTGATGGAAATGGTGGTGAAAGGTGAAGCTGATCATAATAATAATCTCATTGATTAAAAATCTCAAAATGTTTCATGTTAGAATGTGATGATCCGGACCCAAACCTTATCAGATAAAGTTGTACATTTCTCGGACTTTATGGAATTGATAAAGGTATCTTTCAATGATGTAGCAAATGAGCTGACCAAAGTCCACACTTCTTTCTTAGAGAAATTTTGAAGTGAGTTAGCTGTGAGGAAAAATGAAAGCAAAAATATTCTTGATCAAATGAATATGATAGCTGAAGTTTTCAATTATTAGAAAGTAATATGTACTGTTCTTGTGAAGAAATCGGATTCACTAGAGGAAGTGATAAAAGTTCTTGAAGATAAGAATCGGTCTGAAGATTTTTGGATTCAGTCTTTGGAGAAGAAGGTAGCTGAGTAGGATACCATGATTAAGAAGCTTCAAGAATATCACAAGGAGGTGAAAAAGATTATGTTCTTGGTAAAATGTATTCTTTCAGAGAAGAAGAAGGAGGGTTGATACATTTTTTCCCATGCCGAATTTTTTTTTATTTTCTTTCATGTGATACTTAATGAAAAATTTCTTGAAAATCATTTATATATTTTGTCTTTTATATATTTCATTATAAACTTACAGGCCCCTATCCATTCATTTTTTAAAATCAGAAAGGGGGATAATTTTATCAAAGAGAGAAGTTAATGAAATATAAATTTATAAAGGGAAATTTCCTGAGGGTAAAATCTAAGGAAAAATAAATTTTCTAAATTTCATCTATAAGGAAAAGTTCTATATCTAAGGGGGAGTCTCTCTAAATAGAAGAATATATATCTGAGGGTGATATTTCTATACTCTAACAAATTCTACATAAGGGATGAATAATTTACCCTAAGTCATACACTTAAGGGGGAGATAAGTATTTCTAACTCTAAGCATTTATTTCTTTCGTTTGTCAAATTTTTTCCAATTTGTTTGTGCTTTCCAAAAAGGGAGAGATTGTCAGGTCTATAAGACCTCTCCATTACTTAAGCTTTTATTTTGAAAATCAAAAACACCTTCTTCATAAATATATTTCCTTGCACTTACCTAAATTTCCTTATAACCAAAATTTCCTTATACTTTTGAGTTAAATATATTTTTTTAAGGTTTTTAGAAATCTATTTTTTCCATACCAGAAAACAACTTAAGGTTCCGAAATATGGTTCATGGTTAAAACATATCGGAATTACTTAAGACACCATTTATCATTCTCTTTTTTTACTATGATAACGATTTCTATCTTTAATGAAATCCAATATCATATTTTCCTTATAATTTGATTTCAAGTATTTTGGTTTTCTAATGTTCTTAAACTCCGAATTCCTGGTTATCAGTATCGAAGTTCCTTAAGATAGATTTTCCATACCAATACCAGAAATAACAATACTAAAATCCTTATACTGATTTTATGAAAATTCATTCTGAAATTTATAATTCTAGAATTTAATATTCAAATCTTTATTTCCTTAGAATTCTGAACCTTATAATTTCTTTCATATCATTTCAATTTTATCGGATTCTATGTTCCCTACAATTATGGTGTAAAATATTTATATTCATGGTTAGTTATATAAAATGATGTCATTGTTTCTGTTATAAACCAACCATTGTATGTTTTCCACGTGTCCAGGTCCCTTCGAGATTTATGGAAATATGACCGTTGGAGTGGAACTGACTGGTAGATTTTAAAAGATATAAATAGGACCTCAGATGATGAGATCAAAAATGAGTTCACATGTTTGCATTTTGGATATCATCTCTCTAAAAGTGAGTTGATCTAGAGTGAGAGGCTATTATAAACTCTCAGGCTTCTTTCAGAAAGTTTGAACGGCTTTTTCAAACTTCACTTCATGCATAATTACTTTGTGGAGAGGCGTGATTTCCTTAAAATATGAGACTTCGGGTTGTGAAGTTAGAGGTGCCGATTTCCTTACAAATCAAGGGCTTGTAGGAATAGCAAGGAAGATACCAATCTTAGGATTGAGGTATTACCCAATTTTGGGTAATACATACTTTCTTGTACATATAAAACAAGGGATCTTTATCCAAATTTTGTGGATACCCTCCTCTTTGGGTTAAAAACATATTGTAAATTTACGCTGCTTTGTAAAAGTTATGAAGTTTTATTTTTGTATAAACTTTTTAACTTGTATCTATGACTGTAAGAGATTCTATAGGCCTTGTGGTAGAATCTCTTTGTAAGAAAATATTCTTAAGCTGTAGACTTAAGAACTTTATATTCCTCTAAAAAGGTAATTTCTTATTAGAGGTGTTGTGAATTTGGTTTATACAAATTTTCTTTAAGAAATTTTTAAAGTATACAATTCACCCCCCCCCCCCTCTTGTATATTGTGCATATTTAGTACTATTGTGATCCTAATATTGGTATAGAGTAGAATATCATACTCCATACCAACATATCAATTATATAAGGATATGAATCTTGGTAATCCTTCTCTCTATATGGTGAATATATGTAAAGGGAAAGAAAATATCTTTAAGCCCAAATATTCTTTACTCCCTTCTAAGAAGAAGAAGATCAAGGGAAAATTAAGCAAACCATATTTTTTCTATTTCATGTATAGTAAGAATGGACACTATAAGAGGAACTACACCCAAAAAAAGAATTAAGGGTAAGATTTAGGTGAATTATATCAGTTGAATTTTATTAATTTCAAAAAAATGGTATGAGATACCACTTTTGGTTTTCACATATGTGTTAAAATACATAGACGATATAGATTCAAAATGAATAATTTAGGTAAAGTAGTTCTTATAGAATCCAATAGAACTAAACCTTTTGTTGTATCTATTAGTGACTACCACCTCACATTTCTAGTTTAAATGGTTTTTATTATGGTCTGCCAGTTATAAAAAAATTGTTTCAGTATCTATACATGATACAGAGGATTTTATTTTCAAATTCGGAAATAAATGTTGCTTATTTTATAAAGATAGAATTTTTATGGAAAGGTATAATTAAATAATTGTATTTATGTGTTATACTTCATAGACCAAGTAATTGAAATCAATAATGAAACAACCATGCATGTCTCAAACAACAAACAACTTTGGAACCACCAGTTAGGTCATGTAAACAAAAATCAATTGACTAAACTACATCAAGATAAACATTTAGATTATTATAAACTAAAACCTCTTAGTGTATGTCACTCATGTTTACAAGGTAAAATGAAAAAAATACCCATTTAGTGGGAATGGTAAAAGGGGTAATGTTCTTATTGAATTAGGTCATACCGATGTGTGAATAATATTTCATATTAAGGCAAGGGGTGGATAATCAAACTTCATATATTTTAATAATTATTTTATCGTATATGGATATGTCTAATTAATGAGGTATAATTAAGATTATTTTGATAAATTAAAATAATATAATAATGAAGTTAAAACCTGTTTGGTAAGAAGATCAAGAAACTCCACTCAGACCATGGTGTAGAATATATTAAACAAAACATCATTGATTAAGTGGAATGGTGAAAGAAAAAGGAGGAACCAATCCTTGCTATAAATACTGAGATGAATGATGGGTCATGTTGGTATTCCATTATCCTTTTGTGGATATGAATTGAAAATAGTATCCCAAATACTAAACCAAGTGCCAAATAAAGTGGAAGATGTTATATCATATCAATTGTGGAATGTAAGGAAACCCATGTTGTCTTAATTACAAGTGTGGGGTTGAAAATAATTTGTTAAGTCTTCTTTATCTAAAATAATTGCACTATAAGGAACATGTTTTACCTTTATAGGATATCTAAAGGAAACAAGGGGAAATTACCTATACTACCCCTTAGACAAAAATGTTATATTGGAATGACATTCCATATTACTTGAGTGGGTTAGAATCTCCAAAATAAATAACAGAAGTGAGATATACTTCAATGAAGTAGAGGAACGAGGTATAAAAGAGCTAACATAGAAATAGATTTAATAAAACCTCGTATAAGAAGAAACAGTTCTAGAGACACAAGTACTGTATAAGAGTATTATAGGGGTATAATAACTAAAACATTGGTGTTTTTTCTTCATTTAGGATGGAGACTCATTATTAGTTGACTATAATGATCCTTTATTCTATAAGGGATTAGTAAGTGGTGTATATGTTTCCAAGTGGAAAGAATCCATGAATTTTGAAATGGATTACATGTACCAAAACAGAGTCTATATTTTTATAGATAATATAGTGGATGTAAATATAATTTTTTGAAAATGGGTATTCAAGAAGTACTATACTTGGAAGGATAATTTATTACCTATAAGGCATGACTTGATACAAAAGGGTTTAAACAGTGATAAGAAATTTACTATAAAGAAACCTTTTCACTAGTTTCAATAATTAAATCCATCATAATTATACTTAACATTATGATTTACCATGTCAATTAGATTTGGAAAATGGTTGTAAAAATATAATTCCTTAATGGGAACCCTCTGGAATATTTCTATATGGAACAACCCAAAGGTTGTATGACTCTAATGAATCCCAATAAGATATGAAAACTGTGAAAATATATTTATGGATTAAAGAAATCATATTTGTCACAGAAAATTCATTTTGATGAAGCATAATGTATTTTTTTCATAAATAATGGGTGTGATCCTTAGGTCTAAAAATAGTTTAGTGGGACTGTTTTCATTTTCATAATAGTATATGTTGATGACATATTAGTCATTGGAAACTAAATATGTGTCTTATAGTTGGTTATCGTGTGGCTGAAAAATTATTCTCTATGAAGTACTTGGGGAGGCATCATATATTCTTTAGATAAATGTAAATCATTATATATCCAATAGGCATCTCAGCCTAAGAAAAGTACCCACACTAACAAGATGTTGAAGAGATTTGGTATGAAACAATCCATGAGGGGATTGCTTCCAGCATCACATGGAATTCACCTTTTTAGTAAAATCTTTCCTCAGACACATGAGGAACAAAAAAGACTAGAAAGGATTCAATATTAATCATTAGTTGGGTTTTTCATGTATGTTATATTATATACCATGCTATATGTGTTCTATGAATTAAGTGTGGTAGGAATGTGTCATGTTTATTCCTGTGACTGCTTTTGGATATTAGTCAAGACTATCCTTAAATATTTGAGGTGTACTAAGGATATTTTCCTGGTTTATGAAGTAAATGATGAATTAGCCATCATAGGATATACATATTATGGTTTCAAAACTAATCAAGATGACATAAATTCATAAATGGGATACATATTCACATAGAATGGAGGTGCTATGGGTTGGAAGATCTCAAAGGATGTTGTGTTTGTAGATTATAAAATAGATTATAAGTATATTGAAACTCTTATGGAAGAAAAAGAATAATTAGGTAATCCCAAATTCATCCAATTTCATGACATGGTAACCATGAGTAAATATCTTATCACACTCTACTGTGATAATCGTACAACAATGGATTTTTCATAAGAGACAAGGTCACATCAGTGGATGAAGCACATACATTGTAAGTTTCATATCTTGAGGGGGTTTTACAGATTTGAGGTTATAGTGAGATGTATTCCAATAGAATACAATGTGGTAGACCCGTTGAATAAATACTTTACTCTACAGAAACATATAATCATTTGAGGTCTAGAAGACTGGCAGTCTTAGGAACGTTTCTCTAGTACAAGTTAAATTTTATTGAAGTTTGTTTCCTAGGAAAAATTATTTTTTGTTTCATTACATGTATATTCAATGTATTGAATATTAATTAAACACATTAGAACATATTTTTTAGTGTTATGAATTTCTTTAATGTAATAATGTCCTAGAGTATTTTTTATATTGATATGGTCATAGTAGTTCCCTGGTTTGATGGGAACGTTGAAATGCTATAAAAATATTCTAAATATAGATTTGTGTTTGGATAACTTACTATGATAGGAAACATAGTATTTAAACTAGTAGGTGTGAGTACTTATAATAAATGAGGCCTACTCTCATCAAGTTCACACTAAGTAATCATCATTACGGGAAATTATGAGAACTAACCCTCTAGTAAGAATTATGTCTGTTTTTTTATCATTGAATATTCCTACATGTGAATATTTGTAATGGTTATTAGACATTAATATTATCATTAATTAATTTTATGACTCATAAACATAGATTTTATGAAGAAATCCATGATAACATATGTTCTTAGTGAGGTAGGGTGTGTTGGGTGTGTCCTGATTGATATGTCATTAATTGATATCTTCAGGAAGGATGTTTCCCTTCCATATGTATAGAAGATGATATCTCATACCTTTGATTGGAATAGAACCATTTCCCAAAATTTCATGGCCATGGTGTAATGACATGTTTATTCCATCAAGTCAAAGAAAGAAGTATCACAAATATAGGTTGGTGAAATGGATGTGAAACATTCTTGATGAGATATTGTAACAAAGGGATTATATAAAACTATGACCATTCATATGTTTTTGTCATCAATGTGAAATTAATTTAATTATCTTGGGTTCCTTAACCAATGTATAGATAGTAATCTTGGACGTTAGTCGAGCCCAGCTAATTCTAATGAGAAATAACCCTAATGGGTCACACACTAAGTGTTTCCATTGATCTCAGTTAAATTCCATTATAATATAATTAATGTAATAAATATTATTCTCATGACTGAGGAAAATGTTTATTCATTTTTTATTGGTGTTATAAGTTAAAAACAATTTATTAATTAGATTGTGAATAAAATATATTTATTTATTTTATTTAATATTTAATTAATTTTTAATTAATATTTATTTACTAGTTTTTAAAAAATTATGTATTTAAGAGAAAAAATATTTTTATTTGGTTGTTATATAAATTATATAGAATTTCATACTAACTAAGATTGATTCCTGTTAAAAATATTAATTAAAGAGTTTGCTAAATAATACTTGTTACTGTGAATGTTAGCACGAACCAAAAAATAATATTATTATTATTTTATTTTGTGGAATGGGGTTTATCAAAAGTTATTATATTATTTAATTTTTGGAAATAATTAAATAATTATTTAAACCTAAACCCTATCTATATAATTATATGGTTTTGTATATTGTGTAAAGTATATATCGGTGTAATCAAAATAGAGAATTTTTGGGTATTATGAATTATCTCTGCAATCCTTCTAATACCTCCCTCACAAGTATGAGAACTGAAATATATATTTCTTCAAGAACAAAGAATAATCAATCATGAACAAATAATTCATGAAATTTGATTCATCATTCCAGCATGTAGAGATCATGTGGAATTTCATAGAAATCATAGGAGAACATTTGGATCGGTGCTAGTGATATTCTATCCTTGGATCCTCATAGCACAATTCAGGCAATCTAAAAGAGTATTTTCGAAAAATAAATATTCATAAACAAAGATATATCCTAATCATAAGTATTCATTTCTTCAGATATTAAATAAATAAATAATAAATTTGATGTTCAAGATCCTCACTCATGGTTTCAGGAAATGATAATTAAAATAAATTTTAATATATATCCCACAACTCCATGCTTCCTTTATGCACATAACCATCACTATATACGTTGGGTACCATGTTTTTTCCCTAACATCCTAGTTAGAGAGAGAATGGATTGATTAATACCCCCTCTTCTTCATTCCCCCTTCTATGTATAGCATGAGTTCTGAAGGATTGAGGTGGGTATGACAATATAAAAATAATATGTGTTGTACTAAAAGACCCTATTGATTATTATAATGGTGATGATTAAATGGAGTACTTCAAGACCCAACAAGCTTTGTATGAGGAGGTACATGATGTACTGGCAGACCATATGAGTTATGTATAAGGAGGTATATGATATACTAGAAAACCCTATGAGGTATGGATGAGGAGGTAAATAGTGTCATGGAATAACCTAGGGGTAATTGGATGAGATGATATTACAGAGTGGGGGCTATGCATGGTTGGTTAAGAGAAAAATATTGATTTCCTTTATAATCATGATACCCTAATGTACTAGATATGTGGTATATGGGTCAGAATTTTTTTGTGGTAGTGGATGTGGAAAGATAATGATGATATATTTGAGGTATGTGGTATAGTTTTTATATGAGATATTATTTTCTATTACATGATTGCAAAATGGATTGGTCGTAAATTATTTTTCACATTTTGATGTGAGAGTGATAAACTAGTGGAGACGTGTTTATGGTGCACCTTATTATCATATTATTCAATACTTTATTACCATTATTGGATGTGATATTTGGTGAGTGTGACTTTGTGAGGTTGGGTGTTAATTTACCAGTTAGGTTCTTATTGGTTTTGTTTTTTTCTGAGGGCTTATCATGTATTTCACATTTTCACAACAGATATTGGGTATGTTCCCACTGAGTACACAAGTTAGGATCATTCCTATATAATATGTTTTTCATGTTTCTAAGGAATGTTTTGGGACTAAATTAGACCGTACTAGCTTGGATATTTGTATTTTCTATAGACTTTTTATATAGTAATTTATTTGTGATTTTATTTTCTAACTTATTTATGCATTGAAATATTTTTTTTGATCATGGTTTATTTATCTCATGGTATTTATTAGTTGGTTATTTATTTATTCTCAAGTTATATAATAGTAATTAAATTATGTTTTATATTTTATACCCTTGGTTTTAGTTTCCATCATGAAGACTATTAGAGGTGGGCCTTAGGAATTAATATCATCTATACTGCATACCCAAGAGGGTTTCCTAGTATGGGAAGGTCATGATGGTTTTGAATAGTAAGATAGTATTCCAGATGAATGAGCATATTTTCCAAAAACTCTAATCGATTTAAGAAATTATAGTAATAAAAATTAATTGAGTTAGAATCAATACAGATCCAATTACTTAGAAAACAAATTGAGCTAAAAAATCATAGAAATAGTAGCATAAAATTATATAACAAAAGATGATAGATAATTTCATATCACACTATGTTATTTTTATAGGCTAAAACAAATATTATTGTAGAATCCTTAAAAATGATTATTAAGTCTCAATGATGGAATATCATTTAAAATGAATTATAAAAAATGAAACTTAGGAGTTAGTGTCACATCCCAAAAGAAAAAAAATATTTGTAAATAATGGGTTTTTAAAATAATCTCAATGATAAATTTAATGTATCTTGGAATAATTCTTGTCTTTTTTTTAAAAATGATCTAAAATATAGGATGTTTTTTAAAAAGGAATTTTCTCCAATAAAAAATATTGAAACTATATAAATATTTCATGTGATTTTTTCTTAATTAAATTTCAATGTTTTCCAAATAAATGTGATGTCATAATTCCTCAATAGTGAACGTGATGAGGAAACTATTGTGAACAATTGGAAGGGGTGCTTATTAAAGTTGATGATTCTTGAGTGTTAAAGCTATATAAATGATTTCATTTTATCAAAAAAGTTCTTTTACCATGGTATTAAAATATGTAAAGTTTCTTAAAGACCATGAATTTTAGTAAATGGAAAGTGGTTTCAAATATATATGTCAAGGGATAAGGAAAAAAATTTGTTATTGTGATTGTGTAAGTCGATAAAATAATTTATTATAGAATAATAGAAGGAACTTTTAAAGAATATACCCAAATAAGAAACCTCTTTGAGTTAGAAACCATTGAGAATATGACATTTTTCTTAGTTTTAATGGACACTAATATAACAAATTTTATTTATCATTCATAATAATCATATTATCATGTGTTATATGAGAGAGTTTTTAATATAAGAATAAATGGAAGTTTTCACTCCTATTATATTTTGGACTATATTTTTCTTTTACAATGATGGAAGGAGTTTGAATAAAATGGAATTCTATCAGATGACAAGAATCCTACTATATTGAAAATTGAAAACACATGACATTGTGTTTATAGTTACACTTTTTTCATGATTCCAAAGAATCCCAAATGAGTTGCATTCTATAAATGTAAAACTAGTCTTAGGTTAGATTAATGGAATAATTGATTATGGATTGATGTATAAAAAAATCAGCATTACAATTTTTTAGCTATATTGATGGAAATTGGGAAGGATATATTAGAGGTAGAAATTTATCTTCTAAATGTTCTTTAATTTTAAAAAAAAATAATATGTGTTGCATGGAACTTTAAGAAGTAGAATTATGTCACTCTCATCTTAATATATGCTGATTATTTTGTGGAATCACAAGCCACAACTCAAGTAATATTAATTTCGTAATAGTTAGATAAAAATATGGTTGATATTTCATACTCATTGGTGATTAGGTGTGATAATCATAAATCAATAAACTAGTATAAGAATCTAATACAATATTCGCAGTCAAATATTATAAACATCAATTACCACATCATTAAGGTGAATGTGAAATGTTTTGAGATTTCATTGGAATATTTTTCAAAAAAATATAAGGTCATGGATATCATGATTAAGCCTATTTTGAAGTATTTTTTCCAATATTTAAGTGTGTTTTGGGTAGTTTATACTTTCCTAAAATTAAAAAATGTTTTATTTTTTCTCTTACATATTCAATTACTTTTGATTAGTTGATAAAGGGTGGAATAGAAAATGATATCTTATTGTAAAGGGGTAAATACTCTAATTTATTTTGTAGGTTATATTCAGGGGATACTTAGGTGTTGGAAGTGTATGTTTTTTGAAGAGATCATGTGTATATTTTCATATTTTGAAAAAATACAATCTGGCAGATCAAATATCCCTTTGAGATATAGGATACTGAATAACCCAAATGAAGTGATTGAAAAATGGGGTTGGAGTTGATCTTAATCAAGAAATGGTAATAATGGTATTAATATTATAATGGGGGTGGAGTTCTCCCATAATAATTGGTTTATATTATAGTGATGTTTTTAGATTATCTTTTTTAGCATTCCAGATATTAATTATTTAATGAGAAAATTTATGCCTGATTATGGGATATTTTTTTCTTGTTTTATAAATTGAAAACATGCTTATGTATTAGTTAGAAGTTATTTTAATTTTAGTGGATATATACAAGAATGAAAGAAATTAAGTTTTATTGAAAATGAAAAAACCATGATATGATGGATAAAGAAAATTTCAGGAAAATAATGTATTAATATCACATTTAAAGAATATATATTACATGATCAAGAGAATATATTAAGTGAGTTTGATTAATATTGCATATAAATTAATTAATATAATTTGAGAATGTATCATAAAACTACCATTTTTCTTTCATCGTGATTATATTAATATAATAATGAGTTAATCTAACATGAGGATATTGTTGCATGAGGATAATATAGAATAATAAATAAATAGTTCTTATTTGAGAAGGATGGTTCTCTTACTAGATGGTTTTCACCATGAGAAGTCACCTGATAAATCTTAGGATTTTATTGCACTGTGAATTCCAACATGGGAGGATTGTGTGTCACACAATATTGTCAATATAATGATCTCACACCATGATGGAATAATTCATGTTAAAATTCATAGTTATGTGAATAATTCCATGATTAATTAGACTAACCAAAAATCTAAAACCTTAGAAACCATGTTTTGAGTATTTACTGGTTCTAGAAAATCAAGGTGCCTCATTCTATCATAAATGTTCAATTTCTTGATTTTTCAAGATGGAGGAGTTTTGTTGATCATTAGTTCTAGAAAATTAAAATTAGATACAATGTAAACAACCTATTATGCTAAAAATATGTAAAATATATTATAAGATACATTGAGAAATTTAGTATTTTTTATTCTATATCTTTTATCTCTAAGGGTCACTCTGTAGCTAGAATCATTGTTCCATAATACATGTTAAGTTTATTAATACATGGTGACCCACATGTTGAAAATGGTGTGTTGTGATAAAATATAATCTAATAGATACATATATCATTATAAGAGATATTTGATATGAATTTATGGATAAGAACATGGATGCACACTAAGTATAAATTCCATAGGAACATGAGGTATATGATGTGAGGTTCATTCAACTTATTGATTCTCATTGTTTATCTTTTAATCTGGAGTTAAACACAACACTCTTTCTTTATTACTTTTTCCTTTGATAATAAATTAAAATTTATGTAAATTGATCAGAAAAATTTCATAATAATGATTATCCACCTGATAATAAAGGTGAATGAGCATTACAATATCCCCTTTCTTAGTGCTTGTTCTTACTCACTCAATATATCATCATCACAATGGCACCAACAAGATCATATTCACACTAACTAGAAATAGGAAATAATGAGATATAGATTTAGTGTTTTTACCACAATATATTCACCTCCCTCCTTTTAGGGATGGGTTAATATATCTTGGGAGTTTTATAGTCATACCAAAAAATTATTCAAAAAGTGTCTAAAATTTATGGAGATAAATTATGTTGCAGATGCTCAAGATAAATTTGGAAGTAAATCTTGAATTCATATTTGAGAACATTTTGTAACAAAGATGATAAAGTTAAAAAAAATATAAAATATACCATAATATAACACATGATGAGGATTTTATGGGTGAAACATATAAAGATTAAGTTTCAGAAGATTGATAACTATTTAATCATAAGAGAAACAAAAGCACTAATATTGATGAGTCAAATATCATTGACCACAAATTTGATCCAACAAAAACTTAGAGGATGAGAAGTATTGAGAATTATGTTCCTTTTTCTCATGTTGAATCATCGTAATTAGAGAAATCGATGAAGAATAAGTTTTCATTCATATACATGAATTATGAGTTAGATAAAATATAGAATAACCAAACTTGGAAAGTTATTAGAAGACTAAATGATAATAACATCATTTAAAACAAATGGTTGTTTGAGAATAAATTTGTAGATCATATAATAGAACATAACAAGAAATAAATATTTGTGTGAAAAGGTTATGAACAAATAGAATTCGTATAAATGGAATATACATTTTCACTAGAGGTGATACATAAATCAATCAAATTATTAATAAATATTTTAATTCAAATGTGATTCATGGTTTTTGAAATATACATTGAAAAGGAATTACTTAATGAATTGATAAAGGAATAATTTTACATTGATTAACAGATATATTTTCTAATCACTAAATATTATTCAAGGATTTGATTGTTTAAAAAATTATTTAATATTTTGAAACAAGAACACTGAGACTTGTATTCCTGAATGGATATGAAACTAAATATTATTTAATTCGAGGAAAATGGTTTTGTTCCAAATATTTTTTTTAAATAAACCATGTAATAGAATTTTATAGTAATTTTCTATATTAATGATATCTTATTTAGTGGAATAAATAATAATTCATGGAAATAAATTTTTGTTTTGGTAAACATGACATATTTTATATCGATGATAGGAAAGGTTATATATATTCTCATAATGAAAGTTCATTAAAAATCATGTCCTAATTTTATCCTTCAAGAAAAATATGTAAGGGTGTTGTTAAAATGTTTTAACATGTATAAAACAAAAACCATTTCAATACACATTCCAATTAAAACCAAACTCATAATGAAAAAGGAAGTAATATTTGTCACTTGAATGCTTTATTTGAAAATAATTTGGATATTTTTATAATTGATAGTAATAGTATTAGACATAGTTTATGCTATATATTTTGTTTCTTAGTTCCATAGAAATATAAAGGAGCAAACACCTCATTATTATTAAATGAATTATAATGTATATTGGTTTTAGTATTAACTATGGATTAGTGTTTGATATCAGGGAATCCAATGAATTTATAGCACATTGGGATGTCAAATTAATCAAGATATTTTGTGGATAGAAAATCCATAACTTATGAGGAATTATTCATTAGTAGAATGTGTATTAATTGGATGATCAAGAAGAAAAATAAAATTTATCTTAGTATAATTATATTATATTATGTTATAGATATGCTGGAATGTACTTAACACACTAAATATGAATATATAATTAGAAGATATTTGTGGTGATGTGAATGTGACTTTAGTGATTCATTTTGATAACAAGGGTTAAATTGAATTTATAAATAATTAGGAACAACCCTCTCACATAAAGCATATAAAAAATAGGTAACATTTCATTAAAGATAATCTATATTAGGTATTGATCTAGTTTCAAAAAGTATTAGAAATTTTCATAAAATCATTGTCCACATCGACACTTAAAAGGAACTAATTGAACCTCAATGTTCAATGACCTCCATTGGCATGAGATACTTTTGAAAATCTCATATAACTATATTCTTTTAATGCGTAATATGTTTTCCCATGTTTAATTGGGTATTTTGATGTGTTTTTTATAAAAGTGGGAAAATAATTACATCTTTGATTTAAATTTAATTGGAAATATGTTTTATTGGATAAATATATATATATATATATGACAAAATATTTGAAGTTAAATAAACAAAATAATTATAAATTACTCATAATTAAGTATCTCATATCATTGGGGAGTCTAACGTTAAGGGGGATCTAATAGTATAATAAATATGGAAATTTTAATATGTAGGGATGAGATTGAAATAGATTTATATGGATAGATATAAGGTGTATTTTTATCAAAAATAATTTTTACATTCCATTTAATTAGAGAGGTTTGAATTTAGTAAACAAGTTGTACATTTCATTGAATATTATTGGATTTAATTGACCATATAATTATCTATTTGTCTCTATTATTTCTACATCGATAACGATCCATGTATAATTTGAGTGATGGATGGGGTATTATATTATTATTTTAGTCTCATGGGTGTTTAATGTATTTTAATTTCATTAAAGATTCCTTATATTTGTTAATAACTCTAAGGGGAAGAATTTTTTATTCAAAAAAGTTGTTCTCATAGAGTTTTTGAAAAAATGGAGAATAATGGAACTATAGTGTTGTTATTGTTGAAAATCATGGCCAGAAATTACTTGTCTGTGATATTATTTAGAATATTATAGCCATAGAGAAGTTTGGATCAATGTTGATGGACCCTGATGAAGAAATTTCTTATAAATGACCATATAGTGTCACAGACTAATCAATTATGTCATGGAGGAGCTAAAAATATGGATTTCACCATGATAGAGAATATTTGTGTGACTATTTTGTGAATGATAAATTCTTATAAAAAATATGTATGTTCTCATTGTTGTAATAACCGATATTTTATAAGAGTTAAATGGGGTTTAAGCCATTTAATAGATGAAATGTGAGTATAGCTTCATATATTGAATGAAAATGGAATGATCATTATAATTATTGTAACCCCTAATATTTTATTATATAATTTTATTTAAAAAAAACAACTGGTTAATAATTTTCATTATAAGCACCAATGGGTTGAAATAAAATGTGATATGCTACTAAATTTGTATCATTTAATTTGATGGTTATCACCTATACGTTGGATTTTTGAGTAAAAATAAAAAAAACTAAATTATGAAAAATTATTTTCTATAATTTTATAAAATTATTTAATTGGTTATTGATTAGTTATAAATAAGAATAAAACCATTTAAAGGTCTAAAGAGATTTTTTGACGAGAAAAAATATTTTTATGCACGTAATGTGTTTTTATCTTAATAAATTAAATTTATTACTATTGATGATTTCTTTTAATAAAATTTATAGATTATAAATTTAATGAAATATGATAAAATTAATTTAAAAATGATTATTTGGAAATAAATTAGAGTATGGTCATTTCATATTTCAAAATAGTTTTTTTTTGAATTTTTTATATTGATACGATAATTAATTTCAGAATATTTTATAAATATTATTTTATAAAAAGGATATTATTTTTTATATAATTATATTAAAATTATCTTAGAGATATATTTTGGTATTTTTATGAAAATATTAAACTTTCAGTAAATAGTTAAAAAATATATATTTTATAAAAAATTGTCTTCCAAATTAAATTAGTTACAAAGTTCCATTTTTTTACATTATTTTAAAAATTAATTATTTCTTTTTTATTAAAAATAATCTAATTACTATCAATGAAATTTTCATTATGATTTATTTCTCTATAAAAATATTTTTATCCTTAAATTTTTATTTTTTGGGAAAACAATTTTTCATAATGTTTTGTGGGTTTATTTTAAAATGAAATTGAGCCACTTATATTGATTTAATTTTATAAAATGTATTCCATATTTTTAATCATAATAATTTATATAATTTACTAATATCAACTTAACATTTCGTATTAATAAATAGAAAATACATTAAAAATGTGCTCTCATGGTTATGGTTGAAAATATTTTACTATGGGTTAACCTAGGAGATATGGTTTAAAATATCACCAAACAATTTTATTAATTTTAATGGTTGATATATGTTTTACTTTATTATTAATATATTTTATTTTTTTCATTTTAGTTCCACTTTATGTGAGTAATAAATAATTATATTTTAATCTTTTAAGCATTTTGAGTGTGTCATCTCCCTACTTTATAAAATGATACCACCTATATTATCTCACTCACACTTAATTAACCCTACATCAATGGAAATAATTACAATAATACCTTAATACCATTCTACCTCTATTCCATCAATTATGAATTGAAAATATCACGTGTACATATGTGCGGACAACTGCCTCCATATAGCAATATGATGCACGTTTCATTACCATAATTCATGGTTGTTTATTTTAATGGACTTAATATTTAAATATTATATTTATGAAATTATTACGATTATTTAATTATAATATCTTATTTAACTTCTTACCTTTCCATTTTTTGGAAACAATAATGTCACTCATGCATATTTCTGGATTACCACCTCCACACAGTGATGTATTTCAATTTTTATCACCGCTTTATATAAACAACAATTAAAGTTTATTTGTTGAATAAATTTTATACTTATGTAATAATTAATATTATATATATGATGAGTCCCTAACCAAGGTTCATGTACAAGAACCATCAAACCAAAACATGCATGAAAAACTGATTAATTTTTACATCAATTTTCATTTTATTGAATAAATCGACTATAAAAGGATAGTTGTAAATTATGAAATAATGATACATTATATGTTATATATCAGTACATTTATGAAATATATTCATAGTGAATATATATTTATTATCCAAGATATTTGAACTCATATGATGCAAGATAGAACATGAGGTTAGGGTTTCTCATATCACTTTTATATTTATGAGATATATGTCATATTCACCGCTTTCTTCCTTTATGTTGTGTATATAATTACCAAGTTTTGTTTTATTATGAATTTATTGAAAAATATGGAGATTTACAAAACCATATAATGTTTTCATTTAATTATAATTTTATTCATATGTTACCAAAATTGTAAGTGATAATATCTTATCTAGTTTGTTTTTGGTTTTTTCAACGCTAAATTTACATTTAGGGAAATTATATGGATATTGTTTTTTAAACTCCATATGTTTTATTTTCCAATAGTATTTTCTTAAGTTTTTATGTATTAGTACCATTTTCCTATCAATGGTACTTAAAATGGTTTATGAAACATTTTTAAATAAAATATAACCTTATTTCTTCTTTAGACGACTAACAATTTTATTCTATGTCTATACACTTCAATATTGTTATTTGAATGATCTTTACTATAAATGAGTTTTTTTTAAAAGGATATTTTCACTAAATTTTACTTTATTTACAAATTTTTAATCATTAATCATTGTAAAAAATTATTAAACAATTGATTTTCTGCTTTTTACAAAACTATGAAAGGAATGTTTTAATTTAACATGTATGTAAAAAATAGTTTTTCCTGCCATTATGACCATTATTTATATTGAATATTCCTCGAAAATTTTCTTTTTTATCTTAAAATAAAAAAATTATTTAAATTTATTTAAATTTTTATCTAACATTTTATAAAATGAAAATGATGTTTTCTAATGTTTCCAAACAATGGTTGGAATGATCTTTTAATGTTATTTTTTATCTATTTACACATCATTTAAATATTTTTATACTTCATTGGGGATAATACATATTGATACCATCCAAAATATACCTCCAGATATATTATGATGATAATTATTTATGTATGATTCTATGAAGCTTGTTTATTTCCCATAGGTTAATTAAGTTTTGATGAAACCCAAATAAAACCCATTACAACATTCATGGGTTATTCTATGATGAAATTTTTATGAAATACATTTCATTCCATGGGTTATGATATGGTGAAACGACGAATGTTTTAATATATTGCGGCACATGTACATATGATTTTCATTATTGTGATAGGTGGGCAGGTAATTATATATCCCTATAAAGTATTGGGTGATGATGGATATCTCTTGAGAAAATATGAACTGGAATGGATACTAAACCCAGTTCATTAATGGGATTTGTCCATTATGATAGCCTTATGAGGGAAATTTGACTATGGAAATTATATAATATGGAGTGAACCCAATCCACTATTATATACATGGTTATTAACCATAACTAAGATAATGATTTTACATTATTATGTTTATTCCAATAAATAATGTCTTAAACTTTTGATTTGCTCTCATGGATCATGATTGATTATTTATGATTCCACACACTTATGACTTATGTCTTTTGTTATCACAAATACATATTCCATTATGTATTATCAATGATATTTGGTTTATTAGGTTTGATAAATGAAAGTTATGATCATGATATATTAACCATATGCTTAACTTCTTCATACTTGTGATCATTGATTGGAATCTCTTATTGTCACGACCCATCCTCGGGGCCCGTGCTGTGACTACCCCAAGCCCGCCTTCCATAGGCCAGGGGCTGGCGACTAGCACCAAGGCGTAAATCCCAGTAAAAAGGGAAAGCATTGCCTTTGTAAAGTAAACCAACACCACTGAGCAAGCAAGAAGTAGAAGTAAACACTAAGTAAAAACTGAGTACAATAGTAAGTGCGGAAAAGTAAGTGGGCCAGTATACAAACCCACACTGAAAGTAAAGTAAAACTGGAAAGGGAAAACAACAAATGAAAGTAAAGCTGCAGCGTCGATCCGTCCACTGGAAGTCCCACCTGAATGGTGGGCACAGATAGCCTCCACAGCTCCTCGGGTCCAGCCGTCCATTCCAAGTACGCCCCGCCCAGTGGTCCACCTCCAGGTACCGTCCTGCTCTGCAAGCCTCAACCACGGTCAGCGTTGTCCGTCGTCTGCAACCAACACAACGTAGTGCGAACATAGCCCATGCAAGGGTGAGTATAAGCTACTCAGTAGGGACCCCGAGACCCCCGAAGGTCTCCCAGAATCCAAAAAGTATAAACCACAAAGGAAATATACAATCACGAAGTAACATCCGACACTGCTTAGGTATATGACCATACATATACCTAAGTCATCAATTCTCGTTCTGCTCCAACATCTGAGCCCACGTAAAACCCAATCCACACAGGAAAGCAAAACGTAAACCCACACAGGATAGCACAACACAATCCACATAGATAAGAAAAATAGGATTTCAGCTCACACAGGTATACTTCTTCGTATGACGATAGAGATGATCAGATATTGCCACTGATTCATCTAAGCTATCAGACCCACAAAGGATTGATAGGTACTGACCCCCGCAATGACCCACAAAGGATCTGACCAACACAGGATCGATAGGTAACTAACCCCCACAAAGACCCACACAGGATCAGACCCACATAGGAACTATAGGCACTGGCCCACACAGGACTGCTGAGCGCTGACCCACAGAGGATCGAACCCGCACAGGATCGGTAGCACTGATCCATGTAGGATAGGTGAGTGTTTTAGTCATCGCCGTCGAATCCACTGAGGATCTCTGCATAGTCGTTGTCGTAGTCGCAGTCGCAGCCAGCTCTAGGGTACCCGCATACAGTAAGCTCGTTCAGGAGGGTCTGCTCCACGAGCCGAGAGGCTGATACATCAACTGACACATAGTCCAGAGTTGATGTATCCAAAAGGTCTGTATCGTCTACAGGAACTCAACGTCGTAGACGGCGCGTCAATCGGACGCCCGGTCTGAGAGTTATTGGCTTTTTCGTCCCAGGGGCCCAGTTGGTTTTTAAGTCAAAACCAACCCGACCATACTCCACCTGTATCCAAACCTCGGGCGGAGTAAGCCAAAAGATTCTTCTCACTTAGAGGAATCCATCAAAGTCGATGTCACATCAATCGGACGTCTGGAGCTCAAGTTATAAGTGTTTCCGCTCCGAGGGCCCGGTTGGTTCCGTGTACGAATCAACCCGTCCAAACCCAAATTATTCCAAAACCTTGAGTGTAGTATGTCAAAACGACCGTCTCGATCCACGGATCACATCGCCATGGACGGTGCATCGATCGGAGGTCTGTAGCCCATGATATGGGAAAAGACCGAAGAGGTCTGAAAACGGGGCGTCTGGGCCCAGACCGACCCAGCCCAACCCCCCTGGGTCGGCCCGAACCGGGTCGACCCGACCCGGCCGGCGTGGCCCGGCCTGGCCTGGGTGGCCTGGCCCGGCCTGGGCGCGACCCAGACGGCTGGCGCGGGCGCGGCCCGGTCGCCGGGCGGCTCAACCGTAACGGCCGAGCGGTGCGCAAGGGGGGCACCACCCTCTTGAATGATCTGCGACCTCGCGTGGGGGGCCGCCTCTCACCAACGGATGTGGCCGGGTTTCCACGTCCCACCTTCGCCGGTCCTACGCGGTCGCGGGATTGCCGGCCCACCACCGCGGTGGTTCTCCCCGGCGGCGCGCCGGCGGGTTGCTCCGCGGAACACCGGACGAGTTCCGGTGGTCGGAAATGCACGTCGTCCTCGCCAAAGGCCCTCCCAGGGTCCATCCTTCTCTGCGAGGACCTCACATCGCCCGTGCGGCCTGCTATGTCGTCGCCCACCAATCCGCTCACCAAGAACGAAGAGTCCGTGGATACGGACTTCTTCGTTGGTCCGCACCCACCGTGTTAGCGGTTTTTAAAAGGTTTTCTGAAAAATATTTAAACAAACCACGGATATAATAACATAGATTAAAATGAACAAAAACCCCTACCTCAACGTTGTCATCGAACGTGAGTTCATCGCGGAAGAATAGGATCGTCACATCGCGGAAGAGGCATTGCTGTCGTCGCGGCACACGGCATCGCGCAGTTAAACTCCGAGGATTTAAAATCACATAGATTTAATTGCACCAATTAAACCCATGTTGAGGATATAATTCACAAAGGAATTAAAAGGACTGCAATTCCCTACCTCAATTGGTTTTTGATCGAAGATTGTTGCGGGGAAGGAACGTCGCGGAAGAAACGTCGTGGAAGGAGGATCGTCGGCGTCGTCAATCTCCGAGGTTTCAGCATTCTTCGTCGCCCTTCAACGAAGTTCGGTGTTCTTCGCGTTCTTCACGTTCTTCGCGTTCTTCATGTTCTTCGCGAGGGATAATGAAGATCTTCAAGTTTTAGTGTTTCTCCAAATCCTCTCAACAAGAAACCCTCAAGTAAAACAAGTGTTGGTCTTATTTTATTCCCGATGCCAACAATTTGAAATTCAAAGTTAAGAAATGAACAATTTATTCGATGAATTAATTGTAATGACTTAACTTCCAAATTAAATGGGGTGTTTAGAATTTAAGAAAATTCACCAGTTGACTTTCATTAAAAATAGGTTTTCGCGGGTGCGTTACTTAGAGGGAAAGAAACGGTGGGGATCGTGCGGGCCCCACCTCACAAATATCCTACCAAGTGGGTAGGATATTGTGGGTCCCACCTTATCCGCTTAAACTGGCTTAAGTGGATTTAAGTGAAATAAAATAATGTGATGCACCACTTTTATTTTATTTCTTAACTTAACCCCAAAAAATTAAAAACCACACTTGAGAAAACACAACTCCGGAAAAGGAGTTTCTAAGAAAATACTGGTGTTGTGATTCCATCGGTACCCTCGGAATTCGATTTCGAGCACTGGTTCAAAAGTTAGAAAAACCCGCTCCTTCATTCACTGAACTTACCTAATCCAAACTTCAGAAAAATGATTTCAGGCACACCGGGCATCGGAATCAGGTGCCGTCAGAAACTGCGTTCATGTAAAATTCCCAAGAAAATTAAGAAAAAAAATTTGCTTGAATTTTACGGGACTTTACATCACTCCCACCTCAGGTCTTTACGTCCCCGTAAAGATACATCATAAACTAGGGGAAAAAATGTGGGTACTGAGCACGCATCTGAGCCTCCCGCTCCCAAGTTGTCTCCTGGAGGTTCTCGTGCTGCCATCTGATGCGCACTAGAGGAATCGATCGTCCACATAGGACTCGCTCCTGTCGATCCTTGATCTCCAATGGGACCTCTACAAAAGTTGCCCCATCATCAACGTCCAGCTCCCCATGGTCAATGGTATGCGTCGGGTCGTGCATGTATCTCCTCAGCTGAGATACGTGGAAGACGTCGTGCACCCGGTGCAACTGAGGTGGTAGAGCCAGGCGATAAGCCAGCTCGCCAATCCTGCTGAGGACCTGGAATGGTCCGATGAAGTGTGGAGACAACTTGCCGCCTCGGCCAAATCTCCGTAATCCACGTCGAGGTGAGACACACAAGAAGACATGGTCGCCATCCTCGAACTCTAGTGGCCTCCTCCTCCTGTCATCATAAGACTTCTGCCAGCTCTGAGCTATCCTCATCCGCTCCTGGATGACCTGGACCTTCTCTGTCGTGGCATGGACCATCTCCGGTCCCACAAGTGCTGACTCCCTAGGGTCTGTCCAGCACAAAGGAGGTCTGCAAGGTCGGCCGTACAACGCCTCATATGGTGCCATCCCGATGGTGGAGTGGTAGCTGTTGTTGTACGCAAACTCCACCAAGGGTAGGTGGTCCTCCCAGCTGCGACCAAAGTCAAGGACACATGCGCGGAGCATGTCCTCGAGAGTTTGTATGGTCCTCTCCGTCTAACCATCTGTCTGAGGGTGAAAGGCGGTGCTCAGATGTAGCTGCGTCCCGAACACCTCCTGCAACCCCTTCTAAAGCCGGGAAGTAAAGCATGCATCTCGATCGGAGATGATAGATGATGGAACACCATGAAGTCATATAATCTCCTGAACGTAGAGACATATCAATCTCTTCACTAAGCCCTGCTCTCTGATGGGTAAGAATTGAGCCAACTTGGTGAGCCGGTCGACAATCACCCAAATGGATTCGTGACCTATGGAAGTGTGTGGAAGTCCAGTCACGAAGTCCATGGATATCTCATCCCACTTCCACTCCGGGACCTCCAAGGGTTGTACCAAGCCTACTGGTACCTGATGCTTTTCCTTCACCTGCTGGAAGGTGAGGCACCGAGAAACGAACTATGCCACTTCCTTCTTCATGCCCGGCTACCAGTGTTGTCGTCTGAGGTCACGGTATATCTTCGCCACTCCCGGATGTACCGCCAAGGGAGAAGTGTCAAACTCTCTCAGCACCTCCTCCCGTAAAGAAACTGTTACCAAGGTATGTCCTCTGAAAAGGACGTCGTGCTCTGCTCCAAAGGAGAAACCATCAGGTGCCTATCCTAAGGATATCTATGCACGCCGCGTCTCATATTCAGCATCCCCACGTTGTGCCTATCTGATCTGCTGCTGTGGTGGAGGGGTGACTGTGAGAGACTAAAGGAAGGTTTCTCCATCTCTATCCATGAAGGATATCTGCAAAGTGGCTAGCTACTCTGTCTCCACCTCACGTAGCTGAATGTTCGTCCTCTTACTAAGAGCATCGGCTACCACGTTCCCCTTCCCAGGAGTATAGATAATCTCAAAGTCATAGTCCTGGAGGAACTCGAGCCATCACCGCTGTCTCAGGTTCAGGTCCTTCTGAGAGAAGATGTACCTGAGACTCTGATGGTCAGAAAAGACTGTAAAGAACTCACCCATCAGGTAGTGTCGCCGTGTCTTCAGAGCGAAGACCACTACTGCTAACTCCATTTCATGGGTAGCATAGTTCTGCTCATGCGGCCTCAACTTATGTGATCCATAGGTGATCACCACCCGCTCCTGCATCAGGACACATCCAACTCCGGTCCCTGATGCATCGCAGTAGACTACGTACCCAACTACCTCCTCCGGAAGCCTCAAGATAAGGGCACTGGTCAATCTCTGTCTCAGCTCCTGGAAGCTCTTCTGACATCTGTCTGACCATGCAAAGGGTTTCCCTTTCTTCGTCAAAGCTGAGAGTGGTTCCACAACTCTGGAGAAGTCTGGAACAAATCTCTGATAGTATCCAGCTAGTCCCAATAAACTCTGCACCTCCGTCACGCTCCTGGGTGGCTCCCAAGATAGCATTTCCTTGATCTTCGCAAGATCCACTGCAACTCCCGCCTCAGAGATGATGTGTCCCAATAAGTGGACCTCATGTATCCAGAACTGACACTTCGAGAGCTTTCCATAAAGCTGGGGCTCTCAGAGTGTGTCTAGTACAACCCGCAAGTGGTAGGCATGCTCCTCCTCAGTCGTCGAGTATATCAAAATGTTGTCGATCAAGACCACGACAAATCGATCGAGGTATGGCTGAAAGATCCTATTCATGAGCCCCATGAACACCGCTGGAGCATTGGTTACGCCAAAAGGCATAACCAAGAACTCAAAGTGGCCATACCGACATCTTAAGTTCGTCTTCTGCACGTCCTCGTCCCTAACTATGAGCTGATGATAGCGTGACCTGAGGTCTATCTTCGAGAACCGTCATGCTCCCTTGAGCTGATCAAAGAGGTCATCAATCCTCGGTAGTTGATACTTGTTACTCACCGTCACCTAGTTCATGCGAAGATAGTCAACACAAAGTCCCAAGCTCCCATCCGCCTTCTTGGTGAACAATATTGGGGAATCCCAGGTTGAAACACTAG
The DNA here is from genome assembly GCA_963277665.1 of Viscum album. NCBI lineage: Eukaryota > Viridiplantae > Streptophyta > Magnoliopsida > Santalales > Viscaceae > Viscum > Viscum album. The sequence continues at coordinate 1,766,956,270 of OY728153.1, read as the reverse complement.
GTCAGATGAAACCATTGGCCTGCAAGCCCTCCAACTATACCCATAGCTCACAAAGATCAGCGGGGGACATCCGATATGCTGGAGTGGATATCGGGGCTATCCTGTGGTACAGATCAATATAAAAGTCTACCTCTCTGCGAGGAGGTAGTCCAGGAACGTTGTCGGGAAAGACGTCCGCATACTGGTCCACCACTGCAGGAAAACTAGGACTCTGCACGTCAACTTCTCCTAGGATGAGGCTAGCCAACTGATGAGTGATGGGATGCCCTCTCCTCTGCAGAAGTCCATCCTGTGCTGCGAAGGCTCCCTTCTCGCCGGTGAAGGTGAACCTACTCCCGTCGGTGCGTACACATCGCACCTTGCGCCTAATACAATCAATATGTGCATGGACTGTAGATAACCAATCCATGCACAAGATGACGTCGTAAGGCCTTGACGCCACTACAAGAAGATCTCAGCTGAAGCTCTCGCCTCATAGAGTAAGATCACACTACCGACACCAGTTTGTAATCATCGAGTCTGCTCCCGTAGGAGTCTCTAGCCGTAAGGATTGAGCCAACGACTCTATCGGAATCTCTGAGATCTGAACAAGGGTAGCGGCTATGAAAGAGTGACTCGCTCCTGTTTCTATAAGAGCTTCATCAAGGGTGGAATAGACACAAATAGTACCTCAAATCATCTTGGGTGCGCCGTGGTCGTAGGCCTCTGATTCCTGGAGTTGTGCCTGTCTCTGCCCGCCAGCTCCCTATGGCCGGGGTGGACCTCCTGGCGGTGGTGGTGGTAGAGCCTCAAAGCGTCGCCCACCACCTACTGCTCAGCCATCTCCTCTGCCTCATCCTCCTGCTCCCTGCGGACCTACAAGGTCGACCCTCTGCATCTGCCTCGGTGGCCCCTCAACCGTCTGCTGCTCCTCGGCACGGCGGGTCGGGCAATCACGAGCCATGTGGCCCTACCCGCCGCATGTGTATCGTCAGCGGCTGGGGTTGGAAGCATCGGTGGCTCGGCGGGTAGAGGTACCATCGGTGCCTCAGCTATCAAAGGGCCCTGTACTGAGGCCTCGTCGCTCGGTGGGTTGTCGTCACGCACAACTCTCGGAACCCTAGCTAGCTGCCGTCGTGGGGCCATTTTGAAAAGAAACAGGTGTTTCGTGGTAAAACAGTATACCTGGTGAGCTGACATAAAGTAATCACAAAGAAAACTTGAACACATATGCAATCAATGTTTTCATGCATTAAGTCGGAAATCAGAAGTCAGGGTCCTGGTGTACGGATACATCGGTTGCCGCACTAACACTGGACTCCCTGGACTGATAACCATACCCAATACGCTTAACACTATTTCTTCACTTAGAAAAAGATCAGGGTCCAAAGTTTTGCGGTAGAACCGAACTCCTCTGATACCAATTTGTCACGACCCGTCCTCGGGGCCCGTGCCGTGACTACCCCAAGCCAGCCTTCCATAGGCCAGGGGCTAGCGACTAGCACCAAGGCGTAAATCCCAATAAAAAGGGAAAGCATTGCCTTTTTAAAGTAAACAAACACCACAGAGCAAGAAAGAAGTAAAGTAGACACTAAGTAAAAACTGAGTACAACAGTATGTGCGGAAAAGTAAGTGGGCCAGTATACAAACCCACACTGAAAGTAAAGTACAACTGGAAAGGGAAAACAACAACTGAAAGTAAAGCTGCAGTGTCGAGCCGTCCATTAGAAGTCCCACTTGAAGGGAGGGTACATATATCCTCCATAGCTCCTCGGGTCCAGCCGTCCGCTCCGAGTACGCCCCGCCCAGTGGTCCACCTCCAGGTATCGTCCTGCTCCGCAAGCCTCAACCCCAGCCAGCGTTGTCCATCGTCTGCAACCAACACAACATAGTTCAGGCATAGCCCATGCAGGGGTGAGTATAAGCTACTCAGTAGGGACCCTGAGACCCCCAAAGGTCTCCCATAATCCACAAAGGATAAACCACAAAGGAAAGATACAATCACGAAGTAACATCCGACACTGCTTAGGTATATGCCCATACATATACCTAAGTCATAAATTCTCGTTCGGCTTCAACATCTGAGCCCACGTACAACCCAGTCCATACAGGAAAGAAAAACGTAAACCCACACAGGATAGAACAACACAATCCTCATAGGAAATCAAAACAGTATTTCATCTCACACAGGTATACTTCTTCGTATGATGATAGAGATGATCAGATATTTCCACTGATTCATCTAAGCCATTGGACCCACAAAAGTTCGATAGGTACTAACCCCCGCAATGACCCACAAAGGATCTGACCCACCCAAGATCTATAGGTAACTAACCCCTGCAAAGACCCACACAGGATCGGACCCACATAGGGTCTGTAGGTGCTGGCCCACACAGGACCACTGAGCACTGACCCACACAGGATCGTACCCACACAGGACCAGTAGCACTGATCCACGTAGGATCGCTGAGTGCCGTAGTCGTCGTCGTCGAATCCACTAAGGATCTATGCAAAGTCGTCGTCGTAGTCGCAGTCGCAGTCAGCTCTAGGGTTCCCGCACATAGCAAGCTCGTTCGGGAGGGTCCGCTCCACGAGCCGAGAGGCTAATACATCAACTGACACATAGTCCAGAGTTTATGTATCCAAAATTTCCATATCGTCTACAGGAAATCAACGTCGCAGACGACGCGTCAAACGGACGCCCGATCTGAGAGTTATTGGCTTTTTCGTCCCAGGGGCCCAGTTGGTTTTAAGTCAAAACCAACCTGACCATACTCCACCTATGTAAAAACCTCAGGTGGAGTAAGCCAAAAGATCCGTCTCACTTAGAGGAATCCATCAAAGTCGATGGCACGTCAATCGGACGTCAGGAGCTCAAGTTATAAGTGTTTCTGCTCCGAGGGCCTGGTTGGTTCTGTGTACGAACCAACCCGGCAGAACCCAAAGTAATACGAAACCTTGAGTGTGGTATGTCAAAATGACCATCTCGTTCCAAGGATCACATCGATTCTAATGGTGCGTCGATCGGAGGTACGTAGCCCAAGATATGGGCAAAAGACCGAAGAGGTCCGAAAACGGGGGGTCTGGGCCCAGGCTGACCCGGCCCAACCCCCCCTGGGTCGGCCCGAACCGGGTCGACCCGACCCGGGTCTGGGTCCGACCCGGCCGGCGCGGCCCAGCCCGGCCTGGGTGGCCCGGCCTGGCCTGGGCGCGACCCGGCCCGGCCGGCGCGGGCGCGGCCCGGTCGCCAGGCGGCTCAGCCGTAATGGTCGAGCGGTGCGCAAGGGGGGCGTCGCCCCCTTGAATGATCTGCGGCCCCGCGTGGGGGGCTTCCTCTTTCCAACAGACTTGGCCGGGTTTCCGTGTCCTTCTTTCGTCGGTCCCCCGCGGTCGCGGGACTACCGGCCTGCCGCTGCGGCTTCAGCTACGGCAGTTCTCCCCGGCGGCACGCTGGCGGGTTGCTCTACGGACCACCAGACGAGTTCTTGTGGTCAGAAATGCGCGATGTCTTCGTCAAATGCCCTCCCGGGGTCCGTCCTTCACTGAGAGGACCTCACATCGCCCGTGCGGCCTGCTTTGTTGTCGCCCGCCAATCCGCTCACCAAGAACGAAGAGTCGGTGGATTCAGACTTGTTCGTTGGTCCGCAGCCACCTTGTTAGCGGTTTTTAAAAGGTTTTTCGACAAATATTTAAACAAACCACGGATATAATCACATAGATTAAAATAAACAAAAACCCCTACCTCAACGTTGTTGTCGAACGTGATTTCGTCGCGGAATTAACCGTCGCGGAAGAAGAGGATCGTCACGTTGTGGAAGGGGCATCGCTGTCGTCGCGACACACGGCGTCGCGCAGTCAAACTCTGAGGATTTAAAATCACACAAATTTAATTGCACCAATTAAACCCATGTTGAGTATATAATTCACAAAGGAATTAAAAGAACCTCAATCCCCTACCTCAATCGATTGTTGATCAAAGATTGTTGTGGGGATGGAATGTCACGGAAGAAAAGTCGTGGAAGGAGGATCGTCGGCGTCGTCGATCTCCGAGGGTTCGGCGTTCTTCGTCTCCCTTCATCGAAGGCCGGCGTTCTTCGCGTTCTTCGTGTTCTTCATGTTCTTTGTGTTCTTTTCAAGTGAGAATGAAGATCTTCAAGTTTTAGAGTTTCTCCAAATCCTCTCAACAAGCAACCCTCAAGTAAAACAAGTGTTGGTCTTATTTTATTCCCGATGTCAACAATTTGAAATTCAAAGTTAAGAAACAAACAATTAATTCGATGAATTAATTGAAACGACTTAACTGCCCAATTAAATGGGGCGTTTAGAATTTAAAAAAACACACCGATTGACTTTCATTAAAAAGAGGTTTTCGCAGGTGCATTACTTAGAGGGAAAGAAACGGTGGGGCTTGTGCAGGCCCCACCTCACAAATATCCTACCAAGTGGGTAGGATATCATGGGTCCCACCTTATCCTCTTAAACTGGCTTAAGTGGATTTAAGTGGATTTAAGTGGCTTTAAGTGAAATAAAATAAAGTGACGCACCACTTTTATTTTATTTCTTAACTTAACCCCAAAAAATTAAAAACCACACTCGAGAAAACGCAACTCCGGAAAAGGCGTTTCTAAGAAAATATCGGCACTATGATTCCATCGGTGCCCTCAGAATTCGATTCCGTGCACTGGTTCAAACGTTATAAAAACCCACTCGTTTGTTCACTGAACGTACTCAATCCGAACTTCGGAAAAATGATTCCGGGAACACCGGTCCTCGGAATCAGGTGCCGTCAGAAACAGCGTTCATGTAAAATTCCCAACAAAATTAAGAAAAAAAATTTCCTTGAATTTTATGGGTCTTTACACTTATATTAACCCTTACTGATCATATAAGCTCACCATTTCCTATGTTTCCTTTCCAATGTGATGAATAATGGTTTTAAGAAAGATATTTCAATGAATTATAATATTTGATATTATAAAATTCATATGATAAAAAATATAGGCCTAATTTAATAATTTGGTGATTCGTGGAGTTTACCACATATGAATTACCAAAATAATGAGCTAAAGTTTCTTATTCTATGGTGAAATCCATTTTAGATGTTGTATTTACTTAAGATTATATAAAATGGATAACATGTCAAATAACACTCCTTTATGTGACATGTTTCTCTTAGAGATTAGTTATGGAATGGTTTTTTATTTTTATGTTATTGTCATTTGTGGTTTATTCATATTTTAAATTTAAAATGGCTAATATTTATGGAATTTTGGATTGAACATGTCGTATTATTTAGAGGTCAATATTTGAGTTTAACACCACCTCATCCAAGGTGAGTTTTTTCATTGTGAAAGTTTATCTCTATAAATTCATATATTCATCCTAATCAAATTTTGGACGTTATTTTTATTTAAATGGTGGAATTAATTTGTTAAAATTAGATGAAAATAACAACTAATTGTAATCTAACATGTGGAACTAAACGTTGGAATAATTTTCAATATTAAATGATATTTTTTAAAATAATTTATACACATTTTATTGAGAAAAATAAAATACATGATCCTGAATTCTTTGAGGATAAGTGGTCTTTATGAACATCATTAAACATCAAAATTGAAATATTAAAATGAGGTATAAAAAGAACCAATTATTTTTTGTGTTTATCATCTTGTGAATAATATTTGGGAGAAACAATTGTGTTATATACTTTATTTTAACTCCTCCTTGATGTAGTGAATGAATATTGTGAAAGAGGGTGTAACGCCCCGACCGCAGCTACCCAGAGTCAGTGCATTACTTCGTAACATTGGAATGATCACAAAAGATCAAGTCTCAAAAGGCCGATTAGTTTAGTAGCCTTGGAAACACTAGATACATTCATAAGTCTTTCATTATATAAAAAAGTAAACAAACTACAATAACATGGTCTTCACAGTCCACACTCATATCCCTTTCTGACTACCCCTTCAGGTTATTCATAAAATACTTCCTCACATCCTGGAAAAATATTAAAACATTGAAAGGGGTGAGCTCAGATGCTCAGTAAGGATAACAATATAGTGGAAGCATTCATCAATAAACATAAACATTTAAGGCAACGTATAACTAAAAAAAGACTTTTAAACTTGAACTTCAACATAATATGGAAAAATTAAAATGAGATAATTCCATTCACTTCTTCACATGGATATTCTACTGGTCGAATAATCACATGCAATATCAATAACCACTTTCATAACGAGGGAATGTATAATTCCAGACATTCTGAAACATTTTGTCAAGGCCTCGGCCAAGACGTCTAAACTGATTAAGGCCTCGGCCAAAACCATAAATCAAATTGGGAAAGGGCCTCAGCCAATTCCACGTCTAGTTGTCTCATGCGACCTATCGATGCATCGAGGAGCTATAGCGGGCTCCACCCGTCACTTATTAAGTCCAATACATTACTCATATGAATAGGTTTAAACATATCATAAACCATAACATAATCGTATCACATAAAACATGCATAAAGGAAACATAACATTTCCACATTTCAATCACAAGATATCAATACAACACATTGATATAATAAAAACTCTTTCAAAACCATTTTCAATACCAAAATAAAATAAAGTTAGAACTTTGTATTTATTTTTCATTAAAAAAAATGATGGCTTGTAGAGGAAGCCGAAACTAAAATAATGGTCATGGCGGTGGAGAAGTCATTGTCGCCGCATATGTACGGAAAGAAAAACATTCACTTTTTGTTGTTTAGTAAAACGCTTCGTATAAAAAAGATTTCTTTTGAATAAACGTAAAAGTCAAAGGGGTTTATACACCGTATAAAAGAAAATTGTGTATAAAACCAAATATGCCTCAATGAAAGGAGATTGAGACGAAGTCCTTAAAAGATCATTTTTAAAATAAAATATATCTATTATGTGTATTCACTATAGGTACACATAAAGAACGTAAAAATACAAAATAGGACATAATAATATCATGACATAATTTGAAAGTAGGAGATTAACCCAAAGAATGGAAGTTGGGTTAAGAAATTCCCTTACCTTGCATCTTGTCCTGACTCGACCGTTCATTAACCTCCTGAATAATAAACTAGAGTTAATTTATATTTACTTAAGAACCTTTTTCATGTTCATTATTCCTTTTATATCACTTATTACCATGTTATGAACATTATGTAATTATTTAAGTTAATAACGGTCGTTTTGTCGATCTTTGGTACTTGAGTCAAAAATAAACTTCTTATAATTACAAGTTGTTCATGTGGTGAAATATCCATTATATCCAGAATTATATTCATGATGTAGATATCATATATATCATATATATATACAGTATATACATTCATTTATAATATTACGTAACATTTAGAGGTAAGAAATGAAATGCACCGTTCATGGAGACGGTAAGCCGTATGTACGCATGAATGCTACTTTCATTTCTATTTCGTATTTAATGGAATGAAATCATAATGATATAAATGTATAATATAATTCCAGTATAATATAGTGTATAATAACATTTAATCCATCCTTTATACATCCCACATATGGCATTAACGATTCAAATTACTTTGAGGGGGCGGTAGTCCGCACTTCCTAAAATGAAATTATCGCGTTTTCCCATAATGGAAATCATAAAGTATGCCATAAATGAGAAATAAAGAAGAATAAGTAAAACCTAAACATATTATATATAATATATAAATATAGTGACATATTAATGGCCACCTTTGAAGGTGTTATATGAGTGTTGAACAATCATCATTTCGTGAGGCAGAAATTCGCCATCCACAGAAACAGTATGTTCTTTAACCATTAGATGTAGGTGTGTGTAAGTGTAGCTCGAATCCTTCTTATAAAAAAATCCTAGTATATTGAGGATACAGGTTTTGTTACAAAAGAAATTAATAAAAAGAGTTTAGGGGGTTGGAGAAGAAAAATAAAACAAAACAACATTAGAGAAGACATTACCTCAAAATCGGGTAACTCTTTTTGATTTGAGCCAAAGGCTTCCTTGGGAAGATTTCTGCCTAAAGGGAGGCTTCTAGGAGTAAGAGGGGGACGTTTGGAGAGTATTTGGGCAGAGGTTGGCTGAGCCAAATGGCTTGAAAGTGTGAATGAGGTGGTAGAGGTGGGGGCATTTTATAAGAGGAGAGGAGGGGCACTCTTGGAAAGTAAGGAAATTTTACATTATTATAGAATGATTTTCGAATTCTAAAGGTCCCACACTTATATAATTCGTGGATAAGGTGATAAGGGTTCGAAATCTACCCATCCAATAGTCTTTGGACAAGTGTATGCCTTGGATTTTACATTATCTTTTCATTTTATTAAAATCGTTAAATAATGAGGTCATCGCTGCATCATAATGATGTCATAAATAATTTAATTTATTTAATGTCTAAAAAATTACAAAAAAATACTATAATTTAGGAAATATTTTTATATTTCCAATGACTATTTATAGTTAAAAATATGACTTGTATAACCCCATGTAAAAATTGTTTTAGTAAAACATTTCATGTTTGTGTCATTTTTTACTTTAACATTAAATAAAAGGTAGTTATGTCATTTTCCAACTAAAGTGGCTCCATGGGGTCCCCAAGTTGACCCATGGGTTGTCTTTGTCGGCCATGACACATCCAATGAGGTTAGGACATGTGTCAAGCTCATCTCATATTATTAATACATTATTTTTACCTTAAACTACACTAATTGTCTCTAATCGCGATTAAGAACTTAAAATTTACTATTCACCAAAAATTATTTTAATCTCATTGAACCAAATTTTACTTCTTAATGAAAACCATGTATGTCGGATTTTTGAAATTCAAAACACAGAAGTGGTAAAATTTCATTTAAACAAAAAAATCAGTTTTTATAAGTACCACTTAGTGGTTTCACTATTCATCAAAAATTAATGTTTTCAGAACAATGCTAAAATTTCACCCTAAGCTATAATTGATATTCCGAATTCAAAAATGATGTATATTTTACAAAATTCCAAACATATAAGTTGCATTAATTAATTTTATAATTAATTCCCGCTGTCACAACACGTAGCGTGTTTTTAAGAAACAATTTATATCAAAAGATTGACAATTGTTCATGCCCGATTTCAATGTTAAATTAATTCTAATGACCACCATTGGATAAAATGGTAAACATATATTATAATTATAATTTAAAACCACTAAATATTATAATTTATCATAATGAATTATTTTGACTAAAAAAGTTGTTTTAAGTATTTTTCACTATTCATAAAAATTTGGAAGTTCTCAGAAAATTACAAAAAATTCAACATAGGCTAATTTCAATATTAGGAATAAAAAAATGAAGTCCATTTTGAAATATAAAATTTCTATAAAATTAAAAAGTGGTTATTACTATTCATAACGGCTACTTTGATTAGTTGCAGTGTGTTAGAACTTGAAGTTGCGTACAATGCAAGCTATTGCATTATTGAATGAGAAGTGTATCATGGAAGCTCGGGGCGTTACATTCTCCCCTCCTTCAATAAAATGTGTCCTCGCAATTTGAAATTTTTCTTGGAAAATAAAAGGTTGAAAATAGAAAATACCTTTGTAGAAAACCCACATCGGAAATAAGGTTAAAAAAATATAACTTTAAAAGAAAGAAAGATAAGTACAAAGGTCACCCGAGATAGCCCATACTAGGATTCTATGAAAATATGGATATGGAAGAAAAACAAACCATCAAGGTCTGATGGAGAGTTGTAGAAAACTGGATTAGGAGAAAGTTAACAGTAAGAAAATCGCAAACTTGTGATTGGTTAAACGGTCATTGAATCCCCAGTTGGAAAAGTTAACCGGCAACGTTTTTGTTTTAAGTTACCTTTTATAAAGTTAAAGAATTTATTTAGGAGATTTACTATGAATGTAAGGGAATATACATACTTGTCATGTAGACTTCCATTCTTTAATAAATTTTTACCAAAACCCATCTTTCTCTCTAAAAGGTAATAGAACTCAAAAATATTCCATTTATCCTAATTTTATAAGGTTCCATATATTAACACATACCATTTATATTAGAAAAACTATTTTGTAATAACCAGGGACTTCACGTAGTCCAGTGGTAGGCGATTAATCCCAATCGCACTATGGTTGTGGGTTTGATTCCCACAGCTTTGTCCGACGCGATGGGTTGTCACTCGGTTTGCGTGTTGTCCTTTTTATAAATATCCAAAAATAACCTTAACAATAGTATCCAATGTAAAATATAATCCATTCCAACCTTTATAGTTATCCAAAATACTTCTGTCCAACTCACAATCCAGATTTTATGAGGATGGTAAACATAATGAAGCTCCTTTTTTTCTGTGTAACAACATGTGAACACCTTCATCATGTATTCTTTTAAAACACTGCAACATACTGAATTACCATAAATCCTTATTGATTACATTCATGATCCCTTATTCCCTATAGAAAACTAGATATACTCCTTCTATCCAAAAATGTATACAAATCATTAATCAGTTTCAAGGATGTTAAGAATATCCAACATAATTTATCTGAATCAATCATGTCTTATTCCAAAATCACTATCTCGGTATCAGAACCATATTATGGTTTATCTTTCTCTCAACCATATATTTTCCAAAAATTTAACCTACTGTGGAGTCACTTTTCTTGGTTCCACACAATCTCAAGTCCTAGATGAAATAGCACTGCAGTACAATCCTTATATACTCCATAATTATTATAACCAGTACATCATTGATACAACACTCAAATTACAAAATTCTTCAATAACAACATAAGAACTCTAATCATTCATCCTCATCTGTGGTAGTATAATAACATGATTATTATCCAATAACATCATTTGGGGCATACTCTGATGATTTGAACATTGGTTTGCGTAATGTCCCCACTCCTTGCAGATGAAGCATTGTACATTTGAAACCATTTTCTTACCCTTGCAGTCATGCACTTGGTGTCCTTTTTCTCCACACTTAAAACAAACTCCCATTCCCTTCAGGCAAATTCCAAGGTGTTTCAACCCACAGTTATCACATATTAGAAAATTCTTCTTTTCCCTCGTCCCTTTATCCATCATTCTCTCTTCCATCCTTTTCTTCTCTTTCATCCCTTCAAATCCATAAGACTCAGAGAATTCTCTACTTATCTTATTAACACATGATACTATTTCTTCATATGTTGATAACACATGGGAGAATATTTCCCTTCTAAATGTTGGCTTAATACCATGAAAGATATGATCCTTCTTACTCTTTGGATCATACGTATTGATGGAGTTCACATTCCTTCTACTGGGCGCTATTTCTATATAATGCCATAAACTAGGTTAGTTTATGAATCGAAATACATAATAACAAAATTGAAAACACTTATAATAAATTGAACTATTTATGGATATAATCCATAATCATAAAAAATGTTTTCTTTTAGGAAGTATATAATCATAACCCTTCATAGTGGTTTGTAAAGAAAATGTGAATTATCCTAAGCATATCCCCCAGGAGTGTCGTAACCTAGAGTGCAGCAAGGACCGTTGTCGTGCACCAGTTCCCGTTCGAGTCTAGCTCAAAGCGGTGTTTTCGGGTTTTACCCCTAGGTACATCTGTGCTAGAGCCACCTCTACCTGCTCGTATCCAGACAGGGATGTACTGCTCGGAAAACTCACAAAATCTATATAATACCAAAATTCTAGGAAGTTTTTCTATACTAATCCTCAAAGTCTATCTTCGGGCTATGTTCTCTAATCAGAGTTTATCTAAATCTAGCTTCCAAGGTTAGTACTAAACTGCCTCTGATACCAACTGTAACGCCCCGACCCCAGCTACCCAGAGTCGGTGCATTACTTCGTAACATTGGCATGATCACAAAATATCAAGTCTCAAAAGATCGATTAGTTTAGTAGCCTTGGAAACACTAGATACATTCATAAGTCTTTCATTACATCAAAAAGTAAACAAACTACAATAACATGGTCTTCATAGTCCACACTCATATCCCTTTCTGACTACCCCTGCAGTTTATTCATAAAATACTTCTTCACATCCTGGAAAAATATTAAAACATTGAAAGGGGTGAGCTCAGATGCTCAGTATGGATAACAATATAGCGGAAACATTCATCAATAAACATAAACATTTAAGGCAATGTATAACTAAAACAAAAGCCTTTTAAACTTGAACTTCAACATAATATGGCAAAAGTAAAATGAGATACTGTCATTCACTTCTTCACATGGATATTCTACTGGTCGAATAATCACATGCAATATCAATAACCACTTTCATAATGAGGGAATGTATAATGCCAGACATTCTGAAACATTTTGTCAAGGCCTCGGCCAAGACGTCTAAAATGATTAAGGCCTCGGCCAAAACCATAAATCAAATTGGGAAAGGGCCTCGGCCAATTCCACGTCTAGTTGTCTCATGAGACCTACCGATGCATCGAGGAGCTATAGCGGGCTCCACCCATCACTTATTAAGTCCAATACATTCCTCATATGAATAGGTTTAAACATATCATAAACCATAACATAATTGTATCACATAAAACATGCATAAAGGAAACATAACATTTCCACATTTCAATCACAAGATATCAATACAACAAATTGATATAATAAAAACTCTTTCAAAACCATTTTCAATACCAAAATAAAAGAAAGTTAAAACATTGTATTTATTTTTCATTAAAAAAATGATGGCTTGTAGAGGAATCTGAAACTCAAATAATGGTCATGGCGGCGGAGAAGTCATTGTCTCCGCATATGTACAGAAAGAAAAACATTCCATTTTTTTCATTTAGTAAAACGCTTCATATAAAAAAGATTCCTTTTGAATAAATGTAAAAGTCAAAGGGGTTTATACACCGTATAAAAGAAAATTATGTATAAAACCAAATATGCCTCAATGAAAGGAGATTGAGACGAAGTCCTTAAAAGATCATTTTTAAAACAAAATATATCTATTATGTGTATTCACTATAGGTACACATAAAGAACGTAAAAATACAAAATAGGACATAATAATATCATGACATAATTTGAAAGTAGGAGATTAACCCAAAGAATGGAAGTTGGGTTAAGAAATTCCCTTACCTTGCATCTTGTCCTAACTCGACCGTTCTTTAACCTCCTGAATAATAAACTAGAGTTAATTTCTATTTACTTAAGAACCTTTTTCATGTTCATTATTCTTTTTATATCACTTATTACCATGTTATGAACATTATGTAATTATTTAAGTTAATAACGGTCGTTTTGTCGATCTTTGGTACTTGAGTCAAAAATAAACTTCTTATAATTACAAGTTGTTCATGTGGTGAAATATCCATTATATCCAGAATCATATTCATGATGTATATATCATATATATCATATATATACAGTATATACATTCATTTATAATATTACGTAACATTTAGAGGAAAGAAATGAAATGCACCGTTCATGGAGACGGTAAGCCGTACGTACGCATGAACGCTACTTTCATTTCTATTTCGTATTTAATGGAATGAAATCATAATGATATAAATGTATAATATAATTCAAGTATAATATAGTGTATAATACCATTTACCCCATCCTTTATACATCCCACATATGGCATTAACGATTCAAATCACTTTGAGGGGCGGTAGTCCGCACTTCCTAAAATGAAATTATCGCGTTTTCCCACAATAGAAATCATAAAGTATGCCATAAATGAGAAATACAGAAGCATAAGTAAAACATAAACATATTATATATCATATATAATTATAGTGACATCTTAATGGCCACCTTTGAAGGTGTTATATGAGTGTTGAACAATCATCGTTTCGTGAGGCAGAAATTCGCCATCCACAGAAACAGTATGTTCTTTAACCATTAGATGTAGTTCTGTGTAAGTGTAGCTCGATTCCTTCTTATAAAAACATCCTAGTATATTTAGGATACTGGTGTTGTTACAAAAGAAATGAATAAAAAGAGTTTAGTGGGTTGGAGAAGAAAAATAAAACAAAACAACATTAGAGAAGACATTACCTCAAAATCGGGTAACTCTTTTTGATTTGAGCCAAAGGCTTCCTTGGGAAGAGTTTTGCCCAAAGTGAGGATTCTAGGAGTAATAGGGGGAAGTTGGGAGAGTATTTGGGTAGAGTTTGGCCGAGCCAAATGGCTTGAAAGTTTGAATGAGGTGGTAGAGGTGGGGGCCTTTTATAAGAGGAGAGGAGGGGCACTCTTGGAAAGTAAGGAAATTTTACATTATTATAGAATGCTTTTCGGATTCTAAAGGTACCACACTTATATAATTCGTGGATAAGGTGATAAGGGTTCGAAATCTACCCATCCAATAGTCTTTTTACAAGTGTATTCCTTGGATTGTACATTATCTTTTCATTTTATTAAAATCGTTAAATAATGAGGTCATCGCTACATCATAATGATGTCATAAATAATTTAATTTATTTAATGTCTAAAAAATTATAAAAATAATACTATAATGTATGAAATATTTTTATCTTTCCAATTACTATTTATAGTCAAAAATATGACTTGTATAACCCCATGTAAAAATTGTTTTAGTAAAACATTTCATGTTTGTGTCATTTTTTACTTTAACATTAAATAAAAGGTATTTATGTCATTTTCCAACTAAAGTGGATCCATGGGGTCCCCAAGTTGACCCATGGGTTGTATCGGTCGGCCATGACACATCCAATGAGGTTAGGACATGTGTCAGGCTAATCTCATATTATTAAAACATTATTTTTACCTTAAACTACACTAATTACCTCTAATCGCGATTAAGAACTTAAAAGTTACTATTCACAAAAAATTATTTTAATCTCATTGAACCAAATTTTACTTCTTAATGACAACCATGTATGTCATATTTTTGAAATTCAAAACACAGAAGTGGTAAAATTTCATTTAAACGAAAAATCAGTTTTTATAAGTACCACTTAGTGGTTTCACTATTCATCAAAAATTGATGTTTTTCAGAACAATGCTAAAATTTCACCCTAAGATATAATTGATATTCCGAATTAAAAAATTATGCCTATTTTACAAAATTCCAAACATATAATTTGCATTAATTAATTTTATAATTAATTCCCACTATCACAACAAGTAGCGTGTTTTTAAGAAACAATTTATATCAAAAGATTGACAATTGTTCATGCCCGATTTCAATGTTAAATTAATTCTAATGACCACCATTGGATAAAATGGTAAAAATATATTCTAATTATACTTTAAAACCACTAAATAGTATAATTTATCACAATGAATTATTTTGATTAAAAAAGTTGTTTTAAGTATTTTTCACTATTCATAAAAATTTGGAAGTTCTCAGAAAATTACAAAAAATTCAACATAGGCTAATTTCAATATTAGGAATACAAAAATGAAGTCCATTTTGAAATATAAAATTTCTATAAAATTACAAAGTGGTTATTACTATTCATAACGGCTACTTTGATTAGTTGCAGTGTGTTAGAACTCGAAGTTGCGTACAATGCAAGCTATTGCATTATTGAATGAGAAGCGTATCATGGAAGCTCGGGGTGTTACAGAGGGAGATTACCTTGGATCAACATTGACTCGTTCAAAAAACATTGTAATAATATATAGTGAATAGTGATATCACCTGTTAAATTGACACATAATTATTGAATTCTCTTTGGAGTATCCCTCGTTGTTGAACAAAGTAAAATTCATATATTGATTCATTTAATTTTCAATATTTTCTATCATTAGTTCTTTGGATGGTCCTAACATGTTCAAATTTTTTTTCAAAAACAATAATAATATTCTTTAGAGGATGAAGAAGAAAATATTTCAATAACCTAGATACACCCTCCTAACACAAACACACACACATATCTTTGGGTGTGTTTGTAATTTTTTGTTAATAACAAACACCATGATGGGTGTTATGATCACATGGTTTTAAAATATTTTCCTAATGAAAATATGTATACTACTAGAATACAATGAAATAGAATATATGTCAAGGTGTTGAATGATAACTTTATGTGTTTCATAATATGAATATGGAAACTTTTCCTTTCTTACATGACACCATTTTTTGGGGAGTAATAATGACTAATACTTGATGTAAAATTCTATGTTTCTCTATAAAATTATTTACATTGTGATATTTTAACTATATTCTATTATCTGATATCAAAGTAAAAAAATCCCCCATATTGATTCTCCAAAATTAATATTTATCATTTAATAAATTCTTGTATATTTATATTATTACAAATCAAAAAGATACATTAAATTATATAATAACAATAAATTATTATAGCATTATATCATTCATTTCTTGTAATGTATGGATAACTAAATCTATAAAACCACTATAAATTAATTCTATCATATCTTTAGAAGTATTATTCATGGATTTATAAATATTACTAATGTGATATATATATTTTGAAATTATACACAAGTATATTTATTATCATGCTTCAAAATAGGTATATATATATATGTAAGATTCATATTTCAAAAAATATTTATTGAATGCTAATTTATGTGGCATGGTATTTAATTTTAAAACTCATTCTCTTCTTCCTTCATAAGAATACATGACCCTTTATCACCATCGATTTTATATAGAATACATCTTATATTACATTATATAACCATAAAAATATATTATATTCCATTGATATATTTGGTTTTCTTCACATTGTTGATAACATGACCAAAGTAAAAAAAATTGACTCACAATAAGTCAATTTTAAATTAGTCCTTCCACAGGAAAAATGTTTTCCTTTTTTATATTTATTTCACTATACACATGTTTTTTAGTATTTTATATTGAGGGTTTAATCATTTCTAAACCACACTATAAAATCATCCTAATTCTATATATTCTAGGGGAATGTTTTGTCCTTACCATGTGGGAATAACATCGTCTATTTAAAACCCATATACACTCATTATTTCATTCTTTAAGAGCTACATTAACTGTATTTTCCCATTATATCCTTCTCATATTCACCAAAGTGGGTTGATTAAATTTATAGAATTTTTATTATTATATTTTATGTATAATGGGTGAAATATCAGATTATTCCTCTAAAAAATAATATATTTTTCAATTTTAGTTCGTTCACTTATTATATTTCCAAAAAATCATTTAGGTACTGACCACTTCTATTTGTTTATATATTCACGTCACTTTCTTATGAATAATATATTTATATGGCTATATATCATACAAAATAAAAAAACTATATCTTACAAAAAATAATAATAATAAACAAATTATATTCGAATTCCTTATTTTTTGGGTCTGATAAGTTATAAAAACATATTTTTCTTTTTAAATGAAAGAAATATCAATTTTACAACTAGGTATTCAAGAATAGTAGAACATGATATGAGATAAAACATTAAATCATTTTTTTTGAATTTATCATCAGTGTTAGATATTTTTAATAAATATTTATTCTATAAGTAATTACTAGATTCAATAATTAATGTTTTATGAGACACCCAAGACCCGTACTCCAAGACCTTGTTCAAAAATAATAATATTTACATAATTTTTTTGATACAAAATGAAGAGACTCAGTTTTAACTATCCATAATTACTAAAATTAAACAAAATTAATGAGTCACATGCATTAGTATGATCTATTTACATTTATAGAAATGTATATTTAGGGAAAATGTTACTAAAAATTTTATATCTTTCTAACCCAATGGAAATTTTTCAATTATACACATATTTTATTATTCCATAATAATTCTTCAACATATCCCATAAAATTACATACACATTATACCCTTATAGAGGTATGATGAGCCCAAATTCTAAGTAAGGGTAGTGTACATTACCACCTATCATAGAGAAACTACAATTGAATAATATAAAAGAGTAAATAATAAATAAATATAACATATAAACAATAATGTAAGAATTAAATTTTTCCATGGGTAACATAAAAATTTAAATATTCATAGTATATAGTCAATATGGCTTTAGACATCAATAATCATCTGTTTGGAACTAACAAGTATACAGATGATCGATATTTTCTAAGCCAATATGTATGTTATCACTCTTAAAAAATGCCTTCTTCTTTTGAATAATAATTGGTCAGAAGCTTTGCTTCTGGCTGAACATTTAAAAAAAACTCTTCATAAATGCCATAAAATTTGATATATGTATGATAGGGTATTCTAAAAATATATAGTAATGAGAATAAGGATAATTAAATACTATAAATTATGTAGAATAAATTAACAATAATAAATAACATGAACGTGAATGGAAAAAAAATAAAGTCTTATGGGAGAAAAAGAACATAATCACAAGAAAGTGAGTGAACTAAGAATAATCTATGTATGTTAATTAAGGTATAAATTATAAATTTATAGGGGTTTAAAGGATACCATTAATTCATCTGAAAATTAAGTCTTTTAGTAAATTAATTTTTTTTGGAAAATAGAGAGAAAATGGAGGTGAAACTCTAAAATGATTTTTCTTCAATTATTGTTTAACTTTTTGTTTAAAAAAAGTTAAAATTAACTTCCAAAAATTTCAAAGGATATCAATAAAACATTTAAAACGTGATTTGTAAAATAATTTAAAATAATTAAATCATGAAATTAAACTATACTTAACTAAGAGGTATGGAGTGCAAAATAAAAATATATATAATTGAATGAAATCCATTTTAAAAACATATAAGAAAATAATATATTTTTCTTTTAAAAATACATATAATAATGGTAATAGATAATAATTTACAAAACCATAAAAATCTATAAAGGTATACAAATTATGAATAATGAAATTGATGGTTGGAAAATTCATCCATGCAGGAAATTCTTATAAATAGATTCCTTTCACACTTTTTAAAGAGTGTCAAAAATAGATTTTTCAAAATAAATTGAAAGGATTACTTTAAAGAAATTTAAATAAAAGGTAAAATTGAATATAAATTCACCTAAAGAATAATTTTATGTATATAAAAAAATATTATTGAATCAAAATAAATAAAATTGATATGGAAAAGAATGATTCATGACCAAATATTAGAAATAAGGATGACATTTATTATAAAAATTATCTCAATTTTTTTGGATACCAATGAGATGGAAAGTTGAATGAATATTTAAATAAATTGTAAATAAATATAGGATAATAAAATATATGGGCTTTAGGTGAAAAATAACATATGATTCCATTAATTTAAATTGAAATGTAAAAAATCCTAATAAAACATGTAATTTTAAAGTAAAACCTTATCGAATTTAGAACACAATAATAAAATTATATGGAAATAGATATATTAAAATTTTATTTTAATTACCATTATAAAATATTTAATAATGTTATTATATGGATTAGAGTCAGCATATATATAACACCTCAAGTTTTTTTGAAATTATTTTTTTGAATAAATTAAATTTATTTGACTACTTTTATTACACGTAACACCATGTAAATATTTCGTTATAAACAACACTATGTTAATCATTCTCTATAGGCATCCCTTGGTTATCTTGCATTACACAAAATACTTAGTTTTAAAAAAACCATGACATATTACAAATATATTTATTGAAACAAGACCATTATAATCTAACTATTTAACTTAATTATATTAATAGTAATAATTAAATTTAAAATATTATGTATAATTTTTGTGCATAAATAAATCATATTGATAAAAAATACTTAATTTTTTATAATGTCTTTATATGTTTTGAAAATACTATTTTCTCATAAAAATTCATTTTATGTCTTTTTTTTAACAATAATAAAATTAATTTTTTAAAACTTTGGAAAATGAATTTGAAGAAATAAAAATATTTTTTAAAATAATATTTTTCAAAATTTTCTTATGCTTAATTTTTGGTATTTTCCTGAAATATTTTATTTTTTAATGATTACTGAAAATACTGACTTTTAATTGAAAATTTCCATTTAATTTTATACATAAAGTTAATGTGTATTTTAAATTTATCTCAAGTACAAATTTGTTAAATTATAAATAAATTAATCAAATTTAGTAAATTGGAATCAATTTAATTTTGAATTTTAACATAAAAACTTTGTAAAATTTGAACGCTTTCTCTTTAAAAACTCACTTTCTCGTTATGTTTGTGGCATTAATTTTAAATTAATATTTTTTTTTCTTATGTGAATTAAATTTTGAAAAAATGAATTTCATATTTCTAATAATCATAATTTATATTATATAATAATTTCAACATAATTTTTTACCAAAATTAATAGTGAATGTAGTGAAAAAAATTATCACATTTAAGATAAAATGAGTTTACTAGGTGTTAAACTAAAACAATATGGGTTAAAATTACCTATAAACTTGTATAAAAATTGTTTTATATACATATTTCTAACATTACACCTATCATTTTATGTAATTGATCATCTTGGAACCTTTTTTCAAATAAAAAACAAGGTAGCACTCAATTCTTTTCAAAAATACCATGTGTGTCCTCTCCACCAATTATAAAATGTTACCCACTATTATTTGTTCTTCACACCTTAAAACCATTTTTATTTATAACATACCTACACATTTCACTTAAAACCTTTCCTACCCACATCCTTTAAGCCTTATTGTCTACATAAATTCATCCTAGGATGTGTTTTACTGAGAAACTAAGGAGGATACCCATAGAAGAGATAACTTTCATCAATGAGAATTTTTATTTTATTTCTTCCTCCACACAATACAATTATTAATATAACTTGATTTAATAGTAAAATTAGTTTATTAAATATACTAATATGTTTTTATGTTAATTTAATGACCTGAACTTATATCCACTTCTATCAAATGGGTTACAAAGTCATCATTCGTGTGTACGGTGGACTACTGCCTCACGAACTAATGTCATTATTTGTTTCATTTCCACATATCAGGGCCAGTGTAATGATTAATTTATTATTTATATATTATATTTATGATTTTATTATTATTTAATTATTATATCACACATACCTTTCTAATCTCAATTTTATGGGAATATGATAATGTCATTTGTTTGTCTAGTGAACTACCACCTCACGAAGTGATGTAATTAATGCATGCTATACAAGGAATGTATTAAGGATGGGTTTAATAAAACAAATGTGACATATATTACATAACCATAAATTTTTAATGATAATATATATCATTTAATTTTCATTCTTTCAATAAAACAAAAAAATGGAAATAGTGTTCATGTGTAAGTGTCGCCTACCGTCTCTATGAACGTTGTATTTCATTTTCTATCACTAAATTTTATAAATTAATATAAATAAATATATTCTAAATTTATTTTATATTTATATCATGGTTAATATTTTGATGATGAAGAAACCATTTTTTATGTAATTATACAAAAAATAACAAGTCAAAACAAAAAAAACAAAGCAATTATTGCTCGAAATGTAACTCTAACTGAGAATTGTTAACAAATGGGTAATAAAATGTCATATTAAAATAATATATGTTATAAAATATGTTAATATGGTTCTATAATAGATTTATAATAAAAATATATTTATTATTCAGGATTTTTGAACGATTGCAACGTAATTCAAGACATAAGGTAGGGGATTTCCGTCTCACATTATACTTCTATGAGACACATTCTATACTCAACACCTATTTATTTTATGTGGTATATATAATTAAGATTAATTTATATTATTATTATCATCCTTAAAACTATTTGTATTTACATTTCTATTTTGGTGTCTCTTTTTCATGGGGATTATAGTTCAAATGTTTTCAAAATACTAAGGGATTTTTGTCTCAATTTTCCTTCTTTGAGACGTATATTAAGTTATATACCTATATTATTTCAACAGGTGAATATACATCCCCTTTAACATGTAATATCATGAATTTAATTATTATAATGATATTTTATGTTCTATATTTGGTTATTCCTTCATGGATCTTTTGATTTAATGTTACCAAAGTGGTAATGATATTATATTACAATCTTATCATTTATCGGGATTGTTTATGATTATGTTTATGATTATAAAATATTGTGATATATCTCTCAATAACTCATGATTTTTCTTCTAATCAAGTTATTCATGATATTTTGAAGTAATAGTTCTCTTTTCCAACTCTTTGGTACTTAAATTAATTTATAAAATGTTTTTAATTAAATATAACATTATTTCCCTCTTCAGTCAATAATCAATTTTTACAAAAAAAGCATGTTTTCTAAAAAAATGTTTTCAAAAATGTTTTAAAATTTTATTAATTGATTTATTAAATAAATTTTTACCTTTTTATTTTTTTAAAAAATTAAAAGTAATCTTATTGTCTTTTCCAAAATAATGCCCATTTTGATTTTACTAAAAATGTGAAACGAGTCTTCATTTTAACGTGTATAGAATGGATGAAACTTCTCACCATTATAAATATTATTTTATATGGATGTTCCTTTATAATTTTTTATACATATTTCTAAAGTAAATTATTTTGAAAATATTTTCATTTAAAAAAATGAAAGAGGATAGGATATTTTCCCCACAAAATATTTTAAATGATAAATCAAAATCATTTTCCATCTAAGATTCCATATGTCGATGTTACCTATTCCCAACTGGGGATATGATCTAAAGATACTATTCTTATTCTTTCTCTATAGGGTATATTTTATTATGGAATGAAATTTATGAAACCCATTTCTCTTCGATGGGTTATGCTATGTTAAAATTTTTATGTGACCTTCTTCTTTTCATGGGTTATTCTATGATGAAATGATTTTGTAACTTGTCTCTTTTTCATAGGTTAATGTATTATAAGATGTTTATGATACACGTTTCATTTCATTTTTTATGATATGATTATTGTTTAAGATAATTTTCATTAAGTGATCTCTAGGACATATATCTCCCTTCAATGAATTGGTTAAATATTAATATCTCATGAGATAGGTAGGACTAGAATGAGGAGTGAACTTGGTTTAGTAAGGTACTTTATCCAATATGGAAGTCTTGGTAACGCACCTTGACTACTATTATGGTTTGGGGAGTGATCCCATTCCAATATTATATCAGTTTTAGTGATCCTTGACTAATATAGAAATGATTTTATATTCTTATGTGTATGCCACAAATCCATGTCTTAGGCCAATGGTATGCTCTCATGACTCATGTTCTTTGAAAAACATGTTATTATTGTCTTATTAATAGCTAATATTTATTTTATGATTCATGATTTTGATCTTTTATATATGGTTATTCTTTTCAAATTTCATACTCATGACCTCATAAAATTATGCTCATGTTATGCTTAAATATCTCCCTTTTTACCCTTACAAATTATCTAAGCTAACTCTTTCTTATGTTTCCTTTCCCTAGATTATGAAGAAATGTATTAGGTATGATGATTCTAAGAATGGTTCTAGTTAGGTAAAATGTAGTGGGTGACAATATAACTCACTTATCGACCAATGTTTATATTTCCAAGTATCCAAAGTCACTAAACTATTTTGGACCTCAGGTATATATTTTTGTAATGTAATGAATATTCATAAAAAATGATAAAATATCAATGTGTGATAATAATAGGTATCTATAGTTGGTATTAGAGAAATTTTTTATTAAACTTTGGAAACTAGAATGAGAAAAATTTAGTGATATCCCTAAATACATTTCTAATGATAATTCTAAGGATGATTCAAAGTATGGGAAACTTTCTTGGAATTTTGGTGAAGGATATAATGGTTTTTTATTATAAATACATCCCTATTAGGATACTTTAGGTGGATGTGGACATAGATAAAATTCACCTAGTGTTAACAACTTTGGAAACACGATATTGTGACAATATCAATTGGTAATTAGTGCATGATAGATAGACTTATTTCACACCTGGTTTGACACTCTCGGTGAACATACTTTGGAAATTTACAAACACTTTTTAAATCATAATGATGGATGTAAATATAAGTTGACTATTAATAACCAATGATAAACATGTGGTGTTATATATTAAAGAATAATCTATCATTATTTATTCATCCAGAAAATTTATTTTTCATGATTATGTGGTCCCCAACCATGATTATTGTTTCTTATAATATGATTTTTGGTTTTAGTTGACGGATAGAACCAGATGGAACTGAATTAATGCGGAGTATGATATAAAATGCAATGATTTTACTCCTAGACATCCAAATGATATTGGATATGGAATGAAAATTATTTTTTTATGATCCCAGAACATTATGAAGTTATAAACCATGTTATACTTCCAAGAAAACAAAGGAGGGAAAAAAATTTATTGGATATTTCATGAGACAATACAAATCTTCTTTAAATGGATCTTCTTATCAA
This sequence comes from Viscum album, assembly GCA_963277665.1. Lineage (NCBI taxonomy): Eukaryota > Viridiplantae > Streptophyta > Magnoliopsida > Santalales > Viscaceae > Viscum > Viscum album. The sequence continues at coordinate 1,766,931,931 of OY728153.1, read as the reverse complement.
CTAGTGGATGAAAATGGATCTGTACTGATGAAAAGATATTTTCAATTCACTATTATTTAAAACATGAAAAAGTAATTTTGGAAGAATATTGTTTGGAAGGTGAAGCAGATTAAAGGTGGACTCTTATCAAGAATATGAGGGAACATGGTGAAATTGATTCCATAGAATGGGATGAGTGCAAGAATGTATTTTTCAATATTTAATTTCTTTATGTTATTTATACAAAGATGGATAAGGAGTTACTTGATTCAAATCAAAAGGATAATGAATCTATTGGTACCTATGAGGAAAATATTTATAAGACTTATGAGATATGCTTCTTATATTATCATCCAAGATGTATATTTTTGGAGTTGGTGTCCTAGAACCAACTACTTTTTACTTTATTCATTAATAACAGACTTATCAAATCTTGATTGTTCTTTTGCGTGACAGTGCATGTGATAATGTCCTAAGGATAGTTGTTGCATTAAATGGTCATAGTGGATCCCTACTAAGATGAGAACCCGGAAGTGGTATAACACTATTATTGAATATATGTTCTATGGCCGGATGATGTTATTTGAGGGACACAAATAATACAGGTCATTAGGGGTGAGGAAAAATAAAACTTTGAGGCACCTTCTCAGGGTGTGCACCCTTGGTAATATCTAAGAGGATATTAAGAGAATGAGACCTTCCATTAGGAAATCCACATTTCATAGTGTCATTGGATGTTCCTATCTGTGGACGTGTGTATTGGTCCTTAGACTTTAAGATTATTATTAATGGGTATTACAACTCGTGCACTTAGATGTATTGAAAAAAACTGTGATGACACGCTATTTGCAGCGAGGTAGGATACATTGGGTGCATCACGAGTAATACCGCATTAATAGATAATGCGAGAAAGGATTTGTCTATTATTTTCCATAACAGAAGTAGATATCTCAGGCCCTTTGATGGAATTGATATAGCCTAATTAAATCCATGGCCATGGTAAGGTATGGGCAAGTTCAATTCTGGAAATTCAAAGAAATAATGATCAAGCACATGGGTTTATGGCACTAGCATGCAACATGCTTGATTAGAGATATCGAGAAAAAGGGATTATATTACACAGTAAGCATTCGTATGAGGTGACACGTCATTTAGGAGTTAACTTCTTTCTATATGGGTGCCTTGGCGTGTTGCTAGACGCTAACCTTGGACTTTAGGTAGGCTCTGCCTAATTCCATTGAGAAAGAGGCCTAGAGGGTCACACACTAAGTGTGTCCATGTATCTCAGTTAAATATTAATATAACAAGTTAAATAAATATTATTCTCGACTGTGGTTTAATAATTATTTAAGGATGCCTGATCACATTTATTTCAACACTAGTTATTCGAGAGAATATATTGTGGTTGAAATAATATATTTATTATCAAGTAATGCAGTTAAATTTATTTAAGAAATAAATAGCCATTACTCAAGGTCTAATAAATGTTGTGGAGGAGATAAAGAAAAGTGGAAAATAAAAGTACACGCCGTGTAGTTTTATGAAAAACAAGTACACGTCGTGTATTAATGATTAAACGGCGTGTAGTTTTTCCAGGCAGGTTTTTTGAGCATATAATATTGTTTTATTAAATGATATTAATTGTAATCAGCGTGGGAACATTTCAAGGAATTAATAATTTGACATGGGGGTTTCAATAAGAGTTAATGAAATAAATAAAACGCGTAATGCATTTATTTATTGTCATAACTCTATAACCTCAAACCCGATTATAAATATCCTCACAACCCCAAAACCTTTCCCACCAATCGTTGTGCACAAAAATTCTGGAGAATTCTTTCAAGACCGAAAGAACTCCTTCCTCCAAAATGCTCTCAAGACCGAGAGACCAAGGAGATTGAAGGCGGACAACGCAAGAGAAGGTTCTTCTGTGATAGCACCCGGATATCCCTTCGGTGACGTCCGGAGATACGTGGCACACGTGTGGATCACTACTAGAGGAATCCTACACATAGAATCTACGACGCAACGACGGATCACAGGATCGTGACGGGAGACATCAACGAAAAAATAATTCCACGAAGGTAATTCTTTTGAATTGATTAAATTAATTATAACTAATATATGATGATCCTATCTCTATGGTTCTGATATTCCCTCTTATGTTTTTCATTCTTCATTCTATTACGAATATTTGGCGTTTTAAATCATGACAGATCTCGGATGGAACGTTTCTTAACATTAAAATTAAAGTTGGTCAAACCCACCAATGCGCTTCCGCTGCACCCAGAACCTACAAGTGGTATCATAGTGGTCATATTGTTTATTATAATTATTTAGTTTTTCGTTGATGTTTTACGCATTTAATTATTTAGTTGTTTCAATTCAAGTTTAATCATTCTGGAAATATGAATCTCAAGATCCGTTCATCCTCCCTCATTTCTCGTTCACCTCACAGAAATGAATTTTATTTTAATTACAATTAAAATAAAATAGAGGAACTCATCTGGAGGATCCAAACATTTCTGGTTGTACAACACCAGAATACACAGCGTGTATTCAGAAGTACACACCATGTAGTCTAGGTTCATGCATCGGACTGGTCTACCAAATCAGGTTTTGTATTGATCCTATCTAAGTCATTTATGACACTGTGTGTTGACCAGGTACTGGTGGCACACGGTTTCTAGATTACACACAGTGTGGTCCAATAGAACACGGTGTGTAGTCCCTTCGGGTTAGGGTTGGACTGTGTACCCCGTACACGACCTGCCCGGTTGAAAACTATATAACGCGGAAACTACACGGCGTGTGTCCCACTGTACACGTCGTGTACTCTAAAAATTTCCGAAGTACATTAACACGCCATGTCCCTAGGTGTGTACATTGGATGGGCGGTAAAGAAAAGTACACGCTGTGTAGTCAGAACTACATGCCATGTACTCACCCAAAATACGCATATTTATTAAATTTTATTATTTTATTATACAGACCCTTGAGACGTGTACCATAGTGCAGGTGTAAAGCTGAGGCACAACACGGGATAGGTGTTTTATATATATGTGTTTAATTTAACATTTGCATAATAAATGGGAATTCACCGGGTTGCCTCCAAGGTACAAGTTACGTACAAGGATAAGTTTAAATAAATTTATTTGTTCAAAATTATGATGGATGAGAATCTCAAGGACGTTTAGAAAAGAGTTTAAGATAAAAGGATTGATTGATTAAAGATAATTAATTGATTCAAACGTGATTTATCTTAAACAAGAACGATTAAAGAATCGAATGCCAGTTTTATTTATGCATAAATATCATTGCATGTATGGATGATCATGAGCTAGACCGAGACCTTTGTATGTGAATGGTTTCTTTTAATTTATTTATTTAAATTAAATTTGTTGTCCTGCGAGCCATCTCCTAATTAATATGTAGGGTCTGCGCATCCAAGGATTATTTTATGTAAAAACCCCTTTTACCCCTCACCTGTGTGTGAGAAAAATGCATATGTAATGGATGGAGCTCCCATGTTTGTGGAGGCGGCTCAAGTCAGGAGCCAAGGTGAAACCAATCCAAGGAGCTACAAAGGTGGACAGGTGGAAAGCTGTAAACACGAACCTGAAAGGTTCAAGGTGTTTCTTCCCTAGGTCTTGGGTTAGTTTATCAACTGCTAGATAAAATAACCAATAGAAAAGCTCATGATCATACAATTTATTTTATTTCTGTCAGTTGCATGGTTTATTTATTGTGGGTGTGTTGTCACGATCACACAGTTAATGAGTTAAACGATCATGCAAGATGGAACTAAAATAAAACCATCTTATACGTGAATATTATCTTTGACATGGTTAATCACTTAAGTAAATCCCACTCAATATTAACAAGCTTGTAATAAAAGATAATAAATTGTAAATTTACGTATAAGGATAAAATCCCTTAAAAGAAATATTAAGTCGGTATAGCCTTCCATAATCTTAGTTAGAATCAAACCATGGTTCAAAGTTCTTGACCAACCCTAGTTAGGGTGCTTTCAATTATCGGGGAATTCTAATTCAAGGTTTTAGGTTGACTTGACTTGGTTCGCATCAAGGGTTGACTTCCACAGTAGGACTTGGTGTGACCAAGAGGCAAAGGTTGAGGAAATCCAAAATAAAAGGATTTTAGGATTGGGGAGTCCACTCAGCAGATCAAGGAGCTATGAGTTAATACAGTTGGAATTTAAAATACCTACCTAAAACCATTCAATTTGCTTGACCAACCCTATTTTGGGTAATGCAAAGGGAAATATGGATCCTTACCACTAGAATATTCAGGCAACAGAATATTCTGAAGTCAATGGTGAGGGATATTGGATTTCGATAAAATAGTGGGGGGCTAAGCAGTATTAATTTATTTATTTGACTCAGTTTTGTAATAAAGTACTAAACCTTTGCTCATCTTAATTTGTAGAAACTCAAGAAAATGACTTCAAACATATCATTACGAACCATACTCTAGAAGGAAAACCTTCTCACCAGCACCAATTTCAAAGAGTGGTAGAGGCGTTTACGCATCATCCTTCACCACAAAAGGAAATTGTATGTGTTGGAAGAGCCAATTCCAGTTGCACCTGGGAAAGAGGCCAGTGATGAGAAATTATCTCTCTATATGAAACACATGGATGATGCTAAAGATGTCCATTGTTTCATGATATCAGCCATGTCTAATGAGATCTCGAAGAAACTTGAAAACATGGACATGTATAGCATGATGTCTCGCCATAAGGATCTCTACCAAGAGAAGGTAAGATAGGAGAGTTATGAGATCTCCAATTCTTTGTTCACAACTAACCTTGGAGAGTCTGTGCCAGCTGGGCCTCATGTAGTCAAGCTTATTGGCTACATTGAATGCCTGGACATCTTAGGGATTAAATTCCCGGATGAGTTGCATACAGATCTCATCCTATCATCACTGTCCAAGACCTTCTCTAGCTTCATTGTCAACTATAACATGAGCGGCAATGAGAAGAGTCTATCAGAGCTTATGACCTTACTTCGCCAGGTAGATAAGGACATGGGGCGTGACAAACCCATGGTCCATATGGTGAATAAGAAAATGAAGGACAAGGAAAAGGGTCCAAAGACTTATAAACGGTCTGAAGCCCCCGAGCATCATCCCTCCAATAAGGGGAAGATCCATATGCAGGTCAAGGAAAGGGAGGCAGTTTGTTTTTCATGTGTCAAGCAGGGCCACTGGAAGAGGAACTGCACCTAGAAGCATGGGGACGCTAAAGGTGCATTTGTTATCAAGTGCAATCTTTCTATTTCTAGACATTGGGTATTAGATACAGCTTGTGGGGATCACATCTGTATTCAAATGCAGGAACCAAGTAGATTTAGAAAGATCGCCAGAGAAGAGGTGGATCTTCGAGCTGCCAATGGTGTAAGGATGGCTGCTTTGGCTATTGGCGACTACAATCTCTCATTGCCAACTGGCATCATTTTGGTTTTACATAACTGTTATTATGTGCCTAGTGTTACCAAGAACATAATTTCTGTATCTTATTTGGATATGGATGGATTTATATTCATGTTTGGAAATATGGGTTGTCTCTTTTATAAGAACAACATATGTTATGGTATGGAAGATTTAAATAATGGTTTGTATGGATTGAATTACGAAAACCAAGTGTTGGAAATCAATAAAGAAACAAACTCACATGACTCATACATCACCCAGTTGTGGCATCACCATCTCAGTCATGAAAACAAGAAGCGCCTGACAAATCTCTCTCAAGATGGCTATTTAGACTCTTTTGAGCTAAAACCACTTTATAGATGTCACACTTGTTTACAAGGTAAAATGACCAAGCCGCATTTTGGTGGACAGGGTGAAAGGGCCACAGAGATTCTAGGATTGGTACACACAGATTTTTGTGGACCATTTCCAGTAGAAGATAGAGGTGGATATTCTTACTTCATTACTTTTACTGATGATTTGAGTGGATACGGATTTGACTACTTAATGAGGTATAAGTCAGAAGCCTTAGAGAAATTTAAGGAATTCAATAATGATGTAGAGAATCAGCTTGGTAGGAAGATAAAAAGGATTTGACCGGATCGAGGTGGAGAATATCTGAACCAAGAGTTCATCGATCTTCTACGGGAGTCTTGGATTCTATCTCAGCTCACTACTCCTTATACACCATAGTGGAATGGTGTTAGTGAAAGGAGGAACTGCACCTTGTTGGACATGGTGAGGTCGATGATGAGTCATACGGATCTTCCATTATCCTTTTGGTGATATGCATTACAAACTGCAGCATAGACATTAAACCAAGTACCAACTAAGGCGGAAAATGGAATTCCCTCCGAGTTATGGAATAGAAAAAAAAACCATTTTGTCGCATACATGTGTATGTGGATGAAAGGAATTTATTAAGGCCTTATCAGGAAAAAAACTAGCACCCCGGGGAATGAAGTGTATCTTTATAGGATATCCCAAGGAAACTAAAGGATTTTACCTATATAACCCTCAAGACAAGAAAGTGATTGTCGCTAGACAAGCCGTCTTTCTTGAGAGGGAGCACATCCTCAAGAAGGATGGTGGGAGAAAGATTGGCTTTGACGAAGTTGATGCTCAAGATACGCAAGAGTTGGTACAGGAACAAGTTCCGCAGATCCCCGTAGAAGAGGTTCCAGAAACACAAGTACTGCGTAGGAGCTCAAGAGATGTAAGGGAACCAGAGAGATTTGGTTTCCTAGTCACCGAGGATGGTGAATCATTATTTTTGGACAATGATGAGCCTCTCTCCTACAAGGATTAAGTAGAAATCGCAGAAGCTTTAAGATGGCTAGAAGATATGAATTCTGAGATGGATTCCATGTATCAGAACAAAGTTTGGGTTCTGGTCGATGAGCCAGTTGATGTAAATCATATTGGATGAAAATGGGTATTCAAGAGAAAGCTGGACATGGAAGGTCAATTTAGCACCTATAAAGCAAGGCTAGTGGATAAAGTATTCATACAAAATCAAGGAATTTACTATGATGAAACCTTCTCGTCATTTTCCATGTTTAAATCCATAAGAATCATACTTTCTATAGCAGCTTACCATGACTGCGAGATTTAGAAGATGGATGTCAACACAGCATTCCTTAATGGGAACCTTTATGAAGATGTTTATATGACACAACCAGAAGGTTTTGTGACACCAGGTGAAGCCAAATGGGTTTGCAAGTTGAAAAAATACATTTATGGATTAAAGAAAGCATCCAGGTCATGGAACATTAGATTTGATGAAGCCATAAAGGAATTTGGGTTCATTAAAAGAGAATGTGAGGCATCTGTTTATAAACAGTTTAATGGGAATGCAATCGTTATCCTAGTAGTATATGTTGATGACATATTGCTTATTAGAAATGATTTACTAGTCTTATAGTCAGTTAAGGACTGGTTGAACAAGTTTTTCTCCATGAAGGCCTTGGGTGAAGCAGCCTACATTCGAGGGACCAAGATCATTCATGATAGATCCAAGAGGCAGCTTGGACTAAGTCAGAGTACATACATTGACCACATACTAAAGAGTTTTAGTATGGAAAAATCTAAGAGGGGATTGGTTCCAGTGTCACGTGGCCTACATCTTTATAAGAAAATGTTTCCTCAGACACAACAAGAGAAAGATCGAACGAGTAAAATCTCATACACTTCGGCTATAGGATCCATCATGTATTCCATGTTATATACCAGGATTGATGTTGCCTATGCACTGAGCATGGTAGGCAGATATCAAGCAGATCCCGGAGAACATCATTGGACTACTGTTAAGACTATCCTTAAGTATCTGAGAAGAACTAAGGATATGTTCCTGGTGTATGGAGGAGATGAGGATCATTTCATCAGAGGGTATGCTGATGCTGGTTTTCAGATAGACCAGAATGATCTGAAGTCACAATCTGGATATGTTTTCTGTCTCAATGGAGGAGCTGTGAGCTGAAAGAGTTCAAAGCAGCCAGTTGTCGCCAATTCTACAGTGGAGTCTGAATATATAGCGACTTCTGATGCATCCAATGAAGCTATCTGGATTCGTAACTTTGTCCAGGAGCATGATGTGGTTCCTAGCAGTAAATATCCCATTACATTGTATTGTGATAATGCTACAGCGGTGGAACTTGCAAAAGAACCAAGGTCACGTCAACGGAAAAATCACATACTCTGGAAGTATCACCTCTTGAGAGATTTCTATCAAAGGGGTGAAGTTGCAGTGAGCAGAGCATCCACAGAAGAGAACGTGATGGACCCCATGACTAAATGCCTATCTCAGCAGAAGCTTGAATACCATGTGAGAGCTAGCGGGTTAGAGGTTGTTAGCAGTTGTCTCTAGTCCAAGTGGGAGTCTGTTGGATTTGGTGTCCTAGAACCAACTACTTTGTACTTTATTCATTAACAAAAGCCTTATCACATCTTGATTGTTTGTCTACGTGACAATGCATGTGATAATATTCTAAGGATAGTCGTTGCATTAAAGGGTCATAGTGGATCCCTACTATGATGAGAACCCAGAAGTTCCATAACACTATTCTTGAATATATGTTCTATGGACGGATGATGTTATTTGAGGGAAAGAAATAATATAGGTTATTAGGGGTGAGGACTCATAAAACCTTGAGGCACCTTCTCATGGTGTGCGCCCTTGGTAATATCCAGGTGGATATTATGAGAACGAGACCCACCAGAAGGAAATCCACATTTCATTGTGTCATGGGATGTTCCTATCTGCGGACGTGTGTATTGGTCCTTAGACTTTAAGATTATTATTAATGGGTATTACAACTCGTGCACTTAGATGTATTGACAAAAACTGTGACGATACACTGTTTGCAATGAGGTAGGATATGTTGGATGCATCACGAGTAATACCGCATTAATAGATAATGCGAGAAAGGATTTGTCCCTTCTGTTCCATAACAGAAGTAGATATCTTAGGCCCTTTGATGGAATTGATATAGCCTAATTAAATCCATGGCCATGGTAAGGTATGGGAAAGTTCAATTCCTGAAAGTCAAAGAAAGAATGATCAAGCACATGTGTGTTGATGGAACTAGCATGCAACACGCTTGATTATAGATATCGAGACAATGGGATTATATTACACAGTAAGTGTTCGTATGAGGTGACATGTCATTACGGTGTTAACTTCTTTCTATATGGGTGCGTTGGCGTGTTGTTAGATTCTAACCTTTTACTTTAGGCAGGCTCCGTCTAATGCCACTGAGAAAGAGGCCTAGAGGGTCACACGCTAATTTTTTCCTTGTATCTCGGTTAAATATTAATTTAAGAAGTTAAATAAATATTATTCCCGAATGTGGTTTAATAATTATTTAAGGATTCCTGATCACATTTATTTCAACACTAGTTATTCGAGAGAATATATTGTGGGTGAAATAATATATTTATTAGTGATTAATGAAGTTACATTTATTTAAGAAATAAATATTCATTACTCAAGGTCTAATAAATGTGGAATAGGAGATAAAGAAAAGTGAAAAATAAAAGTACACGCCGTGTATATTTAATATACACGCCATGTAGTTTTATGGAAAACAAGTACACGTCGTGTATTAATGATTACACGGCGTGTAGTTTTTCCAGGTGGTATTTTTGAGGATATAATATTGTTTTATTAAATGATATTAATTATAATCAGTGTGGGCACATGTCAAGGAATTAATAATTTGACTTGGGGGTTTAAATAAGAGTTAATGAAATAAATAAAACGCGTAACGTGTTTATTTATTTTCATAACTCTATAACCTCAAACCAGATTATAAATATCCTCACAACCCCAACACTTTTCCCACCAATCATTATGCACAACAATTCTGGTGAATTCTTTCAAGACCGAAATAACTCCTTCCTCCAAAATGCTCTCAAGACCGAGAGACCAAGGATATCGAAGGCAGACATTTCAACCAAAGGTTCTTCCGCGCTAGCACCCGAAGATCCCTTCGGCGACATCCGAAGATACATGGCACACGTGTGGATCACCACTAGAGGAATCCTACACTTGGATTCTATGATGCAACAATGGATCACAGGATCGTAACCAGAGACATCAATGAAGAAAGAATACCACAAAGATAATTCTTGTGAATTGATTAAATTAATTATAACCAACATATGATGATCCTATCTCTATGGTTCCGGGATTCCCTCTTAAGTTTTTCTTTCTTCATTCTATTTCGAAGATTTGGAATTTTAAATCATGATGGATCTCGGATTGAACATTGCTTAACGTTAAAGATAAAGTTGGACAAACCCACCAACGCGCTTCCGCTACGCCCGGAACCTACAAATATAAGGTTGATCGATTCGTCATTAGATTAAAACCAAGTATCTGAATGAATCTATTCATAAGATACTTCTGTAACTATGAAATGATTTATTTATGTGCTATGAAGCTAGAAATTTAGGTTTTATTTACATACCAACCTCATGGTTTTGACTAGAAAACAATGATGGAGTTCAAAGGAAAATATACAAAACCTGGAGACAAGAATATGAGATTTCCTTTATACTCAAAGTGAAGGAAGATGTATATAGGAAATTATATTCGGGGGACTAGTAAATATTTTTTAAGTGTGGAAGGTATTTTCATCATACAATTGATATTCAAAGTGATGGTAAGGAGTTAGGTTATTATGGGATTAGAGAGAAAGATGCATAGAATGTTCCACCCACACTACAGTGTTTCAAATTCAAGGAGTATGTGAACTATACTAACCAGTTCCCAAATATGAAGGTTAATGATGATTATCAATGTCAAAAATCCCTTAATCTGATAGTCAAAGTGAAATATAATGTGATCACTATTTCTCATGAGTGGTGTGATAATGGTGTGGTGAAAGATACCCTTACCATCCACTATAGAACTGCTAACATCTTATTTTACTCAAGATCTATCCATTCTTTCATATTTAAAGAATTTTATAAGAGTATAAAATTTCCACCCAAACAATTAGATATATAATTAGTAGTGAAACCCCCTAATAGTATAATGATCTCATATGTAGTATATTATTCCTATATATTTTATGATGTTTGGAGTGTGATTCCTACAATTATTTTCATTCTTCCTCTGGATGAATTTGATGTTATCTTGGGCATTGATAATATTTTTTTATATAAATTCCAAATGAATAGTTATGGAATAGAAGTCACATTTGATATTACAAAAAAATATATGATCATTTATTAGTGTGATGATAAGTACTAACTTATTATAGAGATAAAATCTATTGTAAGGGTCTTAATTCCCATTTAGAAGGGTGTTTATATCAGATGGTTGGGGAGAAAATTGTCACCAATGATATTCATATTGTTTATGAATTTTTTGGATGTATTTATGAAAGAGTTTCATATCCTTACTCCAAAATGTGAATTTGAGTTCTTAATTGAAATAATACTTGGTGACACAACAATTTCAAAGACTGCCTCTAGAAATACCCTAATTGAGTTGTAGGAATTAAAGAATAAACTCAAGTAAAACCTTGACAGGGGATTCTTCGGCCAAGTGGGTCACATTGGGGTTCACTTGTTATTTTTATTAAAAATAAAAATTGATCAATGTGACTTTTTATGGATTATTGGGAGTATAAAATGATCACAATTACATAAAAATACCCTCTTTCCCATGATGATTACTTATTTAATAAACTTGATGAATCTCAATACTTTTCCAGGATTGACCTTAATTATTGATATGATCAATTGATGGTCAAGAATGTGGTTATACCCAAGCCAAAATTTTATAAAAGGTATGTACTCTATGAATATGTAGTGATTTCTTTGAGTCTTACTAATTCCCCTGATGTCATCATTGATTTAATGAATATATTCATTAGATATTACCTTGATCGTTTTGTGGTAGTATTTAAAGTTGATATTATTATCTATTAAAATAGAAAGGAATAGAATGAATATCACATCATAATTGTACTAAAGACCCCAAGGAAGGATAGACTATATGAAAAAAATTAAACTTTGAATTTTGGATACAAAAAGGTTTAATTTTTTGGTCATATAATATCAAGAAAGGGTATATTAGTAGATCCATCAATGATGGAGGCAATTAATTTTTTTCCCAAACCATTTATGTTGACTGAGATCCATAGTGTTCTTGGTTTAGCTAGATATTGTGAGGGGTTTGTGTATAATTTGTCACAACTATCTAATATTGTGTCCATGTTAACACAGAAAGGATCTAAGCTCCTTTGGATAGATGAATGTGTGTAAAATTTCAAGAAACTCAAGAGAAGTTTATTCAGATTACCTATGCTTACCTTACCTTATAGTGGATGAGGGTTTTTAATATATAGTGATTCATCTAGGAAGGTATTGAGATATTTTCTTATGAAAATGGCATATTTAAATCTTATTCCTCACAAATGGAAGATTCATGAAGAAAATTACCCAAATCTTGATTTAATGATTTTTGTGGTGATTATTTCTTAAAAAATACAAAGGAATTATATTCATAGATAAAATTTTGATATATATACTTATCACAAAATTATAAATTATATATTCACATTGAATGATTTTAACATAAACCAAAGAAGATGGCTAGATCTAATTAATTATTACGACTTCTTAATAACTTATCACTCCATGAAAACAAACAAAGTTGTCGATAATTTGAATCAAAATTATCGTTCTAGATTATCCGTGTTGAGGATCATAAAAGATCTAATATTTTTTTTATAATCAAGGTATTAATATTTAAATCATTATGTAAGTGGGAAAATATTATCTTGCACAATTGAATACTTATTCATATTTCCATGTGAAGATTAAAGCGATGCAGGAGGAAGATGTAGAGTTGCAAAAATACATTAGAAATGTTCCTGAGTTTAACCTTAATCGTAATGGAATGATAAGGTTCATGAAATATGTATGAGTTCCATATATACTATACAAGAAGAATAATTTTTTAGATAAATATCATAGTTCTCGATTCTCTATTCATCAGGGAAGTATTAAGATGTAAAGATATTTTCAATAATACTTTTGGTGGGATGGAATAAAGAGAGATACCACATAGTGTGTATCTCAATTCTTGATATTTCATAAATTTAAGGCTAAAATAGAAACTTCTAAGGTGATGTTTCATCTATTACCCATACTATAATGGAAATACAAAAATTTTAATGCATTTTTTGGACTCCCCAAAACGTTTAAGGGGGTAATATTATATGGGTTATATTTGATCTCCTTAATAATTTATCACACTTCATCTCCATCCAAGAAGACTTCTCTCTAGATTGGCTTTCCACGAACTACATTATAGAAGTGTAAAGGTTTAATTGAGTAAAAAATTAAATTATATGTGATTTTCCATGATTGCAATTGATAATTTTATTTGAAAAAGATAAAATCATACAAAGTACAAAGAACAAAGAACTAGGAACACATTAAGGGGGCCTGAAAAAATTTAAACTGGTAGCATCATTGATGATAAAGTTAATACCCTATATATGGATTGACCTTTTTCTAGAAAAACACACGTGGGAGGGATGTTGGGGAGCTCTTGGAGAAAACGAATCAGCAACTTTGTTCACCTTGCAGTAGGTATGAGAAATAGTAACATTTATCTGAGTCATTCCTCTACATTTGTAGACATAATAAAATCCTCCAAGGGTAAGTATTGACACTTGTCAATGCATTGACCAATACCTAAGAATTATATTCAAAAAACACTAGAAAACATTTCTTAAATTTCAATCTTGAAGGACTGAGAGGATCGCATTATCCTATACTTACAATGATCCACCAATGATATAAGATAAAGGGAAGGAAAAGAGAATTGAACCCTTATGGTCTCACACTAGTCCTCCCCATGAATCATTCCCAAGATTAAAAAACTATCAATATTAATCTTGAAGCCCTATGGGGGAGTGGTCTATTTTATCAAGTGAACAATGGACAGCTTAGGACCGAGAGAAGAGGGCCTTCTTGAGGGTATGAGAAATATGAGCACGAGGGCCTCTTCTCAATGACTTAGTTCATGTAACAACTCAAGGAGAAGACTCTTGATTCTAATAGTAATAGATGAAGAGTAAATTTGAGAACCTCCAAACCTTTCTTTGTTTATTTCTTTCAAAATAATCTAGAAACTAGTTGTTATAATGAGATCTCTTTCTCTCTATTCAGATTTATTCCCATCTGACCCGTGAAACCATTGACCAAGGAAGTCATTGCCAGCAAGAGCTATCATCTGGAAACCTATGAAGCTACTCAAGTGAATCAAAATCCAAGTAGCTCACTATTTCTAAAATAACAGGTGATGCACGGATTTATTGTAAGGGTTTGTACAACAATAGAATTTGAATGCCTTATAAATACCCAGGTGATTGATGTTATCATCAGTAGCAACTGCGTTGTGTTGTACACACTAGATAAGAAAGTTTAATTTTGATGGGGTCCTATTACACCAAAGCAGATTACCCGAAACATCTTCTCTAGTTGTAGAATTTAGTAGATTGTAAGTTTCTTTAGTAGAGAATATACCTGATACTAAACCATTTAAAACGCAATGATCTGGATTCGACGATAACTCGATAAGGTCCAAAATGCACCGTTGTTCGGAGTTGAGGGTAGTATAGATGAACTCCAGATACTGGTTCTCATGGTATAAGAAAACAACTAGAATTTTGAAACCTGGAAATCTGATTTTTTTTTCTCGTTGAATTATTATGCCAGTACAAAATGTCGCCACGACCAATAATTCATCTCATGTGAGTCTCCTGAGTCTATATGATGGTAAGAATATCTCACCATAGGGGGGGGAAGGTATTCCATGTTTATTCTTCTTATAAATTTAATATTTGGTATAATAATTTTTTCCCCATAGAGAATGATTCTTGAGATCCTCCCATGAAACATTGGCGTGCATGGCATAGACTGAGCCGGCAATGTCAACCATGTTGATTCCACCATCAGTTGTTGGTTTGGCCAGCCTAGAACACATCGCACAATAATGATTGCCTTCACATTGAGCATCACAATGAAATGCATACATGATTCTTTTGAGGTGGGATATAATGTTTTCGGTAACCTTGATGGAGGAAAGAGCATGCATGGGAATAGAGGTTAGAACATGGTTTATCAGAGTGATTCGGCCCCCAAATGAGAGATAATGGCACTTCTAGTTTGTGATGTGGTTATAAGTTTTTTGGAATCCTTATAAAATTAATGAATATGGGGATGTGATGAGGAGATTAGTACCCCCAGATAATCCATGGGGAAATTAAACTTGAAAATTCCATATAAGGTCTCCATAGCTACCATCATGCTACCCGTGCACCTATTGGAAATGAATATACTGCTCTTTTCATGATTAATATCTTGGCCTATCAATTTGAAGTACTCATAAAGAGTGTTGTTAATGCCTCAAATGAAACATTTTCTTCCATTTTTGAAAATAACTATGTCATTCGCAAATATCAAATGAGAGACAACGGGACAGTGAAGTCTACTCCTATACTTCACTAACTGGACTTCAAGGATTCTTTAATGAATAAGGTTGTTGAGAGTTTTTTTCATGATAATAAACAAGATATTCGAAAGGGGATCTACCTACAATAAGTCATGAGAAGAAATGAAGAAATCCCATCTCTTTCCAAGAAACACCAATGAAAGCCAAGAATAACTAAATCATCTAAACAGCATGTAAATAATCTTATTGGAGAGACCCGTGCATGAAAGGACCTTAATGATAAAATACCATTCAATTTAGTCATAATATTTTTCCATGTTGAGTTTAATAATAGCATTTGATCCTCATACCTTTGAGTTGATGTCATAAATAATTTCTTGGGACACCCCTATAACTCCTTGAATAGTTATACCCTGAACAAATCCATGTTGATCAGCTTGAATCCACTACAGAAGGAGAGTAGAAGATCTCTTAATGATAAGGAATGTATGGACCTTGAATGGAAAATTTCATAAGATAATGGGATGATTATTGTTAATAGAGAAAGTAAATTTAATCTTGGGAATGAGAACCATAGAAGTAGCACTTCCTACATGAGGAATGGAGCCTCCACAAAATACATTCTACACACCACCATCCAGATAGTTTTTTATTATGTCCTTAGATAAGGAGAATAATATACTAGAGAAGTAATCAAGAACTAGAATACTAGAAAGGTCAAAAGAAAGGATAGTTTCCCAGATTTCCTATTCCTCTAGGACTACTTCCAAAAAAGTTATATCATCTTCTGAAACCACATGTGGAAAAACACCAAATATATTAGAATTTTTAGAGGGATAACTATTGAGAATCTGAGAATTAGGACTTATAAGTAGATAATGGAAGTACGAAATAGATCTACCTACAGCCTCATCTTAGTCTAAGGTGTAATAACCATTCTCATGAAAATTGTTATTCCTAATGGTATGAAACTTTTCCTTGAGACAAGAATGTAAGTATGAAGTATTTTTGTCACCTTCCTTCATCCATTTAACATAATAGAGATCCCTAGAAAATATTTACTAGGTTAACAGGTGATTCTAGAGATCATGTTTAATTTATGACAGTTGGTTGAATATATTTTCATCTCAATAGTTCTCCAGAATCACCTCCAAGCATTCCACTTATTTAGCTAAGTCTTCCTCATCATGACTCGAATAGGATCATTTTTTGGCCCATGGTTCAAGTTCACCTTTGAGTTGCCTTAATTTATTACAGAGACCCACACATATAATACATGTGGTCATCTTTATCTTAGAATATTACACCACTAAAAGAAATTCTGGATCTCTAATACCTCTTTGAAGAAAAAACAATCATTAAAGTATTATTTGGATTTCATATTGACTAGGAGAGGGGAGTGGTCCGAAAAAACTCTAACAAAATGAGAAACTTTTGTATCATAAAAGGTTGATATGGTCTGAAGATTATCCAGATAACTATCAAAATGACACCAAGTGAGATATATTCATCTATGGTTATTGCACCATCTAAAATGATCACCAAGTAAGCCTAAGACAATGAGACCCATGCGAGCTATAAACTCTATGAAGTACTGAAATTCTCTAATCTAGAAATGTCCTCTTACTTTTTTTCACTCAAGAATTCATATGTATCCTTATGAATCCCTCAAAGGAATAAATTTATATCTCTAATGTGATGGAATGAAGTTAGAGAAAGAAATCAATTAAGTCCTCAAATAGATTAATAGATGGAAGATATTGTTAGATCCATTCAGCAACACATCAAGGTGGCTCGGAGTTGGTAGAAAATTTATAATGATAATCACCGGTGTGGTATACAATTTAAAGTTGGTGATAAGTTATTTCTTTTAATTTTTCTATGGAATAAGATAATTATATTTGGAAAGAAGGTAAAATAGAATCCTAAGTATATTGGTTCCTTTGAAATTCTTAATCATATTGGGATGGTAGCCTATTGGTTTTCACTTCCAAAAAACCTTTATCATGTACACTATTTCTTCCATGTATCTATCCTAGTGAATTACATACCTTACCCTTCACATGTACTGAACTTAGAATTCATACTAATGGAGCAAGGCTTTTCTTATGAGGAACAACCGATGGAGATTCTGGATTTTATAGAGAAAGTTCAATGAAATAAGACCACTCACCTGGTCAAATTTCTGTCATGAAAACCCAAGTTTAATGAATCTACATAAGAAATTGATGATATGATGAAGTATAAGTATCCTCATTTTATAAAATCATAATGATTAATTTCATGGGAGAAATTTATTTTAAGGGGATATAATGTAACAACCCATGTTTTTAGGAATTTACTTTTTTTGAATAAATTAAATTTATTTGATAGCTTATATTATATATAACACTAACTTAATATTGTGTTACATGCAACACCATTTTTATATTGTGCTACATACATTAATAGCATTGACTAAAACTTAAATTTTTATTATTAAAACACTTTTAAGGAAAAAGTGAGAAATCATTAGTTCATGCACAAAAACAAGTGATAAAACCATTAAATTATAGTTTAAGACTATCATATTCAATCTCCCTAAAAACAATTTTAGGAGATGTTGTGTAACTGAGTGTCTTTTTTATCCAGTAGAATATCCTATAACTAAAATTCAAACTTATCCCAAGATGGATATACTCATAAAGGATGATCTTCCCATTATTGAATCCCCCAACTAAAATCATGTCCTTATTTTCAATCTAGGATTAATGCTCCAAATTTATATGCACCTTAATTTTCTTACCCATCATCCTAGAGGCTTATTCTTTAGTAGAACTAAGAGATAAAACTTGTTCTGTCACTTTGCCTTCTAAGAACATAAGAAATTAAAAATAATTATCAATCAATCTACCTGGATTCCTCTACTGTCAAGAAGCCTTAGGGGAGAGGTGAGTATCACTATCAACCTTCTTGTATTTCAACTTATTCATTGATCGGGTCTCCATTGGTAGTGTGAAAAAGGAATAATTCTTTCTCTATTTATGAATACCTATCCTACTCCTATTACTCTACGGTCTTAGAAGCTTATCACCTAGACCTTCATCCTATGTTCTTCCAATAACATATCTAGGACATTCATCACTGGACTCATTCCCATTAATGGAGTACATGATCGTCTCTTTCTCTAACTCCTCAATCAGATCCTCGTTTGGAAATAGATCTAAAACATTGCCCAGTTCTATGGTTTCCACCTCCATAGATTCATTAGATACCTCATCCTGACCTCTAACTCTAAATCCACTCCCTAGGCATACCATCTCCAATGAAAACCTCAAGTAAACTTTATGACAACCATCATCCACAGCATGAGACTCCAATTTGAGGTTAACCCTACTGCTACTCTGAGGGCCCTATGGCTACGGAGAGACCAAAGATATTACCTCTTTAACCACCTTTGAACCAGACTGAGGAATCTCAACGTCATTTTTCAGTTGATTGAAGATATCATACACCAAGGTATTTCCTTCTCTAGGATCACTTTGAACTCCCTTGGGCACGATTTCCACACCCACTAGCCCCTAACTAGAAGAGACATCCATCTTATTGGTTACATGAACCTTACTGCTGCCTATAATTCCTACACCCTACTATCTATCCATTTATCTATGCCTACAGGACATCAGTAGATAACCCATTCACTTAAAAATAGAACAGAAATCAACACGTGATTCATAAATAGTTTTTTGTCTCCAACGGAACTCCTAACCCACTGTAATCCCAACATTGTCCATAGGCAATTTTGAGGAAACAATTTCAATATAGATCCAAGGGTTTACAAGATGAAAAATGGAGTCGGTTCAGCTATTAGAAAAAAAATACCTTCCCAAAAGGTTCCCCATCATCCTAATAATCAACGAGTTTTGAAATGGTAAAGAGTTATTTGAAAGAATAACCCAAAGCATGATGGAAGGAGATTTGTGGTTCATATGAATGTAAAACGTCCATATGAATAGAAAGAATTGAAACCCAATGCAATGGTGTGGACTATTATACCATGCTATGATAAAATTCTCTTTTGAATCAAAGTGAATCTTAATATTCTTGTTGTCGAGCAAACCCATTGTTTCCCTATTCTGAAGATCCTAGGAATTGAAAACAAACCTATCAAATGAGTCCACTGAAGGACTTATTTGGGAAAATCAAGTGATCATGGTAAATTTGTGGAGGTCCAAATATTTATTGAACTCTTTGATCGAAATCGGGAGATTAGGGAACCCATCCTATAAATTTGGAACCATAGGGCACATGAGTAAGGAAGAGACAGATGAATCATATCAAGGCTGGAAAAGGGTGGGAAAGATGACTCATCACCGTTGAAGGAAGATAAAGGTCCCTCCCACGCTGGCAGGGGAGGGATCCGTACAGAGGTACCCATCATTACGGAGTTGAATCAAGAATCGCGAACCCTCCCCCCATCTTCACTCAGGTTCCTTTACTTGGTTAAATTTCATTACACACAAAACTAAGTTTTAATAAAATGAAGACATATTACTAATATAGTTATTCAAATGCGACCATTATAACCTAACCATTAAACTTAGTGAGATGAATATTAATAATTAGTTTTTAAACATTATTTATAATGTTTTTTTAATAATACTTATTGATCAAAAAAATTACTTTTTTGTAAAGTCTTTATATGTTTCGATAATACTATTTTCTCAAAAAAATGATTTTTATTTATTTTTGTGAGCAATAATGAAATTAATTTTTGAAAATTTTATAAAATTAATTTGATAAAATAAAATTCAATTTTTTATATCATAATGTAAAAATTATATTAGTGTTAATTTTTGGTATTTTTCTGAAATATTTTATTTTTTGATGAATAGTTAAAAATAATGGATTTTAATTGAAAACAATAATTTATTTTAATTTATTTATAAATTTATACTATAATTTAAATTTATTTTAAATTTAATCTAATTTATTTCATTGGAATCAATTTCATATTGTTGTTTTACAAAAAAACTCTTTAAATATTTGAATACATTATCTTTAAAAACCTTCTTTCTCGTCGCGTCTGTAGGATTAATTTTAAATTAAATATTTCCCCTTATAAGAATTAAATCTTAAAAAAGGGTTAAATATTTTTAATAATAATAATTTATATTATCTAATAACTTAAACTTAATTTTTAAACAAAATTAATAGTGAATGCGGTAAAAATTAATTTTCACAGTTATGGAAAATGGGTTTACATGGGGTGTTAAACTAAAAATATAAGGGTTAAAATTTCCTATAAACGTGTATAAGAACTATTTAATGTAAATATTTATAATATTATACCTAAAATTCCTCATAATGGAATACTTTGGATCCTTTTTTTAAATTAAAAATGTGGTAGAACTAAATTATTTTAAAAAATACCAAGTGTGTCAGCTCCACCACTTATAAAAGGCCACCCCCTATCCTCTATTCAATACACCTTAAAATCCAATTTTATTAAAAAATACCTACCAAAATAACTTCCCAAATACCCACCCACCATCCTATAATCTATATGTTGGACATAAATCTATTCTAGGAATGATTTTTTTGCAAACCTAAGGATGATACCCGGATAAGAGGTAACGTTCATCACTGAGAATTTTTATTTCATTTCTTCCTCAACCACATTGAATTATTATTATACCATTATTATATAATAAACTCAATATATTTCATATACTAAGACTTTTATATGGTAATTTAATAACCTAAAACCATCTAAATTTCTATCAAATGGGTTATGAAATCATATTTTGTTTGTACAGTGGACTACAACCTTGGAAACCGATGTCATTTAATTTTCCATTACCACCTATCAAGGATATTTTTAATGATGGATTTATTATTTATATATTATATTTAGGATTTTATTATTATTAATTAATTATTATATCACATATACATTCATACTATACTTTTTTGGGAATATCATAATGCCGCTCGTGTGTACGGCAGACTACCACCTCACCAAGTGAACTGATTCGTTAACACTTTACATGAATTGTATTAAGGATGAGTTTAACAAAGTTATGTGATATATATTATAAAAACATGATTTTATAATTATAATATATATCATTTACTTTTCTTTCATTCTATTTTTCATCAAAATGGAAACAATATTCATCCATATGTATAACCTATTATCTTTATTAACGGAGTATTTCATTTTCTATCTCTAAATTTTATTAATTGATATAAATAAATATATAATTAATATATATTATATTTATATCATGTTTAAAAGTATTATGTTATTAAACCATAATTAAAGTATTAATAAAAAAATAACAAGTCAAAACATACATGAAAAACAAAGTAGTTATTCCCCGAAACACAACTTTAACATGGAATTGTAAATAAAAGGGTAATAAAATATCATAATAAAATAATATATGGTTTGATATATGTATATTTTTATATAATATATTTATAATAAACTTATATTTATTTTTCATGAGTTTTTAACGAGTGCAATGGAAGTCAATACTTAAACTAAATGATTCTCGTAGCACTTTTTACTTCTGTGAGACACATGCCATATTCACCACCTATTTCTTTTATATGGAGTATATAATACCAATGAATGTATATTATGATGGTTTTACATAAAAATATAGGGATTTATGTATCCATTTTAGTACCTATATTTCATGGTGTTTATGATTCATATGTTACTAAAATATAAGTGATTTGTGTCTAAATTTACCTTCTTCGAGGCATAGGTTATGTTATACAGCTATATTCATTCAAAATGTGTATATAAATCCAATTTGACTTGTAATATCATGAATTTAATTATACTAATGATATTTCATGTTATATTTTATTTTATTACTTCATGGAGATTACGATTCAAAGTTACCAAATTGGTGATGATATTAGGTTACAATCTCATCATTTATCAGGACTGATTATGATTATGTTAAAGATGATAAAATATTATGATCCATCTCTCAATAAAATCATGAATTTTCTTCTCCTCTAGTTATTCATGATATTTTCGTGTAATAGTGCCATTATTCCACTCTTTGGTACTGAAAATAATTGAAAAAATGATTTTAATAAAATCCTACTTTATTTCTCTCTTGGGTAAAAAATCCATTTTCTTTGAAAACAATATTTTATAACAAAAAACTTTTAAATATTTTTTTTAATATTCTTAAAATGATTTATTAAAATAATTTTTACAAATTTTTGACTTTTTAAAAAATTATTCAAAATGAATATTCATATCATTTTTAAAAACATTGCATGTTTGGATTTTACTAAAAATGTAAAAGGAATATTCATTTTAATGGATACAAAATGAATGAAAATTTCTATCATCATGTCCATTATTTTATTTGAGGATAACTTTAAAAATGTTCATAGTTCTTTACAAATAAATGTATTTTCAAAAAACATTTCTTTTTAAAAAGTTTTTTTCAAAAAGGAAAGGATATTTTTCACAATAAATGTTTTAAATTTTTGATAAAAAACATTTTCAAACTATGTTTTCATTCATTGATGTTACCTGTTCAATACTAGGGATAATATAAAAAGATGCCATTATTATTCTTTCTCAGAATGGTTTATGATTATGATGGTATGTTTTTTAGGAAACCTATTTATCTTCCATGGGTTATACCATGAGTAAATTCTTATAAAACCCTCTTCTTTTCCTAGGATATGGTATAATGAATTGATTATGAAACCCATATCTTTTCCATAGTTTATGATGTGATAAAATGTTTATGATACACATTTCATGTCATGGGTTTTGATATGATTAATTTTTATGATCTTGTGGCACACATAAATATTTTTTTCACTATGAAAAGGGTGGGACCTATATCTACCTCCAATTTATTGGCTAATTATTTATATATCATGAGATATACATGACTATAATGAGAAATGAACTAAATTTAGTAAGTTAATTTTTCAAATATGATGTTATTAGGAGTGAACCTTGACTGCTATAATTGTTTGGGGAGTGAACCCATTCCCATATGATAGATATATCCGTGATCCTTGAAAAATATGGAAAGTATTTTTAATGATTATGTGTATGCCAAAAATCCATGTATTATCTAAATATTATGTTATCATGGCTCGTGTTCTTTTATGAAATTATGATTTATGACTTACTAACTTCCAATATTAATTTCATTATTCAATATTATGATCATTGATATGCATGGTCTGGTTTTCAAACAATATGTTCATGTCCTCATAACCTTATTCTCATGTTAGGATTACATATATCCTTCATTTACCCTTAATGATCATATGAGATAATCATTTCTTATGTTTCTTTTCCTGAGGATATTAAGAAAAATATTATGTATGATAAGTCTAGGAAGGGTGGTAGTAAGAAATAACATAGTTGTAGATGACGTAGCACACTTGTGGACCAGTGTTTATGTATCCAAGTTTAAAAAGGCCCAAAACTATTACTATCATCATGCATGTAATTCTGTAATGTAATTAATATTCAAAAAATATTATTTAATATATTTTTATGATAATACTAGGTTGCTTTAATATAGACTATATAATGTAAATAGGTTTTTAATTCAAAACATGTCTCCAAAAAGGAAGATTGAGATGAGAAACTCTTAACATGGATGCCCGTTTGGTTAGAAGCACTCTAAATTTATCATATAAAAAATTAATATTTATTAAAAAAATATATATATATATATATTATTTATATTTATCTTTCTAGATACCATTAACTTATAATTTATTTTTACCAATATAGTAATAATTATTTATTCAAGTCAATATTTTTGAGTTAACTGTATATTTTTCCATATAAGTTCTGATTCATAGATTATAGTCCTTACCCATTTTTCATGGTTTCATAATATAACTAATATTAATAAAAGTTGATAGTATTTTTTTATATATTTATTAATTATATAGTAAATTTATGGAATACATGGTGATGATTTGTATGGAATGATTAAAAAAATATCTTTTTTGGAAATTTTGATTCCATAAAAAGAATTGATTTTTATTAATGAATAAAATATGTATATAATCATTACAAGATCAAAATAATGTAATAAATATAATATTTTTACATTAAATTTATTTGTATAACCTTTCATTTTAGTTGGTGATAGAAAATGAAATATGTCATTCATGAAAACAATAATCTATAAGAACACATGGACGATGTTTTAATTTTTTAATGAATGTAAGGAAATGGAAGGTAGATCATTGTTTATATTTATAGAGTAATATTTATGTCATAAATGTAATATTTATTGATTAAATATATATTTTAAAAATGTACCTATAATTTGGTGATGAAAAATAAAATATACCGTTCATGGAGGTGGTAGTCTGCATGTATGCATGAGTGATGTCTTCATTTTCAAGTAGATGGGAAGGATATTAATGATGGTTGTGTCATCAATAGAGTAACATTTTATTAAACTAATTATAATTATTTTAAAAAAATTATATTATTATTTAATACTTTTAATAGGTTTTTAATAATAAAGAAACTTTAATAAACTCAGTTAAAATGATTACCTCTTCCTTGGTTATCCTCTTTTGGATCTATCCTTAAGACTTATTGTATTGAAATTATTATGATACAAAAAACTCTTGGTCATCTATATGGTTTTTGGTAAGTTTTTTGGGTAGAACATGGTTGATAAACATTTCTTTGATTTTTTTCATAAGTGATGAGGAAAATGGATCATTTTATAAGTGAGGGGAGTGGCGCTCTTGAAAAATATTATTAACTTAGAAATATAATAATGTCATTTTAAATGGAAAGTGGTTTCAAAAAATCCCAAATAATAATATAAGATTATAGGTTGATATCCACTCACCTAATGATATTAGAGGAAATATTTTGTTATATATGTTTCCTTACCCCTAAGTTTGACCCCCTTTATAAATGTTACCTTTTATCAGGGTGACAAAATTCTACCATGGAAATTATTATTTAAGACCCCAAATAAAATAAACCATATTGGATACTTTAAATTTTATGATTCAAAAAAAATCATTTTATCCTACTCAAATTATATAACTGATAAATTTATCTTTTAAGTATAACATATAAAATATAAAAAAATTTGTTTTAAAAAAACACTTCAATAACCAAGAATAATTAAATTAAAATTCCTCATAGTTGTTTAACCATTCTATAGAGGATATTAATTTATTTATACTATATTTTACAACAATATTATTAATTAATTTTATTGATATTATGTCCTCAAAAGTACAAATTCTTTTAAAAATATGTAATTCATCAAAATGGTTTTTCTATAATTATTGGTATTTTCCAAAGTAAATTGAACCCTTTAAAAAATTAATTATGTTTCAAATTATTTTTTATTTAATTATATTATAATTTCATTCATTTTATATTCTAATAAATAATTATTCACTTTAGTTAGGTGTTATTTGTATCATAATTTATCATGCATAAAGGTTTTATTTAGAGGATAATAGATACAAAATTCTTATATTGTTACATTCTCCCACATTAAATAAATTGCATCCTATGAATTTTCATCTATTCTAACCAAAATGAATGAATCTTGACTAAGATATATGTTTTATCATGACATGTAATGTATAATTTACTTCTAGGAAACTTATTATTTCTTAATTAAATATTTCTTTAAAAACTTTTATATCGTTATAAGATCCATACTTTTTAATAGGTTTCCAAAATCATACCATGATAGATGATAAATATTTTCTATATATGATTCAATAGATAAATCTTCTTATTTCAATATTTTTAGGTATTATATTACCATTGATATAGAGAATATAGGAAAATATACTAGATTTATTTTCATAAAATAAGTGTAATTTCGTCATTTGGTTTTGTTTTAATTATATCTCTACTTTTCCTACATCTCATATTCTAAATGATAAATAGACATGATAAATTTTTCATGCATGGATTATGAAATTTAACTTTTATTGAATAATAAAATTCGTAAAATAATATCAATTTATTCCCCATGCCTCATTTTATTTACTAAAACAAAAAATGGTTAGCAGAAATACTGATAATACTCAATATGAAAAAACCTTTATTTGAAGAAGTAATACATTAATATCTTAAAACTCAATAAAAATACCCAAATTTCAACTTAAATCATTCCATTAATTAATAAACCCTAAAACTAATTAAATATTATTCTCTTAATTTAAAACCCAAAACAATATGAGTTACTTAAGCATATATTCTACCAAAATAAACATATCATTCATCACAAAAAGTATGGAACCTAGATAATCATTAAAAATATTACTTTATATATATTAATAAAAAAAATATAAACCTATGTTCTTAAAATTCAATATAACCTTTGTCCCCAAATAATATTAATCACTCAAAAAATTATATACCATTCAATATATACCTTAATAATATATACTCCTAAAAAGATATTATTATTTTCCCAAAATAACCAAAATTTACTTAAAATTAAATTAATTTTCAATCCCCAGGGTTATCTATAACTCTAAAATTATGTTTTCAAAATAAATTAAGTCATTTTTTAAATTAATCATATTTATCTCAAAATTATGTCACATACCAATCCAAAAGGTTATTTATACCTTCATCTAATCCACTAGAAATATGATAAATTTTTTCCCAAATAACCTTCAAACTAAAATATATACTAAATCCAAGGGTTATATCAACCCTATTCATGTATTATTAATAAAACTCAATAATAATTTCCCAAGATATCATTAATATCCATGGAATATAATCACATAAGACCATAAAATGATATTTATGCCTTTGAAATTATGATCAAACATAAAATTATTAAGCCATGATGGTATCCATTACTATTATATTATACTTATATCATATCTTTTTAACCTCTAAAGTTATTTAAAACTTTCTATAATATAAAAAAAGAATACCCAAACTTGTACATCCAGATCAGGTGATAAAAATATAATATTAACATTTTGGATTTGGTACACACTAAAGAGGTCCAATTTTTACCATCCATAATTACAACATAAATAAAGTTGATTTATTTCATACAGAATACCTTTTTAGGTTTATAGTATTAAATAATTAAGAACAAAAATTACATAATCAAACCAATATCTTCCACACCTAATGGAAATTTTTTCCATTATTCCAATATTTTCTTATTCTATAATAATTATTAAAAATCTTACACAAACTTCTCCACAGTTGATATAATTTAAAAATATCATATTTATTACTCTTCATAATAATCTAGTGAAATATAAACATAATAACGTGAGGTCAAATGGTCATTACGGGTATATTAAAGTAGAATATATCATAGAGAAATTATACTTGTGTAATGTGGAAAATTAAATAATCAATAAATGTGTCATGAATTTAAAATATAGACCATTAGATACATTCATCAATGATATAACAATGTAAATAAACACATTGAAATCAATGAATATATTTATAGTAATGAGGTATAATATTGTAAATATGTCCATCAATGTAATGACCATGACCCCAGTAGATCAGAGCTTGTGTATTCTTTATTACATTGGCATAATATACAAGGAATTACATCCTGAAGGACCCAATAATTTAATAGTCTTATTAAAATAGATACATTCTTATGTCTTAAATTATATTTTAAAACATAAATTTCAACATAAAGATTTTATAAATAATTTTATTACGTCTATAATATCCTAATATATCAATCATAATACACTTACTAGATTGCTGGTGACAGAAAAAAATATTTATCTTAAATGCTTAGTAAGGGTTAAGTACTATGAAATTTATAATGAATCAATAAAGAATATTAAAAATGGAAAGCTAAATAACTGAACACACATTCCATTTATTAAATAACATGGCTAACATAATTAGATAAGTCTTAATCAATATTTCAAGGTAAATAATAGAAAACACAAGTCATTTAATGAATAAACTGAAAATGAAATTAATCTTGAGATAATATCATTTTAAAAGTATCATGGATAATAATAACAGAATTATAATGAAGGAAATTATTATTATTGGACAGCATGATCTCTAGAATCATGATACTTGTACCATGAATACCTTTCACAAGATGTTTTTAAAAAATAGATACAACCTTGTTTAATGCGAACTTACATATTTGCCTTATGAGACTACTAATGCATCGAGGGGCAATATAATTCTGGGGCTTATCTATAACTTCTTGTCCAAATCATTACTTGTATATAAAATTATTTATTTAATTCATGAACAATTTTACTTATCATCAAATATCTATATTGAGTAAAGAATATGGATTAATCAATATTTCTATTTAATCAAATATCCTTCAATGTTAATACAGCATGTAAAAATGGTAAATGTTTTAGGAAATAATTATATCCATGCTAAAAAAGATTTTGATATTTTAGAGAAACACCATATGTAAAAATGGTATATATTTTATGAAATAATCATATCCACAATAAAATGGATAAGGATATTTAAGTGAAATGAATTGTACAATGTTTACAAGAATGTGAATGTTTAAAATTAATGTTAATGAATATAGAAAAAAATAAATAAAGTGAATTAAAATACTTTATTTTTTTAAATTGATATTAAACCATTTATAGGAATAAATATGATCTTATTAATACAATATATCCATAGTGTATTATATTTAAAATATAGGTTTGTTGTCTTCGACAAATATAAATACCGTAAAAACATTCTTGAATAAAATACCCTTTTCATTTTGGAATTTTTCTTTAAAAACATTCACAAAACATTTTTTAAATATTCTTCTTTTAAAATAAAATTTTAAACTTATAAAATAGTCATTAAAACATTTGATTGTTAATGATGGAAGGAAATTCAATTTATTTCATAAAGTTAAAACAAATACTCCTTTCACTTTTTTGGTAATATCCAAATGGAATTTCTTTTGAAAAATACATGAATATTCCATTTAAAACATTTTTTAAAATGTAAAAATTTGTAAATATGTCTTAAATAAATCATTTATGAAAAGATAAAAGCACTTTTAAAACTTTTCTTAAAAACATGGGTTTTTATGAAATACTTTTCTAACCGAAGGGAGAAATAAAGTCAGATTTTCATAAAAGCATTCTCTCAATAATTTACGTACCAAAGATTGGAAAATGTTACTATTAAATGAAAATTACATGAATAAACATTAAAGAATAAAATTAAAGGGTTTATTAAACAATTATCAAATAATTTCTATCAATGTAAATTCATGTATTAGTAATCCTTATTAAAATGATATTATGAAATAAACCCTTACAATGATTATAACATTGAAGTGAAATTAAAAAATGAATTTTTTTGTGTAAAAAAACTAAATTCACATAAAATAAGTTCAAATAAATCCTAATATAATTATAAATAATTACCCACATATTCTTAAATTATAAATGACAATGAAGATGTAATATAACCCAATGAAATGAAATTGAGTAATGAAATTCATTACCATTTGGTAACATTTATATCAAATCCCTATAGATGAAATAATTCAAATTGAAATATAAAATTATATTAATTATTAATTATTCAAGATATTACATGTCAAAGGGGAAGTATATAAATTATATAAAATAAATTAGGTGCATAACATTACAATATGGCTCAGTGAATGGAAATTGAGATGAATTCCCTTACCTCAGCATTCCTTTTAGTTGGACGTGATTTAAAATCAAATATAGTGGTTCAAAACATGCTATTATATTATACGAAAACCATATTAATATTTATAATTTCATATATTATCATTTTATAATATCTTATCACCCTTTCCATAATAATATTTCATTATTTTCATTGTTTTAGGTTTTAATTTAAATTTTTTCTCTCTCCTTCTTTGTCTTGAATGTTAAAGTTCTTGTGTATGTTATATAGTACCGTAGTATCCAGAATAATAATAAAGAAATAATTATCAAATTTATACATAAAATTTTACTTTTATGAACAATCGTTAAAGGTGTTTTTGAGAAATGATGTATGTTATGATCTTGGAGATATAAGGTTATATGTATGCATGGGTAACGTTTTCATTTTTCAATGATCATAATAGAAATAAGGTAAGTAATATTTTATATTTTAAAAAATATAATAATATCATAAATTAAAATTCTTTCTCTATATATAGTAATATAAATTACTCGTGTGGTTTGGTGCTGAAAAGAGAGCCACGTCACATCATGAAGGTTGTAGTCTATACATACACGAATGATGTTATAATATTTCAACAAGTGAAAATGCAAGAAATAAACTGATATATTATCTTTTAAGAATTATAAACATGTCATTAATAACATAATTATATCATGTATATAACATATATTAATTAACATTACCCTTATCACATTCCAAAAAAAAGCACCAGTAAAAGAACGAAACATAACACCTCATGAAGTGGTTGTCCGTCGTACACACCTGTGATGTTATCGTATTCCATACAGAAAGGAAAGTAAAAATTTAATATATTATACAACTAATCGAGATGTATAATAATTTAAGAAATATCATATATATATATATATATATTATAACCACAATCATAACCAATCGTGAGAGGTGTAAATGGAACAACGAATGTCATCAGTTCGTGAGAAGGTAGTCTACCATACACACAAATGATGATTTTTTAACCCATTTGATAAAAGTGGAACTAGTTTTAGTACATTAAATTGACATAAAAATATCTCATTATATTAAATATACTTATTTTATTTTATCATCATGAATTAATAATAATTTATGGAATTGGAGGAAGAAATAAAATAAAAGCGCACATTAAAGAATGTTACCTATTCTTCAGGTAACCTCCTTTGGTTTACTCCAAAATCCCCCCTAGTTTGGATTTATTCTTCAAAAAAGGATTATATGAATAGTTTATGAATTTTACAAAGTTATTTGGTTTTTAATTTTTCAAACAAAAAGTGTTTTATGCTGTGAATAAAAGATAATAGTGGGTGGCCAATTATAATTGTGAAGAGTGGCGCACTTTTAATTTTTGAATAAAAAAAGGTTTACCAATGTTTTCACATTAAAAAAAAGGTCTAAAATGGATTATTATATATCCTTAAGCATAATAGGGTGTAAATATTTCCATAAATTGATTTTATACATGTTTTAGTACATTTTAACCCTCATCTTTTTAGTTTATCCCCTGGTAAATCCATTTTTACTTTAAAAGTGGTAAATAATATTTAATATTTTTACTATTTATTGTGGTAAAACATTATGTTAAACTGAATAGATCATATAAATTATTATTATTCTAAATACGGAATCCTTTTATCAAAATTTGATTAAAATAATTGGAAAAAATTACTTAAAAATTTATCTCCCCGTCGCGATGAGAAAATAGGCTTTTAAAGATAAAATACTAACACATTTATAAAGTATTTATATCAAAATTAATTATGAAAATGATTCCAATTAACTAAATAGTATTAATAGAAATATAATTTTACTAATTTTACTTCAAAATAAATTAAAAATATAATATAACAATATAAATAATTTATAGGAAAAGGTAGTTTTCAATTAAAATCCAGTATCTTCATTATTCATCAAAAACAATATTTTAAAAATATCCCAAACAATCACCTTGGGATAATTTTGATGTGATTATTTAAAAAAATAGGTTCATTTTATCAATTAAAATTTCCAAAATTATTAAAAAAATAATTTTAAATTATACGCATACAGCACGACTAAACCGTCTATTAGAAAAAATATAGTTTTTTAGAAAACATATATTTTATTTTAAATAATTCCTATTTTATTAACATTAATATATAACCACAATTCTCATAATTTATTTGTTAATATTCATAAAAACTAATTAAATGGATAGGTTATAATGGTGTACTATATTATGGTTCATTTAAACTTGAGGGTGCGTGTTCCAAAATCCATAAAATAGATTAAATTAAAAAGAAATATATTTCATGTGTTTTTTAAGACCAGTGTTTCATGTCACATGATATATCAAATAAAATGTTCTTATTTTAAAATATTATGTAATTTCATTCTCCCCTCCATAAATAAATTTCGTCCTCATAATTTAAACATGATCTTGGTAATCGAGGGTTTGGAATTTGGGAATATCATTATTGAAAAACACATATTCTAAAAGGTTTAATAAAATATACTCCTCAAAAGATATAAAGGGAAGTACAAGTACCATTTAGAATAACACATAACTAGGATTCAATGTAATAGAACATTGGTGGAAATTGAGGATATATACATAGAAGAAAATCATAAATAATTATAGAGAGTGATAGAGGTAATTGATCACAATAAAATGAATGATTAATGGTAAGTTAAGGTCATCAAATAAATAATTCTATTCTAATTCAAAATTCAATTTTATTCATTGTACATTAAGTTAATATGACAAAAAAATGAAGATCCTTTTTCCTAAATTTGATGAATTATTTTACTATCTAATAATATAAGGAAATATACTTACATGATATGTTTCTATTTCATAAGCACAATTTCATCCTTTGGTTGTGCTTCTATAAATTTCCAATTCATCCCTTACTCCATGAAATGAATATCCAAAATAATGAAGATCACAAATTCACTTTTAACAGATCATAATATCCATAAAAGTGTGCAAGTCTTTCCATATATATCTTACAATTTTCAAAATATAATATAGTTGGCACAAGTAATTAAATATAGTATATTAATCTATAAACCTCAACAGTAACACCACATGTTCATGATTAGTATTTATATATAAAATCATTTAACTAAAACAATTACATATTCACTAGAACATCATGTAGTCCAGTGGTCGGCATTAAACACTTATCGTCCTTTGGTTATGGGTTTAAGACCTATGGCCTTTCTGAATGTGGTGGGTTTCCACCCAATATAAGGGTTTTTTCTTTGAAAACTATGCTAATATAATTCCTATAATGTTCCCAAAAAAATATTATGAACATCCTTGAAGTAAAATTAATCATTAAATAACCTTTTTACTAAAATATTTTTATACAATATTTATTTTAAAAGTCTAATAATCATATTTGACTATTGTTACAATGTCCTTAATTATCATATTAACCCAAAAGGTTATAAATTCCTTTAAAATTGTTTCTATAAAATTTAAATTCAATATTCCTAAAATAACTCTTTTATATACTAAACTAATGATTTTATTCCCGTAAATTTTTTTCTAAAAATATCCTTAGTCATGTTATATTCCTACCACAAAAATTTTAAAAAGTGGTATTTAATAATCTAAACATATAATAAATCTTAACCTCCTAAATCCATTATGGTATCCATAACTCTTAAGTTTATAGAGAAACATGTGCTTTAAAAATTTAACATAATCCTTTTATGTTTCATAATACTAATAACCAAATACCATTTGTAAAATATATCTAATATTTAATTATTTAATCACAATACATAAATACATCATATATTTTATTTCATTATAAGTCCTTCTTTATTCTAGGTTTTAACCTTTATAAGAGGGAACTACCACAGATAATTCCCCGGTTCTCCACATTTATGACAATTAACTATAAATAGATCCCTATGATAATATTTATTTTTTTCTATTGTACTCTTTATTTTTCCTCTGCAATTATTTTCTTTATAACCTTCTTTCCAACAAATAAATCATTTTTCCACTCAATTGAGATATTTTCTTTAGTGTCTCCTTCCAAATTTATGGAATGAAAGAAATCAAGCCTTATTTTCTCCATAGTCTTCATCACTCAAGCTCTTAGTGAACTTCATCCTTTTCTTTGGTGAGTCTAGGAGTTAGTTAAGATATAGTTTGTTAATAATATTTTAGGATAACTGATTTGGAATGATCATAATATGTTTCACTATAGTCATTATTCCATTTGTTTTCTCATATTCACTACCTTTTCATTTATATTCAATATTAACATGATTCCTTCATGTTTCATCCATTGATTAAAACCTAAAATAATATTGTGATCAAAAATAAATTTAGTGGGAATACCATAAAATCATTTATATGATGTTTAAATAATAACACCTTATTTTCAATATAATATATCATAGTTTTATCTTAGGTAATTCATTGTCATCATATATTCAAATCCATTATGATGGTATTTAATGAAAATGTGAATTATCCTAAGCATATCTCAAGAGATTGTAAAACTAGGTGTCTAGTAAGGCATGTTTTCGTGCACCAGGTGATGATTAGGTCAATCCCAATGTGACCTTTTCAGAGTTTTTACCCCTCAATAAATATGTGTTATAAACACACCCACTTATGGTATCACGGTATGGATGCATTTCAAGGAAAATCCACCTAATCTCTACCTTATCAAAGCTTCAATATGTTCATATTTACTTATCATAAAATTTTATGATAGGTTTATGTTCCTTAATATATGTTTTCCTAAATTTAGTTCCCAAGTATTCAACTAAAATTATTCTGATACAAGCTATATTGACCCAGACCCCAGTATCATGAATCTAGTGGATACTTTATTATATCGGAATAAGATACAATGAATCACATCTTAAATTAAAAACTAGTGTATTAGTCTTGGTAAACCAGATACATTATTTTGTCTTCCATTAAATTTAAAAAAATTAATTACAACATAATTTTTTTCAAGAATAATGTTATTACCTCTAGCATATCCTTGAATATCAATCATATAACACTTCCTTGATTCCTAGGAAAGGAAAAAAAATAATAGTTATATCAAATACTTAGTATGTTATCATAAATCAATAAATAATAATAAATATGGAAATGTAAATAACTAAACACACCTTTCATTTAATCAACAACTTTGAAGTCATAATTAGATAAGGCATAATCAATATGGAGAGGTAAATAATTGAAAACACGTTACATTTAATCAATAAAATGAGAATAAAATGTATCCAGATATAATATCATTATGAAAATCTTATGGATAATAACAACTAAATTATTAATGATGGAAATGATTAAATATTATACTTCATGATCTCATTCACCTTAATACATCTACCTTAAAAACCTTTCTCAAGATTGTTTTAAATTATAGTTAAAACCCATTTTATTGTTGGCTTACTAGTTCTCCTCATGAGACTACTAATTCATTGATGGGATATATAATTATGGGGGCCATCTATCCCTATATCTCCAAATAACTCCTCATATATCAAATAATTTATTTAATTCATGAAAATTTTCCCCGTCATCAAATATCAATATTGAGTAAAGAACACTAATTTATCAATATTGTTAATTTAATTAAATAACTTTCAAAATAAACATCTAATATAAAATGGTACACGGTTTAGGAAATAATATTATCCATTATACAATGGAAATTTAAATTTAATATAAACATAATATGTAAAATGATATGTGGTTTAGGAAATAATCATATCCATGATAGAAATAATATAGATATTTAAGATAAATAAATTGTACAATGGACATAAGAAATTTATTGTTTTAAAGGAATGTTAAAGAATACAATAATGAATCAAGAAAGTGAATTTAAATAATTTATTTGCACAAAATTATTATACAATATCTATAGGAATACTAGGGATGGTATCAATACAATATGAATATAGTTAAATATATGTAAAATAATGGGTTTTTGTTGTTAATTAAATGAAATAACATAAAACATTCTTGGGGAAAATATCCCTTTTGCATTTTAAAAATCCACTTTCTAAAACTAAAAGTTCACAAAACATTTTTAAAATAATTTAATGTAAAAATAACCTTTTAAAAATATAAAATAATCTTTAAAAAATTTGAGTGTTCATGACTGTTGGATATTTTTTTCATGTTATACATGTTAAAATAAATATTCCTTTCACTTTTTTTGTAAAATCTGACCAGTCATGTTTTTTAAATGAAAAGAATATTCCTTTAAAAAATTAAGTTAAAATGGGTAGAAAGGTATTTAATTAATAATTTTTAAATGGATAAAAAAATTGAAAACTTTTTTTATAAAAAATTGGTTTTGATGAAAAAAGTTTTTTGACCGAAGAGAAAAATGAAGTTAGATTTTTGTAAAAAAATAATTCCTATTCATTTTAAGTACCAAAGAGTGAAATAATGGTACTAATAATTGAAAAATTACATGAATAACCAGTGGAGAATAAAATTAAATGGTTTATTAAACAATGACAAATTAATTTTCTTCTCTGTAAATTCAGGTATAAACAATCCCGATTAAAATGAGATTGTAAAAAAAACCCTTACAAAGATCATAGCATTGAATTAAGACATAACTAATAAATTGATTATATTTAACAAATTTTAATCCACATAAAATTATTGGAAATTCAACATAAGTTAATTTTAAGTCATTACACATATAATCATATAATATCAAAGACAATGTAGAAGTGATATAACCCAATGAAAATAAATTTAGTTATAAAATTCATTACCACTTGGTAACTTTTATGTCAAATTCTTTCAGATAAATTTGAATCCAATAAAGGTGTTCTATATACTTTTTATTTAAAGGAAACATATAAAAATTATGTTTGGGGAATTCTCATTGTTTACAAAATTAAAACTATATTTTTATTATTATTATTATTATTATTATGTGATTAAAAATAATAATAGTGATAATAAAAAAAAATAAATTAAATTATATGTAATTATTCTTATAGACAGGTGTATATTAAGAGAAGGTAAAATTTATGTTGTACATATTCTTCTTCAACCACATGGTATCAAATTTTTAGATTTCATCATATGGCTGGAGTGGATATTGCACCCTAGTAGTACCTTTAGCAGATGAGATTTCTCACACCACATCTCCTCATGTTGATACAACCATATGAAACATTGTTAAATAAATATCACAAACCAGATGCTACTTAATAAATAAAATAAGAAATCATAACTACCATTGTTGTATAACATGGCACAGTTCATACTGAAAGCATGCAATGGAGATCACATGAGAATGAGGATATGTATATCAAGGGATTACGTGAAGTCTTTGTATACACATGTGACATCCGAAAGATGATTTCGTGAAGACAGTACGTGGATAAGGATTATATTGTGATGAATATGGTCCAAAGTGATCATTATTGATGTCTCAATTATGTACCATCATGTTGTATGTGGATGAGATAAACACCATGCTTGTAGATTCTCTATAGTGAAAGAATGAAGCTCCTAATGCTTGTTGTGAAGATATGCAGTGTGTAATAAGAGAGGTTCTAAATTTACCCTCCATTAACTTATTCCAAAAATAGAGTATGTAGATAATCATACAGTTTTATATTCTAAAAGGATTATATATATATATGCATATAGTAAACACTTCTGAAATCTTTCTTTATGGATGAGATGAGGCCATGAGAATAGTTCACATTAAGCCTCAATGCCCTAAAAGTTTTATCATGTGAAGCATATGAGCACATGAATGCCACAATAGGATAATATGTGGTTTACAAATGTCACCAGACTTGGCCTATAAATATTTTTAAAATTTCATGAGTTTTTATGATTTGAAGATATATCTCAATATAGGACATTCCTTGGATCTGAGGATTGGTAAGTCAGTGTGATGGATGATAGGATGAGTTCACTGCTAAAATTTAAGGATATATCTTGTTTTCCTTTCCCAATAGAGCATCATAGACCCCATAAGGGTTATTCGAAAAAGGTTGTGTGAGATTGCATGCTTTCACTCACCCAATGAGTTAATCCACCTTGTAATCCATCACAAAAAAGTATGATCCACCATGTAACCCATTATGAAAATGATTTTGTTATGGAATAACATAACCTAAAATGCTATGGGTTGAGGCACTGTGTAACCTATCACATGAAACACTTCAGAACCACATAATTTATCATGTGACAGGCTAAGACACCACAAGTTTCTCTCCCTTTTCAGAGAATAAGATCAATTTCAAATATATATATATATATATATATGAAGGAGGAAGATATTAACCTCACTTCCCATGAATAATAAGTGTTTGTGATCAAAACAACGAAGAATACATGCATTTAAATACCAAAATAGTGTATGTGAACATGCAATAGCTAGTCATGAGATTGAAATTATTGATCACATAACCTTCACATTCTCACATGAAGCACACAAAATAGGTTGCTGATGATAGAAGCATGTGTAATCCTTGGAGATACATTATTTCAATATGTCCTTTGGATTAAGAAATGAAATTAAAAAAATGTTTTCAAGGATGGGATTAATTGCACTTACTGATATTCATGAGACATCCTCATGAAAACCATCAACTTTTCAATATATTAAAGTGGTTTGTATTATGAAACACATTCATTTGATGACTGGAAACTTGAATACTGGCACCATTGGTCATGAACCGCCTTTTGTCATGTGAACCCAGTCTAATGATGCCTTCATGCTAACTAGGGTGTTAGAATCTTCACATGCCTTGTATATGGACCAATGATCATGCAACTCCTCTAAAATCATATGGGATATTGGCCATGACAAGTGAAACCATAGACTTGTTTCCTTGAAAATCACCCTAGACATAAAACATGAACCCTTTGTAAAATAATTACTTTATTGGGGCTTAGGATGTTAGTCACGTACCCTTATCCAGTGCATCTTGTACAGGCCCCATTTATGTGATTTGATGACACTTCTAACATCATGTGACACTCCTTTGTATTCAATGAAAATTAGATCAGTTGTGCATGAATATCTTCATATCCATTGAAAGATCCAATATTGATCCTATGATGTAATGACCTAGAATTCTATCAATGAGATTTCCCTTCCTTTATTTATTTTATATATTATAAATCACAAACAACCACATGGAAAACACAATACAATCCTTATAAATGAATAATGGATGAAATAAGAGGAATTTCTAGATGTTAAGGAACCTATATCGATGAAATATTAATTTTCCCTTAGGAATATTAATATGACCCTTATGAATAGTAAATTGGCCAAATGAATGGTAACTATACCCATGAAAGTATAGATAAAATTTTGGAATCTCATAAGTGAGAGTATGATATAATTATATAATAATAAAAGTAAGTGAATATTTTAACATTTAATATTTAAGTATTTTTATTTTTATAAGTCATAAATATCTAATTAAAATTTTATAATTAATAATATTATTTAAAATAAAAAATTCATAAAATGGGTTCATAAATCAATATTTTTTTCTTCTGATTTTAGGATAATTTTATGAGACCTTAGTTGATCTTTGAAAGTGTTATAAAATTTGTCTTAAATTAAAAATATATATTTTTCAAATAAATAAAGATTTTATTTAAAAAATAATTTTCACATTTTTAGAAAATTATTTTGATAAAATGGCGTCTATTTTTTAATTCTAAACATCAAAAAATGGTTATGGTGAATTTTTGGGATTTTTCAAAAATACATGAATTTTTACTGAATAGTAAAATTTGATAATTTACGATAAATACTAAATAGAAGATTTATTGGGTCATGATTATGTATGGATTATTTAATCCTAAAATATAAAAAATCTATTCATCATTTTAATATATTTTTTGATAATGATCCAACTATTCATATTCTTGAACCAAAATAATAAACTAACTATTAAAATATTCCAAAATTGCCCCTCTCCTCCACTATATAAAATACCCTCACCCTTTCTTCTCCTCACTCCTCTAAGCCTTTAATATTGTAAAATTTTCTCCAAATTCCTCTGCCCTAGTCTCTCCCCACATTCCGGATCTCTTGTTCTTACCAAAAGACCAAAACCCCTTTCCTTAGGGAGGTTCTCAATGAGGTTAATTCAAGAGGTAAACCCTCTTCCTTTCTCTTTTAATTTCATTTCAATTTATTTATTTTTTATTCTATACTCACATCATCTATAAAAATGATCATCATAAAACTAGTATCATCAAATACTATAATTATATCATTTTAATGGAATATCCACCATCAATATCCTTACTCTCTCTATTTTATTTTGAAAACAAAATCATCATCTCGGAGGTGCTGATTTACAACCTTCGTGGATGAAAAAAAAAATCTCTAATTTCTCCATCAAGGCCTATCATGAAAACATTTTTATTTTTGAACCATAATATTAATTATTTATTGTATCTTATATAAGTTTATGGAACCATTTTATATACATGATATTAAATAATAGAATAAAACTATTTCATTATTATCGAAAAACCACTAAAATTAAGCTAAATAATTGTCACTAATATTTTATATAATGATTCATCCTAATATATGGAAAAAAATTATACATAACATGAATTACACTTAATTTTTAATTAATAACATGAAATTTTAATTATAGGGAATTATACCCATTTTAC
This sequence comes from Viscum album, assembly GCA_963277665.1. NCBI lineage: Eukaryota > Viridiplantae > Streptophyta > Magnoliopsida > Santalales > Viscaceae > Viscum > Viscum album. The sequence goes on along the minus strand of OY728153.1, from coordinate 1,766,891,119 downwards.
ATGAACTTCATTACTTATAATCAAGCAAACTTATCATGAAATCAGGTAAACAACACTCCAAAATGATGGAATTCAATATTATAACATGACAATAAGGACATAAATGATCTTAATAAAACTATAATGAATAATATTATATAAGGTTCTTAATTTCTTATTGAATGGATTTAATTTGATTATCCAGGAAATTAAGGTCAAGTGGAGAATACATTCTGACATGTGGTAAGGGTTTTCTACCTGAACCTCCATTTTTTTGGGTTTCTTTATTTCTCTATTTACCCAAATGAGATTAGTAATTATTATTATTTAATCATCATAAATTATTTTTGAATATTATATATATTTTTACCAATCAGAATCTTTATTTCTTTTATGGGGTGTTACATGTTTTAAAAGGATCTTTCTCAAATTTTTCTTCATAAACAAGACTGATTCAAGGGAACTTCTCAAATTATTTCTTATGTTCAAGTTAACTTTATATTCTTTTTTAATCCACCATTATTTTAATAAAATCACTCATTTTATTATGAAAAAAAAATCATAGTTCTCTTCTAGTTTTATGAAAATATGTTTTTCAAAAAGAACTCTATTTCCAAGTAAAAGAGTATTTCTCTCTAGAATTACTTGTTGATTTTATAAGGGTATTTTCATCTTTATCAAAAAATATTGTTGATTACTATGTTTACGTGAGATTAATATTTTATGATATCATGTACCATATTTTATTTAATGTTTTATCATTAGTTTGACTATGGATTTTCTATCTTGATGTCATTCACCATATCACTCTGAATTGTTAGTCTTTATGCTTAATGATTGGGGAAAGTTATTTAAATTTCATATGTTAGTTTCAATATGAATGTATGCACTGACTATATTTCACCCCTTTCATTTGACTAGTTCATTGGACTTAGTAAGTGTCAGTTAGGGCCCATTATATCCCCTCAGGGCATTGGTAGGTCTCATGAGACAAACTATTTTGGGGTTTTACCCGTTTATATATGATCTTGCAATGTGTCCATGATAGTACGGTTATGATATCTCTCATAATGAGTTCCCTCATTATGAAACTAGTAATTGATATTCCATTTGATTATTTAACTAGTATAATATCCATGGTTATGTTTTATTAAGTCGTTATTTAATCATCTTTTATTCCTACATTATTATGGTCAAGATTATGTTTAATGGAACATGTACCTTTAGTTATTCACCATGCCTTATTATTTATGTTTCTTCTATATTTCATACCATTAATTTTCATCTGAGCTCTCCCCTTTCTTATATTTTATTTTTCCCCAGGATGTGAATAATATATTATAAATAAATTTCAAGGATAATCTAGCAGTTGTGGATGTTTCCAATGGAATTTCTATATTGTATTTATTTTCAAGTAGAAATGTTGAACTTATGTATGTATTTGGTTTTCAAAAGGTACTAAACTATTCAATCCTTTGGGATTCCTCTTCCTTGTTTATATGCCAGTGTAATAAAATATGGAAATGGCATTAGACAACTAGGGTCAGAGTTTTTGCAGTTGGTAGAAGAGAAATTTTAGTAGAGTCCTTAGAAACTAGATTTAGAAAATATAGATTAGTGAACAAAAACATAAGATAGACTTTGAGGATAAGCATACAAGAACATCCTAGAATTTGGTAAGGTATAGATTATGTAGATATTACTATAAAATATATCTCTATTAGGATACTAAAAGTGGACGTAGTTATGGCATACATGTACCTAGGAGTAACAACTTTGAAAAGGTGTTCTAGGCTTGACCCGGGGGTAACCTGGTACATGACAATGGGCCTTAATGTGCACCTGGTTTGAAAATCATAGGGTATATGCTTAAGATAATTCAAATTTTCTTTACAAACCATTATAAAGGATTTAATTTTAAATATATCCCTAAATAAACCATGCTTATGATTATGAGACTAGACCTAAATAAAATTTCAATTTATGTTAAGTGTTTTGCTAGTTCGACATTATACATTATGATTCATAACCTAATTTAGTGTATTCCATTTTTCAGAAATAGAGCCTAGTGTAAGTAATGGAAATCACATGAACATGTTTATCCCATATAGGTATTTCTCTCCAATGCAAGATAATGATGACGGTTATAAATTTTTGACTGGTGCTGAGAAAATTATAACTATACTAGGATAGCTGACTTGGGTTATGAACAATAGTCTTACTTGTATGGAGCATCCTGATCCATAACTTGGAGAAGCAATGTTAGACTACTTTATGAGAAAGAAACCTCTATTATTCAATTGGACTACAAACCCATTTGCAGTGGAGTATTGGATAAGTTATTCAAGGAAGATATTTCTTGGTCTAGGTTGTAACGAAAGGGAGAAGTTTGTTATTGAAATTTATTATATTTAGGTATATTTAGATCAATGGTGGTAGTTGATTCAAAAAATAAAGGAGGATGAAGAAACAAAAAACATAGAATGGGGTGAATTTAAAGATCTTTTCATAGAAAAATACTTTCCTTGTGAACAACGACCCGGTATGGAAAGGCAGTTACTGAGCCTCAAGGAAAAAGTGGATAAGAATTGGTCAATGTATGAAGCTAACTTCACAAGGTTATAAAAGAATATTTTTGATTACATATATAACCAAAATAGTGCAATTGATTGATTATTTGATGGTTTAAACCCATTCCTATGACAAGAACTGGTATGCAAAAATTTATCATTATACGAAGATATAGTCTCATGTTCTATTAAGACAAAAAAGAAATTCTCTAAGTCTTATGACAATAAAGGAAAGAAAGAGAAGAAGAGGTCAACTGAAAACTCTGTAAAATGAAATAAGGAAATGGGGAATAATGGAAGGTTTGACTTTCCACTAGGCAATAACTGTGGGAAAAACCCCCTTGTACTTTTCAGAAGGGAATGGAAGTCAATTATAAGTATAGAGAAAAAGGGCACCGAGCCTCTGATTGTAAAGGTAAGAAATAATCTTCCAATTTTAAATGATATAATTGTAGAGAGATGGAAAATTAAGAACATTAATGTCCTATACATCAAGGAAAAATTCCCCAGGGAAGGCCAAGGGGGAAAGGCCAGGCATATTCAATCATGACTACTGAGTTTGAAGTTCATAATGATGTTTTTATCAGTACTTTAATCATTTTCTAAAACTTAGACAATACTTTATTTGATTCTGGATCATCACATTCTTTTATATATTCCTAGTTTTCTATGAAAATTATACATTTACAATTTTATTTAATAAATTATTTGTCAATAATAACTCATGATGGAAATATCATTACCAAAAAGATGTGTCGATCAACCCTATTTATGATAGAAAAATGTGCTTTAGTTGCTGATCTAGTCATCATACCCATTATTGATTTTGATATAATACTTGGTATAAATTGGATTTAAAATTATGATGAAAAAATATATTTCAAGAATGAGTAATTTAAAATTTTATATAATGATGTAGAGTCCCTTATATTTAGATTAAAAACCTCGTCATCTGATTCTTATCTAGATCCACCCCTAGTATCTCTACTGAATTCAATTCTTGGGGAGGAAGAGAATAAAATATCTATGGGTGAGGAAAGAAATATTCCAATTGAGTATGTACCTATTGTGTAGGAATATGTTGATGTGTTTCCATAGTATTTACCTAGACATCCTTTGGAGGGGTAAATTTAGTTTTCTATTTATTTAATTCCTCGTGCAATCCCAATATGAAAAATTCATTATAGAATGGCCATAATGGAATTAGTGGAGCTCAATAAACAACTATAGGAGTTGATTGGTAAGGGGTTTATTCATGTCAGTGCTTCTCCATGGGGAGATCCTATTCTTTTCTTTAATAATATAGATGGATCTATGAGGTTGTGTATTGACTATAGGGAGATCAATGCTCTTACGATAAAGGACAAGTATCATCTTCCTTGCATTGATGATTTATTTGATCAACTTCATGGAGCCCAATATTTTTTAAATATTGAACTTAGATTTGGATATCATCAGCTATGTGTGAGAAATGAAGATATACCAAAGACAGCATTTCTAACCAGGTATGAGAATTACGAGTTTATAGTAATGCCTTTTAGACTGACTAAAGAAACCTATATATTCTTGGATCTAATGAATATAGTTTTCAAGGAATATATTGATGATGATTTTGTGTATTTTTTTGATTATATCATGGTATACTCAAAAAGCTATGAAGATCATGAGAATCATTTGTGCGTTATTCTGAAGACTCTTACAAGAAACGAGTTATGTGGGAAGTTTAGAAAGTGTGAATTATGGCTTAAAATTGTTTATTTTCCTGGCCATATTGTCTCTAATGATGGAATCATATCTAATACTATGAATTAAAAGGTATTTCATGAATTTTCTAAACCAACGAACATAACTAAGATTTGTAGTTTCATTAGTTTAGTAGGTTATTATTGGAATTTCATTCAGAACTTCACTTTATTAGATAACTTGTTAACCAAGCATACTCATAAAGGGGTTATGTTTGTATGGACAAAATATTGTGAAGATTGTTCTCAATAATTGAATAAGAGGTTAGTGAACTCTCCAATCTTGAATCTTCCATTGTTAAATGGTGGGTTTTTGATTTATAGTGACGCATCAAAGAAAGGACTTGGTTTTGACCTCATGAACAATGATAGAGTTATTCCCTATGAATCAAGGAAGTCAGAAAATCATGAAAAAAACCATTTAACTCCTGATCTTGAGTTAGTAGCTATAATATTTTATCTGAATATATGGATACATTATCTCAATGGTGAAATATGTGAGATATATACATATCACAAGAGCTTGAAATATATCTTCTCATAGAAAAAACTAATCATGAGGAAAATTTGATGGCTCGAGCTACTCAAGTATTATGATTGCTCCATAAACTACCATATAGGGAAGGCAAATAAGTTGGAAGATGCATTGATAATGAAGGATCATGTACTTCTGAACAAAATGAAGATTGACAAGGAGCATATGTACATGGATATAGCGAGTATGGATATTGGAATTATCAAAGAAGGTTAAGCATCCTTACTTTTTTAATTGGTTTCCCATCCATCTTTATTATAAAGAATTAAAATTTCTCAATCTCATGATGAGAATATTCAAAAGAAAATTCAAGTTGTGAATGATGGGAAGTTTCTATAATTCTTGTGTGAAGATGGAATTCTGAAATTTGAGAGAGGGCTATGTGTTCCCACTATACCCAAGATAAAAAGGGAGTTATTGGATGATTCCCATAGTTAGAATTTCTATATACCCCTTTGTACTACTAAGATTTATAGAGATTTGAAGGAACATTTCTGGTGGGACAACATGAATCATGTAATTGCTGATTATTTATCAAGATGTTTAGCATATCAACAGGTGAAGGCTAAAATACAACTTCAATGAGGAGTCATGCAACCTCTAACTATTCTTACATGGAAAAAGGATGACATCACTATGGATTTTGTCACAGGATTACCAAGAACCACAGGAACGAATGATTCAATATGGGATATTGTTGATTGACTTACCAAATATGCACACTTCCTCACAATAAGGGAGGATTTTCCACTACATCTCTTTACATATCTATATATTAATGATGTTTTAAGACTTCATGGAGAACCTATCTAAATTGATTCAGATTTTGATCCATTATTTACATCGAAATTATAGAAAATTATTTGTTAATCCTTGGATACTAAGTTTAATTTGAGTTCTACATATCACCCACAAACTGACGGACAGTCAGAAAGGACAATCCAAACATTAGAATACATGACCAGATCATACTCACATGATTTTCAAGGTATGTGGGATCATTATTTACCTTTATTGGAGTTTGAATATAATAATAGTTTCCATTATAGTATTCAAATATCACTATATGAAGCATTGTATGAAAAGATATGTCGTACACTGACATGTTGGGATGAAGATGTAGAAAGGAAGCTTGTAGGCTTAGGGATTTTCAAGGAGACAAAAGTGAAGGTAAATACTATTCAAACTCATATCAAGGCATCTAAAATAATGAAAAATATCTTTACTGATAATATAATAAAGCTCTTGTAATTTCAATTGGGAGATCATGTTTTCTTGAAATTAACTCCATGGAATGTTATTATAATATTTGGGAAGAAAGGGAAACTGAGCCTTAGGTACATTGGCCCTTTTTAAATTTTGAAGAGAATAAGAGATGTGGCTTATCATTTGGAATTTTATCCTAGTATTTCTAAGGTACAAAATATGTTCCATGTATTTTTTTAAATAAGTACGTGATAGACCCAATGCATTTCCTCAATTCTGAAGGAACAGAATTGGAATGTCACTTATCTTACTATGAAGAGACAATATGGATTATGGACACTAAATAACAGGTTTTGAGGAATCGAATGACTCAACTAGAAAAGTTACTTTTGAACAATTATAAAATTAAAGAGGTGATGTGGGACCCTGGGAAACTTATGATTATGAACTACCCAAATCTTTTTGTGAGGTGACATATAGAAAATTTGTAGGATGAAATTTTTATAGGAGGGGAGAATGTAACGACCCAGAATTCTATCAATGATATTTCTTTTCCTTTTTTTATTTTATATAGTATGAATCATAAAAAACATATAGAGAACACAGTAAAATCATTATAAATGAAGAATGAATAAAATAATAGGTATCTCTAGATGTTAAGGAACCTATACCGATTAAATAGTAACATTCCCTTAGGAATAGTAATATGACCCTTATGAATAGTAAATTGGCCTAATGAATAGTAACATCAAACATGAATGTATAAATAAAATTTAGGCATCTCATAAGTGAAATTATGATATAATTATATCATAATAAAACTAAGGGAACATTTTAAAAATTAATATTTAACTGTTGGTATTTTTATAAGCCATAAATATTTAATTATAATTTTATAATTAATAAAATTATTTAAAAAAAATTCAATAAAATGTATTCATAAATCAATATTTTTTCTTATGATTTTAGGATAATTTTATGAGACCTTAGTTGATTTTTGAAAGTGTTATAAAATCAGTTTTAAATATAAAATCTATATTTTTCATGTAAACAATAATTTTATTAAAAAATAAATTTCACATATTTATAAATTTATTATGATAAAATGGAGTCTATTTTTTAATTCTACATGTCGAAAAATTATTATGGTGAATTTTTGTGGATTTCCTAAAATACTTGATTTTTTGTGAATAGTAAAATACAATAATTTGCAATAAATGCTAAATGCATGATTTATTGAGTCATAGATGATGTATGGTGGATGTAATCCCATAATCTAGAAATATACTTCATTATGTTAATATATTTGATGAAAATTCTCAAACTATTCATAGTCTTGATCCAGAATAATAAACTAAAAATTAAAATATTTTAAAATTACAAATCTCCTCGAATATAAAACCCACCCCTCACCCCCACTTCTCCTTACTCCGCTAAGTCGTGATTCTTGTAAAAGTTTTACCCAAATCCTATTAGCTAGTCTATCCTTATTTCCATGAGCTCTTGGTCTTTCCAAAATACCAAAATGCCTTTCCTTAAGGAGGTTCTCAAGGAGGTGAATTCAAGAGGTAACCCCTCTTCCTTTTTCTTTTAATTTCATTTCAAGTTATTTTATTTTCTTATATTCTCCTTACCTACTCTATCCAAATTATCTTTATAACACTAGTATCATCTATATACTTGAATGATATCATGTTAATGGAATATCCATTATCAATCTTCTTACTCTCCCTTTTAATTTAAAAAATAAATAATCGTTTGAGAGGTGTCAATTTACAACCTTCATGGATGAAAAACTTTCATTCTTGAATTTCTCCATCAAGGATGGTCATGAAACTTTTTTTATAGTTTAACTAGATTATAAAATAGGTATTATATCTTATGTGAGGTTCTTTAACCATTGTATATACATGTTATTAAATAATAGAACAAAACTAGTTCATTATGATAGAAAACTGCTAAAATTAAGCTAAACGATTATCAATCATAAGTTATCTAATGATTCATACTTATATATAGGTAAAAATAAATAATACCAACTACACTTATGGTCGTTCATAGTGTTCATGTCACTTTTTTTATCTCTTATGGAACAAAGTGGTGATGTCTGTTGAATATTTACTCCTTTTTTGTGGTTATTTAGTGTTTGAGTTCTCACTCAACCCCTTAAAAGTGCTTTCTTCCTCTATAAAAAATTAGTTTTTATTCAATTTTGTAGAAATATACCCATTTTTCATGAACTCCATTACTTATAATCAAGATAACTGGTCATGAAATCAAGGAAACAAACACTCTGGTACAATGGAATTCAATATTATAACTTATCAATGAGGACATAAATGAACATAATAAATCTATAATAAATCAATTATATGTATATAATGTTCTGAAATAATTAATTGATCGGTTTAATTTTATTATCCAATACATTAAGGTCAAGGGCAGATTACATTCGTACATAAGGTAAGGGTTTTCTACCTAGACCTCCATTTTCTTTCGAGTTACCCTATTAATCTCTGTACCCAAATGAAATTTTTAATTATTAAAATTTAATCCTCATAAATCTTGTGTGAATATTATATATATTTTTACAAATCATAATCCTTTTTTCTTTTATGGTGAGTTACATGTTTTAAAAGGATCTTTCTGAAATTCTTCCCGATAAACAAGCCTACTTCAAGGAAACTTCTCGAATTCTTATATATTTTCAAGTTTACTCTATAATCTACTTTAATCCACCATTGGTTTTATAAAATTTCTCATTTTATTATGAGAAAACAAACTTACTTCACTTCTAGTTTTATACAAATATTGTTTTTCCAAAAGAACACTTCTTTTAAAGTAAAAGAGTATTTCCCTCAACAATTACTTGATCATTTTATAAGGGTATTTTTAATCTATTTAAAAAATATTGTTGATTATTATATTTAATTGGGATTATTATTTTATTATATAATCTACCATATTGTATTTAATGGTTTATGTTTAGTTCGACTATGGATGTGCTATCTTGATATCATTCACCATATTACTCTGAATGGTCAGTGTTTATGTTTAATTATTGGGGAAAGTCATTTACATTTGATATGTTAGTTTCAATATAAATGTATCTATTGATTATGTTTCACCCCTTTCATGTGAGTAATGCATTGGACTTATTAAGTTTTGGGTGGGGACTATTATAGCCCCTCGGTGCATTGGTAGGTATCATGAGAAAAACTACTTTGGGTTTTTACTTTTTTTTTGTATGGTCTTGGCACGAGGCCTTGATGGTATGGTTATGACATCCCCCATTATGAATTACCTTATTATGAAACTAGTAATTGACGGTCCATGTGATTATTCGACTAGTAGAATATCCATGGTTTTGTTTTATTATGGAATTATTTAATCAGCTTTTATTTCATCCTTGTTATTCTTAATATTATGTTTAATGGCATGTGTAACTTTAGTTATTCAACAAGACTTATTATTTAGGATTTTTTTGTATTTCTTACCCTTACTGAGCATCTAAGATCACCCCTTTCTTATTTTTTATTTTTCCCGATGTGAAGAAGTATATTATGAATGAATTGTAAGGATAATCTAGGAGTTTCGGATGCTTCCAATGGAATTTATTTATTGTATTTATTTTGAAGTTTAAATGTTGAACATATTTATGTGTCTATTTTTACAAAGAAACTAAACTATTCGGTCCTTAGGAATGTATATTCCTTGTTTATATGACAATGTAATAAAATATTGCACAGGCTCTAGACAACTGGCGTCATGGACTTGACATACGATGCATCATAGAAAACTAGGGATATTGATTGTGACAATGATCGCATAGTATCATGAGATCTAAAATTGATCATGTGATGTACCATGGACAAAAAAAAGTGACTAAATAGGACAGAGTGGGTATGCCATCACAAGATCCCATATTGATCATGTGGTGCCCTCACAGATAATCAATGTGAAATCATCCCAAACCCCTTATAATATAAATTATAGAAATATGAAAAAGGAAGAGACCATAAGTAGTCATTTATTTTCATAAAACAATATGAATCATTTCATAAGAACTCATGGATCCCCTATCGACATATCCACCTTATCATGCAGGATCATGTTGGAAAGTCGCCTTCTTCATTTGAATGATCTTAGACATGTCCATATGATTGTGTGATGTACTTACAACTCCATAATATAAGAAAAGGGGTTTTCTATGAAAAATATCATACATCACCAAAAGATCCATTATTATTCACATGATGCATTGCAGACAAGGAAAATTGTTTTCTTTGATAATGCTCACATGGACACTCAATATCTCTTATCCTTGTAGAATAATAAAGAAAATTAAAAGTGTAAGTAGGGAAGATTCTTGTGAAGAAAACATACATTGGTATTCATGAAAAAGAGGTAATAAACCTTAGGTTATTACCATTTATTATATGATGACCCATTAAAATTCAATCATATTCTCAAGAGGACCTTTAGACATGACAGCATGATCCTGTGAAGGCCCCCTTAACAAGCTTCCTTTTCTCGCAAAACACCCTAGATGAGTCATCTTTAATCATGTGAAAGTCTTCCCATTAGAATACTAATCTCATGAATACCCCTAAACATATAAGAATGAACTTTTAAATACTCTTTTATGCATCAACATAGTTAGGAAAAATCCATTTTATTGGTTGGGTTCCAATAAATTTGGAAATGGTAGATCATTCTCATGGTCGTTGAATATCATGCGATGTCATTAATGACCCACAGTAGAGTCATTCACATATCATGACACCAAAGTCACTCCACCAACTCCAAATCATTTCCATGTGATATGAACCACATTGGGTGGTGTATAACTGGGGTAGAGTGTCCTATAAATCCATCCCCATCAACATAATATTTAGATCCAAAACCCACAGATGATGGGTGACTGCTACATGGAAGTGTAGAAACATACTTATCTAAGATTCTAGTCATGTTATTACAAAGGTATTATTCTATGTAAAATCTGGGGAAGGATCTATGGGATCACATGGAATGAATATGTACTTCTTATGATCACTCTATAGATCACATAAAGGATTTATGGCATGTTAATTGGATTATGCGAAAGAGGTCATGCATGTCATATGGGTCACGTGAAACCTAAAGTAAGCTAACACTGGAAAACCCTGGGGAACATATTCAATAAATGATAGAATAAAGACTGAATAATATGAGAGACTTATGTGAAGATAGATTTTCCAATCTTCATGCACTTATCATGAACTAGAAATCATGTAACAACATCGGTACATTTCTCTCAAGTCACGCAATACTCTCTCGACATGCCATTTGGGTCATAAAATGTTCCTCAGACATGTCAAGAAAGTTTTTTGATCCCCTATGATCATGCCATCTTATTCTCATGATTCCCTATGTAAAAGATAACCAATTTGTGTGATGTCCTCCAGACATATCGCCCAAGATATTTGGTGACACCAAGACATGTCTTCTAGGTCTCAAGATGTCAACATGAAAAGTAAACTAGGTTATGTGGCACCATCCAATGATGTCATCCTGGATCATGTGATTGTCTTTAGACATGTCTGTAAGATACCACGACATATTCAGACAACCTCTGCAAAGTCTTGAAACAACCTCTGAAAATGTAATCCTTTATTGTGTGATTCCCTCCAAACATTCCTTCTACCTCATGCGATGTCCTCTGGAAAATTAAAACTGGATTATGCGATTGTCTTCAAACATGTCAAGCATGAAACCATTATATATACATACATCATTAGGAAAGTCATACTGACACAACGAATATTTCATGAAGGGAATCAGAATGTGTTAAGAAGGTATCCCAATACATGATGACCTTGTCTAATTGATATATTTGGGAATACCCCCAACTAGATTATGATTACTCTGATTCCCTCCATAACCAAGATACATAGGATGCCTTTATAAGGACCAACCTTGAATGGGAATCTACCTCAGCATAGGTCCCTTCATGTCTCCAACATCTTAACCATCCGGACCCAATCTATTCTATTAATTAATAATTCTTTCCCATCCACCAGTAGATTTAGAAGTGAACTAAACTATGACACTACTGGAAATGTGGTTTTTACCCATAGTTCTTTACCAATGGTTTTCTTAAACCATTTGTAAATAAGGGCTAGGAAACCCTTCCCAACGGTTCACTAGAACCATTGGAAAAGGGGTGTTCAAGTTACACTTTCCCAACGGTTTTATGAAACCATTGGGAAAGGGTACCCCTTTGCCAACGGTTTTGTTGAACCATTGGTAAAGGGTACCCTGAACACCCCTTCCCCAATGGTTTTTAAAACCTGTTGGTAAATCTTTTCCCCAAATACAATCGGGCCGATGCTCTCCCCCAGTCGCGGCAGAACACTAAAATCAATCCGGTGCTCAGCTCCTCTCTCAAACTCCCCCATCCAAATAGGTGAAAATACATCTGAATCATCTCAAATCGGGTATTTTATTCTTTATACACATATGCTACCTTGTTTTTATTGTTATTTATCTAATATTTTAGTTTTAAGTTTTGATTTTGATGTGATTTCACCCTGAAAAATATGGAAATGAATGAATATTTTGTTAATTAATTAGTTTCCCATGGAATATCATTTATGTTATAATTTTCATGCTAAATAAATGGGTAATGTAATAGAAGAACTTGAATAAATTGTGGACGTTGGGGTATGTTTCTTCTATGAGAAGTTTTTTTTGTGTTTCATTGTATGTTGTAGGCTGTTGTATGTGATTGAGGTGACCAGTTGGGCTTTGTGATATGTGTGGTTGTAATGTGATGGTTAATAGGCATGGATGTGACATGTGAAGTTGTGTGATAGTGATGATGTGTGGTGGTGTTGTGCCTTGTGGAGGTGTTGTGTAATGAGGTTGTGGTGTATAATGTGGTGAGGTGGTTTTGGTTCTGCGGTGGTTTGTGATGTGCAATATTTTTGTTGTGATATGTGGTTGTTTTGGTGAGATGGTTGGCCGATGTAACATGGCGACGATGGTTATTGTGAGATGGTGAGTTGTTGTGTGGTGGTTTTATTAGTTTCCTGGTTATCTATGGAATAAATTGTGTTGTTAAAACAAAAATAACAAGATAGTAAATAAATGAGATGGAATAAAAATGGATGTGTGGTAAATGGATTTAATTAATTTAACATTAAATGAATGGACAATGTAAGTGTGAATGAAGTGGATTATAAATGAAAGTGGGAAATGCTATGTGTCTTGTGTGGTGGTGGTGTGGTGTGTTTCATATAGTGGTGAAAGTGGTTGTGATGGTTTATGTGTTGTATGGTAGTAGTGAAGTGTGTGATTATGTAGTTAATGTGAACCCATAGGTTGGGTATTTTGTGATACCTATATATCATGTATTTTTTTTTATTTCTACACATTCCAACCAGAGTTGGATAAACTTACCAACGATAAGAGGTTTTGAGTTATGGGTATTTTTTCTAATATCTAGGATGGTGGTTATATGGTTGGATAGATATCATGTCTTCCCTACTCTTCTTTCATGAGTGATTGACCATGTGTTTTTAGGAAATATGTGATGTGATTGTCCATGTGTCTTCAGGTGAGATGTACAATGATTTCCCTAGTGTTTTTAGGTGAGGTGTGATGTGATAAGGCTATAATAAGATGTGCCATGTGGTTGGGGTCATGTAGGGTAGGAGGATGGCACAAGGTTGATGTTATTCATGTTCATGATACCCTACTAATATGGTTATGGGATGAGGCATGCTGTTATGTGATAACACATTAAGATCTTGTTGGTTTTAAATTTTTTCAATAACACATTAGTATGTTTTTTTACATGTGTAGTTGATACCTTGATTATTTTCTTCCTTTATCATTTACATAAATGTATTTTCTATTAAAGTTAAATCCTATTGAATTTTTTATGACAAAATGACTTATATAAATTATTTTTACAGAATGTACAGAAGTTGGATGTATAAAACCGATCAGATCTCAAGAGATTTTCAAAAAAAAATTGGAGAGATTTATAGATTTTGCATTTCACAGTGCTTCAGATAGTGGTCGTATACACTGCCCATGTTCCAATTGTGTTAGTAGACCTTGGTTGAGCTGTGAAGAAGTCAGCTACCACATAACCAAAAATGGTTTTCAAGCAAACTACTTTGTGTGGTATCACAATGGGGAGAAAATGAAATCTCAAATTGGTGATGATCGAAATGAAAGGAATGGAATGGAGAATTTGTTAGATGATCGGTTTCCGTTTATTCTTCATCATGAAAAAGAAAGGATTTCGACTCAAAAAGACTTCAATATGAGTACAGTTGATGCATCTAGTGAAAATGATGATATTGATAGGGTGAATAAATTGAATGACGCTGGCACGACTATAGTATATTGACAATGCGATAAAATGAAAAATCTGGAATTTTTAATCCGATTGTTTCATGGGAAAACTATGTATAGGATTTATTATAGAGAAATCGATTACATTCTTACCCTCTTGAAGGATTTACTTCCAGATGATGCTGATATTCCCTCAAACCACTATATGGAATGCAAGTTAGTTGAGGAACTTGGATTTTCAAGAAACAAAATTCATGCTTGCTCGAAAGATTGCAGTTTATTCTGGGAGGAAACCGCTGAATTAAATGATTGTATAAAATGTGGCACATCCCACTGAAAGTCAAAATCTGATGGAACACCATCCCGCATTCCACAGAAAGTAATGTGGCACTTTCCATTGATCCCCAGACTCCAGAATCTTTTTATGTTCGATGACATATCAATAAAAATGAGATGGCATGATACCGAGAGACAGAAGACTAATGATGAGTTGGTTCATCCTACAGATGGATTTACATGGCAGAGATTTGATGCACGATATCCTGATTTTGCAGCTGACGTGCGTAATGTGAGTCTGGGTCTTTCATGCAACGGTTTTAATCCGTTTGGACATATTCTTACTTCTCACAGCACATGGCTAGTTTTTATACACATTTATAATCTTCCCCCATGGTTGTTTATGAAAAAACCTTTCAATTTCATGAGTATACTCATATCTGGTCCTTCTGATCCCAGCATTGATATTGATGTATACATGCAACCTTTAATAATAGAGTTGAAACTTCTTTGGGATGTTGATGTGCGCACAAACGATGCGTGTTTGAAAGACATATTTCAGATGCGTGTTGCACTTATGTGGACGATCAATGATTTTCCATCTTATGCAATGATGTCTAGATGGAGCACGAAGGGAAAACTATGATGTCCAGTTTGTATGAAGAATACACGATTCAAAAGACTGAAACATCAATGTAGTTTTAGTTTTATGTGACATCGATGATTCTTGCCAAAGGATCATCCATATAGAATGAATCTTCAAAGATTTGATAATACCATAGAGACCAATGATCCACCCCAGTGTATGTCTGGAACTGATGTGCTTAATGAATTGAAAGATTTCAGTTTTTCATTCGGGAAGGGTCAAGTGAAATCTGGAAAGAGAAAGAATGTTTCCACTGAAACCTGTTACAATTGGAGGAAGAGGAGTATCTTTTCTGATTCGCCTTATTGTTCAACCAATTTGTTACATCATTGCATATATGTAATGCATATTGAAAAGAATATATGTGAAATTTTTCATTCGGTTCTTCTAAATGTCATGGGGAAGACAAAAGATGATAAATGATCTCGGCGTGACTTGGTGGATTGGGGCATCAGACCAGAATTGCATTCTGTGCGTATCAGTGAAAATAAATGGCAACTTCCATGTGCTTCTTATGTGATGACACCTATGGAAAAAAACAATTTATGGAAGTATTAAAGACTATTGGAGTTCCTGATGGCTATTCAAGCAACATATCTAAACGGGTCAATAGAAGAGAGTTGAAGCTAAAATCTTTGAAGACACATGATTATCACCTTCTACAACATGAGTTTCTTCCAATAGAAATCTATCATCTTTTGTCCAATAATGTAAGGGTGACTGTTATTCGGTTGTGCCATTTGTTTAGAGATCTTTGTGCTAAGAAGTTTTCCAAGTCTTTCTTGCAAAAAATGTTGACGGATTCCCCATTAATTTTGTGTGAGTTGGAGAAAATATTTC
Source organism: Viscum album (assembly GCA_963277665.1). Lineage (NCBI taxonomy): Eukaryota > Viridiplantae > Streptophyta > Magnoliopsida > Santalales > Viscaceae > Viscum > Viscum album. Next base: position 1,766,874,976 of record OY728153.1, on the reverse strand, counting down.
CTCCATCATTTTTCACATGCATGTTGCATTTGAGTATCCATATTCCCACTAAAATAATTCTCGAAGGACCTGTTTCTTTTCAATGGATGTATCCAACTGAAAGAAATATGTACACATTAAAGTCTTATGTCTGAAACAGGAATCATCCCGAAGGTTCTATCGTGAACGGTTACTTGGCTCAAGAATGTATGGATTTCTGCTCAATGTATTTGTCTGATCTTACTACAAGAATGAACAGACCAATGAGAAATGAAGAAGAATAGTATGAGCAAATTGAACCCAGTTTTCCATCACTTTGTCAGGAAGGAGAGATTCCTGGATCATATACATTGAAGACATTAAGCCATGAAGAAAGGGAGATGGCACATCGCACAGTTTTGTTCAACTGTGATTTGTTCGGTGACTATATTAGGTAACTAAATTGAATATTTATATCTTACATATATATCTATTAAACTATTCATATTTTTTATCTACAGGGAACATAAAACAATGATAAATAGAAATCATCTTTATTTATCTTTAAGAAGGAGAGAGACTTTTCATAGCAAAGAGTTTTCTGCTTGGTTAAAATTGAAGGTAAAAATATTACTGTTTAAATTAATTATTTCAAAATTTAATTAAGTTTAACTGTCATTTATATTTCAGGTATTGAGTTTGTCTACTGTCTCTGTCTCTGAGGAAATAAGAGCTTTGGATTTTGGTCCTAATACTGTGGTTCATGACTGTAAATCAATTTTTATCAATGGGTACAAATTTATTGTCACTGAATGGGGAAAGAACATGAGAACACAACATGATGGTGTTATGGTTACTGCCACAACAGATTGTTATGCCAGTGCATCAAATAGTAGACCTCCATTTGAAAATGTGGGTTATTATGGAGTCGTTGAGAAAATAATAATATTGGATTATTACTCTCATAGATGAGTCATAATGGTGAAATGCCATTGGTTTGATTCAATGAAGATGCATGGCACATTTATTGATGACTGTGGATTTTGAGTAATTAATATGACTCGCACTCTTGCTACCGAAGAACCATATGTGTTGGCATCAATGGCTAAACAATTTTTTTATGTCAAAGACCAACTTTGACCTGAATTTGGTGTCATAGTTGAAGTAATTCCAAGACATATTTTTGATGATGGTGATGATGGAATTGACACTGTCCCTATTTCCATTGGAACCAATCCATTTATTTATTTTTATTACTCTAATAGCTCAATTGTCATAGTTGATTGTGAACCTAAAGTTGTGGTTGAAAATATATAGAATCATTCATCCATGTTCTCAATTCTTTTGGTTTACCTAGAGTTGGGTTGTTAAGGTTGGTAATATTCAAATTGATTTAGTATTGATCACAAATATTTTTTAGCTAACTTGATCGTTATGTGAATTTTCAATGTTTATTGGTTTCTATTTTATTTGAATTGCATTTTCTAATTTAGAATTGAACTGTATTCAAACCTAGTCAAACAATATTTCTAACTTGGTGAACATTACAACTTGTATTATTTATTAAATTCATTAAAGCTCTTCTAAAACAATTTATAGCTAAATTACTAATGAATCCCCCTATTCCCTCATATATTTAGTTTTTTGATTTACACATTAGTTTCCTTTTTCTAATTAATTACATATTTGTTTTCAAAATCCGGAAATGCAGCCAATAGAAGAGAGACAAATTAAAAAAATGATGGATAACAATCTTCGGATGGCGGAGATGGGAGTTCCACCATTAGTGCCTACAATGAGTACATTATTTCAAATATATATATATTTAAAGAATATATAATGTCATGTGATTAATTTTCTTGTAAACATTTTTGTAGGATCCACCTATACGTCGATAGTTATTCGACAAGGAGCCTAGTACTGGTCCTAGTACTCAGGCCGGTGGTATGAGGAGGGTTCGTACCAGAGGTGTACGAATAGCTGCGCGTGCCTGACTAGACCCTGCCCCTCCCACTGACATGTCATCCTTCCCACATTCTGATCTCGGTGTGTCCTTAGGGACACATGGGATATTTAGGCCTCCCATGTTTTCACTACCTTCTGCATCTTCTGCCCCATCATTTTCACATCCCATGATGATTCCCACTCCCCAATCAGAATCCAGACATACAGTTGTCCCATCTTCTTTTCCTTCTACTTCTATCTCTCTGGGCTTCTATATTCCATCGTCTTCGACTCCTGTTCCACCACAGAGTGTTCCATCAGTTTCTGTGGATCCGGCGGTGCTCAGCGATCAGACTGGCGCAGGTATATTTATAAAACCCTAACAAAATTTTATAGCAATTTTTATTTTCATTATAACATGTTTTTATTAAATATTTGTTTTTATTTCATGACAGATACATCTATTGATAGGAGGTGGGGACGGGTGCGTACACGCATGCATTCGTTGTGGAACCGCCGCACACAGGTTATGGTGGATTACAATGAAGACAACCAAATGGTTGAGAAATCAGGGCAGCAATGTCGGAGTTTTTTGGCGATGCTTTCCAAATACTCCAACATCATTCCTGTCAGCTCGCTGTTGTGGATACATTTGCCACATGAAGTCAAGGATAGAGCTTGTCCGGAGATATGGTTAAAAAATTTTGTATTTAATTCCATGAATTATTTTTGTATTTATATGAATTAATATTTTTATGTTAACTTCGATTTAATTATCCCGATGGTGAGGGTGATCGATCAGAACGTCTAAAGGATTTATGCAAGATTTGGAGAGCCTACAATCATGAGTTGTATATTGGTTGGCATGCTAGAGTTGGAACTGAGTTAGAGGCGGTACCAGTCGTGGATGATTGTACTATAGAGCAGTATCGTCAGATGATTACTCATTGGACAAGTACCCAGTTTAAGGTATGAATTACATTTGAGGTATTTAAATAATAACTTGCATGTTTTTCATTAATATTATCCTTTGAATTACCAATTTTATTTAGGAATCATCTGGAAAAAATAAAAAAAACATTGATGCAAAAAAATACATCCACACACTAGGACGTACTACGATGTCGAATCATGAGAGGAAGCAGGTATGACAATTCTTTATAAGTTTTCGTTATGACTTACATTTTCTTTTGTTTTCTCAATTATTTAATTGTTTTTTAAAGTTTTCATATAAATTTAGTTTTCAATGTCATTATAGAGGCAAATACAGAATATTGAAGGACGTGTGCCTCGAGAAAAACTGTTTTGCTCGAGTAGACGGAAAAAGGATAGAAGTGCCGTCAACGAAGCGAATCAGCACCAGATTATAAGTTTTAATCTGTTGATTTTATATTTTAATATCTATTTTGTAACTTAATAATATATTTATATTTGTAACAGGTTTCTTTAGAGGCCCTTGATGTGCAAGAACCAGACAATTTTGGGCCAACAGATCACTTACATCAGGTGTTGGGAGAGGGGCATCCTGGCAGAGTACGCTGCCGACCTAAGATAGCCCCGACGAGGTATTGGCCCTCCTCAGGTATGAGTTGTAGTGCCACCTAGCTGCAGCAAGTTAGGGTACAGGAAGAACAGGCTGAGAAAAGGGCCACAGAGACAGCAGAATAGTCTTCTAGGGAAAACAGTGCATTTATGAAATTTATTGAAGTTCTATGTCCAACACTTCCAACAGAGGCCAGCTCATCTTTTGATGAATATATGTTGTTGATATGTTCTATATATGGTGCACCAGGTGGCAGTTCTAGTGGTGGTCAGGATGATTTCCAGCTTGACGATGATGATGGCGAGGAGTCTGATGCGAAAGAGGAGGGAGAGGAGGAGGGTGAGGCGGCTGGCGAGGGCGAGGAGGAGGGCGAGGGCGAGGAGGAGGGCGCTGAGGATGGCGAGGAAGATGATGGGGATGAGGACGAGGGTGATGATGATGGTGATGATGGTGATGGTGATGTGGGAAAAATTTATCCATTATATTTTTGACTAATATTATTATGATTTGATATTTAATCTATTTTAGTTGTTGTTTCTATCTAGACTCGTATTATAGTATTGGAGTTGAGTTATTTTTATATATCATCTATTTTTATGGATGTATTTTATTTTAGTGGTTGTCTGTTTCAGAACCCCCCTCCTTCCTGGACCCTGGACAACCCCCACCATCCTCCTTGGACCCCAGACAGCCCCCCGGACCGCCCCCCGGACAGTCCCCCCACCATCCTCCTTGGTCCCCGGATAGCCCCCCGGATAGCCCCCACACCCTCCTCCCTGGACCCCGGACACCCCCCCAGACAGCCCCCCCCCCCCTACACCATCCTCCTTGGTCCCCGGATAGCCCCCCACCCTCCTCCCTGGACCCTGGACAGCCCCCCAGATAGTCCCCTGGATACCCCCCCCCCCCCCCCCACCCTCCTCCTTGGACCCCGAACAACACCCCGAACACCCCCCGGACAACCCCCCGCACAGCCCCCCACCCTCCTCCTTGGTCCCCAGACAGCCCCCCAGACACCCACCAGACAGCCCCCCAGACATCCCCCCCCGGATAGCCCCCCCACCTCCTTGATTTCATTTACTAGTAGAAAATCTATAATATATTTTTTATTTATTTTCATCATGATGATCAATGTAAATCAGATTTACACATCTAATCAATAGCATAGATTCTTGGCATGTTATAAAAGGGATGTATTCATTGGGCATGACATTGTTAGCTCTCAAATGTTTCATATCATGATAAACTAAAATCTAATCGATACTAATAATGATATAAAAATATTCAATATGAATGTCCACAAGATTTCAAGTAAATACCATTCCACTAATAGACACATGAGGATTCTCATAAATCATGTTTACCTTAATATTTCAACAAGGATTTTTAGTAATAGTTTTATCTTCTATTAATTTTCTGATATTCTCATTTTAAATGTCAATTTTTCATAAATAAATTAATTTAATGACCCATAGTTAAATAGTGTATTTGAATAATGTGAATAAACAACTAGCATACCACTCTAACTGTGTCTCTTTTGTTTAAAATGGACAGGATTAGAAGTGAAAAGAACAACTGGCATACAAAAAACCGATCAAACGCATTTGGATTATGTTGATAATTCATCACAATGATCAATGGTTCATATGTGACGTGTACGAGCCAACACAGGCTCTATCCGAGGCACAGTGTGGTCGGTATCAGTCTAAGTGTCTCCTTTTTTTTAAAATGGACAACATTTTAGGTACATAAAGAAATCAAACCAAACACATTTGGTTTCCATTGAAACTTTAGTATAACGATACATGGGTCATATGTGACATGTATGAATCAACCCCGCCTCAATCTGAGACGCGGTGTGGCCGTCACTACTCAAAGTGTCTGTCTTTTGTTTCAAAAGGACATCATTTTAAGTGAAAAACATCAACTGGCATATAGAAAACTGAACAAACACATTCGGATTGTGTCGATACTTCAGCACAATGATCCATGGGTCATATATGACATGTACGAGTCAACCCCGCCTCAATATGAGGCGCGGTGTGGCCGAAACCATTCACAGTGTCTCTCTTTTGTTTAAAATGGATAGAATTATAAGTGAAAAGAACAACTGACATACGAAAAACTGACCAAAGGTATTAAAAATGTGTTGATACTTAGGAAAACGATCCATGGGTCATATGTGATGTGTACAAGTCAACCCCGCCTTAATCCAAGGCAGGGTGTGGTCGGGATCACTCTCAGTGGCTCTCTTTTGTTTAAAATGGACAACATTTTAAGTACATACGGAAAACTGACCAAACAGATTTTGATTGTATTTATACTTTAGCACAATGATCCATGAGTCATATGTGACGTGCATGAATCAACCCTGCCTCAATCTGAGATGCGGTGTGGTCGGAACCACTCAAAGTGTCTGTCTTTTGTTTCAAAAGGACATCATTTTAAATGAAAAACATCAACTGGCATTCGAAAAACCAAACAAATGCATTCAGATTGTGTTGATACTTTAGGACAATGATTCATGGCTGATTTGAGACATGTACGAGTCAACCCTGTTTAAATCAGATATGTGGTGTGGCTGGCACCACTCTAACTGTGTCTCTTTTGTTTAAAATGGACAAGATTATAAGCGAAAAGAACAACTAGAATACGGAAAACCCACCAAACACATTCAGAATATGTTGATAATTTATTAAAACGATCCATGGGTCAAATGTGACGTGTACGAGTCAAACCCCCCTCAATCCGAGGCACGGTGTGGCCGACACCATTCATAGTGTCTCTCTTTTGTTTAAAATAGACATGATTATAAGTGAAAAGAACAACTGACATACGAAAAACTGACCAAACACATTAGAAATTTGTTGATGCTTTAGAAAAATGATACATGGGTCATGTGTGACGTGTACGAGTCAACCCCACCTTAATCCGAGGCACGGTGTGGCCGGGATCACTCTAAGTGGCTCTCTTTTGTTTAAAATGGACAACATTTTAAGTACATACGGAAAACCGACCAAACGCATTCGGTTTCTGTTGAAACTTTAGGAGAATGATCCATGGGTCATATGTGACATTTACGAATCAACCCCGCCTTAATCTGAGATGTGGTGTGACTGGCTCCACTCAAAGTGTCAGACTTTTGTTTCAAAAGGACATCATTTTAAGTGAAAAACATCAATTGGCATACAGAAAACCGACCAAAAGCTTTCGGATTGTGTTGATACTTTAGAAAAACGATCCATGGGTCATATGTAACGTGTACGAGTCAACCCCACCTCAATAAGAGGCGCAGTGTGGCTGACACCATTCATAATGTCTCTCTTTTGTTTAAAATGGACAGGATTATATGTGAAAAGAACAACTAACATACGAAAAACTGACCAAATGCATTCTAAATGTGTTGATGCTTTAGGAAAACGATCCACGGGTCATATGTGACGTGTACGAGTCAACCCCACCTTAATCCGAGTCACGGTGTGGTCGGGATCACTCTAAGTGGATCTCTTTTGTTTAAAATGGACAACATTTTAAGTACATACAGAAAACTGACAAAACATATTCTGATTGTGTTGATACTTTAGCAAAATGATCCATGGGTCATATGTGACGTGTATGAATCAACCCCGCCTCAATCTGAGACGCGGTGTGGTCGGCACCACTCAAGGTTTATGTCTTTTGTTTTAAAAGGACATAATTTTAAGTGAAAAACATCAACTAGCATACGGAAAACTGACCAAATGCATTCAGATTGTGTTGATACTTTAGTAAAATTATTCATGGGTCATTTGAGACATGTACGAGTCAACCCCGTTTAAATCTGAGATGCGGTGTGGCCGGCACCACTCTAACTGTGCCTCTTTTGTTTAAAATGGACAGGATTATAAGTCAAAAGAACAACTGGCATACGGAAAACTGACCAAACACATTCGGAATCTATTGATAATTTATCACAATGATCCATGGGTCATATGTGACATGTACGAGCCAACTCGGGCTCAATCTGAGTCGCGGTGTGGTCGGGAACACTCTAAGTGGCTCCCTTTTGTTTAAAATGGAAAACATTTTAAGTACATATGGAAAACCGACCAAACGCATTCGGTTTCCATTGAAACTTTAGGAGAACGATACATGGGTCATATGTGATGTGTACGAATCAACCCCGCCTCAATCTGAGACGTGGTGTGGCCGGCACCACTCAAGGTTTCTGTCTTTTATTTCAAAAGGACATCATTTTAAGTGAAAAACATCAACTCACATATGGAAAACTGACCAAACACATTAGTATTGTGTCGATACTTTATCAAAACAATACATGGGTCATATGTGACTTGTACGAGTCAGCCCCACCTCAATCCGAGGTGCGGTGTGGCCGACACCATTCACAGTGTCTCCATTTTGTTTTAAATGGACAGGATTATAAGTTAAAAGAAAAACTGACATACGAAAAACTGACCAAATGCATTCGAAATGTGTTGATACTTTAGGAAAATTATCCATGGGTCATATGTGACGTGTACGAGTCAACCCCGCATTAATCCAAGGCACGGTGTGGCCTAAATCACTCTAAGTGGATCTCTTTTGTTTAAAATGGACAACATTTTAAGTACATACGGAAAACCGACAAAACGCATTCATTTTACATTGAAACTTTTGGAGAACAATCCCTGGGTCATATGTGACATGTAAGAATCAACCCTGCCTCAATCTGAGGGGCGGTGTGCTCGGCACCACTCAAAATGTTTGTCTTTTGTTTCAAAAGGACATCATTTTAAGTGAAAAACATCAACTGGCAGACGGAAAACTGACCAAATGCATTCGGATTGTGTTGATACTTTAGGAAAATGATTCATGGGTCATTTTAGACATGTAAGATTCAACCCCATTTAAATCTGAGACGCTTTGTGGCTGGAACCACTCTAACTATGTCCCTTTTGTTTAAAATGGACAGGATTATAAGTGAAAAGAATAACTGGCATATGGAAAGCTGACCAAATGCATTAGGAATCTTTTGATAATTTATCAAAACAATCCATGGGTCATATGTGACATGTACGAGCCAACCTGGGCTCAATCCGAGTTGCGGTGTGGCCAGGATCAATCTAAGTGTCTCTCTTTTGTAGAAAATGGATAACATTTTAAGTACATACGGAAAACCGACCAAACGCATTCTGTTTTCGTTGAAAATTTAGGGGAACAATCCATGGGTCATATGTGACATGTACGAATCAACTCCGCCTCAATATAAGATGTGGTGTAGCCGGAACCACTCAAATGTTCTGTCTTTTGTTTCAAAAGGACATCATTATAAGTGAAAAACATCAACTGGAATACGGAAAACCGACCAAACACATTTAGATTGTGTCGATACATTAGCACAATGATCCATGGGTTATATGTGACATGTACGAGTCAACCCCGCCTCAATCTGAGGTGCGGTGTGGCCGTCACCATTCACTGTGTCTCTCTTTTGTTTAAAATGGATAGGATTATAAGTGAAAAGAACAACTGACATACGAAAAACTGACCAAACGCATTCGAAATGTGTTGATACTTTAGGACAACGATCCATGGGTCATATGTGACATGTATGAGTCAACCCCGCCTTAATCTGAGGCACTATGTGGCTGGGGTCACTCTAAGTGGCTCTATTTTGTTTAAAATGGACAACATTTTGAGTACATATGGAAAACTGACCAAAATGGATTCTGATTGTGTTGATACTTTTGCACAATGATCCATGAGTCATATGTGACGTGTACGAATCAACCCCGCCTCAATCTGAGACGTAGTGTGGCCAGTACCACTCAAAGATTCTATCTTTTGTTTCAAAAGGACATCATTTTAAGTGAAAAACATCAAATGGCATACGGAAAATCAATCAAACGCTTTCGTAATATGTTGATACTTTAGGAAAATGATCGATGGGTCATTTGTGACGTGTACGAGTTAACCTCACCTCAATTCGAGGCATGGTGTGGCTGGTATCACTCCAGGTTTATGTATTTTGTTTAAAATGGACATCATTTCATGTACAAATATATGATATATGAAAAACAGATCAAATTATGAACTAAATTCTGGATTCTACATATAATTGTCATCTAAATTTTAAATTGAATTCTAAATGAATTATGTAAGTTTTATTATTACGTTATGAATTCTAATTTAATTATGGGTTTGTATAGTTCCAGGATGCATTATATATTAAATTTGTATGAATTTGTTCTCTATATGTATGTGTTAGTTGGTTATTGCAGGTAAAATTATTGTATATGTATGTGTTAGTTAATTGCAGGTAAAATAATTGGATTGAAAATGAGCGGGAATGCACAAAATGAGACCTAATATGAAAATTGTAGAGCTGATGTGCAAATTGCATGCTACTGTGCAATTTGCACAGCATAGGCTATGCCAACGGTTTTAAACTGTTGGCATAGCATCTCTGAGTTTTTTTACCAATTGTTCTATGAACCGTTGGTAAAAAACCTTTCCCAACGGTTTAGAAACAATTGGGAAAGAGGAGAGTGCTTGGGATTTCCCAACAGTTTGGCACAACCATTGGCATAGGTTAATTTTTCCCCACCCTATCCCAACGGTTCACTGTAAACTATTGGGAAAAGCTTTCCCAATGGCTTACTTCCCCAAGGTTTGTAGAACCGTTGGGAAATACTGTATTTCCAGTATTGTGAGAACTCTTATTCCTTCCAATATCATGATACATATGATGGATAACTATGGCCCAAGCTCCAAAGGGCATCTAACTCAGTGTATGTTCTTCCTGTATCTAAAATTCTTACTAGTGGGACCCAATATCTCCCATAGACTTATCATTCATCCTCATCCACCAGCAGATTGAGAAGGTAACTTAACTATGATGACTCTGATTCCTTCCAAAATCTGCATACATAGGACACCATCATAAGTCTTAAGCTCAATATCAAACATCCCATGGGGCCACCCTAGCACATAAGCCCCATGTCTAATTGTAGTGAGACTAATTATTTATAATCCATAGTTTTCCACACCAATCATGGATCATGTAGGCTTAGGTATTTTTAATGTTCTATACAATTGCATCATGAATCTCTCTCATAAATGGAAACCTCATTATGTAATTCCCATTTAATCGCATGATATGAAAACCCCCGCAAAAAGGAATCTACCTTGGGGTAAGTCCTTAGGGAGTGATCAAACTATGATGACTCAGATTCCTTCCATAACCAGGATATATAGGATTACTCCCCTAATAGTCTACAAGATATGGTTTTTCCACTACTCGGAGGGTTTAAGGTAGTTATTTGGCTATCCAAACACATTAACCTGGGGTTCCATGGTCTGTTAAGTAAATTCCCAGCTTCTAAAATCATAACTTTATTTACTCAATGCTTGACTCTAAAATGATGGAAAGTTATCTATGGGTAATCCTCACTACCACTTTAGTTAAGATGACCCACCAATCTCATAAGAACTCCATAATAGTAATAGGTACCCTCATCTATACCATGACGAGCACCCCAAACACCATGTTTTGTCCAAATTTGAATGATGGAAGGTGGTAATAACTTTATATTTCTTTGATGGTTTTTTATTTCTATGTGACGGAAGAAGTAATTTTTTATTTTTCAATCGTGTTCTATGTGATCGCACTCACAATTGAGTATGCAATAAATAGAAAAATCAATCACGTCAAATGTTAAGTTTACTTGTGTATGCTTGTTTATTATTCTATGAGTTCGCGCGTTAACTTCACATACATAAAAATAATTAACCATGAAAAAATAAAATGAGGACCTGATCATGCAAAGATTCTTATAGTTGATCCATTGAGTAAATAATTTATGAACCTAGACACTAGGGGATATACCTTTAGTCATGTCACTTTCAACTCGAGTTGCACCACCTCTCATCCAATGCATCAAGCTCTCGTCTGGTGTATCACTATAACTTGGCATGAAGTGTCTCACTGCTCATCTCATCTTTATACAACAATACTCACTCATAGGTGAGGGGAACTATGGATAATAAAATACAACTCTGAATTAGACACACAAATCCCCTTTTATTTCACTAATTATTACAAATAATCATTGTAATAAATAATTAAATAAATAAGTTAAATGCGCACCAAGCATTCATTGGTCAGTCCAAGGGCTCATGATCAGTCTTAATCGCAGTAAACTCACATATTTAAAATAAATGCAGTAATAAATTAACCTTTCATTAAAATATACCCAAATTTATTTTAATTTAATTAAAATTCACTCTTATTTTAATTCAACTATTTTCATCACTCAGTCCCAAAATTAATTTAATTTTTAAAACAACAATTAAATTAATTATTTAATTTAGTTTAACACAAAAAATAAATTAATTAACCTATAGAATTTTAATTAATTTTAATAAAAAATATCTAAATTAATTAATTATTGATTAATTACTTCACCAGATCCTGAAACCCTACAAAGGCCTGTACAAGGCAGGGCTCTGGTCAATAGGTCAATCGGAAGAGCCAACGGGGTGTCCAGATCCGCAGGCAAGGGAGACTCGTCGGCCAGATCTCCGTAGGGTGAACTGCCGGTTCATCTGTTCCACAAGGGTGCTTCATCCGGAGGCATCATTAATTAATTAATTAATTAATGATTAATTTAACTAATTTATCACTCCATAGAAACCTTTTTCTTGGTTTGTTGTTATGTATCACGACCTTGACCCACCATCCCCATTGGTAAATATTTTTAGAATAATAATACCTTAGGATTTTTTAAAATAACAGTATTATTATAAAAATAATATTATTTTAATAATATTAACTTTATTATAATCAAAACACTAGTGCCAGAAATTACTTTTCTGGCTTATCAGAAATCCAGCTGGCAATCAGGTTCGTCCGAAAACATCGATTTAATACCGACAAAAGAAAAAAAAATAAATCCATATTAAAAACATTAGATGGCTATAACCTGGTCATCCAATGTTGTATTTACAAACTATCTCCAAAATTTGGACCGAAACATCGGCCTTTATTCGATATAATGAAAATTTAATTTTTTTCACTTTAAAACATCACGCGTTGATCTGTTACCAATTTATGGTACTGGGAACGCAGTGGAAGCTGAAAAAGATGAAATTTTATAATTTTCAACTGAAAATGAACATGAACTCATCAACGTTAGTGAATCACTACACGTTTTAATCAGAGGATCTCATATGAAGATTTTTAAAGACAAAATTAAAATCATAAAATACATGGTTTTTATATGAATTTGTGCATGATGTCTATTCATTATTGGTGATAGGTTCTTGAATAATCTGAACCAAAATACCTCTAGATCATCCACACACACTTCAAGAAACTACAGTAGCAATGATCGTTCAATTCCGGGTGCTAGCACGGAGATCAAACAACACCTTCAATATTCCAACAATCATTGTATCTCTATGCCTACAATGCTTGAGAAAGAGCTCAATCCGAGCTCCTAGATCTGGAATCTCTCTCTTTAGGATATGAGAGATAGAAGAGTAGAGAGATAGAGGTAGTGAATAGTACCTAGTGGGAGGTTCTCCTATTCTATTTACAGTGAAACGAAAATATTTGGAATAAACTTTGGAAACCTGAATATTTATCTCTTACTAAAATTACTAGTGTACTGATCCATTTATATTATTATCACATCCTTGGAATATAATAAATATATTATGTGACAATAACAGAGACATTAACTCAACTCATCATTCTCATAAATATTATGTGGACCTTGAATGTTTTAAACAACTATTCATTAAATTAATATTTTCATGTATTTGCTTTAAAACTTATAAATACATTTAATAAAAAAATTAAATTCCAATTATTATTAACTTAAATGATATGAATTTATTTGTTCCTGGGTGATCGTTTATCCTTGGAAAAATCCTAGACCCCAGTGATGGGGCCCCCCATGTCCAAAACTCCTAGCTAACTGAATAGGGAGGATTCTTGAATACACCATTATGTCTGACGCTTTAGACCTTTACCTTGATAGTAGTGAATACTATTCATAGACCAAGAGTGAGATCTAACAAACCACCATGGCTCCTAAATAGATTAGGATAGTCATAGTAGTGACAACCAACCTATAAACATGCATTGTGTAATATAATTTCGTTGTCTTTAATATCTCATAAAGCAGGATGCACTCACATGTTATCATGCTTTTCTTTCTTTTATAATTTTTTGATCAAAATCATTGGATATACCTGGGATGACCATGGTCATTGATTTATCAAGGTACTACTATCCTAATCACCATGGATCATGATATATAACTACCTTAACCTAGAAGCGATAAATCCTTTCTTGACCTTTCAACCAATGTCATGCCACCAATGATATACTCAACACAAACTACCATGCCATGATTTCATTATCATGATCTTCTACTTTCATCAAAGTACATGATCAAATGGAACACATTGACAATGATCTCAATGGAGGATACGATTACACATGTCTATAAACAGGAACAATCGATGACACCTAAAACATCTGTTGTTCCTATTGGCAGGGTTGTCCTCATGATCTCTCTACTAGAGATCACCAAGTGAAAACTTTATGAGAAGATGTCTCAATGATTATAAGACCCTTGCACCCAATATTCAATCATCTAATATGTCCATTTGGTAAGATTTATCTAGACTATAGGACCCTTGTTTAAGATTAATGTCACAGTATATTGAGGTTATCATTATAGCCTAGCATATTATATAACATTTTGATACAACAATTAATCTATGGACATTACCATTATATAATGGATGCAGAAATATCAACACTATAATAGTAAGAATACATCATATATAACTAACTGTATACATGATATGATAATCAAAAGTACTGAATAGTTGGGTATAAGGCACCAACTATTACAACAATATATGCGGCCAAAACCCATGGGAAAGAACTCCAATGAGCTCAGTAGAAACACAAAGGTTCCCTAGAACCCATTAACGATCACTCCAGCCGGGACATATTATACAACCATCTAGCCGGAATTCAATTTTCTAATCATAATAGGCAATGGGGAAGGTCTCCACGACCTACACCACTGGCAGAAGATTCTCCCTCAAACTTTGTGTAAGAACTAGGCTCTTCTACCTCATATTCTTCATCTCCTAAGATGCATAATAGGTAGAATCCCCATATCAAGAAATTATGACCTCTATAATGCAAATATGAAATTTGAAAACACCTAGTAGTTGTCTCATCCAAACTCTCGATCATGGATGATCTTCATCTTTCAAGGTAATTTTGAGAGGCAGTCGTCGAATCCCTATAAATCTTGTAGGAGTTCAAGACAGAAGTCTTTGCAATAAATTTATATAGATTGGAGTATATTCCATAAAAATTCCATGTCTTCATCTCATTAATAGATAAAGTTCAATAAGAGTTCATCCAGTGTCACATTAGGCCCCAATATGCTTTAGGCAGAATCAATAATGTTATTATCTGAAGGGACTTGATAGTAATGGTTCTGGGATTAACCGCATCCGGATTTGGACCCATCGAAATTTGGGATATAGAAAAAGGGACTTATCTCCTAAAAAACTAACCATTCAAGTGTATGATACGTGTTGGAAAAGTCCTCTCGGGAGGATCAATATTAAGGATTAGTTTGGGGATTTCACATTTGACGCTAAGTTCGTCATTATCCAGAAACACCTTGAATATATTGTCCTTCTCAAAATAAATTGGCTTCACATCCACATTGTGGTACCATTGACATTTCATAAATTCCTAAAATATCCATTTGACGGGAAGTTCAGCATACCACATGGTGACAGTGCCCAATTTGAGTCGTTCAAAGACACATATATTGAGGTAGGTTACTATAAGAAGGATGGAAAACCACCAATGGTGGATTAAAATATATAAGTTTTACCCCCAATGCCTTAGGGGCTTTCCCTGCGTATCCCTAGAGTATTCTCAATAGTGATTATGTGCTACCCATCAACCTAACTGAGTTAGTAGACTTAATCCCAGATTCCTAAGCTCCTATTATCTCTAGTGATAGCATGAAAGAAAATAGTTGACTCTATAATCTCTATGAAATAGCTATGGGAGTAGGGGATGACTATGTCTCTTCTCATAGCCTCTATCACCCTGAAAATGGTAGAGATTCCCTCATATTTTCTTCCTCTCCTGAAAATTACTCCACAGAATCAGAGGTGGATAAAGAAGATGGTGACCTTAGGAAAGCTTCTCCCACATTTGAGAAATATATATATAGATCACATTTGTAAATAAACCTTGATATGTATTCACTTGGAATTATACATAAATTTTTGGACTGAACTCAGATCTGGCTATGCACCATCTCAACTTAATCAATGACTATAGAGGTTTCAAGCAGGCAACTAAGCGGATAGACCCCTTTCATGCTACCAATGTAGAGTTTAAAGCTAACAAATTGATCAAATCCATTTTTTCTAGGAGGTGGACTATACAAGATGGATTACCAATATCATCCCTATAATGAAAAATAATGGGTGGATTAGGGTCTGTATCAATTTCATAGAAATTAATAGACATTTTCCAAAGGATGATTTCCCATTGCTGATCATAGTGCTCTTGATTGATGAAATTGATGGATTCTAAGACCTTTCCTTTATGGATGAGTATTCAGGGTATAATAAAATAAATGGGTCCCCTGAAGATGAGTAAGACACCACCTTTAGAGTTCCTCATGGAATCTTTTTCTACCAGGTCGATCTATTTCAGTTAAAGTGCATAGACGCTACTTATCAACATTCCATGAATCGTATATTTAATCCCTTATTAGGAAAATAGAAAAATGTTATGTTTGATGACCTGGTTATAAAATCCTGAAAGAGATGTGATCAGTTTATAGACCTTTAGATAGTCTTTGACAAGTTGTGGTAGTATAGTCTAAAGATGAATCCAATGAAATTCACTTTCAGGGTGATGCTAAAGAAATTCCTTGTATTTTGTTATGCCACCATGACATTGAGGTCGACCCTGGTAATACTAGTGCAATTATAGCAATGTCACCCCCCCCCAATCTCAATGAACTGAGGGGGTTCCAAGGGAACCTCACCTACATTCAGAATTTCATATCCAACCAGACTAGAAAATCTCCCCCCTTCACCATAGTAATGAAGAAGGGAATCTCCTATCAATGATATGTGGAATTCTAAGAACCCATTGAGAGTCTCAAGTGGTAACTAGTTCACCCACTAATATTGATTTCATCGGTGGAAGTAAATCCCCTCAACTTTTATGTGGACTCCATGGAATGATCACATGGATCTCTCCTCACAAAAATAATGACGTGGAAAATTTGAACAATCTCTATTGCCTTAGCCAAATTATGATAAGAACTAATACTAGATATTCTAATGTTTTTAAGAACTTCTTTGCACTTATTTTTGTGTTGAAAAATATAGGCACTACTTGCAGCACCACAAAGTATGCTTGGTCTCTCGTATTGACCCACTCATGTATATACTTAGCAATCCTATGCTGACTGGGAATTTTTCCCGATGGGTGGTGATTCTTCAACAATATGGCATCTAGAGTTTTTCACAACATTTATTAAAAGGGAATGACCTAGATGACTTCCTTGCAACACACCTCACTCTAGAAAGTACACTAGTGGACAATAAAATTCTAGATGATGGGGTTTCATATATCCAAGACACTCCCTAGACAGGGGATATTTATTTTGATGGAACCTCCTAATTTCTTATCAAAAAGAGACTAAAAACCAAAAACTCAGTTTGGTTGTCTTAGGTATTGTATTTGTTTCTTGAGATAAATAAATTTTGACTAACCCTTTCTCGTTGTCCGAAGGCCGAATGAATGATGATATGGAATACCAAGCCCTCAACACTGACTTGTAAGTATCCCTACAACTATTGATATCCAACCTAAAAATCAAAGGGGATTTATAGCTAGTGGTAAAATAGATCAAATTTGGATATTCCATAAAAAAGGAAAAATTATCCCCTGTCATTGGATATATCATATAAATGATGTCAGAATTACCTTTTGAACTCACATTTCATCATGTTTCCCAATCACAGAAGGCTTGTGCTGATGCATTGTCCAATGTAGTAATAGATATGGTTGATATTGATCAGGATGAGGTAGTCTTCCACATCACACACCTGAGGATGGTGTCATTGATTATCATCTATGACATGGAAGAAATAAATCATATCAACACAACATCAAAGCATGATGTAGTGATATCCACCCCTTGATAGATAGAGCTATATTTAGTTATCTCGAAAATGGGACTCTCATGATGAATTGAGATGGAAGGGAATAGATTTGACACTAAGGTATGAAATTTACCCTTTAGGATGGACCAAATGATAAAAAAAATACATCTACAAGTGAGGATTCAATGGAATCCTCCTAATATTCATAGTATAAATATAGATTATCTCCACCATTAAAGAAGTCCATTCTAGAACATGTGGCGCTCATCAGTCTAGGACTAGTCTCTCCCATAAAACCAGTAGGCTGGGTTATTACTGGAAAATAATTATAGGGGGCTATGTGGAGTTCACCCAGAATTTTCATTCATGCCAAATTCATGAAAAATCCATCAACCCTCAGAATTTATAAATATGGATAAATATTTCTGGTTATTTTTCGAATGGGTAATGGATGTCATGGGGAAATATCCCATGTCATATCCATGTAGTTTATATACATCCTTATTACTACTAAATTCTTCTATAAATGGGATGAGCCAATACCACAAAAGAAAAATAGGATGAAGAATATTTCCAACTTTGGGAAGTCCAACATCATCAATAGAGTCAGAGTTCGTCATAGGACACTGACTGAAATCCACACCAATTTACATCCTATAAAGTTACAGAAATTATACCAAGAGTGAAAAATCGAGTCTAATCATTCATCTCACTATAATGTAGTTAAAAATGAAATAATAGAGGCTTTCAATAAGACTCTATCAAATATAATTTATAATATGGTGAATAATGATAGTAATTCCTGTCTAGAGAAGCTCCTTTATTCTTTATGGGCCTACCATAACACCACACATACCACTAAATAAGTAACATTATATTCATTGGTGTAATGATATGAAGAAGTATGGTCCATAGAAGTCCAGTTTCCTTTTTTTTTGAAAATCCATATGGGAGAAACTGTATGACAAGGAGAAGATGCAAAATCAGTTGGATGAATTGGAAAAACTTGATGAGAATAGGTTGAATACAATACACAACCTTGAAGTCTACCAGAATTGGATCACATTGGACTTTAATAAAAAGGTCCTCCTCTATTTGTTCATTTAAGGAGATGTATTATTGGATCTCAGAACCACTATGATAACATTTAAGAATCCTAAAAATTTGTAACCCAAATTGGAATGGCCTTATGTCATGTTTATGGTCTATCACAATGGATCTTACTCACTGGCCATGATGAATGAAGAATATATTACACCCCCCAAAAATATAAGGATTCTTGAGAAAAACATTACAGAGATTCTTTCAAGAATTATCAATCCTCTTTGTTTCAGGACATTAAACTGTACAAATTCATCCTGACTACATGATGTTAAATTGTATGGAAAAGGTCTTAGAAGAAAGATGTTAAACTGCATAGTATGTCATGTCCTAACCACATGGCATTAAACTATATTGTAACACATCCTCACTTAATGTCATTAAATTACATGGGACATGTCCTTACCATATGAAGTTATACTTCATAGAATATTTCCTCACTACATGACATTAAATTTCACTGGGAGAATCATATCACTGATGATTCGCCACATAAGAGCAGAGCTATGTAAAAGAGAAATGAAGTTCCCTTATCCCTATGCGAGATTCAGATCCACATAGGGTATTCCCACATTCAAAAATTATGTGTGGATTCACTCCAATCGTCACAGGATATATAGTGACACCCATATCTCCATTCTTGGGTCAATCTATGATAATTCTTCTTTAACATAGGGTACCATTCAATCTTACCGCATTATGTTAAACAGCATGGATGATGTCCTCAATGCATCACACAAAACAATATTGTTTTTCAAGAACTACATGTGGATTGATTCCTATCATCAAAGGATACACATTGATGCCCAAAACACTATTTGTAGGTCCAACCATGATATTTATTCATGTCAAGTCACCCTTATCCTTACCACATGACATTAAACTACATGGATGATGTCCTTGCTGCATGACACTAAACTGCATGGTTTTATAGAACTACATACGACTTGGTTATCATTACAATGAGACATTTAGGTCTTCCTATATCCTATAAATTATCTAAGAAACTATATGATACAAAGTTACCCTATCCTTCTTTTAAATATCCTCTAGATGGTGAAGTAAACTATTTCTATTCTTTATTTATCACACCAAGCATAGCTCATGTGGACATAAGAATTTTGGAAAATGATTCCCAACATGGTCAATACATATCATCTCATGATATGGTTATCTTGGTCTAGGATAAAAGACCATAAAAGGCACACCATTAGTCATTGTTGCATGAAATTAAACTGCATGGTTGATGTCCCTTACATGATATGAAAATATGCATTACCATAGACCGTGCCTGAGAGGAGCAACATCTTTGGTTATGGTCTTCAACCACACCTTCATTAAATAACTACATGTATCTTGATTCCTCCCATTTTTATACATATAGTGACACATAGATCTCTATTCATGGTTACAACTGCAATAATTCTTTTACACATTAAGGATCCTATGTCATTTTCCATATGAAGTTAACAGCGTAGTTTCTTAAGAACTACATGTGTCTTGATTCCTATCATAAGAGAATACATAGTGACACATGGATCTACAATCATGGGTCCATATATAATAATCAATGGTAACAATGACGCCCTTTGCATATGGGTCAGACCTGTATAGAGAGTTCCCATTCAAGAACTACATTTTTCTTGATTCTTATCATCACAATATACATAATGACACTTAAATCTCTAATTATTGGGTTTATACACAATAAAAAAATATCTCCCATACCTACATATGGGTTACACATATAAATGGAAATTTTATATAATAACTATATATCGCTTAATTCCTTCCATAATAGGATATATAGAGACACATTAATATTTAATCTTGGGTTTATCCACAACACATGAAATGATAAAAAATTCAACCCTAACTGTATAAATGATAGACCTATACAATGATCTATCTGATACCAACTCATGTGCAGCATATTTTATCTCATATTT
This sequence comes from Viscum album, assembly GCA_963277665.1. Lineage (NCBI taxonomy): Eukaryota > Viridiplantae > Streptophyta > Magnoliopsida > Santalales > Viscaceae > Viscum > Viscum album. The sequence continues at coordinate 1,766,854,255 of OY728153.1, read as the reverse complement.
TCCACTTTTTTATCACATAAATCATGGATCATGTGATCTTAGGGGACCTAGAAAGTTTCTATGACCGACATGACTAGGAAATATTTTAGATCAGGGACCATTTTCTAGTAGTAAGACTTTTAAACCACATAAAACATTAACATACTTACCTCATGATGTTAAATTTCATGGAAGACGTCCTCACTATATGACGTTATACTCTAAGGAAAACATATAAGTCACATGATGTTAATGTCCATGATAGATATTTCCCTACTACCTTATGTTAAAATTTGTATCACATCACCCATAATCATTCCTTATCAAAATACCATAAGAACCGAATCTTGATCAGTTAGATAATGGGGTGCTTTCATCATATTTTATGTCCCTTAACCCATAAATCACTCTTCATATTTTGAGTACCTCAGGTTGCTGCAATCCTTTCATAACCCTTGAAAAAAGATACCTCGCTTTAAGGGACCCTTTTTGAATATGGAAGTATGCATATGGATTCTTCATATGTGCCTATGGTCATCAACCAAATGCATTATAACTTGTAGGAAGGGATTTCTGATCCTTATTATCCTGACATCAATATGACAGAACTCAGTAGATGAGGGTTTTTTGGTAAGTCCCTATTAATATTTCCCCATATCATTACTCAAGACCTGAGAACCTAAATCCATGATTTACAATATTTTCATCTCCCACTCAAAAAAGTTGTTGCAGTAATCTTGTACCTGGGTATCCTAATTATAATCGTGTGTAACATTCCCCTCATACCGGTTCCATATGCTTCATGACCTTAAATTGCATGGACGTTGGATAAAGATGTAGGACCTTAAACTTTAGCCTTTGATGGTCCAAATGTAAAGACTCTAAAATTATAGTTAAAGAGACACAAAACATATTAGGTTTAAAACCCATAAGGGGAATCCTAACAAAAATTGAAGTCTTGGATCACTAAACACTTCATCTTCAGAGTTTAGGTAAAAATTAGACTATAAATGAAAAAGGAATAAAGATAATATGGCCTAATTTATGGCCCTTGTAAAAGATGATCCATGCCTGATGGATCCCCAGGTCCATGAAAAAGTTAGGTTAATAATCTTCCACATCTCTTCTTTGTGATAACACATTATTTAGGTGGAAACACAACTTTTAGGTTGATAGAACTCACCTTGAATATTACATTTTCCATAAATAGTACATCATGATTTTTGAACCTTGGATTTCCACAAACATTCAATGGCCCTTGGAAAATATACTCTACTTAAAGGGACCCTTGGATTTACTATTCATGTATTTCTATGGCTCTTTCACATGCTCTTATGGTTATCAACCAAATGCATCATAACTTGGAAAAAATAATTTTTTACCCTTGTGAGCCCTAATGTAATTATGGAAGAATCCAACACCTTAGGGTGAATTGGGTCATCCCCAACATGATTTTACCATATCATCCTCATGAATCGAGAATTTTGGATCATTATTTACAATCACCGTAACCCAACTATTCAACCAGGTTCAACATCCTCCATGTTATGTCACTATGTTTTGTACCCTTTATAAAAGAAGGAATGAAATACTATATTTCCAACCATTTTGATGGATGAAACCACATAATTTAAAACCAAATTTTGTAGGAATATTACCTCCCTATAAAAAGATAAACTTATCTAGGGTAATATATCCCTACCTAGGTAGCTTTTGATCCATATCCAACTTTATCACCCAGAAGTTTGAGTCTTTAAAAAACTCATATGGCCCTTGGAAAAGAGTGGGGATCATATTTTATTGACCATTCATGTAATAACAATGGGATCATTAATAAGGTATTTGACCTACCAACTAAATGAATCTCCTCCTTATGGGAAGGAATTATAATCCTATTGAGCCTCGGGAATTCCATGGTGGAACCCGGCACCTCAGGGTGTTATGGGTCATCCTCGATATGTATTCCCCATTCAATATTGATTGATTCAAAATTTTGGGTTATGAATTACACAACCTATATTCCAACTATCCTGGTGGACTCGACTTCCCTAATACATTACCCTCATCCAATGTTATTGTAACAGCCCGAGATTTTATGAAAACTATTCTTTTTAATTTTATTAATGTCTTGTGTTGTACGCTACACCAAAAGGAGCTTGCACAACACGCATCCTTGACTTGCCTTGCATTACACGCAATTGCGACCTTCCTCGATAGCGTGTGTAGTACGCAACACCGAGTTTCGCTAAACAACGATATGCTATTAAGATATTATTAAAACTAGCGGTTATGAATAGTAATAACCACTTTTTGAAATTTTGTAAATTTTATTTTTCAAAATGGAATTCATTTTTGGATTCAGAGTATCGAATTTAGCCTAAGGTGAAATTTTGGTACTTTTCGGATAACTTTTATATTCTGATGAATAGTGAATATTACTAAATTATAATTAAAAACAACTTTTTTTAATAAAAATAATTAATAGTGATAAATTATTAATTTTATTGGTTTTAAAGTATATTTAGAATATATTTTTACAATTTAATACAATGTTGGTCATTGGATGTAATTTCACATTTAAACCAGACATAATCAAGTGTCAATCTTTTGATAGATATTGTTTCTTAAAAAAACGCTATTTGTTTTAACAGCGGGATTTAATTATAAAATTAATTAATGCAACTTATATGTTATGAATTTTGTAAAATAGACTTCATTTTTAAATTCGGAATATGAAATATAGCTTAGGATGAAATTTTGGCATTGTTCTAAAAAACATCAATTTTTGATGAATAGTGAAACTACTAAGTGGTAGTTAAAAAAACTGAATTTTTCATAAAACTTAATTTTACCGCTTCTGTGAATGGAATTTCAAAAATCTGAGAGACACGGTTGATGTCAGTAAGTAAAATGTGGTTCAATGAGATGAAAATAATTTTTGGTGAATAGTAACTTTTTACTTTTATTTACCACGGTTAAAAGTAAATAGGGTAATTAAGGGTAAGAATGATATTAATATTACCCTAACACATGTCCTAATTCTATTGGAAAAGTGTATCTCGACCAAAAACAACCTTAAGTGTAAATTATTATAATTTAGGCCCACTTGGATTAGATTAGGACATTTATTATTATTTAATTCAAAGAAGAGTTAAAAGAGTTAAAATCAAAGTTTATTTACTAAAACATTTTTTATATAGGGTTTTACATGAGATAAATTCAATTGTAAATATTCATTAGAAATATAAAAATATTTCCTACAGAATGGTATTTTATTTGTAATTTTTAGACATCAAATAAGTTAATTTATTTATGACACAAAGATGATGCAGTAATTATCTTATTAATGAAATATTGACATAATTGATATTATAAACACAACAATAAATGTAATTTGAGACTTTTTATGAATTATACTAATTTTCTAGGTTACTATGATATATTAGTATTGATTTAATCAACCTTTTTAGAACATATAATTCTGTTATGACTTTCACAAAAATCATATATCAAATAGTGTCAAAATTGACACAAAATAGTTTTTAAATCAAATATTATATTATTAATTGTTATTTTATTCCTAAAAATCTAAGGTTCAGCCAAATGACTTAGATAAGGATATATATATTAATAATAAACAATTTGGGGTTCTTTTGGAATGTTATAGTAAGTGTATTAACAATATAGTGAAAGAAAACAAAAAGACACGGTAAAAGTTAAATTATTTAACTTAGAGTTAAATCTAATTGATAAGGTTAAAATAATACCCTAAACTTGTCTAAATCTTATTGGTTGATAGGATTTCGACCCATCCCCACCTTATCTTCGAAATAAGACCCTTTGGAACCATTATAAACCGATTTTGACATTAATATAAAATAATATTTTGAGGTATTCCTAAGGTGCCCCTCTCCTCCCTTATAAAAGGACACCTCCTCCCCCTCCTCCTCACACCAATTTGAGCACTCAAGCTCGGCCAACACCTGCCAAAATCTCTTCTCCACTTCCCTAGAAACATCCTAGAGGTTCTGGTCTTCCTCAAAGACCAATTTTAGTTCCCTAAGAGGAGGTCTCAAAGCGGCGCTTCAAAGAAGAGGTAATTACCGTTACAAATTCTTTCATCTTTATTTCTTCTTCCACTTCTTCTTCTTAGGTTGTTTCATTATGAAGTAATAACATCAGTATCACTCATATACTGATATGTTATTATAAGTATGAAACAACCCTATTTCACCATCTATCCATCCTATGGAAAAAGAAATCACCGCGCGTGCGTACGTACGGAATACCGTCTCCACGCCGTGGTGTAATCTATTTTCCACCACCACCTTACATGGATGGGTGTAATGGTGTAAAGAATAACTATACATAGTTATTAAAACATCATATTTATTCTGATATATTGTATAATCCACTCCAATTCAATTCAATATTTATGGAAATGATATCATCGCTCGTGCGTACGTACGGACTACCGTCTCCACGACGCGATGAGATTCATTCTCCATGTTAACCATTTAAGAATGATTATAAAGTATATATAATATTTACTAATGAAATATATGACATAATAATAATACTGGATTTATTTATATATTTATATGTATGTCATGTACTTAATTCCATTCAATTCAATAAGGAAATGAAAACAGCGTTCATGCGTACGTACGGACTACCGTCTCCATGAATGGTGTATTTATTTCCATTTAATGATTTATTATATATATGTATATCCTGGATATATATATATATAAATCATGTTTTATGTTCTGGAATTAATTAATAATGATCTAAGTAATCATATGAATAATTACAAGTCAAAACACGGACGACAAATGAAACAATTTTACCCAAAACGCCCTTTAACATGGAATTTACAAAAGAACGGGTAATATAAAGTCATAAGTAAACCATATATGATATCATAACAATGAATATGATTCTGTAATAAGTAAATGACATTATTTAAATCATTATACAGGAGGTTCGGACACTTACGAAGCAAATCGGACCTAAGGTAAGGGAAATATCACAATCTCATTTTTATCCAAGATTGTTTATTCGTAAGTATTTACTGGGGTGTATTTTATCATCCGCATCCATGTTTCATCAATATGTAATATTATTTCCATTCACCTAAAATTTTTTTTAAATCCAATTTTTCCCTTTCGGTAAGTTTTTAGTAAAAGATATGAAAGTAATCTTTTGTCGTTTTTCGTATGAGGTAATTTTTGACTTTTCCGACAAAAGTACGAGAAGAATGTTTTTTTAACTTATACGGCATGAATGGATTTTTAAAACATTATTTCCAAGAAACTTCCTTGAAAATTTTTCAAGTTTATTTTTAATCAAATTCTTTTATTTTAAAGTCGTATGACATGTTATTAAAGGAAAAATGTTTTTGAAGTAGAAAGGATATTTTCCTCAAGAATGAAGTTCAAGTATTTTATCAAAATTATTTTCCATCTAAGATAATAAAAGGGTTCTGTTTTTATCCCTATTATTACATGGATTTGATTATGTTGTGATGGAAATATTTTTATGAATTCCTTTATCTTATATGAATTGTTTTATGATGTCATGTTGTTTAAGAATCCCATTTTTATTACATGAGTTACGCTATGACGTATGGTTTATGATTATGTGGCACACATAAGAATGGTATCATTATGAGATGGGTGGGACCTATATCTCCCTCCAATGAATTGGGTAAAGATTTTATATCTCATGAGATAGACATGGCTGGAATGGTAGGTTATACCGGTTTAGTGAAACAGGACTGAAACGAGGGTTACTCGATTCAGAAAGGGACTTTGTCCACTAAGATAGTCTTGGCAATGAGTCTTGACTAACAAGAAATGATTCTCTATGATTATGTGTGAATGCCACAAAGTTTCATGTTTTAAGTTATGATTATTGTGATTACATTTCACTTCCATGATTTATCCCATGTTATGAAATTATGCTCTCTTTTGCAGGGTAAGATTTCCAAAATGTTATGTTCTTATGAATACGATGTGATTGATATTTCTTTTGTTTACCCTTACTGAGCATTTGAGCTCACCCTTTTATGTTTTCTTTTCCCCAGGATATAAAGAAAGGTTTTTGGTAAAAAAAAGGGAAGATCATTATAGGAGATGTTGAAGATCTTTCACCACGATTAGAAGATTACGTTCCGAGTATCCAAAGACACTAATCTATTACGATCCTTGTGTGTATGTACTAAGTATTCCGCAAATATAATGTAATGTCAATGTACGTCAAGTTTTGGGTCTCTACAGTTGGTATCAGAGGAAAGGTTTAGTCAACCTTTGGAAACTAGGATGCGATAACTTTAGTGAGATCCCTAGATATATTTATAAGGTATGTCTAGGGATGTCCCTAAGGATAAGTATACGTATAGGATACAGTCCTAGAACTATGGTAACGATCATAGAATTTAACATAAGATGTTAGATATTGAGGGTACTCCCCCTTTATTATGTTCTTTTCCCTAGCATGATTTTTGCCTCTCACACTATTCTTTTTGGGTTTTAGAAAATGGCTGGAAACAAAGTGATTCACGATAATGGAGGATATGATGGACAATGGAATGATATTTTTCATGAGCAACAAAATGAAATGGGATTTGGAAGTCCAAACATCATTATTATGCCGAATCAGAAATCTCATAATATGATCAATAAAGTAAAATTTGGTAAGTTTCCTGACTCGGCTAATAAGAGAAAGATGGAGTTTCATGATGATCATAGAGGAAAGAAAGTTCAATTTCTCCTATGTAAATCATGTGGGAAGAGGCATCAAGGAGAATTTTTCAAAGGAATTGGAAGATGCTTTGGGTGTGGAAAATAAGGACACAAAGCAAGTAAATGCAAAGGAAAATGTTCAGTTAACAACATGGATGAGGATAATGGTATTGCTACGACATCAACAATGGTTAAATGTTTTAAATGTGGAATGTGCGGGCATTATGCAAACCAATGCCCTAAGGGAAAGTCTCATGAAGATAATCAGTATGGTCGTATGGGAAGTATTTATGTGGATGATGATGAAGAGACTACAAATGATATGTGAGATGAAAGAATTGTTGAAGCTTGGTCAATGGTTTAAGAATGTAGTGGAATGATTACATGTTTATCATGTGTAATGTTGTATAAGTAATCTCATGGTACTATGGATTAAAGAGACATGTAAGGATTGTTACACTGTTGTCTGATTAATGTTACCAGTATCCATGAAAGGTTATTCAGATATTTTTGGAATGTAGATGATATGCGCATAATGAAGGGATAAGGAGGAAATTAAATGTTTGATAGTATTCATGATCTCATGACTGATATAAGGAGAAGGTTATATCATGGTTTGAGTATATAGAATTTTTGGATTTTGGTATGTGGAAAGAGTTAACTTTTGACAGCATTCATGTTTTCACTAAGGTTTATTGGGTATTCTTTTTTTTCAATAGAATACATCATTAAGGTATTCACATGATTGGAATGTGACCAACAAGATATATGGGGGATAAATGATGGTATTCACATGCTTGGTTGACGACATTTCAAGTAATCATTTTCTTTATACTATGAGCTTGGACCAAAGTATTTTAGATAAGCCTAAAGATTGTAATGGATTATGTTAACCATAAGTTAGTATTGTTTAAGTATAGAACTTTTTTTATATTATTTATGTGATGTTATAGTAATGTAGTTTTAGAAAAAGGACAACCTGCAGGACGGGCGACAGCCCATCGCTTCGGACAAGGCTGTGGGAATCGAACCCACAACCGAAGTGCGACTGGCCTTTATCACCTACCACTGACCTACAGGAAGTCCCTGTTTAGTAGAAACTAGTTTTATTATATTAATCAGCATGATATGTGAAGTATAAGTTCATTTTAGGAACCATATATGATTAATCTCACTATAGAATGACTTATGTATATTTAATAACTTTTTGCTAACCTTTTGTTTGAGACAGATGGAATGACCCATCATTCTATCACATAATCTGCTAACACTTCACAAATAACAAATTCAACTTCATTTATTTAAGAGATGAAGTGGAAATTGTTCAAGGCACGAACAACAGTGAGATTGTTCCAAAATAAAGTAAGTATTTATTCTAATTCAAATTTTCAACTTTAGGGAAACGATCTTGAAAACCAAAAATGTTGTCCTAGTGATATTATACCTGATGAATCAGATGGTACCTTAGATCGTCACAAATTTATGGCTTTGTGATTGCTGGCTTTTCCATAGCCATGTTCTCTACCACTCTCTATCAGAACATGATGGTTAGATTTCTCTTCCTATGTGGAAACCCAGTGATTAGTTTATTTGGGTAATCGTTAAATTTCATACTTTAGTTTTTAAAGACAAGTTTTGGTATTCCTTTTTACGATGTGGGTTTCTATTAAAGAAACTTTCGAATAGTAAACTATTTATAACCCCGACGAATTTCGAGGGCGAAATTCATTTTAAGGGGGGTAGAATGTAACAGCCCGAGATTTTATGAAAACTATTCTTTTTAATTTTATTAATGTCTTGTGTTGTACGCTACACCAAAAGGAGCTTGCACAACACGCATCCTTTACTTACCTTGCATTACACGCAATCGCGACCTTCCTCGATAGCGTGTGTAGTACGCAACACCGAGTTTCGCTAAACAACGATATGCTATTAAGATATTATTAAAACTAGCGGTTATGAATAGTAATAACCACTTTTTGAAATTTTTTAAATTTTATTTTTCAAAATGGAATTCATTTTTTCATTCAGAGTATCGAATTTAGCCTAAGGTGAAATTTTGGTACTTTTCGGATAACTTTCATATTCTGATGAATAGTGAATATTACTAAATTATAATTAAAAACAACTTTTTTTAATCAAAATAATTAATAGTGATAAATTATTAATTTGATTCGTTTTAAAGTATATTTAGAATATAGTTTTACAATTTAATACAATGTTGGTCATTGGATGTAATTTCACATTTAAACCAGACATAATCAAGTGTCAATCTTTTGATAGATATTGTTTCTTAAAAAAACGCTATTTGTTTTAACAGCGGGATTTAATTATAAAATTAATTAATGCAACTTATATGTTATGAATTTGGTAAAATAGACTTCATTTTTTAATTCGGAATATGAAATATAGCTTAGGATGAAATTTTGGCATTGTTCTAAAAAACATCAATTTTTGATGAATAGTGAAACTACTAAGTGGTAGTTAAAAAAAACTGAATTTTTCATAAAACTTAATTTTACCGCTTCTGTGAATGGAATTTCAAAAATTCGAGAGACACGGTTGATGTCAGTAAGTAAAATGTGGTTCAATGAGATGAAAATAATTTTTGGTGAATAGTAACTTTTTACTTTTATTTACCACGGTTAAAAGTAAATAGGGTAATTAAGGGTAAGAATGATATTAATATTACCCTAACACATGTCCTAATTCTATTGGACAAGTGTATCTCGACCAAAAACAACCTTAAGTGTAAATTATTATCATTTCGACCCACTTGGATTAGATTAGGACATTTATTATTATTTAATTCAAAGAAGAGTTAAAAGAGTTAAAATCAAAGTTTATTTACTAACACATTTTTTACATAGGGTTTTACATGAGATAAATTCGATTGTAAATATTAATTAGAAAGCTAAAAAGATTTCCTACAGAATGGTATTTTATTTGTAATTTTTAGACATCAAATAAGTTAATTTATTTGTGACACAAAGATGATGCAGTAATTATCTTATTTATGAAATATTGACATAATTGATGTTATAAACACAAAAATAAATGTAATTTGAGACTTTTTATGAATTACACTAATTTTCTAGGTTACTATGATATATTAGTATTGATTTAATCAACTTTTTTCTAACATATAATTCTGTTATGACTTTCACAAAAATCATATATCAAATAGTGTCAAAATTGACACAAAATAGTTTTAAATCAAATATTATATTATTAATTGTTATTTTATTCCTAAAAATCTAAGGTTCGGCAAAATGACTTAGATAAGGATATATATATTAATAATAAACAATTTGGGGTTCGTTTGATATGTTATAGTAAGTGTATTAACCATATAGTGAAAGAAAACAAAAAGACACGGTAAAAGTTAAATTATTTAACTTAGAGTTAAATCTAATTGATAAGGTTAAAATAATACCCTAAACTTGTCTAAATCTTATTGGTTGATAGGATTTAGACCCATACCCACTTTATCTTCGAAATAAGACCCTTTGGAACCATTATAAACCGATTTTGACATTAATATAAAATAATATTTTGAGGTATTCCTAAGGTGCCCCTCTCCTCCCTTATAAAAGGACACCTCCTCCCCCTCCTCCTCACACCAATTTGAGCACTCAAGCTCGGCCAACCCCTGACAAAATCTCTTCTCCACTTCCCTAGAAACATCCTAGAGGTTCTGGTCTTCCTCAAAGACCAATTTTAGTTCCCTAAGAGGAGGTCTCAAAGAGGCGCTTCAAAGAAGAGGTAATTACCATTACCAATTCTTTCATCTTTATTTCTTCTTCCACTTCTTCTTCTTAGGTTGTTTCATTATGAAGTAATAACATCAGTATCACTCATATACTGATATGTTATTATAAGTATGAAACAACCCTATTTCACCATCTATCCATCCTACGGAAAAAGAAATCACCGCGCGTGCGTACGTACGGAATACCGTCTCCACGCCGTGGTGTAATCTATTTTCCACCACCACCTTACATGGATGGGTGTAATGGTGTAAAGAATAACTATACATAGTTATTACAACATCATATTGATTCTGATATATTGTATAATCCACTCCAATTCAATTCAATATTTATGGAAATGATATCATCGCTCGTGCGTACGTACGGACTACCGTCTCCACGACGCGATGAGATTCATTCTCCATGTTAACCATTTAAGAATGATTATAAAGTATATATAATATGTACTAATTAAATATATGACATAATAATAATACTGGATTTATTTATATATTTATATGTATGTCATGTACTTAATTCCATTCAATTCAATAAGGAAACGAAAACAGCGTTCATGCGTACGTACGGACTACCGTCTCCATGAACGGTGTATTTATTTCCATTTAATGATTTATTATATATATGTATATCCTGAATATATATATATATATAAATCATGTTTTATGTTCTGTAATTAAGTTATAATGATCTAAGTAATCATATGAATAATTACAAGTCAAAACACGGACGACAAATGAAACAATTTTACCCAAAACGCTCTTTAACATGGAATTTACAAAAGAACGGGTAATATAAAGTCATAAGTAAACCATATATGATATCATAAAAATTAATATGATTCTGTAATAAGTAAATGACATTATTCAAATCACTATACAGGAGGTTCGGACACTTACGAAGCAAATCGGACCTAAGGTAAGGGAAATATCACAATCTCATTTTTATCCGAGATTGTTTATTCGTAAGTATTTACTGGGGTGTATTTTATCATCTGCATCCATGTTTCATCAATATGTAATATTTTTTCCATTCACCTACAATTTTTTTTAAATCCAATTTTTCCCTTTCGGTAAGTTTTTAGTAAAAGTTATGAAAGGAATCTTTTGTCGTTTTTCGTATGAGGTAATTTTTGACTTTTCCGACAAAAGTACGAGAAGAATGTTTTTTTAACTTATACGGAATGAATGGATTTTTAAAACATTATTTCCAAGAAACTTCCTTTACAAGTTTTCAAGTTTATTTTTAATCAACTTCTTTTATTTTAAAGTCGTATGACATGTTATTAAAGGAAAAATGTTTTTGAAGTAGAAAGGATATTTTCCTCAAGAATGAAGTTCAAGTATTTTATCAAAATTATTTTCCATATAAGATAATAAAAGGGTTCTGTTTTTATCCCTATTATTACATGGATTTGATTATGTTGTGATGGAAATATTTTTATGAATTCCTTTATCTTATATGAATTGTTTTATGATGTCATGTTGTTTAAGAATCCCATTTTTATTACATGAGTTACGCTATGACGTATGGTTTATGATTATGTGGCACACATAAGAATGGTATCATTATGAGATGGGTGGGACCTATATCTCCCTCCAATGCATTGGGTAAAGATTTTATATCTCATGATATAGACATGGCTGGAATGGTAGGTTATACCGGTTCAGTGAAACAGGACTGAAACGAGGGTTACTCGATTCAGAAAGGGACTTTTTCCACTAAGATAGTCTTGGCAGTGAGTCTTGACTAACAAGAAATGATTCTCTATGATTATGTGTGAATGCCACAAAGTTTCATGGTTTAAGTTATGATTATTGTGATTACATTTCACTTCCATGATTTATCCCATGTTATGAAATTATGCTCTCTTTTGCAGGGTAAGATTTCCAAAATGTTATGTTCTTATGAATACGATGTGATTGATATTTCTTTTGTTTACCCTTAATGAGCATTTGAGCTCACCCTTTTATGTTTTCTTTTCCCCAGGATATAAATAAAGGTTTTAGGTAAAAAAAAAGGGAAGATCATTATAGGAGATGTTGAAGATCTTTCACCACGATTAGAAGATTACGTTCCGAGTATCCAAAGACACTAAACTATTACGATCCTTGTATGTATGTACTAAGTATTCCGAAAATATAATGTAATGTCAATGTACGTCAAGTTTCGGGTCTCTACAGTTATCCCCATAAATCTTTCAAGCACATTGTAAAAGAGTTTAGACGGCTTTTTTTGACCATTCTATCAACACATAAGAGATTTAGCCTATAAAAAAGAAACATATCCTACTTGTATGAAGGGAACTTAGATCCTTGTGGACCTATCAAACAACATGGAAGAACTCAACACCTCTGGGTGTTTTGGGTCATCCTTAACATGTATGACCCATTTTATATTCATAAGTCATATCCTGAAAGAAAGAATTTAAACTACATAATATTGGATGTCTTGGAAGTAATAATTTAAACTGCATATCATATTTACATCCTTACTACATGACGTTAAACTAAAAAGCATACATCCTTACCACATGACATTAAACTGCATAGAGAACATTATTTTACAGATGGTATATTACTAAAAAAAGAAGATCTGAGCTAAAATAATATAAACTATAGAAACAAAAGGCCTGAGCTTAAAGGCTTTAAACTATAGTAATAGAAGGTTGGAGCTAAAAGGACATAAACTTCAGAAATAAAAAGTTTCAGTTGTAAGGCTCTAAACTACAACATAATAATGTTTATTTCACAAGACCTTGAAATATCCAACCAAAATATATACAATGCTCACAAGGATGAAAAATTGATAAGTAAATCCTGTGAAAAAGTTGAGTCTCTGCTCATTGGACACTAACTTAGTAGGATCCAATAAATATTGAGCACTCAAAAATAGAAAAGGCATAAAATCGTTCAGGTTGAAAACCCACAAGAGGGATGCCTATGAAATTTTTGAATCCATGTCTGCTAAGATATACCCTATATGAACCTTAAGTAAAAATTAGGGAAATATAAATGGAAGAGAAACAAATATTATGGGGCCCACCATATGGTCTTAGAAAAAATCAAGCTATGCTCTCTAGGTCCATAGACCTAGACATAAATCATATTACCCTCTCTCTATAAACCACACCGTAGAAAAATTAATCATTATTAAAATGTTTGAAAAATTGTGCTATATTTATCTTAGAATTAGATTATTTTCCTTATAAATGAGTCCAATTATTAGGGGTACATTTTTTGACACCACTAAATGTGTTCCAAAAACTTTTCCCTGAAATGACACATATGAAAATGATTTTTGGGGTGCACACATTGTTTACAAAATTAAAGTAATTTTGATTCTATTATTATTATTATGTGATCAAAAATAATAATGATGTTAATAAACAAAGTAAATTAAATTATGTGGAATTGTTATTGAATAAAACTATATATTGGGTGATGGTAAAACAATGTCATATGTCTTATTCTTCAAACCCATGGTATCATAGTTTTTGATTGCCTCTTACTCCTAGATTGGATACCGCACACCAGCAGAACCTCAAGAAGATGAGCTTTCTCACACCATATCTCCTCATGTCGAGACATCTATCTGAAACAACATCATGTGAAGACCACGCACCTGATGATATAAAATGAAGAGAAGAGGAGAACTATACTTTTTTTGTGGTATAACATAGTATAGATCACATTGGAAGCTTGTAATAGATATCACACAAGCATGAGGATATATAGATCAAGGGATTACATGGAGCCTCCATATAAACACGCAATGTCATGAAGATGATTCCTTGAAGATAGTATGTGGGTAAGGATTAGAGTGTAATGTATAAGGTCTACAATGATCAATCTGGATGTCCAAACTATGTACGATCCTCATTCATGTGGAGCAGAGAAAAACCATGCCTGTAGAATCTCTATTGTGCAAGAATTAATATCCTAATGCAAATTGTGAAGACATGTAGTGTGTAATGTGAGAGGTTCTATGTACACCCTCCATGGGAATATACAAAAAAAGAGTATACAGGTAAGCATATAGTTTGATATACTGAAAGTATGATACATTGATATGAATACATTAATCACTTCTAAAATATTTCTTCATGGATGAGACAAGGCCATGAGATTGGTTCATATATGGTTTTAATGCCATGATATCTTCATAATGTGAAGAATAAGATCATAAAAATACCACTGTAGGATGATATGTGGTCAATAAACATCACAATCCTCGGCATGTGGGTCTGAGTCTCGGTAAGTCAGTGTGATGGATTGGAAATTTTGTTTTTATGACACACCACCTTTCTCAGATAAGCAGATTCACTATGGTACGTCATCGATAAATACAAGGAGATCATGGGTTAGATAAGATCATTTCCACTCTATAAGTAGAGCTTTAAATTTCCTTGAAAAATATCATTATAGACCCCATAAGGGTTATGCGAAGAAGTTAATGCAATACTACCTGCTTTCACTCACGTGAAGAGATGAACCACCACATAATCCATCACGCAAAAGGATGAGGCACTGTGTAACACATCATTTGAAAGTCTATGGCATGGCATCATGTAACCTATAATGAAAATGGATGAGTCTCCGTGTAACATATCACTCAAAACACTACAGCATCTCCTCATCTATCATGAAAAGGGATGAGAAACCACAAGTATCTCTCATTTTGAAAACAAGTAGATTTATTTTGAATATATATATATATATATGTGTGTGTGTGTGTGTGTGTGTGTGTATGTTTAGTATAAAGATATGAACCTCGCTTTTCATGAATAAGAAGTGTTTTTTATCAAACTAATGAAGTATACATGTCGTGAAATTCCAAAATAGTTTATATGAATTTGTTAAGCAAGTCATGCGATGGAAATTCCTAATCACATAAACTTCACAGTGTCACATGAAGAACCCAAAATAGGTTATCAATGATAGATTTGTGTTGCACCCCCATGGATATGTGATTGTGAGATGTACTTTGGATTGAGTAATAGACTTTGGAAAAGCAGTCAAGGATGATATGACTTGTACTAACTGATATTCATGTGACACCCTCATGTGAACCATTGACTATGAAACACATTAAATTGGATTGGATTATGTGATACATTAATTTGATGATTGGAAACATGAAACTATGCACCCTTGGTCATCTTTTTCATTTGATGATGTGAACCCAGTCTCTTGATTCGTTTATGCAATCTAAGGTGTCAGCATCTTCATATGTCATGGACATGCACCCATGATCATGCAGCTTCTCTCCAATCATATGGGATATTGTCCTTCACATGTGAACCCTTATACATGTGTCCATGAAAATCACCACATACATTCAACTTAAACCCTTGGTTACATGATTACTTCATGGAGGCTTGGGATGTTGGTTGTGTTCCATTATCCCATGTGGCTTGGGAAGGCCCCATTTTGTGATTAGATGAAAATTAGAACATCATTATACTGTCCATCAGTAACATGGAAAAGTGGATCAGCTGACAATGAAAATCCTCACAAGCCATCATAAGATCCAACATTGATCATGTGATGCATAACACACAAGTAGAGAGATTTACTATTATAGTGATTGCATGTTATCACAAGATCCATCATTGATCATGTGATGCCCCTATGGCTCCAAAGATAAGAATAAGAATTGTCTGAAACAATACTTCCACTATATCGGGAGATCCAAAATTGATCACATGATGCACCATGGACAATCATAGCCACTAATCAGGACAAAGTATACATACCACCGTGACATCCCATATTGATCATGTGGTGGCCTCATGAACAAACAATGGAAAATCTTCCAAAACCTCTTGTAAAATAAATCATAAATATATGAAATATTCATAGAACTTATGAGGTCATTGATTTTAATCCAATAAGATTAAGAGGTTCATAAGGCCTCATAGAGCCCCTGAATATATATCCAACATGTCATGAAAGAACATGTTGGCATGTCACCTTTGTCATGAGAAGGATATAAGACATGTCTATTTGATTATGTACTGCCCCCAACGACTTTATAAGATAAGTATAGGGTTTTCCATGAAAATTATCATTCATCACTACGAGATCCTCTATTAGTCAGATGATGAAACATATACAAGGAGACTGAATGTCTTCAACAACACTTGCATGGCTACAAGAGATCTTATATCCTTGTAGAATAAGGAAGGAAATAAAAATTCAAAATATGGAAGCTTATTACAAATCAAGGATATATTATTCTTCTTGAAATGGTTTCATATGCCTTGAGTTATCACCATTGATCATAAAAGGCCCCCTCGACAAGCTAGTGATGCCCAACTATCATTTAAATTGGGTAAAAGTTTAAAATTTATGTTTTTCTACTACTAATGACTAGTGGAAAGTAGGGTTGAACCCACAGGGAAGGAAGGTTACCGCTTTTCTTTATAAAACTTTTGTAACTCCCTATTGTTGTCAGTAGAGGAGAGACTTTCTTTTTATATATATTTTCTAAGTTCTATTCTTTTATTTATATTCTAATAAGAACTATGTATAAACTAAACTAAGATGACTCATAGCATAGTAGTGATTAAAACAAAAAAAAATACAGAACAAAAACTTCTAATTTTAAGCAGCCTAGGGAATTTAACTTTACTGGTTTAGTAATTGGATTCTTCATTTGTTGATGATTGAATCCATGAACTCAACGAAATTATCAATTAAAATCTCTTATTAGGATATTAGTCTCACAACTAAATGAAACTAGAAGCTCACCACCACTAGAGTCACCTAACTTTGACAGTTTTTGAATTTGAGAAACTGGAATAAATATCAACGATTTAATTCAGTAGAAATAAAATAAAAAATTGAAAAAAAGTAGTCTTTGATCTTTCTCTCTAAAAGATCAGGGAATTTTTGAATTTAAGCTAATGATACATTAAAAAAATTTAAAATCTAAGAGTCAGATTCCACTTCACCTGTCACGACCCGTCTTCGGGGCCCGTTTCGTGACTACCTCAAGCCCACCTTCCATAGGCCAGGGGCCGACAACTAGAACCAAAGACATAAATCCCCATAAAAAGGGAAGGAATTGCCTTTATGAAACGAAAACATACACAATAAGAGTACAAGAAGAATCTACACTAAGTAAATCAGTATAACAAACATGCTGAAAGTACAAGGGGATGGAAATACAATCCCAAAAGAAAGGTACAACTACAACTGAAAGTAAAGTACAACTCAAAGGACAACAGCTGAAAGGTGACAAACAGCTCCTGGATCATCCTCCGGGTTCCTACTTGAAGGGTTGGTACATATGTCTTCCTCGTCACTCCACGTCCGTCCGTCTCCTTCGGGTACTGACTCGTCGTGAGATCCACTTCCGGGTACCAACTCGTAGTGAGATCCACCTCCGGGTACCATCCAGCTCCACAATCCTCAACCAAAATCAATGATGTATGTCATCTGCAACCAACACAATGAGGTGCAGGCATAGCCCATGCAAGGGTGAGTATACGATACTCAGTAGGGACCCCAAGACTCTCAAGGTCTCACTAAATCCAACAAGGGTAATCACAAAGAAAGTTCCCAACAGATAACCCTTACTTAGGTATACGCCCATACTTATACCTAAGCTATCAAGTAACCCATATCAGCCATGAGGTATCACACAGATATGAAGTCGACGGATAACCACTACTTAGGTATATACCCATACATATACTTAAGTTATCAAGTAACCCATCTCAATCATGAGGAAAACACAAAGGTCATTGACTCAACTCAAACCAGGATTTTCATTATCGATATCGAAACCGCAACTGCTGAAGAGCTCCCACTCTGTCGAGTACACTGATCATGTCATGACTCCAAGGTGCTTCTCACTAACCTAAGACTGATGAGTTAATCCTCCTATCAAGTATTGCGGGTCAGCCACCCAAACACAGTAGTGCTCCCCACCGGGGTCTGCCACCCAAACACAGTAGTGCACCCCCCCCCCCCCTAATGACCTGCAGAGGTACTCCTTATGTTGAGTACCACGGGTCTGACACCCAAACACAGGGGTGCTCCCCATCATGGTTATGCCACCCAAACACAGTAGTGCTCCCCACTGGGCTATACAAGTCACTCCATCTTGAATCGGACAAGCAGTCTTCAGGTCTCAGCCAGCTACAAGGTCTCCGTACTCCGTATGCTCGTCTCCAGGAGGATTTTCTCCATGAGCTACTGGTCGATACTCCAAGTATTAAAAAAGTCCCATCAAGTAGTATCTCAAAGTACCATCTCTTCATAGGGGTCTCAACGCAACAGACGGCGCGACAATCGAGCACCCGGTTTGTGAGTTATTAGCCTTTTCATCCCAGGGGCCCGGTTGGTTTCAGGTACAATCCAACCCAGCCATACTCCAACTATGTCCAAACCTTAGGTGAAGTATACCAAAAGATCAGTCTCACCAAAAGTAATCCAGAAAAGTCGACGGCACATCAATCGGACGTCCGGAGCTCAAGTTATGAGTGTTTCCGCTCCGAGGGCCCGGTTGGTTTCATGTTCGAACCAACCCATCCATACCCAAAGTTCTCTAAAACCTTGAGTTTAATATACCTAAATGACCGTCTCAATCCAATGATCGCTACGAAACAGACAGTGTGTGAAATGGAGTTCTGTAGGCCAAGTTATGGGCGTTTGAACGGATCTATCTGAAAATAGGGGGTTTGGGCCCGGTCCGACCCGGCCCGATAGCCCCTGGATCGGCCCGAACCAGGTCAACCTGACCCGGGTCCAGGTCCGGCCCAATCGGGCGCGGCTCGGCCCGGTTGGCACGGCCCGGCCCGGCGTGGGCGGCCCGGCCCGGAGCGGGCGGTCCGGCCCAGTGCGGCGGCCCGGCCTGCGGCCTGCCTCAGAAGCTGGTCGCGGGGTGCGAAGGGGGGGGGGGGACGCTGCCCCCCTCTATTTTGAAATGGCGGCCACATCTGGTGGGGCCTCCATAGCTGGCTGACTGGGGTATCAACCCCCCGGTATTTCTGGAAACGGCCGGCCATTATGGTCGGCCGGTGTGGCTGTCGCGTGACCCTCGGGGTCCCACGTCCTGGTGCGCCAGCGGCCGGATGAGTCTGGCCGCTACCTTGCTGAACCGCCGCGGCCAAAGGCCACGGCTCTTGCACATCCGGCGCGGCGCAGTGCGACGGCGCCGTGGCCCGCTCCGTCCGCGGTTCTCTCACTCCCGCGTGGTGCAAAGATACCGCGTCGCCTCCGTTTCAAGCCACGAAGAAGATCAATAACAAAAGGGGAGGAGGATCGGCCGTGTTTGTGCAGTCCGACCTCCTCCCGTTATGTTGATAGCAAGTGGCAAATTAAATTAATGAAGAACATCAATTAATCTTGAACGTAAAATCAACCCCTACATCAGCACAAGTTGTCGAACAACGAGCATTGTGGGAAACATCTTCGCGGGGTGAGGCTCTATATACGTCGATGGAGAACGTTCGAGGGGGAAGCGGTGTCGTGGGGTGAGGCTCTGTATACGTCGACGGAGAACGTTCGAGGAGGAAGCGGCGTCGCGGGGTGAGGCTCTGTATACGTCGACGGAGAATGTTCGAGGAGGAAGCGGCGTCTCCCTTCCTTTGTCGCAGAGAGAAGATGGAACAGCATGACGGCGTTCTTCGTCGAAGTAGGGATATTCTTCACCGGATAAGATGAAGTTCCTAAAGAGAAGAAGAGCTCTCCCTCTCTCAATTCTCAACACAACAACTAACCCCAAAATAAAATAAGACTTGTCCTATTTTATTACTTCAATCCATGCATCTTAATTTTTAAAATTCAAACACAAATCTCACTTAATTGATTATGTGTGTTGGATTGAATAAGGAGGAGAGAGGGTAGAGTTACAAATTAATGGGAGTTGTCAACTTAAAGAGGAGTTAGAGGAATTTGAAGTGGTGGGGATTGTGTGGGCCCCACCTCACTAATATCCTAACGATAGAATTTAGGATCAAGTGGGTTTCACTCCAACTCCCACACATGGGATTAAACCACTTAGAAGAGAAAGAAAAATTCTAACACATATTTTATTTCACTCTTCAATTAAACCATTTTTTTAAACAACACCTCCTAAGCAAACGCAACTTCAAAAAAAGTCTTCTTAAGAAATTACCAGCGCTGCGGTTTCATCGGTGCCCACGGATTTCGATTCCGAGCACCGGTTCAAAATATAGAAAAACCCGCTCATTCGTTCACTGAACGTACCCGAGCCAAACTTCGAAAATTGATTCTGGGCACACCGGGCCTCAGAATCAGGTTCCGTCAAAAACTGCGGACTCATAAAATTCTAAAGAAATTAAGAAAAAAATTTCCTTGAAATTTCCGGGTCCTTAAATTACTCCCACCTCAAGGTTTTACATCCCCATAAAGCTTCAACACATACTAGGGAAAACAAAGTGGTACTGAGCACACATCTGAGCCTTCCGCTCCCATGTGCTCTCTTGGAGGTTCTTGTTCTACCAATGAAAGCACACCTGAGGAATCGACCATCCACGTAGGACCCACTTCTGTCGATCCTCGATCTCTACTGGAACCTCCGTGCATGTCGTCTTGTCATCAACGTCCAACTCCCTATGGTCGATGATGTGTGAAGTCTCATGCATGTATCTCCTTAGCTGAGATATGTGAATGACATCATGCACCCGGTGCAATTGAGGTGGAAAGTTCAAGTGGTAAACTACCCCGCCTACCCTGCTGAGGACCTAGAAAAATCTGTTCAAACTCGAAGATAAATTTTCACCTCAACCACATCTCTGTAAACCTCGTCGAGGTGAGACCCGTATAAGGACGTGTTCGCCATCCTCGAACTCCAGAGGCCTCCCTTTCTTGATTAGAACTGAAACTCAAAACTCCTACTTCCACGTGGGTAAGGTTGACCGACTCAAGAGTGATCGACCGTACCCTCCTGTGCATGAGTTTATCCGGTGCTTTTTGGGGTTTCCTTTTCACCAACCAAGGAAAACTCATCCCAACATTGTAGGTAAACCACAACCTTTTTGCCTAATACAGTCAATCTGAGTATGAACTGTGAATCCAATACATACCCAGACCAATGTCGTAATGCCTCGACGCTTCCACCAAGAGATTCTAACTGAAACTCTCACCTCGAGGATCAGATCACACTATCAGCATAAGTGTGATTATTGATTCTCCACCCAATGGAATCTCCAGACATGAGGGTCAAGTCAACGGATTACCAGAAACTCTAGGTCTGGGACAAGATTCTTGGAAGAAAGGAACGATTCGTAACAATGTTTATTGTAAGAGAAGATAGAAGTGGACACAAAATGTCCCTCAAATCATTCTTAGAGCCATTAGGTCACACTCCTTGACCGCATGCAGCTACTCTTTTTCCCTGCCCTCCATCTCCCTGAGCCTGGCGTGGACAACAAAGGAGGGTGGTTGCATCATGTCAAAATGTTCACCGCCCCATTCTGCTCTCCTAGCTCTGCTTCCACATCTGTTTCCCTACAAATTAATATGTCCTTTTCACTTCCTCTTCTTGAAACATTCACACACCCATGTCTCTGAGACTCGCACCAGTTCGTTGTGCTCCCACTTCTAACGTTCTCTAGCTGTATTCGTTCATCCAAATAACATTCAACCACAAAGGTTCTCTCTAGCACCCTAATGTGATTAGTAATCCATAGAGTAAAAAGTGTTGGCTCGGTTATCCTTAAACACACCACGCTCATAGGTTCGAGCTCTAAAGCACTGATCGAATCGTATTCATCGAGTACCCAGAATGATCGGTATGCCTCAATGAATACTCAGCTACCGACACGTCGTCCTTCCAAAGTTGTATAAGCTCTAGGAAACTCTCAGCCACCTCCTCAAGCCAGTACTCAGCTACCTGAGAGTAGGGCTCACCTCAAAACCTAAGGGTATCTGATATTAGAACACGTGTAAGGCAGTAATCCTACAAGTGTCACCTACCGGTACCGCCGGTTGTAACTGCTCTCCAACAGGTAGTGATGTATAGCTGACACACTACTCGAAGGTACTATCTCTGACATCGGTCCACGTACCGAAGCCTCATCAATATGTAGACCATCCTCATGGTCACTCACTGTAAAATACTAGTAGCCAAGTCCACCATCCACTCTACTGGTGTCTTAGCTAGGCAGAAAACTCTAGCAATAGCCTCCATCTAGTCCTCTGCTGTCTGGGAATTTGCCTCGCCTCGTAACCACGGAGGCCTATGCTACTGGAACTTGTACAACGCGCTCTATCAGCGTGCACCGTCTGCTAGTATGGCTAGTGGCATCCGCTGCCCAACAGGTGGTGGTGCTGATGGTACACCACCCAAGGGTGCCAATATAGTAAAAATGGCCCTACACCGGAGCCTCATCGCTCGGTGGGCCGTCATCGTGTACTATCTCAGAACTCCAACTAACTGTCTGGGTGGAGACATCCTAAATAGATGAGACACGGTCAACAATTTATAACTAGTGAGATGACATGGTTTGATGTGACTTTAAAGCTTTTGGAAAAACACACGCAATCAATGTTTTTGTGCACAAGGTCGGAAATCAGTAGTCAGGGTCCTGGTATATGGATACGTCGGCCGCCGCACCAACACTGGACTCCCTGAACTGAAGACCACACTCGGTACACTTAACACTATTGCTTCACAGAAAGGAATGATCAGAGTCATAAGTTCTGCGGTAGAACCGACTCCTCTGATACCAATTTGTCACGACCTGTCCTCGGGGCCCGTGCCGTGACTACCCCAAGCCCACCTTCCATAGGCCAGGGGCTGGCGACTAGCGCCAAAGGCGTAAATCCCAATAAAAATGGAAGTCATTTCCTTTACGAAATGAAAACATTCATAATCATAGTACAAGAAGAAGCTACACTAAGTAAAGCAGTATAACAAACGTGCTGAAAGTACAAGGGGCCGGAAATACAAGTCCAAAAGAAAGGTACAGCTACAACTGAAAGTAAAGTACAACTCAAAGGACAACAGCTGAAAGGTGAAAAACAGCTCCGGGATCATCCTCCGGGTTCCTAACTGAAGGGTAGGTACATATGTCCTCCTCGGCACTCCACGTCCGTCTGTCACCTCTGGGTACCGACTCGTCGTGAGATCCACCTCCGGGTACTGTCCAAATCCACAAGCCTCAACCACGATCAATGATGTCAGTCGTCTGCAACCAATACAACGAGGGGCGGGCATAGCCCGTTCAGGGGTGAGTATACGATATTCATTAGGGACCCCGAGACCCTCAAGGTCTCACTAAATCTAACAAGGATAATCACAAATAAAGTTCTCAACAGATAACCCTTTCTTAGGTATAAGCCCATACTTATACCTAAGCTATCAAGTAACCCATCTCAGCCATAAGGTATCACACAGATATGCAGTCGACGGATAACCACAACTTAGGTATATTCCCATACATATACTTAAGTTATCAAGTAACCCATCTCAATAATGAGGAAAACACAAAGGTCATTGACTCTGCTCAAACCAGGATTTTCATTATCGATATCGAAACCACAACTTCTCAAGAGCTCCCTCTCTATCGAGTACACTAATCATGTCATGACTCCGAGGCACTGCTCACTAACCTAAGAATGCTGAGGTACTCCTCCTGTCGAGTATTGTGGGTCATCCAACCAAACACAGTAGTGCTCCCCGCCGGGGTATGCCACCAAAACACAGTAGTGCCCCCCCCCCCCCAATAGCCTGTAGAGGTACTCCTTATGCTGAGTACCGCGGGTCTGACACCCAAACACTATAGTGATCCCCGTTGTGGGTCTGCCACCCAAACAGAGTAGTTCTCTCCACTGGGCTATACAAGTCACTCCGACTCGAATTGGAAAATCAGTCTTCAGGTCTCAGCCAACTACAAGGTCTCCGTACTCCGTATGCTCGTCACCGAGAGGATCCGCTCCATGAGCTACTGGTCGATACTCCAAGTATCACAAAGTCCCATGAAAACGTATCTTAAAGGACCGCCTCGTCATAGGGGTATCAACACAACAGATGACACATCAATCGGACGCCTGGTCTGTGAGTTATTAGCCTTTTCATCCCAGGGGCCCGGTTGGATAGAGGTACAATCCAACCCGGCCAAAGTCCAACAGCGTCCAAACCTCATGTGACGTATACCAAATGATCTTTCTCACCAAAAGAAATACAACAAAGTCGAAGGCACGTCAATCGGACGTCCGGAACTCAAGTTATAAGCGTTTCCGCTCCGAGGGCCCGGTTGGTTTCGTGTTCGAACCAACCTGGCCATACCCAAAGTTCTTAGAAACCTTGAGTGTAATATACTGAAACGACCTTCTCGATCCAAGTATCTCTACGCAATTGACTGTGCATGAAACGGAGTTCCGTAGCCAAATTTATGGGAGTTTGAACGGATCTGCCTGAAAATAGGGGGTTCGGGCCCGGTCCGACCCGGCCCGATACCCCCTGGGTCGGCCCGAACCAGGTCAACCCGACCCGGGTCCAGGTCCGGACCAATTGGGCGTGGCCTGGCCCAGCTGGCGCAGCCCGGCTCAGAAGCCGGTCGCGTGGTGTGAAGGGGGGGGGGGACGCGCCCCCCTCTGTTTTGAAATGGCGGCCCCATCTAGTGGGGCCCTCCCTAGTCGGTTGACTGGGGTATTAACCCACCGGTATTTCTGGAAACGTCAGACCATTATGGTCGGCCAGTGTGGCTGCCGCGGGACCCTCGGGGTCCCTCCTCCTGGTGTGCCGGTGGCCGGCTGAGTCCGGCCACCCCCTTGCTGAACTGGCGCGGCCAAAGGCCGCGGCTCTTGTCCATCTGGCGCGGCACGATGGCACCGCGCCCCTCTGCTGCGGCCCTCTATTGTTCACGGCCTCCTTCGGCTTCACCGGCGCCGCGCGACGGCGCCACGCTCCTTCACCGCGGCCCGCTCCGGCCGCGGTTCTCTCATTCCCGCACGGTGCAACAGCACCATGTCGCCTCTGATTCAAGCCACGAAGAAGATCAACAACAAAAGGGGAGGAGGATCGGTCGTTTTTGTGCGGTCCGACCTCCTCCTGTTATATTGATATCAAGTGGCGAATTAAATTAAAGAAGAACTTCAATTAATCTTGAACGTAAAATCAGCCCCTACCTCAACACAAGTTGTCGAACGACGACCGTTGCGGGAAACGGCGTTGCAGGGTGAGGCTCTGTATACGTCAACGGAGAACGTTCGAGGAGGAAGCGGCATCGCGGGGTGAGGCTCCGTATACGTCAACGGAGAATGTTCGAGGAGGAAGTGGCGTCGTGGGGTGAGGCTCTGTATACATCGACAGAAAACATTCGACGAGGAAGCATCGTCGTGGGGTGAGGCTCCGTATACGTTGACGGAGAACGTTCGAGGAGGAAGCGACGTCTCCCTTCCTTTGTCGCGGAGAGAAGATGGAACGGCATGAAGACGTTCTTCATCGAAGTAGGGATGTTCTTCGCCGGATAAGATGAAGTTCCTCAAGAGAAGAAGATCTCTCCCTCTCTCAATTCTCAACACAACAACTAACCCCAAAATAAAATAAGACTTGTCTTATTTTATTACTTCAAGCCATGAATTTTAATTTCTAAAATTAAAACACAAATCTCACTTAATTGATTATGTGTGTTGGCTTGAATAAAGAGGAGTGAGGGGAGAGTCACAAATTAATGGGAGTTGTCAACTTAAAGAGGAGTTAGAGGAATTTGAAGGGGTGGGGCTCGTGTGGGCCCCACCTCACTAATATCCTAACAAGAGAAGTTAGGATCAAGTGGGTTCCACTCCAACTCCCACACATGGGATTAATCCACTTAGAAGATAAATAAAAATTGTATCACATATTTTATTTCACTCTTCAATTAAACCATTTTTTTAAACAACACCTCCCAAGAAAACGCAACTCCAGAAAAAGTCTTCTTAAGAAATTACTGGCGCTGAGGTTTCATCGGTGCCCTCGGATTTTGATTCCGAGCACTGGTTCAAAAGATAGAAAAACTCGCTCGCTCGTTCACTGAACGTACCTGAGCCAAACTTCAGAAATTGATTCTAGGCACACCGGGCCTCGGAATCAGGTGCCGTCAGAAAATACAGACTCGTAAAATTCCAAATAAATTAGGAAAAAACTTTCCTTGAAATTTCCATGTCTTTACATCACTAGTTTAATATTCCTCTTTGATGGATGAAAATAAATGAATTTAAGAGATGGATTAACGAACAATTTTAAATTCCTTGAACCATTAAAATCTATCCTAAAACCATATTTATTACATATACAGAAGGAATTAGATTACAAAGAAAGATAGTTTAAAAGAATAGAGGAAGAGATCTTCCTCTCAAAACATGAATTGTTGCTTTTCCTGGTCCTTGGGTCTCCAAGAACGGTTTTCCGAGAGGTCCCCCCAGATTTTCTTTTCTCTAATATATGATAATTTTTTGAATGATGGTCTACTCTTTTTCTCCACTACTAAACATTATTTTAATATTCTTGATATCTATTTCATGTCACCAATGGCTTCCATAGACTTTGGTGGGCTCCTCACCTCTGCATGACACATGTGTGCTTCTTTTGATGAATAACATGTCATTTTAGATTTTCCCTCGTAACTAACTTTTGGTAATTTTGTTGAATGAATTTGGATGGTATTACATTTCCCGCATAAACCTGCAAAACAGAGGATAAAAATACATAGTTAAATATAAAATATAAAAATCTAATTTATTTATTTAAATAATAGTATTATTGGTTTTAGTTTCTATTTAAATTATTAGTAAATATTTTAATAAATCATCTTATTTATTTTATTATTACCATTATTAAAAATTATTAATTTAATTATTAATCTTAAAATTATTCTAAATATTAAAGTATTTACTAATTAGTTTATTTTAATAAATAATTTTTTTTATAAATAATAATTATTAAAATTATAGTTGTGTAATTTTATTTAATTAATTAGTTATATATATATATTAATTGTTTTTTTGTTAGTTTATATTATTATATATTATAATTATTATTTAAATTATAATTATAATTGTTTTAAATTAATTTATGATATTTTTTATCTTCTTTTAAATTTATTTTTTAACCTATCCCCTTTCATCATCTTCTTCGGCGCAAGAGGTGGGGGTTGCCGCTTCTTCTGGAAGGTCGACTCCTCCTTCACAACCAGAAGCAGCTGGCGGTCTCTTCTGGTTCTCTAAAAATGGTGCACCACACCAGGTCTCCTCCTTCTAGATTTGGTAGATTGCGGCGACATCATCCTGGTGGCTTTGATTTCCAGTGGTTCATAGCTACTCCTTCTTGCTTCATCCTCTCTAACAGCGGTGAACATGGTACCCTTAGCAACTCTCTCTCGAACCAGTGGCGGTTGCAGTGAATGGAAGTGCGATGATGGGGGCTTATGGCTACTCCTCAGCATAGTGACAGTACTTTGTTAGAGGTAAATATGACTGCGGATCTGTGATTCGAGTTGGTTCATGGTTATCCAATTTTTGATTTGATTTTCAGATCTAAAATGGTAGCGGAGGAATAAAGCAATAAAGGAATGGTTAGAAATGAGGATGGGACATGGTGCATGATGGGAATGGTGCTACTACAAGGAGAAAATGGTGGCACTATTTGGGAGAGATAGGGAAACGGTGCCTCTAAGTATCTGTGGTGGTATGAGCAAAGTGGTGAGACAGTGAAAAGGAGGAAATGGTGCCACAGTTAAGAGCTGGAAACCATAGCATGGAAGAAATAATAGTGGGATACTTAGGAACAGTTGTCGTGGTGCAAAAAAGAGAGTAAAATTGTGTCACATGAGAAAGTGGTGACATAGTAGTGTAGGAAATGGTGTCAAGAGTGATGGTGCCACTGTAAATTCTACAACAAAGTTAAATAATTAAAAAATTAAATAAATCCAAAAATAAATAATAAAGAACAAAAATAAATTAAAACAATTAAAAATGAAATTAATAAACATAAATAAATTTATGAAACAAATAAAACATAAATTAAAACATTAATAACTTCAAAACATAAAACATAAATTAGAAATAAAAACTTAAATTGAGAATCAATTACATCATTTAAAAGTAATAAAAATAAAATGAATATAAATTAAGTTAATAAAAATAGTTACTTTAACAAACTAAATTAATTTAGGCAGTTAATTATTCTGTTATTGAATAATTAAGGTAATTTAAGGCTTAAAATTAAAATGGTTTTATAAAAGTAGTAAGTTTAAAAATGTAAATTTATAATTAATGAATTCTTAAAAGACAACTAACAATTAGATTAAAATAATTAATTAAATTATGTAATTTTAATTATTTAAAATTTAATGGTTGAAATGTTAAAAAAACAACTAAGTATAAAAATATTAATTAATTAATTAAAAAAATGTGAAATTAGTAAATATAAAATTCTAAAAACACTAAACTAATAAAAAATTATTAGACCATAAAAGTAAAGTAAAACTAAATTAATTATTTAAAAAAGATAAGAAATATATAAATTGTTATAAAAATTTATTACTTAATAATTTTAGTTATAAAATTACAAAAGTACTAATATTTTGTAGAAGGGGAAAAAATAATTAATTAAATCATTAAAAATTAATTAAAAAGATGTGGCAAACTGTGTAAAAATAAGGCCACATAAAATTCCTCCACATTTGAACATTGTTCATCATCAAACAACCCCATGTCTTATTAACCATGAAAAAAAGAATTTTTTTAATTATTCAGATCAACTAGTAATATGTTCAGTAGTTTAAGAGCAGAGGAAAAAAATGGTCAATAAGATTTAGAAATGAAATTCTCAAAAGTTTTCTTTAAATCAATTCTTGCCTTAAATCAAATATTCAAAGGTAGTAAAACGATAAAATAATAATCTATTAATGAAAGTTTCATTCCTCATATGTGATTCTTTATTGTGACCCATTTTAATCCAAGCTTAACTTCTAAGTCCTAGAGTGACAACAGGTTAAATATCAGTGGAATTAAAAACATAACTATAGGAACTTTGTACTTTGACTCTTCCATAGGTTCCAAAAATAAATAATTTTTTTGAATTTCCTTATTGATACAACATAAATGACTCCCATAAAAATCAATTGTCCCCTTTTTATTTGGTGTTCATCATTCTCCTCACCTTAATCAACTCGTTTTTGACCCTAGATGCTTTATTTTTATTTTTCCCAAGCCATGTATCATATGTTAAGCATTATGAATGTGCACTTATTCAAAGTGTACAAAAGGATTATAGTTAACAAAAATGTGACCAACATCTAGGGGTTCATAGATTCAGTGTGGGATCCAAAATGCCCAAATTAATCCAGTTTCAAAATATCTATACAAAACTCATTTATCGTGGCTCACTAAGGTGATTAATTTTAATAATTAAAAGAAAAGTGAGTCCCCTAAGATCATGTTTAAACTTCCAGTTCCAAGGTTTATGATCATAACTCTATAAAAATGTATCTGAAATCACTCTCAAACATAGTTCCTAAACCAAATTTTCATAAAATCACTAAGAAAATTCACTCAGTAATCATTCACCCACAATAATTTCAGATTCAAGTAGATATTAACTACTACCAAGGCACTTGTTCTTAGGAAATACTCATTTTTAGTAAAGGGTAAACCAAAAATTGTACAGTAATTTTAAAAAAATTGACCATTTTTTCCAAAAAGTTTTAATTAATAGTGGGATTTGATTGGCTTTCATTTAATCATAGTTTAGCTCAGTCAATAATTGACCCCCTCCCCACATTTAAAACCCAACTTTATCCCCAAAGTTGAATTCCAAATGTGGAGAAGATACAATTTAACAATTAAAGTTAAAATAATATTTCCAATTTTATTAAATTTATAACATGTATAAAAAGGGTCTCAGTGAAGTTTAAAAGTATATGTATGACACAATGGTTAATTTACAACAGGTTCACATAAGATCATGCAATAACATTTATGTCAATGAAAATAATTTTCAAAATAGTTAAATCAGTAGCATGTGTCTTATGTAAGTGAAATGTGAATTGGGTATAAGGAAGTTTTGAAAATATGATTCAATTGGATATTCAACAAATTAGACAAAATTCATGTTATACACCTAATAGACTAAAACAGGTTCAATTAAACATAAGACCCAGTAAGAATGTATCCCCCCCATACACTTAAATTCAAGCAGTGAGTGGTTTTAATATATCAATGAATTTCAATTTTCAGCAAGTAGCACATGCAGAATTTTATTTAACCCTCCAGCAAAAGTAGTATAATTTTTCAGCTAAAGTATAATTTTTCATGAAATAAAGACATGCAACCGATTTTTTAAACATAAGAAGAATTTTCGAGCAATATCACACATAAACAACAGATTTATTATATTAATGTAAATAGGAGCAAAAAAATAAATGCATAAATTAAGAGTTGAATACTTCCCTAAATTAAAGTTTTTCATTAATCCTCCAGCATGGGATTTCCACTCCTTTATTGACACAACAAAAACATCATTCCTAATTCAAAATAAGAATAATAAGAAAAAAATAGCAACATGAATTTCAAAAAAACAGCTTAGGGGCACAACACTTTATTCAAAGACAAAAATGAACAAAGGGAAGGAAAAAATAAGAACCATGGGTTGCCTCCCATGTTGTGCTGAGTTTTAAAGTCTTTATCCAGACTTTATTTATTTCACACCCGTCCTTTTTGTATTATTTATTTTACTGTTTTATTAGACATTTGAGATTTTTATTCAAGGACCGACTTAAAATTTCTGAGTTTTATTTTGAAACGCACTTTGCGGCCTTTTCGGCGTTCAGTGCGCCACTGTTGAAGTCGCGCGACCTCGATTGGGTCGTTGCGTGACCTCGCTCGGCTCTCCGCACACCTGGATGACATGAAATCAATTAAATAAAGAATTTATTAATAAATAAATAAAGTTTAAGAGGGTTAAAACGATAATTGAGACCGCGCGGCCTCAGGAGAGGCACGATTTTGAAACCGCGAGGCCTCTCCTGGTACACTTGGTGACCTGCCGATGGTCAAGTAATAAAATAAAATGAATTAACAAGGAAGATATAAAAATTAAATAATATTAAAAGCTAAAAAAGAAAAAAAATTAAATGAGTGGCAAAGTAAAGATAAATTTAATAATAAAAGTGATAAAATAAAATTAATGAAGTTCGTTTTAATGATAATTAAATTATTATTATTATAATTTTGAGTCTATTATTAATTATTAGTGGGTATTTTTACTATTTCTATTATTGATGAAAATTATGTTATTTTATTTATTATTATTAGTTTTATTCTACTTTATTGTTTGTCTTATTATTATATTTATTATCTTTTTCTTTTATTTTTATTTTATTGTTTTTTTCTTTGCTCCCTCTTTGTGTGTTAGGGTTTCTTTTTTTTTTTGGTCGCACCCCCCTCCCTCCCGACCGGCTTGCCGCACCCCCCCCCCCCACCCCCTCCTCGGTACCCCATCGCACCGAACCCTCCTCTCTCTGGTTCTCCGCCGCACCGCACCTCCCTGTCCGGCCATCCCCGTTGCACCGACACCCCCTTCCCGCTCTGACCGGCGAAGCCCGACGACCCCTGCTCCCCTTGTCCAGCCCGAGGTGTAACCCCCCCTGGAACCATGTTCGGTGCTGCATCTGGATCGCGCGCTCCCCCTCCCCTTTGGCTCCTGTCCGACGTCGCCCTCCTCCCTCTCGGCCGGCTGGAAGACCCTGTGCGCCACCCCAAATGCCTCTCTCAGACACCCGCCATCGAACCCGACGCCCCCCTGCCGGCCTGCCCTCCATGGCTGAAACTCCCCTCCTCCCGACCTCTCCTTGTGCGAACCAACCAGTGACCGCAACCCCCCCCCCCCTTCGGTATAGTCTTCATCCTTGGTTTTATTTTCCTTATTTTTTCTTTCTTTAATTTTTGGTTGTCCTTTGGGTATGGGGTTATTTTAGGGTTTGGCGTTAAATTGTTTTGGTTCAATTTTGGTCTAGTTGGTTTGATGTATTGATTTAGGGGTTTTATGATTTTCAGTTGACATCAACTTATTTTGGGTGCGAAAGATGTTTTGACAATTTATTAACTTGTGTTTAATTTTTATATGGTATTCTTGTGTGAAACGGGGTGCGTTTTGGATATAAATCCATTTATACTGCACAGTTGTATTTTGTAACTTGTGCACTTGATTTATTATATCATGCAAGGGTTGCATATTTTGTTTTAGTATGGCATCGATGGGTTTCGTTTCACCGTCAATGTTTTGGGGATTGTCGGGTTAGATTTTTAGGCTGCAGTTGGTTTAATTTTGATGAAAAGGGTTTGGTATTTTGTTTTTAGGACATACCCATGCTGTTTGAGCTGCGCTTGACTTGCAGTGGCCTTTGTGCACCAATTTTTCGAAGTTGCTACACGAGGTAGGTGGTTCCACTCTTCATTATTATCTGATTAATCAATTTTGATGTTTAATTAATTTAGCATGTTATTTAATTAATATGTGTTGTGTGAAGTTGATCTTTGATGTTTGAATTTCATTTTAACTCATGGTAGCATGTTTACATCAGCTGTGTGTTTTCTGCTAAAAACTCATATCTAGTTGTTAGTGATTTTCTTTTTAAATTGTGTGGTTGGCTTATTATGTTGCACAAATAGTGTTAGCTTTTCATGATGTGCAATTAGTGTGAACTATGTTTTGATATAGTTTCGTGTGAATCTTATCATAAAAGAAGGTCTTGAGTGCGTTAATGGGTGATTCCTAGTTACTTCTTTAAAGTTGTTTCATAAGCTTTTATTTTTGGATTGTTAATTTGTGTAGTTTGTGCAAAAGCATCTTACATGCAGTGTCGGGTTTTTCATCAAACTGTTTGGGTGGTGCAGGTCACACTTTAAATTGTATTTGAGTGCATGAAATGTTGGAATGTGTTTTGGATTTATAAATAGTTTTTTTTTGTATGTGTGTAAAACCATGTGACACTCTTCTTCTATTGTTTTATAAACTTTTTAAATGGTTTATTAAATTATGTCAATAGTGTGAAGTGTGTTTTGAAAACATTTTTAGCGAGTGTATTATTTAAAATGGTTTTTGTGTGTGCAAATGGTTGTTTTGGCATGTGTGGTATCTTATTGGGTTTGAGTGTGTGATTATGATGTGTGGCATGAACTTTGATTTACTTGACCACAAACGGGAAGCCTGGGTACTAGTTGGGCGTACTAGACTAGTGTTCTAGTGATACGGGAGTGGCCTCGGCCCAGTTTCACTTAGCGGGATTGACGCTTACAACACTAACTAAACATTGGATGAGGACTGGAGACCACTATGGTAGGAGGTGTTTCCATACTACTGGATTTTACACGGTAATGTATGATATGGTTCACCGAGACGTGAGGTTCTAGGGTCCCACTTCTCGCTAGTATCTTTTGGGTCTCTCCCATGTATTGTGCTCTTCCTCTGCATTCTGCTCACCGTCGGCACACAGTGTGACGTTGGGGTTACCAAGAAAAGTGTTTGTGCATGTGTACGTGTGTGCGTGCATCTATGTGTGTGCGTGTGTGCGTGGGTGTGCGTGTGTGTGTTTAAGTTAATTTAAGTTTTTTTCCTTTTAGAGAATTTTCCCCTTAAAAACCATTTTCATTTAAAAAAAATCTTTAAACACTTATTTATTTTTATTCTGTTAAATTGAAAATGTATTTGTATTTTAATAATTATGCATGGAACCTTTTCTCAGTGGAATCCTACTGGGCTTTTATCTTACACCATACATACACGCTTGGGTGTATGTAGATTTTGTTTCTTTTTCACTCCAGGTTGTGACTTCATGCTCAGCGATGGTGGTTCTGGTTACTGTTGGTCTTCGTGTGCAGGTTGGTGTTGGTAGATTTGGGATGCAACTTCTTGTGTCACATGAGGTTGGTTTTGGAGTTTACTTCTCTATTCTGGTTGTTGTCCATTTTGGGTTTTTAGTTTAATTGTAGACCTAAACCTGTTTATAGTTTAGAAGTGTGTTTGGTAGCCTATTCCAGTTCCAGTTTATTTATCTTGTTGGTTGTTTTTCTGTCTTTTATTTCAGGTAAATCCGTTCCCACTTGTTAATCTTGATACCCGGGCACTTGTACCAACCTGTGGGGATCGGGAACGCCCTTCGGGCCTTGCCGCAGACCGGTTCAGGTGCTGGGTTGGATGGCGACCCGGCCTGGTTCTTGACAAAATGGTATCAGAGGCAAGGTTTTCTCTCTTGGGTCATGTTCTTTTGAGATAGAGTCAGAGTAGACCAAAATTAAGGTTGTTGGTACCTGACATCCTGACTACGAGTAAGGTGCCTGGCCAGCACACCTCGTGGTGATAATAGAGTTACCAACGTAAGTTGAGGTTTGTCTGAGTCTTTGGTTCTTGTGGTTAATCTTGTCTTGGGGAAATGAAAAGGGAGTAGGGTCAGTGGTCCCAGTGAGCTCACAGGGTCTGGCAAGCCATGTGGATCTGGGGACACTATCCCAGTATTCCCTCTATGGACACTACTAGAAAAGGGGGCTTTGGAGCCCCCCAGACTCGGGCGACCGCCATTGGCGGTCTCTATAGCTCACCATTAGCGACCGCCAATGGCGGTCGCTAACCTGCCTAAAACAATTCGGGGGGTTTCTGCCCCCCCCCCCCCCTCGCGCCCTCGATCTCCCTCGATCTCCCTCGCCCTAACTCCCTCCCTCGCCACCCTCCCTCGCGCCGCCCTCCCCTCCCCCGCCGCCCGGACTCCCCCGCCGCCCGGCCTCCCCCGCCGCCCGCCCTCCCCCGCCGCCCGCCCTCCCCCGCCGCCTGCCATCCGGCCTCCGGCCGCCGCCCTCCGCCCTCGGGCCTCCGGCCGCCGCCCTCCGGCCTCCGGCCGCCGCCCTCCGGCCTCTCGGCCCTCCCCCCCCCCCCACCCCGGACGGCACCCGCACCCCGTACAGCCCCCGGCGTGCACTCCGGACCGCCCCCCGCACCCCGGACGCCTCCCCGCACCCCGGACAGCACCCCCCCCCCCCCCCCCCCCGCGCACTCTGGACCGCCCCCCGCACCCCGGACGCCTCCCCGCACCCCGGACGCCTCCCCGCACCCCGGACAGCCCCCCCCCCCCCCCCCCCCCCGCACTCGGACACCCCCCTCCGAACCCGGACAGCCCCCCCGCACCCCGGACAGCCCCCCCCCCCCCCCCCCCCCCCCCCGCACTCGGACACCCCCCCTCCGAACCCGGACATCCCCCCCGCACCCCGAACAGGCCCCCCGCACCCCGGACACCCCACCCCGCACCCCCGACAGCCCCCCTGCACCCCAGACAGCCCCCCCTCCCCCGCACCCCAGACACCCCCGCACCCCGAACACCCCTGCCCGCACCCCTGACAGGCCCCCGACACCCCGGACACCCCTCCCCGCACCTCGGACAGCCCCCCCCCCCCGACCCCGGACACCCCCCCCCCTCGCTGCCCGTCCCCCGTCCCCTCACCGCCTCCTCTCCTCCAGCTCCCCGCCGCCGCCGCCGCCCGTCCCCTCCCTTGCCGCACCGCCTTTGGCTCCGGCTCCCCCTCGTTGCCTCCTCTCCCTCGCAGCACCGCCTTCGGCTCCCCTCCCTTTCAGGTTTGTAGCTCAATCAGGTAACATGAGCTTTCAGTTACATTATTATTTTATCAATGGTTCATAAACAAATGGTTAATATTTATTTTGAATATAGTTGATTTGAAAAATGTAAATGTAATAAGTATTGTGTAAATGTTTGTTATACAGATATTATTATGGATAAGAGTTGGATTGATCTTCCAAATCGAACGTCTAGAGAATATTTCAATGGCATTATGCAGTTTATTGACTTCACGAGAGGATTTGAAAGTGACTATATTAGTTGTCCATGTAGAAAATGTGCTAACAGATATCAATTCACACGAGATACTGTGAGGGAGCACCTTTTCTTTAATGGATTTCTGAAAAATTATAAGAGTTGGACTCGTCATGGAGAAGAATATGTTCGTTGTCAAAATACAGATGCAGCTCAGATGGATGTTGATGCAAGGATGACTGATCCAATGCATGAAATGCATACTGAAATGGTACGTGGGTTTGATCCTGAAGGCATTGACATCCAGAATCTTGTGACCGGTGAGATAAATCTTCGCTCTGCTGCAGATCGTGATTCGAGGAGGTTTTATGAAGTACTTGATGATGCGAAAACAGAATTATATCCTGGATGTACTTCTTACAATAAACTGTCGTTTATCGTGGAGTTGTTGCATTTGAAGACTTTGAATAATTGGTCAGACACATCATTCAACATGCTTTTGGTTTTATTGAAAAAAGTTCTTCCTGTCGACGCTAAGATTCCTGAGTCGTATTACTATGCTCGTAAGTTGACAGAGAACTTAGGTTTTACATATGATACTATAGATGCATGTGCAAACAACTGTATGTTGTTTAGAAATGAAACTGCTCATTTGGATATCTGTACGGTTTGTGGCGCTTCCAGGTGGAAAGAGAACAGGGGAAATAAGACTCATCAAAGTCAGATTGCGATACAGGGGAAACCGATTGCCGTAAAGCAAATGCGTTACTTTCCCCTTAA
Organism: Viscum album; assembly: GCA_963277665.1. NCBI lineage: Eukaryota > Viridiplantae > Streptophyta > Magnoliopsida > Santalales > Viscaceae > Viscum > Viscum album. The sequence continues at coordinate 1,766,817,200 of OY728153.1, read as the reverse complement.
ACCGAGGTTGAAAAGATTTTTTATGTCATCTAAAGTTTCTAATTTAATGAGATGGCATGCAGAAAGAGTTCATGAAAGTGACATGTTAACCCACCCGGAAGACTCTCATGCATGGAAGGATTTTGATAAGAGACATCCCGACTTTGCTAAAGATGTTCGTAATGTCCGATTGGGATTGGCAGCAGATGGTTTCAATCCATTCAAGTCTATGGTTGGTGCAACTCATAGCACATGGCCCGTGGTGTTGGTTCCATATAATCTTCCTCCGTGGCTTTGTATGAAGCAACAATTTATATTACTTTCCACTCTTATTGATGGACCTAAAAGTCCGGGGGATAAGATTGATGTTTACCTTCAGCCATTGATTGATGAGTTGAATGAATTTTGGGGCGATGGTGTGATGACTTGTGACTGCGAAACGAATGAAATGTTCAAACTGCATGCAGATTTATTGTGGACAATCAATGACTTCCCAGCTTATGCAAATTTATCAGGCTGGAGTACGAAAGGGGAATTTTCTTTCCCTTGTTGCAATAAAATTAAAAAATCTGTATGGCTTAAACATTCCAAAAAATGGGCATACATGGGTCACAGGCGTTTTCTCCCTCCCCAGCACAGGTTCAGAAAGGACAGAGTGGCATTTGATGGTTCTAGAGAGTTCAGCCCAGCACCAAAGATCATGACAGGAGTCGAAATGTTATCGCAGATTGAGGAAGAAAACATCCGCACGGTATATGAAATTCAGGATTTGGTGGCTCCTCCAATACGTAATATTCGTGCTGCGGGTAGGCAGCGCAGTCACAATTGGAAAAAGAAAAGTATTTTTTATAGTCTTCCGTATTGGAAAACTAACATGTTGAGGCATAATTTGGATGTCATGCACATTGAAAAAAATGTTTGTGATAACATATTGTGGACCATTTTAGGTGTCAGTGGAAAGTCAAAGGACCATGTTAATGCACGCCGTGATTTGGAAGAAATGGGTTTAAGGAAACAGTTGCATTTACAGTTAGCTGAGGGAAACAAGGCATATATGCCTGCTGCACAGTATTCGATGACTACAGAGGAGAAAGAGACATTTCTTTCCATTTTGAAGATGGTCAAGGTGCCTGATGGTTACTCTTCTAATATTTCAAAGTGTGTGAATCTGACGAGCAAGACATTGCAAGGGTTGAAAAGTCATGACAATCACATATTACTTCAGCAGTTGATTCCAATCGCAATTTGTGATTGTTTATCCCCCAATGTTGTTCAGCCCTTTATTGAGATGAGTAATTCTTTTAGACAGCTTTGTTTAAGAAATCAACGAATGAGTGATTTAAAAAGTTTTCAGGACCGAATTGTACTTACGCTTTGTCACTTTGAGAAACTTTTCCCCCCCTCATTTTTCGATGTTATGGTCCACTTGACAGTGCACCTAAATGATGAAGTAATGGCTGCTGGTCCAGTGCAATTCTGGTGGATGTATCCTATTGAACGGTATTTGAGTACATTGAAAAGATTTGTACGCAACAGAGCTCGTCCAGAGGCATCAATAGCCAATGGTTATTTGATGGATGAGTGTACTACCTTTTGTGCAGAATATCTTACGGATGTTGAAACAAAATTAGATAAGCCCTCTCGGATTCATGATGGTCCAGTTGGAGAAGGAACCACATTTGATATGGACAACATCGAGTGGATACAAGCACATCGATATATCTTGTTCAATACTCCATCAGTTGCACCATTAATGCAGTAAGTATCTTATCAATGTGCTTGTATAACTTTTACATGTTTTCTTTGCATAAGTTGATCTTTTAAACATCGCGTAATCATTTGCAGGAAACACATTAATGAGATAAAAGAAGAGATGCATCGTGCGACTGAGTTGCAAATTCAACAATCTCATTATGCGGCATTTCATGATTGGTTCAAGGATTATGTATGTATAAATTGATTTTCATTATGAGTGAAGTATTAAACTAATTCTTTCTGCATATATCAGTATTGATTTTTATAAATTATGTAGGTTCGTAAGCTGAGGGAGTTAGGGGACCCCACGCTACCTGAAGTATTTATCCAACTGGCTGAGGGTCCATCTATAACGACTCGTCGTTATAAAGCTATTGATGCTAATGGTTTTCGATTTCGCATTAAAGATGTTGACGACAAACGAGCAACACAAAACAGTGGCATCGGTTGTCCCTTTGTTGATTCTGGTTATTACTATGGTCAATTGATAGACATCATTGAAGTTGTATACACACACGGTTTGAAGTACATATTGTTAAAGTGTAATTGGGTTGATCCAGTGTGTGGATGTAAAGTCGATCAATATCAGTTTTCATTGGTGAATTTTAACTATATGTTATACAGAAATAATGAACGAGTTGAGAATGAACCTTTCATCTTGACATCACAAGCGGAACAAGTATTCTTCGTTACTTTGCCTTCGGATCCAAGTTGGCAAGTTGTTGTCAAAATGTCTCGGCGAGGAGTGTTTTTATTTGAAGAAGATGAACCCGAGACTGTTCCGTTTGTTTACCAACAACTTGATCAACATACCGCAGTTCAACGTGAAGAAGATATTTATTGGGTCAGAGCGGCTGTTGAAGGAGAAACGGTCGATTTGCATGCTTAATGAAAGGTATAATTGTTTTCCCGCTATTCAGTAGAATGTCCTAGGATATCATAAATTATCTAATCATTTTATAAATCCTTATAAGTTTTAATCCTCACTTTTGTAAGTTAATTCAGTCATAAATATTTAGGTTGATTAACTTTCTGATTTTTTAAAATTCATTCACTACTAATTATTCAATCCATTTTTTGTTTGATTAACAGTTGTACAAGTTTGATTTATTAAGAACAATCCAATTTATCTTTTAAACACTTTGGACTCATTACTGATATTTTGTATGATTGCAGACATGTCAGGGGAAGAGGCAGAAAATCCACATCATCCATCTGAGGCATCTACGTCTCAGGGTCGAGGTATGTTTGACAGTCATTCTCTATATTATTTATGTAATTAACATATATATATATATAACATTTTTCAATTTATATATAAAATTGTTTTCAACAGGATCAGACTCGGCTGCTTCTTCCTCTCGCAGGAGAGGCCCTGGTCGTGGCATATTAGCATGGAATTCCGACACGACGATAGATGTTTCATTTGATGAGGTATTTCATCCCGTGGGACCGAATGCCCCGACATTTATTCGTCAGCTGGGTCATATCATACGTGACCCACATCGATTTCCATTGACCACGCGTGATTGGGCTTCTATCCCTCAGGACACATTAGATCGTCTATGGAGGGAGGTTCAGGTAAGAAAATAATTTTACTTTATTTTCTATTTATAAATAATACTAATATGTTTGATTATTTTCATTATAGCAAAATTTGAAAGTATGCCCTGAAGAGTTTCGGCCCGTGTGTATGAGCAAATGCCGTAAGCTGTGGAAAGATTATAAAGGCAAAGTGAAGAGGGACCACTGGGTACCAAATGTGGGTGCCCCTGACATTTTGGAAAAAGTCCCGAGAGGTGTCCTCCCGGCTCAGTGGCGTGACTTGGTTGCATATTGGTCTACTGAGGGTGTTGCGGTTTGTATATTAATTATTTTGCTGTATATATATTTTCAAGAATATGTGATTTGTTTGAAATTTGAATGAATTGAATGTAGGAGGTGTCAACATGTCATTCGGAGAATCGAGCGTTGCAGGGACCAGCTCACAGGCTCGGGACTCGTCACGTGTCTCAGATCCGACATGAGGTATATATTATTCACTTTTTAATTTATTAATTAATATGGTTTTGTGTTTATATTCTTTTAATATACAGTTGCGAGGGCAAGGTGCAGCAACTGATAAAATGTCGGTGTGGATAAGGACTCGTGATCGCAATGATCCAGAGGTTGCAGCATTGATAGTAAGTGTCTATACTTACCAATAATTACATAAATCTATATATTAACATATATATATTTATATATATTTAAATATTTCACAGGATCAATTTGAAGCTGAGTTAGAACATCTGCCAGAGGACCAGCGACAGCTTCCCATGCGACGGGATGAGATCTTTCATCGCATTATTGGTCGGGACGGGCATGGCTATAGTTTGACCTATGGAGCAGGGATTCCTCGTTCTGTAGTGTCACGCGCTGCGGTTGTCGGTCCTGCTGTTGCTCATATGACACAGCAGATGTCAGATTTTGAGGCACGGCTGCGCGCTTCCGAGGAGACAAATGCGCAATTGACAGCTGAGGTTAGAGCACTGCGGGAATATGTGCGTCGAGCTGATGGTACAGGGGATCATACGACGCAGGTATATACTGTATTTATTTATTTAATTTAAATTATTTTTGTTATTAAAATATTTATAATGTTTATTTGTTGTAGGCACCTGGCCCACCAGAAGGAGGTAGCAGTGATGACAACGCGTGACGCACCATATATTCACGAGATATGTTTTTTGTTTTTACTGGTAGGGTTGACATTGATGTACTGTATTTATTCATTTAAGTAATGCATTATTACCATCCATGGTGGTCTTTTAAATATTTTATACACATATTGAGTTTTTGATCAGATAATCTTGAATGATTCTACATTTGAAAAACTCGAACTAATTCCAACAGATCAATAAATCTGATATTATAGATTATGTATTATTAATATATTTTTTATAAATTTCTGTATGGTATCGATAAAAGAAATATGTATTAATTAGATGTTATCACTTTTATTTTTCACTTTTGTAATCAATGGGATGGCCTTTGCACCCCCGGAGAACCCCCCGCACCCCCGTACTGCCCCCTGCCACCCCCGTACAGGCCCCCGCCACCCCCGTACAGCCCCCCGCACACCCGTACAGCCCCCCCCCCCCCCCCGCACCCCCGTACAGCCCCCCGCACCCCCGTACAGCCCCCCCGCACCCCTGTACAGCCCCCCGCACCCCCGTACTGCCCCCCGCCACCCCCGTACAGCCCCCCGCCACCACCGTACGGCCCCCCGCACCCCCGTACAGCCCCCCGCACCCCCGTACTGCCCCCCCCCCCCCCCGTACCCCCGTACAGCCCCCCGCACCCCCGTACTGCCCCCCGCACCCCCGTACAGCCCCCCGCACCCCCGTACTGCCCCCCCCCCCCCCCCGTACCCCCGTACAGCCCCCCGCACCCCCGTACTGCCCCCCGCACCCCCGTACAGCCCCCCGCACCCCCGTACAGCCCCCCGCACCCCCGTACTGCCCCCCGCCACCCCCGTACAGCCCCCCGCCACCACCGTACGGCCCCCCGCACCCCCGTACAGCCCCCTGCACCCCCGTACAGCCCCCCCCCCCCCCCCCCCCGCACCCCCGTACAGCCCCCCGCACCCCCGTACCCCCCCCCCCCCCCGCACCCCCGTACAGCCCCCCGCACCCCCGTACTGCCCCCCGCACCCCCGTACAGCCCCCCGCCACCCCCGTACAGGCCCCCGCCACCCCCGTACAGCCCCCCCGACACCCCCGTACAGCCCCCCGACACCCCCGTACAGCCCCCCGCACCCCCGTACAGCCCCCCGCCACCCCCGTACAGCCCCCCGCCACCCCCGTACAGCCCCCCTCCACCCCCGTACAGCCCCCCGACACCCCCGTACTGCCCCCCGCACCCCCGTACAGCCCCCCCGCACCCCCGTACAGCCCCCCGCACCCCCGTACTGCCCCCGCCACCCCCGTACAGCCCCCCGCCACCACCGTACGGCCCCCCGCACCCCCGTACAGCCCCCCCCCCCCCCCCCCGCACCCCCGTACAGCCCCCCCCCCCCCCCCCCGCACCCCCGGACAGCCCCCCGCACCCCCGTACTGCCCCCCTCACCCCCGTACAGCCCCCCGCCACCCCCGTACAGGCCCCCGCCACCCCCGTACAGCCCCCCGCCACCCCCTTACAGCCCCCCGCCACCCCCGTACAGCCCCCCGCCACCCCCGTACAGCCCCCCGCCACCCCCGTACAGCCCCCCGACACCCCCGTACACCCCCCCGCACCCCCGTACAGCCCCCCGCCACCCCAGTACAGCCCCCCGTCACCTCCGTACAGCCCCCCGATTGTGTCGTTTTCAGCAGCGCGGCGCGCGCTGAAATGGCGCGTTGGGGGGTCAAAACCACCCGAACGACCTCCGAATTCCACGAAACCGTACGACAACATCCGGGGCGTGAATTGTGAGATGGTCGGCCAGACGGCACCTCATTCGGAGGTGCCGTGTGACCGCGGCGGCCGGAAACGCGTTTCCGGCGCCGTTAAACACCAAAACGGCGTGCGGCGGTCCGATTCGGAGAAAACGTGCTCCGAACAACCTGAAACCGCACGGGAACGATAGAAATATTATTCCTGAGATGCAGAAGGAGGCCGCACGTCCATCGGACGTGCGGTGCGCGCGGCACGTCCGATTGTGCCGTTTTCAGCAGCGCGGCGCGCGCTGAAATGGCGCGTTGGGGGGTCAAAACCACCCGAACGACCTCCGAATGCCACGAAACCGTACGACAACATCCGAGGCGTGAATTGTGAAATGGTCGGCCAGACGGCACCTCATTCGGAGGTGCCGTGTGACCGCGGCGGCCGGAAACGCGTTTCCGGCGCCGTTAAACACCAAAACGGCGTGCGGCGGTCCGATTCGGAGCAAACGTGCTCCGAACGACCTGAAACCGCACGGGAACGATAGAAATATTATTCCTGAGATGAAGGAGGAGGCCGCACGTCCATCGGACGTGCGGTGCGCGCGGCACGTCCGATTGTGTCGTTTTCAGCAGCGCGGCGCGCGCTGAAATGGCGCGTTGGGGGGTCAAAACCACCCGAACAACCTCCGAATGCCACGAAACCGTACGACAACATCCGGGGCGTGAATTGTGAAATGGTCGGCCAGACGGCACCTCATTCGGAGGTGCCGTGTGACCGCGGCGGCCGGAAACGCGTTTCTGGCGCCGTTAAACACCAAAACGGCGTGCGGCGGTCCGATTCGGAGAAAACGTGCTCCGAACGACCTGAAACCGCACGGGAACGATAGAAATATTATTCTTGAGATGCAGGAGGAGGCCGCACGTCCATCGGACGTGCGGTGCGCGCGGCACGTCTGATTGTGTCGTTTTCAGCAGCGCGGCGCGCGCTGAAATGGCGCGTTGGGGGGTCAAAACCACCCGAACGACCTCCGAATGCCACGAAACCGTACGACAACATCCGGGGCGTGAATTGTGAAATGGTCGGCTAGACGGCACCTCATTCAGAGGTACCGTGTGACCGCGGCGGCCGGAAACGCGTTTCTGGCGCCGTTAAACACCAAAACGGCGTGCGGCGGTCCGATTCGGAGCAAACGTGCTCCGAACGACCTGAAACCGCACGGGGACGATAGAAATATTATTCCTGAGATGCTGGAGGAGGCCGCACGTCCATCGGACGTGCGGTGCGCGCGGCACGTCCGATTGTGTCGTTTTCAGCAGCGCGGCGCGCGCTGAAATGGCGCGTTGGGGGGTCAAAACCACCCGAACGACCTCAGAATGCCACGAAACCGTACGACAACATCCGGGGCGTGAATTGTGAAATGTTCGGCCGGACGGCACCTCATTCGGAGGTGCCGTGTGACCGCGGCGGCCGGAAACGCGTTTCCGGCGCCGTTAAACACCAAAACGGCGTGCGGCGGTCCGATTCGGAGCAAACGTGCTCCGAACGACCTGAAACCGCACGGGAACGATAGAAATATTATTCCTGAGATGCAGGAGGAGGCCGCACGTCCATCGGACGTGCGGTGCGCGCGGCACGTCCGATTGTGTCGTTTTCAGCAGCGCGGCGCGCGCTGAAATGGCGCGTTGGGGGGTCAAAACCACCCGAACGACCTCTGAATTCCACGAAACCGTACGACAACATCCGGGGAGTGAATTGTGAAATCGTCGGCCAGACGGCACCTCATTCGGAGGTGCCGTGTGACCGCGGCGGCCGGAAACGCGTTTCCGGCGCCGTTAAACACCAAAACGGCGTGCGGCGGTCCGATTCGGAGCAAAAGTGCTCCGAACGACCTGAAACCGCACGGGAACGATAGAAATATTATTCCTGAGATGCAGGAGGAGGCCGCACGTGCATCGGACGTGCGGTGCGCGCGGGACGTCCGATTGTGTCGTTTTCAGCAGCGCGGCGCGCGCTGAAATGACGCATTGGGGGGTCAAAACCACCCGAACGACCTCCGAATGCCACGAAACCGTACGACAACATCCGGGGCGTGAATTGTGAAATGGTCGGCCAGACGGCACCTCATTCGGAGGTGCCGTGTGACCGCGGCGGCCGGAAACGCGTTTCCGGCGCCGTTAAACACCAAAACGGCGTGCGGCGGTCCGATTCGGAGCTAACGTGCTCCGAACGACCTGAAACCGCACGGGAACGATAGAAATATTATTCCTGAGATGCAGGAGGAGTCCGCACGTCCATCGGACGTGCGGTGCGCGCGGCACGTCCGATTGTGTCGTTTTCAGCAGCGCGGCGCGCGCTGAAATGGCGCGTTGGGGGGTCAAAACCACCCGAACGACCTCCGAATGCCACGAAACCGTACGAAAACATCCGGGGCGTGAATTGTGAAATGGTCGACCAGACGGCACCTCATTCGGAGGTGCCGTGTGACCGCGGCGGCCGGAAACGCGTTTCCGGCGCCGTTAAACACCAAAACGGCGTGCGGCGGTCCGATTCGGAGAAAACGTGCTCCGAACGACCTGAAACCGCACGGGAACGATAGAAATATTATTCTTGAGATGCAGGAGGAGGCCGCACGTCCATCGGACGTGCGGTGCGCGCGGCACGTCCGATTGTGTCGTTTTCAGCAGCGAGGCGCGCGCTGAAATGGCGCGTTGGAGGGTCAAAACCACTCGAACGACCTCCGAATGTCACGAAACCGTACGACAACATCCGGGGCGTGAATTGTGAAATGGTCGGCCAGACGGCACCTCATTCGGAGGTGCCGTGTGACCGCGGCGGCCGGAAACGCGTTTCCGGCGCCGTTAAACACCAAAACGGCGTGCGGCGGTCCGATTCGGAGCAAACGTGCTCCGAACGACCTGAAACCGCACGGGAACGATAGAAATATTATTCCTGAGATGCATAAGGAGTCCGCACGTCCATCGGACGTGCGGTGCGCGCGACACGTCCGATTGTGTCGTTTTCAGCAGCCCGGCGCGCGCTGAAATGGCGCGTTGGGGGGTCAAAACCACCCGAACGACCTCCGAATGCCACCAAACCGTACGACAACATCCGGGGCGTGAATTGTGAAATGGTCGGCCAGACGGCACCTCATTCGGAGGTGCCGTGTGACCGCGGCGGCCGGAAACGCGTTTCCGGCGCCGTTAAACACCAAAACGGCGTGCGGCGGTCCTATTCGGAGCAAACGTGCTCCGAACGACCTGAAACCGCACGGGAACGATAGAAATATTATTCCTGAGATGCAGGAGGAGGCCGCACGTCCATCGGACGTGCGGTGCGCGCGGCACTTCCGATTGTGTCGTTTTCAGCAGCGCGGCGCGCGCTGAAATGGCGCGTTGGGGGGTCAAAACCACCCGAACGACCTCCGAATGCCACGAAACCGTACGACAACATCCGAGGCGTGAATTGTGAAATGGTCGGCCAGACGGCACCTCATTTGGAGGTACCGTGTGACCGCGGCGGCCGAAAAGGCGTTTTCGGCGCCGTTAAACACCAAAACGGCGTGCGGCGGTCTGATTCGGAGCAAACGTGCTCCGAACGACCTGAAACCACACGGGGACGATAGAAATATTATTCCTGAGATGCTGGAGGAGGCGGCACGTCCATCGGACGTGCGGTGCACGCGGCACGTCCGATTCTGTCGTTTTCAGCAGCGCGGCGCGCGCTGAAATGGCGCGTTGGGGGGTCAAAACCACCCGAACGACCTCCGAATGCCACGAAACCGTACGAAAACATCCGGGGCGTGAATTGTGAAATTTTCGGCCAGACAGCACCTCATTCGAAGGTTTCGTGTGACCGCAGCGGCCGGAAACGCGTTTCCGGCGCCGTTAAACACCAAAACGGCGTGCGGCGGTCCGATTCGGAGCAAACGTGCTCCGAACGACCTGAAACCGCACGGGAACGATAGAAATATTATTCCTGAGATGCAGGAGGAGGCCGCACGTCCATCGGACGTGCGGTGCGCGCGGCACGTCCGATTGTGTCATTTTCAGCAGCGCGGCGCGCTTTGAAATGGCGCGTTGGGGGGTCAAAACCACCCGAACGACCTCCGAATGCCACGAAACCGTACGACAACATCCGTGGAGTGAATTGTAAAATGGTCGGCCAGACGGAACCTCATTCGGAGGTGCCGTGTGACCGCGGCGGCCGGAAACGCGTTTCCGGCGCCGTTAAACACCAAAACGGCGTGCGGCGGTCCGATTCGGAGCAAACGTGCTCCGAACGACCTGAAACTGCACGGGAACGATAGAAATATTATTCCTGAGATGCAGGAGGAGGCCTCACGTCCATTGGACGTGCGGTGCGCGCGGCACTTCCGATTGTGTCGTTTTCAGCAGCGCGGCGCGCGCTGAAATGGCGCGTTGGGGGGTCAAAACCACCCGAACGACCTCTGAATGCCACGAAACCGTACGACAACATCCGGGGCGTGAATTGTGAAATGTTCGGCCAGACAGAACCTCATTCGGAGGTGCCGTGTGACCGCGGCAGCCGGAAACGCGTTTCCGGCGCCGTTAAACACCAAAACGGCGTGCGGCGGTCCGATTCGGATCAAACGTGCTCCGAACGACCTGAAACTGCACGGGGACGATAGAAATATTATTCCGGAGATGCTGGAGGAGGCCGCACGTCCATCGGATGTGCGGTGCGCGCGGCACGTCCGATTGTGTCGTTTTCAGCAGCGCGGCGCGCGCTGAAATGGCGCGTTGGGGGGTCAAAACCACCCGAACGACCTCCGAATGCCACGAAACCGTACGAAAACATCCGGGGCGTGAATTGTGAAATGTTCGGCCAGACGGCACCTCATTCGGAGGTGCCGTGTGACCGCGGCGGCCGGAAACGCGTTTCCGGCGCCGTTAAACACCAAAACGGCGTGCGGCGGTCCGATTCGGAGAAAACGTGCTCCGAACGACCTGAAACCACACGGCAACGATATAAATATTATTCCTGAGATGCAGGAGGAGGCCGCACGTCCATCGGACGTGCGGTGCGCGCGGCACGTCTTATTGTGTCGTTTTCAGCAGCGCGGCGCGCGCTGAAATGGCGCGTTGGGGGGTCAAAATCACCCGAACGACCTCCGAATGCCACGAAACCGTACGAAAACATCCGGGGCGTGAATTCTGAAATGGTCGGCCAGACGGCACCTCATTCGGAGGTTCCGTGTGACCGCGGCGGCCGGAAACGCGTTTCCGGCGCCGTTAAACACCAAAACGGCGTGCGGCGGTCCGATTCGGAGCAACCGTGCTCCGAACGACCTGAAACCGCACGGGAACGATAGAAATATTATTCCTGAGATGCAGGAGGAGGCCGCACGTCCATCGGACGTGCGGTGCGCGCGGCACGTCCGATTGTGTCGTTTTCAGCAGCGCCGCGCGCGCTGAAATGGCGCGTTGGGGGGTCAAAACCACCCGAACGACCTTCGAATGCCACGAAACCGTACGACAACATCCGGGGCGTGAATTGTGAAATGGTCGGCCAGACGGCACCTCATTCGGAGGTGCCGTGTGACCGCGGCGGCTGGAAACGCGTTTCCGGCGCCGTTAAACACCAAAACGGCGTGCGGCGGTCCGATTCGGAGCAAACGTGCTCCGAATGACCTGAAACCGCACGGGAACGATAGAAATATTATTCCTGAGATGCAGGAGGAGGCCGCACGTCCATCGGACGTGCGGTGCGCGCGGCACGTCCGATTGTGTCGTTTTCAGCAGCGCGGCGCGCGCTGAAATGGCGCGTTGGGGGGTCAAAACCACCCGAACGACCTCCGAATGCCACGAAACCGTACGACAACATCCGGGACGTGAATTGTGAAATGGTCGGCCAGACGGAACCTCATTCGGAGGTGCCGTGTGACCGCGGCGGCCGGAAACGCGTTTCTGGCGCCGTTAAACACCAAAACGGCGTGCGGCGGTCCGATTCGGAGCAAACGTGCTCCGAACGACCTGAAACCGCACGGGAACGATAGAAATATTATTTCTGAGATGCAGGAGGAGGCCGCACGTCCATCGGACGTGCGGTGCGCGCGACACGTCCGATTGTGTCGTTTTCAGCAGCGCGGCGCGCGCTGAAATGGCGCGTTGGGGGGTCAAAACTACCCGAACGACCTCCGAATGCAACGAAACCGTACGACAACATCCGGGGCGTGAATTTTGAAATGGTCGGCCAGACGGCACCTCATTCGGAGGTGCCGTGTGACCGCGGCGGCCGGAAACGCGTTTCCGGCGCCGTTAAACACCAAAACGGCGTGCGGCGGTCCGATTCGGAGAAAACGTGCTCCGAACGACCTGAAACCGCACGGGAACGATAGAAATATTATTCCTGAGATGTAGGAGGAGGCCGCACGTCCATCGGACGTGCGGTGCGCGCGGCACGTCCGATTGTGTCATTTTCAGCAGCGCTGCGCGCGCTGAAATGGCGCGTTGGGGGGTCAAAACCACCCGAACGACCTCCGAATGCCACGAAACCGTACGACAACATCCGGGGCGTGAATTGTGAAAGGGTCGGCCAGACGGCACCTCATTCGGAGGTGCCGTGTGACCGCGGCGGCCGGAAACGCGTTTCCGGCGCCGTTAAACACCAAAACGGCGTGCGGCGGTCCGATTCGGAGCAAACGTGCTCCGAACGACCTGAAATGAGATTATTTCTTGAATCGAAGTTTTTAAATTATTATAGCACAATGATTTGATATTATATATATATTAAAACATTTAAAATATATTATATATATATATATATATTTAAAATATTGTATTTAATAGTATATATATGAATATTTTTACACATATATATATATATATATATATTTATATTAAATTCAATAAAAAAAATTTTAAAATTTTTTTTTTTATAATAGCGACCGCCATAGGCGGTCGCTATAGGTGCCCGGCAGAGGGCCTTCAGCGACCGCGGTGCGGTCGCTGAAGGCCGAGCTGCCGGGTCGCTATAGGGTGCCGGGCAGAGGGCCTTCAGCGACCGCCAAGCGGTCGCTGAAGGCCGACCTGCCGGGCACCTATAGCGACCGCCATTGGCGGTCGCTAAAGGCCTCTAGCGACGAGGCAACAGCGACCGCCAATGGCGGTCGCTGCGCGGCCGCTAGAGCCCTTTAGAGACCGCCAATGGCGGTCGCTAATGGGCTTATTTATAGTACTGGGAGGTGGTGTGATTGGCGTATGGCCGCCTACCATACGTTCCAGTCACCCGCTGACACTAGTTTTCTCCTGCATCGTTCCTCGTTTCTTTGTTTTGGAATTTTGGACATTTGGTTTTTAAGTAAAAAAATGACTTGGTCTTGGAAAATGTTTTGAAATAAAGAACTTTAAAAAGAAAATGAGGTATGAGGTTTAAAAAGTGTGGGTTGGATGTTTTGGTTATGAAAAAAATGGAAAGGTTTGGTTTTGATTCTTGGTGTTCTCGTGGGAAACCACATGCATGAGTGTATATGGAAAAATAAAGGGTTAATGGCACGAGCGGATGAGTTCCTGGATGAATATGAGGTGGGTGCCAGTGTGGCACAAGAACATGCATGTGCTTGGCCCATGGGACACCATTGGTGTTTGTGCAACCCACCAACTTTGTTTATTTTCAAAAAGTTTTGTTAAATGGAAAAAAAGTTCAGTGTTTTAGTAACCGGTGGTTGTGTGGTGTGTCCTTGTATTTCCAAAATGTTGGATCTGAGGTGTTTTGAGACGAGATTCCCTTCTGACTGATTTGTGTCCTGAGTTTGAATTCTTGTTTCTAAGTTGGTATGTAAGCATGTAGTTAGTGAATTCTTTTGAAAAGTTCTTTGGGAAGCCCTTGTAGTGGTTCCCCCTGCACGTTTGGTGTTCGCTTGTGGTATGTCTTGACCATGGGACCAATTTGGTTGGGTCCATAGTTTTCTATCTTGACTAGTGTATGCCCCCCATAAAGCGTTGACATGGGATTGACGTGCAGCCACAGATGGTTCGTCGTTGGCTGACCCTCCAGTTGACTAAAGTAAGGACTCTTCCTTTTTAGTGACAATGCTAAGTCTATTTCTTTTTTCCTTCAGTTAAGATGATCCTCTCGCAGTTTAATGAAATATGCGAGGGGATTTGAAGGGATTTTAGGTCTTTTGAGTGTCTTGACTCGTCGGGTATGAAGTTTGACACTGTCGTGTTTGAAGGTTCCCTTGGAAACGGTGAAGGATATTCTAGCGGGGAAAGGTGGAAGCAGCCTAGAGTGGTCGGTGTAAGCCACTATTCGAAATGACCTTTGGTCCTTCGTTGGTTTCATTTAAGAAAGGGTCTACGTTAGGCCACTAGTGTGGCAGACCCAGTCACATGGGGGATACTATGGTCGTTTACAGGAATCACGTGTTGTTCAAGAGGCGGTTTAAAGTCTTTCTCAGCATAATGTTTCTCTCGACAATAATTATCGTACTCGGTGATGTTTTTTGGTGTCGTGTTCTCATTCAGTGCAATAAAGGGTTATGCGCATGCACCATTTCAGCTCTTGTGTTGTTGAATATTCCGTGTATGATCATTTGGATGTTGTAATGTGTTGTGTTTGCTGCTGTTGTCTTGGTTGCAGTGTGGATGTGTGTGACACCAAAAGGAGAAGCTCCGTTCGGGAGTCTTCCATGCCTGACTGCGAGGCAGAAGATGCTTCAAACATCTGGGCTCCAGCCATAGGCCTCAGAGTGAAGCTGGCGCGTGGTCAGGAACCCTGAGAGTGTATGGGACCCGACTTCATTTCTGTCATCGATGTTGAAAGTAGAAGTAGGTTAAATTGTTTCGATGGTTGTTCCGCTCTGAATGATCTATCTGGTTTCATAAGGTTTTCGTGACCATGTGGAGACGTGGTCATCTCGTTGCCTTAGAGTCTTGGGGGTCGCGTTCCACTGGATGTAATTACTTTATTGTCCTTATGGGGTTTTTTGGGTAAATTAGTTTCATATTTGAATGATGCTCATCTAAGGATTTGGAGATGTTGGTTTGTCTCCGACCGTGGTTTTGACGCCCGGTAGTTAGGCCCGACCCTCCCCACCCCTGGTGGGGGGGTGCTTGGTCCTCATCGGAAAATCTATAAAGTTCTGTATCATTTGATTAGTTCTAATGGCGGTGAGACCCACGATGAGTCTCACACAAAGGTCTCTGGAATAAATCGGTGTTGGTCTTTCCTTAATGGTGGGGAGTCCGCTCGGACCTCCCCATGTTGGTTTTCCAGTCTCGCCTTGGCTGTTGGTAGGTTCTTAATAGTGGGGAGACCCACATTGGATCTTGCACGAATGTCTCTACAATGAATCAGTGCTGGACTTTTCTTTAATGGCGGGGAGTCCACTCGAACCTCCCCATGTCGGTTTTCCAGTCTCGTTTCGAGCGTCAGTGAGTTCGTAATGGTGGGGAGCCCCTCAGGCCTCCCCATATTGATCTTTTTCTTTTTTTAATATGTCTTGGTGATAAGTGATAAGAGTGTTCCGTGGACGTGGTTTGACCTTGTTTGTTTATTCTAGCCAAATGGTGTGGTTTCGGTTTAATAGTGCTTGAGATGTCTCAGCTTGTCAAGTTGGTTTTCGTGGGTGTGAGAGTTGCTTTCCTTGATCGGTCAACTGGAGCCACTTTATCTCTTTGGGGTGGGTGACACATATCAGAAAGTCTTTTTTTTACGCGTTTCTTGATGTTTTCTTTGAGTCACTTTCTCTGAGCACGATTCTTTTGACTCGCTTTGCTTGGTGTCTGTGGGGATCCCCTTTGAACCTTAAGGGAGTGTGTTTTTCTGCTTTGTGGGTTTGGTTCTGGTTGTGGATTTCCGGGGACAGAAAGCTTCATGGTGGGGAGAATTTTCACACCCGTCATTTTTGTATTATTTATTTTATTGTTTTATTAGAAATTGGAGAGTTCGGGTTAAGGCCCGACTTAAAATTTCTGAGTTTTATTTTGAAACGCACTTTGTGGCCTTTTCGGCGTTCAGCGCACCGCTGTTGAAGTCGTGCGACCTCGCTTGGGTCACTGCGCGACCTCGTTCGGCTCTCCGCATGCCTGCTTGATGTGAAATAAATTAAATAAAGAATTTATTAATAAAGAAATAAAGTTTAAGAGGGTTAAAACGATAATTGAGACCGCGTGGCCTCAGGCGAGGCATGATTTTGAAACCACGCGGCCTCTCCTGGTACACCTGGTGACCTACCGATGGTCAAGTAATAAAATAAAATGAATTAATAAGGAAGATATAAAAATTAAATAATATGAAAAGGTAATAAATAAATAAAATTAAATGAGTGGAAAAGTAAAGATAAATTTAATAATAAAAGTGATAAAAGAAAATTAATGAAGTTCGTTTTAATGATAATTATATTATTATTATTATAATTTTGAGGCTATTATTAATTATTAATGGGTATTTTTATTATTTATATTATTGATGAATATTAAGTTATTTTATTTATTATTATTATTTTTATTCTACTTTATTGTTTGTCTTATTATTATATTTATTTTCTTTTTCATTTCTTTTTATTTTATTGTTTTTTTCTTTCCTCCCTCTTTGTGTGTTAGAGTTTCTTTTTTTTTTGGGTCACACCCCCCTCCCTCCTGACCGGCTTGCCGCACCCCCTCCTCTCCTCGGTACCCCACCGTGTCGAACCCTCCTCTCCCTGGTTCTCCGCCGCACCGCACCTCTGTGTCCGGCCATCCCTGTTGCACCGACTCCCCCTTCCCGCTCTGACCGGCGAAGCCCGACGCCCTCTGCTCCTCTTGTCCAGCCCGAGGTGCAACCCCCCCTGGAACCATGTTCGGTGTTGCAACTGGATCGCGTGCTCCCCCTCCCCTTCCGCTCCTGTCCGACGTCTCCCTCCTCCCTCTCGGCCGGCTGGAAGACCCTGTGCGCCGCCCCAAATGCCTCTCTCGGACACCCACCATCAAACCTGACGCCCCCCTGCCGACCAGCCCTCTATAGCTGAAACTCCCCTCCCCCCATCCTCTACTTGTGTGAACCAACCATCGACCGCAACCCCCCCCCCCCCTTCGATATAGTCTTCATCCTTGGTTTTATTTTCCTTATTTTTTTCTTTCCTTTAATTTTTGGTTGTCCTTTGGGTATGGGGTTATTTTAGGGTTTGGCATTAAATTGTTTTGGTTCAATTTTGGTGTAGTTGGTTTGATGTATTGATTTAGGGGTTTTATGACTCTGAGTTGACATCAACTTATTTTGGGTGAGAAAGATGTTTTGACAATTTATTAACTTGTGTTTAATTTTTATATGGTATTCTTGTGTGAAACGGGGTGCGTTTTGGATATAAATCCATTTATGTTGCACGGTTGTATTTTTTAACTTGTGAACTTGATTTATTATATCATGCAAGGGTTGCAGATTTTGTTTTAGTATGGCGCCAATGGGTTTTGGTTCACCGTCAATGTTTTGGGGATTGTCGGGTTAGATTTTTAGGCTGGAGTTGGTTTAATTTTGATGAAAAGGGTTTGGTATTTTGTTTTTAGGATATAATCATGTTGTTTGAGCTGCAATTGACTTGCAGTGGCCTTTGTGCACCAATTTTTCGGAGTTGCTACACGAGGTAGGTGATTCCGCTCTTAATTATTATCTGATTAATCAATTTGCAAGTTTAATTAATTTAGCATGTTATTTAATTGATATGTGTTGTGCGAAGTTGATCTTTGATGTTTGAATATCATTTTAACTCTTGGTAGCATGTTTACATGCGGTGTGTGTTTTATGTTAAAAACTCATATCTAGTTGTTAGTGATTTTCTTTTTAAATTATGTGGTTCGCTTATTATGTTGCGCAAATAGTGTTAGCTTGTCATGATGTGCAATTAGTGTGAACTATGTTTTGATATAGTTTCATTTGAATCTTATCATAAAATAAGGTCTTGAGTGGGTTAATGGGTGATGCCTAGTTACTTATTTAAAGTTGTTTCATAAGATTTTATTTTTGGATTGTTAAGTTGTGTCGTTTGTGCAAAAGCATCTTACATGCGGTGTCGGGTTTTTCATCAAACTATTTGGGTGGTGCATGTTACACTTTAAATTATATTTGAGTGCGTGCAATGCTGGAATGTGTTTTGGATTTATAAATAGTTATGTTTTTTTTTGTATGTGTGTAAAACCATGTGACACTCTTCTTCTATTGTTTTATAAACTTTTTAAATGGTTTATTAAATTATGTCAATAGTGTGAAGCGTGTTTTGAAAATGTTTTTAGCAAGTGTATTATTTCAAATTGTTTTTGTGTGTGAAAATGGTTGTTTTGGCGTGTGTAGTATCATCTTGGGTTTGAGTGTATGATTATGACGTGTGGCATGAACTTTGATTTACTTGAGCACAAACGGGAAGCCTGGGTACTAGGTGGGCGGACTAGACTAGCGTGCTAGTGATACGGGAGGGGCCTCGGCCCAGTTTCACTTAGCGGGATTGACGCTTACAACACCAACAAAACATTGGATGATGACTGGAGACCACTATGGTAGGAGGTTTTTCCCTACCAGTGGCTCGTTCACGGGAATGTATGATATGGTTCACCGAGTCGTGAGGTTCTAGGGTCCCACTTCTCGCTAGTATCTTTTGGGTCTCTCCCATGTATTGTGCTCTTCCTCTACTTTCTGCTCACCGTCGGCACACGGTGTGATGTTGGGGTTACTAAGAAAAGTGTGTGTGCGTGTGTACGTGTGTGCGTGTGTACGTGCGTGCGTGCATTTGTGTGCGTGCGTGCGTGCATGGGTGTGCGTGCGTGCGTGTAAGTTAATTTAAGTTGTTTTCCTTTTAGAGAAGTTTCCCCTTAAAAACCGTTTTCATTAAAAAAATTCTTTAAAAACTTATTTATTTTTATTCTGTTAAATTGAAAATGTATTTGTCTTTTAATAATTATGTGTGGAACCTTTTCTCAGTGGCATCCTACTGGGATTTTAGCTCACACCCTACACACACCCTTGGGTGTATGTGGATTATGTTTCTTTTGTACTCCAGGTTGTGACTTCGTGCTCAGTGATGGTGGTTCTGGTTGCTATTGGTCTTCATGTGCAGGTTGGTGTTGGTATCATGGGGATGCAACTTCTCATGTCGCATGAGGCTGGTTTTGGAGTTTAGTTCTCTATTCATGTTATTGTTCATTTTGGGTTTTTAGTTGAATTGTAGACCTAAACCTGTTTATAGTTTAGAAGTGTGTTCGGTATCCTATTCCAGTTTTAGTTTTTTATCTTGTTGGTTGTTTTTATGTCTTTTATTTCGGGTAAAACCATTCCCACTTGTTAATCATGATACCCGGGAACTTGTGCCAGCCTGTGGGGATCGGGAACTCCCTTTGGGCCTTACTGCGGACCGGGTCGGGCACTGGTTTGGATGGCGACTCGGCCTGGTTCATGACAATTTAGAATCAGTTTTCAAGCACAGTGATGGGAGCCAAGCCCTTTCGTTTTCCTTCAAAATAGAGTTTGACTCTCTTCACATTAACCAACATGGTTTTCTTCTCTTCACCTACTATCTCTAAAGCTCCATTTTTAAGTAATCTAATGATTGTAAATGGTCCAAAAAACTTGGATTTAAGTTTTTCAGGAAAAGAGTTTGAGTCTTGAATTAAAGATAAGGCCCTTCTATCCAAGTTTTAACTCCATGGTTTGAATGATATAATCATGAATGATTTTAGTCCTCTCTTTTTATATTCTTGAATTATCATATCTCTCTCTCTTTATCTCATCAAACTCACTCAGCTCAATAAATATTCTCTCACCAGCACTCTTAAAATCAATGTTTAAGGCCTTAACGGCCCAATATGACTTATTTTGCAACTCCATGGTAAAATGACCACAATTTCCAAACAACAACTTGTAAAAATACATACCTATTGGGGTCTTGAAAGCATTTCTATATACCCATAAAGATTCATCTAGTTTGAGAGACCGGTCTTTCCTAGAATGTGAGACAGACTTTTCAAGAATTTATTTTAGTTATTTGTTATAAATTTCCACTTTTCCACTAGACTGTGGATGATAAGGAGTTCTAGTTTTATGAACACAACCATAATTTTCCATTAAAGCCTTAAAATTTTAATTCTTAAAATGAGTTCCATTATTAGTAATGAAGGATTTTGGGACTCCAAAACTTGAAAAGATGTTCTTTTTGAAAAAAATTATAACACTATTGGCATGATTGTTGGGTAGTGTTACTGCCTCAACCAACTTAGAAGCATAATCAATAGAAACAATTATGTACTCATTCCCATGAGATAATGGAAATGGACCCATGAAATATAAACCCCATATATCAAAAATATATACCTCTAAAATACCCTTTTAGGGTAACTCTAGTTTTCTACCCATATTGTCTAATATTTGGCACATACCACAACCAAATACAATGATCCTAGCATCTTTGAAAAGGGTGGACCAATAAAAACTAGATTGAAGAAAATTCTAAGCTATCCTTTCACCACTATAGTGACCTCCCCAATGTGAGGAGTGACAACTCTCTAGAATAGGAAAAATCTCTTCCTTAGGAACACGCCTCATAAGAATCCCATTTGAATACCTAATAAACAAAAAAGTTTCATCCCAAAGGTAATACTTAAGTTCAAAAATAAGTTTCTCCCTTTGATTATTAGAAAAGTATTTTGGGAAAGACTCCTACTACCAGTAAATTGGAAAAATATGCAAACCATGCAAACAACCTGATTGACATAGTGAGCAGTTTTTCATCTGGAAGGAAGAATTGATCTCCCTTGGATCTTTATAATTGGTGTGATGAAGCCTAGAAAGATGGTTAGCAACAAATTTTTCATATCCCTACATATCCATAATCTCTAAATCAAATTATTGTAGCAATAAAATCCATCTAATTAGCCTGGGTTTGGTTTCTTTCTTAGACAACATGTACTTCAAGGTAGAATAATCAGTGAAAATAATGACTATTGAGCCTAAAAGGTACTTTATAAACTTCTATAAATAAAACACAAAAGTTAACAACTCCTTTTCAGTAGTGGTGCAATTTCTTTGAGCCTTGTCTAGCAGTATACTAGCACAGTATACCACATGTAACTTCCTATCTCTCCTCTGTCCAAGGATAGCTCCAATAGTCATATCACTAGAATCACACATAATTTAAAAAGGGAGTTTTCAATTAGGTGCAGTGATGAGAGGTGACATAGTGAGTTTTTCCTTAAGCAGATTAAAATATTTCAAACAGCTTTCATCAAAATTAAAAGTTTCATCCTTAATAAGAAATGAACATAAGGGTTTAGTTGTTTTGGAAAATTCATTTATAAACCTTTGGTAGAAACCGTCATTCCCTAAGAAACTTCTTAACACCTTTTACATTTTCGGGAGGTGGGAGTTTTTTAATGACTTCAATATTTACACTATCAACTTCCAGACCTCTATTTAACACTTTATGACCAATAATAATACCATATGTGACCATAAACTGACACTTTTTCCAATTAAGCACAAGGTTGGTTTCAATGAATCTTTACAAAACTAACACTAAGTTTACAATAAAATTATCAAAATTACTTCCCATAATAGAGAAATCATCCATTAAAAACCTCAATGATTATCTCAATCATGTACGAAAAAATAGCCATCATACAACTTTGAAAGGTAGATGGAGCTCCACACAACCCAAATGGCATCCACCGGTAGGTAAATGTTCCAAAGGGGTATGTGAAAGTAGTCTTATATTGATCCTCTAGGGTAATCGGAATATGGTTATAACTAGAATACCCTTCTAGAAAATAAAAAAAATAATTTCCAGCAAGTCTCTCAATAATTTGATCAAGAAAGGGCATTAGAAAATGGTCTTTATTTGTGTCAGAATTAAGCTTCCTATAATTAATACAGACACTCCATTTTGTGGATTTCCTAACATGGATTTCTTCATTATTTTCATTTTTGAAAATAGAGAAATCTCCCTTCTTAGTGACATCCTGGACAATGATGACCCAAGAACTATCAGAAATGGGATAGATCATACTAGTGTCTAATAGTTTAATCACTTCTTCTCTCACAACCTCCTTCATTTTTGGATTTAACCTTCTTTGAAACTCTACCCTAGTCTTATGATCAGGTTCCATAGGTATATTGTGCATGAAGAATGAGGGACTAATACCCTTTATATTATCAATGATCCATCCTATGGAATATTTAAACTTATTCAACACATTCATTAATCTCTCTTCTTGATTTTCATTAAGCTCAGCAGAAATTATAATAGGTAGAGTAGAATTGTCACCCAAGAATTAATATTTCAAATGTGCATGAAGTAGTTTAAGTTACAGAATGGGTGGTTCAACTCTTGATGGAAGACTCTTGGGCCTCATAGGACCAAGGTATTCAAAATATCTATTGTATGGGGTATGAAAAAATTAAATATTTTCAATTTCTATCTCATATTCAGAGTTTACAGTGCTATTGTCCAAAGTAGACAGCTCACTGTCTAGATTTTATATATTAGAATTTAACTCTTTTATAAAATTAGAATCATAAAGTTGTCTCAAAAGCTCTCCATCAACATCATAAAATTTCTTAACAGTGTTGGTGACAACAAATTCACCCTCAATTTCACCCAAAAAGTTATTAAGTTCAGAAACACAACACTCTCCTACAGTAGAAACTAGACAGTTGTCCAGATTTGGAAAATTTTCTAGATTCTCTATTTGAGCATAATTTTCAACTTATGAGATAATAAAATCAAGATTTTCAACATCCAAATGAATTTCTTCAATACAGGGTTATTTTTAAAATTATTCCAGATTTCGATATGAACTTTCATCTTCAAAGGAATCTACCATTGTACAAATTTTAGGGAATGTTGTTCCATTAATATCCTAAAACGCATTGAACAATCCTTTTTGTTCACCAATTTTGAAAATTAGATGACCTTTAGAGACATCAATGATATCTCCACCAGTGGACAATAAGGGCCTACCTAAAATGATTGGAACCTCTTGATCACACTCTATATCCAAATAAAGAGGTTTGTAGGAAAAAACAACATCCCTTCCCCAACTAAGAGATCATCTACCCTACCCATAGGATGAGTGAATGATTAATAAAAAAATGCAGTATGACTGTGGTGGGTTAAAGATCACCCAACCACAACTATTGAAACAGTGATTATGGGAGCATATTTATATTGGAACCTAAGTCACAAAGATAGTTGAGCTGATCATAATTTCTTAGGGTTAAAGGGATAGAAAAACTACCATGGTCTTTTAGTTTAGGTGGGATTTTCTTTTGTAGCACAGCACTACACTCTTGAGTGATGATGTAAGTAGAAAATTCATCAAGTGTTTTTTTTATTTGAAACAATTTTTTAAATAGATTTAAAGTAATATGGGATTTGAATCAAAGCTTGGGTGAATGAAAATTTCACTTGAAGTTTGGAAAAGAGACCAAGAAACTAAAGAAGTTCAACCAAGGTGTTACTTTGAGGTTTAAGTTTCTCTAGAAATGGAATAGGTGGGGAAATTTTTTTAAGAACATTAGGTAAATACCTGATTTCTTCAGTTTATTTTTCTTTCCATTTATTCTTTTTATTTTTAGATGAATTTACAGCTTGTGTTTCAGGTGAAAAATTCATATTCTCTTCATTTTCAAGACTTTTCTATGAATTTCTATTTTGTGAAAAAATCATATTTTTATTTCCATATTGACATAGTTTTTTATTTTGGTCATTTTCAAGGTCTTTTTTAGCAACATTTTGAATATTTATCCTACTCCTAGTGACAAAATCCATGATGTTCTCCCTAGGAGTAAGTTAAGTTATACTAGGCAACCTACCTTTGTCCCTTGAAGTCAAATATCTAGCTAATTGGAAAATATGTGTTTCCATATTCTGTATTCTAACATCCTTTTTCATTTTTTCAGATTAAAACTTGGTATCATGTTTATTTAGTTGATTCATGAATCCTTCTTCATGAGAGTTCATTTTATAACAAATTAAATCCAACTTAGAATACATTTTTCAATCATTGTTACCTTGAGAGTTAGAAGACTCACCCCTTTGTTTGTTTTGAATGTTTTTTCTTGGTTGGTTCTGATAATTAGGGGCAGAGGATTGTTTTATCATTCCTTTTTCATTCCAGAATAATTTTTGATAGTTCCTATAGCCTTGGTTGTAATTTTTTGAAAATGGATATTTATTAAGAGTCATTCTAGGACCATAATTGAAAACATTTGAGTTTTATTTTTGTTGGGATGACATATAAAAGTTAAGACAAAAAAATTTAGTATGCCTAAAAATTCCACATTGTGAATATTGTTCTCTAAGAGGTAGTTTGGTGTTTTGACAACCCAGTTGGTTAGTGGATTGTTTTGAATTTTGGTTCATTAAAAATTAAAGTTGATTTGTGATTTCAGAAAGTTGGTATTGAGTTTCATTCATTGAACTAGTGTTGACATTGACATTTCTATTAAGTGTTCTTCTTTTTGAAATTTTATATTTTGAATTGAAAGAAATATTATTAAATATTTGTCTTAGTTCCTCATCAGTATTATCATTATAATTACCAACAATAGCTAGGTCCATAATGTTAAGACCATAAGAGGATAACCCTTTATAGAAGGTATCCATGAGAAGGTGGGATGACAGTTGATGATGGGGAAACTACCTAAGAATGTCCCTAAATCTATCCCAAGATTCATGGAAGGCTTCTCCATACTCTTGATAAAAAACTAGTTATTTTTGTTCTAAGTTATCCTTTTAATCTTTGGGGATACAATTTCATGATGAATGAGTTGTACACTTAATACCAGTTTTCAAATATGTTTTTCATCTAGGCTCAAAAACTAGTTCCTAGAATTCCCTTAAAGGCAAAATGGAAAAACTCTCATTCTTAGCTCATGTCCAGTAAGTCCTAGAAGATAAATTTATTACACAGTATTGTAAAATTCTCTAATGAAAGAAAGATAGTCTTTATTAGAGATCCCATTAAATGTAGGAAGCAGTGAAATGTGGGACTATTTCAGCTCATAATTTTTTGCTCTTGGACTAATTCTAATGGAAGAAGGGTTACATGAAACTTGGGGGAGTTGGAAGTCCCTCATCCTAGGCCTCTCATTATCTAAGAGTTCTGGATGGTTTTGAAAGTTATTATTAGGGAATCTATCACCTAAGTTATCCCTTTATTTTTTTTTTATTTTTTCTAAGAGCAGTGAGATGTTGGACAATTTCTTGGTTTAGAGGATCTAGACTAACAGCAGAGGTTCTTGTGCTGATGCAAAGTGCAACAGTTGAATTCAGCAAAACAGTTCAAATGCAGAAAATATTAGAACTATGTAGGAACAAAAGTAATATTAATTGAAGTACAGTAACAACAACAACACAGTAACATACAAAAATTGATAGAACTGATTTTTGTTTTAAAAAGTTTTTTAAATTTTCAATTTTTTTGGTGTTTTTTTATGTGAATTATTTTTGAATTTTTTTAGAAAAGTAAGGGATTGTGCATTCCCCAGAAACAGTGCCAAAAACATGATGCCCAAATATCATTAAAATTGGGTAAAAGTTTAAAATTTATGTTTTATTACTAATACTGTCTAGTGGCAAGTAGGGTAGAACCCACTGGGAAGGAAGGTAACAACTTTTGATTATAAAACTTTTATATCACCCTATTGTTGTCAGTATAGGGGAGAATTTCTTTTTATATATATTTTCTAAGTTTTATTTTAAATATATATAAATTTTCAAAGAATAACTATGTCTAAACTAAACTAAGATGACTCACAACTTAACAGTGATTAAAACACAGAAACAGAGAATGAAAACTTCTAATCTTAAGAAGTCTAGGGAATTTACCTTTGATGGTTTAATAATTAGATTATTCATCTATTTATGATTGAATCCACTACCTCAAAGAAATGACAAATTAAACTCCCCTGTTAGGATATTAATATTTTTGATAAATGAAACTAGAAGATCGCTGCCACCAGAGTCACCTAAATTTGATAGTTTTTGAATTTGAGAAACTCGAATAAATCTCACTGATCTAATTTAGAAGAAATGAAATAAAAAATTGAAATTAAAGTATTCCTCGATCTTTCTCTATAAAGGATCAAGTAATTTTAGAATTTAATCTCACAAGGCATGAAAATTTTTAAAATCTAAGAGTTAGATTCAAATTTTCTAGTTGAATCTACCTATTTGATTGAATAAAACAAATGAATTAAAGAAATGGATTAACTGAAAATTTTAATTTCCCTAAACCCTTAAAATATAGCCTAAAACCATATTTATTACATATAGTGAAAGAATTTAATTACAAAGAAATAACATTTAAATGAACAGAGTAAGAGATCTCCCTCTCGAAACTTGAATTGATGCTGCTCATGGTCCTCGGGTCTCCAAGAATGGTTCTTCAAGAGGTCCTCCCAGATTTTCTCTACTCTGATGTATGATAAGTTTACGAGTGATGGTCTCCTCCCATTCTCCAATGATATACATTCTTTTAAACTTCCTTTCATCTGATGCATGCCACCACATTCTTCCACTAACATTGGTAGGATCCTCACCTTCGCATGACACATGTGCTCTTTTTTCAGTGAATCACACATCATTTTAGTTTTTTCTCGTAACTAACTTTCAGAAATTTTGTTTAACGAATTTGGATGGGATTACATTTTCCGCATGAAACTATAAAAAGACGATAAAAATACACAGTTAAAGATAAAATATACAAATCTAATTTATTTATTTAAATAATAGTATTATTGGTTTTAATTTCTATTTAAATTCTTAGTAAATATTTTATTAAATAATTTTATTTATTTTACTATTACCATTATTAAAAATTATTAATTTTATTATTAATTTTATAATTTTTATAAATATTAAATTATTTACTAATTATTTTAATTTAATAATTACATTTATTTATAAATCATTATTATTAAAATTCTAGTTATATAATTTTATTTAATTAATTAGTTATATATATATTAATTATTATTATTTTTTGTTAATTTAAATTATTGTAGATTACAATTATTATTTAAACTATTATTATTATTATTATTATTATTATTATTATTAGTTTAATTTATGATATTTTATTTTTTTGTTTTGTCTTTTTTTAATTTATTTTTTTAACCTATCCCCCTCCCTCATCTTCTTCGATGCAAGAGGGGGGGGGGGGGGGTCACCGATTCTTCCAAAAAGTCGACTTATCCTCCTTCACGACTAGTAGAAGGTGGAATTCTCTTCCAGTTCTCCAGTAATGGCGCACCACACTAGGTCTCCTCCTTCTTGATCTGGTAGACTGCGGCGACATCATCCTGATGGCTTCGATTTCCAGCTGTGCATAGCTAATCCTTCGCGCTTCATCCCCTCCAGCAGCGACAAATAGGGTACCCTCAGTAACTCGCTCTCAAACCAACAGTGGTTACGGTGAACAGAAGTGCAATGATGGGGGCTTGTGGCTACACCTCAGTGCAGTGAATAGTTCTTTTTTAGTGGTTAAGATGACTTCGGATCCGTGATGCGAGTTGGTCCACGGTTATCCTATGTTTAATTTGAATATCAGATCCAAAATGGTAGCGACAAAATGTATCAATAAAGAAATAGTGAGAAATGAGGATGAGACATGGTGCGTGATGGGAATGGTGCTACTGCAAGGGAAAAATGGTCGCATAGTTTGGGAGAGACAGGGAAACAGTGCATGCAAGTAGCGGTGGCAGTATGAGCGAATCAGTGAGATAGTGAAAATGAGGAAATGGTGCCATCGTTAAGAGTTGGAAATGATAGCATGGAAGAAAGAATGTTGGGAAAAATAGGAACGATTGTTGTGGCGCATCAAAGAGGTTAAAAAAGTGGCATAGGAGAAAGCGGTGCCACAAGAGAGGAGGAAATGATGTCAAGAGTGACGGTGCCACTGTAAATTCTACAACAAATTTGAAGAAATTAGAAAATTAAATAAAATAAAAACTAAAAAATAAAGAACAAAAATCAATTAAAATAATTAAAAATGAAACTAATAAAGTTAAATAAATTTAAGAAACAAATAAAAAAATAAATTAAAATATTAATGACTTCAACATATAATACTTCAATTAGAACTAAATAAAAACTTAAATTCGTAATCAATTACATCATTTAAAATTGATACAAAGAAAATGGATTTAAATTAAATTATTAAAAATAGTTACTTTTGCAAACTAAATTAATTAAGGTAGGCAGTTAATTATTCTGTTGAATAATTATGTAAATTTAAGGCTTAAAATTAAAAGGGTTTAATAAAAGTAGTATGTTTAAAAACATAAATTTGTAATTAATGAATTCTTAAAATACATCAACAATTAGAGTAAAATAATTAATTAAATTAAGTTATTTTAATTAATTAAAATGTAAAGGATGAAATGTTAAATAAAAAACTAAGTACAAAAAGATTGATTAATTAATTAATAAAAATGTCAAATTTGTAAATATAAAAGACTAAAAACAATAAACTAATAAAAAATTATTAGACCATAAAAATAAAGTAAAACTAAATTAATTATGTAAAAAGATTAAAATACACAAATTATTATAGAAATTGATTAATTAATAAATTTTACTATAAAATTTAAAAAGTAAAAATATTTAGTAAAAAGTGCACAAATAATTAATTATATCAGTAAAAATTAATTAAAAATATGAGGGAAACTGTGAAAAATAAGGTCACATCAACTAGCATAATCTCCTGAGGGCCTTGAGACATGTTAGTTTGATCCAACAAAGGCCCCTTTGGAAAGATGCCTTTGTTTTCAAAAATACCTTAGAAGAGTCATATTTGATCATGAAAAAGACTTACCATGGGCATTCTAATCTTGCAAAGACCCCAAGACATGTCATCCTGACCTTCTGAAGACTCTTTGAGGAATCAAAATGGTTAGTAATAATCCCTTTGATCAGTCGGGCTCCAATAAACATGGAAATGAAAGAGAGTTATTGTGATTACTGAGTATCATGTGACACCCTAGATCCCCCATGGAATATTCATGTGAATCATGTGACATTAAATCCCCTCCACTAAATCCATATCATGTCCATTAGATGTCCTCTGTAGAAGGAATCATATAACTAGGGTGACCAGGTTTATAAATCTATCCCCCTTAATACAAAAGAGAGATCCAAAACCCATGGATGATGGGTGACTTCTACACGAGAGTGTAGGAGCTGACTTCTCAATGCATAAAGTCATATAATCACAAAGTCACTCCAACAGGTAAACTTTTTTGATCGAACTAGGTCATCATGTGGTATACATAGGCGATTCATGTGATCACTATATAAATCATGTGAAGGACATTTGGAGTGTGATCCAAATTATGCAAAGGAGGTATTTCATGTTGGATGGTTCGTGTGAAAACTAAAATAAGATAAAAATGGAAAAACCAAGGGAACATTTGCAATAATGGCTAGAATAAAGACTAAAAAATATGATACTTATGTGAATATAGATTTTATAATCTCCATGCACCTCGGGACAAGTCGATTAAATATTTTTAGGTCCTCCAGACATATTTCCTAGGTTATGTGATGGCATAAGGACATGTCTTCTAGGTCTTAGATGTCACCAGGACAAGTCATTCAGGTCATGTGGCACCCTCTAGATATGTTATATTGGATCATGTAATTGTATTCATACAATTCTTATAGATAACAGGACATGTCCAGACATCCTCATCCAATTATAACAACACTCTCTAGACAAGTCATCCTTGATCATGTGATTCCCTCTATACATTCCATCTAGATCATGTGATGTCCTCTAGAAAAGTGAAATTGGATCATGCGGTTTTCTTTAGAAATGTCATGTATAAAGCCCAAAAAAGTTCATATATCCTCATGCATGTCATAATAACACCCCAAAAATGTCATGCAGAAAATCAAGACATGTCAAGTAGGAATCCCGGGACATTATAACCTTATCTGATGGTTATATTTGGTCATATCCTCAACTAAACTATGAGAACTCTGATTCCTTCCAGAACTAGGATATGTAGGAAACATTTATAATGCCCATGCTCTAATGGGAAATCTACCTCGGTATTGGCCCCTTCTTGCATCTGACATCTAAACCATTAGGACCTAATATCTTCCATGGAATTATCATTCTTCCTCATCCTCTAACAAATTGAGAATAAAACTAAACTACAAGAACATTGATTCCTGCAATAACCAGGATATGTAGTATTCCTATGTAAGGCTCAAGTTCTAATGGGAATCTACCTCAGTGTAAGTTCCTCCATGTTTCTAACATTCTAACCATCGATACCCAATATCTCCCATGTACTTATCATTCTTCCTAATCTACCAATGGATTCAGAAGGTTACTGAACTATAATGACTCTGATTCCTCCCATAACCTTGATACATAAGACACCTTCCTAAGGCTAGAGGTCTATATCAAATATCCCATAGGTCTTCCCCAGCATTTAAATCCCATTTCCATATTTAATGAGATTGATTATTTTTTATCCCATGATTCCCACATCGATCATGGGCCATTGGGGCTTAGGTATTTTCAATGGTCACCTCATTCACCTCACGAATATTCACTAGTAAGGGAAAATCCATATATAATCCTTATTTAGTATCAAGATAAGACATATCCCTCACAAGGGTATCTGTAACATCCCAAATAAGTAATGAATAATAGATATTTTTATCTATGTCTATTAATGAATTAGATAGTGTTTTAGAGGCTTAAAATGAAAATAAATCCAATCTTAAGCATGGAATACACTAATATTTTTAAAAGATTGTTTTACTGCCTTTTGATGGAAAACCATTTTTAAATCTATCTTTTGACAATTTTATATGCTATGTTTGTCAAAATAAACTTATTATTTATGATTGGGACATCAAAATTTACTTTGTGTGAATTTTTGGTATTTTTCAGACAATGTTCATTTTTTAATGAATAGTGAAAAATACTGCATTTTACATCAAAACTGATTTTTAATCTAATTTATTTATATGATTAGATTATCTTTTGAATTGGTTTTGAAGTGAAATTAGAATATATTTTTACCATTTAATCCAATGGTGGTCATTAGAATCAATTTTACTTTGAAATTGGACTTAAACTGGTGTCAATCTTTTGATACTTATTGTTTCATAAAAACACGTTATTTGTCACGACAGCGAGAATTAATTATTAAATTAATTAATGTGACTTATATGTTTTGAATTTTGTAAAATAGACTTCATTTTTTAATTCATAATATCAAATATATCTTAGGGTGAATTTTTGGTATTTTTCTGAAAAACTTCAATTTTTGATGAATAGTGAAACCACTAAGTGGTACTTATAAAAACTGATTTTTCGTTTAAATGAAATTTTACCACTTCTGTGTTTTGAATTTAAAAAAACCTACATAAATGGTTGTCATTAAGAAGTAAAATGTGGTTCAATGAGATTAAAATAATTTTTTTGTGAATAGTAACTCTTAAGTTCTTAATCGCGATTAGAGGTAATTAGTGTAGTTTAAGGTAAGAATAATGTTTTAATAAAATGAAATGACCTAGAAACATGTCCTACCCTCATTGGATGTGTCATGGCCGACCAATAAAATCCATGGGTCTTCTTGGGTATCCCATGGAGCCACTTTGGTTGGGAAATGACATAAATAACTTTTTATTTAATGTAAAAGTAAAAATGACAAAAACATGAGATGTTTTACTAAAACAATGTTTACATGGGGTTATAAAGATCAGATTTTTTATTATAAATATTCATTGGAAAGCTAAAAATATTTCCTACATCATAGGAGTATTTTTATAATTTTTAGACTTTAAATAAAGTAAATTATTGATGACATAATTATGATGCAGCGATGACCTCATTATTTAACGATTTAAATAAAATGGAATGATAATGTAAAATCTAAGACCTAAACATGGCCAAAACCTATTGGATGGGTGGATTTCGAACCCTTATAACCTTATACTTGAAACAAATCAATGTGTAACCTCTTAAATCCGAATACCATTTTAAAATAAAGTGACTTTTCATTACCTTCCAAGAGTGCCCCTCCTCTCCTCTTATAAAAGGCCCGCACCTCTACCTCCTTACCCACACTCCCAAAGCTTTTGGCTCGGCAAACCCCTACCCATGTTGGCTCTACACATCCCTCTATTACTCCTTGAAGCCTCACTTTGGGAAGAAGGCTTCCCAAGGAAGCCTTGGAGATCAAATCTAAGAGAGTTACCCGATTTTAAGGTAATGTCTTCTTTTGAGTCCTTTTGTTTGATTTTGCTTCTCCAACCCCATAAAATATTTTTATTATCTTCTTTTGTAACAACTACAGTATCTTAAATATACTAGGATGTTGTTATAAGAAGTATTAGATCTAAAATTACACACACCTACATGTAATGGTTAAAGGACGTACTGTTTCCGTGGATGGTGAACTTATGCCTCCCGAAACGATGATTGTTCAACATTATTTGAACACCTTAAAAGGTGGCCATTAATATGTCACTATATTTATATATGATATCTAATATGTTTATGTTTTCCTTAAGCTTCTGTATTTTTCATTTTCGTCATACCTTTATGGTTTCCATTATGGGTAAACGCGATATCTTTATTTAAGGAAGTGCGGACTACCACCCCCTCAAAGTGATTTGATTCGTTAAATACCATATGTGGGACGTATAAAGGATGGAACTATGATATTATATATGATATTATACTGGAATTATAATATACCTTTATATAATTATGATTCCATTCTATAAAATACGATATAGAAATGAAAGTAGCGTTCATGCGTACGTACGGCTTACCGTCTCCATGAACAGTGCATTTCATTTCTTACCTCTAAATGATTATGTAATATTATAAATGAATTTATATACTGGATATATATGATATATACTTAATGATTATAATTCTGGATATAATGTATACATGAACAACATGTAATTATAAGGGTTTATTTTTGACTCAAGTACCAATGATCGTTAAAACGACCGTTATTAACTTAAATAATTACATAGTGTTCATGACATGGAAATAAGTGATATAAAAGGAATAATGAACTTGAAAAAGGTTCTTAAACAAGTAGAAATTAACTCAATTTTATTATTCAGGAGATTAAATAACGACCGAGTCAAGTCGGACCCGAGGTATGGGACTTTGTCTCAATCTCCTTTCATTGAGGCATATTTTGTTTTATACACAACCTTCTTTTATATGGTGTATAAACCCCTTTGACTTTTACGTTTATTCAAAATGAATCTTTTTTATACGAAGCATTTAATAAACGACAAAAGGGAATGTTTTTGTCGTACGTATGCGGTGACAACGACTTCTCCGCCGTCGTGACCATTATTTGAGTTTCAGCTTCCTCTACAAGACATACTTTTTTTAAAAGAAAAATAAAAACCATGTTTTACTTTTATTTTATTTTGGTATTGAAAATGGTTTTCATAATGTTTTTATAACAATGTGTTGTATTGATATCTTGTGATTTAAAGGTGGAAATGTTATGTTTCCTTTATGCATGTTTTATGTGATACGCTTATGTTGAGGTTCTTGGGCATTATTATAAAGACGGGTGGTTCCGTGATAAACTAAGGGTGGGTGAGCCTGATATAGCTCTCCAATGTATTGGGTAATGTGAAGGAGTGTAACATTAAGGTTTCTCCGAAGAGATTTAGGGAATATACTGTGATGGGTATTCCAAACGTAACCAAGAGGGTTACTCCCTACGTAAGAATGTTATGAATGCCTCAAGTTACCTTTATGTCTTATGATTTCTATGATTTATTCATGATTTGATGAGGTATGTTAAAGTGCTTATGTTTTATGGGTAAAGTATGATTTCATTCTTATGTATATATGTACCCATGTCTCCTTTCCATATTTTTATATCCCTTACTCAGCTTTTTATGCTCATCCCAAGTTTTTTTGAAATGTTTTTCACAGGTCAAGGGAAAGGTACATGATATGATGATAGTGTCAAGAAAGTGTCAAGAAAGAATCCATGTTTTATTTTAAATATGTTTCCATTGATGGGAAAGAAGAATACTATCTTTATATAACCACTTTGTTTATATGTGGAATGTAATGCAAGTTTTATGATCTAATTCTCTAAAACTCTAAACCTGAAAAGATCCTCAATGTTTAATCTTGTAATAACTCAATATTAAGTAATGTTTAAGGTTGGGGCCTTATAGTTGGTATCAGAGGTCAGTTTAGATAACTTTAGAAGTTAGAATTCTATTAAATGATTATCCAACAATATTTTTTTTTGAAATGATATAGCATTTGAAGATTACCATGTTGCTTCATCTAAGACATGTTTGTTCATAATGGTTTTCCGCAGAGGAAACAGGGAAGCAGTGCTAGGAAGGTATATAGAAGGAAATAACCTTCCGAATCAGCATCCTAAGATGGTCGGAATTGGAACTGAACAGTTTGTTGCAGTAATGTCGCAGTTGACTCAAGCGATAAATGGCGGTGGTATCCATACACGAGATCAGCCAGATCAACCACAGAGGAACATTTCAGTGGTGGAACATTTCATGAGGCAACATCCCCCATCATTCAGAGGATCATCTGACCCTGTGCTAGATGAAGGGTGGATTAAATCACTGGAGAAGAGTTTTGATTTCATGGGGTGTTCATACAATCAAAAGGTTAGTCTTTCAATTTATCGTTTTGAGGGAGAAGCAGATCAGTAGTGGTCGATGGTTAAAAATATCAGGGACGCTGATGAGATTGATGCTCTCGACTGTGATGAATTCAAAGGTATGTTTCTTGAGAAGTATTTTCCTAAGGCTGTTCGACTTAGGATGGAAAATAAATTCTTGGAATTGAGGCAAGAGGAAGACTTAGTGGCTGCCTATGAAGAAAGGTTCACTCGATTGGCAAGGTATGCTCCAAATTTTATTCGAGACCTTGATAGTAAAATCAATTGTTTTTACTCAGGATTAAATCCAAAATATCGAAGGGAATTAGCTTATCATGAGTTTAAAAGTTATGAAAAGCTTTTTCGATGTGCTGAGAAGGTGGAAATGGAGTTTGCCGATGATCAAGTGTTCTATAACAACCAACAGAAGAAGAGACCGAGGTGGCAGGAGAAAGGTAAGAATTCTTCAAAAAAGTCTGACGGTAAGAAAACTAAGTTTCCAGTTTGTGATAAATGTGGAAAAAGGCATGATGGGGAATGTCTTCTAAATTCTGAAAAGTGCTACCGATGAGGTAAGATGGGACATAAGGCTCGTGATTGCACTGGAAAAGATCAGGGTGATGGTAAGACCAAATTTGATTTACAGTTAGTGAAATGATATAAGTGCAATGAGATGGGTAACTATGCAAACGAGTGTCTGACAAAGAGATTGGGTGATGGGAAGCAGTTATACTACAAGGAGAAAGGGGTGGTGAAGTCCTTTGCAACTACTTCAGCAGATATCGGGCCATCAAATGAAGTTGTATCAGGTACTTTGTTTGTTTTTTCAGATTATTCCAGTGTGTTGTTTGATTCGGGGTCTACACATTCTTTCATCTCTAAAACCTTTTCTAGTAAAATGGGAATACCATCTCAAGAAATGACTCCTGAACTTTTGGTAAAAACACCTGGGGGAAATGTTGAGGAAAAAAGAACTTATAAGAATCTTCCTATCCTTATTTGTGGAAAGAACCTACTTGAAAACCTTATTGTTCTACCTCTAGTAGAGTTTGATGTTATCCTAGGTATGGATTGGCTCTCTATTTACCATGCTAAAATTGACTGTAGAGCTAAAGAAGTAACTTTTCAGAAAGACTTTCAATTTGTGTACAAGAATTAACCCTTATTGTTGATAACTTATCAAGAGGCCAAGAAACTTGTAAAATATGGAAATGAATGTTACCTTGCACACATCATTGAAAATAAAGGAACTGTTCAGATTAATGATGTGCCAGTGGTAAATGAGTATCCTGATGTTTTTCCTGATGAGTTTCCTGGAATAATACCAGATCGAGAAGTTGAGTTTACTTTTGACTTAGTTCCTGATGCTAAGCCAATTTCAAAACCCCCTTATCGAATGGCTCAAATTGAACTTTTAGAGTTGAAGGAGAAATTGCAAGATTTATTAGAGAAAGGTTTCATTCGACCTAGCACATCACCATGGGGTGCTCCTGGTTTATTTGTTAAAAAGAAAGATGGTTTAATGAGACTTTGCATTGATTATAGAGCCTTGGATAACATCACTATTAAGAACAAATATCATTTGCCTCATATCGATGATTTGTTTGATCAGCTCCAGGGAGCTCAGTATTTTTCAAAGATTAACTTGAGATCGGGGTACCATCAGCTGAAGGTAAAGGAAGAAGATGTCCCGAAGACCGCATTCCGTACAAGATATGGCCATTATGAATTTTTAGTAATGCCTTTTGTGCTAACCAATGCACCTGCTGTATTCATGGACTTAATGAATAGAATTTTCCATGAGCTCTTGGATAAGTTTGTGGTGTTTTTCATTGATGATATTTTGGTGTTTTCTAAAAGTAAAGAAGAACATGAAAGACATTTAAGGGTTATTTTGAAAACCTTAAAAGAAAAGAAATTTTATGGGAAATTCAGAAAGTGTGAGTTTTGGTTGCAACAAATTTCTTTCCTTGGTCATATTGTTTCTAAAGATGGGATAACTGTTGATCCTGTAAAAACAAAGGTTGTTGAAGAATGGCCAAGACCCACAAATGTAACTGAGATTTGTAGCTTCCTTGGTTTGGCAGGCTATTACAGAAGGTTTGATAGAAATTTTTCATGGTTATCTAGTCCAATGACTAAGCTAACTCGGAAGGGTGTTAAGTTTATCTGGACAAAAGAATGTGATGATTGTTTTCAGGAATTGAAAAGAAGATTGGTGAATGCTCCAGTTTTGGCACTAAATTCTAGGAATGGTGAGTTTCTTATATACAGTGATGCTTCATTGAAAGGACTTGGTTGCGTCTTAATGCAGAATAATCAGGTAATTGCTTATGCTTCACGACAGTTGAAAACTCATGAGGTAAATTACCCTACACATGATTTGGAATTAGCTGCTGTTGTTTTCGCTTTAAAAATTTGGAGGCATCATTTGTATGGAGTAAAGTGTGAAATATATACTGATCACAAAAGTTTAAAGTATATATTCACTCAGAAAGAGTTAAACATGAGACAAAGGAGATGTCTGTAATTAATCAAGGATTATGATTGTACAATTCATTACCATCCGGGAAAAGAAAATAAAGTGGCCGATGCTTTAAGTCTAAAATGTAATGCTTTATTATCAATGTTGCGTTTGGAATGTGATCCTTTGGTTAAGGATTTGATGAACTTTGGTATAGAAGTTGTTGGTGCAGGAAGTTCTTCTGTTTTGTTTCAGGTATTAGTGAGATCATCTCTATCAAATAGAATCAAGCAAGCACAGAAGCAAGACAATGAGTTGCAGAAAAAGGTAGAGTTGGTTCAGAAAGGTAAGTTGCATGAATTCAACATTGATAATGATTGTGTTTTGAGATTTGGGAAGAGATTGTGTGTGCCTTGTGATTCACAGTTGAAGAGAGAGTTGTTATGTGAAGCTCATAGTTCTCCGTTTTCAGTTCATCCTGGCAGTACTAAGATGTACAGAGATCTGCGGGAGTATTACTGGTGGGATGGAATGAAAAGAGATATTTCTGATTTTACTGTGAAGTATTTGACATGTCAATAGGTTAAAGCAGAGTGGCAGTTACTGAAAGGGATGCTTCATCCTTTACCAGTGCCAGAGTGGAAATGGGAGAATATATCCATGGACATTGTTGTGGGATTACCGAAGACATCTCGAGGTAATAATGCAATCTGGGGTATTATTGATCGCTTGACTAAATCTGCTCATTTCCTTGCTATACGAGATACTTTTTCCCTAGATAAACTTTCCCGTTTGTATGTTAAAGAGATAGTCAGGTTACATGGAGTTCCCTTCTCCATTGTATCTGATCGTGATCCCAGGTTCACTTCTAACTTTTAGAAAGGCCTTCAGAAGTCGTTGGGTACTGAATTAAATTTTAGTACAGATTTTCATCGTCAATCAGATGGGCAGTCAGAACGAACAATTCAGACATTGGAGGATATGCTACGTTCTTTCTCTATGGATTATCAGGGAAGTTGGGACCAACATCTTTCTTTGGTTGAATTTTCATATAATAACAGTTTTCATTCCGGTATACAGATGGAACCATTTCAGGCATTATATGGGAAGCGGTGTCGAACTCCAGCTTTCTGGGATGAAGTGGGTGAAAAGAAGTTGATGGGACCAGAATTGGTAGAAGAGATGGCAGAAAAAGTTCAGCTGATTCAGAAGCACATGAGAACAGCTCAGAGTAGGCAGAAGAGTTATGCGGACAACAGGAGGAAGGATCTCTCTTTTGAGGTAGGTGATCATGTTTTTCTCAAAGTATCACCATGGAAAAGTGTGATGCGATTTGGAAAGAAAGGAAAGCTGAGACCAAGGTTCATTGGACCATATGAAATTCTGGAGAGAGTTGGATCAGTTGCATACCGGGTGTCTTTACCTCCGAGTTTATCTCAGGTACACAACGTTTTTCACGTTTCGATGTTGAGAAAGTATATGCCAGATCCATCTCATGTTTTGAGTCCAGAGGTAGTTCAGCTGGAAGAGAACCTATCTTATGAGGAACAATCGGTCCAGATTCTTGACCACAGGGAGCAAGTGTTACGGAATAAGGTGATTAATCAGGTAAAGGTTTTGTGAAAAAACCACATGATGGAAGAGGCAACATGGGAATATGAAAATGCAATGAGGGATAAGTACCCCCATTTATTCAATAAGTAAATAAATTACGGGGACGCAATTTTCAAAAGGGGGGAAGGATGTAAAATCCCAAGTAAGTAATTACTAATAGATATTTTTATCTATGTCTATTAATGAATTAGATAGTGTTTTAGAGGCTTAAAATGAAAATAAATCCAATCTTAAGCATGGAATACACTAATATTTTTAAAAGATTGTTTTACTGCCTTTTGATGGAAAACCATTTTTAAATCTATATTTTGACAATTTTATAAGCTATGTTTGTCAAAATAAACTTATTCTTTATGATTGGTACATCAAAATTTACTTTGTGTGAATTTTTGGTATTTTTCAGACAATGTTCATTTTTTAATGAATAGTGAAAAATACTGCATTTTACATCAAAAATGATTTTTAATCTAATTTATTTATATGATTAGATTATCTTTTTAATTGGTTTTGAAGTGAAATTAGAATATATTTTTACCATTTAATCCAATGGTGGTCATTGGAATAAATTTCACTTTGAAATTGGACTTAAACTGATGTCAATCTTTTGATACTTATTGTTTCATAAAAACACGCTATTTGTCACGACAGCGGGAATTAATTATTAAATTAATTAATGTGACTCATATGTTTTGAATTTTGTAAAATAGACTTCATTTTTAAATTCGGAATATCAAATATAGCTTAGGGTGAATTTTTTTTATTTTTCTGAAAAACTTCAATTTTTGATGAATAGTGAAACCACTAAGTGGTACTTATAAAAACTGATTTTTCGTTTAAATGAAATTTTACCACTTCTGTGTTTTGAATTTCAAAAATCCGACATACATGGTTGTCATTAAGAAGTAAAATGTGGTTTAATGAGATTAAAATAATTTTTTGGTGAATAGTAACTCTTAAGTTTTTAATCATGATTAGAGGTAATTAGTGTAGTTTAAGGTAAGAATAATGTTTTAATAAAATGAAATGACCTAGACACATGTCCTACCCTCATTGGCTGTTTCATGGCCGACCATGAAAATCCATGGGTCAACTTGGGGACCCCATGGAGACACTTTGGTTTGGAAATGACATAAATAACTTTTTATTTAATGTAAAAGTAAAAACGACACAAACATGAGATGTTTTACTATAACAATTTTTACATGGGGTTATAAAGATCATATTTTTTATTATAAATATTAATTGGAAATATAAAGATATTTCCTACATCATAGTATTTTTTTTATAATTTTTAGACTTTAAATAAATTAAATTATTTATGACATCATGATGATGCAGCGATGACCTCATTATTTAACGATTTAAATAAAATGGAATGATAATGTAAAATATAAGACCTACACATGGAAAAAACCTATTGTATGGGTGGATTTCGAACTCTTATCACCTTATCCTCGAAACACATCAATGTGGGACCTCTTAAATCCGAATACCATTTTAAAATAAAGTGACTTTTCTTTACCTTCCAAGAGTTCCCCTCCTCTCCTCTTATAAAAGGCCCCCACCTCTACCTCCTTACCCACACTCCCAAAGCATTTGGCTCAGCCAAACCCTACCCATTTTGTCTCTCCAAATCCCTCTCTTACTCAGTGAAGCCTCACTTTGGGCAGAAGTCTTCCCAAGAAAGCCTTTGAGCTCAAATTTATGAGAGTTACCCGATTTTAAGGTAATGTCTTCTTTTGAGTCATTTTGTTTGATTTTGCTTCTCCAACACCCTAAAATCTTTTTATTCTTTTATTTTGTAATAACTCCAGTATCCTCAATATACAAGGATTTTGTTATAAGAAGGATTCGAGCTACACTTACACACACCTACATCCAATGGTTAAAGGACATACTATTTCCGTGGATGGTGAATTTATGCCTCCCGAAACGATGATTGTTCAACATTATTTTAACACCTTCAAAGGTGGCCATTAAGATGTCACTATATTTATATATGATATATAATATGTTTATGTTTTCCTTAAGCTTCTGTATTTTTTATTTTTGGCATACCTTTATGGTTTCCATTATGGGTAAACGTGATATCTTCATTTAAGGAAGTGTGGACTACCGCCCCCTCAAAGTGATTTGATTCGTTAAATACCATATGTGGGACGTATAAAGTATGGAACTATGATATTATATATGATATTATACTAGAATTATAATGTACCTTTATATCATTATGATTCCATTCTATAAAATACGAAATAGAAATGAAAGTAGCGTTCATGCGTACGTACGGCTTACCGTCTCCATGAACGGTGCATTTCATTTCTTACCTCTAAATGATTATATAATATTATAAATGCATTTATATACTGGATATATATGATATATAATTAATGATTATAATTCTGGATATAATGGATACATGAACAACATGTAATTATAAAGGGTTTATTTTTGACTCAAGTACCAATGATCGTTAACACGACCGTTATTAACTTAAATAATTACATAGTGTTAATGACATGGAAATAAGTGATATAAAAGGAATAATGAACTTGAAAAAGGTTCTTAAACAAGTAGAAATTAACTCAAGTTTATTATTCATGAGATTAAAGAACGACTGAGTCAAGTCGGACCTGAGGTATGGGACTTCGTCTCAATCTCCTTTCATTGAGGAATATTTTGTTTTATACACAACCATCTTTTATATGGTGTATAAACCCCTTTGACTTTTACTTTTATTCAAAAGGAATATTTTTTATACGAAGCATTTACTAAATGAAAAAAGGGAATGTTTTTTTCGTACGTATGCGGCAACAACGACTTCTCCGCCGCTGTGACCATTATTTGAGTTTCGACTTCCTCTACAAGCCATACTTTTTTTAAAAGAAAAATAAAAATCATGTTTTACTTTTATTTTATTTTGTTATTGAAAATGTTTTTCATAATTTTATTATATCAATGTGTTGTATTGATATCTTATGATTGAAAGGTGGAAATGTTATGTTCCCTTTATGCATGTTTTATGTGATACGATTATGTTGAGGTTCTTGGGCATTATTATGAAGACGGGTGGTTCCGTGAAAAACTAAGAGAGGGTGAGCCCGATATAGCTCTCCAATGCATTGGGTAACGTGAAGGAGTGTAACGTTAAGGTTTCTCCGAAGAGATTTATGGAATATACTGTGATGGGTATTCCAAACGTAACCAAGAGGGTTACTCCCTACGTAAGAATGTTATGAATGCCTCAAGTTACCTTTATGTATTATGATTTCTATGATTTATTCATGATTTGATGAGGTATGTTAAAGTGCTTATGTTTTATGGGTAAATTATGATTTCATTTTTATGTATATATGTACCCATGTTTCCTTTCCATATTTTTATATCCCTTACTGAGCTTTTTATGCTCATCCCATGTTTTTTTGAAATGTTTTTCACAGGTCAAGGGAAAGGTACATGATATGATTATAGTGTCAAGGAAGTGTCAAGAAAGAATCCATGTTTTATTTTAAATATGTTTCCATTGATGGGAAAGAAGAATACTATCTTTATGTAACCACTTTGTTTATATGTGGAATGTAATGCAAGTTTTATGATCTAATTATCTAAAACTCTAAACCCGAAAAGATCCTCAATGTGTAATCTTGTAATAACTCAAGATTAAGTAAGGTTTAAGGCCGGGGCCTTATAGTATCCACCTTGAGGTAAGTCCTGAGGAAGTGATCGAACTACAATGACTCTAATTCCCTCGATAACCAAGATACATAGGATGCCTCCCCAAAGCACGAGCTCAATACCCAGTGCCTAAGTGACCTAATATACCATCATTTACACTGGAAAATAAATTAAATGGGTTCAATTAATTACATGGGTTTTGATTCCTATTATAAATAGTATATGTAGGACACCTTATAAAGGTTCAATCTCATCTTTGACATATTAAAATTCCTCCTTGGGTGGTAATAAACTTCAGAGTGACCGGTAATATGGCTTCAAAATATAAGGATCTATCCATTAATGGGAAACATATGGAGAAACTAGGATATATATATAATTACTCATTAATAACCCCCCACCCCCCAACAAACACACACATGGAAGGGTTTAACACTTGATCATTTTATTAGGGTTATCGGTCCCATATCAATATTAGGAAAAGATTTACAAACATATCTCAAATCTATAAGAGAGTCCCGAAGTAGATAAAATATCCCCTAAAAGGGTGTAATGATATAAAAATCTCATCCTCTTGACCATTATGATATCTTATTTTTATTTATTTTCAAACCCACAACTTAT
The DNA here is from genome assembly GCA_963277665.1 of Viscum album. Taxonomy (NCBI): domain Eukaryota; kingdom Viridiplantae; phylum Streptophyta; class Magnoliopsida; order Santalales; family Viscaceae; genus Viscum; species Viscum album. The sequence continues at coordinate 1,766,774,047 of OY728153.1, read as the reverse complement.
CACCTAACTTTGGAAATTATCTTCATACTTAGTTATGGATGTGGGAACCATTGGGAGTTTCTATGGAAAATTAAAATGATAAAATCGATATTAATTATTGTAAAAACATCAAGCCCCAAAAATAAAACCATTGTGAAACAAAATCCATCATATTCCCATAAAAATAGTGAACATGAAATGAAACATTTAACTATAGAATCTCATTCATGGGTTAAAAAAGGATAGATGACCAAGTTCTTATCAGACCATTTCGTTCTTACCAAGCACAATACATTACCACAAAACAATTAAATAATTCATATTGAAACATTAAATACCATGAATTATTATTGAATCATGATATTACATGTCAAAGTGTTAGTATATACACCATATTAAAAAACTTTTGTGCATATCATTATAATATGTCTCAATGAAAGGAAATTGAGATGAAGTCTCTTACCTCAAGATTTTTTTGGTTTAATATTCTTTAAACTATTTAATAGTGATTTTAAATATTTAATTATATTGTTAAAATACCATATTAATATTTTTAATATCATATATTATCCTTTTATAATATCTTATCACCCTTTAGTTAATAATATTTCATTATTTTAATTATTTATGGGGTTAACTGCCTTATTTTCTCATTCATTCTTTATCATAAATGTTCTGATTCATGTGTAAATTATATAGTTCCACCATATATGGAATAATAATCATGAAATAATTATAATATTTATGCATCAATTATACTTTTAATACCAATTATGAAATATGGTTTTGAGAAATGAAGTATTTTACTACCATGGAGACGATAGACAGTACATACGCATGGGTAACATTTCCCTTTTCCAACAACCTAATAGAAAAAAAGGTAAGTAATATTTTATCTCTCCTGAATGATCATGATATCAAAAATAAAATATTAATACTTTAAATATAATTATATATATCATTCATGTGGTGTGGTTATGAAAATAGAGTCACATTGCTTTGTAAAGGTGGTAGTCCACACGTACACGAACGATGTTGTCATCTTTCAGCGGGTGAAAGGGTAAGAAAGAAAATGATATATTATACTTTTAGAATGATAAATATTTCATGAATATTAAAATTATTTCATTAATATAACTTATAAGAATTTAATTTATCCTTATCACCTTCCATATAAAGCATTAGTGAAAGAACTAATCTCATCATTTGGTGAGGTGTTATTCTTCCGTACACACGAGCAACGTTATCGCATCCCCTACAGAATGGAAATTATAAATTTATATAGGATATAATGACTCAATAGGTATAATAATTTTATAAATATCATATATATACTAAATATAAATCATAATTACCAACCATTATAGGTGTTAATGGAAAACAAATGACAACAGTTCGTGAGGCAGTGATCCGCCATACACATGAATGATGATTTCGTATCCCATTTGATGGAATTGGAGATGGTTGTATTACATTCCGTTAAAATAACAACATAGAAATATATTTAATATAATAAATTAATTATATCATCATGATTTAATAATATTTTTTGGAGGTGGAGTAATAAATAAAATAAAAAATCTCATTGAAGAACATTACCTCTTCTTTAGGTAACCTCCTTAGGTTTTCACCAAAAGCCTTCCTGGGTTTCCTTTATGAACAAAATAACGATTATAGGATGAGGGGGTGGAATTTTGGAAGTTATTTGGGAAATATTTTTCTGAAATAAATGTTTTTGATGGTGTGAACAAGAGAGAAGACGGGTGGCCTTTTATAAGTGTGGTCAGTGAAACACTTTTAATTTCTTAAAAGAAAAGGTTTACCCACTTTTTTCATATGCCAAAAGTGTAAAAAAATGTAGTATTATTAATAATTTATCATTATAGGGTCTCATTATGTATATATAACATATTTTAGACAAGTTTTTATCTCATTTTAACCCTTATTTATTTAGATTAACCTCCGGTAAATCCATTTTTATCTTTACTGCGGTAAATAATTTTTTTTTGTTTTTACAATTCATTTTGGTAAAAAAATAATTTGAACATATTAGAATATATAAATGATTATTATTATAAATATTTAATCCATTTTTTCAAATAAAATTCATATAAGTTTAAAATTTTAATTTAAAATTCATCCTTTAGACACAATGAGAAAGCGGGTTTTTAATGAGAAAATGTTCAAAAGTTTACAAATATTTAATTTAAAAATTCAACATTAAACTAATTAAATTGAACTAAATTTTATTAATAAATATATAATTTAACTAATTTTACCTTCAAAACAATTAAAAAAATTATTTTTATAAATAATTTAAACAAAAATGAAGTTTTCAATTAATATTCAATATTTTCATTATTCATCAAAAATTGAAATATTTCATAAAAAACCAAAATATTAACACTAAGATAATTTTGATATTATTATTTCAAAAATTAGGTTAATTTTAGAAAATAAATTTCATAAAGTGATAAAAATTAATTTTAAATTATGTTTTCAAAATGCGATTAACCCGTCTTTTAGAAAAAATGCAATTTTTTCAGAAAACATTTTTTTCATTTAAATTGTACATATTTTATTTATAATCAATATATAACAATAATTTTCATAATTTATTTATTAATATTCATACTCTATAATTTACCTACAAGGTTATAATGGTATACTATTATAAGGACCTGACCTTAAAAATTACATAATCTTGAGTTTTAAGTCTGGAATTTATTTTCATACATTTGAGGATCTTTTTCAAGTTTAGAGTCTTAGATCATTTTATTAAAACTAATATATAAAAAACATTTAATAAAATATGGATTCTTACAATTAGTATCCATGTTTAGCATTGTTCCGTAGTTCCTTGGAACATGTGTTTTGGTTAATAATCACTGCTTCCAGGCGGTTTCCATTAGATTTATTTATGGACCTGGAAACATCCAATAGTTCTTTATCCAAAAGGGATCTACTTTACAAAGGAAGGAATTCATTTAATTTGAACTTACTATAGTTATGAACATGCATTGGTCTAGAGGATGGGAGGTCGGACTCATCACATCCTTTTGGGGGGGATTATTGTCTACTTTGGGACTCTCTTTATAGATTTGAGATATTTTCATGAACCCGTATTAATTCACCAAGTATAACAAAGGTTTCCCTTGGAATTTTCAATCAATTAATAGCATGTGTAAAATTTAGAATCATCTATACGTATCTGAGTTTCTTCATTAATGGAGACATCTGTATGTATTTGAGGTTCTCCATCAATGGTATCCTCTCATATACTATTTAGAGATTCTTTTAACAATCATTATGATGATACTGGTTTTTAATCCACGCAGTGGGGCACTTCGGAATTTATTGTCATCTAGGGAAATTAAGGTTTGTTTTGATGTTGGGATTGTACCCAAAAATTGTAACACCACAAGGTTTTGAAAATAAATATAGAATGGAATTTTATAAACACAACTTTGCCTCTTCTATGTTTTGAATTTCGAAAAATTGTCATCTAGAGTTGTGTTCAGTAAGTCATTTGCAGTATGATAGAACAAACTTGATTTTTGGTGAATAGTAACATGCCCTTATGAATAGTAATATGAATAGTAATATGCCCCTTTAATATTAAATATTATTATTATTTTATTTTCTTAAAGAAATATGATAATGGGATCTTAATTAATTTTTCAATGTCACATAAAACTAATTGCACTTCAAGATTGTTATTTTTCAAAATAACTATGACCTTATTTAAAAATTTACTTAATAATATTTAGAAAATTATTTTTGAAAAATGGATTTCACTTTTGAATTCTACACATCGAAAAATGGTAGGGGTGAATTTTTGGGATTTTTATGAAATTCTTGAATTTTTGATGAATAGTGAAATACGATAAAATACCGTATATACAAATTATTAGTTAAATATACTATTTATGACATCACAAGTGATTCAAGGACACTTGGTTCGAACTCACATGCACTTATTACTATTATGGGTCACATGAAACCACACTATTTTTGTCTTGAGGGAAATAATAAAATAATGAATTAAATATTCAAAATTTACTCCTCTCCTCCATTGTAAAAACCCCTCACCACTCCCTCTTCTCTTCACTCCTATAAGCCTTGAATCTCCTAAAAGTTCTGCCCAATTACCCTTCCCTAGTCTCTCCCCACTTCCAAGAAGCTTTTTGTCTTTCCAAAAGACGAAAACCCCTTCCCTTAAGGAGTTTCTCAAGGAGGTTATTTCAAGAGGTAAAGTACCCTTCTTTTTCATTTGGTTTCATTTCAATTTATCTTCTTTTGTTATCCTATCCTCACCTCCTCTGTCCAAATGATAATGATAACTCCAGTAACATCTATAAACTGGATTTATATCATTTTAATGGAAGAACAATCATAAATATTCTTACTCCCTCCTTTTTATCTTGTAAACGAAATCGACATCCATGAGGTTCTAATTTATAACCTTCTTGGACGAAGAAGTTTCATTCTTCAATTTCTTCTTCATTACCGGTCATGAAAACATATTCATGGATGAAACAGACTATAATATATGTGTTATAACCTAATTAATATTCAGGAACCATAATATGTACATATAATTAAGTTATATGCCAAAACTAGTTCATAATATTCCAAATACTGTCGAATAATCGAAGTGGTGGTCATATAATGATTCATCCTCATTCCATGTAACCAAATGATAGAAATGGAAATTAACAATTCTTTATGTTCATAAATAATATTTAATTTCAATTCTGGAGATTTACATCCATTCCACTTCATTACTTAAAAGCAAGTGAACTGAATATGAAAATAAAGGAAACGAACACTCCAGAACGACAAAATTCAATACAATAACTTGTCAATAAAGAAATGAATGAACTAACCAGAATTATGGTAAAATAAATAAATGTCTAATAGGTTCTGAAATAAGATATTAAAAAGTATAATTTCATATTCCATGATCTTAAGTACAAGAGCGGAACACGTTTGGAGTTAAGGTAAGGGTTTTTCCACCCGAACATCCATTTTCATTCGGGATACTTCCACTGTTTAATTACCTCAATGAAATTATTATGTATTGTTATGTACTCATCATATATTCTGTGTGATTATCATATATATGTGTACAAACCATAACCCTTCCTTATTTTATGGATATTTACACATTTTTAAAGGATCTTTCAAAGTTGTTTCCAAAATACAATCCCGGTCCAAGGGAATTTCTCAAATTCTTTCCTATTTTCAAGGGAACTCTATGATCTATTTTTGGAAACCTTTATCCTTATAAAATCACTCATTTTATTATTAAAATAATATATTACCTCAATTTTGGTTTTATAAAAATATTTTTTCCAAAATAACTCTTCTTTTCAAAATAAAAGAGTATTTATCTCAAGAATTGCTTAATGATTTTATAAGAGTGTTTTAGTCTAATTCAACACTCTTGTTGATTCAATGGTATTATTGGGTTTAATAATTTATGAATTAATCTACCATATTTTATTTAATGGTTTATGACCAACTTTTTTGTGGATGATCTGTCCTAAATCTATTCACCATATTATTCTGAATGGTTAGTGTTTAAGTTCAATAATTGGGGAAAGTTTGTTACATTTCATATGATGGTTTCAATATGAATATATATGTTGTTTATGTTTATCCCTACTCATATGAGGAATGCATTGGACTTATTATGTGACGGTTGGGGCCCTCTATAGCCCCTCGATGCATCGGTAGGTCTCATGAGACAACTAGACGAGGAATTGGCCGAGGCCTTTCCCAATGTGATATGGATTTTGGCCGAGGCCTTAATCATTAGACGTCTTGGTCGAGACCTTGAAAAAATGTTTCATAATTTCTCGAATTATGCATTCCATCATTATGAGTTTAGATATTGATATTTCATGTGGTTATTCAACAAGTATAATATCCATGACTATGTTTTATTATGGTATTATTTACTCAGCTCATATTCCTGCTATAATGTGTTCAAGTTTATCATTAAAGGCATGTGTTTTCAATTATTCACCATGTATAATGTTTATATTACCTTCCATTGTATTGATTACTCTTACTGAGCATTTGATCTCACCCCTTTATTATGTTTAATTTTCTAAGGACATGAAGAAGTATTTTATGAATGACTTGCAAGCATAATCTAGGAGATGTGATAACTATAGTGGAATAAATTAGTGTTGTTTTTCCTTTCCTTATGTAATGTTGAACTTATGTATGTATCTTGTTTCCAATAATACTAAACTACTTGGTCCTTCGGGTTTTTTATTCCTTGTATGTATGCCAATATAATCAAATAAGGCACTAGCTCCGGGTAACTAGGGTCGGGTCCTTACAGTTGGTATCAGAGGAAGTTTAGTAGAATACTTGGAAACTAGATTTAGAAAACGTGGAATTAGGGAACAGTCCCTAAGTTAGTCTTTGAGGATATACATACAATAACGTCCTGGTATTTTGGTAAGGAATATATAATGTGGATCTTTCAAGCAATACATTCCTATCTGGATACGAGCACGTTGAGGCGGCTCTGGCTGAGATGTATCTAGGGGTAAAACCCGAAAACACCGCTTTGAGATAGACTTGAACGGAAACTAGTGGACGAAAATGGGCCTTTCTGTACTCTTGGTTACGACACTCTCAGGGGATATGCTTAGGATAATTCACATTTCCTTTACAAGCCATTATGAAGGATTGAAATGTAAAATATTCCTCAAAGAAACCATATTTGTGAATATGGGATTATCCATGCGTAGGATCTCAATTTTTCTGAGTATTTTTAAGTTAAGATTATACATTATGATTTATAACATAATCTAGTGTATTCCATTGTCATGATATGGAACCTAGTGGACGGAATAGAAATAACACGAATGCACATGTCCCCTGTAGGTATTTTCCTCAAATGCATGATAATGATGTTGGCTATAGTGTTGTGATTGGTGCTGAGAAACTCATAAATATACTGGGAAAAATTACTCAGGTTATGAATAATAACCTTACCCATATGGAGCATCCAGATCCACCACATGGAGGAGCCATGCTAGATCGCTTTATGCGATAACAGACTCTATCATTCAACAGGACTACAGACCCATTTGTAGCAGAGCAGTGGATATGTTCCCTTGAGAAGATATTTCTCGCCTTGGGATGTAATGAAAGAGAGAAGGTTGTCACGGTAGTATATCGTCTATCGGGATATGCGGATACATGGTGGTCATTAATCCATAACACAAAGGAGGAGGAAGAGATAGTAGAGATGGAATGGAGGGATTTTAAGGAAATCTTCTTAGAAAAATATTTCCCTTTTGATCAGCGAGCAGATATGGAGAGACAATTCTTGAATTTGAGGTGGAAGGAAGATGAGAATGTTTCAAGGTATGAAGATAATTTCACAAGATTAGAAATACATGCAGTATACTACATATGAAATCCAAGGAGCAAAATTGATCGATTCTTTGATGGCCTAAATCCATTCCACCGGTGGGCACTGGTCTCCCAAATTTTTTCATCATATGAAGATATAGTTTCATGTGACATCAAGACAGAAAAAGAATTCTCTAAGTCTTATTACTTTAAGGTAAAGCAATAAAATAAGAGGGTTGTTGAAAACCCTAGGAAAGGAAATAAGGAAACATTAAAGAAGGGAAGAGTTGAATTTCCACCATGTGATAATTGTGGAAGGAAAAGCCCTGGTGAGTGATTAAAAGGAAAAGGAGTATGCTAAAAATGTGGTCAGAGAGGCCATCTTACTGGTTATTGCAAGGGGAAGAAGGAAGCCAATGATGTTCAATGCTATAGTTGCCAGGAGATGGGACACTATGCTAATTATTGTCCAAAATGTTAAGGAAATACGAAACAGAAAATGCCAAGGGATCAGAGACAAGCTTATACAATCACAACTGCAGAGGTTTAAGTTCCTAATAACTTGGTGGCAGGTATTTTAATTATTTCCTCAAGTTTAGCCAATGATTTATTTGATTCTGGATCATCGCATTGTTTCATATCTTCCCAGTTTTCTAAGAAAATTAGATATTTCCAATTTGATTTAACAAGGGAGTTTTTAGTCAAAACACCTAAGGGAAGTATCATTGCTACAAAGTTCTGTGAATCAGTTCCCATTAAGGCATATAAATGTTCTTTATCTATTGATTTTATCGTCATACCCATGATTGAATTTGATATAATCCTCAGTATGGATTGGCTTTCGTACCATGATGAAAAAATTTATTGTAAGAAGAAGGAGGTTATGATTTTTGATAATGATGATAAAGAACACCTTATCTTTAGAGCAGAATCGTCACCACCTGATTCTTATCTAGATCCACCCCCACTCACTCAACTAAATTCAATTATTGGGGAGGAATAGAATGAAATAACTATGGGTGAGGAAAGGAATGTTCAAATAGAGGATGTACCTATTGTGAGAGAATATGTTGATGTGTTTCCCGAAGATTTACCTGGACATCCTCCAGAACGAGAAATTGAGTTTTCCATTGATTTAATTCCTGGTTCAAAGCCCATATTGAATACCCCTTATAGAATGGACACTGTGGAATTGGTGGAACTAAAGAAACAGTTAGAGGAATTGAGTAATAATGGATTTATTCACCCTATTGTTTCTCCATGGGGAGCCCCTGTCCTTTTTGTTAAGAAGAAAGATGGATCTATGAGGTTATGTATCGACTACAGGGAGAGCAATGCTATAACAATAAAGAACAAGTATCATATACCTCGCATTGATGATTTATTTGACCAACTGCATGGAGCTCAATACTTTTCAAAAATTGCTCTTCGGTCCGGATATCATTAGTTGCGTGTAAGGAAGGAAGATATTCCAATGACAGCATTTCAGACCAGGTATGGGCATTACGAGTTTATAGTAATGCCTTTTGGATTGACTAATTCACCCTCTGTCTTCATGGATCTAATGAACAGAGTTTTCAAGGAATATATCGATGATTTTGCAGTGGTATTTATTGATAATATCTTGGTATACTCCAAAAGCAACGAAGATCATGAAAATCACTTGCGCATTATCCTGAAGAATCTTAAAAGATATGAATTATATGGGAAGTTTAGCAAGTGTGAATTTTGGATTCAGGAGATTTCTTTTCTTGGCCATATTGTCTCTAAGGATGGAATCCTAGTTGATCCTGCGAATACAAAGGCAATCCATGATTGGCCCACACCAACAAATATAACTGAGGTACGCAGTTTTATTGGCTTAGTAGGTTATTACCGGCGTTTCTTGTAGAATTTTTCCCGAATGGCTAACCTGCTAATGAAGCTCACACATAAAAGGGTTAAATTTGTTTGGACAAAATATTGTGAAAAATGTTTCGAATAACTGAAGAGAAGATTAGTCAATGCTCCTATATTGACTCTACCATCGGGGAATGATGAGTTTGTTATTTATAGTGATGCTTCAAATAAAGGCCTTGGTTGTGTCCGTATGCAAAATGATAGGGTTATTTCTTATGTATCATGAAAAATAAAAATTCATGAGAAAAACTATCCTAATCAGGATCTTGAGTTAGCTGCTGTAATCTTTTCTTTGAAGATATGGAGACATTATCTCTATGGTGAAAAATATGAGATTTATACTGATCACAAGAGTTTGAAGTATATTGTCTAACAGAAAAAACTCAACATGAGGCAAAGGAGATGACTTGAACTACTCAAGGATTATGATTGCACGATACACTACCACCTGGGGAAGGCAAATAAGGTGGAAGATGCCTTGAGCAGAAAGGATCATGGAGTTTTGAGCAAGATGATAGTTGAAAGGGATCCTATTTTCATGGATCTATTAAAGATGGATATGGGAATAACCATGGAAGGTGAAAAATCAATGATTTTTTCAAATGGTTGACAAACCATCGTTACTAGAAATGATAAACAATTCTCAGGCTGATGATAGAGAGTTTAAAAAGAAGATTAAAGATGTGAATGATGGGAGATTGAGTAACTTCGTATATGAAGATTGAATTTTGAAATTTGGGAAGAGACTTTGTGTTCCTGATATACCTAATCTAAAACCGGAATTGTTGGATGATGCTCATAGTTCCAATTTCTCTATACACCCTGGAAGCATTAAGATGCATAGAGATTTGAAGGAACATTTTTGGTGGGACAACATGAAGAGGGAGATTGCTGGTTTTTTGTCAAGATGTATGGTTTGTCAACAAGTGAAAGCTAGAAGGCAACAGCCTGGAGGAGTATTGCATCCTCTTCCCATACCTGAGTGGAAATGAGATAATATCACAATGGAATTTGTCATGGGACTACCAAATACTCCTAGAAGGAACGATGAAACATGGGTCATTTTTGATCTTCTTACCAAGTCAGCACATTTTCTTGCTATAAGAGAAGATCTACCACTTGAACGTCTAGAAATATTATATGTTAATGAAGTTGTGAGACTTCATGGAGTACCCCTATTGATTATTTCTGATCGTGATCCACTTTTTACATAAAGATTATGGAAAAGTCTTTAGAAGGCCCTAGATACTGATCTTCGTTTGAGCACTACCTACCACACACAAATTGATGGACAATCAGAATGGACAATTCAAACATTGGAAGACATGTTAAGGTCTTTTTCACTTGATTTTCATGGCATGTGGGATCAATATTTACCTCTCATAGAATTTTCCTACAACAATAGCTTCCATTCAAGTATACAGATGGCACCCTATGAAGCATTATATGGGAGGCGATGTCGTACACCAACTTTTTAGGATGATGTTGGTGAAAGAAAGCTCATGGGCACAGAACTTGTTGAAGAAACAATGGAAAAGGTTAAGATTATCCAAAACCATATCAAAATAGCTCAAAGTAGGCAAAAGAGCTATGCAGATAACCGAAGGAAGGATTTGTAGTTTCAAGAAGGTGATCACGTTTTCTTAAAGGTATCTCCATTGAAGGGTATTATACGATTTGGTAAGAAGGGAAAATTAAGTCCAAAGTTCATCAGATATTTTGAAATTTTCGACCGAATTGGAGCTTTAGATTACCGTTTGGAAATGCCTCCAAGTCTCTCCAAGGTTCACAATGTGTTCCACGTTTCAATGTTAAGAAAGTACATGCCAGACCCAACACATGTACTCACTTATGAAGAAGTGGAACTTGAGCCCGATCAATCTTACTGTGAAGAGCCTATCAAGATTATTGATAATAGAGAAAAATTATTGAGAAATCGGATGACTCGACTGGTGAAGGTTCTATGGAGGAACCATAAGATGGAGGAAGCAACATGGGAGCTTGAGGAGCCTATATTAAAGACATACCCGAATCTTTTTAGGTAATATTCTGTGAATTTAGAGGACGCAATTTTTGTAAGGAGGGGAGAATGTAACAAACCAATGTTTTGAAAATAAATATAGAATGAAATTTTATAAACACAACTTTGCTTCTTCTATATTTTGAAATTCAAAAAATGGTTATCTAGAGTTGTGTTCAGTAAGTTATTTGGAGTCTGATAGAAAAAAATTGATTTTTGGTGAATAGTAACATACCCTTATGAATAGTAATATAAATAGTAATATTCCCCTTGAATAGTAAATAATATTATTATTTTATTTTCTTAAGTCAATATGATAACAGGATCTTAATTAATTTTTCAATGTCACATAAAACTAATTGTACTTCAAGATTGTTATTTTTTGAATTAACTATGACCTTATTTAAAAATTAAATTAATAATATTTAAAAAATTATTTTTGAAAAATGGATTTCACTTTTGAATTCTACATGTCGAAAAATGGTAGGGGTGAATATTTGGGATTTTTCTGAAATTCTTGAATTTTTGATGAATAGTGAAATACAATAAAATACCGTATATACAAATTATTAGTTAAATACACTATTTATGACATCAAAAGTGATTAAATTCCACTTGGTTAGAACTCACATGCACTTATTACTATTAGGGGTCACATTAAACCACACTATTGTTTGTCTTGAGGAAAATAATAAAATAATGAATTAAATATTCAAAATTTACTTTTCTCCTCCACTATAAAAACCCCTCACCAATCCCTCTTCTCTTCACTCCCCTAAGCCTTGAAGCTCCTAAAATTTCTACCCAATTAACCTTCCCTAGTCTCTCCCCACTTCCAAGAATCTTTTGGTCTTTCTAAAAGACCAAAACCCATTCCTTTAAGGAGTTTCTCAAGGAGGTTATTTCAAGAGGTAAAGTACCCTTCTTTTTCATTTGGTTTCATTTCAATTTATCTTCTTTTGTTATCCTCTACTCACCTCCTCTGTCCAAATGATCATGATAACTCTGGTAACATATATATACTGGATTTATATCATGTGAATGTAAGAACCATCATAAACATTCTTACTCCCTCCCTTTTATTTTATAAATGAAATCGACATCCATGAGGTTCTGATTTATAACCTTCGTGGATGACGAAGTTTCGTTCTTCAATTTATTCTTCATTACTGGTCATTAAACTATATTCATGGTTGAACCAAACTATAATATATTTGTTATAACCTAATTAATTTTCAGGAACCAGAATATGTACATATAATTAAGTTATATTCCAAAACTAGTTCATAATATTCCAAATACCGCCGAATAATCGAAGTGGTGGTCATCTAATGATTCATCCTCATTCCATGTAACCAAATGATAGAAATGGACATTAACAATTCTGGATTTTCATAAATAATATTTAATTTCAATTCTGTAGATTTACATCCATTCCACTTAATTACTTAAAAGCAAGTGAACAGAATAGGAAAATAAAGGAAATAAACACTCCAGAACGACGAAATTCAATACAATAACTTGTCAATAAAGACATAAATGAACTAACCAGAATTATGGTAAACAAAACAAATGTATAATATGTTCTCTAATAAGTTATTAACAAGTATAATTTCATATTCCAGGAGCTTAAGTACAAGATCAGAACACGTTTAGAGTAAAGGTAAGGGTTTTTCCACCCGAACTTCCATTTTCATTCGGGATACTTTCATTGTCTAATTACCTCAATTAAATTATTATTTATTGTTATTTACTCATCATATATTCTATTTTAGTATCATATATATGTGTAAAAATCATAAACCTTCCTTATTTTATGGATAGTTACACATTATTAACATAACTTTCAAAGTCGTTTCCAAAATACAAGCCCGGTCCAAGGGAATTTCTCAAATTCTTTCCTATTTTCAATGGCACTCTATGATCTGTTTTTAGAAAACTTTATCCTTATAAAATCACTCATTTTATAATTAAAATACTATCTTACCTCACTTATGGTTTTATACAAACCTTTTTTCCAAAAGAACTCTTATTTTCAAAATAAAAGAGTATTTATCTCAAGAATTGCTTAATGATTTTATAAGAGTGTTTTTGTCTAATTCAACACTCTTGTTAATTCCATGGTATTATTGGGTTAAATAATTTATGAAGTCATCTACCATATTTTAATTAATGGTTTATGACCAACTTTTTTGTTGATTATCTGTCCTAAATCCATTCACCATATTATTCTGAATGGTTAGTGTTTATGTTCAATAATTGGGGAAAGTTTGTTACATTTATATGATAGTTTCAATACGTATATGTTGTTTATGTTTATCCCTGCTGATATGAGGAATGCATTGGACATATTATGTGATGGGTGGGGCCCACTATATCCCCTCGATGCATCGGTAGGTCTCATGAGACAACTAGACGAGGAATTGGCCGAGGCCTTTCCCAATGTGATATGGATTTTGGCCGAGGCCTTAATCATTAGAAGTCTTGGCTGAGGCCTTGAAAAAATGTTTCAGAATGTCTGTAATTATGCATTCCATCATTATGAGTTTAGCTATTGATATTTCATGTGGTTATTAGACTATTAGAATACCCATGATTATGTTTTATTATGGCATTATTTACTCAGCTCATATTTCTTCCATAATGTGTTCAAGTTTATCATTAAAGGCATGTGTTTTCAATTATTCACCATGTCTAATGTTTATATTATCTTCCGCTGTATTTCTTAATCGTACTGAGCGTTTGAGCTCACCCCTTTCTTATGTTTCATTTTCTCAGGACAAGAAGAAGTATTTTATGAATGACTTGCAAGCATAATCTAGGAGATGTGATGACTCTAGTGGAATAAATTAGTGTTGTTTTTTCCTTTCCTTATGTAAAGTTGAACTTATGTATGTATCTTGTTTCCAATAATACTAAACTACTTGGTCCTTCTGGATTCGTATTCCTTGTATGTATTCCAACGTAATCAAATAAGGCACCAAATCTGGGCAACTGGGGTCGGGTCCTTACAAAAATGGGCTACCTACGTATCCTTGTGAAAGGAATCAGAACCCTCGTAGTTCGATGCCAATTAATGGGGCACATAATACATTTTAAATTCATGTGATAAGGACCTAACCGTACAGTTTAATTTCATGTGGTAAGGACACCTAAGTGAAAGGTTCTTAGTGATGGTTTGTTGTGTGACATATGCCTAAGCATCCCAAGGAATTTGGAAAGAATATGGGTTTCCAAGTTTGATTCGACCCTATTGGGAATATGGCCTAGAAATAACAGGGTTGATTTGATGTGTTGGGTTTGAACCTCAAAGGGGATTCATATGTATCCCATTTGGATGGAAATCAAAGCCTACGTAGTTCGATGAGTCTCATAAGAGTGTATAGTTCTTTTAGATAAATGAGTTTGTGCTTACTTTCAGAAAAGGATTCCTTGGTGATAGGGGGTCTTAATTCAGGGATTAATCCTAAGGAGGATGCCCAAATTAAGGGAATTAGGGTTGGATTCCTGGAGAGTATATCTAGTGATATTAGGGCCTGATGAAGTCTTCCTATGTATCCCAATTATGGTGGGAATCAGAGTTCTCATAGTTCAAGACTTTTAGGTTGTTCGAATGTTGTGATCATCACAAATCTATAATCTTACATGCATTATGCTCGGTGTAATAAAAAAAGGATGTGAAAGATTCAACAAAGGAACCCACACTTTTCCTCCTCCATAGGTGGAAGAGGATATGCCTACGGTGGTGAGGGTGGACGAGACCGAGGCAACCGGGGAATAGGGTGAGGCGATGAGCCTTCCCTCTGTTCTCTTTACATTGGACAAGGGTCCAATGTAAGGAAAGAGTGAAGGTGAAGGAAGTAGATAGGAGGAAGACTGCAAACTCATACTTTAAAGGTTAGGGGGTTACACCCATATGGATTCCCTAATGGATCTTAGGAGGGTAGGGAGACTTCTCATTTGCTTGTATGGAAAAGAAAGTGTGAATCACACCTTTCCTACCAGAGACATAAGGTTCCGGGTTTTAAAGATGAAAAGGGTATGACAGAACCCAAACCCTAATCCTTAAAACCAAGAACTTCACAACACTGTTCCTAAGAGAAAGTTATATGTGACTATGGATATACAAACCCACCGACATTCTATGAATCCTAATCCCATTGTGATACAAATGTGGGAAACCTCTCACTGTAGATATACAAACCTAAATAAGAGACACGCTGATGTGCCTTTCCCAAATTTTTGATGAGTCAGGAGGTTTTGGTGGAGGATTCAACATAATCCATTTCAGATAAGGGATCCAATGTATAATAATCCTTACCATTAATTTATTTGAAGAATTCATGATGTCTTATAGACTGAAGGGATTAGGAGAATCAAATAAGGGCACCCAAGTAAGTATATAGTGTGAATGTT
Source organism: Viscum album (assembly GCA_963277665.1). NCBI lineage: Eukaryota > Viridiplantae > Streptophyta > Magnoliopsida > Santalales > Viscaceae > Viscum > Viscum album. The sequence goes on along the minus strand of OY728153.1, from coordinate 1,766,758,350 downwards.
TGGGAATACTAATAGGCTTGGGAAACCTAATGTTCACTTAAGTGACGAAAAACCTAGATGTTAATACTTGGGTGAGACTTGACTCAAGCCTTCAAGAGTATTCACAGGTATTCCCAAAAGTGGGGCCCTCAAGTTCCTTTGATAAGAATAGGTGGTGTGAAAGTGTTTCTAATTCATGGATGTTGGGTGCTTTAGGAGCACAATTTTTATGGATTTAAATCACTAAAAGTACTTAATTCCTATGATCCTCCTTTAATTCTTGCACTCTAGGTGTTCAAGAACTACCATAAAAATTTTGGAAGACTTGGGAAAATCACTAGGGTGACCAGAGTAGAAATTAAGCTTCATGGGAAATTATTCTATACAAATAAAGGCCCCAAGGGTCTATTTATAGGCAAATAAGTGACCTTGGGTGAAATGGTGGGGGGGGGGCAAGTGGGTTGCACACCATAATTGGTCGTGCAAGTACTTTGTGCACCGATGGCTCCTTGGCCTAACTAGGGTGATCCAATTTTCAATCCTATTAAAATCTTGATTTTCTTCCTGTGTTTTCTTCTCTTTTTTCTAAGGAATTTACCTTTGTCACTTTTTAGACACTATGACGAAACAGAGTGTCAAAAAAAGCCCCCCCCCCTCAGAATTGGATCCATAATGAAAAGAGAATACTATACTGAGTTAAAGTTATGAGAAAGGAAAACAAAGGTTGTTGTGTCATGAAAGTGGCAGAGCGCAAAGTAAATGGGTGTGCAAGGTTCTGCCGTGCAAGGTAATTTTCATCGCTTATATATTGTGGATTCACTTCCACAAAAATTAAAAATACTTCCAGAAATCCAACTCTTAGCGTGAAATTATTTTTGCTCAGATGCTCCTTTCGATCGTGCTTCTTCTGTATGTTTTTCATTTTCATGCCAGTACTAGGGCTCCATACTTGCGCACCGGTTTTATACTTTCGTTAAAAGTTTATACTTGTGATCCTTAATGACTTTGTCAATTTTTTATAAATATTTTGTCAAAAACATAAAAAATTAACTTACATTAAATATGATTTTGATCTCTTTTTTAGGTTCAATGGATTCTAGAAGAATTGAAACCGCTGATGAATTGTCCAGGAAGTGAATTGGTGATATGATGAATATTTGTGATCATGATTATTTTGAAATCTGTGACACCACACTCCAATACATGGCAATGTATTTGAAGAAATATCACATCAATTTTCCCAGGAGTACTTATTTTCCTTTGTATAGTTATGGCCATCTACTGGATGCCAACATACCAAACCCAAAGAACTACATTACACTTTCTTGGTTTCAATACTATACCAAATTCTTTAGAATATTTTGAAGTTCCTTGTATAGAACCAATTGGATGTGAGTTTTCATTGTTCATCCTATTAATCTTCTTAATATTAATTTTATAACCATGATTGATTGAAATGTGCAGTTCCATCTAGAGAAATTGCTGAAGTGACGAGGCCTGAAGGAAGAATCAACATCCCTATCAATCCTACCATGCAGATACATTGGATGAGGTGAATATTGAGATAGAAAATCTTCCTGAGATTCATTCAAAGGATCCTAATCAAATTAAATAAAACCTTCCCCACCAAGAGACATCAACTAGAACCGTTTAATCATAGAATATTGGGGAAGATTCCTATCAAGCTGTTGACCTATTATTAGGTAAGAGATACTGATATTGTGATTGTTATCACTCTTATTATCCCTTAAAACTAACCACAAACATAATTTTTAATTCACCATATAGGGTTATCAACATCAATGTCTAGATCTAGAGGTTAATCCTCTGCATCAACTCAAATAGTATTAGGAAGTGAAGCAACCATTTTCAAGGAAGTAGAATAACATGGAACTTCTTTAAGTGCATTAATCCCAGAATACGTTCCTACTTACAATAGTGATTCTGAGTCAGACCCTGAACTGCAAAAGGATCTTCATTTTGATTGTCATAAGGCATGGAAAAATATATAGAAGATAATATCTGAAATTCAACTTGAGGAACTGCCCTCATGAATTCCAAGAATTTCATCTCTGTTCATTACATTGGGATTTGGCGGTTTTGAATACCATGAAATTCATACTATAGTGAAAGAGATTTTCTGAAAAGGGAGCAAGAGCAGAGGATTCATAAAGATCTAATAAAAACTAGATTATTGATTAACACTAACGAATTCTAAGAAGTGTTATCCTAAGTTGAGGCCAATCATACTAAAAAGTTGAAAGAACTGAAGCATAAAATTAAATAAAAGATTGTTTAGAAGCTGCGTCTTCAACAAGAGTTAGAAATTATCATAGGGGTGCTTGACCAACTTCATGACTCAATAGAATAATTCTATAAGGATGGTTAAAATGCCATTTTACATGCTATGGAAGCATTTCTTCATGCTGAAGAGAGCGAAATTGGTTAGTCAACCGAACTTCAATAGGAAGCCGATCAGGATCAAGAGGCCATTAACCAAATGAGAAGTTATGTAGAAAACCTCTTATGATTTATGATAGAGAGACTCTAGTTTGTGGATGCTCATCTGTGAAAAAAAATTAATCAGTAATGAAATTCATTTTTTCTTTAATCATTTGTGTTTTCATTCTTTATAGACTCATTTTTTACCTATTCCAATGGTTATAGTAAGTATAGTTTTATTTTTACTAGTGTTATACAGACAACACCAAAAATTTTGTATCTTTTGGCCTTTTATTGCTCAATATTGACTAAACCATACAAAAATGTAAGTCTATGGAACTGAGACTTGACTTTTGTCCAGAGTGCCCATTGTGGGTTTTTAATCTGGTGAGTACTATGTCTCTTGTTATTGGCAGTTTAGAGTCATGCATGTTGTACTAAAAGGATAGTGTTTAATGTCAAATACATTTGACTATAAATTTTGGAATTAGATCTCAAACAAGGCTCAATGGCTACGAATTTCTCTAATATTATTTAAATACTTCCAAGGGGAATCTTGAGTCATGATTTTTTATGGTCACCAAATCTAAAACTTTTGCAAACATAAATAGGGTCTTTTCCAAGAATTAGGTTACCATTATTTGATGAACCCGTTATGGGGGTTGTATGATAAAGCGTCGACTAGGGCATATGCTATATAGCCAAATAATGGCATCTTTTGACTGACATACCTGTTATGTAGGCAACATATTTAAGGCCACCTAGGGGTATGTATTGCTTAGTCAGAAAAAAGAGCTCTCAAAAGTTTGACATTCTATTGCTAAAAGCCGAAGAAATTTTTTGGAGAATCAGATTTTCCATAGAATAGAGTTTGGTTTTGGGTGAAAGGTACATGAATACGGAAAGAGTATTTCCAATCACAATTTCCAAAGAATTGAAGGAATAAGATTTCTACAAAGGTCTGACCCAAACTTAAGAAGTATGGTGTCTGTTGTATTAGGTCATATGACTATGAAAAAAATATTATAGAAATAGTAGATGATATGTGGTCAAATGATCCAAGGTTATTTCAATATGCTTTGAACACATGGAGAGAGATTTGTGTAAACCATGGTCTTGAATATTTTCAGATCAAGGGAAAGGTAATGGAAAAATATACATGGAAGATTACTTTATGATACAAATTCTTTTATATTTCTATCAATGTTTAATAGGAAAAAAGACACTTTAACCAAGAATGAAGTTACCATTATTCGACAAACCCGTTATGGGGGTTGTAATATGTAGGGCCAACTAGGGAACATGCTACATAGCCAAATAGAGGCATCTTTTGACTGACATGCCCGTTATGGAGGAAACTTATGCAAGGTTACCTAGGGGTACATACTCCATATTTAGGCAAAATATTTCTTAGATATTATAATCACTTCCACAAAAAAAAATATAAAATATTATGAAGATCTGAAAATATTCATGATTAAGAGTGAAATATGAAAGGGGGTAATTCTCAATGAACAATAGAAATATTTGAATCAATATTGTCCATGAGTCTGGAGTCCCTCACATAGATCTGAATCATATGTAAAATGGGGACATTTCTTATTTCCTTGGTGGGTTATCTAAGGAGAGGACCCAAAATGAAGACTCCCACAATGATTGTTAATTATATGTGGAAGAGAGATAAAAATTTATCTTGTGGCTAGAACTAGAAGCTAAGGCCTATCTTTCCCTGCGTATCTCAATGGGATTAGAATCAAGCCATATGTAGTTCTTTGTGTGCTTTTCATTTTAATGTCATGTAGTAAAGACATTATGTTGTGCATTTTAAAGTCGTGTAGCAAGGACAGGAAGTGATTCTGACATGAAAAAGAAATATTGCGGCTAGACCAGAGGATTGAATCTGGGTGTCACTACGTATCTCATATGGATGCGAATCAAGCCAAATGTAGTTCTTGAGAACTTCCTATATAGGTTTGATTCATACATAGGGAATAGAAAGGGTTTTTTGTGGTGATGTTGGTGGCTAGTCCCATGATTGGTGATCTAGTCATCTCTACGCATCCCATTAAAAATGAGAATCAAGCTAGACATAGTTCTTGAAATAATCATTTCCCACACCAATTGAGTTTGATATGGGAAACATGGACTTTTAACACATTTCGAAAGAAGAATGGTTAAACTTAAGACCAAAATGGTATAAATATCAAACCATATATCTTGAAAGAGAACTCTATATAGATATGGTTCATATATAGGAGGAGAAAAGGGAAATAAAGTTTTTTGTGGTTATGGATATGCCTGATATTAGAGATCTGGGAATCTTTATGTATCCCATTAGAATGAGAATCAACGCACATGTAGTTCTTGAAATGAGGATTCTATGCATATCTGATTTAGACATAGGAAGGAATGGAACCCATGTGAAACTAAGGAGTAGCTATGATATAAGTGATGCTTGTGCATGGAAGTTCTTAATGTCAAATAAATAAGACGTTAATCGTATAGTTCAATGTCGTGTAATGAGGAAGAATGACGTCTTGTATTTTAACCTTATGCAATAAAGAAAAACATGCTAATCATTTTAACATTGTGAAGCATGGACACATATGGTTGTTATGAAATTTAATGTCCTGCAACTAGGACTCTATGTTGTATAGTTTAGATTCATGCATCAAGGAAAAATGACCCATAATTACACAAAGTACTTCTTAAAGAATCATTCATTGGTTGGAGTTGTAATGAGTTCTCCATCCATTGATATTAGAGAAGAAGCTCTATTAGAGTATACCTTATGTATAGAATAAGGTCTTTCCCACTTTGGCTCAAGTTTTGGAGGCTTCTTTCCTAGTATCATTGGAGTCCTGAGGAATAATATCAATTCTCCTTGAAGAAATTTGTATAGGTGAACTTTCTTGTTAAAAGATCATGATATTCTATTCTGATAGACTTCAAAATGATGCTAAGTATATAATAATTTTTCATTTAATAGTTTCATCTCATCAAATCTCTTCTGAGACTATTCGTATGTAGATAAATGATCACATATTGAAACTTAGAGTGAAGGAAATTATATTTCAATTGGAAAAATTTCTTCTGTTCTGTATACCAATGAATATGGAGTTTATTGAGTTACAGTACAGGTTGTAGTCTAATAAGCCTATAAATCATGAAAAAGTTTATCTGGCCAAGATTTATTATCTTTATCCACCATCTTCTAGAGTATATATGATATAGTTTTATTGAAATCCTCTATTTGTACATTGTCCACCGCATGATAGTGAGATGAATGGTTGTATTTGATATTGTTCTCCTGATATAACTTCTTTACCTCAACAAAATATAAATTGGTGTTTTATTCCAGTAATATAGTATGAGGGACACCAAATATAGTGATGATGTTAGCTTTGAAAAAGCCAACAATGCTTTTGTATCTGACTTCTTTCAGAGGGATTGCCTCATCCCATTTAGAGAATAAATCAGTAGCAGTAAGAATATGCTCGAACTTTTTAGCCGTATATAAAGGATAAGGTACTACTACATCCATTCCCCATGTGAAAATTGTACAGGAGTATTTAGATGTATATAGAAACTCTGGGGGTTGATGAATGAAGTTGGAATTCACTTGGCATGGATAATATTTCGTGGTGAAATCTATGAAATCCTATGTCATTAGAGGCCAAAAGTATCCAAGCCTTCAGATTTGATTATAAAGCCTATGCCCAGACTAGTGAGCACCACAATCTCCTGCATGTACTTCTTTCATGACAGCTGCAGTTTCTTCTCCATCAATAAACTTGAAGAGGATTCCATCAAATCCTCATTTTTAAAGGATCTTCTGATGATTTGGACAATCATAAAGAGTAAAATTGGCCAGTCATCATTGGATATGTTCTTTTTAAGCTCTATCTCGTGGATGTATTCCTATTTTAAGGTATTCCATGATGGGTGTCATAAATCCCGAGGTATGACCATACGACTCAGAAATAGGGCTGATATCATTAATATTCTCCATTATAGTTTGAACTAAAGGTGAAACCACACGATGATGGGAAATAATTATGATTGTCTCATCCTGATTTAGATCTTGTAGGGTTGTAGATGCATTAGACAATGCATCGTCTTGGGAATTTTGTGATTGTGGGACATAAGAAAATATTGGATCTGAGGATAATTCAACCATTAATTCTCTTACAAAATCACACAAAGGGATTAACTCTTCTTTTTGGATAGAATAATCCCTATTTATCTATTTTATTACCAACTCTGAATCAAATTTCACTTTCAGGTGGTTCACTTGTACCTGGATTTTCAATTATAGGCCAATAATGAGATCTTGATATTCTGCCTCATTATTGGTACCACCTTCTGATAATAGAAAAGAATATGGAAACACTTCCTTTTATGGGGAGATAAGTACAACTCCTAATCCATATTTGTTGAGTTCAGGGTTTTCAATTCTCTTCACCGTGGGACATATGGAAGCACCATAAAAGTACATTTCCCATGTTTGGGTATTCTCTTGAAAATAGAAGACCTATTTATCAAGAAGTTCAGTATTCAATGATGTATCTTATGCAGATGGATGTTTATCAAGGAAAATGGCCAAGGCTTGGCCTTTTATTGACTTCTAAGGCACAAAATGATTGCCAAACTATTTCAAAATAACTTCCCACTATAAAAAATTTCCTTTTAGCATAGGAAAACTGAGGATAAATTTAAGTGGGCTATTGTGAGATACCAGTTGGACCTCGTGAGGTTGCAGGTAATGCCCCAACTTCTGTACTGCAAAGATTAATTCTAGGCAGCACTTCTTGATACTTTAATATCGAGTCTCTGTGTCATGCATTGTTTTAATGAGATAGTAAAGGTTTTTTTCATTCCCAGCATCGTTTTTTGGGAAAGGTAGACACCCAATGATCACTCTAAAGATGAACATAGAGAATAAGTGGGTTTCCTTCAACAGGTAGAATTAATACAAGTGGAATCAAGAGATATTTATTGAGGGTATCAAATGCATCTTTTCATTCTTCAGTACATTGATAGGTGACTCCCTTATTCATTAATCAGGTGAAGGGTAAACTCTTACCTTCCAAATTGGTGATAAAGTGCCAAATATAGGCTAAGTGTCCTTTAACTCTTCTTAATTATTTCAAATTACGTGGAGGTGACATGCCAAGGATTGTTTTTGTCTTCTCAGGATCAACTTCGATGCCACGATGGCTTACAACGAAGATGAGGAATTTCCCAAAGGTTACCTTAAAATCACATTTCAAGGGATTCATCTTCAATTTATGTTTCCAATGTTTATTGAATATGGTCTCCAAATCAGTCATGTGATTGGAATGTTTTCTATATTTAAATACCAAATCGTCCACATAACATTTGACAATTTGTCCTAAGAAGGCTTTAAAGATATGGTGCATGGAACATTGATAGATTTCACCTGTATTCTTTAATCCAAAGGGAATTACTCAATATAAAAACACACTTTGAGGGGATCAAAAGGATATATATTCTTAGTCCTATGGGGCCATTCAGATTTTATTATACCTAGAGTTTCTATCCATGAAGGAGATAACTTCATAGTCGGCTATTGCATCAATTAAAAGTTATGTGATTGAAACTGGAAAGTCATATTTGGGACAATTCAGGTTAATATCTCTGAAATCAATAAAAACTATGATTTTACCATTCTTATTTTTACTGGGACAATGTTGACCAACCATTTGGGATATTTCACCTCCCTAACAAACTTATCCTTAATAAGTTTTTCAACTTCAGCTTCAATTATAGAGGCATGAGTTGGGTGTCTTCTTCTTGCTGCCTATTTGAATCCTTGATGCTCTTCTGAAAAACCCAAATGATAAATGGAAACATTATGATTAAGGTCTGAAATTTCTTTATAGTTCCAAGAAAATATATCTTGATGTTGATTTAAAAATTAATCATACATCTCTTTCTCTTTAGAAGTCATGGATACACTAATTAATGTGGGGAATGGATCTTCTTTTGTACCTAGATTTATTTCTCTATGCTCATCCATAGTGGTGGAAACGCCTTCCTTAAATGATGGAGGACCATCCCAAATATCTTCTTCTTCTTCTTCCTTGCATTTCACTTCTTCTCTTTCTAATTATGTGGTAGGTGATGAATCAAAACTTTCAAATCTTGGGGAGGAATTAGTAGTTGAACATTCTGAAGAGGAGGCAACCATTTCTAACCCCACTGATGATAAAGTGTCTTCGTAGAGCATTGAAGAGAAGACGGTGGGTTGGGACTCAACATCCTTGCCTTCCTTCATTACTGAAACAACTTCTTCTAGCCTGATTTATGAATCAAATACTTACTAAATTTCGGTGGATAAAATTAATACATCTTCATTTAAACATTTTCCACTGTTTGACAAACCAAAAATTTCTCCCATGCTGTCAGGATCAATTACCGTAATTGACATTATGGAAGTCACTAGATGAGTGCTTGGATTTGGGACTATCCTTTCAATTTTATTGATATGCAACACATAATCTATACTCAAATGTTTTAATGGGTTATATGGGATCTTTTCCAGTCCATGTTGAGCATTGATTCTCGTTATCTCTTTTTTCATGGGCCTCATTCCATTTGTGTGATAGAATTATGCCTCAATATTTTGATATTCACACATTTTGAATGGATCCTTGTCACCAAAAAATGTCCCAATTTGACCATTGAATTAGTACTTGAGACATTGTTGATATGATGAATGAATGGCCGTATGTTGATGTAACCAAGGTCTTCCAAGAAGAAGGTTAAAGGTTGTGTCCTGATAGAAAATCATAAAATATAAATTAGATACAAGATCTCTAAATTGAGTTTTCAGTGAAATCTTGCCTAAAGGTTCTTGTTCATTCTTGTCATAACCTTGCAAAATTAAAGTGTAAGAAGATAAGTCAGATTCAATAAGGCCCAATCAATTAAGTGTATGAAAAGGAATGAGGTTGACTCCTGAGCTATTATCAATAAAGTCTCATTGGATGTCTGTATCATTAACATTTCTAGATAGATATAAGGGCCTGATATGGCCATGTACAACATAATATTCATATTAATCTTTAAAATATATAACTTTATGATATTCTACAGGATCGTTCTCTATATGGTAAAATTCAGTAATATCAACTTTAGTTTTAAACACTTGAGGACTTGACAAAGCCTCAATAAGTGCTTCTTGAATATATTTTGATAGATTAAAGGCATCTAATGTCAACAAATTGGCTGGTACATGAGATAAATATTTCAAAACATCATATTTCTTGTATAAAGGTCTATGTTTTCTAGTATGGAGAATTGGATTTGTAGGTGCCTTGGAATTTAAGACTCCTGATTTAGATATACCCTGTATCAGGAAAAATGTTAGAAATACTACTATTTTTGGTAGATTGGACTGACTAGGTCTATCTACTTGCTGAGAGAATGATGGTGTAACCTCCAATCAGTCCTCCAAGATAATCATGTCAGGACTAAACCTATCATGTATGGGAGAATCTCCTTGTTATTATTGATCCCATTGAAGGGATCTCCCATGATTTTCCACCGCATATATGGTTTGAGCAGGGGTAGAGTTAAAATTGTGGTTTTAAGAATACTTGTGTCTTCCCCTGTATCCTTGAACTTGGATTTTCCTCTAGTTCCCCAATTAGGTACAAGGAATTTAGGCTCATCATAACCAAAATCATCATTTGCATAAAGGTATTTTTTATGGATAACATTGATAGAACCAAAGATTAATTATTTATATGATGAATATTTAGTTTAAATGGTTGGTTCTGGTTGTGTCGTTTGGTATGGGTGCCCGTGCTTTTGAAACAGATGGCATAAAATCTACCAGATTCAAATACAACTTTAGCCTTCACACGAGCTCTCCTTTTTTTGACTGATCTTTGTCCTTCTAATCATGTCACTTCTTTGAGGATTGACCTTTGGAGGACTGATCTTTTGATGAAGTTGGTTTCTCTATGGTGGAAGTGGAAGAAGACACAATTGGTTGTTTCAACAATTTTCATAAAATGGCATGAGTTCAGTTGATCATTTTCTCGATCATCCAATCATCATATTTCTGTGCATTTTTTATTTTGACTTCCTGTCATTCACCTTCCTTCTCTGGATCAGTAGTATTAACACATGATACTTGGGATAATAAACTTTTAAGTTTCACTTATCCAGAGTCTACCATTTGTTTCAGGAGGTATTTGAAAAAAACACTCCTAAATGGGATACCACAACATTTGGTGAAAGGGACAATAATTCATAAGATCTTCATCTCTTTATTTATTTAGTTTCTTCGGATTTATAAACTAAACCCAATTGATTTCCAATTATGAAATGAAATTACCATGAACCTTTTCATTCTGAAAAGAATAAAATTTGTTCTTTAATTCCTCAAATTGTATTTGCCTTTGATATTTTTGATCATCTTGACGATGCAGTCATTGCTACTGATGATCGAGAGGTGGATCCCTTCAATATGATAAATGTTTTAAATTAGAATTGGTTGTAGGTGTTGGTTTGAGTGTAATTGTAGTATATTTTGATTTCCCTTTTCTCATTTCTGAAGCTGATGGAATTACTTGGGATTTAGATTTAGTTTTCACAATGGAATCCTCTACTTGTTGGGCAATTAAAGAAAGTTCTCAAAACCCTCTTGTGTATTTCACAGGGATCAATGGAATGCGTAACTCATCAAAAAAATTCACCACACAAATTGGCTGAAAATATTCTTGAGGGAATTCCATATTTAAAGAATATGCTAATCCTTTCCATCGAGAAATAAAATTTGAAACTCTTTCATTTTCCCTTTGTTTTCAATTTGTAAGATAAAAAACTATTGTCTTCAGTATCATTGAGCTGAATTGAAGAACGAATTTCTGACGGAGATCTTTATATCCATTAATTGATCAAGATTGAAAACTTGTATACCAGACAAAAGCTATCCCCTATAAAGATTATAGAAAGCATCTGATATTTACTGCTTCTTGTTATTGAGGAGTCCCCATCATGGGATCACAATGAGAAAAAAAATGCATTAAGTGTTTCTCTGGATCTCCCAAACCATTAAATACCGGGAATATAGTATTCACAAAGTTTGGTGGGGGAGAGATTGGATCCACCAATTAGGTGTAAGCCTTATTTTCTGGATGTACTGGTGAACTTCGTTTTTTTATAGTTTCCAAACGATTTTTTAATGCCTCGATTGATTCATAAGCATTTGGGGAATATCCGAATGATCTAGGACCTCTAAAGGTACATCAGATGGAGTTTGAACTGGCGTAATGATTGGAAAACCCACTGGTGGTGGTGATGTTAGTATTTTTCTTGGATAACCCATGGGGACAGACCAATAAGGATGTGTGTGATCCTGCCCTAGTTGTGTACCTAATGGAGGGAATTCATTATATGCATCTGTAGTTTCAAAAAACCCTCTTTACTAAGGAGTTCCTACAGGATGTTCAAGTTGAGGATCAGCCTAAGGAGCATGTATAGAAGAAATGATTCTTTGAAGTAACTCTGTATTGACTCTTTTCAAATCCTTCATCTCATCTTCTTTCTAGGAAAATATTTCTTTAAGAAAAAGAGATTGACCTTCCCCAGTGGAAAATTGAGACATAATCTTACTTTTACTTTCCCTTTTTTATATTCCTTACGAAGGGGTGGGAGTTGGTTACTTGAGGTAATACCTAGATTATGGGTAAGCCTCTAATTTCGGGTATGCACACCTCCTTCATTTTCATTAGTGTGTATCTTATTATGTATAATAACCTCATATTATAAATCCCCTAAACTAGACTTATTATCTGGAGGATATTCTGTAATAGTATTAATGACATTTACTAATTCATAATGCATTGGTGAAATTATTTCAATATATTTGTATGATCATCTCCTTTCGTATCTTCTATGAGACTCTGTTCTCCTATATGTTTCATTCTCCGGAAATATTTGATGGATAGTAACCTAAAGGGAATTTTTGGATAGTTCAGTTTTGTGTTAACTTTGTGGATTCTTCCCTAATCAGGAGAAAAATGACTTCCATTGAGTAGGGGATTATAGATGTGAAAAAGACCACACCCCTGAAGGCTAGGGTTGTTCTTGTTCTTCTTCTTCAAACCTTCAAACTTTTTTTATTGAATTCAAAGTTTGAATTAAACAGCCCCCCAACCCTATAGGATGGGGTGGCTCTTAAACAACTATAGTTGAGATTTGTGCATCATCTCTTCTAATTTTGTTAATTTTGGTCCGAACATTGGCTGGGTGAATTATTTGACAACCACTTAAATCTCCTTTTTTTGAAGACTGTTGTGCTATTTTAAACATTTGGATCAAATTATGGCTTACATCCTATAAGTGGGAGGTCTTCATAATGTTCTCAGGTGCATGATGCAAAAGTATCTCTACAACTTTCTCTCTTTGGGTCTGACTCTAATGGGAGCTAATTAAGGCATGTTCTTGAGTGTAACTTTGATTACACACAAAATCTATTGATTTTATCCAATGATGGGAAATAAAAATGCATGAGACCACTTTTTTTGGGATTCACATATTTTATAGCGCAATGAAATGAAATTATCCATGTGCACTCAATACTTTGATATGAACACCAGATGGGGTATCAGAAATTAATTGGCATAGCCTCTTTATTGCATCGAGGCATACACGCTGAAGGGTTCTCTACTACTTCTCAACCTTTGGATGTCAAGAAACTAAGAGAGATTTCAAGTCAATTGGGCATTGCAACCCTTCTATAACCCTTACATGACCTTGATATTCATCATATGGTAATACTTTGGCATTCAAATGATGAAGAATCTTTTTATAAGTTGAGGTGGATATCATTAATGCAATCTTCGGCCATCAATTCTAGAATGTTGTATTGAGAGTTTTCCAAAGACCATAACATGACTGGTAATTCACCTTTTTCCAATTTTTTCTCATGTTCAACATATCTTCATCATCTTTTTCTAGAGTTTTCTCCACTTGGTCTGACCAGAGTTGATGCTTCTCGATTTTTTTATTAAAAACAATGGAATCAGTCACTTTTCCCCTACTATATTTGAAGTCAAATGACCCAAGGGAGGTTCAGAGAATGACCATCTCCTTAGGATGCCTTCTAGTTGAGAAATTATTTTACATGTTAAATAAAAATCATCATACATGATCAGACTTTTGTTGGAAAGTGCCTCGAAGTAAGAGGGATTTCTCATTACTACATTGTTGATTAGAGAATTATCTTGATAATGTGAAACACTACTGTAAAGATAATTTTTTCATTAAATACCATCAAGGGGAGGACCACCCTGGTGGATTACAGCAAGGAATAATACCACTTTCTACTTGGTCTTCTGGACACATGGAGGGTTTTCGTGGCTCTCATCTGGATATAGGATCTCTAGATTGACTGAATTTTCATGAATCAATCCTTCATGATGAAGTGTACAATGGGGGAACTTCATAATTACTTCTATTACTTCCATAATTTGGTAATGAGAGAGTAGGACCTTGAGTTGTAATAGATAAATGTTTTAGGGATTCAAGAACTCTAGCATTAAGAGGTTCCGGATCGTAGATTGGCTCTTGATTTTCTAACTTTATTTGGCAAGACTTCTTCTTGGATGCTCTTTTACACATAGTTGGGGCCACATGCTAGGAGAAGTGGTTATTATGGGTAGGTGTATGTGTTTTCCTTGGATTGGTCATCAGAATTGGCCAATTATCTCTAATTGTAAAGGGTACATGTGCCCGATCTAGTTGTTCGTATGATATGGGGGAGTATTCCCCATAAACTTCCTGGACTGGAACAAAGTTATGTATATGCTCTGTTATAGCATGCTGATGTATCATCCTGGGTGTGGGGAAAAGGTTATGTGTCTATTCCCCTAGTACTGCTGAAGTTGTTGTTATGATATTCTGGCATGCTTCCAAAATATGATATAGAATTTGTGTCTGTACTTTCATCATTGCTAAAATATATTTGGTGACTTCAGTGGCTGGAATGGGAATATATTTCCATTCCGTATCTAGAGTCAGTTTATGTACCTTCTCATGTCCTCCCTTTCTTGTAATTATTTAATGATAGTACTCATGTATGGGGACATAGAGTAGATTATGCCCCATATTTGTCATCTGAACTTTCCAAATGACTTCTCCGGGTTCTGCCAAATAAGACTGTTGGAAGGATTGATGAATGATTATAGGGGTATGTTCCTGCTGGCTTCTTTCCACAAAGAACGGTTGATAGACTTATTTCAATTCGGATAGAATAAACTGCTGGTAGAACTAGTGAGTGTAAGTAGGTGTTTGTTCTTGTTTACTAGTTTCCACCACATTTTATTTGTGGGCTTCCTTGAATGCATCCAGACGAGCCTTATGACTAGTTGATAGTTTGTAAATAGGTGTATGTGCATGTTAATATTACTCTATATGATTTAACTAGCGGGATTGGTGGGTTTCTATCATACGAGTCTACTGGCCAATGGAATTGGAACAAACGAGTGTATATGCCCGTTCTTTGTTTGCCATAAAGTTAGGTTTATGGACTTATCAGGAGGGGAAAGGGTAAGAACATGTTCTCTATTGGCCAGACATTGTCCTAGGTGGTTCATCCTGTGCTCATGGGTCTGAGGGACCTTGGCCGAATGATCGAAGGCAACACCCCCATCATGTTGGGGGTTCACTACTGCATGATTCTGCTGACGGTGATTGTTGGTATGATCCCTAAGGAAGGACCCCTGCATCAGTTATTTGAGGCCATGAGTGACCTCTTGATCAACCTCTCTATAGTATGGGATGGACTGATTATTGCATTTCAGAGATAAGGACCTGAAATGCTTGAAGACAGTGGTTTGAATCGTCTGCTTCTTGACCATTTTTTGTTACTGACGAGACGATCGAGGGTTGTTGTTAACATGGAGAGCCTGTTGGGTAGCCTCCAAGGTTGGGATAGTACCGTGTTAAAGGTATTCCATTACCAGTACATTAGATACCTAGTGTTGAATACATTAAGTTGGTGATGACTTCTTTCCATCAGATGATGATCCAACTTGAGTAGTGGTCGGGGCATTCACGGATGCAATCTTGAAGTAGCCATTTAGAGTGAATGGAGTTCTAAGAAAACTTGAAAAAAATAAACTCCATTAAAGCAACATAATTTAGATGGATACATGTGTGATTGAATCCTTTTTCGGGAATTCCTTTATCATTTTATAGAGGATTGATAGATGGGTAATACTATTAACTTGGTTAAAGATACACGTCAGGTTCACCATTTTTGTTTCGTAGTTCCTTGGAACATTGTTCTGGTTAAGAATCACTACTTCCATGCGGTTTCCATTGGATTTATTTATGGAACCAAAATTCTACAATAGTTCTTCATCCAAAAGGGACCTTATTTCCAATGTCAGACATTTTTTGAGTTTGAAATTATGATAGTTAAGAACATGCATTGGTCGAGAGGATGGGAGGTCAGACTCATCATGCCTTTTTGGGGGGGGGGGAATTATTGTCTACTATGGGACTCTCTTTATATATTTGTGATAGTTTCATGAATCCTTATTAATTAATCAAGTATAACATAGGTTTCCCTTGTATTTTTCAATTAATTTTTAGCATTTGTAAAATTTAGAAGAATCCATATGTATTTGAGGTTCTCCGTCAATGGTATCATATCGTATACTATTTAGATATTATTTTAACCATCATTATGATGATAATGATTTTTAAGACACTTAGTGCGGCACTCTAGAATTTATTGCCATCCAGGGATATAAAGGTTTGTTTTGATGTTGAGATAATACCCATAAATGGTCCACCTACGTATCCTTGTGAAAGGACTAAAAACCCTCGTAGTTTGGTCCCGCTTAATGGGACATATCATACCTTTTAAAGTCATGTGATAGGGGCCTAAATGTATAGTTTAATTTCATGTGTTAAGGACATCTAAGATAAAGGTGCTTAGTTAAGGTTTGGTGTGGGACGTATGCCTAATCATCCCAAGGAACTTGGAAATAATATGGGTTTCCAAGTTGGATTAGACCCTATTTAGAATATAGCCTAGGAAGAACATGGTTGATTTGAAGTTTTGGTTTTGAACCTCAAAGAGGCTTCCTATGTATCCCACTTAGATGAGAATCAAAACCCATGTAGTTAAATGAGTCTCATAGGAGATTATAGTCCTTTTAGAGAAATGAGTTTGGGCTTGCTTCTTGAAAAGGATGCCTTGGTGATAGGGGGATTAATTCGGGACTTACTCCAAAGGAGGATTCCCATATTAAGGGAATTATGGTTAGATTTTTGGAGAGTATATCCAGTGAGATCAGTCCCTGGTGAAGGCTTCATATGTATCCCAGTTATGGTGGGAATCATAGTTCTTATAGTTCAAGATGATTAGGTTGTATGAATGTTGTGATCAACACAAATCTCTAAGACCACTTGATTCATGCTCCGTGTGAGAAATAAGAGGATGTGAAAGATTCAACAAAGGCATCCACACTTTTCCTCCTCTGCTATTGGAAGAGGAAATGCCTATGACAATGAGGGTGGAAGAGGCTGAGGTGACTAGGGAAGAGTGTGAGGCGACAAGACTTCCCTCTGTTCTCTTTATAATGGACAAGGGTCAAATGTAATCAAAGAGTGAAGGTGAAGAAAGTAGAGAGGAGCAAGACTGCAAATTCCTACTTGACAGGATAGGGGCTTACACCAAGATGTTTCCTTAATGGATCTCAGGAGGGGAGGGAGACTTATCACTTTCTTGTATGGAAAATAAAGTGTGAAACGTACCTTCCCTACGAAATACCTAAGATTCTAGGTTTTAGAGACGAAAAGGGGAGGATAGAACCCAAACCCTAATCCTCTGAAAAGGGAACTTCCTAACACTATTCTTGGGAGAAATTTCCATGTGAATACAGATATAAAAACCCACATAAACTCCCTGAATCCTAACCCCATTGAGAAACAAATTTCGTAAACTACTGATTGTGGATATACAACCCAAAATATGAGACATAATGATGTGCCTTTCCCAAAGGTTTTATGATTTATGAGTTTTTCGTGGAGGTTTCAACATAATCAATTTTATATAAGGGAGCCAATGAAGAAATATTCTTGCCATGAATGGATTTGAAGAAGGCTTGATGAATTGTAGACTGAAGGGATTAGGTGAATCAAAAAAGAGTGCCCAAGTAAGTATCTAGCGTGCAAATATAGGCGCAAAAGTAGGATTGAGTGACCTGATGTTCACATAAGTGATGAACAAACTGTATGTTCATACATGGGAAAGACATGACTCAAGCCTTCAGGAGTATTTATAGGTATTCTAAGAATTGGGGTGCTCAATTTCCTTTGAGAGGAATAGGTGGCGTGCAGGTGTTTATGATTTAGGGAGGTTGGGTGCTTTATCTGTGAAAGTTTTATTTATTTCAAACACTAAAAATACTTAATTCATATGATACTCCTTCAATTCCTCCACTTTAGGTGTTAATGAACTACCTTGAATGTTTCAGAAGACTTGGGCGAAGCACTAGGGAGACCAGAGCAGCAATTAAGATTTAGGGAAATTCATGGATACAAATGGAGGCCCCAAGGGTCTATTTATAGGAAAATAAGTGACCTTGGGAGAAATGGTGGTGGGGCACACAAGTGGGTCGCACGCTAGAATTGGGCGTGCAGGTACCTTGTGCGTCGACGGCTCCTCGGCCCGACTAGGGAGATCCAATTTTCAAGCCTGTTTAAATCATTATTTTCTTCATGTATTTTCTCCTCTTTTTTCTAATGCATTTCCCTTTGTCAATTTTATACTCTATGACGAAATAGAGTGTCAAAAACCACCATATAAAAATTTTCATACAAAAAATGATTTTTTTCATGAAAAGTCTTCACAATTGTCATATTGACTTTTTCATTTACCTTACCCATCCTTAATCCTTGTGAAAAAAATTTAAAACATGGGAAGAGAAAAAAATCTTAGTAATTGACATAATAAGATAGAAAGAAACTAATAAACCATGATACTTATAAAAAAATTCCTTTTCAAAATGAACTTTTTTTCAAAATAAAAATTTTATTACTCAAGAAATCACATTTTCTACCCAAAAGTATCCCTAAAAAATTTAAAAAGAAACCACAAAGGAAAAAATAAAGCCCATAAATTTAACTTTTTAAACATGAAAAATAAATGAAAATAAATTTCACAAAGTTATATTGTTCATCTTTAAAGGTAACATTTACATTCCTTTGAACATAAACCCAATAACTTACCATCTGAAAAATGGGATTTAAGTAAAAACATAGAAAGAATAAATTAATCATATAGGTAACCTGGGGAATAATTTTAATATTATAATTAATTATGATGTAACCCTCACATATACTATGAAATTACCCTCATGGTTATACTTGACATAACCCTCATGGCTATACATGGATGTAACTGTTGTAATTAAACTTGGAATAATCATCACGGTCAACTTCCCACATACCCAATATATTGGAGGGATATCATGGACCCACCTATATATGGTTTATAATGGAAACACCCATCATCATAATCAATTTACAATAACTATAACACAAACATGAATTATTTCATCATAAAAACATTCCTTGAGGAGAAACACTTATTTTAAAAGAATATTGTGCACAAAAAAAGGATAGAAATTACTTGAAAATAACCATGTAATCTTGTAAATTAAGATTCAAAAAATTAATGTGTCACAAATGTGGAAAAATCCACTCATCTTGTATAAGTTAAATAAACATTCCTTTTTACCTTTTTAAAAAGAATCATTAAAAAAGAATTTTTATAAGAAAATCCCTTAGCTTTAGTCGGATACATCATGTATGATATTTGTCTTATAGAATAATAAAAATATGTAAATTTTATAATATATTAAGAAACATTTTCCTGTTAATTATTAATTTTATATCACTTATTTAAATTTTATATACAGATACTTAATTAATTAAGTTATGATATTCTATTCATATGTCAAAAATGACTTCGATAATTTAACTATGGTCATAAAGGTCATTATTCCACCATATATAGAATAATAATCATGAATTAATTATCATTTTATACATAAATTATACTTTTAAATATGACTATTAAATATAGTTATGAGAAATTAACTACATTACAATCATGAAAATGGTATGTTGTATGTACGCATGAGTGACATTTCCATTTTCAAAGATCATTATGAAAAGAAGGTAAGTATTATTTTTATCTTTAAATAATGATAATTATATCATAATTATCTTATTAATCATTTATATATACTTATATACATTATCCATGTGATTTGGTGATGAAAAATGAATCACTTCACTTTGTGGATGTGGTAGTTCACACGTACGCACGAACGATGTTATCACTTTTCTATGAATAGAAATATAAGAATGTAAATGATATATTATATTTAGATAATTATAAATATGTCATTAATATTATAAATAATCATTAATTCTATCATTATACCATGCCATGAGAGCTGATAAGGAAAAACAAATGGCATCGGTTCGCGAGGTGGTAGTCTGTTATACACACAAATGATGATTTTACATCCTATTTGATATAAAAGGGAATGGATTTAGGTGATGATATTAAAATAATAACATATAATTATAATTTTGGATAATTTAGTTATTATTTAATCATGTTTAAATAATTTTTTAGTGATGTGGTAGAAGAAACAAAACTAAAACATGCATTTAAAAACTACACCTCTTATTTGGAAATCTTTCTTTCTCTAACACCTTAAGGTTACCAAGGATGGTATTATGTGTATACCAAGACCTCTATAATGTGTTTAGGGATACAAGTCATGGATTTTTATAGTAATTTTATATACCAAATGGGTTTTTAAGTGTTTATTATTAAGAAGAATAGGTTCCCTTTTAACAGTGAGGGGAGGGACATGTTTTGAATTTCTCTAAATATTAAAATATTTTAAGACTATTCTAGATCAAAATGATTTAAAATGGACTATAAATGAATATTGTAATAAATTTTAGACCATATATTATCTGCCTTATTATTAGTTAATATTTTTATTATTTTTAAATAATTTAATAAAATATTAATTCTATAAAATATCAGTATTGTCAAATTTTTTACTATTCATTTCTTTGACTTTAAAAACATCAAGTCAACAAGTCAAAATAGAACCAACTATTTTTTATATAATAAAAAATTAAATGTCATATATAAAATTAATGTATCATATTTATTAAATCAAATTATATTTATTTTACTATTTTTATTGTCATTTATTTTATTTTTAAAATAATTTAATAATTACTGCAACATCATTGTACAAGAATTTAAGATAATTATTTCATACATAGAAAAAAAAATTAAGATGATGAATATAAATATTTTACCCTACAAAATACTATTTATAGTCGAACATATCTTCTTGATAACACCTTATTAAAAATATATCACTTATTAAAAACAAGAGTGTGACATCATTGAATTTTCTTTAAATAAGATATTATAAATGATATAATAATATCCTAATGGAATAAAATGATCATAAAAATTGATGATTATTGATGGTAACTACTAATCCAATTAAACTAGGGAATTTTGTAAGGTCATTTTCATGTCCTTATCATTTTATTTTTACCCTTCATTACCAAAATTACCTTTTACTTTTGTAATAAAAATTAATATGTTTGCTATTCATATTGTCCAAAAATAAAAGGGGCCTATTTACTAAATTTTCACCAAATTATTCCAAATGTAAAATATTTTTTTCAAAACTAAAATCATATAATTTTTGGTATTTAATTTAAATTAAAAAGGAAAAAAGAAAAGAAAATAATTTTTTGAAAAAAATCCTTTTTAAAATGTAAAATGTTTCTATAATGAATTCAAGTAAAAAAACCATTCCAAAAAACCATAAAAGGATTAAATTAAATAAATATAAACTACCTCAAATTTAAAACTACTTCAAAATATAATTTTACCTTGTGAATATAATAAAATAAAATAAAAATTTCAATAAAAATTTGTATTATTCCATATTCATTGAAAAATCAAGATTTTGTGAAAATTATCAAAAATTCATCCTAATATAATTTTGACATGATGAATTCAAATAAATAGTGCTATCAAATTAAAATCTTATAATTTTAAAAATAATCTTTTAAATATAACCATATGTGAAATTAATTTAGTAAAACTATTTTATTTTTGATTTTAAGAATTACTTATCATATTTATAATGAATTTAACTATTTAATTCAAGAATAAAAATGAATATTAAAACAAATTGTTCTATCAGTTCCTGGGGTGTTACATTCTCTATATTTTTGGAAATTGTGTCCTCGCAATTTTATTCACTTATTAAACAAGTGGGGATACCTTTCTCTCATAGAATTTTCAGATTCACATGTTTCTTCTTCCCCCATATGGTCTCTCCACAAACCATAACATGATGAATTGCCTTGTTTCCAAATACTTGATCTCTACAATTAAGAATATGAATAGGTTTCTACTCATAAAAAATATTATCTTCCAATTGAACAACATCAGGGCTCAAAACATTGGATGAATCTAGAATATACTTTATTAACATTGAAACATGAAAAATATTATGTACCTAAGATAAACTTGAAGGAAATGATACTCGGTTAGAAAATAATCCAAATTTATCTAGGATTTCAAATGGTCCAACAAACCTTGGACATAACTCCCTCTTCTTTCCAAAATACATTACACTTTTCTATGGAGATATTTTAAGGAAAATATGATCACCTACCTCGAATTAAATGTCTTTCCTCCTATTATCTGTATACATTTTCTGGATGTTCTAAGTTGTACTCATATGTTGATAAATAATTTTCACCATTTCAGCAACTTTCTCTACTAATTTTAGTCCCATTATATTCGTTTCACCTACTTCATCCAAAAAAGGTGGAGTTCGAAACCACTTTCCATATAATTATTCAAAAGGTGTAATTTGTATATTGTAATGAGAACTATTATTATTATAAAACTCAACTAATGAAGGATTATAATCCCAAAATCCTTGGTAATCTGTTGAAAAAGCACGTAAAATGTATTCCAAGGTATGAATTGTTTGTTCTGATTATCCATCAAACTAAGGATGAAAGCATGTGTTGAAATTTAATTCTGTTCCCTAGAACTTCTAATTTCCTTTCAAAAAAATAGAAGTGAACCTAGGATTATAATAATATACAATTGAGAGTTTAACTCTATGTAACCTAACTATCTCCTAAATATATAGTCGATAAATTTAATCTAATGACTAAATATCCCAAATGAGATGTAAGTGTGATGATTCAGTCATTCAGTCAACAATAACCCAAATTGAATTATTAACTCAAGATGTATTTGGTAGTCCCATCATTAAAACCATTGAAATATTTTCCTATTTCTACTCTACCAATATAAAAGTCTAAATCATCCCCTTTGGTAAATTTAATTGTCATTTAATATGTTGAAAAGTTATACATTTCATGGAAAAATTAGCAATATCACATTTCATTCCATCCCATCAGAAATACTCGTAAAGGTCTCTTTGCATCTTAGTGATACCCAGATGAATGGAAAATAGGGAACCATGGGCTTCATTTGAAAACTCCCCCTTAAATAATGAATCACAAGGAATATATAACCTCTTTCCAAAACTCAAAACACAACCTTTATCACTGTTAAATTAAAAAAACTTACCATTATTTACAAATTATAACTTTTTCTATGACTCGCATTCTTCCTTATGATCATTCGTAATTCTATCTGATATAGATGATTACATTGATGCCTAGAAAAAAACAAAGGAATTTTTTGTTCCCACATCTTCTAGAACAAAATTCATCAAATCATTAGGTAAAGAGTCATGATTAAAATGATCATGTTTAATGAAACATTAATTTTTTGACTCAAAGCTTCATCCAATTTATTTTCTTTTCACGTATGGTAATTGTTCATGCAATAATAATCCTTTATCAGTCTCTTCCATCTTCTTTGCCTCATGTTCAACTCTTTCTGAGTGAATATATACTTCAAAATTTTATGATCGTTTATATTTAACAATTGGATATATATAAATGATGCCTATAAATATTTAAAGAAAAAATAAAAAAAATCTAATTCCAAATCATGTGTAGAATAATTTAACTCATGCGGTTTCAGTTTCCATAAATCCTAATAAATTAACTAATCATTATTCATCAGAACACAACCAATTCCCTTCAATGAAGCATCAATATTGATGAAAAAATCACCATTACTCAAAGGTATGTTTGTAGGGTCCTGAAAATCCCACCAAGGGAAGAAAATACTCCCCCAATCACTTTTCATATAGAATAAAGTATTCCTACAAGTCTAGAAATGTGAATGGACTCAGATTGAGTTAAAAATTTCAAAATTAATTTGAAGGAATTCAATTTTTCAAAGGATTTCAAGTGGCTCATGTACCATCACTGTGAAGGGTTTGTGGAATGCCTGGATCATGAACCACCAACTCATGGAATGATCCACGAGGGGCTGGCCCACAGATTGATGGCCAGCAAACATAGTGGACCATGAACTGCGTCGCTGAAGGAATCACATGTGCAATGTTCATCTATGTACCATCTTGTGAACTTAATGGTTTGAGAACAAATCAAACCAGAAGGATTCTGTGAACCATTATTGAGAACCATGTCCTCTAAAAACCCCGGTTGACCAAGTCTTTTGTGGTTCAAGATATCTCTTCATGGGCCTCTGAAAATGGTGTGTCATGCCCATAGATATGATTGCCCTGATACTCTATAAAAGGAGAACATAGGGAATTGAGAAAGTACAGACAACTAGAGCTTGAAGGGGACCCATAGGTTGGAAGAACTGAAGGAAGATTCTGTATTCATTCTTAAATAATCGGTAAATCCCAAATTGTGAACCACACTCTCAGCAGGTATAGCCAGCCGCGAACCATGAAATGGGGGAACTGAAAAATAATAATAGAACCGCATACCTAATTGGTAAACCAAAAACTACTTATTTCTTGCAGATGAACTCCATGTGAACTATAATCCTCCAGAACCTCCTACAAAATGGTGTTCCGTGTAGTGTACCGCTACATGGATTTAACCCAGTGCCACGTACAACATCATTATGTGGATGGAACCCAAAGAGTCATGATGGACCATGCACCACTGTGGTGTATTGTGGTCTACACCCATGCCCTCATACCACATCAGTACACGCATGGCACCTCTACCCATATACTACTATGGTATGTGAAGCTTCCCCCATCCTGCATAAGAAAATAGTACACAGAATGGTATGTTTTCAGGTTTTATTTCCTTCGGATCCAACCCCAACCCTCCATTACCGTCCAGTCCTCTATAATCCCTCTAAAAAATAGTCCCCCATCATCAGTCCAAAGCATACTCCAAAGACACAGGACACGTATGATCAGAATATTTGGTGTATCAGCGCACCCCTTTGAGTCTACATACCCATGGTAAGCAGAGTCACGAAGGCTCTTCCAACAACGGTTCAGGATTTGGGAATGTCAGTGGGTATACATTCCCATGGTAACCTAAATTCCAACCTTGGGACGGCAACGTTAACCTCCCTATTCTAGGGATTAAGGGTGATCACTTTCTTTTCCATTCATTGAGGAATAGTGATCAGTCAAAGGAGTTATGTTCGCTTATCCTTTGATGAGGACGAAACTCCTTCCCTTCTGAGAATGTGTTCTGAGGACCTCCCACTGAGGTAAATCCCCAATCTTATGAGGTTTGGCCACTTGAAATTTAATTTCATCTCACATTAAAAGGTTCATTGCTCCATAGCCTCACGCACTATCACCCCTGCATCTTCCTCAATAGGCTCTCACTCTCCCACCAACAGGAGAGGAAGCATGTGGTTGGTTGGATATCTCGCATCCTCTTATTTCTCACAAGGAGCATGACTCACATGGGATTAGAGTTTTGTGATTATTACAACATACACAAAAAAATTGAACTATGATAACTCTAATTCCTAATCAAACTAGGATATGTAGGATGCCTTCTTGAATGTCCGATCTCAAAAGCGTGCCCATCCAAAAGGGTTCACCAATAATGTCCCAAAATGGGAAACTTCTATGCATAAGACCCATAAAATTTGAACTACGAGAACATTGATTCTCGATCAAACTAAGATACATAGGATGCCTACTTAAAGGCCTGAGCTCAAAAGGGAGCCCATCCAAAAATTGTCACCCATAATGTCCCCAAATGAGAAGCTTCCAGGTGTAGGCCCCAAAAAATACAAACTATGAGGGTTCTGATTCCTCTCCTGAGGATACATAGTAAACCCATCTCATGGGTCTGATCCCAACATCAAGTCACCTTTTGTCCCCCTGGATGATGATGAACTCTTGAATGACTTATTGTATGGCACAAGTAAGAATCACCTTTGTAGCATAAAATATATGTATACTTACAATGATCATATAAACCATGGGTAGCCTGTAGACACACTCTTTGGGAATGAACCAAGGATTCAAAAACATATAAACATGACATAAATCTATAATAGAGTCCTGGAATAGAAAATAATCCTCCCCCAAAAGGGTGTGGCGAGCCTGACTTACCATCATCTTGACCAATGGAGTCCTTAAGTGTCATTGGCCAAACCATTGTTCAATGATCTATTTCCTTTGGAAAGAAGTTCCATGAATCATGGATACCAGGTCCATTGGCTATTTCTTGATCCATGAATAAACCCGTTAGAGACCATCATAGGAAGTTATATCTGATGAGGACTGATTTCACAATTACTTGACCCCATGCAATCACCCGCTGGGACCATATGGATGTGGAATCTCCTTCACATTACAAAAGGGGTGAATTACCCATCCCCCATGGGGTTAATCCAAACATCATTTAAAGTATAATGACACATAATAGTTTGAAACAAAAAAATGGTAAACTTGACAACAAATCATCTCTGGAAAAAGATATGGGTGATAATTCTCATCAGACCATTTCATCATCACCCAAAATGTGCCACCTCAAAGGCGGAACAAAAATGGTGAACCTAACGTTAATCCTTAACCAAGGTGGAAGTTCTACCCCAATGATAACAAACAAAAAATAATATTGTGCGTTAGACCATTTTTCCCCTATGTGTGTGAAACACACCACCTTAGTGGCGGAAAAAAAATGGTGAACCCATCATGAATCCTTAACCAAGTTGGTGGTTCTACCACAATGATAAAAAATACAAATGGATTCAACATGTCAGACCATTTTGTTCACCCCTGTGCGTGAAAAATGTTCCACCTTATAGACCGAACAAAAATGGTGAACCCGATGTGAATCCTTAACCAAGGTGGTGGTTCTACACCACTCAAGCCTCTTCGCCTCTCAACAAAAAAAGAGGGGAAGGGGGCCAAGATGAATCACTAAATATGAAAATGTTTAAAAGAATGATACTATGATAGGGATTTATGGTCTGTATGTCATATAAGTATATCACAATTTCCCAAAAAGAAACCTTCTATCAAAATGACATTCTGATGATCTATACAGCCATGCGCATCAGTAATCCCACAAGTGGTTGAGGCCCCGACGAATATCAAGACCCATTTTCCTATCCCGTATCTTCAACATTGGGTATCCAACATGATGATCAAATAGTACCACCAAAATGGTACTCTCTCTATGGTGGAGGTCATGAGATGGGCCCTCCAGTCTACGGAGACTCTTCAACGGCCTCCTCAGCCATGTCTGACACCTCAACACAAGGCGACCCCGGTGGTCGTCTCAAACCATTTCGGGATCATGTCCCTGGAATGTGACAATGAGTTCCTCCTTTATCATAGAGAGGTAGATGAATTTGATTCTGACTACTTCATCTCAACTTCACAGGGGTCCTACTTATGGGCCCCCATCAGAGAACGTCACTGTCAACATCGGACGACCAAGCCTCCTTACATCGAAGAGGACCTTATGTCAAGGGCACTTTCTAAAGTCCAGGAGACCCAGGGCCCTTGGGATACCCTCCAAGGGAAACGAATATATAATTAGGATCATGCTATCACCTTGGTTTCTAAGTATCAACTCTACTGTAATAACGGGGTGGCCTTCAACAGGAAGAAATAAGACCCCCCCCCCCATTTAAGCCCACCACAGAAATAGGGTGGCATAATACGAGAACATGCACATTCCTGATAGTGCTCGTTGGTATCATTGTGTAGATAAAGTATAAATATATTGACAGATACTGATATTTGTCGATGCAAAATAAGCTTTTCAACCAAATAGGGTGGAAACTAGCTACATAAAGTCATAAATACCTACTGATGTATTTCAATCCCACCATCCAAATAGAGAGGTAAGAAAATATGAGCATATTCAAATTTCTACGGATGCATACAAAGCATGTGAGACAAATATAGTGGTAATAAATCATATGAAAATCCTCTCTTGTGAATATGAAGTCCACCAATAAAATACTGTGGAAAACATAGAAGAAAACCGATGGGAGACTCGTTCCTCT
This sequence comes from Viscum album, assembly GCA_963277665.1. Lineage (NCBI taxonomy): Eukaryota > Viridiplantae > Streptophyta > Magnoliopsida > Santalales > Viscaceae > Viscum > Viscum album. The sequence goes on along the minus strand of OY728153.1, from coordinate 1,766,730,392 downwards.
ATCCTGAAACAAGAGAACTACCAGTATCTACTAGAAACTCATAGAGAACCAGAGAATGCACAAACTCCTACTAAGATATCAGAGTGGGCCTTCATACCCATTCTATCCAAATATATATCTTAGAACATCTTGTAAATGATGGAATATCAGACGTCGATCCCATACCAAATCATCCAAACATGCCAAGACATTATTGCATTAGTGGAAAAGGTGAGAAATCGGGCACATGACCATGTTTCCTTGAGCGGAATGACTCACTCAAAAAATGGGTCAATCACTCTGGAGCAGTTATGAATTCCTACTATAGTCCAGGAGGGTCGACAGTAATATCCAATGATACATGGACAACCAGATCGGGAACAAATACCAGTTCATACTGGGGGATACCAGTCCAACATGGTGGTCATTCCAGGGCAGGCATATATCCCTTCCATACTTAATATGTCCATAAGCATATCCCGGTGGAATCACAGGACCCAAAAAGATAGGAAACCATATATTAAGTTCATTACCAACAGCAGAAGGCCCCAGTTACCCATAAGAGAGTACTCAAAAATGAAACACTCCAAAGGCAACCGGAAAATGAAGAGCCCATACATGACCCTGCTCTGCTAGAAGCTAGAGTTCTTGATACCCTCAAACATATATCAATAAAGGCTCAAGACCCTGTTATTACATTACCAAATTATGGAAATGGAAGCAGAAATTGTGAAGTCCCTCCCCGCAATGTCGCTACCAGCAGCCCTAAAGGTCCTCCCTAGAGCACCCATGAGGGCTCACTCCATGGGCCAGGAATGATTGATCATGAGAGCCTATCTAATGATATATGTTGGGGTAGCCCTCCCCTTGACCTGAATATTAGACAGAAAGAAGTTCCTCCCCTTGCTGTCATTCGCCCTGATGGTCCTCCACAAGGTATATGCTATAGATATGTTTCTCCCAACAGTCGGATGTTGAGTCATGATGGTAGTCCTTGCCATGATGAATGTCATTGTGAAGTCCCTCCTTGCAATGGAAGTTGTTGTGAAAACCCTCCCCACAGTGACATCAAGAAATGAGAAGGTTAGCCCCTCATTGTAGTACATCCTGATGGCCCTCCCCAGGGTATACATTGTAAGGACATTTCCCACGGTCAAGCATCAAGTTGCAATAGTATCCCTCACCATTGCAGTACCAATTGTGAAGGTCCTCCCCAAAACTAAAAGTCATACTATCAAGAAGGTCCACCCCTTGTATAAACAAATGTGAGAAATCCCTCCTATGTTGAGGTGCTCGGAAAGATGGATTCAGACATACCGGGAACACCATCCAAAACAAGTGATATTCTTTCTCAACCAGTGGATGGCCTGGGGCCACTCTCATCTTCTGAGCCACCCCCTCACTGTTTTCAAATCAATAAGGATCCCACCAGCCTGATTTTCAGGAATGAAACTATTAATAAGCAGTTGAGCTGGTCATATCAAGTATAGGATCCTATGAAAACCCTCATCTTTATTTCCTACTTAAACATGATTTATTACATAAACTTTACTTCATACAACTTAGAAGATCGAGAGGTCTAGTGTATTTGGGGCTTAGGATCATTACATAACAACTTAAAACATGAAATAAAGCATCTTTATTGAATACTTCCTTTACATGACCACTACATTCCCTCATACTTAGCATTGCATGAGATAACCTGAGAATATGCATAAACCAAAGTGAGCTATAAAACCCAATAAGGGAATAAACATGGAATAACATGAGGAATACAATACATGTTAGACAATAGGCATATCAATAGAGCACAATAGAAACATGAACATAAAGGCATGATAAATAATGATAATCATAACATGAAAATGTAGCAACAACACTTAACATGGAATTAGCATGATCCAAGGATCATTGCACATTGAGCATGAGTAAACCCTCATTGCACATGAAGCATGAGTAAACCCTAATTGCACTTGAATTATCATAATTCAACACTAATTTCACATGATCTATCATGATATTACACTTTTCCCAATCCATTAGAGTGCTATATGGGTGCACCCTTTCTTAAACATTTCATTTCATGCATAAGTGTGCCACATGGATCATACAAAATGAAATAAATCATCATAATTTATTCCATGATAAACGAATTTGGAATAAATAAATGAATCTTTATAACCAATAAGTAAATGTTCATAAAATTGAATACCCTTGATAGATAAATGGGCATGGTATTCACTACACAATGACATTGGCTTGGAAAATCGTAGTGCAATTTTGGCAGCATAATGACGTGAAATAAGAAATCTAAAAAATGGTTGATGAGAGAGAAAGGTATTTCTTATCATATTTACATGAAATGTATAGTAAGGGGGTCATATAGATACAATTCCCAACAAACATAATTGAATTTAGATGCATAATACAAAATAATTACTTGGGTGAAAAAGAGGAGAGTGAAATCCCTCTCGGAATTTCAGCATGATTACTGGTGTACATGGGAGGCATTAATGAGAGAAAGGGGTCTCCCATCCTCAAAACATAAATAGGGAAGTATGGGGGAGGTGAAAAATCATACCCCAACATTTTTAATTGAAAAATATGGCATAACAACTTAAAGAAAATTGGACAAAGAAAGAGAAAGGAAGAAATCCCTTACTTGGAAGTGTGATCCCAAAGGCCTGGGAGAGGCTTGAGAGAGGTTTCTTGGGAGCTTGGGGAACCATGGGAGGATTCTAGAGAGAGGAGGGAAGGGTTTGGTCGAACTCAAAAGGCTTTTAGTGAAGAGTAAGTGGGAGCTTTGGTTGGTTTATATAGGAAAGGAGGGGGAATTCTTTATTATTTAGGTTTGGGACACCTCACATTAAACTAATCAAAACCACAAACCAGACAATGGTTTTTCCCACAGTTTTTGCAAAAATGGAGTATAAAACAATATTTTATGAGGCCAAATGACTAAATTCATAAAATAATATGGTTTCTTATGTGGAGGTGAGTCACACTCTCAAGGAAAACAATTTAAAAAGACAAAATGTTTTATAAGCCATGAAGGGTCCACTAAAGCTTTGTAAAATAAATCAAACAAACCAAAAATCACATTATTTTAATGTTAAAACATATATTGACCGAAAATAATGATTATATTATTTTATTAAATCACTATTGGGTCATTATGATGTCATAAAATACATTATATATTTAAAAAGTATTTAATTTTTTACCCAAAAATTTGACTCTCTCAGAAAATTATGAAAAATTCACCATTGGATAATTTAGACATCCTAATTCCCAAAATAATATTCAATTTATCTAAATAATTTTATAAATATGTGAGTTTTTATTTTTAAAATAAAAATCTACATTTAGCAAAAATTCATGGGTTTTGACCAAAACAGCTTTCAAACCTTAATAAAAATTACAATTCCATTCATAAAAATTGAACGATCATTTATATTTATCAAAAATTAATTTATTAATATTTTAATAAAATATTATTTAATTCAAAAATCCATTAATTCATAAAAATAGATTTCTTAGTTGAATATTAACTAAAATTACTATTTGCGCTTTAAAAACTATTTACGAAGTAATAATAATAAAATGAATGTATATTAATTATTATATAAAAAAATAATGCACATAATTATAGTGCTAAGATCTTGTTACATAACCCCTTGTAACACCCGCATAAGACCGAAAGGTAAGGTGTGCGATGATGACAGACTCTTGGGGTGGCTCCGATGACATTGCTCGGGTGGTAATCTCTATTAACTTCCACTTCTCCTATAGTCGGTTCCAATAAAGCTTAACGTGTTCAATCTTGGCTTGGTCTTGGTCAAGAGTGAAGCCCAATGACACCACCTCCTTTCTAAGCTCCGACAAATGGAATTCGTATGGAGCAAGTCTACAGGATGAGGCCATCGCTTACTTTGTCTAAGTAAATTGGATTTGTTAAAGCCCTATATTTATACTAATCAGGTGATCACTGTTCAATGGTTATATTAGCAATGGTCACATTTCTTAAAAGTATTTTAAAATCCAAAAACATAAAACAAATGAAGATCACATTTTATATAACCATAATAAGACATTTAATTGGATCAAGAGGAATTTCCATTAATGAAATTTTGTGTCATTACAATCTTCCCCACTTGAGAAAATTTTCCCTTGAAATTTCCTTTTCCCACACTAAAATAGATATGGGTAACTCTGATTCATCACTTCCTCCCTTTCCCACATCGCTTCTTCAAACTTGTGGTTTCTCTACAAAACCTTGACACGGGGCATTATCTTATTTCATAGAAATTTTTCTCTATGTTCTAAGATCTTCACTGGTTGCTCCTCATAAGAAATATCATCCTCTAATTGTACTAACTCTAAAGAGAGTAAATGTGAAGGGTCTGGTATGTACTTACTTAATATGGATACATGAAATAAATCATGTACTTTGGTCATGGTAGGTGGAAGTGCTAGTCGATAAGCCACGGCCCCGACACGATCAAGGATCTCAAAGGTGCTGATGTACCTAGGACTTAACTTCCCTTTATTTCCAAAACTCATGACCTTATTCCATAGAGATATGAGTAGAAATACCATGTATCCAACTTTAAACTTAAGGTCTCATCGATGGTTATCTGTATAACTCTTCTGTCGACTCTGGACTACCTTGATATGATGCTAAATGGTTTTCACTTTCTCCACCATTTCTTCATATATTTATAGTCCAAGAAACTTATGCTCACTAACTTCACCCCATAATGCAAGTGTTCTGTACCTCTTCCCATATAGGTCATTATAAGGTGAAATTCAGATGCTCGAGTAGAAACTGTTATTGTAGGAGAATTAAACCAGTGGAAGATGTTAGTCCCACCCTTTTTTGAAGTCCATAGAGCATGATCTTAACATATCCTCCAATATATGAATATTTCACTCAGACTGGCCATCAGTTTGAGGATTATAGGCCATACTGAAGTTTAGTTTAGTATCCAGATCATGTTGAAGACTCTTCAAAAACATCGAGGTGAATCTTGGATCTTGATCGGATACAATAGATAGTGGTACTTCAGGCAGCCTTACCACTTCCCTGATATATATCCATGTTAGTTGATCAAATGAGAAATCATCCTGAATTGTAATAAAGTGTGCATACTTTGTAAGACGATCCACAACAACCTAGATTTCATTATTTCCTTTGGATGTATTTGGAAGTCTGGTGACAAAGTCCATGGTGATGTTCTCCCATTTTCATGTTGGTATGGGTAATAGTTTCATCATCCCCTTAAACTTCTGCATCTCTGCCTTCACTTGCTGACACACCAGACACTTTGATGTATACTCAGTGATATCCGTATTCATAGTATCCCACCAATAATTCTCTCGGAGATCTCAATAGATCATTCTGTTTCCTGGGTGAATAGAAAAATTTGATCTATGTGCATCATCCAAAAGTTCCTTCCTCAACTCTAAACTTGATGGAACACATAGTCTTTTTCCAAATATCACAATTCCTTCTTCATTAACATTGAACTCTTAGGATTTCCCTCTTCTGATAGCTTTCACTTTATTCTTAATTCCCACATCATCACTTTGAGTATCCTTTAACCTTTCTAAAAGAGATAGTTGAGCAATCATTTGTGAAAGGATTGATGATGTTCCCTTATTTATGATTCCCATGTCCATCTTCATCAAATCTAAGAAGATTGGATCCTTCTCAATTATCATTAGTGATAGAATCACTGAGTCTTTTCTACTTAGAGTATCTGCCACCTTTTTCGCTTTCCCAGGGCGGTAATGGATTGAGCAGTCATAGTCTTTGATCAGCTCGAACCATCTTCATTGGAACATTTTCAACTCTTTTTGTGTGAATATATAATTGAGGCTTTTGTGGTCTGTATATATTTTAAACTTCTCCCTAAAGAGATAATACCAACAAATTTTTAAAGAGAAGATCACCAAAACCAACTCTAAATCATGTGTTGGATAATTATACTCATGAACTTTCAATTTCCTTGAAGCATGGCTAATGAATTTTTCATTTTTCATCAACACACAGGCCAAGCCCTTCTTCGATGCATCACTGAATACCACAAAAAGTTCTCCACATGTTGGTATAGTGATCATGGGCACAATGATAAGCCTCCTTTTTAACTCCTTTAAGCTTTCATCACATTCATCACTCCAAACAAACTTTACTCCCTTCTGAGTTAGTTTGGTAATAGGGTAGGACAATCATGAAAATTTCTCACAAATCGTCGATAATATCCAGCTAACCCCAAGAATCTATGGATATCTATTACCGATGTTGGCCTCGACCATCCCTCTATTGCATTTGTTTTGGAGGGATCCACAAATATCCCATTGTTTGTGATGATATGTCTCAAGAATGAGACCTCCTTTAACTAGAACTCACACTTACTGTACTTTTCATAGAGCTTCTCATTCTACAAGGTCTCTATTACAGTTTTGAGATACTTATCATAATCCTCCTTGGTTTTGGAGTATATAATAATATCATCTATAAAGACTACCAAAAATTTGTTGAGTTAATCCCCAATGACTCTATTCACCAAGTACATGAAAATTGATGGAGAATTAGTGAGTCCTAAAGGCATTACTATGAATTCACAGTGCCTGTATCTTGTACGAAAAGCAGTCTTGAGGATATATTCCTTCTTCGCCCTTACTTTATATTATCCTGACCACAAATCCACCTTGTAGAAGTATTGTGCTCCACATAGCTGATCAAACAAGTCATCGATTCATGGGAGAGGATACTTGTTCTTTATCGTGATTTTGTTAAGCTCACGATAATCGATGCAAAGGCACATTGACCGATCTTTCTTCTTGATGAAGATAACTAGTACACCCCATGGTGAAGCACTTCAGCATATAAAACCTTTATCCAGATTCTCCTATAGTTGTTTCTTCATCTCCTCAAGCTCCACAATATCCATTCTATACGGATTCTTGGATATTGGAAATTCCCCAGGTATAATATCAATTGAGAATTCAATATCTCTTCTAGGAGGAAGCCCGAGAAATTCCTCGGGAAACACTTCAGTGAATTCCAACACAATAGGCATGTCTTCAAGTATTGTTGCCTCCTTAGACTCAATCATCTGGGCCAGATACTCATGGTCATAGGGTATTAATATCCACACTTGAGATGATGGAGCTAAAGAAGATTCATCTTTCTGCTTTCACTTGTACAGAATCAGGGGGGGGTCAATTCTCCACATGGAGAGTGATTTCCCTCTCATGGAAATTTATGTTGTCTCTATATAAAGAAAGCCAATCCATGCTAATAATGACATCAAATTACACTAGAGGGAGTATGATGAGGTTTTCTGGGAAGTTCAATCCACAGATTATGATAGGGGAGGAGTTATATTCATGGGATGCAATGATTTCCCCATTTTCTGTACTCACTGAAATCTTCACTTACATGATTTTTGGTGGTTATGGGATTGTTCAACTAAACTTTTGGGATATAAAAGAATGCGTAGAACCTGAATAAAAAAGTATGTTCGCTATTATTGAATGAATAACTAGCGTACCTATCACCACTTCATTTTCGGGGTTCACTTCGGTAGTAGTGATGGTAAAAGCTCTCCCTTGCTGCCTTGGTAGTTGTTGGTTGCCTCTGAAAACCCTTGGCTTATGGAACTAATTTTCAATATGTCATGGTTCTTTGCAGATGTGGAAATTAACAACAATTTGAGGTTCAAATTGAGCATTCCTCTCCTCTGTTGCAGCTGCGGGTTTTTATTTTCGGTAGTTAACAGCTAGGTTTTCTTTCTCTTCCATAGCTAAAGCATTTCCTCGTCCCCTTCAGGAAATTTCGGGGGTGCTTCTTTCTGCACCTTTGGAAAGTGGGGTGCTGGATCTTCTTACCACCATTAGATTTATCCATCGGACTGCCAGCATTGAATTCCACCTTACGATTCTTATCCCCATGATACCCCTAATATTCTCCGATCTCCATTTTGACCTTGAGGGCACATCGGATAATTTCCTCATAGCTGTCGAAGTCACAGCTCGCCAGCACTTTCTATAGGCTAGTTTTTATCCCACTAAAGAAGAGGTCAACCTTGCATTTGTGGGTAACAAAAAAGAAAGAGGAATATCTTGCAAGCCTTGTGAATTTTTTCTCATACACTCTAACAGATTCGTCATCTTTTTGCTTGAGGGCAAGGAAGTCCCTTTCCATATTAAGTCAGAGGGTGTGGGGAAAATATTTAACAAAAAACATCTTCCAGAAATCCTTCCATTCCAACACCTCAATCTCCACCTCAGACTTTGTATTTTTGATCAACATCCACCATTGATCAGCTTCACCCTCCATACGATAAGCAGCCAGGAGAACCTTCTGTTGTTCAGAACATTGAAGGATGGAGAAGATTTTTTCAATGGAGTTAATCCATTGTTCAGAGATTGAGGGATCATATGATCCATTAAAATTAGGAGGCCTTTGTCTAATGAAGCTCTCGATAGAAACTTGTTCTTTCTTAGGGGGTTGAACATTCCTCTTGATCCATGTTTCTATTAAAATCTTGAGTTGACTGAGAGAGAAGCGTGAAAAAGTTATGGATTCATTCTCCCATCAGATTTATGCATCTCATTAGCACAGTCATCACATTGATCTTCACATTAGTTTTTAGCCCAAGTCCTCCTATTATCGGTCATTGGCTGAAATAAAATAAATGTTAGGGGTAACACATAAATGGTAATCCAATGACAAAACTGATGACTTATAAATAACTTTTATTTACTTAACTTATGAATCTATAGGCTTCAGTCTATGGTATTCATGATCTACTTTCTAACATATATTCTTAAGGGTATTTCTTTTTAATTCCCTTAATAATGGTTCATAATAAGCTTTTGAATTTACCAATGCATATACCCCAGGAGTGTCGTAACCAAGAGTGTAGAAAGTCTCATTGTAATATACTAGGATACCCCGGGTCAAGCCCGAAACTCCTTGTCGGGGTTTTCACCCCTAGGTACATATGTGCCAGAGCTGCCTCTACCTACTCATATCCAGAAAGGGATATATTTTCTTGATAAACAACTTATTAAATACCCACCAAAACTTAGGGATGTTTTTATTATACTTAGTCTTGTCTCTAAGGCTTCACTAGGTTTTTATAATCCTAATCCCATAAATAACGAAACCTATCCTCTAATACCAACCATGACAACCCTGCTCTTTATTTCATACTTAAAAATGATTTATTAGATAAACTTCACTTGATACAACAAAAAAGATCGATATTTCTAGTGTATTTGGGTCTTAGGATCATTACATAACAACTAAAAACATGAAATACAACATCTTTATTGAAAACTTCCTTTACATGACCACTACATTCCCACGTACTTATCATTACATGCAATAACCTGAGGAAATGCATAAGAAAAGGGTGAGATATAAATCCCAGTAAGAGAATAAACATGGAATAACATGAGGAATACAATACATGTTAGAAAATAGGCATATCAATAGATAAAAATAAAAACATGAACATAAAGGCATGATAAAGTATGATAATCATAACATGGAAATGTGGAAACAACACTTAACATGGAATTAGCACGAGCAAAGGATCATTCCACATAGAGCATGAGTAAACCCTCATTGAACATGAAGCACAATCAAACCCTCATTTAACTTGAATTATCATTATTCAACACTCATTGAACATTATATATCATGATACTATACTTTTCCTAATGCATTGGAGCACTATCAGGGTGCACCCTTTCTTAAACATTTCATTTCATGCATAAGTGTTCCACATGGATCATAAAAATGAAATCAATCATCATAATTTATTCCATGATAAAGGGATTTGGAATAAATACATGAATCTTTATAATCAATAAGTAAATATTTTCATAAAGGTGAATACCCTTGATAGATAAATGGGCATGGTATTCACTACACAATAACATTGGCTTGGAAAATCGTAGTGCAATTTCAGCAGTATAACGACATGAAATAAGAACTCTAAAAAAATGGTTGATGAGATAGAAAGGGGTATCTCATCATATTTACATGAAATTTTCATTAATGGGATCATATAGATACATTTCCCAATAAACATAATGGAATTTAGATGCATAATAAAAAATAATTACTTGGATGTAAAAGAGGAGAAAGAAATCCCTCATGGAATTTTGGCATGGTAACAGGTGTACATGGTGGCCATTAATGAGATATAAAGTGGTCTCCCATCATCAAAACATAAATAGTGAAGTATGGGGGGTGTGAAATTATACCGCAACATTTTTAATTGAAAACAAAAGTGCATAACAACTTAAAGAAAATTGGACAAAAAACAGAAAGGATGAAATCCCTTACTTGGAAGTGTGATCCCAATGTCTTGAGAGAGGATTATTTAGAGCTTGGGGCACCATGGTAGGATTATAGAGAGAGTAGGGAATGGGTTGGTCAAACTCCAAAGTCTTTGAGTGAAGAGGAAGTGGGAGCTTGGGTGGGTTTATATAGGAAAGGAGGGGGAATTCTTTATTATTTCGGTTTGGGACACCTCACATTAAACTAATCAAAACCGTAAACCAGCTCATTGTTTTTGCCAGTGCTTTTTGCCAAAGGGGAGTGGGAAAAAATATTTTATGAGGCCAAAGGCAGAACTTCATAAAATAATATGGTTGCTTATGTGGAGGTGAGTCACACTCTCACGGAAAACAATTTAAAAAGACAAAATATTTTATAAGCCTTGAAGGGTACACTAAAGCTTTGTAAAATAAATAAAACCAAAAATCACAATATTTTAATGGTAAAACATATATTGGAAGAACATAATGTTTATATTATTTTATTACATCACTGTTGGGTCATTATGATGTCATAAAACACATTATATATTTAAACTGTATTTAATTTTTTACCAAAAATTTGATTGTCTCAGAAAATTATGAAAAATTCACTGTTGGATAATTTCGACGTCTTGATTCCAAAAATAATATTCATTTTATCTAAATAATTTTATAAATATGTGAATTTTTACTTTTAAAATAAAAACCAACATTTACTGAAAATTCATGGGTTTTGACCAAAACAGCTTTCAAACCTTAATAAAAATTACAATTGTGTTCATAAAAATTGAATGATCATTTATATTTAACAAAAAGTAATTTATTAATATTTAATTAAAATACAATTTAATTAAAAAATAAATTAATTCATAAAAATATATTACTTAGTTGAATATTAACTAAAAATACTATTTGTGCTTTAAGAACTATTTACGAAGTAACAATAATAAAATGAATGTATATTCATTATTATATACAAAAATAATGCACATAATCATAGTGATAAGGTCTTGTTACATAACCCCTTATAAAACCCGCATAAGACCGAAGGGTTAGGTGTGCGATGGTGACAGACTATTGGGGTGGCTTGGATAACATCGCTTGGGTGGTAATCTCTATTAACTTCCACTTCTCCTGTAGTCAGTTCTGCTCAGGCTTAATGTGTTCAAGCTCATCTTGGGCTTGGTCAAGAGCAAATCCCAATGACTCCACCTCCTTTCCAAGATCCGACAAATGGGTTTCATACGGGTAAAGTCTACTGGATGAGGCCACCGCTTCTTTTACCTGAGTAAATTGGATTTGTTAAAGCCCTATATTTATACTAATCAGGTGATCACTGTTCAACATCTATATTAGCAACGATAACAATTCTTAATAGTATTTTAAAATACAAAAACATAAAACCAATGAAGATCACAATTTATATAACCATAATAAGACATTTAATTGGATCAAGAGAATTTCCATTAATGAAATTTTGGGTCGTTACAATACTCTGGAAGAACAGCAGCAGGATATGTTGCTTGTGAGATGACAAATAGCTAAGGATAATACAGTAGTGATGTATTTTCCTACAGCCACTTCTCAGTTAGACTTACTAGGAGAGTTGTCTTGGGAATGTATACAAAACATTCACCTCAATATATGGATGACTCTTCATCAGCTAAAAGAAAACATCATACCATAGGAAGGGTATGCAGATCACGTCAACACTTTAGGGGATATTTACCATCTAATAGACGTATAATATCTCCTATCTACATGGAATACACAATTTGAAATGTGAAAGAAAAACCTTGAACTACCTTGCATCTATGCACTATATAAGTTGTGCCGCCTCATTGGTGATGCCCCGAATGGAGATCACATTTGGGGATGGGGAGAACATGGAGCTCTACACTTCACCCCTTGTCCCATATAGCAAACCCCATTGGAAAAGACATATTTTAATGTAATCACCCAAATTTAGCAATCAAGTGAACCCCCTACTCAGGAAAGATTGGATACTCAATAAAGACCATCTCGGAGTAAGTCTCAAAAGCATCAGGACCGAAGATATCAATCCATAGAAAATATTTTGAGTTAGAAAAACAAGAACATCTAGTAGGATTCCCGCCTAAGGGAATCCAACCAGAAAGTAGTGACCATGTCTTCAAAAGATCATATACTCCATATAGGACCAATTCCATACTCAACTCACACTTGTGCTAGAGTACATAAAATTGAAAATACGGCAATAGAAGCAGCTACTGCCGTGATGTGGAAACAACCTCATCCCACAGGGTTGGGGGCATTTTTAAATCAATGTTCCCCCATAAGACCAACAAATCTAGGTTTTGGCGCATTAATATAAGAATGGAAACTACCCCAACCCGTAGGGATGGGGGAATTTTTACCTCAAGTCCCCACATAGTGGATGTCTTTCTTCTCCCATCTAGGAAAAATAATGGACAGAGGAGTCACCTGTTTTACCCCTTATCATGGTTCATACCCTCCGAGACAAAGGTTCATTACGAGGTCGGATCAGGGCTCCCTTTGGGTCAATCTTCGCCAAGAAACCCAAAGAATACCACAAAATGGAAGGAGAAAATCCAAAAAAGGATACAAAAGGCCTTCCTACCATTTGGCACCAGGTACACCACCCCTAATGCGGTATGTATCAGTGAACATGGTAAATGTCAACCCCAAGGATTTAAAAAAAATTATAATGGATGGAGAGGAAGTGAGGGAAGATGGTTCCTTCCCAGATGCATCCCACACTAAGTTTGAGGGTGTTCATACCTGGAACCAGAGAGTGGTCCTAAATTTGGGTTCCCCCAATTAATATGACACTACCTCCCACATGAAACCCCAATAAAGAGAAGAATAAATCCAAGGTCGTATATGACCTGCCTTTTCCTCCACCTGGAAATGTGTCCCTCACTCTCGCGGAAAGTTTCTCCAAGCAGGAGGAATAAATGAAAGAGCTCGGGCGAATTATTGTTGAGTTATGTCGAAGGAGCTACCTCTCTGTATGTGTTTCCCCTACGGAATGTCATCAGGTGCTCCCAGAAGAAGTTCTGTTTCCATAGGAACTCATCCTAGTGAATGGATCCAAGCTCAGAGGCCTATTCAATCTAGCATTGGGACCATAAACTTTCTTAAATTCATCCTCGAAAGGACATCAAGACTTCCCCCACTGGGAAGGCAGCCAGAATATATTCAGGTAAACCCAAAAATGATACCTCCGGCTGGGTATCAACCCCAAATTCCAGCAGCACTGACATGCCCAATTTTGGCCACTACCACACCAGCCTAAGATCTAGCCAGGCAGGATATGCATCAAGGAATCTTGAACATCATCGATCAATTAAGGGCATGACTAGAATCCATGGAGGGACGGTGTGCTATAATACAACCAGATCGCAAACCCCAGCCTGAGTCGGTGTGAAATGGTCTTCCACTGCCAAATTTTGGAAACCATGTATTCCTAGTATTCAATGGATCGGGGGACCTAGAACAATATTTAATGCACTACGCTTCTTACTGCAACCCCATGATGGGCACTCCAGAGCAGTAATAAGTAGTAAAACTTAGGTGCTTCATAAGAACCCTATAGGGATCAGCTTTTGTATGGTATACTAGCTTGCCTACTAACTCAATCACAGACTGGGGGGGACCTCCGATGAAATTTTATCTTCCACTTCAGTTCAACACTACCTAAGATTATGGTCAATTATCTCATGAAATGAAATCAGCGATAGAACAAAAGAGTCTCAGAATTCATTTCCAAATAGAAAGGACTAACTTACTACCTGAATCGGCCACTCCCCCAGGATGAAATTCTCACCATGTGCATCGATAACCTTCATGATGAATTATGCACGCTGCTCATCCTGTTGAAGTACACAAGTAGGTTTAGAGATTTCTCTTCCATTTCACAAAGGATAGAAGACTCCTTGCAACAGACCAATCTCATGTCCTGAGTGGTCCCATTATCCCCAGGGAAAATAGTGGGAAATGATGGATTGGATTCTATCACACCTAAGACATCCCCAACACTAGATCTAGTTGCGAGGCCCCCATAGAACTGTGTAGGACCCCCTGGATGCCAACAGCCACCCCACCTCGAAAATATGAGCAAAATGGTGCTAAAAAAATTAGTTCAAAGAACAAAGAAACAAATTCTACTTGTTATGAGATGACTAGGTTGGCGGCTATTTCATAGCCGCCATGAATTGTAATTTTCTCTAGCTACCAGAGCCAAAGTGAGCCAATGAAGTGGATCTCTATGACCATCCAAATTATTGTCCTTATCACTAGATATTGTGACACACCATCTAGGAAAGATTTGTTTTTAAGGACCTTCTACAAAAGATGGTGGATTCCGGGCAAGTCAAGTTGGGCTTGCCGCCAGCACAAGTGGCATATGTATCCACCTCAGACTCAAGAGAGGAAGAAGAATGGAAAATAGTCGCTATTAAGAAGGACAAAAAGTTTGAAAATTGGATGACCCGAATGACAGTCAACCGAGTTCATGGAATCCTCCAGGCATAGTTGAAACAACCAACCATTCCCCCAAAAGATCCCAAAACAACATAGTCCTCCTCATCCCTACAACCCTCTAAAGGACGGAAGGGAAAAAATTTGGAACAAGAGGATGGGCTGAAACCAAATTCGAATTCTGTGTTGACACATGCAAATTTCACACAAAACAATATGGTATAATGGACACCAGCCTGCTAAACAGTACAATGGACACCTCCCCGCCAGACGATACCATCAGATGGAGACAATCAGACAGAAAAAATTTCAGATCAAGAACTGATCTTCAGCTCTATTAATGTCATTCACTTGATGGACCCCTTCTCAGATAGAGATTATGACCTCGAACCCGCATTCCCCGCACCCAACCGGAGAGACAAAGGAAGAGGTCGCAAAGGCTGGAGGTTTTCTTGAAGGCATGATCATGGCAGGAGTCAAATTTCTGGTCATGCCATAAATCAAATTGTTATCATCATGGAAACTCACGGAAGGACCCTCCGACAGACACAACAAGAACCAGAAAGCTCCTCCACCCCCGTCGGAGGAAATACATGCCCAATTATATTGGAATATCCATCAAGGGAATAAAAAATATCAAATCACTCAAGGAATACGAGCATACTAGTTCTGCTAAACTCGTAAAGGACTGCAGCACCACCAGCTCCTCTCACAGAGGCCAAACCATCTATATCCAATGACTAAACCCCTATAGTATCTGTGAAAGAGAAACCATGAGCCAGTAAGAACTGAAATTTAGAGAATAAATATGATATTATAAAGTAGATAGATTCAGTACCAGCAAAACTGTCAATCCTAGATGCGTTAAGCCTGTCCGCAGATCTTAGGGAGGCACTCATCAAAGCCTTACTAAGTCCCTAGGAGTTTGAGGTCAAAGTAGCAGTAGACAAATTCTATCGAATGGATACCCATCATGAATAATGTCATGCCTTCATCTCCTTCATAGATAGGTATGAATATTCCGCCATGTAAGGGTGCATCAAACCCTTATATGTATCTGGAAAGATAAATGGAAATGATGTCCAGATGATCTTTATTGAAACCGACTCTGGAGTCAATCTCCTCCCTCTGCGAACACTTCATCGATTTGGATACAATTAAGATAGCTTGAAACCCTCCACCAAAACTCTACTGGGATATGATAAAAGTGAGAAGAAGCCACTGGGATGAATCAATCTTAAAACTAGGCTTGGAGACCACTTGTTAGATTCTCAGTTCCTGGTAGTACAGAAAAGTACGGCCTTCAATTTCGTATTAGGGAAGTCTTGATTGTGTTAATTCCTCGAATGAAAGAAAAACATCCTTTGTAAAATGACATTGATTGGGTTACAACCTCGAATGGATTGGAAACGACTCCCATTAATCCCCTTTAGCAACATGGGGAAGAGTATGTATTACCCATCAACCAAGTTGAATGCATAAGTGCAAGCCCGAATGCAGACTCAATTGTATGCATAATCTTTGTTAATACCACCAAGTCTATATATACAGAAGAATGAGCTAGATTCTGTGATGATAGGAAAATCCTTAACAAATATAATCTCAGCCCATCTGTGTGACCCAAAACTGCCCTCACCTTTATCACTAAGGAAAAAGAAAACTTCTCTCCCAAAATTGGAAAGTTCATCTTGAGAATCCTCTCTCAATCAGAAGAGGATGAAGAAGAACAAGAAGACCTAAAATATTTCCCTTCTTCATTCGAAGAATGCATCTTCACAACATCTATGAACTTAAGGAAATAAAACCGGGCCCCGGAAACTACCCATTACCCACTCTGATTAGTGTGGCTATGCCTGTCGAGGAGTAGGAGACATATACCTCCTTCATAAATAAGAATAGAGTTGTGTTTTCCTAGAATTACATATAAATTTCAGGCCTTGATCTTGAGGTTTCCACTCATCATCTAGGCTTACCAAAAGACCGCTGGTACTATAAGTAGGCATCCAGAAGGACCCACCCGACGCATGCTGGCAAAATAGAGGCTGAAGTTGAATAGTTGATCAGAGACAACTTCATATGGGAAGTTCAGTATCCAATATATCTAGAAAACATAGTCCCTATAAAAAATAAGAATGGACATATTTGAATCAGCATTGACTTCAGGGACCACAACCGATATTGCTAAAAAGACGATTTCCCGGTCCCGATTACAAAATTATTGATCGATGGAACCGTTGGATATGAGGATATCTTTTCATGGATGACTATTCTAGATACAATCAAATCCATATGTCCTAGATGGATGAATAAGACAATACTTTTAGGTCCCCTTAGGGAGTTTTCAATTATAAGTTGATGCCCTTTTCTCTAAAAAATGTCGGTGCCACATATCAGCGCGCTATGCATCGCATCTTCAAGCCCCACTTGGGAAAGTTTACCAAGTTTTATGTCAACAATCTAGTGGTTAAATAATGACAGTACTCAAACCACCTGGAGGATCTCAAGACCGACTTCAAAAAAATATGACAACATAATTTAAATATGAATCCCCTAAATTGCGACTTTTTTGTTACCTCAAGAAAATTCCTCAGCTTCATCATATGCCATCACGACAATGAATTCGACCATGAGAAGACAAAATTAATCCTTTGAATGTCCCCACCTCTCAACCTAACTGAGTTGAGAGGTCTCCAGGGACACCTACACTACATTCGGTGCTTCATAGACAACTTGGAATGTAAATGTTTACCTTTCACCGGGCTCATGAAGAAAGGAGTTACATATGAGTGGGGTAATTATTTACAAGAATCATTTGACAACCTCAAAATATATCTCATAATCCCACCGGTACTAATACCTCCAGCTAATGGGAGACCACTCATTTTGTATGTAACTTCCCAGGAATGATCATTAGGTGTCTTCCTCATGCAGAAGAATGATTCTAGCAGTGAGAACAACCTCTATTACCTCAGCTGAACAGTGATTGATTCTGAAACTCAGTATTCAAAAAATTGAAAATAACTACCTAGACCTAATATTTTTGGTTCATAAACTTAGGAAATACTTGAAGAACAATGAGGTCCACCGGGTCTCCTGCTACAAACCACTCAAATATATCCTTAACCATTCCATGTTGAATGGACCTCTATCACAATGGGCGGTTATCCTACAATAGTTTGACATATGGTATGTACCCCAGAAGGTCATCAAAGTCCAGTCATTAACATAATTCATAGATGAGAATCCCTTATAAGAAACAACACCATTGGATGCTGAACTTCTATATGAAGAAGTGTTCTCTATCTAGGAGGACCCCCAAACACAGGAAATGTACTTCGATGGTGCTTCTAGAATCTTGGTAGGGAAAAGGATGGAGGATCCCAAGATCAAAAAAGTGGGGCTAGGAATTATACTCATATCCCTAAAAAGTTCATCCTGCCTTACACTTTCTTACTTTTGTAAGGGTGTCAAATAATGAAGAAGAATATTAGGCCCTCATTATAGGCTTGGAATTGGAACTTCATGTGCAAGCCAAAAACCTAATGATAAAGGGTGATTTAGATCCAGTCATCAAACAGGCCAATGGTGACTACACTAGTAAGAAATAATTGTTAGACCCCTTGATGAACCATGTTTGAGAACTGATGGTAGAATTCCCATCAGAAGAAACATTGACTTATGTCCCCCAATCCCAAAATTCTCAAGCCGATGATTTGGAAAATGCATCCACAACCTTGGCTGATCTAGACTGGGATGAAATGTTCATTAACATTTCCCACCGCTGGATGGTCTTACCATTTATCCAGAGAAGTAAGGAGGAAATCGATGGAATTAGCCCCATTTCTAAGACTTATGTTTACACCATTGACTGGATGAATCCCATTGAAAATTACCTTCGGAAGGGGGAACTCCCACTAGATAGGGCTGGAAGAGAACAGGTTTGAAGACAGGCAGTCAACATTGCCATGTACAATAGGGTAAACCAAGAAAAGGTTATCTACAAACGAGGCCTTGAAGGAGTCCTTCTCAAGTGCATTGATGGAGAAGAGACTATTGCTATCATGAAGGAAGTGTAAGCCGAAGATTTTTGAGCACACCAATCAGTAACCAAGCTCTCTCACCATATTCGATGTCTTGGGTACTACTGGCCCACTATGATAAAGGATTATTCCATATTCGCAAAGAGGTGTTATTCCTGCCATGTTCATGACAATTTCATACACTAACCCCAAGAGTTACTTCATACATCTAAGTAATTATATCCATTCACCACCTGGTGGATGGATGTTGTGGGTCTATATCCCCCTGCTACAGCCATACATTTCAAGTATATACTCACACCGACCGACTCCTTTTCAAAATGGTTCAAATCCATACCACTTAAAGAATTTGGGGAAAAAACATTGTTAGATTTGTGAAATCCAAAATCATTACCATATTTGGTGTCCCTTATTCCATACTAATGGAAAATGGAACTGACTTTTTATTTGCTCAGTTGGAAAAGTTATAACGGGAGTATGGAATCAAATCCAACCGTTCATATCGCTACAAAGAAGCGGCCAATGGGAAGATAAAGTCTTTCAACAAGACATTGTCCAACATACTCCAAAATATGGTAGATAAGGATAATAAATCTTTTCCATACAAGATCCTTCATGCTTTGTGGGATTACCAGACCAAGTCTCGCACCACTACTCGGGCGACACCATACTCACTAGTATACAGGGTAGAGTTGGTGTTGCCTATCAAAATTCAAGTGCCTTCACTTCGTGTGTCCATTTTCGATCAAATTTCAATGGAAGATAAATCATAGAGAAAATTTGATGAGTTGGAGAAGCTAGATGAAAAAAAGCTGCACACTTTACACCATTTGGAAATCTACCAAAATCGGATCGCATGAGCCTTAAAACAAGGTTCACCTTCGATATTTCCTCGAATGAGAAATGGTGTTAGTCTTTAGAACTCTAATTATACTTGGGAAGAATCCCCCAAATCTTGAACCAAAATGGGAAAGGCAATATGTCATACATAGGGTCTATTATAATGGAGCATACGCCCTGATATCTATGGACAGAGAGCTCATCACAGCTCCCACAAATGCAAATTTTCTGAATAAGTATTTCGCGTAATAGCAATGCACCCATGGTCCAAGCTCTAAGACCTTAAAATATGATCAATAATACCCTGAAACCATGCGACAAATTTTATGACCCTAAAACATGAGTTGTTTTCCTTACTAACATGATGATAAAATGTATTGTATTGGCCCCATGTTCTAATCTCTAAGACCTTAAACTATGAGTAGTAATACCCTGAACCCATGGTCGAAACTCTCTGACCCTAAACTATGAGTTGTTTTCCTAACCAACATGACGATAAAATGTACAATATTATCCTCATGGTCCAAGATCTATGACCCTAAACTATGAGTTATAATACCCCCCATGCCATGGTCCAAACTCTAAGACCTTAAACTATGAGTCATAGTCCTTTCCACATGACGTTAAACTATAAGTAACTCGTCCCTAAAACATGACATTAAAATGTGATTCATGTCTATGTTGTAAGACTTTAAACTGAATATCACACAAAATGTCCTAATTTCATGATAATAAACTACATGATCTCTCACAGAATTACATACGGCTTGATTTCTGACCTCACAGGATATGTAGCGACATCTCGATCCTCGATCTTGGCCTAGACCCCACCAAAAAATACCTATATTGTATCCTCTATCTCCCCAAACTAGTATGGGAAACCCTTTTCACTCCTTTCTCACATAAAGCATAACTCATTTGAGCTTAGGATCAGTGGTAAGGAATCTCTTAAGAAATCAAGTTATAGATAACTATGGTAGACCTGACACCCATACCAAATAAAACAAAAATGTTCTTACACATGGACCAAGCCAAATCGGTACAGAGAATGTTCAGAACTACATGCATCTTGATTCCAATTCTTGAAGGATACGTAGTAATACCTGGATTTGGCATACCGGACCAGCCATCATCATTAAAAAAAATCCCTCACAGGTCCTTACACATGGACCGAGCTACATCGGTACGAGGAACGTTCATAACTACGTGTGGCTTGATTCCTGCTCTTTCAGGATATGTAGTTATGCCCAGATTTGGCATCCCAACCTAGAAACCATAAAAAAATGCCCCTTTCCCAATGTGTAGGTCAGACTTGTATGGGGAGTCCATGAAAGGTCCTAACCGCATGGCAATAAGCTTCAAATTATTCAATAGTTATGTGTGACCTAATTCTCAGTGTTATGGGATCCTGAACGCGCCCCTCACTCATAATAAGTCAAAAGATCCTACTTACCCCTATACATATGAGTCATATCTATGCAGAAGTTCTACTAGTTCACAGATAATCACAGTCTGGGTATTTAGTATGTTCCAAGGAACATCTTTCCCATTTGACAATCTCTATGTTTCCGGAAAACTTAGATCTCCATAATCATTCATGGAAAAATGAGATAGAAGACCAATGTCCTATGGAAACCTTTGTTTGACTATGAACATCATGCATCGGTGGCTCTGCATATATTTCCAACAAAAATGGACGCCAATCAAAGGAAAATTCATCCCCAGGAGATTCCTTTCCAACCTTAGTATTCACAAAAGGCTTCCAAGCCCCATGCCATCCCTCCTAATCCAAGTTTCCTCCTGAGACTATGGTTTACACATTCTATCATCACTCATATCTATGAAATTCCAGTAAATCCTGATTGTGATTAACTCAATGATATTAAATATATTTATGACATCAAAATCATCCTTGATGCATATATCTAAACTGAACAGCATCATTTCCTCACCACACGACATTAAAATACAAGGCCAAAATCGTTCGTGATATATGACATTAAACTGGATTGCCTTGGATTTAGCCTAAAAGTTCCCTTTAATATGGATTTTACTATTCTTAGGTAGTGACCCAGAATCCTTATAATCCCTTTTTTCTCGCACCAAGCATAGCTCATGTGAGCTTAGGGATCTTAGTAAGAGATCCACCATGACATTATGGAAAAAAATTCTTGGAATTTTGTCCTAGCAGCACGACCCTAAAAGGCATGTCATAGTTCCCTTCCCTGAGAGGAACCCCACGTCCTGGACATGTGACATTAAATGATCGGGTAACCCAAAGATGGGATGAATACTTCACCCTTTATTTGAGACAAATCTCTTTAAGGAATACCTAATTCCATTAGTAAAATAAATCCTAAATGTCCCCAATATGTCCGGATGAATTCATTCCATACCTTAAACTCTGTGCTATGAGCGATCTTGAATCCCCATAATCATTCATGGCCATTTGAGATGGAATACCAGTATCCTACAAACACCTTTGTTTTGACTATACACATCATGCCCTGGTGGATCAGTATATGTTTCCCACAAAAAATGGCTGTCAATGAAAGGAAAATTCATCCCTAGGAGAGTCATCTCCTATCTTAGTATGCCCAATGGCTTCCAAGCCTCGTTCTATCCCTCCTGATTCAAGGGCCCTCAAATTCATGGTTTACATTTTCCTTTATACACACATCCTGGATATATAAAAACATACAGTCTCAATTCATCTCTAGTATCTTTTGATGTTTTTAAAGATACCCCTTCTATATTCATGAAATTGATCTATATAAAAAAGAAGAGTTCCCCCAATCATTTCCAGATTTCCCAGAGAAGTTTAGTTAAAATTCCCCCTTTGTGTTTAGGTGCACCCCTTATCAAAGGTCACATATCATATTTAGAAAGTTCCCAATCTCCATAATCTTTAATATCCATAGAATATGGGAGGATAATTTCTTGCAAACACCTTTTTTTGACTATGCATATCATTCCCTAGAGGATCAGTATATATCGCATACAAAACGACTGTCAATCAAAGGAAAATTTGTTCTTAGGATAGTCTTTTCCAGTTTTCGTACGCTCAAATGAAATTCATGTCCTATCACACCCCCATATTTGGAAACCCCATGGATAATAGATTACATAACATCCTCTTTCCAAATTCTGTTGACATAAAAAAGGTGGGGTTTTTAACTGAACGGACCATTCATATGATCTCCCTTACACAAGTAAGAACTGATCGGGAACATTTTCCCACTAAAACCCAATATGAATGTACCTAATATTTTTAGACACCACTAATCAAGCTAGCCACCCACTATGGATCCTAATATCAAAATAAATTCAAATTATTTCATAAACCTACTAATTCATCAAGGATGGAAGGCCAGTGTCTTGTGGATACCTTTGTTTGACTATGCACATCATGACCTGGTGGCTCTTCATATGTTTCCCAGAAAAACGTTCATCAATCAAAGGAAAATTCATCCCTAGGAGAGTTCTTTCCTATCTCTATACGCCTAAAACGGCTCTGGATCATTATGCATGTTCAAAATTCACAAATTTAGGGTCAAGAAAAATCCTTAATCCATGTATGAAAGATATTAGAAAATTCTCGGAGGAAGATCTTGAATTAGGGATCTGCCCTATTAAGTTTGGTCAAAGTTGTTCAACCTAAAACATTAGAAATGAGTTTTATTATCAGGACTGTGAACTGCTAGGACAAAGGTGTCATACTTTCCATAGGGAAAATCTATAGAAGGCACCTCTAGGTAAAATTCAAGTATAAGTTCATTAAAAATGTTGAGTCATCAAAAGAGACGTAAATCTTGTTAGGTAGAAAACCCAAAAAGGTCAGCCTAAGAAAAAGTCAATTTATGCCCTCTAAGCCAGTGCCAAGTATGATTATGAAAAAATTAGTTTAATAATGGAAACAAATTCATGTGGTGTTCCATAAAACCTCAGAAATAGTCGAACTACGCTCAGTGAGTCCCGCAAATCGGGAAAAAATTAAATCCCAAGTCGATTATTTCAGTTTACTGGCCATGGTTTAAAATTAATATCTGATCGAAATGATGTTTATATGATTAATTTTGATCAATTGGAATTATAGGAAACAGAGAAGAAAAAGGATTTAAAATAAAATAAGTTTCATTAAGTTTAGAAAAATATGGAGGAACATCCCCAATTCAAGGCCTCTCCAAAGTAATTTCTTTTTTGAAAAAGTATATATCATGATGTGGGATGGAGCTATAATGAGGCTCATTTCACCCTTTCCAAAAGGATGAAAAGTGATTGTCGTGGGCCATCAATAGATTTCCCCAAATAAGTTCTCTCCTCCATTTTATCCTTGACCGTCAAATGAACCTTCTCCAGAACGACTTTAAGGTCCCACACTTTCTTCTGGATGGCTTCGCAGTTGGCATTCAAAGAGGCCAGTTGTTCCCTCAACCTTTCTATGTGGGAATCGCACTCCTATAGTTATTCCTTCTGGGATACCACCAAATTGTGGGGTTTTTCATCCTCAGTTTATAGGTGATTGAGTTCCTCCAAAACATCTCAGAAGGTCATCACCTGATGATGGGAAGAATTAGACTTGGAAATATTGTCTTTAAAGGAGACAAGGTCTTCTTGGGAAATGATGATTTGGTAGATGAAGAGTTATAAGTGCTGATAATAGAAGCTACTAGAAGCCTTCTTGGTGAATAATCTCTAAATATTGTCAGTCTTGTTAGCAAAATTGTCCATAGGTGTCTTAGTGGCAAGAGCACATAATTAGAACCAGGCCACTTTTCACATTACCTTATGCCTCCTTGTGGCACCATTACCTTGATCCTCCCCATATGAAACATGTCTATAAGTTGGAAGAATCGTTACAAGGGTTGGGAGGGACCTAAGACAGGTCACCCAAGATGGGGGACTCTCTTTGCCCTCAGATGGTTCAACCAGTGGAGCCGGATGCAGAGGACTAGCAGCAGATTCCAGGGTGTTTGGTGATACTCTGATGATGTCAGTCTAATTAAGGACTTGGGTAGTATCCGTAAGAGGGAGCAGTATAAATCACCCCCACTAAGATAGGTTTTACCAATGAAGCCCCTCTCAGATGCTTCTGCCAGCGAATCGAGTGTCTTCTTACCACAAGGGCTGGAAGAGGTGGTGGTTCCATCATGGCTGCTACAGGGACAGGAGTATAAGGCGTAGATGTCTCACTCTTTACAGAATAAGGAATGTGTGACATTGTCATTGGGGTAAGGACAGGGTAGGGAATGGTTAAAGGTTTATGCACCCACCGAACTGGTTCTCTCAGCACCTCATCGGGGTGACATTCCACCCATAGTTGGTCATACTCCAGTGACATAAAGGTGGATCCCATTGTGTTAGGAATGATAACTTCCATAGCACCACCTTCATGCATCATCATAAGAAATAAATAGGGTTGAATTAAAGGATGAGACTCTCCCCTTAATTAAATATCAAGAATCATATCATTCTATTGAAGGCATCCGGAAATTCTTGGCAAACCGGTAGGGGAGGTATGGATCACAAATGACTACTCGATCTATGCGAGCAGTGACCATCCCATCCCAAAGTGCATTGAGGTATGAGTATTCCTCCAAAGAACCGCCCCTGTCACCTCTTAATGACCCATGATGGTTTGGATACATTGGAAATGAGAAGCAAGAAGCATAATTCAGTATTCCAACTGCATCAACAATGATTAGGTTCTTCAGACGAACAACGGAAATGTTTAGAAGGGCGGGTTGAATGTGAGAATGAGGAACCTTTGCAGTATGCCAATATTTTTAATAGGGAAATTGATCAGCCATCCACCCATATAGAAATTGAAATGGTCCCTGGAGATGTTGTGGGGGCCTAAATTCCTGTATTTTTTTCCAAAAACTAATAATGTTGGGAAAGAGTGTGAAGGACCAAATTAATAGTTCGACCCTCTTCTAGCATGGCTTCTATAATCAAAGTCTAGGCTTGAACCCCATTATATACATTGTGGGATGGAAAAATTCATCCACTAAAAAACATGGATATGAAACCTTCTAATCTAATTGAAGGTGATATGTTTGGATGAAGTTCACATCCTCATGTGTTATATCATCCAGCTTCAAGGGTAGCACAATATGCCCTGGAGTCTGGAAGGACTTATAGGATGGATGAGTTTGACTGCAGCGCGTCTTTGGATTAGCTTCATTCCCCTGCACGAATAATCATATTCGTGTCTGGAATGGGATACGAGAGTGATCCTAGAGGGGATGATCAAGTAATCCATCTACCATAACCAGTAAACTCTTTTTCAAAGGGTACATGTGGTCAGTATCATTCCAAGTAGTGGCTTCTGGGGAGAAACTCATCATACATATCTCCAAGGATGGGGAGTCCTTCAAGATGGTGGATATCCCATAATCCGATTCCCATAACCCCATGCAATAAGTGTAAGGTTTTGGTGCTTGAACACTAGTGGATTAGCAACACATGAAGGATTTTTCCTAGAGAGAAGACTCCAAACTAGGAAACCCATGCTGCCTGATACAAGCCCACTACCTCGAAATGGTATGGGGACTCCAAACAGGTCTGATATACCTAGAAAGCCTAGGAACATTCCTCATAGAAACATCCTCTGTCCTTTAGATCCCACTTGGTGCTCCACCCACCATTAGGATTTTATTTGGAGATGTTGATAATGGATGGATACTCTTGGGTGCCTAGTCTTGGGACACTATCTCAACACCCGCAATTTCCCTAAGTCCATGAAAAACCTCTTAATATAAAGATGTTATCCTAAATTGGAGTAGCGGTGACTTCTCCTACTGAGTAAATGTTGGTGAAATCATGTCCTTATGGTGTTTCTAAGAGGATAAAAGGGTTATCGGGGTCGTCCAATGGTAGAGGAATGTCGTCAAGGAGACCAAAGTCGTAAAGTGGAAATTGTATAGATAGAGAGTAATCTAAGATCTCTAGTATTGAGAAACCATTTAAGAATATTTCATGAGGAATAATGTAGGCTTGAAGATGATCATCACTATTCCCCACCATGGTTGCCCCTGTCTTTGTCAAATTTATCATAGCCTATGAAGCAGCCATTGTAACCTGCATAGGAGGATCCAAAAGCCAATAAAAAGTTAGTCTAATAAAAGTTGTTGGATGAGAGGACACAAAGAAATGGATAAAAAGAATTTAAATATTTCCACATAGATCTCTTCATAATATTCCTGGAAATGGTACGAGGTAGGCACATCCCACGTACTGCATAATGAGTGGAAGAAACCACTGCATACAACTATGGTATGCGGGAAAATTTCACCATGTATAGCCATGGTACATGAACCAACCATGAGGCGTTGGCCCGTAGATTGCTTGTCAGTGAACATAAGGGTTCTTGGAAAGTGGATACTGTGAACCTATGCCTCATTATGTTCATTTAAAAAGGTTGTGGATTAAAAGTTTACGTTCGTATTAACAAGTCTTAAAGTGAGGTTCTCCATATCAATCTTGGTATGTGAACACATAAGTAGTGTAGTGTTCTCCTATGTAGAATCTGGATTTTAATTTTACAGTTCCACAATGTCGTTTTCGAAGTCCAAAATTTGGTTCACAGAAAGATAAATGGCCAAGAGATCGGTTCGTGGCACGTACGAAGTGGTTTGAAAACAATATTTTCACAAGAAGCACAATACTCCAATTCAGAGGAACCTAAGGAATTTGAGATAATTTTTCACTGCAAGAAACGATAAAATCCAAATGACATAGGGACCTATATGTTGGTGTGGTCCCCTCATACCGGGTCTATCTGTTTTACCGCAAACTGTTTCATTTCAGGACCACTTCTACATCGGAATAGTCATCTTTTCTTTCCGAACGGACCCCATTGTGAAGGGGGGAATTTGTAGGGTCCTAAAAATTCTTTCAAGGGAATAAAATACTCCCACAATCACTTTTTAGAAGGAAGAAAGTAATCCTAAAAGTATAGCAAGGTGAATGGACTAAAATTAAGTTACAAATTCTCGAAGAAACTTGAAGGAATTCATGTTTTCAATGGATTTCAAGTGGCCCACGTACCATCATCAGAAAGGGTTCATGGATCGACTGGTTCACGAAAAACCTATATGTCGAACGATCCATGAGGCATTGTTCCACGGAGTAATGACCAGCGAACACGGTGGACCGCGAACTGCGTCGCTAAAGGAATCACGCATGCGAAGACCATCTGTGTACCATCTCACAAACATAATGGTTTTCAAATGAAGAAAACTAGAAAGCATTTTTGAACCATGACTGCAAACCATAACCTCCGAAAACCTCAGTTGACCAAGTCTTCTGCGGGTCAGGATATCAATTCATGGGCCTCTACAAATGGTGTTGCATGCCTATAGATATGATTGCCCCAATGATCTATAAAAGGAGCACAAAATAATTGAGAAAGTATAGATGAAGAAATATTGAAGGGGACCCAGAGGTTGGTAGAACTTGGGGTAGATTCTAGTTTCATTCTTGAATCATCGGCAAAGCCTGAATTGAAAACCACGCCCTCCGTAGGTACATCCATCCATGAACCATGAAACGGGAGAACTCAATAATAATAATAGAACCACTAAACTAATTGGTAAACCTAAAACCACTTAATTCTCACGGATGAACTCCCCTCGAACAATAATCCTTCTGAACCTCCATCAAAATGGTGTTCCATGTAGTGTATTGCTACACAGATTTAACCCAGCGCCATGTACTACATCAGTACGTGGATGGAACCCAAAGCGGTGTGATGGACCACATACCACTGTGGTGCACAGTGGTCTACACCTATTCTCACGTACCGTATCAGTATGTGGATGGCCCCTCTGCCCACATACCACTATGGTATGTAGAGCTTCCCCCATCCCGCATAAGAAAACAGTACTTGGAATGAGGTGTTTTTGGGTTTTATTTCTTCTAGTTCCATCCTCACCCCTCCATTATCCTCCAGTCCTCCATAATCCCTCTACAAACCAATCCCCTGGAATCAAGCCAAAGCCTCCTCCAAATCCACCAGACCTTTATGATCAGACCATTGGGTGTATCAGCCCTCCCTTTTGAGTCTACATACCCATGGTAAGAGGAGTCAAGAAGGATCTCCCCACAATGATTCAGGATTTGGGAATATCTATGGGTCTATATTCCCAGAGTAACCCAGATTCCAACCTTAGTATGCCAACGTAAACCTCCCCATTCTAGGTATTAAAGGTGATCACTTTTTTCCCATTCAATGAGGAACAATGATCAGTAAAAGGAGTTATGTTTTCTTCTCCTTTGACGAGGATGAAACTCCTCCCCTTCCTAGAACATGCTCAGGGGACCTCCCATTGAGGTAAGTCCCCAATCTTCTAAGGTCGGACCAAATGACCTTTAATGTCATATCCAATTAAAAGTTTCATTGCTCCATGCTCTCGTCCACCATATCCCTGACCTCTTCCTCCATAGGTTCTTCCTCCCCCACTAACAGGAAAGGAAGTATGTGGTTGGTTGGATGTCTCGTATCCTCTTGTTTCTCACACCAAGAATGAATCACATAGTCTTAGAGGTTTGTGATGATTACAACATACACACAAAAATTTGATCTATGGTAACTCTGATTCCTGATCAAACTAGGATATGTAGGATGCCTACTTGAAGGCCCAAGCTCAAATGGGTGCCCATCCAAAAGGGTTCACCCAGAATGTCCCCAAATGGGAAGATTCCATGCGTAAGACCCAAAAAATTTGAACTACAAGAACACTGATTAATGATCAAACCAGGATATGTAGGATGCCTACTTGAAGGCCCAAGCTCAAATGGGTGCCCATCCAAAAGGTTTCACCCATAATGTCCCCAAATGGGAAGCTTCCATGTGTAAGCCCCAA
This sequence comes from Viscum album, assembly GCA_963277665.1. NCBI lineage: Eukaryota > Viridiplantae > Streptophyta > Magnoliopsida > Santalales > Viscaceae > Viscum > Viscum album. Next base: position 1,766,700,838 of record OY728153.1, on the reverse strand, counting down.
TAAATTTGAAATAAAAGAACTCCAATTAATGATCAAACCAGGACATTTAGGATGCCTACTTGAAGGCCCAAGCTCAAAAGGGTGCCCATACAAAAGGGTTCACCCATAATGTCCCCAAATGGGTAGCTTCCATGTGTAAGCCCAGCAAATCCAAACTACGTGGGTTTAGATTCCTCTCTCGAGGATATTTAGGGAACCCATCTCGTGGGATCGATACCAACATCATGTCACCTTCCTTCCTACCTGGATAAATATAAACTCCAGAGAACCTTATTGTATAGCTCAAGTCAGCATCACCACTGTAGCATCAAATATATGTATGCTTACAATAATCCTGCAAACCCGGGGTAGCCCATGGGCACACTCTTCAAGAATGAAACAAGGATTCACAAACATATGAACACAACTTAAATCTATAAGAGTTCCCCGAAAAAGGAAATAATCCTCCCCCAAAAGGGTTCGATGAACCAGAATTCCCATCCTCTTGACTAATGGAATCCTTAATTGTCTTTGGACAAACCATTGTTCAACGAGCACTTTCCATTGAAAATAAGGTCCATGATTCATGGATACTAGGGTCGTTGGCTGTTTTTGGCTCTATGAATAAACTTTTTGGAGACCATATGAGGAATTTTTATCTGAGGAGGACTGATTGCACAAGTACTTGACCCCATGTAATCGCTCATTGGGACCATCTGGCTATGGAATCTCCTTTGCAATACGAAATGGGTGAATTACCTAACCCCCACAGGGTTAATCCAACCTTCCAGTAAAGGATAATGATGCATAATGGGTTGAAACAAAAGAAATAGTGAACTTAAAAAGAAACTGTCTGTAGAAAAATAGATGATTGATGATTCTCATCGGACCATTTCATCATCACCCAAAATACGCCACCTTAGAGGTAGAATAATGTCCAAAATCATAACTTTCACAAATATTATTTTTTATTCTTGAAAACAATAATCAAATTCTTTTATCCAGATGAATTTAACTCCTTTTAATGTTATCTTAGTTAGTGGGATAGATAACTATGAAATATTTTTTAACAAAGTTCGATAATAGAATATTAATCCCAAAAAACTATGAATCTTAGTAATATTTTTCGGTATTGTCCATTCATGAATAAATTTTGGTTTGAAGTGATGAATTGTTATTCAATATTTTATAAAATATTCCCAAGTAAAGAAATCTATTGTAAAAAAATTACATTAGATAAATTTTAAATATAAATTCTATTCATTGAGGGTTTGAAGAACAATTCTTGATTTTTTTTTATCGTAATAAAATTTTCAATGAAACAGAATTTCATCAACAAAAAAACCACAAACATATCCAAATATTCATAGAATACTCTATTCATAAGATCCATAAATACAATAGGGTAATTTTTCAATCCAAAGGGACTAACTTTAAACTCATAATGCCTATTTATAGTATGAAAATATATTTTCTAAATGTCATACTACTTTACCTTCAGATAATAGTGTCTGATTTTAAAATCAAAAATCAAAAAATACTGATCTCTCTAGACCTAATAAAATAATTTTTCAATCCAAGAAAATATAAAATTATTCAAAATAGTAATTATATTCAAATCTTTATAATCAATTCAATTCCTAATATAACCATGTTTATTTTCAACAAATAAAACAAGATCCCCACTTGTTTAAGTACTAAGATGGATGAAACCTTAATCTAACAACAATTTTAACTTATTTTCTAATTACATAAATTATACTTAAGATATTCAATAAGGGGGATTTGAAATTTTCTTAGAATAAATAAATAATACAATATTAAATTCAACTTTTTGATCTGGTATGAAATCAATAATCTCATCAGGAAAAAGATCTAGGTACTCATTTAACATAGGCATGTCATTAATATGAAAAGTTACCTTGTTTTCAACTATATGTGTATGATAACTTTATTTTTTATATTTTAACTGTTTCTCATTGTCTTGATATTTCATTAATGGTATTGGTTATTTCTTTATATAAACTAAAACTCTTTCTAAAAAGAAACTTATTTAGCTCTATAATTTATCTTATCATGGTAAATATAAAGACAATCACTACCTAGAATAGCATCAAAAACTCTACTAGGGTCAAACAACAAGGTTTGGAGGTAAATTCCTTAAATATATAATTAAAGTAAGATTATTATAATTTATTTTTTTCCTTAATACTTCCCACAAGTGTTTTTACCATAAGTTTTGGTTCCATTTTATGTGGTGGAAATTCAAATTTACTAGAAAATTTCTCAGAGACAAAATAATGGGTTGACCTCGAATCAAATGATACATTAGCATAATATAAATAAATAATAAATATACCTAAAACAAATTAATTTTATTTTCCATCATCTTCTAAAGTAGTTTCAAATGATTTTTCTACACCTTTCTACTTATAGTCTGGTTGTTTCCCATCATTCAGGTCATTCTTTGGGAGAGAATATACATAATTCCCCATCTCATCACATTTAAACACTTTATTACTTGCATATTAGAATTTAACATACCTTTACTGGGATATTTTTCTTTACAATCACTGGATATATGTCTAAAATTACCTCATCATAAGAACTTTTCATATTTGATAAGGATTTCAGTAGGGTTTTTTTCCCACACTTTCCACAAACTGTAAACTTAATTTTCTTACCTTCAAAATTATTTTATTGATACTTACCAACTTCCTACCATATAGACCTTTTCTTATGCTTGTTTTAATGAAATAAATGATCATTGTCAAACTTCATTTATACCCTCTCAGTACATTGAACGAGTTTCTTAATTCACAGGATGTTAATTCCTTTTGATATCATGGCTTCAAACCTGAGTAAAATTGATTGATTTTACTATTAATATCCTAGATAAAATTTGAATCATTCATTTCTAATCAAGTGAAATAATCATCATATGTGGCCACTGAATAATACTCCTTTTGTTTCAATTATAGTAAATATTTTTCCATCCTGTGTTAAACCACCTTAGGAAAATAATTCTAAAGAAAAATATTCTTAAATTTATCTTATTCCAAGGAATATATCTCTTCCCTTTCCCTGATATTGTTGACCATTGAACACCACTAGTCATCTTCACCAATAAAACATAAAATTGCAAGACTAACCTTTTGATGATCTTAGTACCCCATGAATTCAAATATCTTATATGGGGAATTAATACACCCCTCAACTACTATTGGGTTTGAATATCCACTAAATTCAAGAGGGTGTTTGCTCAATAAATGTTTCACTATCATCATGTTTCTTTTTGGTAGATCTGGGTTATCTATAACATATATACTAGAACCATTTATGGATTGTTTCAACTAATAAATTACTATGATGAACTACTCTATTCTGATTCCAACCATCTTGGGATGCTGATTTGGAAGGATGGTTTCCTCTCGATTTCTTCCCACCCCAACTTCCCTATTTCCTCTAGGGAAAACCATTCTAGATAGAAAAAATTTAGACAAATAAACATGGTAATCTGAAAATTATATATCATTTCAACTTAACCATAAATTAAAAAAACTTTTATGATTATTCTATTAACATTATCCTAACCTTTAAGGTAATAAAAACCATTTTTTGATACCAACTATAAGGACCCTTCCTTTAATATTACATAATATTGAGTTTTAATTCAGAAATTCATTTTCATACATTTTAAGATCTTTTTAGGTTTATGGTTTTATATAATCAGTTCATAACTCATTCATAAAAAACTATTTAATTTAATATGGCTTCTTATTATTAGTATCCATTTTTTCCACCACATAAAACTTTTAAAATATAAAATGATTGCTTTTCATGAAATATCATTACAAATTTCATCTTTTCCTCTTTTTTACCCTTACCAATCCTTAAACCATGTGAAAAAATTGAAAACTTGGGATGAGAATAAAAATATCATTAAGGTACATAATAAGAAATAAACAAACCATTATTCCGTGATACTTAAAAAAATGTTCCTTTTTCCAAAAAACTTTGTGCTCAAAATAAATATTTTATTACTCAAGAAATCACTTTTTCAACCCAAAAGTATCCCTAAAACATTTCATAAGAAAAAATAAAGGGGAAAACCCAAAAGGGGTATTTTATATTTAAAAAATTCATGAATTCATAAATTTATATTTTTCACCCTTAAAATTAACATTTACTTTCTTTTAAATGTAAACATATTAACTTACCTTGTGAAAACATGAGATTTATGCAAAAAATCACAAGAATAAAAAACTCATATATGTAACTTGGGGAAAAATTTTCTTATTATAATTACTTATGATGTAACCCTCATTAATACCATAAAATAACCATCATAATTATACTCGACAAAACCCTCATAGTTATACTTGGATTTGACCATCGTAGTTACACCTAGAATAACCATCATGATCTACTTTCAATATAACCAATTCATTGGATGGATATCATGAAACCACTCATATTTGGTTTATAATGGAACCACCCATCATCATAAACAATTCCCAAGAACCATAATATAAACTTGGATTCTTGCATCATAAAAACATATCTGGAGAAAAATCACTTATTTTAAAAGAATATTTCACATATAAAAAGGAAAAAATTTCACTTTTAAATAACCAATTAATATTCTAAAAGAATATGAAAAACATTAAGGCATAATTAAGGTGGAAAAAAATCTCATTCCAAACAAGTTATTAAACATTCATTTTGACTTTTTTAAAAATAAACATTAAAATATAATTTTTAAAAGAAATTCCCTTACCTCATGTTTAACACATCAAGTATGTTTTTTGTATTCTTGAATTATAAAGTTCTGTCTATTTAATAATTTCTTAACAAAAATTTTCATGTTAATTATTTCTTTTATAGCACATATTTCAATGTTATAAAAAATATGTAATTAATATGTTCACTTCGTATATTTTTTATGATATTCGGTTCATAATTCCAAAATGACTTTGGAAATTTGACTATGGTCATAGAGGTCATTGTTCCACCATATGAAAAATAATAATCATGCCATAATTATAATTTTTATAAATCAATTTTAATTTTAAATTTAACCATTACATATAGTTATTAAAAATGAACTACGTTGTAATCATGGAGATGGTATAGTGTATACATGCATGTGTAATATTTTCATTTTTCAATGATCATTATGAAAAAAGGTATTTATTATTTTATATTTACAGAATTATAATTATGTCATATATATAATATTAATTATTCATTTATACTTTTATATATATTATCCATGTGATTTTGTTAAAAAAATGAATCACATTGCTTCGTGATAGTGGTAGTCCGCACATATGAACGAACGACATTATCATTTTTTTGTGCATGGAAATGTAAGAACGTAAATGGAATATTATCTTAACATAATGATAAATATTTCATGAAAATAATATATTATGATTAATTATATAATTATGTCGATCCGTGATAGCTGATAAAGGAAAAAAATTACGTCAGTTCGTGAGGTGATTGTTCATTGTACACACGAATATGGATTTCATATGCCATTTGATGGAAGAGGGGATGAATTTAGGTTATAATAATATCCTAATAACATCAAAATATATGTAGGCTTTTTTATTTATAATTTCATCATGGTTGATGAAATCTATAGGGATGTGATAGAAGAAACAAAACTAAGACATGAAAATAAAATTTATACCTCTTATTTAGAAATCTTCATTTCCTTAACACATTAAGGCTGGTATGCTTGCTATTTTGCATAAAAAAAGACCTCAATAATATAGGATATATTACAAGAATGTTTTTGGGTAGGTATTTTCTAAACTAAGTGGGTTTATAAGTGTTTTTTATTAAGAATAAGCGGCTCCCTTTTATAAGAAATGGGTGGTGAACTCTTGGAATTTCTCAAAATATTAAAATATAATAAGTCTATTCTAGATCCAAATGCTTTTAAATGGAATATAAATACACATGGAATGAAATTTTCTACCATAAATTATTCCCCTGGTAATTATTTAAAATTTTAATGATTTCTAGATAATTTAATAATATATTAATTCCCTAAAAAATTATTATTTTCAAATTTGATATTATTCATTACTTTGATTTTAAAACATAAATGAAATTAGTAAAATTTTAATTTTTTTTAATTATATAATAAAAATGTAAATTTAATATTCAAAATTCAAGGATCATATTTATTATATCAAATTATTTTTAATTTAATATTTTTATTATCATTTATTTATTTTTTGAATAATTGAATAATTACTCCATCAGCGTTGTGTAAGAATTTAAGATAATTATTTATTCCCTAAAAATTAAAGATAAATTAATATAATGAAGATGAATATTTTATATTTCAAAATAATATTTTAAGTATAACATTTCACTAACATAAAACCATATTAAAAATATAACACTTATTAAAAACAAGAGTGTGACATCATTGACTTTTATTTAAATAAAATATTATAAATGTTATAATCATATGTTTAAAATGGCCATATAAATGAATATGGAGTGATTATTTATTACAATTACTCTAATAATTAAATTGGGGAAATTTTTAGGGTCATTTTCTAGTCCTTATAATTTTATTTTTACCCTTAATTACAAAATTTATCTTTTACCGTTGTAACAAATATTAATATATTTATTATTCATAATATCCAAAAATAAAATGGAAAATTTAATAAATTTAGAATTATTTATTCCAAATATGTAGTCTTTTTTTAAAATTTAAATAACATAATTTTAAAAATATAATTTAAATTAAATCGGCAAAATGCAAATATAAATAGTTTTCAAAAAAATACATTTTAAAATATAAAATGTTTCTATACTAAATTCAAGTATAAATACCACTATAAAAACCATATATGGATTAAATTAAATTAAAATTAACTAATTAAAATTTAAAACTACATCAAAACATAATTTTACCTTGTAAATATAGTGAAGTAAAATATCGTTTTCGATAAAAATACAAAATTTTTAATATTCTTCAAAAACTCAATATTTTTAGAAAAGTATGAATCAAAAATCATCCTAAGATAATTTTTAAATTATTAATTTAAAAATGATTTTTTTTTTCAAATTAAAATTATATAATTCAAAAATTAATCTTTTAAATATAACTATATAAGAAATTAGTTTAATAAAACTATTTCATTTTTTATTTTAAGAATTACTTAACATATTTATAAAGAATTAAACTATTTAAATCAAGAATACAAATAAATATGGAAAAAGCTAATCTATCAGTACTAGGGTTGTTAAAACTATATTACGGTTCATTTAGACTCAAGGTTGTGTGTTTTTGAATCTATCGAAGAGATTAAATTTTAAGAAATATATTATATGGATTATTTAACCTCGGTGTTGTATGTCACATAAGATATAGAAAATAATGTTCTTATATTAGAATTTTGGGTTGTTACAATCAAGTCCTTGTCTATGATCATCATTAATAATATAGTCCATTTTATTAAGGCCTTGGCTAATACCTTATCAACAATCAAAACCTTTAAGACAATGCCCCATCCATGACATTATCAACAATTAAATCCTTCACAACAAGGCATATTCCATGAAAATATAATTGTACGGACAATAATACACAAATAAAAACCCATTATCATTGATCTCATGTGTCCTTCATGATTCATATAGGGGGTATATAATTCTGAACCCCACCAATCACTAAACAATGTTCAATACATTAAATATATATTGAATAAACAATACAATACATAATCAACCTGTCTTGATAATAAATAATCATATTAATGGGGATAACATATTAATAATATTTATCAAAAAATAATCAATATTCATTTATAAATTAATAATCAATATTCCTTTATAAATTAATAATCAACTATATAAAAATAACAAGTATACAGATTATCAATATTTTCCTAACTAATAATTAAGTTATCTTTATTTATCAACACCCTCCATTTTTATTTATGTCTAACAGTGTGTTAACATTGTATAGTTTAATGTGTACATTGATAAGTCAATACTATCAATTATGTATGATACATCCTTCATATAAATGACATGGACATTAAAGATAAAAATAAATTCAAATGTGAGATAAAGAACATAATCACGAGTGAGTGAATCGAAAATAATTTTTGTACACTAATTAAGGTATAAAACATAAATATTTTGGAGATTAAAGGATACCATAAATTCATTATATATGATAATTTTGTATTAAATGTTGGTATTATTGAATAGATAGGAAAATGTAGGTGAAACTCTAAATAAATCCTCAATGATTTTATAACTTTATTTCAAAAATGAAGTTAAAATTCACTTCAAAAAGTATTTCCAAGGTATTTCAAGATGTAATTTAGAGAATTATTTGTAAAACAAATTTTAAATAACATAATATTGAAAATAAACTATACATAATTGGGGAAATTTGGGGTTTAATAAAAAAATATAGATAAGTGGAATAAAATCTCTTTTCAAAACTTTTAAGAAAGTAGTATATTATTATTTCAAAAAATTCATAGAATAATGGGAGTATATATTACTTTTTAAAATAATTAAAACATGGAAATAAGGATAAATATTGAATAATAAAAATGGTGGTAGGAAAATACATTCATGTGGAAATGTTTTAAATAGATTTTTTTTACACTTTTATAAATAAAGTCAAAAATGAATTATTTTAGTAACATAAAGAGTATTTTTAAAAAAAAATTGAATAAAAATTAATATTAAATATAAATTGAGTATAATAAATATTTCATTTTTAAAAAACATCATTAATGAATGAAAATAATTAATATAACTATAAAAGAAGAATATTCCTGACTAAAAAAGATAAATAAGGTTGAATTTTTTTATAAATAATATTTCAGGGGTTTTGAGTTACTAAAAGAGTATAAAATGGAAATAAAATTTAAAACCACCAAGAAATAAACATAGGAGAATAAAATATATAGGCTTTACAAGATAATACATATCATTACCTCTAGGTAAATTGAGACATGAATAATTCTAAAAAAAGTTAGATTGTAAAATAAACCCTTAATGCTTTTATAACACTTAAATGAAAACATATTGAAAGATATAAAATGAAATAGAAGTAAAATTTACAATGTAAAATTGTTAATAATTATATAATATTTAAAATTGGTAGCATATACACAATATAACATGTGTTCAATTTAAAATATTTCTTTAATATGGATGTTTGAGATGAGAAACTCTTACCTTGGATTCTTGATTGGTCAGAAGTTCTCTAACATCCCTATATAATAAAATTATATTTATTATAAATCTATATTAAAACCATAATTATATTTATCTTATTAGAAAAAATTTACATATAACTTCTTATAAACCAATTATGAATAATTGTTTTAAATCAATATTATAATTTAATTATTTTTTTTCATGTATGTTCTTATATGGAAGTTTTAGTCCTTATACCTTAATCATGATTTAATTATCTACAAAATTTTTATCAAAGTTTATAATATTTTTTTGATATATTTATTGAGTTTTATGGCCAGTTAATAAAACTCATGGTGATTATTATCATGGAAATCTTTAAAATATCATTTTTTGAAAGTTTTATTCCATGAAAACAATTGATTTTATTAGAGAATAAAAATTGTATATGAAAACTATATAAAATTAATAATGTTATAAATAAAATATTTATACACTAAATCTATTTTTAGAACTATCTATGTCCTTATTTTTTGTATAATCAAATACATCGGTCATGGAGGTGGTTGTCTGCATGTACACACAAGCGACTTTTTCATTTTCTAATGCATGGGAGGGAAGGAATCAAGATAATGGTTTACTATTAAACAATAACAATTATATCATAAATATAATATTAATTCATCAAAAATATATTTAAAACTTGAAAAGTAAGGAAGTGATGAAAAATGAAATACATCTTTCATGGAGGTGGTAGTCTGCACGTATGCAAGAGTAACATTTTAATTTTCCAATATATAAAAAGTGGTAGATGATGATATTTAAGTAAACTAATGATAATTATTTTAATATTTTAATATGGTTATATATGATGTAGATGATTTGAAAGAATAAATAAAAATTAAAGAACTCGGTTAAGACATTTACCTTTTCCTAGGGCATCCTCCTTTAGATCTATCCTTATGCCTTCTAGGATTGGTATTTTAGTGAGACAAGATCCCCCAAGTCCTAGATAAGAGTTTAGGATATTATTTGGTTAGAAATATTTTAAGATAATGTGTTCAATTTTTATGAATAATTGAGAGGTGATGGGGTGAAGGGATCCTCTTATAAGGAAGGAGATTGGAACTCTTTTAAATACTCTTAACATTAAAAAATTATTATCAATGTAAAGTGGAACCAAATAAAACATAATTAAATGACAATATGAAGAGGTTTAAATACAATCATCCAAGAATATTGCATAAAATGTATTTATTTGTGGTCTTATACCTTATCTTAACCCCTTTTTAGCTCTTTTACCTTTTACCATGGTAAAATACATTTATCATAGTAACTATCCATTATGACCAAAAATAAAATTAACCTTCTTACCTAATTTGAATACTTTGATTCCAAAAATTAAGTTTATTTTTTGAAAAAACACTTCAACAATTTATAAATTTATCTTATAATAAAACATATATAATATACATTAAAAACAATTTAAAACATTTTTATTTAGCCCTAAATAATTAAAGTAATATTTCTTATGGTTTCTTAATCATTCTATGGATGTTATAAATATATTTTACTAATAATTAATTAAAATTTATCGAAACATTTTATTAATATAATTTCCTTAGATGTATTAAATTTTTCAGAAATATATAATTCATTAAAATAGTTTCTCTACAATTAATGGTATTTTCAAAAGTAAAATAAAAACCTTTTACAAAAAATTTATATATTCAATTATATTTCATATAACTATATTGTAATTTTTCTATTTTGTGTTATAATAAATAATTATTCACTATAGATTGGTTTTATGTGTATGAATAGTTATCACACGTATTATTTTTATTTAAAGTAGAATACATACTAAGATCTCGGGGTGTGACATTTTTATTTATAAAAAAATTCCTTATAAATAAATATTTTTTATGTCTATGATAAAAATATTCTTAGATATTACTATAAACATTATAGAAAATCCAAATGATTTTTCTTCTCCCTTTCCATCAGACACACTTCTGAAATTCAAAATCCTAAAAATTGTGAAATTTTTTACTTATACCTATAACTTTTTTATTAATTCAAAATCCTCAACATCAAGATTTTGAAATCTTTTTCTTATTTAATTTACAATGGAAATAAAATATTTATATATTATTAAATTTTATTATAACATGAAATTTAACTCAAAAGATTAAATCATACACTGTTAGAAACTTGATATACTTTCATGGTTTGTCGCCACGTTCAACCAAAACTATGGAAGTAGGTCCACCTACTTCCCTGGTCATAAGAACTATGGAAATCAGTACCACCAATTTATAAAGTATGAAAAAACCCATGGTAGTATGTGGGACCTATTACCATAGTTTTCATGACCATGGAAATAGGTGACCTATTGCTATGTTTTTAACCTACCATAGCAGTAGGTGAATAAGAATAGGTTGAGTCCTCATCAAAGGTTCCAAGGCTTATAAATTAAAAAAAACTATTTCAAGAGTATGAATGTTTTATTTCTACAATAATATATATCTCGGGTATGGATTAAGTTAGGAGGAAAATATCAAACCAGATAAGATCATTACTATTCACCCATTTGTTGGAAAGCCTGTCTGTTAAGGGATTCTCTTCTTAGTAGGCATGAGTTATGATAAATTCAATGGAGGAGAGGAACATCAAGAACTATAACCATGATGTTTTCAAGATATATGAGAACTGGATGGTGTTTCATTGAATTACTTGAATAATAATAGTTGAGTCACTCCACAACCACAAATTAGACCAACTCTTTTATTTTTCAAGAGACACCACATTGATGATGCTAATTATTTCCTATTAGAGGGATGAAGTGACTCTATATCGAACATAAAGACAACCAATATCCTTTCCATCATTGATACAGAATAAATCTTCATATCTTGAATTACTGGGATTTATATTTGAATGTCTTCCAAATTAACTTTGATCCATTCTAGAAATAGTGCTTTCCAAAAAAAATTAAAATATCATGCAAGATGTTTGAATATACCCATGATAGAGAGAATATTTAGAAAGAAGAATTAATGACTATAATTATAAATGTAATCAAATTAAAAGGATTTTCATTCCATGTTGGTGCTAATGTTCTTCATGAGCACCTCCATGATGTCAAATAAGACCCGTTGGCTAAAAAGGCATTACAACTGAACCAAATGATGTGTATTAACTCAAATAAAATATCCTGTAAGAGATTTTTATGATCATGAGACAGAAAAAGCTTAAAGAAGGTTTTAATCCTGTTTGAGAGGGTAGAATACAATTGATGCAACATTTCAAATAGATCGAATGTGCAATACACAATGCATAAGTCATTGCACATCAATGTAAGAGGTGATTAGGTTCCTCCCAGAAATGATGTTAGAGTTCACATATATAATAATGTGAGATCCTAAAGACATGAAGGAAGATGATGGTTGGGAGTTTTCCGTAGGAAGGCCTCCAAATGAAACTCCATAAGGAATGTTTGATTCATGGTTTTTTAAGGATTTGGGTCTAATTAAATTTAACTAGAGTATGATCAGAGATGAAATTATAAAAGAGTTTTGAATTGAGAACTCCATTCCCAAAAGGAACCCAAAATATAAGGCCATTAAAGGTTATGAAGTTTTAATTATCAATTATTGAGACTATATTCTCATATAGAGTCAAGTGGGTTTCTTTAAGATGATCTTTAATTGTGGAGTGCAGATCAATTGAAGGATCCTAATTCATTAAAAAGTTAATAAGATGCATACCTATCGAATTTTCGATCAAAAAATTGATGAAATAATCCTTACTAGAAATCAATATGGAGTGATAAACATAATGGAGAAGGAAACTTTTAGAGCTAGATTTGTGGAAGAGTTAAAGTAGTTGAGATTGCTACTTTTGAGTTTCTTTATGATCCTAGACCTGAGGAAGCCAAGAGCTTCCTAATTAAAAGTGATAAGTTTCCACATGAAGTGATCTTGGAGCGAGCCATCAAATTTAAAAATACTTATGATTCCCAGACCACCATATTTAATAGGTTTGAAATAATTTTTCTATGGCATAGTGATAATTTTTCTATCAAGGATATTCCCACTCCAGATAAAATTCCACACATATGTTTTCATGCTCTTAATAAGATCTGGAGGCCATCTGTAATCCACAATGGATTACACACACTTGGACACAATAAAAAAATTGATAAGGATGGCCATGTCATCCATTGAATGTGACATCACTTTCTAAGAAGCAAGTTAGTGTTTAATAATTATTTTTTATTTTGTATTCATTAATTATTACATGTTATTAATTATTAAATATTTAGAAATTATTATAATTACTTCTTAATTATTTAGTATTTATTATAATTCATTAATTATTATATAATAAATTTTATTTTTTAAAATCTAAATAATTATTGATTACTTATCAATTAAAAATTATTAAAAATTGATAACTAAAAAATAATAAAATTAATTATAATTAATATTTAATAAGTATGAAATATTATGTGTAAACTTTTAATTATTAACTATAAATGAATTTATTAATATTAATAGTAACATATAAGTTAAAAAATATCAAATATAAATTATTATATACTACAAATTAAAACATACAATTATTTATCATTAACTAAATAATATTATATAATAATTATTAATTTATTATTATAAATTTTATATGATAATGATTTTTAATTAATAGTTATTTAAGATTAATGATTTTCTAATTGTTAATTAATTATTTAAAACTATAAAATAATAACAATTATAAAAATATATATTTTTTACAATAATAATAACTAATTTTATTTAATATTATTATTTTAAAATAATTATTTTCCATAAATAATTCTTAATTATTAATTCATAATTAACATTTGATAACTATTTTATGATAAATAACCAATTTGAACGTTAGAGCAATTCTTGTGGGGGTTGTGCTCTAATTCAAACTTCTCTCATTGGGTGTATATGTTTGTATTTCACTTTTTGTCCTTCTAACTATTATATATTATTATTATTATTATTATTTATTATACATTATTATTATTATTTAAATTATGTATATTATGAATTAATTTGTAAGTAAATATCAATAATAAAGTTCTATCAATTAAAAAATAAATTTAAAATTAAAAACTATTAGTTAATAGTAAGGAATTATTAATTATTAATTATTTATTAATTTCTAGTTGTTGTTTTTAATTAGTGATTTGTTTATTATTAATTATTAATTATTAATTACTAATTATTAATTATTAATTAATTATTAATTAGTTAATATATTTATTAATTAATGTCTATTAATTGAATAATTGAGAATAGTTTATCAATAATTATCAATTATAATTTATTTATTAATGAGTTTTGTATGATCATATTATATCTAGTGGTTTAGATGAACACCATTTGAATTCTTAATCTATCACCACTAAACGTAGAGATAATAATGAACATAAATATAAGCAGGCATACCTCTATTGTAATGAGCTTTATCTTTCTTGATCACAATGGAATGTATTTTATTGGCATCACTAAGAAACCGACCAAGGACTCTAGCCTCCATATGTAGTACACTGACCACTATAACCCTCATATGATATGAGTGGACCCCCACAATCATGGGGTTTTAGCACCCTCACCACAAAGATAAATGTAAACCCGAAAGAGATGAGAGCTTTGGTTATAGAAACATAGTACCCCACACCCAACATGAAGATATTTTATCCATTTATATAAGCTTCCTATAATTAAAGAAGGAAGTTGATCATTAGCTACCAACACTTGGCTTCCTACATGTTTTACCCCTAATACATATTTATTGTGGGTATAATCATTTGAACAATTAAAATTATTATTTTATGTTTGTAAATCCATAAATAAATCATCTTGGTGATCCATAACTAAAGGAAATCAAGTAAAATACATGGTATTGGATCTATACTCGGTGTCCCATATCACAAGTAAATTTTATCATATAATAAAGGAATATACATACTCCATATTATATGCCCATATAATACCCTATGATATGAACCATATTCATATTTAAGCTTATGATATTAATGAATCATGTTGTTTTGTTTAAATTTTGTTTGTGTGTTTTGTTTTATTATTGTTTTCTTCTATTAAAATTACTCAGGTGCCTAATTCCTCATATGCTTTATGTGTTTGGTTTAGTTTTTATTATCTTTAAGTGTTCAACTTATTTCACATCACATGTATTTCATTTTTTTGGTGTTTTTTAATTACTTTTTCATATTCCTCATAGTCTTTTCCACACAACACATGTGTTAATATGTAAATGTTTAATTGTTATAATATTGGTTAATATTCATGTTTTAATGTTGTTTATTTTAATATAATAATTTGCTTTAAATTTTCAGTATATTTAATTTTATATCTCATGATTTAGGTATATATTTTTTTCATATTTAATATGACACTATATGTTAATGTTTTAATTATTTAATCTATATTGTGAAAAAAAAACTATTTTTAGTGATATTGTTTTATATCACATGTTATATTTATTTATTAGATATACATTTTACATATATATCACTATATAAAGATATATATACAATACCATATACTTATATACATATATTTATGTTTCATACCCAGTGAAACTTCTTCTTCAACCGTGCACATTGAGCATCCACAGAAGAACTGCCACGATTTCACATTGTCATGTTAGTAAACAATATTTTTGCAACATCTCAAGGCATAAAATCTATTATACCATGAAGAGATTCATGGTAGAATTTCTCTCTTTAAACTATGTTTCAATTATCACATTACATCTGCATGGTTACACAGTCATGATACTTTATAGTAGCAGTTTCTTCTCTACACCATGTTAACACATCAACTGCTCTTTTCATGGTAGTATGAACGGCTTCCCCACATCTGATTTGAACATTAATTGTACCATATCAAGTAAATACTTCATATATATATAAATATATATATATATATATATAATTTTTCATCTATTAAATTTTTATATAAAACTTTCAAAAGGATGACAAGTATATGTGATGTATTGTATTCATGGTAGCATAACTATTCCTTATTAAAATATACATCGATGAGTTATCTTTTGAAACCATGAGATATGAAATATTTAAATGTGACTTTTTTACAGTACCACTATAACCAGGTTCTCTCATTCCTACAACCATTTCTAAAGGTTTATCTAATTTTTCTAAAAATCTCAATATTCTATATTATTAATATTTTCAATATTTTATTTTCTATATGTTTATAAGAATTGTTTTAATTATGTTATTATTTTATGATTAATTTTTAATAATTTTTAGTATGTGAATTTATTTTTTGAAATTTTTCAAGATGTTTTAAATATATTTTTTATTCATAATTCATTATACATAAAAAAATAAAGGACATGTTTTCAAAATTTTGTAATTAATTATTATTGATTAAATTCATTATTTTAATTGTTCCTATGTTATTTTTTAATATTGTTAAATGTTTTAAAAGATAATTTAATGTATTAAATTCATGTTAAATGTGTTTTTTTATTTTATTCATTAATATAAAATATATTTTGAAGTTTTTAATTACATTCAATTTGTGTGTGATATTTATGTAAATATTTGATTGAGTATTATATAGATAGTTTTAACATTTTAGTCTAAATTTATTTGAATTTTTTAATCTTTTTCAAATGATATATCTAAATTATTTTTAATTCCTTTAATATTTATATAATCTTTTTTGTTTCAATGATATTTAATGTTGACTCTGTCATTATTATTTTTGATTTTTTAAAATAATTTATTTAAATGGATTGTCCAAAAAGTTTTCTATATAAAATAATCATAGATTCTTGGAGTAAATGTAATAATACACACATTTTATATGGAATGATATAAAGAATTTAGACTCATATGATAACTAAATGATCTTGGGTCAAATTGGTTTATCTGTTGATGAACTCTAAAGGTGGTATAATCACCTTGACTTTATTCACCTTGAATAGATGAACTATACCATTTCTGGAATACCTGATGTATACTTTTTACATCATTCACTATAGCCTACAAAAACTATTTTACACTATAATATCTTTATATATTTATATAGTGGTTATTATTAGATTTTATTTCTTTTGGAATGGGTGATTATCTACAATTATATCTTTTCTCAGATAGGTTATATTACCTATAAAATGAATTCTTTCAAATCTTCTAACCTATCCATAATGAATTTTATTTCATTTGGTACATGACGAAAAATAATTTTTTTTAGTGCCTTATCAAAAAAATGGTTATTATTACCAGACCAAAAAATAATTACCCATACATTTGGCCTACTCTATATAAACAATTATGGGTTTTTCTACCAGCTCCTCAGAATGTCCTGGGTTAGGATTCATCTCTTTGTAAAAGTCTCGGTTTATATTTCACGCATTTTAAAAGTCTATCTCAATATATATATATATATATATATCATAGTGAGTGTCATACTCAATTAGTTGTGGTGTGAAGTGTATACTAAGATCATTTAGATCAGAATTACTATATAAATTCCCTTTTCTCATCTATTTTACATTTTTACATTCAATCTCCACACATTAAACTTAATAATTTATGGTTGTCATGTTAATTATATTAATCCACTGAATTTATTCTACTTTATAACTGTAAAAAAATTGAGGTCTATTCACCCCCCTATAGACCTTATTCAAACACCCTTTTTGACCTAAAAATTAGCATCAAATGGAGGACCTTCTTATTGATAGATGAGACCTATAATTTTTTTTCTTAATATCTAACACTTGGTATTATAGAAAGTTCCTCTTTAAATTTATCTATTCCTTATAGATTCTTATCTTGTCCTTGTTTTTTATCATTATTATTATTATTATTATAACTTGTTCCTAGATCATATATTCTAAGGATGAATATTCAATAATATAGCAAGAATAAATCTTAATGATGAATAGATTCCTCAGAAACCTCTTAATTTTGGTGATAATGATTTCCGTAACTATATCACATGAATTGAACGTAATCTGAAGTATTCATAATTGAAAATTTGATGAAAATTATAAAACCTTAAAAATTATCAAATTTCAATCCTGATACACTTATAGGAAAAAACATGGATAAATATGTTTTGAATTATAATATTATGAAAATTTTAAATTCTCTTATTAATAGATGTGTTCTTAGTCATATATTTACTTGTATGATAGCTCACGTGATCTAGAATATTTTTCAAGTAACACATCTTGGATCTAAAAATATGATAAAAATTGTACTCAGAATTCTTCGAGAGGAGTACCAATATTTAAAAATGGGTGAAGATGTGATACTAAACTAGATTTTCCACTGGTTCACTAGCATAGTGAATGAAATTATTTCTCTTGGAGAAGGTTTAAATAATCCTATACTTTTTGAAAGATTTTTACAAGAACTTCCAAATTAGTGGCATGAAATTAAAGTTTTTATTAATGAAAGTAATAAATTCAAATATTACACACAAGATGAACTCATCGGATCTCTACTCTAATATAAACTTGAGTTTAAGAATAATTCTTAGGAAACATTATAGATAAAGCTATCACTTTAAAATCTCATATAAATGTTTTCTCTAGATCTTATGGATCTCAATTAAAGGAAAGTGGTAAAGTATAATTGGCTGGTATAACCAAATAAATTTATCAAATAATTAATATATAGGTTAGTTAAGATAAAACAACCAATAAATATCAAAGGAATGATTTAAAATAAAAAAGTGCTCAATATATGTTCTAGAAGTAACTTTTTATAAATGTAATAAAAAGGGACACATCAAGCCTGACTATCTAAATATAAAATAACAAGGGAGTATTAATAAATAAAATAAGGAAATAAAATGTGTTTATCATACTTGATAGAGTTTCACTAAAGATTTTGATTCTAGTGAAGAATCAAAAAATGAAAAGAAAACTGGTAACCTAGCATTGATTGTGAAATGAACCTAGGTAATTGATCTTTTTGATGATATGATAAATCTATATAATTTTTATTTTAAAGACAATAATATAAATGAGTTTAGTGACCATTCTAGTTATAATTATTATTCTAATAGTGATGGTTATACTTCTGATGAATTATATGAATAAAATGGGAATGTTCAAAAGGATGTTTTAAGAGTTATTGATTTTTATAATGTTTTAAAATATGAGAGTGATAGGTTGATCTAGGAAAGAGTAAATGATAATAAATAGAATGTTATTATAAGGGAATAAAAGAAAAATATATTTTAGGAAAATAAAAGTTTTAAGAAAACTATCCTTGAATTAATAAAGAAAATGATAAAATTAATATTATAGAAAATAATCTATCTTAGTTGGAAATAGAGAATCAAAGTTTGAAAATTTTACTTCATCTTCAAATGATAAAGTATTTTATGATATTTAGTTTCTTCAGAAGGAAAATTATAATATAAACAATCAAGATTTCAGTTTGAATGAAATTATATATACCTTTTTTCAAGGAAAATGGAAATATGATAAGATGGTAGCTATGATGAAATAAAAAATAGATAATACTGGTTTTTTTAATCATCAGATTCCTAAGATGTAAAAGACTTAATTTGTTAAGATTTATATAGGGGTGTTATCAATAATTACATGTTTCAAATTCTAGTTTTAAGGAAATTATTCTAAGGAAGGTTCTCTTAGGTTCCCTCAATATCTCTATATCACTTGGTTTTATATCTCTAAAAAAATTTCTTATCATCCAATTTACATTAAATGTTTTAAATCTTCTTGGTCATCCAAAAAAATTTCTAACCCAATTGGACCCAAAATAACATGGGTACTAAGAGGTGGTTGTGTTTTATTTTTATAGTATTCTGCCAAATGTAATTCAATGTTTAATAATTTTGTGGTTTCTCTATAAATAAATATTTATTTCTTAGTTTTATAACTATTTAATACCTAAAGTATTTAAATTCTATGTTATATACTCTTACTGTATTATACAGTTGTAGATATTTTTTTGAATAAAATCATATGTTTAGGGGGGTCTATTATTATGTATAATTTTCTATTGTTTTCAAGGGGTTATTTTCCTTCTTAAATTTTTAGTGTCTTCGTAGTAGTTTTATTTTTGACATGATTTTAGGGGGAGTTTTTTTTTCATAAATGTCTATTTAAATAGAATTAGTTGTTATATTTTTGTTTCCTTATAAAAAGGGGGAGAATATTTTGGTTTTATATGTTTGGTTTTATAATCAAAGAAAAGCCGGATACCATTGTGTTTATTTTTTGTGTGAGTGTTTTTTATTAATATTTTTTTTATTTTAAGTATACATTTTCCTAATTCCTAAAATTATTCATGTGTTTAATTTAGTTTTATTAGTTGTAATTGTTCAAATTATTTTATGCCACATGTGTTGAATGGTATCTATGTTTTATTAATTGTTTTCTTATATTCCTTACATGTTTTTTAACACATCACATGTGCTAATATGTTAATGCTTAAGTGTTATAATTTTGGTTAGCATGTTTAAATACATGTGTCAATATTTTTTATTTTAATATAATCGTGTGATTTAAATTTTCAATATATTCAGTTTTGTATCTCATTTTTTAGGTTGATTAATTTTTTTGATCAATTTATTATCACAGCATACCATAATGTTTTAATTATTTTATCAATCTTGTGAAAAAATATTGTTCTATTTTTAGTGTTATTTTTTTATATCATAAGATATATATATTTATTATATATATATATATTATATTTCATTGTATATATTATATATATATATATATATGTCATTATATATATAGTACCATATACATGTATATATTTGTTATTTTTTGTTGTATACCCAATGTGTCTTCTTCTTCTAATGTCCACATGGAATATCTATAATACCACTACCTCAATTTCATGATGGAATTTACTAGAACAACATATTTACAACAGCTCGGGTTCATTGCATCGTATCTCTTCAACCATTAAGAGATTAATTGTAGCATGTATCTCCTTTTACCATACATCAGAGTTGCATAGTGCCTCTACACAATTTCATAATCATGATACTCCATGGTAGAATTTGGTTATCTGTACTATGATAAAATATCATCAGTTCTTTTCATGGTAGCATGCACTGCTTCCCCTCATCTCATTTGACCGTACATTATACCATCACACAACAGACCTTCACATATATATATATATATATATGTATATATATATGTTTTTATCTATTAAATTTCAAAATTCCACATTAAAGAGGATGAGTAGTATAAGTGATATGAGATATTCATGGAAGAACAACTATGTCATAATAGAATCTGTGATTATGAGTTATGTTACGTGAATATGAGGTATGAATTTTTTTATCGTGACTTAGGCATGGTACCACTATATCTATTTTCTCCCAATTCTTCTTCCGTGTTTAAATTTTAATCAAAATTTTCTAGAAATTTCAATATTTTTTGATTTTTATATATTTAATATATCATTTGTTTTATGTTTATAACAATTATTTACTTTTTTTCTTTGTTTTATGATTAATTTTTAATCTTGTTTTGTCTATGAAAATTGTTCTAACATGACTTAAACATGTTTTAAATATTATTTTAATTTATTCTTCATGGTTCCTCAAAACATATAGTATATATTTTTCATAATTTGAAATTATTTATTATTTCTTAAATTATTTGTTTTAATTATTCATAAGTTGTATTTTGATATTGATAAATGTTTTCAAAGTTTCATTAATGTATTAAATTCATGTTAAATTTGTTTTTATATTTTATTCATTAGTGTAGAAAGTATTTTGATACTTTTATTTACAATAAATTCTATTTGTATATTTTTAGAATTATTTGACTATGTTTTATAGAGATGGTATGATCATTTGAAATTAAATTTTTTTGACTTCTTAAAACATATTCAAGTAAAATATTTAAATTATTTTTAATTATTAAATTAATTTTGAAATATTTTTTTTATCTTCGCATGATTTAAGTTTGAATATATCATTATTATTTTGAATTGGTCTAATGGTTTATTCTAGTGTTTATCCCAAATAATATTATATATAAAGGACTCAAGGATTTTGGGAAATGACATGATAATACACACCTTTAATATAGAGTGACACAAAGATTTTACACTCAAATGAAAACTATGGGATCTTGTGCCGAACTATTTCATCTTTTGATGGACTCTCAATGTGGTATAAATCATCTTCAACTTCATTCACCTTGAAGACAATAATTTTCCCCTACCGAGAATTCCTAGAGTTCAATATTGACATCATTTAAAAGGGACTATAATAATTGTTCAACCCTAGCACATTTGTCTACATTTATCTAGAGATTTTTACTATTTTTTTTATTCACTAATATCATTTCTCAAATAAGTTATAATGCATACAAAATGTTTTCCTTGGTTATGATATCCAAACAAGAATGTAGTTTCTTTGGTTTTACTACATGATGAAAAATTATTGGTTCTTCTACCTTATCAAATGAAAGTTTTTTTGTCATTCTTACCTAATGAAAAAACAGTAAACATTGGTTGGGAATACTACTTATAGAAAATTAAGGGTTCTAACTACTCCTATAAAAGGCTGGTTAGGTTCGGGGTTTCTCTTAACAAAGTCATGGGTTGAGATTCATCCCATTTTAAATATATCAGTTTAAATTTATCCTGCAATAAAATTCTATGTCTCTTTCATTGTGAGGTCTATAGTCCAATATTTGGGGTGTGAAGAGTATATTAGGATTTTTTATATCTAAAATACTATAATTTTTTTTATTACCATCTCTTTTTAAAATTTTCATTCACTCTTAATATATTACACTTATTTTTGTATGCTTGAATTATTATTTATTAATCCATAAAAACACTTTTGGATACATTTTATTAAAATATATTTATTTTTAGAGAAAACACATAGTCTAAAGTTTAATCCTCATTATAAAGAACATTTATGTGACCTAAGAGCCTTTTTTTCATTGGGAAAAAAATTAATTCTCTAGTTTAGAGATATAAGAAAAGACCAGCCTCTAGATTAATTCCTCTGCTACTCAAGCAATAAAGGGTTTTTGTGTGATCTTGATCAAACACAATCATATCATGTTCTCCATAAGATAAATCATATACATTTTATACACACTTACATAATCCCTTTGATTATGACATCGAGTAACCACTAGACATTGAACTTTCCAATCTTGTATAGGTCATCTCATATATTCATGATACTCCAAAATGGACTAATAAGCCTAAATTAATACATCATGTTCCATTCATACATGTAGTTGAGAACATCATAAGTCACTCATATAATAATTTCCATCCATTTCCTGAGTTTAATTAAATCAAGGGACCCAATTTATTTTCTTATTAAACAATTTGAAAAACCCCAACTAGTATAAGATCCAAGCAATGACATGATCAACAACATACCCAACCACCCCAAATTATTTAATCCTCAATACATTCATAATAAATGTTTCAAATTATGAAGGTTATCATTCTAGGTATATTTTCAATATCAGTAGTGGGTATTCAAAATTATCATTCACCATGAGTATATCATTGAATGTATGACATTCCATGTGATATACTTTGTATGTCTAGTCTAGATGAAAAAACATAATTTATTATATCACTAGTTTATTTTTTATACTGTATACAACTCTTTGTATTTTATATAATATTATACTCATGTTAATCTTAATATATCATCACAATTCATGATACTATATGATGATCATTGATCAAGGGAAACACAAATTCATACTTTAGGGGGATATTATCATGTAATTTTTCATGTAATATAAATACAACACACCTGAATAAATGATATAAATTTTACAACCGTTACATACAATCCATAATTTATTTAATAGAAAAAGATTAAATATAACCCTCTTGATTTTACTACACTAATGGTTTTTTCAAAGGATCTGTTATATTTCCATCTATATCCAATTTACAGGTCATGAAAAAACCCTTCTAAATTATATTTTGAATGGTATGGTATTTTAAGAGGTTGTTTTTTTTCTTTAGTGAAACCAAGGTTCCTTTGTTTAAGAAATAAATCCATTATTATCCTGTAAACGCTTAATTTATCCATCAATTTCAGGTTCCATCCCAAGATTAGGGATAAACTTCTTGATCTAAATAGATTCCTTTATATAATTTGATACAGTGATGTATTATACTTTTGTTTTGGAATCCACTATGGTGTCTTGATTGTAACTCTTTCGGCTGATAGGTCCCATATTTAAGGAAAACATGAAACTAGATTGAGATCTAATTTCATCATTTTTGTATTAGAATCTAACATCAATGTAACCCCTTATAATGATATTATCCTCACATATAAATTCTAATAATATATCAATACCTATTAAGTACTTATATATATTCAGGAATTCATTCCAATGACTCTTTCCAAGATTTTATTAGTGTCTACTTGTTGTGTTCAATGAATAAGTGACATCATGTTGAGAAAACAACTTGTCATACATGATATATCTAATATAGTATGCATAAGAAATATACTATAAATTACTAATTTTAAATCTTCCTATGATTCATGTCCTAAAATAATGGTAAATACACCTTTTCTGTGTTATTAATGCTAATTCTTTTAGCAATTTACCAATATAAGTGTTTTGAATTAGTATAAGAAATCAATTTAACCTATATCTAAAGATCTTTACACCCAGTATGTAGACTGAATCACCCATGTCTTTCACAAAAAAATCACATTCCTAACCACACCTTTATATAATGTAAAGTCAATAAATTTTTTATGATAAAGATAATGTCATCTACTTAAATTATTATAAAAACTATAACACTCCCACTAATATGAATCATATATGATATTGATAAAACTAACCTCTTTGATTACATCTAGATGTTTTAACTACGAGAATCAATATTCAACTCATAAATGGACTATTGTAATTTGAAAACCCTTTCATACACATTTGGAACTTCAAAAGATTTAGATTATGTCATATACACATCCTTGACAAAATTCACATTAAGGAAAGTGATTTTTAGATCTATCTGATATATCACACCATTATAATGATCTACTATAGAAATATATATATGAATAGATTTTATAATCATATCTGGAGAAAAGGTTTCCTCATAGTTAATACGATGAATTTATTTATAACCCCCTTTCATCAATCTATATTTATAGGTATACAATATACAATCCATGTCAGTTTTCTTTTATAAAATCAACTTGAACTCTATTGGTCTCTCCCATTTAGTTTAATTTACCATGTTTCAAACATGGTTAGTATAGAAGGATTTCATATCATATTTCATAGAATTTACCATTTCTTAGAATTATAACTCTCAACGTACTCTTCAGAGGTAGTAAATTAATAATATATGAACATTAATCCACCATCAATTTCAATAAGAAATCTATATATCAAAAGCTCCTAAAGAATCCTACCATACTTTTGGGGTTCTTGTGTGATATGATTTGGTTCTTATTCAATAACTCTTTATAAAACCTTCTCAATGTTCATCTCGGAAACACTTCTTTCTTATTAGTTATGAATGTATCAAATATTAAATTTATTCCTAATTAATCCATGAGTGATATATTTCTTCTCAAGGAATGTATTATGCTACTCTATAAACTCACTATCCTTAGCTGAACTACAGATATAATATCCCTTATTTGCATTGAGATAACCAAAAAATAATCATTTATCCAACTTAATGTCAATTATATCAGAATCCAAAAATTATGTGTATGCTTCACAACCACAAGTCTTTATAAAAGAAATATTGGTATGTTTTTTAGTATATATCTCATATGGTTTCTTTAAGACTACTTTTAATGTAATGTTGTCAAGTATAAATGTATCAGTTTTCATATAATATCCCTAGAATTAAATAATAAGTCCACATTGACTCATCATTTATTGAACTATTTTTAATAGGTTATTATTCTTCCAATTAGACACACCATTTCATAGTGGGGATCCAGGAGGTTTAAGTTACACAAAAAATCCACAATCACTTAAATAATCAGTGGATTCCTATATCAAATATTCATCAGCTCTGTCTGATTAGGGAATATTAAGACTTTTAAAATATTATATTGTAGTTAATTATAAATCATTTTAATATTTTTAGAAGTTTTAATCTTTTTATCATCATAAATATATAACCATACATGCTGATGTTGTCACTAAAGAATATAAAGTACCTATGACCACCACATTCATGAGTACTCATTAGTCTAAAAACATTACTATATATGAGATCCAATAGCTCGTTATCCCTTTCAATTTTTTTTCTAAATTTTTTTTGGTCTTCATTACCAATAAACAATATTTTCTTATATAAAAATATTCATAATCAAATGATTCCAATAATCCACATCTTTAGATTATTTGATTATACTTCCCATTTATATATCCAGGGAAATAATGGTAAATCTATGTGGGTATATAATCATAATTGAACACCTTATTTTAAATTCTATAGATAGGATTATCAATATAAATAATGTATAAACCATTTATCATACTCCCAATTCCATAAAAAATTCATCCATATACATTTATAAACTCTTATTCTTAATAACAAATGAAATAACTCATCTTCTCTGAACATGATACAAAAATAAAATTTCTATTTATGGTGGGAAGGTAATAATATTTTAATAATTCTATAACAAATACACTAGTAAGATTTAGATCATATGTGTTGACTTACAATGTAGTAACTCTTGCTGAATTTCAAACATGTAGATCTACTTTACCTTTCCTTAATTATCTCATATTTTTAAGTCTTTTTTTATCAGCACAAATTTGTGATACACACCTGGTATCTAATTCCCATGAGTTAGATTTTTGAAAATTATTTTCAATAACAATAAAATAAAAATTATCAAAATAATTATCCTAGAGAGTACTTCTCCACCTTATAAGGCAAAAAATAATCACTTCATATGTCATACCTATAATATACCTCAATATGTTAAACATGATTCATGTAATAATCTCAAAAATAGACATATCTATAAGTGAGTATCATATTTTATATCTATTAATTATAGAATTTTAATAAAATTTATCCTACTAATATGATTTTCCCATACATCATTAATTTTAGTTTTCTAATATCCATACTTCACTATGTAATGAATCATCTTTTGTGTTTATTCCATCACTTGGTTATTTATATAGGTCATCACGTAAATCGTATCACAAATAGATCTAAGATAGTTTAGCAGAAATATTAATATTAAAATTTATTATATAAATATAAACACAATGATATTCCTCTTTTATACAAACTCTTAGGGTTTCATTGTTAAGTTTAAAATGACTTTCATAGCATTATTTCGTTATATATATCTTAGGGTTATCTATTTCTACCATTATTTTTATAAGATAAACCTTTAGTTCCATAATTTTGTAGAAACAACCCAATTGGATGATAGAGCTGTTGACGTGTATTTTTTGGAAATAACCCTACACTTAGTATTTGAGGGGTTTTCTTTTAAATTTTTATAATTTTAATATGAATCACATGTATATTAAATCCATAACAATTTCATCCCATGAAATATTTATTATCTCATGTCTTATTCATTTATATATTCATTATTCTAATGATTTCGTTTTGTAATCCCTATTTCCCCCCACATATTTATATTTTTAAATCATATTAATGTGTATAAAGAATCCTCGACATGGTACTTCCTCGTGTGATCGAGATGAGTCACCACATAACCTCAGGCATGCCTATTTGTATCCTAGAGGCTTCTTATTAGTAGAGATGATCTAGGGAACATAGTGGGGAGACTATACCATCTGGTATAGAGTGAAAATCATATTGTAAATAAGATAAATAAATAAATAAAATAACTAAAAAAATAAATAGGAATGTACCAAAACAATCCAACTATAATAAACCATGTCATCTCATATTGTATGCCAAGATAAATATCATATTAAAAGTCATGAAATAAAAAAACTAAAAGACATAACCAAGAAACATAGTGTTGGAACTTGAGGTTAGTCATACTTTCTTTAGAAAATTTCTATCTATCTCTACCCATTGGTGGATTCTCCTCCCTTGGATGAATCACCCATATCATATATTATGTAATAGTGCATCTTGCCCTTTAGAAATTAAGTAATTTTGCATCTCTCCCTCGAGAATCAAGTAACCATGTAATATTAAACTCTTTGAATTCCCATACTAGATTTGCTTACATGTTCCTAGGGTGTAAGGCCATTCCAAGGAAAAAAGTAACTTTTTCATACTAGAAACTGTAAAAATTTATATGCTAGAGTAAATTTCGTCTTCCCATAATGCAAGACCATTCTAAGGAGAAAATTATAAATAGAACCAGTGAGAATTCCCATGCTACATCCACTTAAATTCTAAGAGGATATTAGTCTCTATGTGAATTACCATAATAGTGATGATTTAACATTTTACAAATTAAATATTACAAGAGTCAGTCCATTCAGATTCCAAAAATTTCAAACATGTTAACATATGAAACATTAGTTAATTCATAAAATTACCAATTATTATTAAATTTATTCCATTGAGAATAATTACCCATTTATAGGTCAAACAACCCCAATTCCCCATTTACCAGTTTCAAGAAAATTATTATAACATTGTGAAAATTTTTATTCACACATATCAATTAAAGAAAAATAGTGTTTAACATGCCATTAAGTCCTTATAGTACTATTTCATCATGCCAATTCCAATTTCATTAATGTAACCACATACATGCCAATAGATTATTAAACAAGACAATTAAACAAATTTTCATATTAAGAAAATTCACAAGTCAATTCATTCAATATAAAATCCCCAGTTCAACATAGGGAACTTGGTTTATATATTCCATGTTTCAATCTAGGTTCAAGGGTAGGCACACATCTCAAGTGGAACCAAGTCCTGGTATCAACACCAATGGACCCAATGAGATATATAAAATGTCATGGTATAAGGATTCTATCCATACAAGTGAATTCCATTTAGAAGGGGTCACATGCACGGGGTGTTAGAGCACTACAGGAAAACTGAATATTTGCGACGGGAGATTTGCGACGGGATCCCGTCGCAAAAGGTCTTTTGCGATGGGGCTGCATTGCAAATCGCCCATTGCCGAAAACAGCGTCGCAAATAGGTGTTTTTGCGGCGGTCCCGTCGCAAAAATATTATTTGCGATGGTATTTTTCCACCGTCGCAAATAAATTTTCGTTTATATATAAAAAAGGTATTTGCGAAGGGCCGTCGCAAATATATTAGTTGTGACGGGTAAGAATCTCATCACAAATGCGAAATTTAAAAAAATACTTGCGACGAAGGTATTTGCGACGGACCGTCGTAGAAAGGTTTTCCCGACAGGTATTCGTCCCGTCGCAAATGGTACAGTAAAAAAACATTTACGACGGGAATTCCCGTCGCAAATGTTCCCGTCACAAATATTAAAAAAAATAAAAAATAATAAAATAATTATTACAAATTGTATAATATTATATAAAAATAATAATAATATTAATAATATAAAAAATTATATTATTATAATATAAATAAAAAAATATATAAAATATAATTATGAAATATTAATATAAAATAATAATAATATGAATATAAATAATATAATATAATAATACTAATATTAATAATATAAAAAATGAATATAATATTATTATTATTAAACTATCTATATAATAATAATAATATTAATAATATAAATAAATTATATTATTATAATATTAATAATAAAAAATATATATAATATAATTATGAAATATTAATATCAAAAATAATAATAATATGAATATAAATAATATAATATTATATATTATGAAATATTAATATCAAAAAATAATAATAATAGTACTAATATTATTAATATAAAAAATTAATATAATAATATTATATATAAAATAAACATACATATTTATGAAAAAATAATATTAATATTATTAATATTAATAAAATTATAAAATTATAAACTTCTCAATATTAACAATAAATATAAAATATTAAAAGTAATATTACTAAAATAAGCAGACATTAAAAATAATACTAATAAGTAATAATATATTTAAAAAAATAAAAACAAATTAAATCATGTAATATTCGTACCAATATGAAAGAGAAATTGTAAATAGTTAATATGATAATAAACTACGAACTAAAATGTTTATTACATCTAAAAAAATCACTGGGGGTGGATAATCTGGAGGACCTGGAGGAGGTGGTGGAGGAAACATCATCCCTAAACTATGAGTCAGACGACGCATATACTCCATATACTCCTGATGTTGCTCCTCATATCGACGTCTCTCCTCATCCTGCTACTGACGCATCTGCTCTCGTCATCGACACATCTCCTCATCGTGCTGCTGACGCATCTGCTCCTGCCCCTGACGCAAATCCCATATAAGCTGACTCTGAGCACGCAGTTGCTCCTGATACTGTGAGGCAGAAGATGATGTCTCTCCATGAGCTCCCCTCGAGCTGGATGTTGACATCGCAGCAGTACCATAATAAGCTGCAAGAGTCAAATAAGAGTCGATACCAACTACTCAGCCCTTTTCGAAGCCATATTGGGTTGCCTGCATACATGTTGTCTCATCAAAATGGTGGGCACTAGTCTGATCACCCATCTCGTCTTGACTCTCAGCCTGTGTCTGAAAGGTCGTGGCCTCATATGACTCCTTAAGTTTCAATTAGAAATTAAAATAATGAAAAGATTATATGCATTTAATTTGCAAACTGAAAAGAAAATAATACTGACCACAATCTGACGCTGGCAGTCACCTCTAATCTCTCCAGTAGCGGGGTCAGTGTACATCCTCCGATAAACGCCGTACGCCAAAATACCGGGCTTCTCTACTTCCTATATGAATATAAAATAAACTGTTTATATTTAAAGTTGTATAAAATATTAAAAAAAAAGTACTTACCAGATGCTCTCTATGCGCACTGAATGTACGACTACCGGCTCGATGTGTCACCTCTTGTCTCCCCTGATTCTGTCGACCCAATGCAGATCTCCTGTAAAACCCACCACCCAACCAGTGTGTACATAATCCATCCCAAACATGAGATGAAATTTACTCTGGTCGGTGAGCTTTACAGGACTCATCAAATTCTGTCACTCCGGCTTTCTTAACAGCCGTCTTTCTCAAATTATGCAAAAACTGATGGAAACGGTCACACATAGACACCACCCATGCCGCCTGGATAGTGGCACGCATGATCTCGTCGATGGGATACCATAAACCCTAATATAAAGTTATTAATGAATTAAATTTGAAAATAAATAATATTTAATTATGTACCAGCCAATGATTGAACATGGAGGCCTGCACATCAGCGGGAATCTGATCCCATGTGAGCCAGGGCTGAGAAAAATAATTGCGCAAGATAGCGCTCCCATGTGCAATAGCTATATGCGTAAAACTGTGGAAAAATAAAAAATAATAAAATAATTAGAATATTAATAAATTATAATGAAAGATAACTAAAATACATAGGTTACCATACCACCGCGTGTGCGCATCGAATCCAAGAGGTGGACGTTGCTCCGGGATAGGATCTGGAATCATCAGTCTGGAAAGACCACGCCCCCTCTGAGTGCTCCCTATAGTGCCAACAGCCTGAGGGTCAGATGACTCAAAAACCTCATCATCCATAGGTAGATCAGCCTCCAGCAACTGACGATATGTTTCCAAGTCCATCTGAAACATGAAATGATTGTTATTAGCAAGTAGTTGAAAATAACTATTATGTATATATATATATATATTTTATGATTCTAACCATCATTTTATTGTTTCAATGTTCATCTTCATCATTATCTTCATATTTTTCAATGTCAATGTCTTCATCTTCCTCATCAACATCATCAATTTCCATATTAGTTTCACTTTCATCATCTCTTGTCATTTCAAATTTAGTTGTAACATCATTGACAACATCGTCACCATCGACCCTTAACTGTGGGGTGTCATCCTCGATATTCATGTCTCTTTGTGAAAAAAATGTGTTTTGAGGAGTGTCCTGAAAATTTTCATTTCCTTTCACTTCAGTGGAACCACATTCAGTTTGAGTAAACTGATTTTCTTGAGATTTAACTTTTATTATACTCTACAAATCATCCAACTCTTTTGCAGTAGCACAGTATTTTGCATAATAAATTTGTTGTGCCTGATGAGACAATAAAAATGGTTCATTTACTCTAAGAATACTTTTATGTTTAATATCAACAATTCCATGATTCAGATGAATACTCAAGCCTCTCTCAGTATCCAACCATCGACATTTAAACATTATTACATAATTCTGTCCCAAATAACACAGTTCAATAATTTCTTCAAGCATGCCGTAAAAGTCAACTTCAATATCTCTATGATGTGATCCCTTCAAAAAAACACCACTATTCATTGTATTCTTTGATTCCCCATATGAACTTGTATGAAAGAGATAACCATTCACCAAATATGCATTATATGATTTAACCATTTTGGATGGTGGGCTACTCAATATATGAAATCGACAATCAATCTTATCAGCATGTACAGATACCTGAAAATTTGTAAAACATTTACCACTATTACAAGTAATAAATTGATTTTATATGTAAAACCAAAAACGAATGCATGTTACCATTTTTTGAAACCAGTAGGAAATTTTTTTTTGCCGAATTTCTTCTAAGCCAACTGCTGTAATTTGTGGAAATTATTTCTTGATATGATCATCATATAACATACAAATACAATATGATTAATTTACTGTAATAGAATCTATAGAATAAGGGATAAGAGCACTCACTGTACAATTGGTGACATTTATTCACAGTTGAGTAGAACATATGTATGAGCTCTATGATGTTCATCGTCTGAAATCCATCTATCATGAACTCCACCAAAGCCAAGTTCGGGCTGATTGACAACTGATAATTGATTTTTCATATCATCATCAACATTCCCCTCATTCCGGACCATGCGGTTAAATTTTTAGGGATATTCAGATTCAAAATAATGAGAGCATAATAAATCAATTTCTTCTTGAAAATAAGCTTCAACAATTGAGCCTTCAACTGATGCTTTGTTACGGACTTTTTTCTTCAATTTCTGCATGCATCTCTCAAATGGGTACATCTATCGAAACTAAACTGGACCTCCACATTTTGCTTCATGTGGAAAATTTAATATCAAATGTTTCATCGAGTCAAAGAAAGATGGCGGAAAGATTTTTTTCAATTTGCATATAATTACAACAATAGCTTCTTCCAGTTTGCTTAGTGTATCGTAGTTTGTTGTCACCGCACACATGTCTCGGAAAAAATATGATATGTCTGTTATCGAATCCCAAATCTTAGAATTCAACAAACCTCTTAATCCAATAGGCATAAGTCTTTCCATTATAACATGACAGTCATGAATTTTTAATCTGGTAATATGACTATTTTTAACACATCTGCCCATGTTGGAAGCATAGCCATCTAGAAGTCTCAAATCTGCAATCCACTGACAAAATAATAAGATAATCTCTTTGGTCAGTGTATAAGCTGATTTTGGTTTCATTAATCTCTATGATCTAACATTTTCAAACAATTCAAGTTCTGGTCGCCTGCAAATTTGTGCAAGATCTAATCGTGCCTTTACATTATCTTTGGTTTTACCCGGTGTATCCAAAACTATATGAAATAAATTATCAAAACAGTTCTTCTCAATATGCATGACATCCAACATGTGTCGGACCAACAAATCAGACCAATATGGCAGATTCCAAAAAATGCTTCGTTTTGTCCAATTGTGTTCTTTCCCAAAACCATGAATTTTCTGTTGGTTTATTGTAGGTCCAAAAGTGATGGAAGGTAATGAAAATACAACTGATTGTAACTTTGTACCTGAGATCATTTTTGGAGGTTCATCTCTTTAAATTCTGCCCTTTCTGAAATGAGATTTATTCCTCTGAAAAGGATGATCGATTGGAAGAAATCTGCGATGACAGTCAAAATAGCAAGGTTTTTTTCCATTCATGAGAATAAATGCTTTGTTGTCTCCCATACAGTAAGGACATGATTTTGGATCATGTGTACTCTAGCTAGATAACATACCATATTCCAGTAAGTCACTAATTTTCCACATCAAATCAGCTTTCATTACAAAATTATGTTTCGAAGCAGCATCATATGTACCAACACCATGACTCCACAAGAAATTTAACTCATCAATCAGTGGTTTCAAATAAACATAAATATTCCTTTTCAGATGTCCTGGGATTAATAATGTCAAAAAGATATAAGGCTCTTTCATCAACATCCATGGAGGCAAATTGTACGGAGTTATAAAGACAGGCCAACAGGAATACTGACTACCAAAAGATCCAAATGGACAAAAACTGTCAGTAGAAAGACCCAATCGCACGTTCCAGGATTCTAAAGAAAAAGACGGATTCACTTGATCAAAATGTTTCCATGAATCACCATCAGATGGATGAATCAAGCTTTTACCATTTGAAATATTGGTTTTGTGCCATGACATCATTGTCGCTGTGTTCTGAGACATAAATAAACGCTGCAACCTGGGTGTAAGCGGGAAATATATCAACTGTTTTACAGGAATCAATCCAGACTTCCCTGATTGGGCTTCTTTATACCTCGATTGTCTACATGTGGGACAACTATCCAACGAATCATTTTCACCAGAATATAAGATGCAATCATTTGAACATGCATGGATCTTCTGATAACTAAGGCCTAGATTACGAACGAGTATTTTTCTCTCATAATAATTAGCAGGTAGCACATTTCCTTCAGGTAATAGTGCTTTAACCAAAAAAATATCTGATCAAAACAGTTATTTAACATTCCATTATCTGATTTAATAGACATACATTTTTCAACTTCTTCTAATTTTCTTATCTTGCAACCAGGATTTAATTCATCCTCAGCAGACCTGAACAACTCAACAAATTCATATGGTACCAACTCGAGAGGTAAATCAACATCATCCTCAATTTCTGTTTGTTGAATAGATGACCCTGCAACATCATGTACTAAATTCTGAAACTGTGATGAATCCGAAATAAAATTATTAGTATCTTCTCTGGAACTGCGTTCACCATGTTGATACCAAAAAATATAATCTTATTGAAAACCATAACGCAAAAGATGTTTCCCAATGATGTCAAATGTCTCAAACATTATCAGAGCACATTTTTTACAAGGACACTTAATTGTCCCTTTTGAAAAAAATTCCAGGTTTGATGATGCAAATGATAAGAAAGCTTCAACACCATAAACATATACATGATTTAAACTAGAACCGTTTAGATTTCTGCACTGATTTATCCAAGAACGATCATCTAATAATGATTGATGTCGATTTCCTTGTTCCATATTCATATATATATTTCTACAACATTTAAAACCATTACTATTGTTAAATAATTTGATATAAGAAACAATATCCTAAAAAAATAAGATACATAATTACAGTTATTTATTAGTAATTACCAATAATTATAGACGACACAGTTAGTTTTTAATCACCCCCACTAATTATTATTAATTTATCAATACTTAGCAATTCTTGGAAAAATGAAATATTCTTGAATAATGAAATAAAATATTGTAATCATAGTTGTAGATATTATATTACTAATTATTCTGATTTGTCCGATGACTCATCTCTTTTTAACTTTCTCCCGACTGAAATCAGTATGAAAAACTTGCTCTGACATACGTTAGAGCACATTTTTCATACTGATTTCAGTGGGACAAAGTAGTAAAGATATGAGACATTGAATAAAAGGTATCCGTCAATCCGCTGGAAATTGTGCCAATTTATAACCATGTACTTGAATTTATTTGATTTTTGATTAATTTTATTACTAATTATTACTAATTATTACAAATCTCAATATTTCCAACAGATTTTGCTCAATTCTTAACATGTTCAAATCTTAAAGAGTCGTCAATTTTCAGGTCATGCCCAATAAAAAGTTTGCGTCAACCTTGTCCAATTTAAACTCTATAATTTTCCTTATATGTTTGATCATCTCGCAAGTAGTGTTGAAATAGGATGACACAAGTAATGAGAAAGACATGACTTGGATTGTCCTATTTCAACACTACTTGAGAGGTGATCAAACAAGCAAGAACAATTATAGAGTTTACATTGGACACGGTTGACGCAAACTTTTTATTGGGCATGACCTGAAAATTGGCGACCCTTTAAGATTTAAACTGTTAAGAATAAAGAAAAACTTGTTGAAAATATTGATAATTGTAATATTTTATAAATTTTTTATAATTTTAATAGTATTAATATTTTTTATAAATATTAAACATATAATAATAAAATAATTTTATTATAAGTATTATTTAACTATTAATATTAGATTAATATAATATTTTATATTATATTACAATTTATGTTACTAATTATATTACTAATTATGTTACTAATTATGTTACTAATTAGAAATGCGAAGATATGCATATAGGCCGTGTGGTTAATCAATCAATGAATAGAAAAACAAACGTAATTGACTGCTCATCTACCTCAATTTTCTTTTCATTTTTGTGTTGAGGTTGACAGGAAACTTCTACCTCCACATATAATATATGCTTTTACTATAAAAACTATAAACTTCATCACCTCTATATTGGCGAGGAGGTTGATAATTTTGACAGTAAAAGCAGATATTACATGTGGAGGCAGAAGTTTCTTGTCAAGCCTCAACACACAAATGAAAAGAAAATTGAGGTAGATGAGCGGTCAATCGCGTTTCCTATTATCCTAATTGTTTCCTAATTATCCTAATTGTTTCCTAATTATCCTAATTGTTTCCTAATTGTTTTATAATTGTTTCCTAATTGTTTCCTAATTGTTTCATAATTGTTTTTCCAAATTAAATCTAATTGTTTCCTAATTAAATCTAATTGTTTCCTAATTAAATCTAATTGTTTCCTAATTAAATCTAATTGTTTCCTAATTAAATCTAATTGTTTCCTAATTAAATATAATTGTTTCCCAATTAAATTTAATTGTTTCCTAATTAAATCTAATTGTTTCCTAATTAAATCTAATTGTTTCCTAATTATTTTAATTATTTCCTAATTATTTTAATTGTTTCTTAATTATTTTAATTATTTCTTAATTATTTCGAATCAATTAAATCTAATTATTTCCTAATTATTTGATAATTATATATTTATTTCTAATTATTACCAAAACATCCCCCGGGAGTGTCGAACCAAGAGTGCACCAAGGCCCATTGTCGTGTACCAGGTTACCCCGAGTCAAGCTCGAAACACCTTGTCAGAGTTTTCACTCCTAGGTACATCTGTGCCAGAGCCGCCTCTACTTGTTCGTATCCAAACAAGGATTATTTGGTACAACCACATAAACTAATTATACTATATAGCTAAACATTCTATTAAAAAAATAAAATTAACAATTAAAAATAAAATTAACAATTAAAAAAAATTAAAAATTAAAAAAAATATAAATACCTTTAGTAATCTGCGCCTTCTAACTCCTTCCATCCTCTTCTCAAAAGAAAAAATTAAAACAAAAAAAATTTCAACTCAGAACTGAAAATTAGAGAGAGAGAAGAATAGAGATCTGAATGTTATGAAAAAAAACGGATGGGTGTATATATAGTTTAGATTATTTGCGACGGTCGTATTTGCGACGGTATCCCGTCGCAAATGCCTTCGCTCGTATTGAATACAGGCGGCGGGTAAAAGGACTTTTGCGACGGGCCCGTCGCAAATAGCCACCATTAGCGACGGGAGGATATCCCCATCGCAAATTTCTATTTACCGCCGTCGGTATTGGCGATGGGGCCCGTCGCAAATACCTTTGCCCGCATTAATTACGGGTGGCGGGTAAAAGGGTTGTTGTGATGGGCCTATCGCAAATGCCACACCATTAGCGACAGACGGATATCCCTGTCGCAAATTACTATTTACCGACGCCAGTATTTGAGACGGGCGCATATCCCCGTTGCAAATTCCTATTTACCGTCGCCGGTATTTGCGACGGGTCCCGTCGCAAATACCACCCGTTGGATTCTCTGTTGAGACGGGTAAATAGTCCCGTCTCAAAAACGTATTTACCACCGCCGGGTGTTGCGACAGGTTGAAGGTGACCGTCGCAAATAGGCTTTACAGCGGCCGGTATTGGCGCCAGGGCCCGTCGAAAATAACACCGGGTGAATATTTGTTTGCGACGGGGAAATTTCCCCGTCGTAAATACTATTTACCACCGCTGGGTACTTTGGACGGTTATCCTTCTACCCATCGGAAATAGACTTCCCGCGTTTTGGCACGCAAACTGCGCCATTGAAATTGCGACAAGACCTGTATTTCCGTCGCAAAAACTTTTTTCATCGGAGTTTTTGCGACAGGAATAAGGCGCGTCGCAAATACCCCGTCGCAATAATATTTTTTCCCCGTAGTGGAGAGATCATACAATTCCACATACTATAAATAAAATTCAAAACATAGGGAGATGTTTCATACCACCTACCTCAATAAATTGAAAAACTATTTAAGGATCAAACATCCATATCAAAAAAACCCACAATGATCCACTATGTATATTTATTGAGTCACTCATTCAATGATGGAAAAATATGATTAAAGAAGATAACTGGAGGAATCTAAGAAAAACAATAGAGTTTGTCCAATTTAATTTTTTTGTATCAAACCATGGATCAAGGAAATTTGAGGAAAGCACTAGATAATATGAAGAATCCTCAGTGAACCCTTAAAATTTATAAATCCAAAGTTAGGGTCTAAATATGTGATTAATTTAAATAAATGGGGGTTTTGGGGACTAAAATTTGATTCTACCCTTTTTTATTTCTTCCCAGCCCAACGTCGTCGGTTGGCCAGGGGAACCACCAATGAGAAAGTTGTTTCTTCCAATGCACATGCATGGATGGACACCACACTAGCTATCTGGTGGGTCTTCCGATAGATACCCACTCTACATAGGCTCCACCGACTGGTTGGTAAGCCTCATACAAGCTTACTAATCTCTTATAAAACACACCATCTAGTTAGTGGACTACACCATCTAGCCAGTGTTACTAAAATATCTCCAATACTGCATTCCACCTCTATACTTCAACAAGCTCAACTCCTATGATCCCTTAAACTCATATTAAACCAAAATTTACGCCATTAAATGGACTCATTCATATAAATTAAACAGGATTAAAAAAAACATAAAGAGGAATATTTTTGGGAAAAGATGATATCTTACAACCACCCTACCATATGATAGATCATCTCTGAGTTGTATACCCAAGAATTGTTGATAGGAATCAGTAAACAAGTCAGACCACTATTCCTGTATATCTAAATCTCTCTCCACAAGCCCCTCTAATATACTCCCATGCTTCCACTACACTCACACTAATAAAATGGCCTTTTTTATAGTTTCTTAAAATTATGGTATCCGATGTGAATCAGATTCCCCCCAAAGGATGCAACTACATCAAGTGCATGATCATCAATATATTTTTTCATATAATGATCATTTCAATATCTATAATGTTTTTACATGTGAAACATTCCATGTATAGAACTGTAGAATTGTTGAAGAGTCAATCAGTATACTACTGGATCGATCCTCTCCACTACCTCAAACAGACCTTCAAACCTATGTGCTATCATTACCTAATTCTGGATATGGAGTTACCCCATCCTAGGATACACTCAAAGAAAAACTTGGTGAAAAAACTCGAACATCATAAGTCATATTTGATGGTCAGAATAATATTTCTATCAACTCTATGAAATTACCATCCATTTTCTAATAAACTTAATCATATAAAACATTCTCAACACATGACTATGTCCAAGAAGCACTGAATCAACTACCTCTAACCAGTAGAGAGGCAAACATTATTTTCTTTTGTATAAATCCTCTAAATAATATATTTAGATTGATGATTGAAAGTTGTTATTATAATAAAACTTCAAATGTTCTTGATGTTTCTCCCAAGAAAAACCGAAGTCCAAAACACAATCTTATAACAATTCCTCTAGAATCTCTACTCATATTGTCCATCGATCGGAGGATGATAGGCTATACTCATAAGAACCTACAATCCAAGAACTATCAGAAGTACATACCATAATATTTATGTGAAATGGGGATCTAAATAATAAATGATACTCCTAGGAACACCATGTAATCAAAATATATCTTGCACATAGGGAGTACCCAAATCATTAGTGGTGAAGATCTCCCTGATTGGAAAGAAGTGGGCTACCTTCATCAATTGATCCATGATCACCTATACTAAATCATTTTTCTGAGGTGTCCTATGTAATCTAGTCATGAATTATATGGTTATATCATCCCATATCCATTTTGAAATGAATAAATATTTCAATAACCCAGTAAAATGATGATGCTCAACCTTCACTTACATGTGTAGCATCGTGCCACGAAGACCGCTACCTCTTTCTTAATCCTTGGACACCAGTATTTTCAACAGATATCATGATACATCATTATCAAACATGAATGTACGGCCCATTTTTAAGTATATAATTAATTTGTAACATCTTTATAAAATTATATAGGACCCAAATACAGCCGTGGATAAGAAGAAATTAATCGCTACCAAGAGATCCACTTAATGGTGGCTCCACATCATAAATGTTGTCCCTTGGGTATAAACCTTATTGATTAGACAATTTCCCTCTATTGATCTGATCTTGAATCATAGAAACAAATATATGATGTTGTTAGATTTGATCTCCCCTAAGAATCCTGAATATCCTGGCGCAATTATGCAAAGAGTGTCATCAGCCACAACTCATCGGAATATTACTGAACTAACTCTAACAACTTATTCTTACTCAAGGAATCCACTACAATATTTACATTTCTAGGAGTATACACCAAATCAAAGTCAAAATATTAAAAATAATTTACCCAAAAACTCTATTAAAGGTTTATATCCCACTATAAAAAGATGTTCTTTAATTTATTATGATATGTGTACACTTCAAACCTCTCATCTAACTAATTTTTCCACTAATATCTCCAGACATGTATCATCAAAGATAACTATAGATCATAAGTAGAATAGTTTTTCTTATGTGGTATAAACTATTTGGATCTATAACCATCTAATATAATAACTACTCCAGGCCCAACCC
Organism: Viscum album; assembly: GCA_963277665.1. Lineage (NCBI taxonomy): Eukaryota > Viridiplantae > Streptophyta > Magnoliopsida > Santalales > Viscaceae > Viscum > Viscum album. Next base: position 1,766,659,415 of record OY728153.1, on the reverse strand, counting down.
CTGATGCATCGCAATACATTGTATACTCTTTACTCAGCTCAGGAAAGGCAAGAATAGGTGCTAAGGGAAACATAAACTTAAATTCCCAGAAATCCTCCTCAAAAGAATATGAATGAACCAAATTCATCTATTTATTTATTAACATAGATATTTGTGATTTTTTATGGGAGAATACCTCAATGAAACACACATAATAGCGATACAAACCTAAAAATATTCAAATAAAAAAGTTATTTTTGTGTCATTCTCCAGATAGCATGGTTTCCACCTTCTCTGAGTCTATTGACACTCCATCTTATGAGATAATGTGACCCAATAATTTCATTTATTCAATCCATAAATGAAATTTATATATATTTGTTTAATGATGGATGATTTCAATATATTGGTTATTATCATCTCTAACTTGGGAATACACCAAGATTACATCCATGACATCCATTAAAAGATAATCTAGATATGGATGTAAGTTATGATTCATCAATTATATAAATAACATCACTGTGTTTGTCAAACAAAATAACATTTCCATGAACTTATACAATCCGTACCTACTTCTAAATGTAGTTTGGGGTATGTTAGATAGTCTCACCCTAAAATGAAGGTAACCTAGCCTCATGTCGATCTTGGAGAAAATATAGGAATATCTCAGAAGATTGAAAATATCATCGATGCATGTAAGGGGTACTATTTTTTGAAAATTATCTCATTCAGTCTCTGATAATCCACACATAATGTCAAATTCCCATAAACCTTCTTAGAAAACAACATAGGAGAACCCCATGGTGAAATACTTGGTCATAAGAATCCCTTAGTTTCTATATCTTCTAACTACACATTCAAATTTCAAATATCCAATGGTGTCATCCTGTAAGGTAGGATAGAAATAATTTTGGATCCTAGCACAAACTTGATAGTGAACTCAATCTCCCACTTAGGTGATAATCCATAGAATTATTTAAGAAAGAGGTCTAGAAATTGTCCCACTGCTAAAGGGAAAGTACCATATTTCAACTTTCCCTTATCCAAAACAATTCATTTATTTATTTTTAACATATATGAAAAGGTGTTTCAATTCAAAATTTTCATCGAAAGATATATCATATGTGGTAAATATATCCCTAGAGTAAATGATGAATATTAACAAATTTCTTTACGTTCCTACCATGATGCATCCATACCAACATCATATTATACAATACCATGAGTAAAATCACATAAAATATTAATATCAAATAGAAAGTGCATAACTCAAGGTTAAATAATATAACAAATATAACAAACGAACATAAAGAACACTAATCCCATCCCTAGGAACTTAGATTTCCCCCCACAAATGGGTAAGCTACTCTTATACACTAGCTCATTTCCAAACCCTGAAGAATCCTAGTATCCTTTTACCTTCTACAAATAATAAAGGAATAGGAAAAAACTTTTCATCTAATACCACTTTGTAACATCCCAAACTTGATAATCCCTCATGTGACCGAGACAAATCATGACATGACCTTATAATAAGCTTCCCATTTTTAAGAGACAACTGAATAGCGGTGAGGGTCTAGGAAAAATAGTGGGGAGACTATACCCTCTAGTATAGAGTGACAATAATAGTTTAAATTAAAAAAACAAATCACTATAATCACTATATAAAATAAAAAATAAGACTCCAAAACAGTCCATATATAATAAACCATTTTATTCCATATTGTATGATAAACTAAATGTAATACTAAAAGTCATAATAGAAAAAAATTAAAGACTCCAGAAACCCATCCCTAAACTCCATGCTTGGTCTTACCTCTATGTTCTACTCTCATACAGTATAATAACCATTCAAGAATAGGGACCCTTTCCCTTGTACTAACATATATCCATGAAGTCTGGTTGGCTACCAAATGACACCCAAATTGGGTGTGATCAAAACTCAATAGGCCAACACCCATGGTGTTTTAAAAATTACAATCTGAGAAATATTTCATGCAATAAAATGATAAATAGGGGAATTAATTGAAAAATTAATGCAAAACATCTAAATAATCCCATCGATACTTGACCTCCAAGATGACATCCAAGGTTATCCATACTTTCTTTATCATGTTTCTAGATATCTATGCATGTTGGTAGATTCTTCTTCCTAATATGAATCTCCCCCATGTATTAATTAATCATGCGTATTCCCCTTAGCCAATCAAATAATCATTCATCTCATCCTTAGGCAACAAGTAATCATGTACTATTAGACTCTATGTTAATTTTCATGCTAGAGCTAGTGAAAATTCCCATGCTAAGGCCACTTATATACTGAGATGACATCATAATATGCCACATTGGTTAATTAATAAAATAACAAATTATCATGCCTTTTATTCCATAATGCCAACTTTCATACTTACAAGTCAAATAACCAAAATTACCAATTTACCAAATTCAATCCAATTATAATAACATTATGACAATTATAATTCATATATAGTAATAAATCCCAAATATTATTTCATACTTTATTAAGTCCTTATACCATTATGTCATCATACCAATTCCATTTTCATACATTTAACCACATACAATATCGATGATTATTAAACAAACCAATTACACCAATTTTTACTTTAATCTAATTCAAAATTTAATTCATTCCATAAGAAATTCCTAATTCAATATAGGGAACTATATTTGTAAGGTTTATGTTCCATCCTTGAGTAAAGGTTATTCAAGACTCTCTGGTGGCCGAAAGTCTTGATCTTAACACCAATATACCCAAATAAATCTATGGTAGTTCTCGATATAAATATTAAATACGTAAAAGTGAATTTCATTTATAATGGGTCATGTGCATGGAATTTCAGTGTGATCACTCAAATTTCACAAAAATAGAAAGAAAAACCGAACATTAAAGTGATGTTTATGACCACCTACTTCAAGACAACAAAGAAGGATCCAAATATTTAACATTTGGATCAATGTAACCCACCATGATCCCCTATGTATAGTGATTGAAATATTATGTCAGGGCTGGAAGAAGAAGATTTAAGAAGAGAATAGGATGAATCCACCAAGAAAATGTGAGGCTTACCAATTTCAGTTGTCTGGGTGAAACCATGGATAGAAGAACAAAGATTAAATCACCGTTTAAGATAAGGAATCATTATATAACCCTAAAATTTCATAAATCTTGAATTAGGGTTGAAAAAGGTACTAAAATGAATAAATGTGGGTCATTAGGGTTGAAGTATGATTACTCTCCTTGTTATTCTTTCCCATCCCGACACCACTAGATGGTCAGAAGGAACCACCAGCTTATCGGTGGGTCTCCTAAAGGATACCCACTCTAACCAAGCACAACCAACTAACTAATCAGTCTCATTATCTTACTGATAGAACAAGTTTATGTTTACTAAGATCATGTATATCCCATCATCTGGCTGATGGATATAATTAAATAGTTGATGGCACTCTTACATCTCCAATAATGCACGCCACTTATAACCATCTTCAATTTCAAATCCTCTGATCCTATGAGCACCTCTGAAATAATTATTTAAACTAATATAATGGATCATTAATAGAAATTAAAGGGGGCTAAAAAAACTTGAAGAGAAACATACCTGAGAAAAATGGAGAATATTATAGTTTAAAACATTACAAAACTCACACTATGTATTACTCACCCAATAATAGAATCCAAACATATTTATACATAACTAAATTCATCCCATTAATATCTCAAAAGAAATCTTCATTTACCAATTTATAATAATATTGTATTAATAATACCCACATGAGTAAGATTGAAGCCACAGCTAGCCAGGCCCCACTTTTGTAGATAAGACATAATCCTCTAGGACAATGAGAAGTCAAAACCCATGTACCTATACCCAAGGATACTTTACTCAAGATAAATTCCAATTCCAAAATAACCTTAATACCAAATAATTATAAACTATATTCAACCTATAAATTCAAGATAATAACTTCAATAAAATATTTATTTCAAGGTATATAGAAATTGAATATTATTGGTTCTAGCAAGCATAGAATAAAAATTTTATAAGAAGTAATTTATCACATAAATTTATGCATACATAATATTCACATTATATAACCATTTTATAAAAATAAATGTTCTAAAGGAATAAATAAATAAACAAATAATTTATATTTGTTTTCTAAACTCGAGATACTAATATGAACATTTATTATTTAATTTAGTCATATAAATATTCTTTTATATAATTACTAACACTTATATTTAATAAAAATTAATAACCCATTATAATTTTTTCATAAAAATGAACTCTTCACATTTTTAGGGTATATTTTATTTTATAATTGATAGACACCAATATTTTTCATTATAAAATATCTAAATAGATGCTTATAATAGAAATATAATGGGGTGCCTACCATACATAACATTATCCACTATATTTCTAATATAACAAAATGTTTTGTTTGGTTTTGAGAAACATGGATTTTGAATCACATACTATGGTATCAATTATCATAGCTTAAAATATAGTATAAATATATGGTTTTAAAGTGTTTCATACACTAAGATGTGACCATTCAAACCATATGAATAAGAAAAAAAAGAATCATGTGTTATGATATCCAATGTCATAAATCTAGGTATAGTTATCCAATAGATATTGTTCATCCATAATGTATTATACATTATGATACCACCTAAACCGACTTCTGATATATATGTTCTTTAAAAAATTATAAGAAAAACTTTTTTATTTTAAGATGATCATTTTCATGAACCAACCCAAGTCATACCTCTTTCAGATGCTCGATCTATCCCACGAAAAGGCTTGAAGGTCATTCCCAATACCCACAGGTTGGTATAAGTGTCTGGGAATCAAGTAAAACCAATAGGGAATGCTTTCACCCTATTAATAATAAGGAAATAAAGTAGTGAAAAATAATGAAAATTCTAGAATGACCCATCTATAAATAATATTTGAACACCAAAGAAAAATAAATAGGACATCAACCTAATATCAAAACTAGGAAAGTATTAAGAAGATGTGAGAACCAATAACCTCCCTCAACCTCTGATATCCCTCTTATGTAAGTCAAATATTCCTCCCAATGGATTTTCTTTTAACACCAGTAGCTATAACTACCCTACATCCATGGAAAAAATTAAAATCCTAAGTGGACAATGAGATAAAAAAACTACGATAAAACTAAAATACAAACATGGGTGCCTCCTTGTGACTATTAAAGCCACCACCCAACTAAAGAACCACAACTTCACTTGGGAAAGAATAAAAGTTAAGCCAAAACATGCAACTAAAAAATGATAATAGATAAATATTAGTATTAGAATTCCAAGCAAGGATGGAAAATGATAAACTACTCCCTATGCCTTGACTTTAAATAGAAAATCATTTCATGCAAGTTTGAAAATATAAATATATACAAATATGTTTTTTTATTTCCTTTAAAAAACAAGTAACCAGATAATGATTCAAGAAACCATTTTCTTCTTTGATTTACAATATAATTTTCAAAATAATTATAGATTTTCCAATAATTAGTTTATAAAAAACCACAATTTGATAAATTAGTATTCTCATTTAGAAAGAATAGTAGTAAAAAGATGTCATAAGGTACTATAAAATAATGAAAATTTGAATGATTTTTTCATTATTTTATACATAAAAGGATAGATAATTTAAATATAGTACAATATAAAGGATAGTGAATGATATTAAGAACCATGGGAAATCTCTAAATTGATAGGTTAGTTGTGGTCCTAGGATCCTCATACCCTTGATGATCAATCATAAAAATAACTCTCATCATGTGTGATATACTAGAGAGGAAGAATACAATGTTTTAGTGGTACCCATTGTATCTTCATGTCATTTAGTGAGTGTTGTAGCCTAAACCTACTAGGGATATTGGGTTGAGGACCTTATGGAACAACCACTATACTGATCCTTAGTCACCTTTCCTAGGTACCCAAGAGTCCCATGTGTCAAAACTAAAATCGAATTACATAACTGAGGTGTAGTAGAAAACCCATTTTTTAATCACTTAACAATGCAATGTAAGTATACAACAACACCTTACCTCCCTACACAACCAATGTCAATCCCTGTTTTGTTAAAATCAAACCAATATGTCAATCATAACCAATCTGAGTTCCAAAAACATCATAGAAATTTTGGATTCCATTGGAATGAACTTACTTTTCAAAAATCCTTAGAAAATACCTATAAGGCCTTATCTTTTTAGAAATAGACATTGATCTTTTGTAAAACCACATTTCATACCACATATTTTTCATTCCAAACCACACATAAATATTTGAAAAATAAACACCTTGATATATATATACCCCTTTTCCCAATGCACATATTCTTAATAGAATGTTTGAATATGTAAAAATAGGGAAATTATATATATAAGTAACTTTTTATGTTCTAAATGGGTAAAAACATCTTGAAGAATATTTAGGAAACTAAAACAATCCATTAAGAATTTATGGAAAACTCATTCAAAAGACCGAAATAACCTTATTTATTTCAAAACCACACCTTTTCATCCATTTAGAAAAAAAATACAACATACAAGGTTCATGGAATTTAAAACAAGTTTAAAACATGATTTAATAAAGGAAACCCATTATGGAGAATATGAAAATCGAGAAGCATATTATTTCTATTTATAACAACATATTTATAAAATTTACGTACATTATAATATAATTATATCACATGCTAAATCACCCAAGAAATCATGGATTTCAATTTAAAGGCTCAAACATAGGCTAAACAACCCCAAACTGAAGAAGAACTCACTAACTTTTATGAATGAGGCCTAACCCCATCTCAATCAAGTCCAAGGAACCCTAGAATAATAAAAATAATAACTTGGCATAAGAAGGAGAACAAAAAATAAATCCATAAGAACACCATATGCTCTAACTCACACCATAGTGATGAATAGAATAACGAGGAAGAAGAAAGTGAAAGAGTGGAAGAAATTTTTATCTAAGATTATCACGCCAGGAATTGAGCGGAAAAATGGACAATGAGAGGAGGATACAGGATGGGTGGTGGCGCATACAAATGGATCACCCATGAGGGATGGTTGAATGAGAGTGGGTTGGGGGGAGAGCATGTAAGGGAGTAATATCTTTTAAGGGTAAAATTAAGTAAGGGTAAAAGGATAATTTAAAATTGTATTTTTTTAAATGTGGAAACAGTGCATGGGTAGGTCACATGGTTTGGAAAATCATGTGCCCTCTACTGGGATCCTAGAGAACACTACATTGGTAGGCTTATGATTAAGGAAACGGTGTTTTGGTTATGTGGTTTCATTTGTAAATGTTATAGACACCCTCACACAGTTTGTACATGATTTCTACTAATCATGTGTCGACCATGTTCCTATACTGAAAGCCTCGACTTTTTAAAATTTAAAACAAGTTCAACCTGAAATTCAAAAACAAGGATAAATATAATTAAATAATTAATAGTAGTTAATAAATAATGGTTTTAATGTCACAATTATCCCCATAATGAAACATTATACACCTAAAATTTCCAAAGATTCACTGTTAATTAATATAAAGGTAAAAAAAATTATTACTCAAGAGGAGACTTGAAAACTCAACGACTGAAGAACGAACATTCAATGTGGAAGCTATTGATACCATGGAATTAGCCATAAAATGAAAGTATCATGAGAGATTGAGAGAGTTATAGAGAGAGATAAAGACCAACATATCTAAACACAACCTCAAAACAACGAACACCCCAAACCCTAACTTAGAAATCCCCAAATAGAATCATCGTAGTCTATTAGGGATCTCCATGAGTATCCATCACATGACCTATAGTCTTGTCTAACCAAACTACTATGATTGGGGTTGTGTGGTGTAGGAATAAGGAGTTAGCCTATCAAAAAATATTGGAAACTAGGTTCACCATGATCTCCTTATATATCAGTCTCCCAACCATGTTAGGATTCTAGTGGAAACAAACTGATGAGTCCTGATGAGAATCAAGAAATGAGAAATGATGCATGGAACTATGAATACCACCACTTCACAACAAAAAAAATTAGAATTTACAAACAATATACTATTGTTGAATCCATAACTCCTAAAAGGAGGTAAATAAAATGAATTTCAACATATCAGGAATTAGTGTCACCAAAACTAAACTAAAAAAATATTCCACAACCTAACCTAGAGATCGAATTCGGACAGAGAAACTAGTAAAACCTAAAATATTAAGAAACATACATAATAATAGAAGGATCCTAGGAGAAATCACTAACACATTTCTTTCTTAAAAACCATTTCCAAGACTCAAGACCTATCAAACAAGGAACCACCTAAAACAAGTAAATATTTTGTAAAACTAGGAACTCGAAGGAATACCATTCGGAATGAAGACAACTAGGGCTAACCTTTCAAAGTAAGACGAAAATATGTGGTTGATAATTCCACAAAAAAACATGCCTCAACAATATCAATATGGGATCCAATCTTAGGTCAAGGGAGTTTTTCCTGAGACCAACTCTTGAAACACAAACCCTTAGTGAACCCAACTGATTAGGAAAATAAAGCACCATTCCCAGTTATCCAAACCACTCATATGATACCATCCCATTCAATGAAGTGGTAATAAAACTGGGACAGGAACCCCTTCAAAACAAATGATCTTTGAGCCAACCAATACTCTATAAGCAGTTTTAAAAGTGTAATACCTAAAGAAAAAATTATTCTTAATTTATTCAAAGACTCTGAACACCTCAATATTAACAGTATTAAACAACCAAACAGTGACCATCACCAGTTTCCATAACTAAAATTCACCTATACAACCAAATACGACACCCTATAGACTAACCATCCATTATTTACCATGAATTTTATAGGGCACAGTTAAATGACATGAAATATGAATCCATCAATTATTTCTTTCGCAATATAACTAAAATGTTCAAAACAAGAATCATAAACCCAAACTTAAAAAATTCACCAAAGTGAAAACATCTTTACAAAACTGTATCATTTCCATTTAAAACCCCAAAACATTAAATATGAAAGGTCAAGACTCGTTTTAAAAAAAAATCCCTCTAAATATTTCATCCTCCATTGAAAAATCAAACATTCCATCACCTTGAAAACTACCTCATTTAAATTTATAGATACCACCTTTAGGAAACAACTCTTTACTTAAAAAAATCCCCCCTTTAAACAATTTTCAAAACCAAATAATTCTATTAAATAACATATTTTGTATCACCCCTTTCATTAATAAATCTATTTAAAAAAATTTGGATGCCCTATTTATTTGAGAGTTTCTTTTAAAATACCCTTATTTAATATTCAACACAAGATTTCCATTGTTTCAAAACAATGTTTCCAATAAAAATACCATAAATATCTTCTTGTAGAATGTGTACCCATCACAAAGTTCCCCTTTAACAATTGAAAACCAATTTTAACTTCTTAAAACCATTTCAAATCACACACTTTCACCTTCAAAATCTTAAACCATTAATTGAAACACACTTTAAAATTGAAAACCCTTTACCAACTTCAGTAAAAACCCAATTGACCAATAATACATAGAATAAGACCAACCAATAAGGGATTAGTGACTATGAGTTAGTTGACCACATGGCTTGGTAGATGATGTATCCACAATAAAACTATTATTGATAGTAACACAAAAAAATGTGTGTGGGATCCACATGAGTTACTAATACATGTGAGATCATTGTGTACCACTAGATCAAATCCCATTTCATCCCCAAAACAAAATCTAAAAATCAAATTCAATGTCAATATCCTGATATAGCCTGGTAACTCAAATTTCTCCATGAGTGGTGGTGATTAAGAACCAACCGATGACATACCTCCTAAGACCCTATGATACTATATCCCTCTATGATAAATACCACAATAATGAGGTATACTTATGAGAGAGACAAGGTTATTATGTAAAAAAGAACCTGACATCTCTGATACAATTTTTTAAAGAACCAACCTAACTCATCCCACTTTTAGACACCTAATCCAACCCACAACAAGGCCCAAAGGATGATTCTTATGTCCACAAGCTGGAACAAGTGCCTCGACATCAAGGAATAACCACTTGAGAATGATTTCACCTAATGAAAAATAAGGAAATAAAGTAGTGGAAAATAAATAAAATTTTGGAATGACCCATCCATACATTGTACATCCATGTTAAAAAAATAAAAATTAAATCAACCAAATATCGAAACTAAGAAAGAAATAAATAGTTATGAGAACAAAAAACCACCCTCACCCTCCAATATCACTCTTTTATGAGGCAATAATATCCCTCCAATGGATTTCATTCACCCACCAGTAGCTATAGCAACCCTCTATCTGTAGAAATTATTAAGATACTAAGTGGAAAATGATATAAAATAAATTGAAATAAAACTAAACTATAAATATACATCCTCCATGTGACCATAGAATTCACCACCCAATAAAATAACCACAACTCACCTTATGAGAGAATTAAAGATAATATAAATCCTTTGAATGAAAAATGAAAATAAATAGGCATGAGCATAAAATTTACTAATAGGGATTCCAAAAGAGAAACCACACACTATGTATTACATTTAAATAGTAAATCATTTGATGCATGTTTGAAAACATGAATATATAAAAATAAGGTTTTCCATTTCCTTTCAAAAACAAGTAATTGGATAATACTTTAAAGACTCATTTTATTCTCAGATTTCAAAACTCATTCCTTAAAGAATGAGAGATTGTATAATAATCCATTTTTTAAAATGAATGATCGTATAAAGTATGAGTCTTAGTGAGAAAACATATCAATAAAAATAAAATAATAAGGTTCTATAAAACATAGGAAATTAGAACAATATTTTCATTATTTTAGACAAGAAAATAAATATAATTTAAATATATCACCATATAAATGAATGTAAAATAGAGAAATAAATATGGGAAATACCTAAGTGTCTAGGTTAGTTGGGGTCCTAGTATCCATGTACCCTCACCGATAAATAATATAAATAACTCTCCTCATGTGTGATCCATTTGAGAGGATGAATCCAATGTTCTAGTGGTACCAACTATAATATCATGTTGTTTAGTGAGTGTTTTAGTATAAACCTACTATGGATACTAGGTTGAGGACCTATTGGATCACCCAACATACTAGTCCTTAGTATACCCACCTAGGTACCTATAATTCCTATGTTCCATGATCATAAGTAAATTACATAAGGGATTTATAATATAAAAACCATGTTTTAATCACACAAAAATGAAAACAAAGCAAATAACAACACCTCACCTCCTTACAGTACCATTCTGAAGCCCCTTTTTCTTAAAATCATAACAACATAGAGATCATATCAAATAAAAGTTCTATAAACAATATTGATATATTTGCTTACATTAGAGTTAACTTCCTTTTTTGAAAATATTTAGAATATTCCAATCGGGAATTTGATTTTGGGAAATATACATTGATCATTTAGAAAAACTACTTTTCCAATAATATCTTTCACATTTTAGACCACACTTCACACTTAGATACAAACACATCTTGATATATATATATATAAACCTTTTACCAAAGCACATATTCTCAATTAAATGTGTGAATATATAAAAATATGACACTTATATATATATATATATATATATATATTAATATAAGCCACTTTCGATACACCATAGGGGTGGAGATATCTTGAAGAATATTTAGGAAACTAAAACATATCATTATACCTTTATGGAAAATCAGGTATAAATACCAAAACATCATTATTCATTTAAACCCCACACCTTTTCATACATTATAAAATAAATCCAACATCCAACGTTCTTGGAATTTCAAAAAAAGTTTAAAACATGAATAAATAAAGGAAATATGTGGTGGATAATGTGGAAATAATGAAACAAACCATTTTCATTCATCACAAAACCTTTATAATATTTGTTTCGGTTCGGATGTGCGTCGGGTTTATGTTCCGACGTTGTTCCGCCAGGACGCGTTCGCGCGTGCGCCCATCGACCCGAGGGGATGGGAGCGCGGCTTGTGGCCCTGCAGTCCCGCTTTCCAAAGGCGGGCGGCATCCGTCCCTTATTCAGGGACGTCTGCTCCTTGATTGAAACCGGGATGATGGGATGTCGGCTCCTCCTTCCGTGGACGTCTCCTCGGAACTCGTCGCCTAATCCGGGTCTCCCTCATAGATTTAAGAATGTTCGTGAATCTCGTTCCTGGCGCCATATCTTCATGGACACCGGTTAATTACGCTGCTTCCGCCCAGACGCTCCAAGGAGTCTGGTCGGGGAAGCAACCCGCGGTGAGGAGACCGGGTAGCTCTGGGTGTTGGGGGCGTGTCTTAACACTGCGGCTCTGCATGTCTGTCTTCCGTCCCTAATAGGGCTTCTCGAAGGCGTGATGGCCTGAGGCATCCCGCACTGGGTGCGGGGAACTGCGTTACCTGAGGTTTTCCTCAGCTTCCCACTTTTAGCACGGGGTATGCCGCGAGTTTAACGTCTAGCGGGGACGGCATCAGACTGATCAACACGAGGAGTGGATCAGATGAAAGAACCCCTTGCGGGGAACCTCCGACGCTGGGGCCAGCACATGGGTGGCTTCCCGAGTGAAGTGGAGTGGAATGAAATTGCATGACCCCACCGGGATGTGGCGGCCCGGGTAAGGATCAGGATGGATGATGGAGTGAAGAGCTTGGACCCCGTAGAGGCTTCCTACGTACCGCACGTTAGCGCGGATCAAAGTCAACGTAGTTCGGATATACAGTTTAACGTCATGCTGGACGATGGCAAGCCGACTCACGAGGAGGTCGAGGCTGCCGGGCGGAGGATTGAACCGAACCGCCTCGCACAGAGGGGGATGGAACGGCCGGGTGGATCACAGTTTCACGTCATGCTGGACGTTGGCAAGCCGACTCACGAGGAGGTCGAGGCCGCCGGCATGCACGAAGTGGGGCAGAGCAGACCAACACACACGAAGTGGGTGGATCACAGTTTAACGTCTTGCTGGACGATGGTGTTTGGGGCTTACACTCTAAGGAGGCCCATATGCGGCAAAGCTCAGTTTGAGGGGGACTTGGGCCGAAGATGATAGACACCTCGATCCCTGTCACGCCCTCTACTGGCTTCAGCAGTGGGGAAGCACAATGGAGATACACATGTGCAGTCCCCCACAAGGGCGGATTCATAGGTGAATCAATGCGAATGTGATCCCGGGAGGGGTCCACTGATGGACGAACCGACGTGAATACGACCGGGACGACCAGGTGGTGGGCTTGAACCTCAGGGAGGCTTCCTACGTACCCTGTTTAGGAGACATGGATCAAAGTCCACGTAGTTCATTCTGTCAGGACTTACGCACCGAGGCAGCCTGAGTGCGGCAAAGATCAGTTGAAGAGGGACTTGGGCCGAAGGTGAGAGACCTTGATCCCTGTCACGCCCTCTACTGGCTTCGGTAGTGGGGAAGCACAATGGAGATACACATGTGCAGTCCCCCACAAGAAACTAGGGTTTTGTAATACCCTACCCCCGTGGGCGAAGGCCACTCCAATAAATCATCCCTAAAGAGGGGCAATCCCGACATCCCTGCAGAGACGAGCGAGTGGGGGCCACATCCAAACCGGGGGGGACCCTGCGTGCGAGGCACGGGATCGGGTGATGCGGACGATTTAACGTCTTGCCGGACGAAGTACAGTTTAACGTCGTGTGTTGAGGACGAACCAGACGGTTTAACGTCTTGCCGGACAAAGTACAGTTTAACGTCGTGTGTTGAGGACGAAGCGGACGGTTTAACGTCTTGCCGGATGAAGTACAGTTTAACGTCGTGTGTTGAGGACAAAGATGACGGTTTAACGTCTTGTCGGACGAAGTATAGTTTAACGTCGTGTGTTGAGGACGACGATGCTTGTCAGTTTAACGTCTTGCAGCGCGGACGTGGTGCAGTTTAGCGTCCTGCAGGACGATGGATGCCTGGCAGTTTAACGTCCTGCTGCGCGGACGAGGTGCAGTTTAGCGTCTGGCAGGACGAGTAGTTTCGGCCGATGGGTCCGTGTCACTTCGCGCGAGCCTGGAGGGCCGCCCGGGAAGACAACGCATGGTGCGGGCACCCGGGATGAAGATCATCGGGTGCCACGCAGGCGGGTACCCTCAGGGGGTCAAAGGGGGCGACCCTGGCGGTTTGCGCGCAAAAGAGGAGCTTGGTGCGCAATACCGCGGGTCGGCGCGCAATTGGGCGAGCTGGCGCGCAATTGGGCCAGCGCTTTGCGCGCGGAAGATGGAGATTGCGCGCACCGGGCCTCTGATAGCGCACGGGGGCAACAGCTCATTCTTTAACGAATGACCACTTAGTAAGGGTGGGTGCGCGCAATCGGGCTGGATTGCGCGCACCCGGGGGCAATTGCGCGCAAGAGGCTTCTTTTGCATGCGAAGGCCTTCGGGTGAGGAATTGGTCAAAGGAAAGAAGCCAAAGGGGTTGCGCGTGAAGGCGAACCCTGAGGCTTGCTTGCGCGAAATAAAGGAGGTTACCTGAAGATCGACATTGCACGCGGAGGGGGTGGGATTGCGCGCACGAGCGACCCTTCGAATTCTAGCAACCTTCAAAACGTTGGGGGTCACCTTGTATTTATAGGAAACCCCGGGTGCACAATTCGGTTCGCGGGCGCGCAATTCGGCGCGCGGGCGTGCAATTCGGCTCGGGCGCGGAATAGGGGCCCGGCGCGCAAGAGGGTCGCGCACGGTTGTCGGGCGCGGAAAATTACGCGCCGACTCGGCCCATTGCGCGAATCCCGGAAGAATTGCGCGCGCCTAGCCAATATTGCGCGCGGGCCTCCGACATTTCACACAAGGCCTTCGGGCCTTCCAAAACATGCTTTTGACGCCAAATATGACCTCGCTTTCCTCATCCAGAACTTCATTGGAGGAGCAACGGACTTTTCCAGCGTCTACAAAAGCCCCCCCTCGGAATCGGATCGGCGAGAGGTCGCAACGATCGGGTTCCGAGGGAGACGCCGGAATGCCGAAGTCCTGGGTGGCGCGGGACTTCGTCACAGCATGCACTGAGCTTGTGGAGCAATTGACGGCCCAGCTGGATGACGCCCAGGCACAGCTGACGGAGGCGGACCACCAGATGGTCACACTTCAAGTCGAGCGGGAGAGTGCACAGGCCAGGATTGGCGAGCTGCGCGCTGCGACCGCCGACGAAGAGAGGGCATGCAGAGAGCGAGAAGCAGCTCTGGAGGCCGCCAGCCAAAGGGTAGCGGCGTTGGAAAGATCCATTCAGCACGCTAAACCCTAGGGGCTTTGTTTTTGCCATTCCTAGAACATTTTGCTTCTGCTACTCAATACTTAAATCCATTTGTATGAATCAACATATTTATCTTCATCTTTTGGCTTAACGTGCTCAACCACAATTCATTGTCTTGCGGGAGCATTAACCAAGCTTCAGCCATCCACAATTGGGCCTGGATTTCTAAGGAAAAGAGGGAGGTCATTCCTAGGAAAGGAGACCTCAGACCTAATCAATGTACCATCCCCCCAACTTGTTCCGACACACGAGCGGGACAACGCTAGGGGCGTTGAGATTTTATCTGAACATAGGGAGATGAAAAAGGGTGAATCGCGTGTCCTGAATTCAGAAATCCACGACGGTCAGTCTTCCAGGAAATGCCCAAGACGGCAAGCGGACAATGGATCAATCGACCATACTACTGCAATAGACGGACCTAAGGTCATCATTCATATTGCAGGAGGCGGATCACATGTCATTATCAATACCACTTTGGGGGTTCCTTCATACACAAGGGTGGAAATCCGGATTAAAAGAGCATGCGAAGCGTGGGGCGAAGTGATGATTTGTTCGGACAGAATCTAACACTCCCAAAATTGCGCCACCGTGGGGAAAGCGTATTAGGCGGATGCACTAATCTAGCCGTGAATCACCCCAATTCTCAGACAGAACCTCTTTGACGAGGAAACTATCGCTTCCCATCATTGCAATGGGGCATCCCGAGCTGAATCAGGGAGAATATCACAACCGCACCACTCTACCAGAAGCCAGGCCAGACGGCCGGCGACGAGGAGGGGCGGGACTCAGCGATCCCTGAGGCTGGACCCGAGCCGAGATGCCCGGGCGTTCCTATGTACTCCATCAGGCTGGAGATCAAGCCACACGTAGTTCTGAGAGTGCAGTTTTAACGTCATGCGGGACGTAGAACCCCGATTAGGGAGATCTTAGTTTAAGGTCGTAGAGCTCGGACCATAGGGGCAGATCTTAGTTTAAGGTCTTAGAGCTCGGACCATAGGGACCTCAAAGTACGCCACATCGTGGTCCTATCCCCTGGATATGCGAAGATGCACTGAGGGATAGTGTCAAGAGTGCCGAGATTTTTCCTGGTCAGAATGGGAGGTGGAAAACGTAATGTGAATCATTCGGCCATTCACTCAAGGACTGGGGGCACCGGCGTAACGATATGGGAGTACTTCCGACCGTGGCGGAAAAGTAGCATCAATATCGCACTGACCGTTGATGGAATGAGGCAGCAAACGAGCATCAACCGCTCAAGCGTAGGATTCATATCGATTTGCTACCCAAGGCCCTTGGGGGCACCAGCCCGGATCGGTGGGAGAGCACTGAGGCATTGTATCCAGACTGCTCACGGGGGTTCCACCCAGGGCGTAGGCGATGGGTCCGAATGAAGGGGAGCATGAAGCCTGAAAAGTGGAAGGAACCTGACCAAGCTGAACCTGACCCTCCTGGAAATAGACCAGAGTGCTCTTGACACCGGTGGACCACTGCAAGGGGTCAAGGGACACGCCTTGAGGGTGACCCGAAGGCGGCGGATTCCCAAGAGAAGGGGGAATCTTTAAGAGGTGGGGGGCTGGACCCGAAGTTTCATACATCCGGGCGTTTCTACGTATCCCATAAGGATGGGAATCAAGCCGCACGTAGTTCTTGAAGCGCGGCGCAACACAATCGGGCACCAGCGCGGGGAGGGGTGCGGGTTTGGCCCTCGCACCCAAAAGGAGCGGTATTTGATATTTCTTGTTTGTCCTTAAAGGTGGATGGTTTTTCTTTGTGCATCGACATGCCTGTGAATAAGAAATCCCTGGCATCGCCACAATAATCAAGCCATGAAAGGCACTGATAAATGGCGTGGTTATTAACCAGCGCCCAACGTGAGTGTCCCTCTGAGGAGAACATCACGATGCAGTGCCGTTTCTCGTCGGGCGGCCAAGATGATCACAATTTATGGTCGTGTGGTAAGACCAGGCAACACAGTTTAAGTTCGTGTGGCTCGGACCATGGAGGAATCCGCTTATTGCGATACGGTGGACCCAGCGGAGGTGGGGACACATCCCAGCCTTGCAGTCACACACAATTCCAGGAGAAGGATCCTGGGATAGGGGCCTGCATATGTCTATCAACCGAGGGGCAGAGATGCTAGCCTCCAGCTATGCTGGGCCCAGAACGCGATTGTTCGGGCGACTCCTTCCTCCTCATGGGGACGAGGGTTTAGCTACACATGGCCCTTAGGGAGGACATTAGCATATACCATTGGTGCTCATATCGTGGGAGCCTCGAATGGCACCATTACCCTGGTTGGCTTGCCTAACGTGTAGGGGTGTACTGAGGGTCAGTATGAAGAGATAGTGTCGTGTTTCCACTACAACGCACTGAGGCGGAGTGTGATAAGGATTGCGCAACCAATGTTCAGAGCCTGAAAGAGTTGACATGGCGATCAAGGATGTCACTGACCATATTCGCAACACAACATCCGATCGCGTCAGCCTAGGATGAGGCAAACAAACGAGCATCAACCGCTCAAGCGCAGGATTCATATCGATTTGCTGCCCAGGAAGGCCCGAACAAGAGGAAGCGTGAGGCCCGACAAGTAACACAGGACTTGTCGGGATTGAATCCGACACTACAGGTCATAGACCGGAGTACCCCAAAACAGGCTAATAGATCATCGGAAAGGGTAGGAGGACTCACCTTGAGAGCAACCAAAGGACGGCAGATCCCCGTGATCAACCAAGAGACGGGGCTGGACCTGGAACACAAACATCCAGGCGGTCCTACGTATCCCATAAGGATGGGAATCAAGCCATACGTAGTTCTTGAGAGGCAGTTTAACGTCATGCGGGACGAAGTGCAGTTTAACGTCATGCGGGACGATGGAGCATGCAATTTAACGTCCTGCAGCGTGGACGAATGCAGTTTAACGTCGTGCGGGACGAAGTGCAGTTTAACGTCATGCGGGACGAAGTGCAGTTTAACGTCATGTGGGACGAAGTGCAGTTTAACGTCATGCGGGACGGAGTGCAGTTTAACATCATGCGGGACGGAGTGCAGTTTAACGTCATGCGGGATGAAGTGCAGTTTAACGTCATGCGGGACGATGTGCAGTTTAAAGTCATGCGGGATGAAGTGCAGTTTAACGTCGTGCGGGACGAAGTGCACTCAGGCAAAGTACTGCTTGAGGAACCTAGCGTTGGTGGGAGGAGTGACACGCTCACCATCCATAGTTTCTAGGGAGTACGCGCCATTGGGATAGACCTTGTGGACGACAAAAGGTCCCTCCCACTTGGGCTCCAACTTGGGCAGCTTCCTGCCGGGGATCATTGGTGCTCTTAGGGCCAGTACTAGGTCACCCTGCAGGAAGGAGCGGAGGCGAACCTTCTTATTGAAAGCTCGAGCCATTCTGCTTTGATGCCTCTCTAAGTTGTGCAAAGCGCGAAGCCTATTCTCATCCAGTGCTTCCAACTCGACTAGACGGGCTTCAGCAGCTCTGCCCGGCGCTTGCTGGTCGTAGACCGCAGTGCGCAAGGACGGTAACTGGATCTCGACGGGCAGGACGGCCTCAGCTCCATACACCAGGGAATAAGGGGTCATCTGGGTGGAATTGCGAGTCGTCATCCGATAAGCCCAGAGGGCGTTGGGGAGCTTGTCCGGCCAACTCTTCTTGTTCTGACCAACCATCTTTTGCAGAATGTTAGAGAGGGTCTTGTAAAATGCCTCAATCTATCCATTCGCCTGCCCATGATAGCGAGATGTATGGTTCGAGCGAATGTTGTACTTGGCGTACAACTTCTTCAACTCGGCTTCTCGGAAATTGGCTCCGTTATCCGTGAGGATAGCGTGAGGCACTCCAAATCGATAAATGATGTTGGAGGTCACGAAGTCAGTGATAGAACAGGATTTGACCTCTCTGAGCGGAATCGCCTCTGCCCATTTAGAGAAGAAGTCTGTGGCGGTTAGAATGAACCGGCACTGGCGAGCCGTCGCCGGCGGGTAAGGTCCCACAACGTCCAGCCCCCAGACTGCAAAGGGCCAAGAATACCTAGTGGTATGGAGAGGCTCTGGCGGCCGATGTACAAAGTTCGCATGAACCTGGCACGCATGGCACTTCCTGGCATACTCGATGCAGTCATGGATCATGGAGGGCCAGAAGTATCCCAACCTCCGAATCTGGTGGGAATGCTTCGGCCCAGTCTGGTGGGCACCACATGAACCAGCATGAACCTCTTGCATGACTCGTGGGATCTCAACTCCCTGAAGGCAACGAAGGAGAACACCATCAAATCCGCGTCTATAGAGGATCTGCTCCAGGCCGGGACTGCTCTGGAGGACAAACTGCGATGTGCGGCGTCGAACTCGCTCGCGCTCGGCCCGATCCGATGGAAGAATGCCATGTTGGAGGTACTCAACCAAAGGCATCCTCCAATCAGGGGCTGGTTCGACTGCCATATCTGTGGTACTCGGGGCTCCAGGCACAGGGGCAACCGTGGTGAGATTACTTACCGATGGGCCGCGATCTCCCTCCGGGATAACAGGAGCGATGAGCCTGCGGTGCGTCACGCAGATGATCAGGTTGTCCTATTCAGGCTCCGCGAGTGACGCAGTAAGGCTAGCAAAATCATCTGCTCGACCGTTCTGCGACCAGGTAATATGGACAATTTCTGGCCGAGAAGGGAACTGAGCCATTAGAAGGAGGGTGCACTCCAGCAATGGCACAAGTTCCGGCTTCCTGACAACATAGTCTCCATTGATCTGCTTAAAGACCAGCTCGGAGTCCCCTTTCACACACAGATGGGGCACGTCGATCTCGAGAGCTAACTCGAGGCCAGTGATGAGGGCATGGTATTCCGCCTCATTGTTGGTACAGCCCTCTGACAACAGGAAAGAGTATGGTAGCACGGCTTGCTCTGGGGTAATGAAGACGATACCCAAGCCCACTCTGTTGAGCTTAGTATTATCGAGTCTTCTACCGGTGGGGCTCCGGGAGGCACCGTCAAAGTGCATCTGCCATCATGGATCGGCACGATCGACCGAGAGAACGGCCTCATCAGGAAAGCCTAAATCCAGCGGCTGATCCGCGGAGGTTGGGTGAGCAGCCAGAAAGTCCGCCAATGCTTGCCCTTTGATGGCCTTCTGAGACACATACCTGATGTCAAACTGCTGGAGAATCACAGCCCACCACGCTAGACGGCCAGTCAACATAGGCCTGCTCAGGATATATTTCAACGGGTCTACCCGGGAAACCAACTGTACCTCGTGGTGCTGCAAGTAGTGCCGTAATTTCTGTACGGCAAATACGAGCGCCAGGCAGCTCTTCTCGATGGGGGAATACCTAAATTCCACATCGAGGAGCATGCGACTGAGGTAATAGAGGATATTCTCTGTTCCCTCGTTGTTCTTCTGGGCGAGAAGGGCACCAAGGGACCGTTCCAGGGCAGTCACATAAAGAACCAGCGGCTTCTCGGATACAGGCGGCATCAGAACCGGAGGTTGAAGCAGGTACTGCTTGATTTCCTCGAAATAGGTATGACACTCCTTATCCCATACATAGGTGGCACCTTTCTTCATGAGCCGAGAAAAGGGCTTACACTTGCCGGCCAGATTCGCGATGAATCGGCGTATATAGGCTAAGTGGCCTTGGAACCCTTGCAGTTTCTGGATGTTACCTGGGGGAGGCATCTGGCTAATCGCCCTGATCTTCTCTGGGTCGATCTCAATACCCCGGTATCTTACCACAAAGCCAAGAAACTTCCTGGAGGTGACCCCGAAGGCACACTTCAACGGGTTCATCTTCAAGCAGCGAGACCGGAGGAAGCCGAACACTTTCTCAAGATCTTTGAGATGGTCCTGACGCTGGCGCGATTTGACCACCAAGTCGTCGACGTAGCATTCCACCAGTGTGTCGAGGATTGTCTTGAATATGCGGTGCATCGCCCGTTGATAGGTGTCACCTGCATTCTTCAGGCTGAAGGGCATGACCTGGTAACAAAAGATACCTTGGGGGGCCCTGAAGGCAGTGAACTCCTCATCCTCAAGGGTCATCCGGATTTGGTTGTATCTGGAGTATCCATCCATGAAGGAGAGGGCTTGGAACCCTGCTGTGGCGTCAATCAACAGCTCTGTCACCGGAAGGGGAAAATCAACCTTCGGACAGTGGCGGTTGAGATCGCGGAAGTCGATACAGACTCTGATCTGCCCGTTATTCTTCCTGACCGGCACAATGTTGGCCAGCCATCTGGGGTACTGAACTTCCCTCACGAAGTTGGCTTTGATAAGCTTGTCAACTTCGGCCTCAACCATGGCACCGTGGAATGGGTGCATCTTCCTGGGAGGCTTCTTGAACCCGCGATGGTTCGCCGGGAGACCAAGGCCGTGGACGGCTACCTGAGGATCAAGCCCCGGCATCTCGTCATATCCCCAAGCGAACACATCACGGTGCTGTCTGAGGAAGTCCACGTACTGCTGCCGCTCCTCAGAGGGCATGGCGGCACTGACCAATGTGGGTCTTGGATCTGCCTCGGTTCCAAGGTTCACCTGTACTAACTCATCGACCGTGGCAGAGACGCCCTCCTCAACGGCTGGGGGTGCGTCTTCCACGTCCTCTCCACTCGGGGAGGGATCGTCTACGGGAGAGACTGCGTTGGAAACTGCATTGGGGCTACCAGATCCTGCTGGGCCGCTGGTGCTGGCATGGGCGGTCGCGGTCATCTCATCAGGAGACTCACAGGCCGTCGAGACCATGGCTACGTCCAACCGATGGATAGGGAGGATGTAAGTGTCATCTAAACTTGCCCAGGGATCACTTGCAACAGCGACAGGCTCAACCTCACCCGTCAGGATCTGCTTATCCTTGCTCTTGTAATAGGACGCGTCCAGATAGCGGGCTTCACATGAGGCAAAAGGAGAGGCATCTCCCTGAAGCACGCCTACTCGACCATTAAGGGAGTATTTAAGGCATTGGTGGTATGACGAGGGAACCGCCGCATGAAGGTGGAGCCATGGCCTGCCCATCAATGCGTTATACGCAGTGTCCTGAGAGACTACCTTGAATTCGGTGTTGGCAACCAGGTCACCGAACTGGGTCTTCAAACGTATCTTGCCGACCGGAGTTTGCTCGGTGCGGTCGTACCCCTGGATCCTGAGGTCGGAGGGAATCAAGTCATCCTCAGACAACCCCAATCTCCGGAGCGTCCGAGTTGGAATCAGGTTAATCCCGGACCCCGTGTCGACAAGACAGCGCCGGACTTCAAGGCCATTGAACTGGCTAGTAACATACAGCGGACGAATGTGCCCCTGTATAGGAGGGTCTTCATCCTTACCAGAGAACGAGATGACTGCCTGACATTTGGCGTTCTCAATCGCTTCGGCGTGAAAGGCCTCTGCAGCCGCAACCTCCGTCTCAAACTGGAGGGGTCTCTTCAGGGCTTCAGCGAGTGCCTCGTGCATCTCAGGTGACAGGCGCAGAGCCTCAAGGATGGAGAACCTTGCTGGGATGTCGGCCAAGTGCTTCAGGATATCATACTTTCTTGCCAAGCGCGAGCCCCTGGTTGCAGGAGGTTGCTCTACGGTTGGAGGCACGACGGGCCTTGCCGGTTGGACCGGCGGCCGACTGGTGCTTGGCGCATCTCGCTGTTCACTGGTTGAAGCCCAGGAAGTGGTCACCGTACTGGGGCCAGGAGGCCGGGATGGACTCGTGGCAGGACGGAGCTGGTCGCGGCGCGGCTGAGGCGGTTCTGCCTGGTCCCACACCACAAACGGTGGCGGAGGCGAATCCGTCATCCCCGGATGGGGGGGGGCTGCGCGCACTGAGCTCGGTTTTGAGCCCGCTGCCTAGTCTCAGTGGCGTGCATGGCCTGGATGGAGGTACCAACTGCCGTGCCCCAGCGACTCCTGTTGTTGCGGTTCCTCCGACGGTGGCGACGACCGGGGACACTAGGGAGGTCCACCTGGTGTTCTTCAACGTCGGGAACTGAAAAGGGATTTACCAGCTCGACGGTATTAACCGAAGCGTACCCAACACTGTCATCAGACGAATCATTCATCACCGGGCGGATCCGAGGAGGGACCCCCATCTTCGGGGGCATGAAATCGCCGATAGTGCGGGATAGTGGTGGAACTGGCGGGGCGCGCTCTTCCTTCTTGCACCGCCGCCGTTTGCTCTTCTCGGAAGAGGCAGGCTGGGACGACGATGCCGAAGCAGCACCCGCAGATTCTGGGGGCTCAGGCTGATTCAAGCACGCACGGATGATTCCATGGGCGCGAATGATCGTCTTGCGGGCCATCCAGTTATTATACTTCTGGGATCCGCGGTCGGAGACCAGCTGCCATTCGTCCTCGTCGCCACTATCGTCATCTGATCCCACGAACACACCCGCCACTTGTGCTGGAGCTGGGCCCAACCTGATTACATTATTGTTAATCTGGTCTTGGAGCCAGTCCTTAAACACGTAGCACCGCCGGATGGTGTGCCCCAGGGCCCGATGGTAAGGGCAGTAGCGGGGGTTATCCGTGAGATGTGCCTCCTCTAGCCTCCAACACTCAGGCAGTCGCACAATCCTCTGCTCCAGGGCGCTCCGGAAATAACCGGGGACCTGATCCTCGTGAAATGAGTAAGTCAGGTATCGCGGGGCCCTGGGAGCGTGGTCTTGACGAGGGGCCGGAGGGGCCTGCCGAGGAGGTGGACCCTGATTATCTCGCCTGGGTTGTGGCGGTACATTACACGGAGGGGCCGGCCGGTTCTGGGGCTGCCGCTGCTAGGCCAGGAACTGAGCCCGTGGAGGCGGATTCCTGTGAGGCTGTGGAGCTGGCCTCACCGACAGTAGCTCCAACTGCCTGGGGGCCTCTATCTGGGCAACAGCAGCGGGCTCAGCCCTGTTGACTCTCCTTGCAGGGATCATAGGAGGCAGCGGGTGTGCCTGACTGGCCTGTTGCAGGGCTTCCTCAAGACGTTGAGCTTTGTCTGAGAAGTCCTTGAACCCTCCGGGGTAATTCTGAGTGATCAAGGAAGGGACCAGCTCGGTCTTGACGTTCCCGATGCACATTGTTAGCAACTTCTCCTGAGTCAATGGCATGTCAATGGAATATGTGAGACCCTTCCATCGGGCGACGAAATCCGCAACTCGCTCATCAGGCCTTTGCTTGCACTTGAAGAGGTCTGCGATACTCGTCTTCCGGGTCGTGGAACTGAAATGGTAGAGGAACTTTCTACGAAGGTCCTCCTAGCTAGTTATCGACCCGACGGGGAGCTGGCTGTACCAGACAAATGCTGGCCCTTCCAGTGTCTGGACAAAGCAGCGAAGCTTAGCGGCCTCCTGCTGCACCGTAGTTCCCAACATAGGCCCTCACCTCGAGTTGAAATGGGCCAAATGCTGTGGTGGGTCTCCAGTCCCGTTGAAGGGGGCGAAAGTGGGGTTCTCGGATCCCGGAGGTGCCGGCATGTCATCCACCCATGCTGGGTACGGCTTGTCGTCCGGTGGGATCACCACTTGCCGAGTCTCCAAGGCTTCCAAGCGGGCGATGAGTGCCGCCATCGGATCGTCCGGACATGGGTTCCAGTCCTGGCGAGGATCTCTAACCACGAGCGCATTTCATGGCTCTTCAATCGGGTCATCGACTGGGTCGTCGAACTCGGCAGCTCGTGGGATGGCGGGCGGAGAGGCCCTTGGGGCAGCGGGAGGAATCCGAGCGGGGTCTCTCAGGTAGTCACGCCGCTCGTGAGGGTGTGGTGAAACATACCGCGCCCTCTTGCCATAGGCAATGGCCTCTCCCCTGTCGGCAAACACGGCATAATCACGGTTGCCCGGGAGAGTCTCGTCGAGGAGTGGTTGTTCCTGTCCCTGCTGTCCTGGCCTAGGATCACTGTAGTCAGGCCGCCGCTCTGCAGCGCGCTCGGTGAGGAGCTGGTCAACTAGCTTCTTCTGCTCGGCGAGCTGTTGACGTAGCATGTCCTTTTCGGGATCCTCCTCTGCCCTCTGCATGGAGGGAGATGGGTCGGCGGGCTTTATAGCCCCACCGTGCTCTTTACCTTTGCTGACGTTTCGGCTCAACGTCAGTGCTTCAGTGGGTGTGGGGAGACCCAGGAGGTTCCTCTGGTGATGATTAATTCTCACTGATGGATCCAACAACAGCTTGTATTCGGGGGGAGAGCCCCCGTCGAGAAGTTCCAAGTCGTTCCCCTCTCCCGACAGGTCAGCCATATTGACCGTTTCCGTCCCCGGGGATGTACCCTCAGGGCCACCCAGCGAATCGGGCTGTCGGCGAATCGCACTGAAGCGTAGGGCAGCGTACTGCCCCCATCCACGGATATTCATGTGGGGAGTGGCTTCCTCGATAACCTTGCGGAGCACTTGAAAACACTCAACGCATCGTTGTTGGAGGGCCTCGTGGTGCCCAAATGACCTGGGGTGCCGAACCGCGGGGAGCGTGGCCAGGTCAATCTGATGGCACTGCTCACCAATACCCTCCAGGTGTGCTTGACTCCCAGGGTATGGCATTTGTAGGTGGTGAAGACATGAGTGAGTCTCCCGGAGAGTTCGGCGGAAGCATTCGAACTCATCCGGGGTGAGCGATTCTGGTGCATCAAAGTCTGGTCCTGCGACTGGCCAAAACTTCTAAGGGAAGTGGCCCTCTGCAAGGACGGTCCAAAAGCTCCACGACTCAAACTCAGGACCCAAGTCTTCTTGGTCCCCTTCAGTGACTGGGAATGGACGGGGAACCGGCAGTGGTGCTGAGGCGGGTCGCTGGGCCGGCGGGCTGGCCGGCGGTGAATACGGCGAGCAGACCGATTGGCCTCCATGTCCCAGGACGCCCTCTGAGGGTTGCAGTGCCCCAGCTACCACATCACGATAGGACGGGCCGGCGAGCGAACATCCTGCCGTAGCGTCGGTGCTCGCCGAGGGTGCACAAGATTGTGGCTCGACCGTCGGTCCCCAGAAAAGGTCTTCGGCTTCTCCGATCGAAGCAGAAGGCACTTCCGGAGGGGCCGGTACCAACCACAAGCTTAATCCTTGGGGGTCTACCAGGCCCTCGCTACTCCGGATATACCTTCGGAGAGAAGAAGGTATCATATCGATCTCGCTCTCGGGGAGTACGAGGCTGACGTGCCGCATTCCTACCCCTGCCCCTGACTGGCGGGATCGGGGGGAGGGCTCTGTCGCCGAATCATACTTCGCCTCTGTATCAGAGAAACGAACCGGTCGGATCTCTGTCCGGAATTCCCTAACATTCCTCCCTCTACATCGACGCCTCACCTTCCTGCCCCTAGGTGGTTCTTCGGGGCATGGCTGATCTCTGTCCTGGCGTCCTCTGGCCGTACCGGTGCTGGGGCCAAGAGGACTGGAAACCAAGGTGTGAGGAGCACCGGGACAGATATCAAAGGGGACGCGGGGAGAGATGATTCCGGGCAGGCCTCCGGGCCGGGATCGGAAGGTGGGATAACCCATGCCTCTTGGATGGGCCACACGGAGTAGACCCTGATGGTGAATAGCGCTACCGCGAGGTGGTCCGCGGTGTCTATTGCCTGTACCAGCAACTGGGAGAGTCAACCCAACCTGCCTTTGGGGCGGTCGGGGCCTCGATCCAGGTCGGGCATAGAAGTGCCCCTGCTCAGGATGCGCAGGGGCCTGGTGACTGGAGCCAGCAGTGGCTTGGGCCAACGCGGCCGCTGTTGCTAGGTCCCCAAGGTGGGAATCCTCTTCCGCTCGTGCCCGACGTTGTCGTTGGGACAGACGAGTCGGGATTAGCGGCGCAGGCAGGTGGAGAGCCTGTTCTTTGACTTGAGAAGCCTGGCGGCGGTGTCGACGTGGCCTGGCAGGAGCCCTTATCGCGGATCCCTGGAGCGATTCTCGGATAGGGTGGTCCCGGACATCCTCCACCTCATCCGCATAGGGTAGGGAGCTGTCGGAGCGTTCCGGGGATAAACTCTCGAAGTGGTTGGACGTCGAGGTAGGCAGCGGTGCCTCCCTTCGCGGCCCTCAGGGGCGGCGTTGGTGGCGAGGTGCAGCTTCCTCGAGGTCTAGGCGAGCCATGTCCCTGGTGGGGATGACTCCCTCTTCCTCATATCTCCGCACCAAGTTTTTGATCACCCTTCTCTGGATGACCTCCGAGGGGGAGAGAGGACGTGGTTGCCCCGCAGTTGCGGCTACTGGGACGGCTGTGGAACGGGCGGGACCGCGCGGAGTAGCCGCGTTGGTGTTTCCCCTACCCCTGCGCCAGTGGGCGGGCGGCGATCGGGCACTGGATTGGGCGACCTGATTCCTGAAAGAAGGGAGAAGAACCCATTAATACTGACAGGAAAAGGAATCGACAACCAATCATCCAGTGCCACGACGCCTTCCGTGGGGGGAACCCAGGCCATCGACGTCATGAGACAGAGTGCCCGATTTCCCTTCCCCAGCCCCTGGCGGGTTCCGTGCCCCGGTGTTGTATGCTCGGCCGGGCAACATGCTAGTCTTCCAACACCTCTGAAAGCTATCGGTCTTCGTATTGAGGAGAAGAGATTCACGTCGGGTTCACCATTTTCTGTTTCGGTGCGGATGTGCGTCGGGTTTCTGTTCCGACGCTGTTCCGCCAGGACGCGTTCGCGCGTGCGCCCGTCGACCCGAGGGGATGGGAGCGCGGCTTGTGGCCCCGCAGTCCCGCTTTCCAAAGGGGGCGGCATCCGTCCCTTATTCAGGGACGTCTGCTCCTTGATCGAAACCGGGATGATGGGATGTCGGCTCCTCCTTCCGTGGACGTATCCTCGGAACTCGTCGCCTAATCCGGGTCTCCCTCATAGATTTAAGAATGTTCGTGAATCTCGTTCCCGGTGCCATATCTTCATGGACACCGGTTAATTACGCTGCTTCCGCCCAGACGCTCCAAGGAGTCTGGTCGGTGCAGAAACCCGCGGTGAGGAGACCGGGTAGCTCTGGGTGTTGGGGGAGTGTCTTAACACTGCGGCTCTGCATGTCTGTCTTCCGTCCCTAATAGGGCTTCTCGAAGGCGTGATGGCCTGAGGCATCCCGTACTGGGTGCGGGGAACTGCGTTACCTGAGGTTTTCCTCAGCTTCCCACGTTTAGCACGGGGTATGCCGCGAGTTTAACGTCCAGCGGGGACGGCATCGGACTGATCAACACGAGGAGTGGATCAGATGACAGAACCCCTTGCGGGGAACCTCCGACGCTGGGGCCAGCACATGGGCGGCTTCCCGAGTGAAGTGGAGTGGAATGAAATGTCATGACCCCACCGGGATGTGGCGGCCCGGGTAAGGATCAGGATGGATGATGGAGTGAAGAGCTTGGACCCCGTAGAGGCTTCCTACGTACCGCGCGTTAGCGCGGATCAAAGTCAACGTAGTTCGGATATACAGTTTAACGTCATGCTGGACGATGGCAAGCCGACTCACGAGGAGGTCGAGGCTGCCGAGCGGAGGATTGAACCGAACCGCCTCGCAAAGAGGGGGATGGAACGACCGGGTGGATCACAGTTTCACATCATGCTGGACGTTGGCAAGCCGACTCACGAGGAGGTCGAGGCCGCCGGCACGCACGAAGTGGGGCGGAGCGGACCAGCACGCACGAAGTGGGTGGATCACAGTTTAACGTCTTGCTGGACGATGGTGTTTGGGGCTTACACTCTAAGGAGGCACATATGCGGAAAAGCTCAGTTGGAGGGGGACTTGGGCCGAAGATGATAGACACCTTGATCCCTGTCACGCCCTCTACTGGCTTCGGCAGTGGGGAAGCACAATGGAGATACACATGTGCAGTCCCCCACAAGGGCGGATTCATAGGTGAATCGACGTGAATGTGAACCCGGGAGGGGTCCACTAATGGACGAACCGACGTGAATACGACCGGGATGACCAGGTGGTGGGCTTGAACCTCAGGGAGGCTTCCTACGTACCCTGTTTAGGAGACAGGGATCAAAGTCCACGTTGTTCATTCTGTCAGGACATACGCACCGAGGTAGCCTGAGTGCGGCCAAGCTCAGTTGAAGAGGGACTTGGGCCAAAGGTGATAGACCTTGATCCCTGTCACGCCCTCTACTAGCTTCGGTAGTGGGGAAGCACAATGGAGATACACATGTGCAGTCCCCCACAAGAAACTAGGGGTTTGTAATACCCTACCCCCATGGACGAAGGCCACTCCAATAAATTGTCCCTAAAGAGGGGAAATCCCTACATCCTTGCAGAGACGAGCGGGTGGGGGCCACATCCAAACCGGGGGGGACCCTGCGTGCGAGGCACGGGATCGGGTGATGCGGACGGTTTAACGTCTTGCCGGACGAAGTACAGTTTAACGTCGTGTGTTGAGGACGAAGCGGACGGTTTAACGTCTTGCCGGACGAAGTACAGTTTAACGTCGTGTGTTGAGGATGAAGCGGACGGTTTAACTTCTTGCCGGACGAAGTACAGTTTAACGTCGTGTGTTGAGGACGAAGCGGACGGTTTAACGTCTTGCCGGACGAAGTACAGTTTAACGTCGTGTGTTGAGGACGAAGATGCTTGGCAGTTTAACGTCTTGCAGCATGGACGTGGTGCAGTTTAGCGTCCTGCAGGACGATGGATGCCTGGCAGTTTAACGTCCTTCTGCGCGGATGAGGTGTAGTTTAGCGTTTTGCAGGACGATGGATGCTTGGCAGTTTAACGTCTTGCTGCATGGATGAGGTGCAGTTTAGCGTCCTGCAGGACGAGTAGTTGCCGCCGATGGGTCCGTGTCACTTCGCGCGAGCCTGGAGGGCCGCACGGGAAGACAACGCACGGTGCGGGCACCCGGGATGAAGATCATCGGGCGCCACGCAGGTGGGTACCCTCAGGGGGGTCAAAGGGGGCGACCCTGGTGGTTTGCGCGCAAAAGAGGAGCTTGGCGCGCAATACCGCGGGTCGGCGCACAATTGGGCGGGCTGGCGTGCAATTGGGCCAGCGCTTTGCGCGCGGAAGATGGAGATTGCGCGCACCGGTCCTCTGATAGCGCGCGGGGACAACGGCCCATTCTTTAACGAATGGCCACTTAGTAAGGGGGGGTGCGTGCAACCAGGCAGGATTGCGCGCACCCGGGGGGCAATTGCGCGCAAGAGGCTTCTTTTGCGCGCGAAGGCCTTCGGGTGAGGATTTGGTCAAAGGAAAGAAGCCAAAGGGGTTGCGTGCGAAGGCGAACCCCGAGGCTTGCTTGCGCGAAATAAAGGAGGTTACCTGAAGATTGGCATTGCGCGCGGAGGGGGCGGGATTGCACGCACGAGCGACCCTTCGAATTCTGGCAACATTCAAAACGTTGGGGGTCGCCTTGTATTTATAGGCAACCCTGGGCGCGCAATTTGGTTCGCGGGCGCGCAATTCGGTGCGGGCGCGAAATAGGGGCCCGGTGCGCAATAGGGCCGCGCACGGGCGTCGGGCGCGGAACATTCCGTGCCGACTCGGCCCATTGCACGAATCCCGGAAGGATTGCGCGCGCATAGCCAATATTGCGCGCGGGCCTCCGAAATTCCGCGCAATATCTTCAGGCCTTCCGAAACGTGCTTCTGACTCCTAATATGACCTCACTTTCCTCATCCGGAACTTCGTTTGAGGAGCAACGGACTTTTCCGGCGTCTACAATATTTACTTACTTTATAATATAATTAGAACACATGCTAAATCGACCAAGAAATCAGAGATATCAATTTAATGGCTCAAACATGGGGTAACTTACTTCAAACTGAATAACAAATTGTTGAATTTTATGTGAAAGGCCTAATCCTATATCAATTGAGTTGAAGGAACCCCAAAAATACAATAAAAATGTAGATGAAATAAATAAAATAAAAATAATTCCAAAAGAACACCCTAGGGTTAAGATGGCCTCACACTATAATGAGGATGATAATAACAAGGAAGAATAAAGTGGTGGAGGGGAATAAATGTTGACCTAATATGATCATACCATGAATCGGGAGGAAAACGTCCAACAAGAGGATGTCGCAGGAAGGGTAGTGACACTTGTGAGGGGATCCCCCTTGAGGGATGGTTGAGTGAGAGTGGGGTGATAGAAAGAATTTAATGGAGAACTCTTTTTTAGGGTACAACTAATTAAGTGAAAAAGTTTTATTGAAAATTATTATTATTTTAAAATCTTAACATGGTGCACGGGTAGGTCTCACGGTTTGGAAAACCATATGCCAACTTTGCACCCCCTAATATGATCTTAAATCACCTCACATGGTTAGACCACACAATTAGGTAAACCTTCTTCTAGGCATGTATTTGACTCTATAAATCTTACAGACACCCTCACATAGTCTACACATGATTTCTACTAACCATACATCAACCATGCGACTATGTTGAAAATCCCCAAATTTAAAAATTTAAAACTGGTTCAATCCAAAATTCAAAAACTATCTATATATAATTAAAATATAAAACATTAATAAATCATAGTTGGGGTGTGAAAATAATGGGTATGATACCACTAATATATTTTTAATGATCTTCTTAGGTCTAATATTGAGGAAAACCCCATTTAAATTCTCAATCTATCTTCTCCAAACAAAAACGAAATAAATAACATAAATTGAAACACGCATAACTCCATTGTTGTGATTACTATTTCTATTGATTGTGATGGATTTTATCTAATGGATATCACCAAGAAATATCCTAAGAAGTATCACATTCAAATGTGATACACCGGACACTATAATCCTTATACACATTGAGAGGGCCCCAAGATCTCCAAAGGTGTTCTTACACCTTCACCAAAATGATCAATATATAATTAGGAGAGAATAGAGCTTTAGTTATGGAAATAAAATGTTTCACACTGAGTAGGAAGTGATCTAATCAATTTATATTGGATTCCTCAAATTAATGAAGTAAGTTGATCATCGGATACCAATGCTTGGTAGTCGACATGAATTACCCATAACACATTCCCATTGGGGTATAGTCATTTCATCATTTCAAATGATTATTATATATTTGTAAATATATAAATGAATTATCTTGGTGATCCATACCTGAATAAAATTGAGTAGATGAAGTGGTGTTTGTTATACACTTGATATCCCATATCATTGACCAATCATATCATATGAAAGATGTATCTCCTTACCCCTTTTGATGTACCCAGCTTATAGCCTCTTATATGCATCATATACATATCTTGGATTATGATATCCATGAATTGTATGATACCATTATATAATTTTAGTGAATATACAATATTTATAATTAATAATTTTTAATAAGAAATAATTAATTATAAAATTATTGTTTTCTAAATTATTTATTTATATAGTCTATTTTTTAAAACTGGTTAAATAAAATTATGGATATTTTATTGAAATAAACTTATATTGGTAGAGTGGTTAGTTCTTAATGAGTTATACGATATTGTGTACGAGTAGTGTAAGGATGTTTAACCTCCTTGTAATTAATTGTGTCATATATAAAAATGAAATAAATTGATAAATAACAATAAATGTTAAATAAATAAAAAATATATTCAAAATAATTAATTTTTAATTTTTAATTATTGTTAATAAATAATAAATAAACTAAATTATTAAATTTTTATTGAAAATTATTATTACCTGATTATTATAGTGGAAAACTGTGGCAGTGGGCCTATTATCATAGTGGAGAACCAAGGCAATAGGCTCCCTATGGCCAGGGTTTTCTCTTACTATGATTATAGGTTACACCAACATATATTACCACCATAGTCACCAAAACTATGGAAATATGCTATTTATATAATTATGGTTCCTATTTCCATGGTTTTTTACTATGATAATAAATATTTTTTCTAGTAGTGAGTTTTTATAGAGTTATCATCTTCCCTCTAATTTCTAATATCATACGTTTTTATTAAATTTATACCTTGAAATCATAAAAACACATAATTTAATTTCTTTATAAGATCTCTTGGAACATAAATCTCATATAGGGTCACTTCTAACTCAACCTGTAAATTAAAAAAACTAATTCAATTTCATATTCTTTAGTTAATTTATTAAATTTAAATTGATTGAAAAAATCAAATTATTCATTATTTTCATTCCAATTTTAATTTTTATCAACTATAGATTCATAAGAGTTTTTTTACTTCATAAAATATAAGTTTCTATTTTCATGTTTATCTTCATGATTATTCATCTGATTATGCATCTCCTTAGAATAAATCCTTTTGTAGATTTCTCTTTAGTATCCATCATTAAATTTTCTTTCAAAAAATTTCAATTAGATTTCAAATATTTCAACATATGAAACAAGAAATTATGGTGTTTACCTTTGATCTTAATTTGTAATAAATTGATATTTATTTAGCGGAAGGTAATTATATCAACTACTTTATCATAAAAACTTTATTTTTTTAAGATAACCTTTATATACATGAATTCCATATATTTACACTTCGTTTTCTCCATAGAATATTATTCATTATTCTACATCTCATAATAAACCAAAATTCTTTGATTATTATCAAGATATACCATTTTGAGAACTCTTTACTCGAACATGGATATATTTTTATAAATAAAACTAATAATTCTTATCAAAATTATCATATCCATGTTTATTTCTTTAATTACCTCGCCTAATTATTACATTCCTTTAACATCAACAATGCCTTTTTTTAAGAATACATTTCCAAATTTGTTAGTTTATTCATTGTATCATCAAATTTATTATGAAAAACATAAAAAAAATCTTCATCCAACTTCAAGTTTCCTTTCATGATTTGATCAATTTCCCCCACATGAATTTAGATTATTTATCTCCCATGATATTCATATATAAAATATTAGCTAGTGTTCCCCCAATAAAAGTCTCGTCTTTACCATATCATTCAATTCCTTGTGAACATTCTCCAAGAGTAATGTTACTAAATTATCAATCATTATGATTCCATGTATAATAGAAACATAAAAATATATACCCAATGATCAACAATAGTTAAATGAACTATTCTTATGCAGATGAAAGTTCTATTCATCAAAAATGTTGATGAAATTATGAATCACTAAAGCCATAATGATATGATCTTTGAGAGAGAGACTGAAAAATACTTGAACCCCTTTATCTAATAATAGATATTATTTTGATATCATATAATGGTAAATAATAGGGTTTTATATATTTAAATATTTTACTATAAAAAAACATTTACTCAGGATAATTTATTTTTTATTCTCTGGTGGTTTAAACCACTTCAAATTGATTTAAAGAATATTCTCAAAACACCATTCATTAGTGATCCATATATTAATTAGAAGTAGTTTTTTGTTAGTAGTGATATTTCCAAACTACTGTGAATCTATAATTAGCTACCATTTTGAAACCACCAATATATTAAATATTAAGGTTCAAAATCTTTTATTATTATGATATTTATAGATTTTTATAATGATTGTGAAAATAATTCAAGGTGGTTAATTAAATTTTATATTTTTTGTTTAAATTAGCAGTGCTTAAAACTAGTATGAAAAAATTCAATGTGTTTTAGTAGATTTTGATTCAACATTAATAAGGTTTAGCAGTACATAATGTTAGTTAAAATCACCAATAAATAACTAACAACTCCTTTTTATCTTTTTGGTAGTTTAAACCTATGATAAACACATAAAAATAACAGGAAGTAGGGAGAATCTTAAAACATTACTAATTTAACTTTAAAATATATATATATCCATGACATATATAATTCGTTACTTTATATAGTCATAAATGGAACAAAAAAGATATAATAATTATAAACATCATATCACACAACATTTTAAACTCCCAAATAAGTTTGTTTCAATAATATACTACAAAGGCAGTATATATAAGTTTCCTAAAAAAATATAGAACAAATGAATAGGGGGATCCAATATCAACTCTAACCCTATAAGTTAGGTTACCTATGCATAGATAGTCCATGTTTATGATATTCCTATCGACTAACAGCCTCAAGTTCCTCTGATGACTATGTTAAATGGAATTTTCAATATAAATTATTTTTTATTACATATTTCACAGAAACAAATATCATTAAAACAATTTTTAAAAAATAATAAAAATAAATGTCACAAATTTAGTACCGCTCTTATCATGGGTGGATTGTCTAGATTAATTATCCCATTAATGCTATGAAATTGATATGAAAAATAATTAGACTTACATTTTATAGGAATATCAAATAAATAAAACTAAAAATATTCATTTTCGCCTAATGTTACGTGTTTATCAAAAATATAAATTTTTTAGAGTGATGATAATATGCCTACAATAATGATACATAATGGGAAGGGATGTTTTGTGGCATACTAATTATTCCAATATCCATTTTTATTGGCCTATGGGATTATTTATAGTCACCTTATAAAAGATAATGGCATAAAAAGTTTAAAATTTTTCTTGCATCAAACATCTGACGTGTTCATTCTCATTTATTTCGTGTTATTATCTTAATTTTTTTGAAAAATATATTCAAAAATTAGTATGTAGATGTAATAAATTATTTTTTAACATTAAAAATTATATTCCTATAGAGCCATAGGGTGTATTGACCATAGAAAGGGGGTGAATCCATGTTTTAATTTTATGAATTATTTTCTTTTGAATTCAACCACTTAAACTTGTTAAGGTTTTTGATACACTCAATGATATCTCATAGTATCACCTCATATACAGAAATGATAAGAGATAGAAAAGAACACAATATTTTCAAGGTTCATCTGAAAGTCCTACTCCTTATTATGTTGGTTATACCCCCAACATATATTCTCCACTATAATCTTTTAATCAATTATATTGGTTAGTAACTAATCAAACGATATCTTATCTCCTAAATCCACATAGAAGGGTATTTATACTACATTACATAGTGTTAACAAAATCCACACTGGTCTACTCCAGAGTCCCAATAGAGTCTTCTCCTGCTCCCAAATCTTACTAAGAGACTTATCCTACTTCCAATTCCAATTTGAAGGCTTATCTTATCTTGTATATAACCAAGGGACTTCTACCTTTCTTCAAGGTTTGATCAACTATGATATGATCTTTTAATCTTCCTATATAAGCTTGAAGAATATAACTTTATTATGTGATCTTTAAGTACCATAAATGGCCACTAATCTGAGCATGTCAATCTCTCTCAATAAATTTTGATCGCCTAAGTATGACCAGTTTCCTCAGTGAAATACTGCTTGGGAAATTCTTCTTTCTGATGTTGAAGTATCAGCCTCACTAAAATGTGTTCCAATGGTACACACAATATATTAAATATTATTTTAGTAAAGATAAGAACATCTTGAATTTAAATCCTTCTTCTTTCTTAAATTCTCAACACAACCTCAACAACTTCACTTCATGGATGCATGATTTATTTCAAGGTTCATATTATAAATCCTAGCACATTAATTTATTTATAATATTATTTTTTGTGTTATCTCACTATTTCGAGTTACTCAATTGTTGGAAATGTGTTTGATGATCACATGAAAGTGATTATGTCTTCACATATACATGCAAATATTTATGTAATATTCTCTTTCATGAAAACCTGAATGGGTTCACACTGTTCTTATGTGCACAATAATACCATGAATATTCTAGAATGACTCGATCACTTCCTTATTTTGTGTAACAATGAGCTTAAAAAATCAAAAATTCTATGTATTCCTCTCCATGAAACCATGTCATGATATCTCAAAACCTCATACAAACCAAGAAGGTTACACATAATATTATCTTGCAATCCTATATAGATTTTCTAAACAAGTTATTCATGAATATATTCAAGTGTGTTAAAAAAAGTAGAATTCCAATGGATTACTCTTCTCCTTTACATTAAACTATCATGGTAGCTCTTCATATTCATGAAACAAGGTTTTCATACCCTCTCTTTTATTCAAAAAATGATATCTCTCTCAATATCAACAAAACAAAATCTCTTAGGTTATAATCATTCTTTTATAGGTGAGTTCCACTACTATAGGTGTTTCCTTAACTTCCTTAGCCTCCACAGATAATTGTGTGTCTATCATCACTTTAATATCACCTAAAATATCATTAAATACAATATATAATTATGGGTTTATTTATAATAAGATGTAGAAATTCATGGTGTATTTTCCTTCATGTTAAACTCCTCATGTGAATGTGGTAATGATTGTATGCTCTATCATTTTTTAAGCTCAAATGCATCCATTCATATCAGATGCTTGAGCTTCCTTTTTTAACTCCATTAACATTAATAAACCTAAACTTCTTCGGCTAATCACATGCATGTAAGATTAATATTACATACATTGAGGTTTAAAGCCTCACTGTCTCAAAATAATGGCCTAATAAAAAGAATGGAAACGTTAGATTCGATCCACATAGGTTCGGTGATGTACTCCAGTGCACGAGAACTCTTGAGTGATGGTAGGTTGAAGAAAATCAATTTGGATGATCAAATATATCACATCAGTTGGATCAATTTTTTTTTATAAATATGTATCTTTTTAAATGTTGGTTAATAGTACCCCACTATCTACTATCACTCATAGGTTTCAACCATGGTCGAATGATTCAATATAATAAAATTTTTACTACTCACTGATAGATCTATCATCATATTTGGAACCCATAAAACTTTACACACACATATGGTTTTCATAGACCTGCTTCACCAGCATGCACTGTGTGGGCGCTATGCATCCATGAATACTCCTAGCCTACCTATGTAGGTGCTCACCATCACCATTCTACCATATGATCCATTGTGGGATAGCTCTCCCACATGGTAGAGTCCTCTTCCCATAGGTGTGGGATTGATTTTGTACCTTGGGATCAAATGGTTTGCCATATTTTTTGTGAAAGTCCAACCAAAAATACAAAGAATAATTCTTAGTACATAATTTATAAATACAAGACTTTCTCAACTCCTCATATAATATTCTTCATGTTCCTATTTTAATTCTTCTTCTTCTAAACTCTTATTCATGAAAATAAATATTTTCATGGACTTTACTTCCTCAAAACTCCTCATGAAATAAATTTTATATTGTATGTACTTCTTTTAGTGTTCTTCTTCTTTTTATTGTATACAATGTGTCCTCCCTAGCACATATCTTTGACATTTATAATTAGTTTAAACAATCATCACATTTATTAGTATAATTATCAAGGAATTACATCCAATGCCATTAAATAAGTTTATAACAGTTATCCAAGATTTAACACTACATTTTCAACTCACCAAACACATATTGACACATCATTGAAAATAAATGCAATACTACTCGCAAAAATACCAATCAAATACACCCTCAAATACCCTTGTAATAAAAACTATTACACTATATTCTCATTTAATAACTTCTCCCCAGATTCTCTATATGATACCCCCGACATCCCTAAATAAAAATGAGATATTCTAGTATTAGGGTGATTTCTTTATCAATATGAGATACAATCAAATGGAATCAAATGGAAGAAAAGGGGTATACTGAAAGTTAAGAGTGTACGAGATGAAATTGGGAGCCTATCAGAGTGGTCTAATGAAATAAGAGATTTGAAATACCAACTCATATCTTTAAATCATTTTCTTTTTAGCATTCCAATAGTATACATCAATATAAAAAAGTTAAAATATTATATATGATATAAAAAAAGAAAATGTTTTGAAAGTTTTGTACATATATTAATTGAATTCATGTATTCTAAATAGAAAAATAATAGATAATTTAATGACTTTTATTTTCTATGTATTATTTTTAAAAATTATATTGATTTATTTAGAGACTAGGAATTGAGACGGCATGCGATTATGAGGTCCGGTGTTCCCAGAACAAATGTTTGAAAAATATTAAAATATTAAGAGCACATGCATATGGTTTTCCTAAAAAAGTGGAATAACATCTAAATCGGTGCTCGGAATAGAAATCAAAGGGAACCATTGAGTTCATAAGAGTGGTTTTACCCTAGACGTGGCCTAACATTGGTCGGTGTGGTTTGATTGTGGAAAGTTGTCATGGGCTCTTAAATGAGTAAAATAAGTTAAGAAATTTTATTTTATTTTATTTCATCAACACTGTGACGTAGAAATAGGTTTATCTTTAAATAAATCCTTTTTTAGAGATCTAGGTTAGTCTCATAACCCTATAATACTTTAAAGACCCTAGAGAGAGAGATCTAGAGAATTCTCATGAGCAGGTGATGACGGAACTTCAAATTTGAGATTGATGAATGATGATCTTGAAGAATCTCACCAAAAGCAATGATGAAACAACCATTATTCTTCAAAAAGAGATTAAAATTTAGTTAAGATGTGCTATTTTAATTTTCCTTTCTTGTTCTTGATTCTTATGATGAAAATGGACTAATCCGCGAATAGATTATCCCATAGATCGATCATACTTGTGGGATGGGATATTTTTCGGAATTTTTCATAAGTTTATTCTTGAGATTTATTGGATCTGTCTACCCTTATAATGGTGATGAACCAATATCAACATGAACATCAATTTTGGTTTTCCCCAATCAGTTTTTTGTTCTTATCTTTCCTGATTCTTGTATTCTTCATTGTGTGTTCTTCATTCTTCCCCAGCTTTGAACCCCTTTGTGAACAATTGATTGTTGCACCTTTGATTCTTGGTACAACGATCTGAAACCATAGATATAGCATTGGGATGACTCAAAGGAAGTGTGACGGTGGGTAAGATAGTGGATCGAATGACGATGGGTTTCGAATTTGCATTCTTTGGTGATAATGAATAACACTCACTATTGTGTTTTTTGAGCTGATTGAAGGCATGAATCCCATCGATTCAATGTTAGAGTGGAAAAGTGAGATTGGATATAGAGTTTCAAGGTGAATAGACCACCAGAATGGAATTCGGATGATTTATGGTGGGAGTGGGAAGAAGAATATGGGTTTCTCGAAAAACCTGACCCACACGTCATGTAGTCCCTCACTACATGGTGTGTAGTACCCCTTGGAAAATCTCAACGTGTATATGGGAAGTACACAAACACAGAGTGGAGTAAACTTGTTTCCTACAAGACGTGTACTCCCCCACATGGATTGGCATGTACTAGTTACATGGACCACCTCATGTACTGGTACACAGGTAGGGATACACAATTTGACGTAGTGTACTCGCACATGGCCAGAGTACTCGATCATACCTCAAATGTATGGACATGGCATGTAATCTCTTCTAAACATCGTGTAACAATATTTTACATGACATGGTTTGGAATGACATCGGCCATTGAACACAGATAGTACCTAGGGTTAAGGTACACTACGAGTGAACCGACTACACACTATGTAGCCCTTTATACATGGATTTAGCCACTTTTCCTCCACATCTTAGACAATTTTTGTTAGGGTTCATACCATTATTTGTTTCCCTAAAGGTTGGTATAAATTGTTTCCTACTCATAGGACTACGATCCCTTTAGTGGGACTTCCTAGATAGAGTTGTTGGAATCCTCAGAGAGGACTGAAGCAAGATCCTCTATACATTTATTTGTTCCCTAGGTGGAGTTCTTAGTTTATACATGACCAAAACTACACAATAATTGATGACCCATGCCTATCATAGGTCTTGGAAAAAGCAAATTTATTTTCCTAATGCATCACAGTAGCGAACCAAGGTCATCTTACTTGAGGAGCGTTGCAGTCGGTTCAATAACTAATTATAATTAACCTAATATAATTCTTATTGGTTTTTTTAATAATTATTGAAAACAAAGTTTTTGAGGGTTTTGGAAAATATTCAATTAAAATAATGACATGTAGAATTTAAATCTAGATGCTAACAGAATGAATTCAAAGAACAAAGTTCTTGGTCTTATGTTTGGATAACATGGGTTCATTCATTATTTATTTATTGTTTAAATTAAATTTGATAATTTATTTTATGAAACCTTGTTAATGAATTATTTTCCTTTGATTTATTGAGTGTGTGATTTTAGCATGCGTCTGGAACACCAAACCACACCTCCAATTGTAATCAAGTAGGGTAACACCATAACTGAGAATGTTATTCCTACAAGGCCTAACTCCACTTTATGTCATTTCATCTCTTATAGCAACCCCAACTCCACAATATGAAGGGTTTTCCTAAGAGAAGATTGGGAAAATAATTAATCAATGAAAATAAATAGATTTGGAAATAGTGTCATGGTGGATGACCACCACATCCATGCAATATTCCCGCCTCCACCACAAATAGAATAAAAAAATTTTCAATTAAAGCGCAATAATAAAGAGCACTATGAAAACTCCCCCAGGTCCAAGCATCAATTTAGTCACTTTCCATGGTGAAGTGCATAGAAATAACGATTGAAACATAGAAGATAGATATTGAGGTTGAGATTGGAAGAGAAATTGGGTGGAAGAAGAAATAGGGAATGCTTTATTAATAAAAATATGAATGCATTACATGAGAAAATAAAACTAAAACTAAAAATAAAATAAATAAATAAAAATCCTAAATGGATCTTTACCTCCTCCCCTTGGTTCCCCAGATGGTGTGGGGAAGGATTGTAATGCTTTGAGAGGTAGGATATCCTCTACTTTTATAGGCAGATTTTTGTCCTCTGAATGTTGTCACATTTTTGACTCCTTAATTAGCCGAATAACACATGGACTCTAGAAACGGTGCTAGTTTGATGCATGCCTATCGTAGGGTGTGGGAAAAAAATTTATATTCCTAATTGAGTATAGTGGCTGACCAAGCTCATCTCACTTGAGGAGCATTGTAGTCGGTTCAATCACTTATTCTAGTTCACCTATTATAATTATTTTTAGTTTTTAATTAATTAATGAAAAAAATTTAAAGGTTTTGGAAAACATGCAATTAAAATAATGAAATGAAGAATTAAAATCTAGATAAAAATAGGATGAAATCAGGGAAGAAAGGTCTTGGTCCTAGGGTTGGATTAGACGGGTTCATTCATTATGTATTTGTTATTTAAATTCAATTTGATAATTCATTTTGTGAAACCTCATAATGAATTACTATCCATTGATTTATTTATTTTGTGATTTTAGTATTCATATGGCACACCAAACGACACCTCCTCTAGTAATCAAGTAGGGTAACACCTCAACCGAGAATGTTATTCCTACAAGACCCAACTCCACCATATGTTGTTTCAACCCTTATAGAAACCCCAACTCCATCGTATGAATGTTTTATGTAATATAAGAGAGGGAAAATTATTAATCAATTAAAATAAATGGATTTGGAAATAGCGTCATAGTAGATGATCGTCGCACCCGTGCAATATTTCAGCCTCCACCACAAATAGAATAAAAACATTTGGAATTGAAGCGCAATAATGAAGAACACCATGAAACCTCCCCTGGGTCCAAGTCTCAAGCTATTCAATTTCCATAGTTAGGTGAATAGATATGAAAATGGAAATATGGAAGAGAGATAATGAGAATTAGAGTTGGAAGAGAAAAGGGGTGGAAGAAGAAAGGGGAACACTTTAATATAAAAAAAATATTAATGCGTTATAATAGAAATGAAAACTAAAAATAAAAAGAAAATAAATAAATAAAAATCCTAAATGGATATTATCCTCCTTCCCTTGGTGCCCTGGATGGAGTTGGGAAGGATTGGAATGCTTTGAGAGGTAGGAGATCCTCTCTTTTTATAGGAAGATTTATGTCCTCTAAATGTTGTCGCATTTTTACCCTTTAATTAACCGAATAACGCATTGACCCCTTCATGAAAGTTATTCATAAATGTGTCGGTAGTTCACCCTAAAAGTTTCAGCTTATTTTTCCATATGTTGTATGAGTTCTAATTTTTTTCATTGGAGGTTTATTTTTCTTGATGCAGGTTCTAGGAAGCTTCTTCTAAAAGTACAACGGCCAATGGAAACCTTAATAACTTAAAAACTACCTCAAATTAATTTTAGAGTCTCTCATATTGGTTATCGTGCTATCCCAGTTGGAATAATTTCAATTGGAGGCATGTAAGCTGAGATGGATGTTTGTTATAGTGGTGGGGTCCACCCTGTCTTCCAGGAAAAATCTATAACTTCATTTATTTTTAAAGGCCTCTAGATGATTGATTCACCCTCTAGTTTAGAATACAAAGTTGATGGAAATAAAATAAAGATTCTAAAAAAATAATCACTCAATTTGGAAGTATATTTTTCAAGAAATGACCAAACTACCATTGACGTAAATTTTTTTCAAAAATCTAGAATTAAGCACTTTTCACAATTTAGTTCATTTTCATTATATAATCCAAATTGCCCATTATTTTAATAAAACATTTAAATACATGGGTTTTATAATTAAAAAAAACAACAATTCATTATTATTGTATTAAAAATATAAACCTAAATTTTCTTTGTCAAATACCCCCACACTTAAACCATGCTTTCCCTCAAGCATAAAATATCAACATGGAATTCAGAGGACAACAATGTTACCAATATTTAAATTCCAAAGTAATAAAATCAAAAAAAAATCAATGTAAATCAAATTTTCAAAAAATTTACAGAAAATATCAATTTATTTTCCCAATTTTTAAAGAAATAATTAATTCATATAATTTACTTTTCCCCTTTGAAAAATGATGGAACTTATTCTTTCATTCATTCAAGCTTCTCAATTCATTTTTATTAAACATGCCACATTATGATTTACATCACCTTTGGATTTTGACTCCCATATCTCATGATACAATTCTAGTAGAGTTATGATAATATCATTAGAACATAAACCTTATTCATAAGAGTGTATAATAACTACTTTCTACACTTTGTAAAGACAAAAGGCACATAAAATCCTGAGGAATTTTCAATAAAGGTTTAAATAACTCTGAGGATTAAGGTTGGTGGGATTTTATGTTTTTTAAACTTAAGGCTCAAGGAGGAGGTTTATCTCTTAAGTACAATGCACGATATTAAAAAGTGTAATGAAATTATCCCCTTCAAAGTAGAAACACCCAATTCCCCCAAAACTCAATGTAAGGTCATGATCAAAGTTAATAATAATGAATGATTAATGCACCCTATTGATTTTTTTTAATTTTTAATTTTTTTTCTTTTTTTTCAAAAGTTATGATTAGATCAAAACTCACATCCATCACCTAACCACATACAATTAGAAGATCA
Source organism: Viscum album (assembly GCA_963277665.1). Classification (NCBI taxonomy): domain Eukaryota; kingdom Viridiplantae; phylum Streptophyta; class Magnoliopsida; order Santalales; family Viscaceae; genus Viscum; species Viscum album. The sequence continues at coordinate 1,766,614,981 of OY728153.1, read as the reverse complement.
TTGGTCTTGAAAATGGTGATTTTTGGTTCTCCCAAATCACATCCAATTTTTCCTCTTTTTTAGATATTTTTGTCATTTTTTCATTTTTTTTAAATTCAATTGGGGCAAACAATAGAGTATAATCAATGATTCAAAAACCTTTTACAGTTCCCACAATAACACCCACACTTTTTTCCTTGCAATGTATAACATCCCTTAAAACATGATTCCCTTCACCCCCACACTTCATCTTTAAAATAACATGCAAATACAAAGAGTTGTGTAGGGAAGGATAAAAATAGCTTGAAACATGGATCATCCTTATAAAGGTCATTCATGGTCTCTATAGACTAAAAGAAGGATTTATGTAAAGGTGGTATTTATGGATAATTGTTTTTCAAAAGATGCCTCAATCATTTTAAATGTGTTTTTGTACAGTCATAGATTTGAAAAGTTCAAATGCAAGTTCTAGCAGGTGACATGTCCCAAGATCACTCAAGAAATATGCTCAAGAATAAATAGGAAGTACATGGTCTAGAAATCCTCTCAAGAATAGGACATATGATATTGGACAATCACTAAAGGCATTATTTATAATAACAAATCAATTCACATGAATTTTAGAAATTCAAAGTATGAAAAATGATAAGGAAATTTCATTTACATAAATCAACTAATTCCCTTAAATCATTAGTCATCATTTCAATATCCATGCTTCAATTTAAAAATTCTATTTTCCATATTACTCATTCAATCTCATTTACATTGAAATCTAAAACACGGAATCATAGGATTATTTGGAAACTCATGTCTCCTAGATAAGTCAAGTAAAGAAATAATTCAAGTGTGAATATGAAATTTTATCTTTAAAGCTCAAAACAATTTGGACCGAAAAATATAAGGAGTTTAAAAGATTAAACATTAACAATAAACTCCATTTTGAAATAAAGATTAAATACTCTTCCTCTATTTAAGGCTTCCTTTTTCCCATTTATGAACCTAGAAAAGGTAATTACTCACTTAGGAATAAGTATCATGTCATTAAAGATCAAAAATATAAGTAGGATTGGTTTGTATGTTGAATTAATCTAAAAAAGGAATTTGAAATATAAAAAAATGTAAAGATAAATCTTGGTATGATCCCATAAGTGGGCCCTGAATTTTTAGTACCTCCAGAGGGCAGTACCAGCTGTTATCCAAAATTAGAGGGTGGATAAAACTTCTTTGATTTGAACCACAAAATGTGGATTTTCCCAACATCCATATATGTTTTCTTATTGAGGAGGACTCCATGGATATATTACACCAGATCCTCCCCCTTCGCAATGTGGTATAGCTTGAATGGTGGGGGTAGGATGAAGTATAGAGCCTCATCCTCCTTCGTTTCTACTTGTGAAACAATCTATTTATCTTATTTTACTCCCTCTAATTAATGTTCAATGTATTTAGGGAGATTCATGTGTTCTTCAATAGGTGTATCTTATTTTTCCATGTCATCTTCCAGGGAATAATAAGAGTCACCTGATTCTAAAAATTCAAAATAGTTGGGAGTTATACTCAAATTAGTTTCAATAAAATCAAATGAGTTTGAGTTTAAGTTTGTATCATACACCTGATTAGGTTCATCTTGAATATTTTCCTTGATGTAAAGTGCCTCTTGTAGATGATTATCTTGGGATGGGGTCAGGTAGTCAGCCTCCTCAATCTTGACTTAAAATTCCACCAATTGGGTGGTGTCTTATTTTAGCAGTGCTGACTCTTCTTCTTTGCAAGGCTTGGGGAGATCAAGAAATTCATCACATTCATTCCAGAATTCATCCCATTCCTGTTGATCTCCCACATGTAGATCAATAGGTAATTCATCTTCTTCTTCATATATCTTGGGTAGAATTGGTTGAGTGAGGATGAATGAGTCTTCATGTACCTCAACATTTACCTCCTTTGGTTCTTCAATGATGAGTGGTGAAATTTCTTCAAACACTACCTCAACTTCTTTTTTTGGTTTAGGGTTGGGTTACTCTATCACTCCATGAACATAGTCAAATAACCATTCAATTTCTCACCCCAAATCATCCAGATTATTACTCATCCTTTCAACTAGGTCATTTAGATTGTGATAATCATCTTCACTTTCTTGATATTACACCTACAAGTAATCTTCCCATGCATAAAATTTTAAATTTGAAGACATCATGGAAAAGTTTTTTTTTTTAATTTTTTAATAAGGTAAAAAAAGAAAAATATTTACAAAAATCTAAATTTAAAAAATGATCAAAGTAACTATTTAGCTCCCCAGAAACGGTGCTAGTTTTGACACATGCCTATCATAGGGAGTGGAAAAAGAAAATTTATCTTTCCAATACAGCACAGTGGCTGACCAGGGTCGTCTCACTTGAGGAGAATTATAGTCGGTTTAATAACTAATTCTAATTCACCTAATCTAATTATTTTGGTTTTTTTTAATAATTATTGAAAACATTGTTTTTTTGGGTTTTGGAAAACATGCAATTAAAATAATGACATGCAGAAATTTGGATGCAAACAGAATGAATTCCCGGAAGAAAGGTCTTGGTCCAATGGTTTGATAACACGAGTTCATTAATTATTTATTTATTATTCAAATTCAATTTAATAATTCATTTTAGGAAATCTAATTAATTAATTACTTTCTTTTGATTTATTGAGTGTGTGATTTTAGCATGTGTTTGGCACACCAAACCACACCTCCTCCAGTAATCAAGTAGGGTAACACCTCAACTGAGAATGTTATTCCTATAAGACCCGGCTCCACCATATGTCGTTTCATCCCTTATAGCAACCACAACTCCACCGTATGAAGGTTTTTCCTAATATAATAGAGGAAACATAATTAATCAATGAAAAGAAATGAATTTGGAAATAGTGTCGTGATGGATGACCGCCACACCTGTGAAATATTTCCGCCTCTACTAAAAATATAATAAAACATATTGAATTTAAGTGAAATAATTAATAACACCGTGAAAACTCCCCTGGTTCCAAGCCTCAAGTTAGTCATTTTTTATGGAAAAGTGCATAGAGATCATAATTGAATTATGGAAGATAGAGATTGAGATTGAGATTGGAAGAGAAGCAGGGTGGAAGAAGAAATGGTAAACACTTTAATAATAAAAATATGAATGCATTACATGAGAAAATAAAACTAAAAATAAAAATAAAATAAATAATTAAAAATCCTAAATGGATATTGGCCTCCTTCCCTTGGTGCCCTGGATAGTGTTGGGAAGGATCAGAAAGCTTTGAGAGGTATGATATCCTCTCCTTTTATAGAAAGATTTTTGTCCTCTAAATGTTGTTGCATTTTTAAACCATTAATTTTCCAAATAACGCATGGATCCCTTCATAAAAGTTGTTTATAAATGTGTTGTTCGTTCACCCTAAAAGTTTAATCTTATTTTTCCACTGTTTTTATGAGTTATGATTTTTTCATTGGAGGTTTATTTTTCTGTAAGTAGGTTCCAGGATGCTTATTATAAAGGTATAACCACCAATGTAAACCTTAATGACTTTAAAATTCCCTCAAATTAATTTTAGATCTTCTCCTATGTGTTCTCGTGCTATCCCAGCTCGAATTACTGAAATTGGAGGTGTGTAGTCCAAGATGGATGTCTATTACAGTGGTGGGGTCCACGCAGCCCACCCAGAAAAATCTTCAACTTCATTGATTTTTTAAGGGCTCTAGATGATCGATTCAGCCCCTAGTACACAATACAAAGTTGAAGGAAATAAAATAAGGATTCTAAAAAAAAGAATCACTCAATTTGGAATTGTCATTTTTATGAAATGACTAATCTACCATTAACGTAAAAATATATCAAAAATCCAAAATTAAGAACTTTTCACAATTTAGCTCATTTTCATTATATAATCCAAATTTCCCATTATTTTAATAAAACATTTAAATAAATGGGTTTTTTATTAAAAAAAATCAATATTTCATTATTATTTTATTAAAAATATGCACATAATTTTGATCAGTCGGTCAATCCTCTACTTAGTGGGTCAATATATATTAAATTATTGGTATCACCCCATGGCCCTAGTTTTGACCCTAATCTTTTGTATCTTATCTCTCTTTAGATATATTAGCATATCCTTCTCATGACAAGATCCGACGAGAAATACCTCTTAGAAGGATGTCATCAGTGTTATCTAACTCAGGAGTGTTTTCTCCTGGATGAGTGCTTTGTGGAATCTTCAAGCTAGAAATCCTAGTGATGGTATACAGTGGTTGTGACTTACATCTAGAATGTGTGTCTTATATTGAGTATATCTGGATATTCTTGTTATATGTATTTTATACATATACCTATGAAGATATTACATTATTTTTCATTTGTAGAATTTATTTTTGGTTTTGGGGTGTCCTATTGAGTATTGTTATACTCACCCCTACACGGGATTTTCCCACATGTATCTTATCTTGTGTAGACGATCAAACTTTTTATGGATTCCTAGGAAGACCAAGACCAGAAGATTCTTTGTGAGACTAGGAAGGCTGGGCTGTGTTCCAACGACTACAGATATTAGTCCCAATAAATTTTTCTTACAGATTGAACTTGTGTTACAGACTCTTTTTTGTGGGATTTTATTTTCCATGTTTTACCGTAATTTACTTCCTATCATACTCTGGTTGTGGGATATAGGTGTATGCATACATTGGTTATTATTGGTTTTTACATTTCATAATTGTGTGGTCTTGGAGATGCGTGCATGCATACAGGTACATCGGAAAATGCCTCCCATGTTAGTGATATGCCAACTCAGTGCTAATCACCAACCCCTATCCTATTAGAGGCAGGCTTGGGGAGTCGTGACATGGGTCCCACTAGGGCATGTCATGATAGAGTTATATCAAAGGGATCAGTTATACATTATTACCAAGATTCTGTGAGATTGGTTTGGGGAAATAGTGTTAAGTGTTTTGAGTTTGGTTTTTAGGATGAGTACTCCAAGGTTGGTCTGGAAGCGGACCTACCCATACACCAGGCCTCTGATAACCTTCCTTTAGAATCAGTACATGATAAAATTGGTTGCAGGAAAAATAATGGTACATGCATCATATAGGAATGGGTTGTGGTTTCCTTATCCTTCTTGAGTCAACTCTCCAGATATACTCTATTAATTTTGGTACATCTTGTTTTATTTCAGGATGTGACCACATAGACAGGCAGTTGAGATTCTTGCACGTGATCATGAGGATGATATATTAGGTAATGAGACATCGGTATAGAGATTTTTAACAAAGATATCACCTCCATGTGGTGTACCATCCATACCACCATCTTTAGAGCAGCACACGGTTCTCGTAGTACCAACGGATGAGGTGCGCAGGCAGAGCACGCTTCATGAGTTTTAGTGGTTTAAAACCCTCAGGATCCGAGGTGAGACTAACCCACAAGTTTCTAAGGATTGGATTGAGTAGGTGACCCAAGTTTCCCATCTATTTAAGACACCATCTGTAACATCCCAGGTAAATAAAGAATAAAGAATTTTCATACTTATTAATATTTACGAATTAAATATTAATTTTAATTAAAAGGGGTTTCTACGTTCGATAGCGTACTCGGTACGCAACGATGAGTTTCTTTGAAAACTTACGTTGCACACAAGTAATAAAATAATATTATTTTAAATGTTAGTTAACGAGTAGCCGTTGTACTGGCGGGAATGGATAGAAATAACTAAAATATGATTATATATGTTTTCAAATGTTTTTACATTTATCCGATAAAAGATAAAGGCTTAAAATACGGAAAGAATTCAATTTTAGGCATTTATACCCTAATTTTCACGAAAGGTCCACTTATCACCTTTTGACGGAGAACCGTCATTAAATATAGTTTTGATCGATCTTATAAATTCTATTGGACCAAATGTAACTCTTCTTTAGAATCGGGACATCAAAATTTACTTTGTGTATATTTTTGGTACCTTTCTGATAAAGTTCATTTTTTTTAATGAATAGTGTAAAATGTTGTATTTTAATTCAAAACCTCTTTTTAATATAATTTATTTATATGATTAGATTATCTTTTGAATTGGTTTTAAAGTGAAATTATAAAATATTTTTACCATTAAATCCAATAGTGGTCGTTGGAATTAATTTCACTTTGAAATCGGACTTAAACTAGTGTCAATCTTTTGATACTTATTGTTTCATAAAAACATGCTATTTTCTCTGACAGCGGGAATTAATTATTAAATTAATTAATGTAACTTATATGTTTTGAATTTAGTAAAATAGACTTCATTTTTGAATTCGTAATATCAAATATAGCTTAGGGTGAATTTTTGGTAATTTTCTGAAAAACTTCAATTTTTGATGAATAGTGAAACCACTAAGTGGTACTTATAAAGACTGATTTTCCGTTTAAATGAAATTTTTCCATCATTGTGTTTTGAATTTCAAAAATCCGACATACATGGTTGTCATTAAGAAGTAAAATGTGGTTCAATGAGATTATAATAATTTTTTGGTGAATAGTAACTTATTAAGTTCTTAATCGCGATTAGTGGTAATTAGTGTAGTTTAAGGTAAAAATAATGCTTTAATAAAATAAGATGAGATTGACACATGTCCTACCCTTATTGGTTGTGTCATGGCCGACCAAGACAAGCCATGGGTCAACTTGGGGACCCCATGGAGACACTTTGGTTGGGAAATGACATAAATAACTTTTTATTTAATGTAAAAGTAAAAATGACACAAAAATAATATGTTTTACGAAAACAATTTTTACATGGAGTTATAAAGATCCGATTTTTGATTATAAATAGACATTGGAAATATAAAAATATTTTATACATCATAGTATTTTTTTTATAATTTTTAGACATTAAATAAATTAAATTATTTATGACATAATAATGATGCAGCGATGACATCATTATTTGACGATTTAAATAAAATGGAAATATAATGTAAAATCTATGAACTACACATGTCCAAAACCAATTGGATGAGTGGATTTCGAACCCTTATCACCTTATCCAGGAATTATATCAATGTGGGACCTTTTAAAACCGAAACACATTTTCAAATAAAGTAATATTTCTTTACTTTCCAAAAGTGCCCCTCCTCTCCTCTTATAAAAGACCCCCACCTCTACCTCATTTCACACACTCCTCAAACCTTTGGCTCGGCCAACCCCTGCCCATTTACTCTCTCCACATCCCTCTCCTCATCCTAGAGGATTCCCTTTGGGCAGAATCCTTTCAAAGGAAGCCTTTAGGCTCAAATCAAAAGGAGTTACACTTTTAAAGGTAATTCATTCTCTCTTGTTCATTTGTTTTATTTTGCTTCTCCAACCCTCTAAACTCTTTTTATTTACTTCTTTTGTAACAACACCAGTATCTTCAATATACTAGGATGTTGTTATAAGATTTATTCGAGCTACACTCTCACACAACTACATCAAATGGTTAAAGAACATACGGTTTCCGTGGATGGAGAAATTCTGCCTCCCGAAACGATGATTGCTCAATACTCATTTAACACCTTCAAAGGTGGCCATTATGATGTCACTATTTTATATATGATATATAATATGTTTATTTTTTTCTTTAAGCTTCTGTATTTTTCATTTTGGGCATACCTTTATGGTTTCCATTACGGGTAAACACGATATCTTCATTTAAGGAAGTGCGGACTACCGCCCCCTCAAAGTGATGTGATTCGTTAATGCCATATGTGGGACGTGTAAAGGATGGATTTAAAGTTATTATATATAATGTTATACTGGAATTATAATATACCTCTATATCATTATTATTTCTTTCCATTAAAGTATGATATAGAAATGAAAGTAGCGTTCATGCGTACGTACGGCTTACCGTCTCCATGAACGGTGCATTTCATTTCTTATCCCCAAATGTAATGTACTATTAAAAGTACATGTATATAATGGATATATATAATTAATGATATATCTAAATGATGAATATAATTCTGGAATTAAAATATACATACCTCTCATTTAGTTTTAATTTCATTAATATGACAAAGAAATGAAAGTAGCGTTCATGCGTACGTACGGCTTACCGTCTCCATGAACGGTGCATTTCATTTCTTACCCCTAAATGATTATGTAATATTATAAATACATGTATATTCTGTATATATATGATACATATTATATCCAAATTGGGAATTTCATTCTGGATATAAAGAACCTTTGACCACACGAACAACATGTAATTGTAAGAAGTCCACTTTCGACTTAAGAACCAAATATTGACAAAACAAACATTATTAACTTAAATGGTTACATAATGTTTATAACATTGCAATAAGTGATATAAAAGGAATAATGAACTTTAAAAAGGTTCGTAATCAAGTATAAATTAACTCAAGTTTATTATTTAGGACGTTAAAGAACGATCGAGTCAAGTCGGACCCGAGGTAAGGGACTTCGTCTCAATCTCCTTTCATTGAGTCATATTTCATTTTATACACAACTTTCTTTTATACGGTGTATAAACCCCTTTTACTTTTACTTTTATACAAAAGGAATATTTTTCTACGAAGCGTTTTACAAAACGACAAAAAGGAATGTTTTTTTAACGTACGCGGTGACAATGACCTTTTCCGCCGCCGCGAGTATTATTTGGTCTTTGGATTTCTCAACAAGCCGTAATGTTTTTAGAATAAAATAAATACCATATACTCTTTTATGTATTTTGGTATTGAAAATGGTTTTGAAAAAGGATTCTATTATGTCAATATATTTATGATATATTGTGATGGAAATGTGGAAATGTTATCATTCCTTTATATTGGTTTTATGTTTTATGATTTTATACTGGTACTTGGACATTTTAACGGGTGGTTACGTTATAAACCATATGACGGGTGGTGCTGTGAATACCAGGACGGGTGGTTACGTTATAACCTCCAATGCATTGGGTATGGAAGTCGGCCGTATGGCTATTCCATTAAGTATGTATGGAAATTGGCCATATGGCTATTCCATTAAGTGATATGTGTGGAAGTCGACTCCACTTAAGTATGTTTATGTCCCAAGTTACCTTTATATATGTTATGTGATCTTTTTATGGGTTTTATGGTAATCCTTTGGTTACAAAAAGGTAAGTAATGATACTTTATTAAATGAAGAGTTTTTACTACTTCATGAAGGTGAAGGTATTACTTTGATATAGTATAAATGGTTTACTTGATGTTTGAAAAAAACTAACAGTTTTCATTCTTTCTGTATCCCTTACTGAGATTTTTATGCTCACCCCAAGTTTTTTTTGAAATGTTTTCACAGGACTTAATGTGGAATAAGGTCAAGGATGGGATTAAGGGAATGTCATCCTATATAAAACATGGAACTAGACACGTTTCTTTTTAAGAGTTTTTTTTATTATGAAAACTTAGTAGAAGTGACTACTTTGTAATCTTTTGAGATGTAATAGTTATGTTCTAATTCTCTAAAACTCTAAACCTGAAAAGATCCTCAACGTGAATTATTCATTTAATTCAATATTAAGTAAGGTTTAAGGCCGGGGCCTTATAGTTGGTATCAGAGGTCGGTTTAGATAACTTTAGGAGTTATAAAAGTGTTAAATTATAATATGATTGAAATGATATAGCATTTACGGATTACCATGTTGCTTCGTCTAAGATATTTCTGTGTTCAGAATGGTTTTCCACAGAGGAAACAAAGCAGCTATGTTGGGATGACATCAGGAGGAAGATAACCTTCCAAATCAGCAACCTGAGATGGTCGGAATCGGAACTGAATAGTTTGTTGCAGTGATGACACAGTTGCCTCAGGGTATAAATGGTGTTGGTATCCATGCACGAGATCAGCCAGATCAACAGCAGAGGAACATGTCAGTGGTGGAACATTTCATGAGGCAACATCCCCCATAATTCAGAGGATCATCTGACCCTATGCAAGCTGAAGGGTGGATTAAAGCACTGGAGAAGATTTTTGATGTCATGGGGTGTTCAGAACATCAAAAGGTTAGTCTTGTTGTTTACCGTTTTGAAGGTGAAGCTGATCAGTCTTGGTCGATGGTGAAAAATATAAGGGATAGTGATGAGATTGAGGATCTTCACTAGGACGAATTCAAAGGTATGTTTCTTGAGAAATATTTTCCTAAGGTGGTTCGTCTTAGGATGGAAAAACAGTTCCTAGAATTGAGGCAAGAGGATGATTCAGTGGCTGCTTGTGAAGAAAAGTTCACTCGATTGGCAAGGTATGCTCCAAACTTCATACGAGATCTTAAAAGTAAAATAAACTGTTTTTACTCAGGGTTAAAGCCAAAGTATGGAAGGGCTTTAGCTTCTCGTGAGTTCAAAAGTTATGAAAAACTTGTTCGATGTGCGGAGAAGGTGGAAATGTAGTTTGCCGATGATCAGGTGTTCTATGACAAACAACAGAATAAGAGGTCTAGTTGGCAGGCAAAGGGGAATAATTCATCAAAGAAGCAAGGAGGTAAGAAAACCAAATATCTATCCTGTGAGAAGTGTGGTAAAATGCATCCTGGAGAATTTTTATCCAAGTCTGGTAAGTGCTTTCGGTGCGGTATGTCTGGTCATATTGCTCGTAACTGTAAGGAAGATGATCAAGCAGGAAATGAAAAGCCAACGATAAGATGTTTTAAGTGTAATGAAATGGTTCATTATGCAAACGAGTGTCCAACGAAGAACTCAACTGGGGGAATGCAGCCAGACTACAAGCTGAAAGGTGTGGTGAAATCCTTTGCAACAACTTCAGCAGATGTTGGGCCATCGAATGAAGTGGTATCAGCTCCAGGGAGCTCAGTATTTTTCGAAGATTGACTTGAGTTCGGGGTACTATCAGTTGAAAGTAAAATAAGTAGATGTTCCTAAGACTGCATTTCGTACTAGATATGGCCATTATGAATTTGTAGTTATGCCTTTTGGGTTAACCAATGCACCTTCTGTATTCATGGACCTTATGAATAAAATTTTCCATGAGTTCTTGGATAAGTTTGTGTTTGTGTTTTGAGGTTTGGGAAGAGGTTATGTGTTCCTTTTGATTCACATTTGAAGAATGAGTTGTTATGTGAGGCTCATAGTTCCCCATTTTCAGTTCATCCTGGCAGTACTAAGATGTACAGAGATCTGCGGGAGTATTACTGGTGGGATGGAATGAAAGGAGATATTGCTGATTTTACTGTGAAGTGTTTGACATGTCAACAGGTTAAAGCAGAGCGGCAGTTACCGAAAGGGATGCTTCAGCCTTTACTAGTGCCAGAGTGGAAATGGGAAAACATATCCATGGACTTTGTTGTGGGATTACCGAGGACATCTCGAGGTAATAATGCAATCTGGGTTATTGTTGATCGCTTGACTAAATCTGCTCATTTCCTTTCTATACGAGATACTTTCTCTCTAGATCAACTTTCCCGTTTGTATCTTAAAGAGATAGTCAGGTTACATGGAGTTCCTCTCTCCATTGTATATGACCGTGATCCCAGGTTCACATCTAACTTTTGGAAAGGCCTTCAGAATTCGTTGGGTACGGAATTAAATTTTAGTACAGATTTTCATCCTCAATCAGATGGACAGTCAAAACGAACAATTCAGACCTTGGAGGATATGCTACGAGCTTGTTCGATGGATTATCAGGGAAGTTGGGACCAACATCTTTCTTTGGTTGAGTTTTCTTATAATAACAGTTTTCATTCCAGTATATAGATGGCACCATTTGAGGCATTATATGGGAAGCGATGTCGAACTCCATCATTTTGGAATGAAGTGGGTGAAAGGAAGCTGATGGGACCAGAATTGGTAGAAGAGATGGCAGAAAAAGTTCAGTTGATTCAGAAACACATGAGAACAGCTCAGAGCAGGCAGAAGAGTTATGTGGATAACCGGAGGAAGGATCTATCTTTCGAGGTAGGTGATCATGTTTTTCTCAAGGTTTCTCCTTGGAAAAGTGTGATGAGATTTGGTAAGAAAGGAAAGCTGAGTCCAAGGTTTATTGGACCATACAAAATTCTGGAGAAAGTTGGATCAGTTGCATACCGAGTGGCTTTACCTCCGAGTTTATCTCAGGTACACAATGTTTTTCACGTTTTGATGTTGAGAAAGTATATGCCAGATCCATCTCATGTTTTGAATCCAGAGGTAGTTCAGCTGGAAGAGAACCTATCTTATGAGGAAGAACCGGTCTAGATTCTTGACCACAGGGAGCAGGTGTTATGGAATAAGGTGATTCATAAGGTAAAGGTTTTGTGGAAAAACCATGTGATTGAAGAGGTAACGTGGGAATATGAAAATGCTATGAGGGATAAATACCCCCACTTATTTTGATAAGTGAATAAAATTGCGAGGATGCAATTCCCAAAAGGGGGGAAGGATGTAACAACCCAGGTAAATAAAGAATAAAGAATTTTCATATTTATTAATATTTACGAATTAGATATTAATTTTAATTAAAAGGGGTTTCTACGTTCGATAGCTTACTCGGTACGCAATGATGAGTTTCTTTGAAAACTTACGTTGCACAAAAGTAATAAAATAATATTATTTTAAATGTTAGTTAACGAGTAGCCATTGTACTGGCGGGAATGGATAGAAATAACTAAAATATGATTATATATGTTTTCAAATGTTTTTACATTTATCCAATAAAATATAAAGGCTTAAAATACGGAAAGAATTCAATTTTAGGCATTTATACCCTAATTTTCACGAAAGGTCCACTTATCACCTTTTGACGGAGAACCGTCATTAAATATAGTTTTTATCGATCTTATAAATTCTATTGGACCAAATATAACTCTTCTTTAGAATCGGGACATCAAAATTTACTTTGTGTAAATTTTTGGTACCTTTCTGATAAAGTTCATTTTTTTAATGAATAGTGTAAAATGTTGTATTTTAATTCAAAACCTCTTTTTAATCTAATTTATTTATATGATTATATTATCTTTTGAATTGGTTTTAAAGTGAAATTAGAAAATATTTTTACCATTAAATCCAATAGTGGTCGTTGGAATTAATTTCACTTTGAAATCAGACTTAAACTAGTGTCAATCTTTTGATACTTATTGTTTCATAAAAACACGCTATTTGCTCTGACAGCAGGAATTAATTATTAAATTAATTAATGTGACTTATATGTTTTGAATTTTTTAAAATAGAATTCATTTTTTAATTCATAATATCAAATATATCTTAGGGTGAATTTTTGGTAATTTTCTGAAAAACTTCAATTTTTGATGAATAGTGAAACCACTAAGTGGTACTTATAAAGACTGATTTTCCGTTTAAATGAAATTTTGCCATCATTGTGTTTTGAATTTCAAAAATCCTACATACATGGTTTTCATTAAGAAGTAAAATGTGGTTTAATGAGATTATAATAATTTTTTGGGGAATAGTAACTTATTAAGTTCTTCATCGCAATTAGTGGTAATTAGTGTAGTTTAAGGTAAAAATAATGCTTTAATAAAATAAGATGAGCTTGACACATGTCCTACCCTTATTGGTTGTGTCATGGCCGACCAAGACAAGCCATGGGTCAACTTGGGGACCCCATGGAGACACTTTGGTTGGGAAATGACATAAATAACTTTTTATTTAATGTAAAAGTAAAAATGACACAAACATAATATGTTTTACGAAAACAATTTTTACATGGGGTTATAAAGATAATAGTTTTGATTATAAATAGTCATTGGAAAGATAAAAATATTTCCTACATCATAGTTTTTTTATAATTTTTAGACATTAAATAAATTAAATTATTTATGACATAATAATGATGCAGCGATGACATCATTATTTGACGATTTAAATAAAATGGAAAGATAATGTAAAATATATGAACTACACATGTCCAAAACCAATTGTATGAGTGTATTTCAAACCCTTATCACCTTATACACGAATTATATCAATTTGGGACCTTTTAAAACCGAAACACATTTTCAAATAAAGTAATATTTCTTTACTTTCCAAAAGTGCCCCTCCTCTCCTCTTATAAAAGACCCCCACCTCTACCTTATTTCACACACTCCTCAAGCCTTTGGCTCGGCCAACCCCTGCCCATTTACTCTCTCCACATCCCTCTTCTAATCCTAGAGGATTCCCTTTGGGCATAATCCTTTCAAAGGAATCCTTTAGGCTCAAATCAAAAGGAGTTACACTTTTAAAGGTAATTCATTCTCTCTTGTTCATTTGTTTTATTTTGCTTCTCCAACCCTCTAAACTCTTTTTATTTAATTCTTTTGTAACAACACCAGTATCTTCAATATACTAGGATGTTGTTATAGGATTTATTCGAGCTACACTCTCACACAACTACATCAAATGGTTAAAGAACATACGGTTTCCGTGGATGGCGAAATTCTGCCTCCCGAAACGATGATTGTTCAATACTCATTTAACACCTTCAAAGGTGGCCATTATGATGTCACTATTTTTATATATGATATATAATATGTTTATTTGTTTCTTTAAGCTTCTGTATTTTTCATTTTGGGCATACCTTTATGGTTTCCATTATGGGTAAACACGATATCTTCATTTAAGGAAGTGCGGACTACTGCCCCCTCAAAGTGATGTGATTCTTTAATGCCATATGTGGGACGTGTAAAGGATGGATTTAAAGTTATTATATATAATGTTATACTGGAATTATAATATACCTCTATATCATTATTATTTCTTTCCATTAAAGTATGAGATAGAAATGAAAGTAGCGTTCATGCGTACATACGGCTTACCGTCTCCATGAACGGTGCATTTCATTTCTTATCCCCAAATGTAATGTACTATTAAAAGTACATGTATATAATGGATATATATAATTAATGATATATCTAAATGATGAATATAATTCTGGAATTAAAATATACATACCTCCCATTTAGTTTTAATTCCATTAATATGACAAAGAAATGAAATTAGCGTTCATGCGTACGTACGGCTTACCGTCTCCATGAACGGTGCATTTCATTTCTTACCCCTAAATGATTATGTAATATTATAAATACATGTATATGCTGGATATATATGATACATATTATATCCAAATCGGGAATTTCATTCTGGATATATAGAACCTTTGACCACACGAACAACATGTAATTGTAAGAAGTCCACTTTCGACTTAAGAACCAAATATTGACAAAAAAACATTATTAACTTAAATGGTTACATAATGTTTATAACATGGAAATAAGTGATATAAAAGGAATAATGAACTTTAAAAAGGTTCTTAATCAATTATAAATTAACTCAAGTTTATTATTCAGGACGTTAAAGAACGATCGAGTCAAGTCGGACCCGAGGTAAGGGACTTCGTCTCAATCTCCTTTCATTGAGGCATATTTCGTTTTATACACAACTTTCTTTTATACGGTGTATAAACCCCTTTGACTTTTACTTTTATACAAAAGGAATCTTTTTCTATGAAGCGTTTTACAAAACAAAAAAAAAGGAATGTTTTTTTAACGTACGCGGTGACAACGACCTTTTCCGCCGCCGCGAGTATTATTTGGTCTTTGGCTTTCTCAACAAGCCATAATGTTTTTAGAATAAAATAAATACCATATAATCTTTTATTTATTTTGGTATTGAAAATGGTTTTGAAAAAGGATTCTATTATGTCAATATATTTATGATATATTGTGATTGAAATGTGGAAATTTTATCATTCCTTTATATTGGTTTTATGTTTTATGATTTTATACTGGTACTTGGACATTTTAACGGGTGGTTACGTTATAAACCATATGACGGGTGGTGCCGTGAATACCAGGACGGGTGGTTACGTTATAAACTCCAATGCATTGGGTATGGAAGTTGGTCGTATGGCTATTCCATTAAGTATGTATGGAAATTGTCCGTATGGCTATTCCATTAAGTGATATGTGTGGAAGTCGACCGTATGGTTATTCCACTTAAGTATGTTTATGTCCCAAGTTACCTTTATATATGTTATGTGTTCTTTTTATGGGTTTTATGGTAATCCTTTGGTTACAAAAAGTTAAGTAATGATACTTTATTCAGTGAAGATTTTTTACTACTTCATGAAGGTGAAGGTATTACTTTGATAGAGTATAAATGGTTTACTTGATGTTTGAAAAAAACTAACAGTTTTCATTCTTTCTATATCCCTTACTGAGCTTTTTATGCTCACCCCAAGTTTTTTTTGAAATGTTTTCACAGGACTTAATGTGGAATAAGGTCAAGGATGGGATCAAGGGAATGTCATCCTATATAAAACATGGAACTAGACACGTTTCTTTTTAAGAGTTTTTTTTATTATGGAAACTTAGTAGAAGTGACTACTTTGTAATCTTTTGAGATGTAATAGTTATGTTCTAATTCTCTAAAACTCTAAACCTGAAAAGATCCTCAACGTGAATTATTCATTTAATTCAATATTAAGTAAGGTTTAAGGTCGGGGCCTTATACCATCAGATCAGATGGTGGTCTGGGTGGCGACCCTTCTACAGGATGCAGCAGGGCGAAGGTGGGGTTTAGTAACCTTATCTTATGATGAGGTGACTTCTCTATGGACAGAGTTTTATAACCTTTTAAAAGAGGATTTGTCACCTTATAATCCAAGGGATATGTGTATATAGGGGTTTCTACAGCTTTGGTAGGATAACATATCGGTATATAAGTATTCATCGAGGCATGCCATCCTCTCTAGGTACTCAATGAATATGGTACATGATCAGTACTTTAGGGATTGGACCTTTTATTGAGGTTTTCATAGATACATCTGAGACAATTTTATCCCTTTGTTCATTCCTACCTATGCTAGGATGCTATATAGAGCCTTGGCAGTTGAGAGTTCCTTGGATGATCAAATACAGTTGGTGGTAGTTAGCAGTGGGAAACAGTAGAAGATACCTCTACATCAAGAAGTTGATGTTAGTCTCAAAGACCTATACATAGGATACATCACAATAGAAAGACCCAAAACATGAAATAAACAATTTAGGACTCACAAGGTGGGTCCAGATGGCCTAGATAGAGGTGGTTTTATTCATGTGATGGCAGGGGACATCTCACTCGAGATTGTACATCTCGTCATACAGTTGATAGAGAAACCATGGATGAGCCACCGAGGTGGTAATAGGAGAAGGAAGATCTGTAGGGTAGGAGATGTGGAAGAAGGGCTTGGAGAGTAGTATAAGTTTGTCTTATGAACTCATATTCATAGGGAATTTCCATTCATTTAAGTACTTTGAAAATGGTTTTATGGATATATTATCATGATTTTGAAAACCTAAACATGTATTGAAAGGAATTTTAGTCACCGAAGGAAGGAATTGAATACATTGAACTAAGTGGTGATTCATATGAAAATTGGAGGCATATGAACCCTTTTTCCATGTTGTATGCCATAGTGAAGTCACCCAAGCCTATCACCCCAACCCAGAAGGCCGGATGGAGTTTGTAATTTCAATGTAGAGCCTCCCACAAGGTTTTACAAACTATGTGGGCCGTGATATTTTGAGGTTGAGGCTCCCTGCATGGTATTTGCATAGTTTGTAAAATTGTGTAGACTATCCCAGGAAACTGTGCACTACATCATGTGTGGAAATAACCATCCACATGGTTTGCGCATGGTTTCCCCTAACTGTGCGCTATAACCGTGCGAAAGTCAACAAATTACCACCTAATTTCTATCTACCCATCTTACACATTCTTTGACCTGATATTTGGTCCCTTAAACACCCTAGGATAGTGGGGGAAATTCAATTAAGAAGGGGAGAGACTCTTTTTAATAAGGTATCATCCAGAGGCAGAGATCATGTCTAGAAGGAGAGGTTGAAACTCATTCTAAGCAGTTTTTGATTATTTTTCTAGTGATTGTTCTATTGTTATTATTTCCAAATTCAGCTATAATGAACCCTTCAGGTATCAAGATATTTTCTTTTATTATTTATTCAATGTGTGGATGGTTTTTCTATGAGTTGGGGTTGTGCTTAATTAAGGTTTGTTGTGAATCAATTTTCTTGTTGTGTTCATGTTGTTTCATCACCCTCTCATAACTTCCTTTAAAAATATATTCTAAAATCTCACTAGAAACCCCATATTAGTCCAAGAATAGTGTTTCCATAGATATTCTGGGAGGTTATGAAGAAGTAAACCCATGAACATTGGGGCACTACTTGTCTCATAATGGATTTTCTATAAAAAAGCTAATAGATGTTAATTATCAAACCAAGAAATTAATCTCCACAAACTTAAATAGAACTCATAGGATAAAGGGAATTCTATTGCATTTGGAACCCAGAGATGTGAGTTATTGTGAAAAAAAGAACATCATAAACAAATAAATTTTCAACGACCCTCAAAACTCACAACCCCAACATGTTCTTCCCATTTATCATCAACACCAATTTTTTTCATTTTTCTATCTTTAAGTAAAATCACCAAAGTAATTGGAGAATAGGTTACCTGATTATTGTAAAATCTCCCAAACCTCAAACATCGACTCTAATTTTTAGAAATCTTCACATAATTAATCAAAAACTCAAGGAACATAACACATTAACTCTCTCTCTCTCCCTGCAGATCGATCCCATAATCACATTATACTAGTAGTAAGAGTGGGTACTTCAATTTGGGCCATCGAAAGTAACACTTTAGCTAGAACAAGACTAAATTATGGCACTATTTCTGGGGAGTAAAGTTAACATTGTTTTGTAAAATTGAGTTTTTATCAATTAAGTGAAAATAAAAAACATAAATTCTGAAAAATTCGGTTCTTAACCTAATTTCTATTTTTGATTATTTTCAGTTTTTTTATTTTACTCTTCATGTGTTATTTAGAGTTGTGTGGGAACATAGTTGCATGAGTAGAAGGATTACTCATTCCAAGAGAATAGATTCATTGAACATACTTCCACTTGACCCCAAAATTAAATGATTGATCTCAAGGCGATGTCGGATACTTATGGGGGACCACAACCAAAATGCCCCCATGGAAAATTTGTAGGAGGGAGAGCCAACTAATGTATAAGGATTTGGAAAACATTTTATGCTTGATGAAAATAGGAACCAAAATCTCATTGGTGAGGGTGAGAAGAACCAATATCCACCTGCTAATTTTATGGAGTTCACGCCAAGGAATTAGAAAAGGAAACCGGATCAATTTTCCAGAGTATATGGACCGCAATAGCCACATCAATACATTCCACCATATCCATAGCTGTATTTAACTCCAAATCAATATCAATATTTCCCGTAGGAGAATAAGTTAATGCCACAACTTCCTCAAGAACAAATGCCCCCATGTCGAACCCTTATGGAATGTGGGCTACCTTTTATTCCTGGAGTGAATATAGGTATTGTCAATCCACCATTTCAAGCCCATCATTTTGAGATCAAGTCAATCATTACGCATCTCATCTAAAATACGGTTCATTTTGGTGTTTTATAAAGTGAAGACCCCAGTGCTCATCTCTCAAATTTTATGGATATATGTGATATATTTTGTTACCACTGAGTGTTTGAGGATTCCATTCATCTTTTATTATTCCCATTATCATTAAGGGATAAAGAAAAGTAATGGATTAAAGGATTTATCAACATGATGTCCTCACCTAGGAGGCATTGGCCATGGAATTTTTGTCCAAATATTTTCCTCCCTCCAAGACAGTGACATTGAAGAATGAAATTCACAACTTTCGACAGCATGAGTCTGAGTCACTATATGATCTTGGGTGAGTTTCAATGAAATGTTGAGGAAATTCCCTTATAAAGGACTTATATTGTGGATTTAAGTGAAAAACTTTTATGGATAACTTACTAGGAACACTAAATCAGTGGTGGATGTGGATGTAGGAAGAAAAGTCATGAGAAAATCCCCTAAGGAACTCTTTGACTTGTTAGAGTATATGTTGGAAAATAGATTACAATGGAATTCTGAGCGAAGAACTCAGAATAGAGGAATCCATAAAAATGATTCCACTACGATGCTTTTTCCCAACTCAATGTTTTGTCAAAGAAAATTGATTCTTTGAATCTGAAAACCACATCACAAGTTCAAGCTGTTAATCATCGAGTATGTAGTGAATGTGGTGAAAACTATGTTATGGAAGAATGACCAGGGTCAACTATCGGTCCTTCAACCAAAAAGGTAAATTATATTTCATAGAACTGAGGAAAAAATATATACCCTTAATACCAAAACCCGACATGGTAGGATAACGCAAAAACTGGCTGGGGACAACAAAAAAAAACCTCAACTACAACCCAAAAACCACCTGGTTATGGTTAGCAGCAGTATCAAAATCTGTATCCTAGATAGCAATAGGGAAACCAGTTTCAGCAGGGATCCTTCCAGCATCAACGGTATTAAAACCCTCATCCAGCATAACCACCAAGGCATCCACAACCTCAACCAGCTACACAAAAACCCCAGCAAGAACACCCATCAAGGCTATAATAATGATGTCAAAATTCATTACAACCGTTGTGATAAGATTTCAAAATTAGGAGGCATATATTAGAATTGTTGAAAATTAGATTGGATAGATTCCCAATCATCTCTCTTCAAGGAAACCTAGTACATTACTAGGTAACACTAAAAATAATTCATGAGAGGAGGCTAATGTTATCACCCTACGATGTGGGACGGAGCTTCCCTATAAAGTAACTACAATTCAAGGTGAAACCAAAAACCCAAATCAACCAACACCTTCTTCTAATAGGGAATCCAAATTCAAGGAGTCCCCCTCATTGTAGGGATTTTCAAAAGAGAAAGAGGCATCATGTGTTGCGGAAAAAGATGTGTTCATGCCTTATGAACCCACCTTACCATTTCCCGAACGAATGAAGCAAAGGAATTTGGATTAGCATTTTGGAAAATTTATAGAGGTATTCCAAAAACATCACATTAACATTACTTTCACAGAGGCATTGACTGAAATTCCAACATATATTATGTTTATGTAGGAAATACTCTTGAAAAAAAGAAATATTGAGGATTTGGGAACCATTAATCTCACTAAGTAATGTTAAGAGGTGGTTCAACACTCTCTTCCTCCTAAGCACCAAGATCTAGGGAGTTTTGCAAACCCTTATGCAATTAGATCTTGTGAATTTGGAAAGGCACTTTGTGATTTAGGAGCTAGTGTCAACCTGATTCCCTTTGAAGTATTTAATAAGCTGGGGCTGAATGATCGAAAACTAACATGAGTTTCACTACAACTAGAAAATCACTTTATCAATATATTAAAGGACTACTTGAGGGTGTGATAGTAAAAGTAGTAAAGATGATTTTTCATGCTGTTTTTATAATACTTGATTTGGAAGAAGACTAAGAGGAACCTATTATTTTGGAAAGACACTTCATTGCTATGGGAAAAGTATTGATATATTTTCACCAAGGATAATTTATCTTTAGAGTAAGGGATGAAAAGGTATCCTACAATATCCTCAAAGCTATTAAGAAATAATCACTTGTGGAAAATGAGGACTATTGTGCATTGACTACAGTGGATAATCACTTTGGCTAAATGGAAGGTTACATGGGATGTTGTTCTATCACTGATGAACCAAACTTCGAAGACATACAACTCGATTATGAACCATAGGATATTCTAGAGTGGGTAGAGGTAGAACCAATTGGGACTTAAGTTTTGAAATTCCAACAGCTTGAACTAAAACCTCTCCCCTCCTCTTTGAAATATTTATACTTAGTAGATAAGAAAACACTTCTGGTTATAATCATTGCATCACTCACACAAGATCAATAAAATGTGCTTCTATAGGTTTTAAAGCAAAGAAAATAGGCTATTGGGTTTATAGTTACTGATCTTAAGGGAATCAGTCCAACCATTTTCATGCATAAGGTGCTACTTAATGAAGGAGCCAAGACCTCTCAACAACTGTAGTGATAGATAAACCCTCGAATGAAGGAGGTAGTCAAGATATAAATGATCAATATATTGGATGCAAGAATCATCTACCCAATTTCTAACAGCCCATGGGTGAGTCCTTTACAAATGGTGCCCAAAAGAGGGGGTATTACTGTAATTTCTAATGATGAGAATGAACTCATCCCAATAAGAATGGTTAGGGGATAGAGAGTGTGCGTGAACTACCATAAGATTAATGATTCCACATGGAAGGATCACTTTACACTTAATTTAATGGATCAGATTTTGGAGTGATTGGCGGGGCATGAGTTCTACTACTTTTTAGATGGTTATTCTGGATATAACTAGATTTTTATTTCTCCTTAAGATCAAGATAAAATCACCTTTAAATGCCTTTATGGGACTTTTTCTTATTGATGAATGTCTTTTGGCATGTGCAACACTCCAATCACCTTCCAACGATGCATGTTGGTGATATTCCATGACATGGTAGAGAAAATTTTTGAAGTTTTCAAGGAATATTTATCAGTATATGGAATATCATTCAACGCCTACTTGAAAAATATATAATTAATCCTAGAATAATGAGAGCACACCAATCTGGTCTTGAACTGGGAGAAATGTCACTTTATGGTGTAGAATGGAATCATTATAGGCCACCAAATTTCCATAAAAGGAGTTGAAGTTGACCCTAAAAATATTGAAGTAATATCACAACTTCTCATTCCGACTTCTATCCAAGAAATCTGATGTTATCTTGGACATGTAGGTTTCTATAGACGATTTGTTCATGACTTCTCAAAATAGCTCAACCACTGACTAATATCCTTTCAAAGGATGTTATCTTTTAATTTGATGAAACATGCACAAAAACCGTTCAACTCTTGAAGCAACAATTAGTTTAGGCCCCTACAATGATTTCCATAAACTGGGAGGAATAATTTGAAATTATGTGTAATGTAAGTGATTATGTTGTGGGAACAGTGCTTGGAAAACATCTGAATCGCATCTTCAAACCAATCTACTATGCAAGCAGAGCCCTGAATGAAGCAAAAATTAACTAAACTACCACAGAGAAGGAAATTATAGCATTAGTGTTTACATTCAATTGATTCATATCTTATTTAGTGCTATCAAGATTTATTGTTTATAATGATCATGCATCACTTAAATATTTTTGGAATAAGAAAGATAAAAAACCATGGATCATTCATTGGGTAATTCTCCTCCAAGATTTTGAATTAGAAATCTGTGACAAGAAAGGAAGGAATAACATCACCTCTAATCGTCTCTCCTATCTAGAATTGCCTCATTTGGACATAGGGGATGATTGAGAAATCAAATAAGACTTCTTGGATAATCATATTTTATCAGTTGAAGTGACACCTAGACCATGGTATGCTGACAACGCCAATTACTCGATTACGGGAGTGGTTCACCCTGAACTCACTTTCCAACAAAATAAATGGTTTCTTTCAGAAGTAAAAAAGATATTTCTGGGAAGAACTGCTTCTCTTCTTCTCATTTGTAGATGTTATGATTCACCACTGCATCCCGGAAGATGAAATTTAAGGAATTCTTGAGTTTTTTCATTCCACACCTATTAGGGGGAATCACGGGCTAGACTATATAATAGAAAATATTATGAAATATGGATTTTTTTAGCCCACCATACACAAAGATTCCCAATACTTTATAGCACACTGTGATAGGTGTCAGCGGACCGGTAACATGGGGTGTTGAGCTAAAATGCCTCAACAACCCATCCTTTAGGTTGAGGTCTTCAGTGTATGGGGTATTGATTTCATGGGACCATTTCCTCCATCATATAGAAAACCATACATTTTGGTTTATATAGATTACGTATCTAAAATGGTGGAAGCTGCTGCCATGGCACAAAATAATTCAAAGGTCATAGTTGAATTTTTGAAGAAGAATATTTTTAGCAGATTCGGTTTTCCTCGATATGATTTGATGATGAACATGCTTATGAAATATAGAGTGAGGTATAACATAGGGACACCTTAACATCCCCAATCTAGTGTCCAGGTAAAGGTATCTAACCACAAACTTAATGAAATTCTAGATAAGACTGTGGAATCCTCAAGAAAGGACTGGTCCAAGAAGCTTGAGGATGCCTTATGGGCATACAAGACTGCCTTCAAGACACCTTTAGGTATATACCCATTCGATTTAATCTACGGAAAAACATGTCATATACCAGTGTAACTTGATCATAAATCCTATTTTTCAGTGAAGACATTGAATTACAATCAAAAGGACGTAGCAGATAAATGAAAATTTCAACTAACAAAGCTCGGTGAAATTCGGTGGGAGGAATATGAGAATTTCAAGCTGTATAAAGAAAATACTATGGCGTTCCATGGTCGCATGATTTCTCAAAAGTCGTTTCATCCTGGTGATGAGGAATTATTGTTTAAATTCCACTTGAGATTGTTTATATGGAAATTAAAGTCTTGGTGGTTGGGACCTTTCTGAGTAATCAAGGTCTTCCACAACGATGCAGTGGAAGTTGCTGGAGTAGATGGTCAACCATTTAAGGTGAATGGGAAGCATCTAAAACATTATCTTCACATGGAGGACATGGTGGTAATGGTCTCCACCATGAAATTCAGGTAGTAAGAGGGCCAGGTATGTCAAGCTGGGGACATTAAACAAAGAACTAACTAGGAGGTAATATATCATTTTAAAATTTTCATAAAAAAATAATTGTGTGTTTTATGTGCTTAGGAGTCCAAGATATTGTGTTTATCACTTCTTTTGTATTTTAGTCATAGTATTAATTCAATGTGATAGATAGATTATTGAATTTTTATTAATCTTAAATTAAATATCCTATGGAAAACAAAAATCATATTTTAAAATAATGAGGAACAAGTGTATTCATTCAAAATGGGGTGAATTTCATTAAAATAAGGGATATTTTAAAAAAAAATCCAAATAGAACAATATGAATGTTTTGCACACGGTTTCCCCAACCCATGCACTATAACTATGAAAATATTTAAACCCCTTCAGTGGTCATACACATGGTTTCTGTATGGTTTTCTAAAACCTGTGATGAAACTGTGCACATCAGTTAAAAAACCCAGAAAATTTTTAAACCTTCAAAGATTTGTTTCCCCTTTTCTAAAACCCTAATCACACTGCCCCTCCCCATCATCATCATTCACTACACTCTCACCTTCCCTCTCTATATCCTCTAATATTCCTTCCTTCCACAAAATCATTAGCTCGTGTATTGTTCTCTTCCTCTTCTTTCTCCACTTCTCCTTCTTCTTTCCTTCTTCTTCTTCCCTTTCACTCTAGGGTTCGTGCGTCCCTTTTTTTTCACACCCCTTTTCTGATTTTCATTTATTTTCATTTTACTTTTTATTCTTTATTCCCCACCCATGTTTTTCTTCAACCCTTCGACACATACACACAAAAATATGGTTTTATAACAAAATCACCCATTTGCATGCTTAAAGTTTTCTAGAATTTTCCTTTTACATAAAGAATTTAGGTTCTTCCTAATAATTTATCAATTTTTTATCTTCTATTTTTGTAAAATATACAATTTTTGTGTGTGTATTCCACTGCCTATAGGTTTCTACAATTGTTCATTATGTCAAGATCCAAGCACGTGTGTGAATTAATCATTGCCAACCCCCTTGGTCCTCACCTAAAATTCAGTAAGAAGGAATAAAATAATCGATACTGGGTTTTGATTACCTATTAGATAAATACCCCCCACTGCTTTGACCCGAATAATCTAGAAGCCTTAGGAATTTATAACAATCTCCAGTGACTCATTGATATAGTTCATCTCACCCAAGCACTTTCAGTATCCAAACACACTTATAAAGAAATTTTCCTGGAATTCATGACCACCTTCTGATGTCATGAGTGATACACTAAAGATGATCAGGGCTATTTGGGCGAGGTAGAAGGTGGTGTCTCATTTCGCCTCATGAATAAAATTTTCCAAATCCGCCTCAATGAGTTTCCTACTTTTATTGGAATTTATGATCACGCCAATGTTGAGACTATTACCTATGTTAAGGCACTTCTCAAGACGTATCCAGCCTATGCATGAGCTTTTGGTCTTCTATTTCTCAACTAGGGGATCTCTATACTCTCCAAACCGCTAAATCATCCTAGCTGCTCAACCAAATTCATTGGATTTTGAAAACATTTATCACTATATGTTTCACTTCCTGCTCCAATAGTGAAGGCAATGTTAGCCTTTGGGATTTTTTTTTCTTGTATTCCATGGTTACAGCTATCTAGCTTAACCTATCCTACCTCTTTACTCAGTACCTTTAGCACATGTTTTCTAAATCTAAGGGGAAAATTTTTGGTAGGCATTTCATCAATCTCTTAATGGACCATCTGGATATTGACTATGATGCAGATGGTTTCACTCAGATACCACCAGCCCCTGCATTTGATATTACCATTTTCTATCACATAATGATTCTTGAGTATGATGGTCACCATTCCAGTTCTACATCCAACCTATGGAAGGACCCTCTACACACCAGCATGAGGCTGCTGAGTATGAGGCACCACCTATTCCACCCCCAACCTTCAACCACCCCTCTCCCTACACTGATGAAATTTCACCCACCTACCCCTCCCACCTCTATGTCATAACCCCAATTTCCTCCCCATCCTTCCTACCCAATCCTTCATAGGAACCCCTAATAAGATCCATATCATTTTTGGAAATGGAATCAGGACTCATATTCCATGTTTTATTGGCATTTAGAGGACATTAGGTGCCTGGTGGAAAGCCTCAGCCTAGCCGACCTCCCTAAGAATGATCTTCACAACACAGTGCCCAACCAACCTCTTTATTTTTATATTTATAGTGACACTCCATTCCATCCTACTCCAGAATAGGGCTCCTCGCCGATGGTTGGTTCATCATCAGCACCTTCTTCTAAAGCGATGGCCACTAATCCACCTCACACAGACCCCACATGGGATGAGGCAGCTCGTGCTGAATTTCATGATCCCTCTGATCCCTATGTGGGGTGGAAATGATTTTTCTTAGATTTATATTTTTTTTTATATTTTTTATTTTATAACTTTACTTTTGAACTTATTTTTCTCTCTACAAATAGTTATTTTTTAATGCATGGTGTGATTATGTGCTTCTGTTTTCTTTTACCTGCTGCTACTTTGAGAATTATTGCTTCACTTTTTTTGGTTTCTCTGTTCAGTCAGTTCGTGAATCTATATTTCTAGCTTGAAGCAACTTTTCCACTTAGTGGGATCTTGCACACTAAATGCTTTCTTCTATTTTCCATATTTATGGGGGAGTTTTTCAGTTCTCAATCTTGGATTTGATTTTTTTTTCTCCCTCCCCTTGCCTACTTTTTATTTTCCCACCCTTCTCCACATTACTACCTTCACAGGGGACCATGTATGGGTTTATGTGTGGGGGTGGGAACCCACATTTTGCACCCCATTTGGTAAGATGATTGAACATTACCTCAGATGACATGTTTTCTTAGTATCCTTCTAAAGGTTTGTTATAGATTCCATAGACTTACATCAATTGGACAAAAATGGTTTTTGGGGATTATTTATAAAAATTATTCATATGTATGGATTGATAAACCTTTTCTATGATTTGAATGAACATTGTAAAACAGGAGGAGAAACATTTATTTATTCATTTAGAAAACATTCTATTTAAAAATTAACTTTGTGATGGAGTAATTTAGAATAATGAACCCCTTAAAATGGAAATTAATTTTTGCATAATGAGAGGTGAGGTATGGAAATTTTTGTTTCCTCGCTAATGGTTATCACGCGATCTTAATTTCATGAAATCTTTACTTGATCCATATATTCATCATGATCTGACATGAGAGTGGGCCCATTTTTTATGTTAGTATCTCATCACAATGAAAAGTAATTCAAGCTATAGAAAGGCATGCCAAAATTTTTGGATGAACTTTCATCATGTTCTAAAAGATGCAAGTCAATGAGGTTGTGTGACCTATAAAAGTGGTAGCTCACTAATTAGTGATGATGAAATCTATTCTTAACAAATATAAATGTATGAATATATGGAAATGGAGTTTGGGACTTTCTTTGAATGAATAAGGACAAATTCAGTTATAAATAATAATGATTTATGAATGAATGGTTGGAGGCTTTGAATTAGGCCTACTTTGTTAGCTAATTTCACAAAAAATGTCACTCATGAAGAATGAGTGTAGAAATTTTAACGACACTTCATTAAAAACCCATATTCTTTTAGTTCATATAACCTGTGAAACTTCTAACGTTTTCTTTGGTAAATCCTATTAAATCATTTTCTAGGAATTTGTTTAAGGAAAGACAATCGATCAAGTGTGGGGGGGTTTGATGCACTCATTTGCATAGAGAATTTACATTCATTTAAGCACTTCGAAAATAGTTGTATGAATATATTGTCATAATTTTCACAACCTATACATGTATTGATAGGAATTTTAGTCACCAAAAAAATGAATTGAATAAATTTCACTAAGGGTGATTCGGATGGAAATTAGAGGAATACGGACCCTTTTTCTATGGGGTATGCCACAGTGAAGTCACCCAATCCAAACACCCCAACCCAGAAGGCCATATGGAGTTTTTAATTTCAAGGAAGAGCCTCCTGCATGGTTTCCACATGGTTTAACAAACTTAGAAGATCCTCTAGGAAACCGTGCGGGTCGTGACATTTTGAGGCAAAGGGCCCCCGCACGGTATCCACATAGTTTTAAAAGCCGTCCAAAACAGCCCAGGAAATCATGTGCTACCTCCTGTGTGGAAAGAACCATCCACATAGTTTGTGCACAGTTTCCCCTAATCATGCATTGTAACCATGAGAGAGTTAGAAGATCTCCACCTACTTTCTATCTACCCCCCCCCCCCATACCCATCCTTTTACCTGATATTTGGCCACCTAACCACCTTGGGATAGTCAGGGGACAACCAATTAAGGAGGGGAGAGATTATTTTGAAGAAGGCGTCATCAGGAGGCATAGATATTGGCTGGGAGGAAAGATGAAAACACATTCTAGGCAGTTTTTAAGTATTTTTCTAGTGATTGTTCGATTGTTCTTAATTCTAGATTTAGCTATAATGAACTATTCAGATATTAAGACATTGTTTTTTATTATTTATTCAATGTGTGGATAATTTTCATATGTGTTGGGGTTGTGGTTAATTAAGGTTTGTTGTGAATCAATTTTCTTGTTGTGTTCATGTTGTTTCATCATACTCTCATAACTTTCTTTGAAACTATTTTCTAAAATCTCACAAGAAACCCCATATCAGTCTAACAATGGAGTTTATAAATATATTCTAGGATTTTACAATGAAGTAAACCCATGACCATTGGGGGAACTAGTTGTATTATATGGTATTTTCTATAACAAAGTTAATAGTAGTTAATTCGATGAATAATAAATTAATCTTTACTAATTTAAATGGAACTCATTGGATTAAGGGAATTCCATTTCATTTGGAACCCAAAGATGTGAGTTATTATGAAAAACATAACACGATAAAAAAATCTATTTTTCAATAACCCTCAACACCCACAGCCCTGATGTGTTCTTACCATTTATCATCAAACACAATTTTCTATATATTTTTTTCTTTAAGGAAAATCACCAATTAAATTGGAGAATCGGTTACCCAATCATTGGATCATATTCTAAACCTAAAAATCTAATATAATTTTCACAAATCGTCACTTAATTAATCATAGACCTAAGAAATAGAACACATTAACTCTCTCTCCCTAGGGATCGATCCCATACTTACAACATACTAGTAGTAATAGTTGGTACTTTAATTTGGGCTGCCGAAAGTAACACTTTGGCTAGAATGAAACTATGGTCAACATTTCAACATGTTACCACCACAACCCCCATGTGGTCCACTCCAGACTCAGGAAGTTGGAGGATAGGGGTGGGGACAACTACATGTGGTCGATGCATATCAATTATGGGATCTAGGAATGATTTGAGATATGATATGTGTTTTTATACTTTAGCTGTAGTATTTATAGACATAGGTGATTTTCACTCTTTTCTTTCCAAGGGTCATATTCAAGACTCGAAGATTTTGGTTAAACAATTGACTCAACCCCTATGCTTGGAGACTCCTACTGGAGGAGACTCAATGATCAGACACTAGTGCTGACAGTGTGACCTGACTCTTGGAGGTGATAGTTTTGATTGGGATCTATTGGTAATAGCATCAAGTACTTGTGACGTAATTCCTAGTATGGATTTTTTATCCACATTCCATGCTCATATTTACTATTTTAGGTAAAGAGTGTGGTGTGTCCATAGTGATGGAACCAATTATTCCTTTTTCATTGAAAATGAAATCTAGGAAGTGCAGTATGAAATCATGCATAGGAGGGTGCATCCAATTACTCATCAGTCAGCTATCATGACCCTTGGTATAGTGGATGTTATGCGTCCTCAGTTTCCTTCAGTGGTGGTGGAGTATGGGGACATCTTTCTTGAAGATGTTCTAGGTTTACCTCCTTGTTAGGAGATAGACTTTTTTATTGATCTACAACATGGGATGACACTGATATCTACATATGCATATTGAATGACTCCCATATAGATTCATGAACTAAGGGTATAGTTGGAGGAATTATAGAGGAAAGAATTTGTGAGACCCAGTGTCTCACCCTTGGCCTCACTAGTTTTGTTTTCCATGATGTCAGATAGGATCTTGAGGTTATGTGTAGATTAATGGTGCTTAAAACAAGTGATTATGAATAATAAGTAGCCATTATCAAGGATTGATAACCTCTTTGATTATTTAAAAGGGTCATGATGGTTCTCAATGGTTGATCGCTATCCAGTTCTTTTCAGCAGTTGAGGTAGAGGTTGATGATCTCTCCCGTATTGAGATTTCCAAAGGGGGGTGCTG
The DNA here is from genome assembly GCA_963277665.1 of Viscum album. Lineage (NCBI taxonomy): Eukaryota > Viridiplantae > Streptophyta > Magnoliopsida > Santalales > Viscaceae > Viscum > Viscum album. The sequence continues at coordinate 1,766,584,174 of OY728153.1, read as the reverse complement.
AGTATATATTATTTTGTGATGCATCAGGAATTGGGTTTGGTTGTGTCCTGATGTAGAGTCAAGAAATGATTACCTATGGTTCATTCTAGTTGAGACTGCATGAGAAAAACTATGTGACCCATGATCTTAAGTTAGCATTGGTATTATTTGTGTTGAGGATGTTGTGAGACTACCTAATGAGCGAGAATTTTATCATCTAATCCAACCATAAGAGTATCAAGTATATCTTATCTCTTAAGGATCTCAACTTGAGATAGAGTCTATGGATATAGTTCCTCCAGGATTATGACTTCAAGATTTTCTATGCTCCTGGGAAGGGGGATGTGGTATTAGATTCTCTCAATAGGAGATCTAGTTCACAGTTGTTGAATGAGGCATCAGAACAGTTTGCCTAATTGTAGTTATCCTTAGTGGATGGAGATAGAGTATCTTACCTTTAGTAATGGTTGTCACCCCTCCACTCTTATAGAGAGTTGGGGAGGCAAAACTTGGGGATATCGACTGCAAGACCCTACATGCTCAGATGTCTCTAGGGAATTCTCTTTATGGATATTCAAAAGGTGAGGATCACGTCATTGTTTTCAGATGACGCACAAGGGTATCAATGGTGTTGAGGGAGGAGGTTCTGAGGGATTTTTATATGTCACCTTTGTCGGTACATTCAGGTGGGGAAAAGATATATCGGGACCTCCGACCTCATTTTTGGTGGCCAGGGATAAATAAAGTAGTTTCAGAGTTTTTTTATCAATGTCTTATTTGTCAGCAAGTGAAGGATGAACACTAGGTTTCAGTGGGTTTAGCTCAACCCCTTTAGGTGTCGGAATAGAAGCTGGATAGAATATCAATGAAATTCAGGATGGGTTTACCACGTATGTCCAGGGTACATAATTCCATTTGGGTGATTGTGGACCAACACACCGAGTTAGACCACTTCCTAGCTATTTGAGAGCAGAGTTCAGTAGAGAGCGTGGAAGGCCTCTATGTGTAAGAGATAGTTCGACTTCATAGACACAATTCCTTTAGTGTGTGTCTGTTGGAAACATATAAATCTCCAAGAGAATACTTGGGAGTGGGAGGCTCATATTCATTCTCAACACCATCATCTTTTTTAGTCACCCTTGTTTATCTTTTTTGGGAGGTAAAGACCCAAGGTGGGGAGAATGTAATGACTAAAATTTTTTGTGTATTATTTTTAAATATTATATGTATTTATTTTGAGACCATGAAATGAGATAGTGTGCGATTTCGAGGTCTAGTGTGCCCAGAATAAATGTTTGAAAAATATTAAAATATTAAATATCATGCACACATTGTTTTTTTTAAAAAAAGTGGAATAAATTCTAAATGGGTTTCTGAAATAGAAATATGATAGAACCATTGAGTTCATAATAGAGTCTTTACCCTATGTGAAACCTAACGTTAGTCGGTACTGGTCAATTGTGGAAAGTCATCACGGGCACTTAAAAGAATAAAATAAATTAAAAATTGATTTTATTTTATTGCATCAACACATTGGAATAGTGACAAGTTTATCCTTAAATAAACCCTTTTTTGGATATCCAATGTTATTCTCATAATCCTAGAATCCTTTGGAGACCTGAGAGAGACAGATCTAGAGAATTTTCTCAAGAAATAAATGAGAGAACTTTGAATCGATGATTAACGAATGCCGATCTTGACATATCTCACCTATAAAAATGACACATTAACTGTTCTTCATCAATAAGTGATCCAAATCTAGGTAGGATATATTATTTTGATTTTCCTTTCCCTGATCTTGATTCCTATGAATAATGTGGACTAGTCTATGAACATATTATCTCGTGGATCGATCGTACTTGCAGGATAGGTTATTTTGTAGTATTTATTAGGTGTTGATTCTTGAGATTTTTTGGATCCATATACCATTCTAATAGTGATGAACAAATATTGACATGAACATCAATCGAGGTTCGCCCCTCATGATTTTTTGTTATTTTCTCCCCTGAGTATTGTGTTCTCCATTGCGTGTTTTTCATTCTTTCCCATCATTGAACCCCTTTGTGAACAATAAATCTTTGTGCCTTCAATTATTAGCTCAATGATATGAAACCATAGATCCGGCATTAGGATCACTCGATGGTGGAGCGACGGAGGGTGCAGTGGTAGATCAAACATAATGGTTACCAAAGACATGTTCTTTGGTGATAATAAATCCAAGTGATCAATGGTATGAGCAGGAGGAGGAAGAAAAGTTTCTGGAAAAACCTGATCCACATGGCGTGTAGTCCCCCTTGGACGAACTCATCGTGTACATGGGAAGTACACAGACACAAGGTGGAATAAATGGGTTTCCTACATAGCGTGTACTACCCCACATGGCTTGGCCTATATCAGTTGCATGAACTACCTTGTGTACTAGTACATGGGTAGGGATACACTGGTTCTTATCGTGTACTAGCACACAGTCAGAGTACACGGGAAGACCTTACATGCAAGGACACGGTGTGTAATCCCTTCTACATGCCATGTTCCCATATTATATATGACTTGTTTTGGAATGACATGGTTCATTGAACATGAGCAGTACCCAGGTTCAAGGGACACGACATGTGACCCCACTACATGTAGTGTACCCCTTTCTACAGTTCTTGATCCACTTTTCCTTTGTATCTTGAACAAGTTTTGTTAGGGTGTGTCCCCTTCTTCTTTTTTCCTGAAGGTTGGTTCAAATCATTTCCTACTCCTTGGACTATGATCCCTTCAGTAGGAATTCCTAGATAAGGTTGTTGGAATCCCTCGAGAGGCCCGGAGTAGGATCCTATATTCAATTCATCATACCCTGGGTGGAGTTCTTATTATTGAATTGACCAACACTACATAGGAGTTGATCCTCTACTTGGAGGATTAATCCAGATTAAGTTGTTAGAATCACCCCATGGCCCTGACTTTGATCCTCATATGTTGTATCATATCTCTCTTTAGATCTATTAGTATATCATCTAATGGAGAGACCTGATGAGCAATACCTCTCAGACAGACTTTATCAGTGCTATCAGACTCATGAGTGTGTTCTCCTGGATGAGTGATTTGTGGAATCTGTGAGCAGGAAATTCTAGTTCTGGTATACAATGGTTATGGCTTACCTATATGCTGTGTGTCTTGGATTGAGTGTATCTGAATATTATTATTATATGCATTTTAGACATATACCTATGTGGAGCTAGCTGTATTTTTTCTTTGTTAAATTACTTTGTGGTTTTGTGGTGTCCTACTGAGTATTGTTATACTCATCCCTTCATGGAATTTTCCCACACGTGTTGTGTCTTCTGTAGACGATTGAACTTTTGACAGATTCCTAAGTGGACCCAGACCAGACATTGCTTTGTGATACTAGGCAGGCTGAGGTGTTTTCCTGCATCTACAGATAGCAGTGCCAATACATTTTTCTTATAGGTTGGACTTGTGTTACAAAATCTTTGTGGTGGGATTTATTTGTCCCTGTTTTACCTTACTTTACTTTCTATCATACTCTAGTTGTGGGATATAGATGTATGCATGCATTGGTTCTTATGGATTTTTACATTTTATCACTTTGTGGTCTTGTAGATGTGTGTGTTCGTACAGGTATAAAGGAAATGCCTCCCATCTTAGTGATATTCCTACTCAGTGCTAGTCACCATCCCCTATCCTATTGAAGGAAGGCTTAAGAAGTAGAGACACGGTCTCCACTGGGATGGGTCGTGAAATATAAGTTAAAGGAGGAATGAGAATATAATCAATTAATTCATCATTGACCATATTATTTTCATTATACACCATTAACAAGATTTCATCATCGTCGCCCTCCCCTATGAGATAAAATATTTTAATATCATCATTAACATATATATTAATATCATATTGTTTATGGGGATTTTTTTCATAATAAAATTATTCAACTTCATTAGCCATATCATAAAATTCTAATGGAATAACATGGATTATAACACTCAATCCATCATCAACTCCATCATCCATATAATAGGCCATTTTGACTTATGAAACCAAAATATATGGATTATGTTATTTACCCTCACCAGTATCGATCGACCAAGATAAGTTAACATAAGTATATTGTAATGAATCATTCTTTATAACCCTTAAAATATCGACCAAAATTTATTTAAACAACACAACTTAATGTTTTCCATGATAATTTAATTCTATAATTTCTATCAACTATTCCATAGTATCCCATATCTATGAATTTTTTGAAGATACCTCTATTTTGTTCAAACATTCCTTTATAAAAACTATATGAAACTCAAATAAATTAATATTATAAGCATAAAATCTCTTATATTATTTCACAATTCCTTAAACCAGATATTTCAAATCATTTGGCTCTATAGCTTGATTATCAACATTATTGATCTATGATTATAAATATAAAATATTATTAGTTAAGAAAGATAATTATATCAAATTATTGTTAATATTAAACTGATTATGAACATATAGGATGTAAATACCATATAATAATGTCTTTTTTTAAAATATTTTTTTTATCTCTTTCCTATTTTGTTTTTGAATCCACAGTCATCTTCTTATTTTAATATTCATTTATATTTTAAATTCCACTAATGAGTAACACATATTTATATTCCTATATGAACTCTATTTTTCTCAATGAAACTAATGATATGTTCCCCATGTGATGATCTAACATTGGAAAGTTTTTGTTGTTTATAGGACTGTAATTAATTTTCATTGTCATCAACACATCCAACTTGATTTAGTCATATTTCAATATTATTAAAATAACTTTAACAATTTGTGAGACACTCTTTGGATATATAACCTTCAACAATGGATCCTTTTGGTTAAGATTTGTTTCTCATAAAAACATCCAATAACAAAGGTACCTATTAAAAATTAGAACAATCCATAATAAACTATATATGAACTGATCTTGAAAATTTTAATATTATAATGATAAATATGTAATATCAAAATCCTCTATATGTGATACATCCATCGATAATGTATGTGACCTCCAATTTTAACTTCCTCGATCCAAAGAACAAGTATATTAACAATTACTATGAGACCCGAGAGACCCATGTTCAAAAAACTATCACTATGAAAAATGTTGGGGTATATTATCTCTAAATCATAAGGTTTTAAATTTTTTCAAGATCAATGGGATTAAATTTTGTTCAAACAATTTTCTAAATAATGTCTAAAACTCAATTATAACTATTTTTATTTAATAAAGAAACAATTTAGGCAATAATTCATGAAGAAATTAATCAATTAAAATGTTAGAGAAATGAATTTTAATCCTATTTGACTTATAAAGACGTAAGTCAACACATCATGAAATTTTACTTGAATATTCATTAGGTACTTTCATATTTTTCAATCTTCAAAGGGAAACATATTTTTCTTGATGTATCAATGAAAAAAACTACTATAGGATACTTTCCATTATCATTTTACCAAATATCGTTCTTTATATTATTTAATTATATTTCCTTGTGAGTGTTAAGATTACATTTTTATTTTCCACGATCATTCAATATTTTTAAAACAAAATTGCCACATATGTTATTTTTAATATACATAATGTCAAGATTATTATTTAACAATTAAAATTCTAAATAAATAATTTTGAAAAAATAAATCCATATCTCTTATTTTTATACCAACTGTATATGTTGAGCTTCGAAATAATTTCATAGAAATGATCAACTGATAATTTTTCCCATTTTTTCATTAATAGTTGATTATTGTGGAATTATATATAAATCTAATCAAAATTTTAATGATTACCATAAATCAGTTCATCCATAAAATCATGAATTTTTAAACTAATATCTATAAGGAGTATATAAAAATAAAAGATGACACTTGAAAGATAACTTCCTTATATATGGTAGGATTTGGGCTCAAAGTCGAAGTTAAATGTTTAACATGCTTGGAAAGTGTGAGTGTTCCAACCAGAAACATTTCCTAATCTATGAAAATCACTAATCATCTACATTAGAGAAGCACACATTTTGAATATTTCATTTGTTGATACATTATATGTATCTAAAAAATTGTCTCATAACTCTTAAAATTATTCTATAAGAGTATAAAGGTATTCATAGATTTCATTTACAAGAATTTTCATTCCTAGAATGAACATAAAAATAATGAAAGAATTTTGTTGTATATATATCCATAGAGGTAGATTGTAAGAGATCATTATAATTTACATATGTTATAAATTATACTTAGAGTCTTGAGTGGATTAAATTCATAAGAACCAAATACCAACATACTTTATTTGGATCTAAAGAGAATTTTGGATATAAAGAATTTGAGTATTTCTATGCTTTCAAATCTCTTGGAATCCATATAAACCCGTCATTTTCTTTTCCTATGGCATGACGCTTTATTTTTTCTCCTATTTTAAAATACATGAACAATATTTGAAATCATAGTTTTAATGGATAGTAGTGTAAAATCTTAAAATAGTATTATATATATTCTACTTCATAGTATGTTCATTCAAAAATTCTTCATGATTCCCCAATTTCCATCTATAATTATAAAATATTTTACACTCTTCTATCTTTTAATCGTCTCTAATATGTAATATGCAGTCACTAGGAAACTCATGTATCTTTTTAAAATTTAAACCAATATTTTTAACAAATTTATTCATCTCATAAAATGATTCAGTAATCTTAGAATCAATAAATTCATCATGTAACAACAACAATATCATCAAAATTTCTTTATCAATTATTCAATATAAGAACTTGATATTGTAAAACATCAGTAGAAAGTGTAATTTTTCATATTTTATTTATCTTTCATAAAACTCTTGATCTCTATCATTCATTAATTCATAAAAATAATTTTATTTTTTGGTTATATTATCTCTTGTATTGATCTTTATAAAAGTAACCCCACGAATATTTTATAATATTCATTATGTTTTTTTGTTATTCCTAAAACATAATTGAGAATGTTCTAAATTTTATTTTCCCCTATTTGGGAAGAAGGTTGTTCATTATATTGATGGAAACTCATCAAAAATTTTATAATGTTAAATTTCACATTCCAAATGAATCTCACATATCTAGTAAGAATTTTATTCAATATCAAGTGCTCATAAACATCATGTTTTTAAACTATCCTCCGAATTTAAAATCAGAATATAGAAATTTTATTCTTCTATATATGGATTTATTTTCAATTTAAAAGTCTATAAAATTATCCAACATACTAATAAATTGATGTGTATTTTGTGATGAATCATTCCACTTTATTTATCCATATTTTCTCTGGGGAGGATTTTGTGGCTGTTTTAGATTAGGAGTCTCTGACTTATGGGAGATAGTGGTTCATCTTGTTTTAATTATCAATGGAGATTAATGAGGGGCATGATATCTCATTAGTGATTGTGTACCTTTCTCTTCTTAGGATTCTCATTCCTTTCCACAACTCCATTTTTAGAAAAAGGATAATTGATTCTATGGTTCATTTTCTATGTTCGGATAATGTTATGTTGAGGATTGTATACACTATAAAATCAAATATTTGTGCAGATATGGAAATATCCATTATCATTTTCCATGATATCATCCTATGGTTGGGTTTGAAGATTTATTTCTACCAATGGATCTTCATCATATATAAGGTGATCTTTTCCACTTATTATCACCTCCAATGACATATTATCATTAAACTTAATGGTATAAGGATTTTTTTCGGATTATCATATTCTTAGGGAAGGGGTTTATGTACAGGTCTCCTTGGTGAGGTTTCCTCCTCCTTGTTTTCTTATAGCACCTAAGCAGGAGGGTTTCCCAATTCCAAATCCTCCCCTGCCCATCTCTGAGCTCCCTTAGTGGATGCTAACTAGAGTGAGGGATTTAAAGGTATATCCTTGCATATCTTATATTTGAAGTCCCATTTTCATATAGGTTTGGTTATCTTAATATGTTTCTTGAAAGTGTTAATGTTGTTTTTGTTAGTTATACCGTTCAGATGCATCCTCCTCTGATGGAAACTTCGCTACTCCTTGCTTCTATTGTAGCTTCCACCCAGGTCAGGCCTGGATATAATATCCCAACCCTCCTTCATAGGACAACCTTGTTCTTAAAAAGGGTAGTAGTGATATTCCCTCTCCTAAAAATATTTTAGTGAAATTATTCATTAGGAGTCATATTTTGGAGGTCTATATGGTATGTGATGATTTGTAGTCTTCAAATTCTATTTTTACCAACCTTTCATGCCACTATTTACCTAACAAGTTTGATGTACTACATCAGGATGATGGTTCCCATATATATATCCAAAATAGGTATCAAGTAGGGATAATGAATACTCCCTAGGGTTTATGAGTCATGGTTATTAGATCTGTATCAAAGTATTATTCTAAAGATTTATCTCTTTACATATACTCAGTGATCAAAGTTTTTATGGATTCCAACCAAGCTTCCTTGTGATCTATTTTTTAATAGTGTTCTATGAGGTATCAATATCCAAAAAAATTAATTTTTTTCATGATATTATACATAGCCATGTTTTTTTAAATAAATTCTTGAACCAAAACACCAAGAAGATTCCATTATTAAACTTTCATCCAAGTTACATGTTTCAAACTGCATGAATGCAAGTTTGGATAATACTCACATCTATATTTTCTAAAAAATTAACATATATTTCAATCTATGGAATCCTTATACTAGATATATAATGATATATATTAACTATAATGATATCTATATTTATTTTTATAATATATATTATATGTATAATTACCATGAAATAGATTTCTATAGAAATATTTGTTGACCTTTAATCCATCTCCATAAGGATGGCTTATTAGTGGTGAATTTGATAAGATTCTTAACCATGAAAAGAGAAAGGGATGGAAAACTTACTAAATTAAAATCATTAATTAATTTAAAAGATTCTTATTGAAAAATACCTCTTTTATATTATATTTAAAAAGGATAACTTCACTTAGTGTAATAATAAAATAAGGAACTAGATGACCTGGAGATGCCAGGATAGGTGTCTATTAAACCTTTAAGGGATAATCATATTCTTTTATGCTTTGGTTTCTCATATTTATTAGCTCTTTTATCATTATTACACACTGATCAAGTTACTCTGCTCATGTAAAGGCTATGAAAATTTTTTATTTTCTAACCATTGGTTTTTGTAATAATGAGTTTTATAATTTTATACATGGCTCTTAGAATGTTCCCATGAAAGGGATCTTGTGGATTTTTAATAAATTAAACATAGAGGGATAAAAATTGATATCCAACAATGAGAAAAGGGTCCTCTTAACTATAACACCATCCAGGAATAAATGAAGATGAAAATAAATATTCTTGGTACTAATCTCTAAGAGATATTAGATGATGATAATTTTATGATCCTCTCCAAGTAGTATAGAATACTAGTAGAGAGAGTGACGGAGGCAGAGAGGGTCCTTTAGGAAAAATCTAGATATCTATGTATTAAATAGAAAGATATAAATATAGGATTCTTCCAAAATTTTATTAAACAGATAAAATTAGTAGGAAACATAAACATGAAACTTGAATGTGGTTTATATACTAGTGATGAATGAGTGATTGGGCCTCTTGTAGTCTCATACTACTCCTCCCTTCTCTATGATTCATCATTGGATTGTAGTGGGTATCCTAGAGAGGATGTAGATGACACCATCTTCGACAATATTCATATTTCTCTTTAAAACTATCTTAATGAAAGTATAAATTCCATGCATAAGGAGTAATATATCTATAATAATAATAATAATATCAATATAAATACCACAAATGAATCTAATCACTTTCTAGGTTCCTTATCTGATGTTTCGTGGTTGATCATGAAAAATTAATTCATTGGTTCCATTCAGGATTATTTCAAAGTGGATAACCACCTAGGGAAAACTATGTGATTTCTATAGTTTTTATTATAAAGTTACAAACACTAAGTTCTATCAATTAGTATAATCCCATCAACATGTGTAAATTCTCTAACAAATTTTTCTCTAAGATTTTAAATGATTGACTCTATAATATTCTTCTCAATATAGTTTTTGAAGAAAAATAAGGATTTGATAAATTGATAAATATCCATCGTTTCTTTGTGTTGGTGTATGATATCTTCAAGGATATTTATTATAAAACTATTTGGACCAGTATCATAGTAAATATTGACATTTATACAACCTATGATATAATAAAATGAACCATAATTTTGAAACTCATGAGGTGATGTGATCATTTTTTCACAGCTACTATTCACCTTCATTCTTAATCACTCTAATTGGAAGGAATTTTGACTTATTCAAGTACACCCATAGCCTTCACCAAGGTGATCCTCTCTCTTCTGTCCCCCTCATCCTGAACCTAAATGTACTTAGTCAAAATCTCAAAAAAATTGTTAACAGGTATGTGTATCCTTACAAAGGTAGGTTTGGATTCACATGTATCTCACAATTATTTTTTATAGAAAATATGTTTTTTTAAATGGAATTGGTCAATATATACAACATTTAAATGATTTATTGAACTAGTGAGGTATATGGAGGGGGAATAACTCATTTTTAGAAAAATAATTTTGTACATTTTGAGCTTATTCTCAACTAAGAAACCTCAACTTATTGTCAAACAAAGTGAATTATTAAAATTTATATTTCCCATAACATGCTTTGGTGTTCCAAAATAGATAGAGAGAATATATATTCATCATTTTGATAGTCTTATGGAGATAATTTCTAGATGTGTCACTAACTGAAATATTATGTTTCTTTCTTTCAATGGTATGATAACCCTCATTTCCAATTTCTTAATTTCCTTTCCAAATAATAAAATTTTTCAATCTCAATGTTCTCAAATAAGAAATATAAAATATATAATGAATCATCAGTGATTTTATATGGGATAATAATTAGGTAGGTAAATACCAATGTGAAAGGTGATAACACCCAGTGAAACCATTTCGTGAAGTTGTTATTAAAATCTCTAATTTAAATAAATTCATATAGAGTATATAGGTAATGTTGGAAGGGGATGATCGTATAGGTTGGTTTTTATGGGGAAATTTTTTTAATGCTAATATGGGAATATTATAGAGGTTATTCATAGCAAGAATCTATGACTACCCATTTTTTTCATAGGTTGTATGTTTTATTTCACATTCTCCTCAATCATTCAGTGTAGATCATTTTTCATAGGGATATCTTCTTCTATGAAAAAATTATTTTGTTCCAACAATAAACTTCCTAGGGTTCCTATATTTTGATATGAACATTTGGGAGGATATGGTATTTTTAAGGTTCACCGATGATTTTATTGATGAGGATCCAACATCCATATTCTCCAATACAAGTCTGGAAAACAAATATGAAAGGTGTGTATTCCCCTTGGATAGTTTGAGGCATTTAAATAATGTAGAGTATCATAAACTCATTCATGTTTAGTGAGGAAATGACCAGTGGGATAACTTCTCATGGAAAAACTTCATCCCTATAAAATATAGTATTCTGTTATGTTGAGTTTATCATAAAGAATAACACATCAAAAATCTCATCTAATATAAAGGTATTTAACTAGATTTAATGTTTTTATGTTGTTTGAACCTAATATCAAAGATTAAAGAGAATATATTTCTAGTTGGTGAGTTCTCTATCAATAAATATATTGGTTTTTGTATAGGAATTATTATTTATCTTGGTTACCATAAATAATTCTCATTTTCTGGTTTTGGAGTATGAAATTTTTATCATGTGAAGGGTGTAATTGTAGTGTTCTGTTTTCTCTAGGATACTGAGTTTTATGGAAACTACATAAATATATTATACATATGGGTTCTTAGATCAACATTTCATTATTAAAGACTAAAATATTATCTATAATTAATGTTAAGGGTTTAGATTAACCTTGGAATAACTAGACTCTTACCATTTAGAACCTAAACCTTATGTTTTTACAAGTCAAGACAAGTTGGAATAAAAATGGCTAGGGTTATTATGGGAAATTTAATAAGATGATATCTAGACTTATACTCAACATTTATGGTTCATGTGTCAATAGATCTATAAATGGATAAGGTTTTATTTAGGATGAATCAGGATTATTAGTGATGTAATTTAACACTTTCTATAGATATTGAAACCCCCTCATTATTGAGTCTTCAGTTATTCAAAATGGGCTCCTTCACTGTAGACTTTACAATTGTACCCCATTATTTTTTGAATCTAGATTGGATTAATATGTAAATTTTTTAAAGGATATTATCATACCCATTGGTCCATTTTCTATATCATCAAAGAATTTTGGAGGCTCATAGATTTGGGACACAGAGATTCTTCACATTTGGTGTGAGGGTAATTAGTTGGTAGGTGTTTTATATTTGAATGGTGATCTAAATGTAATTCTTAAAATTGAAATTACAAATGATTCTATTCCCCAAGACTGTATAGAAATTGTACATGGGGATTCAATTAGGGTCCACCTCTTCCGACCCCCTCCCCCTGTAAAAACCTTTTTAATTTTTTACCCTCTTAATAAAATCTTTATGATTATATTGAAACATATAGAAAAATACATATAAAATAATAAAATAACAAATACTCTAAAATGTATTGAAAAATAAATTATGAAAAAATGATAAAATAATTTAATAACGCATAAAAACATAAAAATTCAAAAAAAAACTATCCCAAAATAATTTATCCCAATAATAATATAAAAATTAACTACATAATTATTAATCAAAAAATTAACAATAAATTAAAAACATAAAAATATTCATGGATCACTAGATTTAGACTATAGGGGGTGAATATGGAATATGTGGTGTATTTCATACTTTAGGTCCCTACAATTTTCTTAATAATCTGGTTTTAAATGATTCACTAATAAAATGTAAAAACTAAACTTTTATAGCATGAAAAGACAAATACCTAAATCCTTAATTTGAAGTTCCTATATAAATATCATATATGTCATTAGAATAAAATAATAATAAAGGGAAGTTAAGTGTAATTTTTTTGGGAAATTATCGTATAACCAGAAGAAACGTACAAAGAAGTGAGATATGTTCACACAATAAATGATAGAGAAAGTGAAGTTGTTTTGAAAAGTAAGAAGATATTATAATGAAGGAAAATGTGAGATATGGAAATAAAAGAGTATGTTTTCATGTTGGTGAAAGAAATTATTGGGGAGGGGAGGTTCATGTTGGGGAGGAAGGAGGAGAAGGACATAGTGCAAAGGAAGAGGAAGAAATAGGGGTTCCTAAGATAGAGGAATATAAAGGAAAGGTTAAGCTACTATGACAATAAAGTTTTAATAAAAAAGGTTTTTAAATAAATGCCACTAAAAATAATACTTCCAGGTGTTTCATAAATAATTATTGATAATATTTCATAATTCTTTATACTAGTTATCTCAAACTACCCCAAAACGTGAAATCAAATTTAATCTAACATAAATAAAATAATAAATTTACTTATTTCACCTTCACTGTGTATTCTAATAAAATTTACATGAATGACTAATTTTTTATCTTACAAAAATAACTAATATCAACTAATAATAATGGTTTGGAAATAATCACTCTCTCATCACAGGATCACTTCCTCTCAACATAAATTTTGGATCAATACTAGTACAATAAAAATAAATATAGAAAATATTAATTTATTAGACCCTTAAATATGTTTTTATTGTACCATGTTGAGATTTTAGAATATATTTTATCATAAATAAACATTTTCTAGATAGCTCACTTCACAAGAATCACTGAACTAAAATGATCTGAGAAATATTAGATAATAAAATTATAATAAGAATGAATCCAATTGTAGATAAACAAATATTAATCAATTAGATATTTATGAAATATAGTATTAAGAACACTTAATGTTTTAAACGTTCATTTTCAATAAAACTAGTTTTACATTATGTATTTTGTTTTCATTTAAAATATAAACTTATATATTCTAATATTTTAATTGTAAATAATCAACTTCAATTTTTAGATTCATAATTTCAATTGTATCTTAAGATGAATTTTTTGGATTCTTCTAAAATAGTAGATTTTTAGGTGAATAGTGAAAATAAAGTTTTTACCAAATATGTAAATGTTATGTATTTATAAATATATAGGAATGAATTATAAGTTTATAAAAAATCAATTTATCAAATATAAGTCTATTTAGTAAAAATATACATTTTTAAGTGCCATTATTTATTTAGAAAACCTATGTTTAATATTTTATAAACATAAGTAATATTTTCAAATAAAAGAAACTATTTTTGGTTTTATTTTAATTAAATATTAATTTAAATAAAATTTGGTTTTAAATTGTATATAAGTGACATAAATTTTATTTTTTTTATAATAAAAAAATTTATATCATTAAAATCAACAACATTGATAATTTTATCCTATACATAAATGGTAATCATAAAAATACTCATAAACTAAAAACATGTTTTTATAGGTTACATACGTTAATGTTAGAATTAATTTTTATTAATCATAATAATATTATATATTAAATTATATATCATATTTTTAATTATTAGGTCAAAATTATCTAATAATTTCAATTTTATTTTTAGGCATTAAAATTATATTACTTAGGTAAAAATTAGTTACCACCATAAAACCAGAATTGGTAAAAGTAAAAATTTTAAGTCCAAAGGACTTAAGAACATATTTATAATGTTTGTTAAAATTAGTGTTTAATGTATTTTAGACCTTATATCATCACCCATTCCATTATTTTTCATTTTTGAGTCTTCTTCACATGTGAAACATGTTCTCTCTTTATATTAATTTGAAATATTTACAAAAAAAGTCATTCTCATCACTTATAAAAGGGATGTATCACCATGATTTCATGAACACTCAAAAATTATGTTACTTGTTTAAACTAATCCATTATTTTTTCCCCTATAATAATATTCCTTTTACTTTATCTTATGGTAAGAATATATTAGCCTAAGACCTCCATCTCCAAGGTGTCTTCCAAGGGAGATCTCAAGACCTCCCTTATTTGTATCAATATTTTTTTATAATTAATTTTATCAAGATAATTTAATAACTACTAATAATAATTCCCCTTTTATATTAATAAAAATGAAACTAACATTCATGTGTTGTGCGGAATATAGCCTTCATGAGGTGACGACATCTGATTTTTCACCACCACCTCTCTTAGATAGTTATAAATATGAAATTAAAGAATATATTTTAAATATATAATAAAATTCTGATTATGAAGATGAATATTATAGATCACATTTTTACCTCACATTTATCAAGAAACAGAAATGTTAATTATGCTTTGGTGTGGAATACCACCTTCATATTGCAACGTATATAAATTTTTCATCTAGTTTCATTATTATATATTAAAACCACTTTAATATTATTAAAAACCTAAAATTTATCTAAATATTATTATTATTATTATGTGATAATTTTATTTTTCCCAAAATAAACCACTTTCATAATAATAATCATCCATTAATTATGGTATGTTTAAGATTAGGTCGGTCTAACCACCTACTTGAACTATGCTATAAAATAATATCATAGAAAATTATGGGAACATATATATTGGTAATATATGATATAAATATGTAAATAAATATTTTATTTTGGTTACTTAATGGTTACATTAATATTAAACTCATTAATTAAGATAACATCATGTGTTTGTTAAAAATCAATGAAATGTGCTCATTAATGATATTATCTTTAAGTATCATAACCAAAACTTCAATATAATGAAATTATAACATAATAAAAAATTATAAAAAAATTATAATTCCTTTTAGGATCTATTAATGATGAACTTTTTGAAATGAATGATGAATAACACCACTATTACGAAACTAATTCAAAACGATCAAGAATATTCACACCTGTTATTGAAAATAGAAAATAACTATCTAATATATATGTAGATAATAATTATAAATGAAGTTTTTAAAAATGTATGTTTATTAAAATGGATCTATAATGGGTGATTAAGAAATTTATGTTTGTTATATAGTATCTTAGAGTGCATTTGATTAAGAAGGGAGACAAGGTAAGGGTTTCTTATTTCAAATTTTCACCCCATGAGACATATTTGTTATTAGACAACATGTTTTCATTAGAATAGTGTACATACTAACCATTTAATATTTTTTTATCATGATACTATCATTATTCATGGGGTTTAATTTTTCATTTGAAAACATATCCTTCAAGGTTCATTGAATCCAAAATTTCTAAGGTTGTAAGGGTTTGTGCTAACTCAATTTTCTTCCATTGAGTACAAACATTATTTTTGAAATAAATTGTTTAAATTGTGATTTATTCTACCTAATGAAAAAAAATGTTCATATTATTCTTTTTTTCCAGGGTTCTATAATTATTCCTTATAACCTCATTATCACATTATTCTCACCTTAGTGATTATGTTACATGAAGGGGTTTATTGGTCTTAATTCTTATTTCTTGTGATAGCCTTCTTGTTATGAACCAATTTAAATTAAATGGTGTATATATTTCATATTTGTTATATTATATCATGAATTATATTTCATGTTATTTTATAATCAATTTCATGTTCTTTATCCTACATGGGTTTTGATTTTAGATGATTCTCAAGTCGTAAGGGTTTCTTATCTAAAATTTTCACCCCATGAGACATATCACTTATTATACACCCTGTTTTCATTATAATGGTTTATATATTTAACTTTTAATATTTTGTATCATGGTCCTCTAATTATTCATGTTATTTAATTTTTCATTTAAAATCATATCCTTTTAATCGTTTTGACTCTAAATTTTATAAGTTTTTAACGGTTTCTTATCTAAAATTTTCATATCTCTTATTATATTCCATGTTTTCTTTTATATATGGTATGTATTATCCCAAATTATTATTTTATATAAATATCCTATAATTATTCATGTTATTAATTGTTTCATTTGAAATTGTATTCTTTAATTGGTTTTGATTCGAAATTTTCTAAACCCGTAAGTGTTATTCATATTTATTTTCAAACTCAAGAGACATGTTTGATATTGTTCAATGCCATTTATTTTATATAGTGAATTTTTCCCTATTACATTCATGTATGATGAATATATTTTATTTAATTATGATTTAATTTATATTTTATCCTCATCGTATTTTTTTATTCTTATGTTACCATTTCTATAAGGTTTTTTTCATATCAATTTTTCATCATTAAGATATTGTTAATATTCAAAACTTTTTCCCCTTTTGGGGTGTATATATTGGTCATGTATTGGCTTCAAAATCATCTAATACTACTTTATTTTGGGGGATTGAACTTTTGGAAATCTATCATTTCCTTTTTCATTCCAAATCATGATGTGTTAAAGGAATAATTTTTCTTCTAATTATTTTCCTCTATGAACACTCAATGTTTCCTTCCATTGATTAAAGGGTGTTCACCTAGGTGGAATATGTTAATTTATTGGGGATATTATTGAATTTATAATATAAAACATACTCTATATGATGTTAGTTTGAGGGATTATTACATATAAATCTATTCCATTTATTTATTAGTGAAATATTGGTTATTGGTATACTCTTTTTTCAATATAGATGTTTATTGATTATTAAGAAATTTGGTAATGTATTTTATATTTAATTTATTACTTAAAATAATGAATTTAATGGACTTAATTAGTGATAGGTGGGGTACATAATAGCCCCAAAATGCATCAATGGTTCTCATGATACAAACTAGGTTGGGTATTTTTTGCATTTCATCCCCAAAAAAAATACTTCCTAGATATAGGTCCTTGATGATAATATCATGATGTCTGAGATCGTGATGTCTTATCATAGGGCATGGAATTAGTTGTCTAAAATTATTAATTTCATCTTTAAGGAACAATTTTTTGTTATACATGTGATCTTTTCATTTATATTGTTATTCATGGGTATATTAATCTTTCAGTTTCATTCTATTATAGCATTGTATTTTGTTATCCCTTACTACCATATTATTTATGCGCATCTTATGATCAGTTATGATTTTTGATTTCTATTACATAAATTTAACCTTACTGGGTGTTTGAACTCACCCATATTATGTTTTAATTTTCTTAGGTTATGAAGAAATTAATAACACATCATATGTATAATAGAATTCATTTTATGGATAACTTTTGGTAGTTTTAAAAGACTTGTTATGGATTAAGTAGTTTATTATAGTGTAAAATGTCTATTTGATGGGAAATACATGGTATTTTTTAGTTACAAGTTTTTCCTAAATATATAAAACTCTAAACCTAAAAGTTACTTCTAATGTATATAAATAAATAGTTTTTAATGATACTATAATTATTTATGGTTTAAATTTTGTCACTTAGATTGAATTTAAATATAGTTAGTAAATAAAGTATTTTTCAGCATTGGATCATGGAGTGTGTTTCTAGGGCCTCAAAGTCTGTATGAAAGTGGGGTTTAGATGACCTTAGAGGTTAAGATATTAGTCAAGGATAATTTAAGTGTTGATAAGTTAAGTTTGGTCAATAATTTTAAAGGTATAGATAATTCTTTAGTATTGGTTGAAGTATTATTAGATATTTGATGTTTTCTAGGTATTAGGATACGATAACTTTGGTAAAACTTCTTATTATTATTCTAAGAAGTAATTCAATGTATAGGATAACATCTAGAAATTTTGATAAATTATAGATTTCATTTTTTTAATAGAAATAACATCCATGTCTAGATACTATAGTAGTATTGTATCAGGTATTGTGTGATTATGTAGCAGTCAGAACTATTCATCATATTTGGGCCTTCGGGTAACCGATTTGGACCTATGGGTCTCTAGGCCTTTGGGCCACCAAAGGCCTTCAGGCCACCAAGGGCCTTTGAGATATAGGGATTTCGGGCGACCAATGTCCTTAGGGACACAAGTCTTTCATGTCACAGACACCAAGAAGCAGCCTTGGAAAACCACACAGAAGCAGGCCCAGAAGAGGATTTAGTGAAAAGTAGAAACCACTAAACAGAGTTAACTAGATTGGAAGAATGAGAGGTTATGGTAACTGCCATTAGTACCAGGCACTATGCAGATCTGCACGAGGCAATATTATTCAATCATCCATGTGAGGTGGGGAGCTAGGCACCTTCAAGATGTAGATGTTGGGGAGGGGTTGTTTCAAGTGTGTTAGGTATTATGCCTTCAAAGTTCATGTATTGGGCCTTCTGCCTCTTGGAATTCAGGTCATGTATGGTCCTTGTTCCTTGGGCCAATGGGTCATGTAAGGGTTCTCCCTTAACCCTTAAAATAGGGATTATCCAAAATCAATAAAAATCTAAGGCCTTATGGATTTCAGAGTATAGTTGGATACTGACTCTAGCATAGATGTTCCTATAGGTAATAACCCCAAAAGGGTGTATTGAATATTAAATCAATTGTTTCCCGATGCATGACAAAGAGGTTTAACTACACACATAGTTGGAAACTCTTATAGGACATTCTTTGGTTAATTACATTCTCTTTAAAATCCATTATGAATGATTTATTATGTTAAGTAATTAGGATAATAATTATAATAGAACCCATAATAGAGAAAAAAATATTGAAAAAAGTGATTAAGGTTAAATTGAAATAAAATTTGATGGTTTTCAAGAGTAATAAATTTAAAGTTTGAGTTTTCATGAGATAATTTATGATAATTCGATTATGATTATTCATCACTGACATTAACCTCATTTGTTTTCAGTAATTTTTGAATCCCAAAGGAACCAGTTTATCAATGGATGACATGGATAATGCAGTGATTTCCCCATGAACAATCTAACGTGATAAGAGGAGTCAAAAATCTTATGATAATTCCTGATTAAATATTAAGAATTATGATTAATAATGTTAACATAGTTTATATCCCAAAAACACTACAGAAGAGAAGGATGGAGTCTCATAGAATTTTAGGTGTCGAATATAGTGAATGTAAAAAAGTTTCAATTTCCTTCATGTCAAAAATGTGGGAAGAGGAACAAAGGAAAATGTATCAAATGAAAAATAATATTTTTTATATGTGGTGAAGGGGAGAATATATAAGATAATTTTTTAGGAAAATTAATGAGATTGATGGACACGAAGAAAGGAAATAGAGTTTATCTAGAGGTACCACTAACAGTTCAATGTCTTAGATGTGGGGAATGTGGGCATTATCCAAGACAATGCTCAAATCCATGGGATAAAAAGGGGATATAAACTAGTGACTTCCTAGATAATGGAAATCACATGCAACAAAAATTATGGAAGTGGGTTATAAAAATTATATAGAATAATGAACACAGATAACCCACTCAAGAACTGAGTTTTTTATTTGTATCTCGTTTTTATATACAATGAACATAAAATCACCACCTTGATGCCTAAATGATGAATTATTAATATAAAAATTTAGATTGGTATGATTATTGTATCCTAATTATATAACTACTATATAATATATTTTTATTGGAATTTTCTTCCTACAAATATTGTTATATCTTTTTTTGTAAAATTTCATTTGATATTAGGAACGGATTGTCTCTCTCTACACATAGACCCTGATAATTACCAAGATAAGAAAAATAAATTTAAAATATTAACTCATATCATGGTCACCAATTGGTAAAATATTTATTATATAATCCCTATAAAAAATTTCTTCTATTATATTGGGGTATTTGATTCAAATGGTAAGAGAAAAAAACTCACGGTTTGTTATATTCTTAATGTAAGGGAAAAATGAGTTCACTAGTCAAACTTAAGATAATAAGGATGAAACCTCACTAAAAATAAAATCTTTATTCATGTATATCTTTTAGATAACAATATAAATTCTTTATTATTAGGTAGTAATTAAAATTGGGAGGATAAAATATATTTAAGGTGAGAGAATGTAACACCCTATGATTTTGGAATATATTTTCCCTTAAATAAATAATATACCAATAGATCATTTTACAGAAAACATGGAACTAAAATGATCCATGAA
The DNA here is from genome assembly GCA_963277665.1 of Viscum album. Classification (NCBI taxonomy): domain Eukaryota; kingdom Viridiplantae; phylum Streptophyta; class Magnoliopsida; order Santalales; family Viscaceae; genus Viscum; species Viscum album. Next base: position 1,766,563,129 of record OY728153.1, on the reverse strand, counting down.
ATTTTATATAAGGAGCCTTTAAAAATAATAATACCTATAGTAGAGAAATATATAGTAATTAATTAAAAATATGTGAAAATACTATTAAAAACAATTAATATTTTAAAATGGTATTTTCAAGAAAAGTAGCATTCTTTTAAAAAAAATAAAAGATAAATTTATAAATTTTATAACTTTAATTTGAAAAAAATAACTTCATTTTTATATTTATCATGTTAATTTAAGATTAAAAATAATTTTTAACATTTTTTTAAATAGTTAATTTTTAGGTGAATAATGAAAAATATAATTTTTACCAAAACTGTAAATTTTATGATGTTATCATTATATAAGTAGGAAATATAAGTTTATAAAGAATTTTAATTGATAAAATATGTGTTTAATGAGTAAAACTGTACATTTTTAAGTACCATTGTGAATTTAGAAAACTTCTGTTTAACATTTTATAAACTTAAGTAAAATTTTCAAATAAAAGAAACTATTTTGGCCATTTTTTAATTAAATTTTATTTTTGTAAAATTTGGTTTTGGATTGATTTAAAATAAATATACATTTTATTTTTTTCATATTAAAAAAATCATCACAAAAATCAAAAACAATTATAATTGTTTCCAACGCATAAATTTTAAGCATAAAAATAAACATTCTAAAAATGGGTTTTTACACATTATATGCACTAATATTAAAATTAATTTTCCACAAAAATAGATATATTGTTTGATAAAATAGATTTAATATTTTTTATAATTATTTTTAAATTATAAAATATGTTTCTTTTTATTTTTATTCAATAAATTTAATTTACCTATGTAAAACATACTTACCATAGTAAAACCAAAAAATGTAAAAGAAAAATTTATAAGGCTAAAAGACTTAAAAAAGTGTTTAAAACATGTGAAAAAATATTTGGTTGAGGTATTTCCAACCTTATATCATCACTCAATCTATTATTTTTCATTTTGGTGTCTTATTCATATGAAAAATCGGTCATCTCTTTATATTAAGTTGAAATATTTACAAAATTTCATTTGCACTACTTATAAAAGGGTCCTCTCGCTTTCCATTCAAGACCAATCTAAAAAGTTATTTTCCTATTAAAACTCTAAAATTATTACTTTCCATATAATAATATTCCTTTTAATTTATCCTCTAGTAACAATATTTTCTCCCATGACCTCAATTTCCATGAATTATTCCAAGGTAAATCCCAAGTCCTCAATATGAATATTTATTCCCTAACATCTATACTTTTCATTCTTAATTTCCCAAATATAATTTTATAATTAATATTTAATGAAATCATTATTTTTTTGTATACTTTATTTTATTATTATAAGGGGGTAACAATTTACACCATTTCCCTTTTTCTATTATAAAAAATGAAATAGTCATTTGTGCATTATGTGGACCACCACCTCTATGAAGCAGCGACTTTCATTTTTCACCATGGTCTATATTGGCTTGTTATAAAAATGAAATTAAAGAATAAATGTGAAATATATAATATAATTATGATCATTTAGAGGAAAATTATAATCCATAATATTTCTCTCCTAGTCACCAATAAAAGAAAATGTTAACAATGTGTTGTACAGACTACCTCCTCAACAAAGTAACCTATCTCATTTTCCATTTTGATTATTTATGATTTATTAAACTATATTAAAATATAATTAACCACCATAAAATTATATAAATAATATCATTATTAAAATTTAATAATTATATTATTCAAAAAATAAACCACTTTCATAATCATAACCAGTCATTAATTATGTTATGTTCGTGTTTTGGTCAGTCTAACCACATAATTGAAAAATTATATAAATTATTATCATTGATGACTATGAGAAATTAATTATGGATAATATATTATATAAATTAGTATATAAATAATATATTTTGTTTCTTAAATTGTTAAATTAATATTAAACTTTTTACTTAAGATACGACCATTCATTTGTTAGAAATCACTGAAACGTTCTCATCACTTTTTTCATATGTAAGGATCATATCCAAAACTACAATAGAATTAAATTATAACATTATAAATAATTAAAAACCATATTTATAGTACCATTTATGATATTTTAGTGATAACATTTGGGATATTATGAAGAACAACACCGCTATTATGAAACTAATTCAAGAATATCAAGATTACTCACAACTGATATTGAAAATACACAATAACAAACTAATAACATGTAAAGAATAATTATAAATGAAGTTTATAAAATGATATGTATATTAAAAAGGGTTCTAAAATAGGTGATTAATATATTTATATTTTTATATAGGATCTTAGACAACATTCAACTAAGTTTAAAAACAAGGTACGTGTTTCTTATCTCAAATTTTCATCCCATAATACATATTTTTTATTATTCACCGTGGTTTATTTGTAATGGTGTTTCTAATACGCCTTTAATATTTTTATCATAATACTATCATTATCCAGAGTATTTAATGTTTAGTTTTAAATTATATCATTCAAGGGGTTTAGACTCTAATATTTATAATTTTGTAATGGTTTTCTCTAACTCAATTTTCTTTCATTGAGTAAAAACTTTATTATTTAACTATGTTATTACAAGTATAATTTATTCTACCTAATTAATAAATTTTATTTTAATTATTAATTTATTTTGGAGTTCTATAATTATTCATTATTATCTCTTTATCAAATGATTCTTATATTAAATATTATTTAATTTAAAAGGGGTTTCTTGGTCCTAATTTCTATTTCTTGAAACATGCTTCTTGTTATAATCTAATTTAGTTTAATATGGTGAATATATTATCTATTTGTTATATTATATTATTAATTATCTTTCCTGGTAATTTATTTTTAGTTTTAAGCTCTTTCCCCTTCATGGTTTTTGATTTTATATGATACTCAAGTCGTAATGGTTTCTTGTCTCAAATTTTAACCCCTTGAGATGTATCTCTTATTATAAACCATGTTTTCTTTTGAATGGTGTATCTAATGTCCCTTTAATATTTTTTATCATGATCCTCTAAGTATTAATTTTATTTAATTTTTTATTTTAAATATTATCCTTCATGTGGTTTTAAATCGAATGTTTCTACGGTTTTAAGGGTTTCTCATCAAAAAAATTCACCCTTTAAGACATTTCTTTTATTATAAACAATGTTTTATTTTATATAGTGTATCTATTGTCCTTATTAATATTTTTTATCATGATCCTATCTTTATTCATGTTGTTCAATGTTCAATTTTAAATTATATCCTTTAATGGGTTTTGATTTGAAATTTTCTAAAGTTTTAAGTGTTATTTGTCACTATTTTTAATCCCAAGAGACATGTTTGATATTGCACACCATATTTTATTATATATGGAATATTCACTGATATATTTACTTCATGTATAATGAATATATTTCGTTTCATTATATTATAATTTCATCTTATCCCTCTCATGTTCTTTTTATTCTTACATTAAAATTACCATAAGGTTTTTTTCATCTCAATTGAACTTCACAGAGATTTTATTCATATTCACCAATTTTTTATACTTTTCTGCTGTATGTAGTGTTCGTGTATTAAATTTAAAATCCTCTCATACAATTTTCTTTTAAGGGATTAAACTCATGAAAATCCATCACTACCTTTGTCTTTCCGAATCATCCTCTATTATAGGAATAATTTTTCTTCCAAAACCTTTCCTCTTTGAACACTCTATATTTTCTTCCTTTGATTGAAATATGTCCACCTAGATTCCATATATTGATTTATTGGAGTTATTATTGAATTAAAACTATAAAATTTAATCTATATAATTTTATATTTATGTATTCTTACATATAAATAAATTCTATTTATTTATTGGGGAAATATTAACAATTTTTATACTCGTTATTTCAATAAATATGTCTATTGATTACAAAGATAAGTTGGTTTTGTATTTTATAGTTTATTCATTACTTCATATGAGGATTTAATTAGACGTAATTAGTGATGTTTGGGGATCCTAATATCCCTCAATGCATCAATAGGTCTCAAGAGACAATATAACTTTGGTATCTTGGAGTATGCCTACCTAAAAAAATATTTCCAATACATAGGGTGTGGATTGTAAGATCATGATATATTTTCTAAGGGAATTAAATTTTCTATCTGATATTATATATTTCGTCACTAATAAAATAGTTATTTTTATCCATGTGACATTTTCATTTCCATTTTTTATAGGGATATATCATACTATAATTTCATTTTAATATGGAATTATTTTTAGATATTTATTTCTTCCATGTTATTTATTCTCATCATATGCTTAGTTATGATCTTTGATTGTAATCACTTACATTTAAACTTACCATGAATTTTATCTCATGCTTCTTATGTTTCCATTTACTCAAATTTTGAATAAATGTATTACACATGATATGTCTAATAGAATATCTTGTGTGGATAATTCATGGGAGATGTTGAACATGTATTATGGATTAAGTAATTTATTATATAGTGGAAAAAATGTCCATTTTATGATAAATACATAGTCCTTTATAGTTTTTTTTTCTTAAATATCTATACTCTAAAACTAAAATCTCCCTCAAACTTATGTATCTCAATATCCATTAGTGATGATTTAATTACTGATGGATAAAATTGATTTATTTTAATTAATTTGAAATTCAGTATGTAAGGAAGGTATTTATGAGCACTAGAATTGATATTAAAGGTCAAGGGATATCACATTGATATTTGTTATCAACATATGACAGTAATAATTAAATACTTTAATTTAACCAAAAAAAAATGTTCTTTTTTTCACCAAGTTCCTCCTAAAATTTCTGATTGACAATTAAGTATATCCATATTACCCACTTTTTCTTTTCCAGATTAATAAAACTTTATATCATTAATGATAAATTTTATCCTTATCATATCTTGAATTTTTTTTAAACACCCATTAAATTCAACCATACTATTAAAATATAATGCCATAATAAACCCCCCTTGATTCCCATATCTCAATAAGATAAATGAATCAAATATAGACATATATATCTTCCTTGGTATGGTCATTCACCACACAAATGGTTATCATAACTCAGTGAGAATCTAATAAATCATGAAATAAAATCACAAAATACTTAGAAAAATAATGAGTTTCCAAATTAATATTATTAAAGTAATGGTGTTATCAATATTTACTGAAGTGGTCATTCTCTTACTTAGAACTATAGTAAAATTAATATTTAATTTATTAAAATGGCTTCAAACAAAGTCATTATAATACGTCTCATGGTGTTTAATACTATATGATTTATTTATAATTCCAATAAAATGACATCGACACCATATGTGAAATGGTTTGAGGTCCTCACATAACCAAGAACACCTCATCTACCTCTTAATAATAATTCTTACCACACAATAACTTCACTTGTCATGGGTTTACACCCTTCCACACCATCAAAATGGTATCCATGTTATAATGTTATCCAATTCTCTATATAAAACCTTAAAATCCTCTAACTAGTAAATGTATTTCCCTCATTTAATTCTTATTTAAATTCAAATAGAAAAAAACTAAAGTATTAACTGCAACTTCATCTACATGGAATTCTGAAGTTTATCCAATATTATCCTTTGTATATTCTTAATATAAGTATGAGTAATCATGAAAAAACCATTAAATACAATTACGTTACTTTTAATTATATGTAGAACTATCTTTAAACATCTTTTATCTATTTAGAAACAACATAAATTGTATTTAAAATTTCAACCATGACCTCAAAAAGATTCTTTTTAAAAAAATCTAGAAAACAAAACCAAAATACAAGCTATAATATTGGGATTAATGACTCTTCTTTTAGTTATTTATTTTATTTATGATAGATCAAACACATTATTTAAATTCATTTGTTTCATATTAATTTTATATAATTAAAAAGATAATGGTGGTGTTCTGAGCATTGTTTATCCAGATTGGTAAATTAGTTTTCAAGTGATTTTATGAAATGTTCTATAAATGTTACTACTATATAAGTATCACATGTTTTTATTTAATTAAAAGTATTCAAAGAAAAAAAATTAAACCATTTGAAATTAAAACTATCAAACTCACATTGAGTGATAATGGAGTATAGTATTAGATTTTTTATACTTTAAAAATCTATGTGTCCATTTGTTTTTTTATCTTTAATACATTTTCATAATGAATTAAATTCATAATTTTTTTTAAAATATATTTTCTTTTAAACAGGTTATTTTTCAATCAATATTTAAAAAATTTATGAACTAAAATTCATCCCTTATTGTAAACATCTTGGGACCATAATGAGGGTAATAAATATTTTTACAATCATTGAATCTATCATTCGGATAATCTTTGATCTATGAATTAAAGAGATATAATTAAGGACTTTATAATGACCCTAACATGAATGACTAAACCTTGAGACCCAATACATGATCATTATAAGTCTTTAAGATATTTAACTAATCTCTATAGGCTAGAAACTAGTGTTAAGGGATAAACATAATTATTGGGTAAAAGTTTTCCCTCAAATAATAAAATTATTGCATAATGTATAAATGTGAAATTTTCATTTAAAAAGAAAAACAATTATAAAATACCAATTTTATGTTGAAAATAAAATAAAGTATAACAAAAAATAAAATAGACACAATAATGTCATGATATTACTATTGGGTTTTGGAGGATAATTATATGATCAAGGTACTGGAAGAAACAAATAATAATTTCTAATATACCATCAGTAAAGAAACATGTGGTATAAGAAACCTAAAATGTACATAATCATGCCTATAATCTTCAATCATGAACTCTATCAAACTTGATAGATTTTAATTTATGGAGACAACATAGAAATAGATTTTTGACTCTTTCTTCCATAGGTAGTATATAAATATCTAGAATACTAATTTTTAATGAGGGGGGGCCAATCTCCAAATGTTTGGTATAACCTTCACCTCAATGATAAATAACAAAATAAGATGAAGAAATGGATTTGAGTAAGGATTATAAAGGTTTTATATCCTCAATAGGGGGATCTCATCCCTTTATATAGTCCCCCATCATTCAATGAAGGGAGTCTAAAGTTGGATACCATTTAAAAAAATAAAACATTCATTACATAAACACATTCCTATGAGAATACTACCATTTCAAAAACTGAAATGTTTTTTAGGAAATAAAGGAATAAAACTATTGATTCATAACAAAATGAACCCATATGAGAGACATATCATATTTTGGGTACTCACATCCCATATCATAATCCCATATTACACTATGATAGAGACCAATGGTTTAATCCCAATTCATCTTATAATCCTTTTGTACATAATAAAATATTTTATACTCTATAAAAATTAGGAATACTTAACAAAATCATAAATAATCTTCTTTCTAGAATATCATATATGAAATAATGTTCAATCATCCTTATGTTTTCAAAATTTTAGGGGTTTTTTTAAACTAATTAAATATCTAGTTTGAATAATGGTGAGGCTTATTAATCATATTATTAATGTTAAAATCCTTTAACATATTCAAACTCTTTAACCATACAACATCAAATGTTATGATGTCAATAATTTCTGTTTTCAACTGAGAACTCTTTTTAATTTCATCATCATCATTCTTAGAACCCTTTCCATAAAATTTCTTCTATGAATTATTTTTGGTAAATAATTTAATTATATACATTAATATTTTACCATCATACCCTAAACCTTTAAGTATATAAGGTGACATTAACTTTATTACGGTAACTAAATATAATTCTTTACATTTATCATTACCTCCATACTCTAAATTTTTTTTGGGATATTAAGTGAAATTCACTTTAAATTTTTAATAGTATAATGTAATAGTATATTCCTTTCTGGCCTATTAATTTTCTATTTTGGTGGTTGGGGGTGTTTTAGAGGATTCTTGAGAAGTTTTGGTGGTGGTTGGAGTAACTGTAGAACCAAAATGGTAAATTCATTATGTTAAATGGGGATTCATGTTTTGATTTAGTGTTTCACAAAATATAAAGTCGTTGGTTCACATATTTTGTGTTTAAGAGGAGTCCCATGTGAAACTGATTCATGATGTGAAAGAGGTATTTGTGGCGTTGATTAATTTAGCCTAAGGAACCATTAATTTTTAAAGAAGTTTGAGATGTAGTAAATTCATAGCCTAAACCTAGTTCATGTCTTATAATGGAAGTCCATGAAAATTTTCACAATGTAAATCTATAACTCATGACATGAAATGGGTTGATTATAGGATATTCATAACTTTAAGATCAGCTAAACTTCATTTTTTTTACTATTATTACTCTCTGTTTGTGGGAGAACCCTAGAAACCAATAGAGGATCTTCTAGCCCCTTCCTACCTTATTTTATCATTAGGTTTCATTAGTTTATAGTTGGTTATTATAGGTGAGTTATCTTATTTATCCCATTTTCCCCCATGTTCTTTTTTCATGGATTCTCTATTGTGGTGTTTTTTTATTCAGGATGTGTCTAGTATTTCCAATGCTAAAAAATGTGGTTGTTGGTATCCTTTAATGTTTTGTAGCTGATGTATATGTGACCCTTTCTATGTTTTTGTTTTATCTCACTCTGAATAAAAACATAAAAAATGTATAGATAGAAAATAAATGGTTTCCTATAGAAATATATTTTTGGCGATAATAATCATTCTAAATAATGAATTGAAATAATGAAATATCATGAAATTAATTTTTGAAGGAAGGGATGTGATTCTTTGTGTGGTTTCAGTTTCTGTGTTTCCTTGTGTGATGTGGTATGTCTTGTGGTGATAGTGGTGACCATCTAGGTTTTGAAGTAAGTGGTTCAGTGGTGATATGGTTGGTTGGCATGGGATGCGATGTAGGAAAATGTGTGATGTTGGTTGTTATGTGCATGGTGATGGATGGTGGAGTTTTGTGGTTGTGATGTAAGGTGGGGTTTACAGTGGTTTTGATTTTTATGGTGATGTTTTGTGGTTGAGTGGTGTTTTTGTTGAGAAGGGTGTTTATTTTGATGATATGGTTTGGTTGATGTGGTGTGGTTGTGTTAGATTCCCAGTTATCCATAGAATAATTATAATGATGAAAATTAAATTAACAGGTTGGTAAATGGATATTAATAAGATGGAAATGGTTTTGTGGTAATTGTATTGATTAATTTGAATGATAAGTGAATGGGGAGTGAAAATTTTAAATGAATTGTCTTATAAATTGGGGTTTGGGAAAATTGATAAATCTATAAAATAGTAAAACATTTAATTAAAAGTTGAATTATGTGTATTTGTTGTTGTTTTGTGGTGTGTTTTATATACTGGTGGCAGCATTTGAGGTGATTTATGTGTGGTGTAGTGGTAGCATGGTGGTTTATTTTAGTGTGATATTCATGAACTCATAGGTAGGGTATCATGGTTTATCTATATATCGTGTATTTTTTATGTTTTTTCTATACACACCCCACCTAAGTTGGATAAACTTACTAATGAACAAAGGTTTTGGGTTAAGGGTGTTTTCCCTGATATCCAAGATAGTGGTGATACAGATGTCTAAATACCCCCTCTCCCTTGCTCTTCCTTCAATAGGTATGACCCAGGTTTCTGGGGGTGATATATGGAATAATGGAATGGGAGTCTTTGGGAGAGATTTGATGTGATGATTTTGTGATGAGGTGTGATATGTGGTAGGGATCATACATGGTAGGAGGAGTTATGAGGTTGATTTCCTTCATGTTCATGAAACCCTACTACCCTAGTTATGTTATGAGATGTGATGTGATGGCCCAGGTGTCTTCAGGTGATATGTGATGTGATGTGATGATTTCTAATACAAGCATTGGATGCTAGACCTTGTCAAGGTGGGGTAGTTAGGGATGTATCCTAACCCACATCATAGATGTCTGGTTGTGATATGTGATATGTATAGAATGGATGGGATAACAAGACGTTCAATGTTGGGTCATGAGAGTGTAGAATCAATGGGGAAGTGTAAATGGGGTGACTGGTTTTATTCTTGATACTATGTTACTACATTAGATGCATGACTTTGTGAGAAAGCCACAGTGAGTATAGGATTGATTATTTAACCTCTTTAGGTTCTTGTTGGTTTGGTAGTTTGTACACTGGTGTATGGTATTATTTTTTCTCATGTTCACTTAAGACTTTGGGTATGTTCCTACTAATTATATTTCTATGCTCATCCTATTTATATAAATTTCTTCTTAGGTGTCCAGGAGGACTTTGGGGACCAAGTTAGACATTTATAGCTTGGGTTTTGGATCTATTATTGATTTTTTTTCTATATGACTTGTATTTTGGTACTTTAGTTTGGATACTTTTATTTGTATCTATTGACATTGATCATGAATTGTGGTATGGTTTTGGGTTTATTTTCATATTAAATATTGGACATTGTTTTTTGTGGTTTATCCTATCTCCAGGTCCTATATTATAAGAAGGAAATTCATTCCATTGTGATATTTATATACCCTAGATGTTTGTCTCCAACCCAAAGCATACTTGAGGTGGGACTCAGGGTCATTATCTCTCTTCCTTCATTATCATCCTAGGAGGGGTACCTCTAGGGGGTGTGGATCATGAAAGAGTTGTATTATAGGTTTTGGTTGAGATATGGGTGTGGTTTTTGTGTTAGAAACTATGAGGAATGCATGGGTTTATATGGAAATAGTGTCGGAAGATCTTGTTGCATGGAATAGGCTAGGGAGACTAGCTTGGACATGGTATTTTAGGTACCTCGTGGTTCGATGCACATACTTTTCTCTTGTTAAAAAACCAAGTGAGATAGGCTTTGTTATAAGGTAGAGACCTATGAGAGGTACATGGATCATGATTGATTGTATTTGTATCTAAATTAGTAATTTATGGGAAGTTTATTGAATAAATGAATTAAATAAATAAACCTATGATAAAATTTTATTCTATCGGGCTTAGTAATTCACATTGTTTTTGAAGAATGACTCATGTTCATCATTTGTGAGTGGATCAGGCAGTTGAGGTTTAGAAGGATGACCAGATTAATCATTGGAGGATCGACATAATAGAAGTGGATGAGTCATAGAAGAGGGATTTTCATGCCTTTCAGTGGAAGAGTTTGGGAAATATGATAAGATCATCTCATATGTGGTGATAAAGCACTGGTTAGAGGATCTTGAGATCAATTTTGGTACGCTTCGAGCTCAGGATAAGTTTTGGGTGATTTTGGAAGTTATTAAATTGTGGGTAATTGTGTATCGGTAGTGGATGGTGTGTCTTAGTGACCAAAAGGAGGCATATGTGTTGTTTCTAGACTTTCATAAGTAGATCCATTCATAATTACTATCATCAATGATAAAGAAAGTAATGTAGTATGAGTTTCTCTCTCTTTAGTAGGGTATCCTAAGTGTGTGAAGTCTTTGGATCAGTTTAAGGACTTGGGGCACTTTTAATTGGATGTTTCTCTAGATGATGAGTCTAGAACATGGCATCTAGATGAGTTTTTTCACTCGATGATCTAGTATGGATTCACCTCATTCATGATTTCTATGTACCTAGGGGTATAGAAGACAGTAGTGGTTATAAAGTTGATTTTTTTCTTTGGGGTTGAGCCTCTAAGGAGTGTTCAGTAGGGAGACTTGAGTATTAGAGATTTAGGAAGTGGGTCATGGGACTTTAGGCAGTCTATGTTCTAACTAGTGGGGAACTAACTACGGTGAGTCCTTTCTCATCCTTTAGGGGTAGGTGGTTTCTGAACACCCACTAGGGGATTCCAGTTTCTATAATTTAGATGAAATGGATGCCAGAAGGAATATTTCCTAACCACTCTTAGATTCCAGTATTACATGGGTGTTCATGCCCCTATTTGACATCAGCATCAACTCCCAATGAGGTTTTTTTTAGTGATAGGGATTGTCAGCACTTGTTCAGAAATTGAAGGAAGATGTTGTTGGTATATGGAATCCTCTTGATGGTCCTCATCCATATGGATATAGGACATAGAACGATTATGGAGTACATTGGTATAGATCTAGAGGATATGGGCATGGTTATATGCACATGTTGGAGGCAGTATCACTACTAAATGGGATATTTATTCTTGTGACAGATACATCTATATGATTTTATCATTATAATGTATTAGTTGTAGTATACACATGAATTCATAAATTTTTTCCAAATGAGGGTTTTTTCAAATTTTTATTTCTAGTGAGTGGCATTCATTGGTAATGGAGGTTATTAAATGGGTGGTAGGAAATTGGTGCCTTTTTATCTCAGTTGGAAAAGTTTTCAATGAAATCTCAGGTGGAGATTGTTCCCAAGGTTGTGGAGGATTTCATAGATGTTTTCTATAATTAATATATGATTCTAACCCCCCTGAGATGATGTTGAGTTTGGGTTAGAGTTTCAGTCAGATGCATCCCTGATTTCAATGGATCCCAATCAAATGGTGCCTACAGAGATGCCTAAGTTGAGGATGTAGGTGCATGATGTGATGTAGATGGGTCTCATCTGACCTAGTGAATGATCCTATGTGTTATCCAATAAAGAGGATGGTACTCTAAGTTTTTTCATAGACTACTAGAGTTTGATACAGGTAATGGTGAAAAACTTCTTCTATATTCCAATGATCGGAAGTCAATTTGACCAGTTAAAGGAATCCGGTTTTTTTTCAAAGGTGACTTGTAGTATAGATATCATCAGATGATGGTGAAAGATGAGTATATCCTAAATATAAATGTTAGGTTAAACTATTGTCACATTGATTTCATTTTCATATCTTTTTGGGTGTCACGAATGCACTAGTTGTATTCATGGGTCTCATGAAGTCCATATTTTCGGAGTTCTTGGACTGGTTTTTCATCATGTTCATTGATAATATCTTGATTCACTCGATGTCAAAAGGAGGAGCATACCAAGCATCATAGAGATATCTTACATGTCCTTTGACACCACTATCTCTATGGAAATTTATCCCAATGTATGTTTTGTACATGAAAGGTGTATTGAATTGGATATATTGTGTCTCATCAGGGTGTGGCAACAGGGCCATCAAAGGTTGAGGTAGTTGTTTCTTATGTAGTACCCAAGAACGTGGAATAGTTTCATAGTTTTATTAGTCTAGTTAGTTATTATCAAAGGGATATATCCTATTTCTCTCAATTTACATCCAATATAGAATCTTTTACTAGGAATGAATGGGTCTTTGTATGGGTAGATCAGTACTTGGAAGCATTTGGTTACCTAATGGAGAAGTTATTCAGTTGTCCAATGTTATGCTTTCCTAAGGAGGGCATGATGTTTAATGTTTCATGGAACACTTAACACCTGGGATTAGGATGAATAATAATTCATAAGAGGTTAATGATCTCTTATAAGTCTAGGAACTTATTTTCTCATATGTATAACTATGCCACCCATAATCTGGAGCTAGCGGAAGTCATGTTTGCACTGAGTTTATGGTGTCATTACCTCATCCGCAAGAACTTTTTGGTTTTAAAAGACTTCAATATAAAGAAATATGTCTTCTATCATTGGAATTTGAATCTACTCTAGTGTAGGTGGTTGTAATTTCTTCATTATTATGATTTTTATTTATCTTAGACCCCATAAAAGTGGAATTATTTTTTTAATGCGTTGAGTCGGAGTTCTTGATGAGATGTGGTTTGGGAGTCTGTGGATATTTAAAAAGGCTTGGAGGAGCTTAAAACGATGCATCTTTACATTGGGGAGAACAGTAGAAGTGATTTTATTTATCAAATGACTATGGATTCATCCCTAATGTATCTAGTGGAGTAATCTCAGTTGGGGGGCTCATAGGTAGAGGTGATGCATGACCATTTTGTCCATAGTATCAATCTGGAGGGTTGGTCGGAGGATGTTTAGAATAGAGTATTGTTTTCAGGGAGGTTTTTTATTTCATTGGTGATGAATGAGGGAGTTCTTCATGTGTTTAATAGGTCACCTTTATTAGTGAATCCTAGTGTGACCAAGATGTATCATGGTTTCAGGATATAGCTTTGGTGGACAAGGATGAAAGAGTCAGTGGCAGAGTTTATGGAAATGTTTCTATTTTATCAATAGGTGAATGTCTAGAACCATGTTCTTTGAGATTTTTTGTAGTTATTCGATGTTCCCATGTGGAATTAAGAGGACCTGTTGATGGATTTTTTCATTGGTTTATCCCATTCATAGGGAGTTTTTATTGTAGTTTGGGTGATAGTGGACTGACTAATGAAGGTGGCTCATTTTATTGTAATCTATGCATGGATTTTCATAGATGTCTTGGGGAGAGGATATGTGGATGGTGTGGTTAGGATTTATAGGATACTAAGGAAAATAATCTATGATTGAGATACTTATTTTTCATTACATGTCTAGAGGGGATTTCAATATGATTTTAGATTATAGTTTCACCTTAGCACTACTTTACACCCTTATACAGATGCGCAGATGGTATGAAATATCCAAACACTAGATTATATGTTGCAATATTGAATGTTGTACATTGTATGATCATGGTTAATTCACCTTCCTCTAGTTTAGATCACCTACAACAATATATATCACTCGTCTATTAGCATGGATCCATTTGAGGTGTTGTATTGGCAGTTTTTTCATTATCTGTTATTCTAGATAGAGGTTGGGGAGTTAGTATCTTCTAGTCCTGATGTGGTGCAGAAAATGACTGAGAATGAATAGTTGTTCTGAGAGAGGGTGAGGGTGGAGCGGGACCATCATAGGGCCTATTTTGATCATAGGTGAAGACCTCTGGAGTTTGAGGTTGTAGACCATGTGTTCTTGATGGTTTCTAATTGATAGGGGCCTCAGAGGTAGGGTGGGGGAGTAAGATTTATCCCTAGTTCGATTAGACTTCTGAGGTTTTTAGATATGTTGGCATGGTGGCTTATTAGTTATAACTTTCGCCATAGTTTTATAGGATCCATGATGTATTCCATGTGTACCAACTTTTTCAGTATCTTCATGATAACTCCCACATCATTTACTATGGAGAGTTGGATATTAAGGATGACTCAATATTCATGGAGAGACTAGTAGATATCTAGGATTATCAATAGAAGTCACTGCAAGTAAAATTCATCCCCTTAGATTGTGTGTTGTAGAGGCATGTTGTCCTGGAGAAGAGTACTTGAGAGTATGATATGCAGATGCATTCCTAGTACCTGGAGTGGTTTTGAGCTTTTCTTTGTTATGTTTTTAATGATGATGTGATGTTTGAATATTGATGTTTTATAAAATGTGTTGTTTCTTCGATGATGTGATGTGTGATAAAGCATCTAGAATATGAGGGGGAACCTAATTCCTAATCCATACACATTATATTATGACATGATTAAAACCATGCAAGAGAGTCAACCTAGAGCAGGTAAAAGATATATCTGTTCCATAATGGAAACCATGGTAAGAATTTTGGTTATGAAATGGATAGATAATGAACACTACATCATGGTGATTAATGTTTCAAATGAGTTTCTAAGATGAATTCCACACTATAGAAAAATAGTGATAAAATTAACACCATGTCATAGTATTGGGAATTTCAAATAAAAAAATTACCTATGAGAAACAGTAAGATAAATCTTGATGTGGAGGTGATCGTGATGATTCATTAGAGATATTAGACTTCACAAAAAATAATGAGGAGAAATCATGACTCTAAAATATGCATGAATTTCATGCATCTATGGAATGCGCATATATGGATTTTATAGAGAATATAAATAGATAGGATACCATATATATCAAAATATCATAAGGAAAGAGATGAATCTTTAGCCAGATCTATAGTAAGGGTTTGAATTAAATGAAGACCAAATATACTAAGTTATTATAAGTCCTCACATGGTGTAGTGAATATATATTCTGATAAAAATAATGAAAAAGGGGGAGTTCAACTATGTGTTATGAAAATTATATAAGTTGAAAATAGAGAGAGGGAATTGAATTTGTATGTATCTACTCATTCTGTGAAGTTAAGGGAAGAAGAAAAAGTGATCTAGTATTTCATAAAAAAGAGCCTTCCTATATATTGAAAAAGATATAAAGGAATATCTATCCTTTCACACTTTAGATCATATGTCGGCTGAGTAAAATAAGAGAGATTTCCTACTACATATATATGTTATAAGAATATAAAAAGGTTTTAGGTGTCCCATATATTGTTGTAACTGAGGAAGTAGATTCACTCATTCTTGAAGGGATACAGGTTTCCATTGTTGATTTACATTAAGTGTTTTAGGAAAAAATCATATATTCTATAAAGAAATATAGAGTAGAAAATTTTTACTTTATTTATACCTGATTAGTGATAGGATAACGAGTTCAAGGTCATACCCTTTATTGTGATTTATTAGATAATAATAATTTATCTATATACATGGGATAATAACCAAAATGAAATGTTGGCATAGTTATCTTTAATAAGGTAAACATAATCAAAAAATTATAGTGTTCTTATTTTTATACTTTTCTATTTATATTTTCATTCATACTGACGAAAGTTGGGATGAAGTGGAAGAGAGATCCATTCACTGAATAATTGAAGAGGAGGAAAGGTATAAAAGTGAAAATTTAATAAAATTATACCAATATTGATTCACCCCCTCATAATATTGGACACATTCTATTTTGATTCTATGAATTGGTATCAGATCTACGCTCACACCTTTTTTGAGTTCTATTTTATATCAAAGTTGGATTTTTTTATTATCTTCCAAAGGAAATATGGTGTGAAGACTTAAATAAGAATATTAAATTACTATCCAAATGTATATCTCTTATAATACTCAAGAAAAAATAATGAATAAGTATTTTAAAAATAAAATAATAAGACTAACCTTTGGGGGAAATAGGAATAAAATCCAACTTGAACCTGATATAATCATGATGATATCCTTCCATGCATGAATATTGATGAATTATCTAAGAAGTACAATAGAAAGATGATTAATAATTCCTCTACCTAAAGTTAATGAGTTTTCTTCCATGAATATGAGATAATTATAAATTCTTTTTACAGTAGTTGCTCTAATGAATCAAGAAAAGGTGGTAAGGACTATGTTTATGAATATCAATTTGATAAGGCATGGTTTATTCATGTGCCTACTTTGAAGAAATCATGAAAGGTTTTCCCAAATATGTTTATACTTTTATTTTTTACTCTATTAAAAATATGTAAGAAAAAGTTTCCCACTTTGAAAATGAATCTGATATGAAATAGAAGTCCATGGAAAAATTATCTTGAATGAAAAAAAATATTTCTAATAAAATAGAGGTCAAAAGGGAAAGAGGATTAAAGAGATTAAAGAGATTGATCATATTCCGTAAGAAAAGAGAAATAAATAATTAAAATAAATAATGAATAAAATTTTTGTAATGATAAAAAATACTCAACTGGAGGTTGAGGAAAAGAGGATTAAAGAGATTGACCATATTCCATAAGAAAAGAGAAAATTTAATGAAGATGATATTATAAAGAGAAATAAAGAATTAAAATAAATAATGAATAAAATTTTTGTAATGATAAATATATTCTCAGTATAAAATTCTTGGAGCTTGAAGTCAAATTAAAGATTCTATAAGTAGATCAAGCCTCAAAAAGTTGAAAAGAATGTTATTTCCATAAAACATTATAAGGTGGATTATTATTAAAAAATACTTGTATCTGGTGGAAAAAACATCCATAAATTATCATAGGATCAAATTATAGAATCTTAAGAAGATAAGGTACCATCCATTTATGTTAATAGTGATTTCACTATATCTTTTTTTATTAACAGTTTAAGATTAAACTCAAAATCTACACACATGTGGATGAGGAAAAATCATAAGAAGTATCCCACTGATGTTATTAATATTTTCATGACTTATTATATTCCCTCTTTACTGATTTTATATGAAATGTGAATAATTTGTGTGAAATATTAATGTTTTAATATTAAGTATAATTTTTGAGCATTTTTAGAAGTAGTCCAATTGAGTCAGTTTAATGTTTTAATAATAACTATCACTATAATGATCCACATTGTGTGGTTCTTATTTGGTAGGACTCTCCTTTCAATATACAACATTTCATTAGAAGGTTACATGAGCCAATTCTGCCATTTGGAGGGTCATATGGACCCCACAAGAAGGCCCAAGGAAACTGTGAAGAAACTGGACCATATATTAAGGTTTAATTAATAGGCTCAATCCAAAAGTCCAAATACCTTAATTATCCTCCCACGTTCGGATGACGTTTAACGGAGTCCATGATAAAAATTTCAGAACCCAATCCAAAATACAAGGGGCTCAACTGATGCATTGAAATATAGACCACCATTCTGTCTGGGAATTAAAAACAGTACACTAATTTTGCAATTTCTCTTGATGTAGACTTCCATTAGAGCTGATATTTTTCAGTGTGAAAGAGGCGATTCGGGTGGCCAACTTTGTTTAAGAAATTATTTTTATTTGAGGGAATATTCCTATTCGAAAACCCATTCACATTATAGACATTGAAAAAGTCTGTATTGAAATGGACAGATCATAATTGTTTACTAAAACTGCCATAACTTTTTCTCACTAAGTCCAATGGCTGCCAAATGTTCACAGTATACAGAAGACATTTTTATCTAAAACGTTGAAGAAGGATATTTCTCAAGATTCGGATGTCTGGATATACATATTGGCGAGCCAAGTTGAGGGGTATTTCAGGAATGTAAACAGTCCACCACCTTGGGCTATAAATACATCCTCTCCTCTCCTTTCAAAAGGGTTGGCATTTCAGAAGAGAGGAGAAAATATTGGCACGACCAAGGCCTTGCCAAAGGCTTGGGAGGATCTTCCATACTCAAGTTTTCACTTGAGAGACCTTTCCTCCTCTCTTTGTTTTCACTTAATTTCGTGTTCTTCATTTTTGTAATTTTGTAAGTCTCTTTCTTTGTAATTCTGTTTTAATGCAAGTTACTTCTTCAATATCTATTATTCTCATCCACCTTCTGTAGTTTAATATTTATGTTCTTAAAATAGTTTAAATTTAGTTGAATCCTCTTCCCTTCTTTTTCTTCCTCATTCAATCGAAAATCCGTTTTTAATTATCATCATCGTTCGTGTGTGTGTGTGTCGACGTACCACTCTTTTCTAATCCCTTTCCTTTTCTTCTATTATTAATTTATCATCATAATTATTATAACCAGAATATTAAACACCTAAATTTATGAGTAAATATCTCATTGGGGTGAGTTATAATTTAGGTATGTTAAGTGATTGAGAGCTTTTGCTCGACGAATGTTCTTTATATTAATATTGTGTATGTTAAACTTTATATGTCATGGATTAATGACATGTTTTGTTTAATATGTGGATTACATGGATTATTGGAACCACAAATACACTACCATAAACAATTAATGGTAATTATTAGAAACCTAAGTTATGTTACGGCTTGGATTAAAGCTTTAACACTTGGGAATTCCGATCAAAATCATCTTGTGACATGGGTGTTAATTTAATGCAATATAAAGCAAAGCTCAATGATATCACAAGCTTAAATACCTAATGATGAACTCACCCCAATCTTTATCAATTTGTTAAATCAAACATCATATATAAATTATTTCCTAAGCTCTGCAAACAAACCCCCCAATCAGAATACAATTAACTAAAAACAAACGACTATGACAAAGTATCATCGCCGAGGATTCGACCCGAGTGCTGCTATACACATTAGCAGAGCACCGGAACCTTGACCGGTCGATAGGAGACAATCAGCCGTGCGTTTCAAATGGCGTCATTGTCGGGGATGGTGCTTTAAGTAGTCATTAGTTTCTGGTTATTTTCATAAAAACCAAAAAAAAATAAAATTTAAAAAAAATTGAAAAAAAAACACAAAGAAAAACTCGTCTTCCTCTTAAAAATCATAAAATGAAAAAAATAAAATGAAAAACCCATCTTCCTCTTTCTTCCAAAATCTCTCTGAATGCACCGTAGCCTTCCAAACAATCCCTCAGATTTGTTTGACCCTGAAATTGAGCGAACACTTCGCCAACTTAGGAGGAACATAAGAGATACTCAAATAATTCAAGAACCAGTCCTCATCCAACCAGTTGAAATTGAAATGGCCAATCCTAGGGAACAAACCCTTAAAGAACTCGCAGCCCCTGATATGAATTACCAACCTCTTGGTATTCAATATCCAAACATAGAAGCTGACTTCGAAATCAAATCGGGTTTGATTCATCTTCTCCCTCATTTTCACGGGCTAGCCAGTGAGGATCCACATCTTCACCTTAAAGAGTTCCAAGTAGTATGCTCTACCATAAAGCCTCAAGGGGTTTCTGAGGAACAAATCAAACTCCGAGCATTCCCTTTCTCCCTAGTTGACTCTGCCAAGTCATGGCTCTACTACCTCACTCCTGTTTCCATAACTATATGGAATGACATGAAGCGTCTCTTTCTAGAAAAATTATTTCCTGCTTCTCGTACCGCTTCCATCCGAAAGGAAATAAGTGGTATCCGTCAGTTCCCAAGTGAATCACTCCATGAGTACTAGGAGAGGTTCAAAAATCTTGTTGCAACCTGCCCACATCACCAAATTCCTGACCAAATCTTGATCCAATACTTCTATGAGGGGTTATTGGCTATGGAGAGAACTCTCATAGATGCCGCAAGTGGCGATGCTCTTGTTGATAAAACTCCTGCAGCTGCAAGAGATCTCATAAGTAACATGGCTGCAAACACACAACAATTCCATACTCGAGCACATGCTCAAGTCAAACAAGCCCAAGATAATCAATCAATTGAACCGAACAAAATGACCGAGTGGATGAGTGAACTTACAGGTCTTGGGCAACAGCTAGTTGTGGCTACCAAAGACCCAACCTCATCTTCTCCACAGTCACTATTCCCTGGACCTATCAAGAATTGTGGAATCTGTAGCTCCCCAGCTCATCCAACAGACACATGTCCACAACTTCAAGAGGATCAATCTGATTCATCCGGACCAATGGAGCTCAATGCATCATACACTCAGCGGAACCCCAACCCTCAACAATCAGGTCAGTTTGTTAGAAACTTCAACCAACCTCACTCTGAGCCTTTCTCTTCTTCCTATAACCAAGGCCTTAGGTATGGTAATCCCATATCTCACCCCCCTCAATTCCCTCCTCAAAACCCAAACCAATTCCAATATGGTCAAGGTGGTGGTAACTTCCATCAACCTTATCCTTTTGTTCCTCAACCTCAAAGGAACAATCCTCCTCCTGGATTCCACTATCCGAATGAGCCTTCCCAATTCCAAACCCAATACAATCACTTTCTCAAGAACCAAAATCAAGGTAATCCCAATCCAGGACAAGCCTCTTATTCCAAGAAACCATGGGAAAGTGCAGTGGAAGATCTTGCCTCCTTCACCCGTTCTAGCCTTAAAAACATTGAAACTCAAATAGGTCAACTTGCATCCCACCTGAGCCAGCAACAACAATAAAATTCTTCCCAACTCCCAGCTCAACCATTACCCAACCCCAAGGGTAATGTAAGTGCAATTGCACTTAGATCAGGAAAGCACATTGCTATGCCTCAAGATAAGTCCTCTAGCCCTCCTTTGAATGTTGACCTAGAAAATGAAAAGAAAAAGAAAATTGAAAAGGAATATGAATCCATTCAATCACCTCCTTCCATTCCACTTAGGAACCCAATTCCTTTTCCTCAAGCTGTCTCTAAACCAAGGAAGTCCTTTGAACCTGATCCTGAAATGCTCGACATGTTTAGACATGTTGAAGTCAACATTCCCATCTTAGATGCCATAAAAAAATTCCTAAGTATGCCAAGTTTCTCAAGGAGTTGTGTACCCACAAGAGGAAACTTAGGACCTTTGAAAATGTTTCCACCCAATAGTCTATTCCCATAAAGTGCAAAGATCCAGGGACCTTTACAGTCCCATGCCAAATTAGAAGTTCCAACTTTGATGATGCACTCATAGACCTAGGAGCCTCAATTAATGTCATGCCCAAATCCATATTCTCCAACCTTGGTCTAGGTCCCTTGCACCCAATGGGTGTTTTCATTCAGTTAGCCAATCGAAGCACAACCAGTCCTGAGGGAATAATTGAGGATGTCTTTGTCCGAGTCAATGATCTTATCTTCCCTGCTGATTTCTATGTCCTTGACATGGAAGGTGAGACAAACTCTTCTCAATCTCCCCTAATTATAGGAAGACCATTCCTCATGACTGTGAGAACCAAGATTGATGTCCATTCAGGCATCTTATCCATGGAATTCGGTGACCAACTGGTCAAGTTCAACATTTTCCAAGCCATGCGATACCCATCTGAGGATCACTCTACATTCTCAATCCATGCTTCTGAGGACACTTCTAAGAGTCAATCGAACCCCAATCCACCATGTTCTTCATGTTCTAATGATAAAGGATCTTGTGAAATTTGCACCGTGATTAACAAATTCATAAATGGTGAAGTTGATGTGGACCTCTCATTCATAGACTCCATCAATCTAGACGAACTTGAAAACTCTCTTGAATCCCACATCAACTCTGATCTCTACTGCTCCACCTTGGACAACATTGAGAAAAATGAATCTGAAGAAACTGAAGTCCCTTCCTCTATTTATGAGTTGTCTAGCCCAAAAGTGAAAGATGAGATTGATCTGAAACCTCTTCCTGCACACCTGAAATATGCATTCCTCTTCCATAATCACTCATATCCTGTCATTATCTCTACCACACTTACTGAAACAGAGGCGTCCAAACTTGTTCAAGTGTTAGAGGAAAACAAAAAGTCCTTAGGTTGGACCCTAGATGACATACCAGGAATCAACCCTGCCCTTTGCATGTATCACATCCATCTGGAGGAGACATCCAAACCAGTTAGACAACCCCAAAGAAGACTCAATCCACTCATACTTGAGGTAGTTGGGGAAGAGATCACCAAGCTTCTTCAAGCTGGTATTATCTACCCAATTTCTGATAGTGAAGGGGTTAGTCCAATTCAAGTTGTACCTAAGAAGGGTGGGATAACTGTTGTCACAAATGAACATGGAGAGGTGGTCACAACTCGAGTGAAGAACAAATGGCGTGTGTGCATCGACTATAGGAAATTGAATGTTGAAACCCGAAAAGATCACTACCATCTTCCATTCCTTGATCAAATGCTAGAAATATTGGCCGGAAAGTCACACTATTGCTTTCTTGATGGATACACCGGCTACTTCCAAATCCCAATTGCACCTCAGGACAAAGAAAAGACAACTTTCACATGCCCCTTTGGAACATATGCATATAGAAGAATGCCTTTTGGCCTTTGTAATGCTCCTGCAACATTCCAGAGGTGTATGATGAGTATCTTTTCAGAATTCATAGAACACTTCATGGAAGTCTTCATGGATGACTTACCATTTATGGCGAGTCATTTGAGTCATTCTTGCATTCACTCTCTCTAGTCCTTAAAAAGTGTTTCAAGTGAAACCTTGTGTTAAATTTTGAAAAATGTCACTTCATGGTAGCTAATGGGATTGTTCTAGGGCACATAGTTTCAAAAGATGGTATTGAAGTTGATCCTGCCAAAATTGAAGTGATCCAATCACTTCCTCAACCCACTTCTGTTCGAGACATCCGATCATTCCTCGGTCATGCTGGTTTATATAGGCGATTCATCCATAACTTCAGTAAAATTTCCCTCCCAATCACTCGTTTTCTCTAAAATGATGTCACATTCCATTTTTACGAGGTTTGCAAGAGAGCCTTCATTGAAATCAAAACTACTCTCACATCTGCCCCAATAATCCAACCCCCAGATTAGTCATTACCCTTTGAATTGATGTGTGATGCTTCTGATAGAGCTGTTGGGGCTGTTCTTGGTCAAAGAAGAGAAAAAATTCCTCATGTCATCTATTATGCCTCAAAAACATTGGATGAAACTCAATCTCACTACACTGTGACTGAAAAGGAACTTTTAGCTGTGGTTTATGCCTTAGATAAATTTCGGCCCTATCTCTTAGGTGCCAAAATCATCATCTTCACAGACCATTTTGCTATTAAGTTCTTACTCAAGAAAAGTGATTCCAAACCAAGGCTAATAAGATGGATTCTAATGCTCCAAGAGTTTGACCTTGAAATAAAAGATGGACCTGGAAAAGAAAACACCATGGCCGATCACTTGATTAGAATTCCTAATTCCCCTCATTTTGAAATCATTGATCCTAAATTTCCAATTGATCACCTTTCATCTCTCACTCCAAAACTACCATGGTATGCCCCAATTGTAAATTACTTGGTTTCTGGTGTTTTTCCTGAAAATTTTTCAAAAGAACAAAAAATGAAGTTGAAAAGTGATTCAAAATACTATTTTTGGGAAGAAAATAAACTTTGGAAAACTGGGGTAGACATGGTAATTAGGAGATGTGTTGATGAAGATGAATATTCTTCCATATTAGAATTTTGTCACTCAATGCCTGGTGGTGGCCACTTTGGACCACAAAGGACCTCCCGAAAGGTCCTAGACTCTGGATTCTTCTGGCCTTCCCTCTTCAAGGACTCACATGAGTTCTTTCAATCATGTTCCACATGCCAAAAGTTTGGCATAATCTCCAAAAGAAATGAAATTCCCCAAAATCCCTTAATCTTTTGTGAAATCTTCGATGTTTGGGGTATTGATTTCATGGGACCATTTCCCCCTTTCAATGGATTCTCATACATTCTTCTTGCGGTCGATTATGTTTCAAGGTGGGTTGAGGCCAAACCCACTAGGAAGGATGATGCTCATACTATTAGTGAGTTCCTAAAGACCCACATCTTCCAAATATTTGGCACACCACGTGCCTTGATCAGTGAATTAGGAACCCATTTTTGTAATAGAACCATGGAAGCTCTTCTAAAAAATAATGGGGTTGTACATAAAACTTTAACTGCATATCACCCCCAAACAAATGGAATGGATGAACTTTCTAATAGAGAAGTGAAAAGAGTGCTTGAGAGAATTGTAAAACCCACCAGAAAAGACTGGCCTGAAAGACTTGGTGAAGCACTTTGGGCTTATCGAACTGCCTATAAAACACCCATTGGGATGTCTCCTTTTCATCTTGTTTTTGGTAAAGCATGTCACTTACCAGTTGAAATACAACATAAGTCATTTTGGGCAGTGAAAACATGTAATTTTGATCTTGAAAAATCTGGTGAAGAAAGATTGTTGCAATTGGATGAACTGGAGGAGCTTCGACTTGAATCCTATGAGAATTCCAATATGTACAAAGAGAAGGCTAAGGTACTCCATGACAAACACATCCTGAGAAAGGTATTTCATGAAGGTGAAAAGGTAATGCTCTTCAATTCTCAATTTCGGCTTCACCCAGGTAAGCTTAATTCTCGTTGGGAAGGTCCTTTTGTTATTACTAATGTTTACCCATTTGGTGCAGTGCAAGTCCAAGACCCCTCCTCCAAAAGGAAATTTACGGTAAATGGACATCGGTTGAAGCATCACTATGAGAGGACACACAATCCTGGATCATCATCTACTTCCATTGGATCCATAGTAGACCCACCACTAGATGGATATGGAAACCCACAAAATCCAAACCAGGGGGCACCTCTTTCCCTTTAACTCTCTCTCTATCTCTTCCTCTCTCTACCTCTTTCTTCTTCTTCCTCTCTCTTTCATTTTTTTACCACTTTATTCATCAAACCCTTTCTTTTTCTCTTTCTTGTGTGGGTGTGTATTTTAAAAAAAACCTTAAAAACTAAAAAAAAAACACAATTACTTAAAAAAATTACAAAAAAAGAGTCATGCTTACTCACCATCGAGTTTTGAAATTTTTTCCAACCATTTTGGGGAGTTAATTGACATGTTTTCATCTCAAAAATTTTGTATTTTCATCATGACTTTGGATAAAGAATTTTGTGTCAAAATTAACAAATTTTGAATGTTCAATTTTTGATTTGGAAAATACTTTTCCCAAACCGTGAGAACAAACAATTGCTTTCATGCCAAGGACACCTATGGACATCTTTTCAAAATGTGTGTTTTTACCCCCATTTGTGAGTCTTGAGTTTGTGGACCATTGAGCTAAATTTCCTGACTTAGTGTGCATTAATATGATAGAGGAATTTTCTGAACCACATGATAATCACAATAGCCAAATAGCCTCTCATTACCCTTACATTAATCCTCCTTTTGAAAGCCCCTTCAAGCCTATGAAAACCTTTTCTTTGATAGCCACATTACAAGCCCAATACCTTATCCCACCTAATATCAACATGAATTTTCATTGCATAAGTTTTTGAAATTTAAGTGTGGGGGAGAATGGATTTCATTTTTGGGTATCATTTCCTTACTTTAGGGTGTGTTATCATATGCTTGAGGTCAAGCATCCATTTTAGTGTGGGGGGGGAGGTTGTCATTCAGTGAATGTATTGTACAAATGATATTGAAAAGTGTTCAAAAAAAATTCAAAAAAAATCAAAAT
This sequence comes from Viscum album, assembly GCA_963277665.1. Classification (NCBI taxonomy): domain Eukaryota; kingdom Viridiplantae; phylum Streptophyta; class Magnoliopsida; order Santalales; family Viscaceae; genus Viscum; species Viscum album. The sequence goes on along the minus strand of OY728153.1, from coordinate 1,766,536,643 downwards.
AAAAAAAAAACAAATGGGTTGTGTCTTGGGTAGGTCAAAAATCACTCTTCCTCAACCTTTGATCTTGTTATAACTATTACAATTAGTGTCGTGAGGAGATCAAACATGGGTTGGGATATGAGTGTGACATCTGTCACAAGGTCAACTTTCGAGAAAACAAAGAAAAAAAAGGAAAAAAAAGAACACTTGCACTATATTCTTATATCATTGGGAGAAGTTTGGTGGTTTGTAAATATTTCATCTTCTCATCCCCTTCATATTTTCTTCCTCTATTGTGTCTTTCTTCACACAATCATTCCCTTGTAAATATGTGTTTTCATTTCCTTCCATGTTTTATTTCAAAAAAATGTGCATTGTTTTTCTATGTTGGTATTTTAACCCTCTTATCCTCTCTCTTGGACATTATATTCCTACCGTCTCATAGCCACAGAAAAACCCCTTAAAAAGACCTCTTGATTCTTGTGCACTTTGGATAGGGATTGGAAGCTGAGAGCTCTTTTCAAACTCTAAGAGTTTCACTTTTGGTTGGTGAAAGAGTGAACCTCCACAAATGAATTTTATCATCTTGAGAGGTGTGAGTTTTGAGTGTCCGCATTTTCCATTTCTAAATTTGAGCATGTAAAAATGAATTAGTTTTGGAACATTGTTTCTGAAACAACTTGTGGTGGGTTTCAAAATGGATGAGTGAAATAGTCTAAACCTCCCCTCATTGTAGAAAACAAAATTTTAATATTTGTCGGTGAGTGAAAATGATTTTGTCATGTTTTTATATTTGTTGCACATGAGTACATGCACAAAGCTAAGTGTGGGGGATTTGATGTTATTAATATTTTCATGACTTATTATATTCCCTCTTTACTGATTTTATATGAAATGTGCATAATTTGTGTGAAATATTAATGTTTTAATATTAAGTATAATTTTTGAGCATTTTTAGAAGTAATCCAATTGAGTCAGTTTAATGTTTTAACAATAAATATCACTATAATGAACCAAATTGTGTGGTTATTGTTTTGTAGGACTCTACTTTCAATATAAAACATTTCATTAGAAGGTTACATGATCCAATTCTGCCATTTAGAGGGTCATATGGACCCCCCAAGAAGGCCCAAGGAAACTGTGAAGAAACTGGACCATATATGAAGGTTGAATTACTGCGCTCAATCCAGAAGTCCAAATACCTTAATTCTCCTCCCACGTTCGTAGGACGTTTAAAGTAGTCCATGATAAAAATTTCAGAACCCAATCACAAATACAAGGGGCCCAACTGATGCATTAAAGTCCAGACCACCATTCTGGCCGGGAATTAAAAACAGAACACTAATTTTTCAATGTCTCCTGATGTGGACATCCATTCGAGATGATATTTTTCACTGTGAAAGCGGAGATTCGGGTGGCCAACTTTTTTGAAGAAATGATTTTTATTTGAGGTCATCTTCCTATTCAAAAACCCATTCACATTATGGACTTTGAAAAAGTCTTTATTGAAATGGACAGATCATAATTGTTTACTAAAACCGCCATAACATTTTATCACTAAGTCCAATGGCCGCCAAATTTTCACAGTAGACAGAAGACATTATTATCTAAAACTTTTAAGAAGGATATTTCTCAATATTCGGATGTATGAATATACATATCGGCGAGCCAATTTGAGGGGTATTTCAGGAATGTAAACAGTCCACCACCTTGGGCTATAAATACATCCCCTCCTCTCCTTTCAAAAGGGTTGGCATTTCTTAAGAGAGGAGAACATATTGGCACGACCAAGGCCTTTCCAAAGGCTTGGGATTATCTTCCATACTCAAGTTTTCACTTGAGAGACCTTTCCTCCTCTCTTTGTTTTCACTTAATTTCGTGTTCTTCATTTTTGTAATTTTGTAAGTCTCTTTCTTTGTAATTCTGTTTTAATGCAAGTTACTTCTTCAATATCTCTTATTATTATCCAACTTCTGTAGTTTAATATTTATGTTCTTAAAATAGTTTAAATTCAGTTGAATCCCCTTTTCTTCTTTTGCTTCCTCATTCAATCGAAAATCTGTTTTTAATTATCATCATCGTTCGTGCGTGTGTGTCGACGTACCACTCTTTTCTAATCCCTTTCTTTTTCTTCTATTCTTAATTTATCATCATAATTATTATAACAAGAATATTAAACACCCAAATGGCTGAGTAAATATCTCATTGGGGTGAGTTATAATTTAGGTATGTTAAGTGATTGAGAGCTTTTGCTCGACGAATGTTCTTTAAATTAATATTGTGTATGTTGAACCTTATATGTCATGGATTAATGACATGTTTTGTTTAATATGTGGATTCCATGGATTATTGGAACAACAAATACACTACCATAAACAAGTAATGGTAATGATTAGAAACCTAAGTTATGTCACGGCTTGGATTAAAGCTTTAACACTTGGGAATTCCGATCAAAATCATCTTGTGACATGGGTGTTAATTTAATGCAATATAAAGCAAAGCTCAAGGATATCACAAGCTTAACTACCTAATGATTAACTCACCCCAATCTTTATCAATTTGTTAAATAAAACATCATATATAAATTATTTCATAATCTCTACAAACAAACCCCCAAATCAGAATACAATTAACTAAAAACAAACGACTATTACAAAGTATCATCGGCGAGGATTCGACCCGAGTGTTGTTATACACATTAGCAGAGCACCGGAACCTTGACCGGTCGATAGGAGACAATAGGAAATGCGTTTCACCCACCATATCTAAATTGGTTATAATAAATTTTATATGTTTCTTTTCCATAGAATAGCCTCATTAAGTAAATAAAAATTCATAAAAATGTACAAAAATTGATCTTTCCATACTGTAGTTGAAATGAAAGAATCAATATTTATAGCATTTTTTAGTGGTATAGAATTTTTGGGCACATGGATGTGGATTTTTTCCATAGTGAGTTAACCTCTGAGAGAAAATAAAACACTAAATTTAGGGGGATAAATTATAAGATTAACCAATAACCATAGGAAAATATAATAATTTGTATACTCAATATAGATTTAAAAAAGCTAAAAATCTATGTGGCGGGTGAAATGGAAGTGATCATAGGAATGGTTCATGATCCAATGAATATGTATTTAAAAAAATTAGATTAGAAAATCTGGAGAGAAAGGATATATCATCCTTGAGAATGAAGTATGATAATGTTTCTACTGAAGATACTCCCAAGAAAAAAATGATGAATGTCACACCAAAAATAAAAATCTATTTATTTTGTTGAACAATGGTACACAACATAGAAAATTGTAAAAAATGAATTAATGTGAATATTTATTGAATCAAAAATAATAAAACTATAATGATAGTCTAATAAAAGAACAAAAGTGTGAACTTGGTGAATGAAATTTCAAAGAAACCTTGTGAAAGAACCAAATAGATTGAGCGCACACCTAAGGAATGTTTAATTATTTTTCCAACTGATATTGATAAAGATAAGTGTATGGAAGATTCACAAGAAAAGGAATGTTCCAACAGGGAGAAAATTACACATGAATAAGGATCCAATTTCCATGAGAGTATGTTAAAATATGACATCCTTAAATATCTTTAGGTGTTATGTGGGAGGTGAAATAAGGCTGGTAATAATTACAAGGATTCTGTAATAATCAAACCAACTTAAGAAACAAATATTGAAGAGTATTAAGAAAGAACAAAGTGATGCATATTCCTTGATGGCTCATGATAAAATATCACATAATGAGAGAAGAAAAGAACTCGTTTTTATTAAATTAAATGATGATTTGAAGAAAAAAAGAGCTTGAATGAGGGATACTCTCAAGGTATGAGAAGAAAATAAAAGTGTTACATGGTTGAGAGGAGATTATCAACCTTGTTTCTCACACAAAGGAGGAAATATGGTTCCACCATAGTCCCATATTGTTTTTGTTTTATTTTTATTCTTTCATTTTGGGGAATTGAAGGTGATGCATATTATAAAATGGATAATTAATGGAGTGAAGTAATCTAGAATAACAATTATAGATATAAATAAGTAACTATATAGGTATGATTTATCTATTTTTATTCTAAAAGACATTATAATAAGAGATCTACCTTGATGAATTAATTATTGAGGTCATACCATGAGGGGGATGCAATTAGAGATTGACTTGATAAGATTTCATGGTTATTTTATCCATGAAAATATAAAATTTATATAAAGTGATTAAAATTAATTAATAAGGTTTGTATGAATAATCTCATAACCCTTCTTATAAAAGAAAATATGATATTAAGGGGGGAAATTTATTTTGATCAATTAATAGAATTTGGTGAAACTTGAAGTGATCCTAGGTTGGACACTAAATATAAATCTTACTAAGTTATGTTTTTAATGTTTTAATTTGTGTGTTGAGATAAGTGAAGTTATTTCATGATAATTTTATTATAAAGAAATATCTAATAATTTATTTTAGGTGGTTCAGGTTGGAATTTTTTATGTAACCCTGAAGAAGAGAATGGATAAATATTATGAGTTTTTATCATATTTTGTAAATCAATGGATGGATTTGATGTATAAATAAAACCCTCCTATTTTCTAAACCAATGTTAGCTCAAGTAGACTTATATTGGGATGATTGGTGGAACATTTCTTAATAATGAAGTGATATCATCCTCTCTCATGTGATTTTTAATTAATGGCAATATGGGGACATAGAAAAAAATTAAAAATAATAATGAAATGGATCCATCCATTTTGACATATCATTGTATATAATGGGTATTGATAAGAAATAAAAAGTGGGATATTATTGAACCTACTTAATATTTGTGTTACATTTATTTTCAATGAGTATCAAAGGCATTAAGGGGAGTTTTAGGATGTCAATATAATGATGTGGATTTTTTTTGAAGTAGTTTGGAATTCGAAAAAATAATGAGAAAGAATATGGAGTTCCCAATAAATATATAAATGTGTTTTTAATTAATAATGTTTTATATTAAAGCATGGAAATATAAGTAAATAAGTCACTTCCATTAGATTACTAGAGTTACATTCACATTAAAGAAAATGATTTTTTTAGTTTTAGTCAATATATAATTTACATGGAGACTTGTATGTGGAAAAAGTATGTAAAAACAAAAAAAAAATCCAATTGTGGAGCTAGCTCGGCTATCCAAGAAACCTACCCACCATTGGCATCTGGCCAAGATTTAATCTAGAATCTATCTAGAAGTATAATAAAGTGTGTATAGCCTACACATGTTATTTTAGGTGTGAGTTTATTGGTGGGTGAAAGGTTCTTAGCATCTTCACAATTAGGTCAGCATGATGGGCCACAAGAGAGAACCATTTCTTATTAGACTTCATCAACAAGTTAAGTGATCATATTCCTTTTAAAGAAGATTTGTCCCAGATGAAACTTTAATGTGATAAATTTGATGCACAACCAATATTAATCCATTAAAAGTATGAACACATTTGGAATCATATTCAAAATGATGATGCTTCCCATTTTATTCATCCTTGGTAATCATCATCTGTAATTCATCTTACATGATCTAATTCTTCAACAGATGGATCAACATCCATGTTATAGAATAAATATCCTACCATGTATATGTTCATGATGTGAGATTTATTTCTTCAATAATATAAGTGTTTATATATTTAATGTTTTTCATAAGAATATATAATAATCCTAAGTAATATTGAAAATAGTATTACAATGTGTCTAAGAATGAATCAATTTACTTTGAAAACATGGTTTACATAAACATAATTTAAGTAAACATGATTTTCATAACCAAGAATCTCATAAACATTATTTATTTCTATGTATGAATCAATAGTTTTAAAGATACTATGAAAAATGAAAAAACTAGATGTTGTTTTCTGATCATGATGATAGTTTGTTGTTCCTAAAATATTAAACATCATGATTTGAATGGGATAATCATGATTTTAGTAAAAGGATTGAGATAAAAGGGGAGACTACAGCTGAAGCTGGTAATGGACTTCTAAGAGCATTTAACACCATAAAGAATAAGACTGTGTTAGGGGTAACTGGAAAATAGTGAGAGAATGATGACCACATAGTAGTGATGACTATGGTGAGATTAAAAACTAACTATGAGAAATTAGGATACTAAACCACATCATAGTCAAATATTTTAATTTTGTAGAGAAGTAGGAGACTCAAGAGATCCTTTTTCAATGAATAAAAGAAAATGACCATGCCATTGTGAAAACTGTGCTAAGAATTGTGGTTGCAAAACGTTATGAAAATGATCACTATGTTGTGGTGATGATAATTTCATATGGGTACTAAGATAAGTTACTTAACACATAAAAAAGATAAAAAAAATGAACACCACTTCATTGTAGTGGGAATTTTAGAAAAGATTAATGTTTATCAGTGATAAATAGTGAGTTAGATATTAATGTGGAGATGAATGTGGTGATTCATATGAGAGATGATACTTAAAATGAAAGAATGAGGAGAAACCATGATTTTAAAATAAAATATACATGAAATTCAGTCATATGTGAAATATATATATGTATATTTTGTGGAGAATATAGGTAGAGATAAGACCATGATATTTCCAAATATCATGGGGAAGGAAATATTTGATTTTTTATTTAGATTTATTGGAAGAGTTTGATTTAAGACCAAATATAATGAGTTACTAGAAGGATGATATTTCAGGAACATGAATACGTAGAATAATATAAATTCAAATATTCATATTCATATGTTTATAGGGATATATATTCTATAAAGAAGGAATAAAATTTGATAGTTGAACTGCATGCTTCTAAACATTATATAAGTCAAAAATTGAGAGAGGAAACCAAATTTGTATTTAATTACACATTATATAATGTTTAGTGAAGTAAAATAAGTGATATGATTCGATATATAGAAGATAATTCATGTGTACTGAAGAATAAGGAAATTAACATTTGGACTTATCCACTGTAGATCATATGGAAGCTGAGTAAAGTTTGAGATTTAGCCTACTAAATCCATATGTTATAGATGTATGATGAAGTTTGAGGTATACTAGATATTATTGAAAATTTTTAAGGAAGATAACTCATTCTAAGAGGGACTCAGGTATCTAATATTGATCCACTTTAAGTGTTCCAGGCCAAGTTCCTATATTCTATAAATACACACACACGAAGTTCATTTCTTGGTTTGTACCTGGTCGATGTTAGGATAATGTGTTCAATCTCATACCCTTTATCTTACTTTATATAATAATAATAAGGATGGTGTGTATGTGGTAAAATAACCTTGAAACATTATGGATATACTCATTCCTAAGTATTCAAACCCCATTAACAAATATTGGTGTTCTTTTTCTAATTATTTCCTGTTTATATTTGCATGCATACCAATCAAAGTTAGGATAAAGAGAATATAGATCCATTCACTGAACAAGTGAATATGTAACAAGGGATAAAATTGAAAATTAAATAAATTTATAGCAACATGGATTTACCCCACACCTATCATTTTTGTACACATACCTTTAAGATGCTATTAAGAACCTTCTTGGTTGAATTATGGAGATCTTGACATGTGTTTATTTAGAAGGAACCTAACAATTGGTATTTTCAAGGGGATTTAATCTCAATATCTTATCACATGTTATTCTCTTTACCTGTATTCATTATTATATAGATTAATTTTGGAATCAAATTCCTTCCACCAAACCAAAATGTTCAAATCATATTGATGTGCAACTCATTACAAAACCCGATATTTGTGTTACTCAACAAAAAAATAAAATCCAAATACATTTACGCATATTCAAATATATCACATGTATAAAGTATATAAGACTCTTTCATGTAAAGTATTATAATTATATAAAATCAATAATCTCTATATATGTAATCCTAGAGCCACAAATAGTCAACCCCCACCTTTCTTGAATAAGGTATAAGCATTCGGGTCAATGAGAAGTCTGACCCAAAGTCCCTCAAACTAGGGATTATTTAATCAAGATAGATCTCAAATACATAATAATTCTACAAATTTTTATCTATAAATTATAATTAACTACTTAATTTCATCTCCTAACTCAATATAAACCCAAGTAGAGGTAGAAGAAAACTAAAACCATTATCATTCCTAGAAAATAACTCCTTAGATGAATGTATGATAACTTAGATATAGTTTGACAACATAAACTAAGGCATACATAAAAATTTATAATATAATAATTATATCTATGAATAAAGTAGGGAATAACTTTTAAATAAATTAATAATTAATATATTTAAACATAAGGCAAAAAAATATGAATAAATCATTAATAAAAATAAAAATAAACACATTATAACTTAAATAACTTTATGAACATTCCATAATTTTTTTTATAAATGATTTATTTTCACTACCTAATATGATATCTTTAATATTATTCATTATATATAATTTTACTTTAAATATATGACATTACATTAAATATAAAAATTTTATATTTCAATTTCTATTATATAAACTATTTATATAATCCAAATATATCATATTATTTATTATTTAATCCTTGATAAAATCAATAATCAAATCTACTTTTTTATGTGGTTTAAATAATTTCTTCAAATAAGGGATTTAATTTGATGATTTGAAATTGATAATTATGAATAAATCAAAATTTTAAATCTAAACATGTTTTATATTTGGCCATATTTTGTATTTTATTAACATTTTTTAAACCACGCTTATAAATTCAAAATAAACACTTTATATCTAAACTATAATTCATTCCATATAAGTTTATATAAATTAATATACATCATATATATATTAAATCCATAACTATTACATCACATGTGATATACATTGTCTCATGTTTTATTCTTTTATGAATTATTGACCATATGTAACGCCCCGACCCCAGCTACCCAGAGTCGGTGCATTACTTCGTAACATTGGCATGATCACAAAAGATCAAGTCTCGAAAGACCGATTAGTTTAGTAGCCTTGGAAACACTAGATACATTCATAAATGTTACATTACATCACAAAGTGAAAAACTATAATAACATAGTCTCCATAGTCCACACTTCTATCCTCTTCGGACTATCCCTGCAGGTCATTCATAAAATACTTCTTCACATCCTGGAAAATATTAAAACATTGAAAGGGGTGAGCTCAGATGCTCAGTAAGGATAACAATATTGTGGAAGCTTTCATAAATAAACATAAAAATTTAAGGCAATATATAACTAAAACAAAAGCCTTTTAAACTTGAACAACAACATAATATGGCAAAAGTAAAATGAGATAATGTCATTCACTTCTTCACATGGATATTCTACTGGTCGAATAATCACATGCAATATCAATAACCACTTTCATAATGATGGAATGCATAATGTCAGACTATCATAACCACATATCCAAGGCCTCATGCCAAGACAACAAATAAGATTTTGTCAAGGCCTTGTGCCAAGACACTAGTTTGTCTCATGAGACTTGCCGATGAAATTTTTTAGAAGATAATTACGTTTAAAATTTCTCAAATATACTCCAGTGTTTTTCTGAAAACATTATGCAAGATTCTTAAAACAAAATAACTAATTCTGAGACTGCTCGACTAATTATAGGCCATGATGGGTCCACTCCCTATCCCTTCCTGTCTACCACACTCGAGAGTCGGGTTTTCTAAAAACATTTTTAAGCTTGCGTTAAATACGTATACATTTGCACTGGATTTTCATATATTTGATAGAAATATCTCTTTTTTGAAATTATTTAAATATAAAATAATTATAAAATAAAACCTTTTGAATAAATGTAAATGTAAAAGGGTTTTATACACCGTATAAAATAAAGTTGTGTATAAAACAAAATATGCCTCAATGAAAGGAGATTGAGACGAAGTCCCTTACAAAGATCATTTTTTAAATAAAATAGATATATTATTTGTATTCACTATAAGTACACATAAAGAAAGTACAAATACAAGATAGGACATAATAATATCATGACATAATTTGAAAGTAGGAGATTAACCCAAAGAATGGAAATTGGGTTAAGAAATTCCCTTACCTTGCGTCCTGTCCTGACTCGACCGTTCTTTAACCTCCTCAAAATCGGGTAACTCTTTTTGATTTGAGCCAAAGGCTTCCTTGGGAAGATTTCTGCCCAAATTGAGGCTTCTAGGAGTAAGAGGGGGATGTTGGGAGAGTATTTGGGCAGAGTTTGGCCGAGCCAAATGGCTTGAAGGTATAAATAAGGTGGGAGAGGTGGGGGCCTTTTATAAGTGGAGAGGAGGGGCTCTTTTGGAAAGATTGAAATGTTACATTATTACACAATGCTTTTCGGATTCTAAAGGTCCCACACTTATATAATTCGTGGCTAAGGTGATAAGGGTTCGAAATCTACCCATCCAATAGTCTTTGGACAAGTGTAAGCCTTGGATTTTACATTATCTTTTCATTTTATTAAAATCGTTAAATAATGAGGTCATCGCTGCATCATAATGATGTCATAAATAATTTAATTTATTTAATGTCTAAAAATTATAAAAAAATACTATGATGTAGGAAATCTTTTTATCTTTCTAATGAATATTTATAGTCAAAATTTGGACTTGTGTAACCTCACTTAAAAACTGTTTTAGTAAAACAACTCATGTTTGTGTCAATTTAATTTTAACATTAAATAAATATATATTAATGTCATTTTCCAACTAAAGTGGCTCCATGGGGTCCCCAAGTTGACCCATGGGTTGTATTGGTCGGCCATGACTCATCCAATATGAGTAGGACAAGTGTCATGATCATCTCATATTATTAAAACATTATTTGTACCTTAAACTACACTAATTACCTCTAATCGCGATTAAGAACTTAAAAGTTACTATTCACGTAAAATTTATTTTAATCTCATTGAACCAAATTTTACTTCTTAATGACAACCATGTATGTCGAATTTTTGAAAATCAAATCACAGAAGTGGTAATATTTCATTTAAATGAAAAATCAGTTATTTAACTACCAATTAGTGGTTTCACTATTCATCAAAAATTGAAGTTTTTCAGAACAAAGCCAAAATTTCACCCTAAGCTATAATTGATATTCCGAATTCAAAAATGATGTCTATTTTAAAAAATTCCAAACATATAAGTTGAATTTATTAATTTTATAATTAATTCCCGCTGTTACGACAAATAGCGTGTTTTTAAGAAACAATTTATATCAAAAGATTGGCAATTGTTTATGTCCAATTTCAATGTTAAATTAATTCTAATGACCAACATTGGATAAAATGGTAAAAATATATTCTAGTTATACCTTAAAACCACTAAATAGTATAATTTATCACAATAAATTATTTTTATTAAAAAGTTGTTTTAAGTATTTTTCACTATTCATAAAAAATTAGAAGTTCTCAGAAAAATACCAAAAATTCAACATAGGCTAATTTCGATATTCCGAATCCAAAAATGAAGTCCATTTTGAAATATAAAATTTCTATAATTTTAAAAAGTGGTTATTACTATTCATAACGGCTACTTTAATTGGTTGTGGTGTGTGTTAGAGCTCGAGGTTGCGTACAACACACGCTATTGCATTATTCGAAGGGAAACGTACCGTGGAAGCTTGGGGTGTTACATTCTCCCCTCCTTCAATAAATTGCGTCCTCACAATTTGAAATTTTTCTTTAAAAATAAAAGGTTGAAAAGAGAAAATACCTTTGAGGAAAACCCACATCGGAAATAAGGTTAATAAATATATAACATTAAAAGAAAGCAAGATAAGTACAAAGGTCACCCGATATAGCCCATTCTAGGATTCTATGAAAATATGGATATGGAGGAGAAACAAACCATCAAGGTCTGATGGAGAGTTATAGAAAACAGGATTAGGAGAAAGTTTAACCATAAGAAAATCACAAACTTGTGATTGGTTAAACGGTCATTGAATCCCCAGTTTGAAAAGTTAACCGGCAACATTTTTGTTTTAAGTTACCTTTTATAATGTTGAGGAATTTATTTAGGAGATTTACTAAGAACGTAAGGGAATATACATACTTGTTATGTATACTTTCATTCGTTAATAAATTTTTACCACAAACCCAACTTTTACTCCAAATGGTAACGAAACTCAAAAATATTCTATTTATCCTAATTGTATAAGGTTCCAAATGTTAAAACATACCATTTAGATTAGTAAAACTATTTTGTAATAACCAGGGACTTCCTGTAGGCTAGTGGTAGGAAATAAAGGCTTGTCGCACTATGGTTGTGGGTTCGATTCCTGCAGCTTTGTCCGAAGTGACGGGTTATGACCCACCCTGCAGGTTGTCCTTTTCCTAAAACTATAGTATCATAATATTCCAAAAATAATCTTCATAAATTTTTTAACCTTAAACAATACTATCAAAAGATCAACTTAATCCACTCCAACCATTATAGTTATCCAAAATACCTCTATCCATACTTTCTCTAAAAGGTCTCTTAATTCCAAAATCAATTTATCAGATCCCCAAACAAAGTAAAGTTTCTCTTATTGTCACATACTAAAAATATAATTAACTTCATCATATTAAAACCTTACTGAAATCAACAAGTACTGCAGTACAATCCTTATATATATATATATATCACATTATTCTAATAACCAAAATATAATCCATGAGTCCAAAAGCACCAATACATTAGTTATTCTGCTTCAACTGTAGTAACAGCATAAGATTGTCCTTGATCCCTTGGCCTTTTCTGAGGTAAGTTTCCCTGATGCTTAGGAGATTCATTTGTATAATGACCCATTTCTCTACAATTATAGCATTCAACTTTGATAGCCTCTTTCTTTCCCTTGCATTCACGAGCCTTGTGACCCTTTTCTCCACATTTATAACAAACTCCCGTTCCTTTTAGACAAGTACCAGGGTGATTCTTCCCACAATTATCACATAATGGAAAATCCTTCTTTCCCTTTTTCCCTTTATCTGTCTCTTGTTCCACCGTTCTATTCTTCTCTTGCTTTACTTTGTTGTCATAAGACTTAGAGAATTCCTTTTCTATCTTGATAGCACACGAGACAATATCTTCGTATGATGAGAAGGATTGTGATACTAAAGATCAACGGAGAAATGGTTTTAACCCATCAAAGAAACAATCAATCTTTCTCCTTGGGTTACGTATATAATCGGCAGCATGCCTCGCTAACCTTGTAAAGTTAGCCTCATACTTTGCGACATTCTCATCCTCCTTCTGCCTTAGACTCAGAAATTGCCTTTCCATATCTGCTCGATGGTCACGAGGAAAGTATTTTTCTAAGAAAAGCTCTTTGAACTCCCTCCATTCCATATTCGATACGTCATCATCTTCCTTTGTGTTTTGAATCAGCGACCACCACTGATCGGCATCTCCAGTGAGGCGGTAAACTGCCATGACAACCTTCTCCCTTTCACTACTCCCCAAGGCATGGAATATTTTCTCTAAGGAATTTATCCATTGCTCATCTACTATAGGATTTGTACTCCCATTGAAGGTTGGTGGTTGTTGCCTCATGAAGCGGTCTAACATTGATCCTCCACGTTGCGGATCAGGGTGCTCCATACGAGTAAGGTTATTATTCATAACCTGAGTGATTTGTCCCAGTATGGTAATAAGTTGATCAGCACCAGTTGTATCTCCAGCTCCACAATAATTATCATGAGCAGGAGGGAAATCCCTACACGGAGTGCGTGCATTGATACGGTTTCCATTCCTTCCACTAGGCGCCATTTCTAAACAATGGCATAAACTATATTAGTTTATAAATCAAAATACATAATTCCATACTTGTAAGATACTTAACATAAATTGAACTATTTATGGATATAATCCATAAAAATGTTTTCTTTGAGGAAGTATATACTCATAACCCTTCATAGTGGTTTATAAAGAAAATGAGACTTATCCAAAGCATATCCCCCGGGAGTGTCGTAACCAAGAGTGCAGCAAGGCCTGTTGTCGTGCACCAGTTCCCGTTCGAGTCTATCTCAAAGCGGTGTTTTCGGGTTTTACCCCTAGGTACATCTGTGCCAGAGCCGCCTCTACTTGCTCGTATCCTGATAGGGATGTATTGCTCGGAAAACTCACAAAATCTCTACAATAACAAAATTCTAGGAAGTTCTTCTATACTAATCCTCAAAGTCTATCTTTGGGCTATGTGCTCTAATCAGAGTTTATCTAAATCTAGCTTCCAAGGTTAGTACTAAACTGCCTCTGATACCAACTGTAACGCCCCGACCCCAGCTACCCAGAGTCGGTGCCTTACTTCGTAACATTGGCATGATCACAAAAGATCAAGTCTCGAAAGACCGGTTAGTTTAGTAGCCTTGGAAACACTAGATACATTCATAAATGTTACATTACATCACAAAGTGAAAAACTATAATAACATAGTCTCCATAGTCCACACTTCTATCCTCTTCGGACTATCCCTGCAGGTCATTCATAAAATACTTCTTCACATCCTGGAAAATATTAAAACATTGAAAGGGGTGAGCTCAGATGCTCAGTAAGGATAACAATATTGCGGAAGCTTTCATAAATAAACATAAAAATTTAAGGCAATGTATAAATAAACCAAAATTCTTTTAAACTTGAACAACAACATAATATGGCAAAAGTAAAATGAGATAATGCCATTCACTTCTTCACATGGATATTCTACTGGTCGAATAATCACATGAAATATCAATAACCACTTTCATAATGATGGAATGCATAATTCCATACTATCATAACCACATAGCCAAGGCCTCGTGCCAAGACTACAAATAAGATTTTGTCAAGGCCTTGTGCCAAGACACTAGTTTGTCTCATGAGACTTGCCGATGAAATCTTTTAGAAGATAATTACGTTTAAAATTTCTCAAATATACTCCAGTGTTTTTCTGAAAACATTATGCAAGATTCTTAAAACAAAATAACTAATTCTGAGAATGCTCGACTAATTACAGGCCATGATGGGTCCACTCCCTATCCCTTCCTGTCTACCACACTCGAGAGTCGGGTTTTCTAAAAACATTTTTAAGCTTGCGTTAAATACGTATACATTTGCACTGGATTTTCATATATTTGATAGAAATATCTCTTTTTTGAAATTATTTAAATATAACATAATTATAAAATAAAACCTTTTGAATAAATGTAAATGTCAAAGGGTTTTATACACCGTATAAAATAAAGTTGTGTATAAAACAAAATATGCCTCAATGAAAGGAGATTGAGACGAAGTCCCTTACAAAGATCATTTTTTAAATAAAATAGATATATTATTTGTATTCACTATAAGTACACATAAAGAAAGTACAAATACAAGATAGGACATAATAATATCATGACATAATTTGAAAGTAGGATATTAACCCAAAGAATGGAAATTGGGTTAAGAAATTCCCTTACCTTGCGTCCTGTCCTGACTCGACCGTTCTTTAACCTCCTCAAAATCGGGTAACTCTTTTTGATTTGAGCCAAAGGCTTCCTTGGGAAGAGTTCTGCCCAAAGTGAGGCTTCTAGGAGTAATAGGGGGATGTTGGGAGAGTATTTGGGCAGAGTTTGGCCGAGCCAAATGGCTTGAAGGTGTAAATAAGGTGGGAGAGGTGGGGGCCTTTTATAAGTGGAGAGGAGGGGCTCTTTTGGAAAGATTGAAATGTTACATTATTACACAATGCTTTTCCGATTCTAAAGGTCCCACACTTATATAATTCGTGGATAAGGTGATAAGGGTTCGAAATCTGCCCATCCAATAGTCTTTGGACAAGTGTAAGTCTTGGATTTTACATTATCTTTTCATTTTATTAAAATCGTTAAATAATGAGGTCATCGCTGCATCATAATGATGTCATAAATAATTTAATTTATTTAATGTCTAAAAATTATAAAAAAAAATACTATGATGTAGGAAATATTTTTATATTTCTAATGAATATTTATAGTCAAAATTTGGACTTGTGTAACCCCACTTAAAAACTGTTTTAGTAAAACAACTCATGTTTGTGTCAATTTAATTTTAACATTAAATAAATATATATTAATGTCATTTTCCAACTAAAGTGGCTCCATGGGGTCCCCAAGTTGACCCATGGGTTGTATTGGTCGGCCATGACTCATCCAATAGGATTAGGACAAGTGTCATGCTCATCTCATATTATTAAAACATTATTTGTACCTTAAACTACACTAATTACCTCTAATCGCGATTAAGAACTTAAAAGTTACTATTCACCAAAACTTTATTTTAATCTCATTGAACCACATTTTACTTCTTAATGACAACCATGTATGTCGGATTTTTGAAAATCAAATCACAGAAGTGGTAATATTTCATTTAAATGAAAAATCAGTTATTTAACTACCACTTAGTGGTTTCACTATTCATCAAAAATTGATGTTTTTCAGAACAAAGCCAAAATTTCACCCTAAGCTATATTTGATATTCTGAATTCAAAAATGATGTCTATTTTACAAAATTACAAACATATAATTTGCATTAATTAATTTTATAATTAATTCCCGTTGTTACGACAAATAGCGTGTTTTTAAGAAACAATTTATATAAAAAGATTGGCAATTGTTTATGTCCAATTTCAATGTTAAATTAATTCTAATGACCACCATTGGATAAAATGGTAAAAATATATTCTAGTTATACCTTAAAACCACTAAATAGTATAATTTATCGCAATAAATTATTTTTATTAAAAAGTTGTTTTAAGTATTTTTCACTATTCATAAAAAATTAGAAGTTCTCAGAAAAATACCAAAAATTCAACATAGGCTAATTTCGATATTCCGAATCCAAAAATGAAGTCCATTTTGAAATATAAAATTTCTATAATTTTAAAAAGTTGTTATTACTATTCATAACGGCTACTTTAATTGGTTGTGGTGTGTGTTAGAGCTCGAGGTTGCGTACAACACACGCTATTGCATTATTCGAAGGGAAACGTACCGTGGAAGCTTGGGGTGTTACACCATATTTATGTATTAACTTATATATTAAATTAATCCATATTTAATATTTAAAATTATTTAAATAATATATATATATATGGGAAAGTCGTTATTAATTATATACTCTATATCATAACTATAGCTTGATGCTCTATTTTCACACAACCCAAGTTTCGGTTGTGATCTACAATATCTCATATCATAGCTTACATCACAAAAAACCCATGGGTTTTTATTTTATTATACCATATGATACACACTAGTCTAACCTATTACTACATTAACTATAAGTTTGATTTCCTATATTGTAATAAATTAATAAGATTATAATACACATGTTCTTCATAAAAAAAATAAAAGAGCATGTTCATTCATAGATGAATGTGGATCTGATACCACATATGGGTTTTTGAGAATCGTTATATGCCCATAACAATATAAGAAACTCATAATAATTCTTGTTATATCATTAAAAAGCAACATTTAGTATAAAGAACATGAAATAAAAATATGAGTACCTGTAATATTCAAGAACCATATTTTTTGAACTCAATGGAGTTTTCCGGATGAAGATCACCTAGAAAAAGTCATCAAACTCTTTCCTCAGTAGGTAGTGAACTAACAATTATAATCCTTTTTCATAAAGAGAGAAAACATGAATTATAAAGGTTTTCACAACCTTCACATTGATGATAAATGGAGAACTAGGATAAAGAGATAACATCGACTAAGGCTTGGCAGTGTCTCATATCCATAATAAGGGGATCACATTTCTTTATATAAGACCCATTCATTCAATGATGGGGTGTGAAGTTCGGATGCTATCACATATCATCTCAAATGAATTACCCATAACATAAAATTGTTAGTAATACTACCATTTGAATGTTTCGAACTATTTTTCATGTCGTAAATGAATCAAGCTTTTGATTCATAACTGAAGGAACCCATGTGGAATTCATGGTAGAAGTCTAGAACTCACATACCATGTCATAATCCCATTATAAATTATGATAGACACCTAATGTAGAATCACCTTTCCTATTATAATATACATATAGTGTAATATTCATTATCCATCACATGCATATCCCAATCTATGACATAAGGGATATCTTGCAACATGATATACCAATTTTAGTGCATTTATAACAGCAACGGTATCATGAACTGACCTCCTCGATCTATGAAGCTAGTAATTTGACCCCATGGGTCTCCAATAATACCTTGGTTTCCTTCCTAACATACCGCATTATATTACCCACTAGAGTTACTTATCAATGACCGTCCCCACATGCCAACACAAATTCTTTCTATGTGACTTTTCTATACTCACACATACCCTGGGAAACTTTATAGGAGGTCACCCATCCTGACACTACCTTGATCCAAAACTTACATAACTTTGGAGAAAAATAAAGTTTCACCTTTTTGGCATTATTAGTAACATTTTTTCTTTTTAAGTATTATTTTTTTAGGGGTGTTACAATCTCTCCCATTAAAGCACAAGACCCTCATTGTGGAAATCAAATCTCACACCTAGGAAATGCCAATGCACTTTTTTTTGGGTATTGGCTTTGATTCCATTTTTCTAATCTCAATCACCTTGATCCATCGACTTGGTGATCTTAACCCCATGGGTCTCTTTCAATACCTTGGTTACCTTCCCATCACACCATAA
Source organism: Viscum album (assembly GCA_963277665.1). NCBI lineage: Eukaryota > Viridiplantae > Streptophyta > Magnoliopsida > Santalales > Viscaceae > Viscum > Viscum album. Next base: position 1,766,518,004 of record OY728153.1, on the reverse strand, counting down.
GTTATTATTAATCGGGGTCACTTATCAAAATAATGATTGTTCCCATAGGTCAATACATACTATTTTAGAGTACATTTTCCTCACTCACACATAGCCTATAAAACATCCTAGGAGGTTACTCATCCTGATATTACTCTGGAACAAGCCTCACTTAACTGTAGAGGAAATGAAAGTTTCACCTTGTTAATGTGATTATTAACATTTTTTCTTTTTTAATATTACTTTTCCAGGGGTGTTACACCCCCCCCAATTAAATCAAAACTCTGTCATTTTGGTCCCCATATCTCATGCCTAGGTATTGCATCTACACTTTATGTTGGGTATTGGTTTTGTTACCAATTTTCATGACCCAACCTCCCTGAGCCATGAATCAGTTCATATTGACCCCATGGATCTCTTATAATACATTAGTTTCCTTCCTATCACACCACTATCTATTACTCACTAGGGTTAATTATCACACTAATTATTACCCCCACATTCAAAAACATTTTCTTTCAGTGTACTTTGCACTCACTCACGCACACCCTAAGAAACATATTAGGAGGTCACCCATCCTGACATTACTTCGGGCCAAGCCTCTCTTAAATGTAAATTTCAAATTAGGTAGGCTATTGAAATGAAAGCTCTAACTTGTTGACATGGGTAATAAAATTTAGTATTTTTTATGTCTTGATTTTCTAGGTGTGTTACAGATAGTCGACAAGATGACACTCATTCAATATGAATGGTCTAACTCATCTTCCAATTTCTGACTGTGAACCGCCATGTCCACAAGGAACTCAGCTCTTAATATCCATCATCTAAGAATATTATAGCCTTTACCTTACCTATATTGTGACATAAAACATCTATATGAACATTGATATGTGCATCTAGAAGTGAGTATAAATACCAAGTAGGATTCCCCAAGACTCTTATGAAATCCGATTTAGACTAATTCTCAACCATGTAGCCAATGACATTCAAAAAGGGTTATCATTTTTTTTTAAATATTATTTCATGATTCCAGATAATACCAAAGTTTTAAATGAAAATAAGATAAAAATATATATTTTTAAATGAGGTTGTAATATCCTGACCCTAGTGCCACTAAATCAGTTCCCCGAGCCAGTTCACAATAATTCCTCAAGCACGCCTCCTCATATGCAAGAGGCTTCCTACTAGTAACAAGGGTTTAAAGGTGGTGAAGTGGGGATACTATACCCTCATATCATAGTAACAGTAAAAGAAATAACAAGATATCATCCAAAATATTAATAAATATAGGATGGAAGAAATAAATTACTGAAATAAAATTATATTGTAATAATAAATGAAATCCTATAAAATATTAAATAGTCATGTTATACATACAACACTGGTCGCCCACTAAAACGACCTTAAAAATAAGTGCATAAAATAAATAGAAATAAAAGTACATAGATACACTAATAAATCTAAACCAAACCACATATCCAGTCTTCATGACACTTCTAAGTTACCATAACCCGATCATAAGAATCCACACGAGTGACTCTACTTGATCATGCAACCCTGGGCCTCATCCATATCCATCATGCATCTTTTCTTGACTTGAAAAGTAGAAATAATGTCATCAAAAACACCAAATTTAATGTATATGGATGAGAAATAATCTCAGTAGGCCACCCTAATGATGAACCTATAAATCTTCTATCATAAGTGCATGATCATGCAATATTCTTAGCCTAGCTGAGACACAACTGAAATAAATAATAAAATAAATCATGTGAAACCATAGTAAATCCATGGGTCTATGATCCCAGTCAACTGGGAAATTTTCCATCATTTATATATATATATATATATATATATATTAATATGTGTATATATATAAATTCCCATATATATATACATAATTATGTGTGTACATGAGTAAGGTGAAAAATAACATAAACAAAAGTAGTCGATCCTTGGGTTCGTAATCCCGGTCATATGGACATCCTATGAAAAGGTAATTGAGCTAGATTTTGTACCACTCAAGCTATGTATAATTAATTTGATCCCTTAGTCCATAATCTTTATTGACAATATATACTTCAGCTAGTGCTAGAAATTTCTCTGAGCAAGCTACATCACCACATGGGGATACATGTCTGAACCCTGGGGTCACCCATACTCGGCTCCAATAACTATGATGAAGGATGATGTATACTGATGGAAATAATATAATTGGTATTTAGTCTCGATTTCATTCCACTAAATCCATTTAAATCCATTCAAATGTATGATCCCTAGATCCTAGTCCATAAGGAGTCATGACATTAGAGCTTGGATGAACCCCAAGGGACTAACCCATTGGCGATCTATAAAAGGAATTCTCTCTAAGCCTAATTACATGCTCGAAATATATTATTATAAATGGATCAACATCCCCATACCCAAGAATTACCTCTAGGATATGTAGTAATGGTTCATTCACCTAACCCTAAGGATCATCCTAGGCATCGCTTGAGGAGAGAGTAATCATTTGTCGTGTATATCAACTATGTGGAATACCATGTACAACACCATGGTCTAGTAATTGACCAGGGAGAGAATAATAATCCCTATCACTTGGGAGAGTGTAATCATCCATGAGTATATCTCACATCAATAGTGAGAAGCACCATGTCCAATATTATTATCAAGTAATCAATTAGGGAGAGCATAATCATCCCCTCTAGAGAGCATAATCATCCTCGAGTATCATATTTAGTTGGGATTCCATTCTTGAAAATCATAATCAATAAGGTTCAAAATTCATATCCCATTAAGTACATATGATCATCCCAATAAAATAAAAATAGGATGGGTAATAGGAAGTAAATCTAGACATCCCAAAGATAAATGTTGCATCTTGTCAGGCTCATCATCCACACACCAGGAAGCACCTCTGGTACTCATCACTGCATTAGTAGTAAACATGTGGATGTATAAATAGAAGAGTGAGGGTGGAAAAATTCCTAAACCCACCACCACTATCATATCTTCTTGGTCTTATAAGTTTCGTATGATTTCTAAGGTGATTCCTACTACCATCACTACCCAAACCCACATTACACTATATCGGGGTTGGTCAAACACTGGGGTACCCACTAGATCCCCTGATTTATAGCACTAGAGAGGCATACTACTTGGGAACCTCTAGGTCTACAATATGTGGAAGCATCCTACTAGGTATCCTCAACTATGAATATAAAAAGAGGAATCCTACATAGGATCCTTGATGATAAGTAAATAGAGGCATCATACATGGGATCCCTAGAATGGTACATAGGAAGAGGCTTTCTACATGGGACCCTTAAAAATAGAGAGCGTAGGCATGGGTATCCTTTATGGGATCCTCAAAAATAGTAAACAGATAGAGGGATCCTACAAGGGATTCCCTAGGTCAACATGTAATCAAAGGCATCCCATAGGGGACCCTCATAAATAGTAGTAAGAATGAGGATTCCTACATGGGATCTTACAGGTCAAAAGATAAAATGGATTCTTTTCCCAAAGGGAAATGTCCTTGAAAATCATTCTAGAGAAATGGACCATGACCCACCTCAGATTAAAGAGTATCACTCTCAGGAGATAGATGAATTTAATTACCTGGGGAAAACCTCTCTATTTAGTAAAATCCTCAAATGCCTCCTATGAGTCCTAAGGGTAGGATAATCATGATTTAAATGTAATAATGCTCAAAATAGACTATTAATGTGTCTAATTCTGACTCTGGGGTGAAATGATATGAAAACCCTTCAAAAGTGTAGCAAGGGATGAGTGCACGGTGTGTAGACCCTGGTACACAATGTATACCCTTGAAGCTCTACCTGGGTGTGTACTTTAGCTATACTTGTTCTATAAAACCCATGTACACGGTGTATATTTCAATTGTATAGAATATACCCTACTTGGGTTACCTTCTCATGTTTATGACATGTCTTGTACATGTAGTTTTCCTTGTTTTGTACCTCTATATGGTGTTCAACCCACATGAGGTTTGGCCTTATACTCTACACAGCCATGTGCCCATACACAAGCTATTTGGCCAGGTACTTAGATACATGGTCGATACCCAGTACATAGATTGTATACCTTATACACTTTATTTAATTCCAAGAAGATCAGATTCCCTAAAATCTAAGAACACATTGAGTTTGTTCTTGAACTACATGCCATGTGATCTAGATTTCTAAACAGTATTCCCCACAAATCATCCTGAAACCCATGTTTCTCCCCAAAGTCTATAGATAGACCCCAAAGGGGTCTTAAGAAATGATAATAGGATTTCAAAACATGAAAATGGTAAATCCATGTGGATTTAAATCAAAACATAAAATTGGACTACCTTAGGGCAGACCCTGCTGAAGCTTCACTCATTTCTACAATCCACAACTACCGCATGACGATTTGGATCCTCTCGAGATCCACAGTGATACCTCCCTTCACCTCTCTATCTCTATCACCCCCCTTCATTTATCTCTCAGTTGTGAAAATGAGGAATGACATGGGGGCATGTGTGAGATTCCAGTGGAGAAAATATAAAATAAAAGAGGAAAAATGATGGAAAAAAGGGGGTCTGGGCTCAGGCCTGAGGCCCAACCTAAGTTTATGCCCTCCCTAGGAAAAACATCCCATTATAAACTCAAAAGAAGAGATGGAATATTAATCTGAAGTTACATTTAAATGATAGAGTTGAACAAACATGTGCACACAAATTAATATTTAATTAATTAATTATTAATTATTTCATAAAAATTTAAAATTGTTTTGAATTCCACCAAACTCTAGTACTAGGGTAAAACCCTATTCTAGGTCCAATAAAGTGGTCATAAAAATTATCTGAGATCATATTCTATGGTAAAATTACCATTTTACCCCGTATAAGCATCTGAGAGAAAGAAATCAAATTTCCACTCAAATTTACAATCTGGAAAAACTCAGTTCATTACAACCTCCCCACCATAAACCTTATTATCCTTGAGAATCCTTGGTGGTTAAATAGATCTATTAGTCTAACCTAATCATCTGCACAAACATGTTATCTTGACTTTCCAATGACTGGTCTCATATCTTTAACAACTCATATATCAGAAAATATGTTCAACTGCGACCAATATGATACTCCTCGCCATAAGACTACCTTTATAGTCACCTCAAAAATTGAACATCAAGATCCAAATCACACGGTAAACAATTAATTTCAACTGAAAATGAGGTTAACCTACCTCAAATAGCCAATGGTGTACTCCCCACCATAAGGCTTACCTTATACCTCTCCTCGAGCACAACCTCAACAGGTTCCTTCATCAAGATAGAAAATATATTGAATAGAAAAGAAGTTTGGCATAGAGTCAATGATCTATCAGTGTACTCAAGATTATGTCAACAAAGAGCATGATTTTATCTAACTAAGAGTACACTAAGAATCTATTCAAGGTGTGTATAACTCTTTATGATCCACACTCACATCAAACAAGATGCATTTTCCATTAAATAGCTCATGACACCATGTCTCCCGAAAATGCATGCCTAGGTCCTGAAATGAGTCAACATTCTAATGGAATGTGATTTATTTATGATATCTCCTCTACCATGGAGGGAAATTCTCATTTCACCATAACTCTCAGGAAACCATACCCATGGAAAGTCCTTGAAAAAATTGTTCCTCATCTCGCACTCAACCACTCACTGTTTTACAATTTAAATGGTACCACGCATAACCGAAGTGTGTCATCATCACCCAAATCATGCTTCTATGAGTCATCCATCACAAGGATAAGTTGAACATTCTATATGACATGTCATTATCATTATTCCAAAAGCTCCCATGTAAATCCTATTCAAAAATTAAGCACCTCACATGTTCCATAATTTATTTCCACGACAACCCAGTACACACCATAATTCCTTTCATGATCATCTACCCATGATCTAACTACATTAACAATGGCAGAAATATTGCTCAATAGTACCAAACACCCAAACAATCATACCTACCAGATCCAATCTTGAAAAAACAAACACCCCATGCGTTTTCTTATAAACTAGGCATCATTATGCCTATATCACAAAACCTGAGCACTAATCATTCATCAATCACAAAAGACTATATAACCTATATTAATTACTAAAAATTCATCCATAAACTTGGTCCAAACTCACTAGTAGTTTTCCTTCAATCCAACACAAAGTCAACCTACAAGGGATTGAGTCAAAACTAAGGGTCTTTAGGTCTCCCACCTAGCCCTATTGATCAAGTCTCACAAATATGTTAAAAGTTTTAACCACCTAGCCCAAAAGATGAAACCACTCTATGAAAGTTAAATATAAAAAAGACTTATGAGTTTCAAAACAATCAACATTGGCCTACTAGGGTAAGATCCTATATAAGAATCTTCATAAGGAACTACTCCTTGGAGGTTATGATATAAATGAAGAATAGATATGGAACTGACACTCACCGGGGAACTGTATACGGTAATACCCCCCCTGAGGTCCATTTCTCCAAAAAACGTCTAGGTATCTATCAGCATCATACAAAGATACCTAAGTAGATAACCATAATAAAGGTCGATTAAGTAGAATTTTTTTCCAAGCTATGAGGGAAAATACTATATAATTTGTTAATGCCACTTTAAATAACTAAACCTAAGTAACAACACCTTACAAGGGGTTAAACACAACGAAATTATAGCATCCCACCTTTTTAGCACATAAACATTTATTACATTATACAAAACTGAGGATCTTTAAGGTTTAGTGTCTTGGAAACCAGGAACTTATTACATGAAAAAAAAAACATTCTTCTTAAACACTTGAAAGGATTCTTCATTTGTTCATCCTAAGTTCGTTACAGCATCTCATAACCTGAGAGCATACATAAAAGGAAAGGGTGAGTAAAAGTCCCAGTAAGGGAAACAAGGGAAACATTTTACATGAGAACTTGAGATACATAAAAAGTCATGAAATATAACTTTAAGTCATGAGAAAGAGATCATGAGGCATATAAAAAAACATAATTCATAACTTGAAGATGTGGCTACAATATTTAACATAGACAATCATGAACATATCACCAAGGTCCATCTCCAAGGTTTCATTTGAAAATTACCATGGTTATTCACCAATATATCATGAAAATTGTAATCTCTAGTGGTTACATCATTACCCAATGCAATGGGGTGCTATCAGGGCACAACATTAAATTTGTAATCTCTAGTGGTTACATCATTACCCAATGCATTGGAGCGTTATCAGGGCGCACCCTTAATTTGTCTTTATTATCATGTGATCCATATATATCGTCATCAAACATTTCATAAATAACCCATATAGAATAAAATAAATGAGTTTCATTTCATAATCATAACATTTTAAAAACTTCTTTTAAAGACGTGATCTTTATGTCACTTTAAACCCATGGAAAAGGAAAGCGGGTTTTCATGTATGTAAATCCCGAAATTTTAAATAGGACATTTTGGTATATATGTGAATACCCCTATAGAAGAAAGATCTTTGAGTATTCACTTAATAAAATAAAATAATTTGAAAAAAAGAGAGACATTTTGAGACGAAGATTCTGCAGCATAACGACTATGTTATAGGGTTTCAGAAAACATTGAAAAGAGAGGGGATATGGGTCACCCACTCATATATGATCTATAAAACAGTAGAGGGACAGAATATAAAGGATATATGTACATGGTAATGTAATTTGAAAGACATAACATGATAAACATAGGAGGAAGACAAAAAAAATAAGATTTCTCTTATGAAAATTCGACAGCCTAACGACGTCACTTAAAACTTAAAAAAAAGAATTAATGAGATCGAATAGGGTCTCTCATCATATGAACATAAAAGATCAGTATGATAGATATATAGATCATACCCAAATATAATAAAAAGGAACTTGAAAGACTTGACAAGAAAATAGAACTTGAAAATGAGAAGGGTGAAAGAATCCCTTAAAAATTCGGCAGCCTAACGGTGTCACTTAAACTTTAAAAAAAATGAATTGACCAGATCCAATAGGGTCTCTCATCATATGAACATAAAAGATCATTATGATAGATATAGAGATCATACCCCATCATAATAAAAAGGAACTTGAAAGACTTGACAAGAAAATAGAACATGAAAATGAGAAGGGTGAAAGAATCCGTTACAAAAATTTAGGTATCCTAACGGCGCCACTTAAACATTCATAAAACGAAATGATGAGAGTAAGAGGGGATCACTCATCATATGAACATGAATAGGGCAGTAGAGGTTGGATCCCTTACCTTAAAACGTAACTCTTAAAACTCAAAGGTTGGGACCTTGAGGGCATTAGGGCACCTTGGGAGGACTCCTTGGGAGGTAATGAGACCAGAGCTTCATTGGGGGGAGTTGTGAGTGAAAACTAAAGGAGAAAAGGGTGGGTATTTATAGGGGAAGTGAGGGGACAAGGCATTAATGGCCAAGGGACACCTTATTGGTAGTATTGGCAAAACCATGGGCTTGCCCATGGTATTTGCCCATGGTATTGGCCACTTGGGACACCTCATACCTTATATTACTATTTATAAGTCGACCATATTGATTAAATACTTAATACATCATTTAATGATGTCATTAAACACCCGTAACTTAAAAACTGTATTTTCACTATTCATCGAAAATTCAACTTTCTCAGATAAATCCCAAAATTTCACCTTAACCAAATATCGATGCTCTGATTTCAAAAATGAACTCCATTTTATAAAAATAATTTTCAAAATATTTTTAATTTAATTTTTAAATAAATACACTATTCACAGAAAATTCATTGTTTTCAGAAAAATCCCCAAAAATTACCTTAAGATAATATCGATGCTCTGAGTTCAAAAATGAAATCCATTTTATAAAAAAAAATTTCTAAATATTTTTAATTTAATTTAAAAAAACACTATTCACCCGAAAAAATAATACTTGACTAATAATTTATGAAACTGTTATTTAACCATTTTATTGAATCACACTACTTAATCAAGGTGCCTAGATTATATTAATATTTTCTTTAAGTGAGATTACTAATCCATTTGGTCACATTACTAATCCTAAGCATAAAATCACTATTCATAACTTACTATTCATCCAAAATTAAGTTGATCTTATTATACTCTAAATTTCTTACTGAACACATTTACAGAAGACCTTTTTTTTGAAAATCATTACACATCATTAATTATTTAAGGTTTACCAAAATATTGTAAATTATCCTTTTTTCAAAATACATCAATAAAATACATCCTATATTCATTCGAACATTTGAAAACTCACAAACTTCACCGTAAGAAGAAAACACAATTTTATTTATAACAAAGGATTACACAAAGTAGTTATGGTCTCGTTACATAGCCCCTTATAACACCAGTATAGGACCTAAGAGTTTGGTGTGCTAGGGTGATAGAATCTTGGGGTGTCTCCGCCAACATTGCACGAGTAGTAATTTCTATCAGATTGAACTTCTCGCAAAGGCGATTCTGTTCTATCTTCACACGATGAAGTTCGGCTTGGGTTTGGTCCCAAGCAAAGCCCAGCGGTGCTACCTTCTTCCCAAGTTCTGTTAGATGGGCTTCGATTGGCCCGAGACTACTAGATGAGGCCGTCAAATCTTATTTCTATATTAATTAACCAATATCACTTGTATTTAGAGACAATAAATGAAACGTTTAGTTTCCAGCGGTCATATTGACCAACGATCATATAATAGTCGAAAACCAACGGTCTCATTTTAATTATACTCATGTTATCAAATGAAACAGTTCTGTTGAGTATAAAATAAAATAACACACAAAATTAGGAAACAAGATTTATTCAAAATTTCGGGTCATTACAATCTTCCCCCCTTAAGAAATTGTGTCCTCGCAATTTTTAAAATTGGGTTTGGAAATTTCATTGAAAGTCACACATCGAAAAAAGAGTCAGTAACACTATTACTTTAAAAGAAAGGAAAGGAAGTACAAAGGTCACCCGAGTTAACCCATACTAGGATTCCATGTAGGAAAACATGGACATGGAGGAGAAAACAAAGGGTCAAGTTCTGAGGGAGAGTGACATAAAACATGATTAGGAGAAAGTTAACAACAAGAAAATCACAAACTTATGATGGGTTAAAGGGTCCTTGATTACCCAGTAGGAAAATTAAACCAACAATGTTTTTGTTTTACATTCCTTTTAATAATTTTTAGGAATTCATTTACTACGTAGAATAAGAACACGAGGAAATATACCTACCTTCAAGTAGAGTTTCATCCCTTAATAAGTTTCCACCAAGACTAATCTTTTCTCCAAACAAAGAGCTTTCAAAACTACTTGGTCTCATCAAAAGCACAAGAATCATCTTCTAGAAAATCACATAATCCACCAAAGATTAACTATCTATTTCTTCCATTAATCCCAAAAATAGAAAGGGTAAGATAAAACAACTCTTCAAAAAGAAAGAATCCCATAGGAAGGGAAACTTCTTTAAATCTTCAAAATTCTACGGTACTACCCAAAGTTCATCATAGACCATTCCATAAATAACTTTCCTTAAAATTCCTCAAAATAAACCAAACTAAGATTGAAAGCTAAATACAAGAAGGATTTGATAACATAGTCTTCCAAAATAAACTTCATCATTCATCTCCAAACAACATCAACCACTCCTAACATCTTATAACAAAAGTAGCTAACCTAAACATATTTTCCCCAAGATAGGTTAATCATTTCCATAAGTAACCTATATTACCATAAGTTCACCTTAAATTCGTCGATTCTTCAAAATATAAGTCAACCTTTATTCCTCAAAGAAAATACCATAGTAATCTATTTACATCGATCATATAGGGTTCCCAAAATAGTGAACGTCTTCCAAAATAATAATCATCTTTTAATCCCCTAATCATCTCTATCATATTAATACGGAAATCGTCACATTTCCTATAAAATTGGTTGTTGGGACATGTTCTTCCATTTCCCACCATTAACTAAGAAAAGAAAGTATAATTAGGGGCTTAAATACTTAGCCAATAATCATGAAAAGGAACTTAAAGCATAGAAGGATAAATTGTAGAAGAAAAGTATACCCTAACTTGTGATCCCCTAGGTTCCAAACTAGGTTATCCATGATCATATATTCTTATGTGAATCTTTATTTTATTTTATCTTTTTTCCTTTAATAATGGTTCATACTAAGCTTATGAATTTACCAAAGCATATCCCCTGGGAGTGTCGTAACCAAGAGTACAGCAAGGCCCATTGTTGTGTACTAGTTCCTATTTGAGTGTAGCTCAATGCGGTGTTTTCAGGTTTTACCTCTATGTACATCTATGATAGAGCCACATCTACCTGCTCGTATCCAGACAGGGATGTATTTTCTTGGCAACCCCTTACTCAATACTCACCAAAATACCAGGAATATTTCCTATATTTAAACTTTTTTATTGGGTTCTTCCTATAGTTTTAATATCCTAATTTCCACAAATAACTAAACCATACTTTGATACCAACTATATCATCCCACCTTTTAATCACATAAACTTTCATTACATTATACAAAACTAAGGATCTTTAAGGTTTAGTGTCTTGGAAACCAAAAACTTATTACATGAAAAAAACATTCTTCTTAAACACTTGAATGGATTCTTCATTTGTTCATCCTAAGTTCATTAAAGCATCTCATAACCTGGGAGCATACATCAAAGGAAAGGGTGATCAAAAGGCCCAATAAGGGAAAAAAGGGAAACATTTTACATGAGAACTTGAGATACATCAAAATTTATGAAATATAACTTTAAGGCATGAGAAAGAGATCATGAGGCATATAAAAAAACATAATTCATAACTTGATGATGTGGCTACAACATTTAACATAGACAATCATGAACATATCACCAAGGTCCATCCCCAAGGTTTCATTTGAAAATTATCAAGGTTATTCACCAAAATATCGTGAAAATTGTAATCTCTAGTGGTTACATCATTACCTAATGCAATGGGGCGCTATTAGGGCGCACCCTTAAATTTTTAATCTCTAGTGGTTACATCATTACCCAATGCATTGGAGCGCTATCAGGGCACACCTTTAATTTTTCTTTATTATCATGTGAGCCACATATGTAGTCATCAAAAATTTCATAAATAACCCATATAGCATAAAAGAAATGAGTTTACTTTCATAATCAAAACGTTTTAAAAACTGCTTTTAAAGACGTGATCTTTATGTCACTTTAAACTCACGGAAAAGGAAAGCGGGTTTTCATGTATGTAAATCAAAGAATTTAAAATAGGTAATTTTGGTATATATGTGAATACACCTATAGAAGAAAGATCTTTGAGTATTCACTTAATAAAATAAAAGAATTTGAAAAAAAGAGAGACATTTTGAGACGAAAATTCTGCAGCATAACGGCTATGTTACAAGGTTTTAGAAAACATTGAAAAGAGAGGGGACATGGGTCAAACACTCATAAATGATCCATAAAATAGTAGAGGGACAGAACATAAAGTATATATGAACATGGTAATGTAATTTTAAATACATGCCATTAAAAATATGGGAGGAAGACAAAAACAATAAGATTTCTCTTATGAAAATTCGGCAGCCTAACAACGTCACTTAAAACTTAAAAACAAATTGACAAGATCGAATAGGGTCTCTCATAATATAAACATAAAAGATCAGTATGATATATATAGAGATCATACACCAATATAATAAAAAGGAACTTGAAAGACTTGACAAGAAAATAGAACTTGAAAATGAGAAGGGTGAAAGAATCCTTTAAAAATTCGGCAGCCTAACGGCGTCACTTAAACTTTAAAAAAAATGAATTGATGAGATAAAATAGGGTATCTCATCATATGAACATAAAAGATAATTATTATAGATATATAGATCATACCCCAACATAATAAAAAGGAACTTTAAAGACTTGACAAGAAAATAGAACTTGAAAATGAGAAGGGTGAAAAATCCGTTACAAAAATTTCGGCAGCCTAACACCGCCACTTAAACATTAATAAAACGAAATGATGATAGTAATAGGGGATCTCTCATCATATGAACATGAAAAGGGAAGTAATAGGAATATAAAATAACATCCTCCAACATAAGAACATGGAGCATAAAAGAAATGACTTAAAAGAGAGTATTTGAAAAGAAAGAGAGAGGTTGGATCCCTTACCTTAAAACGTAACTCTTAAAACTCAAAGGTTGAGACCTTGAGGGCTTGGGGGCACCTTAGAAGGACTCCTTGGGAGGTAATGAGACCATATCTTCGTTGGGGGGAGTTGGGAGTGAAAACTAAAGGAGGAAATGGTGGGTATTTATAGGGAAAGTGAGGGGACAAGGCATTAATGGCCAAGGGACACCTCATTGGTGGTATTGGCAAAACCATTGGCTTTCCCATGGTATTTGCCCATGGTATTGGCCACTTGGGAAACCTCATACCTTATCTTAATATTCATAAGTTGACCATATTTATTAAATACTTAATACATCATTTAATGATGTCATTAAACACCCATAACTTAAAAACTGTATTTTCACTATTCATCGAAAATTCAACTTTCTCAGATAAATCCCAAAATTTCACCTTAACCAAATATCTATGCTCTAATTTCAAAAATTAACTCCATTTTATAAAAAATATTTTCAAAATAGTTTTAATTTAATTTTTAAATAAATACACTATTCACCGAAAATTCATTGTTTTCAGAAAAATCACCAAAAATTACCTTAACATAATATCGATGCTCTGAGTTCAAAAATGAAATCCATTTTATAAAAATAATTTTCTAAATATTTTTAATTTAATTTAAAAAAAACAATATTCACCTGAAAAACTAATACTTGACTAATAATTTATGAAACCGTTATTTAACAATTTTATTGAATCACACTACTTAATCAAGGTTCCTAGATTATATTAATACTTTCTTTAAGTGAGATTACTAATCCATTTGGTTACATTACTAATCCTAAGCATAAAATCACTATTTATAACTTACTATTCATCAAACATTAAGTTGATCTTATTAGAATCAAAAAAAATTACTGAACACATTTGCAGAAGACCATTTTTTTGAAAATCATTACACATCATTAATTATTTAAGGTTTACAAATATAGTTTAAGATATACTTTTTTCAAAATACATCAATAAAATACATCCTACATTCATTCAAACATTTGAAAACTCACAAACTTCACAATAATAATAAAACATAATTTTATTTATAACAATGGATTACACAAAGTAGCTATGGTCTCGTTACATAACCCCTTATAACACCAGCATAGGACCTAAGAGTAAGGTGTGATAGGGTGATAGAATCTTGGGGTGGCTCGGCCAACATTGCACGAGTAGTAATTTCTATCAGTTTGAACTTCTCGCAAAGGCGATTCCGTTCTAGCTTCACACGATGAAGTTCGGCTTGGGTTTGGTCCAGAGAAAATCCTAGAGGTGCTACCTCCTTCCCAAGTTCCGTTAGATGGGCTTCGATTGGCCCGAGACTACTGGATGAGGCCATCAAATCTTCTTTCTATATTAATTAACCAAGATCACTTGTATTTAGAGACAATAAACGAAACATTTAGTTTCCTGCGGTCATATTGACCAAAGATCATATAAGAGTCAAAACCCAATGGTCTCATTTTAATTATACTCATGTTATCAAATGAAATAGTTTTGTTGAGTATAAAATAAAATAACACACAAAATTAGGAAACAATATTTATTCAAAATTTCGGGCCGTTACAGGAATCATGCTCCATATCGACCTACTAGTGTCATTTCACCTCTCGTACATGAGGACTAAGTCATCATCCTCCCCATGAAACATCTCACTATAGATTCACATAGCCTTCCATTAAAATGAAGTATATATGCAAGTCGGACTAATTGAGTAGAGTGCCACAAAAACCTATAAAGGAAAATACCATTTAGGTTTTTAGATACTTTAATCAATTGGCCTCTATCCTTAGTAAAATCACACACTAGAATGACTATAACATGTGAATCCAACATGAAAAATATGATGCATGAGATGCCCCTTACCTTTGTCGGCCAAGAGTCAAAATCAATCCATGGACTCTTTTTAGTTTTCCAAGAGCCGTAAATCCATAATAACCCATAACATCCACACATCATGTGCATCGCTCAAAGTAAAAATCATATACAATTGTAACATCACAGATCAGAACAACAATCCCATATCCCTGAACACTAGGACTTCTTACCAGAACAAGTGTTCTCGACACACCAATTAGATATCCATCACATGTTCTGACATATTCCTAATACTTATGTCTATCATATCCTAAATAGTAAATCAAAAGAAATGGAACACCTCTAATACCACATTATAATGTCCCGACCTGGGTTCCACTAAACCTTTACCCCCAATCCAATTCTCCATAAGGCCTCAAGTGTGTCACCCTATATGCTAGAGGCTTCCGACTAGAAGTGAGGGTCTAAAGGTGGTATGGTGGGAAAAATATAACCTTATATCAGAGTTACAATAGTGAAAATAACCAGATATCATCCATAATAGTAATAAACATAGTGAAGAAGTAATAAATAACTGAAATAATTGCATGTTGTAATAATAAATGATATTATATAAAATCCTGAATAGTCAGGTCATAAATACAACATTGGTCACCCATTGGGCCGACCATACATGTAGTAGTACATAAAATATCCCGAAATAAAAGTATAGTGATCCACTAATAACTCTATCCAGACCACATACTTGGTCTCCATGACACTACCAATTTTCCCCAACCTGGTTATAAAAATACACGTGAGCGACTCTACTAGATCATGATACCCAAGGAATCATCCCTATCCATCATGGATTTGTGCTCAACCGGAAAAAGTAGACATAAGGTCTACATGCACGTTGTGGTGCACATACAGGGGTAAGAAATAATCTCAGTACGCCACCCCAATGATGAACCTATAAATCTATTATCAAAAGTGCATGTTAAGCAATATGCTCGGCCTAGCTGAGACTCGACTGAAATAAATAATAAAATAAATCAAGTGAAACCACAATCAATCCTTAGGTTCATGGTCTCAATAAAAAGGGAAATGTTCCATCATGTGTGTATATATATATATGTGAATATATATATTCTCATATATATATATATATATATATATATATGTAGACACTTGAGTAAGGAGGAAAATAACATAAAAAACATCATTCGATCCTTTATTCTGTAATATTGATCATTTATACATCCTATGAAAAGGGATTTGAGCTGGATGTGTACCACTCAAGCTGTGTATAATTAATTCAATCCCTGGGTTTGTAATTCTGATCAACAATACTTGCTTCGAAAAGTACTAGAAGTGTCTCTGTTCAAGCTACGTCACCACAGTGGGATACATGTCCTAACCCTGGGTTCACCAGTACTCTACTCCAGTCACTATAAATAATTATTTCATACACCAAAGAACAATCTTGTCAATGGTCTCTAATATGGATGTCATGCCACTCAAGCCATGTGAATTCAGTCTGATGTTTAGGCTCTAAGTCTCAATTCATAGTTGGTCATGAAATTAGAGCTTGAATGGAACCTAAGGGGTTGAACCTTAGGTGATCTATAAAATGAATGTTCTCCAGACCCAAGTACATGCTCAGAATCCATTCATATAAATGGATGAACAACTCCATCACCAGAAATTACCTCTGGCCTATGTGGTAATGGGGTGTCTACCTAAACCAAGGGAGAATCCTAAGCGCCACTCAAGGAGAGCGCAAACATCTATCAAGTATATTAATAATGTGGAGCACCATGCCCAACACCATGGTCTAGTAATCAATCAGGGAGAGCGTAGTCATCCCCATCACTTGGGAGAGCACAATCATCCATGATTATATCTCACATAAGTGGTGAGGAGCACCACGTACAATACCATAATCAAGTAATCGGTCATGGAGAGTGTAATCATCCCCATCGCTCGAGAGAGTGTAATAATCCTTGAGTATCACAATAAGTAGGGATGAAATTCCCAAACATCATAACCATTAAGGCTCAAAAGAAAGATCCCATGAAGTAAATATAATCATCCCGATAAAATAATAACAAGACAAATCCCAATAAGTATGTATGGGCATCCCAAAGATAAATGTCGCATCACGTAAGGCTCATCAGCCACAAACTAGGAAGTGCCTCTGGTAATCATCATTTCATCAACAGTAAACAGGTGAATGTAAAAATTGAAGAGTAAGGGTGGCCAAATTCCTAAACCCACCACTACCATCACATAATATTAGGCTTGCAATTTTGGTACTGGTTCTAAGGTGACACTCACTACCATCACTTCCCAAACCCACATCACACTAGATCAGAGTTGGTCAAACACTAGGGAACCCACTAGGTGTGCTAATTCATAGCACTAGAGAGGCATCATACTTGAGATCCTTAAGGTCTACACATAAGATGAAACATCCTACTCAGGATCCTCAGCTATGAAGGTAAAAGGAGAAATCCTACATGGGATCTTTGATGGTAAGTAAATAGAGGCATCCTACAAGGGATCCCCGAAATGGTATGTAGGAAGAGGAATCCTATAGGGGACCCTTAACACTAGAGCACATAGAAAGAAGTATCCTACATGAGATCCTCAGAAAGAGTAAATAAATAGAGGGATCCTGCAAGGTATTCCCTTGGTCAGCGTGTTAGGGAAGGCATCCCACAAGGGACCCTCAGAAGCAGTAGTATAACTGAGGCATCCTATACAGGATCTTCTAGGTCAAAAGATAATATGGCCTCTGGGACCAAAAGTAAAAGTCCTTAAACATTAGTCTATATTGATGGCTCATGGCCCACCTCAGATCAAAGGGTCTCACTCTTAGGAAATAACTGAATTTAATTACCATAGGAAGAACCTCTTCATTTAGTAAAGTCCTGAAATGCCTCCTAGGAGTCCTCAAATCACCTCAAGGGTAGAAAAATCGTGATTGACATGGAAAACACTCAAAATGTACTATTTATGTGTCCAATTCTGACTTCGGGGGTGTAAAGATATGAAAAACCCTCAAAAGGGTATCAAGGGAGGAGTACATGGTGTGTATACGTTGGTACACGACGTGTACCCTCGAAGCTCCTCCTAGGCATGTACTTCAGTCGGACTTGGTGTGTAAAACCCAAATACATGACATGTAAGTTGGGTACACGGCGTGTACCATACATAGGGTACCTACCCATGTTCCTCACAAGGCCTGAACATGTACTTTGTCTGATTGTGTTCCAATATACGGCGTGTGCCCACATGGGGTCTTGTGCCCCTACATGGGTGGTCTGACCGAGTACTCGGTTGCACGATTGAGTCTCAGTACAAGGCATGTATACCCCATACATGGAATATACTTCTAAAAAGTTCATCTTCTCCGAAAGGGAAGAACAGATGACATGTGTTCCAGAACTACACATCGTGTGATCAAGATTTTTGAACAGGAAACCCCTCAAATCAGACCAGAACTCCCATTTCTCCCTAAAAGGTATAGATTGAACCTCAAGGGGTCCTAAGCAGTACTAATAGGGGTTAAAAACATGAAGACAGTAAATCAATGGAGGTTTTACAGTAAAACTTA
The DNA here is from genome assembly GCA_963277665.1 of Viscum album. NCBI lineage: Eukaryota > Viridiplantae > Streptophyta > Magnoliopsida > Santalales > Viscaceae > Viscum > Viscum album. The sequence goes on along the minus strand of OY728153.1, from coordinate 1,766,499,389 downwards.
AAAACAACTTACCTGTTGGGTGGAACCTGCTGAAGCTTCATCTGTTTCTGTGATCTATGGTTATCGTCTGATGATCTGGCTCTTCCTGAGCTCTGCAGCAATACCTCCCTTCCTCTCCCTCTCTCCCTCTCCCTCTCTCCCTTTCTCTATCAATCACACAAAAGAGGAAGCTAATGGGGTCATGCCTGAGAAGCCAGGGGAGAAAAGAAAAAATAAAAGAGGAAATAAAAAAATATATAAGAAAAACAAAAATTGGTCTCGGGCCCAACCTCAACGCCTGACCTTAGTTTATACTTTGCCTGGGAAAAACTCACCATTTCTGACTCAACAATAGAGATGGAATCTCAATCTGATGCTCCATTTAAAAGATATATCCAAATGAACATCTCTGAAGAAAATAATAATTAAATAATAAATTATTAATTATTAATTGTTCGATGAAAATTCGAACGGTTCCGAATTCTCCCAAACTCATATCGTATGATAAACACCTTTTTCAGAACCAACGAGGTGGTCAGAAAAATTACTCAAGATCACATTCTAGGGGAAATTTTTCATTTTACCCCTTGCAAGCATGTGAGAGCAAAAAATCAAATTTCCGCTCAAATTTGTAATCTCGAAAACCACAGGTCGTTTCAAAGGTAACCCTTCTCAGTTCGACCCCAAATGTGTAGCCAATAATAAACAACATAATCCAAGGAGACACGAGAAATATTTAAGCACATGACATAAAAAAATTTCCAATGATCAGAGCATACAACCACTATGGATCGTCACCTATCGGAGTGGTTCCAAAATTTCACTGCCTATGTCGTTTGTATCACATATATGATGGAACGTCCCATCTACCTCGACTACTCGGTTATTTTGTCCATACCCGACACTTCCTTGTCATTGTTGATATAAAACAAATTCAATTCCCAAAACCATTTTACTTTACAGAAACGGTTTTCCCGAAGCAAGCCACCGCAACCCCAATCTTAAATCTGACCAATTTTAGATACCTATAAATCTGATTTCAAAAACGCTCCAACCCAAACCAACTCCAATGGTTTAATTTGAAGCCCTAAACCCAAGGTTTGATAATTCTAAAAGACAACCATCATCAAAACCGTTTAATCACACATAAAAGAAAATTCCCTAAAAAGAACACCAACCACACAACAAGGAATATTAATCTCATTAGGAGTGAATAAGAGACACCTACCTTAAACGACAATCACACGACGATCCGAGAACCCTGGATCTAATTTTAGTAATCACGATTTGATCCTGTAAACCCTAGCAACAAGAACACAAGATCGTGATTGTTCCATTCATGATTCAAGTCCCTAACCCAAAGCCCCGAATGTAATTCAAATAGATAGATCTATCGAAGAAAAAATAAACAATTATAAATCGAAGAACCCATGATCGAGATCAAACCTCAAATCCGATGTCGATTTGATCGATCCAAGAGAGCAAACATTCATTTGATGAATGGAGAATCCACAATTTCACTCTAGAGGAACCCTAGAGCCATTTCAAGCCGAGTTATGTTGTCTAATGAGACTGGCAAGAGGTTAATCGGGTTTTTAAAAGAGAAATTCGTGAACACGAACTTGATTTAATGATTAGACCATATGATCAGATAGGATCTTGCGTTGGACGTGCAAACTCCTTTACCCACACACCCATAGTTTGCACGGTTGTCTTGCACGGTCATTCAAGACCGTGCACTCTCATTATGCACTTTTCATTACTTCTACCAAAACCAAAAAAAAAAACAAAGTCAAAAACATCCAAAAGTTTAAGGCACCTTACCAATTGAATCTTGGACCCCACATACTTAACTTCTATAAATTTTTTAGGGTAAATGTTTTTTATTTATTTATCTGGTTTACATACATATTGAATCCACCACTAGAAACAAAGGGTAACTTGAAAATAAAGGTCACTTTTCCTTTGTAAACAAGTTGGCGAGGTGTTTGTTAAAACAGGGGAAACAGAGGTACGGCGGATGATAAAACGTCACTGAAGAAATGATGGATACATTGAGGTGTTTGTTAAAATGTCCCCCTCAAACCCACCCCCGTCGCACCTCTTCTCCCCCCAAACAGATCCAACCCTCCCTCCCAGCCTATATAATCTTAATGCTCTGTTACTCATATAAATCGCCTCTGCCCCTGAGAATGGCAATTTCCAGCGCCGCCGCCGCAATCCTTACGCTTTTCTCGGCACTCTTCTCCACCGTCTGCGCCACCGTTTTCACCGTCGGCGACACCACCGGCTGGGCCAGCGGCTTCGATTACACCCGATGGGCCGCCGGGAAGACATTCGCCGTCGGCGACACTCTAGGTCCTCCCCTTCTCTCTCTGTAATACAAATGTTATCACTCTGTTTCCGCGAGATCGCCGCTCATCTCACGCCCTCCACCTCTGCAGTTTTCAACTACGGGACGGACCACACGGTGGAGCAAGTGAAGAAAGACTACTACGACTCCTGCACCACCGGAAAAACCATTAAATCCTTCCAAACCGGTCCGGCCAACATCACCGTCGATCGCGCCGCCGCCTACTACTTCATCTGCGGTGTTCCGGGGCACTGCGCCGCAGGGATGAAGCTCGCCGTCACCGTCGGGCAGGCCGCGGGGACGGCGCCGGCGGGGTCGGTGACGCCTCCGTCCACTCCAGGTACGGCCGGCGGCGGCGTGCTAGGGTCTTTACCCTCTTCAGGGACTGCCGTTGCCTGGCCCAGCGGTGCGTTGCTGGCTGGTTTTGCATTCCGTTTGTTGGTATGGCTCATGCAGGGAGGGGGCAGTGCAATTTGATCTTCACTGGCTTCGTATAATGCAGTATGTGATGAGATCCCTGTTTTAGTGACTGGTATTTAGAATTCCATTTGAAATCCTCTCTCTGTTTTTGTGTTTCACAAAACAATTATTGGTAAATTTACCCTCAAGTCTTCACAACTCACGAAACATGATGTCTAGATGTACATTGGGATGCACATGCACATCTTGAGTATATAAAATTGTAGTAAACCACCAACATACCCTCAACATTTTATGCAATGATTTTTGAGTACATAAGAAATGCGGTAACGATAATCGCATGTTTTCCATAATACCTTGAATCTCAATCCTACCTACATTGTCCATTACTGATCTGTCAAGTTGATTGTTGTATCATAGAGATTATAGTTGGGGTTTGGCTTAGTGGTAAGCACCTCTTAATTCTACATGACAAATGGGGGTTCAAAACCCATTGGGCACAGGTACTATAGCAGTACTGTAGCACGGCAACACTGTAGCAATGGTGGGTACTGTAGCGGCGACAGATCACTGTAGCGGCGGCAGGGTACTGTGCAGCACTATAGTAGTGCGGGTACTGTAGCAGTACTATTCACAGAATGGGTCTTGGGCAAAAAAAAAGGGCCTACGGACCATGTAATGAGCTAAATGTCCACTGGGCCTTCGGGCTATGTAACGAGTTTCCCTCAACCCAGTTAAAAATGTCTTTGCTTTATTTTAATAATAAATGAGACTTCGACCCCAACCTTTTAAAAAAACTCATAGAGACATATCAGGTTATGTCGAGAGTTAGTCGAAGAATAACATGACCTCCCCATGGAATCACATAATTTCCCTTCCAATACTAGTTCATGACATTACATGTTGCACCCTCAACATGGCCTCTAACATCATAACATAGGTGAATAATGGAATCAAGCCTCCAAACCATTTAATCGTGTGTCACAACCTAATACAGTCTACCCTCTGTATAGTAATGTATGCTTATAATTTTGAGATTACATGTATATATGGAAGGAAAAATAATCAATAATATAAAAATATTCATATAAAACATTACCAAAGTCGTTGGCTAAACACACCCCATCCCATGGATGGAAGAATCCAGTCCTCACACTTGGAGCATAACCATCCCAGGCAAAACTCAATATTCACATTAGTCACTACATTGGAATAAAAAAGGTCGTTAAGCAATTTACCCTTGATTTATCTAGCTTCCCATTGGACAATCATATTGTCAGGTGATCTATAATTCACTTTAAACTTGCCAACACTACTACAGATTGACCCTTTAAAAGCGCGCAAAAAGGGGTTTAACAACACTTAAAAACACTATTGTCCTCAACGCCGTTAAAGGAGGGAGGGTTTTATCAGCACTAAAAACCACTTGTAAAAAGGGGTCTTTATGAGCACTAGAAATAGCGCTAATAAAAGTCAACCTGCTGTAGTGTGCTGTTTTAATAATAGCACAGAACATCAGATACACCTGTAACCTGTAGGAAAATACACCTATATGCAAATATATAATTTAATTGAAATAAATTTTACATCACAAATACAAAAAAAACACTACTATATACATTTCAAACAACATTTTGTATAATTACATTTACAATTACCATCCACAAATATTTAAAAATATTAACATTTCATCGTCTTTGGCAACCGCGACAACCTCTCAAAAAAACCTGACCATGATATCAATTGCCAAACAAATCACGCCAACCCGAGGAAAATAATCCAACTATATAAGGAAACAAATGTTATTTTATTAATACCATAAAGAAATAAATTAAACATAAATATGAAAGAATACATTAATAAAATGGAAAATTTAAATAAAGACTCACATGAAGTTATACCGGTCACACTGTGCATCGTGTTGAGGTACAATTGATTCCTAAATGTCACAAATGAATTGTGGATTATTGTCCCAATGTATCAAAATAATCCAAATGCACTTACTTAGTTTTTAGTATGTCTCTTGTTTTTTTATGAAAATTAATTTCAATTTTAAATAAAAAGACCCACATTGAGTTATACCGGTCACATCGTGCATTGGGTTGAGTTGAGACTGATTCCTACATGTCAAAAATGACTTACGGGTCGTTTTCCTAATGTATTAAAACAATCTGAATGTTTTTGCACAGTTTTGAGTATGTCAATTGTGTTTTCTACTAAAATGTTATTTCAAAATGGAAACACTAACTTTAACTGGTCATAACGGTCACATCGTGTGTCAGTTTGTTGTGAGACTACTTCCTACACATCAAAAATGACTTATGAATCATTTTCCTAAATTATCAGGACAATCAGAGCATGTTTTCTTGGTTTTCAGTGAGTGACATAAAGGACCCCAGACCACCTTGAGAGGGGAGGGGTCAATCAGGGTGTCAGCTTTTTCTACCAAGTTGACGGATCTTGTTCCCGTGTTGGTAAAAACCTGTTAAACCTATTTGATGGGAAAGTACAAAAAACAAACAATCACATGCAAAGAGAAAACACAACAATTTTACTTGGTTCACCACTAAGGGATAATCCAAGGAGCATACACCGACTGTGTGTCGGTCGTACCTAAAACCAAAAATCTTTACTTATAGTGGAATACAGAAGTTCGGACATAGTAACTACATGCCAGGTACACTGCCTTTACAATATTTTAGGGATAACTCACTGCCTATATAGCATCCCGCCATTTTATAACATAAACTTTCATTACATTACACACAACTGAGGATCTTTAAGGTTTAGTGTCTTGGAAACCAGGAACATAAATAAAAAAAACATAAAACATTCTTCTTAAACACTTGCAAGGCGTCTCCTTAAGTTCATTCTAGGTTCATTACTGCATCTCATAACCTGGGGACATACATAAAAAGAAAGGGTGAGCAGAAGGCCCAGTAAGGGAAACAAGAGGAACATTTTACATGTGAACTTGAGATACTTCAATAAGGACATGAAAAGAACTTTAAGGCATGAGAAAGAAATCATGAGGCATTTCATAATAAAAATAACATTTTTCATAACTTGAAGATGTGGCTACATCATTTAACATAGACAATCATGAACATATCACCAAGGTCCATCCCCAAGGTGTCATTTGAAAATTACCAAGGTTATTCACCAAGGTATCGTGAAAATTGTATTCTCTAGTGGTTACATCATTACCCAATGCATTGGAGCGCTATCAGGGCGCACCCTTAAATTTGCCTTTATTATCATGTGAGCCACATATATCATCATCAAACATTTCATAAATAACCCACATAGCATAAAATAAATGGGTTTCATTTCATAATCATAACGTTTTAAAAACTGCTTTAAAGACATGATCTTTACGTCACTTTAAACCCACAGAAAGGGAAAGCGGGTCTCATGTATGTAAATCCCAGAATTTTAAAATGGAACATTTTGATATATATGTGAATACCCTTGTAGAAATAAGAGCTTTGAGTATTCACTTTATAACATAAAATAATTTTTGAGAAAAGAGAGAGACATTTTGAGGGGAAAATTCTGCAGCATAACGGCTAAGTTTCGGGGTTTTAGAAAACATTGAAATGAGAGGGGACATGGGTCACCCACTCATAAATGATCCATAAAACAGTAGGGTTAAAGAATAAGAAGGACATATGGACATGGTAACGAAATTTTAGGGACATACCATTTGAAATGAAAAACATGGAAGGAAAAAGATTAGATTTCTCTTATGAAAATTCGGCAGCCTTACGGCGTCACTTAACTTCAAAAGAAAATGATTTGACAAGATCAAAAAGGGTCCCTCATCATATGATCATAAGAGATCAGTATGATTGATATAGAGATCATACCCCAACATAATAAAAAGGAACTTGAAATACTTGACATGAAAATCGAACTTGAAAAATGAGAAGGGTGAAAGAATCCCTTAAAAATTCGGCAGCCTAACAGCGTCACTTAAACTTTCATAAAACGAAATGATGAGAGTAAGAGGGGATCTCTCATCATATAAACATGAAAGGGCAGTAAGAGGAATATAAAAGAACATACTCTCACATAAAAACATGGAGCATAATAGGAATGACATAAAAGATATTTCATGAAAAGAAAGAGAGGGGTCAGATCCCTTACCTTAAAATGTGACTCTTGAAACTCAAAGTATTGGACCTTGAGGGCTTGGGGGAACCTTGGGAGGACTCTTTGGAAGGTAAGAAGACCAGAACTTCGTTGGGGGAGAGTTGGGAGTGAAAACTAAGGGAGGAAAGGGTGGGTATTTATAGGGAAAGTGAGGGGACAAAGCATTAATGGCCAAGGGACACCTCACTAGTGGTTTTGGCAAAACCATGGGCTTGCCCATGGTATTTGCCCATGGTATTGGCCACTTGGGACACCTCACACCTTATCTTACTATTCATAATTCGACCATATTGAATATATACTTAATACATCATTTAATGATGTCATTAAACACCCGTAACTTAAAAACTATACTTTCACTATTCACCGAAAATTCAACTTTCTCAGAATAATCCCAAAATTTCACCTTAACCAAATATCAATGCTCTGATTTCAAAAATGAAATCCATTTTATAAAAATAATTTTCTAAATATTTTTAATTTAATTTTTAAATAAAAACACTATTCATCGAAAATTCATTTTTTTTCAGAAAAATCCCCAAAAATTACTATAACATAATATCGATGCTCTGAGTTCAAAAATAAAGTCATTTTTATAAAAATAATTTTCTAATTATTTTTAATTAAATTTTTAATTAGAAAACACTATTCATCCGAAAAAACTAATACTTGACTAATAATTTATGAAACCATTATTTACCCATTTTATTGAATCACATTACTTAATCAAGGTGCCTAGATTATTTTAAAACTTTCTTTAAGTGATATTACTAATCCATTTGGTCACATTACTAATCCTAAGCGTAAAATCACTATTCATAATTTACTATTCATCAAAAATTAAGTTGATCTTATTAGACTCCAAATTCCTTAATGAACACTTTTGTAGAAGACCATTTTTTGAAAATCATTACACATCATTAGTTATTTAGGGTTTACATATATATTTCAAAATATCCCTTTTTCAAAATTCATCAATAAGATACATTCTAAAATTATCTAGACATTTGAAATTTCACAAACATCACTAAAGGAAGAAATCTCAATTTATTCACCCGAAAGGATTACACAAGGAAACTAGGGTCTCATCACATAGCCCCTTATAACACTGGCATAAGACCTAAGTGTAAGGTGTGCTATGGTGAGAGAATCTGAGGGAGTCTCAGATAAAATTGCCCTAGTAGCAATCTCCACTAACTTGAACTTCTCCTGCAAGCGTTTTCGTTCAAGCTTGACACGCTGGAGCTCGGCTTGGGCTTGGTCCAAAGCGAAGCCCACAGATGCTACCTCCTTCCCAAGCTCTGATAAGTGGGCTTCATAAGGGTTGAGTCTACTAGATGAAGCCATCGACTCCTCTTTCTGCATTAACCATTAACATCTTATTAAATCAATAAGAGTAAGTTAATATACTACTCAAAAAGATTGGGTCGTTACAGCCTACCTCAAAATACTTTCATCGACTCCCCTAAGATCACTGCTTTGTGAGAAGTCATACTCAGTTTATCGACTTGAAGATCGCTTCAATGGATTGACATTAAAGTCTTTGTTCTTGTCTAGCCTGAGACTCTACTTGCACTGTAGACTTGAGTTGATGCACTTTGAAATCCATGTTCACTAGAAAATTGATATTCAAAATTGCCTTTCACAAAGCTCACTAAGTCAACGCGGAATATCCCATCATCATGAAACACACTTTAATCAAAAGCATTGTCATTAGTTAAGACTCAAAAAGTATATTCGTGATGCTCAAGATCATATGGAATGTCAGTTTCATGGATCTCCCCTGGTTTTAATAAAATCTGAGAGATTCCGGGTTTTCCTTGGAAAAATTATCTGAAAACAAAGAGGGGGTAAAAAAAGCACTTATAAAAAGGGGGACCTTTATCAGCACTAGAAATAGCGCTAATAACGGCCAACCTACTGCTATTTGATGTTTTAATAGCAACACACAACAACAAATACACCTGTAACATGTAGACAAATATACCTGTATGCAAATATATAATTTAATTGCAATAAATTTTACATAACAAATACAAAGAAACACTACTATATACATTTCAAACAACATTTTTGTATAATTACATTTACAATTACTATCCACAAATATTTAAAAAAATTAACATTTAATCGTCTTTGGCACCAACGACAACCTCTCAAAAAACCCAACCACGATATGAATTACCGAACAAATCACCCCAACCCGAGAAAAATAATCCAACTATATAAGAAAAAAAATATTATTTTATTAATACCATAATGAAATAAATTAAACATAAAAATTAAAGAATACATTAATAAAATGTCAATTTTAAATAAAAAGACACACTTGGAGTTATATTGGTCACACAGTGTATCATATTGAGGTACAATTGATTCCTAAATATCACAAATGACTTGTGGATCATTGTCCTAATGTATCAAAACAATCTAAATATGTTTGATCATTTTTTTAGTATGTCACTTGCTCTTTTTACTAAAATTAATGTCAATTTTAAATAAAAAGACACACATAACTATTGCAAGTATGAACTTTATCAGCGCTAGAAAAGGGCATTAACAACGTTAGAAAAACGTCGTTAATCGAGGCGAATATAGGGTGTCCCTTTTATCAGTGCTCAGAAAAGTGCTGATAAATGCCTCTTTTATCAGCGCTAAAAAAGCACTGTTAAAAAGGTCCTTTATCAGCGTTGATTAAAGTCAAAAAAAATAAAAAAAAAGTTAAAAAGAAAATACAATTCTTGGGAAGCTTTTAACAATGCCTGACCCCTTTTATCAACACTAGGTGGACCCCCTCCCACTCTCCCATGAGCTGCACTTGCCCACGCATCCCCCACATGCTCACGCACCCCTCCATACTTCCACCCAAACTCGAACCCGAGACCTCCCCCCCTTGCGTGCCTGCACATTTACCACTAAGCTAGTTAGTTTTTTCTCTATTTAATGATATATATATTTATTTATTTATATATATTTATATTTATTAGTATATTTATATAGATTCATATTAATATAAATATATTTTGTTATATTAATACACATATATTTATTCATATATTAATATATATATTTATTCATATATTAATATATATTTTTATTTATTTATATATATATAGTTATATTTATTCGTATATTAATTTAAATTCATATTAATAAAATCATATTTAGTTATATTAATATATATATATATATATATTAATATATTAGTATACATATATTTATTCTTATATTAATTTATATTTATATTTATATATATATATATTTAGTTATAATTTTTTATCTGTATACTTATTTGTATATTAATATAAATTTATAAGATTAATTTTAAATACATTTATAAAATATTTTTTTATCTGTGTTTATAAATAAATAAATATATATATATATATATATATATATACCACACACACACACACACACAAAGATATATATATTTACGAATAAATACATATATATGTGTATTTGAAAAGCTATAGAATGTTAAAACGACCACAACTTCTAATCCAGAAGTCCGTCTCAACTTCAGAACAAGTCAAATTGAAGAAAATACAACAATCTTTGATATGATATGTGTTACAGGCATAGCGGACATCCAGATCAAAAGTTATACCAAGTTGAATGTTAACAAATCGGGGTATCTTGACTAAAAACTCAATTTTGGAAGTCCTATGGGACTTTTGGGGCTCTAAAAATGTAACATATGGTTCCATTAGATCACTAGCGCATAGATCTCATTGCAAGCTTTGATTTGGTATGCTGTAGATCTCAAACGGACACCCGGATCAAAAGTTATGGCTGTTTGATGTTTGAGTTACATTTTCAACTTATTTTAGATCTTTTTTTATTATTATTTTTTGATTTTTTGTGTCGTCAAATTGTTATTAAATGATTATTAATCGATGATAATTAGAAAATTATTAATTAATAATATTTTTTAAAATATTCTAAAGCCATTTTCACTAAATTTCTTATATATTAAATGTAATTGTCTATTTATACTTATCTAAAACATATTTTAAAAAATATATATTATATTTATATCAATATAAATATACTTATATAAAAATATATTATTTTTCATGAATTTTGTTTTTGAAATATAAATTTTATCAGCGCTAGGAAAAAGAACTGATAAATCCCCCACTTTTTCTGCACTACTAAAAAAAGTGCAGATAAAGGGGGGCCTTTATCAGCGCTAAGAAAAAATGATGATAAAGCCCCCACTTTATTAGCCTTACTAAAAAAAGAACTGATAAGGGGGGGGGGATTTATTAGTTCTAAAAAAAGCACTGATAAAGGGTCACTTTTAACAGTGCTTTTTTTAGCGCTGTTAAAGGGTGACACTGTAGAAACCCAGTTTTGTGGTAGTGTATTGAGTTTTACTGGTCACACCGTGCATTGGATTGAGGTGCGACTGATTCCTACACATCAAAAATGACTTAGGGGTCGTTTTCCAAATGAATCAAAACAATCTAAATGTTTTTTCTCGGTTATGAGTATGTCACTTGTGTGTTCTACTAAAATGTCATTTCAAACTGGAAAAACACACACGTTAACTGGTCATAATAGTAACATCATGTGTCGCTTTGATGTGAGACTACATCCTACACATCAAAAAAGACTTATGAATCATTTCCCTAAATTATCAAAACAATCAGTGCATGTTTTCTTGGTTTTCAGTGAGTGACATGAAGGACCCTAGACCACCCTGAGAGGGGAGAGGTGAATCAGGGTGTCAAATTTTTCTCCCAAGTTGACAGATCTTGTTCCCAAGTTAGTAGGAACCTGTTAAACCTGTCTGGTGGTAAATTGTAGAAAACAAACAATCAATTGAAAAGAGACAACACAACAATTTTACGTGGTTCACCACTAAGGGCTAGTCTAAGGAGCATATGCCGACAGTGTGTCGGTCGTACCTAAATACACCAATATTCAATTATAGTGGAATATTGAAGTTTGGATAAAGTAACTCTATGCCAGGCATATTGACTTTACAATATTTTAGGGATATCTCACTACCTCCCTTAGAACACTTTCATTTACTCCCCCAAGATCACTGCTTTGAGAGAAGTCTTACTCAGTTTATCGACTTGAATGTCACTTCAATGGATTGATATTAAAGTCTTTTTCATTTTCTAGCCTGAGACTCTGCTTGTACCTTAGACTTGATTCTATGCACTTTGAAATCTCTGTTCACTGGAAAACTGATATTCAAAACTGCCTTTCATGAAGCTCTTTCGTGAAGATCACTAAGTCAACATGGAATACCCCATCATCGCGAAACACTATTTAATCAAAATCATTGGAATCAGTTAAGAATCAATAAGCCTTTTCATGATGCTCAAGATTTCATGGAACATCAGTTTCATGGAGCTCCCCTGGTTTCGTGAAATCAGATAGATTTCAGGTTTTCCTTGGAAAAATTCTTTGAAAACAAAGAGGGGGTAGCCTCATATCTATAGGCTCAGCCATTCGCAATGCTATACCACCTCTTAGTGGATTTTCCAGATCTTTCAAAAACATCTTTGCAGTGCCCCACCTATCGGGATGATCTATAGAAATTTAATGTCAACAATACTCATTGTAATCGCAGAGCTTTCCGTCAAAACACAGTATTGTTAAGCTCAAATTCTCATAATCACAGAGATCACCTTCACCATTCACGATTCTCCAATTCTTCATCATTCATGGTTCTCATCATTGTAGCGTAGATCACCATCAGTTTTCTTTGATCCTTTATGAAACACAATTTGTGAAGCCCATATTTGTTAAATGCATGAATTTTCCATATTTTCTTAAGGCCTTCAAGGAAATCCACTTTTCAAGATGCAATCCATCCTCCAAAATTTTGGACCCCAAAATTTTGGAAAACACTGGGAAATGACACCAAATTTAATACTATTGTTAGTTTGAACTGTAAGATCCCTTTTCTTGTAAACACCATGATTTTTCATGTCAGTATTTACAATAAACACAAACCACACTCCATTTACAACAAATAACATCCTTAGTTCCAACGTAACACACGTTTTGAACTGAAATGTTAATTTTAAATTGATAACGAAAACTTTGAGTTATACCAGTCACATGGTACATCAGATTGAGGTGTGGTTGATTCCTACACAAAAAAAATGACTCATGAATCATTATATTAAAGTATCAAAATAATCTGAATGCGTTTTCTTGGTTTACAGTATGTCACTTGTTCTTTTCACCAAATTTAATGTAAATTTTAAATAAAAAGAAATACTTGGAGGAATATCGGTCACACCGTGCATCAAATTGAGGTAAAATAGATTTATACATGTTAAAAATGACTTATGGATCATTTTCATAAAGTATCAAAACAATTAGAATGATTTTTCTCAGTTTTCAGTATGCCACTTGTTCTTTTTACTAAAATTAATGTCAATTTTAAATAAAGACACAATTTGATTTGCACCGATCACACCATGTGTTAGATTAAGGTGGGGTTAATTCCTAAATTTTAAAAATTACATATGGATCATTTTCAAAAATTATCAAAACAATCCTAATGAATTTTCTCAGTTTTGAGTATGTCACTTGTACTTTTTAAAAAAATTCCATTTCAAACTAGAAATAGGTACTTTGGGTCATATCAGTCACATCATGTGTTGGTTTGATGTTAAAATGATTCCTCCATGTCAAAAATTATATATGAATATTTTTCCAAAATTATTAAGACAATACGACCATGTTTGATTGGTTTTCATTGAGTGACACGGGTTTTGAATTAAAATATCAATTTTAAATTGATAACAAATACTTTGAGTCATACCAGTCAGAACATGAGTCGAATTGATCTGATGTTGATTCCTACACATCAACAATGACTTATGGATCATTTTCTTAAAGTATCAACACAATCCAAATTCATTTTCTTGGTATTGAGTATGTCACTTATCCTCTTTCCTAAAGTTAATGTAAATTTTAAATAAAAGGACACACTTAGAGTCATACCAGTCACACCGTGCATTGGATTAATGTGGGGTTGATTCCTATACATCAAAAATAAATTATGGATCATTTTACTAAACAATCAAAACAATATGAATGCATTTTCTCTATTTTCAGTATGTCACTTTTTTTCTTTTTTCTTAAATTAATATAAATTTTAAATAAAAAGACACAATTGGACTTATACTAGTCACATCATGCATTTGATTGAGAATCTGTTGATTCCTATATATAAAAAATGACTTACGGATATTTTTTCAAAAGTATCAAAACAATCCGAATGTGTTTTCTTGGTTTTTAGTATTTCAATTGATCTTTTTACTAAAATTAATATAATTTTTTTTATAAAAAGACACATTAAGAGTTATAACGATCACACCATACATCATATTGAGGTGAGGTTGTTTCATACATGTTAAAAATGAATTAAAGAACCTTTTTCTAAAGTATCAAAATAATATGAAATTTTTTTCTTAGTTTTAAGTATGTAACTTGTTCTTTTTGGTAAAATTAATGTCAATTTTAAATAAAAATACACATTTGGAGTTATACTGGTCATACCATGCATCAGATTGAGGCGAGGTTGATTCCTACACACCAAAAATTACTTATGAATCACTGTAATAAAGTAACAAAATAATATGAATTATTTTTCTTCGATTTCTATATGTTAGTTGTTCATTTTACTATAATTAATGTCAAATTTAAATAAAATACACACTTTGAGTTATACCAGTCACACTATAAAAATCAGATTGAGGTGTGATTGATTCCTACACATCAAAAATGACTTATAGATCCTTTTTCTAAAGTATCAAAAAAATATGAAAGGATTTTCTAGGTTTTCAATATATTGCTTATTATTTTTACTAAAATTAATGTTAATTTTATATAAAAAGACACATTTGGAGTTATATCGGTCACATCGTGCATTGGATTGAGGCGTGTTTGATTTCTACATGTCAAAAATGACTTATGGATAGTTTTACTATAGTATCAAAATAATCTAAATATGTTTTCTCATTTTTTAGTATGTCACTTTTTCTTTTTAGTAAAATTATTGTCAATTTTAAATAAAAAACGGACTCTTAGAGTCATATCAGTCACATTGTGCATCTAATTGAGGTTTTGTTGATTCCTACAAACCACAAATGACTAATGGATCTCTTTCTTTAAGTATCAAAATAATTTGAATTCATTTTATCAGTTTTCAGTATGCCAATTGTTCTTTTTACAAAAATTAATATCATTTTTAAATAAAAAGATACACTTTGAGTCATATTGGTCACACTATGTGTCGAATTGAGACGTGGTTAATTCATATGCATAAAAAATGACCTATGAAGTATCAAAACAATATGAAATTTTTTTCATGGTTTTTATTATGTCACTTGTTCTTTTTACTAAAATTAATGTCAATTTTATATTAAAAGACACACTTGGAGTCATGCTAGTGACACCATGAACCATATTAAGGTGCGTTTGATTCCTAAACCTCAAAAATGAATTATGGATTGATATAATAAGATATCAAAACAATCATAATGATTTTTCTTTGTTTTGAGTATGTGATGTGTGTTTCAAACTAAAATGTAAATCATAAACTAAAAACATACATTTCGAGACATACCGATCATGTTATGGATCATATTAAGGTGCAACTAATTGAGTATGCGATATGGGTTTTTCTTTCAACTTTCTGAAAAAATCCAAAAAAGAGAGAATATGTTCCATTCTAAGGGAAGTTAAATCCCATTGCCCCTAAAACACCTCATGTTTTAGAAAACATGTGGTTTCATCTTCCATCATAAGGGAACATGTTATTTATTTTTTGGGTTGTTGTAGATAGCTTAAATAAAATAATTCCCAAAATTTCTATGAAAATAACTAAATAAGTATTAGATAAAAGTGATATGGAAATTAACTTACAAAATAATAAAAAAAATAATGACAAAATTAATTAAATAATTAGTAGGAATTAACCTTTTTCTTGATGGTTGTATACATTCATGAACTATTTCATTGTTGTTATTATCTATATTTCATCCTTGAAGTCCAATCTCACATGAGCACGAGTAGCTTCGAACAAACCACCCCTACCCGAGAAAAAGAATTCAACTATAAAAGAAAACAATTCTTTTGTTAGTAATACTATATAGAAATAAATTAAACAAAAATATGAAACAATAAATTAATAAAATGTCAATTTGAAACTAAAACCATACAATTTGAGTCATACTGGGTACACTATGTATCAGATTGAGCGCATAATCATAGTACAAGAGTGAATCATCCTTGCTGATGAAGTTATTTCTTCATGATCTCTATGAAATTTAGAAAAATAAGTATTAGATAAAAATGATGAAAAAATTAACTAAAAAAGTAGATAAAATGATGATAAAATCAACTAAATAATAATTAGGAAGTCACATCTTCATTATAGATATATTCATTTTGATATTAGGTATGTTTCCCATTCATTTTTACGAATCCTGGTAGGAATAACATTTCTAATTCACATAATATGATGACAATTTACTTTTCCATAGTTGGCAATTTCAACGGGTATATAACGTTCTTGCATTTAGATATAAAAAATAAACAAATCTTGGTTAATATATGGAAACCATTCTTAGGAAAAATGAAATGTAAAGATACGAGAATTAGATCTTGCCTCAAAACATGAAAGTCATGCGATTCCCAACCATTTAATATTAAATTAGTCAATGAAATCATACTCTTTATATTTATTGAATACCCCTATAAAACCTTTATATCATTCAAGAAGTTGAAAAACTGATACCTATCCTGTCTAGAAAGATTGTAAGTATCTGGAGGAAGAAAAGTCTATTTTCAACCTTTATTGGCACCAAATTTTCTTGTATTCCCATGTTAATCATGTCCAAATTAGCCTTAATTCCATCCTTTTTTTCAGGTGCATTTAAAAATGTGCTAATGGAACTATCAGATTAATTTTTTTCAACATGCATAACATCAAGAAATTTTTTGACATACAAATAATTCCATTATGGTAATTCAAATAAACTAATCTATTTTTTCAATCAATTTTTGTAGGGTTTCCCAAAAAAAGGTTTACCAAAATTAGTGTCCATATATTTTACTTTCTCAAACACTTGATCACCTATTAGTAGAGACAGTGTTGTGCATTCTTCTGAACTCCCATTGAATGATGTCATCCAAGATCAGTACTTATGTCATCAGGGTAGAAATCTATGATCTCCTAGAAACACAATCATTGATGAATGTTTCAAACTAATTGACTTTGTACCTTGTTTGTAAATGTGACACCCTTGGGTCCTTTAAAGAAATATCCTAACAAATTTCCACAAAATAAAAAGTTATTTATCATTCCATACAACATGTATCTCAATGTGAGATATTCATTTTTTTAAGAATCAAACAAAATAACACCTGAATCCCACAATAATTTCAAATATTTGATCAATGGGGCCAAATAAACATCAATATCATTACCCAATTATTTTGGTCCCAATATAAGCATGGATAACATAATGTATTTTCATTTCATGCATAACCATGGTTACAATTTATAATTTACCAACATAACCAACCATGTATAATGAGTGTTTATTTGAGAATCAAAAGGATTCAATACATTTATAGATAGTGCAAGAGGAAGGTTTCCTAGATCATTTCCAAATTCAAGATACTCATGACCAATTTTCTTCCATCAGGGAGAGTCTTCTGGGTGATGAAGTTTATCATCGTTAATTATTCTATCTACATATCATGTCAATTTCCATACAACCTTATCACTTCCATATAGGTTCCTAAAACTTTGTATGATTGGAAAGTACCATACAACTTTTTTAGGAATTGATTTATCTTTCTTATATAGAGATTCACTACACTTTGGAAATTCCTTAAGTGATTCTTTTTCCTTTCGAAACAGTATACATTCATTTGGACAAGCATGCATTCTTTCAGATATCATACCCATCGAATGTAGAATTCATTTAGAATCATATGTTTTTCTAGTAATCTCATTATCTACTGGGTGCATATCATTCAATAGAGAAATTAGTTAAGTAAAACTAGAATCACTCCATCCATTTCCATCTTTTAAATTATACAGCTTTAGTATGACTGACATTGTTTTATATTTAGTGAAACTAATATACAATGACATATTTGTACAACGTTTTAACTTATCAAACATTTTTTTGACAATGATGAAGTTAATATTAAATTGTAGTTATCATATCTTAAATATGATCTTCTTCATCATTCAAACCTGCAATAACATTCTTGATATAGTCTTCTTCATTGTCCACACTTGTAATCATATCAGATGATCTATAAAATGCAGTGATATCCAAGTCACTAGATACATTCACTTTTTCCCATTATTAATTCCAACAATAATAAATTCGATCTATTCCATGACAGGTCAAGTGTTCTTCCAAATCCTATGGACTAATTATTCTTGAATAACAATAGCGCAAACATGTAAAAGGGATTTGAGAAGGGTCATATACATGATATTTTTCATACTCGATGAACTCTTTCACCCCGTCTTCATACTCTTTTTTCATATGACTGACATCCATCAAATTTTTATTCATATCCATCCTATTTTATTTGGTAATATTAATATTTAAATAAGTAAATAAATATACAAAATGGTACTTTCAAATAAGGAGAACCAAATATTTGAATGTTTCAAATAATTTCATCATGCTTTAAAGTAAATGGGTAATTGAATTTAAGAAAATAATTACTCCACTGGTGGTAGGTGTTATCCTCTAACTTCATCCACAATTTTCACCATTATCTAGTATGGGATGAATAATTCTCATAGTAGGTCAAACAACATAGGTTCATGTTTAGAAGATATGGGGGATGAGTCTGAGGAAACAAAATGAAATAATATATATTTGAGAGATAATGTTGATGAGGATGATAGTTATTATTGATTTTTTAGACATATCTCTTTAGAATATAACACCAAATCAGAGAGAAGATGTAGTTGTGGAGGACTTCCCTAGTTTAAACCATGATGGTGATTTTGGATGCAATGTAGGTTTAGGAGTTTCAATGTGGTTAAATATCAATTCACCTTTTGTGGGAGTGAGGTCACGATGGATATCCTATGGGTTGGAGAGAGTTAGTGACATTACCATACCATGGTGTTATTATCAATCTATGTTATGTTGGAGGTGAGATTTTATGTATCTAGGAGGCATCTGAAAGTTAATATGATCATATAAATATAGATAGCACCCTTTTTCCTTACACATGTTTGAATTTATAAATATAGATACCACTCATCCCATTGATAGGAATACTACATTATAAAAAGAAACCGATGAATCTATTCACTCTAATTTAAAATCACCAAACTCTATTTTAAATTCAATTTTAAATTTAAAGTATCATTTATTTAGATCATCATTGAAATTCAAAATATCATCCTCATTTTGAAACATCATAAAAATACAATATATTAACTTTTAAACCAATCATTTACCCTTAAAATCACATATACATTATAAAAAATTGATGAAAACATGGCTATTGAATATAATAATGGAAATATAAAAAAGTAAAAGATATATTATTTGAAATCCATTTTCATAATAGAAAATATGACAATTTAATATATTAATGGTTTCCTAAATAAAAAATGAATTATTATATCTTTTAAAATATTTTCAACACTGACATTGAATTTCTAGTCATTAAGTTCCTACTCAGATTGTAAAAGAAAAGAAAACTGATCAAATATCACATATTTCACACCAAACCTCTTATGTATATCAACATTTTCTAGTTTATGAACTATTTCTCTATTATGGTGTCATACCTTATAGTTGGTTTGAAATATAACTCTTTTGGTATGATAAATTTCTTCTTTATGAGTAAACCATGGTATACCGATCGAATTATAAAAAGGAATCTAATAAGTTCCCCCTTAAATACATTATTGATCATGAAATACAAAAACAATCCAAGCTAATTTTGAAACTCATTCAATACTCAATTAAAAGCATACATCCATCTTCTATTCATTATGATTTAAAACATAAAATATATCATATAATAAAATAACACTTAATTATCCAAATGAATTTGTTGAAAAACTAATATTCATATTAAAAAATTTTAAAAGTAAAAGTATAATATATAGAAATAAAATTTATAAAAGTATAAATGTATTAAAATATTGATAAATTTAAAAAAGTATATAGGTATAAAAGTATAAATTACAAAATTATATATATTTATATCAGTATATAAAATTATAGACGTATATAAAAGTATAAAATTATATATAATTTATAAAATAATATATATTTTAAATAAATATACCTAATTTATAAATGTATATAAATTTATAAAACTATATAAAATTACATTTATGTTATAAAATTATATATAATTTATAGAATTAAATAGTTTTACAAATTTATAAAAGTAAAAAATTATAATATATAAATGTAAAATTTATGGAAGTACAAAACTATACTAATTTATAATTAATAAAACTATGATTTCATGTTAATTTATAAATATAGAAAACTATTAAAGTATAAATAATTAATAAAATTTTATATTTAAAAAATATATTTAAATATGATATATTATAAAATTTATAAAAGTATTTAAATTTATTAATGAATAAAACTATAAAAGTATAAATATTTAATAAAAAACTATTATCAAATTATATTAGTATAATACGATATAAGATAACATTTATAAAAGTATATAAATTTAAAATTATAGAAAACTATAAAATTATAAACTTGAAACACTTTGAATATTTCAAAATACTTTTACATATCATGAAATTTTTATTCAAAACTAAATTTGAAACACTTTATCAATACATTGAATTTTATGTATTACTTGAAATTCCAAGTAAAAATTAAGAACCAACTAAAAACTATTTTTAAAGACCAGAACACCTTTTTAAAATACACACTTCATTCATAAGAGTTACTCTAGAAATTTAACAAACACATGGTGCACAAGGAAATTGAAAAAAAAACATTAAAAATTATATTTTTTTTAATATAAAATTATTTAACATTCATTAGAAACTAAGAGAAAACCATTATTTAATCCTATGGATTCCACTAACATAATTAATACTGTTATTATACATCTAAAACATGAATTAAAATACCATTCATGGAATAGATCCAAAATTAAAGAGATAAGCATGGGGAAACCTACTTACAACTCACTACTTTCAATAAGGGAGGTCAAAATCTAGCGCAACCGAGTCCAAGAAACCCAAAAGAGAGGTCACATATGCTAGTCCCATGAAAAAAAGGAAAAATCGATTATATACACCCTATATTTTGGCACCACAAAGGATGACATACATGAATAGTGTAAGTATCATATGAGAAGTGCATATGAATGATTGGAAGTGTGTAAGTGTCATATACTTTTCCAAATTCGGAGAACATGTTTGCACTGTGATGGGATTGGGTGTGCCCATAGCAAGGGGAAAACAATAGAAGGAGAGGATGAAGAAGCATGAGGATAAAAGACTCTTACTTGGACAAGATACAATAAGGATGAGGGTTGTTTTCTTGTTTCTTTGAGAAGAAGTGAAGACGCGTGCAAGAGAGGTGCGACTGAAAAAAATACTATAGTCGGTGGCACTAACAAGATAAATCAACACATACCTTATATTTTAGAGATCAATTCATCGAGAATGTATACTAGTGGAAGTAGTAGGGTCTGACAATAGTTGTAGTAGGGCTCTGGTTCCATGAAAGTTTGAGGCGTGAGTGGCGATAGGGTTCTGTTAGGGTTCTTTTTATAAGAACCCAAAAGGCTTTTATCAACGCTTTCAAAAATGCACTCATAAAGAGAAGTTTTAATAATGTTACAATATAAATCACTGATAAAATTTCTCTTTATCATTTCTTTTTTAGTGATGATTAAAATACCCATTTATGAGCACTAAAAAAGTGTTGATAAAAAGTGTATTTATTAGTCTAAAATTCTAGTGCTAATAAAGAGTAGTTTTATCAGTGTTTTTTTTGCGATGATAAAAGGGTATCTTTATCAGTGCTAAAAAGTGCTGATAAAAAATCTAATATTAATAATTTATTTATATTATTATATATATTTACAAAATTATATATATATATATATATTTATAATTATATATATACTTATGTATAATTTTAATTATAAATAAATATATTTATAAATATTTGTTTATATTTTAAAATATATTTATATATTTATATATATTTATAAAATTATAAATACAATTAATATATTTATTATAATTTTATAATTATTTGAATATATATATATACATATTTATAATTACAAATAAATATTTTTATAAATATTTTTATATTATTATATATATATATATATATTTCTAAAATTATAATAAATGTATTTATTGGTAATTTTATAATTATATATTTATATATATATATATATAATGATAATTAGAAATAAATATATTTAAATTTTTTTTATGTAATTTAAAATATATTTATATAATTATACCTCATGGTCTGCACCACTCTGGAATATTTATATAATTTTATATATATATATAAAGATAATAAATATATTTATTATAATTTTATAATTATATATATATATATATTTATGAATATAGTTATAAATAAATATATTTAAAAGTATTTATATATAATTATAAATATATAATTTTAAATATAATAAATATATTTTTAGTAATTTTATAATTATTTAAATATGTATTTATTTATTTATAATTATAATTATAAATAAAATTTTTTAAAAAGTATTTATATATAATTATAAATATATTTATATAATTATATATATATATATTAATATATAATTATAAGTATAATAAATAAATTTAATATTTAAATATATTTATCATAACTTTATAATTATTTAAATAAATAAATATTTATTTATAATTTCATAAATGCTTTTAAAAAAATTATATATATATTTATAATTGTATAATTACATAATTAAATTAGAAAATTATTAAAAAATCATTTAAATAGGTTAATTATATAAATTTCAAACATATTTTAAATGTTAAAACTTAATAAATAAAAATGAATAAATATTATTCATAAAAATTAAAAACATATTGAAAATATTACATATATATATATAGTAAAAAAATAAACTAAAACGGTTTTGTCAGGGGTTTGAAAACCAAACCCATGATCTAAAATTTATTAATAAAATAAATAGTAAAAGAGAGGAGTTGGGTCATACAAGGCATAAATGCTCATAAAGTGCAAATTCAACTCTTGTGAGACTCTAGACCCTAGATTCCTTGGATACTTGCCTCCGCCTTTTGGGTGTCGACCACTCCGCCATGTATTAACTTACAGGGCCTAATCTTTATTGTTTGATGATGATTCAGAAGAGTCCTCAGGAATTGGGAAGATCCTGAATTTCCAAGATAAATCTATAAAGTCCATTTTTGGGTCAGATCATTGTCCATTTTCTATTTTAAATGATAACAATTTTTAGAATGTTAAATAATCATTAAAGACGAATACATCAGGCTCCATCATAGAATAAATAAATTCAAGCTGTGAAAAAAAATTAGGCAGTCGATTCCTTACTAAGACCTTTAGTAGGTCTTTCACCTTCCTGATCCTTTGGAGGAATAATACTAGAGTTCATTTCTCATGCATTATCACATTCCTGGTATGATGCTTTACCAGAATAGGCATATTCCTTTTTCATTAGGTCATTAATGTGTGGTGGATAGGACCACTCCACTTTTTCATCTGTGCATGGATGTACAACCTACATGGGTGTAACCTACCGAGAATTGCAACATGAAGGATCAAGTAATTTGGATTTCTGAGGGGTAACTAATTGAAATCTCTCCTTACCCACATAGATTTTCTTACCTTTATGGGTATTTGGTGTAATCATCCTTTTCTGCCTTAGTTGCTGGTCAACCAGTTCTTGTGCAACATATTCATCAATGGATTGAATATATATCAATTCCTCATCATATTTTCCTTCAATACCTTGGTGTTCACCTAAGTTCCTTATTTCCATTCCCTTTAGAGTAGGTGTCATTACCTCTGATGATGTAATTGTAATTACAGAATTGACCATTGCCAATGATTTATAATTCACACTAGTAGCAGATCCACTCTGTGGAATGGAACCAGGATTATTCACACTCCTGAAACCATGCTAGAAAGAAGTAGATTCATAAATAAGCATACCTTCAACCTTAGTGGATTTAGGGTGATCCATAGAAGGTGAACCAATGTCACTATATGAAGACAATGCCTTCTTAATATGATATGGTGTCGAGTGATAAGACTCCAAATCATTCGTCTCATCATTTGAAGATGCAGAACCCTCCTTAGTGACACCCAACCATGTCCTTCCCTTCTGTATAACCTCCACAGATGGACCAACATCAGTAAAAAACATTCCTTTACCCTTATTGTTTGAGGTTAGATCATTGCTACTAGAAACCTTCTTCCTCTTGGCTATAGCGGTATGAGAAGCAGGAACCTCTACACCAGCAACATTACCGAACCTTGGATTTCTCCACCTATAGTTGTCTTCCTTATAAACTATCAGGTTATAGACAACATAGTGAAATCCTTTTCATCATTTAACTTTAGCATTCCCAATGGACTGGTAGCGAGGGTAGAACATGGGAAATATTTTGTACCTTATAGATATATCAAAACTAAAGTCCATAAAAGACAAAGTCAAAAAATCAATGGGCATCGAAGTGAGAACCACCTCCACCAAGAAGTAGGGAAAGTAACCAAATCAGGCCTCCTCAGTTGCACGATCAATCTTGATTGGGGTGAAATTTTTTGAGGCAATATTGAATAAGATCATCAGATTCCATTAATTCCAATTCAAACCATAAATGTGAACCCAAACCTGAATTCGTTTGTTATGAACAACAAACGGGTTGAAGCGAGGATCCCAACCTTGGATGCAAATAGTCCCTAGATTGATAGAAATCAGACCAAACCCCCATGCCTTATGCTTCAAATATTCTGAGGGGAAAATAATTTGGAAATGACCCCTCCCAATGGAGATTCATTTCTAGTCACAGAATCCCCAGACAGTGGCCAATATTTGTTCCAAGTCCTTGGTCATCCAAATTTTTTGACTAGAGGGTAAAACCACTTTTGCTATAATTTAAAATTCATAGATCTAGAACCCGTCAAGAATCAGATCTTGGTTAAAGTTAATATGATTTGAATTACCTTTTCGAAAAATTCTTTCATCGACGCCCTCTTTTCTCATAGCAATGCATTGTTTTGGGTCATGACCAAGTGGTGGATTGTCCACATTGTTAGGGGTATTTTCATCTAATATTTTCTTATGTGGATGATCTTGCTTGTTTTTGGGATTCCAAATTTTATTCTATGAATCCAGGGGTCTTTTTCCTTTCTTTCTATGATTTAAAATTCAATCCGCATACACCGAAGCACACATTTGCACAGATCTGGACCAAAATTCATGGTTTGAGCTGGTTTCTCTGGAATCCTCTAATTCTTAATGATTTTGTATCTTGTATTGGTGTTCCCATTAAGATGAATGAGAACACATTTTAAGGGAAATTTAGTTAAATTTCAAGAGTCATAGTGGATGCTGACATACTCAACCCATTGCATGACTCTGCCACTCTGGTGAAAAATTGTGTTAAAATTGATCTTCAATTTGAATATGAATACAAACCATCATTCTATAACTTCTGTAGGATTTTTTAACATGAGGTATCAAATTTTAAAAATATCCAAAATATTAAAATCAAGCATACATGAACTCCCTTATAGCCTTTTGGTAAGAAACTTCCTTCCACCTCATGTGTGAGGAAAGAGGTAGCGAGTGATCACACCTTTGTTGAGACTGGCTCCATAGAGGATGTTGATCCAAAGGGGAAGAGGATTGACACCGAAGTACCAAACTAGAAACCATTGTAAGAACTCTCTACTTATCCTTCTAGGTTGTACAAGTGCTTGATTTAATCTTCCATTATTGATGCAAGACAACCTCCAAGGAAGGCTGGCAATCAAGAAGCTAAAGATGGAAAAGTCTCTTTTAATGATTCCCTTATTGAAAGTTGTTCCAAGCAAGGAGGCAAAAAAATTACTATTGAAAATGGTGGTTTTCAACTAGTTTCATATAATAAATCTAATCAATATGTCTCTCCTTACAAGATAGAACAGAACATTCTTGCCTTGGCCAAGACATATTCAGCTGGAACTGGCTTTCTTGGGAGTGTCACTCTTTTGTAGTTTGACCCATGTGGGACGAAAGTGACTGATGAAGCTGTGTTTGATGTAGACATGAACACAATCAAAGATAAGGAAGTTTTGGAGGTTGGGAATGTCCCATCAGTGATGGAAAATATAGATGTTGAGTAGAAAGAACCTGATGGAACTTTGCATCAAAAATAATGGTGATAGGGTAGGCATCCAAAAGGCCATCGCTGATGACGTGGTAGAGATGATTGGGCTTCTATATGAGGGCATGGATGGAATGTGAATACCAGGTCTTCTTCCATGGAATTGAAGATCCAACTCACTCTAGAGTAGGAAAAGAAAAAGGATAAGTACATTGTGATCTTCAATCAAAGGAACTCATAGCCAGAGTGGGAAACTGCTAATGACGATGATGACTCTAATCATGATTATGGGAATGATCCTATACTTGATTTGTAGTTTTCCATAATGGATGATGGCATGACTCTTTGTTTGACCCTGTCCAACCTCATTCCTGTATCATATTTATTTTTCTAACAAATCTTTTAGGAGCGGGCTTGCCTATCTCCTGAACCTTTTGAGTATATATATATATATATATTTATAATTCTAATTATAAATACATATATTAATAAATATTTGTATATAAATATAAAGATATTTATATAATTATATATATTTATATATTTATATATATGTATATAATTATATATATTCAAATAATTACATATAATTATATAATTATATATTTATTAATATATAAATATATATATTTATAAATATAAAGAAATATTTATTATTTTGAAAATTTTATTATAATTTTATAACTATTTAAATATATATATATATATTTATAATCATATAAATACTTTTTTAAAACAACATATATATATATTAAGTATTAAAAAAATATATTAATATATCATATTTATATTAAGTATAAACATGAATTTTTTGATTAATGTATATAAATAAAAATTATTTTTCAATATAAATATTTCAATTATATATATATGTTAATAATATTTTTTATTAAAAACAATTATCAGCGCTAAGAATAGCGCTGATAAATGTGCCCCCTTTTTTTAGCGCTTTCTGTTTAGTGCTGATAAAAGCAGACACTGAATTTTCATCGATCTATGGAAGTGAAAATCATTATTTATGATCATAGATGAAAAAATGAGATCAATTAAAATTTATTCATCACATAGATACCCATTATAACCCCCTACACAACATAAACCAATGAATCAAAGAGTGAGACAATCATCGAGTGACCTAGAAGTAATTTTTATGGGTTTTCTAAGATCATCTCATGATAAACCTAGTGGAGGAACCCCATTTATTTACCTGATATATCATTATTGAATCAACATGTGGTAAAGATCATGTAATATAAATAGTCACACCTCATATGTAGTTGTCTCCATCCCTATTGATATTTATAGATTAGGCATGATCTTGATTACCTACTGACAACTAATGAACCATCACCACCACATGGATGAAACTGCCCACTAAAATCCTCACAGGATTTGAAAGGATAACTTGACTAAAAAAGTGTACAAACAAAATATACTTGAATAGAAATAGAGTATTAGGGAAGAAGAAAATATCATCTATGGATTAACAGTCTCATGCTACCCCATTAGGAGAGACTCTACCCTTTATATAGGACCCTTCATTCAATGAAGAAGATTGAGGGTCAAATTCCATCACATGGAAGATGATATATGTTATGATAATGTATTCCTGTTGGGGTTCTCAAATCATTGAAAACTTCAAAAATTATTATTTGTTTGTAAAATGATAAATAAAATAAATAATTGATCATAACTGATAATAAACCATGTGGAAGATGTGGCATTATCCATGACCTCAAATAAATATCTCTAGATTATTATAGTATACAATAGATACTACTTAAATATGTATCATATGCATATCATAAGCTATGATTCAGGGTATATCGTAAAATACGATATAAAAAATTCAATGAATTTACAATAATCACCCACCTTCACTAAAATACTTTAAGGACTTTATGAAAAACATCACAACTCTTTGTGAATCCAATCAAACTCTTTTGGATATCGTTCAACAAACTCTCTTCATTTTGGAATACACAATTTTTCCAAAATTAAATCTTTATTCTGAGGCCTAAATGTGTGGAAATATGAAACTTTTTAGAATTGACAAAAAAATATGAAATATACATTTCATAGATATTATAATCAAAGAGTAGACTAAAGAAAAATATCAGTGCTACTCAAGCTACATTGGGTTCTGGCATGATCTCGATAAAACATACACATATCTCCATATAAACATGTCCACCACAAGATGTATCTTATATATCATATATATACTTATATAATCACTTTTTCCAGGACATAAAGTGACCACTAGACATGAAATATTTAAATATAGTATAACTAACTCAGATATTCATGAATCTTTAAAATAAAATGACCGTTTTAAATGAATATATCACATGTAATTCATCCATGTATCTAAGCACATGACATGTCATTAAATTTAGCATGGTTATGAATTTCCTCAGTGTAACTCAATCAAGGACCTAAATGTATTTTATTTCCATACAAGTGGACTAATCCTATCTTGGTTGAGCTCTAATCAAAGACATGATCGACAACATACCCAAAAACCCTTTAATTAATTAAGCCCAAAGGCTTGCATAAGAAAGGTATCAAATTATGATGGTTCTCAAGATTGGTATCTAACCAAACTTAGGTAATGGAGATCCATAATAAAAAATCACCCCTAATTATATGAACGACTTTATGAAATTCCCTGTGATATAATATTGGCGGTTTGGTCTAGATAATGTGTCTTGACTTGTTACCTCTGGAGTTTATTCTCTATATATCTCATAAAAATCTTTATATCGATTACATGATTCTACTCATGAAGATATTATCATATAATCACAAACTATAATAATTTATGATGACCATTGATTAAGGAAAACTCAAAGTTGAATCATAAGGGGATAATTATCATTTCATTTCACATAATATATGCAGCAAATATGAAATAATTCTTAAGTGGATATTGAATTTTTATAACATGATGAACTTAACATTCTTAAACTCCCTTAAGAATTATTAATAAAACCATACATAAGTTCATGTATAAAATATAATATATGATATACTATAAAAACAACCTTATGTTTATTTCACTTTTATGGGTTTTATAAATCTCATTATATATTTATGAAATTCCTACCACATCACTGTGTGTACATATGATAAAACCCTCTTAATAAACTACTTAGTGAGTTAATTATATAAAGTAATCCAATTTTAATAATAGTGATATTTAAGAGTCATATTTCTAATGTGAAACACCATTAACATATTCAAACTCTATATCTTCACAATATCAAATTTTATAGTGTTAATAACTTATGTTATTGACTTAGAACTCTTTATAATTACATTATCATCATCATTAAAACCCATTCCTCCAAAAGTTTCCTTGAAATATTTTGGTAATTTATGTAACAATTTTCATTATTACTTTACCAACATATCATAAATTCCATTAGGATATTAAGTACGATTCACATTGAGTTTTAAATACCATGATTTTTATTTGTTAACTTTAAAATTCTTAATTTCCAAACATACTTTCACTAACCACCTAGCCACTATATTCTCTTCATAATATCAATCTAAGATACAAAAACACCTTTTTGTTTAGAAAATAACACTTAGTTATTTTTAATAAGACTATTAAAAAAACTAACTATTGTATCCGTATCATATATGGTATTCTATGTGTTTTGAGATTGTTTCTTAAAAAAAATATTTTTCATTAAAATATTCCACTGATGGTGGTGGAATCCAAATTCCTTATATTTTAACAAACATCAAGATAACATATTTTATTATGGATAACTCATTTCTCCTTGTATCCATTGAAAACATTCCATAGAATATAATGAATTATAAACCATTTGCATTGAATCCATCATCTAGTATTGTTCGCAATGACTATTTATTAACAAAAAATCTATTATCATACAACATAAATGAGATAAAGATACACATTCTTTAATTATATCCATATGATCATGATATTTTTTTTATATTCAAATATTTGGTATAAAAAACCATTGCTTCATCAATCAAATGTTATTTATAAAATCTATATTTTATTCCTTGGGTTTTGAACTCCTTTGACAAAATTTTCATTATATACACTTGGTATCAGACACACTTTAAAATAGAAGAATTTATTTCTCTAACATTAGTGCCTGGAATAGAAATTGCAAGGAGTTTCATAAACCCCTATCTGTTATCTTGAAAATTTCCATCATATGGAATCATTAATCACCCTTTATAGTAACTCTAGGTTTCAATGATATTGAGTTTCTACTAGAAAAAACATTATTGGAATTTCTAACTGACTTTTATTATTCCAATTTGAAATTTTACCCATTGTACTATTTAATCAGAACTAGAACTAGAACATCATATATCCTAGTTCATCTTTCATTAACACTTTGATAAAATAGGATATACATTTCTTGAATTTTCTCACTTTTTTGGAACATTTCCAATGATGAAAATAAATGAAATCCCACAAACTGGAATATGTGTATAAGATACTACAGGGTCTTGAAAATTCTTCCAAGAGGGGGAAATCCCCCACAATCACTTTACAGAAGGAAGAAAGTGCTTCTATAAGTCTATCAAGCTGAAGGGACTCAAATTGAGTTGCCATTATTTAAAGGAACTTGAAGTAATTCAATTTTTAAAGGTTTTTAAGTGGCCCACATACCATCATCGGGAAAGGTACATGAAGTTGATGGATCGTGAACCACCAGGTATGCGAGACGTTCCGTGAACCGCTGGCCTGTGAGGCGATGGCCAACGAGCACGATGAATCGTGGACCGCATCAACCGAAGGAATTTTACGTGTAAGGCCAGTTCATGTACCGTACTACGAACCCATAAGTTCACGGATGAAGAGAACAGGTAGGGTTTCAAGAACCATTATGGTGAACCAAAGCCTCTGCAAAATCCAGTTGATTGAGTCTTCCACGGGTCATGATGTTGCTTTAATGGGCCTCCGCAAATGGTGTCGCATGCCCAATAGATATGATCGATCTGATGCTCTATTAAAGGAGCACAATAGAAGTATGAAGGAGACACAGAGAGGGAGATGGATGGAGAGAAGGACATACAACAAAATCTTGAGGAAGAATTTGAGATTGCAATCCGACTTCCGTCTTGTTTCATCAGTGAAGCATGAACCAAGAACCACTCCTTTGCAGGTACAGCCAGTCACGAACCATAAAATGAGGGAGTTGAATAATAATAATGGAACCACGAACCTAACTAGTGAACCACGAACCAAGGGCTCCTCGCGGATGAAATCCCCGTGAATGATGATCCCTCGAACCCCCTTCAATATGGTGATCTGTGTAGCGTACCGATACATGGACTAAACCCAGTGATGCGTGCCACATCAGTGCGCGGATGTAACCCAAAGTGGAGTGATGGGCTACGTACCACTATGGTACGTAGTTTCCTATACCCATGCCCGCGTACCGCATTGGTACGTGGACAGACCATATGCCCTCATACCACTATGGTAGGCAGAGCCTCCCCCATCACGCATAAAAAGTCTGTATGTGAAATGGGGTGTTTTTTGGTATTGTTCCCATATGTTCCAACCTCACCCCTACACTACTATCCAATCCTCCATAGTCCCTCTATTAACCAGTACTCCGACATTAGGCCAGTGCCTCCTCCAAATCCACCAGACCTGTATGATCAGACCATCTAGTGCAACAGTACGCCCCATTGAGTCTCTATACCAATGATAAGCGGAGTCATGAAGGCCCTCCCTACAAAGGTGCAAGCTTCAGGAACGCTTGTGAGGCTACATTCCCATGGTAACCCAGAGCCCAACCTTGGGATGCTGACGTGAACCTCCCTGTTATGGGGACTAAGGGCGATCACTTGATTTTCCATTAAATGAGGAATAGTGATCAGTCTAAGGGGTTATGTTTTCTTCCCCCTTTGACAAGGAAAAAACTCCTCCCCTTCCCAGAACATGCTCTGGGGACCTCCCATTGAGGTAAGTCCCCAATCCTCCGAGGCCAGGCCGCATGAACTTTAATTCCACCTCACATGGAAAGGTTCATTACTCCACTCCCTTGCCCACAGTCACCCCGACCTCTTTCGCAACAAGCTATCCCTTTCCCACCAATAGGGGAGGATGAATGTGCATTGTTGGATATTTCAAATCCTCTTGTTTATCACACCGAGCAAGAATCACGTGGGATTAGGGGTTTGTGAATATTAAAACATCCACATATTATGAACTACGAGAACTTTGATTCCTAATTAAATCAAGATACATAGGACGCATACCAGAAGGCCCGATCTCAAAAGGGTGCCCATTCATAAAGGGTCCACCCAATCATGACCTATCAAATGGGCATCTCCCATGCGTAATCCCCACACATTCCTAACTACATGGGTTCTGATTCATCTCCCGAGGATACGTAGGAAGCCCTCCATGTGGGTTTGATCCCAACATCAAGTCACCTTTAATATCTCCTATATGAATATAACTCTAGGGAACATTATTATATGGCTCAAGTCAATATCACCTCCGTAGCATCAAATATATGCATGCTTACAATGATTTTTCAAACCAAGGGTAGCCCATGGACACACTCTCTGGGAATGAACTGAGGATTCACGAACATATAAACACGGATTATATATATAATAGAGTCTCAGAACAGGCAACAATCCTCCCCCAGAAGGGTTTGGTGAGCCTGATCTCCCATCCTCTCGACCAATGGAGTCCTTAAGTGTCGCTGGCAAAATCATCAGCCGACGAGCACCTGCCTTTGGAAATAAGGTCCATGAATCATGGATACCAAGGCCGTTGGGAGTTATTGTCTCCACAAATAAACCCATTGAAGACCATATGAGGAAGTTACATCTGATAAGGACCAATTTCATGAGTACTTGACCCCCACACAATCTACTGTTGGGACTAAAAGTTCCTGCAGGGTAAATTCAACCTTCTTTAAAGGATAATGATGCTCAAAAGGTCCAAACAAAGGAATGGTAAATTTTATGAGAATCTACCTCTATAGAAAAGGGATGGGTGATGATCCTCATCGTCCATTTCCACACCTCCCATAAACGTGCCACCTCAGAGGCAGAACAAAAATGGTGAACCTGATGTGAATCCTTAACCAAGGTGGAAGTTCTACCCTAATGATTAAAGACAAAAGGATACTTCATGTCAGACAATTTTGTTCTCCCTAGTACACAAAAAACACGCCACCTCATAGGCAGAACAAAAATGGGGAACCTGATGTGAATCATTTACTAAGGTGGTGGTCTTACCCCACTCAGGCCCCTTCTCCCCACAACAAAAGAAAAGTGGAAGGGGGCCAATATGAATATCCAAATATGAATATGTTTAAAGGAATACTAATTTGAAGATTTTATGTAGTCTGTATGTCATATATATATATCGCAGGTTCCTGTAGATCGACCTTAAATCCAAATGACAGCTCAATGACCCATGCAGACATGCAAGTTTGAGATCCCGTGGGTAGCCGGGGCCTTAATGAAGAGAAGGACCCCCTCACCTACCCAGATTCTTCAATGCTGGGTTTCCATTACGCTGATCAAAGAGTACAACTGAAATGGTACTCTCCCTATGTTGGAGGCTTCAAGACAAGCCCTCAAGTTTGTAAAGGTCTGTCAGCCGCCTCTTCAGCCGCTGCTGGCACCCCAACACCAGGCGACCCCGGTGGTCGTCTCAAACCATTTTGGGAGATTTCCATGGAATGTGACAATGACTAACTTCCTTACCTTAAGAAGGCATATAGAGTCAATACCGATGACTTCATCTCAATTGTATAGGGGTCCTACTCACGGGACCCCACCAGAGAGCATCAATGCTGAAACTGGATGACCAAGACTCCTCTTGTCGAGGAGGACCTTATGCTTAGGGCACCTGCCAAAGTCCATTAGACCTGGGCTCCTCAGGCTACCCACCAAGGGCGGAGAATATATAATCAGGAACATGCAATCACCCTGGTTCCTGAGGAGAAGCTCCGCCGTACTAACACAATGATGTTCAATAGGCAGACCTACAACTCCACCCTCTACACTCAACCCCACCACATAAATAAGGTGCCACAATACAAGCACACACATGTTCTTGCTAGTCCTTGCCGGTCCCGCCATGCAGAAAGAGTGGAAAACTACAGGCATATGCAGACATCTGCCGACGCACAACAAGCCCGCCATAAAAATATGGTGTCATTCAGCTATACGCAGGCACAAATAACTACTGATGCACAAGAATCCTTCTATCTAAATAGGGAAGAAACCAGCTATAAGCAGGCACAGATACCTTCTGATGCACAAGAATCCTTCCATATAAATAGGGTAGTAACTAGATATATGCAGACACAAATACCTACTGATGCACAAGGATCCCGCCATCCAAATAAGGCGGCACTCAGCTACACACGGGCACAAACACATGTTGATGTATTTCAAGCCTACTATCTAAATAGGGAAGAAACCAACTATAGGCAGGCACAAATACCTGCTGATGCATATCCAACCCACCATCCAAATAGAGCAGTAACCAAATACGAGTAGATTCAAATTTCTACAGATGAATACAAAGTATGTGAGACAAATATAGTGGAAATAGAGTGGATGAAAATCCCTGCTCATGAATATGAAGACCACTAGTCAAATAAAGTGGAAACCGGAGAAGATAACTGACGACAGACTCGTTGTTCTGTCTCGGTACAGGAGAACTGTCAGTATCTACTGGCAACTCATGGAGGAACAGAGCAGGCATAAAATCCTATCCCGACATCATAATGGGCCTTCATACCCATTCCTGACAAAGATGTATCCTAACACATCCTAGAAATGATGGGAGATCAAATTTCGATTCCAGACCATATCCTACAAACATGCGAAGATATCATTGAATTAGTGGAAAATACGAGAAATTGGGCCCATGACCTAGTTCCCTCTAATGGAATGACTCACTCACAAAATGAGTTAGTCACTCCGGAGGAGTTATAAATCCCTGCTCCATTATAGGAGGTTCGATGTTAATATATCACGACATACAGACAACTGGATCTGGAACAAATACCCATTTCAACTGGGGGACGCTGGTCCAACATGGTGGCCTCTCCAAGGCATACATATATCCCTGCCAAAACTCAAGATGCCTGTCGGTGTATCTCAATGACATCACGAGACCCAACAAGATAGGGACCCGTATATGAAGCCCATTACCAACAATATATGGCCCTGATTACCCAAAAGAGAGTGAAAAAAATGATAGGTTCCAAAGGCAATCGAAAAATGAAGAGCACATATATGACCCTGCTATACTGGAATCTGGGGTTCTTGACACCCTCAAACATATATCGACAAAGTCTCAAGACCCTACCATTCCATTACCAAATTATGTAAGTGGAAGTAGTAGTTCCGAAGGTCCTCCCCGTAATTTCACTACCATGAGACATCACATCCAGTTTATTTTAAAGGGATTATTCCAGAAGATGTTCAGAACATGAAGCATTCCCATTTTAATCGCTATCTGAATTTGGATGTTTTGTGAGGGTATGTCATTTTCCATTGGTACTGGGCCCATGAATTCTTGCATGGGACAGCTAGCTGAGCAGCGATTGGAAGGTGGACACTGATCATATTGTTTTTGTTTCTAGGGTGGGGATTTTCCTTGCTTTTGAAGTGGACTGTATTTGGTCTTGATGATCATGGCCATGGAGGCATGGTTATGTTTTATGTCTTTGATGTCATTCTGGTTTCCCACTTTCTCAGCAAATTGAAATAAAATTTAATTTTTAGTCAGCCATAGAGCACCCACAGGGGCTCACTCCATGGGTCAAGAATGATCGATCAAAAGAGCCTATCTCCTAATGCTCGTCGGGGTATCCCTCCCCTCGATCTGAAGATCAAAAATCAAGAAGGTCCTCCCCTTGCTGTTGTCTGCCCTGATGGTCCTCCCTAGGGTATATTCTTTGCATATGCTTCTCCTTGTAGTCATACATCAAGTCGTGATGGTAGTCCTCTCTATGATGACAGTCATTGAAAAGGACCTCCCCACAAAAATAGTTGTTGTGAAGGTCCTCCCTATAGTAGCATCAAGCAAAAAGAAGGTCCTCCCATCATCTTAGTACATCTTGAAGGCCTTCCCTAGGATGTACACTATAGAAATTCTCCCTACAGCCAGGTATCAAGTCATGATGGTAGTCCTCACCACGATGAGGGTCATTGTGAAGGCCCTCCCCGCAATGACATTTTTTGTGAAGGTCATCCCCTTAGTGACATCATGCAAGAAGAAGGTCATCCCCTTGTTACAACCTACCTTGAAGGTCCTCCACAGGTTATACGCTGTAAATAAAATTATCACGGTCGGACATGAAGTTGCAATGGTAGCCCTCGCCATCGCAGCACCACTTGTGAGGGCCCTCCTAGAAACCAAAATCCATACCGGCAAGAAGGTCCTCCCCTTGAAAGAACCAATGTGAGAAATCCCTCCTATGATGAGGCACTAAAAAAGGAGTTAGACACATCGGGCACTCCGTCTATAATGAGTGATATTCTTTCTCAACTAGAGGATGGCTCGGGGCCACGCTCATCTTCCAAGCCACCCCCGCACTGTCCGAAAATCAATAAGGCTCCCACTAGCCTGATTGCTTGGAATGAAATTATTAAGAACCAGTTGAGATGGGCATATCAAGTAGAGGATCCTTTTAAAGAACAACAAAATTATATGTTTCTTGTGAGAAGACAACTAGATGTGGATAATATACCAGTGATGTATTGGCCTATGACCACTTCTCACTTCGATATACAAGAAGGGTTTTCACGGGAATGAACGCATGACATTCACCTCAACATATGGATGAATATTTGGAATCTAAATGATAAATTACTACCCTATGAAGGGTACATGGACCATGTTAGCACAATAGGGGAGCTTCGTTGTCTAATCAACCTAGAATCCCACCCATCTATAAGGCAACCACAATTAGAAAGGTGAAAGAAAAACTTTAAACTAGCTTGCCTCCATGCACTGCATAAATTGCGTCGCCTCATTGGAAACGCCCCAGCCAGAGTTCACATTTGGGGATGGGGAGAACATAGAGCTTTTCACTTCACCCCACATCCTATTCAGCAGGCCCCATTGGAAATGACATCCTATAATGTCATCACCTAGAGGAAACAATCAAGTGAACCCCCTACTCAAAGAATATGGGATACTCAACAAAAAATGGCATGGAGTAAGTCTCAAAAGCATCAGGGCCAAAGAGATCATGCCATCAAAAAGCTTCTGAGTCAGGTGACCAGGAACATCTAGCAGGATTCCCACCTTAGGGAATCTAACCAGCAAGTAGTGACCATGTCTTCAAAAGGCCATCGACTCTATGCAAGCCCAATACCATACTCAGCTCACACCCGTGCGGGAGTACATGAAATTGAATGGGTGGAAATAGCAGCAACCACCATCACGATACAAGTAAAACTCTATCCCCAAGGGATGGGAGAATTTTTAAATGAAAATATCCCCGTAAGACTAACAAATCCAGGATGTAGCACATAAATAGGCGAACGAGAACAACCCGAACCCCCAGGGATGGGGGCATTTTTACCTCAAATCCCCACACAATGGACATCTGTCATCCACCATCTAGGAAGAATGATGGACATGGGAGTTACCTGTTCCACCCATTCTTGTGGTTCTCACCCTCTGAGACAAAGGAACATTACGAGGTCAGATCAGGGCCCCATTCATATCAATCTTCACTAAGAAACCCAGATAATATCTTAAAATGGAAGGATAAAGTCTAGAAAAGGGTACAGAAAGCCTTCCTAACATTTGGTACTAGGTACACCACCCCCAATGCAGTACGACTCAATGAACATAGTAAACATCAACCCCAAGGATCTCACAGAAGATGACATGGAGGGAGGAGATTTTAAGGAAGATGATTCCTTCCCAGAGGCATCCCACATTGAGCCTGATGGAGTGCATACCCGGAATCAGAGAGTGATCCTAAATTTGGGCTTCCCTTCTGTTGGGACCACTTTGTATATGAAGATTGTATTTGTTGTCAACAGTTGTCAATGATGGTCAAAATGAAGAAGGATATGAAGAAGAACTCCAAAGTTAATGGAGATCGGTTGAAGTGAAGTTTCCTGGAGAATTGTTATGGAATCATAGCATTGGATTTCATAATTGATCAATTCTCTTAGATGATAAATTCAGACGATTGTTGAGCTAATCCTAAGTTCAAAGAACATGTGTCAATGGTGACACATTGTTTACAACAATGAAGAATGGAGAAGTATCATCCATTTGAGGATGATTGGAGCAGAATGGTGAATTATCATCTATCTAAGGATGGTTGAAGAAGAATGAGGATTTGAAGAAGACAATGCAATGATTTATGATTGCATGTGAACCATGCAAGAGCTTACTTGAAGAATAGAATCATATGATTTGTAGAATGATGGTTATGAAGAAGAGAAAATGTGGAAGGGCTTGACATTCTGAGGTAGACAGGCATTTCACATTGTATCTAAATCAGACGATGCTTTGCTGGTATGTATTTCACACAAATCATGAGTTAGGAGAACTTGTGATGCAAGCCTTATGAAGGAAAGGGGGAGAAATGATGATTCCAGTCATATAATGTTTTGATTGGAAGGAATGATGCTGCTGGAAGATAGGAAAGATTCAGTTCTCATTGCAACTCTGACGATGCTTAAGCTGATCTATCAAAGGATAAATATCATGATAGTGGGATTTGTGATAAGAGAAGAAGAATGGTTATGGGAAGCAGTAAAGAGATAAAATGGCAAAGCAATAGACAATCTGGGGATGGCAGAAAAGCACAATTTAAGGTGGCGCCGTTTTCCAGTGTTTGCCAAATTTTAGGGCCTGAAAATCGGGAGATGAAGAAATGTGCTTGGCAATGGATGTTGCGCATAAGATTGAAGATGGTTTATATGTGCAAAAGAGTTATTCAAGGTCAGAACGTTGAAAAATGACAAAGGAATGGAGTGCGCGGAAATTTAGGCATGTTTCGCGCAAAAATAAAGTGGTGCGCGCAATATCTGCGGGATGCGCGAAATATTAGCGGGTTGCGCGAAAAATCTACGGGATGCGCGAAATATTGGCATGGTGCGCGAAATTGAGGAATGAAGTTTTCGCGCAAATGATGGTTCGAGATCAGAAGATCAAAAATTGGAAAAGGCATAAAATGCGCGAAATATTGGAGCAGTGTGCGAAATCTGATGTTGCAGGAAAGATTGGGTTTGCGCGCAATATAGAACGTGGTGCGGAATTTTGCGCGCAATTGGTTCTTCATTCTTAGAAGGATAAAAAATGGCAAAGGCATGAGGTGCGAGAAATATTGAAGCATGGCGCGCAATATGAAGTTTTATAAAAGAGTTTTTACGCGCATGGCGGAGGTTTTACGCGCAGGAAGAGGTTTTTATGCGCAAGGTCAAAACTGCCTATAAATATGGGGTGAACCCTTCTCATTAAGTGAGTCTCAACACATAGACAAATCCTAAGCTCTGACGCGCGAAAAAATTGAAGTATAGAGTATTGCGCGAAAAGAAGAAGCGCTGCGCGAAAAAGGAACTGCTGCGCGAAATAGGAAGTTCTGCGCGAAAAAGAAGAGTTGCGCGAAAAAGTTTTTTCGCGCCAAAAGGTGTTTTTCCGCGCAAGGCTTGAATTTTATGTGCAAGTCGCCTAGAAGGGTGCGCGAAAAATTTGAGGGTACTGCAGGCCTTCGATAGGTGCATTGCACTCTCGAAGCAGCTTTGTGAAGAAGAAAGAACTGTAAATCATTCGGTTTCACAAAGAGAAGTTAAACCGCACTCACACGACTGGTGTTTAACACTCTCGTTGTGCTTTGCGAAGTGAAGAAGAACTAGACGTGCAATTGAACTCATATCTGCACACAGGAAGAATTCAGTATACCAATACACTCAGGTGTTGGTATTCAGAAGAGAAGGAAGAGAAGAAGAAGAACAGAGTATGCCCAACTGAAGGCTGACAATTATTCAGGGCAGTTTAATTCAGATGATGCTTTGTGAGCAGATCTTCAGTGTTTGAATAATCGCATTGGTGTATGTGATTCTAGCTAAAGAAAGAAGGTGGTTAGTGCAGTTAGTTGCTGCACTAAGAGGAAGAAGGAAGGAGAACTAGTGTAGTTTGTTTTTGCACTACAGAAGAAGAGAAAGAAAGAAGAGAATTGCTTGCCTACTGCTTTGCAGGTAATCAAGTGAAGAGCACTACAATAGATCAAGAGCAGAACCAACCATTTTAAGAAGGAAGAATACTGTCTCGATAGGCAGTATAAAGAACCAGCTAGAGGCTGCAAGTTGGACTTGGCTTTCACCAGTCCAGGGAAGAGGATTGTTTCCCACCCCCCTCCAAAGTGTAGGGACTCACACTGGCTAGAGGATTGTTTTCCTAGCCACTCCATTGTAAAAACATTTTACTTTATAGTGGAGAATCCATGCAGTGGTCATACCCATGCATGGAAAGGACGTAGCTACTCTTATTGAGTGGTGAACCTTGTAAAAATATCGTGTGCACATTTTTACTACTTTCTATTATTGCATGCGACAGGGAAAAGAGAATAAGAGAATCAAGATCCTAACAGGTCTAGAGGTACAGGGATAAAAGTTGGAATTGGTTTAAAAAGTCCCCAACACTGATTCAGCCCCCTCTCAGTATTAGGTATATCCCAAACTGGTCCTTTCAATTGGTATCAGAGGGAGGTTCACCTCTATTGGATTCTCTATAGTGAAGTTATTCTCTTTTGAAGACCTGAGATTCTTTCCTGTGTTATCAATGAAGAGCAGTGTTTGTAAAGATTCAGCTATCTCTGAGCAGAAAGATATATCTACAAAGACCATGATGAACAGGAAAAAGAAAGAGAAGAGAAAGTTTAAGAAGAATTCCCTCGTATCTAAACAGGAGGAAGCATCTGGTTCTCCATATTTGGCTGATGTTGATGACACACCAGACTTGGAAAGTTATGAGAAGGTGGCTCAAGTACCCACCAAGAAGATGGAAAACCTTCCTATCTCAACTGATCAAGAGGTATGTGTTAGTACATTTGGAAATTACCCTCATGATGAAAATACTAGCACAAGTGGTGATGAACAATCTACAACATCTCAAGAAATATCAGTTGATAGATTAAGAATTATTCTACATGGTATTCCTAAAATGAGTGCATCCCTGGTTTGCGGGGTATTTCAATCCATGCAAGAAAATATCACTCAGTTGGAAGAAGAAATTGATGTTTTGGAGAAAGGCTTACAAGCAAAAATTGTCGAATGTTTAAAGCTCTCCAGACAGGTTGGAGCCTTTGAAGCAACAAAGAGGGGATTTGAAGAAAGTTCTTCAAAGTGGCTCAAAGATGTTGAAGAAAAGGAGGGAGTCAACAAGAATCTGGAAGATAATATCCATGCACTAGAAGATGAGCTAAAAAGGGGCAATGAAGTCAAGAAGTTATATTTGGAAGATAACTCCCAGAAGATCAATGAACTTGACTCTTTGTTACAAAACAAATTAAAGATGCATGAATATGAAGTTGAAAGATTAAAGAAGGCTTGTGAAGAGAAGATGACTATGATTGAAAACCAGGAAGTCATCCTCAATATGAGATGTCTAGAATTGGAAGATGAACTAACCAATCTTGAGAAGACACATATTGAGTCTCCACAAAAGAAGGAAATTGTAGCTGTTGGAACTCAATGTTCTCTGGAATATTCTACTGTCAAAAGACCTCCAACATGTGATAAGAAGATCATGGCTTCACTCATTGATCTATCACAAGCAGTTGATAAGAAGGTACTATCCATACCAACATGTACTAATGTTTCAAAAATTGTTTCTACAAAAAGTGCAGGTTGGAAGAAAATTTCTAAACAAGTATGGATGAAGAAAAGTGATAAGAAACCTACCACCATGGCTAGGGTGGTTAGGGGAAAGAGTGTGAAAGATATGTCCCCACAGAAATCGCAACATACCAAGAAGAAGATTCATCAACCTTATCAAGAAGATGACAAAAAGTCAAGGTTTGTTGGTCAATGCTGGTGCTGCAATAGATTTGGGCATTGTGCACTGGATTGTTGGTACAATCCCTTAAATGTAAAAGTACAGAGAAAGTACATTTCAAGGGGGAGAAAGCCAGAAGAAAAGAATCAACATCCATAGGTCCAGAGACATATGTTTACTGCAAATAGATTTGGATTACTTGACAACATCTGGGATGATTGCAAAAGTGGTCAAAAAGATACATGTCAATCTCCAACTGTATCTAGAGCTAAAAAGAAGAGAAGATCACTAAACCTGGCTAAAATGGAATCCTTGGGAAGCAAGAAGAAAGTTGAAGATGCTCCCAAGAAGGTTTTGAAAAAGGATAAGAAGTCCTTGGAGTCTAAATCCAAGAAGGGTGATGCATCCAGAAGGACCACCAAGAAAACGTGCTTCTACTGTGGAAAGAATGGACACACCATGGATCTTTGTGAACAAGCCATGGAACTGAATAGAAGTAGACTGGACTCAAACAGACAATCAATCCAGATGAAGCAGAAGGGATTGATTGAAAACAAGTTGCCTAAGAAAGGTAGCTTTAAAGCATCAAAGGAACCATGTGGAATATCCAGAACTGAGGCCACACTTCCA
Organism: Viscum album; assembly: GCA_963277665.1. NCBI lineage: Eukaryota > Viridiplantae > Streptophyta > Magnoliopsida > Santalales > Viscaceae > Viscum > Viscum album. The sequence goes on along the minus strand of OY728153.1, from coordinate 1,766,456,465 downwards.
AGTGACTTACTAGTCATATGGACAAATCAGTTGCAACTTGCCAAAGATCTGCAAAGAGCTGAAGATGAAGCACTGGCAATTGCTAAGGCAAAAAGGAAACAAAATATTTCACATGAACATGTGTTGAGATCCACACCAGCACAATCATCATTGAAGATCAGATGTGCAAGTGTGAAGAATGGTGAAAATGGGACATCTTGGTTGAGAGAATCTTCTCAACCTTATTATTCACATTGATGAACCAAGGAGGTTCCATCTTATTCCCTTATACTTCTGGTATTTACATGTGCTAACATTGCAGGGAATTGAAGATGATGATCATTCTCATCTAGAGAGTGGTTTGGACAGAATGGAGTGCACCCCTTGACGGGGAGCCAATCTGTAGAAGATGTGATTCTGATATTTAATACCATCTTGAGAAAAGTGAAGGTATTCCAATCATACTTCCATCCCTTGTTTCTTAATTGTATTTATCTTGTCAATTAAGGGGGAGTATAGATTGAAGACAAATGGATGAAAGAGGGAGCATTATCTTTGCACCAGAACTTTCTAATGAGTTTTGTGAAGTTGTGCAGGATTTAGCAATTCATTGTTATATCTGAAAAATTTCAAACCCCTGAAGCATGATCTCACATGTACAGTGAATGATGGATAGCATTGAGTTCCTTGGTTATATCACTCTTGTTTTCTACACCGGGTTAGCCCAAGTAGACTTAGAGTTGATTTACTAAAGGTTCTTTGCTAAAGAGAACATGTGACATCATCCCTCTCTCAGTGTTTTTCAAGAAAATACTTTTCAAAGGGAGGAAGAGATTTTTTTTAAGAGAACCACACCACACCTTTGCATTTGGGGGAGTAACAAAGATAATCAATGACATAAGAAGAGTGAAAGTTCCCCAAGGCCACTTATCCTGCCAATTGAACAAGAATGTTTTTGATCCATTTGTTGAAGTGAGTGCAGGAATTTCAGGTTGATTATTTCTTTCACACTCAATATCTTCGGCCTGGAATGAAAGTGGAAAACCCTTGAAGACAAGTGTATGAGTTTTCATCTCATGAGGTGTCATATTATGTGGGTAATGGACAACTTTGTTGTCTAAATCAAATCCTCTTGTTTTCTACACCGAGCATTGCTCAAGTAGACTTAGAGTGAAATGATTGATGGCACATTGCTTAAGTACGGAATGATACCCTCTCTACCATGATCTTTGTATTTCTTGTCAATAAGGGGGAGAGAAATGAAATGAATGTCTAGGAGAGAAAATGAAGTAAAGGGAGAGAGATTAGATTCTCATTTTGACATTGACACATTCATCTGAGGAGACTTTAATGTATTGACAACAAAATACAAAGGGGGAGATTGTTGGGACCACTTTGTATATGAAGATTGTATTTGTTGTCAACAGTTGTCAATGCTGGTCAAAATGAAGAAGGATATGAAGAAGAACTCCAAAGTTAATGGAGATCGGTTGAAGTGAAGTTGCCTGGAGAATTGTTATGGAATCATAGCATTGGATTTCATAATTGAGCAATTATCTTAGATGATAAATTCAGACGATTGTTGAGCTAATCCTAAGTTCAAAGAACATGTTTCAATGGTGACACATTGTTTACAACAATGAAGAATGGAGAAGTATCATCCATTTGAGGATGATTGGAGCAGAATGGTGAATTATCATCTATCTAAGGATGGTTGAAGAAGAATGAGGATTTGAAGAAGAAAATGCAATGATTTATGATTGCATGTGAACCATGCAAGAGCTTACTTGAAGAATAGAATCATATGATTTGTAGAATGATGGTTATGAAGAAGAGAAAATGTGGAAGGGCTTGACATTCTGAGGTAGACAGGAATTTTACATTGTATCTAAATCAGACGATGCTTTGCTGGTATGTATTTCACACAAATCATGAGTTAGGAGAACTTGTGATGCAAGCCTTATGAAGGAAAGGGGGAGAAATGATGATGCCAGTCATATAATGTTTTGATTGGAAGGAATGATGCTGCTGGAAGATAGGAAAGATTCAGTTCTCATTGCAACTCTGACGATGTTTAAGCTGATCTATCAAAGGATAAATATCACGATAGTGGGATTTGTGATAAGAGCAGAAGAATGGTTATGGGAAGCAGTAAAGAGATAAAATGGAAAAGCAATAGACAATCTGGGGATGGCAGAAAAGCACAGTTTAAGGTGGCGCCGTTTTCCAGTGTTTGCCAAATTTTAGGGCCTGAAAATCGGGAGATGAAGAAATGTGCTTGGCAATGGATGTTGCGCATAAGATTGAAGATGGTTTATACGTGCAAAAGAGTTATTCAAGGTCAGAACGTTGAAAAATGACAAAGGAATGGAGTGCGCGGAAATTTAGGCATGTTTCGCGCAAAAATAAAGTGGTGCGCGCAATATCTGCGGGATGCGCGAAATATTAGCGGGTTGCGCGAAAAATCTACGGGATGCACGAAATATTGGCATGGTGCGCGAAATTGAGGAATGAAGTTTTCGCGCAAATGATGGTTCGAGATCAGAAGATCAAAAATTGGAAAAGGCATAAAATGCGTGAAATATTGGAGCAGTGTGCGAAATCTGATGTTGCAGGAAAGATTGGGTTTGCGCGCAATATAGAACGTGGTGCGGAATTTTGCGCGCAATTGGTGCTTCATGCTTAGAAGGATAAAAAATGGCAAAGGCATGAGGTGCACAAAATATTGAAGCATGGCGCGCAATATGAAGTTTTATAAAAGAGTTTTTACGCGCATAGAGGAGGTTTTACGCGCAGGAAGAGGTTTTTATGCGCAAGGTCAAAACTGCCTATAAATATGGGGTGAACCCTTCTCATTAAGTGAGTCTCAACACATAGACAAATCCTGAGCTCTGACATGCGAAAAAATTGAAGTATAGAGTATTGCGCGAAAAGAAGAAGTGCTGCGCGAAAAAGGAACTGCTGCGCGAAATAGGAAGTTCTGCGCGAAAAAGAAGAGTTGCGCGAAAAAGTTTTTTCGCGCGAAAAGGTGTTTTTCCGCGCAAGGCTTGAATTTTATGCGCATGTTGCCTAGAAGGGTGCGCGAAAAATTTGAGGGTACCGCAGGCCTTCGATAGGTGCATTGCACTCTCGAAGCAGCTTTGTGAAGAAGAAAGAACTGTGAATCATTCGGTTTCACAAAGAGAAGTTGAACCGCACTCACACAACTGGTGTTTAACACTCTCGTTGTGCTTTGCGAAGTGAAGAAGAACTAGACGTGCAATTGAACTCATATCTGCACACAGGAAGAATTCAGTATACCAATACACTCAGGTGTTGGTATTCAGAAGAGAAGGAAGAGAAGAAGAAGAACAGAGTATGCCCAACTGAAGGCTGACAATTATTCAGGGCAGTTTAATTCAGATGATGCTTTGTGAGCATATCTTCAGTGTTTGAATAATCGCATTGGTGTATGTGATTCTAGCTAAAGAAAGAAGGTGGTTAGTGCAGTTAGTTGCTGCACTAAGAGGAAGAAGGAAGGAGAACTAGTGCAGTTTGTTTTTGCACTAGAGAAGAAGAGAAAGAAAGAAGAGAATTGCTTGCCTACTGCTTTGCAAGTAATCAAGTGAAGAGAACTAAAATAGATCAAGAGCAGAACTAACCATTTGAAGAAGGAAGAAGACTGTCTCGATAGGCAGTATAAAGAACCAGCTAGAGGCTGCAAGTTGGACTTGGCTTTCACCAGTCCAGGGAAGAGGATTGTTTCCCACCCCCCTCCAAAGTGTAGGGACTCACACTGGCTAGAGGATTGTTTTCCTAGCCACTCCATTGTAACAGCATTTTACTTTATAGTGGAGAATCCATGCAGTGGTCATACCCATGCATGGCAAGGACGTAGCTACTCTTATTGAGTGGTGAACCTTGTAAAAATATCGTGTGCACATTTTTACTGCTTTCTATTATTGCATGCGACAGGGAAAAGAGAATAAGAGAATCAAGATCCTAATAGGTCTAGAGGTACAGGGATAAAAGTTATAATTGGTTTAAAAAGTCCCCAACACTGATTCACCCCCCCTCTCAGTATTAGGTATATCCCAAACTGGTCCTTTCACCTTCAACTAACCCGTCACTACCTCCCCCACGAAACTACAACAAAGAGAAAAATAAATCCAATGTCATCTATGACCTTCGTCCCCCCCATGATAATGTGTCCCTCACCCTTGAGGAAAGGTTCTCTAAGCAGAAGGAATAAATGAAAGATCCTAGGCGAATTAATACCGAGATACATCTAGGGAGTTACCTCGCCAGATGTGTTCTCCCCGCAGAACATTAGAAGGTGCTCCTAGAAAAGGTTCCCATGCCAAAGTCACTCATTTTGGTGAATGAATCCAATCTTGGAGGACTGTTCACCCCAGACCTAGAAGGACGAAAAGAATTCCCCCCGCTGGGAGGGCAGCCAGAATATATCCAGGTAAACCCTCAAATGATACCTCCGACTGGGTATTAATCCCAAATTCCAGTAGCATCGGAATTCCCAGTCTTGGCCACTACCACGCCAGCTCAAGCTCAAGTCCGATAGGACATTCATCAAGGTATTTTAAACACCTTCGATCAGCTAAAAACTCAACTAAAATCCATGGAGGGGCAGCATTCTCTGATACAACCAGAGCGCAAACCCTACCCCAAGTGGGCGAGCAATGTTTCGCCACCACCAAACTTTGGTAACCCCATGTTCCGAATATTTAATGGATTGGGGGACCTAGAACAACATTTAATGCACTATGAATCTTACTTTGATCCCATTATGGGAACTCTAGAGTAGCAAGAATCCACAAAACTCAGGTTCTTTGTACGAACCCTAGAGGTCTCAACTTTCGTATGGTATACTAGCCTACCAGCCAATTCAATAATTGGTTGGGAGGACCTTCAATGACAGTTTTTCTTCCAGTTCAGTTCTATGCTACCCAAGATGATGGTAAATGACCTCATGAATTGAAAATAGTGGGATAAAGAAAGAGTCTCAAACTTCATTGTCAGATGGAAGGGCCTGACATATTCCTTGAACTGGATACTCCCACAGGATGAGATGCTCTCCATGTGCATCAATATCCTTCGGGATGAATTGCGAATGCCGCTCATCCTGGTGAAGTACACTAGTGGATTTAGAGACTTATCTCCCATCTCCCAAAGGATACAAGACTCCTTGAAACTAACCAAAATCAAGTCCCGAATGGACCCATCATCCCCAAGGAAAAGAATGGGAAAAGATGAAGCGAATTCTATCACACTTAAGCCACCCCCGACACCAGATCCAGTTGTGAGGCCCCCATCGAATCTTGCATGACCCCCTGACCGCTAACAACCACCCCCACCTCTACAGGATGAGCGACGAGGTGCCAAAAGAAATTAGTTTGAAGAATGAAAAAATAAATTTTACTCATTCCGAGATGACCAGGTCCATGACTATTTCATAGCCGCCATGAATTGCAATTTTCTTCAGCCACCAGAGGCAAAGAAGGCCGATGAAGTAGGTCTTGACGACCATCCAAATTATTGTCTATATGACCAAATACCGGGAAATACCATCCAAGAGTGATTTTTTTTCAAGGATCCCCTGCAAAATATGGTGGATTCCAGGTATGTCAAGTTGCGCACACCACCAGCATAAGTGGCATATGTTTCCACCTTAGACTCAAGAGAAAAATAGGAGTAGAAAACAATGACCAATAAGAAGGAGAAAAAGTTTGATAGATGGATGACCCAGAAGACCATCAAACGAGTCCATGGAATCCTCTAGGCATAGTCGAAACAACCAACCGTGCCCCCAAAATCTCCTAATATAGCACATTCATCCTCCTTGGCCCTGAGGTCCTCTAAAGGACATAAGGGAAAAAATAAGGAGTAAAAAGATGAGATGACACCAAATCCAAAGTCAATGTTGACGCTTTCAGACTTCATGCCAATAGTCTTGGTACAACGGGCACCGCCTTACCAAACGGTTCAACGGGCACTGCCCCACAAATGGTACAACAGGAACCGCCCCACCAAAGGTTCAATAGGCACTACCCCACCAAATGGTACAACATGCACTACCCCACCAAAAGGTACAACGTACACCGCCCCACCAAATTGTACAATGGACACCGCCACACCAAACGGTACAATGAGAACCGCCCCCACCAAATGGTACAACGGGCATCGCCCCACCAAACAGTTCAACGGGCACCACCCCACTAAACGGTTCAATAGGCACCGCCCTGCCAAATGGTACAGTGGGCACCGTCCTGCCAAACAATACCATCATAAGGAGACAGTCAGACAAAAATGGTGTCAGATCAAGAATTGATCTCCATCTCCATTAACGTCATTCAATTGATGGACCCCTTCTTTGATGAAGACTATGTCCATGAACTCGAATTCCCTACGCCCAACTGGAGAGATGGAGGAAGAGGCCGTAGAGGCCGGAGGTTTCTAGGAAGGTATGATCATGGAAGGATTCTAATTCCTTGCCACACCATAAGTCAAGCTGTTAACATCATGGAAAATTGCGGAAGGAGACTCTGATAGACACAAAAATAACAATAATTCTCTTTCTACCTCTTAGAAAGAAATCCAAGCCCAGTTATCTTGGAATATCTATTAGGGGGAGGATAAATACTAAATCTCCCAAGGCATATAGGAGAACCAGTTTAGCCAAATGTGGAAAGGAATAAAACACTGCTAACCCCTACTAGAGAGGCTGAACCATCTATGTCCCAAGATAAATCCCATAAAGTGTCTATAAAAGAGAAAACCTGAGCTAGGAAGTGCCGACCTTTAGAGCATAAATATGATATTTTGAAGCAGCTGGCTTCAGTACCAGAAAAGCTGTCAATTCTGGATGCATTGATCCTGTCTGTAGATCTTCGGGAGGCACTCATCGAAGCCTTACTAAGTCCCTAGGAGTTTGAGGCTGAAGTAGCAGTAGATGAAGCCTACCATATAGAGACTATTCCTGAAGAATTTCACGCCGCCATCTCCTTCATAGATAGGGATGAAGATGCCACTATGCAAGGGCACGTCAAAACCTTATGTGTTCGGCAAGATAAATGGAATTGATGTTCGGAGGATCTTCATCGACAATGGATATAGAGTCAACCTCCTCCCACTGAGAATGCTTCATTGGCTGGGATAAGATGAAGACATCTTGAAAACCTGCACTACAACTCTGCTGGGATACAACAAAAGTGAGAAGAAACCGTTGGGGCGAATCAAGCTTAAAACTTGTCTTGGAGATCTCATATCAGACTCCAAGTTCCTGGTGGTGCAGGAAAGTATGACCATCAACGTCCTATTAGGGAGGCCTTAGCTGCATCAGCATGTTGCAATTCTATCCTTATACCATCAGTGCATCAAATATTTCACTAATGTAAAAAATGGGACGTTGCATGCTGATAAGTCCCTGTTTGAGTTTTTTGAATCACATTATATCGATGCAGGGTTATATGAGTCAGAAGAAAAAAATCTTTCAGTTGATGACGTTGATTGGATCAATGCCCTGAATAGATTAGAGATAGCTCCCGACGACCCCCTCCAGTAACTTGGGGAAGCATACGTACTACCCATCAACCAAGTTGAATACATAAAAGCAAGCCTGGATGTAGACTCAGTGGTCTGAATGGCCTCTATTATGACCTCCCAATTAAAAGACATAGAAAAGAGGGCTGACTCCCATGTTTTCAGGAAATTCTCTTTTGAAGATACTCTTGGACCGTCTTGGGGACATCAAACTACCCTCGCCTCAAACACTAAGGAAAAAGACAACTTCTCTTCCAATAACAGAAAGTTCATCTCAAAAATCCTTTCTCCATCATAAGAGGAAGATGAAGAAGATGACAAATAAGAAGAAGAAGAGGGAAAAGACCTGAAAGATTCCCCTCCTGCATTCAAAGAATGTGTCTCCACGACAATCAATGAACTTAAGGAGATAAATCTAGGCACCAAAGACGACCCGTGACCCACTTTGATCAGTGTGGCCATGCCTGTCGAAGAGAAGGAGGCATACACCTACTTCTTAAAGAAGAATTAAGATGTGTTTGCCTAGAATTACATAGAGATGCTAGGCCTCGATCCTGAATTCACCACCCATCATATGGGATTACCAGAATATCACCGAGGCTATAAATAGGCAGCCAGAAGGACCCACCCAATGCATGCTGCCAAAATAGAGGCTAAAGTTGACAAGCTGATCAAAGACAACTTCATAGGGGAGGTCCAATATCCGGTCCGACTGGCGAACATATTCCCTATCAAAAATAAGAATGGGTAGATTAGAATATGTTTTGAATTCAGGGACCTTAATCAGAATTTCCGAAAAGACAACTTCCTGGTCCTGATCACAGAATTGTTGATCGATACAATGACTGGATATGAAGCCCTATATTTCATGGATGACTATTCTGGATACAACCAAATCCAAATGGACCAAGGAGATGAATAATCTACCACTTTTAGTTCCCTTCAGGGAGTTTTCTGTTAAAAAGTGATGCCCTTTGGTCTAAAGAATGTCGGTGCCACATATCAGTGTGCTATGCATCGCATCTTCAAGCCCTTGTTGGGAAAATTCATCGAGTGTTATGTCGATGACCCGGTGGTTAAATCACGACAACACTTGAACCACCTGAATGATCTTGAAACTGACTTCAACAAACTGCAACAGTACAGTTTAAAGATGAATCTCCTTAAATGTGCCTTTGGTGTTACCTCAGGAAAATTCCTCAGCTTCATCACATGCCATCATGATATCGAAGTCGACCCAAAGAAGATAAAATCCATTCTTGGAATATCCCCACCTCACAAACTCACTGATTTGAGAGGTCTCCAGGGGAACCTCACCTACATTCGACACTTCATAGCCATCCTGGAAGGTAAATGTTTACCTTTCACCTGGCTCATGAAGAAAGGAGTTACGTATGAGTGGGATAATGATTTCCAAGAAGTATTCAACAATCTTAAAAAGATACCTCCAAAGCCCGCCGGTGCTCGTGCCACCAGTCGAGGGGAAACTGCTCATTTTAAACGTAACCACCATAGAACAGTAATTAGGTGACTTAATCACACATAAAAATGATACCAGCAATGAGAACAACCTCTACTACCTCAGTCAGACAATGATCGATGCTGAAATTTGGTATTTGAAGATTGAAAAGAATTTACTATCCCTAATCTTTGTAGTTCAGAAGCTCTGACATTACCTACATCATCATGAGGTCCACCTTGTCTCCCACTATGACCCGCTAAAATATATCATCAACTGTCCCATGCAAAATGGGAACCTATCACAATGGAAGGTCATCCTATAATAGTTTGACATATAATATGTGCCCCCGAAGGCCATCAAAGTCCAGGCGTTAGCAGACTTTATGGACGAGAACCCTTAAGAAAAAAAAAACACTTTTGGATGCCGAACTTCCTGATGAAGAAGTGTTTTTCATTAAAGAAAACCCCTAGGAATGGGTGATGTACTTCAATGGTGCTTCCTGAATCCCAAAAGGTAAAAGGACGGAGAATAGAAAGCTAAAAAAAGTAGGATTGGGAGTTATACTTGTATATCCCAAAAAGGCCATCTTGCCTTACTATTTTTTGCTTTTGGAAGGATGGCCAAAAAATGAAGAGGAGTATCAAGACCTCATTTTAGGCCTTAAATTGGCACTCTATGTTCAATCCAAACACCTAAAAATAAAGGGTGATTTAGAGCTATTCATCAAACAGGTCAATGGTGACTATGCTATCAAGAAAGAAGTATTGGTTCCTTTGAGGAACCATGTTCAAGTACTGATGGAAGAATTACCATCCAGACCAACATTGACTCATGTCCCCCGATTACAAAATCCTCAAGCCGATGCTTTGGAAAATGTAGCCACAACCTTGGCTGATCTTGACCGGGATGAAATGTGTCATTGGCATTTCTCACCATCAAATGGTCTTTCCATTCATCCAGAGAAATACAATGGAAATCGATGAAATTGGTCATGTTCCTAATCCTCATGGTCATACCACCGATTTTATTTCACCCATGGAAAGTTACCTTCGGAATGAGGAACTCCCACCATATAAGGCTGAAAGGGAGCAGGTCCGAGGACGGGTAGTCAACTTTGTCCTATAGAACGGGGTAAATCAAGGAAATGTTCTCTATAAATGAGGCCTAGATATAGTCCTTATCAAGTGAATTGATGGAGAAAAAATATCTTCTATCATTAAAAAGGTGCATGTTAGAGATTTTGGAGCACACCAATCAGCAACCATGATCTCTCACTGAATCCGGAGGCTTGGGTATTAATAGACCACCATGATACAAGATTGTTCCATATTCACTAAGAATTTCCATTCCTACCAAGTTCATGCTAATTTCATACACCGCCCCTCGGAGATGGTTCATATAGCTATGTACTCCTTTCCATTCGTCGATAGGGGGATGGATGTTGTGGGACCATATCCTCCAGTAACAGCTAGACATTTCAAGTTCATACTCATGATGACCAACTTATTTTCCAAATGGGATGAAGATGTACCCCTTAAGGAAGTCAGGGAGAAAAACATCATCAGATTTTTGAAGGCCAACATCATCACCATATTTGGTGTCTCTCATACAATACTGATGGACAACGCCACCAACTTCTACTCTGCTGAGTTGGACAAGCTGTACCAAGAGTATATAATCAAAGCGATATGGTCATCCCGCTACCAGGTGGTAGCCAATGGTCAGATAGAGGCTTTCAAAAAGACTCTATCCAACACACTTCAAAAGATGGTTGATAAGGATAAGAAATCGTGGCCAGAAAAGCTCCTTCATGCTTTATGGGCTTACCAGACCATGACCCACACGGACACCCATACAACCCCGTAATCACTAGTATACAGTATAGAGGCGGTGTTACCTATCGAAATCCAAGTTCCATCACTTAGTGTGGCCATTTGAGATCAAATATCCACAGATGAGAAATCCCAGATATGGTTTGATGAGTTGAAATAGCTAGATGAGAAAAGGTTGTATACTCTAAACCATTTGAAAATCTACCAAAATCGGACTCCTCGAGCCTTCAACAAAAAGGTTCGCCTTCAATCATTTCTCGAAGAAGAAATGCTGTTAGTCCTCAAAACCAAGATGATACTTGGGAAGAATCCCCCAAATCGTGAACCAAAGTGGGATGGACCATACATTATATATAGGGTCTATTTTAATGGAGAGTACACCCTGATATCAATGGAAGAACAACTCACCACGACTCTTACAAATGTGAAATTCTAAAAGAAATACTTCGCGTAACCAAATGTTATTGTCCAAACTCTACATCCCTAAACTATGATTCATAAAAAAAATTCCCCAATGTTATGGTCCAAAATCTAAGACCCTAAACTATGAGTCATAAAAAAAATCCCCAATGTTGTGGTCTAAACTCTACGACCCTAAACTATGAGTCATAAAAATTCCCCACAATGTTAAGGTCCAATCTCAAAGACCTTAAATTTGTTGGAGTTGGTGACCTAGAACCAACTAATTTGTACTTTATTAATTAATAAATACCTTATCACATCTTGATTGTTATTATGTGTGGAAATTCATGTGATAATGTCCTAAGGATAGCTGTTGCATTAAAAGGGTCATAGTGGATCCTTACTATGATGAGGACCCAAAAGTGACATAACACTGTTCTTGAATATATGTTCTATGGATGGATGATTTTATTTGAGGGACACAAATAATACAGGACATTAGGGGTGAGGACTCATAAAACATTGACGCACCTTCTCATGGTGTGCGCCCTTGGTAATATTCAGGAAGATATTATGAGAACGAGATCCGCCGGTAGGAAATCTACATTTCATAGTGTCATTGGAGGTTCCTATCTGCAGACATGTGTATTGGTCCTTAGACTTTAAGATTATTATTAATGGGTATTACAACTCAATCACTTAGATGTATTGATGAAAACTGTGATGACACACTGTTCACAGTGATGTAGGATATGTTGGGTGCATTATGAGTAATACTGCATTAATATATAATGCGAGAAAGGATTTTTCCCTTCTGTTCCATAATGGAAGTTGATATCTCGGGCCCTTTGATGGAATTGATATAGCTTATGTAAATCTATGGCCATGGTGAGGAATGGGCAAGTTCAATTTCGGGAAGTCGAAGAAAGAATAATCGAGAACATTGGCTGATGACACCATCATGAAACCCGCTTGATTCGAGATATCGAGACAAAGGGATTATATTACACGGTAAGCATTCGTAAGAGGTGACACATCATTGTGTCATTAACTTCATTCTCTATAGGTTCCTTAGAATGTTGCTAGATGCTAACCTTGGACTTTATGAAGGCTCCGCCTAATACCACTAAGAAAAAGGCCTAGAGGGTCACACACTTAGTGTGTCCAAGTATCTCAGTTAAATATTAATTTAGTAAGTTAAATAAAAATTATTCCTGATTGTGGTTTAATAATTATTCAAGGATGTCTGATCTCATTTATTTCAACACTAGTTATTAGAGAGAATATATTGTGGGTGAAATAATATATTTATTATCGAGTAATGCAGTGATATTTATTTGAGAAATAAATATCCATTATTCAAGGTCTAATAAATATGGTGAAGGAAATAAAGAAAAATAGAAAAACAAAATTACACACTGTGTATATTAAATATACACACTTTGTATTTTTTTCTAGGAATTTATGAGAATTAATATTATTTATTTAATTAAATAATATTAGGTGTAATTCGCTGGGCGCATGTTAAGTAATAATAATAGTCAACTGTTATTATTAGACATGGGATATTACTAAGAATTAAATGAAATGAATAAATGCTTTTGGGTAATTAATTAATTTTATTATTCTATGTAATTAAAATCCCAATTATATAATTCTCATTATCCTAGCCATTTTTTTGGGTGTTGTGCACAATGGATTTGGAAAATCTCTCAAGCCAAGAGAGAATTCTTTTTCCACCAAGAATGCTCTCAAGCTACGAGAGAGAGAGATCCACCTCCACCGAATCAAGGTGATCGAAGGCGGACATAATAAGTGAAGGCTATTCCATGCTAGCACCCAGAGATCCCTTTGGTGATGTCCAGAGATACATGGAGCATGTGTGGATCACCGCTAGAGGAATACTACACTAGGATTCTACGAAACAATGACGGATCACATTGGATCGTGACCGAAAACAAAAATGAAGAAATAATTCCATCAAGGTAATTCTTGTCAATTAATTAAATTAATTATAACCAAAATATGATGATCCCATATATTTTTTTAGGACCCTATTTCCCTTTTTTTTCTTCATTTTATTCCAAATATCCGGCATTTTATTATCGTGATGGATCTTGGATTGATCGTTGTTAATGCTAAAATTAAAGTTGGGTACACCCACCAACGTGCTTCCACTTCCCCTTATACTACAAGTTGTATCAGTGGGGTCATATTATTGACTATAATTATTTATTTTTTCATTGGAGATTTACAGATTTAACAATTTAGTTGTTTCAATTCAAGTTAATCATTCCTTTAAAATCTGAATCTTGAGATCTGTTACTCCTCTCTCGTTTCTTGTTCACATTAAAGAAATGAATTTTTATTTTAATTTTCATTAAATTAAAATAGAGGATATCATCTGGAGGTTCCAAAAATTCCTAGCCACACAACACCAGAATATGCGACATGTATTCAGTAGTACACGCCGTGTAGTGTAGGTTCAATGCATTGGACTAGTCCACCAAATTAGGCCCTGTCTTGAAGTATTTCTAAGTCTTAAATGACACCGTGTGTTAACCAAGAACAGGTGGCACATGATTTCTAGATTACACACCGTGTGGTCCACTGAACACAGCATGTAGTCCCTTTGGGTTAGGGTTGGACTATGTACCCCGTACACATCTTGCCCTGCTGGAAATTGTGTAATGCGGATACTACACAGCGTGTGTCCCAGTGAACACGCCATGTAATCTGAAGATTTTCGAAGTACATATACACGTAATGTCCCCTGGAATTTACTTCGGATGGACGATGAACAAAAGTACACTCCATGTAGTCGGAACTACAAGCCTTGTTCTAATCCAAATTATGAATATTTATTAAAATTTATTATTATATTATAAAAACCCTTGAGACATGCACTATATTGCAGGCATAAAGATGAGGCACAACACGTGATAGGTGTTTTATATATATGTGTTTAATTTAACATCTGCATAATGTTCATTTCTACTCATTAGGTAGTTATGAACGAGAATTCACTGGGTTTCCTCAAAGGTACAAGTTACGTACAAAGATAATTTTAAATGAATTTATTTGTTTAAAATTATGATGGAAGAGAATCTTAAGGAAATTTAGAAAAGGGTTTAAGATAAAAAGATTGATTAATTAAAGGTAATTAATTGATTCGAGCGTGATTTATCTTAAACAAGAACGATTAAAGAATTGAATGCTAGTTTTATTTATGCATAAATATCATTGCATGTATGGATGATCATGAGATAGACCAAGACATTTGTATGTGAATGATTTATTTTAATTAATTTATTTAAATTAATTTTTTTATCCCACAAGCCTTATCTTTATTATTATATAGGTCCTGCGCGCCCAAGGTTTCTTTTATGTAAAACCCTATTTTACTCCTCACCTGTGAGTGAGATAAAATCATATGTAATGGATGGAGCTCCCAAGCTAGTGGAGGAGGCTCAAGTTAGGATCCAAGGTGAAAACAATCCAAGGAGATACAAAGCTGGATAGGTGGAAAACTGTAAACACAAAACCAAAAGGTTCAAGGTGTTTCTTCCCTAGGTCTTGTGTTAGTTTATCAACTACTAGATAAACTAACCAATAGAACAAGATCATGATCATACCATTCATTTTATCTTTGTCAGTTGCATGGTTTATTTATTATGGGTGTGTTGTCACGATCACACAATTAATGAATTAAACAAGAATGCAAGATGGAACTAAAATAAGACCATATTATACGTAAATATTATCTTAGATATGGTTAATCAATTAAGTATATCCCACTTAATATTAAAAAGCATGTAATAAAAGATAGTAAAATGGAAATTTACGTATAAGGACAAAATCCCTCAAGGAAAATATTTAGTCAGTATAGCCTTCCATAATCTTGGTTAGAATCGAACCATAGTTCAAAGTGCTTGACCAACCCTAGTTGGGGTGATTTAAATTATCGAGGAATTATAATTAAAGGTTTTGGGTTGACATAACTTGGTTTGCATCAAGGGTTGACTGCCACAATAGGACTTGGTTTGACCAAGAGGCAAAGGTTGAGGAAATCCAAAATAAAAGGATTTCAAGATTGGGGAGTCCAATCAGCGGATCAAGGAGCTGTGAGTTAATACAATTGAAATTTGGAATGCCTACCTAAAACCCTTCAAGTTTCTTGACCAAACCTAGTTGGGGTAATGCGAAGGCCAATATGGATCCTTACCACTAGAATATTCAGGCCACAAAATATTCTATAGTCAATGGTTAGGGTTATTAGATTTCGATAAAATAGTGGGAGACTAATAAGCATTAATTAATTTATTTGTCTCAGTTTTATCATAATAAATTACTAAACCTTTGATCATCTTAATTTTTAGAAACAGAAAGAAAAATGAAATCAAACATATCATTGAGAACCATACTCGAGAAGGAAAAACTTCTCACCAGAACCAATTTACAAGAGTGGCAGAGGCGTTTACGCATCATCCTTCACCACGAGAAGAAATTGTATGTGTTAGAAGAGTGTATTACTGTTGCGCTTGGGAAAGAGGATAATGCTAAGGAAATATCACTCTATATAAAACATATGGATTATGCCATAGATGTCCAATGTTTCATGCTATCAGCCATGTCTAATGAGCTCTTAAAGCAACATGAAAACATTGATGCGTATAGCATGATGTCTCACCTTAAGGATCTCTACCAAGAGAAGACTATACAGGAGAGATATGATATCTCCAATGCATTTTTTACAACTAGTCTTGGAGAGTCTGCGCTTTCTGGGCCTCATGTAGTCAATATTATTGGCTACATTAAACACCAGGACATATTAGGGATTAAGTTCCTGGATGATTTGCGTATAGATCTCATCCTATCATCACTGCCTAAGACCTTATCTAACTTTATTGTCAACTATAACATGAGAAAAATGAGAAGATTCTATCAGAACTTCTGACCTTAATCCTCCAGGTAGATAAGGATATGGGGCATGACAAACCCACAGTCCTTATGGTGAATAAGAAAAGGAAGGACAAGGAAAAGGGGAAAAGTACTTATAAATGGTCTGAAGCCCCCAAGCACCATCCCTACAAGAAGGGGAAGATCCAAAGTTAGGGCAAGTAATAGGAGGCGGTATGTTTTTCATGTAGAAAGCAAGTCCACTGGATGAGGAACTACACCTAGAAGCATGGGGACTCTAAAGGTGCATTCATAATCTAGTGTAATCTTTCCATTTCTACACATTGGTTATTAGATGCAGCTTGTGGGGCTCACGTCTATATTTTAATGTAGTAACTAAGTATATTTAGAAAGATTTCCAGAGAAGAGGTGGATCTTAGAGCTTCTAATGGGGCAAGGCTGGCGGCATTAGCCATTGGCGATTACCACCTCTCATTGCCAACTGTGATGATTTTGGTTTTACATAGCTGTTATTATGTGCCTAGTCTTACCAAAAACATAATTTCTGTATCATGTTTGGATATGGATGGATTTATTTTCAAGTTTGGAAATAATGGTTGATTCTTTTATAATAATTACGTATGTTATGGTATGGGACATTTAAATAATGGTTTGTATGTATTAAATTACGAAAACAAAGTGTTGGCAATTGATAATGAAACGAACTCACATGACTCATACACCACCCAATTGTGGAATCACCATCTCAGTCATGTAAACGAGTAGCGCTTGACAAAGCTCTGCCAAGATGGCTATTTAGACTCTACTGAGCTAAAAACACTTGATATATGTCACTCTTGTTTACAAGGTAAAATGACCAAACTGCCTTTCAGTGGATAGGGTGAAAGGGCCACAGAGATTCTAGGATTGGTACACAAGGATGTGTATGGACCATTTCTAGTAGAAGATAGAGGTGGATATTATTACTTCATTAATTTTACAGATTATTTGAGTAGATATGGCTATTTCTACTTAATGAGGTATAAGGAAGAATCCATATAGAAATTTAGGGAATTCAATAATGAAGTAGAGAATCATCTTGGTAAGAAGATAAAGAAGCTTCGATCGGATCGAGGTAGAGAATATCTGAACCAAGAGTTTATCGATCTTCTACGGGAGTCTCAGATTCTATCTTATCTCACTCCTCCTTATACACCAAAGTGGAATGGTGTTAGTGAAAGGAGGAACCAAACCTTGTTATACATAGTGAGGTCAATGATTAGTCATGCAGATATTCCATTATCATTTTGTGGATATGCATTAAAAACTATAGAATACACATTAAACTAAGTACCAACTAAGGAGGATAATGGAATTCCCTCCGAGTTATGGAATGGAAAGAAACCAATTTTGTCACACAAACATTTATGGGGATGAGACGCATTTGTTAAGTCCTTATTAGGAAACAAACTAGCACCCTGGGGCATGAAGTGTATCTTTATAGGATATCTCAAGGAAACAAAAGGTTATTACCTATATAACCCTTCAGACAAGAAAGTGACTGTCGCCAGACAAGCCATATTTCTTGAGAGGGAGAACATCCTCAAAAATCATAGTGGGAGAAAGATTGAATTCGACAAAGTTGATGATCAAGATACACAAGAGTTGGTATAGGAATAGGTTACACAGGTCCCCATGAAAGAGGTTCCAGAAACACAAGTACTGCGTAGGAGCTCAAGAGAGGTAAGGGAACCAGAGAGATTTGGTTTCCTAGTCACCAAGGATGGTGAATCATTATTTTTAGACAATGATGAACCTATCTCCTACAAGGAAGTAGTAGAAAGCTCATAAGATGCAAGATGGCTAGAAGCTATGAATTTTGAGATGGATTCCATGTATCAGAACAAAGTCCGGGTTCTGGTCAATGAGCTAGTTGATGTAAAGCCTGTTGGATGAAAATGGTTATTAAAGAGAAAAATGGACATGGAGGGTCAATTTAGCACCTATAAAGCAAGGATAGTGGCTAAAGGATCCAAAAATCATCAATGAATTGACTATGATGAAACATTTTCACCAGTTTCCATGTTTAAATCCATAAGAATCATACTTGTCATAGTATCTTACCATGACTATGAGATTTGGAAAATGGATATCAAAACAAAATTCCTTAACGGGAACCTTCAGTAAGATGTCTATATGACACAACCAGAAGGGTTTGTGACACTAGGTAAAGAAAAACGGGTTTTCAAGTTGCAGAAATCCATTTATGGATTAAAACAAGAATCCAGGTCATGGGACATTTTATTTGATGAAGCCATAAGGAATTTGGTTTCATTAAGAACGAATGTGAGGCATGTGTTTATAAGTGATTTAATGGGAATGCAGTCATTATCCTAGTAGTATATATTGACGACATATTTCTTATTAGAAACGATGTACCAGTCTTATAGTCAGTTAAGGACTGGTTGAACAAATGTTTATCCATGAAGGACTTGGGTGAAGCAACCTATATTTTAGGGATCAAGATCATTCATGATAGATCCAAAAGGCTGCTTGGACTAAGTTAGGGTACATACATTGACTATATACTAAATAGATTTATTATGAAACAATCCAAGAGGGAATTGGTTCCAATGTCACATGGCCTACATATTTCTAAGAAAATGTATCCTCAGACATAACCAGAGAAAGATAGAATGAGTAAGATCCCATAGGCTTTGACTATAGGATCCATCATGTATGCCATGTTATGTACCAGGCCTGATGTTTCCTATGCACTAAGCATGGTAGGAAGATATTAAGCAGATCCAGGAGAACAACATTGGGCCTCTATTAATACTATCCTTAAGTATCTGAGAATAACTAAGGATATGTTCCTGTTGTATGAAGGAGATTAGGAGCTTGTCATTAGAGGGTATGATGATGCTAGTTTTCAAACAGATCATAATGATATGAAGTCGCAATTTGGATATGTTTTCAACATCAATAGAGGATATGCGAGCTGGAAGAGTTCAAAGCAACCAATTGTCACTAATTCTACAGTGGATTCTGAATATATAGCGGCTTTTGATGTAGCCAAGGAAGCCGTCTAGATTTGGAACTTTGTCCAGGAGCTTGGTGTGGTGCCTATCAGTAAATATCCTATCACATTGTATTGTGATAATTCTACAATGGTGGCTCTTGCAAAAGAACAAAGGTCACATCAACGGACAAAGCACATACTCTGAAAGTATCACCTCTTGAGGGATTTCTATCAAATGGGTGAAGTTTCAGTGAGAAGAGTGTCCATGGAAGAGAACGTGGAAGACCCCAGGACTAAAGGCCTATCTTAGCTGAAACATGAATATCATGTGAGAGCTAGCAGGTTAAAGGTTGTTAGTAGTTGGATCTAGTCCAAGTGGAGTCTGTTGGAGTTGGTTGCCTAGAACCAACTACTTTTTACTTTGTTCATTAATAAATAACTTATCACATATTGATTGTTCTTCTATGTGAAAATGCATGTGATAATATCTTAAGGATAGCTATTGCATTAAAGTTTCATAATAGATCCCTGTTATGATGATGACCCGAAAGTGTCATAACACTGTTCCTGAATATATTTTCTATGGTCGGATGATGTTATTTGAGGGAAAAAAATAATAAAATCCATTAGGGGTGAGGACTCATAAAACTTTGAGGCACCTTCTCATGGAATGCTCCCTTGGTAATATCTAAGAGGATATTATGAGAATGATACCCACCCATAAGAAATCCACATTTCACAGTGTCATTGGATGTTCCTATCTGTAAACGTGAGTATTGGTCATTAGACTTTATGATTATTATTAATGGGTATTACAACTCGCATACTTATATGTATTGATGAAAACTATGACGAAAAACTATTTGCAGTGAGGTAGGATATGTTGGGTGCATTATGAGTAATACTGCATTAATAGATATTGTAAGAAAGGATTTGTCCCTTCTGTTCCATAATGGAAGTAGATATCTCAGGCCCTTTTATGGAATTGATAGAGCCTAAGTAAATTCATGGCCATGGTGAGTAATGGTCAAGTTCAATTCAAGGATGTCAAAGAAAGAATAATCGAGCTCATGGGTTGATGGAACCAACATGAAACCCTCTTGATTCAAGATATCAGGACAAAAGTATTATATTACATGATAAGTGTTCATAGGAGGTGACACGTCATTGCGGTGTTAACTTCTTTCTCTTTGAGTGCTTTGGCATGTTTCTAGACGCTAACCTTGGACTTTAGGCAGGCTCTGCCTAATGCCACTGAGAAAGAGGCCTAGAGGGTCACACACTAAGTGTGTCCAAGTATCTCAGTTAAATATTAATTTAACAAGTTGAATAAAGATTATTCTCGATTGTGGTTTAATAATTATTCAAGGATGTTTGATCACATTTATTTTGACACTATTTATTCGAGAGAATATATTGTGAACGAAATAATTTATTTATTAGTGAGTAATTCAGTGATATCTAATTGAGAAATAAATAGCCATTATTCAAGGTCTAATAAATATGGTGGAGGAAATAAATTAAAACGGAAAAAAAGTACATGCCGTGTATATTAAATATACACACTGTGTATTTTTTCTGGGAATTTATGAGAAATAATATTATTTATTTAATTAAATAATATTAGGTGTAATTCGCTGGGTGCATGTCAAGTAATAATAATAGTCAAATTTTATTATTAGACATGGGGTATTACTAACAAATAAATTAAATGAATAAATTCTTTTGAGTAATTAATTCATTTAATTATTCTATGTAATTAAAATCCCAATTATATAATTCTCATTATCCTAGATAGTTTTTTGGGTGTTGTGCAAAATAGATTTGGAAAAGCTCTCAAGCCAAGAGAGAATTATTTTTCCACCAAGAACGCTCTCAAGGTATGAGAGAGAGAGATCCACCTCCACCAGTTAAAGGTGATCAAAGGCGGACATCGCGAGTGAAGGATCTTCCATGCTAGCACCCTAAGATCCCTTCAGCGATGTCCAGAGATACCTAGAGCACATGTGGATCACCGATAAAGGAATCCTACACTTAGATTCTACGACGTAATAAAAAATCACATCAGATCATGACCAGAAACATCAACGAAGAAAGAATTCCATCAAGGTAATTCTTATCAATTAATTAAATTAATTATAACCAACATATGATGATCCTATCTATGGTTTTAGGGCTCCTATTTCCTTTTTCATTCTTCGTTCTATTCATAAGATCCAGCGTTTTATTATCATGACCGATCTCGGATTGATCGTTGTTAATGCTAAAATTAAAGTTGGGTACACCCACCAACACGCTTCTGCTGCGCCCAAATACTACAAAATTATGGGTAACAATCCTGTGAACCCATATCATGGTCCAAACTCTAAGCCCTTAAACTATGAGTTAAAAAAATGCTCCCATATCATGGCCCAAACTCTAAGACATTAAACTATGAGTCATCATCCTTTCCACATTCCATTAAACTGTAAGGAACTCATCCCTAAAACACGACGTTAAACTGTAACTCATGTTGTCACTATAAGACGTTAAACTACGTATCATAAAATTTCATAATCACATGACAATAAACTACATGATCTCATACAAAACTACGTGCTGCTTGATTCCGGCCATCGTAGGATATGTAGCGATGCTTTGATCTTCGATCCTGTTCTCCCCTAAAAAAATGCCTCCATCACACCCCCTGTCTACCCATATTCATAGAAGAAACCCTTATAACCCCTCGTTTCTCACATCGAGTACAGATCCCGTGAGCTTAGAATTGGTGGTAGAGATTCTCTTACAAAATTAAACTATGGGGTAATAGGGTAGACCTGGAAACCGTGATGGGTGGAATGAAAGTGACCCTACCCTTTTGAACAAGCCAAATTGGTACAGGGTACATACGAAACTATGTACGGCTTTATTCCTGCCCTCGCAGGATACATAGCGATGCCTCGATCCTTGATCTAGGCCCAACCCCACCAGGAAAGAAAAATAAAATTCCCCCATCATATTCTCTACCTCCCCATACTTGTAAAGGAGACTCTGTTACCAATCCTTGTTTCTCACATTGAGTATAACTCACGTGAGCTTAGGATCAGTGATAAGGATTCTCTTATGCAAATAAATCATTGGGGAATATTATAGGCCCAACACCTGTATCAAGTTAAATCAAAATTCCCTCAAGTGTCCCTAACACATCAAGAAAATACTTGTAGGGAACATTCAGAACTACGTGTGGCTTGATTCCTACCTTCGAAGGATACGTAGTGATGCTTGGATTCGACATCTTGGCCCAACCACCACAAAAATTGGCATTTTTATCCCATACATAGGTCAAACTTGTAGGAAGAGTCTATGAAAGGTACTATCGCATGACAATAAACTGCAAAATTCTTCGAGAGTTATGTGTGGACCAATCCTCGGTATTATGAGATTCTGCACATTCCTCTTAGCCATGAGAAGTCAAAAGATCCTGGTACCCCCTATACATATGGGTCAGACCTATGTGGAAGCTCCAAGTAATTCATGGTGAATCATGGTTCATGTATTCTCACATTACCAAGCATATCTTTCCCATTAGTCACACTCCATACCATGAGAAATCTTGGATTCCCATAACCATACAAGGCTATCTGGGGTGGAAGGCTAGTGTCTTGTGGACACCTTTTCTTGACTATGCACATCATGCCCCGGTGTCTTTGTGTACGTTTCCCAAAAAAACAATCGTCAATCAAAGGAAAATTTGTCCCCAAGAGAGTCCTCTCCTATCCCTGTATGCCCAATGGATTCCAAGCCCCATGTCATACCTCCTGATTCAAGTTTCCCCTAGGACCTTGGTATACACCTTCTATCATCACTCACATCTAAGGAACACCAAAACATCTTGATTGCAATTAACCTGAAACTATTGAAGATATTTATCATAGTAAAATCGTCCTCACCGCATGATTCTAAATGGAATAGAAATGGTTTAATCCCAAAAGTTCCCTCTAACACTAATTTTTATATTCTTAATAAATGACACAAAATCCTAATAATACCCTTTTTATCACACCGAGCATAGAACACATGGGATTAGGGAATTCAGCGAGAGATCCACCATAGAGTTATAGAGAAACAGTTCAAGAATTTGGTCCTAGAATCATGACCCTAAAAAGCATGTCACGATTCCCTCCCCCAGGAGGAACTATATTTCCTAGCCATGTGATTTTAAATAACCATGTATCCCAAATATGGAATGGATGCCACACCCTGCATACGAGTCAGATCTATGTAAGGGACGTCCAATTCCATGAGTAAATCATGACCCAAATGCTCCCAATATGTCTGGATACACTCCTACCATACTCCAAAATCCATGCTCTGAGTGATCTTGAATCTAAATATCCCTCCAAGGAAATATGAGATGGAAGGCTAGTGTCCTGCAAACACCTCTTCTTGACTATGAATATCATGCCCTGGTGGCCCTGCATATGTTTCCCATAAAAATGACCATCAATCAAAGGAAAATTCATCCCCAACAGAGTCCTCTTGTATCTTAGTATGCCCAACGACTTCCAATCCTCGTCCTATCCCTCTTGATTCAAAGTCCCTTAGAGTCATGGTTTACATTTTCCTCCTAACATATATCTTGGATATATCAGAACATATGGGCACGATTTAGATCTAGTCTCTTTGGAGGATTTTAAAGATATCCCATCCATATGCGTGAAGTTGATCCATATACTAAAGAAGAGTGCCCCCCATTTATGTGTTTCCTCGAAGAATCTCAATTAAAATTCTCTTTTTTGATGCTCAGGTGCACCCCTCATTGAAGGACACATACCATGTTAAGAAGGATCCCAATCTTTATAATCCTCAATAGCCATTGGAAATGGGAGGCCAATATCCTGTGGACACCTTTGATTGACTATGAATATCATGGCTTGGTGGCTCTGCATATGTTGCCCAAAAAATGGTTGTCAATAAGAGGAAAATTCATCCCTAGGAGAGTCCTTTCCAGCTTCCATATGCTCAAATGGCATTAATGTATTGTCACACCCCTAGATTTAGAAGACTCCTGGATGACGACTAATGTACCTCCTTCTTCTTAAGTGCCCCTGACCTAAAAAAGACTCTTAATTGACTGGGTCATTCAACAGATCTCCCTCATGCAAGAAAGAAATGTGAGGGAACAGTTGCCCACTCCAAGATGACATGAATGTCCCTAATGTCTTCAGGCGCCACTAATCAGGCCAGCCACCCACTATGGCTCCCAGTTTCAAAATAAAGTCAAAATTATCAAATCCCATTAGGCCATCAGAAATGGAAGGCCAGTATCCTGCGAAAACCTTTTCCTGACTATGCATATCACGCCCCGATGGTTCTGCATATGTCACCCACAAAAAACAGCCATCAATCAAAGGAAAATTCATCCCTAGGAGAGTTATTTCCTACCTATGTATGCATAAAGTGGTTCCCGAGCCTCATGCATGTCTAGAATCCACAAATCAAGGGTCAAGAAAAATCCCTAATTCGTGTATGAAGGGTATTAGAACATTCCTGGATGGTGGTACCAAATTGGGGCCCTTTCCCCATTAATTATGTTCAAAGTTGTTCGACCGACAACATTAATATCAAGTTTGATTGGAAGGACAGTGAAATTCCAGTGAAAAAGACACCATAAT
Source organism: Viscum album (assembly GCA_963277665.1). Classification (NCBI taxonomy): domain Eukaryota; kingdom Viridiplantae; phylum Streptophyta; class Magnoliopsida; order Santalales; family Viscaceae; genus Viscum; species Viscum album. The sequence continues at coordinate 1,766,431,679 of OY728153.1, read as the reverse complement.
TTCTAGAGGAAAAGTATTGAAAAGGGAAACTCTGGTAAAAATTCAAGTATCAGTTCATTAAAAAGGAAAGAATTGAGCCATCAGAAAAGGCATAAAGCTTGTTAGGTCAAAAACCCACAAAGGGCATCCTAGGAAAAATTCAAGTTAGACCCGCTAATCCCATGTAAAGAAGGCTTAGGTAAAACTTAGGGTTATAATGAAAAAGGAATAAACATTCATGAGGCGTTCCATAAATCCTTATCAATAGTCGAACTATGCTCACTATGTCCCCTATCTCAAGCAAAAATTTGAGATTGATTTGATTATTTCAGTTTTTTAATTTCAAGTCATGGTTTAAAATTAATGTCTAATTGAAATGATGTTAACACAATAAGAAAATTTAAAAAAAATAAAGATAATTTAGAGGCAAATCAGTTCCATAATATTCCATAAAATTGTATGGTGGGCATCCAAATCATGGATCCTCACCTTGTGAGAAAGACAAGACCTTTACAGGAGACGTTCGACAGAGTTGTAGAGTTGCATAAACGATTGTTGAGATTCCTCAACTGCTTAGAGAATATTCAATAAATACATAGTATTGGCTTATGCACTCGCTCACAATGCCTCCACCTCCTGCATGGCTTGGAGGCCAGTTATCTCTCCCTCCTACATTTTCCATCACCCTCCTTAATGGCGGTAGCAGCCCAGACCCACTCCAGTTTGAGCCGTTCCAGTTTCTTGATTTGTCGATCCACTTCCTTGTCAAGCTGTTCCATCAAGGACTCCTGCTCTATGAGTTCATTTTTCAATTTCTTAACTATTCTGGTATGAGTGGCAGCTTCATCAATGAAGATTTTTCATGTAGTAGCCAGATGAGCCGTCGAATCTACCACATGGAGTCGAGATTCAGGTGCACCCGTTACTTCCCAAGCACCAACCACCCACCTAACTATGTCATAGATGCCATGATAGTTAAACCCACCAAATTCCAGAACCACAAACTAGCAGTTTAACATGGGAAATTTCACTGGCATCTAAGCCAATGGAGTCTGGGAGATTAACCTCTAGATATTTCTCTACACCTTTTTTCGAGTGGGATGAAAATCGAACAAGCCTTCTAGATTGGCCTCAAAATCACTACCTAAAAATGAAATGTAGTTAGGAATGAACATTACCAGGGGGACTTGATTTTGTAGCCACAATATGACTCGGCCCGACGATAGCCTCATCTCTGGTAATTGTAATGGATGAAAAAGTAGGGGTGTACACCGCTATTTCCAAGGCCTGTGGTTGTAATCCCGAGGATGAGGATGATATGACAATAACTAAAACTCCCATGGTAGTATTTTTGTCCAAAACAAGTGGTGCTACATCTTCAATCATCAGTTATGATCCATGGACATGCGAGGGTACTGAGGACCCGGGGCCATGATCGGCCAAAATAATAGTTCTCAAGATGACCCTTAAAAGTTCACTGGTTAATATAATACTTGTGGGGATAGTCATTCTGGATAAGGGTATTGGTCTCAGAATATTGGGGGAAAAAAACATAACCCCTCTCAGAACTGGAAAAAATGGCATGATAACCCGCTCCAGATTTTCAGGGGATGTAACATCAGCCTTTCCAACTGTGACCTCCCTAGAGCCACCATGATTAGGAAGAGTATCAGCTTCTGAAGCAATTCCCTATGGAGGAAAAAAAGTCTCTTAGTCTAGGTTTATTGGCTCAACGATATTCTAAGCCCCTCCAATATCCAGCCAGGTCTGGGGATCATCACTAGACTCAACCTCCGCCACAAAGACCGCTCTATCCCTCTCCATGAGAGTTGGATCGACACGATCTAATGGGACTTCAGCCTCTGGATGTTTATCCATTATTTGGGAAGAAATTGTTCAATCAAGAGAACACACATTTGAAAGGTCAATATCACCCTCTGCCTCTTCAGATAACCCTGTTTCCCTGCCTTGGTCAACCGCAATAGATGGAGACCCTTCCTCTACCCTAATAGGGATAGGGGATAAAGATACCCGAGTGGTTGATGTTTGGTTACTGATAGGACCTGCGTCAAAACACATATACGTACCAGTGAGTCAACAAGGTAATGAAATTTGGTTTAATCACCAGGTGAGATGACACTTACTTGTGACCCCCCTTCTAATACGCTTAGATAGTTGGGAGGCTTGCTTGCGTTTCTTTGACTGTTGGGGAGATGACTCTTGAATAAGTCCACTAAGAGGAGATGGAGGAGGAAACACCTGGGAAGGATATTCAATCACCTCCTCCATGTTCTCTTGGGCTCCAGGAGATCCTTCAACATTACCACTACTGGTGAGGGGACGTACTCTCCAGCTACCGTACCTTTGGGAGAATAAATCGGAGAAAAACTGTCTCCCAAGACCCAGTAGGTCCCTAAAAAAATAAGAAGGAAAAGGGGGAAGCTTTAATTATCTTTAAAATAAGCGAATTTAAGGCCAAATGCTACAGATAAGACCTCTCCCATCATCTGTGGAAGTACTGCTAACAACGCCATGCGGTCTGACTAGTAACACCTTATGACAACCCTGATCTTTTATTACATAATTAAACATAATTTATTACATAAAATTCACTTGATACAACATAGAAGATCAAAAGGTCTAGTGTATTTGGGGCTTAGGATCATTACATAACAACTTAGAACATGAAATACAACATCTTTATTGAAAAATTCCTTTACATGACCACAACATTCCATCGTACTTAGTAATGCATGGGATAACCTGAGGACATGCATAAGAAAAGGGTGAGCTATAAAGACCCGTAAGGGAATAATCATGGAATAACATGAGGAATAAAATACATGTTAGACAATAGTCATATAAATAGATCACAAGAGAAGAATAAACATAAAGTCATGATAAAGCATGATAATCATAACATGGAAATGTGGCAAAAACACTTAACTTGGAATTAGCATGAGCCAAGGCTCATTGCACATGGAGCATGAGTAAATCCTCATTGTAGATGAAGCATGAGTAAAACCTCATTGAACTTGAATTATCCTGAGTAAACACCCATTGCACATGACGTATCATGATACTATACTTTACCCAATGCATTGGAGCACTATCAGGGCACACCCTTCTTAAACATTTCATTTCATGCATAAGTGTGCCACATGGATCATATAACACGAAATCAATCAACATCATAAGTTATTCTATGATTAAGTAATGTGGAATAAATACATGAAAGTACCATTCAATAGGTATATGTGCATAAAGGTGAATACCCTTGATAGAGACATGGGTATGGAATTCACTACACAATGATCTTGGCTTGGAAAAATGTGATGCAATTTCGGCAGCATAATAGCGTGACATACGGATTCATGAAAATAGTTGATGAGATAGAAAATGGTGTCTCATAATATTTACATAAAATGGAAAGTAAGGGGGTCATATGGATACATGTCCCAACAAAAATAATGGAATTTAGATGCATAATACAATATAATTACTTGGATGTAAAAGAGGAGAGAGAAATCCCTCACGGAATTTCAGCATGGTAACGGGTGTACATGGGAGGCTTTAATGAGAGATAAAGGGGTCTCCCATCATCCAAAAATAAATAGGAAAGTATGGTGGAGGTGAGAAATCATACCCCAACATTTTTAGTTGAAAACAAAAGGGCATAACAACTTAAAGAAAATTAGACAAAAAATGGGAAATGAAGAAATCCCTTAGATGGAAGTGTGCTTCCAAAGGCCTGAGAGAGGATTGAGAGAGGCTTCTTGGGAGCTTGAGGAACCTTGGGAGGATTCTAGAGAGAGTAGTATAGAGGTTGGATGAACTCCAAAAGATTTTAGTGAGGAGGAAGTGGGATCTTGGGTTAGTTTATATAGGAAAGGTGATGTAATTCTTTATTATTTAGGTTTGGGACACCTCACATTAAACTAATCCTAACCACAAACCAGCCCATGGTTTTTGGAAAAGGGAAGTTGAAAACAATATTTTATAAGGTCAAAGTCCGAACTTCTTAAAATAATGGGGTTGCTTATGTGGAGGTGAGTCACACTCCCAAGGAAAACAATTTAAATAGACAAGATGTTTAATAAGTCTTGAAGGGTCCATTAATGCTTTGTAAAATAAGTCAAAAAAAAACCAAAACCACATTATTTTAATGGTAAAACATATATTGGCCGAACATAAAGCTTATAGTATTTTATTACATCACTATTGGGTCATTATGATGTCATAAAACACATTATATATTTAAATGATATTTAATTTTTACCCAAAAATTTGACTGTCTCAGAAAATTATGAAAAAATAACCATTGGATAATTTCAACATCCAGATTCCTGAAATAATATTTATTTTATATAAATAATTTTCTAAATATTTTAATTTTCACTTTTAAAATAAAAACTGACATTTATAAAAAATTCATGGGTTTTGACAAAAATGACTTTCAAACCTTAATAAAAATTACAATTGAATTCACAAAATTATACGATAATTTATATTTAATAAAAATAATATAATAATAATAATATTTTATTAAAATATTATTTAATTCAAAAATCCATTAATTCATCAAAATAGATTTCTTAGTTTAACATTAACTAAAAATACCATTTGTTCTTTAAAAACTATTTACAAGGTAACAATAATAAAATGAAAGTATATTCATTATTATATACAAAAATAATGTACATAACCATAGTACTAGGGTCTTGTTACATAACCCCTTATAACACCCGCATAATACTGAAGAGTAAGGTGTTCGATGGTTCCAGACTCTTGGGGTGGCTCGGATAACATTGCTCGGGTGGTGATCTCTATTAACTTCCACTTCTCTCGTAGGCGGTCCCGCTCGAGCTTAACATATTCAAGCTCGACTTGGGATTGGTCAAGAGCGAAGACCAATGATGTCACCTCCTTTCCGAGCTCTGAAAGATGGGCTTTGTATGGGGCACGTCTACTGGATGAGGCCATCGCTTCCTTTGTCTGAGTAAATTGGATTTGTTAAAGCCTTATATTTATACTAATCACGTGATAACTGTTCAATGACTATATTAGAAACAATCAAAATTCTTAACATAAAACCAAAGAATTTGACATTTTATATAAACATTTTACATAAAGAGGTATTTAATTAGATTAAGAGGGATTTCCATTAATGAATGTTTGGGTCGTTACAATCTTCCCCCCTTAAAAAATCTCACCCTCAAAATTTTATTTTCCCATACTAAAATAGATTTGGGTAACTCTATTTCATCATTTCCTCATATTCCCATGTTGCTTCTTCAAACTTGTTGTTTCGCCACAACACCTTGATGAGGGGTATTGTCTTATTTTGTAGAACTTTTTCTCTACGATCTAAGATCTTCACTGGTTTCTCCTCATATGAAAGGTCATCCTCTAACTGTACCACCTCTGAAAAGAGTATATGTGAAGGGTCCGATATGTACTTCCTTAAGAGGGATACATGAAAGACATCATGTACTTTGGCCATGGTAGGTGGAAGTGCTAGTTGATAGGCCACAACCCCGACATGATCAAGAATCTCGAAGGGGCCGATGTACCTTGGACTTAATTTTCCTTTCTTTCCAAACCTCATGACCTTCTTCCACGAAGATATGAATTGAAATACCACGTCTCCAACTTTAAACTCAAGGTCTCGTCGACGGTTATTTGCATAACTCTTCTGTCGACTCTGGGATGTCTTGATATGCTACTGAATGGTTTTTACCATCTCCACCATTTCTTCGACTATTTCTAGTCCAAGCAGCTTACTCTCACCGACCTCATCCCAACACACCGGTGTTCTGCACCTTTTCCCATAAAGGGCTTCATATGGTGCCATTTGGATGCTCGAGTAGAAACTATTATTATAAGAGAACTCATCCAGATGAAGATGTTGATCCCATCCCCCTTTAAAGTACATTGATAACGCTCTCAACATGTCATCAAGTGTTGGGATAGTCCACTCGGATTAGCCATCAGTTTGAGGATGATAGGCCATACTAAAGTTCAGTTTAGTATTCACAGCATGTTGAAGACTCTTCCAAAACATAAAGGTGAATCTTGGATCTCAATCAGACACAATATATAGTGGTACTCCATGAAGCCTTACCACTTCCTTGATATATATCTGTGCCAGTTGATCCAATGAGAAATCCTCTTGAATAGAAATGAAGTGTACATCCTTTGTAAGACGATCCAAAACAACCCATATTTCATTATTGACTTTGGATGTCTTCGGAAGTCTGGTGACAAAGTCCATGGTGATGTTATCCCATTTCCATTCTGGTATGGGAAATGGTTGCATCATCCTCTTATACTTTTTCCTCTCTACCTTCACTTTCTGATATACTAGGCACTTTTATGTATATTAAGTGATCTCCTTCTTCATATCATCCCACTGATAATTCTATCAGAGATCTCAATACATCTTTTTGTTTGCTAGGTGAATAGGGAAATTCGAACTATGTGCATCATCTAAAAGATCCTTCTTCATCTCTAGACTTGATGGAACACATAGTATTTTCCCAAATCTCACAATTCCTTCTTCATTAACATTAAACTCCGAGGATTTCTCTTTTCTGATAGCTTCCACTTTTTCCTGAATTCCCACATCATCTTATTGAGCATCTTTTACCCTTTCCAAAAGTGATGGTTGAGCAATCATTTGTGAAAGGATTGATTATGTTCCCTTATTTATTATTCCCATGTCTATCTTTATCAAATCTAAGAATATTGGATCCTTTTCAATTCTCATCAATGATAGAATCGCTGGGTCTTTTCTACATAAGGAATCCTCCACCTTTTTTTATTTCCTAGGGTGGTAATGGATTGATTAGTCATAGTCTTTGATCAGATCTAACCATATTCATTGGCGCATGTTCAACTCTTTTAATGTGAATATATACTTGAGGCTTTTGTAGTCTGTATATATTTCAAACTTCTCCCCAAAGAGATAATGCCTCCAAATTTTTAAAGTGAAGATCACTGCATCCAAATCAAGGTCATGTGTTAGATAGTTCTGTTCATGAACTTTCAATTTCCTTGAAGCATAGGTAATGACTTTGTCATTTTTCATTAACACACATCTCATTCCCTTCTTCAAAGCATCTCTGAATACCACAAAAATTTCTCCACTTGTGGGTAAAGTGAGCACGAGTGCATTGATAAGCCTCCTTTTTAACTCCTTGAATATTTCTTCCCATTTATCAATCCAAGAAAACTTTACTCCCTTCCGAGTTATCTTGGTAAGAGGGTTGTACAATCGTGAGAAATTTCTCACAAATCGTCGATAATATCCAGCTAACCCCATGAAGCTACAGATATCCGTTAACAATGTTAGCCTCAACCACCCTCAATTGCATCTTTTTTGGAGGGATCCACAGATATCTCATTGGTTGTGATGATATGGCCCAATAATGAGACATACTTCAACAATAACTAACACTTGTTGTACTTTTCATAGAGATTCTCCTTCCACAAAGTCTCAAGTACAGTTCTCAGATGCTCCTCAAGATCCTCCTTGGTTTTGGAGTATATCAGAATATCATCTATAAAGGCTACCACAAATTTGTCGAGGTAATATCTAAAGACTCTATTCATCAAGTCCATGAATATTGCTGGAGAATTAGTGAGTTTGAAAGGCATTAATATGAATTCATAGTGCCCATATCTTGCACGAAAAGAATTCTTGGGGATATCTTCCTTCTTCACCCTAACTTGATAAAATCCTGACCGCAAATACACCTTGGAGAAGTATTGTGCTCCATGCAGCTGATCGAACAAGTCATCAATTCATGGGAGAGGATACTTTTTCTTTATCTTGATTTTTTTGAGCTCACAATAATCTATGCAAAGGCACATTGACCCATCCTTCTTCTTGATGAAGAGGACTGGTGCGCCCCATGGTGAAGCACTTGGGCATACAAACCCTTTATCTAGATTCTCCTATAGTTGTTTCTTTATCTCCTTAAGCTCCACAACAACCATTCTACATGGAGTCTTGAATATTGGAAATGCTGCAGGTATAAGATCAATTGATAATTCAACATCTCTTCAAGGAGGAAGACCAGACAATTCCTCAGGAAACACTTTAGAGAATTCCCTCACAATAGGCATGTCTTCTAGGATGGTTTCTTCCTTAGACTCAATCATATAAGCTAGATACGCATGATCATAGGGCAGTAATATCCACACTTGAGATGATGGAGCTAAAGAAGATTCATCTTCTTCCTTGCACTTGTAAATAATTGGGGGTCGATTCTCCATATGTAGAGTGATTTCCCTCTCACGAAAATTTATGTTGGATCTGTATAAGGAAAGACAATCCATGCCAAGAATTGCATCAAATTCCACCAGAGGTAGTATGACAAGGTTTTCTGGGAAGTTTAATCCACATATTATGATAGGGGAGGAGTTATATTCATGGGATGCAATGATTTCCCCATTTACTGTACTCACCGACATCATCACTTCCATGATTTGTGCTAGTGCTGGGATTATTCTACTAAAATTTCGAGATATAAAAGAATGTGCAGAACCTGAATCAAAAAGTATGTTCGCCATTCTTGAATGAATAACTAGAATAACTTTCACCACTTCATTTTTGAGGTTCACTTCGGTAGTAGTGATGGAAAAATATCACCCTTGCTACCTTGGAGGTTGTTGGCTACCTCTGAAAACCCTTGGCTTAGGGCACCGATTTCTAAGATTACCTGTTTCTTTGCAGTTGTACCAATGAACCACACGTTGAGGTTCAAACGGAGTGTTCCTCTCTTCTGTAACAGCCGCAGGTCTTTCTTTCCGACAGTTAACAGCTAGGTTCCCTTCTCTTCCACACCTAAAGCATTTCCTCGCCCCCTTTAAGCATTTTCCAGGGTGTTTCTTTCCGCACCTTTAGTAAGTGGGGTGCTGGATCTTCTTAGCACCATTGTATTTATCCATTGGACCACAAGAATTGAAGTCCACCTTTTGCTTCTTATCCCCATGACACCCCTAAGATTCTCTGATCTCTATTTCAACCTTGAGGGAACATCAGACAATTTCTTTATAGTTGTCGATGTCATGGATCACCGGAGCTTTCCAGAGGCTGGGTTTCAGCCCACCAAAGAAGCGGTTAACCTTGCATTCATGGGTAAAGAAAAAGAAAAAATTATATCATGAAATCCTTGTGAAGTTTACCTCATACGCTCCAACAGATTCATAGTCTTTTTTCTTAAGGGCAAGGAATTCCCTTTACATCTTAAGCCGAAGGGTGCGCGGAAAATATTTATTTAAAAACATCTTTTGGAAATTCTTCCATTCCAATTCCTCGATCTCCTCCTTAGGATTATTATTTTTTATCAACATCCACCATTGATTAGCTTCACATTCCATATGATAAGAATCTAGGAAAACCTTCTCTTGTTCAGAACATTGAAGGATGGCGGAGATATTTTCAATGGAGTTGATACATTGTTCAACGATTGAGGGATTGGATGATCCATTAAAAGTAGGAGGCCTTTATCTCATGAACCTCTCGATAACGACTTGTTATTTCATAGGGGGATTGAAAGTTCCTCTTGACCCATGTTTATATTCAAATCTTGAGTTAGCTGAGAGAGAAGCATGGCAAAGTTCACAATTCCTACTCCCATTGGATTGGGCATCTCATTAGTATAATCGTCACATTGATCTTCACATAGGTTTTTAGCCCAAGTCCTCCTATTATCAGCCATTGTATGGAATAAAATTAAAGTTAGGGGTAACACATAATGGGTAATACAAGGAAAAAACTGATGAATTTTAAATAAATTTTATTTTTTTAACATATGAATATATTGGCTTCATTCTATGTTATCCATGATCTACTTTCTAACATATATTTTTAGGGAATTTTTTTTATCCCTTAATAATGGTTCATACTAACCTTGTGAATTTACCAAAGAATATACCCCGAGAGTTTCATAACTAAGAGTACAACAAGACCCATTGTTGTGCACCAGTTCCTATTTGAGTCTAGCTCAAAGCGGTGTTTTTAGGTTTTACCCCAATGATACATCTTTTCCAGAGCCCCCTCTACATGATCATATCCAGATAGGGATGTATTTAATTGATAAACCACTTACTCAATACTCACAAAAACTTAGGGATGTTTTTATTATACTTAGTATTATCTCTAAGGATTCATTAGTGTTTTCTAATCCTAATCCCAAAAATAACTAAACCTATCCTCTAATACCAACTATGACAACCCTGATCTTTTATTACAAAATTTAACATAATTTATGACATAAACATCACTTGATACAACATAGAAGATAGAGAGGTATAGTGTCTTTGGGGATTAGGATCATTACATAACAACTTAAAACATGAAATACAACATTTTTATTGAAAACTTCCTTTACATGACCACTACATTCCCTCATACTTAGCATTGCATGGGATAACCTGAGGACATGCATAAGAAAAGGGTGAGCTATAAAGTCCAGTAAGGGAATAATCATGGAATAACATGAAGAATACAATACATGTTAGAAAATAGGCATATCAATAGAGCACAAGAGAAGCATAAACATAAAGGCATGGAAAATCATGATAATCATAACATGGAAATGTGGCAACAACACTTAACATGGAATTAGCATGAGCCAAGGATCGTTGCACATGGAGCATGTGTAAATCCTCATTACACATGAAGAATGAGTAAAACATCGTTGTACTTGAATTAGAATGAGTAAACACCCATTTAACATGATGTATCATGATAATATACTTTACCCAATGCATTAGAGTGCTATCAGGGCGCACCCTTCTTAAACATTTCATTTCATGCATAAGTGTGCCACATGGATCATATAACATGAAATAAATCTACATCATAAGTTATTCTACGATTAAATAATGTGGAATAAATACATTAAAGTACCATTCAATAGGTATATGTGAATAAAGGTGAATACCCTTGATAGAGACATGGGTATGGTATTCACTACATAATGATCTTGGCTTGAAAAAATTAGGTGCAATTTCAGCAGCATAACTGCGTGACATAAGGATTCATGAAAATAGTTGATGAGATAGAAAATGGTGTCTCATCATATGTACATGAAATGGACAGTAATGGGGTCATATTGATACATGTACCAACAAACATAATGGAATTTAGATTCGTAATACAATAGAATTATTTGGATGTAAAAGAGGAGAGAGAAATCCCTCACGGAATTTCGGCATGGTAACAGGTGTATATGGGAGTCTTTAATGAGATTGAAAGAGGTATCCCATCATCCAAACATAAAGAGGAAAGTATGAGGGAGGTGTGAAATCATACACCAACATTTGTAATTTATAACAAAAGGGCATAATAACTTAAATAAAATTAGACAAAAATGAGAAAAGAAGAAATAACTTACTTGGAAGTGTGCTTACAAAGGATTGAGAGAGGATTGAGAGAGGATTATTGGGAGATTGGGGAACCTTGGGAGGATTATAGAGAGAGTAGGTCAGATATTGGATGAACTCCAAAGGCTTTGAGTGAGGAAGAAGTGGGAGATTGGGTTGGTTTATATAGGAAAGGTGAGAGAATTATTTATTATTTAGGTTTGGGACGCCTCACATTAAACTAATCCAAACCACAAACCACTATATAGTTTTTGCCCATGGTTTTTTGGAAAATGGAAGTGGAAAACAATATTTTATAAGGCCAAAGTACAGACTTCTTAAAATAATGGGGTTGCTTATGTGGAGGTGAGTCACACTCCCAAGGAAAACAATTTAAAAAGACAAGATGTTTATAAAGTCTTGAAGGGTCCATTAATGCTTTGTAAAATAAGTAAAAAAAAACCCCCATTATTTTAATGTTAAAACATATATTAGCTGAAAATAATGCTTATAGCATTTTATTACATCACTATTGGGTCATTATGATGTCATAAAATACATTATATATTTAAACAGTATTTAATTTTTACCCAAATATTTGACTGTCTCAGAAAATTATGAAAAATTCACCGTTGGATAATTTTGACATCTTGATTACAGAAATAATATCATTTTATCTAAATAATTTTCTAATATGTTAATTTTCACTTTTAAAATGAAAACCGACATTTATCGAAAATTCATGGGTTTTGACAAAAATGGATTTCAAACCTTAATAAAAATTACAATTGCATTCATAAAATTATACGATCATTTATATTTAATAAAAATTATTTTAATAATAATAATAATATTTTATTATAATATTATTTAATTTAAAAATTCATAAATTCATCAAAATAGATTTCTTAGTTGAACATTAACTAAAACTACTATTTGTGCTTTAAAAACTATTTACAAGGTAACAATAATAAAATGAAAGTATATTCATTGTTATATATAAAAATAATGTACATAACCATAGTACTAAGGTCTTGTTACATAAACCCTTATAACACCTACATAATACCGAAGAGTAAGGTGTGCGATGGTGACAAACTCTTGGGGTGGCTCAGATAACATTGCTCGGGTGGTGATCTCTATCAACTTCTACTTCTCTCACAGGCGGTCCCACTCGAGCTTAAAATATTCAAGATCGTCTTGGGTTTGGTTAAGAGTGAAGCCCAATGACGCCACCTCCTTTACTAGCTCTGAAAAATGGGCTTCGTATGGGGCATGTCTACTGGATGAGGCCATCACTTCCATTGTCTGAGTAAATTGGATTTGTTAAAGCCTTATATTTATACTAATCATGTGATCACTGTTCAATGGATATATTAGAAACGATCACAATTCTTAACATAAAACCAAAGAAGTTGAAATTTTATATAAACGTTTTACATAAAGAGGAATCTAATTTGATCAATAGGGATTTCCATTAATGAAAGTTTGGGTCGTTACACGCCTGTCCACAGGAGTGTGATGACACCTATCGATTTCAGTCAAGTATGATTCCATATAATAAATTTCTTCATTAACTGAAATATAAGTAAGAGAATTAGATCCCCCAAAACCTAGGAGATCAAAGCGTTCAATATGAAGATGCCTCCATATATATTAATCTGAGGCGCTCGCCCTAAATTCATCCCAAATCTCCAGGATTATGAAAACGTATCTGTAATTGGTTTGGACAATGCTGGAAAATTAATATTAGGAAGAGGGGTAGGATTCAAAAATTGCAAACATTTCCTAGAAATCCCTTTAGGACCTCAGGAAGAGTAGCGTTTATGAGATGATAGATGCAAATAAGAATCTTTTTTGTGGGGGTCGTAGTAGGGAGGCCAACGACGTCTTCATCCTCATCAGTGGTTTCGGGTCACAACATGGAATGTACCTAATGCGAGTACTTGTAGTGACCACTTTGGGAGTGGATAAGGGTATCGAGGTCCTTAAGGTAACATCCCACCTCATCTAGATCCTCATCAAAAGAAATGTCAGTCGATACTAACATGAAACCAATACCAATAAAGGAAACTTCCCTAGTCTGGTGGATTTTCCATAAATTGCAAGAGGACCGACCATGGGATGGTGTATTACCTTTAAAAAGGTCCCATTACCTCCAAGACACTAGAAAATTATCCTCATAAGGAATGGATGATAGACTCTTAGCACCAGCTCCAACAGCTTGTCCGACTACCCATGAGGTCATAACCCCATCTTTCATAACTTTCTCAGGGATGGAGTGAAGAGACCTTCGAAAAACTTTTCTCAGATGAGTGTGTTCAACAAATTCATTTTTATTCCCCTTTACCTTCACCTTGGATTCTCTATAAGTCGCCACAATGGGCACCGAGTCAGCTAATTGGCTATCAGGGTACGATTTAACCCATACCTCAGCATAGTTCTTAGTAAGGAAGGGAACAAAATCCTCAGAATCTGGAAGCCTGGCCTGGCTCTAGGTGTCTTCTTGGGTAAGCATCATCCAAAATTGATGGGATATCATCAGATGTTTCTCCTGGAAATCATTTTTAAGAGTAGGAGGGCACAACTTCTGAATTCAGTTGAATTGCCGACTAAACCTACAGGGTGAATATACCTCACAGATAAGTTCCCTTCCAATACGAACAACCAGGATGACTTCTTGCAAATAAAATAAGTAACCTCGGTTGATGAAGTCTTCAGATTTATTTTTTGTAATGGTACATATGGGGGAATAATAAGGGTGGTAAGAGAGACATTCATAAATGTTGAGGCAAGCCATTTGGTCATGCTCATTCCTTTCGGTCTGCTCCTCTTTCTTATCCTGTGAGGCCCAAGCTACTGGAATGACCCTGATGGTGCTATGAAGATACAGTCGGAGGGTTGAATGCAGGATTGGTAAGGAATTGATAAAGGAATAACCCCCTATGTGGGTTCCCATCCATCCCCAAAGAATTTGAAAAGGGCCAACCATCTAGTAGGGTGACCCCCCTTCGCTGATTCGGCCGCTAATTGAGCGGACATGATAAAGGTTGATGATCTTACACCACCAGATTCCCACACTGGTAAAAGAAACCCGCTAAAGAACATGGCCAAGAAAGCCTCCAGTTGAAATAACCGATCAATGTCAGGGATGATCCCCCATCCCCATTTCCAAAAATACCCCTCTTCTAGAGTGGGCCAGTTAGTACCTGCTCACCTTCGGGTGGCTTTGGCGGGACAAGCTCTGGGTCTCCATGGATCGGGCTCAAGACCTATATGCTTATAAAAATCACTAATCCAATCATCAAATGGAACGTCCTGCTTCAGACATGGATCACTTTCCTTCAGAAGTGTCTTTTCTTGGGTGATGAGTTTCCTCGATGGGGGGGGGGGTTCTTTCATCATCATCCCAAATAGTGGAAGGAGGAAGAAATTCATAGTAAATGTCCCCAATGATAGGGACTCCTGAAATCAGCCGGATGTCCCAAAAAAAGGTTGCCAACCTCCCCGTGGGTCGAAGGTAAATTGTTGGTATCTAGACTCCACCTGCTTAAGAGCTGTGAAATTAGGGCAGTAAGATGATGGGTGTATGTTTGGGAAACCCAGGTAGCCTCATAATGCCCCATAACCTGTAGCTCGGCTTAGAATTCTTTGCAAATATGGCGGACCCAAATGGCCCCCCAGTCCAAGCCAAACGAGCCTCTAGAATGAAGGTCCCATTGAGATGAGCAACCGTGCTGCACATTTGCTATAGCCTTCTACGCGTTGCTCTAGTAAAAGTGAGCTATCTGATCAGGCTTCCATTTCACCCCCTCTAAGTTTTGAGGCATGTAGTGAATCAAAGGCCCGGAGGTAGTGTCTTTTTGAATGTACCTCCACGTGGAAGAAATCAAATCCTTTAGAATAGAAGTAATAATTATCCAGGCAGCGGGATGATAAATCTAGTTTGGCATTAGGATCGATGTGTCAGAAAAAAGGCCAAACCTATAAGAAGGAATCCTGCCTAAGAATGGGTACTCCTGTTGACCCACTGTGAGTATATTTTCAAGGGATTGGTGAAACAGAACAACCAGAGTTTGGTCATTAACTGAATCTACCATATCCTTCAATCTTTCATCATTAGTAGAATGAGGGGAAATAATAATGGCCTCAGAAGAAGAAGCGATGTCAGCAGCAGCCTGTAAATCAGCCATTGTAGCCTGCACAAGAAAATTAAAAATCCTATGAGAAGTTATCCCAACCAAAAATTGCTGGAAAAAGGATAGAAAGGAAAAAAATGGATAAAGGACTTAAATCAATGTTCACAAAAGGCTCCGCATACTGTTCCTAGAAACGGTATGTAGAAGAAGCATTCTGCATACATCATAACACACAAAAGCTACTCTTCCCATAGCTATGGTATGTAGACATAATTCACCGCGTACAACCATGGTACATTAAATAATCGTGAGGCATAGGCCCATGAACCGTTGTCTGACGAAAAGAACAGTTTGAGGAATGAAGAAACCATGAACCTCAGCCTTGGTTAAGTTTTCATTCAGAAGTGGTGGATTAAAATTTAAGTCCATATTAATAGTTTTTAAAGTTCATTTTTATGATCCAAGTTCGGTATGTGAACAAGCCATCCACGTAGAACTCTTCCATGCGAAATTCAGATTTTAAGTTTTAAAATTCCACAACACCGTCTACATAATCCAAAATATGGTACGCGGATGAGGAAAAGGCAAAGAAATAGGTTCGTGGAATGTACAAAGTTGTTCAGGAACAATATTTTCGCAAGGAGCACGGTATTCAAGAGGAAAGGAGTCTGGGAAAATTGGAAGTTCTTTTTCCACGAGAAATGGTAAGAGACAAATTACATGGCCCCGTATATATATGTGTGGTCCCCTACTACTGAGTCTACCTGTTCTACCATGAACCATTTCCGTTCATGACCGCTTCTACATCAGAATAGTCCCCTTTTCATTCTGAACGAACACTATTCTAATGGGGGGCATTTGTAGGGTCCTGAAAATTCTGTCAAGAGGGACAAATCCCCAACAATCACTTTGCAAAAGGAAGCAAGTGCTTCTACAAGTATATCAATGCGAAGGGACTCAAATTGGGTTGCAATTATTTAAAGGAACTTTAATGAATTCAAGTTTTCAAGGTTTTTATGTGGCCCAAATACCATCATCGGGAAAGGTACGTAGAGTAGATGGATTGTGAACCACCAAGTATGTGAGATGGTCCATGAACTGCTATCCCATGAGGCAATGGCCGGTGAGCAAGACAAACCATAGACCACGTCAACTGAAGGCGTTGTGCGCGTAAGGCCAGTCCGCATACCATACCACAAACCCATCAATTCACATACAAAGTGAATAGGCAGGGTTTCGCAAACCATTATCACAGACCAAAGCCTCCACAAACCCTAGTTGACCGAGTCTTCTGTGGGTTAGGATGTTGCTTCAATGGGCCTCCGTAAATGGTGTCGCGTGCCCAATAGATTTGATCGCTCCAATGCTCTATAAAAGGAGCACAATAGAAGTATGAAGGAGACACAAAGAGGGAGATGAACAGAGAGAAGGATGGAAGACAAAAGCTTGAGGAAGACTTAGAGGTTTCACTCCAGCTTCTGTCTTGATTCATCGGCGAAGCATGAACTGTGCACCACTCCTTTGCAGGTACAGCCAGCCGAAAACCGTAAAATGGGGTAATTGAATAATAATAATGAAACTGCAAACCTAATTGGTGAACCTCAAACCAAGGTCTCCTCGAGGATAAACTTCCCATGAATGATGATCCCCTAGACCCCCTTCAATATGGTGCTCTATGTAGCATACCACTATGCGGACTAAACCCAGTGCCACGTACCGCATCAGTATGTGGATGAAACCCAAATTAGCATTATGGGCTGCGTACTACTATGGTACATGGTTTCCTATACCCATGACCATGTATCAAATTGGTACACAGATAGCTCCTCTACCCGCATACCACTATGGTATGAGGATCCTCCCCCATCCCACATAAAAAGTCTGTACACGGAATGAGGTGTTTTCGGGTATTGTTCTCATCAGTTACAACGTCACCCCTCCACTACCGTTCAGTCCTCCATGGTCCCTCCACTAACTAGTCCTCTAGAATTAGGCCAAATCCTTCTTCAAATCCACCAGACCCATATGGTCAGACCATTAGGTGCATCAACACACCCCATTAAGTCCACATACCCACAGTAAGCAGAGTCACAGAGGCCCTCCCCACAAATGTGTAGGCTTCAGAAATTCCTATGAGGCTACATTCACTTGGTAACCTGGATCCCAACCTTGGGATTCCAACGTGAACCTCCCTGTTCTTGGGACTAAGGGTGATAACTTTATTTTCAATTCAATGAGGAATGGTGATCTGTCGAAGGGGTTATGTTCGATCCCCCCTTTGACAAGGAAGAAACTCCTCCCCTTACCAGAATGTGCTCCATGGACCTCCCACTAAGGTAAGTCCCCAATCCTATGAGGCTGGGCCGCATGACCTTTAATTACATCTCACATGGAAAGGTTTGTTGCTCCGTGCCCTCACCCACGGTCTCCCTGGCCTCTTTCACTGTGGGATCTCCCTCCCCCACCAACAGGGGAGGAGGCATGTGAATTGTTGGATCTTTCAAAAACTCTTGTTTCTCACACCGAGCATGAATCACGTGGCCTTAGGGGTTTGTGAAGATTACAACATCCACACATTCTGAACTATGAGAAATCAGATTATTGATTAAAGCAGGATACGTAGGATGCCTACCATAAGTTCTAAGCTCAAATATGTGCCCATACATAAAGGGTCCACCCAATCATGACCCGTTAAATTGGCAGCTCCCATGCATAAGCCCCACACATTCCAAACTATGTGGGTCTTGATTCCTATCCCGAGGATACGTAGGAATACCTCCTTGTGGGACCGATCCCAACATCAAGCCACCTTCCATCTCTCCTGAATGATGATAAACTCTAAAGTGCCATATAATATGGTTCAAGTTATCACCACCTCCGTAGCATCAAATATATGCATGCTTATGATGATTTTACGAATGAAGGGTAGTCCATGGACAGACTCTTTGGGAATGAACCAAGTATTCATGAACATATGAACATGAATTAAATCTATAAGAGAGTCCCATAACTGCAACAATCCCCCCCCAAAAGGGCACGGTGAGCCTGACCTCCCATCCGCTCGACCAATGGAGTCCTTAAGTGTCGATGGAGAAATCATCGGCCGACAAGCACCTGCCTTTGAAAAGAAGGTCCATGAATCATGGATACTAGGGACATTGGGAATTCTGGTCTGCATGAATAAACCCGTTGGAGACCATTCGAGAAAGTTACATTCGAGAAGGACCGATATCATGAGTACTTGACCCCCACACAATCGCCCGCTAGGGCCAATAATTACCACATGGTTATTTTAACATTATTTAAAGGATAATTCCATTGGACGGGTCAAAATAAAGGAATGGTAAATTTGATGAGAACCCGCCTATATAGAAAAAGGTACGGGTGACGATCCTCGTCGACCCTTTCCACACCACCCGTAAACGCTCCACCTCAGAGGCGGAACAAATACTTTTAGTCTCACCAATTCATTAACACACTCAATCATATTGATTATATAAGTTGAGACTAAAGTTACATAGGTCATTAATGAATACAATTCCTTTCAAACTTGAATGATGATATTTTATTCATCTCATAAGTAGTTAGATTCACCTGTTTAATAATTTCAATATTTGGTTATTTTGGAAGGTGTTGTCTATAAAGACCTCGACCCCAAAAGCCCAGAGTCAATGGTTACTTTTTACATTAGCACTAGATACAAGGTATTTTATCCTAAAATATTGAATATTTTAGTAGTATTTTTAAACTAGATATTTACTTGAATTTCACATTAAATTGAAACATCAAATACAAAAAGTGTTTTCTTTGAGAACACCATTATTCCTCATAGTGTATCCATGATTATCAATCACAAAACACATCCTAGTATCATAGGAAAAATAAAACATAAGAAAGGGGTGGTATAAAATGCTTAGTAAGGGTAAGAGTATAGTGGAAGATATCATGAATAAATAAGAATAATCAATATGGAAAGGTAAATATCTAAAACAAATTTCATTTAATCAATAAAATGAGCATTATATGGAAGAAATTAATGATGACCAAATAATTCCATATAAATAGACACATGATATTAAAACGTATCCAGGTATATTCTAACCAATATAATAATAATATGAACATAAATAAATGATCTAATTATGAGATAATTCATAATTCTAGATATTTGAAACTGTAAATACCTTCCTCAAGATAGTTTAAATTTGTGGGTAGAACCCTATTTAATTTGGCCAACTGGTTTGTCTCATGAGACACGTCAATGCATCGAAGAGATATCTATAACCCAACCCACTCATAAAATACTATGTAAAATTCATTAATAATATTAAAGGGGTAAAACATAATAAAAATAAACAATATTTTTGAAAAAATAGCATATGAAATGTTAACATTACCCCAATTAATAAAAAGAATCATAAACCAACCAGAGTAATATGAATGGTATCAAATTGGTAAATCCCCGATTAAAATGATCACAAACTATCCAAAGAAATAATAAGGTTGGTATCATTACAATATATACCCATTTAAGAATAAGTACAATAATGTTTTGATGTTGTTTATTAAAATAAATACTATAAAAATATCATTAAAAACATTTTTTAGGAAAATAATCTTTACATTTTGAAGATCGCCCTTTAAAAAAAAAAATTTACAAAAAATTTTGAATTTGTTTTTCTGAAAATAACCTTGAAATACTGTAAAATAAGTTTTAAAACATTTAGTGGTTATGATGGTGGAAAACTCTCTTCATTCTACACATGTTAAAATAAATATTCCTTTTACATTTTTGATAAAAACCAAATGAAAAATGCTTTGAAAACGATTTGAAGATTATTTTAAATTTTTTTAAAAAGTAAAAAATGGGTAAATATTTCATAAAATAAATTATTTTGAAAAGTTTAAAAACATTTTTTAAAACATTTTTAGAAAAAATAGGTTTTGATGAAAAAGTATTTTCGATCGAAGTGAGAAATAAATCCATATTTTCTTAAAAACATTTCTCAATAATTTTAAGTACCAAAGAGTCAAAAAATGGTAATATTACTTTAAATATTTCTTGAAGAACCATATTAAGATAAAATATATTTATTTTAAGATATAAATATCAAATAATTCACTAAATATATACTTACATAGAAACAATCCTAAATAATGACGAGGTTGTGAAATACACCCTACCACTTTGGTAACTTATGAATTGTAATCCCCCTAAGAAAAATCACATCAAATGAAAATTTAAATACCATAAATATAAATTTATTAATTATATAAAATATAAAATGGGAAGTATACACAAAATAAAATAACTTGTGAATATGACATATGTCTCACAGAAGTAAAAGTGAGAAGAGAAACACTTACCCCTAGATTGAGTTCCTTCGTATGTGTCTGAACATCATTTATAATAAATATAGGTTTATTATAAATCTATTTAAGAACCATAATAATATATTTAATACCATATATTATCCTCTTATAACATTTTACCACCCCTTTGTTAATAATATTTCCTTATTTTCATTATTTCAGGTGATAATTACCTTGTTTTATCATGCATATTTTGTCCTGAAAGTTCCAGTTCTTGAACATAAGAAATAGTTACATCATCTCCAAAATTATATTAATTTTATAAATATTTTTTCATTATATAAATATTATAACCTTTCATTAAAATTGGATATAGAAAATGAATCGCATCGCTTCGTGGTGACGATATGCTGTACGTACACATGAGCAACGATATCATTCCCTTAAAGGATGAAAGGATAGGGAAATGTATGATATATTAATTTTATATAATTTATAACAGGTAATATATATCACATATATTCATTATATTTATCCATTTTACCATCCATGTAAATCATAAGTTAAAAATGAATCACATCTCTTCATGATGCGGTAGTCCACCGTACCCACGAGCGACATTATCATATTTTAAATGGAATGGAAAGTAAGAAGTTATATGTGATATTATAACTATTTAAGTATAATTATGTAATAAAAATTATATTTATACATTAAATCAATAATTATATCCAAATTTTAGAGTTGATTATGGAAAAAAGTTATATCATTTTGTGAGGCTGTATTACACCGTACACACGAATGACGATTTCATTTCTAGTTTGATGGAAGTGGAGATGAATAAATATTATGAAATAAACACAATAACATCTTAGTATATGATATTTACTAGTTTTATTATATTTTAACTGTTAATACATAATTTAAGGTTGTAATATAAGAAAGAAAAAGAATGAACTTAGTGAAGACAATTACTATCTCTTAAGAAACTTCCTTTGGATATCTTCTTAAGGACCATAGGGTTGGTGTTTTGGGAATAAAATAGGCTCTATAATGTGGGTAAGTATGTTGGGGAGGTATTTTGGTAGGGTTTGGTCGAGCTAAATGGCTTGATATGTGTGAATAAATGAGGGGAGTGAGTTCCCTTTAATAATTGAGGAGTGTCATTTTTGCAAATACCCAAAAGTATTCAATAACGGGAAGTCAGTATCACAGCAAGTGGATCCAAAATTTATAATTAAAGGGATTTAAGGATAATATTTTTGATACATACCTAAAAGAACACATTTTTTAAACAAGTTGTTCCTTAACTTCTAAGATCCATTACCTCTACCATTTTAGTTTTCACTACGGTAACTAGTCTTTTTAACTTAGGTAATTCATCCTTTAAGACTAAAATAAAATGATACTTATTAGATAATTTTTAACCAATAATTATAAACATGAAATCCAATTTATAAAATAAAAATCCTATGTGTGTTGAAAATTAATTCTTTCACAAGCACTTGTAGCGTGCAAAAACATCGCTTTAACATTAACCGTGGTAAAATGTTTTTTACTCTTTTGCGGTCAACATAGTAATTATAAAAGAAAAATAGGTACATTAATTGACCAAATATGATATTTATAAATTTTTAAAAATCACTTGGAATAATATAGGATTTTAAGTAATTTTAAATCATTTAATAAAATATCATTTATTATGAAATAACATTAATGTCAATTTGGACATTATTCATTTAATTTTAATTTAAAAATATCAATACAATGATGGAATTAGAATATATTATGTTAAAAGATATATAAAATGATATATTTATCTAAAAAATTAATGTCTCACAATAATTCCTTCAATTTATTTTACTTTTAATGTTTTTAGTATTATTTATTTTATTTTTCTATTAATTAAATAATTATTGTATTGGCATTGCTTATGAATTTAAAGTAATTATATGATTACTTAAAATTAAAAATAAATTAACCTCATATAATTAATTTCAATATTATCAAAATTACCATCCATATTCATTCATATATCTCTTTTTTTCCTATGTAAACATATAATTGAAATTTAAAAGCAATAGGGTGACATTTTTCTCCTTTTTACATAAATTATTATATAGGTCACTTTAATGGAAAAGAGTCCCAAAAACTCAAAAAAGTATATTATAATGATATTATGATCAATATATGGATATTAAATAGGAACTGGAGAAGTTTTCAGGTCATTTTAACCCTTAAATTCCTAGATTAATCCCACAGTAAACTCATTTTTACCGAAACCATGATAATTAATTTTTATCATTATCAATATTCATTACGGTAAAAAAATAATTTGACCTTATAATAAAATATAAAATTATGTTTGTTCCAAATATTAAATCCATTTATAAAAATTCAATTAACATAAGTGGTAGAGTTCAATTTAAAATTAAACTGCAGATGCGACAAAAGAGCGGTTTTTGAAAGAGAAAATCTCATATGTATGGAATGTTTTAACAACATAATTCAAAATGAAATTGATTCCAATGACCTAAGTTAGATAAATTGTTATAAAATTGAACTAATTTTTCTATAAAACCAATTTAAAATATAATTTAACTCTACAAATTTTTTAAACGAAAAGTCAATTTTCAATAAATATCAATATTTTTCACTATTCATAACAATATAACTTTTTCAGAAAATCCTAAAAAATTAACCATAAGATAATTTAGATATTATGATTTAAAATATCAAGTTTATTTTTTCAAATAATTTTTTATAAAATTGTATTTTTTTTAAATTATGTGCACAAAGCACAACTAATTCACATTTCGAAAAAATATAGTTTTTTAGAAAACATTTATTTCTATTTCAAATGGTTCGTATTTTATTTATAATCAATAGATAACCATTGAAATTATTTTATATATGTGTATAAAATTTAATTTTCATAATTTAGTTATAACTATTAATACCCACCATCTTAACGACAAGGTTATAATGGCCATGTTTAAATAATAATATCTCAATAGAGTATCACATTTCATTCAAACTTGTTGTTTCAAGCATTTAAAGCTATCAAAGATATTGAATTTATTTAAAAATAATTTTATCATAAATTCTAAGGGTGTTATAAACTCTTATAATCTTGGTGTTGTGTGTTATACACACAATTGAACATGGTGATCCTCTTTTAAAATCTCAGGGTGTTAAATTCTAACCTCAATAAATAATTTACATCCCTGTGATTTAATCTTGATCTCAATAATCAGGGGTTTGATATTTGAAAATACCCTTCTTGAAATCACACATCATGAGAAGGGTTAGTAAAACATCCTCTTGATAATATAGAATGGTAAGTATTATGGTTATCTGGAATAATCACATAACTAGGTTTATAAGTAGGAGAACATAGGTGGGAAGTGAAGACATGGACATGAAAGAAAAATGTAATGCCCAAATAATGATAGAGGGTGATAGAGGTCATTGATCACAATAAAGGATCATGTGAATATTAACATAAAAAAATTATAAATATATGATGAGTTAAGGGACCATTTGATTCATCATTAATGAAGGTACTAGTATAAAATTTTTTGTTTCAAGATCCTTTAATGAAGTTAAGGAAATCCATTACCATATATACTAAGGAAATATGAAAATATAATTAATTGATATCTTTATATTTCATAGGCACAATTTCATCCTTTGGTTTTTCTTTGATAAATTACCACTTCATTTATTTTCAAAGAAATTAATATCCAAAATGAATTTTTATGCCCAAAGAACATTTATCAGATCATTAGAATGAAGCATCATTCATCCAGTCTCTAGAAATTTTCCAAAACCAAAATGGTTATCAAAAGTTATACAATAACACACGAAGTTCAAATTAATCCATTCCATATATAGTTAACTTAATACTCATCACAAAATATGTCTGTCCAAATTCAAAGTCCAAATTTTTTGGAGGAAGGTCACTAAATTAACATTATATTCCTCAGACAATATAAAGCATCTATAAATGAAACATTCCAAATATGTTAATACCATGATCACCATAAAACTTTAAAAAAGCATTCATTCTTCCAAATATAAAATCATAGTTTTTCAAATACATTCCATAAATGAATACTTGTAGTAAACTCCAACAATGAGGACATAAACCATCAAACCACTAACTAATTTCATGGTCACCAACAATATCCTATAAACATATCACTATTATCTCACCATAAGGAACATATTAAGGATTATCCGCCTTTAATTATGTATTTTAAAATAGGTTCATCTTCTCACTAAATCATTTTTCTTGGTCATCAGGGCTATTTATCATATGTACTAAAATCCTTCAAGAAATAGTACTATAGTACAATCCTTATACATTTCTTGATTATTATAACCAGAATATCATTGATTAAATAATACTAAAAAATAATTCTTGAATCCAAACACAAGAACATTAATTATTCCAACTTTTCTATGGTAATACATAATATTGACCATAAACCCTTAGCCTATTTTAATGTATATCCCCTTCAAGATTGGGGAATTCATTTTCCTAGTTCCCTATATAATTATAGTTGAATCATTTCACATTAGAAATTTCATAATTTCTCCACACTTGTAGAAAACTCCAATTCCATTTTATCTAGTACCATGAAATTTCGTTCCACAATTATCACATGTGGGAAAAACCTTGTTTCCCTTCTCCCCATTATCTATTTTTTCTACAGAATCATATTATTATCTTGATTCCCTTAGAATACATAACACTTATAGAATTATTTTTATATCTTGATATCACATGATATTATGTCCTCTTTGGGAGAATAGTTTTCTTCAAAATATTAGCTTATGATCATCAAATTAATGATCATTATTACTCTTTAGATTACGTATAATGATAAGGTTTCCTTTCCATCTGTTTGGAACTATTTATAAATGATGGAATACACTATATTAGATCATAACATTATGAAACTTAATGTAAATCCCAAAACTTGTGAAACACTAAACATAAATTTAAATATTTATGCATTGCTAATCTCATAATCATAAAAATGGGTTTTTTGAGAATATATTTATTTTCTAATCCTTTATAATGGTTGGTAAAGAAAATGTGAATTATCCTAATCACATCTATCAGAAGTGTCAGACCATGTGGGTAGTAAGGACCGTTTTTGTACACCAGGTGATTATAGGGTCAATCCCAATATTCCATTTTTACTCCTAAGTATATCTATACCAAAACCACATATAATTGTAGCATCATGACAGGGATTTATTTCTAGAAAAAACCACATAATATATTACTTTCCAAAACATTAGGTTGTTATTATATATATATACTCAATTTTTATCATAGGGTTATGTTCCCTAACCTAGATTTTCCTAAATAAAATTCCCAAGGATTCAACTAAACTTCATCTGATACTAACTATAAAGAACCCAAACCTAGTAGCCCAGAGTTGGTGGTTACTTTATTATATTTTTTACTAGATACAAGGTATAACATCCCAAAGGAATGAAGAGTTTAGTAGTCTTAATAATTATATACATACTTGAATTTCATATATATATATATATATATATGAAAACATAAAATATATAAAGTGTTTTATTTTAGAATACATGTAACTCCCCGACCCTAGTTTCCCAGAGTCGGTGAATTATTACATTACATTGGAATGATCACAAGAAAGATCAAATCTCTAAAGAACGATTGGTTTAGTAGCCTTGGAAGCACTAGATATATTCATAAGTTTTATATTACATCAGAAAGTGAAAAACTACTACAACAACATAATGTCTCCATAGTCCACACTATTATCCCCTCATAATATCCCTGCATGTCATTCATAACTTACTTCTTCACATCCTGGGAAAAAATAAAACATAGAAAAAGGGGTGAGCTCAAATGCCCAGTAAGGATAACAATATAGCGAAAACTTTCATAAATAAGAATAAAAATTTAAGGAAATGTATAACTAAAACAAAAGCCTTTTAAACTTGAACTTCAACATAGTATGGAAAAAGTAAAATGAAATAATTCCATTTACTTATTCACATGGATATTCTACTAATTGAATAATCACATGAAATATCAATAACCACTTTCTTAATGATGGAATGCATAATGATGAACTTTAATTTCTTTGTCAAGGCCTCATCCCAAGACCTAGGGGCTAACTGTAACCGGAACCCAACCCGGAGTGCCTCTAATAACCGGACACCAACCCGGAGTGTCTCTAATAACTGGACACCAACCCGGAGTTCCTCTAATAACCAGAGACCAAACCGGAGTTCCTCTAATAACCGGAGACCAAACTTGAGGGCTTACTTTTACCGGTCCCCAACCTGGAACATACTTGTCTAACACATTCAGCTGAATGAAAGGTTGAAATATAACATACACATTCGGATTAAAAATAACTTATGAAATGTCAATAATTTAAAAAAAACCATGAGTGACATAAGAATATCTTATCCACAGTTAAAAATATCACAAAACCTTCAATAAAATATGGATGTTTTGTATCATAACAAATCAACTTCAAATAAGCTTAAAAGCCATCAAAGGATGTTGACATAGATGAAATAAAAACTATTTTAGAGAAATATCTCTCTTTTGTTGAAATAATTTTAAAAGTAACATAATTATAAAATAATACATTCAATTTGAAAATATTCTTATAAGCTTGTAAGGGAAGCTTTGACGATTTTATAACGGCGGTAAATAGCCGCACCCGCCGTATAAGTTAAAAAAAACATTCTTACCTTAAATTTGTCGAAAAGGTTATAAGTGCCTTGTTTGGAAAACGACAGAAAGATTCCTTTCGAAACACATAAGGGTATAAATGACTTTAATCCATATTCTTGTAAATAGTAAAAATGTTTGTGAAATACATTATTAATAAACATGGATGTGGATGATAAAGAGATCCCAGTAGATTATTACGTATAAACAACCTCGAATAATGAAGAGATTGTGAAATAACCCTTACCTTGTACTTTTCCTTGGTTGGGGTAGGTTAACATCATGTATAATGGTGAACTAATTGTTATTAAATTATACAAGAATTATATATATTAATATGATATCATATATGATCTTTTAACATTGATTTGTTAATAATATCTTTGAATTATCGTTGTTTCGGGTGTTAACTTACTCGTTTTCTTTTATATGTTTTGTTACATAAGCCATGTTTTTCATGGATAGGTTGTATATTATTCATATACAAAATTATATCAGGTCCTTAAACATCATTTTTAAATCATCAAATGATAATTATACTTGAATGGATACGATGGAGAATGAATCTCATCACGTTCGTGGAGACGGTAGTCCGTACGTACGCACGAGCGACAATATCATTCTTTTGATATTAAAATAATATATAATTGCATGGAATATCATATATACAGAATCCTTATCTTGTTATATTTATTATTTACATGAGTTATACATCATTATTATACCCATCCAAATAATAATATATTGAATAACAATTACACCACGACGTGGAGACGGTAAGCCGTACGTATGCACGTATGGTGACATGTTATTCAAAGGGTGGATAGAATACTGAATATGGCTGTACCATATTTATAATAACATCACAGTATATATAAGATACTGAAGTTATTATTTTAGAATGGTAACAACAAAGGAAGAAGAAGTGGAAGAAGAAAGGAACTTGAAAAAGGGTGGTGAAATCATTACCTCTTCTTCGGGTTCTTCCTTTTGATTTGATCAAAAGGGCTCCTTAGGTTGGATTTA
This sequence comes from Viscum album, assembly GCA_963277665.1. Classification (NCBI taxonomy): domain Eukaryota; kingdom Viridiplantae; phylum Streptophyta; class Magnoliopsida; order Santalales; family Viscaceae; genus Viscum; species Viscum album. The sequence goes on along the minus strand of OY728153.1, from coordinate 1,766,403,101 downwards.
GGATCAAACTAAGGCCTCTAGGTTGTATTGAGGGAAGTTGGGAGAGTATTTGGGTAGAGTTTTGCCGAACCAAAAGGATTTGAAGGTGTGAAGAAATGAGAAGGAGGAGTGCCCTTTTATAAGAGGGGTGAGGGGAACCTTTGGAAAGGCTAGAAATATTAATTTATAATAAATTCATATTCGGTTTCTAATGGCTCAAAAGTTTATTATTCAAAGGTTAAGGTGCATATAGGTCGAAAAAAACTCAACCAATATAATTTAGACAGGTTTGGGTACTTATATTAACCTTATCTTTAAGTATTAACTCTAAGTTAATTAGTTTCACTTTTACAATGTCTCTTTGTATTTTTATATTATATGGTTAATAAACTTACCATATAAATCCAAGATACCCCCAAGTGGTCCATTAATGATACAAATATCATGATATAAGTCTCTTGGCCGAACCTTAGATTTTTAGGAATTTAATATCAAGTAATAATATAATATTTGTTTTAAAAACTCTTTTATGTCAATTTTGACACTATTCAATAGTTGATTTTTGTGAAACTCATAAAAGAATGATTACTTCGAAAACATTTAATTACATAATTTCTAACATGTCATATTAACTTATAAAATTAGTTTAATTCATAAAAAGTCTCAAATTATATTTATTTGGGTATTTAAAATATCAATCATTTTAATTTTTCACTATTATGGTAATTACTGCATCATCATTGTGTCATATATAAATTAACTTATTTAATCTCTAAAAATTATAAATAAAATATCATCATGTATGAAATCGTTTTATATTTCTAATGAATATTTATAGTAGAAAATCCAACATATATAACCCTATGTAAAAATTGTTTTTCTAAAAGATATAAACTTATATCATTTTTGTACTTATTTTAACTTAATTAAAATAAAGTGTCCCTATCACCTAAAAGTGGCTCCATGGGGTCTCAAAATCGACCCAAATATGACTATGTCCGAACATTTATCATCCAATAAGGCTAGGACACGTTTTAGGGTAATTTAATATTATTTTTTAACCCTTATTTACCGGATTTACCCTTAACTATGGTAAATAAAATATTTACCGCAGTAATTATTCAAAATGTCTAAAAATAAAAGTTACCTATTTACACAATTTGAACATTCTGATTCCAAATATGGAATACATTTTTCCAAATTCAAAACACAGAATTGGCAGAAATTAATTTAAAATTAATTCCCGTTGTTAAAACAAAAAGCGTGTTTTTAAGAGATAATAACTATCAAAAGATTGACACTTGTTTATGTCCGGTTTAATTGTAAAATAATGTCCAATGACCAACATTATATTAAATGGTAGAAATATATTCTAAGTATACTTTATGACCACTCAAATTCATAATTTATCACTATTAATTATTTTGATTAAAAAAGTTTTTTTTAATTAAAATTTAGTAATTTTCACTATTCATCAAAATATTAAATTTATCCGAAAATTACCAAAATTTCACCTTAGGATAAATTAGATATTACGAATCAAAAAATGAAGTCCATTTTAAAAAATAAAATATATATAATTTCAAAAAGTAGGTATTACTATTCATAACGGCTAGTTTGATTGGTTGTGGTGTGTGTTAAAACTCGAAGTTGCGTACAACACACACTACTGTATTATTCAAAGGAAAGCGTACCGTGGAAGCTTGGGATGTTTTATTTTAAATTTTTGATGTCCCCATTTAGTCAAAAAGTTTAAAATATTGTATTTAAAAAGGGTTCACTATTAAAAGTTGATAAAAGTGCAATACTGAAAATGAATTTGTTCTCATAATCTGGATTCTAAAATTATAAGGATTATATAATGTTTAAAATTTAGATAATACTATTCATAACCTCTTTTGAACGGCTTGTTTGGTAAGTCATGGTGCGCTTGAACTCGATGTTGCGTGTAGTTCAAGTTATTGAATTATTTTGAAGAAATAACACACTATGAAATCTTGGGTTGTTACATTCTCCCCTCCTTCAATAAATTGTGTCCTCGCAATTTGAAATTGTTCTTTGAAAATAAAAGGTTGAAAATATAAAATATATTTGTGGGAAGACCCACATCAGAAATTGGGTTACTAAAATTTAGTCTTAATATGAGGAAAAGAGAAATGAAAGGGTCACCACCAAATTATGATCTCAATTAGGAGAACATTGGTGGCAATTAGAGACATATAATTGGAGGAAAAACGTAAATATTTATAGGTAGTGATTGAGGTCATCAATCACAAAAAATTATAAAATTGAGGTCCTTAAATTCATCAATCTATGATGATTTGAAATACCATCGGTTCAACAAAACATAGGGTATTGGGATAACACATTTTTGACGTTTTAAAATATCTTAGTTGAAATCCTACATCGAAAAATGAATTAATGAGGCCTATATTTAAAATAAAGAGTGGAAAGTATGAAGATTACCGAAAATAACACATACTAGGGTTCCATGTAGGATAATATGGATATGGAAAAGAAATCTAACCATCAATTATCTGATGAAGAGTGGTAGAGAACATGGCTATGAAAAGGCCAACAATCCCAAAGCCATAAATTAGTGATGATTTAAGGTACCATCTAGGACAACATTATTGTTCTAATTTACTTTTCTTAATGTTGAGGAATTTATTTATGAGATTGGATAAGATCATGAGGAGATATACTTACTTTATAATTAGAGTTTTATCCATTAATAAATTTCTACCACAAACTCATCTTTCACTCTAAAAGATAATAGAACGTAAAAAAAATTCTATTTATACTATTCATACAGGGTTCCAAAATAAACAAATTTATAATTCATCTACCAGATATTTTAATAAAAACTATATTATTTAATCCAGGACATCTTGTGGGCCAGTGGTAGGTGATACACCCTTGTCGCCCTTCGGTTGCGGGTTCAAGTCTCGCGGCCTTGTCGATCGCGACGGGTTGCCGCCTGACCTCCGGGTTGTCCTTTTATGGAAATAAAAAATAATCCAAACTAGAACTATCCAAAATACTTCTGTCCAAACTCACAGTCCAACATTTATAAGGAAGGTAAACATAATGTAGATACTTTTTACCCCATAATAGCATATTAATACCTTCATCATGTATTCTTTTAAAACGCTGAAACATCCTGAATTACCATAATCCTTATTGATTACATTCATGCTCCCTTATTCCATATAGAATTCTGGATATACTTCATCAATCCAAAAATATTTTAAACCCCAACAATGATGAAATATACAAATCATTAATCATCTTTAAGGTAGTCAAGAATATCCAATATAATTTATCCAAATCAATCATGTATTATTCTAAAATCACTACCTCGGTATCAGAACCATATTATGGTTTATCTTTCTCTCAACCATATATTTTCCAAAAATTTAACCTACTATTGAGTCACTTTTCTTTGTTCCACACAATCTCAAGTCCTTAATGAAATAGTACTGCAGTACAATCCTTATATACTCCATAATTATTGTAACAAGTACATTGTTGATACAACACTCAAAATACATAATCAACATAAGAACTCTAATCATTCCTCTTCATCTGTGGTAGTATCATAACTTGATTATTATCCAATAGCATCATTTGCGGCATAGTCTGATGACTGAGACATAGGTTCGCGTAGTGTCCAAACTCCTTGCAAATGAAGCATTGTACATTTGAAACTATTTTCTTACCCTTGCATCCACGTACTTTGTGCCCATTTCCTCCACACTTATAACAAACTCCCATTCCTTTCAGGAAAGTTCCAGGGTGTTTCTTTCCACAATTATCACATATGGGAAAATTCTTCTTTTCCCTCTTCCCTTTATCCATCTTTCTCTCTTCCATCCTTTTCTTCTCTTGCTTCCCTTCAAAGCCATAGGACTCAGTAAACTCTTTACTTATCTTATCAACACATGATATTATTTCTTCATATGATGATAATACATGCAAGACTATTTCTCTTATAAATTCTGGCTTAAGACCATGAAATATATGATACTTCTTTCTCTTTGTATCATGTGCATTGCTAGAGTTCTCATTCCTTCCACTGGGTGCCATTTCTAAACAATGGCATACATTAGATTAGTTTATGAATAAAAATACCTAATCCCAAACTTGTAAAACACATAACATAAATTAAATGGTTTATGGATATAATCCATAATCATAAAAATGTCTCCTTTGAGGAAGTATATACTCATAAACCCTTCATAATGAGTTGTAAAGAAAATGAGAGTTATCCTAAGCATATCCCCCGGGAGTGTCGTAACCAAGAGTGCAGCAAGGCCCGTTGTCGTGCACCAGTTCCCGTTCGAGTCTAGCTCAAAGCGGTGTTTTCAGGTTTTACCCCTAGGTACATCTGTGCCAGAGCCGCCTCTACCTGCTCGTATCCAGACAGGGATGTATTGCTCGGAAAACTCACAAAATCTCTACAATACCAAAATTCTAGGATGTTATTCTATACTAATCCTCAAAATTCATCTTAAATCTATGTGCTCTAATTAGAGTTTATCTAAATCTAGCTTCCAAGGTTTGTACTAAAATTCCTATGATACCAACTGTAACGCCCCGACCCTAGTTTCCCATAGTCGGTGCATTATTACATTACATTGGCATGATCACAAGAAAGATCAAATCTCGAAAGAACGATTGGTTTAGTAGCCTTGGAAGCACTAGATATATTCATAAGTTTTACATTACATAAGAAAGTGAAAAACTACTACAAAAACATAATGTCTCCATAGTCCACACTATTATCCCCTCATAATATCCCTGCAGGTCATTCATAACTTACTTCTTCACATCCTGGGAAAAAATAAAACATAGAAAAACGGGTGAGCTCAAATGCCCAGTAAGGATAACAATATAGCAGAAACTTTCATAAATAAGAATAAACATTTAAGGAAATGTATAACTAAAACAAAAGACTTTTAAACTTGAACTTCAACATAGTATGGAAAAAGTAAAATGAAATAATTCCATTTACTTATTCACATGGATATTCTACTAATCGAATAATCACATGCAATATCAATAACCACTTTCATAATGATGGAATGCATAATGATGAACTTTAATTTCTTTGTCAAGGCCTCGTCCCAAGACCAAGGGGATAACTGTAACCGGAACCCAACCCGGAGAGCCTCTAATAACCGGACACCAACCCAGAGTGCCTCTAATAACCGAACACCAACCCGGAGTTCCTCTAATAACCGGAGACCAAACCGGAGTTCTTCTAATAACCGGAGAACAAACCGGAATGATTAATTTTATCGGTCCCCAACCCGGAACATACTTGTCTAACACATTCATCTGAATGAAAGGTTGAAATATAACATACACATTCGGATTAAAAATAACTTATGAAATGTCAATAATTTAAAAAAAACCATGAGTGACATAAGAATAGCTTATCCACAGTTAAAAATATCACAAAACCTTCAATAAAATATGGATGTTTTGTATCATAATACATCAACTTCAAATAAGCTTAAAAGCCATCAAAGGATGTTGACATAGATGAAATAAAAACTATTTTAGAGAAATATCTCTCTTTTTTTTGAAATCATTTTAAAAGTAACATAATTATAAAGTAATACATTCAATTTGAAAATATTCTTATAAGCTTGTAAGGGAAGCTTTGACGATTTTATAACGGCGGTGAATAGCCGCACCTGCCGTATAAGTTAAAAAAACATTCTTACCTTAAATTTGTCGAAAAGGTTACAAGTGCCTTGTTTGGAAAATGACGGAAAGATTCCTTTCGAAACACATAAGGGTATAAATGACTTTAACCCATATTCTTGTAAATAGTAAAAATGTTTTTGAAATACATTATTAAGAAACATGGATGTGGATGATAAAGAGATCCCAATAGATTATTACGTATAAACAACCTCGAATAATGAAGAGATTGTGAAATAACCCTTACCTTGTACTTTTCCTTGGTTGGGGTAGGTTAACATCCTGTATAACGGTGAAATAATTGTTATTAAATTATACAAGAATTATATATATTAATATGATATCATATATGATCTTTTAACATTGATTTGTTAATAATATCTTTGAATTATCGTCGTTTCGGGTGTTAACTTACTCATTTTCTTTTATATGTTTTGTTACATAAGACATGTTTTTCATGGATAGGTTGTATATTATTCATATCCAAAATTATATCAAGTCCTTAAACATCATTTTTAAACCATCAAATGATAATTATACTTGAATGGATACGATGGAGAATGAATCTCATCGCGTTCGTGGAGACGGTAGTCCGTACGTACGCACGAGCGACAATATCATTCTTTTGATATTAAAATAATATATAATTGCATGGTATATCATATATACAGAATCCTTATCTTGTTATATTTATTATTTACATGAGTTACACATCATTATTATACCCATCCAAATAATAATATATTGAATAACAATTACACCACGACGTGGAGACGGTAAGTCGTACGTACGCACATATGGTGACATGTTATTCAAAGGGTGGATAGAATACTGAATATGGTTGTACCATATTTATAATAACATCACAGTATATATAAGATACTGGAGTTATTATTTTAGAATGGTTACAACAAAGGAATAAGAAGTGGAAGAAGAAAGGAACTTGAAAAAGGGTGGTGAAATCATTACCTCTTCTTCGGGTTCTTCCTTTTGATTTGATCAAAAGGGCTCCTTAGGTTGGATTTCTGATCAAACTAAGGCCTCTAGGTTGTATTGAGGGAAGTTGGGAGAGTATTTGGGCAGAGTTTGTCCGAACCAAAAGGATTTTAAGGTGTGAAGAAACGAGAAGGAGGAGTGCCCTTTTATAAGAGGGGTGAGGGGCACCTTTGGAAAGGCTAGACATATTAATTTATAATAAATTCATATTCGGTTTCTAATGGCTCCAAAGTTGATTATTCAAAGTTTAAGGTGAATATAGGTCGAAAAAAACTCAACCAATATAATTTATACAGGTTTGGGTACTTATATTAACCTTATCTTTAAGGATTAACTCTAAGTTAATTAGTTTCACTTTTACAATGTCTCTTTGTATTTTTATATTATATGGTTAATAAACTTCCCATATACATCCAAGAGACGCCCAAGTGGTCCATTAATGATACAAATATCATGATATAAGTCTCTTGGCCGAACCTTAGATTTTTAAGAATTTAATATCAATTAATAATATAATATTTGTTTTAAAAACTCTTTTATGTCAATTTTGACATTATTCAATAGTTGATTTTTTGTGAAACTCATAAAAGAATGATTACTTAGAAAACATTTAATTAAATAATTCCTAACATGTCATATTAACTTATAAAATTATTTTAATTCATAAAAAGTCTCAAAATCTATTTATTTGGTTATTTATAATATCAATCATTTTAATTTTTCACTATTATGGTAATTACTGCATCATCATTGTGTCATATATAAATTAACTTATTTAATCTTTAAAAATTATAAATAAAATATAATAATGTAGGAAATCGTTTTATCTTTCTAATGAATATTTATAGTAGAAAATCCAACATATATAACCCTATGTAAAAATTGTTTTTCTAAAAGATATATACTTATATCATTTTTGTACTTATTTTAACTTAATTAAAATAAAGTGTCCCTATCACCTACAAGTGGCTCCATGGGGTCCCAAAATCGACCCAAATATGCCTATGGCCGAACATGTATCATCAAATAAGTCTAGGACACGTTTTAGGGTAATTTAATATTATTTTTTAACCCTTATTTACCGGATTTACCCTTAACTGTGGTAAATGAAATATTTACCGCACTAATTATTCAAAATGTCTAAAAATAAAAGTTACCTATTTACACAATTTGAACATTATGATTCCAAATATGGAATCCATTTTTCCAAATTCAAAACACATAAGTGGCAGAAATTAATTTAAAATTAATTCCCGTTGTTAAAACAAAAAGCGTGTTTTTAAGAGATAATAACTATCAAAAGATTGACACTTGTTTATGTCCGGTTTAATTGTAAAATAATGTCCAATGACCAACATTATATTAAATGGTAAAAATATATTCTAAGTATACTTTAAGACCACTCAAATTCATAATTTATCACTATTAATTATTTTGGTTAAAAAAGTTTTTTTAATTAAAATTTAGTAATTTTCACTATTCATCAAAATATTAAAGTTATCCGAAATGTACCAAAATTTCACCTTAGGCTAAATTCGATATTACAAATCCAAATATGAAGTCCATTTTAAAAAATAAAATATATATAATTTCAAAAATTAGGTATTACTATTCATAACGGCTAGTTTGATTAGTTGTGGTGTGTGTTAAAACTCGAAGTTGCATACAACACACGCTACTGTATTATTCAAAGGAAAGCGTACCGTGGAAGCTTGGGATGTTTTATTTTAAATTTTTGATGTCCCCATTTTGTCAAAAAGTTTAAAATATTGTATTTAAAAAGGGATCACTATTAAAAGTTGATAAAAGTGCAATACTGAAAATGAATTTGTTCTCATAATATGGATTCTAAAATTATAAGGATTATATAAAGTTTAAAATTTAGTTAATACTATTCATAACCTCTTTTGAACGGCTTGTTTGGTAAGTCATGGTGCGCTTGAACTCGATGTTGCGTTTAGTGAAAGTTATTGAATTATTTTGAAGAAATAACACACTATGAAATCTTGGGTTGTTACAATACCATTATTAATTATAGTGTATCCATGCATATCAATAAAAAAACACTTCTCAAAATACTAGGGAAAATAAAACATAAGAAAGGTGTGATATAAAATTCTCAATAAGGGTAAGAGTAGAGTGGGATATATCATGAATAAATAAGAATAATCAATATGGAAATTTAAATAACATAAACACATTCCATTTAATCAATAAAATGAGTATAATATGGTAAAAATAAATGATGATCAAATAAATCCAAATAAATAATCACATGGTATTGAAACTTATCCATAGATATTCTAACTAAAAGAATAATCACATGGAAAAAATAACTGATCTCGTAATGATGGAATGAATCATTCCATATATCTAAAATTGTAATGACCTTCCTCAATACATTTTAAATATGTGGGTAGACACTAATCTAATTTGGCCAACTGATTTATCTCATAAGACCCGTTGATGCATTAAGGGGCTATATATAATTAGGACCTACCCATAACTTACTAAGTCCAATGAATTCCTCATAAGAAAGTGGCGAAACATAACAAACATAAACATTATTATTAAAAAACGAGTATATGAAATGTTAACAACTACCCCAATAAATAAACATAATCATAAATTATCCAGAGTAATATGAATGGTATCAAATTGGTTCATACCTAGTCAAACCGATCATAAACCATCTAGATAAATGATACAAATGGTATAATTTCAACACAATCCAATTAGAGAATAAGTACAATAAAGGGTTGATATTGTTGATGAATATAAATACCATAAAAGATCATATTAACATTTTTGTACAAAATAACATTTTTATTTTGAAAATCACCTTTAAAAAAAATTATAAATACATTTTGAAAATAAATTTATTTGAAAAAACATTGAAATATTTTAAAATATTTTCCAAAACATTGATTGGTCATGATTGTAGAAAATTTCGTTCATACTATACTCATTAAAATAAAGATTCCTTTCACATTTTCGGTAAAATCCAAATGAGCATTATTTTAAAAATGACATGAAAATAACTTTCAAAACATTGTGTAAAAAGTAAAAATGGGTAAAAATTTATTTAATAAATAATTTTTGAAAGGTTTTTAATATTTTTTGAAACATTTTTAGAAAACATGGGTTTTCATGAAAAAATATTTCCAACTGAATAGAAAAAAATACAAATTTTATTAAAAATAGTTTATCAATCATTTTAAGTACTAAAGAGTGTAAACATGATACTATTACTTGTACCAAAGAGTGTAAACATGATAATATTACTTGTAAAAGTTCACGAGTAACAAGAGGATAAGAAAATAGATTTAATTTAAGATATAAATATCAAATAACTCCCCCAAGGTAGACTTGCATAAAAACAATCTCAAATAATGATGAGATTTTTAAATACACCCTTACCACTTTGGTAAATTCTGAATCATAATAACCATAAAATAAATAACATTAAATGAAAATTTAAATACCATGAATATAATTAGATTAATTATATAACATATCAAAGGGGTAGTATATACACCATAATGAATAAATAATTGGTGAATATAGCATATGTATCATGAAAGTAAAAGTGCGACAAGAAACCCTTACCTCTAGTTTGACTTCCTTTTTTCATTTACAAAGATACTGTATCAAAAAAGAATAATAATATATTTCATATCATATAATATCCTCTTATAACATTTTACCACTATTTTGTTAATAAAATTTCATTATTTTTATTGTTTCTGGTGTTAATTGCCTTGTTTTCTAATGTATGTTTTGTCATGAAAGTTTCATTTCATGTAGATAGGATATAATTAAATCATATACATAATGATATCAATGTTATAAATATATATTTTTTCATTAGATACATCCTTATAACATTTCTTGAAAATTGTACATAAAAACTGAATCACATAGCTTCGTGAAGATGATAGGTTGTACGTATGCATGCACAAGAGACAATATCATTCTCTTAAAAGGTAAAAGGGTAAGGAAGAGTATGATATATTAATTTTATATAATTGATATCATTTCGTATATATTTCATAAATTAATTATATTTATCCATTTTAACTTCCATGTAAAGCATAAATGAACAATGAATCATATCGCTTCGTGAGGCAGTAATCCACCATACATATGAGTGACATTATCATATTTTAAACAGAATAGAAAATAAAAAGGTATACGTGATATCATAACTAAATAGTCATAATTATATCATAAATATATCCACACACACACACACATTAAATACATCATTATATCCAACCGTGAGAAGTGTTGATGGAAAATGAGTTACATCAGTTCGCGAGGCGGTCGTCTGCAATACATGCAATTGATGATTTAACTTCCCATTTTATAGAGGTGGAGATAGAAAAATGTTATGAAATAAACAAAATAACATATAATTATTTGGTAGATATTGTTTTTATTATAATATAAGTGTTAATTCATAATTTAATGTTGTAAAATAAGAAATAAAAAGAATGATTTTAGTTAAGAAAATTACCTTCTCTTAGAGAAGCCTCCTTTGGATATCTTACTAAGGAACCTAGGGTTGGTATTATGAGAAGAATAAAGTCTCTATAATGTGGATAAGGATTTTAGGGAAGGATTTTGGTTGGGTTTTTTCAAGCCTAGTGTCTTGAGAGGTGTGAATATGTGAGGGGAGTAAGTTCCCCTTTATAATTGAGGAGTGTCATTTTTGTAAATACCCAAAAGTATTCAATAATGGGAAGTAATTATCACACCAAGTAGCTCCATAATAAATAATTAAAGGGGTATAATAATTATATGGTTTATATTCACCTCCATCATATAATAAAACACATGTTTTAAAAATGTTGTTCTTTAACTTCGAAGTTTTATTACTTTCACCATTTTAGTTTTCACTATGGTAATTTGTATTTTTAACTTAGGTAAATTATCCTTTAATAATAAAATAAAATGAGACTTATTAGGTAATTTTAAACCACTAATTATAAATATAAAATTAAATTTATCAAATAAAAATCTTTTGTGTGTTGAAAACTAATTTTAACACAAGCACATGTAGTGTGCAAAAACACCGCTCTAACCTTTACCACGGTAACATAGTGTTTTCTCCTTATAGGTCAAAATAATGATTATAAAAGAAAAAATTGGTCCATTATTAGAAAATAGTTGATATTTATAAACCTTTAAAAATCACGTGGAAGAATATATGAATTTGAGGAATTTTAAATCATTTAATAAAATACCTTTTATTATAAAATAACATTAATTTCAATATTGTCATTATTTATTTAATTTGAATTTGAGAATATCAAGACAATGATGGAGTTCTAATGTTTTATTTTCGAACCTATATAAAATGATATATTTATCTAAAAAATTAATGTAACACACTAACTCATTAAATTAAATTAAATTATAATATTTTTAGTATCATTTATTTCATTTTTGTATTTATTAAATAATTACTTCATTGACATTGCTTATTGATTTAAAGTAATTATATGATTATTAAAAATTAAAAATAAATTAAAATCATAAAATTAATTTCAATATTCTTAAAATTACAATCCATATTATTAAAATTACAATCTATATTCATTTAAATCTTTATTTTTCTCCTACGTGAACACATAATTGAAATTTAAAAGAAAGATGGTGTCATTATGTTATTTTCATCACTTTTATTATATAGGTCAATTTCTTAGAAAATTGTCCCAAAAACTAAAAAAAATATAGAATAATGTGAGGGTCTAAATATGGTCAGATAATATTAAATTTAATTTTTTTTAAGTCATTTAAACTCTTATATTTTTTAGTTTAACTCTATGATAAACTCATTTTTACCATAACCGTGGTAATTAAATTTTATTGTTTTTTCTATTCATTATGGTCAAAAATTACATTGAAATTATTAAATTATATAAATCAGGTTTATTCAAAATATGGAATCAATTTATATAAATTCAATTCATATATGTGGCATAATTCAATTTAAAATTAAACCACATATATGAGAAAAGAGCACATTTCCAAAGAGAAAATTCTCATATATATAGAATGTTTTAATATCAAAATTACAAATTAAATTTGTTATAATAACATAAATTAGTTAAATTTTAATATAATTGAACTAATTTTACTTTAAAAACAATTTAAAAAATATTTTTAAATTTTAAATTATTTAAATAAAAAGTCACTTTTTAATAAAAATCGTTTTTTTACAGTATTGATCAAAAAATTAATATTTTTAGAAAATTACTAAAAATTACCCCTAAGATAATTTTTATATGATGATTTAAAAAGTGAATTTATTTTTTTCAAATAAAATTTATAAAATTAGTAACAAATAGTTTTAAATTATATACACAAAGTAGGACTAATCCACCGTTCAAAAAAATTAATTTTTTTAGAAAACATTTCTTTCTCTTTCAAATGGTTCTTATTATATTTTCAATAAATAGATAACAATTTTATTTATTTTATATATGTATTAAAATATAATTTTCATAACTTTTTTATTACTATTCATACCTTCCATCTTAATGGTTATGTTATAATGTCCAAGTTTAAATAATAATATTTTAACAAAGTATCACATTTTTTTCAAACCCAGTGTTGTGTGAATTGCATGCTATCAAAGAGATTGAATTTATTTAAAAATAAATATATCATAAAGTCTCAAGGTTTTATATCATATTATAATATTGACATTTCATGTCATATATACCATCTAACATGATGTTCTTTTAAAATATTGGGATGTTATATTTATTTAACACATATAATTTAACTTACATAATAACTTTTATTAAGTTACTAGTCCTTAGTTTTTCTTAAAATAAGATTCACCTTTATAAATAATAGATTTCAAAGTTATGTTTTATGATTATGTATATATCATATATAATATAATCTTTTATTATATGAAAATCATTTTTTACGAAAATTTAATAAGGAATTTTGTTAAATGTGCCTACCCTAAAATGATGACCCCTTTTGGAATAATTTTATTCATTAGTGGGACATGATCCATATTTCAATATTTAATGAGTATAATTTTTAATTCCTATAAACACTTTGTTTTTTATATAGATTATAACCCCAACCATATCATATATGACTCTTGGATTGTTGAGCAGAAAATACTTTTCCCAATCGATCAGATCAATAAACTAAAAACCATTTCTATGGTATCCTAATGCGTAGGGTTTCCTAGCTATTTAAAAATAAAATAAAATACCTATAACAATTCACCTAACTATAAGGGCCACCTCATTACTTGATTTACTTACACAAGATAATCCATGGTTACCCTTCTTTGGAATAAACTGACTTGGTTGGATGATTGAGGTCTTGGTATGTGTCCACATTGAAAGGAATATAAAACTTATTTCCTTTAAAATGAATTTAATATCACCATATAATCTCATTTTATTCCTTTTACATATGAATTATTTTAATTATTTAATTAGGAATTCTATTCTTTTAGTAAATAAATATGTTCAAAGAATATTGATGTGTAATTATTTTCACAACTCATAACTTGTGTTACTAACCCAAATTAAAATCCAAATATATCTGCACATAACTAAATTCATCCTATCCCTAAAGTACATATGTAATATAAAAACCTGAATTAATCTATAATATCTAGATCAAATTCCCACTTGATCCCAAGCATGCCTCCCCGTATGACCTGACCCAACCCATCGAGGCCTTACCCAGTTCAACAATAAGCCAAGATTTCCACACAAGGCCCGCATTTAATAGGATAAGGGGTAGTGACTAGCAACAATTAAGAAAATAACATTATATGGGAGGCCTTATCCTATATCAACCTATAAAAGTCACAAAAATAAAATGAATTATAACAATTATAACACAATTAAAGCATATATAAATAATTGATATGTATATAATACAACCATGTGACAATAAAAACAAGAACAACACCATATAGGAAGACACCAAAAGAACCATACATCTGATAAGAATATGAATCTAAAATATACATGACATTGGAAATCCCCTCCTTATTGTTTATATTCCTAGAACAATCCTCAACCACAATAGTCACCATCACCATCAAGAACCAATATAGTCCATCATGCATCACTAAAATTCAATAGGGATCAGATCCAAATAATAAACACCGACACCATGTCTACTAAGTCCCTATATGAACCTATGAATATTCCATAGATACATAACTTGTGTGGGAAAATCCCTTTCAAGGGTGCATATAAATATAATTAGTAGGATTCCCTAAAAATGAAAAATAAAACACATAACAACATGCCAGCTCAAACTCTAATTACTATAGAGTTTCTCATGAGAAGAAAAGATGGAATCTAGATATACTCTACAACTATAACTCTCAGGAATATAGATAGGTTCCAATATTATTATATCTAATCCACTAGGGTCAATATGTCATGAGAAACTAGGGATTTATAGATTAATGATGATGTTCAAAAAAGCCAAAGTTGACAACCAACTATATACCAAATCTCAAGGAAACCAATGGGAATCTGAGGAATCATAAGTTCTTGATAAATATATATTTATCTATATTTACAAATATCATACCACCAATAAAATTATATAAGGGTATCCTTATAATCACCAAATCATGCTTATCAGTCAAGGGAACACTTCAAACTCTGGTCCATCAACACTGTACCACATATCTAGTATTTGAACTACCAATTCCAGGAAACCCACATAACCTCATATGAAATTTTTTAGAGGATAAAAGCCTTTAGAAGGTGGTGTTAATCCCAAATATTTTGAAAGTTCCTAACACCAGTTGTGCTCTTAGACAATTTAAATAACAACTTTGTAGATAAAATACCTTAACATCGAGTATGAGGGGGAATAACTGACCCTATCTGATCTAGAGGTAGAGGATCCAAACCCCAAGTAAGAGGGGGAAATAACCAACACAACTAGAAGATAGTGGGGGAAAACCTACACTATGACACAACCACAACATTTGGTAGGGTTTACAACCCCAAGAACACTTTGATAATTGATCTTGAATTTAGTCACTGGATCTATGAGGCTAAATATGAAAACTACATATGTCACCTTATAAAAAACTTAAGATGGCTGAATAGATCATGTAATTGAAATATATGTAAAAAATACTTAAAATTAGCTATTTATGTGTGTAAATTAGATGCAATATGATGACAATATAAAATCAATACACAATGAAGAGAATAAAAAGCTACATGATGGAATCCAAGAATTCCATGTGGCTCTTTGGGAGGGGGATGATACACCAAGAATAATGTGTCACACCCCACACATGGTTCCATATACAATGTGTCTCATTTACTTCCACTATTTTCTTTGGTTAGGTCGGGTGGAAATTGGCATGGTTTGTTCATCCTCCCTACCCAACGTGTTCAGGCATCACATGATTAGGCATGCAGTAGGATGGGAAAATTGGTTGACCTATGAGGTGGGATGATCTTTAGACATTACCCACATAATACACAGAAGTTGTGGAAAATTTTGATCCTAATGTGGTATCATATAGTTGGATAGATGCTCCATCCATCAAGATCCCCACACACTCTAGTTGGTGCTGTGGTAGCCCTACCTAGGCCATCGGCTTCCACCTCACATTGGGGGTCACTTCCCCAGAATCCTACCACACCGTGCACCATCCAAACATAGGACCACCTCCTAAAGATAGGGTATTGTTCCACCCCTCACTTGGGGCCTCCATCTCATAAGGGAGGGATGCACAACCCCCTCCTGGGGTTACTTCCCCACAGCAAGGGTCATTAACCCGACCATGGTTGTGCTCACTATTTCCTTCTATCCTTATCTCCTATCATGAACCCCTCTATATAATCCTCCAACTTGTTGACTACTGTGCCAACCATCACTATTGATATCCAACTCTAGGTCTAGTGGCCCATCATTTCATTCATGAGAAAATAGAGTGGATAAAGGGAGAAGAGGGAAGTGAGGGGGTTCACCCCTTGATCTTCAATCTATCGTACACCATCACCATAGAAAGAACAAATATTGTGTTTAAATTATTATATCACAAGAATCCAATTTTAGGGGATTTAAGTAATCAAGAAACATGGTTTTAATATTCATAATAGGAATTTTAGAAAATAAAATAGAATAATATTCAAAAAGAATAATATCCCTGAATTATCCAAGAAGAATGAAAAATTATAATTCACCTATTTAAATTTGAAACTCATGAAGAAAAGAAAGAATAATAAAAATAAAAAATTCCAACCTTGGTTTTAGATTGATCACTAGTAAAGAACACACTAGTTTCTAGCTCTATTGATGATCCTTGTTAAGGAACACATTCACTCGATTCTCCGAACAGATCCAATGTTTTTTTATTTTTACCCTCCCTATCCCTCAGGCTAAGTTCTCTATAATTAACCATAGAGAGAGGATGTTAGCATTGGATTCATAATTAGATATTAGGGGGTTTCAATAATTAGAATAATTAAATTAACTCACTTAATTAAATTAATCTAATTAATTAGTTTCTACCCATGATGGCTGAACTTAGAAATTCCAATGAAAACCCAATTTCAACTACACTTAGTGAAAATCCCCCATTTTAGATGAAATATTGGTCTTCATTTTCCCATCTAATAACCTATTTAGGTGATGTAATAATTTCTCACCAACATGTGCACAATGTAACAACCTAACTTGAACCCCCAGGTCCGAGTTGGAGATTCAGATGACCTTATAAATACATCCTCATACATAAGATGTTGTTGACTATAAGAAAGAGTCTGAACACTGTCCGTGGGGATATTATAGCCTCAATATCATATCATTTCATGAATAATATGAATATAAACAATGAATAAGGGTAGGTAATGTATAAAAAAAATAATATCAATTGATATAAATGTCATAAAAAACAAGGGGCTCCTAAGGTGATAAGAAAAAACCAATTATTAAGTACAAGAAGATAAGTAAATAAAGTAACATTGTGGGAATCCTTCAGAGTCTCTCCCAGTTATGCTACCATTTTCATTATCTTCGTTTATACATTATTCCATGATCCACTTTACCTTTATTTAATCCCTATACATGATGTCTACAAATTCATCAATATTCCCATGTGTGAGTAATAAAACCAATTAGGACACCACTAATGTATCCTTAACAAATGTGCACATGTATAATAGGTTTATTCCATGATGATACTAAATATGAAAAAAAGAATAAAAAACCCCATATCGATCATAAATGTGATTACCATCCACCATATTCCCCATCCATACCTACTTTAATTCCATGAAAAAATTATGATTAAGATGTTAGAAATGACCAAGAACTAGTGACAAGTATGGTGAAATCTCAGTATGCATCCTCAAGTTATTGAGTGGACTTTCTACTCAGTATCAACAAGGAATTAATTTTCAACATATTCTTTGATATCCTCAAGGCATCAATTTCTATCCAATACACACATATATCATGATCCTACCCCATAAATGGGTCCACAATAATTAATGAAACACTCCATGCATGCTCTCCCTATGAGAGATAAACATACCACAACAGTCCACCTATCATGAATAAAAAGAAAAAACCTTCAATGACATGGTAACACACAAACATGTAGAGCATAATAAGACAATAATATCCTTTCATCTTGATCATATAGAATAATATGTGATTAACATAAATTAGGATATCAATATACTCTAACAATACTCATAGAAACAAGATCATAAATGGGTATCATGACTACACACAAAAACACACCTTTAAGCAACCATAATTAATAAATAACAATAATCCATGTCAAAACATCATGAATCCAGTTAATAAGAGTACACAGGAGTCTCAAATGGTCAGTAACTTACTATATCATGGTTCTGGATGAAGTACCCCAAGGTTCATTAAAATATCGAAGACTGTCACACACCATTTAGATATTCATAGTACACTGGGGATTTCTATTTTGATTTTAATTCATTAAATAAAGAGATTTATAATAGAGGATCAAGAAGATTCCATTTTAATAAGGTTGGTTCTAGAATAATATACGTTAAGGAGTCCATTAACAGAATCAATTCAATGGTATGTTAGAGGGTTCTCTAATTCATTAGATCCATTGTTGATTGGGGAGATGATCTTTAATTCCTCATTAGTTATAGAATAGAACCTAGTTTATATACAATAAAACATCTATCTATCACCCATAAATCAATTTAAAGGAGTTTAAATATGAGATTCAAGTAGAAGAGAGTCTCAAGATGATATATCTATGATGAATTTCCCAAAATCATCCGTCGTTCTTAATAATTCTATCTTCGATCAAAGGGGTTTTCAATTACACAATGATAACTCCATTAAACTACTAAGAAATGATCAAAAAATTAAGTTTATATCATCAATACTACATCAATAAGTTGTGTAGGAAGTTGATCTAAAAATATTTACCCATAGAATGTCTATATTCTATGGAAGATCGTTATTAGATCAAGAAACAACATCAACTCGATATATCCACAAATGTTCTGTGAAGAGAAGAAGTAAAGATCTTTGGATCTTCAGAGAAATCATATATCTAACATATATCTATGTAAATCACTCAAAGAAGAATAAATATTTGCAATAGTTCTATGAAGAACTCATTGTTCTATCATTTCCAGATCATACAAATGTTGCAGAGGCAAGGGGGAAATAATTAGAGAGACACAATTCATGAGAGGAGATCTGAAATTTAGAATATGTCCATGGGGTTATAAATTATATATTAAATAGGGTCAAAACTGAGTTAAAATAAAAACATGTGGGGTTTATTAATTTCACCCTCATATAGGGAACATCAGTGACCTATTGGGCCTCACGGGCTAGTCAGTGTGCCTAAAAGAACAACTGTCTGGATGGTGGCAACCCACCATCTAGCCAATGGCACTCCACCAACTTTCTAGTGGGGTCTATAGATTTTTAAATATATACTATTACCCCACCAGATGGGCTTTGGGTTTCACTATCTAGCAGATAGTTATTTTCTATCCACCAGAAGGTTAAGCCTCAAAACACCATTCAAACCTTCGGTTTCGGGACCCTTGTCACTAAAAACCAACCTCATAACAACCAAAATCATAGAAAAACAAAAATATAAACAAAATATTTTATAACTCAACATCAAAAATACGAATTAATTTTAAAATTATACCACTCTAATAACTTCTCATCCATGAGAAGTACCTTCAAAGGTTCTACTTAAACAACTTAGGCCATTGAGCCCAATCATCGACCTATCACTCCCATGTCTCCTCTTAGATTCATCCATGATAACATAATATCTAGAATAATGGTAACCTATTCCCTAAAAATACATTCTTTCTCTATTTTATGATCCACACTAGGTGCTTCACATATGATGTGTCATGCTCTAGTTAAAAAATCTTACAGTCGATGATATGTATTGGATCAGGTATGTTCCTCCAGAGATGAGACACATGATACACATCAAGCACAACTCAGTTGAAAGAAGGAATTTAAAAACAATATTCCAATTTAAAAGCCCTCTCTATGATCTCAAAGGGTCCAATATAATGTGGTTCTAGATTCCCTTTCTTCCTCAAACATCAGTGGCCTAACCGAGGATTCACTATTGGAAAAACATGATATACTAGAGAAAACTCCAAAGGTCTCTTCCTAAAGATTTCATAATATTTATACCTAATCTATGCTATGATCAACCTATTTTGAATTAGCTTCACTCTCTTAGTGTTATACTATACAAAACTAGGCCCCACATGTACTGCCTAACCATCCACATTCTAAGAAATCAGTGAATGAAATGGTCTAACATAGAGATCCTCATAAGGTGACATATAAATAAAATATTAGTAAATATTATTGTTTTAAAACTCAACCAAGTCTGTATGATTATCTCAAGCTCCATTGAAGTCTAAAATGAAATCTAAGGTAATATAATCTAATATATAGATCATATGCCCAAACTGTCTAGGGATGGTACATTGTGCTCAATACTAGTTGAGTCCCTAAGGCCTTATATAACCCCTTCTATAATCATGGTGTAAAAAGATAATCTATTTTAGATAAAAATGTTAAGGTAACTCTATGTAAGTGTACTATCTTAAAGACATACATCTTTCCCAACTTTTCAAATGATTGATTCTCACATATTGGTATGAAATGATAAATTTTCATTAGTTGATCAAAAACCACCAAAACAATGTCACATATCATCAGGGTCCTAGGTAAACCCATCATAGAGTATATTATGACATACTATCACTTATACATGGGCACAAAAAGTGGTTATATTATTCCACTAGGATGTTGATTCTTGGCCTTTATCCTCTGGAAAGTAAGGAATCAGGAAACAAAACCAGCAATAAACCTCTTCATCCATGA
This sequence comes from Viscum album, assembly GCA_963277665.1. NCBI lineage: Eukaryota > Viridiplantae > Streptophyta > Magnoliopsida > Santalales > Viscaceae > Viscum > Viscum album. The sequence goes on along the minus strand of OY728153.1, from coordinate 1,766,381,996 downwards.
ACACCATAAATATAACATGAATTAATTATATATATTTTTTACTCCATGATGCACCACCCACTTAGAGGTATTGAATTTCCTTATCAACTATTTAATAATAGATCTAGGGACTATAACTCTCCCATACATAAGGATAAAATCATCATCATCCAATGACCACCTAGGTATCAGATCACCACCAACTAGCTATTCCCACATCATAGTACACTCTGGGTTAGTCTTCTATCAATCCCATACATAGTATACTAAAGAATATGTGATCACCAGTGGATCACATTTCATGATTCCATGTTACTTAGAATCATCCAACCTCAAATTAGGTGATATTCTCCTAAGGCACCAATATTTCTTTGATGATTGTTCACCAATATCCTGAGCTAACTATTTATTACTGATAAGAGTATCTGCAATAATGTTACCTTAACCTAGTAAATAGTATATCTCAATGTTAAAATTATTTATATACTCTACCCAATACCTCTACCTTTAATTTCAACTATGTGATGATATAGTGAAGTATCTTATGGTATGTGTTGAAAAAATACACTCTCTAAAGTTATAGTGATGCCAAAAATTAAAAGAATAGACCACAGATGCTAACCCTAAGTCATGGGTTTGATAGTTCCAATAATGGTGTTGTTGAGTCAATAATGTTTTCCTTATGAATTTTCCATTCCTTCATGTAAGGGGGATATTGTTGAGTCATTAAGGTCTCCTTATGACTTTACCATTACTCTTGTTTTGAAAATCACAAACACCTTATCTTAAGGAAAATTTTATTTTACCCTATATTTTACCCCTAAGGAAAATTTTCTTTCCCCAAAGAAATTTATCCTTACCTTGTTATACTTAGTCCCTTATCTTGTCTAAGAATAAAATTCGGTGTCATGTCTAAAACCTCGGAATTTTATAATACTTAGATATGAGGAATTCTATTCAACTCCAAATTATAGTTAGGAACTTTCATGTAGTTCAACTCAGAATTCTGGTTACGGAATCTCATGAATTTCAACTCTGAATTTCTGGATACGAACTCTCTTGAAGTTCAACTCCAAATTTCTGGATATGAACATTCATGAAGTTCTACTCTGAATTCTGATTACGAACTTATGTAAAGTTTGACTACGAATTCTCATTACGAATTCTGATTATGAAATTTTACAAGTTCGGACTCTGAGTTCTCTGAATACAGACTCCGAACTCTTATGAGTTCTGACTCTGAATTCTCATGAACTCTGACTCCGAACTTTGTTAGTTCAGGTTCCAAATTCTGGTGAATCCAGAATCTAAATTTCCTTGAAATTCAAACTCTGGAATTCTATATAATTTAGGTTCCAAATTCCTACAAAAAAGAATCTGAATATCCTTGTGTTGTGGACTCCAAATTCAGTTTTTAATTAGACTCCGAACTTTTATTTACCTTCATTCTGAATATCATATTTCATTTATGCGTACACTTTTTTTGTTATAAAACGATGACGTGCTTTCAGTTACTCAGTAACCGTTGTTTGAGTGACATGTGTATAGGTCCCTCTGAAATTCAGGGAAGAATATGACCGTTGGAGGAGGGAGCCAACCATTGGAGCTGCACCTATAAATAGGAGCTCATTTGAAGGATTTCGAGACACTCAACACTGATCTTTGAAAAAGTGCCGTTGAAGTGATTTCTAGAGAGAGAGACTCTTATAAACTCTCAATCTTCATGCAGAATGTTTTTAACTGATCGTTCAAACTTTGCTTCATGCAGATTTTCTTAGGGAAGAGGTTCGATTTCCTTAAAATCAGAGACTTCGGGTTGTGAAGTCAGATGTGCCGATTTCCTTACAAATCGAGGGCTTGCAAGGATAACAAGATAGATACTGATCTTCAGATTGAGAGATTACCTTGGTTTGGGTCAGACATACTTTCTTGAAAGTATAAATAAAGGGACCTCTTATCCAGGGTTGTTGGATACCCTCCTCTTTGGGTTATAAGAGTTTATTCTTGTTACTTGTAGTTTTACTACTTTGTTTTTCCACTGCATTTGTATTGTTAAGGAAAGTATAACTTTCTTATACTTCCTTACACTTGTACTCTGATTTAGTTAGATTCCATACACTTTAAGGTAGAATCTTAATTGGTGAAAACTTTTGTTAAGTTTCATTTCCGTAATCACTTTTCCAAAATCAAGCAAGTTATTAGAACTTAGAGGTGTTGTGTTTTTTGGTTACACAAAATCTCCTTAAGGAATTTTTTAAAGAATACAATTCACCCCCCTCTTGTATTTGTATCTCATTTTACATATTCGATCCTTCATTTGGTATTATAGAGTATATCATACTCAGAAATAATATTCTAACAATTGGTATCAGAGCGTTGGTTACCCCTGAATTAATCTCACAATTAGATTCAGAAGATATTTCTCGAATTCAAATTTTCCGGATTCATATTTTCCGGATTCATATTTTCCGGATTCATACTTTTTCGGAATCATAGTTCGAATTCATTTTTTTTCTTTAGAGATACTCTTTCTCAATATTTTCCTTGTTTAGGATATTTTATCTTGTTTACAAACTCATACTACTAACAAGTTTGTGTTCAAAATATTTTCTTAAGGATGACAGGTTTAAACGTTGGTTCTATTGATAATCTAAATCCTACCAGACCTCCTATTTTTGATGGAAATGATTATGAGTACTGGAGGGATATGATGAAGACTTTCGTTATCAATACTGGAGTTCATAACTATCTAATTCTGACTGGATATTATAAGATTCCGGATAAGGAATTGAGAACCTTTACGAATCAATAAAAATCAGAATATCAGTCAAACTTAAGAGTCAGAAATACCTTGTTATGTTCCATGACTAGAAACATCTATAGTCAAATATCATCATGTGAAGCTGCAACCAGTATCAAGAAGAAACTTAAAGTTGCACATTTTGGTACATTTAAAGTCATAGGGACAAGAAGATATATGTTGAGAGCTGAATATCATGGTTTTAATATTCCTTATGGAGAACCCATATGTAAAGTACAACAAAGGTTTATGACTATCGTGAATATATTACAATCTATGGGAGAAAAAGGTTTGGATGATGAGGATCTTGTAGATAAGATCATAAATATCATGCCAAATGAATGGGAGTCCAAGAGGACAGCTATTGATGAGAACAGGAAAGTCACTCAGATTTCCTTAGATGAGTTGTTTGGAACTCTTCTTCAGCATGAAACCAGAATGAAGAGAGATACTGAAAATGTCAAGAAGAAGAATGGGAATGGAGAATTTTCTTTTACTACCACTTCTAAACTTATGAAATCCAAGACCTTAGAAAGAGTAACTAGAGTAAAGACAAAGAAAGTCATTATTCAGTCAGAATCTAGTGACACATAAAAGTCTGAGAATGAATTAGAAAATCTTTCTCAGAGAATGAACAAGATTTTAACTCAAAAGAACCATCAGAATAAGTACAGGAAGAAAGACTACAGAGATAAGAAATATGGAGAAGTTACTTGTTATGAATGTAGAAGAACATGTCATATCAGACCTGATTGTCCTTTATTGAAAAATAAGGAAAATAAGGAAAGGAATTCAGAAAGGAACAAGAAGAAATTCTACCGTTCAAAACAAAAGAAAAGTCTTAAAGATAATGATACTTGGAGTGCTAGTTGTGGATACTCTTCAGAAAATGAATCCTCTGAATATGATTCATCAACACAGAATAATATGGGATTCATTGCTTCTAATGTTTTCCCTAATACACATCTTATGGCCAAGGTACGCTCTTCCAAGGCTTTAACAAAATTATATCTTGATAATAATTACTATTCCGAAAATAGTACTTCTAATGAAGATACTTCATCCTCAAAAAATGAAGAACCTTAATATGAAGAAGTATCTAGATTTTCTAAGTTACTTGAAGCAAATTTTTTTTAAATTTCTAAGAAATTAGACAAGGAAAATACTAGGGAAAAAATTCTTACAAAAGTGATTTCAGATCTTTCTAGAGATCTTGGAGATAAAGAAGATGTTTTAGAAAAACTTTCTAAAGACTTTGAGAAAGAAAATTCTGATAAAGAAGAACTTTCTAAAGATCTTAAGAATTCTATTTTAGAGATTAAAGTTTTTGAGGAAAAATCTAACTCTAAGGAAATGATTCCCGAGGATAGGAATTTAGTCATCAGACTAAAATCGGAAATATTTTCTCTTAAGAAGCTTCTTGAAAAATTCAACCCTGGGAAAGAAAATTTTGACAAGATGTATTCTCAAATCAAACCTCAAGGAAATAATACTGAAGTAGGTTATACTCAACAAAAACCGGTTTTCAAAAACAACTATTTTGTTCCTTCTAAAGCCCCCTTTTTCACTAAATGTCAAAGTGGTGGGAATTGGAAGAAAAATTGATCCTTAAATAGAGTTCAATCTCTTGGGTTTCATAAATCTTATTTTTCAAAACAAATATGGATACCCAAAATTTTTTTGTCTAACAATTCCGGATCCAAGAAAGTGTGGATTCCGAAAACCTAACTTCTTCTTTTTTTCAGGAAATTAGAGAAGGTACCAACAAAAATACGTGGTATGCGGTACATGGATAGTTGATGTTCTAGGAATATTACTGGTAATAAAAAACTATTTTGAAAATATTATCAAGACGAAAGGAGGAAAAGTAACTTTCAGAGATAATTCTCAGGGATAAATTATTGGTATAGGTAACATTGTTATTCTTGGAAAAACATTGATTTCAAATGTTTTGTTTGTTAAAAGTATTAAGCAAAACCTCATTAGCATAAGTAAATTATGTGATGAAGTCTACCTTATGAATTTTAGAAATGAAAAGTGCTTAGTACACAATTCCAAGGAAGAATTTATTCTTTCTACCAATAGAAAAGAGAATGTTTACACACTAAACTTAGAAGACCTTAGGAGCCAAGACTTACCTTGCCTTAGTGCAATGGAAGATCATTCTTGGTTGTGGCATAGAAGGTTAGGACATTATAACAATATGAAATTATGTAAACAATCTAAGAAAGGACTAGTTAAGGATCTATCAGAGCTTATATTTGATTCTTCAAAAGTTTGTGACCCTTGTCAATATGGAAAGCAACACAAATCATGTTTTAAATTAGTCAGTGAAGTCTCAACTACTGATGCATTACAGTTAGTGCATATGGATCTTTTTGGTCCAACACAAACTGGAAGCCTTGGGGGAAAGTACTATGTATTTGTTTTGGTTGATGATTACACTCAATTTACGTGGGTCTATTTTCTAGCAAAGAATTCTGAAGATTTTTCTTATTTCAAAAGTTTTAGAGCTCAAGTCAAAAATGAGAGAAGACTTCCATTTAAAACTATTCATAATGATCATGGAGGATAATTTCAAAATTCTGATTTTGAAACTTTTTGTAGTAGAAAATGCATTACTCATAACTTCTCATCACCCAGAACACCTCAACAGAATGATGTTGTTGAAAGAAGAAATATAATTCTTTAAGAGACAACTAGAACCATGTTGAGTGAGTATTCTGTAGCCAAACATTTTTCTACTGAAGCTATAAGTACTTCTTGCTATACTATAAATCAAGTTTTTATTACACCTTTTCTTAATAAAACCCCTTATGAGTTATAGAATGGTAGAAAACCTAGACTTTCCTAAATTAAGGTTTTTGGTTGCAAGGTATTCATTCTGAATACAAAAGATAATCCACAAAAATTCACACCAAAATCTGATTAAGGAATTTTCTTAGGCTACTCCACAACTTCTAAGGCTTATAGAGTTTTCAGCAAGAACACTTGTACTATTGAGGAAACAGTGCATTTAAAATTTGATGAAACTGAACCTTATGTTTTTAAACAACCCCAACCTACATCCTCAGATGTGTTTTCAGAAACTGATTATCAACCTTTGATAAAAGATCCTTCTGATAAGGAAAATATTCAAGAAGATACTTCTGAAACATTTACCCTAGAAGATTTCCAACCCTATGTTGATGAATAGGTTTTAAAAAACCCAAATCAGTCATTTCTAAAGAATAATCCTAGTGATAGTATAATTGGTGATGACAATCAACCTGTAAGGAATAGAAGTTCCTTAAGAAATGAAGTAGAGCATCTAGCATTCCTTTCCCAATAAGAACCAAAAAGCACTGATGAAGATTTAGGTGATGATGATTGGATCAAAGCCATGAAAGATGAACTAAATGAAATCAAAAGGAATAAAGTCTAAAACTTGGTTGAAAGAACTAAGGAAACCTCTATTATTGGAGTAAAATGGGTCTTCAGGAATAAGTGTGATGAAAATGGAATCATTGTCAGAAATAAAGCTAGATTAGTTGCTAAAGGCTATAATCAACAATAAGGAATAGACTATGAAGAAATCTATGCTCCAGTAGCTAGAATCGAATCTATTCGTATTTTACTTTACTTTTCCGCATTCTTCAATTTAAAACTTTTTCAAATGGATATGAAATGTGCTTTTCTTAACGGTTATGTTCAAGAGGATGTTTTTGTTGAACAACCTCCTGGCTTTGAAGATACAAAACACCCTGATCATGTTTTTAGACTTACCAAAGCATTGTATGGTCTTAAACAGGCCTCTAGAGCTTGGTATGATAGGATTACAAGATTTTTGTTTCAAAAATAACTATGTTAAAGGAAATGCGGATCCAAACCTTTTTATAAAAAAAGATAAGAAAAATGTTTTTATTATTCAAATTTATGTTTATAACATTTTATTTGGTTCAAATCAACAATCTTTAACTGATTCCTTTGAGGATCTGATGAAATTTGAGTTTGAAATGAGTATGATGGGTGAGTTAACATTTTCCTATAGTTTTCAAATTTCTCAAAAACTAGAAGGAATCTATATATCTCAACATAAGTATATTAAATATCTTCTTAAAAAGTATGGATATGATAACACTAAGAGTATAAGTACTCCTATTGGTACCTCAAACACACTTGATCTTGATGAAGCTGGAAAACCAGTAGATCAAACATATTTTAGAGGTATGATAGGAAGTCTACTTTACTTGACAGCTAGTCGTCCAGATTTAATGTTTTCAGTATGCTTATGTGTAAGATATCAATCCAATCCTAAGGAATCTAATTTAAAGGCTGTGAAGAGAATTTTTTTCTACTTAAAGGGAACCGTGGATTTAGGACTATTTTATACTTCTGGAAATGATTTTATTTTAAAAAGTTTTTCAGATGTTGAATTTGGTGGACATAGAATGGATAGAAAGAGTACATATGGAACTTGTCATTTCTTAGGAGATTCATTAGTTTCATGGTCTTGAAATAAGAAAAACTTAGTATCAATTTCCACTTCTGAAGCCGAATATGTAGCAGCTGGAAGTTGTTGTGCTCAAGTGTTGTGGATGCAACACACACTCACAGACTATGGCTTGAGTTTTACCAAAACTCAAATTTTATGTGATAACACAAGTGCCATTTCCCTTAGTAAAAACCTTGCAAATCACTCTCTTGAAAAACACATAGATATTAGGAATCACTTTCTTAGGGATCACACACAAAAAGGAGATATCATTCTTCAATTCATCAGAATGAAAGATCAACTTGCTGATATTTTCTCAAAATCTTTACCTACTGATAGATTTGAATACATTAAACAGAATTTAGGAATGATAACTGTAAGGTAATCCTCCTCAATTAACTTCCTGTGAAACCAATATTCTTATAGTAATAAACTCCTTTTCATAGGGGGAGTACATTTGCTGTGAAGTTTTTCAAAATTTATCGTAATGAAAATTTTCCGTAGTTAGTTTTTCAAAATTTCTCGTAATGAAAATTTTTGTAGTTGGTTTTTCAAATTTTTTCGTAATGAAAATTTTCAGATTTGAAATTTTCGTAATGAAAATTTTCGTATTTGAAATTTTCATAATGGAAATTTTCAGATTTGAAATTATCGTAATAAAAATTTTCGGATTTGAAATTTTCGTAACGGAAATTCTCAGATTTGAAATTTTCATAGTGAAGTTTTTTTTTCATATTGAAGTTTTTTAATCCAAAATTCTTCAAGAAGAATATTCCTTAATAAAAATAATCTTCCTAGCAATCTGAAAGGTATGATTTCTTTCCTAAGTTTTCGTAATCACTTTTACTTTTTGGTAGTTTCTTTTGTTTTTAAAACTTCTTGGATTCAAGTTTCCTTAAATCCGAATGTTTTTTTTAAAAACCTCAAAGGATCGGAGTCAATCAAATTTTTCCTTGCAGCTGTAATATCAACCATTAGATCAGATCATAGGGTTTCCCAACTATTAGATTGGAATTAGAATCTGAGAGGTCACTTCCATCGCCTATATAAAGGACCCCAAAGGGTTATCCCACATCGGTTTCCAAGATCTCGCGTCTCGAAGCTCCGCTCCTCTACAAAAGTCCGTTTCGAATTCTTCAAGAAGTGCTCAGTACGAATGTTTGCAGGAGCCCCTTATCAAGATATGACTATAGTTAAGCCGATTCCAGAGTGGAAAATATATAGGGAGAGGTTGGTACACTCAAACGTTTTCAACAAGTATGACTCCATTATTTCCAAGAACATAAAGATCAATGGGTGGGAAAGTGTAGCTATTTCTAAGACAACAGCTCAAGATGTAGTCTATCCGGATCTTCTCATAGAATTCTATGAATCGGTTTGCTTCTTTAAGGAAGAGGGTAGAGAAAAATTCTCATTCAAGAGTTATGGCAAGACATATAAACTCTCTTACACCAAGGCTGCGAGCTTGGTAGGGCTCTCGTATGAAGGTGAAGCCGAATTCTGTTCACACAAGCTACCAGAGGGGAAATGAAGTTTTTTTAAGGCAAAGGCTATGGAATGACTTGGGCTCAAAGATGTCAAGACAACCAAGATTTCCCATCTATATACCAACAATATAATTCTACAGTTATGGGTACAAGGTCTCATCGTACCGAGGAAGGGTGATAAGGACACCCTTAAAAAAAGTGACATGTATATTTTGTATTTTTTGGTATACCTAAGGAAGGTGAACCACATGAAACACATCCTCATTACGATTCAGAACATCAAGAATGACAATCTGAGAGCTCAGATTATTATGTATCTGACCTTACTCTCAAAGTTGATAGTTCGGTGTCTCGAATCCTTCAAGATCCCATGTAGATCCAAGAGGAGGAATTTCAAGGTGATGATGATCAGTGATGGCACCCTCAAGAAGATGAAAGTGGGTTTTTCAAAGGAGTGATGAGAATTATATGATCTACCTGAAGATGAGGTAGAGGCCATTCCGAAGACTGCTGAAGAAGCCGAACCTTCGAAGATAGCTGGAAAGAAAAGGAAGTTAAAGGAAGTAGAGGACAAAAACCCCAAAGATAAAGAACCTCAATCCGCACCTCCCAAACCAAAGAAGCAGAAGTCCTAACCTGACGAAGTCATAGAAAAATAGAGGGAGGATAAGCAGAATAGAAAAGTAGGGGAGCCATAGTTCGGTTTGGATCCTGCTGAAGCTAAGGCCTTGAAAGAAAAAGATACTGATGAGCTAGAGAAGTAGGCCAAGGAGAAGAAGATCAAGAAGAATATGTAAGAGACCGAAATTTTTCAATCCCTTATGAGGGATACTAAAATTACTTCCGAGAATATTACTGTTCCGAAGTCTTTTCTGGTGGAACAATTGCCTGAGACTCCGGGAAAGAAGTTTATGTCTCCAGAGAAAGTCAAAGAGAAGGAAGTCGAGAAGGAAGATATGGAAGAAGTCCAGGAATCTCAAATCTCTGAAAAGACAGATAACTTGTTAAAGCAAGTAGAAGACTTTCAGGATAAGGAAAGTGCTTCTGAGAAATTTTCACTCTGGAATTCTCAAGCTGGATCTTCTAAACTTGTTACACCTAGAGATGATGAGAAGGGTGAAGAAGAAGTCAAAAAGCCATCTGAGGAAGAGAGTCACAATCATGACTTTATTCTTCCTGATTATATTGAATCCAGAGCTGATAAGTAAAAAGTTGATGAAGATAAAATTGTTCAATTATCTGGAAGTGAGCATGAGTCTTCTGATGAAGAGGTTATTCCGAAAATCAGTAAGGGTAAACAAGTGGTTGTTGACACCCCAACAAAAGATATTCTCAGAAAGAAAGAAGATGGAGGAACCTCAAATAGGAATTTAGTAGAGTTACAGGAAGAACCATCTCCTAGTAAATTGTCTGATTCAGAGTCATCTTCATTGGGACATGATTTTGTGGTTCAGTCCTGGAAGAAGTTGGTGGATACCATTCCGATATTTCCAGAAATTGAATCTAGATACCAGATGCTTCAGCACAATATGAATTAGAAGTCAGACTCTGTATCCATGGTGATGGATATATGCATTAAGATTGAGGAAGAACACAAAAATTTCATGATCAATTATGAAGCCCATAGAAGTTCTTGCAAGGAAATGACCAAATGGTCTAAGAATATTGTTTAAGATATGGAAGATCTTGATCGGTTACAAGAATATGTCAAGGAAACCTTTGGTACTGAGGATGTAAAAATGAAAAATCTTTCAGAAAGTTTTCAGGAAAAGCTAAATCTTGAACAAAATACTCGGATTCAAGAGGTGAAGGATTTGAATGGAAACTGAGTTATTTTGTTCAGATTTGGAAAATTTAAAAGGATATCCGGATCGAGATGGAAGAAAGGCTTTTGAAGAAAGATGAATTACTGAAGGCTCAGGCAGAGACCCTGAAGGATCAGGCAGAGACCCTGAAGGCTCAAGAGGACAAGATCACAACCTTAGAAAAGCAAGCTGATGAATATCACAAAGAGCTAAAGAAGTTGAATACAATTGTGAAGAAGCTCATGCATAAGGAAAGAGAAACAAAATGAATCCCACTCCGATCTTTTGCTGTATTTTTTCCCTTGAACTAATTCTTTCATTCATAATGGAATTATTATTGAATGTTTGTATTTCTATACTAATATTTCAGGTACTATATTATTATTTTTCAATTCCCTCAAACTCTTTTTGAAAATCACAAAGGGGGAGAAGGAAAAATAATTCTAAAGAGGAGAAAGAAAAAGATATATCCCTAAGTAAGGGGGAGTTTATTTAAGGGGAAGTTCTCATTATGAATATTTCCACATCCAAATGAAATTTCTCATTACGGAAATCTGGAATATGATCCTTAGAGTTCCAAAGCCTAAGGGGGAGTTAGTCGTATTCACCATTGTCCATAAACAAAGGGAGATAAGATATAATTTCAAAGTCTAGAAATTTAGTCTAAGTCCTTATATTCTTTTTCATAAGGATGTTTGTGCTTTCCAAAAAGGGGGAGATTGTTGAGTAAATAATGTTTTCCTTATGACTTTTCCATTCCTTCATGTAAGGGGGAGATTTTTGATTCATTAAGGTCTCCTTATGACTTTACCATTCCTCTTGTTTTGAAAATCACAAACACCTTATCTTAAGGAAAATTTTATTTTACCCTATATTTTACCCCTAAGGAAAATTTACTTCCCCAAGGAAATTTATCTTTACCATGTTTTACTTAGTCCTTTATCTTGTCTAAGAATAAAATTCGGTGTCATGTCTAAAACCTTGAAATTTTATAATACTTATATATGAGGCATTCTGTTAAACTCTGAATTCTGGTTACGAACTATCATGTAGTTCAACTCAGAATTCTGGTTACGAACTCTCATGAAGTTCAACTCTGAATTTCTGGATACGAACTCTCATGAAGTTCAACTCTGAATTTCTGGATATGAACATTCATGAAGTTCGACTTAGAATTCTGATTAAGAACTTATGTAAAGTTTGACTATGAATTCTCATTATGAATTCTAATTACGAACTTTTACAAGTTCTGACTTTGAGTTCTCTGAATACAGACTCCGAACTCTTATGAGTTCTGACTCCAAATTCTCATGAACTCTGACTCCGAACTTTGTTAGTTCAGGTTCTGAAATCTGGTGAATCCAGACTCCGAATTTACTTGAAATTCAGACTCTAGAAATCTATAGAATTCAGGTTCCAAATTCCTACAAAACAGAATCTGAATATCCTTGTTTTGTAGACTCCGAATTCAGTTTTTAATTAGACTTTGAAATTTTATTTACCTTTATTCCGAATATTAGATTTTAGTTATGCTTACACTAATTTTGTTATAAAATGATGTCGTGCTTTCAGTTTCTCAATAACCGTTGTTTGAGTGACACATGTACAGGTCCCTCCAAAATTCAGGGAAGAATATGACCGTTGGAGGAGGGAGCCGACCGTTGGAGCTGTGCCTATAAATAGGAGCTCATTTGAAAGAGTTCGAGACACTAGACACTGATATTTGACAAAGTGTTGTTGAAGTGATTTATACAGAGAGATACTCTTATAAACTCTCAAGATTCATGCAGAAAGTTTTGAACTACTCGTTCAAAATTTGCTTCATGCAGATTTTCTTAGTGTAGAGGTTCGATTTCCTTAAAATCAGATACTTCGGGTTGTGAAGTTAGAGGTGCCAATTTCCTTACAAATCGAGGGCTTGCAGGGATAGCAAGACAGATACCGATCTTTGGATTGAGGGCTTACCTGGGTTTGGGTAAGACAGACTTTCTTGAAAGTATAAATCAAGGGACCACTTATCCAGGGTTGTTGGATACCCTCCTCTTTGGGTTATAAGAGTTTATTCTTGTTTCTTTGTAGTTTTACTACTTTGTTTTTCCACTACATTTGTATTGTTAAGGAAAGTATAACTTTATTATACTTCCTTAAACTTGTACTCTGATTTAGTTTGATTCTATATTCTTTAAGGTAGAATCTTAATTGGTGAAAACTTTTGTTAAGTTTCATTTCCGAAATCACTTTTCTGGAATCAAGCAAGTTATTAGAACTTAGAGGAGTTGTGTTTTTTGGTTACGCAAAATCTTCTTAAGGAATTTTTTTAAAGAATACAATTCACCCCCCCTCTTGTATTTGTATCTCATTTTACATATTCGATCCTATATTTGGTATTATAGAGTATATCATACTCAGACATACTATTCTAACAGGGGTGACAACTGAGATGAACCATAAGATACTACATGCTCCCACTGCATCATTACAACTCCCAAATTGATTATTGATGCATCACCATTCACTAAATAAAAAAACCCAATCTCAGGAAGTATTAAAAAATTAGTTAGAGTTAACTTCCAATTCAACTCACAAAATACATCTTCACACTGGTTAGACCACTGTAACTTTACTCACTTCTTTTTTAGTAAAATCATGGGTACTAATAAATTATAGAATTCCTAGATAAAAATTTAGAAGTATCCTAATAAACCCAGAAATCTCTTGACCTCAAACATATTTTGGGGACATGACCAGGATATAACTGCCTCAAATTCTAATAGGTCCATATATATAACTATCTCAGAAACCACATGCCCCAAAAATTTCGCTTCATGAATCCAAAAGATACACTTAAAAAACTTGACATAAATCTGGCGTGCTTGAAGTATACATAGGACTCTCTCTAGATGTCTGACATACTGCTCTAAGGTTGGTGAGTAGAACAGGAGGTCATCAATGAAAATAAAAAAAAGAGAGTAAATACATGGGGTGTAATATCTTTGTCATGAAAAACATGAATACTAAAGGCATATTATTTAATCCAAAAAAATCACCACGTAATAATATAGCCCATACGACCTCCAAAACACCATATTTGTGATGTAATCCTCTCTAACCCATAACTAATAATAGAGAAATTGAAGGTCAATATTTGAGAACCACCAGGAACCACATAACTGGTCAAAGAGATCATTAATTCAAAGCATATTTATTATTCATCATCACCCAATCCAGATTATGTTAATCTATATAGAGTAAAAGTCTACCATCCACCATCTTGGTGAATAATATAGGTTCACCCTATGGTGATGTAATTAGACTGATAAAGGCCTTCAGATAAAAGTCCTCAAGATGAACCTTGAGATTCTTTAACTCAACCAACAACATAGATAAAGGGGTATCTAAATGGGCTTCACACACGGTATGATCTCTATCTCAAGCTCAAATCCTCTATCAAGGGTAAGTCCTATGAAGTAATCTGAAAAACGTCCTAATAGAGATCCAAAACTAGATGAAAATATGGGGATGTGGGGATACCACTAATCCTACTAAAAGAGTCAAGCGTATAATACATGCTATAATCATGAAATATTGACTCAAATATATACCAACTCAACCTGATCTAGTTCCCACACTCTGATCATCATGTAATTATCTCCCTTGGGTGATGTAAATGATACCCATCTCTGATAGAAATCAATGTTATCTTGGAATATAGTCAACCAATCTCTACCTAGAATCTCATAAAATATATTCACCAATAGAATCATGACATCCCAAAGATTTTATTCACAAGAAATGAATATACTTCACTATAAGAGTCACATAAGATGGTCTACTATCATTCCCAATAGTGTATCATGGTAAAGTAACTCAAAAGATAACTTGAGAGTTATGTAAAGTCAATAAATAAATTGTTTATAGATAAAGGAATGGGATGGAATGATAAAAAAATATACTACACATTGTATAAGTGATCAGAAATGCACCACAAACAATAGAGAGTCTCTCACCAACATCTTCTAGATTTTGATCCACCACATAAACTCAGACTGCCTCAGATTTGAAACCCTATCCTGGAGATGCATGACCCACCTTGGTCATCATCAAATAAGCCTACTAATGAGAACCCCATTTAGATCCCTGGGTTATAGATCACATCTTCTGGTACCCCTACAGAACCTCAGCTTCTATGCTCTATAGAAAAAATGTTGGAGATACCTCATCTTTCCACTCAAACTACCCTTAATCTAAGGTGCTATATTGAAAATGTGATAATGTCATACCATTTCATAGGTGAAGTGCTATGGAAGTCCTCCTTAAAGTGTTTAAAATATGTAATCTAGAATACCTGAATAATACCACCTTTTTGTATATCCCCAGTCTTCCTCTTCTTTCATTTAGAATTGACACTCACTATAACCATAGTAGGTCCACCCGCCAGAGTACTAAAGGGTTAAAGAAGACCAAATACTCGATCCTCTTATAATACCTTATCAAAAATTCTATCCTTGGAAAAAACCTTTGGGTATGTTTTTATGTTGATGAAAATAACTTATCATCTAATGTGAGGACAGATATTGATCATGATCTTCCCAGACTTCAATGCCAAGTTTCTATCCAAGAGAGAAGAGAAACATAATAGCTTGGTGAAATGATTAGAGTATAGAGATAACATTATGGATCTCTACTATAGCTCTATAAACTCCTATGATCAGTATATATTTAGCTTATTATGAAATAATTAATCAAATAAAAGGCCCTTGATAGCCTCCCAAGTGAGGCTATCACATCTGCTAGCCTACCCCATCAGTACCCACAACCTCCTGGTATTCCCTTGTATCATGAACACTTCCATATTCACCCCCATATGATCAAGTATCTCAATGAGGTTAAATACACCCTCAATATTGTCTATATAGTACTCTATATCTATGGACCTCCAGTTCCCTAAAAATATAGTGCATTATGAAGATGGAAGTCTCTATAATAGTCAATCATGAACCTCGATGTCCCTTTTCCATGGGTAGGAATAATAAAAAAGACTCCCATCTAAAGTGGTCCTACTTCATACACCACCGGTGCAGGCGTAAGATAATTCTCTGGTGAACCCTCCGTTATAATAGGTAGTAGAATAGAGGAATCCTACCTGGTGATATTATTCTAATCCATGTCAGCTGGTAGTCCCATAAGTCTCTTTCAAGGTAGAATCTTTGAAAACATGAAAGAAACACTTAGAAAAACTAAAGTTTTTTGCAAAATTTTAATCAATCTATGGGATTACATAAACTTTCTCTTAAGAGTATACCCATAACCCAAGATATATCCCTCCCATAACTAACCATGGTCTCTCTAACATAATGTTAATCACCATAAAATATATATAACAACATAAAAAAATTTCTCAAGTTCTACTAATTAATGCTATCATAGATATTTCACAACAGTATAGAAAAAAATATATCTTCAACAAGAGTAAAATCCTATCTTGAATAGATAAAATTACCACAGAATTTAATTAATGAAATAGTTTTAAGCAAAAAATAGGTCTATATATGGAATGTGATCCAACATTCCAAGTCATGATGCATGAACACATTCAAATCCCATAAAACATGAATAATAATCTGGTCAATGGTAACTCAAAGTCCCATTAAACATGACCTAGCTAGGAATATAAAAAATACCCTACATGATTCCCATAAAACTATCTTCTTTCCACCATATCCTTGGTTAGTTTGAAAAGAAAAAAAATTATTTTCTAATACAATTTTTTAACAACCCAACACGAATCACCGCGTCTGAGCCAAAGTGTCACATCACCACATGCACACCTCCCCATACATAAGAGGCTATCAGTTAGAAGCGAGGGTATGAACACTGTCAGTGGGGTGAATATACCCTCAATATCATATCATTGAAAAAAATAATATAAATATAAACAAAAACTCAGATTAAATATTGTGGAATAAAATATTATCATATAGCACACAATTCATATAAAAAAATAAATAGGCTCCCAAGGCTGTAATCAAAAATAAAATATAACGTGCAGGAATATAAGTAAATAAAGTAACACTGTATATATTCTCCCAAATCCACACTAATTTCACTACTATCTCCATACTCCTCAACTTCAGTATATATCATGGACCACTTTCCCTTTCTTTTATCCCTTTACATGAAGTCTATATATTTATCGATATTCCCATATAGGGTGTGAGTAATAACACCAAGAGAAAACTCCCAATTAATCCTTAATAAATGTGAACATGTATGATAGGTGTATTCTTTGATAACAATAATTGTGAAATAAGGCATGAAAAATCATGTGTCAAGAACCTGTGTGCTAACCAAGACACTAGATTCCCTACCTGTACATGTTTCATCTCTATGCTAGAAGGACGATTAAGATGTTGGAAATGATCAAGAACTATTTGAAAGGGTGGAGATATGTCACTCAGAATCCTCAAGGCATTGAGTGGACATGCTACTCAGTATCCACAAGGCATAAAGTTTTGACAAGTTCCTCAGATTCCTCAAGGCATTGGGTTTTGTTTGGTCCATAAGGCTATCATGATCCTACCCTAAGAATAGGTCCACCCTCATCAATGCTGCATGTAAGGCATGCTCCCCCTATAAGGGATAAACATAACATAATGATCCACCTATCAAAAATCCCAAGAAAAAACCTCTAATGGAATAGGAAAAAACATGTATATTATATTAGTAAATTATAAAATATTACAATGAGCATATATTAGAAAACATCGAAAAACATGTGATCAACATCGATAATGATATCAAGTTACTATAACAATACTCATGGAAACAAGATCATAAATGGGAATCATATCTACAAACACAAACCCACAAACAACCATCATCTTTTAACAACAATCCATTCTATAACATTAATAATTAAGAAAAAAAGGGCACATAAGAGATGAAAATGGTAAGGAGCTTCCTACCTTAAGGTTTTTTATGATTTTCTCCAAAGTTTGCTAAAGGATCGAAGACCGAATCACATTCCACACCCATAGATAACTTTCTCAATGTCACATATTTCTATTTTAGTTTAGGTTCATCAAATAAATATATTTAGAATGCAGACTCAAGAATATTGCATATAATTAAGTGTCATTCTAGAATCACATATCTAAAGGAGTCCATCAACTGAACCAATTCTAAGGTATATTGGATGGGTCAACAATTTACCCGATCTATTTTCGATTGGGAAAAAAGTATGAATTCCTCACTAATTATATAAGAGAACCTTATGTATAAGAAAAAACAACAATACATCAATGGAAAATAGATTCAATATGAGAATCAAGGATAAGAGAGTCTCAAGATGATCAATCTATGATGAATTACCCAAAAATGTTCACCATTATTGATAATTATATATTTGATCGAGGGTGTATTCATTGAAACATCGATAAATCCAACAAAATACAAATAATACGTTAACAAATTAAGGTTATATCATCAAAATGATATCAATAAGAGGTATTGGAAGATGATCTATAAGTGATTTCTGATAGAACATTGTATTCAATGGAAGATCTTGATTTTATCAAGGAAACATGTCAAATCATTGGATATTCCACTGTTCTATGAAGATAGAAATTAAACACCATTGGATATTCCTGAAAACCATATATTATTTCATAGATAAATGTATATATCTCAATTATGAATAAGTATTTGTAATAGATCTAATAAAAACTCACTATTGTTACATCTCTATATCGTCCAAACATTGGAGAGACAAGGGGTGAAGAAAGTGAGAGCCAAGATTCATTAAAGGAGGTATAAATTCAGAATAGGGACATGGAGTTCATAATTGTATATTAAAGGGGGTCAAAACCGTGTAAAAATTAAAATCCCCGAGGTGCATTAATTTCACCCTCGGATAGGGTGCATCAGTCAGCTAGTGGAACCACCATCTAACCCATGTGCCGAGTAAAACCACCTATCTTCTTCTTACACCACCAGAGGGATCTACATAACTCCTCTAACCTTCCATAACACCACTGTTTAGCCAGTGGGTTCTATCAACTAGCAAATGGCTATTTTATATCCACCCCATGGCCGAGCCTTAAACAACAATTCCAACCTTTGTTTCTCAAACCCTTTTCACTAAAAACCAACCTCCCAATAACCCATATTATTGAATAAATAAAGTAGGAATGATGGATTTAATAACCCTAACATCTCATACTTCAAAAATAATCATGAATGTTACACCCAAAAACTAAAAATATTATTTTTATAATTAATATATTTTTATCGAGTCCTAACTGCATCCATGATTCAATATTCTATCATATCAGGGGTAAAAATAACTCCTTGTAATCAATAGAATAGTCATATAATTTTTTTGAAGTTTTTTTCTAGGGATATTTACTATTCTACACTAACAGAGGTCCTGAAACTTTGAAACTTGAAATTGAGTTTAGTTGTAATTAAGAAAATTCTTGGTTAGTATATCCTCCCTATCATAAGATTTTTTCATCCACTATAATAGAAAAAACTAAAGCTCCTTGATAAAGAATCATATAAAACAATCCTGTGTGGTAAAATACCACCAAATCATGTACTTTTCTAACATTTAGAGGTATTTTATCTAGGATAAATTAGTACTCATCCACCTAAGAAATGAATATCATATTCACCCATAAAAATACTAGATTCATCCCATATCAAAGTTATACATTCATAAAAATATAAATTTTATCTAGGAAAGTGTTTCCAAGACTCTATATCCAAAAAATTTCTCATCCAATGGACATCCATCCACATGTGACACAAAAAATCCATTAACTAAAAACACCCCTCAAAAAATGGTTCATTACCAAACTTTTTTATGGTGGGATAGGTTCCCTCCCCACCATTAAAGAGCATTATATATGGTTGTTGAATAAAAAAATACATCCACACCAATATCTGATACATATTTCTTTATTAGATTTTGCACTGAAATTAGAGGAGTTGTGATTATACATTCTCTTTAGGATCCACATCAGCTACTATTACCTTTTCATTATAGTAAGGCACCAACAATAAGGTATCTAGATCAAGGATCAAGAGAAATATGGTCTTTATACTCAAATAGATTCACAAACATTTAGAAGATATACTACGTACACATATCAATCTCTAAAAGGCTCTACCCACTATTAAATATGAATTGGTTGTGTTTTCATCACTATTTTATGAAGGACACCAACATTCATATTAGGAACAACAACAACCTCATCAAATTTATCAACATTACACTACTTTCTTTTAGGTTTCCCAATCCACCACAACCCAAATAAAATACTCCTAACAGATTATATTATTTGACTATATTGGATCTATAACCTAATATAACACCCACTTGAGTGACCAAAATACATAAAATTTGGGAAAGACTACTCACCCACTATATAAAAATGGATTCCATGAGATGAGTACACCCACAAAGATCTATTGTACAAACCTAATTGGGGGTCCTGTAAAACTAGGGCGGTCTATAACTAGGATTTCTATCCCAATATTTAATAAAAACACAAAGAGAAAACCATTATCTTCCATAGGGAGTGGTATATATTTTCTCCGCCTTCAGGAAATCCCTTAAAGTCAACTACCTGAGTACATATAGTCACACAATACCACTAAATTGATATCACCACCATAGTCCTTTCACAAAAGTGGGATGTGTTTGGGGATACCACCATTTATCAATGGCGAACAAGAATATATATTATAATATAATAATCAATTATTCAAAGATAGATTCTCATGTTCCTCTTCCATCATATAAATGTATAGTAAGTTGTTAAAAACTAAAACTTTTATATTACTGATGCATGAAAAAATAGTATTAACCTCTATAGACTCCTCTTTAGTAGACCAATGATAACCAATTAATATGATTCCCATACTACATGAGTTTACTATGAATTTGGCACTCCTATGGTAATGTAAGGGAAAATTACTAAAAATATAAACGCGACCCTCCAATAACTAATACAATGGGGGGTTTGGTCCACATACCACATAAACACCGCATGGGTGATCATTATTCTACCTAGAAATACCCCAAACCATCTCTAGAATCTAGAAAATCCATACATTGGTCTCTCATCGAGGGACAACCATAGATCACCCTTTGGAATAATTTTAATAGTCCTAAATATTCATAGGAATTGGATTTACTATCCATAATCTTATTTCATAAATTCATGGTTACCATCCAATGGATAGCCAAATAAAACTGTTAGAGAGTGGGAGCTACTTAACACACTTGAGGAGATGCTATCCACTATTAAGGGTGGAACCTGCCTCATTTTCATGACTATGTATCATCATCTAGTACCATTATTGGGTAACTATCTCATATTAAGATAGGTATCTCAATATCTCATATCTTCCAAAGTGAACACTTAAAAAATAACTCTTTCACCACTAAGGATAAACTCACACCACTAGAAGAGGTGTGCAAAATGCTGTAACCATCACTTGAATAAGTAATTCCCAAACATCAAATGTATAAGGGGAAACTCATGTGTATTACATCTAGTATGAGGGTCCCTAAAAAGAAAACAAAAATAATACTACTAACCAAACCTACCGATTCCTAAGCATATCCACCCATAACATACATATTCCAACTAAATTGAATGTCAACACTCTAAACTTAATAGAAACTAGCCCAAGGTGGTGATGATGAGTGAGGAATATAACATCTATCATCTATTTCTCCTCTTGTAAAATCCAATTCACAACTAAATACATTCCCTACTAGGCCACTTCCATCAATATGATAATATCTGATTTCAATTCTACCTCCCATGTGGAGGTCCATCCACAACCCCTCTCTCGCTATCATTAGAAAAAATGATATACAACTCCCAAATCCAGGGTGAATCCTTGAAAAGAATCTCTAATATTCCAAATATCACTCAAGGAACTCTAGAATATATAGATATTCAGGGAATCCAAACTATAACTTGATAACTCCACCTTTGAAGTATCCACTTTAACCACTATGTTTGATAAATTACACTGAATTTTTTTAGGAATACCTCATGAGGCCCATGATCCTTAATGCATAATCAAAGATGGATGTGCTTCCAAAAATAGTGTCAAACATCCTTAGAAAAATATACATCCTAAACATGGACTTAAAATTCCAACCTTGGTAGAGTAGTCTAATCATGAGTTTGGGAAAACAATAACCCACTAATGGCTCACTTTTCCATATTTAAAAATCAATACCTGGTCCAAAAGTGTGAGTCATATTAAAAAACAATTTTTAGTCTCTAGAAAAACCATTATTTCTTGAGGTTTAGGCTCACCTCAGAAATCCTTGAATAATTTTTCATCATAACACACAATGAATTTATAGCCTAAGGGTAGTCACATACAAATCAATAGGAACTTCTATATGCTATACTAGTAGGATATATAATATGCACTAGGAAGATAGAAACTTCCTTAGATCATGGGTAAAGTATATCTCTTAATCAAGTCCTAGAAATAATGTCTCATTGCTCTCCGACCAATGGAGAGAGACCTAACTATTGGCACAAACTCATCATGACTAATCCCCTAGATACAAAATATCCCTTATCAGGTAACAACCTTTAATTGATAGGATGAACCCACAATGAATAGAGTATATCTTGGTGAGATAACACAAAAAGGACATGAAAAATCATAAATGACCACTATATGATGCATACAACATATTTTATATACCTTGAAATGATGTATTAGAGATCTAAGTCAACTAACATGTTATTAAGGTCCTGATGAAATGATACGTTATCCATAAAACCTACATATGTATCCCTAGTATGATAACTGAATATAAGATCCCTTTAACATTATTTTCTTATGTTTATGAACTAGTCCCCATATTATTACAAGCTCTAAAAAAATCCCATGGAAAAAACCCGCTTTGATACCACTTCAGCATGACCTAACCCACCAGGGCCTTTCCTAGGTTGGAAGTAACCTGTGAGTTCCACCCCAAGACTGAATCAAATTTGACATGGGTTGGTTACTAGCACCAGGTAAGGAAATTACAATATATGGGAGGATTTATCCTTGATAAACCAACAATAGAAACATAACTCCAATTGATGAAAACAATAATTAACACAAAAAAATATTCATGAATATCTATACTATATGTATAAAAATAGTGAGATAAAAAATACAAGAACAATTATATTTAGCCAAAAACCAAAATAACTATGCATACAACAATCATATGAATATGACAAAAAACAGGGCACTGAAAATCTCCTCCTCATTACGTATACTCTTGTAATGACCTCCTGATACAAGATTCACCACCACCATGAAGGACTACCATGCTCCATCATCTATCACAATGATCCACTAAGAGTTATCTCCAAACAAGACACACGATCTCCACATCTACCAAGACTATCTCCAAACTTGTGTGTCATCTGTATGTAAACAATATGTGTAGTCATAATAGCCCATGCATAGGTGGGTATAAACATACTAAGTAGGATGCCCCAAAAACCATAATGAAAAATCATATCAACACATTTTCTCAAGATCTAAATACTAGAGAGTCTTCAAGATGAAAAAATGAGATAATCAAGATTTTATCTATAACTAGACCTCTTAGGAATACAAAGAGGCCCCTAGTATCTCATATCAAACCCAGGTGAGTCCAAATTTTATAATAAACTAGGGATACTTTGATAACCAAAGAAGTAAACATAGTATGAATTAAATATATAGATATATACCCCATACCAAGGAAACACATGGGGTGTTGAGGATTCACAAGTCCTGAAGAAATATTCATTACGTAATATTTAAAAACAACACACTACCATAAGAATACAAAAAGGGATCCATTTAATTTCTAAAGCATGCTCATCAGTTGAGGGAACACTGCACCCTCTGGTCTATCATCATCATACCCCCAATCAAGTATCCAAACAGACAATTCCAAGAAACTAAAGCTACCTCATAAGATTTATTATGGATTATCCAAGTCCTATAATGGTTAGGGGAATACTGACTGTAGTGGTGGTTCTTTACACTGTATGAGAACTGAGATAGGGGGAATACCAACTTTGCAGATAGAGGATCCCAACCCAAAGTATGTGGGGTGAATAAATGACCATATCTGCTACATATTTAAGGGGTCTATTCTTTGAGTAATTAGGAGAATGGATAACCCTAGATGAGAATAGTGGGAAAAACCCCCACCCTGACATAACCACACTTCTTGCGAGGGTTTCCAATCCCAATACCACTTTGATCATCATTTATAAACTTAATCAAGATCCCTATAATGATAGATATTAAAATTTCCCATCTTTCCACATAAATTTAATTGAATGGTTGAACATACTATTCCATTGTGATCTACATGAAAAAATATCCTAAATATGAAATTTATTTTTCTAAATTGGGTATCTAGTGATGATTCTATAAACAATAAAACACCATGAAGTCAATAATGGTCCACATGATAGACTTTGGGTGTTCATTAAGGGGGAGGATCTACCCCATGTGTGGTGAAGTGCTTCCATGGTAGGGAGGGACCTGACATTGTCTAGTATTTTCCCCCACCTATCATGTTCTAAGATGTGTGTGCTCAGACCCATGCGGGGATGACCTGTTCAACTGAGCCTGTGAGGTGGCTAGGACTGAGACATCCCCACATCACTAAAGAGAATTAGGGGAACTATCTAATATTAGGGGTATCAAATAGATGTTTCACTACCCATAATTTTTTTTCCACACAACATGGCCATTATCATGGTTCCTGCCACCCAAGTTACTGCTTAGGCCACCAGTCACCATCACTACTGACTACCACTGTGTGTTGGGGTTCACCTCACTAGACTCCTACCACACCACACACATCCCCTTCATAGACCCACCTACTTTTACCTAAGGTCTACGCCACCCCTCGAATGGGGCCTCTGTAAACCCTGGAAAACGCGCCCCCAAAATTTTTCAAGTGCTTCCATACATGATCCAAGATCGTAGAACATTTCGCAAGCTTTGATTTGGTAGGTCGTAGGGCTCAAACAGAGTTACGAATTAGGAGTTATGGACATTTGAAGTTGGGAAAGAAAATTGGTTCGCAAAGCCCATTTGTGAAGCCCCCTCCGCGATCACGGAGAGCCGCTGCAAAGCAATGAGGTGGGAAGCTCTGTGAACGCCACTGAAGTTTGCAAAACCACCGCGAAGAAAGAGACGCGAGACTCCATGCGAACACCCTTGACATTTGCGAACTCGCCGCAAAGCAAGAGAGGTGGGACGCCACGCGAACGCCCCTGATGTTCGCGAACCTACCATGAAGAAAGAGAGGCGGGATGCCCCGCGAACGCCCCTGACGTCCACGAACCCGCTGCGAAGCATTGAGGTGGGAAGCTCCGCGATCGCCCCTGACATTCACGAACCTGCCACGAAGAAAGAGAGGCGGGACGCCCCACGAATGCCCCTGATGTTAGCAAACCCGCCGCGAAGCAAGAGAGGCGGGACGCCCTGCGAATGCCCCTGACGTTCGCGAACCCACTGGGAAGCAACAGAGGTGGGACGCCCCACAAAGTCCCCTGACGTTTGTGAACCCTCCGTGAAGCGAAAAAGGCGGGATGCTCCATGACCGCCTTTGACGTTCGCGATCTGCCACGGATCAAGCTTCGTCTTCATGCCGAGCGAGCTTTGATTCGCGGCGCCTCTTGCCTATAAATACCCAGCTCACCCCCCTTCTCTAGATGATGGCCAGTGCCACTTCTCCCCTTGGGTGGCCGATCTCCCGGTCCGCGGAGATCCGCTTTGCGGCTCCGCGAGGCCATGCTCCGCAAGCAGCTTCCTTCGTGTCACTGCTCCGTGAGTCCCTGCTCCGCGAGCAGCATCCTTCGCGTTGCTGCTCCACGAGAATTTTCTCCACGAGCCTCCCTTGCTCTGCAAGAGGCCCATGCTCCTCGAGATCCCACTACTCCACGTGAATTTTCTCTATGAGCCGCCCTTTCTCTGCAAGAGGCCCATGCTCCGTGAGATCCCGCTACTCCGCGAGACTTTGCTTCGTGAGCCGACCTTGCTCCGCAAGAGGCCCATGCTCCGCGAGATCCCTCTGCTCCGTGGGACTTTGCTCCGCGAGCCTCCCTTTCTCTGCAAGTGGCCCATGCTCTGTGAGATCCCTCTACTCCGTGATACATTTGCTCCGGGAAGCTACTTCGCGAAGACCTATCCTTCACGAGGCTCCTACCTTTGCACCCACCGGTCCATACCGCGGGGGCGCAGCCCCCACTCCCCCACTCGGGGTCAGTGCCGGGTTGCAGTCCCAGCCCTCCGGGCCGGTCCCTTCGCTACCTTCACGGACCCCCATGAAAAATGGAGAGTCGCACCACAAAATTTTCGGGCCGGGACGTCGAGATTTTCCATTGCGCACCCACCTTCCACCTATGGAATACCATGATTCGAGATACTTCTCCAAACACCATGAAACACCTTGATTCGACATATTCCTCTTGGTTCGTTTCCTATGTCGCGAGTTGAAGTTCTCATAATCAATTCCCTGAGTACCTTGAGTCAAACCATTCCTCAAGTAACTCATCCAAACCTCATCACTTGGCTCCTATGCCAGGTTGAACCAGAAAGGGCCGCCCTTACGTAAGTCCCAACACCAACCATTTCTAGGCACCTTCCACCTAATAGTCCTATCTACATGACATTAAACTATAGTAATACCTATGTTCAAAACATAGGATGCCTCTTACTCTAAACAAGAGATTCCTCATGCTCCAAGCATGAGATGCCAATAGTCCTATCTACGTGACATTAAACTGTAGTGATATCTTTATGTTCCACACATAGGATTCCTCTTAATCCTAACAAGAGATGCCTCATGCTCCTATCATGAGATGCCAATAGTCCTATATACATGACTCTAAACTGTAGTACTCCATATCTAACAAATGATAGGATGCCTCTTGCCCTAAACAAGAAATTCCTTATGCTCCAAGCATAAGACGCCTAACAGTAATATCTACATGACTATAAACTGTAGTGATCCCTATCTAAAAAATGATAGGATTCCTCTTTCTCCAAGCAAGAGATGCCTCATGATTCAATCATAAGATGCCAACAGTCCTATCTACAAGACTCTAAAATGTAGTTCTCCCTATGTTCCAAACATATGATGCCTCTTTCCCTATACGAGAGATGCCTTATGCTCCAAGCATGAGATGCCAACAGTCCTATCTACAAGACTATAAACTGTAGTAATCCCTATGTTCCAAACATAGGATACCTCTTGCTACAATCAAGAGATGCCTCATGCTCCAAGCATGATATTACAATAGTCCTATCTACATGACTATAAACTGTAGTACACCCTATGTGCCAAACATAGGATGCCTCTTTCCCTATACGAGAGATGCCTTATTCTCCAAGCATGAGATTCCAAGAGTCCTCTCTAAAAGACTATAAATTATAGTAGACCCTATGTTCCAATCGTAGGATGCCTCTTGCAACAAAAAAGAGATGCCTTATGCTCCAAGCATAAGACGCCTAATGCCATGACTATAGTGGCATGATTCCAATGCCCCCTTGGAATTATCCCTCTTGTACACCAGTGCATAGTTGAAGGCCTCAATTCACCAATGGGTTGGGATTCCCTCATGGCCACACATGAGGAAGACATTATGGGAAACATCCTTGCGTAAGCCCCATTCACCATTGTCGCTCCATAGCGGCACCCGGGCAGCATCCTTGCATAAGCCCCATTCACCATTGCCGCTCCATAGCGGCACCTGGGCAATATCCTTGCGTAAGCCCCATTTTCCAATGCCGCTCCATAGCGGCACCCGAGCAACATCCTTTTGTAAGCCCCATTTACCATTTCTGCTCCATAGCGGCACCCGGGCATCATCCTTGCGTAAGCCCCATTCACCATTTCCGCTCCATAGCGGCACTCGGGCAACATCCTTGCGTAATCCCCATTCACCATTGCCGCTCCGTAGCGGCACCCGGGCAACATCCTTGGGTAAGCACCATTCGCCAGTGCCACTCCATAGCGGCACCCGGGCAGCATCCTTGCATAATCCCCATTCACCATTGTATCTCCATAGCGGCACCCGAGCACCTTCCTTGCATAAGCCCCATTCGCCAGTGCTGAACCATAGTGGCACCTGGGCAGCATCCTTGCGTAAGAACCATTCACCATTACCGCTCCATAGTGACACCCGGGAAATATCCTTGCGTAATCCCCATTCACCATTGCTACTCCATAGCGGCACTAGGGAAACATCCTTGCGTAAGCCCCATTCACCATTTCCGCTCCATAGCGGCACTCGGGAAACATCCTTGTGTAAGCCCCATTTCCCATTGCCGCTCTATAGCGGCACCCGGGAAACATACTTGCGTAAGCCCCATTCACCATTGCCACTCCATAGTGGCATCCAGGCAACATCCTTGTGTAAGCCCCATTCACCATTTCCGCTCCTTAACGGCACCCGGGCAGCTTCCTTACATAAGCCCCGTTCACCATTACCGCTCTATAGTAGCACCCGGGCAGTTTCCTCACGTAAGACCCATCCACTGTTGTGATCCTATGCAGTGGTAAGCCGTTGAAATCCTTATCCAGTGGTAATCCATTGTGATCCTATCCAGCGGTAAGCCGTTGTGACCCAATCTAGCAGTAAGCCGTTGAAACCCCATTCAGTGGAAAGGCATTAACATCCTTATCCAGTGGTAAGCCGTTGCGACCCCATTTAGTGGTAAGCCATTCACATATTTATCTAGCGGTAAGACGTTATGACCCAATCTAGCAGTAATCCGTTGAACCCCCCAATCAGCAGTAAGCCGTCATCAGATGAACTACGTGGACTTTGATTCCCTGCCACGGGGATACGTAGGAAGCCTCTTCAAGGCTCAAGCCCGAAACCATCATCATCCTCATGATGGTTCCATCCCATTCACCATTGCCGTTACACAGCAGCACATGGGCCTCCATCATGGAGTAAGCCCTGACACCATGGGACACCTAACACATAAGCCCCCCTTCGCTTCTCACAGACGCACCTTTCACGATGTGATCGTTAGGTCTCTACTGCCTCTTGTTTCTCACACCGAGCACGACTCACGTGGGCTTAGAGTAATAATTGACCATGACAATTCCCCCGTCCAGCATGCCGTTAAACTGTATGCCCCCATCCAGCATGAAGTTAAACTGTATGCTGTCCCACATGACATTAAACTGTACATCCATTTGAACTACGTGGTCTTTGATCCATGTCAAGACATGGTACGTAGGAAGCCTCCACGAGGTTTATGTCCACCGCCTATCATTTATTCATGTCATGGTTCACCCTCATCCCACATGACGTTAAACTGCATTCCAGTCTAGCGGTAAGCCGTTGTGACTATCCTAAAGTATGTGGACTTTGATCCATGCCAAGACAAGGTACGTAGGAAGCCTCCATGAGGTTCAAGCCCACCACCAGTGGACCCCCGGGTTCACCTTCACATCATTTCACTGACGAAATACAATCCAAACTACTAGGACTTTGATCCATGTCAAGGCATGGTATGTAGGAAACCTCACGAGGTTCAAGCCCATCACCCATTGGACCAATGTCCTTATTCACGTCGGTTCATCGACACCCACATCCATTTTGAACTATGAGGTCTTTGATCCATGTGCACACATGTTATGTAGGAATCCTCCATGAGGTTCAAGCCCACCATCCACCTGAACCAAGTTCCTTCTTCACGTCGGTTCTCCGACACGCCCTCGTCCCGCATGAAGTTAAACTGCATCCCAATCAAGCGGTAAGCCGTTGTGACCCTACCATCTAGTTGTTTCGACATCCCTTCATGTCAGTTCAACAGCCCCTTTTCAACCTGAACTACGTGGACTTTGATCCATGTCAAGGCATGGTATGTAGGAATCCTCAGGAGGTCCAATCCCAATACCCATCAGACCAAGGTCCTTCTTCACGTCGGCTCACCAGCGTCCCATATGAACTATGTGGTCTTTGATCCACGTCAAGGCATGGTACGTAGGAAGCCTCCCTGAGGTTCAAGCTCACCACCCGGTCATTCCAACCTCATTCACACCGGTTCACCCACCACCTTGGGAAGCCTAGAGTGTAATCCCCACACATCCATTCTGAACTATGTGGACTTTGATCCATGTCAAGGCATGGTACGTAGGAATCCTCCCTGAGGTTCAAGCCCACCACTCATTGGTTACTCCGACCCCCTTCACGTCGGTTCTCACCAACCGAACTACGTGGACATTGATTCCCTACCACGTGGATACATAGGAGGTCTCTTTGAGGCTCAATCCCAACACCACCGTCATCTCCACGATGGATCCATTTCATTCCCCCCTCTACTTCGCGTAGTTTTCCATCATCCATCCTGATACTTACCTGGGAAGCCACATCTCGGTGAGATCATGACACCCCATTCCACCCCATAACATTTGGGAAGCCACCCACGGGTTGGCTCCAATATCGTTATTCCCTCAAGGGGGATTTCTCAATCTGATCCACTCCAGCTGGTGTTTTGATCAGGCCGATCCGTATCCGCAAGACGTTAAACTCGCGGAATACCCCATGTTAAACATGGGAAGCTGAGGAAAAACTCAGATACCTACCTATGGCATATGATTCCATGCGTTCAACATGGGATTCCTTGGGTTCTGCACCCTTGAGATGCCCTATTATGAGGAAGAATACTGGTTCCCCAATGTTCATGCCCCAAGAGATGCCCCTACATGCCTGATGTTGTCATCTACTCCGACTGAAGGTCTCTACCATGTCAAGACCCTATGGAATGTCGGAAGTAGTGTAGTTAACCGGCGTCCACGAAGATATGGTACCAGGAATGAGATTCACGAACCACGACTTAAATCTATGAGGGAGACCCAGACTAGGGGACGAGTTCCGAGGAGGAATCCACGGAAGGAAGAACCGAAATCCCATTATCCCATTTCGATCAAGGAGCAGACATCCCTAAACAAGGAGTGAATGCCGCCCGCCTTTGGAAAGCGGGAATGCGGGGCAACAGCTGCGCATCCTCATAGACGGACGCACACGCCCCGGTGGAAAGCGTCAGAAACAGCCTCCTTATCACATAATAAGGGAAATCTGCCCCATATTGGGGTTAATTCCCCACATTATGGGTCACTACCTAGCTACACATGGTATTTCCATTTCCCTACCTCCTGCTCTCCCATTTTTCACCTCCCCAGTAACTCCTAAAACTTTTCTATCGTTGTTCCACCCCTCATTGTCACTGATCACTACTGGGACCGACAACTCATCATCACACATGTGAGAAAAGAGAGAGGGTAAAGGGAGAATATATAAGTTATGGGTTGACTCATCTTTCCTTGATCCTTCATCCACTATCACTAACCAACAATAACAAAATTTGGGTTAGAAAATTATATCCAAATAATTCCATGCCATGGGGCTTAAAGAATTCAAGAACATTCCTTTTGATATTCAAAATAGTAATTTTAGAAAATAAAATAGAATAATATTTATAAAGAATAATCTCCCTGAATTATCCATGAAGAATAAATAATTCCATTTCATTTCAATATAATACTCATGAATAAAAATATGGTGAAAATAAAAAAAAATCCCTACCCAGGGTTTAGATTGATCGCTGGTGAATAATGAACATGCTTCCAGCTCCATTGACGATTCTTCTTGAAGAACTCATTCATTAGATTCTTAGAACTCACCCAATTATTTTCTCCATCTACATTCCCTCTTGCCCAGAATCAGGTTCTCTATAGCTATTGCTATAAATGGAGAGTTAACATGAGATTCTTAAAGATATATTAGGGTTTATACATAAATAATATAATTTAATTATCTATATTAATTACATTAGTCTAATTAATTAGTTTTGATCACTGATGACTAAACCTTGAAACACTGATGAAAAACAAAATTAGACCAAATTAAGGGGAAATTAACCTTTATAGATATAACTGTGGTATCAATTTTTATACAGGAGAGACCATTTATGAAATATAATAATTTCATCACAAACATGCATAAAAAACTAAATATTATATTATTATACTTAATATTTTTTTTGATATCTCTCACCCATGATATTAAGTAATGTCTTAGCTAGGGATACATACCAAACTCCTAAATCAACAGATACATCAGATAATTTTTTCAAGGTTATATACAAGGATAAAATTTTCCTTATATCTCAAGGGAGTTCCTAGGACTTTTAAACTTCAAATTGAGTTAATACTTAGTTGGAAAAAAGCTAGGTGACTATACTCTATGTTAGAGGTTTCTGATTAGTAGTGAGGGTCCATTGTAACACCATGGGGAATACTACACCATTTGTGAAAAAATCCACTTTGAGTGGGTTTTGGTTTTTTTAAAGTAAGTTATCTTCAATTAATAATATATTAGTATAATAAGTTCACATTTTAAAGGATATAGGATGTTAATAGAAATATATTAAAGGCATTTATGAAGTCTACACACATATAGGGTTGAGAAAATCACCTTAAGACAAACCATATGAAATGAATTTTAAGGATGGCGCATGTTTCTATAAGGTCGGTACACATGCTCATAATATTGAGCTACTACATCGTAAGGTTAAGGTAATATCTAATAATGTTGGTAGAAGATGCTCATAAGTATAGAACATGGATTTATAATGTTGATGTGTACCTTTATATGGTTGTCATGATCTTCTTATAAGGTTGGGAAAATCCTCATAAGGTTAACTATTAGTTCACTAAGATTAATATAGTTATCTAAAAAAAGTTCATGTATATTTTTTCAGGCATAAACATAACTAATCATGTGGATAACCAAGGATGTATGAAATAAAAATATGTTTCAAGTGACTATCAATCCAAAATATTTTTATTACTTTAATGGAATTTAATTATGGTTTTATTGGACATGTTTTTTCTATGCACACAATGTCATGGTTAATGCATGTGGTGACATCAAGGTTATAGTAGTGAATTATTATTGTATATTTAAAATACACCAATTAGAAGATATTTTAGGATACATATGTTAATTAAATATTGAATTGTAGAAGGATTTTTTTTCCTATTATGGAAGGTTAATTTAGGTGGTGTGGAAAATAGGGAGTCGACATGTACCCTTTTAAAAAATACTTTTCATTTAAAAGGATAGGTGAAATATTTGGAGAAAGATTTAGAGAAAATTATTTTAAAAATAAGAATGAAATCTCTTAAGAAAATTTGTGAAAATTATACCAAAAAGAAATATTGTGAAGAGGTGCTGTAAAAACACAACATCATGAGCAGTTAAAATTTCTATTTTTCAAGATGTGAAATGAGAGAAAAATAGGGGAAAATTTTTTAGTTTTAGAGAACCACATAAGATTCTTTCCAAACACTTTTTGAAAAGGGTAATAGGATGATTAAGCTGATGTAGGATCCTCTCTCATTAGAATTTATAATATATTTATTCAAATAGAAGAATTTTAGAATATCTAAATACTATCTTTTGGTGTAAAAGTAGTTTCAGTTTATAGAGGAGAAGTAAATTACAGGACGATTAATGTGGTCCATTTTTTAATAAGATAAGTGACATATATATCGTTAATGGTTAAAAAATAGGAGGGTTAGTTCAGCATATCTAAACATTGTAACTAAAAATAAGTGATATTTATTACTTCATGTGAATAGGCACATTTCCATGCAAGATCCTTGGAATATTTTTTTGGGTGAATCAAGTAATATCACATGTTTCCCTTTTCTATTTACTTTATTATTTCATACTAACCATGGGGAAGAGAGAGGTGTTCTCAATATTCATAGAATAATGTCATTGAAAATGGGACAACTAAAATTTCAAAAACCCTGATTCACCCCCTCTCAGGGTATAATTCATGTTCAAGACCAATAAGTGGTATCAAAGATAAAGGTTTGTGGTGAAATTAAATCTCTTTGAAAATATGGGAGTAGTTTTTAATAATAATTTAGTTCTTATCTTTGAAGGCAATAACTTCTAGATATGGAAAAAATGGAAGATTACATTATTTTGGATCATTAGGGATGGATCTGTAAATGGAATCTATTAATGGAATCAAGGACATATTAATGAGTGTATCACTATCAGATAGAGATGATAAGGAGTTTGATGCAGATGATAAGGTGATCAGTTCATTAGTGGGATATTTTGATAACCCTATCTATTCAAAGGCGATTCCATGAAAAATATCTCATGTAATGTGAGACATGATTATCAATATTTATGAAGATGATTCAAGATTATGAGATGAATAGATGAAGGTTTTAGGGAATAAATTTAAATATTTAAGGATGAACCTAAATGAATCAGTTGATAAATTTTTTGATCATTTGAATATTCTTATAGAAGATATGCACATACAAGGAGAGGGGATTAATGATGTAAATTTTTTAAGATAATTTTGAAGATGGTTACCTCCATAATTAAATGAAAAATTTCTAGTGCTTGAATATAAATATCTAAAGGAGGTGACATTGGATAACTTCCATAGTGCTCTTATGGAATATAAAATGTGGAATAATTGTAATGATTCAATGCCAAAATAAAACTCATAGGATATAATATTCAAGGATATAAAGAAACTCACATTAAGAGATTATCCTGAGAATTAATAAGTTGATTAGATAATGTCCTTTCATTCCTATAATATTAATTTAAGAAAAAGAAAATTTAAGGTAAATGTTTCACTTGACTATTTTTGATGTGGTAATGTGATAAATCTCACTTCTAGGCGTCTTATGAAGTTTCAAGATACTGATGAGGTATAAGAACTAGTGAATAATATATTCAAAGGAATAAATAAAAAAATGAAACCATAATATAAAATTTTAATTAAGAGGAACCTATTACCCAAATAGAATGATGACTTAAATGAAGTAGTGGTGGAGGAGGTTTATTTCTGTAATGAACTTTTAGAATAATTCATGGGGGATAATGTAGATAAGTCACCAATTATAGATAATAAGGAATAAGATGGTATAATCGAGGGAATGGTTGATCTTGAAGTTAAAATTGAAGAAAAACTTGATGAATTTGACATTTGTATGGATAAAACAATTAAAACATATGGTGCTTCTTTGGAATCCAACCTCTTTATGTAGTAAAAAATAGTAAATATCATAAATAAAAGTGGAGGTTGAGAAACTCAAATAAGGACATTATGGAAAAGTGGTGGAGCTAAGGCTCAAAGGTGAAGTATATTCATGGGTTATTTATGTACTGAATAAATCTATAAATGATAGTATTAAAAGAATAACCTGAAGGATACTTCATGATTTGTTGATAAAATTGTAATGAACATGAAAAACTTATTACTCCTGGTATGTCATTATAAACTTTGAGTGTACCAACCACTATGAAAGCTTTCGGTGTATCCACTAAATAAGTTTTTACTACCCCAAAAGTGAATTAGATCAAATAAAATGTTAAATAAGATACATGTATTTATCATAAGAAGAAATCAGAAATAGTTTAATAAAGAACGAATGAACCCACTCTATAGAATTTGTTTTTTTGAGAGACTCAAAAAAGTCCCAAATGTTAAAATATTGAGCAGATAAGATACAAAAAAGTACATAAAATATTTAGAGTTACAATTGATGAATTATGGGAAACACACAATATATGTGTTCAATATCAAAGAGGAACTTTAAAGTTCATGAGAAACAAAAATAGTGAAGAAAAATTTCCAATTCAAGATTTGTTTTCAATAAATATTTCCTTTTTTAATGTTTTAAAAAAGCATCTTTTTTTTCAATCATAATTAAAAAGAAGTAAACCAAAGGCGACTCAAATAAGGAGTACACAATCATAGGAAATACCACCTAGTAGGATGAAAACCCAAAATTGATTTTTATCTTTGAAAGATGTGGAGTAATGTGAAGATATAATGGTGGAGTAACCTTGTTCATCATAAAATAAAATTAATCATTGGTGGTGGACTAATAAAAGTGAAGTGGAAAATTCTAATGTTTTCTAAACTTCTTTGAGGGAAAGAAATAGATCTGAGACATGTAATTTGGATAACATATTCACTTCCTACATGATAGGAAATAAAGATCACATTATAGGGATAAAATATTTAAAGGATAGTGTTATGATATTTTTAAATGATTAGGGGATAAATATAATTGTATTTAGAAAGGAAAAAGTCATTGGAAAATATATTAGGTGGATATACATTATTTTGGTTGAAGGTTTCAGCTTCAATTTACTTAGTGTAAGTCAACTATTTGAATCTGCACATGTGGTGGTGTTCAGTAAGGAGTCATGAAATATAAAAGGAATAGATAGATTTATTTTTTATAAGGCAGGATAAACAAAGGAGACCTATATCACATCAATGAAGAAGATGATATATTCTCACTATCCAAAGATTAATAAAATCAATTGTGGCACAAGAGGCTTGTCCCTTTGAGAAAAAAAATATGTGGATGACTTGTTGAAAAATTAAGGGGATTGAAACCCACAACAATTTCATGGGATCACACTCATATATGACACTTGTAAAAATGGTAATTTTGTTCTAATGAATTATAATCAAAAATAGAATAATTAAATAATATTTATCAAGTTAGTTCATGTGGATATTTTTGGGTCGATAACACCCAAATCCATCGATGGAAGAATTTATTTTTTCTTTTTTGTTAATGACTATAGTAGTATGGAATGGATACTAGTCATTTATCACAAAATAGATGTATTCTATTGAATCATTTATTACTAAAGATCAGTGAATAAAATTATTAGGATTAAAATTAAAAAAATTTAGATATATAATGGTACTATGTTTACCAATAATGAAGTAAAATATTATCTTACATGGAACACAGATTCATGTTTCACCCATAAGGACTCAAAAAAAAAAATGGAGTTGTTGAAATAAGGAATCAAATCAATAATAATATGGCTTAGACAACACTATTTGAAAAAAATATACTAAATACATATTGGAAATAGTTTATTCTCACATCATTTTACAACTGCAATAGAGATTTATTATGTCCAAATAAAGAGAAGACCCCCTATTAGATGTGGTAAGTGAAAAAGGTAATAATCAAGTGCTTTTATGTTTTTGAAAGTTAATTTTTTATTCAAAATAAATATAAGCATCACAAGTTCTAATCCCATGAGGATGAATGTATTTTACTTGGATACTCATATAAACGTATGGTATAAATTATATAAAAAATGGATTAGTAAATTTATGGAAATCTAATATGTAATGGTTGTTGATAATGAGAATAATTTACAACCCAACACAAATATTCTATAACAATACAATAATGAATCTAAGAAAGAAAGTGATGTTGAAGTGAGTGTCTCTGAGGGGATTCATGGGGATATAGAAGACAAAAAAGAGACTCTAAAAATGTTGAAAAAATAGTGGAAACAATATCTCCCTGAAGGAACTATAGTGGCGTATAAATTGGTGACAAAAAAATTGATGGTGACTGAAAATCCCCTATTCAAACTATAAGAATGAAAAATTAACAAAAACACTCCTAAAAATCTTAGTAAAAAGGAAATCCTTTTTAAAATTGGATAAGGATATAAATTAGGTCAAGTATATGCCTGAAAAACATTAACAAATTTAAAATAATGAAACTTAGGATGTTTTTCCAAGGTTAGAGAAAAAAATGTCATTGGAATCAAGTGGGTTTTTAAAATAAAATTAATGAATATGGTGTTGAGACCAAGAGGTTGTGAAATTTTTATAATACAAGGAAAAATCTAGTTGGAATATGAATTGTTTATGAAGTTTTATTTTTTTTCCAACATATATAAATCACATGAAAATGTTTTATATCTCTATATAAAGTTTCCATATAAACTTTTCTGAAGGAATGATTTGAAAAAATAAAGATTCTATTGGACTAATGTAATCAAACATAAGGTTGAAAAAATGTTTTTATGATTGTATTTATAGTTTAAATAGAGTTTTTTTTGAAAAAAATTCGAATGATTTATTTATAATATTAAATGTACCAAAATAGCATGTTTACATCATGGTATTCATGATTCTAGATAATTTTTGAAAAAGAAATAAGTTAGTTAAACTTGGTGGAACTATGGGTTTTAGATAAAGAATGTCTATAATATTATCACACATTTAAGTGTTAGATATTTTTCAGATGGATAAAATATTTAATTGTTTTTGGAAAAGGAAATGTAGATGCTATAAAAAAGTTATATTGGATTAAGAGAGTTATTAATTCTATCAAATGAACTCTGTGAGTTTATCAGATAAATAATTATAGATGACAATTTATAAGTTCATAATACCAATCAATTTTTTAGTCTATTAAATATATCATTCTAGATAGTTCCCATTAGAAAAAGAATACATATGGAGGAAATGTATAAAGGTATCCATATGAGGTCATCTTAAAAAGGATTCTGAGTAGAGGCATAGAAAAGAAGATTCCAAGTGATTTAATTAAAAATGATTTACCATAAGAAGAGAAACACGAAGTCTTCCAGATGTACATTTTGAGTTTCAAGTCATCAGATAGAGGTTTTTAAGTGAATTCTTCAGATATACTAATTTTAAGATCTTTAGACAGAGGAAATGAGAAAAGATGGTTGAACCTAATATTTTTGGATGTTTGAAAGTGGTCAAATGTATAATGTTTTAGTAGTATATTTGAACCTTGAGAATGAAATTTGAATTTTAAGTTCACACTCCTCCCATATTTTTCTAAGAAAAGATTCCAGTATAAAGGGAAGCTGAGTGCTAAGTTTGAGTTGATGCTAATGTGCACATTTTTGAAAACTTGAGGTGCCAATAAAGAATCTTGTGAGACCTAATGTTGAAGCATCTAACATAGCATAACTAGATAGAGGGTATCAAATAGATATACTTGATAGAATGGTATTAGATAGGGTATCATATAAAGATTTTATTTGAAGTAGAATCATACCAATATATGGTACCAAACTGAGTATACCTGATGAAGTGCATCAGATGAATAGGTATTGGATGAATAATTTCTTTCTCATTATATGGAAATTAATTTAAATGAAATAAGAATAACATATATGAAGAAAATTGTGAATAAATTTCAAGAACCACAATGATACTGTTGAAGTATGTTGGTGAAGGTTCAAATTATTATTGATTTTGTTTCTTATCAAACTATCTGTGTGTGGAGTACATACACTACCAAAGGACTATATTTCCATGTAAGTGAGGGATATTCAATGATTTTTACAAAACATTAAAATATTTTTTAGTGGTTTGGTGGTACTGTATTATTTCCAAACCATTCCAAAGACTAGATACACTTCTTGAGTATTAAACCATGTAAATAGTTGTGTTCAAAGAAAAAAAACTTCAAAAGTAATATCATTGATTCACCCCCTCTCAATGATGACACAATTCCTAATTGGTATCTTCAAGTGGTATCAGAGTAAAGGTTCCTTTATTGACTCTTTTATAAAGTTTTAATAAAAGGAAAGATGCTATGGACTTTTAGAACTTAATTAATAGTAAGGTAATTACTATCTCCAATGGAAAGAAATATCATATTTGTGATTCATTGATTATGATGTTCTTGAAGCTTCTACAGATGATTTTAATATTCTCACCGAGGGTTCTCTAATAATAGATATTGATAAGAATAATCTAGAATATAATGAGTGATCTAGAAAAGCTATACTTTCCTCATTCTCAAAAATTGAATTTTTGAGGGTTAAAGGAATTGGAATATCTAAATGCATCTATGAAAAGTTGAATAATCTTTTTAAAGGAAATATAAAAGTTAATAAATAAAATTTATAGGTCTAGAGATTGAAGTATAAAATTTTTAAAAGGATAGATAATGAATATGTTGGTGACTTCTCTATAAGTTTTAATGATATTGTAAGCACTATGAGATGTTTCAGTGAGAAGTTATAAGATTCAACTATTTTTGAAAATATATTTAGAATTATCCCTGATAAATTTATTGTTAAGGTTTCATCCTTATAATATATATATCCTCAAACTCTCTCTGGATGATTTTTATAGTTTTCTTATAAAATATAAAATGAACAGAGAAAAGGTTTCCATGAATTATGAAAATGTTGATTGAGAAATATATTTTGAAGATAAAAAGTAAGAAAATTATATTAATTTTGATGAGGTAGAATATAGTGACTCTGAAACTGAAGATAAATTATGTAATTTTTTTGATGAATTCATGTACTTGTTTTCAAGAAATGTGAAAAGAGGCACAAATAATTATAACAAGAATTTACCTTTGAAGTGTTTTAATTATGGATCCATTAGACATTTCATAGTATGCTATCCAAGGCTAAATTAAGATGTAGAAAAAAAGAAGAATATGGAAAGTAAAGAATATATCTAATGAATTAGATAAACACATCAAAATTATTTTTATAAGGAAAGGATAAGAAGTTTTATAATTATAAAAATTGAATTTTTTTTCCAAATGTTGGGAACATAATTATTTTGAAGTGGAAGCTATGAGCTATAGTGATTATGGTGATGAGAAGTTTTTTATTATAAAGGCGAATAATGACAATTTTTACAGTGATGAAATTTGAAACTTGAAATAATAAAAAAATATTCCCAGTTGAAATTTATTCTTAAAAGATAATTGGGAGGATGTATCTCAAAGATTTTTAAACTTGAGAAAGAGAATAAAAATTTGATGAAAGAAGCTCTATCTGCAAACAATCAGGAATAAATACATGAAGAAAAATCCATGTTTTTAGAAGTGACTAATGAGATAATGAATTTAATTAATGAAGAGAAAATATTAAACATAAAACTTAAAGAAAAGATAAAGGTTAAGGATAAATGGATTTATTTTATTCAATAGAAACTTGTTGAAACTGAATAAGGAACATAAAATTTCTAAAATCTAATTTAAGAAGCCTATGAAATTTTTATGTTTAAGAATTATAAGGGTAAAAAAATATCATCTACAGAGGTTGAATAAAAGATTGAAAACGTTTAGAAGATGAATAAAGTCAAAAGGATCATATAAAGAAAAAAAAGTGAAATTAAAAATTATGAAATTTTGAAGAAAATAATGTTTAGAGTGAAAAATGATAAAAATAGAGTGTCTGATAAGGACAAGATGAAGTTTAAGCTGAATAAGTATATTTTATTATTCTACCAAAATGTTTCTTTACAAAAAATATCTAAATTTTTTGGTCAGAAAGTTGATATAAAAAAATACACAATTCTATAAAATATACATTTTACAATGGAAAATATGAATTCAATGGATAATGATGGTACTTTAGAGGGTTTAGGAATACACTGAAAATTTTATAGTTCAATCATCAATACTATAATGAATCTAGAGGTATTTTAGATAGTGTTAAAGGGTGAAACAACCCAATTATATAAGAAAACTTAAAAAACCCTTCCAGAAATTGGAAAATTGATTTAATCCTTTATAAACTATTTGTGAAAGATGTGATAAACCTAAAAATATTCTTAAATATGACTTTTAATGTTACCATATCTATAATGTTTATATGAATAATATCAAATTACTCATGTGAAGGAATAAAATGGCAAGGATAAGGCCTTAGTTGTTGGAACTTCTCTTAAGCATACAAAAAGAGAACAACCATGGATATTGGATAGTAGATATTCTTTACATATGAAAAGAGATTTGAAATTATTAAATAATGTAAAATATTACAAGGAAAGAATAGTGATTTTTTGAAATTATGAGTCACTAATAATCAAAGGCATTATATCTGATATTATTGAAAAATATTGAAATCCAGAAGTGTATTTAGGTTGATGGATTGAAACGCAACTTGTTGAGTATTTCTCAACTCTATGATGAAGGTATTGAAGTTTTATTTTGAAAATTTGACATTACTATTAGTATTATTAAATATTTGGAAGTTGTAACAATATTAAAAAAAACAAGGGATATCTATTTTAGGTTAGAGATGCACAAGGTTCATACTATCTCAGCATGATAAAGGGAATCATTTATGTCATAAAAGGCTTGGGAATATGTGGAATAGTCTTATGAAAAAAATAAAGAATATAGGAAGTATTCATGATATACATGGAATGCTAAGAATACGTTATTGGAGTTGTTTGATATACCTAAAAAGATAGATTCTAAATTCATTATATAAGAGTATTGAGATACATACAACTCATCCCTCAGATCTGATTCATTCTAACATATATGGGCCCGTGGTAAATCCATTAAAAATGCCAATAAGTACTTTATTTACTTTATTATTGATTTTAATCATATTAAATGTATTATATTTTGGAAATATAAATAAAAGGCTCTAAAAATGTTTAATAGTTTTAGGAGAAGTGTTAAAAATGAATTTGGATTTTATGTAAGGAATGATCAAACAAAGAATGATTTTGAATACAAAAATGGGAATTTTGAATATTATCTTGAAAATAATGGAATTAATTATGGATATATTTTACCATACACACCACAATAGAATATTGGTGCTAAAATGTAGAAATTAAGTTTAGTTGACCTGACTCGAGCTATGTTAATTGAACATGATACTTCTAATTTCTTTTGGTGACAAGCTATTAGAGTAGAAGTTCACATTCAAAGTTATGTTTTTACAAGATTGGAAATGACATGAATATATACAAGAAATATTACAAAGAAACCCAAAATTTTAAATTCTTAAGTGTGTTTGGAAGTCCCTATATTATCAAAGTTAAAGGTGAGAATCTCGGAATGGTTGATCAAAGAAGTTTTGATGGTATAATTCTTAGATAACCTCTTAATAGTATAGTATCTAGATGATATAACAATGAAATTAGAAATATTGTTGAATCAACAGATGTGATAGTTCTGAAACATTTTGATAGAATAGATTTACATTCAAATAAATATATAAGAGTAAGTGAAGATAAACTTGTTACTATTAAAAAATGATAATGTTTATAATAGTAGTATGATATATAAGCATTATGAAATGAATATATCGATTCATACATTTTAGGTTATAAAGTACACGTATGTTAATATCATCTAAGGTCGATAAATAATGAAAAGGACTAAAACATCATTAGAGATCATGGAAAATATGTTTAAACTAGAAGAACATTGAATATTTTTTCACATGCCTCTTTGTATTCAAAATTTTAGCTAAAATATGTTAAATAGGAATTTGAACATCAAAATTGGATTCATTACAAAAATGTGTAATTATATTATATTGAGAAAAAATGAAACATGGGAAATTATACCCCAACTAAAAGATAATAATATGATTGGAACAAAATTGGGTTTTTCAAATAATTTGAATGAAAAAAGTGAAGTGATAAGAAATAATGAATGTCTATTTTATAAAGGATACATATAGTTTGAAAGCATTGATTTTTATGAGAAATTCTCCCAAGTAGTAAGACTTGAAACCATTATAATCATTCTTTCTATTAATGACATACAAGGATATAAGATATTATAGATGGATGTCAAGTCATCTTTTCTCAATGGAGAGTTAGATGAAGAAGTTTATATTGAGAAACCTTGTGGATTATTTCTTGGCCAAGATGAAAGATATATTTTCTAATTGGAGAAGAATTTTTTTTTGTGATGAAACAAGAACTTAGATATTGTTATTATAAACTAGATACTTTCTTAAAGAAATTGAATTTTAGAAAAGGAATATTTAACAATAACCTATATATAAAAGATAATCAATATATTTCCCCCATTATGATTATTTATGTTGATGATATCTTATTCACATGGAATGATGAAGAACTATGTGGAAATTTTATTAAGGAGATAAATAAGTTATTAGAGATGTCTATGATAGGATAAATGAAACAATTTATTGGCTTAAAAATCTCTCAAAAGAAAAATTATATCTTACTTTATCAAGACAAGTATTCTAAGGAACTATTGAATAAAATTTCCATAGAAAAGTCAAAGCCTGTTTCCACAACCATTTCAGTGGTAACAAAGTTTTCAAAATATGGGAAAGGAAATGATGTTTATCTTAAGAAATTTAAGAAGTTTATTAGAAGCATGTTATATATTAAAACTTTAATAATATATTTAGTGTATACTATTACACTTTGTACCCAATATCAAAGTATTCTAAAGGAGTCTAATATTGTGGGTGGA
Organism: Viscum album; assembly: GCA_963277665.1. Lineage (NCBI taxonomy): Eukaryota > Viridiplantae > Streptophyta > Magnoliopsida > Santalales > Viscaceae > Viscum > Viscum album. Next base: position 1,766,338,285 of record OY728153.1, on the reverse strand, counting down.
AAATGAATTCTAAGATATATTGAAGGCATAATTGATTTTGGGTTGAAATATTAAAATATGGGAAATATTAATGATTGATTATATTGATTTAGATTGGTCAGGTTATATCGATGATAGAAGATCCAAATATGGTGGAGTTTTATTTTTAGGAGAACATTGTGTAAGTTAAAATAAAAATAAACAAAATCTAATGACTCTAAACACTATAGAAGCAAACTATATAGATTCCAATCAATATAAAACGTAATTAATATTGATGATGACACGACTAGAATATTTTTTGGTTAATGTGAATCAAACCTATTTCTTGGGTTGTGATAATAAAAGTGCATTTAATCACACTAAGAATATAGTGTAAAATTCTATATCTTAGAACATTGATATTACATGGAAAGCTTAGTCATAGGTAATTCCTCTGAACATTTATTAAAGTAAAATAAAAACATCATGAAAGTATAGAAAAAAGTAAATGACAGCTACATATCATAGAAATCATACCCATCACCGCATCCATGAGATATTACATCCTCCACAGTGGCAGTCTCCCACTCCGAACTTTCATAGTGCTTCAGAATCTTGGAATAATTCCTTCGAAGATTCAATTTTTCCAAAGACAGAAACTCCTTAGAGGATTGTGCAGCCCATCCTTCTTTCCCAGCAGAAGACCTTGTAGGCATTGGCTTTGGCAGAGAAGAGTCGTCTTTCCTCGACCTTCTTCGTGTTGTTCCTGACTGTTCATTCTCAGACACTTTACTCCCACCCTGGACAACATCACTGTAGGAAGCCCGGATGTAGCCATCATTTTCTTTATCACTATCAGATATGTTTCCCCATTTTCCAGAAATTTTCACCTCTTGGTAACCCTCGTTCACTCCCCTTTCCTTCTGAAATGATCTATTTGAGTCAATCATGGCAAGGCAATGTGGCTGATCCACAATCCCCTTCAAAGCACCTTCAACATTTTCAACATTTTGAGTGGCATGCTGCAACCTGTCACCTTTCTTCATTGGAGACCCCTCCTCTGTAGAAGAGTCCCTCTCATGTAGAATCCCTTGAAAGTTATAATATATTATGTGAGTATGTGTGATTTTTTAATAGTTTTTATGTGGTTTTTAGAAGATTTTATTTAATGTTTTATTTTTTTTAATGATAAAGTCTTGAGTTTAAGAAGATGTTCAAAAAGTTTTCTAACCACTGCTTTATGGAAAACATGGTATTATTATTCCATTATTATTGTTTTTTACACTGATTTTTCTCATGTTGCATTAGAATTGTTAGATAGTATCCATTTCTTTGGTTTTATTAATTCATAGATTTATTTTCTTTGGTTGATAAAAAATACAAAGGGGAAGATTGTTGAGACCAAGAGGTTTTGTGTTATTGATAATTTAAGAAAGAATCTAGTTGGACTAATAATTTTTTTAAAGTTTTATTTTATTTCCAATATATATAAATAACATGAAAATGTTTGAGCTCTCAACATGAAGATTCCTTATGATGTTTCTAGATTGAATGTTCCATAAAAATAAAATGGATTCTATTAGACTGATGTGATTAAATTTAAGGTTGAGAAAAATGTTTTTATGATTGTATTCATAGTATGGATAAAAAATTTTCAAACAAAGAAAAATGAGGTGATTATTTTTTGATCTTTAAAGTAATAAATATCATGTTTACTTTAAGGTATTAATGATTTTAGATATAGTTTGTTTAATAAATAAGTTGGTGTAACTTTTTGAAACTATGGATTTCAAATGAAGAATTTATTTAAGATCAACAAATAGAGAAGTGTTGTGGAAGTGTCTAATGAGAGAAATATTTAAGAAGTTCCTAACAAAAAAACATGGATGTTTAAAAAAAAGTTATATCAGATAAATATATATATGAAATATACCGAGAAAAATCTATGATTACATCAAACAAATAAAGATAGAGAAATATTTATATGTTCATTGTACCGAAAAATGTTTATAAGTGCATTAGAAAAATATTTCTAGAAAGATTCCTTCAGATGAAGAATGTATATGGAGGAAAAGCATAAATGTATCTGAATAAAGTCATTCGAAAAAAGTTTTCAAGAACATGAATTGAAAATTTGTTTCCGAGTGATGTATTTAGAAAGACCTTATTATATAGAGAGAAGCAGGAAGTATGTTAGATAAAATTTATGAGTTTTATGTTTTCAAAAAAAGGTTTCCAAGTGAATTATTTGGATAGAATAACTCAACGAGCTTTGCGTAGAGAAAATGTTTAAATCTTACCAAAAATATAATTAAGAATTTGTAATGGATGAAGGTTTTAGAGACTTTACAAAGGTTCATAAATTCATTAATGTTATAATTATAAGTGGTATGTTCATTATTTTAGCACCCTAACCCCAGGATCCTAGATCCAGTGTCTACTACCATTACATTGGAATGATTATAAGGAATAAAATCCCAAAGGTCTAAAGTTGTTAGTAGTTTTGGTAGACTAAAAACATATATGAGTCTTACATTTCAATTGAATACGCTAATTATAACATATTTTTTGATAATAACTTTATTCCCACTTAGAATATCCTTGAATATATTTATTAGTACACTTATTGGATTCATGGGGAAAGGAAACAAATAAGGGTGTGCTCAAATTCTCAGTAAGGTTTAAGTAAAATGTAATAAATAACGAATCAATTAACATCATAAATACGTAAGGGTAATAACTAAAAACAGATTCCATGTAATAAATAAACTGAGAGGGAGTATGTAAAAAATATTGAAAGTTAAATAACTGAACACACATTCCATGTAATCAATAAACTCATAGGGAGTGCATAAACAATATGGAAAGGTAAATAACTAAAAACAAATTCCATTTAAATAACTGGATAACGTATAATCAATATGGAAAGGTAAGAAACTGAAATAACATTCCATTTAATCAATAAACTAATAATGAAATGCATCCACAAATTTTTTAATAATGAAAATATCATGGATAATAAATACTAAATCTGAAAGAAGGTAATTTATAATTCTCAAACATTATGTATCTAGAACATGAAACACTATACCATCAAGATATATCCTTAAAACGGTTTATATGTTTGGGTAGAAACCCATATATTCTACTTTGAAAAAAACTATAAGGGGTTTTCTCCTACTTATTTCATCCCATTATACTACTGATGTATCGAAGGGTTTATTTCCAATGGTCCCCATCCCATTTAGTTTGTGTCCAAATCATTCGTCATACATCAAATAATCAATTTAATCACTGAACAATGTGCCTTATCAAATATCCGTATTGAGTAATGAATATAGATTTATCAATATTTCCCTATATAATCAAATAACTATCAATGTAATTAATTTATTTAAAAATGATATATGGTTCAGACAATGAACATATCCATGATAAATGATATGGATAATTAGGGGAAATTCAATTTCTAATGATCGAAGGAAAGTGAATATTTCAAGTGGACTACAAAAATGAATCACAGAAGTGTATGTCAATACTATCCCTATAAAAATAAATCAAAAACCATATAGAGAAATAATAATTATGGTATTTATGCAACATATACCATGTAAGGTAAAAATAAAAGCTTTTTTCATTTATGAATGGAAATACTATAAAAAATCTTTTAAAAACATTCTTGAGGAAACTATCCATTTCATTTTGAAAAACATTTTGAAATACTTTTCTTTGAAAATAACATTTTAAAAACACTTTTCTAAAAAATTAACCATTTAAACTTGTAAATGAATCTTTCGAAGAAATGAAAATGTGTAATTCTATACTTTCCGTACAAGGTCAAAAGAACATTACTTTTGCAAGGTAAAAAGATTATAAAAGTGTCTTGTTTGGAAAGAAAAAAGAAGATTCCATTGAAAAAAATTATAAAATAAAAAAGGGTAAAAATTTATTAATAAATATAATTGGAAAGGTTAAAAATTGTTGTTATTTTTTTATAAAATATGGTTTTTATAAGAAAACAGGTATTCCGACTAAAGACAGAAATAAAGTCATGTTTTCCTAAAACCATTTTCTAAACAAAGTTTGAGTACCGAAGAGTAGAAAAATTATATTATTAATTGAAAAAGGTCATAAATAACTGGATTAGAATAAAATCAAAGGTTTTAGTGAACAATGATATTATAAATTCCGTTAATTTAATTTTAATAATAAAAAATTTCGATTAGAATGAGATTGTTAAATAAACCATTAAAATGATAATAACGTCAAAGTGATAATTAATTAATGAATAGATTATGTGTATAAAATTTAAATACAAATAAAAGAAGTGGAAATAAATCAATATATATTTAAATTAATTCTACACATAATCATATAATATTCTTTGTAATGAAGAAGTAATATAATCCAATGAAAGAAATTAAGTTATGAAATTTCTTTATCACTTGGTAACATTTAGTTTAAATTACCTTAGATTAAATAATTTAAATGTAAAATATAATACCATGAATAAATAATTATTCATGATATTAAATACATTAGGTTCAATATATACACCACACAAAAGATATAATTGGGGAATATGGCGTATGCCTTAAGAAATTAAAAGTGAAAAAGAATCCCTTACCATGCGTTTCCTTTTGGGTGAACGTCCATTAAAATCCTACATAATGGTTTTAATAATGTTATTAAATTATACCAGAACAATAATCATATTTATAATACCATATATTAGCTTCTAATAATATCTTATTACGCTTTTGTTAACAATATGTTATTATTTTCATCGTTTTGGGTATTAATTATCATGTTTTTGAGTATGTTTTGACCTGTTATTTTTGTTCTTATTACTTAGATAAATATTTCAACGTCTATATGATGTAAAAAATGATTTAAATATCATATATATTCATTATATAAGTATTTATAATAATCCATAAATTTTTTAGACATAAATGAAATATACCGTTCATGTAGACGGTAGGTCGTACATACGCATGAACACTAGTTCCATTTCCTTGTCCTATTTAAAATAATGGAAATTAAATGATATATGTGTATATTATAATTAAACTATATTATTTATTTTATATATGTAACATGTTTTTATTAAAACAATTCTTAATACATTTAATGTCAAGTGTGAACGAATCACATCGCTTTGAGGAGGCAGTAGTCCACACATCCACAAATGATGTTATCATATTCCCACAAAATGAAAAGCATGAGGGTATTAGTTATATTATAATTATAGAATCATAAAGAAATTATAAATATCATATATATTATATATAAACTATGAATACATCATTAATTCTAACCTTGAAAGGTGGTAATAGAATAACGAACAACATCAGTTTGTGAGGCAGTAGTCCGTCGTACACACGAACTATGATTGCGTATCCCATTTAATGGATGTGTGTGAAATTTTAGGTATAAATATTACCATAAAAAATATACTTATATTTAATATAATTAGGTTATTATATAAACATTATATAAAAATAATTGAAGGGGCGGAGAAGTAAATGAAAGAAAAGTGATTGTTGAAGAAAGTTAACTCTTATTCGGGTAATTCCTTTTGGTTTATACCAAAATACTTCCCTAGTTTTAATTATTACCAAATTTAGGCTTATAGAATGAGGGAAGGTATTTTGGTAGATTATTTGGGCATGGTTTAGATGAAACAATGGGTTTTATAGGTGTGCATAATTGGGAGGGGTGAGTACCTTTTTTATAGTGGAGGAGGAGTGCCATTCTTATAAATATAATAAGGTAAACACTATTGAGTGGTATCCCTTACATCATGTTCCAAAAGTAATCAACCAAATTAGATAAAAGGGATTATATGGTCTAAATATGTCCATAAAATAGGTTTTTTACATGTTTCTAGGTCATTTGATTCTTTATTTTAAAGGTTTAGTTTCTTGTTAAGTTAATTTTTCTCTTAATCGCTATAATTAATTTTAATTACTTTCACTAATATGTTTGTTCAAAAAATAAGTTTATCATACTCGAAATTATAAATTATGATGATTAAAATATGTAATCTATTTTTCCAAATTAGAATAACATAATTGTAAGAAATTAATTTAAATTTAATCTCGTGGGTGGGATGTTAAAGCTTGTTTTTAAAGTAAAAATGTTCAAAAGTTTGAATTGTTTTTATATCCAATTTCAATTTAAAATTGATTAAAATGACCTAAATTGGATTAATTTATTAATAATTGAATTAAATATACTTTAAAACCAAATTAAAATAAATTTAACCTTATAAATTATTGAGATGATAAGTCAGTTTTCAATTAAAATCCAATATTTTTCACTATTCATCAAAAAATGAAACTTCTCAAAAAAATATCAAAAATTCACTTGAAGTAATTTTTTATATTAATATATAAAAAATTAAGTTTATTTTGTCATACTAAATTTATAAAATCTTAAAAATTTAGATTTAAAATATGTGCACCATTAAAAGGTGGAAAACCTACCTTTATAAAAATATAGCTTTTCTATGCATAATAGTGGGTTGGTTCTTATCTTATGTTTATAAAATATATTAGATTAATTTAAAAAATATTTTATTGAATTTATAATATATAAATTTCATTAAGATCATTCACTAATAGTAATTAATTTAATTTATTCGGATAAAACACCTTTGTGAGCATAAAAACATTTCTTTTATATTCATTTCTAATTGATTGATAACCAATGAATTAATTTTATATTTGTGTAAAACATATATTTTCTTATGTTATTTAATCATATTCATAATCTATAATTTAATGTATAGGTTATATATTATTATATTAAATAATAATATCTTAATAATATATTGTTATATTAAATAATAATATTTTAAAAATATATTTTTACTCGGTAAAACTGGTATTGCGTGTAACGCAAGATATCTAGAAGACTAAGTGTTGCATGAAATGGAATCTAAGTCAGTAGTTCAAAAATTTAAAGCTATATAATATATTAAATTTATTTAAAATATTAAATATACCAAAAAGTGTCAAGAGTTTATATTCTTTTCAATGTTTGGTGTTGCGTATCATACATGTTATCAAATAAAAGTTACTCTTTCAGAATTTTCAGGGTGTTACAAGTATTACAATAATTATTAAGTAATGATCATGATTCTATCTAAGATATTATAAAGTTTAAGAATAATATTGACACCATGCTTTAAGGAAATGTCTTTACAAAAATTATTGACCCTAAACTTTTCAGAATTTTGGAGGCAGTCAAATGAAGAATATTTTGAGGGGGATATTCAAATTTTAAAGTGGGAAATTTGAATATGATGTTCATGATCCTCCATTTTTAGAGAAATTATGCCCATATAAAGGGGAGTTGAGTGTTGAGGTCAAGTTAATGTTGCTCTGCACATTTTTGAAGAAGTGATGTGATGATCAAGGAGCTTGTGAGACCCATTATAGAATTATTGGATGCAGTGACACTATGTCACGACCCGCCCTAGGGGTCCGTGCCGTGACTACCCCAAGCCCGCCTTCCATAGGCCAGGGGCTGGCGACTAGCACCAAGGCGTAAATCCCGGTAAAAAGGGAAGGCATTGCCTTTGTAAAGTAAACAAACACCACAGAGTAAGCAAGCGGAAAGTAACACTAAGCAAAAGCAGAGTACAACTAAAAGTGCGGAAAAGTAAATGGGCCAGTATACAAACCCAAACTGAAAGTAAAGTACAACTCGAAAGGGAAAACAACAACTAAAAAGTAAAAGCCGCTACGCTGAGCTGTCCACTGGAAATCCCACCTGAAGGGTGGGTACAAATAGCTCCACTGCTCCACGGGTTCCGTCGTCCGCTCCGAGCACGTCCCGCCCAGTGGTCCACCTCCAGGTACCGTCCTGCTCTGCAAGCCTCAGCCAAGATCAACGCTGTCCGTCGTCTGCAACCAACACAACGTAGTGCGGGCAAAGCCCGTGCAGGGGTGAGTATAAGCTACTCAGTAGGGACCCCGAGACCCCTGAAGGTCTCTCAAAATCCACAAAGGATAAATCACAAAGAAAGGTACAATCACGAAGTAACATCCAACACTGCTTAGGTATATGCCCATACATATACCTAAGTCGTCAATTCAAATACGCTCCAACCTCCGAGCCCAAGTATAACTCAGTCCACACAGGAAAGTAAACGTATTCCACAGAGGAAAGCAAAACGTAATCCACACAGGATAGCACAACACAATCCACACAGGAAAGTAACATGATTCAGCTCACACAGGATTTTCATTATCAAAAACGTAACTACTGAAGAGCCCCATCTCTGAAGTGTACAGTGTCCTGTCATGACTCTGAGATACTGCTCACTAACCTAAGACCGCTGAGGTACTCCTCCTGTCGAGTACCGCGGGTCTGCCGCCAACTACCGGGCGCTCCGTCCGCTGAGGGTCTGCTGCCAAATACCGGGCGCTCACCCAAATAGCCTACAGAGGTACTCCTCCAGTCGAGTACCGCGGGTCTGCTGCCAACTACCAGGTGCTCCGTCCGCTGTGGGTCTGCCGCCAAATACCGGGCGCTCCGTCCACTGGGCTAGTCGACTCACTCCAAGTCGAGTCGGTCGAGCAGTCTTCAGGTCTCAGCCGGCTACACTGTCTCCGTACTCCGTACGCTCGTCTCCAGTATCGCGGGTCTGCCGCTACAACCAAGTGCACCACCTCTGTCGAGTAAAACAGAAGATTCAGCTCACACAGGTATACTTCTTCGGATGACGATAAAGATGATCACTGAACCATCTAAGTCGTCGGACCCATGAAGGATCGATAGGTACTAACCCCCGCAGTGACCTACACAGGATCAGACCCACACAGGATCGGGCCCACGCAGGACCTGTAGCACTGATCCACGTAGGATCGCTGAGTGCAGTAGTCGTCGCAGTCCACTGCGGATCTCTGCACTGTCATCGCCGCAGTCCACTGAGGATCTCTGCATGGTCGTCGTTGGAGTCCACGGAGGATCTCTGCACAATCGTCGCTGTCGGAGAAGCAGTCGCAGCCAGCACTAGGGTTCCCGCACACAGCAAGCTCGTTCGGAGGGTCCGCTCCATGAGCCGAGAGGCTGATACATCAACTGTCACAAAGTCCAGAGTTGATGTATCCAAAAGTTCCGTATCGTCAGCAGGAACTCAACGCAACAGACGGCGCGTCGATCGGACGCCCGGTCTGAGAGTTATTGGCATTTTCGTCCCCGGGGCCCGGTTGGTTTTTTAAGGTAAAACCAACCCGACCGTACTCCACCTGCGTCCAAACCTCGGGCGGAGTATGCCAAAAGAACCGTCTCACTAAGAGGAACACAACAAAGCTGACGGCACGTCAATCGGACGTCCGTAGCTCAAGATATGAGCGTTTCCACTCCGAAGGCCCGGTTGGTTTCGTGAACGAACCAACCCGGCCGAACTCAAAGTCTTCCGAAACCTTGAGTGCGATATACCGAAACGACCGTCTCGATCCAAGGATCACGTTAACGCCTACGGTTCGTCAATCGGAGGTCTATGGATCATGTTATGGCCAAAAGACCAAAACTGTCACGAAAACGGGGGGACCGGGTCCGGGCCGACCCGGCCCGACCCCCCCTGGGTCGGCCCGAACCGGGTCGGACCGACCCTATCCGCTGGACCCGGCCCGACCGGTGGCGGCGCGGCCCGGCCAGCAGCGGCGCGGCCAGCGTGCCGCGCATGTGCCGCACGCGGGGGGTGAAACCCCCCCTTTTTCAAGATCTCGGCCGGCTTTTGCCGGCCGTTTCAATTAACCCACGGGACCCGCGGGTCCCGCCTTCTGACCGAACCGGCGGCCGGTGCGGCCGGCCGCCTTCTTCTTCTCCGCCGCGGCTCTTCCCATCTCCGGCGGCTGGCAAGGCCGGCCGCCTTCTTCTACTCCGCCGCGGCCAGCGCCGCGGCTCTTTCCATCTCCGACGGCCGGCGAGGCCGGCCGCCGGTCGCCTCCTCGTTCCGCCGGTCGCCTCCTCCTTCCGCCGGTCGTCTCCTCGTTCCGCCGCGGCCCGTCTCCGGCCGCGGCCTCTTTCGTAAACAACGACGCGGTGCGTCGGCACCGCATTTCTTTATCGGTGCTCGCTCCGGCCATAATTTCTTTTGTTCCTGCACGGTGTGACGACACCGCGCTGTCTCCGCTAATATCAACACGAAATATTAGAAGGGGGAGGAGAATCGGCCGTGTTCGTGCGGTCCGATCTCCTCCCGTTATAACGATATCAGTTGGTCAATCGTGTAAACACAACAATGAACGTTTCACAAATTTTTAATAAAATTTGGAACTATGCCCAACGGATTTTCTTTCATGCTCGAGGGAAAGAAAACACGTAATTTAAAAAGGACAAACCCCTACCTAGTTCTGGAACGAAGTTCGATGATCAAAAACGATTTGCGGAAGTCGAGCGTCGCGGAAGAAGAACGTCGATGTCGCGGTTATGTCGTCATGGAAGACGGTTCCCGAGAACGTGGAGTTCTTCGTCGAAGTTCGAAGGTTCTTCGTGTTCTTCATCAGAGTTGAAGAAGAAGAAGAAGGAGAAGCTCCCAAAATTCCTCTAAGGGTGGTAAAAGAAATTCAACCAGAATAAAATAAGCTTTAAGCTTATTTTATTAAATAACTTTACCACATGAATTTCAAAGGTTTGAATTTGAACAACCCACCTTAATTAATACTTTAAGTTGTCAAGCATTAATTAAAAGGAGGGTTAAAGGGAGATGGAAGGTTGGGTTTCGTGTGGGCCTCACCACACTTAATCCTCCCAAGAAAGGTTAAGTGGATGTGGGTCCGACTTCCAACTCCCTTTGGAAGGATTTATAAAAGAAACATCAAGTTAAAATAAAATTTGCATTTCACAAATTTATTTAACTTAATCTAAAAACCCCGAAACTAACTTTCAACCCTTAATAAACGCAACTTCCAAAAAGGTCTGCTTAAGAGAATATCGGCGCTGCGAGTTCATCGGTGCCCTCAGATTTCGATTCCGAGCACCGGTTCAAAAGTTAGGAATTCCCGCTCGTTCGTTCACTGAACGTACCCGAGCCAAACTTCGGAAATTGATTCCGGGCACTCCGGGCCTCGGAATCAGGTGCCGTCAGAAACCGCGCTCTTGTAAAATTCCAAAGCAAATTAAGAAAAAATTTCCCTTGAATTTTACGGGTCTTTACATTACTCCCACCTCAAGGCTTTACGTCCCCGTAAAGTTACATAAAAAACTAGGGAAACAAATGAGGGTATTGAGCACACATCTGAGCCTCTCGCTCCCATGTGCTCTCCTGGAGATTCCCATGCTGCCATCTGATGCGCACAAGAGTAATCGATCGCCCACGCAGGACCCGCTCATGTCGATCCTCTATCTCGACCGGGACTTCCGTAAAAGTCGCCCCATTGTCAACGTCAAGCTCCCCATGGTCAATGATGTGCGCCGGGTCGTGCACGTGTCTCCTCAGCTGAGACACGTGGAAGACGTCGTGCACCCGGTGCAACTGAGGTGGTAGAGCTAGGCGATAAGCCACCTCACCAATCCTGCTGAGGACCTGGAAGGGTCCGATGAAGCGCATAGATAACTTGCCGCCTCGGCCAAATCTCCGAATACCACGTCGAGGTGAGACCCGCAAGAAGACGTGGTCGCCATCCTCGAACTCTAGTGGCCTCCGCCTCCTGTCAGCGTATGACTTCTACCGGCTCTGTACTGTCCTGATCCGCTCCTGGATGACCTGGACCTTCTCTGTCGTGGCCTGGACCATCTCCAGTCCCACCAGAGCTGCAAGATTTCTTCTTTTCCGATAAGAGAAATCTGGTCCCATCCCCTGGATGAACCACATTCTTTACCTAATACAGTCAATCCTAACATGGATGATACTAATCCATACCAAGGATGACGTCGTAAGGCCTCGACGCTACTACTAAGAGATTCAACCGTTACTCTCGCCTCCAAGGGTTGAGTCACACTGTCGGCATCAGTGTGTGGTAACTGGGTCTCCTCCAGTAGATGTCTCACAAGTGAGGGTCAAGTCAACAGCCAAAACTGGAACCTCTTAGTAACATCACGAAAGAGGACAGGAATAAAAATATCACAAAGGTATGCGTTTTTTTATTATTGCAGCTCATAATAAAAGATGCTACACAAAAGCAACAAGGAACCAGAAGTACAAAGGACGTATTTACTAGTTCTGCTCCTGTCCATCGGCTCCCAGAGCTCCATGATCGAAGGCCTCGGCTGCCTGAAGCTGAGCTCTCGCATGTTCACCTACTCCCTGTGGTCGGGGTGGACCTCCTGGTGGTGGTGGTGGAAGAGCCTCAAAGCGTCGCCCACCACCGGCTGCTCGTCCAGCTCCTCTGCCTCGTCCGCCTCCTCCCTGCGGACCGCCACGGTCGAACCTCTGCCTCTGCCTGGGAGGTTCTTCACTTAACTGCTGATCATCAGCATTGCGGGTCGGACAGTCACGAGCCATGTGACCAATCCCGCCACAGGAGTAACACTGCCCACTCTCGGCACGCCTAACTCTGACTCCACCCCGGCTTCCCCGCACAACTGAGCCTGAGTCGTGCAGTCGGCCACTGGTAGGTCTGGTCTGCCTGGAACCCTGAGTCATCCGTTGGCTACCTGTTGCCGAAGACTCCGCTATCTTCCGCCCTGCGGTAGGTCTCGCTGTGGACTCAACCAGGAAACTCTCGATCAGGAGGGCTCGCTCTAGCACTCCTGCCTGGGTCGGGATGCTGAGGGAGATCAGTGATGCCCTGATCTCGTGTCTCAATCCCTGCTCGAAGGTCCGGGCCCGGAAGAATGGGTCTCGTACCATGTCGGTCGAGTAGCATGAGAGATCGGTAAATCTCGTCGAGTACTGAGCGACCGTCATGCTGCCCTGTTGCAGCTGAAGAAGCTCCTGGATACGCACCGCACGAAGGGTGGCTGGGACGAACTCCGAGCGGAAGATGCTCTCAAAGTCCGTCCAAAGAAGAGATGCCTCATCGTGCACCTAGAGCATCAAGCTCCACCATCGTCCTGCTACTGCGTGTAGTAGGCTCGCAGCGAGGATCACCATGAGGTCTGCTGGTGTCCTCACTAGCCTAAACACACGTACCACTACCTCCATCCAGTCCTCGGCTGCCTGGGGGTCTGTCTCCCCACGAAACCTGGGAGGTCGCTGGTGCTGAAACTCATGCAGTGCGCTGAGGCGACGTGCATCGTCAACGGCTGGCGCTGCAAGCATCGGGGGCTCAGCGGGTAGTGCTACCGCCGGTGCCACTGCTGACAAAGGTCCCTGCACCGAGGCCTCGTCGCTCGGTGGGCTGTCATCACACTCGACTCTCGGAACCCTAGCTGGCTGCCGTCGTGGGGCCATCCTGAATAGGAAACAGGTGCGCCACGGTCAAACAGTATACCTGGTGAGCTGATATAAGTAATCACAAAGAAAACTTTGAAACACACACGCAATCAATGTTTTCGTGCATTAAGTCGGAAATCAGAAGTCAGGGTCCTGGTGTACAGATACGTCGGCCGCCGCACCAACACTGGACTCCCTGGACTGATAACCACACTCAATACGCTAAACATTATTGCTTCACATAGAAAAGATCAGAGTTCGCAGTAGAACTGAACTCCTCTGATACCAATTTGTCACGACCCGCCCTCGGGGTCCGTGCCGTGACTACCCCAAGCCCGCCTTCCATAGGTCAGGGGCTGGCGACTAGCACCAAGGCGTAAATCCTGGTAAAAAGGGAAGGCATTGCCTTTGTAAAGTAAACAAACACCACAGAGTAATCAAGCGGAAAGTAACACTAAGCAAAAGCAGAGTACAACTGAAAGTGCAGAAAAGTAAATGGGCCAGTATACAAACCCAAACTGAAAGTAAAGTACAACTCGAAAGGGAAAACAGCAACTAAAAGGTAAAAGCCGCTACGCCGAGCTGTCCACTGGAAATCCCACCTGAAGGGTGGGTACAGATAGCTCCACTACTCCACGGGTTCCGCCGTCCGCTCCGAGCACGTCCCGCCCAGTGGTCCACCTCCAGGTACCGTCCTGCTCTGCAAGCCTCAGCCAAGATCAACGCTGTCCATCGTCTGCAACCAACACAACGTAGTGCGGGCAAAGCCCGTGTAGGGGTGAGTATAAGATACTCAGTAGGGACCCCGAGACCCCTGAAGGTCTCTCAAAATCCACAAAGGATAAACCACAAAGAAAGGTACAATCACGAAGTAACATCCAACATTGCTTAGGTATATGCCCATACATATACCTAAGTCATCAATTCAAATACGATCCAACCTCCGAGCCCAAGTATAACTCCGTCCACACAGGAAAGTAAACGTATTCCACACAGGAAAGCAAAACGTAATCCACACAGGATAACACAACACAATCCACACAGGAAAGTAACAGGATTCAGCTCACACAGGATTTTCATTATCAAAAACGTAACTACTGAAGAGCCCCATCTCTGAAGTGTACAATGTCCTGTCATGACTCTGAGATACTGCTCACTAACCTAAGACTGCTGAGGTACTCCTCCTGTCGAGTACCGCGGGTCTGCCGCCAACTACCGGGCGCTCCGTCCGCTGAGGGTCTTCTGCCAAATACCGGGCGCTCACCCAAATAGCCTACAGAGGTACTCCTCCAGTCGAGTACCGCGGGTCTGCTGCCAACTACCAGGCGCTACGTCTGCCGTGGGTCTGCCGCCAAATACCGGGCGCTCCGTCCACTGGGCTAGTCGACTCACTCCAAGTCGAGTCGGTCGAGCAGTGTTCAGGTCTCAGCTGGCTACACGGTCTCCGTACTCCGTACGCTCGTCTCCAGTATCGCGGGTCTGCCGCTACAACCAAGCGCACCACCTCTATCGAGTAAAACAGAAGATTCAGCTCACACAGGTATACTTCTTCGGATGACGATAAAGATGATCACTGAACCATCTAAGTCGTCGGACCCACGAAGGATCGATAGGTACTAACCCCCGCAGTGACCTACACGGGATCGGACCCACACAGGATCGGGCCCACGCAGGACCTGTAGCACTGATCCACGTAGGATCGCTGAGTGCAGTAGTCGTCGCAGTCCACTGCGGATATCTGCACAGTCGTCGCCGCAGTCCACTGAGGATCTCTGCATGGTCGTCGTCGGAGTCCACGAAGGATCTCTGCACAATCGTCGCTGTCGGAGAAGCAGTCGCAGCCAGCACTAGGGTTCCCGCACACAGCAAGCTTGTTCGGAGGGTCCGCTCCACGAGCCGAGAGGCTGATACATCAACTGTCACAAAGTCCAGAGTTGATGTATCCAAAAGTTCCGTATCGTCAGCAGGAACTCAACGCAATAGACGGCGCGTCGATCGGACGCCCGGTCTGAGAGTTATTGGCATTTTCGTCCCCGGGGCCCGGTTGGTTTTTTAAGGTAAAACCAACCCAACCGTACTCCACCTGCAACCAAACCTTGGGCGGAGTATGCCAAAAGAACCTTCTCACTAAGAGGAACACAACAAAGCTGACGGCACGTCAATCGGACGTCCGTAGCTCAAGATATGAGCGTTTCCGCTCCGAAGGCCCGGTTGGTTTCGTGAACGAACCAACCTGGCCGAACTCAAAGTCTTCCGAAACCTTGAGTGCGATATACCGAAACGACCGTCTCGATCCAAGGATCGCGTTGCCATAGACGGTTCGTCAATCGGAGGTCTGTGGCTCAAGTTATGGCCAAAAGACCGAAACTGTCACGAAAACGGGGGGACCGGGTCCGGGCCGACCCGTTCCGGGTCGAGCCGACCCAGATCCGACCCGAACCGGGTCGGACCGACCCTATCCGCTGGACCCGGCCCGGCCGGTGGCGGCACGGCGGCGCGGCTCGGCCAGCGGCGGCGCGGCCAGCGTGCCGCACATGTGCCGCACGCGGGGGGTGAAACCCCCCCTTTTCCGGATCTCGGCCGGCCGCCGGTCACCTCCTCGTTCCGCCGGTCGCCTCCTCGTTCCGCCGCGGCCCGTCTCCGGCCGCGGCCTCTTTCGTAAACAACGACGCGGTGCGTCGGCACCGCATTTCTTTATCGGTGCTCGCTCCGGCCATAATTTCTTTTGTTCCTGCGCGGTGTGACGACACCGCGCTGTCTCCGCTAATATCAACACGAAAGATTAGAAGGGGGAGGAGAATCGGCCGTGTTCGTGCGGTCCGATCTCCTCCCGTTATAACGATATCAGTTGGTCAATCATGTAAACACAACAATGAACGTTTCACAAATTTTTAATAAAATTTGGAACTATGCCCAACGGATTTTCTTTCATGCTCGAGGGAAAGAAAACACATAATTTAAAAAGGACAAACCCCTACCTGGTTCTGGAACGAAGTTCGATGATCAAAAACGATTTGCGGAAGTCGAGCGTCGTGGAAGAAGAACGTCGATGTCGCGGTTATGTCGTCACGGAAGACGGTTCCCGAGAACGTGGAGTTCTTCGTCGAAGTTCGAAGGTTCTTCGTGTTCTTCGTCAGAGTTGAAGAAGAAGAAGAAGGAGAAGCTCCAAAAATTCCTCTAAGGGTGGTAAAAGAAATTCAACCAGAATAAAATAAGCTTTAAGCTTATTTTATTAAATAACTTTACCACATGAATTTCAAAGGTTTGAATTTGAACAACCCAATTTAATTAATACTTTAAGTTGTCAAGCATTAATTAAAAGGAGGGTTAAAGGGAGATGGAAGGTTGGGTTTCGTGTGGGACTCACCACACTTAATCCTCCCAAGGGAGGTTAAGTGGATGTGGGTCCCACTTCCAACTCCCTTTGGAAGGATTTATAAAAGAAACATCAAGTTAAAATAAAATTTGCATTTCACAAATTTATTTAACTTAATCTAAAAACCCCAAAACTAACTTTCAACCCGTAATAAACGCAACTTCCGAAAAGGTCTCCTTAAGCGAATATCGGCGCTGAGAGTTCATCGGTGCCCTCAGATTTCGATTCCGAGCACCTGTTCAAAAGTTAGGAATTCCCGCTCGTTCGTTCACTGAACGTACCCGAGCCAAACTTCGGAAATTGATTCTGGGCACTCCGGGCCTCGGAATCAGGTTCCGTCAGAAACCGCGCTCTTGTAAAATTCCAAAGAAAATTAAGAAAAAAATTCACTTGAATTTTACGGGTATTTACACACTAGATAGAGGGCATCAGACATAGATACTCTAACATTCCAAATTTTTAAAAGGAGACACTATGTTTGATAACATTCATGATATGCCACCTTTAACTTAAATGAACAACATAATATTATTATGATAGTTATCACATAACTATTATAATGGTGGGAATGAAAAGGTTTAACTGAATTATAAAAATATGGTTTAAAAATATTTATATAATTATTCAGTAGTTACCAAATTAATTAAGAAATTCAATGAAAACTAATTGAATTTGAAGGATATGTTTTTCTGAAAAACTATTTAAATGAAAATATTAGAGTTTATAAAATAATAAAATCATTATTGATGGATTTTATTGATGAAATATATATGTAATATATTCAACATAATATTTAAAATTCATCCTATATATTTTCTAGACATAATATAAGAATAAATACAATTTTTCGAATAAAAGAAGTTTTTTTCAAAAAAAGTAGTTTTACCGCTTCTTGAAGGAAAATAAATTTTAAATCTAGTTTTTGACACTCTTAAATTTTATATTTGACAATATAAACTTATTATTTGGAAGAGGGACATAAAATTTACTTTGGTAGATTTTTTTAAATTTTATAGTTAAATTCACATTTTAATGAATAGTGAAAAATACTGCATTGTAATTCAAAACTAATTTTTCATCTAACTTATTTATATAGTTATATTGTCCTTATAATATATTTTAAAGTGTAATTGGATTAATGTTTTTATCATTTAATCCATTTTTTATTATTTGGATGGTTTTTACTTAAAAAAATCGTTTTCTCATTTTGACAATGATGATTAATATTAAATTAATTAATGAATCTTATGTATATTGAATTTGGAAAAATGGATTCCATATATTGAATCATAATATATAAATTATTTAAATAGGTACATTATATTTTTGGACATTATGAATTGTAACTTTAGTGATTATTTTTATTTACCATGATTAAACGGTCAATTAAGTAAACAAGGGTAAAAATAATATTATAACAATATAAAAATACCCTAACACATGTATTAATCCCATTGGATGAGATATTTATGCCCAAAAAAATCCTTGGGATAAGAAATTGTCCTTTGTAAGCCACTTGGGTTTGATTATGACACTTATAACTTTTAACTTAAAGTAAAAGAAAATATGTTATAAACATATATCTTCTTACTAAAGCAATTTTAATTTAGTTTTATATAAGTGATATCATCGATTATAAATAGTAATTATAAAGATAAAAATATTTCATATATCATGGTATTTTATTTATAATTTTTAGACATTAAATAATTAAATTTAATTATGACACAATGATGATACAATGATCACTTTATTAATTAAGGATTCAAATAAAAGATATTATAAATATAAAAATAAATATTATATTACATAATTTATGTCACAAATTTTTTTTATAAGTGCATATGATATGTTAGAAAACTATTCAATGGTTTGGTTTGAAGTTATCTCTCTTTTTATATTTAATTTAAATTCAATAAAATGTATAATGTAAAAATTGATCAAATTGATGTTTTATGAAAATAATAATTTATTAAATTAGTTAAAAATCATAAAAATATTTATAAAAAAAGTGACTAGGTTAAGGTATAAATTTTAATTAAGTGTCAAATTATGGGGAATTTACCCCATATAAGTAAAATTAATAGCCCTTAATAATTAAAATGTTGTTAGCACAATTAAAATTAAAAGAGAATAATTAAGGGTAATTTGAAAATATAAGGTTTAAAATAAAATAAATACATGTGTAAATTTTTTTAGATTAGAGGATTTCGAAATATAATCATATTATCTTTGACATATCTCATGTTGGATCCACTTTAAATAATAAATTAATTTATATTAATTTAATAATTTAATAGTTTCAAGGGTGCCCCTTCATTCTTTTATAAAAAGACACATTCTCTTCTCTAAAACTCACACTTCAAGAACCATTTAGTTCAGAAAATACCTACCCAAAAATCTTCCTATAATATCTACCATCATCCTAGATTCCTCCCTTAGGTTAGAAAGCCTCCCAAGGAATCCTTTTGGTATAAACAAAAATAAGTTACCTGATTAAGAGGTAACTCCTTCTCTAATGCCTTTTAGGATCTTTTCCATTATCCACACACTAAACTCTTATTATTATATTATTACATAAAAAAAGTATCCTAAATATAATATAATATTTTCATTCTAATGTTTCAATCTACACTTACACACACGTACATTTAATGTGTAACAAACATACTCTTTCTGTGTACGATGAACTACTACATCATGAAATGATGATTGTTCAATTTTCCCCTACCACCTCTCATGGTGTCCATTATAATAGACACTATTTTTAAATATGATATATATTATATTTATATTGTCTCTATTCTTCTGTAAATTTT
The DNA here is from genome assembly GCA_963277665.1 of Viscum album. NCBI lineage: Eukaryota > Viridiplantae > Streptophyta > Magnoliopsida > Santalales > Viscaceae > Viscum > Viscum album. Next base: position 1,766,318,793 of record OY728153.1, on the reverse strand, counting down.
ATTTAGAACATTTCTTTTTTGCTTCCCATGTTGTGTAAATATGATAATTTCATTTACAAAAGCGTGGACTACCACCCCCTCAAAGCGATATGACTCATTCCAGCTATACATGGAACATATAAAGGATGGTTTTATTAAACCTATGAGACATATATGATATTAATAAAATATTTATTTTATAATATACAATTATATCATTTTATTATTATTCTTTTAATATGTCAAAGAAATGAAAGCAACGTTCATGCGTACGTATGACCTACCATCTACATGAACGGTGCATTTCATTTCTTATCTCAACATATTATGAATTATTATAAATATATATACATAGGATATATATATATGATATTTAAATCATGAATAATATTCTACAGATGATGTACTTTTGATCACATGGACAATTTACATCACAACTAGTTCATTTTTGACTCTCAAGTACCGAAGATCGACAAAACGCCCAATATAAACTTAAATAGTTATGTAATTTTTATAACATGGTAATAAAGGATATAAAAGGAATTCTAAAATTGAAAAAGGTTCTCAAGAAAGTATAAAATAACCTAAGTTTATTATTAAAGAAAATAAAGAGCGTATGAGACAAGTCAGACTCAAGGTAAGGGAAATCTTAACTCAATCTCCCTTTATTGATTTAAATATCCCTATCATTGGTCTTGTTCTTCCAAGAATATATGTGAATAACCTTTAATTTTATTACACTGAATATTCAATTATATTGGGTGTATTTATATTTTTCACACATAACTATTTCATTGATTTATCCTTAATCTAATGATACGATCTTTGTAAGGGACTTCAGCTCAATCACTTTTCATTGAGGCATATCTAGATGTTATGCACCTTTATTATCCTATAAAGTGTATATACAACCCTTTTCACATGTTATATCATTAATTATTATATTATCATGATATTGAAAGAGTTATTTAATTTTATTCCATAATGCTTTTATTCAAGTTATTTTGAAGTGGTAAGGGACTATTTAACTAAAACATCATTATAAATGTTTTAAAGATCTATTCTTCTAAAAACATCAATTTCGTGTCCATGTTTTCAAAACGGTATTTATGAATTTATATGGACATGATATTTTAAAATTTTAATTTATTTGAAAAGTTTCATAGTGGTATGAGACACTTTGATTCAAAATTTAATGTTTTAAATGGTTTTGGAAAAGAATTGAATATTTCAATATATTGAAAATATTTCTTGCGACTATAAATAAAATTTTATGAGTGAAATATTTATAATAGTAAAATTTTAGGTGTTATAATTATATAATGGTACATGGACATTTGACCAGTTGTTACCTGATAAACCAAAGACATGTAGTTATGTGATAAACTAAAGACGGTTGGTTCCATGATAAACCAAGGATATGTGGTTACATCATAACCTCCAATGCATTGGGTATGGAAGTTAGCCATATGGAAATTCCATTTAGTGATATGTGTGGAAGTTGACTATATGGTTATTCCATTAAAGTATGATTATGTACTAAGTTACCTTTATATGTTATATGTTGCTTTCTATGGGTTTTATGGTAATATTTTAGTTCGAAAAAGGGTAATAAATGAGCATATATTCAGTGAATAGTATCACCTACTTCATAAAGGTGAAAGTATTACTTTATGATAAAGTATTCATGTTTTTCATGTTTTACACCATTGTGAGGAAGTTCGATGAGCAAGTGTCCTATGTCAAATCATAGGCCTGATTCGATGGCTGACGCCATACCCTCTCAAACAACCAAATCCGAAAAGCTATCCAAAAGTGAAGCACCAGCTCTAGAACCTCCTCTGGGGCATGATCTAAGTAGACGAGTCCGGATGTAATGACTTCCCACCTTCAGGGTCAAACCATTCAAACAAACAACTTCCACCATTCACATTAGAAATCATCTATAAACCATAAAATCCTCACAAAACCCCTTCACTATGTATTCAAATCCACTGCAAACCCCATGGATCCCACCACACTGTGAATACTGGAGAGAATAGAAGATGATCTAAGTTTTGAAGCTAGACCATCATCACCTAGGATTGGATGTTCCAACGCCACTCCAGAGGAACGTCACTGATGAGGAGATCCCAGGCTCCACTGAAACAAAAACACTGCTTTGGGCATGAATATGCTCATAAAATGAATGAAGACACACCCTCACTAGAGTTTGATGCAAGAAAATCACAAGAAATGGGGGAAACCAATGAGAAGTGGTAAAATTAGACTCTGAAAACTAGTAGAACAACTAAATAAACACAATCAATAGAAAAAAACTAAGAATCACTCAGATCATACCTATACGAAGACCTCAGGACTACCAGAAGCCCAAACCAAGTGACCCTCCCCCTCCACACCACACTGAGGATGACTATGAACATAGCCTAAGAAGATAAGGAAAATCGATCTCATGTTGAAGCTGAGTGAAGATCTGATGCCAAGACGCCTCCATCCACCCAGATCCAAGGTCGTTGCCTACCGAAGCCACTTTTTGTCAAGCGTGACCATACGATGAAGATGTATCATTTCTTGAGCCAATGAAGACGGGAACCTCCTCAATGAACCCTTCCAATGTCGAGGTGAAGGATACCGACATCGGGCCATCTGAGGAACGCTGAAGGAGGGGAGGGAATGACATTTAAATTCTTGTTTAATGTTATTCCTTATTGATTTATATTCAAGTTTTTCTCAAGTGGTAAGGTTCTATTTAACTAAAAAATCATTATAAATGTTTTAATGATTTATTATTCTAAAACCTTATATTTCTGTCCATGTTTTTAAAATGGTATTTATGAATTCATATGGATATGAATATTTTAAAATTTCAATTTCTTTCAAAAGTTTCAGAGGGCTATGGGACACTTTGATTCAAAATTCAATGTTTTAAATGGTTCAGGAAATGTATTGAATATTTCAATATCTTGAAAATATTTCTTGTAATTGAAAATGAAATTTTATGAGTGAAATGTTGATAATTGAAATCTTTAATGTGTTAGGATTATATAATGGTACTTGTACAATTTATGGGTTGTTATGTGATCAAGAAAATATGGGTGGTTATGTAACAAACTAAATATGGGTGGTTCTAGTATAAACCATGTAAAGGTGGTTACACTATAACCTCTATTACATTGGGTATGGAATCCATCCATTTTGCTATTCCATTTAGTGATATGTGTGGACGTTGACTATATGGTTATTTCATTTAAGTATGTTTATGTCCCAAGTTACCTTTATATGTTATATGTTGATTTATATTGGGTTTATAGTGATCTTTTTGTTACCAAAATGGTAAGAAATGAGCTTATATTTAGTGAAGAGTATTTAATAATTCTTAAAGGTGAAAAGTATTACTTTATGATAAAGTATTCATTGTTTAAATGTTTTCACAAGACTAAGAATTTTATTTCTTTTTGTATCGCTTACTGATATTTTTATGCTCATCCCAAGTTTTGATTTTTTTAGGACCTAAAGAAGAATAGATTCATGGATGGGATTAAGGAAAAGTTATGCTATTTAAACATGAAACAAAACCATGTTTCTTTTTAAAAGTATTTGTTTTATGAAAAAAATGGATAGTGAGTAGAAGTTTCTACTTGAATATTTATGTTGTTATGTAAGATTTATGACATAATTATCTAAATATATAAACTTTAAAAGATCCTCAATGTGAAATAAAGTCAAATTTTTCACTTAACTCGAGATTATGTAATGTTTAAGGCCGAGTCCTTATAGTTGGTATTAGAGGATGGTTTAGAAAACTTTAGGGATTATGATGTATTCATAAGAGATAGGGATATCATATGAGTTTATAATTTTCATGTTGATCATAAGTTCAATGTATTTTAAACCCCTTTTGAGGATTTATGTTCTGAAATATTAAGGTTACTAATGGTATTTTTGGAGACATTCACTTTTGAGGTAATTATGGGATATTACATTTTTTAGATGCAAAATGAAGGACATGATATAAAAATTTAGATTAAATTATGTTATTGTTATTTTTGAATATTTTATCTCATTTTGGGAATGATATATGAATTATATTGTTTTTGAAAAAGCAGAACCCACAGGATGGGTGATAACCCGTCACATCTGGAAAAGATGAGGGGATCGAACTGACAACAGAAGAGAGATAAGACTTTATCACCTAGCACTGACTACGTGAAGTCCCTGGTTAGTATGACTTATTTTTTAGTTAAACAAGTTTATTAAATAAGAATAAGTTGATCAAATAGATATCCTTAGTATTGTATAATAATTTTGGGATTACATGATAAATGTTATTTTGGAATACGTTCATTGTTTTTGTAACTTTATATGATTACAGTAAATAGAACACAATGAAATTTTAATGGAGTAATGGTTGAATTTTATTTTGTAAGAATCAATGTTTTTATGGTGGACATATAGTGATTCAATTTATTTATGGAAATGATTAACCTATCTTGGAGAATATATGATTAGGTTAATAACATTTTGGTATAAGGAATTAATAGTGACTTCTGTTTTTTGGAGATAAATGTTAAAACTTATCTTGGATGACTATGTGATCAAATACTCTTTAATTTTGGGCTTCAATAATAGTTTGAATTATTTGAGCAATTTTAAGGAAAGTTGTTTATTAAATGGTCTATATTGAACTTTCAGTGTTATAATTGAATTTTGGAGATTAAAAGTATATTTTCATCATCCAATGGTTTATTATTTTTATAGAATTGTTTTATCTTATCCTAAACATATTGGTTTCGGTTAATTTTTCAAAGCATGGGAAATATATATTTAATGGTTTGTTAATTATGTGATTCTCAAAAAGTTTATTCTAGAGTTTTAGACATGGAAAATTCATCTTCAATACTTCTTATTGAAGAAAAATATGAGTTTGTGGTAGAATTTGATTAAAGGATGAATCTTTACTTTTAAAGTATGTATATTTTTTTATGTTCTTATTCTAATTAATAAAACAATTCCTCAAATTTATGAAAAGTATATTATAATAAAAATGTCTTCCATTTACTTTTCCTACTACAAAATCAAATACCTTTTAACCCATCACAATTTTGTGATTTTATGATTTTTAAATTTATCCTGATTAGGTTTTATATCACTCTTCATCAGAACTTGACCATTACTTTTTATTCCATAGCCACGTTTTCTTAAATGGAATCCTAGTATGTGTTGTCTTAGGAGACCTTCGTACTTTCTTTTCTTTCTTTTAAAGTGGAAGTTTTGTTAATACTTTTTCTTATGCGGGATTGCAACAAAGTTATTTTGAAAAGTAATACCTTATTCATCAACTCCAAATTCAAATTGTGAAGAAACAATTTCCAAAGGGGGGGGGGATAATGTAACACCCTGCGTTTTTAAAAGGAAACACTATGTTCGATAACATACATGATAATCCACTTTCATCTTAAATGAAAAACTTAACATTATTATAATAGTTATCACATAGCCATTATAATGGTGGGAATGAAAAGGATTAACTCAATTATGAAAATAATGTTTAAAATTGTTTATATAATGATTCATTGGTTACCAAATTAATTAGTAAATTAAATAAAAACTAATTGAACATAAATAATGTGCTTTTCTGAAAAACTATTTAAATTGAAATATGTGAGTTATAAAATAATAAAATCACTCTTGATGGATTTTATTAATTAAATATGTATGTAATATAATCGATGTAATATTTAAAATTCATCTTATATGTTTTATAGACATTATATTACAACAAATTCATTTTTCTTAATAAAAGAAGTATTTGTTTTAAAAAATGCAATTTTACCACCTTTTGAAGGCGAACCCATTTTAAATCTAGTTTTGACAATTTTATATATAGATATGAAAAAATAAAAATTTTATTTGGAAGCGGTACCTAAAATTTTACATTGGTTTAATTTTTGGTATTTGTCTGATTAAATTCAAATTTTAATGAATAGTGAAACATACTGCATTTTAATTCAAAATTGAATTTTCATCTAACTTATTTATAAAGTTATATTGTCCTTATAATTGATTTTAAATTTTAATTAGATTAAGTATTTACTATTTAATATAATTTTTATCATTGGAGGAAATTTCAGATTGGCATTATATATAAACATATGTCAATCTTTTGATAGTTTTTACTTTTAAAAAAATATGTTTTCTTGTTTTGACAATGAGGCATAATATTAAATTAATTACTAAAAATTATGTGTATTTAATTTATTAAAATGGATTCCATATTTAGAAACATAAGTTCCAAATTATTTAAATATCTACCTTCTATTTTTGGACATGATGAATATTAACTTTAGTAATAATTGTTATTTATCCTGATTAAAAGGTCAATCTCGTAAATAAGGGTAAAAATAATATTATAATAAAATAAAAATACCCTAAAACTTTTACTAATCCTATTTTATGAGATATTTTAGACCAATACCACCCTTGGTATTAAAATTTTCCCTTTTTAAGCCACTTAGGCATGATTATTACAGTTATAAACTTTATTTTAAAGTAAAGGAAAATATGTTATAAACATATATCTTCTTACTAAAAAATATTTAATACGAGTTTATATAAGTGATATATTTGTCTATTAATTTTAATTAGAAATATAAAAATATGTAATATATCGTGGTATTTAATTTATAATTTTTAGACATTAAATAATTAAATTTAATTATGACACAATGATGATGAAATTATTGTTTTATTAATGAAGGAATCAAATAAATGATATTATAAATATTAAAATAAATATTATATGAAATAATTTATTTCATTAAAGATTGTTATAGGTGAATACTACATGATATAAAACTATTTAATGGCTTGGTTCGAAGTTATCTCTTTTTTTATATTTTATTTAAATTCAATAAAATGAATAGTGTAAAAATTGACATAATTGATGTTTTATAAAAATAGTAATTTATTATATTATTTAAAAATACTAAAAATATTTTAAAATAAAAAGTGACTATGATAAGGTAGAAAATTTCATTAAGTGACCAAATATGGGAAATTAACCCCATGTAATTAAAATTAATAACCTATTAATAATTAAAATGTTGTTACCAAAATTAAAATTAAAAGAGAATTATTAAGGGTAAACCAAAAAGATAAGGTTTAAAATAAAAAAATACATGTCTAAAAATTATTGGATGAGAGGATTTAGAACTATAATCATCTTATATTTGAAATATGTCATGTTGGATCCACTTTAATTAAAAAATTAATTTATATTAATTTAACAATTTTAGAGTTTCCAAGGGTGGTCCTTCCCACTCCTCTAAAAAGGTACCCTATCTTCTCTAATACTAACACTTCAAGAACTCTTTATTACAACCAATCCCTACCCAAAATTCTTAATAGAATCTCTAACCTCATCTTAGAATCCTCCATTAGGGTAAAAATCTTTCCAAGGAAGCTTTTTTGGTATATACCAAAAGAGGTTACCTGATTAAGAGGTAACACCTTCTCTAATGTTTTTTTAGTTTCATTCCGATTATCCACTCCATAAACTCTTCTTATTATATGATTACATAAAACCCAAAATATCCTTAATATAATAGGTTGTTTTAATTCTATGGTTTATATCTACAATTACACACACCACCGCTTAATAGGTAACAAACATACTATTTCTGTGTATGACGAATTGCTGTCTCACGAAATGATGATTGTTCAATTTTCTCATACCAAATATCATGGTGGAAATTATAATGGAAACTATTTTTAAATATTATAAATATTATATTTATATTTTCTCTATTCTTCTATATTTTTTATTTAGAATATTTCTTTATGCTTTCCATGTTGTGTAAATATGATAATTTCGTTTGAGGAAGTGTGGACTATCACCCCCTCAATGCGATATGACTCGTTCCTACTATACATGGAACGCATAAATGAAGATTTTATTAAACCTATGAGATAGATATGACATTAATAAAATACTAGTTTTATAATATAAATTTATACCATTTAATTATTATTATTTTAATATGACAAAGAAATGAAAGTACTGTTCGTGCGTACATACGACCTACCATCACCATGAACGATGAATTTCATTTCTTATCACCATATATTATGGATTATTATAAATAAATATATAAAAGATATATATATTATATTTAATTCATGAATAATATTTTGGATATGATGTAATTTTGACCACAAGGACAATTTACATCAAAATAAGTTTATTTTTGACTCAAGTACTGGATATCGACAAAACGTCCAATATGAACTTAATAGTTATATAATTTCTATAACATGGTAATAAGTGATATAAAATGAATAATAAACATAAAAAAGGTTCTCAAGAAAGTATAAATTAACCTAAGTTTATTAATCAGGAAAATAAGGAAGGTACGAGATTAGTCCGACTCAAGGTAAGGGAAATCTTAACTCAATCTCAATTCATTAAGTTAAATATCCATGTCATTGGTTTTGTTTTTCCAAGAATACATGTGAATGAACTATGATTTTTTAACACTGAATATAAACATATCGTGGGTGTATTTATATTTTTCACGCATAATTATTTCATTGATTTATCCTTAATCTAATGATATGATCTTTGTAAGGGACTTTGTCTCAATCACCTTTCATTGAGGCATATCTTGATGTTATGTCCCTTTATTATCCTATGAATTGTATATACAACCCTTTTGACATGTTATATCATGATTTGGTATATTATCATGATATTTAAAGTCTTTTTTGATGTTATTCCTTAATTATTTTTATTCAAGTTGTTCTCTAGTGGAAAGGGACTCTTTAACAAAAACATCATTTAAAATGTTTTAAAATTTTATTCTTCTAAAACCTTCTATTTCTTGTCCATTTTTTTAAAATGGTATTTATAAATTTATATGGACATGAATATTTTGAAATTTCAATTTATTTCAAAAGTTTCAAAGTGGTATGAGAAAATTTGATTCAAAATTAAATGTTTTGAACGGTTTTGGAAATGGATTGAATATTTCAATATCTTGAAAAGATTAATTTTTATTGAAAATGAAACTTTATGAGTGAAATGTTTATAATTGAAATATTTTATGTGTTATGATTATATAATTCTACTTGGACATTTTACAGGTGGTTATGTGATAAACCAAAGATGGGTGGTTAAATGATAAACCAAATATGGGTGGTTCTATGTAAAGACACAAAAATTCCATGTAATATTTCTTAATTATATGGAAATTTTACGAGTCCTTGAAAATTTACAGCACGTGACTCTGAGGCCCAGAGTGCCTGGAATGAATTTCTGAACTTTTTTTTGGGTACGTTCAGTAAACGTACGAGCGGGTTTTTGTAACTTTTGAACCGGTTCTTAGAATTGAAATATGAGGGCACCATTGAACTCACAACACCAATATTCTCATAAGGGGACCTTCACCTCAATCGCAGTAGGTCGAGTGTGAAAGATAGAATTTGGGTTTTTGTGAAAGAATAAAATAAAATAAAATTTTGTAACATTTTATTTTATTTGGAACTCCCATGTGGATGTTGAGTGGTGGGGACCACTAGAACTAAACCTCCCATGTGAGGTTATGGAGGTGGGGACCACCAGGACTAACCTCCCAAGTGAGTTATGGTGGTGGGGACCACCCGAGGCTAAACCCCCTTAAACTCCTCTCTTTATGGGAAAAAACCTCTTGAACTCCCCCACTTTATTTGTGCCACCCCCTTAATTAATTATACCAACTCATCAATTAATTAATTAATCTAATTTGAAATTATGACAACAAACAAAATAGATAACTTGTTCTATTATGTGGGATACTTTTAATTTTGGTGGAATTGAGAGGAAAGGGTTGGAAAGAGGAGAACTTGGAAGAATACATCCTCCAACGAAGGGCTCCTCCAACGAAGAATGCTGAAGTATGACTTTAACTTCTTCCTCGAGACATCCTCCAATGGTTGAAATCTTCAACAATGAAGAACCACCACCATCGAAGATACTTTATCCAACGAACGATCTCAGGATCGGAGGCGTGTGGCAGGCGCGACGAACGTCGACAACTTCGACTTCTCTCATCGACATCAACAATCAAATGAGGTAGGGGTGTGTTTTAATTTGATCAAGGTTAAATTCCCTCTCACATTGAATCATCTTCCTTGATCCGTATGCTGCCGCCCTAACGTGGAGGGTATGGGCCAAAAAAACATGGCCCCACCCCTCCGCAAATCTTGTGGATATTTTGTGTGATCTTCGCAATGGTAACGGTGACCGGTGCCGACGATTGGCACCGGAGGAACTAGAGAACCGCGATGAAGGTGATGAACGAAGAGCGGCCAATCAAGCCGGCCGCTGGAGAAGGAACGACGCTTCGCTGTCCAATGGCCTCCACACCCTATGCCGCTCCGCCGCCCGCGACCTCCGCCGCCCCGTGACCTCCACGCCCGCGACCTCTGCCGCCCTTGGCCTCCGCCGCCCCGAGGCCTCCGCACCCTGCGGCACTCCGCCGCCCCGCGGCACCTGCGACCTCCGCCCCTCTCGGAATCTTCGGCCTTCGCCGCCCCACATCACATGTGGCCTACGCCTCCCCACGGCACCTGTGGCCTCCGCCGCCCCGTGACACCCGTGGCCTCGCACTGTCTTGCGACCTCCTCTACCCCATGGCACCCACGACCTCGTACTGCCCCGCAGCACCCGCAACCTCGCGCCGTTTCGTGGCGTCTATCACCCTGCGGCCCATGCGGCCTCTGTGTCGCCCATGACAGGCCACCAAGACGGGTTTCCCAACGTGGGCCGGGCCGGACCCAGTGGGCCGAGCAGCCTAGTGGGCCGACCTGCACCACGGTTCAAGACTGACCCAGTGGGTCAGGCTGGGTCGACCCAAAGCGGGTCTGTCTGACTAGGTTGGACCGAACCCAGACCCACTTCGACCCATTTACGCTCTTTTGGCCATAACTTTGACACTGGATGTCCATTTGAAGAACCATCAGTGGAGGTAGAATACTTGGAGAGAGAAAATCCCTTTGAGTATACCCCACTGGAGATTTGGATAAAGTTGGAGTACAGTCGGGTTGGATCGAGCAAGAATCTAATCAGGCCCTCAGGACTAAAAGGATAATAACTCACAGACTGAGCATCCTATTGACGCACTATCTATTGAGTTGAGACCCCTATGAGGTAGTGTTCCTTTGAGATACTTCTTCGTGAGACTTTGTGGCTGTTGGAGTATCGACCGGTGGCTTGAGGAACAGACCCTCCCAGAGACGAGCAAGCCTAGTGCGAGAACCCAGTAGTTGGATGTGACTTGAGAAAGAGATCCTTTGTGGGACCATGATTGAGGGTCCCACATGGAACTGATCTAGGATTCCATGCGGGACTACCCGTGTGATCTTATGTGGGTCAGTACCTAGCGATCCTATGTGGGTCAGCACTGAGCGATACTGTGTGGGTTAGCACCGAGCGATCCTGTGTGGGTCAGCACTTAGAGATCCTATGTGGGTATGATGATGATTAGGGATCCTTCGTGGGTCTGCCTCTTAATAGAGTAAAATGATTCAGTAGTTACATCTAATCATCTCTACTACTGTACTTAAGAAATACCTGGTGAGATCTTAGTATGTACCTTGTGGTATTTTCCTTCGTGGTAATACCTTGGCGGTATTATTCTGTGCGGAATACCTATGTGGTACTTGCCTTCGTGGTATTCCTTCCTTTGTGGAACATTTGAGCTTTGGGATTAGATTTGGACTCTGTGTTTTCCTCATGATTGAGATGGGTATACTTGATAACTTAGGTATATGTATGGGCATATACCTAAGTAGGGTTGTCAGTTGATTTCATGCTGTGTGGTTTATCCTTGGTTGATTTTGTGAGACCTTGAGGGTCTCAGGGTCCCTACTGAGTATCATTATACTCAACTATACATAGGATATGCCCTCACCCTGTTGTGTTTGGTGTAGATGACAGATAGCGCTGATTGAGGACGAGAGTACCAGGTTTGGAGGTGGCTCGGAGGTGGATGTTAGATGAGGAGATCCACAGAGATGGTTATTTGTGAGTTGTACCTACCCTTCAGGTAGGATTCATGGTGGAAGATCCAGGATAATCTTTTCACCTATTAGTCGTCTTGTACTTTCCAATTTTATTTGTACTTTCCAGTTGGGCTTGTATTCTGGCCCCTTTTACTTACTATACTCACTCTATTTACTATTCATTTTACTTGAGTTCGTATCTTGTTGTGTGCTTGGTTGCGTGTGTTTACATGTTATAAAGGCAATGCCTTCTCAGTTTTAGGGAATACGCCTTTGGTGCTAGTCGCCAGCCCCTGGTCTATGGAAGGTGGGCTTAGGGTAGTCACGCATGGGCCTCGGGGGATGGGTCATGAAAATTTTTTATCAGAGGAGTTGGTTCTATCATAGAACACAAGACTCTGATATTTTAATGAAAATAGTGTTAAGTGTAGTGAGTGTGGTTATCATTTTAGGTAATCCAGTGTTGGTGTGGTGGCCGATGTATCCATACACCAGGTCCCTAACTTCTGATTTCTGACTGAGTGCACGAAAACACTGATTTCATGTGTGTTTTGAAGAGTATTCTTTGTGATCTCTTTGAGTCAGCTCACTGGTTATAACTTTTTGACAGTGGTGCACTTGTTTCTTTTCAGGATGCCTCCATGGAGTCAACCATATAGGGTTCTATATATATTATGCACTGATAGCCCACTGAGCGATGAGGCCTCTGTGCAGGGCCCTTTTCCAATAGAGGCACCAACGGAGGCACCAATGGTACCATTACCCATTGGGCCACCGATGCCACCATCCCCAACAGTAGAGGGTGCACGCTACTTGAGCATGTTTCATGAGTCCCAGCACCAGAGGCCACCCAGGTTCAGGGGAGAGATGGACCCCCAGGTGGCTGAGAATTGGCTGGAGTCCGTGGTGAGAGTCTTTCGACTAGTAGTGACACCAAACGATCTCATGGTGATCCTTGCCATCTGTATTATACATGAATTAAAAGGCATATAGTGGAGCTTGATTCTCTAAGTTCACGATGAGGTGACACTTCTCTGGGCAGACTTTGAGATCCCGTTTCTAGCAGAGTTTATCCCAGCGACTCTTCATGCAGTGCGCATACAGGAGCTTCTTCATCTACAGTAGGGAAGCATGACTGTGGCTCAGTACTCAGCGAGGTTCACCGACCTCTCATGCTACTCCATTGATATGGTGAAAGACCCACTCTTCAGGGCCCAGACCTTTGAGCAGGGACTCAGACGGGAGATCAGGGCTTCGATGATCTCACTCAGCATCCCGATGCAGGCAGGGGTGTTAGAGAGGGACCTCTTAGTGGAGTGTTTCCTTGCTGAGCAGTCACCAGAAGCGAGACCCACCACTAGTCATCACGTAGTAGAGTCTTCTACAGCTGGCAGCAGACAGATGTCACTGAGTTCCAAGAGGACCATACCTACAGATGGACGACCGCAAGATTTAGGGATGATTGTGCGGGGCACCCGAGGTAGATCCAGTCATGCCAGGAGTGGCCAATGTTACACATGGGGCGGGCAAGGTCACATAGATCATGACTGTCTGAACCTCTATATGGATGATCAACAGACGGTCGAAGGACCACCCAGGCAGAGACAGAGATTCGACTGAGGAGGTCTGTAGGGAGCAGGCGGACGTTGAAGAGGAGCTGGTCATGCAGCTGGTGGTGGGAGACGATTTGATATGTTACCTCCACCGCCACCAAGAGGTCCACCCTGACCACATGGAGTAGGTGGACTGAGGAGAGCCCAGTTCTAGGTAGTTGAGGCCTACGATCATGGCACTCCGGAGATGAAATGAGGTATGATCTATGTCTACTCCACCTTAGCTGCAGTAATTATAGACATAGGTTCCAGTAATTATTTTATTGCCACTGCCCTCGTTCGGAGCTTAGAGATTCTGATGGATCTGTTGGCTCGATCCTTACGGCTAGAGATTCCTAAGGGAGTAGATTTGATGATTACAAACTGGTGCCGATAGTGCGAGCTTACTCTAGGAGGTGAGAGCTCCAGCTGGGTTCTCCTAGTAGCAGCGTAGAGGCATTACAATGTCATCTTGGGACTGGATTGGTTTTTTACAATCCATGATCATATTGACTATATTAGGCACAAAGTGCGGTCTGTCCACACGGATGAGACCAAGTTTACCTTCACCGGTGAGAAGGGAGCCTTTACAGCACAAGATGGACTTACCTAGAATAGAGTGCAGCCGATCACCAATCAGTTGGCCAGCCTTACTCTCAGAGCAGTTGATGTTGAGAGTCCGAGTTATCCTGTAGTGGTGGAACAGTACACGGATGTCTTCCATGATGATGTTTCGGGTATACCTCCTCATAGAGAGGTGGAATTTTACATTGACTTGTACCCCAGGATGACACCGATATCTACACCATCGTATCAGATGGCTCTCACGGAGCTTCATGAGCTATGGGTATAGCTAGAGGACTTACAAGGGTAGGGATTCATTCGGCCCAGTCTTTCTCCTTGGGCATCCCCGATTATGTTCTCCAAGAAGGTGGATGGGAGCTTGAAACTTTTTGTTGACTATCGGCACCTGAACCAGGTGACAATGAAGAACAAGTACCCACTCCCGAGGATTGAGGACCTCTTTGATCAGCTGAAAGGAGAATGGTGGTTCTCGAAGATAGACCTCAGATCAGGCTATCACCAGCTCAGAGTACGAGATGAGGATGTGCAGAAGATGGATTTCATATGTCATTATGGCCATTACGAGTTCTTTCTTATGCTGTTCAGCATGACCAAAGCTCCAGCAGTGTTCATGGGACTCATGAACATGATCTTTCAACCATACCTTGATCGCTTTGTGGCGGTCTTCATTGATGACATTCTTATCTACTCAGCTACCAAGGAGGATCATGCCTTTAATTTTCAAGTAGTACTGAACGCACTCCAAGAGCAACATCTTTATTGTAATCTCTCGAAGTTCCAATTCTGGATCTGAGGGGTTCACTTTCTGGGATATGTCATATAGGAGGCTGGAGTTGCAGTAGATCTAGTGAAGATTGAGGCGGTACTTACTTGGGAGCCACCCAGAAGTGTGACAGAGGTACAAAGTTTTCTTGGTTTGGCTGGATACTACCGGAGGTTTGTGCCAGATTTCTCCAGAGTTGTAGCACCTTTATTAGCATTTACGAAGAAGGAGAAACCCTTCGTTTGGTTGGAGAAATGCCAGTGGAGTTTTCAGGAGCAGAGGCAGAGGCTGACTAGTGCCCCCATCTTGAGGCTTCCATAGGATGGCGTAGGGTACGTAGTCTACTGCGACACATCAAGGACCAGGCTTGATTGTGTCCTGATGTAGGAGTGAGCGGTGATCGCATATGGTTCTCGACAGCTGAGACAACATGAGCAGAACTACGCTACCCATGACCTAGAGTTAGCAGCAGTGGTCTTCGCCTTGAAGATGTGGAGACATTACTTGATGGGTGAGAATTTTACAATATACTCTGTTCACAAGAGTCTCAGGTATATCTTATCTCAGAAGGACCTGTACTTGAGACAACAATATTGGATTGAGTTCCTCTAGAACTATGACTTCGAGATAGTCTATACTTCCGGGAAGAGGAACGTTGTAGCTGATGCACTCAGCATGAGATCTGGTATACAACTTTTAGGCGAGGCGACAGAGTAGCCGAACACTTTGCAGATATCCTTTGTGGATAGAGATGGAACAACTTTTCTTCATTATCTTATAGTAACTCCCCCACTTCTTCAGCGAGTCAGGGAGGCGCAGCGTGGGGATGCTGACTGCGAGACATGACATGCTTAGATATCCACGGGACATGCACCAGATTGATTTTATGAAGGTGGGGAGTACACCATCCTTTTCAGAGGACATACCATGGTACCGGTATCACTTCAGGAAGAAGTATTGAGGGAGTTCGACACATCCCCTCTAGTGGTACATCTAGGAGTGGAGATGATGTACCGGTACCTCTGAAGATAGCACTGGTGGCCAAGAATGAAGAAAGCAGGAGAAGAGTTTGTCTCTCGGTGCCTTACTTTCCAGCAAGTGAAGGCATAACATTAGGTACTTACAGAATTAGTTCATCCTTTAAAGGTCCCAGAGTGGAAGTGGTATGGGATATCCATGGGCTTCGTGACATGACTTCCACATACATCCAGAGGTCATGACTCTATCTGGGTGATCGTTGAACGACTCACCATGTCGGCCCACTTCCTACCGATAAGAGAGTAGGGTTCAGTAGAGAGCTTGGGATGCCTCTATGTGCAGAAGATTGTGCGGCTACGTGGAGTACCCTCGATGATTGTCTCCATTTGTGATACATATTTTACTTCCCGGTTATGTAAGGGGTTGCAGGAAGCTTTTGGGACGCAGCTTCATTTGAGCACCGCCTTTCATCCTCAGATGGATGGTCAGACTGAGCGGACCATTTAGACCCTCGAGGACATGCTGCGTGCTTGCGTCCTCTACTTTGGTCATATATGGGAGGATCACATTCCTTTGGTGGAGTTTTCATACAACAACAGTTATCACTCCACCATTGGTATGGCACCTTTTGAGGCATTGTACGAGAAACCTTACAGATCACCTTTGTGCTAGGCTGACCCAGGGGAGTCAACACTCATGGGACCAGAGATAGTATGGGCTACCATAGAGAAGTTTTAGATCATCCATGAGTGGATTAAGACTGCAAAGAGTAGGAATAAGTCGTATACCGGTAGGATACAAAGACCTCTAGAGTTCAAAAATGGTGACCCCATCTTTCTACAGGTCTCACCTCGATGAGGTTTGTGAAAATTTGGATGAGGCAGCAAGTTATCTATGAGGTTCATTGGAACCTTTCAATTCCTCAGTAGAGTTGGTGAGGTGGCTTACCGCTTTGCTCTTCCACCTCTGTTGCACCAGGTGCATGACGTCTTCCACATATCCCAGGTGAGGAGATACGTGTACGACCCTTCCCACATCATCCACCATGGCGAGCTTGACATCGACGATGGGGAGAACTTTACAGAGGTTCCAGTAGAGATTGAGGGTCAATAGGAGAGAGTCCTTAGTGGGTGGTCGATACCTCTAGAGTGAATTATTTGGAAGCACGAGAACCTTCAGGAGATCACATGGGAGCGGGAGGCTCAGATATAAGCTCAATACCCCCACTTGTTTACCTAGATTGTGATGTGACTTATGGGGATGTAAATCCATGAGTTGGGGAGAATGTAAAGACCTAGAAATTCCATGTAATTTTTTTAATTATATGGGAATTTAATGAGTCAGAAAAAATTGACGGCATGTGATTCTGAAGCCCAGAGTGCCCGGAATGAATTTCTGAACGTTTTTCGGGTACGTTTAGTAAACATACGAGCGAGTTTTTGTAACTTTTGAACCGATTATCGAAATTGAAATCCGAGGGCACCGTGGAACTCATATCACCGATATTCGCATAAGGGGACCTTCACCTCGACCACAGTAGGTCGAGGGTGAAAGATAAAATTTGGGTTTTTCGTCAAAGAATAAAATAAAATAAAATTGTGTGACATTTTATTTTATGTGGAACTCCCATGTGGATGTTGAGAGGTGGGGACCACCAGAAATAAACCTCCCATGTGAGGTTATTGAGATGGGGACCACTAGGATTAAAATCTCATGTGGGTTATGGTGGTGGGGACCACCTGAGGCTAAAACCCCCTTGAACTCCCCTCTTTATGGGAGAAAAACATCTTGAACTCCCCCACTTTATTTGTGCCAGCCCCTTAATTAATTATACCAACCCATCAATTAATTAATTAAGCTAATTTGAAATTATGAAAACAAACATAATAGATATCTTGTTCTATTATGTGGGATACTTTACATTTTGGTGGAATAGAGAGGAAAGGGTTGGCAAGATGATAACTTGGAAGAACACATCCTCCAACGAAGAGCTCCTCTAATGAAGAACGCCGACGCACAACTTCGAATTCTTCCTCAAGAATCCTCCAACGGTGTACATCTTCAACAATGAAGAATAACCTCCATCGAAGAGAATTTACCCGACAAACAAGTTCGGGGTCAGAGGAGTGTGAAGGGCACGACGAACGTTGACAACTTCGACTTATCTAATTGATGTCAATAGTCAAATGAGGTAGGGGCATGTTTTAATTTGATAAATGTTAAATTCCCTCTCACATTGAATCATATTCCTTAAACCATATGCTACTTCCCTAACACAGAGGGTACATGCCAAATAAACATGGTGTGACCCCTCCACAAATCTTGTGGATCTTTTGTGTGATCTTCACGATGGTGACGGTGACTGGTGCCGGCGGTTGGCACCAGTGGAACTTGAGAACCACTATGAAGGTGATTAACGAAGGGTGGCTGGTCAAGCCGGTCATAGGAGAAGGCACGGTGCTCCACCACCCATGGCCTCCGCCACTACGCGGCCTCCACTCCCCGCTGCGCTCTGCCGCCCAGGGCCTCCGCTGCACCGCGACCTCCGCCGCCCCATGACACCTACGACCTCCGCGCCTTGTGGCACCCATGGCATCCGATCCCTACGGCACCCACTGCCTCCGCCACCCTGTGGCACCCATGGCCTCACACCGTCCCGCGACACACGCTGCCTCCGCCACCCTGTGACACCCATGACCTCGTGCAGCTCCGTGGCACCCGTGGCCTTGTGCCGCTCTATGGCCTCCGCTGCCCCGTAGCACCCGAGGAAACCCATGACCTTAGCGGCCCACGCGGCCTCCGCGCTGCCTAGGAAAAACCGCCCAAAGGGCCAGGCCGGACCCAGACCCACTTCAACCCATTTATGCTCTTTTGGCCATAACTTTGGCACTAGACTTCCGTTTAACAAACCGTCTGCGGTGTTAGAAACCATGGAGCGAGATGGTAACTTTGAGTACACCCAAATGGAGATTCGGATAAAGTTGGTGTATGGTCAAGTTGGATCGAGAATGAATCTAACCGGACCCTAGGGACTAAAAGACTAATAACTCACAGACCAGGCGTCCGATTGATGCATAGTTTGTTGCATTGAGACCCCTATGATGTGGAGGTCATTTGAGATACATACTCATGAGACTTCATGGTAGTTGGAGTATAGAACAGTGGATTGAGGAACAAACCCTCCTTGAGACGAGCAAGCCTAGTGCGGGAACCCGGTAGCTGGCTGTGACTTGAGAAAGAGATCGTTCTTGGGTCTGTGATTGAGGGTCCCACATGGAACCGCTATAGGATTCCATACGGGACTACCTGAGCGATCCTATGTGGGTCAGCACCTAGAGATCCTGTGTGGGTCAGCACCTAGAGATCCTGTGTGGGTCAGCACCGAGTGATCCAGTGTGGGTCAGCACTGAGCGATCCTGTGTGGGTTAGCACTGAGTGATCCTGTGTGGGTCAGAACCTCGGGATCCTATGTGGGTATGATGATGATTAGGGATCCTTCATGGGTCTGCCTCTTATTGATTAAGATGATCCAATAGTTACATATAATCATCTCTACTACTGTACCTAAGAAATACATGATGTGAGATGAGTCTGTACCTTATGGTATTTTCCTTCGTGGTAATACCTTGGTGGTATTCTTCTATGTGGAGTACCCATGTGGTACTTGAATTTGTGGAATTTATTCCTTTGTGGAACAGTTTATATTTGGTATTTGAGTTGTAATTTGTGTTTTCCTCATGATTGAGATGGGTATACTTGATAACTTAGGTATATATATGGGTATATACCTAAGTCGGTTTGTCAGTTGATTTCATGCTGTGTGGTTTATCCTTGGTGGATTTTGTGAGACCTTGAGGGTATCAGGGTACCTACTGAGTATCGTTATACTCACCTCTCCACAGGCTATGCCTACACCCTATTGTGTTTGGTGTAGACGACAAACAACATTGATTGAGGACGACAGTACCAGGACTGGAGGTGGCTCGTAGGTGGACGTTAGATGAGGCGAACCACAGAGATGTACGTTCATGAGATGTACCTACCCTTTAGGTAGGATTCGTGGTGGATGATCCAGGAGATACTTTTCACCTCTCATCCATCTTTTACTTTCTAGTTTCCCTTGTACTTTCCAGTTGGGCTTGTATTATATCCCCTTTTACTTACTGTACTCACTCTATTTACTATTCAGTTTAATTGAGTTCATATTTTGCTATGTTCATGGTTGAATGTGTTTACTAATTATAAAGGCAATGTCTTCATAGTTTTAGGGAATACGCCTTCAGTGCTAGTCGCCATCCCCTGACCTATGGAAGGTGGGCTTTGGGTAGTCACAGCACGGGCCCCGGGGGATGGGTTGTGACATTCTGTGATAAACCAAGGACAGGTGGTTACGTTATAACCTCCAATGCATTGGGTATGTAAGTAGACTATATGGATATTAAATTTAATGATATGTGTGGAATTTGACCATATGGTAATCCCATTTAATTATGATTATGTACCAAGTTGCCTTTATATGTATATGTTGTCTTTTATTGGTTTTATGACAATCTTTTGGTTACAAAAAGGGGAAACAATGAGATTATATTCACTATAGAGTATTTACTAATTCTTAAGGATGAAGATTATTAATTAATGATAAAGTATTAATGGTTTAACTATTTTCCAAAGAATAACCATTTTTCTTCTTTGTGTATACCTTACTGAGATTTTTATTCCCATCCCATGTTTTGAAATGTTTTTCACATAACTTAAAGAAGAATAGAGTCAAAGAGGGAATCAAGGAAAAGTTATACTATTTAAACATGAAACGAAACCATGTTTCCTTTTAAAATTATTTGTTTTATGAAAAGATGGATAATGAGTAGAAGTGTCTACTTGTAATATTTTTGTTTTTATGTATGAGTTATGACTCAATTCTCTAAAGCTCAAAACATGGAATGATCCTCGATATGAAATAATGTAAAATTATTAAATTAAATAAATATTATGTAATGTTTAAGGTGGGGTCCTTATAGATACCAAATAGACTAGTATTGGACATGGTATTAGACAAATATTATAGTAAAAGGAGAATCAGATATATAGATGGAAACAAATCGAGTGTACCAAACAGAGTGTATCTAGATTAAAGGTAATTAGAGAAGAGGTTCTTTCTTGATATTGTGCAAGAAATTAATGTGAATGTAGAGGAAATTGCAATAAGAAAAGTTTGAATAATGTTCAAGAAGCACAATGACATCATTTAATCATGTTGGTTAAGGTTCATATTATTTTATCAAAAAATTGTTTTATCACACTAGCTATGCAAGGAGAACATGCACTGTAGATGGAATATAGTTCTATACAAGTTATTGATATTCCTTATTGTAAACCATAAAAGTATTTTTTATATTCATTATGTGGATTTAAATTATTTCTAAACCATGGAAAGGAATTGAGTAGTAAACATTGTAAATAGTTATGCTATCATGGGTGTTATTGTTTGATATTTTCTATAGAGTTAATTATCATTAATTAGATATAAAGGTTGTTTTTATATAAGTAAAATATAAAAATAAAGATCACTAATTAACCACCCCTATTTGTGATTTCATAGATAATGACTGGTTCTTTTATATGGAAAGGTGAAAATGAACAAGGAACCACTGGTGCACAAAGGCTACTCCCAAATTAAAGTCATCAATATAGATGTGACATTTTATCCTATGGTTTGAAATTAAATAGTTATATTATTTCATACATTGGTTATGTAAAGTGTATTTAAAGTCTATTAAGTATATTTTAAATAATAATTCTTTCTTAGAATCATTTAAGAGGATGTTTACATAAAAAAATAGATGTTTTTATAGTGGATTAGGATAAAATGTGTTGTGCTCATTAAAGATGCATTTTTATGACCAAAAACAAGAACTAATGTTTTGGTAATCATGGATATATCAATAATTAAAGATTCTAGGTTCTCAATGATTAGTATTTTATCCAAAACTCTAAATCAAGGAGAAGAAAAATTAGCATATAGTGGTGCGTATTTATGTGGATGACATTATTTTTTAAGGCTTAGATGTTGTATAATGAAAGAAGTTTCCAGAATACATGAAATGTGAATTTGAAATGTATTTTATTGGTGAATTATAATATTACCTTGGATTATAGGTTATTCAAAGTAATTGTGGAATTTTTTTCCAAAACAAAATATTCTAAGGAGGGATTAAAAATATCTCAAATGGAATATTCAAGGCCAATGACAACTCTAGTGGTAAATCAGATGAAATTATCAAAAGATGAGTAAGGAAAAGAGGTCAATAAAACAATATATATATAAATCATTAGTTTTTTCTATAATTTATAGCCATAAGACCAAAAATTATTTTTACAAAAAGTCATGTTACCCTCTTTTAATGATGCTCCAAATAAATTCATACGAATTCTTTGATATGAATACTAATGTAAATCAATAAAACAATGGATTTTGACCTATTTTATTACAACCCTTCATAATAGAAACACTTTTCCTATACAAATATAGATTGGGTAGGTTTTATGGATTATCAAATTCAACTTCTGGAATATTATTATATCTCATAGATTCATGTATTTATTAGATAGGAGAGAATAAATAATGCATATTTTTATTCATGGAAGTGGTTGAATATGTAGTAGCTACTCAACCCTATAGATATTTAATATGGATAAGATAATAGGTTGAATAAACAGGGTTGATAGTGCTATCTCATACTACAATAAAATGTAATGACACAAGTTATATAAATATAATAAAAATGTCTATTCATATTTTTTGGAAAAAGAAAATTGAAAATAAATATCATTTTATAAAGGGGAATTTAGAGCAGAAAGATGTGAATTTGGAGTATGTGTTCACTCAAAATAAATTGAATGATATTATGACCATGGTATTACCCAAGTCAGATTTAAGAGGGAACTATTTGGATCTTATATTTAAACTAAATACCTCCACATAGATGAGTTGGATTATATACCCTCATCCCCATATAGAAATTACTTTTTATAGCTAGGTATGATATATCTCTTGTATTAAATGTTTGTATTTCTATCCATCAGTTCGGAAAATTCACAATAGGAGTTTTTAAAAAAGGGGGAGAATGTGTTTATGTGTATTGGGAGAAATGTTTTCTTTGAAAGGGGAGGAGTTATTTAAGGATTAGTTAAAGGGATTAACAATATGGAAAAGTGTTTAATGTGGTGTTTTCATGAGTATTTTTTCATATAAATATTTTTTCTCATAATGATCTTTAATCAAGTTGGTATAGAGTTTATGTTAAGCATATCATTGATACAAAAATTTAAGTAAATTGGTTTAGATTGTGTTTGTGTTATGATCTATTCATTTTATATTTATTTGAAAAAATAAGCGATGAATCCATGTTGAAGTTATAAATAAACATAAAGGGGAATATTTTTGAATAAACCCATTTGAGTGGTTTTTTATTGAGATTTTAGACAATTAAGTGTAATTAATTTTTAGTGAATACTTTTGTAGTATGAGAAGTTCATATTTTAGAGGCTTGGGGATGTTTAGAGAAATATGTTAGAGTCATGCATGAATTCTGAATGTATGAAGGGCTGAGACAATAATTTATAAGTATGATATAGACCATGAGAGTGACCTCATATGGCTGGTTTATATTTCAATATGGTTTTTACACATCCTCATAAGGTTGGGGAACTATCTCATAAGGTGAATATAAGACATCATAAGGTTGGTAAGATATTATTATATTGTTGGGATGAATCTTCATAGGGTTGATACAAACCTTCATCAAGTTGATGAGAGATACCCATAAGGTCGGGAAAATCCTTGTATGGTTATCCATGATTTAACCACGATTCTTATGGATGTACAACAATAGTTTTAGGTATATTTTATGAATCATCATATATGATTAATCTTGTGACCAACCGGTGATGAAGTAAATCAAACCAAGTTTTAAGGAAGGACTAAAAATATATATTTGTATTATTTTAAATAATTTTAAGGATGTTTTTTGGGGATTGGTTTTTACATGCACATAATATCATGGTTCATACGTGTGGCGATGTGGAGGATTTTATAGTGCATGGTGATTTTTTCTTTAAAATACCCAAGTTGAGAGAGATTTAGAGATAAAATTGTTGGATAAAGGTTGCATCATGGAAGGATTATTTTTCTGAATATATAATTTTGATTTTGATAACACAGAAAAGGGTAAAAAAATATTAATTTTTTAAAATATATTTTCATTAAAATAGTGAGGCGATATATTTGAACAAAAATTAGGATAAAGGGATTTCTTAACATGAGAATAAAATCACTTGATAAAAGGTGTTTAGTTTGTATAAAAAATAACTAGAGTGAATAAGTGATATAAAAATAGAATCGTTAATAGTTGTAGCATTCATTTTTCATGATTAGAAATGAGATAAAATAGGTGTTGGATTTTTAGGGTCAAAGAACCAAAGAAGAATATTTCAAAACATACACTAGAAAGAGTATGAAAAAGAATAATGCGATCCAAGAGACACTCTCATTGGAAGTTTATATGGATTTATTTGAACATAAGTTATGGATAATATTGACACACTATATTTTGGTTTCAAAACATTTTCAATTTATAAAGGATAAGACAATTATAGGTGGAGTGATGTGTTCTATTATGTAAGGAGAGTAGTGAAGTTTCTATTTTTCATGATTATAAATCATGATGGACATCTCATACACTCCAAAAAACAAATAAGTATTTATAATTAATGATTTAGGTGTATACACATATTTCCATTCATAATCCTTGGATTATCCCATTTGGGTGAGCTAAGTAAAAGAATATATGTCTATTTTTTTTTCATTATTTCATACTGATCGTCCGGTAGAGAGAGGTTTTCCCAATAAATATTTATCAAATCACCAATAAGGGGAAAAATAAAATTCCATATACCATGATTCACCCCCTCTCAGGGTATAAGCATTATTTGGGACCAAAACTCTCATATCACAGTAGAAAGAAACTAAAAAATAACATACATAAAGTCACTATAGTAATCTAAAGAATAAATGAAACCCCAAAACTAAGACGAATTGAAAAAAAATCATTGATAAGATTGTATAATTGAAAGAACTATATAAAATTTTACATGATTCATGCATACATCAAGAAGATATACCATGGGAAGATCATATATTACCCAAGATAATGGTAAACAAAAATTAAAAATACCACATAGTACTTAGCCCTAGGACAGTCCCATATCCCAACTTCATTCAAGAAATTCAACTCAACCATCAACCAATGATCCCCTTCCATTTCTATAATTGGGATCATGAGTTTTGATTAGGAACCAAAGTGCACTATACACATGATAAATGTGTGTGTATAACTTAGTAGGACCCCACCAATAGCGTCCCTAAAATAAAAGGATAAGCATTGAATTTACAATTTGATATGATTTGAATAATAAGTAAACAACTATATATAATACCTATAATAAGAATATGTATAATAAAATTCACACAGGTGTGGACATTACTCCTTCGACTAGTGTCAGTGTGTCTCTGATTATGATACAATGACATCCATGGGAGAACAACACACTACTCTATATGCCATCCTATATAACATATATCATTAGGGGGATTAGAACATGCCCTGTATACCATAATGTATAATATATATCATCATATAGATTAGTTCCATCCTTTTATACAATCATATATCGTTGGAGGGATTAGTGAGCACCCTGTATACAACTATATATCATTTAGGGGAATAGAACCTGCCCTGTCTACCATCATATACTATATATCACGAGGGGGATTAGTTCCCACACTGTATACCATCATATATCATAGGGAGGTAAAGTAACGACCTCATATACCATCATATAAGACTAATAGTAAGAACACACAAATTTTATATGATCATATATCATCAAGAGGAATAATGCCTACTCCATAAACCATCATATACTATAGGTCATTGGGGTATTATCATTCACCCCATATAAAATCATTTATCATTAGGGGGAATAAATACCGCCCTATATACCATAATATATCAGTGGAGGGAATAATACCCCTTGAATACTATTATATATCATCAATGGAAATAATTCCCACCTTGTATATCACAATATATTATACTCATAGTGGGTATAAGCATCCCACAAAAACATCTTTATCCCACTTATAACATTTTTTATAGACTTGATCAAGCCCAATATACATTTCCGTGGTTATCCTCCCAAGATAATTTTTTTCTATAACCACATTAATTTTAGAACTGTGAATCATCTTCATAGACCCAGATCTAGTTCTTCAGAAGAATAAAATTTAGTTCATTAGAATATTACAATTATAGTGGATAATTGAACCAAAAATTGATCAGATGGGAGTAGACTTTGATTAAAGTATTAATTCAATGGAAGATGGACCATTTAATGATGTAGGATGTTTGATGAGTGGTGATGCACTCAGTCTACCAAATAGAGATATTCATTTTTTGGATTATACAAGGAGATCAATGGTTACTATTGGAAATGGATTGAGCCCTGTATATTTAGAGGTCAATGTAATTAGGTGATCGAATAGACCTATATATATATATATGGGGTAGGACCACCTGCTACTGTGTAATGAGATTACTTGATAAGAGGGATCCATGTGGTTAACAAGTCACTAAGTTGTAATATTTCTACTTCTAAGGAAATATACTTTTTAGTATTCTCCCATGTACATATGATGAAAATCAAAACCATGTAAATTAATGTGTCCTTTACATTGCCTCATTTTATTTTCTTGCACAAATGCCTGTGTGTATATTTTTTTGGAGTCTTAGTGTGTGGTAATTTAAGGTTCCTATAGATTCCTAAGTTCTAATTATCTATATCAAATGGGGGATTTGATTATATGAACTATTTGTGACATTTTAGAGGTTGAATTTTCCATGGATGAAACATTACACTTCCAGACATTGAACATTAAGTGAACTCATGAATTTTGCTCGTTCTCTGACCCTTCTCCCAACACGTGGTATCGATGAACTCGTTTAAATATATAATTAACATACACAAGTATCCTAAATTCATTTTTTCATTGATTCTATTTGATTTAATGGGATTTAATACATCATATTAATGAAATCGTAATATGAAAAGATCATGATTGATATGTTTAAAATAAATGAATATATATTCTGGAAGATAAAAATGGAATATTATCTCATCTAAAAGAATCCATATTTTATTGTTTACTAGAGCTAAACCAAAGAAGATAGAGAAAGAAGAATTGGATTTTCTGGATCATAAGGTATTTAGATTAGT
Organism: Viscum album; assembly: GCA_963277665.1. Classification (NCBI taxonomy): domain Eukaryota; kingdom Viridiplantae; phylum Streptophyta; class Magnoliopsida; order Santalales; family Viscaceae; genus Viscum; species Viscum album. Next base: position 1,766,291,523 of record OY728153.1, on the reverse strand, counting down.
GACAATATAATTGAAAAGGGATGTAGATTTCAACATTTGGGAGAAAAAAAACTATAGTATAATTGATGGTTTTCCTAACAGAAATGTATGAAAAACCAATAGTTTTAAATAAAGTTTTTATGATCCACACACTGTTCATTATGAGACAGTTGGAAGGAGGACTAGATGTGGACCATGATAATGACTTTAATATGATTAGAAGTTAGATCAATACAATGAATGTAACTTTCATAGATGATGTATGGGAATTTATTTTTCTATCATTATTACTAGAATGTTGGGAGGTGATGGTCACTATGGATATTAATTCTACTAGAAAATCTAAATTACTATTGTAATATATTATAAAATTATTTTTTAATCAATTCATTAGGTATAAATATGTATAGGTACAAATTGTTAATTAATTATGACTAAAATTTATAGAAAGGTCCACCAACCCAAAGATGAGTTGGATGAAGAAGAATAAGTCTAGAGATGAGAGTAGAGGAAAATCTACTAGAACTAGACCAGTTTTCTGGATTTTTGGTAATATGGGGAATCATAAGAAACATTAAAAAGATCATAGAGTGAGTTTTAGAAGATGAGTCTCAAGAATTTTCATTTATTTAAATTTATCATAGGATTATAGAGTTTTTTATTAAGTATTACTATTTTAGTTGAATCATTTGTTATTGATTTTGGATCATCATCCCATTCCATGTCTATTCAATTGTTCATGAATAATTATATATTTAAAATATTTGTAAAGGTGTATTTTGTGTATGATGAGGATTATATAGTTTTCATAAAGGGTGATGGGAATGTTTAGATATTGAATGAGAACTTCATGAAGTTATAGGAAGTGATGCACACAATAGGTTTATAGAGAAATATTATTTCTACGGGAAAAATGGATAAAGCAAGAAATGAGATGATATTTAATAATGTTTCATAAAAAATTACTCAATGATCAATGGTTGTGGAAGGAGGAGTCAAGGATAAGTCATTGTATTCAATCTAAAGTTTAGATGAATGTTCGATGACTGAAACTAAAACTTCTAGAAATGTGGAGTTATTGATAAATCGGCTTGGTCATGTCAATGATAAGAACATGAAAATTCTAGAAGAAAATGGTGTACTTATACTTGATCACACTAATTTAATAACTGGTGAGATTTTCTATGATGACTCTAACTCATGATCCCATTTTTAGTGCCATAAACAAAAACTTTACGTACTCTCTTCGATATTAACTAAAAAATATAGGATATAAACATTGATAATTTAAAAATTAGTAATTATTATTGCATCATTTACATATAAAGAATATTTTTAGGTTAATTTATTTAGATAATTAGGTCACATCATAAACTAACAAAGCCTATGTACTTCTCAAAAAATGTAATTTTTTTCATTATATAAAAGAAACTACTTAATTAATGACATCTCTTTAATGTCACCTATTAATTATTCCACACTCAATATCCTTAAAAACATGTCATATATACTAATTTTATTCTTAACTTGAGTAATGTAAGAATAAGAAAGGTGTGAACTAAAATTATTATCAAGGGAAACATATAACTAAATCTTTTAAAAAAATGAATATGGTATTCCTAATACGGAAGGAATACATATTCTAACAAATTATATAGAAAACTAAAATTGATATCCTTATATATCTATGGTAATAAATATAAACACGAATATAAATAATACTTACCTTATACTAATGGAATACATATTTATGAACATTAAAAGCCCGTTATCATGACTTTATGATAAGACACTATCCTATTATGGGAAGAGGTATACTCCAAAACCCATCCTATTTTGGGTCATGATACCCTTCAATTCATCGAGGTGATATATAATTTAGAGCCCCACCCATCACCATATTAAGTTCAAAACATTTAAAATAAGAGTCAAAAATACTTTTTATATCACTCCCTTCATAAAATCTTTCTGAATAAAAGCATGGCTATCTGTATAATAAATGATATAGAATTTCAATACATAGTCAACACGTGTTAGTAGTCAATAATTGTTAAGAATATAAATATTTTTCTACATGTAAAAAATGGGATGAAATTATTATAATCCATCTAGAGAAAAAAGTGTATGATTAAAAAATATATAATCAACTTTTCAATAATTATCTATATAGGAATTACATCATACATAATATCAATAATTTTCCCTATGTTAGTAAATAAAAATTATTTCAAGGTGAACATACTCTAATCAAAATTTGTATAATGATATTTTCACACCATATTGGGGAATGAATATACCATTAAGTCAATACAGGAATGACATGATCATAATCCATTGAGATAAAAATTAGATAGTTACAAAATAACATGTACCAAATGAAACAAAGGAAACATATGAGGGTGTCAAAAAATAAAAATACAAAACATCCCCATGAAAAGAATTATTTTAAAGGTGTCACAAAAGAAGGGACCTTGTGTTTAATTACTTTATACAGTGAGTTAAATCCCTTAAATGTATATACATATATATTAGTGGATAAATCATTAAACATAAACCTAATTATATTAAAACCTTTTGAAAATGTTATGTGAAATGGAAGTGAAAAATTAAAATATTTTCTAGGAAACATTTATGACAATGAGTTAAAATACAAATTTACATACGTCTCCAAAAGGTAACTTTTGAAAAGAGGACATGAATGCCTTTGAACAACTTTAATTTTGAAAATAATCTCCAATTATAGAGTCCTAGAAAAGTATAATTTTTATCTTTTAAAAATGAGGAGAGGATTAAATAACAGGTGAAAGTGAAATGAAAAAAAAATATTTTATTATTTCAAATATATATTTTTTCAAAACTCAGATTTTAATAAGAGTAACATACAATTAATATGAATTAAAAATTTATTTTCCAAAAATTGATTATAAAATACCATATAAGAAAAGTTTTAGGGTGTGAGAACCCAATCATAGAAAAGTAAATTTAAAGATGAAACATTATAACTCAATGAAAGGATATTTGAGTCATCCTTATACCTTATGAGAAATATACTCTAGGAATAATAAAAAAATTAAAAAGGGGTTTATTTGTTAAAAATATTAAGAATAAAATAATAACACTTAATAAAACCGATGGTCATAATGTACCCAACCTATATGAAATAAGGTCATGTGAACGATCATAACTAAATGAATGAAAATGGAGTTTCCAAAAACTCTTATGATTGTGGAAACACTTGATTCAAAATACATTTGAAGAAAAGAACATGATTTTACTTAGTTAATCCCATTAATTACAAGTAAATAAATTATAGCACATTTATTGGACAGTAACTCAATATAACACCTTACAAAGGAGACATGGTGCACAAAATGTATTATTTCATAAAGAAGAAGAATTGAGACCAATAAAAACATTGAGGATTGAGTAACACTTTAAATCAAAACTTATTGAAATATAAGGATTTAAATTAAACTTAAAATAAAATGATTAAAATATAATTTATGATATGATATCTCATATGTGAAGTATATACACCCCAAAATTAAAATTGGGTGTATAATATCAAACAGGTCTCAAAGAGAGAAATTTGAGATGAAAACCCCTACCTTGGTTCAGATTCATTATGCCCTTGTACCAAAAGAAATGTATAATTAAATTAAGTTCATTAAATAAAAACTTAAGAACCATATTAATAACTATAACCATTTATAATCCTAATTTAAAATCATTCTATACATATAAATATTGGTTATTTTTTTTACATATTTTCAATATTGTGTTTAAGTAATCTTTATCACTTTGAACTAGTTTTGTAAAAATGGTGTTGGTATTCATTTTTGTTAAAAAGTTAATCATTATAATAAAATTAAAGGTACTTTAATAGGTGTTTCTTTATAGTTATAAAGTTTATAATTTAATTCCATGGTAGTTTAGGTTACAAACCATGAAGATGAAATCAGTGGTGATCATGTTTCAGTGATTCTTAATGTATGAAAAGTGTTCTCCAAATTAATGAGTTCAATTTTGTTATAAAATTAACAGAGAAAAAAACTATTTTCATATTTATATCATATTATAATTGTAAATAAGTTCTAATAGTAATTCATTATTTAAATACATAGTATTATTCAAGTAAGTTTTTGAATTGTACCAAACAAGAACTTACCATGATTAATGGATGATTATTAGGTGATTTAGATATAATATCAATATAACAGAAGAATAATTATCTTATTTAGTGTTTATTATTTTTATATATCATAATTGTAAATAATTATAATTAAAATTTCATTTATATATAGAAATTAATTATAAATAAGTGATCATTTTTCGTCTTAGTTCACTTGTTTTAAACAATTGAATTTATTATTATCATTTTTTGATCATATAATTAAATGATTATAATATTTTCCATCAAAAACCTTAATTATATCATAAAAATAATTTTTATCCTTTAATACCATCTTTATTACCATCCATTTAAAGTAGTTATGGACATAAAAAAGAAAATCAATCATCCCATGGAGGTGGTAGTCCATACGTACACATGGTTAATGATTTTGTTTTCTATAGAATTAGAGAAAGAGGTAATATGGTTTAAAGTTTAAATATAATATTTATTTATTAAATAACCCTTTATATTATACATTTAATATTTTAATTTAAAACAAAACCCATTATGTTTTGTAGGCGGTAGTCCACACAATGAAAAAATATAAATTTCATTTTTCAAAATAGAAAAAGGAAAATGTGATTAATGATTATTACCATAGCATAATTAAATTATGTATATAATAAAATTTTATTTTATTACAATTTTATTTTTAAAAATTATAATTGTAAATGAAAATAGAAAATTTTATAGTTAATTAAAAATAATTACCATCATTGAGAACTTTGAAATTTCCTTGAAGATATTTTGGAAATGGATAACATAGTATAATCTCTTATGAACAGAAACTCAATAAATGGAATGAATATTATATGGTAATGAAAATGTAAGCTTTTAATTTGGAAAATTAATTTTTATGAGTGCTTTGAATGGGTTTTGAGAGGCCCCTTTTGTAAATGGTTTGAATGAAATTTTTGTAAATATTTCAACTTAATATAAAGGGGGAAAATGTTAAACATTTAATGTTGATAAACATTTGAGACATAATGGAGTGGGGAATATATAAGGTCAATAATAACATAATTAACTCAATTATAGACATTTTTATTACCATGTTTCAAGCGATTTTCCACTTAAAGTATTGTTTTTACCATTTTATCTTTTACCGTGATAATTAGTTTTTACACAGGGTAACTTAATATTTGTTCATAAAAATAAAGTGGTAATCATTATAAAATTTTGACACACTGATTATAAATATGAAATAAATTTCATTTTATTCAATTTATAAAATTGATAAAAATTAATTTTCAAATCACAACATATAATGTATTAAATTTTTTTTTTAGAAATTAATACTTATGTTATAAAATATCAGATATGGGTTTGTAAATTTAACCCAAAATATATAAAATTATAAATTTAATTATAAAATAAATATTTTGTCTTATATAAATGTTTAATTAATTTCCAATTCATACATATATACTAATAGTTTCATAAAATTCATGTTATTTGAAAAAAATGATATTTTTCATCGTTGACCTAAAAAATTCCTTTTTAGAAAACTATAAAAAATTCATCTTAATAAAATATTTAAATGATAAAACAATAATTTTTTTATATTTTAATATTAAATTTCTAATAATTTATAATTCAATATTTAAATAAAATCCTCAAATATATTGGAAATATGTTCAAATTAGAAAATAGAATATTAAAATGTTAATTATTATTTATTATTATATCCTATCAATTACTAATTACTTTATCATTAATATATTAATCATAGTATCAATATATATTATTAATATATAATCATAATAAGCATAGCTGCTTTAAATAAAACTGAAATTTTAATAAAATATATATTTTAAGAAGAAAATGATTTCTTAGTTATTTTAGATAAAATAATTGAATTTAATTCATATTAAAAGTATCCATTATTTTATTTCTAAAAATATTTCATAAAGTGGTTACTCCTATTCATTAGTACCAATTCAATTTCTAGGTTTTAATAATCATACTTAATATTTATATTTTTTAAAAATATATCACAGTTTTGTTTTAGATTTGTGTTTAAAGTGGAACATGAAATCAAACACATTGACTTATTTAAAGGAAATAATGTATTAAAATGTTTTGTTGTTACATTACCCCAACTTTTAATAAATTGTCTCATCAAAATTTTAAATATTACTCATTGATGAAATTAGTTGAGGGTATTTTTAACGTATTCATCATTCATGGCATAACCTCTATTTTAAGATCTCAATATTTTTGGGAGATGTATTGAGCTCAATTATAGGTATTATTTTTTCATTATTTTGAGTTTTTATCATTGGGTTTAACTTGGGGAGTTGTTTGGTTAAATTGGAGAATTTTGGGATGAAGCGGGGTAGGGCATGGTTGGTGCATGGTTTTCTCAAACCGTGAACCCCAACCAGAAAACCATGAAAATATAAAAAAGGAGTTTCAGATGCTTGGAGTATGTTTTTTATGACTATTATTTTTTTAGTAGTAATCGTGAACCTCCCTGGGATGAGGTACATAGTTATTCACATAGTTATGGAAAATTGTGCGCCTCGAATAGGAAATTCTTCATGTGGAATTTTAAACCCCCAAAAATTATTTTAAAAAATTATGAACATCAGTATTATATCCTAGAAACCCCTAGCTCTACCCTAAACAGATTTATATCATTTTTAGAGGTTATAAGATAGATTCAAAAGAATTATAACCTCTATTTTTGGCAAATCTAAGCTTGGATTAAAGATATGCACCTATCCTGGTAAGAGATTCTTATCCAGATTAGTTTCTCATCTATTTCTCATATTTCTATCATCCTTTGAAGGGATGATTTCTTACATTGGAAGTGAATCTAGATCTAGGTTAGGATTGATCTAATCTATTTGACCTTAGATCTAGGTTTTATATCTATATATTGTTTATTCATCGCATTCTTGACCATTCCTCTTAAATTAGGGATTTACATTGGTGAGTGTTAATCATCAATTTTTATATAGGCAGTATAAATTCAATTCCCATAGTCTTGAATTACATTCATGTGTAGGTATTATGGAATTTCAATAGTCATGTTTGACAATTGAATCTTGAATTGAATAAATTAGTTTATTAATTAATTTATGGAATCATGGAATTAATTAATTGACTTGAAATGTGAATATAAGATGATTTGAACTTTGAAAATTTGAATTGGGTAATTGTGATTATGAAATTGGTTATATTAATTAATCATTTAATTAATTAATAGAATTTTATGATTGTGGGATTGATGTGAAATTAGGATTCTGTAATTAGTATATTAATGTGATATGAATTAATTGATAATGTGGATTATGAGATGGTTTACTTAACCCTAATGGATTAGTGGGTTATTTAAATTTAATGTTGCAACATTGTTTAATGGGAGAATTTATTATATTATTTTATGTGATTTAAGTATTGAACCATGACATATTGTGATAAATTGTAATGGTATATCATGATGTAAAATATTGATGAATGGTTTAATGAAGATTAACCAGGATAAATGTGATAAATGTGATATATGTGATATATAGGTTTATTGGATATATGAGTGTGGGACATAGACCGTTACATAAAAATACCACTTTTATGATTGATTGATATATGAGTGTGGGACGCAGGCTACTACTTTAAAATATCACATGTGTGATTAATTGATAAACATGCATGGGACATGGATTGCTGCTTCAAAATCCTATATGTGATTTAATAATATATGTGTGTTAGAAATGGACTTCTGGTTCAAAATATTATATTGATAAATGAGTTGTGAGACATAGAATGATTCTTTAATTAACCAGGGGGTTCTAGACATGGCTTTTTAGGCACAAAATGCTGGTATTTGACTATGATTCCAATTGTCCATACTATGATTTTAAATGAAATGGTTGATAAAATCCCATGAATTATAATGAATTGTGAATTGAATATGTGATATGGATTAGACTTCTATAGAGGCCGATGTGGTATATGATTGGTTCAATTTTCATTGGGAACTTGAGGGTTTTTTTGTGGTTAAATAAGGAATGATTTCGTTTATGTGATATGTTTACTTTATTTCTTATATTTTATTTTTTGTACAAATATATGCACAATTATTGACTAGATATTGTTTTTGACATCATTGGTGGTGGCCTACTGAGTTGTACTCACACCCTACTCAGGCTACCTGATTGGAACCTAGAAAAACTTCATGTTTGCAGGGTAGGATATGGGAAAGAGCCCCCCTTTTACATGGATAATTTATGATGAAGCATAAATGAGGGAACCATACATGGTGTTGGGATCCTCTTGGGTTTGTCAGTGTGTCTTTATTTTGGGTTTTCATTTGACACTATACATGTATTTGGAATGACATATCTACTATTTCTTTTTTATGTTGTATTCCTATTTTGGTCATCATGTGATACTGATTTGGTTTGGTTATTGGTTATATCATTTGGTTATTATTATTTATTAATGTAGTTGTGTTACTTTGATAAATATGGTATATTCTCCAAATGATTGATATTAGACACTCACTGCTAGTCGGAAGCCTCTGGCGTATGTCGAGGTGCACCTGAGGTGATGTGACTAACAGACACAGGGCACCAGTGTGTGGAACCTAATTTGAGATGTTACAAAGTGGTATCATGGGATTTTTATTTTCTTTTATTTTGTCTTCATATTTTGGAAAGGTAGATATGATAATAGGATGAGTCAGTGTTGGGTAAGAGCTCGTGAATGGGAGTAGAAAACCCATGTATGATGGGAAAATCCAAGTACCCAGGGTGGGATTATTGTTATATATGTGTTTTGTTATAGTTGGATAATATATCACCTTGATTGATGCACTTTTTGTGTGCTGTGATTATTGTTTCTATGTTTTTCTAAAATCTTAATTATGGCTCAGAATGGAATGAGAATTGAGTATGTATACATCATTCTAGGAACTCAGGATTATTTTGTGACATGCATCATTTTTAGGCTGGACTAGTAAAATGAGATTTGGGTATGTTATTGAAATTGAAATGTTTTTACTTATGAAATTGAATTGAAAATAGTGCATGATATGAAATTTATTTTTTTTAAATGATGCAAGATGTAAACAAGTGGGTGTATAATGAAAAATTGAATAATGAGAATTATTTTACCCTTGTTAACTATGACCTAGATATAGGGTGGTTAAGGGTTGTGATAACGCCTCAATTTTGACCATGTGGCAGAGTTTGGGGTAATGAATTATTATCGATTATTGGGAATCTCTCTAATGTAAATGTGTTAATGTTGTGTTATGTTAATTGATACATGTGTTTGTAATTATAGAGATATACCTCTATAATGATGCTTGTTGAGAAGAATACCAGAGGTTATGGATGGAAATGAACCACCAACACTGGAACCTGAGTCACCGATAGTGGCAGGTGAGGAAATTGGAGAGTAATTACATGAAGAAGTTACTTAGTTTATACATTTTAGGGAAATATACCTAAGGAGGGTTGTGAAAAGAATATTTGATATGACACAAGAGATACAACTGAATCACCCTCTAACTTTCACTATAGAGGCTGTACCTGAGGTATCCAAGTTATGGATTTAGTCTATCAAGATTATAATTGACCACCTGGAGACTCCTACTGAGAAAAGTGTCAAGATGGATGCTTATATGTTACGTGGTTAGGTGAAGAGTTAGTGGGACATCCATAATTGGGATGAGCATTGGGAGAATATGAAGTGGAAGGAAATTCAAGAGATGTTGATGGAGTAATTTTACCTTGATATGCTCAGTCATGAGAGATCAGCTGAGTTTATGAGGTTGAATTAAGGGAGTATGTATGTTATGGAATATATTGATAACTTTATAGATTTGTAGGGATTTATTATACCATTGGTAGGATATGAGGAGAATGTGGAAAATCATTTTCAGGATCGTATTAAATATGAAATTAAATCCCAAGTGAATATCTTTAGAATGTAGAAGATTTTAGAAGTAGCGAATAAGGCTCTCATTTCTAGGGGAACCCAAAGGATGACTCTAGTAGAGGGAAGGTTTTTTCTGCTGAATAGTCATGAGGTACGAGTTTTGGGAGCAAGAAGTTCCATTATGATAATGTTGACCAATGTAGTGGAATGCAGAGTGGACACGGGGAAGGATTGGTTACATAAGACCTTACCTGGGTGACCTGCAACCATTTTGATTGGTTAGGTCACTTTCATGGATAGTTCCTGTGACCAACAGTAGAGTGACGATCTTGTGGTAGGATGGGACATCTATTGTGGTTCAACAAGAACCCATGATAGACAGGTAATGTTGTAGTAGCTAGGTAGAACCAGAGTGTGGGAAGTTGATCTTCTACAACGTATAAGTCTGGAAGCTGTAGTTCAACAGGTCATGGTAGTCAAGGCTCTGGACGTAGTGCTTCTGGGAAATAGTGCCCATATCAGCTATGTGTTGTAGCTTAGGGGACTCAGACTGCATCACATGGAAGAGGGGCGGGATGATTTCATTCCATTAAGCCTACACTAGCAGATAGCGAGGTTGTATCATTGATAGATTTATGTTCCATTCTTGTATATTCTATACTTGCTAGTGACTTATTTTGTATTGGTTCCTCTAATTATTTTATATCTTTAAAATTTTAAATTATTTTAGCTTGGTGTGGGATTTCATGAGCGGGGTTGTGGTAATAGATACACCTTTGGGATTACATTCAAGAGACACCTATTTGTGCAAGGGTTGTTCTATTGTGGTTGTGGAGTATTGTTTCAGTTGGGATCTATATGTCCTTGACATGTCAAGATTTTACCTAATTTTGGGTATGGAATGGTCAATAGCATAATGAACCCACATTGATTACTACCATAGGATACTGAATTTTATATCTCTTAAGGGTGAAAAATATATTCACTTTGGAGAATGGGATATCTAGGAATTACATGTAGGGCCAGTTCATCAGCAATTGGGGGATCTCACCAACCAGGGTTCTAGTCTATTTCTAGATGATGGTGGTGTGATAGATGATGTCTTTCCACTTGTAGTAGAAAAGTTCTAGGACTTGTCTCCTAATGAATTCTTTGGGCTTCTACTTGAGAGAGATGTGGAATTTATAATTGAACTCATACCTGGGGATAAGACAGTTTCTATTCCACCATAAAAAATGGAACCAATAGAACTTCCAGAGATTAATAATCAGCATGAAGAGTTGATGGATAAGGGGTTTATCCATCCAATTAAATCACCTTAGGGTTCACTAGTTTTGCTTGAAAATAAGGATGAAGAGAATCTATGTTTATGTGTTGATCACTAGAAGTTGAACTGTATTACTATGAAGAACTAGTATCCTCTTTGCATATTGATGATCTTTTTGACCAGTTGAGAGGATATTGTGTTTTCTCTAAGACTGAATTTAGATCGGGGTGTAATCAGTTGAGACTTAGACCTTTTGATATGCCAAGGATGGATTTCAAAATCATGTATGGATTGTATGAGTTCTTCAGGATTCCGTTTGGGTTGATGAATACTCTTCTAGTGTTTGTGACCTTGATGAACATAATATTCCACTTGTAACTAGATCTGTTTGTGGTAGTGTTTGTGGATGACATCTTGGTGTACTACATGACTCATGAAAATCATTAAAAACATCTTAACATCATATTAAGTAGATTGAGATGGAATTGGATATATTCCATGCTATCTAAGTGTCAATTTTGGGTTTATTAGGTACACTTATTGTGTCACATCATCTTAAAGGACGGTGTGTCGGTGGACCTAGAGAAGGTGCATGCAGTTTTTTCTTGAAAAAATCCCAAAAATGTATTTGATATCTATAGTTTTATATTATGAGAGGGTTATTATCATATGTTCATCTAGAAATTTTTCCATTTGGAAGAACCTCTTTCAAGAATTAAAAATAAGGGAATAAAGTTTGAATGGTCTAGAGCATGTGAAAATTATTTCCAGGAGGTGAAGAAGAATTGTGACTATAGAACCAATATTGATCCTACCTTAGCCAAGTGAGGAGTATAGAATGTTTTTTTGACACTTTTGGGATTTTTCTTAGAGTAGTGTTAATGTAGGGAGATTGATTTGTGGCGTATGGGTCTTGGAATTTGGGTCACATGAACCAAACTACCCTATGCATGACCTCAAGTTAGCTACAAGGGTTTATGATTTGAAGTGTTGGTGACATTATCTATTGGTGGAAATGTTTATTGTGTATACCAATCACAAAATATTAAATTATATCATTTACTAATGAGATTTGAATCGCTTGTAGTTGATATGGGTTGAGTACATGCATTCATTCAAATTTGACGTAGAATATATTATTGGTAAGGGAAAAAATGCTTCCGAATCATTAAGTTGGAAAACATAGACTCATGCAGTTTAGAAGTCTAGTTTTAAGTAGAAAATGATTTATTTAATGACTAAGATAAATATTGTGGTTTCAGAATTATAAGATAAAATAAATACTACATCAATATTAGTGGACTCTATAATTTTGTTTTAGATCAAGGAAAGAAAGTATAAGGATTCAGAGTGTCTGGACTTAACGGAAATCCTTGATGGTGGGGAGTCACCTTCTGATTTTAGACAATAGATAAGGATTAGATCATCTATATCAGGGGACATGTTGTTGTTATTAAAATCATATGGGAGGATATGATGCATGAATTTTATGCCTCAAAGTGGGTGGTACATCTGGGTTTGACCAAAATGTATTGTGACCTACGTCGGGAATATTGGTGACTGAGCATAAAAAAGGAGATAACATGGTTCATGACACAATACTTCACTTATTAACTGGTTAAGGCTAAGAATAAATTACCTGGAGGTTTACTACAGTCATTGACTATTTCAAAATAAAATTTTGATGATGTTACAAAGGACTTTGTAGTGTGTATCCCAAGGACTCTTTAGAAGAATGATGGTATTTGGGTGGTTGTGGACTGACTAACGAAATTAGTTCGTTTCTTGACTATATGGGAGACTTTCTCAGTGGAACATTTGTTAAATTTTAATGTTTGGGTGGAACGAAGTATTGTTTCAGACTATGAATCAAATTTCACTTCATGCTTCTGATAAGGCTTGCAGAAGGTGATTGGTACATAGGTTTTACTGAGTATGACATTACATCCATAGATATATGGGTTGGTGGTACATACTATACAGGTTCTTGAGGATATTATTCAAGCATGTGTCTTATACTTTGGTGGGTCTGGGAAGAAACACCTACCCTTTAAGGGGTTTTCCTATAACAATAGTTATTAGATGACTATTTATATGTAACCATATGAGGCTCTTTATGGAATGCACTGTAGATCACTTCTATATTGGATGGAGGTGGTGAGTCATAGTTTTTGGGACAAAGTCTTTTTCATGAGACATTGGAGCAGATTTAGATAATTTTAAAGTGTATGGTTATAGTGCATATACGTAGTATTCTTACTAATGTTTATGACCCTTAGAGTTTGAAGTGGGTGATTGTGTATTCCTTCAGGTGTCGGCTATATTGAGTCATCGTAGGATTTATAGAAAGGGAAATTTGGTTCCTAGGTTTGTTAGACCATTTGAGTTTGTGAAAATAATAGGGCTGGTGGAATAGCGATTGGCTCTTCCATAGAGTTATACTATTATGAATTAAATTTTTCATGTGTTATTACTTTGATGGTATCACCCTGGACCTTATCTTGGGATTGATGTGGATGTTGTTGATCTTGAGAACGATGTTTCCTTTGAGGATCATTCAATATGTATTTTGGATTTTAGTAAGAAAGTGTTTGGGGAAATTCCATGTCTTTAGTTCATGTATTATGTTAACATGGGAATGTTTAGGAGGAAACTTGGGAGAGAAAAATAGATATGCGGGATCAGTGGCCCAATCTTTTTGAATCAAAATCTTAGACATGCTTGGCAGTACAGCTCGATGAAGAGCTATTATAGGGCGGGGAGATTTTGAGATCCCGTCTTTTTATGGAGATGTATTGAGTTAGGTTACATGTATTATTTTTCCTTATTTTGAGTTTGTCTCATTGGGTTTTCTCTTGGGGAGTTGTTGGTTGAAATTGGATAATTTTGGGAAGAATAGTGGTAGTGCACGGTTGGCGCATGATTTTACCAAGCGGTGCGCCCAGTCCCAAAATCCATGAAAACCCAAAAAGAGATGATTTTAATGGATGGAACATGGTTTTTTCATACCTTTCACCCTTTTAGTAGTAACCATGAGACTCCCTCGAAGGTGGCACATAGTTAGGGAAAACCCTACATCTCGAGAAAGATATCATGGATACAAAATTTTAAACCGCTAAAAATTATTTTTAAAATTTCTAAATCTCCTTCATATATCCTTGAAACCCATAGATCAAACATAAACTAATTTATATCATTTTTTAGGTTCCCAGATGGATTCCAAGTCTTTACAACCTCCATTCTAGGGGAATCGAAGCACGAATTGAAGATTTGGACCTCTCAAAATAATATATTCTCATACCGATTAGCTCCCCCATATTTGTATCATCCATTAAAGGGAGGTTTTCCTCTATTATAAGTGGATCTAGATATAGTTTATGATATATCTAATCCATTTGACACTAGCTCTAGATTTCAAATCTAGATTTCATTCTTCGTCATGTTCTTGATCATTTTGCTTCAATTGGGGATTTCCATTGGTGAGTGTTCATCATCCATTTTGAGGTATGTGTTCTAAATTAAATTCCCATACTCTCTAATTCCAATTGAATGTATGTGTTGTGGAATTTAAATTGGCATATTTAAAAATTGAATCTTGAATTGAATAAATCAACTGATTAGTTAATTTATGGAATAATGGAATTTATTAATTGAGTTTCCATGTGAATATGAGATGGTATAAACTTGGGAAATTTGAATTGGGTAATTGTGATTATGCAATATATGGAATTAGATTAATTAATTGGTTAATTAATTAATGGAATGTTGTGATTGTGGGATTGATAGAAAATTGGGATTCCGTAATTGGTCAATTAACGTGATATGAATTAATTGACAATGTGGATTATGATATGGTTGACTTGAACTTAATGTTTCATTTAAATTGAATATTTCAACATGTTTTAATGGTGATTTTATTGTAATATTTCATGTGATAAAAGGTTTAAATAATGAATTATTGTGATAAATTATAATGGTATATCATGATGTGAAATATTAATGAATGGGTTAATGATGTTTAACCAAGATAAATGTGAGATTTTTGATATATGTGTTTACTTTTTATTTGAGTGTGGGACATAGACTACTTCTTCAAAATACCACTAGTATAATTAATTGACATATGAGTGTGGGACACAGGCTGTTACTTCAAAATCTCACTTGTGTGATTAATTGAAAAACATGTGTGGCACACAAACGACTACTTCAAAACCCCATATATGATTGAATTATATATTTTTGTGGGAAATGGAATGATTATTCAAAATACGATAGTGATAAATGAGTTATGGGACATATATTGGGGCTTCAAATACCCACGGGCTTCGAGACATGGTGTTCGAGGCCCAAAATGTCAGCATTGGACAATGGTTCTAATTGGATATAATAGGAATTGAAATTAAATGGTTATTGAAATCCCATGTGTTATAATTATTTGTGAATCAAATATGTGATATGGTTTAGAATCTGACACTTGAAGAAGTATGTATATTATTGGTTCGAGTGTCCTTGGGAACCTGTGGGTTTCTGGGGTTAAATAAATAATAATTTAATTTATGTGAACTGTTTACATTATTTATTTTATTTTATTATTTATACAACTGCATACACTATTATTGGATAGATATTATTTTATATTCTATTGGTGTTATCCCACTGAGTTGTACTCACACCCTAATCGAGATGCCTATTCGGTAGCTAAATATACTTCTTGATTGTAGGACAATATAAGGGAAAGATCCCCATGTTAGATGGATGGTTCGAGATGGATCATGGATGAGGGAACCATACATGGTGTTGGGACTTGCTTGGGAGTGCCATTATATCTTTATTTTTACTTTTCATTGGCCACTTGTCATGTATTTTTCATGACATGTCTAGAGTTTAGTTTTGGATATTGTATTCTTGTTTTAGTTATCATGTGATATTGGTTTAGTCTGGTTATTGGTTATATCATTTGGTTATTCTTTTTTTTTCTTTTTTTTCTACTTTGATAAAGAGGGTATAGTCTCCCCATGATCGATAATAGACTTTCGATACTAGTCGGAATCCTCTAGCATACACGGAGGCTTTCCATAGGTCATGTGACTGATAGACCCAGGGCACCAGTGTGTGGCAACCAGGTTGCGATGTTACATCTATGACATCAACCATACTCTCTTAGGCTATATCAAGTTATTTATCTTTCTTCAATCAACTTTATCCATCTATAAAATCATAAAACCATGTATGTATACACCTAAATCATATATTCTAAATCACACAAATTTCCCAAAACAATTTGAATATCCAAGATATTAAACCACAATGAGATCATATATTCTTTAAAAATTCAACTCTTATCTTTATCCCAGAAATAAATTAATCACTAGTTAATAAAGTCTATAAATAGTTAATATATATCATAATAAAAATAATTAAATACAAATTAACAAAAAATTCATGGGTTAAATTTCATTTAAATAAATAATCTACTCCAATGTTACCTAACTCATTTTCATTGAAACCAATCAATCCTTTATTAACTAAAGATTAAGCGTATTTTAATCCTAAGAGTTATCCACACCCCAATAATCCATTCTTCAAAAATTATCCCAAAAATTGAATCCTTGTCATAAAATAACATTTTAAGGTCAATGATTTCATTTAATATGAGTTTCTAGAACAGTAAATTATAACTACTAAAGAATAATCTCTAGATGTTACACAAAACCCTCATAACTTTTAGAATATACTAGAATATCATCAATAAATATCACTCACTAATAAAAATTTATAAGAGTGTCAAGAATAAATTTATTTAATGATATTAACCTTAATACCGTAGGTAAGACAAAAAAAATCACTTTTTACATCATATTAGGTATATATTAAGATTATAAACCATTTAATAATTCCCCTTAATCATTTATAAGACATTATGGTTTCCAGTAACATGAATTTATCAGGTTTATCTAATTGATCATTTTTAACCAAATAATAAAATTAAAAATTTTAATGATAATAACCAAAATATGAATGTTAAAACATCAATATGAACATATATTCCATTATCAGTGCCAACGAGCCTGTACCCTAGTGGTACAGGGTCCTGCTTGGCATCCAAAAGACCCAGGATCAAATCCGGGCAGGGGTGAATTTACGAGGGGCACTATAGCAGTACTATAGCAGAGACGACACTGTAGCAGCGGATGTACTATAGCAGGTACTGTAGCAGCGCAGGTACTGTATCAGTACTGTTCACCGAGGGGTCCTTTGCGCCAAAAAATGGGCTTTCAAGCCTTGTATTCAGGCCACTTGGCCTTGGGACTTCAGGCTATGTAATGGGTCACCCTCTACCCAGTCTAAGGAGGTCTTTGATTTAAATAATAAATTGAGGCTTCGACCCCAACCTTTAAAAAAATATATTCCATTATGAGACCATTTTTTTAGCATATGATTCTTTCAGATCAATCTATGACTCTGTTCAATCCTTGGTTATCCTTGGTAATTTTTCTATTTGGTTTTCAAACCAAATTATTTATTATGATTCTTAACACATTCATAATGGATTGTAAAGATAATGTGATAAACCAAACCATATCACTTTGGGGTGTCAAACATGGTGTTCTATTAGACCTCTTTTTCATTTATGAGGCCATTATTGAGTTAAAACCTAATTTCCCATTTTAGGGTAATTTACCCTAGGTACATTGGTTCTAAAGAATTCATCCACTTTTAGTTTCCAGATAGGTATTTATTTCTTGTAAAATCCAATCAATCATTACTTTACCAAAACATTATGATGTTATAAAATAAAAATATTTATTCTTAGAGTTTTCACTAAAGTTCTCTCATCCTAATCCCCAAATAAAATTTTCCTTACTGCCTTAGCATTAAATCTTATACTATTTTGAAGTGTTACTTTTTATGATAAATATAACTTATCAACACTAAAATTATCCGCAACAAACATAATAATATAAAAAGTTATCTTAATATTTCTTTTGATAGCAACTATGACACCTCACACACATGCTAATAGATTTTGTGCCATTAACACACACTTTATAAACGTTCATTGAGACGAGTGGTAATAGCCAAGATATATCCATCCTAATTACAAAATCAAAAATTATTATTATATATCTTATATATGAAGGATAATTTAAGGTTTATATATTTATATAATCAGTACATATAATAAAATAATTAAGCCCATGAATTTTACAACTATTAGACATTTTTTTATTATATATAAAAAACTAATTAATTCATGATACATCTTCAACATCTCCCATAAATTATTCCCTATGTTATATCCTTATAAACATGAATCATGTACTACTTTTATTCATAGAAAGGGGAATGTAAACATAAGAAAGAGTTGATATCAAATTCACAGTAAATGAAAAATATAAATGGAGATGTAAAAAACACGAGCATGATATACATAACATTACAGTAATAAACAACCAAAATAATGACTTAATAAAGTAAAATTGAGAGCATTATATATCGATGAAAATAAATAAAAACATGAATATCAGTAATAAAAATCTCATACTAATGAAATTTATAATACCAAAAATAAAAAAAACATGATATTGGTTCCTTGTTCCAAGACACTATCTTGTTACAGGAAAAGGTATAAACCCAAACCAACCTATTTTATCTCCTAATATCTATAGATGTATCGAAAGACTATATAATTCTGGGCCCCACTCATCACATTATTAATTTTAAATCATTCACCATAAGAGTCAATAGAAATTTTCAAATAATTCAATAAGGAACATATTATTTAATAATAATATAGATATCCATATAATGAAAGACATGGAATGTAAATATATAATTAACTTGCATTAGTAGTCAATAATCATCAAGAAGATAAATAATTTTCCCCATGTTAATAAAAGGGACAATATGATCATAACACATATAGAGAAACAAGGTGGATGGATAAAAAATACATAATCAAATTTCTAATAATAACCTGCATTATAATAATAACATATATAAATCTAATACTTTTCCCCATGTTAATAAATAAACATTATTTCTAGGTGAACATCCCACAATCTAAATTTATAAAATTATATTTTTACACAATACAAGGTTATGGGTATAAGATTAATTAAATTCTTAAATAACATGAATATAATCTATCTAGATAAATAAATTTTGTGGTTTCAAAAGGATACACCCAAAGCACAAAAAATGAAATATAGGAGGGTGTTGAAATAAATGAAAAATTCCGTTGATTTTTTTTGATTTGAATGGTATCACAAAAGAAGAGATAAAGAATTGATTTTTTTGATATAGTGAGTTCAATCCACAAAATTATATATATATATATATATATATATATTTATTTATTTATACACTAGATGATAAATCATGAAACATAAACCAAAATAGGATAAATCATATTGAAAATGATAAGGGAAATAAATGCCGAAACTTAAAATATATTTTAATTTTTTTTATCATTGACGTAAAATAAAATATTACATGTGTATTTCAAAGATAAATTTTGAAAAGGTGTGTTAAAATAATTTTATGTAATTAATTTTAAAAATAAAATAAAAAAATGGACCCTTTCAAATTTATAAATTTATATTGGAGAAATGTGGAGGGGATGAAAAGCATGTGAAAGTGAAGAAAGAAACCTATTTATATTTTTAAAATACCTTGGTTTAAAACGCAGTTTGTAAGTTGAGTAACAACAAAGTAATTTTTATTTAAGATTAAATTTCTTAAAGAGTATTATAACATACCATTTAATAATTTTTTTGGATGGGATAACCTAAGAATAGAAAAGGAATATCAAGATTAAACATTATAACTCAAATAAAGGATATTTGAGTTATTAATATCCCTTAAAGGAAAACTAATCCATAAAGAATGAAATAATTGAAAATGGTTTTATGAGGAAGAAAAGTAAATAATTATATAATAAGACTTAATATGATAAAATAGAATAATTTATCCAACTTACATGAAATAAGGTCATGTGAATGATTATAACTCAATGAAAAAAATTGAGTTACCAAAAACTATTTCGACAGGGGTAACACTTGATTCAAAAAAAATTTAAAGAAAAGAAATGAATTTTTATTAATTTATAACATTAATTAAAAATAAATTATTTATAGGAAATTAATAGGATTTTTACCCAATATAATACAAATTAAACACGGTGCACAAAATATATTATGTCTCAAAGAATAAAATTTGAGACCAAGAAATCCCTTATGACACGAGTAATACCTTAACCAAAACCCCTTATAAAATAGGGTTTATAATTGAGCTTCAAATAATATTATTAAAAGATTATTCATGGTATTATATCTCTTATAGGCATTATATACACCACTTAAATGAAATTAGGTGCATAATATTAAAAATGTCTCAAAGAGAGAAAATTGAGATGAAAACCCTTACCTCAGTCCTGAATCATTCTATAATTGAACCAAAAACCATAAATAATTAAATCAAGTTAATTAATTACATGCCCAATAACCTTATACATAACTATAACCATTTACACTCCCTGTTTAAAATCACTCTACATATAAAAATATTGGTCAGTTTTTACCAATTTTCAACACCGGGTGTAAGTAATCATTATCGTTTTGAACTAGTTTTGTAAAAGTAGAGTTAGTATCAATTATGGTTATAATGTTCTTCATTAAATTATAAATAAATTTAATATAATTAATTTTACATTATTTTTAAATCGTTATAATTTCATTACATTATAGTTTTGGTTACAAATAATGAAGATAAAATCTGAGATGATCATGTTTTGACGATTCTTAATGAATAAAAGATGTTTTATTAATTAGTGAATTAAATGTTTTTATAACCTTAAAATAACACAATCAAAATATTATTTACATATTTATATCATATTATACTAGTAAACAATTTCTCACAATAACTAATGATATAAATTCAAAGTACTGTTCAAGTAGGTGGTTAAAATGGCCCAAAAAAGAACATATCATGATTAAAGTATGATTACGAGATGATTTAGTTGTAATATCATTATAAATGAAGAACAATGATCTTATTTGGATATTATTTGTGTAATATATATTAATTTCAAATAATTATAAATATATGATAATTTATATAAATCTATTACATAAAAAGAAGAGATCATTTTCCTCTAACTTCCCTCGCTTAATATGATTGAATTATTTGGAGATAATATATTTAATAGGTTATGAAATTTTTCCTCAAAAAACAATAATGAAATCATAAATATATTATTTATACTTTAATCCCATTCTAATTAAAATTCATATAAATTTTTGATTAAAATAGAAATGAAAATCAATCATTCCATAGAGGCAATAGTCCACACATATGCATGGTCAATGATTTCACTTTCCATAGAATGAGAAAATGGAATAATACATATTAATGTTTCAGAATAAAAAAAATATAAATATAATATTTATTTTTTAAATTTTACTTTTATACTATCCTTTTAATGTGGTATGGAAAATGAAATAAATTGTGTTATAGATGTGATAGTCCACACAACACTCGAATACCAATTTTTTTCTTAATAGAAAAAAGAAATGTTGATTAAATATTATTAACAAAAAATAATAAAATTAAGTATATAATCCATAATTATGTAATTAAATAGGTATTTAAAAATTATAAATGTAAAATAAAATAGAAATGAAATAACTTAAGAAAAAATGATTATTCATGTTGACCACTTTGAGATTTCCTTAGAAGATCCCTTAGAAATTGATAACAAAGGACAACATATTGTGAATAGAAGCTAAAAAGAGTGAAATATTATTCTAAAAGAAGTAAAATTTTTATATTTTCTAAAAGAAACTAAATTTTTTGGATTTCCATTAATAGGTGATCAAATGCTCATTTTATAAGTGGTGATAATGATTTTTTTTGTAAATATTTAAAATTAATATAAAGGGAGTACATATTAAATATGTCAAGTGAATAAAAAATTATATTTAATGGATTAGGTAAGATATAAGTTCTAGAAAAACCTCATACACTCAATTATATAGATTTTTTATCGGGTTTGAATCCCTTTACCACTTGAATTATTAATTTTATCATTCTAACTTTTCCATGATTACTAGTTTTTACTTAAGGTAACTTAATCTTTATGCCTAAAAATAAAGTGGTACTTAATTGTTAATTTCAAACCACTATTTATAAATTTTATATCTATTTCATTTGATTAAATTTATAAAAGTGATAAAATTTAATTTTGAAATAAAAATGTTTAATGTATTAAAAACAATTCATTAGAAAATATTACTCATGTTCTAAAATATCAAATATGTGTTTTTTAAAATCAATACCAAAATTTTTAAAATTATAAATTAATTATAAAATAAATATTTTGTTTTATAAAATTGTTATTTTAATTTCTTCCAATTCATAATTATATAATAATAATTTCATAAATATCGTCTTATTTGTAAAAATGATATTTTTCACTATTCAAGTAAAAATCAATTTTTAGATAAATCCCAGAAAAACATCTTTAGAAAATACTACTAATATGAACCAAAAATAATATTCATTTTTTCAAATTAAATTTCTAAAATATGATAACCGATTATTTAAGTAAAATCCCAAAATATAGGGGAAAACTATTCATATTGAAAAATAGATTTTGAAAAAGTTAATTATTCTTTATTATTATCTATTTTCAATTAATAATTAATTTATTGGTCATAAATTATTTATATCATCAATATATTATATTATTATAAAATCATAATATAATTAGTCTCTTGAAATAAAACACACATCTAAAATTTTTTAAGTATAAAATTATTTTCCTAGTTATTTTACTTGTAATAATTGTTTATAATTCATATAAAAAGTTTACATTATTTTGATTCTATAAATTTTTTCATAAATTAGTTAATACTATTCATTTATTCTAATTCAATGACAAGGTTTTAACAGTCATACTCAATATTTTCATTTTTATTAAAATTAATCATTGTTTCGTTTCAGTTCAATGTTCTGTGTGGAATAATACATCAAACACATTGAGTTAGTTAATGGTAATAATATATTAAAATATTGTGGTGTTATAGTTTCAAACATGAGAGATATAGTAATTCACCATTTAACATGAATGGAAAAAAACCTCATATCCAAAAGCTTGAACACATTCATATTGATGTTTGCGGGATAACTGTATATCATTATCAAGAAGGTTTCTTGTATTTTGTTTCACATTTATTGATGAAAATATAGGAAAATTGTAGTTTTATTTCTTGAAGAATAATTTTTTCATATTTAAGTATTTTCATTTAGCAGAATTCTATGATCATAAGAGAGGTCTATAAAATGCTTAAATTCATTTGCAAAGATAATTATGGTGAATACAATATCATGGAATTCAAGACATACTATCAGAATAATGGGATACAAAATGTAAAAAATATATTTTGAACACCAAAAAAAATGTTTCTAAAAGGATGAACATAACATTGACTAAGAAGTTATGAAGTTGGAATTTTCACTTCAGTATGTCTAAAAAAATTTGGGAGGAAGCATAAAATTATGATGTGTACTTTGTCAATAGAAGTTTATCAGCACTAGTGGGGAGGAGATTACAAGGATTTTTTGGTCTAAAAAAACAATACAAATTCATCATCTAAAAGTTTTCATAATTTTATAAATTGTACACATTGATTCTAAGTAAAGGGATAAGATAAAGGATATGTCAAAAATTTATTTATTTGTGAGGTATGGATATGATACCTTTGATTTTCAAAAATAGGATGAAAATATTTAGAAAATATTTAGTGATCCAAATGTCCTATTTAATGATATGGTCCTATAAAAATAGGATAAATTGGTAGATTATGAAGCTATTTTCAAAGAATCAAAATGTTAGACTCTGGTTGATCAATATGGGAGCACCAAAAGTATTCTAGTTTTAGTGAGCTTAGATGTTGGTTTAAGTTGTTTAGGTGATAAGGAAATAGAGTATATACTTAAATTATAAATGGATAAGGAGGCATGTTATAGAGATACAAAAGTTTAGAAGTCATAAGAAAGGGAAATAGAATATATAGAACCAGAAAGAGAAGAATCAAAGATTAAATTATGAAGGTCTTCTAGAGAAATATGACCAGTATAATGATATGATCATAAATTACATTAATTTCTTTTAATATATGGTAGATATATTGAGATATTTAATAAATAAACATATCTCAGTAATTTTGTTAACTGGATGATAGATATATAAGATTAAATGGATTTATTGTATTTTAATGAGACTTGAGTGCTAACAGATTTACTGTGAGAAAAGAAAACACTTGATAATAAATGACTCCTATGATTGAAAGAATATGTTGATGAAATCAAGAGATATAAATGAGGGATAGGGGTGAAATTATTTGAATAAAAAGAGGTAATGTATTTGTCTAAGATATTTTCACCATTATTAAAACATACTACAATCTATGTAATATTCTGGCTCGCATGACACTAAATAATTCCCCAAGTTGATTCACCACACGACCTCAAGTGCGCCCCCTCGTACACCCAAGGCTACCGACAAGAAGTGGGGGTCTAAGGTGAAACTATGAGGAAACTATACCACTATATTAGAGTGCACCACTAGATTTAAATAACCAAACATCATACACATCAGAGTATATATAAAGAATAAACAAACTAAAATATAAGCATGATATAATAAAATGAAATATATTAAAGGCCCAAAAAGTCATTCTGTATATAAATCATTGATCATCCATTGGAGAAATCACATAAAAAATAAGAAACTAATAAATAAATACATCAGACTCTACTGATAAATCCAATCCATACCACATACCCGGTCTCTAGTACCTTGCCAAGCTACTCCAACCTGATCATCGAACTCCACACAAGAAACCCACTCAAATATACAGTCATGGACCTTCAACCTATCCATAGGGAATATATTTTCAACCTAAAATAGACATAATTTCTACATGCACAGTAAGGTTTATGTACAAGGTTTGAGAGATAAATCTTACTAGGAAACTCCCAATGGTGAACTTATAACCTGCTACCATAATTTTATGGACATGTAATATTCTCATCCTAGACAAAGAATCACTGAATTAAATAAAAATAAAACCATCATTGATCCTTAAGACTATGAAATCAATAATCCATTCTTTATTTAACTAATTTTTGGATGTCTCTGGGTATGTATATATGACCATTCATCCCAAGTAATAAATGTACACCACATCCATCAAAACCATAACAAACCCTCTCAACCCTATGGACTCATCCAAAAAAAAAACCTATCATTGGGATCCTAATATAGGGAAACCTATATCATGTACCCAAAACTATAGGGAAACCGACTGAAACATTCCTATAATCTCATCCATAAAAGTGAAGTATTACTATAGAATTAGTATGACACCTAAACATTAAATGTAGATCATTAGTATATCATTCCCAAACCATACAATAAATCCTGTCTAGAGTGTTAGTCTGGAACATAAACCATGGATGTAAAGAATCATTCTGGATTCCCATTCGACCTGATATACTATCAGTTCCAATATAATTATCATAGAACTTAATCCATTAATGAGAATTGTCAGTCCATCATCCCAAATCCGTAAAATTAATGGTGACTAGAGAATAATTTTGGATTATAACCACATATACGGAGTGCCAGTCTTCTAAACTATTCCACCTGGTGTACCATTAGTATCTTCAGAATTAGTTTTTCACTTAAACCATGAATGCATAGTGTCATTACATCATCCCCAAACCATATAATACATGGTTCCTAGAGTTTTATTATTTCATATAAACAATAGATGTAGAGTTCCAGTCCTCCATATGGAACCAAACATATGGAAACTTATGTATAACCCTCTCAGTAATGGAAACCGATATCATGTTAAAAAAACACAATTACATAATCTTAATCTCAACCACAATGAATAGATAAACATATCAATAATTTTATAAATTTCTATTCTCCCTATTTATATCTTATCCCCATTCCCTCATACCTCAATTTGGGTCCCAATGGAACACCCACAACCACTACTCCCCAAATACACGCACCGGCCCTGGTTCGTTCCATCAATCAGGTACCCACTCAACCCTCTAGATCAACAAATAAAAAATTTAATATCTATTTGGATCCTCAAAAATGTAACTCAATTGTATTGATCCCTCTTGGAATCATATAGAGTAGAACATAAACCGAGACATCCCTCTCCCAATCCTTGGTAACGACCTATCTCTTGGGCCAATGGTCATCACTCAAAGATTAAACATCCCAAAACCCAGTGTCTATCATCTTGAAGCCTCAAATTCTTAAAAGGGCGCAAACAAAACAAGAGATATGGCCTCAATCCCAACTCATTTGTAAATAACCCTAGGTTAGTTCATACACTCAACCTATATATCACCTCTTGTCGCAACCCAATCCCAATCATAAGGGATAGTCCCATCCAAACACCAATTGAGGTATCCAATGAACTAATGATATGTTTTCAAATCACTCTCATAACCTTAACCCATGTATCATCCCATGCCTCACTCTCAAGAGGAAACTAAACTCACTCTCTTGAGGAAAACATCATTTTTATAACTTACTCTCCCCAAACCACCTCTTAGAAGTCCACAAAACACCTCAAAGGTACCACCATCATGTTTTACATGAAAAAAACTCAAAATGGACTCCTATTTTGTCCCATTATTACTATAGGGTGTGAAAAGATCCCATAACATCAAAAGGGTAACAAAAGGGAAGTGCATGACATGTACAACCAAGCAAATGGTGTGTACTCTCAAAGACCCACAGGGGAATGTAATTTAGCCAGATTTGGAATATAATACCAAAGTACATGGAGTGTAGATAATTTAAATGGTGTTTACCATATGAAGGTTACATGAATGTGTACTACACATGGTCAAAAAATGTGTTTCCACCTGGCTATGTACTAATACAAAATGTGTATCCCACACGGGGTCTGGCTATGTAATATACACGACCAAGTTCCCCTACACAGTTTGTCTTTCTAAGTACCTAGACACATTCTGATCCACACTACATGGTGTGTATTCTAAGTACATGGAATATTACCCGAACATGAAGAAAAAATGGTGTATGTTCCAGAACTACATGTCGTGTTATCGGGATTTCTGATCTAGAAACCCTTGTAAACCTCCCAAAACCCATGTTTGTCCCTGATTAGGAATAGATTGACCCTAATGTGGTCCTTAACAGTCATAATAGGGCTATAAAAACACATCTATGAATAATGATCCATAAAAATCAAAATATATCCTACCTCATAGAGTAAATGTCGAAGCTTTAGGTCCAAATCCGCCCCAAAGCTACTTTACTTCGATATAGTCTTGATCATAGCCATAGAAGAAGTATGGTGGAATCTCATTCTCCCTTCCCACTGAGTCTAGTTTCCACATACGGGAGGAACTATCAACCATCCATCCATTTATAGGAAACCCCAAATGGGGGGGGGGGTATCTAATTAATTAATTAATTAATTTATTAATGAAACATTTTTATACGCATCCTGAGTCCCATATCTAAAATTGGTTTTATAGAATGCTTAGGGAAAACACATAATACTGAACTCAACCATAGAGTCATAATCAAAATCTAAATATTCATTAAAAATAGATCACCACCCAAACCCACATGAATAATTTAATATTTAATTAATTGAATATTATAAAATTCCACTAAAACTCAAACAAATTAGAATTCCACCAAACTCCTATACTATGAGAAAAACCATATTTTTAGGCCAATAGAGTAGTTAGAAAAATTATTTGCGAACATATTCTAGGAAGAAATGACCATTTTACACCTTACAAGATCCTAAAAGAAAAAATTCAAGTTTCCAATAAAATTTCAAAAACCTGAAAAACAAGGGTTCTTAAAACCTCCACACTATAAAACATCTCATTCTCAAGAAGCCTTAATGGTCATCCAACCAAACATACCTACCCACAAAGGTCTCTAAATCATGCTCATATCATTATGTTCTACTATAGGACAATGACCTAGTTCATCTTCATAACTCTAAATATTATGTGTATAACCCATCAAAGGTCAAGCCACAACATTCCACCATTAACAAACTAACAAGAAATTTCTTGAATTCACCCATCATCTTGAGACATTTCAACTTCATCCATAACTCATCATTAGGATCATGGCTCTCCCCACTATAGAACTCAACCTACCATGTCTGATTCTGATTTACAAAACATTCCACCATCATAGTCACATACCAAAACAAATCCTCAGCAATACACTATATTTCTCGATTTAGATTCTACTACATCCTTGACACAACCCATAAAAGGGTCACATCACCATGAATGATATGTTACTCCACATTATATAAGAATCCTTACTGTCACCATAAAACTGAAAACCAAGTTCACATACCATGTTTTAATCTCTATAGAACCTTAGAACTGGTCTTTTCAATTTCAATATCACCTAAAAAAACATCAACTATAAACTATAGAGTTTTGAATCATGAACCAATTTGTTGGATTTCTTCATTTTGTCTCTCCAAACATCTATTTCCTAAAGAGTGGATTCTAATTCGACCTAAAGTTCAACTCTTCCTTCAAATTCTTCTACATAATTGTCTCTTTCTCCACTTTTTATGTAATTCCTAACAACTTCTAATATAACATATACTTCATGACCCTTGTAATCCTCCAATTCTTTTGCCTAAAATTATTATGAACTATCATCTTCTCTTGAGATCATATTATTATTTGTGAATAAATTTCTCTTAAAATTTTTATTTCCTTTAACATAGGTTGAAGACTTTTTCATAGGAATTTAAAATTCGTCCTCATAGTCATATTGAAACATATTAGGACACATTTAAGTAAGATGTACAATATTTACACATCAAAAGCATAAAATAGATAGTTTCCATTTAAACTTTCCCCTCCCTCTTTGCATATTTGAGGAGACAAATGAAATGACCTCATCAACATTGTATTCTTATATACTATAGTCAATAATGAGATTCTTCATGGACTTTAATTACACTTATTTTGAATTCCCCTTTTCCACAACATCATTATCATCATTTCTCATTTCATATTTGACAAGTTTACTATAGAAGTTATCCAATGTCAGCTCATTTGGATCCTTATCTTCCAATATAGAAACATTCAGATTAAACTGAGGTGAAAGTTTTATCAAGATATTCTTAACAATATTTATATATTCAATAATTTCACTAAACCACACATGTATTCTACAAAAAAATTTACCCGATCAAATAATGTATCAACAGTCTCATTAGGGTGAATTCTAAGATCCTCTTACTTGTTCCGTAGAACCTTAATATTTTCATCTATGACTTATGAGTCGCCCTCATAAATATTCATAAATTGTTCCCACATAGAATGTGACAAGTTAAAAAAAATCACCTTCATATATATTTCATTTGATAGGGCTCCCCATAAATCATTTATTCCTTCAATGTCAATATCCAATTCCCTTTAGTAAGCTTATGATAAAGAAAAACTATCGATATTGGCTGATATTCCATGCATAGCTACTATAAAGAAATCAATTCTTATTTATTTAAAGAATTTCTTCATACAATTCATCCATAATTAAAAATTATTTCCATCGAAGATCTGAATCCCTTTATGATTGACAACCTCCATTTCTTCTACTTAATCTATTTATAAGGTTAAATTACATTTTAATTTTCTTTCAAAGTTTAATTAGATCATATTTTTATCAAGAAACCCAATTTTGGTAATTGGAATAAATTTCACTTTTCTGTTGAATATAAAAATATAGGAATCTTTTGATCATTCATTACTTTAAAAACCCACAGTGTCATCCCATCCGCAAGATTAATTTTAAATTAATTTATGTCAATTATGTGATTATAATTTGTAAAAATGGATTCCATATTTGGAATAATCATAATTTATAATGTCTAATAATTTCAACTTAGTTTTTGACCAAAAATATTAGTGGGAGTGATTAAAAATAATTACAATGATTAAGGTTAAATTAAACTTAATAAGCGAATAAATAATATCTTTAAGACCCAAAAAGACTTATACACTTTTACAAAACTAATTTTATAACCATTATTCATATATGAATATTTAATTTTGAGTTTTTTTGTTTTTTATGACTTTGTTTATGTAAAAACGTTGGTACACCTAACTTGTTATCAAAAATACAAAGTGATTCCTTTCCCTCCCTTAGGAAGTCCACCACCTCTCCCCATTCCTCACACATGTAAAACCAAATGGGTTCATACAAGAGTTACTCAATACACTTCAAAAAATTTCTCCCTTCTTTCTTGAAGCCCCATTTTAGGAATAAAGGATTCCAAGGAATCCCATTGGTGCAAACCAAAATGATTTACCCAATTTGGAGGTAATGAATTCTCTAAAGATCCTTTATTTTATTTTATTTATATACCCCTACAATTTATTTATTTCATTATTTTATATAAAAACAGTATCCTAAATATAATAGTATGTTTTTAAGATAAGGTTTTCACCTATAATTACACACACTTCCATCTAATGGGTGATGAACATACTGTTTATGTGTACAATGAAGTACCGCCACACTAAATGATGATTGTTCATTTTCTCCTTTACCTCCTTTCATGGTGGGAATTATGAAGGTAAATATATTTATATGTTTCATATATTATATTTATGTTTATTTGTTTTTATTTATTCCTTTTACAACACATATAGTTTTAATTTCTATTTGGTGTAAATATGATAATTTCATTTGAGGAAGTGTGGACTACCTCCCCCTCAAAGCGATGATATTCATTCACATAATACACGAAATGAATTGAGGATGGGTGTAGAGAACTTATATGATATAAATAAAATTATAATGCTACTGTAATAAAATCATATACATATCTACATATATGTCATTGTACTTATTTCTTTCAATACGAAAATAAAAAAAATGGAAACAACATTCATGCTGTAACAGCCCGAGATTTTATGAAAAATATTCTTTTAACTAATGTCTTGTGTTGTACGCTACACCAAAAGGAGCTTGCACAACAGGCATCCTTGTCTTGCCTTGCATTACACGCAATCGCGACCTTCCTCGATAGCGTGTGTAATACGCAATACCGAGTTTCACTAAACAACGATGTGCTATTAAAATATTATTAAAACTAGCCGTTATGAATAGTAATAACCACTTTTTAAAATTCTGTAAATCTTATTTTTCAAAATGAACTTCATTCTTGTATTTGGAGTATCGAATTTAGCCTAAGGTGAAATTCTGGTACTTTTTGGATAACTTTCAAATTCTGATGAATAGTGAAAATTACTAAATTATAATTAAAAACAACTTTTTTAATCGAAATAATTAATAGTGATAAATTATTAATTTGAGTGGTTTTAAAGTATATTTAGAATATATTTTTACAATTTAATACAATGTTGGTCATTGGTTGTAATTTCACATTTAAACCAGACATAATCAAGTGTCAATCTTTTGATATATATTGTTTCCTAAAAACACGCTATTTATTTTAACAGCAGGATTTAATTATAAAATTAATTAATGCAACTTCTATGTTATGAATTTGGTAAAATAGATTTCATTTTTGAATTAGGAATATGAAATATAGCTTAGGATGAAATTTTGGCATTGTTCTGAAAAACATCAATTTTTGATGAATAGTGAAACTACTAAGTGGTAGTTAAAAAAACTGAATTTTTCATAAAACTTAATTTTGCCGCTTCTGTGAATGGAATTTCGAAAATCCGAGAGACACGGTTAATATCAAAGACTAAAATGTGGTTCAATGAGATGAAAATAATTTTTTGGTGAATAGTAACTTTTTATTTTTTTTACCGCGGTTAATAGTAAATAGGGTAACTAAGGGTACATATGATATTACTATTACCCTAACACATGTCCTAATTCTATTGGACAAGTGTAATTCGACCAAAAACAAACTTAGGAATAAAATATGACCATTTAGGCCCACTTGGATTAGATTAGGACATTTATTATTAATTTATTTAAAGAAAGGTTAAAATAGTTAAAATCAAAGTTTAATAAGTAAATCATTGTTAATATGGGGTTATACATAAGATAAATTCGATTGTAAATATTTATTAGAAAGCTAAAACGATTTCCTATATGATGGTATTTTATTTGTAATTTTTAGACATAAAATAATTTAATTTATTTATGACACAACGATGATGCAGTAATTATCTTATTAATGAAATATTGACATAATTGATGTTATAAACACCAAAATAAATGTAATTTGAGATTTTTTATGAATTACACTAATTTTCTAGGTTACTATGATATATTAGTGTTGATTTAATCAACTTGGTTCGAACATATAATTCTTTTATGACTTTCACAAAAATCATATTTCAAATAGTGTCAAAATTGACACAAAGTAGTTTTTATATCAAATATTATATTATTAATTGTTATTTTATTCCTAAAAATCTAAGGTTCGGCCAAATGACTTAGATAAGGATATATATATTAATAATAAACAATTTAGGGTTCGTTTGGCATGTTATAGTAAGGGTATTAACCATATAGTGAAAGAAAACAAAAAGACACGGTAAAAGTTAAATTATTTAACTTAGAGTTAAATCTAATTGATAAGGTTAAAATAATACACTAAACTTGTATAAATCTTATTGGTTGATAGGATTTCGACCCTTTCCCACTTTATCTTCGAAATAAAACCCTTTGGAACCATTATAAACCGATTTTGACTTTAATATAAAATAATATTTTGAGATATTCCTAAGGTGCCCCTCTCCTCCCCTATAAAAGGACACCTCCTCCCCCTCCTCCTCACACCAATTTGAGCACTCAAGCTCGGCCAACCCCTGCCAAAATCTCTTCTCCACTTCCCTAGCAACATCCTAGAGGTTCTGGTCTTCCTCAAAGACCAATTTTAGTGCCTAAGAGGAGGTCTCAAAGAGGCGCTTCAAA
This sequence comes from Viscum album, assembly GCA_963277665.1. Lineage (NCBI taxonomy): Eukaryota > Viridiplantae > Streptophyta > Magnoliopsida > Santalales > Viscaceae > Viscum > Viscum album. The sequence goes on along the minus strand of OY728153.1, from coordinate 1,766,258,181 downwards.
GAAGAGGAGGTTCGGACACATACGAATCAAATCGGACCTAAGGTAAGGGAAATATCACAATCTCATTTTTATCCGAGATTGTTTATACTTTGAAATTTACTGGGGTGTATTTTATCATCCACATCCATGTTTCCTCAATATGTAATATTATTTCCATTCACCTAAAATTGTTTAAAACCTATTTTACCCTTCGGTGAGGTTTTAGTAAAAGATATGAAAGGAATCTTTTGTCGTTTTTCGTACGAGATACTTTTTTTGACTTTTTCCGACAAAAGTACGAGAAGAATGTTTTTTTTAACTTATACGGCATGAATGGATTTTTAAAACATTATTTCCAAGAAGCTTCCTTTACAAGTTTTCAAGTTTATTTTTAATCAACTTCTTTTATTTTAAAGTTGTATGACATGTTATGAAAGGAAAAATGTTTTTGAAGAAGAAAGGATATTTTCCTCAAGAATGGAGTTCAAGTGTTTTATCAAAATTATTTTCCATCTAAGATAATAAAGGGTTCTGTTTTTATCCATATTTTTACATTTATTTGACTATGTTGTGATGGAATTATGTTTATGAATTCCTTTATCTTATATGAATGGTTTTATGATGTCATGTTGTTTAAGAATTCCATTTTTGTTACATGTGTTATGCGATGATGTATGATTTATGATTATGTGGCACACATAAGAAATGATTCATTATAAGATGGGTGGGACCTATATCTCCCTCCATTGCATTGGGTAAAGATTTTATATCTCATGAGATAGACATGGCTGAAATGGTAGGTTATACCGGTTCAGTGAAACAGGACTGAAACGAGGGTTACTCGATTCAGAAAGGGACTTTGTCCACTAAGATAGTCTTGGAAATGAGTCATGACTAACAAGAAATGATTTTCCATGATTATGTGTGCATGCCACAAAGTTTCAAGTTTCATGTTATGATTATGGTGATCTCATTTTCACTTCTATGATTTATTACATGTTAAGATATTATGATCTCTTTTGAAGGTTATGATTTTTAAAAAGATATGATATGATTTTTAGTTCCTTTATTTGCCCTTACTGAGCATTTGAGCTCACCCTTTTATGTTTTCTTTTCCCCAGGATATAAAGAAAGGTTTTAGGTAGAAAAAAGGGAAGATCTTTATGGGAGATATTGAAGATCTTTCACAACGATTAGAAGATTACGTTCCGAGTTTCCAAAGACACTAAACTATTACGATCCTTGTGTGTGTGTTTTTGTTATGTACTAAGTATTCTGAAAAAGTAATGTAATGTCCATGTACGATAAGCTTCGGGTCTCTACAGTTGGTATCAGAGGAAAGGTTTAGTCAACCTTTGGAAACTAGGATGCGAGAACTTTAGTGAGATCCCTAGAGATATTTCTAAGGTATGTCTAGGGATGTCCCTAAGGTTAAGTATACGTATAGGTTATAGTACTAGAATTACGCTAACGATCATAGAATTAAACCTAAGATGTTAGATATTGAAGCTACTCCCCCTTTATTATGTTGTTTTCCCTAGCATGATTTTTGTCTCTCACACTATTCTTTTTGGGTTTTAGAAAATGGCTGGAAACAAGATGATTCACGATAATGGAGGATATGATGGACAATGGAATGATATTATTCCTAATAAAATGGGATTTGGATGTCCAAACATCATTATTATGCCGAATCAGCAATCTCATAATATGATCAATAAAGTAAAATTTGGTAAGTTTCCTGACTCGGCTAATAAGAGAAAGATGGAGTTTCATGATGATCATAGTGGAAAGAAAGTTCAATTTCCCCTATGTAAATCATGTGGGAAGAGGCATCAAGGTGAATGTTTCAAAGGAACTGGAAGATGCTTTGGGTGTGGAAAAGAAGGACACAAAGCAAGTAAATGCAAAGTAAAAGGTTCATTTAACAACATGGATGAGGATAATGGTATTGCTACAACATCAACAATGGTTAAATGTTTTAAATGTGGAATGTACGGGCATTATTCAAACCAATGCCCTAAGGGAAAGTCTCATGAAGAGAATCAGTATGGTCGTATGGGAAGTATTTATGTTGATGATGATGAAGAAACTACAAATGATATGTGAGATAAAAGAAATGTTGAAGCTCGGTCAATGGTCTAAGAATGTAGTGGAATGATTACATGTTTATCATGTGTAATGTTGTATAAGTAATCTCATGGAATAAGGAGACATCTAAGGATTGTTACACTGTTGTCTTTCCTTAAGTTTTGAAAGTGTATGATGAATGGTACCAGTAACCATGAAAGGTTATTCAGATACGTTTGGAAAGTAGATGATAAGTGCATAATGAAAGGATAAGAAGATAATGAGATGTTTGATTGTATTCATGAGCTCATGATTGATATAAGGACTAAGTGATATCATGGTTTGAGTATATAGAATTTTGAGGATTTTGGTATGTGGAAAGTGTTAACTTTAAACTGCATTCATGTTTTCTCTAAGGTATTCAAGAGAATACATGATTAAGGACTTTGAATGTTTAGAATGTGACCAACAAGACATATCTTATGGGGATCAACGATGGTATTAAATCTCTGGTAATTGTTTTCACTATATTATGAGAGTGGACTGCAGTATTATGGATAAGCCTAAAGAAGTTCTTTTTTGATATTATTGATAGGATGTTATAGTAATGTAGTTTTAGAAAAAGGACAACCTGCAGGACGGGCGACATCCCATCGCTTCGAACAAGGCTGTGGGAATCGAACCCACAACTGAAGTGCGACTGGCCTTTATCGCCTACCACTGGCCTACAGGAAGTCCCTGTTTAGTAGAAACTAGTTTTATTATATTAAGCAGTATGATATATGAAGTATAAGTCCATTTTAGGAACCATATATGATTAATCTCACTATAGACCGACTTATGTATATAATTTTTGCTAACCTTTTGTTTGAGACAGATGGAATGACCCATCATTCTATCACATAATCTGCTAACACTTCACGAATAACAAATTCAACTTCATTTATTTATGAGATGAAGTGTAAATTGTTCAAGGCATGAACAACAGTGAGATTGTACCAAAATAATGAAAGTATTTATTCTAATTCAAATTTTCAACTTTAGGGAAATGATCTTGAAAACCAAAAATGTTGTCCTAGTGATCTTATACCTGATGAATCGGATGGTACCTTAGATCGTCACAAATTTATGGATTTGTGATTGTTGGCTTTTCCATAGCCATGTTCTCTACCACTCTCCATCAGAACATGATGGTTAGATTTCTCTTCCACATCCATATTTTTACCTATGTGGAAACCCAGCGATTAGTTTATTTGGGTAATCGTTACATTTCATACTTTAGTTTTTAAAGCCAAGTTTTGGTATTCCTTTTTACGATGTGGGATTCTATTAAAGAAACTTTAGAATAGTAAACCATTTATAACCCCGACGAATTTCGAGGGCGAAATTCATTTTAAGGGGGGTAGAATGTAACAGCCCGAGATTTTATGAAAAATATTCTTTTCACTAATGTCTTGTGTTGTACGCTACACCAAAAGGAGCTTGCACAACACGCATCCTTGTCTTGCCTTGCATTACACACAATCACGACCTTCCTCGATAGCGTGTGTAATACGCAATACCGAGTTTCACTAAACAACGATGTGCTATTAAAATATTATTAAAACTAGCAGTTATGAATAGTAATAACCACTTTTTAAAATTCTGTAAATCTTATTTTTCAAAATGAACTTCATTCTTGGATTCGGAGTATCGAATTTAGCCTAAGGTGAAATTCTGGTACTTTTCGGATAACTTTCATATTCTGATGAATAGTGAAAATTACTAAATTATAATTAAAAACAACTTTTTTAATCGAAATAATTAATAGTGATAAATTATTAATTTGAGTGGTTTTAAAGTATATTTAGAATATATTTTTACAATTTAATACAATGTTGGTCATTGGTTGTAATTTCACATTTAAACCAGACATAATCAAGTGTCAATCTTTTGATATATATTGTTTCCTAAAAACACGCTATTTATTTTAACAGCAGGATTTAATTATAAAATTAATTAATGCAACTTCTATGTTATGAATTTGGTAAAATAGATTTCATTTTTGAATTCGGAATATGAAATATAGCTTAGGATGAAATTTTGGCATTGTTCTGAAAAACATCAATTTTTGATGAATAGTGAAACTACTAAGTGGTAGTTAAAAAAACTGAATTTTTCATAAAACTTAATTTTGCCGCTTCTGTGAATGAAATTTCGAAAATCCGAGAGACATGGTTAATATCAAGGACTAAAATGTGGTTCAATGAGATGAAAATAATTTTTTGGTGAATAGTAACTTTTTATTTTTTTTACCGTGGTTAATAGTAAATAGGGTAACTAAGGGTAAATATGATATTACTATTACCCTAACACATGTCCTAATTCTATTGGACAAGTGTAATTCGACCAAAAACAAACTTAGGAATAAAATATGACCATTTAGGCCCACTTGGATTAGATTAGGACATTTATTATTAATTTATTTAAAGAAAGGTTAAAATAGTTAAAATCAAAGTTTAATAAGTAAATCATTTTTAATATGGGGTTATACATAAGATAAATTCGATTGTAAATATTTATTAGAAAGATAAAAAGATTTCATATATGATGGTATTTTATTTGTAATTTGTAGACATAAAATAATTTAATTTATTTATGACACAACGATGATGCAGTAATTATCTTATTAATGAAATATTGACATAATTGATGTTATAAACACCAAAATAAATGTAATTTGAGATTTTTTATGAATTACACTAATTTTCTAGGTTACTATGATATATTAGTGTTGATTTAATCAACTTGGTTCGAACATATAATTCTGTTATGACTTTCACAAAAATCATATATCAAATAGTGTCAAAATTGACACAAAGTAGTTTTTAAATCAAATATTATATTATTAATTGTTATTTTATTCCTAAAAATCTAAGGTTCGGCCAAATGACTTAGATAAGGATATATATATTAATAATAAACAATTTAGGGTTCGTTTGGCATGTTATATTAAGGGTATTAACCGTATAGTGAAAGAAAACAAAAAGACACGGTAAAAGTTAAATTATTTAACTTAGAGTTAAATCTAATTGATAAGGTTAAAATAATACACTAAACTTGTCTAAATCTTATTGGTTGATAGGATTTCGACCCTTCCCCACTTTATCTTCGAAATAAAACCCTTTGGAACCATTATAAACCGATTTTGACTTTAATATAAAATAATATTTTGAGATATTCCTAAGGTGCCCCTCTCCTCCCCTATAAAAGGACACCTCCTCCCCCTCCTCCTCACACCAATTTGAGCACTCAAGCTCGGCCAACCCCTGCCAAAATCTCTTCTCCACTTCCCTAGCAACATCCTAGAGGTTCTGGTCTTCCTCAAAGACCAATTTTAGTGCCTAAGAGGAGGTCTCAAAGAGGCGCTTCAAAGAAGAGGAGGTTCGGACACATACGAATCAAATCGGACCTAAGGTAAGGGAAATATCACAATCTCATTTTTATCCGAGATTGTTTATACTTTGAAATTTACTGGGGTGTATTTTATCATCCACATCCATGTTTCCTCAATATTTAATATTAATTCCATTCACCTAAAATTGTTTAAAACCTATTTTACCCTTCGGTGAGGTTTTAGTAAAAGATATGAAAGGAATCTTTTGTCATTTTTCGTACGAGATACTTTTTTTGACTTTTTCCGACAAAAGTACGAGAAGAATGTTTTTTTTAACTTATACGGCATGAATGGATTTTTAAAACATTATTTCCAAGAAGCTTCCTTTACAAGTTTTCAAGTTTATTTTTAATCAACTTCTTTTATTTTAAAGTTGTATGACATGTTATGAAAGGAAAAAAGTTTTTGAAGAAGAAAGGATATTTTCCTCAAGAATGGAGTTCAAGTGTTTTATCATAATTATTTTCCATCTAAGATAATAAAGGGTTCTGTTTTTATCCATATTTTTACATTGATTTGACTATGTTGTGATGGAATTATGTTTATGAATTCCTTTATCTTATATGAATGGTTTTATGATGTCATGTTGTTTAAGAATTCCATTTTTGTTACATGTGTTATGCGATGATGTATGATTTATGATTATGTGGCACACATAAGAAAGGATTAATTATAAGATGGGTGGGACCTATATTTCCCTCCAATTCATTGGGTAAAGATTTTATATCTCATGAGATAGACATGGCTGAAATGGTAGGTTATACCGGTTCAGTGAAACAGGACTGAAACGAGGGTTACTCGATTCAGAAAGGGACTTTGTCCACTAAGATAGTCTTGGCAATGAGTCATGACTAACAAGAAATGATTTTCCATGATTATGTGTGCATGCCACAAAGTTTCAAGTTTCATGTTATGATTATGGTGATCTCATTTTCACTTCTATGATTTATTCCATGTTAAGATATTATGATCTCTTTTGAAGGTTATGATTTTTAAAAAGATATGATATGATTTTTAGTTCCTTTATTTGCCCTTACTGAGCATTTGAGCTCACCCTTTTATGTTTTCTTTTCCCCAGGATATAAAGAAAGGTTTTAGGTAGAAAAAAGGGAAGATCTTTATGGGAGATATTGAAGATCTTTCACAACGATTAGAAGATTACGTTCCAAGTTTCCAAAGACACTAAACTATTACGATCCTTGTGTGTGTGTTTTTGTTATGTACTAAGTATTCTGCAAAAGTAATGTAATGTCCATGTACGATAAGCTTCGGGTCTCTACACATGCATACGTACGACTTACCATTTCCATGAACAATGAATTAAATTTCATACTTATATATTATATATATTTTTATAATAAACATATAATTAATATAAATATTATTTATATCATTTTTTACATTCTGTAATCATGATATAATTATAAGGACCGAAGATATAACAAATTAAGACATTTGTGAAAAACAAAGCAGATATTATTTGAAGTGAAACATTAACATTGAATTATTAACAATAGAGTAGTATAAGGACATAATAAAAACATGTATGGTATAAGATATAAAAATATTTTTATGTAAATTATTTATAATAAACTTATATTTATTTTATAGGAATCTTGTATGAGTAAAATGAGCGTCATGATACAAGGTAAGGGAATTTCATCTCACTTTTATTTCTGTGAGATACATGGATTAATTTCCATTCACTTATTTTTTGTGTGGTGTGTACTAACCATGCATGTATTACATATAAATTATACTTAAATTTATTTCTTTTAAGATATCAATTTTGTGATATTTCTTTTATGGGGTTTATGTTTCAAAAGTTAGAAAATCTGTATAACCATTTTGTCTAAATTTTTCTTCTTTGAGACGCATGTTTTGTTATACACCTACAATTTTCGAGGTGTATATAGTTCAATTTTACAAGTTATATAATGAATCTACTTATTTTTATGATAGTTTAAGCTTCATGTAATTTCCTTTTCTTATGCTGAGAGTATGATCCCAAGTTACCAAGTGATAAAAGTTTATTGAAACAATCTCATCAGTTTTTGAGATTGTTTATAATTATGCATCAAGTAATGAAGTATCATGATCCATATATCAAGAACACTCATTAATTTTATTTTCCTATGGTTATTTGATATATCCTCATGTATTAGTACCATTTTCTACTCTTTGGTACTTAAGATAATGTTTTATGGTAAAATATGACTGTCACTATCTTTTTTGGTCAGAAATCTATTGTATTAGAAAACCATGTATTCAAAAAAAAATTCATAAATATTTTAAAATGATATTTTTAGACCATTTTAAAGGAATAATTATTTTAAAAACGTTTTTTATTCTTCAAATCTTCCTTTACAAGTTTTCAAAGGCAATTTCAAAGAAAATGGGTTTCAAAAGGTTTTATGTTTTAAAAATCATTTTTCAATGAAGAAAGAATATTTTCCTCAATAAATATATTTAAAAGAAATTTAAAACTTATTTTCCATATAATATAATATCAATTGTTTACACTCATTCTCTTCTTTGGAAATTATTCAATTTTTTCATTCATATTATTTATATTAATAGATTATATTTTGATGGCATGATGTTTATGATACTCATTTCTATTTCACAGGTTATACGCTTTTGAAACCCACTTATTTTCATTAGTTATGTTTATAATTAAATGATTATGAAACATGTATTTTTTTATAGGTTATGATATGATTAAATTTTTATGATACCCATTTCATTTCATGGGTTGTGATATTCCTGTTTATGATTTTGTGGCACATGTATGTATGATTTCATTATGACACATGTGGGACCTATATCTACCTCCAATGAATTGGGTAAAAATTTATATCTCAAGAGATAGAATAAGAAGGTTGGAGGAGTGAAATCATGCTACTAATATGATAGTGGGAGTGAACCATGACTACCAAGATGGTATGGTGAGTGAACTCATTCTACAAATATGGACATCGGAGTGAACCATGAATACCAAGATTTTATGGGGAGTGAACCCATACTACCAAGATGTTCTTTGAAGAGATTCCTTGGATACTATCAAAATCATATTATATTCTTATGTGTCTTTGATAATTACATGTTTTATTCCCATGTTAATCTTTCATCAATTATGTTTGTTAAATCCTTATGATTAATGTCTTATAAAATTCCATGATTTATACCATGTTTCATACATATGGTCTTTGATATGTATGGTATGATCTTTTATTTTCATTATCAGGATCTCATACCCTTATATTCTTGATTATTCTTACATATCTCCCTTGTTTGCCCTTATTAAGCATCTTAGATCACCACTTTTTTTATCATTACCCCTAGGTTATGAAGATATGTATTATGTTTGATGTGTCTAAGAAGGGTGTTAGTCATGAAGAACCTAGTGAGAGATGATGTGGATCATTTATACACCAGTGTTTATGTTTTCATGTTTCAAAAGTAACTAGACTAATACTGTATTTGGACATCTATTTGTATAATTTTTTAAGTGTTCTTAAAAAGTTATGTAATGTTAATGTATGAAAATTAAGGTTCACTATAGTTTTCACCTTTATAATCATTAGTAAGTTTACCCATGGATCTGAAAGAAGTTTGAAGACATCGATCAGAAGTGTCATATAGTATATCTTATAGCACACCCAGTGGATCAGCACCCTGCATCACTCGGATACCACCAGATTCTTTAATAGACATTTGTTCAGATATTCACTATTCTCTATAGGATCCTTGAGGAAGAATCTCAACATAGACAGATTCATGGCTGGGGAAAGTATACTACTCTCCACTTCAGTACTATCAAGTGACAACCCGACCTGCTCAGTAATATGAAGGATACACCTCAGATATTTTCATAGTGAACATGATTAACCTTGAGTTACCTTAAGATGGGGATACTAGCACATGAACTGACAAGGATGACCCACCCACTAGGGAATCTCAGTATTAGGGAGACCCTAACAAAAGTTTCCTCACTTACCAGTAAAGGTTTTCCCTCATAGTTAGAGACCCCCCTTCATCCTTGACTGTCAATAGGAATATCAATAATTTTAGGGACATCTCAAGAAATCAGATATTCCTTATGCCCTCAGAATATAGTGGTTAATATCTTATTTTCTTCCCTGAAATATAAGTTCTCATACCATGGGAGGATTATTGATAATCTCCTTCGATAGTGGCACCCATATTTTGACACACCCTGTTAGGATCATGTTCCTCCTCCAATAGAGATGTAGGAGAAACTGCAAGCCATTATCAGCCAGTTTCCCCCAGTCATGCCTGGAGATCCAACACCTCCAGATGGGGTACATTATATAGTTTATAGAAAGGGAATGTGGTATGAATCACTCAACCCTCCCGAGAAGTGTGAGAAACTTCCTTGGGACCTAGATTGAGCTTTCCCATAAGTCGTTCCACAGGTTGCTTTGCGAGTCACTGAGCCTACCTATTGTTTCAATGATCCTATAAAGGCCTCAGTGGTCCGGAATACTAATCAAGATAGGAACCACCAACAAGATGAGATGGCCACTCTCATCGCTTTCCTTAAAGCCCATGGAGACATGATTGGTTAAAATAAATCCTCATAGAAAGACGTATTCTTCATGGGTGAATGACATACGAGTGCCCACAGATTTAGGAATTCCCACTTTCAACCCCTTTAATGGGATGTGAGACCTAGTACAGCTTCTGGCCCACTTCATCTCCAGGTGTGGACCCATGTTGGGGATCCCAGAATAGAATGAAGTAGCCAAGATCTGATGTTCTGTTTAGATTTTGTAAGGAACTGTGTTCGTCTGGTACAACTATCTACCCATTGGGTCAAACAACAGTTGAGAAGAAGTTCACATGTAGTTTCTCAATAATTTAAACTCAACTTGGTGCAAGATAAGTATTACTAGACTCTTTAAGTGTAAGCAACAACCAGATGAGAGCGTTACAATTCTTTTCCCCTGGTGGAAGGGACCCAAGTATTCACTCGACATGCCACTAACCCAGGATCAGTAGTTGATGACTTGCACATGGAATGTTAAGGTTGAATTGGTCCCTACCCTTATCACTCAGAATACATAGGTGGATTGTGGGATTTCTCTAACAAGGTTTAACACCTAGAGGAAGACTTGCAATAATCCAGGAATGCATGTCCCTTGCCTTATCCATATCCTACAAGAAGAGCCTCCATGACAGAGACCACCACCATAATACAGGTGGGGCCTGAGAGCTTCTATAGATATTTCTATAAGAACCTCACCAAGAATAACCTTGATAGGGACAACAACCTTACAAATATCTACCTCACCCAATGCAGAATCAACAAGCACCTCCTTGAGAAGCACCACCACATAGTTGAGATAATGTGTCTCTAGCCCCTCATCAGGATCTAGCCCCTAGTAAAGTCCAAGTTCCCATAGGTCCCTTCCCAAATAGGAGAAACCTAACCCACTCCTTTAATGAATAAAATGATCGTATTTATTTGCACAGCGCCTTGGAATAAGGAATTCTGAAGCTGCTAGAATATAGGAATCCACATGAGGTCAAGCTCACTGATCATACTGACCACTTTTTTTACCACAAAATCTTTGGATATACAATTAAGAAATTATATTTTCTAAAGGATTTTATATAGGAAAAAGTAGATAATGTTTTGTTAATGTTTGGTGATGTCCTAACACATGTTGCACACATATATGCTAAACCCAATAGTGAAAGTGAGGGTTCTGGTGAATGGTAGATGGTTTCCAACCATAGGGTTGGGAAGTATGATTACTGGTAACCTTGCAAAGAAGTTACATGTGCCCAAGGATTCATCCATGCCTATTTAGGCTTATACAAACCTCTTGAAGTCATTGAACCTTCTCCGAATACTGCTTCTATACCCACCTCAGAACCTTCGACATCTTAAGAGAGTAGTCACTGACTACTCATGGGAATCAAAGTCTCCTGCCGATGATGAAGTCATATCATACCGTTGATGACTTCATTCCTCCAGAAAGGGTAATCCCACCCAGAGTCAATATAATATTGTAATTATCTTCTAATAATTTTTGGGAGTATCCATCAATGAATACCATCGAACTGGTGGACCCCTACATGAGCCCCAATGATAAAGAATATCAAGAAATCCTTCCAAAAATCCCTAGTTGACACCATTTAATAAGGATTACAGGACATGAAAATCACTAGAATGATCAATACAATGGTTTATATGATTTCCCATACTTTACATACATAGATATTTCTTAGAAATTAATAAATATTCATTTAAAAACCACTACAAAAACACACCATTATTGTATAGTTTTTGTGTCTTTAGAAACTGGGAAACATAAACATCTAGTTTATAGGACATCTATATTTTCTCCCACTTATTTCTTCATAACTAGACCCTCTTTAGAAATATCTTACTTAATATACTTCTTCATGACATAGGGAAGAGAAACATATTAAAGGGTGATCTAAGATTCCCAGCATGGGTAAAAAAGGGATATATAAATCATATCAAGAGCATAAAACATAAGAACTTAACATTTTAAAGTCATATCCTATATATGAAAGATCATGATATCATGTCATGAGATAAATTATAAAAGTCCATAAGAATAAATAAACATAATCCCAAAAGTCATAAAATAAGACATGAAATTTTGTGGCATACACAGAAGAATATAAAATTATTTTATATTAGTCAAGGATCATTTCCAAGACCATCATAATAGAAAAAGTCCATTACTGAACCACACTCATTACTCGTTCCATCCCTATATTACTGAACCAAGATCATTTCATGTTCCAACCCTTTATATATCATGAGATATAAGTATTTATCAAATTCATTAGGGGGAGATATAGGCCCCACCCTTCTCATAATGAAATCATTACTTTGTGTGCCAAAAAAATATAAATCATTCATCATATCCCAAGCAATAAAATGGGTTTCTTTAGACATCATTACACCATAACATAATCTGTATAAAACCAATGGATTTCATAACTATCCTTCCATTATAAAGAGAACCAAACCATGGAAAAAATAGGGATAGTATAATTGAATCATAACCCTATTAAATAATTCCATATTAGATTGAAAATAATTTTTATAGACACTTTAAATTAATTCTTGAGGAAAATATCCTTTGTTCTTGAAAAACATTTTCTTTTCTCAAAATGACACAAAATTAAAAATAAGAATTTATCTAAAAATAAAATTGAAATATTTTAAAGGAATATTCATGTAAATAAGGAATTAGGAAAACATAAAAATTCATTCATGCTGTATAAGTTAAAAGAAAACATTCTTCTCATACATTTGTCAGAAAGTAAAAAATTACAACATATCGAAAATGACAAAAGAATCATTTCATACCATTTAATAAAAATTAAAATATCGGTAAAATTGAATTTAAAATTTTTTAGAAGGATATAAAGAATATTTTTGGAATACATATTTATGAAACATGGGCATGGATGATAAATATACCCCAATATATACTTACGGATGAACAATATCAGATAATAATGAGACCGTGAAATTATACCTTACCTTAGGTATGATATCTGTTGTATATATCCAAAACTCATGTATAATGATTTAAATAATTTTATTGAAATATTAAAGAATCATATTATTTTTTATGATATCATATTTGACTATATTATCATCCGTTTTTAATAACATTTCATTATTACTTGTTATTCGGGAAATAATGATTTCATTTTATTATGCATGTTTTGTCAAATAAGTTATGGTTATCTTTATTTATGGCAGATTTATATCATTAAAAAATTATATTAACATAATATATATCATATTTATTAATTATATACATTTATATAATCATTATTTAATGGATATCCTATATAATGAATCACATCACATCGTGGTGATAGTAGGCCGTACGTATGCACGAGAGATGATATCATTCACATAATTGTGAAATGGAATGGGTTTGGATGTTATATATCTTATTTTAGAATCCATATCATGTTATAATAATCATATATAGTTATTAGTTCCATCATTATACCCATACAAGTAAGGTGGTGCTGAAACATAGATTACATAATGGCGTGGAGACGGTAAGTCATACGTACGCACGCATGGTGATTTCATTTTTTGTTTGATGGATAGAAGGTGCAATATGGTTGCTAGGAAATCAGAATAAAATATCAATATATAATTTATACTCAGATTTATTAATTTATAATCACTAGTACGAGAATAACCTTTAGAGGCCGCCAAAAGCCTTCGCTAAAGGCCTATAGCGGCCGCCTAGTGGCCGCTTTTGCCCCGTCACTGTTACTATCAGTGACCGCCATTTGGCGGACACTGTAGGCAAGCCGAGATGGGTTTTAGCGACCGCCAATTGGTGGCTACTATAGCCCGGACCTATAGCGGTCGCCAAATGGTGGCCGCTATAGGTCTCCTTGAAAAACCTATAGCGGCCGCTAAAGGTGTCCATGGAGACACCTATAGCGGGCTCCATATGGCACCCGCTATTAAATTTTAATTTTTGTAAAAAAAAATCAATTATAAATTAATATACAAAATAAATCCCGGTTTTCATCTTCCAAGCTCCGCATCCATCATCACATATAACTGCATAACAAAATTTAATAACAAACTTAGTACCGAATAAAACTTAGAAAACAAATATTTAACTTCAAACATACTGTAACAAATCTAAAGTATTTTATTTTCAAAATAATATTCATAAATTTTATTACCATTTTTTAAATTTAAAATCATTAATTCTATTGTTCTAATTGGATTGTTGTCCGGTGATTTCAGGTCAATCCGATGTTGTCCGCTAAGAGTTTGACCGTTAGACGCCAGTTTTGGCCGTTTATGACACCAGAACGGTGTTCCCGGTCACCGCGGGCACACGGCACATCCGACTGACATTCCTTCTGCTCGACCACATCACAATTCACTCACCCTTTGATGTCATCCGATTTCAGGCCATTCGGACATTGTTTGGCCGGTTTGGACCCCCCACACGCGTTTATCAAGAGCGCACAACTCTTAAAGAATGCATAATGAGATTTACCATGCAGACCGCACGTCCTATTGATGTGCTGTCTACGCGTGCACATCGAAAATAATAATTGGATTGTTGTCCTGTGATTTCAGGTCAATCCGATGTCGTCCGCTATGAGTTTCACCGTTAGACGCCCGTTTTGGCCGTTTCTGACACCAGAACGGCGTTCCCGGTCACCGCAGGCACACGGAACATCCGATTGATGTGCCGTCTGCTCAACCACATCAAAATTCACTCACCCTTTGATGTCGTCCTATTTCAGGCCATTCGGACATCGTTCGGCCTGTTTGGACCCCCCACGCGCGTTTATCAAGCGCGCGCAACACTTAAAGAACGCATAATGAGCCCTACCGAGTAGGCCGAACGTCCGATTGACATGACGTCTGCGCGTGCACATCGCGAATAATAATTGGATTGTTGTCCTGTGATTTCGGGTCAATCCGATGTCGTCCGATAAGAGTTTGACCGTTAGACGCCAGTTTTGGCCGTTTTTGACACCAGAACAGCATTCCCGGTCACCACAGGTACACGACATGTCCGATTGATGTGCCGTCTGCTCGACCACATCAAAATTCCCTCACCCTTTGATGTCGTCCGATTTCAGGCCATTCGGACATCGTTCGGCCAGTTTGAACCCCCCCACGCACGTTTATCAAGAGCGCGCAACTCTTAAAGAACGCATAATGAGCCCTACCGCGCAGACCGCACGTCCGATTGATGTGCCGTCTACGCGTGAACATCGCGAATAATAATTGGATTTTTGTCCTGTGATTTCAGGTCAATTTGATGTCGTCCGTTATGAGTTTGACCATTAGACGCCCGTTTTGGCCGTTTATGACACCAGAACGGCGTTCCCAGTCACCGCGGGCACAAGGCACATCTGATTAACGCGCCGTCTACTCGACCACATCACAACTCACTCACCCTTTGATGTCGTCCGATTTCAGGCCATTTAGACATCATTCGGCCAGTTTGGACCCCCCCATGCGTGTTTATCAAGCGCGCACAACACTTAAAGAACGCATAATGAGCCCTACCGCGCAGACCGCACGTCCGATTGATGTGCCGTCTACGCGTGCACCTCGCGAATAATAATTGGATTGTTGTCCTATGTTTTTAGGTCAATCCGATGTCGTCCGCTAAGAGTTTGACCGTTAGACGCCAGTTTTGGCCGTTTATGACACCAGAACAGCATTCCCGGTCACCGCAAGCACACGGCACATCTGATTGACGTTCCGTCTGCTCGACCACATCGAAATTCACTCACCCTTTGATGTCTTCCGATTTCAGGCCATTCGGACATCGTTCGGCCAGTTTGGACCCCCACCACGCGCGTTTATCAAGCGCGCGCAACGCTTAAAGAACGCATAATGAGCCCTACCGCGCAGACCGCATGTCTGATTGATGTTCCATCTACGTGTTCAGGTCACGAATAATAATTGGATTGTTTTCCTGTGATTTCAGGTTAATCCGATGTCGTCCGCTATGAGTTTGACCGTTAGACGCCCGTTTTGGCTGTTTGTGACACCAGAACGGCATTCCCGGTCACCGCGGGCACACGACACGTCCGATTGACGTACCGTCTACTCGACCACATCAAAATTCACTCACCCTTTGATGTCCTACGATTTCAGGCCATTCGGACATCGTTCGGACAGTTTGGACCCCCCCCCACGCGCGTTTATCAAGCGCGCGCAACACTTAAAGAACGCATAATGAGCCCTACCGTGCAGACTGCACCTCCGATTGACGTGCCGTCTATACGTTCACATCGAGAATAATAATTGGATTGTTGTCCTATGATTTCAGGTCAATCCAATGTTTTCCGCTATGAGTTTGACCATTAGAGGCCAGTTTTGGCCGTTTTTGACACCAGAACAGCGTTCCCGGTCACCACGGGCACACGGCACGTCGGATTGACGTGCCGTCTGCTCGACCACATCACAATTCACCCACCCTTTGATTTCATTGGATTTCAGGCCATTCGGACATCATTCGGCCAGTTTGGACCCCCCCCAGGCGCGTTTATCAAGAGCGCCCAACGCTTAAAGAAAGCATAATGAGCCCTACCGCGCAGACCGCACGTCCTATTGACGTTCTGTCTGCACGTGCACGTTGAAAATAATAATTGGATTGTTTTCCTGTGATTTCAGGTCAATCCGATGTCGTCCGCTAAGAGTTTGACCGTTAGACGCTAGTTTTGGCTGTTTTTGACACCAGAACGGCGTTCGCGGTCACCTCGGGCACACGACACGTCCGATTGACGTGCCCTCTGCTCGACCACACCACAATTCACTCACCCTTTGATGTCATCCTATTTCAGGCCATTCGAACATCGTTCGGCCAGTTTGGACCCCCCCACGTGCGTTTATCGAGAGCGCGCATGTAACACCCCGAGATTTTATGAAAAATATTCTTTTTAATTTCATTAATGTCTTGCGTTGTACGCTACACCAAAAGGATCTTGCACAACACGCATCCTTGACTTACCTTTCATTACACGCAATCACGACCTTCCTCGATAGCATGTGTTGTACGCAATACCGAGTTTTACTAAACAACGATATGCTATTAAAATATTATTAAAACTAGCCGTTATGAATAGTAATAACCACTTTTTGAAATTTTGTAAATTTTATTTTTCAAAATGGACTTCATTTTTGGATTCGGAATATCAAAATTAGATTAGGGAGATATTTTGGTACTTTTCGGACAACTTTCATTTTCTGATGAATAGTGAAAATTACTAATTTTAATTAAAAACAACATTTTTAATCGAAATAATTAATAGTGATAAATTATTAATTTGATTGGTTTTAAAGTATATTTAGAATATATTTTTACAATCTAATACAATGTTGTTCATTGGATGTAATTTCACCAGACATAAACAAATGTCAATCTTTTGATAGTTATTATTTTTTAAAAACTCGCTATTTGTTTTGAAGACGGGAATTAATTTTTAAATTAGTTAATTTAACTGATATTTTTTGAATGTGGTAAAATAAACATAATTTTTTATTTCATAATATCAAATATAGCTTAGGCCTAATTTTTGGTATTTTTTTGGACACTTTCATTTTTTTGATGAATAGTGAAACCACTAAGTGGTAGTTAAAAAACTGATTTTTTTCATAAAACATAATTTTACCGCTTCTGTGAGTAAAATTTCGAAACTCCGAGAGACACGGTTAATATCAAGGACTAAAATGTTGTTCAATGAGATGAAAATATTTTTTGGTGAATAGTAACTTTTTACTTTTTTTACCACGGTTAAAAGTAAATAGGGTAGTTAAGGGTAAAAATGATATTATTATTACCCTAACACATGTCCTAATTCTATTGGATAAGTTTAATTCGACCAAAAACAACCTTAGGAATAAAATTTGATCATTTTGGACCACTTGGATTAGATTAGGACATTTATTATTAATTTATTTAAAGAAGGGTTAAAATAGTTAAAATCAAAGTTTAATAAGTAGATAATTTTTAATATAGGGTTATACATAAGATAAATTAGACTATAAATATTCATTAGAAAGCTAACATTATTTCCTACATAATGGTTTTTTATTTGTAATTTTTAGACATTAAATAATTTAATTTATTTATGACACAACGATGATGTAGTAATTATCTTATTAATGAAACATTGACATAATTGATGTTATAAATACCCAAATAAATGTAATTTGCGACTTTTTATGAATTCCAATAATTTTATAGGTTAATAGGACAAGTTATTATTGATTTAAGTAACTTTTTTAGAACTAATAATTCTGTTATGAGTTTCAAAAAAATCAATTACTAAATAGTTTCAAAATTGACATAAAATAGTTTTTAAAACATATATTATATTATTAATTGTTATTTTATTCCTAAAAATCTAAGGTTCAGACAAATGACTTATATAAGGTTATATATATTAATAATAGACAACTTGGGATTCTTTTGGCTTGTTATAGTAAGTTTATTAACCTTATAGTGTAAGAACACAAAAAGACACGGTAAAAGTAAAATTATCTAACTTAAAGTTAAAACTAAATGATAAGGTTAAAATAGTAAACTAAACTTGTCCAAATTCTATTTTATGAGAGGCTTTCAACCTATCCCTACATTAGCTTCTAAATAAATCAATTTGGAGCTATTTAAAACCGAATATGTATTTATAATAAAATAATATGTTTAGTTTTTCCAAAGATGCCCCTCTCCTCCCTTATAAAAGGGAACCTCCTCCCTCCCTTCCTCACACCAATTTGAGCCTTCATGCTCGGCCAAACCCTGCCAAATTTTCTTCTCCACTTCCCTAGAAACATCCTAGAGGTCCTGGTATTCTTCAAAGTCCAAGTTCAGTTCCCTAAGATGAGGACTCAAAGAGGCGCTTCAAAGAAGAGGTAATGTGTGTTACCGATTCTTTCAACTTTATTTCTTCTTCCACTTCTTATTCTTAGGTTGTTTCATTATGAAGTAATAACATCAGTATCAATAATATACGTATATATTATTATAAGTATGAAACTACCCTATTTCACCATCTATCCATCCTATGGAAAATGAAATCACCGCGTGTGCGTACGTACAGAATACTGTCTCCACGCCGTGGTGTAATCTATTTTCTACCACCACCTTACTTGGATGGGTATAATGATGTACATAATTACTATATATGATTATTGTAAAGTGATATTTATTCTTAAATAGTATACATACACTCCAATACAATTCCATGATCATGATAACGATATCATCACTCGTGCGTACGTACGGACTACCGTCTCCACGACGCGATGAGATTCATTCTCCACGTTAACCATTCATGAATGATTATAAAGTTTATATAATAAGTAATCATGAAATATATGAAATAATAATGATACTGGATTTATGTGTATATATATGTATGTCATCTACTTAATTCCATTCAACTCAATAAGGAAATGAAAACAGCGTTCATGCGTACGTACGGCCTACCGTCTCCATGAACGGTGTATTTCTTTCCATTTACAGATCTATTATATATATGAATATTCTGAATATATATTATATATAAATCATGTTTTATATTCTGGAATTAAGTAATCATGATCTAAGTAATCATATGAATAATTACAAGTGAAAACACAGACGACAAATGAAACAATTTTTACCCAAAACGCTACTTTAACATTAATTTACAAAAGAATGGGTAATATAAAGTCATAAGTGAACCATATATGATATCATAACAGTGAATATGATTCTGTAATAAGTCAATGACATTATTTAAATCATTATACAGGAGGTTCAGATCCATACGAAGCATATCGGACCTAAGGTAAGGGATAATTTTGCAAATCTCATTTTTTTATCTGAGATTGCTTATACGTAAGTATTTACTGGGGTTATTGTTATCATCCATGTCCATGTTTTATAAAAGTGTTTTTATGTATGTTTAATGTAATTTTTAGCCATTTTGACTTTCACTACATGGTATGTAAGGAATCTTTCTTTTGTTTACGTTACGAGGTACTTTTTGACTTTTCCGGTAAAAGTACGAGAAGAATGTTTTTTTAACTTATACGGAACGAATGGTTTTTTACGGTTTTATAAAGCCTTATTTTTATGAAGCCTCCTCCAAAATATTTCATGACTATTTTCAACAAAATCATTTTCTTTTAAAATTGCATGACATTTTTGTAAAAAGAGAATGATTTTGAAGAAGAAAGGATATTTTCCTCAAGAATTCTTTTCAAGTGTTTTATCAAAACCGTTTTCCATCTAAGATGACATTATTTCATATGTGTATGTTTCAAGTATAATGTCTTTATTATTTACATGGTTTCACTTTTCTTATTATGAAATGATATCCATTTTTTATATGGATTATGTTATGATGGAATGATGTTTATGAAACCCACTTTATTCTTTGGGTTATGATGAATGTTTTAAGTTTATTCTGTGGCACAAGTAAGAATGATTTCATTATGAGATGGGTGGGACCTATATCTCCCTCCAATGCATTGGGTAAAGATTTTATATCTCATGATATAGACATGGCTGGAACGGCATGTTAAACCGGTTCAGTAATACAGGACTGGAACGAGGAGTGAACTCGATTCAGAAAGGGACTTTGTCCACTAAGATGGTCTTGGCAGCAATGCCTTGGCTACTATGGAAATCAGTACATGTGCTTAATGGATTCCAAAATTACATGTTTTATTCCCATTCTATTTTATCATGATTTATGTTCCATTATAATCTATGCCTTATGTACTTCCATGTTTTATATCGTTGCTCAAGATTTTTAATATTCGTGTTTTTTTAAGTTCAAATGTATATGGTATGTTTTATTTTATCCATTCTTACCCTTACTGAGCATTTGAGCTCACCCTTTTATGTTTTCTTTTCCCCATGATATAAAGAAAGGTTTTAGGTAAAAAAAGGTAGATCTTTATGGGAGATGTTGAAGATATTTCACCACGATTAGAAGATTATATTCCAAGTTTCCAAAGACACTAAACTATTACGGTCCTTGTGTGTGTATTTTTTTATGTACTAAGTATTCCACAAAAGTAATGTAATGTCCATGTACGTTAAGCTTCGGGTCTCTACAGTTGGTATCAGAGGAAAGGTTTAGTCAACTTTTGGAAACTAGGATGCAAAAACGTTAGTGAGATCCCTAGAGATATTTCTAAGGTATGTCTAGGGATGTCCCTAAGGATATGTATACATATAAGATATAGTCCTAGAACTATGGTAACAATCTTAGAATTTAACCTAAGATGTTAGATATTGAGGTTGCTTCCCCTTTACTATATTGTTTTCCCTAGCATGATTTTTACCTCTCACACTATTCTTTTTGGGTTTTAGAAAATGGCTATAAATAGGAAGATTCATGATAATGGAGGATATAACGGACAATGGAATGATATTCTTCATGAGAAACCAAATGAAACGGGAATTGGATGTCCAAACATCGTTATTATGACTAATCAGCAATCTCATAATATGATCAATAATCTCAACTTTGGTAAGTTTCCTGACTCAGATAATAAGAGAAAGATGGAGTTTCATGATGATCATAGAGGAAAGAAAGTTCAATTTCCCTCAAGTAAATCATGTGGGAAGAGGCATCAGGGAGATTGTTTCAAAGGAACTGGAAGATGCTTTGGGTGTGGAAAAGAAGGACACAAATCCAGTAAGTGCAAAGGAGAAGGTTCAATTAACACCATGGATGAGGATAATGATATTTCTACGACATCAACAATGGTTAAATGTTTTAAATGTGGAATGTACGAGCATTATGCAAACCAATGCCCTAAGGGAAAGTCTCATGAAGAGAATCAGTATGGTCGTATGGGTAGTATTTATGTTGATGATGATGAAGAGACTACAAATGATATGTGAGATGAAATAATTGTTGAAGCTCGGTCAATGGTTTAAGAATGTAGTGGAATGATTACATGTTTATGAAGTGTAATTTTATATAAGTAATCTCATGGTACTATGGAATAAAGAGACATCTAAGGATTGTTACACTGTTGTCTTTTATTAAGTTTTGAAAGTGTATGATGAATGGTACCAGTAACCATGAAAGGTTATTCAGATACTTTTGGAAAGTAGATGATATGCTCATAATGAAGGGGATAAGGAGAAAATTAAATGTTTGATAGTATTCATGAGCTCATGACTGATATAAGGAGAAGGTTATATCATGGTTTGAGTATATAGAATTATTGGATTTTGGTATGTGGAAAGAGTTAACTTTTAACAGAATTCATGTTTTCAATAAGGTTCAATGGGTATTCATTTTTTTTCAAGAGAATACATGATTAAGGCCTTCGAATGTTTCGAATGTGACCAACAAGACATATCTCATGATACATGGGGATCAACAACGGTATTAACATGCTAGTTTTATGAACTCTTTGGTAATCGTTTTCACTATAATATGAGATTAAACATCATTATTTTGGATAAGACTAAATATTGGAATGGAATTTGTTGGACATAAGTTAGTATTGTTTAAGGATTGAACCTTTTTCGATATTATTTATGGGATGTTATAGTAATGTAGTTTTAGAAAAAGGACAACCTGCAGGACGGTCGACAGCCCATCGTGTCAGACAAGGCTGTGGGAGTCGAACCCACAACCGAAGTGCGACTGGAATTTGTCACCTACCACTGGCCTACAAGAAGTCCCTGGTTAGTATAAACTAGTTTTATTTTATTAAGTGGTATGATAGATGAAGTATATGTCCATTTTGGAACGATATACAATAGATGGAATTATGTATATAACTATTGCTAACCTTTTGATTAAGACAGATGGAATGACCCATCATTCTATCACATGATCTTCTAACACTTCACGAATGAAAAATTCAACTTTATTTCTTTAAGAGATGAAGTGGAAATTGTTCAAGGCAAGAACAACGGTGAGATTATATCAAAATAACGTAGGTATTTCTTCTAATTCAAAATTTTTAACATTAGGAAAATGATATTGAAAACAAAAAAATGTTTCCCTAATGATCTTATATCTGATGAATCTGATCGTACCTTAAACCATCACAAATCTATGGATTTGTGATTGATGGCTTTTTCATAGCCATGTTCTCTACAACACTCCATCAAAACATGATCCATATTTTCACCTATGTTCTCCTACGTGGAAACCCAGTGATGAGTTAATTTGGGTAACAGTTACAATTCATACATTAGTTTTTAAAGACAAGTTTTGGTATTCCTTTTTACGATGTGGGTTTCTATTGAACAAACTTTCGAGTAGTAAACCATTTATAACCCCGACAAATTTCGAGGGCGAAATTCATTTTAAGGGGGGTAGAATGCAATACCTTGAGATTTTATGAAAAATATTCTTTTTAATTTCATTAATTTCTTGTGTTGTACGCTACAACAAAAGGATCTTGCACAACACTCATCCTTGGCTTACCTTGTATTACACGCAATCGCGACCTTCCTCGATAGCGTGTGTAGTACGCAATACCGAGTTTCACTAAACAATGATATGCTATTAAAATATTATTAAAACTAGCCGTTATGAATAGCAATAACAACTTTTTGAAATTTTGTAAATTTTATTTTTCAAAATGGACTTCATTTTTGGATTCGTAATATCGAAATTAGATAAGGGTGAAATTTTGGTACTTTTCGGATAACTTTCATTTTCGAATGAATAGTGAAAATTACTAAATTTTAATTAAAAACAACCTTTTTAATCAAAATAATTAATAGTGATAAATTATTAATTTGAGTTGTTTTAAATTATATTTAGAATATATTTTTACAATTTAATACAATGTTTTTCGTTGGATGTAATTTCACCAGACATAAACAAGTGTCAATCTTTTGATAGTTATTATCTTTTAAAAACACGCTATTTGTTTTGACGACGGGTATTAATTTTTAAATTAGTTAATGTAACTGATATTTTATGAATGTGGTAAAATAAGCATCATTTTTGAATTCATAATATCAAATATAGCTTAGGCCTAATTTTTGGTATTTTTCTGGAAACTTTAATTTTTTGATGAATAGTGAAACCACTAAGTGGTAGTTAAAAAACTGAATTTTTTCATAAAACATAATTTTACCG
This sequence comes from Viscum album, assembly GCA_963277665.1. NCBI lineage: Eukaryota > Viridiplantae > Streptophyta > Magnoliopsida > Santalales > Viscaceae > Viscum > Viscum album. Next base: position 1,766,234,042 of record OY728153.1, on the reverse strand, counting down.
CTTCTGTGAGTAGAATTTAAAAACTACGAGAGACACGGTTAATATCAAGGACTAAAATGTGGTTCAATGAGAAGAAAATAATTTTTTGTGAATAGTAACTTTTTACTTTTTTTTACCACGGTTAAAAGAAAATATGGTAGTTAAGGGTAAAAATGATATTATTATTACCCTAAAACATGTCCTAATTCTATTGGATAAGTGTAATTAGACCAAAAACAACCTTAGGAATAAACTATGGCCATCTAGGACCACTTGGATTAGATTAGGACATTTATTATTAATTTATTTAAAGAAGGGTTAAAATAGTTAAAATCAAAGTTTAATAAGTAGATAATTTTTAATATTGGGTTATACATAAGATAAATTCGACTATAAATTTTAATTAGAAAACTAACAATATTTCCTACATAATGGTATTTTATTTGCAATTTTTAGACATTAAATAAGTTAATTTCTTTATGACACAACAATGATGCAGTAATTATCTTATTAATGAAATATTGACATAATTGATGTTATAAATACCCAAATAAATGTAATTTGAGACTTTTTATGAATTTCACTAATTTTCTAGGTTAATATGACATGTTATTATTTATTTAAGTAACTCTTTTCGAACTAATCATTCTGTTATGATTTTCACAAAAATCAATTACTAAATAGTGTCAAAATTGACATAAAATAGTTTTTAAAAAACATATTATATTATTAATTGTTATTTTAGTCCTAAAAATCTAAGGTTCGGCCAAATGACTTATATAAGGTTATATATATTAATAATAAACAACCGGGGGTTCGTTTGGCTTGTTATAGAATGTTTATTAACCTTATAGTGTAAGAACATAAAAAGACACGGTAAAAGTAAAATTATCTAACTTAAAGTTAAAACTAAATGATAAGGTTAAAATAGTAAACTAAACTTGTCCAAATTCTATTGGATGAGAGGATTTAGACCCATCCCCACCTTAGCTTCGAAATAAATCAATTTGGATCTATTTAAAACCGAATATGGATTTATAATAAAATAATATTTTTAGTTTTTCCAAAGGTGCCCCTCTCCTCCCTTATAAAAGGGAACCTCCTCCCTCCCTTCCTCACACCAATTTGAGCATTCAAGCACGGCCAAAACCTGCCAAATTATCTTCTCCACTTACTTAGAAACATCCTTGAGGTCCAGTTATTCTTCAATGACCAATTATAGTTCCCTAAGAGGAGGACTAAAAGAGGCGCTTCAAAGAAGAGGTAATGTCCGTTACCGATTCTTTCAACTTTATTTCTTCTTCCACTTCTTCTTCTTAGGTTGTTTCATTATTAAGTAATAACATAAGTATCACTCATATACTGATATGTTATTATAAGTATTAAAAACCCTATTTCACCATCTATCCATCCTACGGAAAACGAAATCACCGCGTGTGCGTACGTACAGAATACCATATCCACGCCGTGGTGTAATCTATTTTCCACCACCACCTTACTTGAATGGCTATAATGGTGTACATAATAACAATATATGATTATTGTAAAGTGATATTGATTCTGAAATAGTATACATACACTCCAATAAAATTCCATGATCATGAGAACGATATCATCACCCGTGCGTACGTACGAACTACCGTCTCCACGACGCGATGAGATTCATTCTCCACGTTAACCATTCATGAATGATTATAAAGTATATATAATAAGTAATCATGAAATATATGGCATAATAATGATACTGGACTTATGTGTATATATATGTATGTCATCTACTTAATTCCATTCAACTCAATAAGGAAATGAAAACAGCGTTCATGCGTATGTACGGCCTACCGTCTCCATGAACGGTGTATTTCTTTCCATTTACTGATCTATTATATATATGTATATTCTGAATATATATTATATATAAATCATGTTTTATATTCTGTAATTAAGTAATCATGATCAAAGTAATCATATGAATAATTACAAGTGAAAACACGTACGACAAATGAAACGATTTTCACCCAAAACGCTACTTTAACATTAATTTACAAACGAATGGGTAATATAAAGTCATAAGTGAACCATATATGATATCATAACAATGAATATGATTCTGTAATAAGTCAATGAAATTATTTAAATCATTATACAGGAGGTTCGGATCCATAATAAGCATATCAGACCTAAGGTATGGGATAATTTTGCAAATCTCATTTTTCTTATCCGAGATTGCTTATACGTAAGTATTTACTGGGGTTATTGTTATCATCCATGTCCATGTTTTCTAAAAGTTTTTTTATGTATGTTTAATTTACTTTTTATCCATTTTGACTTTTACTACATGGTATGTAAGGAATCCTTCTTTTGTTTACGTTACGAGGTACTTTTTGACTTTTCCGGTAAAAGTACGAGAATAATGTTTTTTAACTTATATGGAACGAATGGATTTTTACGGTTTTATAAAGCCTTATTTTTATGAAGCCTCCTCCAAAATATTTCATGACTATTTTAAACAAAATCCTTTTCTTTTAAAATTGCATGAAATTTTGTAAAAAGAGAATGATTTTGAAGAAGAAAGGATATTTTCTTCAAGAATTCTTTTCAAGTGTTTTTTCAAAACCATTTTCCGTCTAAGATAAAATTATTTCATATGTGTATGTTTCAAGTATAATGTCTCTATGATTTACATGGTTTCACATTTCTTATTATGAAATGATATCCATTTGTTTTATATGGATTATGTTATGATGGAATGATGATTATGAAACCCACTTTATTCTTTGGGTTATGATGAATGTTTTAAGTTTATTCTGTGGCACAAGTAAGAATGATTTCATTATGAGATGGGTGGGACCTATAACTCCCTCCAATGCATTGGGTAAAGATTTTATATCTCATGAGATAGACATGGCTGGAACGGCATGTTAAACCGGTTCACTAATACAGGACTGGAATGAGGAGTGAACTCGATTCAGAAAGGGACTTTGTCCACTAAGATTGTCTTGGTAGAAATGCCTTGGCTACTATGGAAATCATTACATGTGATTAATGGATGCCATAATTACATGTTTTATTCCCATGCTATTTTATCATGATTTATGTTCCATTATGATCTATGCCTTATGTACTTCCATGTTTTATGTCATTGCTCAAGATTTTTAATATTCATGTTTTTTTAAGTTCAAATGTATATGGTATGTTTTATTTTATCCATTATTACCCTTACTGAGCATTTGAGCTCACCCTTTTATGTTTTCTTTTCCCCAGGATATAAAGAAAGGTTTTAGGTAAAAAAAAGGAAGATCTTTATGGGATATGTTGAAGATATTTCGCCACGATTAGAAGATTATATTACGAGTTTACAAAGACACTAAACTATTACGGTCCTTGTGTGGGTGTTTTTGTTATGTACTAAGTATTCCACAAAAGTAATGTAATGTCCATGTACGTTAAGCTTCGGGTCTCTACAGCGCAACTCTTAAGGAACGCATAATGAGCCCTACCACGCAGACCGCACGTCCGATTGACGTGCCGTCTACGCGTGCACGTTGAGAATAATAATTGGATTTTTGTCCTCTGATTTCAGGTCAATCCGATGTCATCCACTATGAGTTTGACCGTTAGACGCCCGTTTTGGCCGTTTGTGACACCAGAACGGCGTTCCCTGTCACCGCGGGCACACGGCACGTCCGGTTGACGTGCCTTCTGCTCGAACACATCACAATTCACTCAACCTTTGATGTCGTCCGATTTTAGGTAATTCGGAAATCGCTCGGCCAGTTTGGACCCCCCCCCCCCACGTGCGTTTGTCAAGCGCGCACAACGCTTAAAGAACACATAATGAGCCATACCGCGCCGACCGCATGTCCGATTGACATTACGTATACGAGTGCACGTCGTGAATAATAATTGGATTGTTTTACTATGATTTCAGGTCAATACGATGTCGTCCGTTATGAGTTTGACTGTTAGACGCCCGTTTTGGCCGTTTGTGACACCAGAACAGCGTTCCCGGTCACCGTAGGCACACGGCATGTCAAATTGATGTTCCGTCTACTCGAACACATCAAAATTCACTCACCCTTTGATGTTGTCCGATTTCAGGCCATTCGGACTTCGTTCGGCCGGTTTGGACCCCCCCACGCGCGTTTATCAAGAGCGCGCAACCCTTAAAGAATGCATAATGATCCCTGCCGCGCAGACCGCACATACGATTGATGTTCCGTCTGCACGTGCACGTCTCGAATAATAATTGGATTGTTTTCATGTGATTTCAGGTCAATCCGATGTCGTCCACTATGAATTTGACCGTTAGACACCAGTTTTGACGTTTATGATACCAGAACAGCGTTCCTGGTCACTGCGGGCACACGGCACATCCGATTGATGTTCCGTCTGCTCAAACACATCAAAATTCACTCACCATTTGATGTCATCCGATTTTAGTCCATTCGGACATCGTTCGGCTGGTTTGGACCCCCCCCCCCCCCCACGCGCGTTTATCAAGAGCGTGCAACTCTTAAAGAACACATAATGTGCCCTAACGCGCAGACCGCACGTCCGATTGACGTTCCGTCTGCGCGTGCACATCACGAATAATAATTGGATTGTTGTCATATGATTTCAGGTCAATCTGATGTCGTCCGCTATGAGTTTGACCGTTAGACGCCTGTTTTGGCCGTTTGTGACACCAGAACGGCATTCCTAGTCACCGTGGGCACACGGAACTTCCGATTGACGTTCCATCTACTCGACCATATCAAAATTCACTCACCCTTTGATGTCGTCCAATTTCAGGCCATTAGGACATCGTTCGGCCAGTTTGGACCCCCCATGCGTGTTTATCAAGAACGCGCAACGCTTAAAGAACACATAATGAGCCCTACCGCGCAGACCGCACGTCCGATTGATGTGAAGTCTACGCGTGCACGTCACGAATAATAATTGGATTGTTGTCTGGTGATTTCAGGTCAATCCGTTGTCGTCCTCTATGATTTTGACCGTTAGATGCTAGTTTTGGCCGTTTGTGACACCAGAACGGCGTTCCCGGTCCCCGCGGGCACACGACACGTCCAATTGACGTGCCGTCTACTTGACCACATCAAAATTAACTCACCCTTTGATGTCGTCCGATTTCAGGCCATTCGGACATCATTCGACCTGTTTGGACCCCCCACGCGCGTTTATCAAGCTCGCGCAACCCTTAAAGAACGCATAATGATCCCTACGATACAGACTGCACGTCTGATTGACGTGCCGTCTATGCATGCACGTCGCAAATAATAATTGGATTGTTGTCCTATGATTTCAGGTCAATCTGTTGTCGTCCACTATGAGTTTGGCCGTTAGACGCCAGTTTTGGCCGTTTGTGACACCAGAACGGCGTTCCTGGTCACCGCGGGCACAGGGCACGTCTGATTGACGTGTCGTCTGCCCGACTACATCAAAATTCACTCACCCTTTTATGTCGTCCGATTCCAGGCCATTCGGACATCGTTCGGCCCATTTGGACCTCCCACGCGCGTTTATCAAGCACGCACAACCCTTAAAGAATGTATAATGAGCCCTACGGCACAGACCACACGTCCGATTGATGTTCCGTCTATGCGTGCATGTCAAGAATAATAATTGGATTGTTGTCCTGTGATTTCAGGTCAATCCGATGTCATCCGCTATGAGTTTGACCGTTAGATGCCCGTTTTGGCCGTTTGTGACACCAGAACGACGGTCCCGATCACCGCGGGCACATTGCACGTCCGATTGACGTTCCGTCTACTCGAACACATCACAATTCACTCACCCTTTGATGTCATCTGATTTCAGGCCATTCGGACTTCATTCGGCCGGTTTGGACCCCCCACACGCGTTTATCAAGCGTGCGCAACGCTTAAAGAACGCATAATGATCCCTACCGCGCAGACCGCACGTCCGATTGATGTGACTTCTACGCGTGCACGTCTCAAATAATAATTGGATTGTTTTCCTGTTATTTCAGGTCAATCTGATGTCGTCCGCTATGACTTTGACCATTAGACGTCCGTTTTGGCCGTTTGTGACACCAGAACGGCGTTCCCGGTCACTACGGGCACACGACACGTCCGATTGACGTACCGTCTGCTTGAACACATCACAATTCACTCACCCTTTGATGTCATCTGATTTCAGGCCATTCGGACATCGTTCAAACCGTTTGGACCCCCCACGCGCGTTTATCAAGCGCGCACAACCCTTAATGAACACATAATGAGCCCTACGGTGCAGACCGCACGTCTGATTGATGTGCCGTCTGTGCGTGCACGTCGCGAATAATAATTGGATTGTTTTCCTGTGATATAAGGTCAATCCGATGTCGTCCGCTATGATTTTGACCGTTAGACGCCCGTTTTGGCCGTTTATGACACCAGAACGGCGTTCCCGCTCACTGCGGGCACACGACACGTCTGATTGACGTGCCGTCTTCTCGACCAAATCACAATTTAATCACCCTTTGATGTCGTCCGATTTCAGGCCATTCGAACTTCGTTAGGCCAGTTTGGACCCCCCCCCACGCAAATTTATCAAGCGCGCGCAACACTTAAAGAATGAATAATGAGCCCTACCGCGCAGACCGCACGTCCGATTGACGTGTCGTCTGCGCGTGCACATCACAATTCACTCACCCTAAAAAGATACAAATATTGAAAGAGTTCTTGGGCTTCTCCCAAGAAACAACTGCTTGGAGTTTCTCTCCATCCACTAACACACCTTCCTCTAAAATTATTTGACCCAATAACTTTACCTATATAATCAATACAAAACTGACATATATATAGCTTGATGTATAGTCAATAAGTGTAATCTGTATGATGTCAAGATGTTGGGTATGATCATAATCACTCTTGGAGTGCACGAAGATGTAATCCACAAATATTAAAACAAACTAATCTAGGTAAAAAGGAAAATTATATTCATCAAGGATATAAAAAATTCTAAAGAATTCATCAAGACAAATGAAATTACCTCATGCATGAGGTTCATTCTCATCTGGATCACCAATATCACTGTGATGTCCACCAGATGTATTCGGAGCTACAATATATATCAATATTATGTATCTTAAACATATCAATAAAATTCAATCTTAGTATGGTTTGTTTTATTGTCTACCTGTGGATCCACTTGTTGCGTCGTCATTTCATCGATACGTGATGACATTTGTGACAACCTCTCCTCATACTCTGCACGTAACTGCTGAAAATGTGAATCAAAATTGTGCTGCATATCCTGCATGGAAGCATCTATCTCAGCCTGTGTGTGCATCCCTAACTCGCTGCATGCACTCATCATATCTGCTCTAACAACTGCACGTCATGGGACACCGCCACCATAAGTCAAAGAATAACCATGACCGTCACACCCCACGACACGGTGAAATATTTCATCTCTACGCACAATACTGCGACGTTGCTCCTCTGGCAACTCTGCTAACTAAGCGTCAAACTAATCCTTTAGCATATAATGAATCAATGAACAAATATGCATAATTTATATAAAATAAAAAATACATTTATTAATTAGTAAATAATTTTCTTACTATAACACCGGCAACATCGGGATGACCCGCCCTACGAGTCCTCATCCATATGGACATCTGATCGATTGGCTCGCCGCGTTGGTGTAACTATAATAAAAGGGGTTCACCATGTTATACTACAATATTTTTAAAATATGAATGAAATAATGAATTCTGAACTTACATCATGTCTGAGTTGTGACACATGTCGAGTGCCAAGTCTGGAAGGCTTGGCCTGCATCGCCCAATTATGTGAATGACGAGCAGACTCGGTCTAAATTCAATGTATTTACTTAATAGATATTTGAAAAATTAGTCATTTATAGATTAAAAGTAATAAATCTTACCATCACTGCCTCACTCGACCAAAACGCAACTAAATCCTGCCACTGCGCAGGAAGAATGCCCAGAGGGACTCGCTGTAGAATGTCTGGGACACCCGAAAATGGTGTCCAGTGATCTCTCTTCACCCTTGACTTGTAATCCGTCCATAATTTTATGCATTTTGACATACAAACAGCCCAAAACTTATCTGGACAGGATGTCAAATTATCCTGTTAAAAATATTGTCAGTATATGGGACAATAATAATAACAATATCATGAAAAATTAAACATTTAATTTACCTGAACCTCCCTCCATAATCTGTACATCGTATCCTAAGGGAAATAACTCCGGTCACGAGTCATCCGAGGGAATCTGTGTGATTCTAGTATCATATGCCCAAACTGATGACTCAATGCAGTAGCACCATCTCCAACTAGATGAAATGTGTCGTCAAATAACACATCCAATCGGGCTCCAGAGTTATAGGATCGAACCCCTATACCAGGACTCCTGCGTCTGCTGGAAGAAGAAGTAGATCCTGATAAACATAAATTCATAATTCAATTACAATATAAATTAATGATTAGAAGCAGTTAAGGAAATATAAACAGAAAATTGCAATCAAATAATTTAGAAAAATGAAAACATACATACCAACAACATCAGGTGAACCACTGTGACCACCCTGTGACATACCTGCATTAAAAGAAATTATAGTTAAATCAAGTAATTTTTATACATATATAACTGATAAATATTTTTACAAATAATAACTAGGAATATAATTACAATTTCTACTAATCATGCAAGTATATCGTATCTGCTTCAACCGTCTCTCTGGTCCATTGTATATCTTCATCTCGTACAACTACTGTTGTTTGGTCAAGTGTTTGATCAGGAAATGAGACAACTTCAGGTTCCTCTTGGTGAATCAGAAAAACCCCTCTTCTAGACATTTTCACCACAACTTTCCAATCAGAATCAATACCGAAAAAGTAAACTTGTTCTACCTGCGATGTCAATATGAAGGGCTCATTGCTAACCTGGTCATCTTTATATAGTATATTGTTAAAGTTTACTAATGTAAATTGGAAGTTATAAACTTTCGTTCCACGAACTGGATCGACCCAATCACACCGTAACAATATGTGTTTTAAGTCACGATCATAAATAACCTCAATAATATCTCTCAACAATCCATAATAATAACCTGCACCAACAAAAGAACAACCAACACCACTATTTTGTGTGGCTCGGTTCATGTCAAAAACACTAATACGAAATCAGAATCTGTTAGCATCCAAAGACTTGTAGCGACGAGCTGTAATAAATGGACCATTAGCTAGTTGGTTGAGTTCTTCGCTCACATACTAGGTTAAATCACGTAACTTTTGAATCTAAAAATTTCACATATATAGTTTAATGGATAAAGGATTGTGAAAATACAACTTAGTTGTGCTATAAAAATATTAAATCAATTATACGTACATGAGTCTTGAACCACTCATGAAATGTGTTGAAATGATGTTTTTGGATTTGATACTCAGTTGCACGGGGCCTTTCACATTTCAACTCAGCGATATGCATCCTAAATCACAACACAATATAAGGTAAGAAATAAAATAAATATAGAAAAAAAATACACATCAACTATGAAACTTACCGTATAAATGGCATAACTAATGGAGTGGTGAACAACACATATCGATGAGCTTGAACCCACTCGTCGTTCCGCATATCAAATGTTATTCCTTCTCCAATTGGACCCTCGTCAGTCTGGGACGGTTTATCTATCTTTGTTTCAACCTCATCAATATATGAAGCACATAAATTAGTACACTCATCCATTAAACATCCCTTGGCAATTGATGCTTCTGGACGAGCTTTGTTGCGCACATAGAGTTTCAATGTATTTAAGTATCCCTCTATTGGATACATCCACCAGAATTGCCCGGGACCACCAGCAATTACTTCACCAGTTAAATACACGGTCAAGTGAACCATGACATCAAAAAAAGACGGCAGAAAGAGTTTTTCTAGGTGACATAGTGAAAGTACAATTTTATCCTGTAGCTTTTTCAAATCACTCATGTAATGATTACTAGAACAGAGATGTCTGAAAAAATTAGAAACTCCAATCAACGGCTCAACAACCTGGGATGGTAAGAAATCACGAATTGCTATAGGAATTAACTGTTGAAGAAGAATATGATTATCGTGACTTTTCAAACCCTGTAATGTCATGCTCTTCATATTCACGCGCTTCGAAATATTAGAGCAATAACTATCTGGCACCTTAACAGTCTTCAAAATTGATAGAAATGTTTGTTTCTCTTTTTTACTCATTGTGTACTATGCAGCAGGCATGTATTCCCGATTACCTTCACCCAGCTGTAAATGTAAAGGTTTTTGCAATCCCATTTCTTGCAAATCACGTCGATCATTAGCACTATCCTTTGATTTCCCCTTGACACCTAAAATAATGCACAAAATATTATCACATATTTTTTTTTCAATGTGCATCACATCTAAATTATGCCTTAAAATATTATATTTCCAATAAGGCAATTAAAAAAAATACTTCATTTCTTCCAATTATGACTTCGCTGTCTATTTTCAGCAGGAATAGAAGGCAATGCAAGAACCAATAAATCTTGAAAATCATACATTTTATGGATGTTTTTTTCATCAAGTTGTGCACAAATTTCAACCCCAGATAGTATTTGTGGTGATGGGTCAAACTCTCTATTCCCATCAAATGATACACGGTCTTTTCTGAACCTGTGAAATGGAGGAAGAAAGAGTCTGTGACCAAGATATTTCTACTTTCTATAGTGCTTAAGCCATATAGATTTCTTACTCTTATTACCACAAGGGAAATCAAATTCTCCTTTTGTACTCCAACCTGATAAGTTAGCATATGCTGGGAAATCATTAATTGTCTATAACAAAGCGGCCCGAAGTCTAAACATTTCATTTGCTGCCGAGTCAAAAGTCATTACACCATCGGCCCAAAATTCTTGCAGCTCATCAATCAAAGGTTGCATATAAACATCGATTTTATCACCAGGTCCTCTCGGTCCATCAATTAGAATTGAAAGTAACAAAAATGTTTGCTTCATACATACCCATGGAGGAATGATGTATGGAACCAACACCACTGGACATGTACTATGTGTCGCACCAACCATGGACCTAAATGGGTTAAAACCATCTGCTGCCAAACCCAGTCGAATATTACGATCATCTCGGGAAAAGTCTGGGTGTCTCTGATCAAACTCTTTCCATGCCAAAGAATCTACCGGGTGAGTTAATTTATCAACCTATATCTTTCTCTCTGAATGCCAAGTCATCAATTTAGCAATTTTAGTGGAGGAGAAGAATCTCTTCAGTCTCGGTTTCAGTGGGAAATAACGCATCTGTTTAGAGGCAACTTGTTTCCCTTGATTCAAGACTCTCCCAAGAAGAATCTGACTACCTTGATTAATCTCATTGGTCTTCCACCTGGATGTATAGAAAATAGTACAATTATTTAATTGCGCATTCTCTTTTCTGTACAACATACAATTATTGTGACATACATCAACTGTATCATATGTAAAACCAAGATCATCGATTAACTTGCGAGCTTGATAGAATGACTCTGGAATCTTCGTTCCAGCAGGGAGTACCTTCTTCAATAATACCAAAAACATGTCGAATGAGGTGTCTGACCACTGGTTCAAGGATTTCAGGTGTAACAATTCAAAGATGAACAACAGTTTACTAAATTTAGTGCATCCTGGATATAATTCAGTACGCGCATCGTCAAGAATTTCAAAGAATTTCAATCCTTCTCCATCTGCAGAAGAATGAGGATTACTCAATCCAACGTCGTCATTTACGACATTACTGTCTTCAGATTGAAACTGACGCATCATATCATTAAGAATTATGTTCTTCGGATCAAATGTTCCCGAATCAACATTCATATGAATATTTTTTGAGCGATGAAATGAAACATAATCTTCTCCATGACGCGTCCATGTCTTATAGTTTTTCAAAAACACATTCAAAAACAAATGTTCTCTAACACTATCTCGTTTGAAAAGATATCTATTTTCACATTTTCTGTATGGACAACTAATCATATTGCTTGGAAATTTGTTGGTGAAATCCATAAATCGCTTAAGCCCCTCATAATATTCAGCTAAAAATCTATCTTGCATATCAATCCAACTCTTATCTATATCTGTATTTAATTGAAATCAGAAGTGAAATATCTTATTTAAATTCTAAAAAAACACATATCATTAAAATTTAAAAACCAAATTTGGATAAAAAACATTACTTGCGGAGGAATCGACCGCGGGTAACGGGGTCTGACTCGATTGCGGATCCATGACGGCGCAGTGAATTGACGACAGAGGTTCGACGGCCGGACTCGAAAGGAGCGAAACCGTTGGACCGCGTGGAGGGTTCTACACGGCGGGGCACAATGGACCGAAAGGGTCCAACGGAGGCAGGAGGACTTTCCGGAGGGATGCAATGGGGCCGCAAGGGGATGACAGTGGCGGGGCTGTCCAAAGGTGCAGCGCGGGAAGGGGTGGGGGTTGCCGGGTTGCGGGGGTGTCGGGGTCACGGGGGCGCAGTGCGGAGGCAAGGCGGTGGGGGTCGCCGTGGTGCAGCGCCGATAGGTGGTGTCTCAGTCACAGGGGCACACCGTGGAGGCAAGGAAGTGGGGGTTTCCGGGGTTGCTGGTGGCGCAGCACGGAGGCAAGGGGGTGGGGATCACCGGGGTTCGGGGTCGCCGGGGGTTGGGGAGGGTCGCCGGGGGTCGGGGAGGGTTGCCGGGGGTCGGGAGGGTCGCCGGGGGTCGGGGAGGGTGGCCGGGGGTCAGGGAGCGGAGGGAGGGGAGGGAGGGGAAATTAGGGGTTATTTTAGGAAAAATTGCAGCGGCCGCCATTTGGTGGCCACTGTTGATAGTAATAGTGGCCGCAAAAAGGTGGCCGCTATAGATGCCCTGCCTCCAAATCCATATTTTCTAGTAGTGAATGGAAATAACTCATTAATTGGAAGTATAAGAAGACTGAAGTTTGAAAGAATTAGTAGAGACTGGTACCATTTCATTGATGAGATCCCACTTTATTTGATCCTAAAGAACTAGAGTTGGTATTTGGAGATAACCAGAACCTCTAGAATGTGACTAAGGAAGGTGAGAATAGAAATGGTTAGGGTAGGGTCGATCTTGAAGGTTCAAAATGATGTGAATAACTGAGGGAAGATTTTCCCTTTTATAATTTAGGTGAGGGTCACTTATGGAATATGCAAAAATATTAATTTATAATGAAATAAAACAACATAAAAAACCAAAAATATATATTATTTTATAATATTATATTATATGAGGTTGTAATATAATCAAAAACTAATTTTTAGAAAAAATTTTCTATCTATTTAAAACTTATCGTTTTAATTTAACACTTATATAATTTTAACTAAGGTAAAAAATATTTCAATATTAAAAGGGAAGAATATACATGTCATGACCCATCCCCCGGGGCCTGTGCCATGACTACCAAAAGCCCGCCTTCCATAGGCCAGGGACTGACGACTAGCACGAAAGGTGTAATTCCCTAAAACTCGGAAGACATTGCCTTTATAAGCTGTAAAAACAAATAGCAAATATGATCATGAGTAAACTGAATAAACAACAAGTGAGTACAACAAGTAAAAAGGGGCCAGAATGCTAGCCCAACTGGAGAGTGCAAGAAACTGAAAGTACATGTGCAACTGAGGAAAAAGGAAAAACAGCTACATGGTCATCCTCTGAGGTTCCACCTGAAGTGTAGGTACAGATCACCTCCTCAGTACTCCATGTCCATCCGTATCCTCCATGTACCGACATGCCGTAAGGTCCACCTCTGGGTACCGTCCAGTCCTAGTACACTTAGCCTCAATCAGCGCTGTCCATCATCTGCATCCAACACAATGAGGTGCGGGCATAGCTCGTGCATGGGTGATTATAACGATACTAAGTAGGGACCCTGAGACCCTCATGGTCTCACAAAATCCAACAAGGATAATCCACAAATTATGAAATCAACAGATAACCCCACTTAAGTATATTCCCATACATATACCTAACTTATCAAGTAAATCATCTCAATCATGAGGAAAACACAAATGTTTCTGACTCAGATCAACTAGGATTTTTATTCACATTATCGAAACGATAACTACTGGAGAACTTCTCCTCTTTCGAGTACAGTGGGCCTACCTCGACACCAAGGAGCTTCCCACTAACCTTGGACTACTGAGGTACTCCTCCTTTCGAGTGCCGTGGGTCTGCTCCATCACCAAGGAGCTCCCCATCGTGGGTCTGCTGCCACAACCAAGCGCTCCCCCTAATAGCATATAGAGATACTCCTCCTGTTGAGTACTGCGGGTCTGCCACCACAACCAGGCGCTCCTCCACCGTGGATTTTACGCCACAACCAGGTGCTCCCCACTAGGCTAGTTGAGTCACTCCGAGTCAATCGGTCAGTAGTCGTCAAGTCTCAGCTAGCTACTAGGACTTCACACTCTGTCTGCTTTTCCCTGGAAGGATCCACTCCACGAGCTACTGATCGATATTCCAACAATCATGATGTTCCATGAAGAAGTATCTCAAAGGTCCGCCACATCATAGGGGTCTCAACATAACAGACGGCGCGTCAATCAGACGCCCGATCTGTTAGTTATTAGCCTTTTAGTCTCGGGGGCCCAATTGGATTCGTGCACGATCCAACCAGAATGTATCACAAATATACCCCAAAGTCTAGTTGGGTATAGTCCAAGGGACCTTCATGCTCCATGATTACCAGTGCCGCTGACAGTTCGTCAAAACGATGTTCGGTGCCAAAGATATGAGCAAATGAAAGTAAAGGGTTATAGTGGGACCAGGTCCAGTCCGACCAAGTCGGATCGACCCAGCCCGCCCCAGTCTGGGCCGACCCGGTCAGGGTCAATCCGACTTGATCCATTGGGTCTGGATCGATCTGTTAGGTGGGGTAGGCCGTTAGGTTCGGCTCGGCCTGCTGGGCCCAGCCCAGAAGGCTGCGAGAGTGCGGACCGGTCATGAGGGAGAGAACCGGTCGTGGGTTGACGTAAGGGCGGTTTGGCTCGGAGGGCGCTGCTTGGGTGGCTCAGCCCGAAGGGCACTGCGACGGTGTGGATCGGCCTAGAGGGGGCCGTGAGAGGCTGGATCGAGGTGGCTCGGCCCAGTGCCGGGGTGGCGCAGCCGGGGCCGGGAGGCCGGCTCGGTAGGGGCGCCATGGGGCGCGCAGAGGGATGAGCTGCAAGGCGTCTGAGGTGAGCGAAGGACAGTGGGCCAGTTCGGCCAGCGACGACATGCAGGGTGCGTAGACAGCGGAGCAGTGGGGCGCACCGAGCTTGTGGAGGCCAGCTCGCTCGGGGCTCAGGAGGGGTGCGGCCGATGAGGGCGGCGCGACTGGGGTGAGGTGCTGCCGGTGAGGGTGGTATGGCCGGTGAGGGCAGCGCGGATGGTGAGGGCGGCGTGGGTCCCGGAGCTCGCGGGGAGCACAGTCGTTGCCTTCATCACCTTCATCGTCTTTGACGTCGCTTTCCTCCATTTCGAAGAGCACCACAAAAAAGATCGGCAGAGGGGTTAGACCAAATTGGTTTGGTCTGCACCCTCCATGTTTAGGATGATAACAATTGGCTAACAATAATGAAGTGAAGAATGAGCATGTAAGATATCTTGAAAACATCAATTCCCATAATCCCTCATTAATAAAATATTCCCAACATTTAAGGAAAACATCAGTGGATCAACTTCATAATAAGTTGGTCCACATTCTTTATTTTTGAAGGAAAGTTACAAGGGAATAACATCATACTTAAATAAAATTAAACCCCTACCTTGTTCATTGTTTGTTGACGAAGTCACCGGGAAGAAGATGGAGTTGTCGTCGTTAATTGCGTCCGCCATGCACTTCCAATCTCAAGCTCGTGTGTCAGTTCGTTGACAACGATGAGGAGGGAGGGTAGGTCATTGAAGACATCCCACATCAGTTGCTTCCATAAGGTTATTCTGAGGGAGAAGTCAAAGATTCTCATGGTTGTCGTTCTTCGTTGGAAGAATGCATTCTTCGTTCTTCGTTGGTGAGAGCTTTTCTCTCAAAATTTTCTTCCTCCTTTGCCAAAAAAAGAAAAGGTAGCCAATAATAATAGATTATAAAATCTATTAAGTCATTGGAATAAGAATTCAAATTGGGTGAATTAATTAATTGGCTCCACTTAATTAATTAATGAGGTTGGCATAATTAAAAGAGAGGTAGGGCTGACACCATTAAAAGAGGGGGGTGGAGAGACTCTCCCTCATTAATGAGGGGAGTTGAAAGGTTTTCCTCTCCCACCATTATTAGGGGGGTTTAGTCCTGAGTGGTCCCCACATCGTAACCTCTCATGGAAGGTTAGGTTCAGGTAGGCCCCACCACCATAACTCAAAAGATCAGGAGTCAGGCGTGCCTGCTCCCATTGAAATATAATAAAAAAGAAAAGTACTCAAAAGAAGATCATGGGGAAACTCTATAATGTTGAGTATAAGTCACTCCATCATGATCATCTTGGGCAAGGAAATTACAATACTCAGGAAAAATAAAAGGCTAACCCGAGCTAACCTCAAAGATTTCTCTCTTTGAGAGGGAATCCAAAACTTGATTAGCCTCCTGATAAACATGTGTGACTTCCAGAGATAACAGTTCCATAAGCTGAAGACAATCACCCCAATCTGATAACATCTTCCATGGAACATTCCATGATCGATCTTTGATAATCTGGACTGCAACAGATGAGTCTGACTCAATCCATAAATCATTCCAATCATATTTCATAACATACCTGACCACTTTTATCATAGCCTATAGTTCTGCTTCAATTGCATATCCATTTCCTATATAATGAAAAAGGCATCCTTTCACAAAGCCGTGGTAAGTACGAAACAGACCACCACATCCAGAAGAAAAACCCAAAAACTATCTTTTATTCACAACCCAGTGCCATCATGGGGAAAGTCTCCTTAAGAGAATACTGGTTTTATGAGTTCAACGGTGCCCTTGGATTTCAATTCCGAGCACCATTTCAAAAGTTATCAAAGACCGCTCGTATTTTTACTTAACGTATCTGAAACAAAACTTCACAAATTGATTCTGGGTGCTTCGGGCCTTAGAATCATGCGCCATCAAGTTTTGCAGACTCGTAAAATTCTGATTTAATTTAAGAAAAAAATTACATGGAAATTTCAGGTCTCTACATTCTCCCCACCTTAGGGATTTATGTCCCCATAAGCTACATCTCATAACTAAGGGAATGAGTGGGGGCACTGAGCATGCATCTGAGCCTCCTACTCCCTTGTGCTCTCCTGGAGGTTCCCATGCTGCCATCGAACGCGCACTAGAGGTATCGACCATCCATGAAGGACTTGCTCCTTTCGATCCTCAATCTCTACTGGAACCTCTGTAAAAGTCTCCCCATCGTTGACGTCCAGCTCACCATGGTCGATGATGTGGGAAGGGTCATGCAAGTATCTCCTCTGCTGGGATACATGGAAGACGTCGCGCACCCGATGGAACTAAGGTGGAAGAGTTAAGTGGTAAGACACCTCGCCAACTCTGCTAAGAACCTAAAAAGGTCTGATTAATCTCAAATATAACTTTCCGCCTTAGCCAAATCTCCGTAGACCTCATCGAGGTGAGACCCGTAGAAAGACGTGGTCTCCATCCTCGAACTCTAGAGGTCTCTGTCTCTTATCAGTATATGTCTTCTGCGTGCTCTATGAAGTCTTCATCCGCTCCTGGATAATCAACACCTTCTCTGTGGTAGCCCATACAATCTCTGGTCCCACTAGTGCTGACTCCCCTGGATCAGTCCAGCACAAAGGTGATCAGAAAGGTCACCTATACAATTCCTCAAAAGGTTCCATCTCTATGGTGGATTGATAGCTGTTGTTGTATGAAATATCAACCAAAGGAAATTGATCATCCCAACTATGACCAAAGTCAAGAACACAAGCATGCAACATGCCCTCGAGGGCCAAAATGGTCCGCTCAGTCTGGCCATCCGTTTGAGGATGGAAGGCGGTGCTCAAACGAAGCTGCGTCTCAAAATCTTCTTACAGTACCTTCCATAGCTGGGAAGTTAAACGTGCATCACAATTAGAGACAATCGTCGAAGTTACTTCATGTAACCACACAATATCTTGCACATAGAGGCATCCCATTCTCTCTACTGAACCCTGCTCTCTGATCGGTAGGAAGTGGGCAACTTGGTGAGTCGGTCGACGATCACCCAGATCGAGTCATGACTTCTAGATGTACATGGATTTCCTATCACGAAATCCATGGATATCCCATCCCACTTCTACATTGGGTCCTCTAAAGGCTGAAACAAGCCTGCTGGTACCTGGTGCTCCTCCTTCACTTGTTGGCAAGTGAGGCACTGAGAGACAAACATTGCAATTGTCTTCTTCATTCCCAGCCACTAGTGTTGTTGTCAGAGGTCCTGGTACATATTCTCCACTCATGGATGTACTGCTAGAGGAGATGTGTGTAACTCCCTCAAAACATCCTCTTGATGTGACACTGGTACCATAGTACATCCTCTGAAGAATATGTAATGCTTCCCAACTTCAGAAAATACACCAGGTGCCTACCCTATGGATATCTGAGCATGTTGTGTCTCGCAGTTAGCGTCCCCATGTTGTGCCTCCATGAATCTCTAAAGAAGCGGGGGAGTTACTGTAATATACTTAAGAAAGGATACTCCATCTCTATCCAGAATGGATATCAATAAAGCATCCAGTTGCTATGTCGCCTCGCCTAGCATCTGTATATGAGATCTCCTGTAGAGTGCATCTGCAACAATGTTTCCCTTCCCAGGAGTATACACTATATTGAAGTCATAGTCTTGTAGGAACTCAAGACAGTGTCACTGTATTAGGTTCATGTCCTTCTGAGAGAAGATATAACTGAGACTCTTGTGATCAGAGTACATGGTAAAACGTTTTCCCATCAGATAGTGTTTCCAAATCTTGAAGGCGAAGACCACTGCTTCTAACTCCATGTCATGGGTAGCGTAGTTATTCTCATGCGGTCTTAGCTGACGAGTGCCATTTGTGATCACTACTCACTTCTGCATCAGGACACATCTGAGTCCAGTCCCTGATGTTTCGCAATATACTATGTACCCTACGCCTTCCTCTGGAAGCCTCAATATGGGGGCACTAGTCAGCCTCTGCCTTAGCTCCTAAAAGCTCTAATGGCATCTCTCCTACCACACAAAGTGTTTCCCCTTCATCATCATGGCTGATAGTGGTGCTGCAACTCTGGAGAAATCTGGCACAAATCTCTGGTAGTATCCAGCCAAACCTAGGAAACTCCGTACTTCCGTAACACTTGGGTGGATCCCAAGTAAGTACCACCTCAATCTTCACTGGATCCATGACAACTCCAGCCTCTAAGATGACATGTCCTAGAAAGTGAACCTCTCGGATATAGAACAGGCACTTCGAGAGCTTACCATAAAGTTGGTGCACTTGGAGTGTGTCCAGTACTACCCGCAAATGATATGAATGCTCCTCCTCAGTAGTTGAGTAGATCAGAATATCATCGAAGAAGACTACGACAAAGAGATCAGGTTTTGGATGGAAGATCCTATTCATGAGTCCCATGAACACTTCTGGAGCATTGGTTACAACGAACGACATAACCAAGAACTTGTAGAGGCCGTACCGAAATTTGAAGGTTGTCTTATGCACATCCTCATCTCGAACTATGAGCTGGTGATAGCCTGATCTAAGGTATTTCATTGATAACCACCGCGCTCCGTTCAGCTGATCAAAGAGGTCGTCAATCCTTGGGAGTGGGTACTTGTTCTTCATGGTCACCTAGTTTAGGATCCATTAGTCAACATAAAGCCTCAATATCCCATACGACTTCTTGGCAAAAAAATCGAAGCTACCTAGGGAGAAACACTGGGCCTGATGAATCCCTTCCCCTGCAAGTCCTCAAGCTGTACCCGCAGCTCGTGATGCTATGCGGGATCCGTCTGATACGCTGGAGTAGATATCGGTGCCGTCACGGGGTACAAGTAAATGTAAAAGTCCACCTATCTGTGAGGAGGTAGACATGGAACATCATCAGAGAAAACATCCGTGTACTGGTCCACCACTACATGATAGCTCAGACTCTCTACATCAACTGCTCTGAGGGTAAGGCAAGCCAACTGATTAGTGATCGACTTCACCCTCCTCTGGGTAAGTCCGTCCTGTGCTGCAAAGGCTCCCTTCTCATCGGTGAAGGTAAAACTAGTCCCGATCCGTGGGAACACACATCACTTTGCGCCTAATATATTCAATCTAAGCATGGACTGTAGATAACCACTCCATACCCAAGATTATGTTGTAAAGCCTTGATGCTACAACTAGGAGATCCTAGCTGATGCTCTCACCTCTTAGAGTAATCTCACACTATCAACACTAGTGCGTAATCATTGAGTCTGCTCCCATAGGAGTCTCTAGCCGTAATGTTCGAGCCTACGACTCCGTCAGAATCTCTGAGCTCCGAACGTGGGCAGTGGAAATGAAAGAGTGACTAGAACCTATGTCTACAAGAACTATAGTTAAGGTGGAATAGACAAATATGTTACCTCGTACCATCTCCAGAGCACCATGATTGTATGCCTCAGCTACCTGGAGATGAGCTCTCCCCTGTCCACCTTCTCTCTATGGTCAAGGAGGACCTCCTGGTGGTGGTGGCGGTAGCACCTCGAATCATCGCCCACCGCCAGCTACACTACCATCTCCTTTGACATGTCCACCTACTCTATGCGGATCACCTCGATCGAATCTCTATCTCTGCATGGGTGGTCCTTCGACTGTCTGCTGATCATCCGAACGGCGGGTCGGACAGTCCCGAGCCATCTGAACCTGCCCGCCGCATGAGTAACACTGCCTGCTCCTAGTGTGTCAGGCTTTGTCTCTGGTGCCCCACACAACCGATCCGGAGTCATGCGGTCATCCACCTGTAGGTCTGGTCATCTTGGAACTCTACAACATCTGACTTCTTCCAGTTACAGAATACACCGCTACGTGTTGACTGGTGGTGGATCTCATTGTTGGAGACTGCTCAACAAGAAAACTCTTCACTAGGAGGGCTCTCTCTAACACCCCTGCCCGCATCGTGATGTTGAGTGAGATCACCGAAGCCCTGATCTCCCACCTAAGTCCCTACTCGAAGGTCCATGCCCTAAATAATAGGCCTCGTACCATATCAGCGGAGTAGCGTGAGAGGTATGTGAACATCGCTGAGTACTAATCTAATGTCATGATTCCCTGCTACAAATGAAGTAGCTCTTGTATGCGCACTACGTGAAGAGTTTCTGGGAAAAACTCTGCCCTAAACATGCTCTCAAAGTCTTCCCAGATAAGTGTCATCTCACTGTGAGATTGGGTCATCAAGCTCCATCATCTTCCCGTTGCTTCCTGTAGAAGGATGGCAGTAAGAATCACCATGAGGTCGGCTGGTGTCCTCACCAGTCGGAAAAATCTCACCACAACATCCAGCCAATCCTCATCCACCTATGGGTCTGTCTCTCCCCTGAACCTGGGTGGACTCTGGTGCTGTAACTCATGCAATGTGCTCAAGCGGTGTGCATCATCTGCTGCTAGGGTTGGTGGCATCGGTGGCCCAACAGGAAGTGGTACTGCTGGTGCCTCTGCTAGAAAAGGGCCCAGCAACGCGGCCTCGTCGCTCTGTGGTCTATCTGTGCATACAACTCTCGGGACACTAGCTAGTCGTCCGTGGGGAGGCATCTTGAAAGAAAAAAATTCAACACAGTTAAAAGATTATACCTGGTGAGCTGACCTGGTTGGGATGACTTAAAGAAAACTTTTGAAAACACACATCCAATTAGTGTTTTCGTGTACTGAGTCGGAAATCAGAAGTCAGGGTCCTGGTGTATAGATACGTCGGCCACCACACCAACACCGAAATCCATGAATTGAAAACCACACTGAGTACACATAACACTATTGCTTCATAGAAAAGATCAGAGTCCTAAGTTATGCGGTAGAACTTAATCCTCTGATACCAATTTTTCACGACCCGTCCCCCGGGGCCCGTGCCGTGAGTACCCCATGCCCACCTTCCATAGACCAGGGGCTGGAGACTAGAACCAAAGGCGTAATTCCCTAAAACTGGGAAGGCATTGACATTATAACCTATAAATACACACAACAGATACGATCATGAGTAAACTAAATAACCAACAAGTGAGTAAAATAATTAAAATGGGGCTAGAATACAAGCCCAACTGGAGAGTAGAAGAAACTGAAAGTACAATTACAAATGAGGAAAAAGGAAAAACATCTACTGGGTTGACCTCCATGGTTTATACCTGAAGGGTAGGTACAGATCACCTCCTCAGCACTCCACGTCCATCCATATCCTCTATGTACCGATACACCATAAGGTCCACCTCCGAGTACCGTTCAGTCCTCGTACTCTCAGCCTCAGTCAGCGTAGTCCATTGTCTACATTCAACACAACGAGGTGCGGGCATAGCCCATGCAGGGGTGAGTATAATGATACACAGTAGGTACCCCAAGATCCTCATGGTCTCATTAAATCCATCAAGTATAAACCAAAAAGTATGAAATCAACAGATAACCCCACTTAGGTATAGGTCCATACATATACCTAAGTTATCAAGTAATCTATCTCAATTATGAGGGAAAACCAAAAGTTACTAAATCAGCTCAACTATGATTTTTATTCACATTATCGAAACCACGGCTTCTTGAGAACTCCTTCTCTATCGAGTATAGTGGGCCTGTTGCGACACCAAGGTGCTTCCCACTAACCTTGGACTGCTGAGGTAATCCTCTTGTCGAGTACTGTGGGTCTGCTGTGTCACCAAGGTGCTCCCCACTATGGGTCTGTTGCCACAACCAGGCGCTCCCCCTAATAGCCTGCAGAGGTACTCCTCCTGTTGAGTACCGCGGGTTTTCCACCACAACCAGGTGCTCTTCCACCATGGGTCTACCGCCACAACCAGGGCTCCCCACTGGGCCAGACGAGTCACTCCGAGTCAATCGGTCAGCAGTCGTCAAGTCTCAGCCAGCTACTAGGTCTCCACACTCTGTCCGCTCGTCTCTCGATGGATGTGCTCCACGAGCTACTAGTCAATACTCAAACTATCACGATGTTCCTCAAATAAGTATCTCAGAGGTCCGCCATGTCATAAGGGTCTCAACGTAACAGACAGTGCGTCAATCGGATGCCCGATCTGTTAGTTATCAGCCTTTTTGTCCTGTGGGCCCGGTTGGATTCGTGCGTGATCCAAACTGACCATAGCTCAAATATAGCACAAACTCTAGTGGGATATACTCAAAGGGACCCTTATTATCCAAGATTATCAGTGTCACTGATGGTTCATCAAATGGATGTATGATGCCAAAGATATAGACAAAAGAAAGTAAAGGGTCATAGTGGGCCCGGGTCCGGTCCGACCCGTCCCAACCCAGTATGGGCCAACCCTGTCCGGGTCGACCCGACCTGACCTATTGGGTCTAGCCCGAGCCGTTAGTTGGGCCAGCCCATTAGGCTCGGGCCGGCCCGCTGCGCCCAGCCCAGCATGCCGCGAGGGGTCAGGGAGGGCCACGAGAGCACATACCGTTCGTGAGGGCGCCGACCGGCCGTGGGTCGACGCAAGGGCAGTTCAGCCCAGTGGGCGTCCTGTGGGTGGCTCTGCCTAGAGGGCACCGCAAGTGAGCGGCTCGACCCCGAGGGCGCCGCGAGGGGCCGGCTCGGGGCGACTCGTCCTGGGGTCGGGGGTGGCGCGGCCGGGGCTGGGAGACTGGCTCGGCCGGGGGGCCGTGGGGCGTGCGGAGGGCGGAGCCTCGGGGCGCGTGGGGCACGTAAAGGCCAGCATGCCGGTTTGGCCAGCGGTGGCGCGGGATGCGCATGGCGCATGGGGTGCGCAGACGGCAGAGCCGAGGGGGACGCGGAGAGAGCGGATGCTGGCTCGACCGGGGCTCAGGAGGTGCGCTACCGGTGAGGGTGGAGTGACCGGTGAAGTGGCGCAGCCGGCAAGGTGGGCACGACCAGAATGGGTGGCGTGGCCATCGTGGGCGGCGCGGTCGCGATGCGGTGCGGCCGGAGAGGCGGTGAGGCAGGCAAGGGCGGCGCAACCGGTGAGGGCGGCACGGGTCGCGGAGGCCGTGGGTAGCGCGGTCGTTGCCCTCGTCGCCTTTGACATTGCTTTCTTCCATTTTGAAGAACACCACAGAGGAGATAAGAAGAGGGGTCAGACCATATTGATTTTGTCCGCACCCTCTGCATTTAGGGTGATGGAAATTGGCTTTCAAGAAAGAAGCGAAGAAGAAGCTTATAAGATATCTTAAAAAATCAATTCCCATAATCCCTCATTAACAAAATATTCCCAACATGAAAGGAAAAACATCCAAGGATCATCTTGATAATAAGTTGGTCTGAATTATTTTTTTGGAAGAAAAGTTACAAGGGAATAATATCATAGTTAAATAAAATTAAACCCCTACCCTGTTCATTGTTCGTTGACGGAGTCACGAGGAAGAAGACAAAGTTTTCGTCGTTCGTTGTGTCCGCCGCACACTTACAATCATGAGCTCATGCATCGGTTTGTTGACAATGATGAGGACGGAGGGTGGGTCATTGAAGACGTCCCACGTCAGTGGCTTCTACAAGGTGCTTCCGAGGGAGAATTTGAAGATGCTCGTTGCCGGCGTTCTTCGTTGGAAGAACGTGTTCTTCGTTCTTCATTGGCGAGAGCTTTTCTATCAAAATTTCCTTCCTCCTTTTCCAACAAAAGAAAAGGTAGCCAAGAATAATAGATTATAAAATCTATTAAATTGTTAGCATAAGAATTGAAATTGGATGAATTAATTATGTGGGCTCCACTTAATTAATTCATGAGTTTGGCACAATTAAAAGAGAGGAAGGGTTGACACCATTAAAGGAGGGGGGTAGAGAGAATCTCCCTCATTAATGAGGGGAGTTGAGAGGTTTTCCTCTCCCACCATTATTAGGGAGGTTTAGTCCCGGGTGGTCCCCACATCGTAACCTATCGCGGGAGATTAGGTTCAGGTGGGCCCCACCACCGTAACCACTCATGGGATGTTTTGTTCGGGTGGTCCCCACACTTCAACTCCCACAAGGAGGATTAGTTCTTGTGGACCCCACCTCCAACTTCCACATGGTAGATCAAAAATAAAATAAAGTGTAGTTCATTTTATTTTATTATTATCCACGAAAAACTGAAAAACTATCTTTTATTCTCAACCCACTGCCGTCGAGGTGAAAGTCTCCTTAAGCGAATACCAACACTGTGAGTTCCACGATGCCCTCAAATTTCAATTCCGAACACCTGTTCAAAAGTTATAAAAACCCGCTCATATGTTTACTGAATGTACTCAAAAAAAAAACTTTAGAAATTGATTCCAGGCACTCCGGGCTTCATAATCACGCGCCGTCAAGTTTCACGGACTTGTAAAATTCCCATTTAATTTTAATAAAATTTACATTGAAATTCCTGGTCTTTCAATATACTTATTTGATGCCAATTAGACCATAAATGAATATTTTAAAACATTTTATACCATATAATTGTTATTATATATTTTTAAAAAATTCATTATTATTTTTAAATAAATTAATAATACATTATTTTGATAAACAATCAATAGTGTAAATTTTGACACTATTCAATTTCATGATTTTTGAAAAATATGAAGATAATAATTTAACTTCGAAAAAAATATTTTTTTTATTTATAAGAGGTAAAGATAATCAATAAATTTAATTGGTAAATTAGTTATCCCAAATTATATTTATTTTAATGTTTTTAATAACATTTATTTGTTGTCTGCGTTAATAGAATAATTACTACATCAGTTTATTGTAATTATTTAATATACTTATTTATTGAATAACAATTAAAAATAAAATACTAATACTAAGATAAATCTTATATATTTCATAAGAGTAACTATAGTTGAATATATCTTCTATAAAATCCAACTTAAAAAATTTTATATTTATCAAAACATGAATGCGACATCTTTAACACCACTTTAAATAAAATATTATAAGGGTCATAATCCATTACACATGGATCCAAATAGTCAATAACTAGAAAAATGGATGATTATGGTAGATATATAATAAACCAATAAGACCTGGTCAAGTTTTGGGTCTTCCAATGGATATTATAATTGTAATGAAAATTATTTTATTGATTTCTCATCAATTAAATAATTTCTCCATCATCAAAGTATTATTATTTAAGGTAACTATTTATTTCCTAAAAAATACAAATAAATTACGAGGATAAATAAAAACAATTTATATTTCAAAAGATTATTTATAATCAAATTTATATTCTGTATAACATTACATTAAAAATAATATAGTTATTAAAAGTTGAGTAAGACATATTTAATTTTTCTTTAAATAAAATAAATTAAATGTCATAATTTCATCCAAGTGACTTCCAAAGGATTCCATTTCAACCCAAGGATGATTTAAGTTGAAACAAACTCATCCAATGATATTCAAATAAGTTTTAGGGTAATTTAATAACATTATCTTTACTGTTAATTACTTAATTTACCCTTTTACTTCATTAAATTTGTTTTATCAAAGTTACTATGCATAATGCAAAAAAAAATTTAATAATTTGAACCCAATGAATCCAAATATGAAATAAATTTTAAAAAATTTAAAGCACATAATTTTTAGTAATTAATTTAAAATAATCTCATTTTCAGAATGAGAAAATGAGTTTTAAAAGTTAAAACATTGCAAAAGATTAAAATGGTTTTGTATCTAAATTTGATGTAAAATTAATTCCAATGATATAAATTATATTAAATAATAACAATATATTATATTTATAATTTAAAATCCTTAAATAATATAATTTAACCATATAAAATATATCGATGAAAAAATTTATTTTCACTTAAAATTTAGTATATTTTTACTATTTATCAAAACATGAAAGTTATTATAAAAATATAAAAAATTAATTCAAAGTCAATTTTTATATTCCACTTCAAAATAAGAAGTTTATATTGTCCTATAATTTTTTTTTAATTTGTCAAAATTTTAATTTAAAAAGGGGTTTCTATTAAATGGGTGTAGAATTACCATTTTTACAAAATATAGGTTCTTATACATCAAATAGTGATTATTCATACCCTGTGGCTAAAATATATTTTAGATAAATATCAATTTTTTTATTAAATATATAACATATCTATTTCATTAATTTCATTTACTAATTATAATTCACATAATTTACAAAAAAATAAATATATAATAAATATATAATTTTTTTATAAATAATTGGTAGCCAATGAATTCACTATATATTTTCATAAGTTAGTTTTATTTATACTTTCTAACCTAATGACTAGGTTATAATGGTAATTTTATACCAAGGGCATCTCACAGTTCATTTGAACTCAAGATTGTGTTCAATGAAATCTATTGAAGAATTAAAATTATTTAATGAAAATATTTCATAAATACATCCATGTGTTACACTTCAAGTCCTGCCCTGAATGGCACTGAACCAGACAACATGTTCTGTAAAAATATCATTAGGCATAGTCCTTCCAACCTACTCTACCAGACTCATCACCATAGTTGTTTTAATCACCATTTTGGACTATGGTATTCGACTAGGTAGAACATCCTTCATCGCACTGTGATCAACCATGTCAAGTTAGAATTAGGCCTCAACAAGATGATAGTCATCCAATGGTTATAAAAGTTTCAATTTTGGGTGGTATCACACCAACATGAATAAGGTTTACATATCACTAAAACTATAGACCAAGAAATGGGTCCCAAAATCCATGTTTTTTAGTGGGGCAGTCATCCCATAAAAACACAACATAACAATAATATCAAAGTAGTAAAAGCATGCACATTGTTACCCTTCCCTATAAATTTCAATTAGCTAATTAATTTATTTTATTAGGGTACCACAAACCACCCACATCGATAAAAAGGAGTAAAAATTTCTTGTATGATACATGAAAGTGAGAAAAGAGGGATTACTGACCTCAAAATGGGTTTCTGATATCATAGTTCACTATAGGGTTAAGAAGAAACACCTGAAAACTTCAATCACATTAAAAACCCAAAGATCAAACTACACTACATCAAGGGTTATAAAAAACGATGCCCATACTCAAACCACAAACCAACATTACACCCTTGAAATGGATCTCTGAGAGAACAACAAAAGAAAAATGTGGGAAAGAGAGAATAACTCACTATGGGTTTCAATAAGGATCCACTAGAACCAATTAATAGTTGTAGGAGGAAGGGGGACGAAGATCCTCCAAGTTCCACCTAGGGTTCACCCAAAATGAGAGAGAAAATGTATGGCCGAATGAGGATGGATTTAGTTGAAAAACCTATCTAAAACCTAGAACATGAATTTTTTTGTCATGTAATCCATTCATGATGTGAAATACATGAGTTTTTAAAAAAATTCCAAATTCCTCCAAAATTCACATCACCACGACCTTTATTTAATTACATATCATGAATTAATTTCATGACATGAATCTAATTCATGGGTCACCCCTAGCTACATACATGCCATGAATCTGTTAGGACACATAATCCATGAACCAACAATTCACGTTGTGCACCCCTTTCATGAGGTGAATTTCTTATAGTAGCACTACTATACCTCCAACCAGCACAATAACTCCTCAATCCTGCATTAAAATTCCTTCAAAACCCAAAACAGGAAATGTAGTAGGCCTGGAAGTCATTTTCCCTTATAATAAAATAATCATAATAAAATAAAAATTTATTTATGATAATTTATTTTTTATATTAGGATAGGTACAACATTTTAAGAGGAATTAGAAGAAGAAATAAATTTTATGTACTCTATAAATGTGATTACCACTTCTTCGATAGAAGTAATTTAGATATCTTATTAAGGGACCTTGGGTAGGTCTTTTGGGGAGGAAAATATTATTAGAAAATGAATTACGTTTTTTTGAAGAGGAATAGATATAGTTTTGGTTGATATAAATGTCTCAATGTGTTGTGAAGAAGTGAAGAAAGGGGTGCCCTCTTTATAATTGATGTGTTGGGCACTTTTGAAATTTCGTAAATGATTAAATTATAATATATTCATTATTTGAATCAAATGATTCGAAAATGATAGGTATTAGAGGAAAAAATAGGATGTTGTTGAAATACCATCAACTAATAAATCTTAGATTGCTTTAGGTTGTGTTTTAAGCCGTATCTTTTAGTTTAATTCATTAGTTAACCACTTTTTACATTAACAACGCTAACGTATTTTCACTCCTAAAGGATTATAATTTTAAATATAAGGTAAATATTTAATTATAAATGGAAAAGGAAAGAAATTTTATACCATATCTAATCCCCTTGTCATCTTTCAATAATTTAAATATTTTAAAATAATTTAATTAAATATTATTTTGATAAATTATTATTATTATCAATTTTGAAAATATTCATTTAAATTTAATTTAAAAACATAAATAAAAAGTTTAAATTTGAATATAATCATTTAACGGAACAATAATATATCATAATCAACTATATATTTCTTGGACTACTATAACTCATTCAAATTATATCACTTTAAATATTTTTAAAGTCATTTAATTATTTTTTTATTTAATGAATACATATTGTGCCAGTGTTTCATAAAACTTTAATGAAGTTATATCATTACTAAATATTATAAATAAATTTTCATTAATAAAATAATTCCATTAATCTCAAAATAAATATGTATGTGTACTCATGTATTGCTTTTGTCCCTATGTGGACACATAATAGATATTTATAACTAAGAGAGTGACACTTTGTAATTTTATTTTCATTAAATATTTTATAGGTCATTTTCATGGATAAGAGTAACAAATAAATTTTGAGACTAAGGCAATAAGGGTATAATTAAATTCATCCAATAAGAATTAAGATGAAAAATTATAACCATATCACTTAGTTTTAACCAAGATTATCTCGATTTACCCTTTAATGGGGTGTTAAATTAGACCGTGCTTACTATTCATAATGTGTCAAAATAAAAGGGAACTATTTACCAAATTTTAGCCTCATAATTTTAAATATATAATCCATTTTATTATATTAAAAACCTATAAGTTTTATAAATTAAATTTAAAAGAAGTGTGAAAAAAAATGATGAAAACTGTTTTAGAAAAATACCATTCTACGCATAAAACAAGTTCTATTATTATCTCATGAATTGTAAAAATATTAAGTGAATGTAAAAAATTTTATTGAATATAAAATATATAAATTTCTTATAATTATTCATAAAATGTGGATATTTTAATTTATTATGATAAAAACACATTGTTCACATAAGAATGTTTTTAAGAAAAATACTTCTTTTACATTCAAATAATTTCTTTCATTTCTAATCAATTGATAACCAATAAATTTATTTTATAAATGTTTAAACCATATAATTTTTTAAATATAGTTATTAATATTCATAAAAACCAATATAAAATCTATGTTATAGTGGTACACTATTTTTACGAATCTTTTAGACTTTGGGTTTCATGTATCACAAACTATCAAAGAAATTTAATTTTATTTGGAAAAGAAGTATACCATAAAATATAAAGGTTCTATATTAATACCTATAAAAAACTTTCATCCTTGAAATTTCTATAAATTCATATTTTTATGAGATTTGGGTAGTTTTTAATCATAATTTCTTCATGTTCCAATGTCATTACTTTTATCTTAGGATTTCTCCAAAGTACCTTTATGATATGAGTCATCTGATTCCTAAACCCTTATTCTCTAGTATCTAAAAAATGGATAGATTTTCTATAGTAGGATATATTAGGTTCCAATTTTATTTCCTCCTAGGTGAACACAGTTGTTCATTCTGGAATGTACTTCCTTAAGAATGATATATGGAACACATCATGTACTTTAGAGAGACCTGGTGGAATTTCCATGAGGTAAGCCACAACTCTGATTATTTCTAGGATTTCAAAATGCCGGATGTTCAGGGGGATTAATTTTACTTTGTTACCAAACCTTATATCACTCACCCATGGATATACTCTCAATAAAACGTGATTCCCCATTTGAAATTATAATTTCTTTCCTCTAATTATTGGCATAGTTCTTTTGCCTACTTTGAGCATCTTTGATATGGGTTTGCATAATTTTTACCTTTTATGTTGTATCCTCTATATGTTCTATTCCAACAATATTCCCTTCACCAATTTTATCCCAACAATTTGGAGTATGATATATCATTCCATATAATGCTTCACACATCTCTAATTGAATACTTTAATAGAAGATATTGTTTTAAGATAAATCTACCAAAGGTAAATACAGATCCCAAATACCTTGAATGTAAAGAGAACGTGATCTAAATATGTCTACTAATAGTTTAATAGTTATTTCAGAAAATCCATTGGTTTATGGGTGATAGGAAGTTTACAATTGAAGCTCAGTATCAAGAGACTTATAAATACTTTTCAATAATTTTGATATAAATTGTTGATTATGATCTGACACAATAAAAAGAGGTGTTCCCTGATGTCTTATAACTAAATTAATATAGAGTTGTGAAAGGAACTCAATAAGAAATATTCTCTTATAGTAATGAAATTTTTAGATTTAGTGAAGTGATAACTAATAACTCATTTTGAATCATTCTTTCTTGGAGTATTTGGTAAACTAGTGAAACAGTATATAATAATGTCATCCCATTTCAACATAGGAATATGTATAAGTTTCTTGAATCCTCTATGGTGATGTCTCTCAGCCATAAATTATTGGAAAACAAAATATCATGATATATAATCAGTAATTTCCCACTTCATATTGTACCACCAAAAGTGTTCCTTCAAATCTATATACATGTTGGTGCTACCAGCATCTGTAGAGAAATCTGAGTAATGAGAATTATCCAATAATTATCTGTTTATATTTAGTATAGATAGAACACACGATATCTTCCTAAATTTAAAAACACCATCATTACAAATGAATTCTGACAACTTACCCTCATTTACATCTTTAATCCTCTTTAGAAAATTCTCATCATCAGGTTGAGAACATTGTTACCCATTCTCATAAATTTGGTTTGGAAATAATTTATAAAAAGAGTGATGATTCCCATTACATAATATTTACCATATACATATTTAATAGATCCATGGATATAAGATCCCTATTGATGCACATTTTGGTCTGAAATCCATGATCTTTTCTTCTCAATGCATCCACCACCTTATTTTACTTCCCTAGTGGTAGTGTATTTAGAAATCATAATCCTTGAGCAGCTCAAGCCACATCTATTGCCTCATGTTGAACTCTTTTTGTGAGAATATTCATTTCAAACTCTTATAATCCATGTATATCTTATACTTTTACCCATGGAGATAACATATATATAACTTGAAAGAAAATATTACAGCTCTTAACTAGTGATCATGGATTGTATAGTTTTATTCAGGAATATTTAACTTACTTTATACATAGGAAATAAATTTATCATTCTTCATAAGGAAAAAACCATGTAGCTTCATTCGTCGCTTCGCTATATGGAAAAAATCATTAATTTCCTGATGGTTGAGAAAAAATCATATAATTCACCATTATTCTCTTCAATTCATAAAAATATACCTTAACTTTTTTTCCATATGAACTTAACCCCCTTAAGGGTAGGCTCGATTTGTGGGTTATCCAATATGGATTTTTTTAACAAATATCCAATAGTAACCTACCTAAACAATGATACTACATACCTCAGTTATGTTTGTTTACAAAATCCATTTTTGACTACCTTTGTCTTCAAAGGATAAAATGAGATCCCCTTTTTGGAGATTATATGGCCCATAAAAGAAGCTTTTTGAAGCCAAATTTTAGAATTGATAAATTTTATATATAGCTGTTTTCTTTTAAGTGTATCAACAATGATCCACAAATGATTCTAATGGTCCTAATATCTCTTAGTGTACACCAATATATAATAAAAAAATCAAAAAAATATCATCAATATATTCCTTGAATACTTTTTTCCTTAGATCCATGAAGAAATAGAGTGCATTAGTTAATACAAATAGCATTAAAATGAACTCATAATGTCCATACCTCGTTAGAAATTATGTATTTGGAATATTATCCTTCATTACTCATAATTGATGATACCTATAATTATGCTCAATTTTTGAAAAATATTGATCTCCATGAATTTGATCGAATAATTCATCAATGTGAGTAATAGGATACTTTTTCATTATTTTAATAGCCATCATTTCCATATAATCATTGAATAATCACATAGATCCATATTTCTTCTTAACAAAAAGAATAGGGGATCCCCAAGGTGAAAAACTAGGTCATACAAACCCCTTAACCCACAAAACCTATAATTGTTTTATTGACCCAACTAACTCAATAGTGGTCATTATTTAGGAAGTATTTGATATTGGTCTTACATTTGGGATTAAATCATTCAAAAACCCAGCTTCACACTCTGGTGGATGTCCAAGAAATTCCTCAGGAAATACATTAATGTATTCCTATTCAATAGGTAAATACTCTATTTAAAGATTATACTTTCTATCAATAGATTATGTATTCTCTTCTCCCCCAAGAATTTCATTTAGAATAGCCACTAGGGTGGATCGAGATATGATACATATGATGATTTCTTCCCTCAGAAGATAAGAAATTCCATGTATTCTTCACCAATCTTGTTTTCTTTCTACTTAGAATTATTTTTTACATCATATTTTGATATCCATTGCATACTAAAGATTTTATAAAAATTTACCATTGGTGTAATAATAATTTCAACAAATAGGGTATGTTTATGTGTCATGATGGGAACTGAATAAAACATCCTTGTTATAGAAAGACTTCCACTAGGATTATTTACTGATAACTGAATTATTAATGTACTAGGGAAATATATAATTTTATTGAAAACTAGGAATATATAAAAGAGTGTGAATATCCATAATTAAATAAAAAATTACCTAAATTTGAAGATATTATTTAAGTAACTATCACCACATCATAAGGAACATTGACCTTTTCTATTGTAATCATATATTCATGGACTCTAACCCATGGATTTGTGTGTGTGGAAATTTTCCTTGACTTCATTGAAAATAATTTTCATAGTGTCCCATCTCATTATAGTAGATCCATTTAACATCAGTGTCTTTTTTACCTTCCTTTCAATCATGAGAATGGAGGCCTTTTTTCCCACACTTATAGAAAACTACCATTCCCAATGTGCATGTTTCATTTTGTTTCTTTCCACTTTTATTAAATGATGTAATTCTCAGCCTTCCAATATTCCCTTTTTTTATATTTGCTTTTCCAATGTTCTCAACAACCCTTTTCTTATCTTTATTTCCTTAAAAGTTACATGACATGGATAGTTCTTTCTATATCTCAACAGAACATGATAATATTTCATCATATGATGAAAAATTCTTTGATACTAGTGAACTTAAAATAATTGGATTAATAGTATAAAATAAAATTCCAATATTTTCGTTTGGATTACATAAAAAGTACATAACATGTCTTGAGAAACTTGTCATGTTGGATTCATACTTAGTAACATTTTCATCTTCCTTTTTCCATAAACATTGGATTTTATCTACATATATTCTTGTTTCTCATGACGAAAATATTTTTCCAAGAATAATACCTTAAAATACATCCAATCCATAATTTTTATTTATTCATAATCATTAATATTTTGAATCAATTACCACCATTGACCTATATCACTTTAGAGAAGATAAAATTCCATGAAAACCTTATCCATTTAATTACTTCCAAAAGTGGGAAATATTTTCCTTAAGGAACTTATACTTTGATTGTATAAAAAGAGATTTTTAGTCCCATTGAAATAGTAAGTCTTGTGATACATGAGGTAGAAAAATGTTTTTACACCACATTTGGAATAGTAGGATAATATATACATGCAAGGTTATTGGTCACAAAATGAGTTAACAACACCAATATATTTAAATTTTTTTCATATCCAACTCTAGATTTGTTATTTTTTCCTGGAGGAAAATCTCTACATGTATTACATGCATTGAATCAATTTATATTCCTTACACTAGGCATAATTTCTAAAAAATAAAATACAATTGATTTGATCATAACATCATGGAAAAACGTTTTATTCGCCAAACTAATGAAATGATTAACATAAATTAAAATTTTTTGTTTAACTAATCTCTAAATCATAATCTTGGTTTATTTGGGAATATTTTCCAATTCATTAATAAGAATTAATTATCTAATTTAAGTTTTCCTATATCATGTTCCCAAGTATTATAGTAAACTTTTTTTGATACCAACTGTAAAGACCCTAACCCTAGTAGCATATAGTCAGTACTTACATTATTACATTGGCACTAGATACAAGGAATCACATCCCAAAAGACCAAATAGTTGGTATTCTTGAAAAACTAGATATAAACATAACTATTACATTAAAATTGAAATCATAAAATATAAAAAAGTATTTTATTTTAGTAAACCATTATTCTCTTTAGAATACCCCTCCATATCAATCGCAATACACTTATTGACATCATAGTGAAAGGAAACATAATAAAGGAGTGATATATAAAGCTCAGTAAAGGTATAGATATAGAAGAAGATATCATGAATAAATAAGTCATAATAAATATTTCAATATCAATAACTATAAAAAATTCCATATAATTAATATCTTTAACATGAAGAATAATATTTCAAGGATAAATTATTATCAAATAATACTATATATATAATCACATGAGCATGAAACATATCCAGGGATATTAGAACTAATCAAATAATCACATGGACATCGATAACTAATCTCACAATGAATTAATTCATAATACCAGACATCAAAAACATACATTCAAGGCCTTATTCTAAGATATATTATAAAATTAGGAAATTCCTTATGAAAATACCCAAGTTATTTTGTCTTAGGACACCCACTAATTAATCGAGGAGCTATAGTGGGCCCTACCCACACATACTATTTCCAATGCATTCCTCATATGAAAGTGGTGAATCATAATCAACATAAAAATTCATATTAAAAACTAGAATATTAAATGTTAACACATTCCCAAGTCAATAAACATAGTTATAAACCATCCAGAGTAATACGGTGAATAATACCAAAATAATACATTTTCAGTCAAACTGATTGTAAAACATTCATAGAAATAAGGTAGATAACATCATTAGTTTATAATATTATTATAAGACTCATAAAAATATATTTATATAGATTACATTACCTTAAAAAGAGAATAAAAATGTTTCATGATAAAAAAATCCTTTTTAAAATAAAATCACTTATTTAAAATCTATTTTTTTTTCAAAATATCAAGGAAAACATTTTCTTTGAAAATAAAATAAAAATTTTAAAGGAATATTCGAGTCAAATTGGGGTTATGATGCTGGGAAATTCTTTTCATGATGTATAATTTTTAAAAAACATTCATTTAACATTATTTTAAAAAGTTCAAATAGTTTATCATTTATAAAATGGAAAGAATATTCCATCAAAACATTTTTTAAAAGTAAAAATGGGAAAAAACGTATTTAGTAAATAATTTGGTGATTTTTGAAACTTTCTTCAAAATATTTTAAGAAAACATGGATATGGAAGAATAAGGACTTCAAAATAAAGGGAAATAATTTCATATTTTATTAAAAATATTTTCTCAATAATTTAAAGTAATGAGGGGAGTAAGATAGAACTATTACATGAAAAGTTTATTTACAAATAAATTATAATAAAATATATTTTTATGACGATAATATCAAAAAATTTCACCAAGGGGGACTTAAACATAAAAAATCCCAAATAATGATGTGATTATGAAATAAACCCTTACCAAAGGTGAAATTTCTTTTATATATGTTCGAACATCATGTATAATAATGATATATTTTTATAAATATATTATATATCCACAATAATATATATCATAGAATATATAATTTACTTATAATATTTTAGCAACAATTTATTAACAATTCCATGTTAAAATCAATGTTCTGGGTAACAACTGGTTCATTTTTTATGTATGCATTGCTTTGGTAGGTTTGGTCTTTTAATTTTTATCTTGGTTCCACCATCTCTATAATTTTATGTATGATATAAATATCATAATTATTAATTATATATTTATTTTTATTAATCCATAAAATATAGGGAGAGAAAAATGAATAACACCGTTCGTGGAGATGGTAGGCTGCATGAGCGTTGTTTTCACTTTTTGATAGATGGAATGAAAGAAAGGTAAATAATAATTCAAATTAAAAAATTATTATTATAACATATAAATAACATATATTCATTAAAAATATCATTATTACCATCCATGTAATGTTTAAATAAAAAATGGATCACATCGTTTTGTGGAGGTAGTAATCCACATGTACACACAAGAAACACTATTGTTTTCTAACCGATTAGAAGATAAGAAAGTCTATATGATATGATAATTAAATAAAAATATTTATGTCATAAATATCTTATATATTCACTATTTTCTTCTTTATAACCATATGACAACCCTGCTTTCTATTACAACTTAAACATGCTTTATTACATATAATATCACTTGATACAACAAAGAAGATCAAGTGGTTTAGTGTCTTTGAGGCTTAGGATCATTACATAAAAACTTTAAACTTGAAATACAACATCTTTATTGAAAAATTCCTTTACATGACCACTACATTCCTTCGTACTTAGCATTGCATGTGATAACTTGAGGACATGCATAAGAAAAGGGTGAGCTATAAAGCCCAGTAAGGGAGTACACAATGAATAACATGAGGAGTTCAATACATGTTAGGCAATATTAATATCAATAGAGCATAAGAGTAACATGAACATAAAGGAATGATAAAGCTTGATAATCATAACATGGAAATGTGGGAACAACACTTAACATTGAATTAGCATGAGCCAAGTCTCATTGCACATGGAGCATGAGTAAACCCTCATTGCACTTGAAGCATGAGTAAACCCTTGTTTCACTTTAATTAGCATGATTCAACACTCATTTCACATGACGTATCATGATACTATACTTTACCCAATGCATTGGAGCGCTATAAGGGTGCACCCTTCTTAAACATTTCATTTCATGCATAAGTGTGCCACGTGGATCATAAAACATGGATTCATAAAACATAATCATTTATTCCACGATAAAGGAATGTGGAATTCATACATGAAACTTTATAATCAATAAGTAAATGTGCATAAAGGTGAATACCCTTGATGGAGAAATGGGCATGGTATTCACTACACAATGATATTGGCTTAGAAAATCGGTGTGATTTCGGCAGCGTAACGGCGTGACATAAGAATTCATAAAAAATGGTTGATGAGATAGAAAGGGGTTCCTCATCATATTTACATGTAATGTACAGTAAGGAGGTCATATAGATACATGTCCCAACAATTGAAAAGGAATTTATATTCATGATACAAAAGTATTTCTTGAATATAAATGAGGAGAAAAAAGTTCCTTTCGAAATTTCGGCATAGTAACGGGTGTACATGGGAGGCATTTAATGAGAGAGAAAGGGGTCTCCAATCATTCAAACAATAAGAGGGCAGTATTGGGGAGGTTCGAAACCATACCCCAATATTCATAATTGAAATTGAAATGGCAATACAACTGAAAGAAAATTGACAAAAATGAGAAAGGAAGAAAAAACCCTTACTTGGAAGTGTGCTTCCAAAGGCTAGAGAGAGGCTTGTGAGAGGCTTCTTGGGAGCTTGGGGAACCTTGAGAGGATTATAGAGAGAGTAGGGCAGATGTTGGAAGAACTCCAAGGGCTTTGAGTGAGGAGGAAGTGAGAGATTGGGTGGGTTTATATAGGAAAGGTGAGGGAACTCTTTATTATTTAGGTTTGGGACCCCTTATATTAAAATAATCCAAACCACAAACCATCCCATGGTATTTGCCCATGGTTTCTGGAAAAGGAAAGAGGAAAAAAATATTTTACAAGGCCAAGGTCCGAACTTATTAAAAAAATAAGGTTGCTTATGTGGAGGTGAGTCACACTCCCATGGAAATTAATTTAAAAAGGCAAAGTGTTGAATAAGTCTTGAGGGCTCCATTAATGCTTTGAAAAGTAAGTCAAACAAACCCAAAACCTCATTATTTTAATGATAAAACACATATTGGCCGAACATAAGGATTATTGTATTTTATTACATCACCATTGGGTCATTATGATGTCATAAAACACATTATATATTTAAATGGTATTTAATTTTTACCCAAAAATTTGACTGTCTCAGAAAATTATGAAAAATTCACCGTTGGATAATTTCGACGTCCTGATTCCAAAAATAATATTTATTTTATCTAAATATTTTTATAAATATGTTAATTTTCACTTTTAAAATAAAAACTGACATTTATAAAAAATTCACAGGTTTTGACAGAAATGGCTTTCAAACCTTAATAAAAATTTTAATTGCATTCATAAAATTATAAGATCATTTATATTTTATAAAAATTAATTTAATATTAATAATAATATTTTATTAAAATATTATTTAATTCAAAAATCCTTTAATTTAATAAAATATAATTCTTAATTGAATAATAACTAAAAACACCATTTGTACTTTAAAAACTAATTACAATGTATCAAAAATGACTAGAAATTATATTCATTATTATATACAAAAATAATGTACATGAACATGGTGCTACTTATTTGTTACATAACCCCTTAAAATAGGCACATAAGACCTAAGGGTAAGGTGTGCGATGGTGACAGACTCTTGGGGTGGCTTGGATAACATCTCTTGAGTGGTAATCTCTATCAACTTCCACTTTTCCCGTAGACGGTCCTGTTCAAGCTTGACATAATGAAGATCAGCTTGATCTTGGTCAAGGGCGAATCCCAAAGACGCCACCTCTTTTCCGAGATCCAACAAAT
This sequence comes from Viscum album, assembly GCA_963277665.1. Lineage (NCBI taxonomy): Eukaryota > Viridiplantae > Streptophyta > Magnoliopsida > Santalales > Viscaceae > Viscum > Viscum album. The sequence continues at coordinate 1,766,194,076 of OY728153.1, read as the reverse complement.
GGGCTTCGTAAGGGGAAATTCTACTGGATGAGGTCATCGATTCCTTTTTCTGAGTAGAAATGGGTTCGTTAAAGCCTTATATTTATACTACTCAGATGATCACTGTTCAATGACTATAAAAGTAACGGTCACAAATCTTAACGTAAAACTAATGAAGTTGACATCTTATAAAAACATTTTTCATAAAGAAACATTTAACTGGATCAAGAGGGATTTTCCATTAATGAAACTTTAGGTCGTTACAATATTCCCCCCTTTAGAAATTTTTCCCTCGAAATTTTACTTTTACCACACTAAAACAAATGTGAGTAACTCAGCTTCATCATATCCTACGACTCCCAAGTTGCTTATTCAAACTTTTGGTTTCTCCACAACACCTTGAAGAGGGGCATTGTCTTATTTCGTAGAACTTTTTCTCTACGATCTAAGATCTTCACTCGTTGCTCCTCATAAGAAAGATCATCTTACAATTGTACCACCTTGGAAGAGAGTACATGTGAAGGGTCCGGTATGTACTTCTTGAAGAGGGATACATGAAATACATCATGCACCTTGGCCATAGTAGGTGGAAGTGCTAGTCGATAGGCCACATCCCCAACACGATCAAGAATCTCGAAGGGGCCGATGTACCTTGGACTTAACTTCCCTTTATTTCCAAACCTCATGACCTTCTTCCACGGAGATATACGTAAAAACACCATGTCTCCGACTTTAAACTCAAGGTCTCATCGACGATTATCTGCATAACTCTTCTGTCAACCTTGGGCTGCCTTGATATGGTGCTGAATGGTTTTCACCTTCTCCACCATTTCTTCGACCATTTCTGGTCCAAGCAGCTTACGTTCACCGACCACATCCCAACATGCCGGTGTTCTACACCTTTTACCATACAGGGCTTCATATGGTGCCATTTGGATGCTCAAGTGGAAACTATTATTATAAGAGAACTCAACTATAGGAAGATGTTGATCCCATCCTCCTTTAAAGTCCATTGAGCATGCTCTCAAAATATCCTCAAGTGTTTGGATAGTCTGCTTGGATTGGCCATCAGTTTGAGGATGATAGGCCGTACTGATGTTTATTTCAGTATTTAGAGCTTGTTGAAGACTCTTCCAAAACTTAGAGGTGAATCTTTGATCTCGGTCAGAAACAATAGACAGTGGTACTCCATGCAACCATACCACATCCCTGATATATATCTGTGATAGTTGATCCAAAGAGAAATCCTCTCGAATAGCAATGAAGTTAGCAGTCTTTGTAAGACGATCCACAACAACCCAGATTGCATTGTTGCCTTTGGATGTCCTTGGAAGTCCAGTGACAAAGTCCATGGTGATGTTCTCCTATTTCCATTCTGGTATGGGCAATGGTTGCATCATCCCCTTAGAATTCTGCCTCTCTGCCTTCACTTGCTGACACACCAGGCACTTTGATGTATATTCAATGATCTCCTTCTTCATATTATCCCACCAAAAGTTTTCTCAGAGATCTCGATACATCTTTGTGCTCCCTGGGTGAATAGAGAAATTTGAACTATGTGCATCATCCAAAAGTTCCTTCTTCAGCTCCGAACTTGATGCAACACATAGTCTTTTCCCAAACCGCACAATTCCTTCTTCGTTAACATTAAACTCTGAGGATTTTCCCTTTTTGATAGCTTCCACTTTTTCTTGGGTTCCCGCATCATCCTTTTGAGCATCCTTTAACCTTTCCACAAGAGATGATTGAGCAATCATTTGTGAAAGGATTGATGATGGTCCTTTCTTTATGATTCACACATCCATCTTCATTAAGTCTAAGAAGATTGGATCCTTATCAATTCTCATCATTGATAGAATCACTGGATGCTTTCTACTTGGGGAATCTGCCACCTTGTTCGCTTTCCCAGGGTGGTAATGTATTGAACAACCATAATCCTCGATGAGCTCTATCCATCTTCTCTGGCGCATATTAAGCTCTTTCTTTGTGAATATATATTTAAAACTCTTGTGGTCAGTATATATCTCACATTTCTCTCCATAGAGATAATGCCACCAGATTTTCAAGGCAAAGATCATCGTCGCCAACTCCAGATCATGCGTTGGATAGTTTTGCTCATTGATTTTCAACTGCCTTGAGGCATAGGATATCACTTTATCATTCTGCATCAGCACACATCCTAATCCCTTTTTCAAAGCATCACTGAATACCACAAAAAGCTCCCCACTTGTGAGTAAAGTGAGCACGGGTGCAGTGATAAGCCTCCTTTTCATCTCCTTAAAGATTTCTTCGCATTCATCACTCCAAGAAAAATTTACTCCCTTTCGAGTTAGCTTGGTAAGAGGGTTGGACAATCGTGAGAAATTTCTCACAAATCGTCGATAACATCCAGCTAACCCCAAGAAGCTACGGATATCAGTTATCGATGTTGGCCTCAGCCATCCCTCAATTGCATCTATTTTGGATGGGTCCACAGATATCCCATTGCTAGTGATGATATGGCCCAAGAATGAGACCTCCTTCAACCTGAACTCACACTTGCTGTACTTGGTATAGAGCTTCTCCTTGCGCAAAGTCTCCAGTACAGTTCTTAAATGCTCCTCATGGTCCTCCTTGGTTTTGGAGTATATTAGAATATCATCTATAAAGACTACCACAAATTTGTCTGGGTAATCTCTAAAGACTCTATTCATCAAGTCCATGAATATTTCTGGAGCATTGGTGAGTCCAAAAGGCATTACTATGAATTCATTGTGCCCGTACCTTGTACGAAAAGCAGTCTTGGGGATATCTTCCTTCTTCACCCTTACTTGATAATATCCAGACCGCAAGTCCACCTTGGAGAAGTATTGTGCTCCATGCAGCTGATCAAACAAGTCATCGATTCTTGGGAGAGGATACTTATTATTTATCATGATTTTGTTAAGTTCACAATAATCAATGCAAAGCCGCATTGAACCATCCTTCTTCTTGACGAAGAGGACTGGTGCACCCCATGGTGATGCACTTAGGCATATAAACCCTTTATCCAGATTCTCCAGTAGTTGTTTCTTCAGCTCTTCAAGATCAACAACAGCCATTCTATATGGAGTCTTGGATATTGGTAGCACCCCAGGTATAAGTTCAATTGAGAACTCAACATCTCTTCTTGGAGGAAGACCAGGATGTTCCTCACAAAATACTTCAGCGAATTCCCTCACAATAGGCATTTCTTCAAGGGTGGTTTCTTCCTTGGACTCAATCATCTGAGCCAGATATGCATGCTCATAAGGCAGTAATATCCATGCTTGAGATGATGGAGCTAAAGGAGATTCATCTTCCCCCTGACACTTGTAAAGAATCGGGGGTCGATTCTCCATATGGAGTGTGATTTCCCTCTCCCGACAATTTATGTTGGCTCTATATAAGGAAAGCCAATCCATGCCAAGAATTGCATCAAATTCCACCAAAGGGAGTATGACGAGGTTCGCCGAGAAATTCAATCCACATATTATAACAGGGGAGGACTTTACTCATGGGATGCAATGATTTCCCCATTTGCTGTACTCACCGACATCTTTACTTCCATGATTTGTGGTGGTGCATGGATTTTTCTACTAAACTTTTGAGATATAAAAGAATGCATAGAACCTGAATCAAAAATTACGTTCGCTATTCTTGAATGAATAACTAGCGTACCTGTCACCACTTCGTTGTTGGGGTTCACTTCGGAAGAAGTGATGGAAAAAGTTCTTCCTTGCTGTCTTGGAGGTTGCTGGTTGCCTCCAATAACCCTTGGATTAGGGCACTGATTTGCAAAATGACCTGGTTCTTTGCATTTGTAGCATTGAAAAACGCGTTGAGGTTCGAACTGAGCGTTCCTCTCCTCTGTCGCAGCCGCGGGTCCTTCTTGCTGACAGTTAACAGCTAGGTTCCCTTATCTTCCACACCTGAATCATTTTCTTGTCCCCCTAAGGAAATTTCCAGGGTGCTTCTTTCCACACTTTTGGCAAGTGGGGTGCTGGAACTTCTTAGCGCCGTTGTATTTATCCATCAGACCACCAGCATTGAAGTCCACCTTACGATTCTTGTCCCCATGATACCCCTGTGATTCTCCGATCTCCATTTCAACCTTGCGGGCACATCGAACAACTTCCTCATAGCTGTTGAAGTCACGGATTGCTAATGCTTTCCGTAAGCTAGGCTTCAACCCACCAAAGAAGCGGTCAACCTTGCATTCGTGGGTAACGACAAAGCCGGAAGCGTATCGTGCAAGCCTTGTGAAGTTTGCCTCGTACGCTTCCACAAATTCTTCATCTTTCTGGTTGAGGGAAAGGAAGTCCCTTTCCATCTTAAGACGGAGGGTGCACGGAAAATATTTATCGAAAAACTTCTTCCGGAATTCCTTCCATTACAAAGCCTCGATCTCCTCCTCAGGCTTCGTATTTTTGATCAATGTCCACCATTCATCGGCTTCACCCTCCATACGATAAGCCGCCAGGAGAACCTTCTCTTGTTCAGAACATTGAAGGATAGAGAAGATCTTTTCAATGGAGTTGATCCATTGCTCAGCGATCGTGGGATCAGATGATCCACTAAAAGTAGGAGGCCTTTGTCTCATGAAGCTCTCGATAGAGAGTTGTTATTTCTTAGGGGGGGTTGAACGTTCCTCTTGACCTGTGTTTCTATTCAAAACTTGAGTTATCTGATAGAGAAGCATGACAAAGTTCGCGATTCCCACTCCCATTGGATTGGGTATCTCATTAGTACAATCATCACACAGATCTTCACAACGGTTATTAGCCCGAGTTCTCCTATTACTGGCCATTGGCTGGAATAAAAGGAAAGTTAGGGGTAACACATAAAGGGTAACCCAAAGACAAAATTTGATGACTTATAAATAAACTTTAATATCTTTAACTCATGAGTCTATAGGATTCAATCCAGGCATTTCATGATCTTCCTTCTAACATATATTCTTAGGGGCATTTTTACCTTAATAAGGGTTCATACTAAGATTGTGAATTTATCAAAACATATCCCCAGGGAGTGTCATAACCAAGAGTGCAGCAAGTCCCGTTGTCGTACACCAGTTCCCGTTCGAATCTAGCTCAAAGCGGTGTTTTTGGGTTTTACCCCTAGGATACATCTGTGCCAGAGCCGCCTCTACCTGCTCGTATCCAGAAAGGGATGTATTTGTTTGATAAACCACTTACTTAGTATTTACCAAAACTTGGGGATGTTTTTATTATACTTAGTCTTGTATCTAATGCTTTACTAGGGTTTCCTAATCCCAAAAATAACTAAACCTATCCTCTGATACCAACTATGACAACCCTGCTTTCTATTACAACTTAAACATGCTTTATTATATATAACTTCACTTGATACAACAAATAAGATCGAGGGGTTTAGTGTCTTTTGGGATTAGGATCATTAAATAAAAACTTTAAACTTGAAATACAACTTCTTTATTGAAAACTTCCTTTACATGACCACTACATTCCTTCATACTTAGCATTGCATGGGATAACCTGAGGACATGCATAAGAAAAGGATGAGCTATAAAGCCAAGTAACAGAGTACACAATGAATAACATGAGGAGTTAAATACATGTTAGGAAATAGGAATATCAATATATCATAAGAGTAACATGAACATAAAGGCATGATAAATCATGATAATCATAACATGGAAATGTGGCAACAACACTTAACATTGAATTAGCATGAGCCAAGGATCATTGCACATGGAGCATGAGTAAACCCTCATTACACTTGAAGCACGAGTAAACCCTCATTGCACTTGAATTAGCATGATTCAACACTCATTGCACATGACGTATCATGATACTATACTTTACCCAATGCATTGGAGTGCTATAAGGGCGCACCCTTCTTAAACATTTCATTTCATGCATTTGTGTGCCGCGTGGATCATAAAACATGGATTCATAAAACATAATCATTTATTCCATGATAAAGGAATGTGGAATTCATACATGAAACTTTATAATCAATAAGTAAATGTGCATAAAGGTGAATACCCTTGATGGAGAAATGGGCATGGTATTCCCTACACAATGATATTGGCTTAGAAAATCAGTGTGATTTCGGCAGCGTAACAATGTGACATAAGAATTCATAAAAAATGGTTGATGAGAGCGAATGGGGTTCCTCATCAAATTTACATGTAATGGACAGTAAGGAGGTCATATAGATACATTTCCCAACAATTGAAAAGGAATTTAGATTCATGATACCAAAGTATTGCTTGAATATAAAAGAGGAGAAAAAAGTTCCTTTCGGAATTTCGGCATAGTAACGGGTGTACATGGGAGGAATTTAATGACAGAGAAATGGGTCTCCCATCATTCAAACAATAAGAGGGAAGTATGGGTGAGGTGAGAAACCATACCCCAACATTCATAATTGAAATTAAAAGGGCAATACAACTTAAAGAAAATTGAAAAAATGAGAAAGGAAGAAAAAACCCTTACTTGGAAGTGTGCTTCCAAAGGATAGAGAGAGGCTTGTGAGAGGCTTCTTGGGAGCTTGAGGCACCTTGAGAGGATTATAGAGAGATTAGGGAAGAGGTTGGACGAACTACAAGTTCTTTGAGGGAGGATGAAGTGGGAGCTTGGGTGGGTTTATATAGGAAAGGTGAGGGAATTCTTTATTATTTAGGTTTGGGACCCCTTATATTAAAATAATCCAAACCACAAACCATCCCATGGTATTTGCCCATGGTTTCTGGAAAAGGAAAGAGTAAAACAATATTTTACAAGGCCAAGGTCCGAACGTATTAAAAAATTAGGGTTGCTTATGTGGAGGTGAGTCACACTCCCATGGAAATTAATTTAAAAAGGAAAAGTGTTGAATAAGTCTTGAGGGCTCCATTAATGCTTTGAAAAGTAAGTCAAACAAACCCAAAAACTCATTATTTTAATGATAAAACACATATTGGCAGAACATAAGGATTATGGTATTTTATTACATCACCATTGGGTCATTATGATGTCATAAAACACATTATATATGTAAATGGTATTTAATTTTTACCCAAAAATTTGACTGTCTCAGAAAATTATGAAAAATTCACCGTTGGATAATTTTGACGTCCTGATTCCAAAAATAATATTTATTTTATCTAAATAGTTTTCTAAATTTTTTAATTTTCACTTTTAAAATAAAAACCGACATTTATAAAAAACTCACGGGTTTTGACAGAAATGGCTTTCAAACCTTAATAAAAATTGTAATTGCATTCATAAAATTATAAGATCATTTATATTTAATAAAAATTAATTTAACATTAATAATAATATTTTATTAAAATATTATTTAATTCAAAAATCCTTTAATTTAATTAAATATAATTTTTAATTAAATAATAACTAAAAACACCATTTGTACTTTAAAAACTAAGTACAATGTATCAAAAATGACTAGAAATTATATTCATTATTATATACAAAAATAATGTACATGAACATGGTGATACTTATTTGTTACATAACCCCTTAAAATAGCCACATAAGACCTAAGGGTAAGGTGTGCGATGGTGACAGACACCTGGGGCGTCTCGGATAACATCGCCCGAGTTGTAATCTCTATCAACTTCCACTTTTCCTGTAGACTGTCCTATTCAAGCTTGACATAATGAAGCTCAGCTTGGGCTTGGTCAAGGGCGAAGCCCAAAGACGCCACCTATTTTACGAGCTTCGACAAACAGGCTTCGTAAGGGGCAATTCTACTGGATGAGGCCATCGCTTCCTTTGTCTGAGTAGAAATGGGTTCGTTAAAGCCTTATATTTATACTACTCAGATGATCACTGTTCAACGGCTATAAAATTAACGGTCACAAATCTTAATGTAAAACTAATGAATTTGACATCTTATAAAAACATTTTTCATAAAGAAACATTTAACTAGATCAAGATGGATTTTCCATTAATGAAACTTTGGGTCTTTACAAACCATACAAGGGAAATGGTGATGAAAATTTGAATTACGCATCTATGTGGAGATGGTAAGTCGTACGTATGCACGAGAAATATTTTAACATTGTGTATCATAGAAAAGAATTGGAATATGGTTTTAAAATTATAATATTAACATAATATTATATTTATTATTCTATTTTTGTAATATTATTACGGAAAAAACATGTTTATTAGAAGTTGAAGAAAACATAAACTTGGAGGACTTAGTAAAATTGATTACACCTTATTCGGTTGTAGTCCTTTAGATATCTTCTTTTTGGAGCTTGGTTAGGTATTTTGGGGAGTTTTTAAACTCAATAAATTGGATAAGGTTGTTTAGAATAATAATTTATTTGGTCTGTTCGAGAAATATGTCTCAAATTGGTGTGAATAAGTGAAAAAGGGGGTTTCCATTATAAATTGTGGTGAGGGGAAATTTTGGAATTTCTTAAAAATTTAAAATATAAAAAAGTTATTCTATAGCTCAAATGACTCCAAAAGTCTAGTGATTTGATTATAAGGTAGGATGGGGTTAAAATAAAATTAACAAATAAAATATGGATATTCTTAAGTGTAATTTTAAACCTTATCTTTTGGTTTGACTCCTTAGTTATCCTATTTTAACATAACCCCAATAACTTATTTTTCACCATTAAAGGATTATAATTTTATATATAAGGTAACTATTAACATATAAATGGAAAAAGAGTGATATTTAAAACCTTATTATATCCCACTTTTACATATTCATTATTTTAATGATTTTTAAATATTATCATTAAATATTATTTTGATAAATTATCATTATTGTCAATTTTTACATTATTAATTTAATATGACTTAAGAGACAAAGAAATTTTTTAAATTAAATTAAAATTCATTAAAAAACATTATTGATTCATAATAATCTATAAAATTAATTGTACACTACTACTCATTCAAATTAAAATACTTTTTAATATTTATTAAGTCATTAATTCAATTTTTTGTTATTTAAATAAATACTTATGTCGATGTTTCATTATAATTTAATGTAGTTATATATTAATTAAAATTAGAAATAAATTTACATTATAAATATAATTCCATTAATAAAAAAAATGGAATTTATTTTCATTAATATCTTTCTTTTTTCCCTATGTTGTCACATAAAAGACATTTAAAACTAAGATAGTGACACTTTGTAACTTTATTTCCTTTTAAATATTATATAGATCATTTTGATGGACATGTTTCCATTAAATAAATTAAATTTCTAGAAAAATAAGATAATGTTTGAATTCCATTCCTATAATAATAATTAGGATGAAAATTTATAACCTTATAAGTTGGTTTTAACCTAGATTATCTTGATTTAATCTTTACTGAGGTGATATATTTTACTATGGTTATTATTAACAATGACTAAAAAGGGAACTATTTAAAAAATTCAAACCTACTGATTCAAAATATGGAACCAATTTTATCAAATTGAATACCTATAAGTGGCATTAATTAATCTTAAAATAAGTGTACAGAACACAATAAATACCACTTTTAGAAAAATAGATTTTTAAGCAAACAAATGGATTTATTGTTATCTTGTGGAATTTAAAAATATTAGATAAATGTTAAAACATTTGACTAAATATAAAATATTTAAATTTAATTTAAATTATTCATCAAAATTTATTGATTTAATTTATTATGATAAAAATTCATTGCAGACATTAAAATAGTTTTTTGATAAAAACTCATTTTTCTTACTTTTAAATGTTTTTTATTTTTATTTGAAATCAATTGATATCCAAAAAATTGATTTTATACACACTTAAACCATATAATATTTAAAATTTAGTTATTACTATTTACACCGACTAATTTAATATCTAGGTTATAACGATATACTATTTTTACGGGTTTTTAGACTCGGGGTTGCTTGTATCATACAAAATCGAGAAAATTAAATTTATTTAAAAAGAAATATTTTATATACTATCAGGGAGTTAAATAAACTAATATTTCCATTTTTATTTATCATATTAGGTTCCATTTTCATTAATAATGAAATTGTCTTTTACATTTAAAAATTTCATTAACAATAGTACCACTCCTCTCACTTATAAAAGGAGTTCGTCACACACTCCCTTCCCCACACACATTGAGGACTATATATCAACAATTATATACCAAAATACATTCCAAAATATTCTACACATGTATTACAGGTTCTGGTCTCACCAAATACTAATCTTATAAGGCTGGAGGTGCAAGCCAAATAAAGATATCCATAGATAAGGTATACGTCTAAATCGAATTTCTCTCAAGATTACTGCATATTATACCACCTTAAAATTTATTATAACTATAATATCATAATTTAATCAACAATTACACTATAATAAAATGTTATTATACTAATACATAAACTACTTTATACTTTTTTCCCATCCTAAGGGAAATAAAAACTTTGTACTTGCATATGTGCGGAATTCCGCCTCTATGAAGCTGTGTGTTTTTTCATCACCAACTCACATGGATGGTTACAAAATAGAATAAATGAATATATATTATTTTTATGACATAATTAATTTTATTTAAATATAATATATTATCTACTACCTTACCCTCTCATTTATTGAAAATTGATAATGCTACTTGTGCATACATGTAGACTACCACATTTATGAAGTGATGTGATTTTTTTATCATTTTCACCATAAATGGATGGTTATAAGGATATATTTATTGAATAAATATAATAAATATAATATTATTATGATCATTTAAAGGTGATCCCTTATTTTATTTATTTCACTTTAATCCTTTATAAAAAATAAAACTTTACTCTTGCGTACGTGTGGACTACCTCCTCTATGAATGACATATGTCATTTTTCATTACCACCTTACATAGAAGGAGTTAAAAGTATATTGAACCATATGGAATTCCAGAAATAAATCATGGTTGGAAGGCACTTAATGTTCATTCTTTGCCAATCAAACTCAGTCCAAGTTCCTTACTATTGATTTTGGTGCTCTCCTGAAATGTTGGGATAATGTACAATCTATGAAGGTGGTCATGAATACCAGGAGATATATGTATACTTCATAGTGGGTGAACTTACTGGTAGATGGTTCTAGTGAAAACAATTTCTGAGTAGACCAATTTAATATATTCCTAACACTAAGGGAAGGGGGTGAATCTGTATTAGGGTCTTTTTAAACCAATTTCAACTTTTTATCCTTGTACCTATTTACTTTTTCATATCTTGATTATCTTATTCTATTTTCCCTATCACATACAATAATATGAATGTTGTAAAAATTTGTACACAATATTTTTACAAGGTTCACCACTCAATAAGAGAATCTATGTCCTTTCCATGCATGGGAATGACCGGTGCGTGGATTCTCCACTATAATGAAATATGATCTTATAGTGGGTTGACTGGGAAAACAGTCTGCTAGTCAGTGTGGCTCCCTACACATGGAGGAGGGAAGGAGATAATATCTTCCCAGTGTGAGTCCATAGAATTTGGAGGGGGTTGGGAAAAAATCCACTTCCCTAGATTGGAGATATCCTAGTCCAAATTATAGCTTCCTTACTGGTTCATTATACAGACTATGAAGACAGTCTTCTTCCTTATTAAAAAGGTAGGTTTTGATCTTGATCTTCTTAAGTGATCTTCACTTTATTACTTTCAAATGAGTAGGAAAGTAATTCTCTTATTTCTTTATAGTGAAAAACTAACTGCACTACACTTCTTATTTCTTCTTCTCCTTTAGTGAAATAATCTAATTCACTATCTTTCTTCTTTATTTTTCTAGAATCAGAAATACAAATGTGATTATTCAAAAAATGAAGATATTCTTACTTGGCATCATTAGAATTGACTTATTCTCCTTTTTTGATGAATTCATGTGATCATGCATATTAAATTTAGGTGGAACCTTTCTTCCCTTTAATTCTTATACTTATTTACACACGTGCACACACTTGTTTTGGTTCTTTATTTAAGTGAATTCACATATGCATGTGCATGCATGAAATATGGAACTCTCATCCTATTCCTTTTCTGTGATAACCCTAATGGGTATGATTCATTTATCACACACACACATCATCCTTTTCACTTTATTCTTTGTGATTCTTAGAACATGAATGAGTATTGTTCGTTAAGCACACACACACACACAACCTACCTATTCTCCTTTTACCATCCTTTTTTTTCATTCTTCCTCTTCCACATAGTAATGGTGTTTTTTAGATTTATATGTATATGTTTCTTCAAACCCGAATGGGCAAACCCCTTGTCTCATGTGAACTACTTCTTCAAACACTCAAACACAACATAAGGCTTCTTTAAACAAAACTCATACATTCATGCATGTGAACTAGCCTTCTATTGTAGTAACCTTCTTCGCCAAAACACAAACCCCTACAAACAGTAGTGTATAAGCATGCAAACCTTAGGGAGTTCTTTTTCTCCTCATGAAACCAGGGTGGCCATGAAGTACGATGAGGGTTTATAAAAACCAGTCACATGTTCATCGGTTTCCTTCATAAAGAGGTGTTGTAATCCTTCAAAAGAAAACTTCGAGAGTGTATAGAACCCGTCAAAGATTTTCGGAGATATTCTACCACTTCATGTATAATGTCAAACCAAGGAATGATTTATTTTCAAAATAGGAGCATTGATGTATGTGAAAAGTATAAAATCTTTTTTCCTTGGTGCTTCTCTATTTATAGGTGAGGATATCTACTCTTTGGAATCCATAATCTATGTGAGAAGCTGTGGGGATATTGGTTAGAATGCTCAAGATCTCTGAGGTTTGGAAAATCTTCAAAATCGAGGGTGAAGATATGCCAAGATATTTATTTTGTTTCTTTTTTTAAATGCGGGATATTATCTTCATGCATAGATTCAAGAACGCGTGAACAATTCTCATGAATGAATCTTTTGAATTACTTTTGTATGGATCCTCATGGTTGTGGAAACATCATTTGCCTATGACAAGGATTATTCTCTGAGAAATTTTTATGTATGATCATCATACATTGCATGCATGTCTCTGGTGTGATCCAATAGTCTTCATGATGTCAAAATGGTAAAGCAGGATAACTCAGATGTGGAACTTGATTTTCTCTGATGGAGAGCAGTGGCGTTGGTGAGCTCTGGAGGAGGAAGACAATAGACCGGGTTCTTCAAATGCCACAAAAAATCAACGATCTTGGTTTAAACATGCACAACGTGGCATCAGATGGGAAGTCACGATTAGATCCATCTACCATAGGTGATCGAACGATTGACAAAGATGCAGAATGACATGAGTGGATGAGATTACATCCACATTTTTAAAATGTTATCCCACATCAAATTGGAGACACAGGGAGGTCCTGGGTTGTCAATAAATCCATCTCAAAATCATTTCATAATTATCTCTCCCCCTCTCAAATAACACAGTGTACTGGTCCTGTGGGCGAGCTCTGTGCCCACCCTATAACTCCTTGCCTCCATGCTACCCCGCACGGTGGCACGCATTCTGCAGGTATTCTATGCATCCTCTTCTACTCTTGGGCTTGGACTTGGCATGGCTTCTTCATGGTCACGGTAGACCCTAGTGTTCTTGAACATGCCTTGGGTTGAATTCTAGCTGGCTAGCTCAAGGGTTGTCCATATTTTTTATGCAAGACAAAAAATATTCTTCTAAGTCTAAATGCATGGACACCTTAATGTCCAAGCCCCTTCTTCAAATTCCAATCCCATGCGTTCCCTTTATTCCTTCTTATTCAAACATAATTATCTAATCTTTTTATCTTTATGAAAATTATTTAAATCTTTTATTTTTGTATGATCACTCTTAGAATCATCAAGCCTCCTTTACCATTTGTTTTTGGAAGTTGAATTTTATAGAACACTTCATTCATCCTCAATGGATGATACTCCATTGTTCTAAACCATGTTTCACTTTTTACATGGGTTCTTTGAACTAAGGATCTTTATATAAATCATATGATTTTGATCCACATGGTGAATTTACCAAGAATGGAATCCAATTCTATGAATCCATAACAATTCTCCAGGAATCATCACTTCAACCAACCTCCATTAAATTTGGAGTTACTTCTTCATTTTGACCATTATTGACACCAGCTGATAATAAAATACAACTTATACAAAAAGTGGTCCAAAAAATCCCCCCTTTGTATTTTGTTTTCAATACCTTAAAACTTCTCCTCGAATAAATATTTCAATGTAAAAATGTGAATCTTCTCTCTCCCCCCATAGACTTTCATTTCAATTCTCTCCCCCTTATTGAAAAGAAATACAATGATCATGGTAGAGAGTGCATCATTCCATACAAATTTTACATCAATAATTTAACTCTATGTATACTTGAGTAATGATTGGTGTAGAAAACAAGAGGATTTGATTTAGACAACATAGATGCCCATCATCGACGGAGTCGTGATACATTATGAGATGATAACTTATAAAATTAACTTCAAGGGATATCTACCTTCATTCCAGACATAAGATAATAAATTTGATATTAAATAATAACCTTGAAACTCATGCACTTAATTCAAAATGTGGGGAAAACATTCAAGTTTAATTGGAAGGATAATTTTCCTTGGGGAACTTTCATTTTTCTTATGTCACTGATTTACTTAGTTATGCCCCTATGTAAAATTATTTTTATTTTTACTAAAAAAGGTTGAGATATTAAGGAATGACATACCTTTTACAATGACATGATCTTCAGATAGTCTTTAGATTAATTTAATTTAATACAAACTGATGTTGATAATTATTGATAAAATAACTATGGACGCTTATTCATGTGTCTCCCCCTCAAGGGAACACTTCTCACCATTGAATCTCAAGTTCTCCCCCTGATATCTTGCTTCACCTTAAATTCCCTATATTATAAGAACAAATACAATACACAAAAAGTTAAGGTAATAGGTGGATCCTCTTTACTCCATGAATGAGAACAATAAGTTTGAGATGATTTTCTCAACCTAGATGCTCCATTATTCACACTTTCATAACTAATATCCAATGCTAACTATGATTGTGTGGACCTCAATATCTCTCCCATCTCATTGTGTGTGAATATTCTTTCTTAAAATGATTTCAAAGCACTGGAATCTCCTTGTTCAACTTTCATCTTCTCGAGAAATTCATGTTGTGATAGATTAAATTCAAAGAATCTTCTAAATACGCAACTATCCTTATTACACCTCACACAAAAAATTTATTTTTCTTCATGTAGATTATGCTTTTGTTTTTAGAACTATCCTTATCCTGTGCATCTTCCATTTTCCTCATTCTTCCAAAATATTTTGAAAAAACCACCAATATTTCATTAGGAACCGAGGCATCAAGATTTGATCTTATACATGGATTCTTCTTGGTGGCATCCTTCTTAGTAGTTATTTTGGATGCATATCCCTTAACCTTCTTGGATTTAGAATCCAATGACTTCTTAGAGTTTCTCCTAAGATTATTCTTGGGACAATTAGTTTTTACAACAATCTTCTGACCACTTCTTATGGTAGATTCATCATTTTTATCCAACTCTTGTGATCTTATTTTCTTATCAGCTTTGAGTACCTATTGAAATGAACATGTAACATTCAAGTGACCACTCCTATTGCATACATCATATATGTTATCTGACATTCCAAATATATTTTTAGTATACAAATGATTCTAGATCTGTGGATGTTTCTTCTTATTCTATAACTTTCTCCCCCTTGAGAAGATCTTTCTGTGTGCTTTTACATTTAAGGTATTGCACAAACAATCCAGTGCACAATGCCCAAAAATATTACAACACCAACATTGAAAAAAAAACCCTGACTTCTTGAAATATTATTTGTAAGGTTTCCAAAACATATTCTTGATAATTTGTGATTTCTATGGGGATCTATCTTCCACACTCTTTACCGTATACACCCTAGCCATGGTGGTAGGTACCTCCTCACTTTTCTTCATCCATACTTGTTTAGAATTTTTCTTCCAACCTTCACATTTTTTAGAAACAATTATAGAAACATTCGTACAAGTTGTTAGGGATAATAACTTTTTCATAGCTTATTGTGATAGATCAATTATTTAGTCCATGATATTTTTATCACATGTTAGAGGTTTTTTGATATTAGAATCCTATAGTGAAAATTGAGTGCCAACAACTATTGTTTGTTTCTTTTATGGAGACTCAGTATCCGTCTTCTCCAGATTATTCAACTGAGCTTCAAATTCTAGACATCACATATTGAGGATTAATTTATGGTCTTCAATCATAGTAATATTCTCTTAATAATACTTTTTTAATCTTTCAACTGTATCTTCATGTGTATTTACTTTTTTCTGTAACAAAGAGTTAAGTTCTTTGACCTTCTTGTAGTTTTCTTCCAAATATAAAATCTTGACTTAAATGATCTTCTTCAGATTATATTCAAGTGCATAAATATTCTCTTCCATAGTCTTGTTGAATCCTTACTTTTCTTCATATTCTTTGAGCCTTTTTGAGGAATCATTTCAAATCCCCTCTTTTTTGCTTCAAAGGATACAACTTGTCTAGAGAGCTTTAAACATTCACAATTTTTTTGTAAGAACTTCTCTAAAACATAATTTTTTTCTTCTAGTTGGGTGATATATTATTTCATTCATTGGAATACTCCACAAATAAGTGAAAAACATTCTTCAGGGATGTTGTGAAGAATCATTCTTAATATATTAACTGAAAACTCTTGAGTGTTTGTAGATTGATCACCACCACCTGTGCTAGCATTTTCATCATGAGAATTTTTTCAAATGTGATAACACATACCTCTTGATCACATTATATAGGAAGGTTATCCATATTATTTGTGGAGACTTAAGAGACCTTCTCATTACTTTCCATGTCGAATAAGTATTCATTGTTAGCAAGGTATGGAGATCTATATGCTTCATCTTCTTTAGATAAGAGAGACTTCTTCTTAAACTTTCTCTTCTCTTTCTTTTTCCTATTTATCATGGTCTTGGTAGATATAGACTTGTACTCAGAGATAACTAAATTTTCACTGAAATTTCACTTCACTGATAAATGAGGAAAGAAACATAGTTATTGAAAAGAGAATAACTTTACTATAGGGAATCCAATAGAGGTGAACCTACTCTGATTCCAATTGAGAGGACCAGTTTAGGATATTCATAACACTCAAAGTGGGGGGTGAATCAGTGTTGGGGACTTTTTAAACCAATTCCAACTTTTTATACCTGTACCTCTGGACCTGTTAGGATCTTGATTCTCTTATTCTATTTTTCGTATCGCATGAAATAATATGAAAGTAGTAAAAATATGCACAAAATATTTTTACAAGGTCCACCAATCAATAAGAGCATCTACTTCCTTTCCTTGCATGTGAATGACCAGTGCATGGATACTCCACTATAATGTAATATGCTGTTACAGTGGGTTGAATTGGAATAAAATACACTATTTAGTGTGGATAACTACACATGGATAAGGGAAGGAGGTAATCTGTTCCTGGTGTGAGTCCCTACACATTGTAGGGGGTTAGGAAAAAATCCTCTTCCCTGGACTGGTGATAGCCCAATCCAATATGGAGCTTCCTTGAAATTTCTTTATTCTACCTATGGAGATTGTATTCTTCATTTTTCAAAAGGTAGGTTCTTCTCTTTATATTCTTATGTACTCTTCACTAGATTACTTGAAAAGAAGTGGTCAAGTAATCCTCTTTCTTCTATCAAGTGCAAAACCAACTGCACTACATTTATTCTTTCTTCTTCTCCTTTATTAAAACAACCAAATCCACAAACCTATTTTTTTTGAGAATCACATATACCAATGTGATTATTCAAATAATGAATATCAGCTTACTTGGATCATCAAAATTTAATCCTTCTCCTTTGTTGCTGAATGCATGTGATTATGAATATGATATTTAGGTTTAACCTTTCTTCCCTTTCTTTCATTCTTCATCTTTACACTCGTGCACACACTGGTTTTGGTTCTTTATATAAGTGACTTCACATCTTAATGTGCATTCATGCAAGCATGCACTCTCCTCATCTCCTTTTTGTGTGAGAACCCTAATGGGTGTGATACTTGGAGTACACACATGTTATCCTCTTCTCTTTCTTATTTTCGATTCTTTGAACCAGAATGGGGGTAGTTATTTATGCACACACAAACTTGAACTATTTGCCTTTTATTATTATTTATTTTCCTTCAGCCTATTTCACTTAGTTAGGGTGTTTGTTTAGATTTATATATATATTTTTCTTTAAAACCGAATGGGTAAACCCCTTGTCTCATATGAACTTCTTCAAACACTCGAACACGACCTCATGATTCTTTGAACAAAACTAATGCATGCATGCAATGCAATGGCCTCCTCTTGTAGTCAACTTCTTCGACAAAAAACCCCCTACAAACAGTAGTGTATAAGCATGAAAATCATAGGGAGTTCCTTCTTCTCCTTGTGAAACCAGGGTGGCAATGGGTCATGTTATTCATGAAATGGGTGCATGGTTCTCCTTCATAGAACTATAATTGGTTATTGGTTCTATCTTCACAAGAGCACAACATGGGTGTGTTTGCACCGGTTGTTTGACTATTGGATAACCTCTATGAATCATGATGTGGGTTTATAAAAACCAGTCACGTGTTCATGGGTTTCCTTCATATAGAGGTACAGTTCCCCTTCATGGGATGACTTTGAGAGTGCATATCACCTGTTGAAGATCTGTGGATCTCTGCTTCGTCTTCACGTAGAATGTTGAAACATGGATTTCTATGTTTTCAAAACAAGAGCAATCGAGTATGAGAAAGGAATAAAATCTTTTCAACTTAGTTCTTCTCTATTTATTGGTGATAAGAACTCATTTTCGGCGTCTATAATCCGTGTGAGAAGCTGTGGGGATCTTGGTTTGAATTCTTTGGATCTCCGGGGTTTTGAAAATCTTCAAACCCATGGGTAAAGATATTATGATATATTTGTTTTCTTTAATTTTTTAAATTGTGGGAACCTATCTTCATTCACGGATTCAAGAATGTATGCATTATTATCGTGCATGAATCTTGCGCATGATTCTCGCACATATCCTCATGGTTGTGACAACTTCTTTTTCCTCAGCCAAAGCTTCTTCTCTGATATTTTCTCATGCATGATCATAGTATATTTCATGCATGTATTTTTTGTGATCCAATGGTCTTCATGGTGTAAAAAATGGTATGGAAGGATAGCTCAGACATGGTTCTCAATCATCTCCTATGAAGAGCAGTGGTGCTGGCGAGCACTGGAGGAGAAAGACAATGGCTCAGGTTATTCAAATTCCATGGAAAATCAACGGTCATGGTTTAAACATGCGCGATGCAGAATCCGATGAGTGGTCACAATTAGATCTATCTACCTTAGGTTATCAGACGATCGATTGAGACATGAGATGATATGAGCGGCTGAGATTACATCTGCATTTTTAAAATGTTATCCCAGAACTAGTTGAAGATGCGGGGAGGTGGTGGTTTATCAATTAATCCATAATAGAATCATTTCATAATTCTCCCCCCTCCCTAGTAATGCCCTGTACCGGTTCTGTGAGCGTGTTCTACACCCACCGTATGCCTCCTTGCCTCCGTGCTGCCCCCGCAAAGTGGCACACATTCTGTGGGCACGCTATTTGTCCTCTACTGCTCCCAGGCCTAGCCTTGTGCTAGCTTCCCCATGGACATGGTTGACCCTAGTGGTCCTACACATTACTCAGGTTTAATGTTGGATGGTTGGATTAAGGGTTGGCCATATGTTTTATGTAATCTAAAAAATATTCTTCTAAGTATAAATTCATGTCCACCTCAATGTCCAAGCCCCTTATTCAAATTCCAATCCCATGCATTCCCTTCTTTTCTTCTTCTTCAAACATAATGATCTAATCTTTTCAAATTTATGAAAATTATATGAATATTTTCTTTTTGCATGATCACTCTTATAATATTCAAGCCTCTTTCACCATTTAATTTTGGAAGCTTACTTTAAAAGAACACTACAATCATCCTCAATGGATGATACTCCATTGATGAAAACCATGTGTCACTTTTGGCACATGCTCTTTATAAGGCCCCGACCTAAAAACTTAATTAATATTGAATTCAATGAATAATTCACATTGAGGATATTTTCTGGTTTAGAGTTTTATAGAATCAGATAATAACTATTACATCTCAAAAGATTACAAAGTAGACACTTCTACATAGTTTCCTTTTTTTTACAAAACATGAACTCTTAAAAAAGAGAGTCATGTCTAGATACATGTTTAAGACAACATGAATTTTCCTTGATCCCATCCTTGAACCTATTCTACATTATGTCATGTGAAAAACATTTCAAAAAAACTTGGGATGAGCATAAAAAGCTCAGTAAGGGATACACAAGAAGGAAAACTGTTAGTTTTTCAAAACATCAAGTAAACCCTTAATACTTTATAAAAGCAACACTTTTCACCTTTAGGAAGTAGTAAATACTATTCAATGAATAAAATATCATTACTTACCCTTTTGTAACCAAAAGATTACCATAAAACCCATATAAAGAACACATAACATATAAAGGTAACCTGGGACATAAACATCCTTAAATGGAATGACCATACGATCAACTTCCACACATATCACTAAATGGAATAGCCATACGGACGACTTCCATACCCAATGAATTGGAGGTTATAACATAACCACCCATCCTGGTATTCACGGCACCACCAGTCATATGGTTTATCATGAAACCACCCATAAAATTTCCAAGTACCATTATAAAATCATAAGACATAAAACAAATATAGTGGAAAGAAAACATTTCCACATTTCGATCACAATATATCACTTGAATATATTGACATAACAAATCCATTAAAACACATTGATATAATAAAACCATTTTCAATACCAAAAATAAAATAAAGGTAAAACATGGTATTTATTTTTCATTTTTAAAAAAATTATGGCTTTTAGAGGAAGCCGAAACTCAAATAATGGTCACGGCGGCGGAGAAGTCGTTGTCGCCGTATACATACGAAAAAAAACATTCTTTTTGTTGTTTAACAAAAATATTCATATAAAAATATTCCTTTTGAATAAATGTAAAAGTCAAAGGGATTTATACACCGTATAAAAGAATGTTGTGTAAAAAACAAAGTATGCCTCAATGAAAGGAGATTGAGACGAAGTCCCTTACCTCGTGTCCGACTTGACTCGATCACTCTTTAATCTCCTGAATAATAAACTAGTGATAATTTATACTTTATTAAAAACCTTTTTCAAGATTGTTTTTCCTTTTATATCACTTATTTCCATGTTATAATCATTATGTAATCATTTAAGTTAATAATGTTTGTTTTGTCGATATTTGGTACTTAAGTCAAAAATGGACTTCTTACAATTACATGTTGTTCATGTGATCAAAGGATTATTATATCCAGAATGATATTAATGATTTGGATATCATATATATAATATATATCCAACATATACATGTATTTATAATATTATATACCACTTATAGGTAATAAATGAAATGCACCATTGATGGAGACGGTAAGCCGTACGTACGCATGAACACTACTTTCATTTCTATTTTGTATTTGATGGAGTGAAATCATAATGATATAATGGTATATTATAATTCCAGTATAATATCATATATAATATAATTAACTCCATCCTTTATACGTCCCACATATGGCATTAACGAATCAAATCACTTTGAGGGGGCGGTAGTCTGCACTTTCTAAAATGAAATTATCACATTTACCCATAATGGAAACTATAAAGGTATGAAATAAATGAAAAATAAAGAAGCATAAGGAAGACATAAACATAATATATATCATATACAAATACAGTTACATCTTAATGGCCACCATTAAAGGTGTTAAAAGAATATCGAACAATCATCGTTTTGTGAGGCAGAAATTCACCATCCACAGAAACAATATATTCTTTAACCATTATATGGAGGTGTGTGTAAGTGTAAATAAAACCCCTCTATAAAAATAATAATATATTTAAGATACCAGTGTTTTTAAAAAATAAAAGAATAAAATGTGTTCAGGGGGTTGGAGAAGCAAAATAAAACAAAAGAACACAAGTGAAGACATTACCTTTAAATCGGGTTACTCCCTTTGGTTCGAACCAAAAGGGTTCCTTGAAGAGATTTTTGCCTAAGGTAAGGCTTCTAGGATGAGGAGAGGGATGTGGAGAGATAAAATGAGCAGATCTTGGCTGAGCCAATGGCTTGAGAGGTGTGGGTATGGTGGTAGAGTTGGGGGCCTTTTATAAGAGGGAGGAGGGGTACTATTGGAATGTTATAAAATGTTACTTTATTCTATAATGAGTTTCGGATTTTGAAGGTCCCACAATTATATATTTCAAGGATAAGGTTATAAGAGTTCGAAATCCACCCATCCAATAGGTTTTTGATAAGTGTAGGTCTTAGATTTTACATTATCTTTTCATTTTATTTAAATCGTTAAATAATGAGGTAATCACTGCATCATCATGGCCTCGTAAATAATTTAATGTATTTAATGTATAAAAAAAAATTATGATTTAGGAAATATTTTTAGCTTTCTAATGAATATTTATAGTAAAAAATATGACTTGTATTACCCCATGTAAATATTGTTTTAGTAAAACAATACATGTTTGTGACATTTTTGTTTTAACTTTAAATAAAAAGTTATTAATGTCATTTTCTTAACCAAGTTGCTCCATGGGGTCCCTATGTTGACCCATGGATTGTCTTGGTCCACCATAGCACATCCAATAAGTGTAGGACATGTTTCAAGATAATTTGATATTATTATAACATTATGTTTACCTTAAGTTACACTAATTACCTTCAATCGCGATTAATAAAACCTAAAGGTTACTATTCACCAAAAAATTATTTTAATCCCATTGAACCAAATTTTACATCCTAATGAAAACCATGTATGTCGGAGTTTTTAAATTCAATTCAAAAAAGTGGTAATGTTCCTTTGAAAAGAAAAATTAGTTTTTTTAACTACAACTTAGTGGTTTCACTATTCATCAAAAATTGATGTTTTTCAGAAAAATACCAAAAAATCATCCTAAGCTATATTTGATATTCTGAATTTAAAAATGATGTCTATTTTACAAAATTCAAAACATATAAGTAGCATTAATTAATTTAATAATTAACTCCCATTGTCAAAATAAATAGTGTGTTTTTATGAAACAATATATATCAAAATATTGACACTAGTTTTAGTCCAATTTCAATGTGAAATTAATTCAAATGACCACTATTAGATTAAATGGTAAAAATATATTCTAATTGAACTTTAAAACCATTTCAAAATATAATCTAATCATATAAATAAATTAGATTGAAAAGAGGTTTTGAATTAAAAGACAACATTTTTCACTATTCATTAAAAAATGAACTTTATCGAAAAAATACAAAAAATTTACACAAAGTAAATTTTGATGTCCTGATTCTAAAAATGAATTTTATGTGGTCCAATAGAATGTATATGAGTGACCAAAACTATATTTAAATAGGGTTCTCCATCAAAATGCGATAAGCCGATCTTTTAGTGAATATTAGAGTATCTATGCCTAAAATTGAATTCTTTTCTTATTTTAAGCCTTAATCTTTTATTGGATAAATGTAAAAACATTTAAAAAACATATATAATCATATTTTTTTTATTTATATTCATTCTTGCCAATACAACAGCTATATGTTAACTACCATTTAAAATAATATTATTATATTACTAGTGTGCAACATAATATTTCAAAGAAACTTATTGTTGCGTATCAGGAACGCTATCGAACATAATAACCCATTCAAAGTAAAATTAATATTTAATTCGAAAATATTAATAAATGTGAAAATGTATTATTCTTTATCTAACTGGGATGTTACATCCTTCCCCCCTTTTGGGAATTGCGTCCTCACAATTTTATTCACTTATCAAAATAAGTGGAGTTATTAATCCCTCATAGCATTTTCCGATTCCCACGTTGCATCTTAAACCATATGGTTTTTCCACAAAAACGTTACCTGGTGAATTACCTTATTCCGCAACACTTGCTCTATACGGTCAAGAATCTGGACTTGTTGTTCTTTATAAGAGAGATTCTCTTCCAACTGAACTACCTCTGAGCTCAAAACATGAGATGGATCTGGCATATACTTTCTCAACATCTAAATATGAAAAACATTGTGTACCTGAGATAAACTCCGAGGTAAAGACACTCAGTAAGCAACTGATCCAACTCTCTCCATAATTTCATATGGTCCAATGAACCTTGGGCTCATCTTTCCTTTCCTACCAAATCGCATCACAGATTTCCATGGTAAAACTTTGAGAAAAACATGATCACCTACCTCAAAAGATAGATCCCTCCTCCGGTTATCCGCATAACTTTTCAGCCTTTTCTGAGCTGTTCTCATGTGTTTCTGAATCAACTGATCTTTTTCTTCCATATCTTCTACCAATTCTTGTCCCATCAACTTCCTT
This sequence comes from Viscum album, assembly GCA_963277665.1. Lineage (NCBI taxonomy): Eukaryota > Viridiplantae > Streptophyta > Magnoliopsida > Santalales > Viscaceae > Viscum > Viscum album. The sequence continues at coordinate 1,766,169,584 of OY728153.1, read as the reverse complement.
TTACCCACTTCATCCTAAAAAGTGATAGTTCGACACTGCTTCCCATATAATGCTTCAGACGGACCCATCTGTATACTGGAATGAAAACTGTTATTATAAGAAAACTCAACCAAATCATGATGTTGGTCCCAACTTCCCTGATAATCCATCGAGCAAGAACGTAGCATGTCCTCTAAGGTATGAATTGTTCGTTCTGACTGCCCATCTTATTGCAGATGAAAAGCTGTACTAAAATTTAATTCAGTACCGAACGACTTCTGAAGGCCTTTCCAAAAGTTAGAAGTTAACCTTGGATCACGATCAGATACAATGGTGAGGATAACTCCATGCAACTTGAATATATCTTTAACATACAATCGAGCAAGTTGATCTAGAGACAAAGTATCTCGAATAGGAAGGAAATGAGCAGATTTAGTCAATCGATCAACAATAACCCAGATTGCATTATTACCTTGAGATGTCTTCGGTAATCCCACAACAAAGTCAATGGATATATTTTCCCATTTCCACTCTGGCAACAGCAATGACTACAGCATCCCTTTCAGTTACTGCCACTCTGCTATAACCTGTTGACAAGTCAAACATTTCACAGTAAAATCGGCAATATCTCTTTTCATTCCATCCCACCAGTAATACTCCCACAGATCCATGTACATCTTAGTACTGCTAGGATGAACTGAAAACGAGGAACTATGAGACTCACATAACAACTCATCCTTCAACTGTGAATCACAAGGCACACATAATCTCTTCGAAAACCTCAAAACACAATCTTTATCAATGTTAAATTCAGGAAACTTACCCTTCTGAACCATCTCTACCTTTTTCTGCAACCCACTGTCTTTCTTCTGCGCTTGCCTAATTCTGTCTGATAGAGATGATCTCACTGACAACTGAAACAAAACAGAAGAACTTCCTGCACCAACAAATTCTATGCCAATGTTCATCAAATCAAAAACCAAAGGATCTTTTTCCAAACGTAGCATGGTTAATAAAGCATTACTTTTTCGACTCAAAGCATCACCCGCTTTATTTGCTTTTCTCGGATGGTAATGAATTGTACAATTGTAATCCTTGATTAATTCCAGCCATCTCCTCTGTCTCATGTTCAATTCTTTATGAGTGAATATATAGTTTAATCTTTTGTGATCAGTATATATTTCACACTTTACACCATACAAATGATGCCTCCAAATTTTTAGAGAAAAAACAACAGCAGCTAATTCCAAATCATGTGTATGGTAATTTACCTCATGATTTTTCAACTGACGTGAAGCATAAGCAATTACCTGGTCATTCTTTATAAGGACACAACCATGTTCCTTCAACAAAGCATCACTATAGATAACAAACTTACCATTCCTGGAAGGTAGTGCCAAAACTGGAGCATTCACCAATCTTCTTTTCAATTCTTGAAAAAAATCATCACATTCTTTTGTCCAGATGAACTTAACACCTTTTCGAGTTGACTTAGTCATTGGACTAGATAAACGTGAAAAATTTTCAACAAACATTCGGTAATAACCTGCCAGACCAAGAAAATTACGGGTCTCGGTTATATTTTAAGGTCTTCTCCATTTTTCAACAACTTTTGTTTTTGAAGGATCAACAGTTATGGAATTTCTTGAAACGATGTGACCAAGGAACGAAATTTGTTGTAACCAAAACTCACCTTCCTGAATTTTCCATACAGTTTTTTTTCTTTTAAGGTTTTCAAGATAACCCTTAAAGGAATTTCATGATCCTCTTTACTTTTAGAAAACACCAAAATATCATCAATGAAAACAACCACAAACTTATCCAAGAACTCATGGAAAATTCTCTTCATAAGGTCCATGAATACAGTAGGTGCATTGGTTAACCCAAAAGTCATAACTACAAATTCATAATGGCCATATCTAGTATGAAATGTAGTCTTCGGAATGTCTGCTTCTTTTACTTTCAACTGATGGTACCTCGACCTCAAGTCAATCTTCAAAAAATACTGAGCTCCCTGGAGCTGATCAAACAAATCATCGATATGAGGCAAAGGATACTTGTTCTTAATGGTGATGTTATTCAAGGCTCTATAATCAATGTAAAGTCTCATTGAACCATCTTTCTTTTTAAAAAACCAGACAAGAGCACCCCATGGTGATGTGCTAGGTCGAATGAAACCTTTATCTAATAAATCATTCAATTGCTTCTTTAACTCTAAAAGTTTAACTTGAGCCATTCGATACGGGGGTTTTGAAATTGGCATAGAATCAGGAACTAAGTAAATAGTAAATTCAACTTCCCGATCATGAATAATACCAGAAAACTCATCAGGAAAAACATCAAGATACTCATTTACCACTGGCACATCATTAATCTGAATAGTTCCTTTATTTTCATCAATATGTGCAAGGTAACATTAATTTCCATCTTTTACTAGTTTCTCAAATTCCTGATATGTTATCAAAAGAAAAAGTTCATTCTTGTACAAAAACTGAAAATCTTTCTGAAAATAAAACTCTTTAGCTCTGCATTCATTCTTAGCATGATAAACAGAAACCCAATCCATGCCCAAAATAACTTCAAACTCTACTAGATGCAAAACAATAAGGTTTGCAGGTAGATTCTTTCCGCACACAAGGATAAGAAAGTTATTATAATATCTTTTTGTCTCAACATTCCCTCCGGGTGTTTTTACCATAAGTTCAGGATTCATATCTTGAGATAGAATTCCCAATTTACTAGAAAGCTTTTCAGAAATGAATGAATGTGTAGACCCTGAATCAAACAACACATTGGAATAATCTGAACAAACAAACAGTGTACCTGATACTACTTCATTCGATGGCCCATCATTTGCTTAAGTAGTTGCAAAATATTTCACCACCCCTTTGTGCTTGTAGTCTTGCTGATTTACCCCAGTTGAGTTCTTCATTAGACACTCATTTGCATAATGACCCATTTTATTAAACTTAAAACATCTTACCGCTGGCTTTTCATTGCTTGCTTGATCATCTTCCTTACAGTTACAACAATATGACCAGACTTACCACACTGAAAGCACTTTCCAGACTTGGATAAACATTCTCCAGGATGCATTTTACCACACTTCTCACAGGATGGATATTTGGTTTTCTTACCACCTTGCTTATTTGATGAATTCTTCCCCTTTCCCTGCTAACTGGACCTCTTATTCTGTTGTTTGTCAAAGAACACCTGATCATCAGAAAACTCCATTTCCACCTTCTCCGCACACCAAACAAGTTTTTCATAACTTTTGAACTCACGAGAAGCTAAAATCCTTTGATAATTTGGCTTTAACCCTGAGTAAAAACGGTTGATTTTACTATCAAGATCTTGTATGAAATTTGGAGAATACCCTGCCAGTTGAGTGAAGTTTTCTTCATAAGTAGAAACTGAGTCATCCTCATGCCTCAATTCTAGGAATTGTTTTCCATCCTAAGACGAACCACCTTAGGAAAATATTTCCCAAGAAACATACCTTTGAATTTGTCCCAGTGAAGATCATCAATCTCATCACTATCCCTGGTATTTTTCATCATCGACCACCACTGATCAACTTCACCTTCAAAACGGTAAACAACAAGACAAACCTTTTGTTGTTATGAACACCCCATGACATAAAAAATCTTCTCTAGTGCTTTAATCCACCCTTCTATTAGCACATGGTCAGATGATTCTCTGAATGATGGGGGATGTTGCCTCATGAAATGTTCCACCACTGACATGTTCCTCTACGGTTGATCTGGATGATCTTGTGCATGGATACCACCACCATTTATATCGAGAGTCAATTGTTCCATCACTGCAACAAACTGTTCAGTTCCGATTCTGACCATCTCAGGTTGCTGATTTGTAAGGTTGTCTTCCTCCTGATGATGTCCCAACATAGCTGCCCTGTTTCCTCTACAGAAAACCATTTTGAACACAAAAATATCTTAGGCGAAGCAACATGGTAATATTTAAATTCTATATCATTTCAATCACACCATAAATTAATTTATGGACATAAATTTAACAATTTTCTAACTTCTAAAGTTGTCTAAACTGACCTCTGATACCAAATATAAGGCCCGAACTAACACCTTACTTAATATTGAATTAAATGAATAATTCACATTTAGGGTCTTTTCAGGTTTCGAATTTTAGAGAATTAGATCATAACTATTACATCTCAAAAGATTACAAAGTAGACACTTCTACATAGTTTCCTTTTTTTTACAAAACATGAACTCTTAAAAAAGAGAGTCATGTCTAGATACATGTTTAAGACAACATGAATTTTCCTTGATCCCATCCTTGACCCTATTCCACATTATGTCCTGTAACACCCCAAGATTTCATAGTGTGTTATTTCTTCAAAATAATTCAATAACTTGCACTACATGCAACACCGAGTTCAATCACACCATGAATTACAAAAAAAGCCATTCAAAAAAGGTTATGAATGGTATTATCTAAATTTTAAACTTTATATAATCCTTATAATTTTTGAATCCATATTATGAGTTTCTTAGATATAATGCAAGAACAAATTCATTTTCAGTATTGCACTGTTATCAACTTTTAATAGTGAACCCTTTCTAAATACAATATTTTAAACTTTTTGACTAAATGGGGATATCAAAAAATTTAAAATGAAACATACCAAGCTTCCACGGTATGCTTTCCTTTGAATAATACAGTAGCGTGTGTTGTACGCAACTTCGAGTTTTAACACACACCACAACCGATCAAACTAGCTGTTATGAATAGTAATACCTACTTTTTGAAATTATATATATTTTATATTTCAAAATGGAATTCATTTTTGGATTCGTAGTGTCGAATTTACCCTAAGGTGAAATTTTTTGTACTTTTCGGATAACTTTCATATTTTGATGATTAGTGAAAATTACTAAATTTTAATTAAAAACAACTTTTTTAATCAAAATAATTAATAGTGATAAATTATGAATTTGAGTGGTTTTAAAGTATATTTAGAATATATTTTTACCATTTAATATAATTTTTGTCATTGGACATAATTTTACAATTAAACCGAACATAAACAACTGTCAATCTTTTGATAGTTATTATCTCTTAAAAACACGCTTTTTGTTTTGACAGCAGGAATTAATTTTAAATTAATTTCTGCCACTTCTGTGTTTTGAATTTAGAAAAATGGATTCCATATTTTGAATCAGGATTTCCAAATTGTATAAATAGGTAACTTTTATTTTTAGACATTTTGAATAATTACTGTGGTAAATATTTTATTTACCATGGTTAAGGGTAAATCTGGTAAATAAGGGTTAAAATATAATATTATAATAATACTAAATTACCCTAAAACGTGTCCTAGCCTTATTGGTTGATAAATGTTCGACCAGAGGCATCTTTGGGTCGATTTGGGGACCCCATGGTGCCACTTGTAGGTGATAGGGACACTTTATTTTAATTAAGTTAAAATGAATACAAAAATGACACAAGCATATATCTTTTAGAAAAACAATTATTACATAGGGTTATATATGTTGGATTTTAGATTATAAATATTCATTAGAAAGATAAAAATATTTACTACATAATGATAGTTTATTTATAATTTTTAGACATTAAATAATTTATTTTATTTATGACACAATGATGATGCAGTAATTACTAAAATAGTGAACAATTAAATTAATTGATATTATAAATACCCAAATAAATATAATATGAAACTTTTAATGAATTAAAATAATTTTTTAGGATAATATGATATATTAGGATTGATTTAATGTACTTTTTTCGAAGTAATCAATCTCTTATGAGTTTCAAAAAAATCAACTATTGAATAGTGTCAAAATTGACATAAAAGAGTTCTTAAAACAAATATTATATTATTAATTGATATTAAATTCCTAAAAATCTAAGGTTCGGCCAAGAGACTTATATCATGATAGGTTCATCATTAATGGACCACTTTGGGGTCTCTTGGATGTATATAGTATGTTTATTAACCATATTATATAAAAATACAAAGAGACATTGTAAAAGTGAAACTAATTAACATAGAGTTAATACGTAAAGATAAGGTTAATATAAGTACCCAAACCTGTCTAAATTCTATTGGTTGAGTTGTTTTCGACCCATCCCCACCTTAATCTTTTAATAGTCAACTTTGGAGCCATTGGAAACCGAATATGAATTTATTATAAACTAATATCTCTAGCTTTTCCAAAGGTTCCCCTCACCCCTCTTATAAAAGGGCACTCCTCCTTCTCATTTCTTCACACCTTCAAAGCATTTTGGTTCGGCCAAAATCTGCCCAAATACTCTCCCAACTTCCATCACTACAACCTAGAGGCCTTAGTTTGATCAGAAAGCCAACCTAAGAAGCCCTTTTGATCAAATCAAAAGGAAGAACCCGAAGAAGAGGTAATGATTTCACCACCCTTTTTCCAAGTTCATTTCTTCTTCCACTTCTTCTTCCTTTGTTGTTACCATTCTAAAATAATAACTCCAGTATCATATATATATTGTGATGTTATTATAAACATGGTACAACCATATTCAGTATTCTATCAACCCTTTGAATAACATGTCACCATACGTGCGTACGTACGGCTTACTGTCTCCACGTCGTGGTGTAATTGTTATTCAATATAATATTATTTGGATGGGTATAATAATGATGTGTAACTCATTTAAATAATAAATATAACATGTTAATGATTCAGTATATATGATATACCATCCATTTATATATTATTTTAATATCAAAAGAATGATATTGTCGCTCGTGCGTACGTACAGACTACCGTCTCCACGAACGCGATGAGATTCATTCTCCATCGTATCCATTCAAGTATAATTATCATTTGATGAGTTAAAAAATGATGTTTAAGGACTTGATATAATTCTGGATATGAATAATATACAACCTATCCTTTACAAACATGTCTTACATAACAAAACATATAAAAGAAAACAAGTAAGTTAACACCCGAAACAATGATAATACTAAGATATTATTATCAAATCAATATTAAAAGATCATATATGATACCATATTAATGTATATGATTCTTGTATAATTTAATAACAATTATTTCACCATTATACAGGAGGTTAACCTACCCCAACCATGGTAAGGGGTTTTTATCTCACTCCTTATTCCCGTGAGATTCATGCCATATTGCCACCATCACCTTTTGTGTGGTGTATGTACTACCCATGATTATATTCGTTGTGTAATACACTCTAATTTATGTGTATTTACATATTCATTGTATGATACCTCTTTCATGGGTTGTATGTTTCATAAGTTACCAAATTGGTAAGGGTTATTTCACAATCTCTTTATTATCCGAGGTTGTTTATACGTAATAAACTACTGGGATCTCTTTATCATCCACATCCATGTTTCTTTAAAATGTATTTCAAAACATTTTTACTATTTACAAGAATATGGGTTAAAGTCATTTATACCCTTGTTTGACTTTTTATAAGAGTATTATAAAGGAATCTTTCCGTCGTTTTCCAAACAAGGTGCTTTTTAACCTTTTCGACAGAATTAAGGTAAGAATGTTTTTTTTAACTTATACGGATGGTGCGGTTATTTTCTGCCGTTATAAAATCGTCGAATCTTCCCTTACAAGCTTATAAGAATATTTTCAAATTGAATGTATTATTTTATAATTATTTTACTTTTAAAATTATTTTAAGAAAAAGAGATGTTTCCCTAAAATAGTTTTGATTTCATCTATGTCAACATCCTTTGATGGATTTTAAGCTTATTTGAAGTTGAGTTATTATGATACAAAACTTCAATATTTTATTGAAGGTTTTGTGATATTTTTGACTGTGGATAAGTTATTCTTATTTCACTCATGGTTTTTGTTTAAAGTATTGACATTTCATAAGTTATTTTTAATCCGAATGTTTATGTTATATTTCAACCTTTCATTCGGATGAATGTGTTAGAAAAGTATGTTCCGGGTTGGGGACCGGTAAAAGTAAGACATCCGGTTTGGTCTCCGGTTATTAGAGGAACTCCGGTTTGGTCTCCGGTTATTAGAGGCACTCCGGGTTGGTGTCCGATTATTAGAGGCACTCCGGGTTGGTGTTCGGTTATTAGAGGCACTCCGGGTTGGGTTCCGGTTACAGTTAGCCCCTAGGTCTTGGGATGAGGCCTTGACAAAGAAATTAATGTTCAACATTATGCATTCCAACATTATGAAAGTGGTTATTGATATTGCATGTGATTATTCGATTAGTAGAATATCCATGTGAACAAGTAAATGGCATTATTTCATTTTATTTTTTCCATAAAATGTTGAAGTTAAAGTTTAAAAGGCTTTTGTTTTAGTTACACATTGCCTTAAATGTTTATTCTTATTTATGAAAGTTTCCGCTATATTGTTATCCTTACTGGGCATTTGAGCTCACCCCTTTTCTATGTTTTATTTTTCCCAGGACGTGAAGAAGTAAATTATGAATGACCTGCAGGGATATTATGTGGGGATATGAGTGTGGTTTATGGAGACAATATGTTGTTGTAGTAGTTTTTCATTTTATGATGTAATGTAAGACTTATGAATATATCTAGTGTTTCCAAGGCTACTAAACCAATCGGTCTTTCGAGATTTGATCTTTCTTGTGATCATGCCAATGTTATATAATAATGCACCGACTCTGGGTAACTAGGGTCGGGGCGTTACAGTTGGTATCAGAGGAAGTTTAGTACAAACCTTGGAAGCTAGATTTAGATAAACATTGATTAGAGCACGTAGACCTAAGATTAACTTTGAGGATTAGTATAGAAGAACTTCCTAGAATTTTGGTATTGTAGAGATTTTGTGAGTTTTCCGAGCAATACATCCATGTTTGGATACGAGCAGGTAGAGGCGGCTCTGGCACAGATGTACCTAGGGGTAAAACCCGAAAACACCGCTTTGAGCTAGACTCGAACGGGAACTGGTGCACGACAACGGGCCTTGCTGCACTCTTGGTTACGACACTCCCGGGGGATATGCTTAGGATAACTCTCATTTTCTTTACAAATCATTATGAAGGGTTTATGAGTATATACTTCCTCAAAGGAGACATTTTTATGATTATGGATTATATCCATAAATAGTTCAATTTATGTTAAGTGTTTTATAAGTATGGGATTATGTATTTTGATTCATAAACTGATCTAGTGTATGCCATTGTTTAGAAATGGTGCCCAGTAGAAGGAATGAGAACTCCAGAAATGCACATGATCCAAAGAGAAGGAAGGATCATATATTTCATGGTCTTAAGCTAGAATTTATAAGAGAAATAGTCTCCCATGTATTATCATCATATGAAGAAATAATATCAAGTGTTGATAAGATAAGTAAAGAGTTTACTGAGTCCCATGGCTTTGAAGGGAAGCAAGAGAAGAAAAGGATGGAAGAGAGAAAGATGGATAAAGGGAAGAGGGAAAAGAAGAATTTTCCTATATGTGGTAACTGTGGAAAAAAACACCCTGGAACTTGTCTGAAAGGAATGGGAGTTTGTTATAAGTGTGGAGGAAAAGGGCACAAAGTACGTGACTGCAAGGGTAAGAAAATGGTTTCGAATGTATAATGCTTCATTTGCAAGGAGTTTGGACACTACACAAACCTATGTCCCAGTCATCAGACTATGCCGCAAATGATGCTATTGGATAATAATCAAGTTATGATACTACCACAGATGAAGAGGAATGATTAGAGCTCTTATGTTGATTATGTCAATTGAGTGTTGTATCAACAATGTACTTGTTATAATAATTATGGAGTATATAAGGATTGTACTGCATGACTATTTCATTAAGGACTTGAGATTGTGTGGAACAAAGAAAAGATACTCAATAGCATGATAAATTTTTGGAAAATATATAGTTGAGAGAATGATAAACCATAATATAGTTCTGATACCGAGGTATTGATTTTGGAATAATACATGATTGTTTTGGGTAAATTATATTGGATATTCTTGACTACCTTGGAACTAATTAAGGATTTTTATATTCCATAATTGTTGGGGTTTAAAACATTTTTGGATTGATGAAGTATATCCAGCATTCCATAGGGAATAAGGGAGCATGAATGTAATCAATAAGGAATATGGTAATTCAGGATGTTTCAGTGTATTAAAAGAATACATGATGAAGGTATTCATATGCTATTACGGGGTAAAAATGATCTACATTATGTTTACCTTGCTTATAAATGTTGGACTGTGAGTTTGGACAGAAGTATTTTGGATAGTTCTAGTTTGGATTATTTTAGATTGCCATAAAAGGACAACCCGGAGGTCGGGCGGCAACCCGTCGCGTCCGGCAAGGCTGTGAGACTTGAACCCGCAACCGAAGTCCGACAAGGGTGTATCACCTACCACTGGCCCACGAGATGTCCTGGATTAAATAATGTAGTTTTTTTAAAAAGATCTGGTAGATGAATTATAAATTCATTTATTTTGGAACCCTGTATGAATAGTATAAATAGAAATTTTTTTTACGTTCTATTATCTTTTAGAGTGAAAGATGAGTTTGTGGTAGAAATTTATTAATGGATAAAACTCTAATTATAAAGTAAGTATATCTCCTTATGATCTTAGTCAATCTCATAAATAAATTCCTCAACATTAATAAAAGGAACTTAGAACAAAAATGTTGTCCTAGATGGTACCTTAAATCATCACTAATTTATGGATTTGGGATTGTTGGCCTTTTCATAGCCATGTTCTCTACCACTCTCCATCAGATAATTGATGGTTATATTTCTCTTCCATATCCATATTTTCCTACATGGAACCCTAGTATGTGTTATTTTCGGTAATCTTCATACTTTCCACTCTTTATTTTAAATAGAGGCCTCATTAATTCATTTTTCGATGTGGGATTTCAACTAAGATATTTTGAAACGTCAAAAATGTGTTATCTCAATACCCTATGTTTTGTTGAACCGATGGTATTTCAAATCATCATAGATTGATGAGTTTAAGGACCTTAATTTTATACTTGTTTGTGATTTATGACCTCAACCAATACCTATAAATATTTACGTTTTTCCTCCAATTATATGTCTCTAATTTCCACCAATGTTCTCCTAATCGAGATCATAATTTGGTGGTGACCCTTTCATTTCTCTTTTCCTCATATTAAGACTAAATTTTAGTAACCCAATTTACGATTTGGGTTTTCCCACAAATATATTTTCTATTTTCAACCTTTTATTTTTGAAGAACAATTTCAAATTGCGAGGACGCAATTTATTGAAGGAGGGGAGAATGTAACACCCCAAGATTTCATAGCGTGTTATTTCATCAAAATAATTCAATAATTTGCACTACACGCAACACCGAGTTCAATAACACCATGACTTACAAAAAAAAGCCATTCAAAAGAGGTTATGAATAGTATTATCTAAATTTTAAACTTTACATAATCCTTATAATTTTAGAATCCATATTATGAGTTTCTTAGATATAATGCAAGAACAAATTCATTTTCAGTATTGCACTTTTATCAACTTTTAATAGTGAACCCTTTTGAAATACAATATTTTAAACTTTTTGACTAAATGGGGACATCAAAAAATTTAAAATGAAACATACCAAGCTTCCACGGTATGCTTTCCTTTGAATAATACAGTAGCATGTGTTGTACGCAACTTCAAGTTTTAACACACACCACAACCGATCAAACTAGCCGTTATGAATAGTAATACCTACTTTTTGAATTATATATATTTTATATTTCAAAATGGAATTCATTTTTGGATTCTTAGTGTCGAATTTACCCTAAGGTGAAATTTTGGTACTTTTCAGATAACTTTCATATTTTGATGAATAGTGAAAATTACTAAATTTTAATTAAAAACAACTTTTTTAATCAAAATAATTAATAGTGATAAATTATGAATTTGAGTGGTTTTAAAGTATATTTAGAATATATTTTTACCATTTAATATAATGTTGGTCATTTGACATAATTTTACAATTAAACCGAACATAAAAAAGTGTCAATCTTTTGATAGTTATTATCTCTTAAAAACACGCTTTTTGTTTTGACAGCGGGAATTAATTTTAAATTAATTTCTGCCACTTCTGTGTTTTGAATTTAGAAAAATGGATTCCATATTTTGAATCAGGATGTCCAAATTGTGTAAATAGGTAACTTTTATTTTTAGACATTTTGAATAATTACTGTGGTAAATATTTTATTTACCATGGTTAAGGGTAAATCTGGTAAATAAGGGTTTACAAATAATATTATAATAATACTAAATTACCCTAAAACGTGTCCTAGCATTATTGGTTGATACAGGTTCGACCATAGGCATCTTGGGGTCGATTTGGGGACCCCATGGTGCCACTTGTAGGTGATAGGGACACTTTATTTTAATTAAGTTAAAATGAATACAAAAATAACACAAGCATATATCTTTTAGAAAAACAATTATTACATAGGGTTATATATGTTGGATTTTAGATTATAAATATTCATTAGAATGATAAAAAGATTTAATACATAATGATATTTTATTTATAATTTTTATACAATAAATAATATATTTTATTTATGACACAATGATGATGCAGTAATTACTAAAATAGTAAACAATTAAATTAATTTATATTATAAATACCCAAATAAATATAATATGAAACTTTTAATGAATTAAACTAATTTTGTAGGATAATATGATATATTAGGATTGATTTAATTTACTTTGTTCGAAGTAATCAATCTGTTATGAGTTTCAAAAAAATCAACTATTGAATAGTGTCAAAATTGACATAAAAGAGTTCTTAAAACAAATATTATATTATTAATTGATATTAAATTCCTAAAAATCTAAGGTTCGGCCAAGAGACTTATATAATGATAGGTTCATCATTAATGGACCACTTTGGGGTCTCTTGGATGTATATAGTAAGTTTATTAACCATATTATATAAAAATACAAAGAGACATTGTAAAAGTCAAACTAATTAACTTAGAGTTTATACTTAAAGATAAGGTTAATATAAGTAACCAAACCTATCTAAATTCTATTGGTTGAGTTGTTTTCGACCCATCCCCACATTAACCTTTGAATATTCAACTTTGGAACCATTGGAAACCGAATATGAATTTATTATAAACTAATATCTCTAGCTTTTCCAAAGGTTCCCCTCACCCCTCTTATAAAAGGGCACTCCTCCTTCCCATTTCTTCACACCTTCAAAGCCTTTTGGTTCTGCCAAACTATGCCCAAATACTATCCCAACTTCCCTCACTAGAACCTAGAGGCCTTAGTTTGAACAGAAATCCAACCTAAGGAGCCCTTTTGATCAAATCAAAAGGAAGTACCCGAAGAAGAGGTAATGATTTCACCACCCTTTTTCCAAGTTCATTTCTTCTTCCACTTCTTCTTCCTTTGTTGTTACCATTCTAAAATAATAACTCCAGTATCATATATATACTGTGATGTTATTATAAACATGGTACAACCATATTCATTATTCTATCCACCCTTTGAATAACATGTCACCATACGTGCGTACGTACGGCTTACCGTCTCCACGTCGTGGTGTAATTGTTATTCAATATAATATTATTTGGATGGGTATAATAATGATGTGTAACTCATGTAAATAATAAATATAACATGTTAATGATTCAGTATATATGATATACCATCCATTTATATATTATTTTAATATCAAAAGAATGATATTGTCGCTCGTGCGTACGTACGGACTACCATCTCCACGAACGCGATGAGATTCATTCTCCATCGTATCCATTCAAGTATAATTATCATTTGATGATTCAAAAAATGATGTTTAAGGACTTGATATCATTCTGGATATGAATAATATACAACCTATCCTTTACAAACATGACTTACGTAACAAAACATATAAATGAAAACAAGTAAGTTAACACCCGAAACAATGATAATACTAAGATATTATTATCAAATCAACATTAAAAGATCATATATGATATCATATTAATGTATATAATTCTTGTATAATTTAATAAAAATTATTTCACCATTATACAGGAGGTTAACCTACCCAAACCAAGGAAAAATACAAGGTAAGGGGTTTTCATCTCACTCCTTATTCCCGTGAGATTCATGCCATATTGCCACCATCATCTTTTTTGTGGTGTATGTACTGCCCATAATTATATTCATTGTGTAATACACTCTAATTTATGTGTATTTACATATTCATTGTATGATACCTCTTTCATGGGTTGTATGTATCATAAGTTACCAAATTGGTAAGGGTTATTTCACAATCTCTTCATTATCCGAGGTTGTTTATACACAATAAACTACTGGGATCTCTTTATCATCCACATCCATGTTTCTTAAAAATGTATTTAAAAACATTTTTACTATTTAGAAGAATATGGGTTAAAGTCATTTATACCCTTGTTTGACTTTTTATAAGAGGTTTATAAAGGAATCTTTCCGTCATTTTCCAAACAAGGTGCTTTTTAACCTTTTCGACAGAATTAATGTAAGAATGTTTTTTTAACTTATACGACGGGTGCGGTTATTTTCCGCCGTTATAAAATAATCGAATCTTCCCTTACACGCTTATAAGAATATTTTCAAATTGAATGTATTATTTTATAATTATTTTACTTTGAAAATGATTTTAAGAAAAAGCGATATTTCCCTAAAATAGTTTTGATTTCATCTATGTCAACATCCTTTGATGGATTTTAAGCTTATTTGATGTTGAGTTATTATGATACAAAACTTCCATATTTTATTGAAGGTTTTGTGATATTTTTGACTGTGGATAAGTTATTCTTATGTCACTCATGGTTTTTGTTTAAAGTATTGACATTTCATAAGTTATTTTTAATCCGAATGTTTATGTTGTATTTCAACCTTTCATTCGGATGAATGTGTTAGAAAATTATGTTCCGGGTTGGGGACCGGTAAAAGTGAGCCCTCCGGTTTGGTGTCCGGTTCTTAGAGGAACTCCAGTTTGGTCTCCGGTTATTAGAGGCACTCCGGGTTGGTGTCCGGTTATTAGAGGCACTCTGGGTTGGTTTCCGGTTATTAGAGGCACTCCGGGTTGGGTTCCGGTTACAGTTAGCCCCTACGTCTTGGGATGAGGCCTTGAAAAAGAAATTAATGTTCAGCATTATGCATTCCAACATTATGAAAGTGGTTATTGATATTGCATTTGATTATTAGATTAGTAGAATATCCATGTGAACAAGTAAATGGCATTATTTCATTTTATTTTTGCCATACAATGTTGAAGTTCAAGTTTAAAAGGCTTTTGTTTTAGTTACACATTGCCTTAAATGTTTATTCTTATTTATGAAAGTTTCCGCTATATTGTTATCCTTACTGGGCATTTGAGATCACCCCTTTTCTATGTTTTATTTTTTCCAGGAAGTGAAGAATTAAATTATGAATGACCTTCAGGGATATTATGTGGGGATATGAGTGTGGTTTATGGAGACAATATGTTGTTGTAGTAGTTTTTCATTTTATGATGTAATGTAAGACTTATGAATATATCTAGTGTTTCCAAGGCTACTAAACCAATCGGTCTTTCGAGATTTGATCTTTCTTGTGATCATGCCAATGTTATTTAATAATGCACCGACTCTGGGTAACTAGGGTCGAGGCGTTACATGTCCTGTGAAAAACATTTCAAAAAAACTTGGGATGAGCATAAAAATCTCTGTATGGGATAAACAAGAAGGAAAACTGTTAGTTTTTCAAAACATCAAGTAAACCCTGAATACTTTATAAAAGCAACACTTTTCACCTTTAAGAAGTAGTAAATACTCTTCAATGAATAAAAGATCATTACTTACCCTTTTGTAACCAAAAGATTACCATAAAACCCATATAAAGAACACATAAAATATAAAGGTAACCTGGGACATAAACATCCTTAAATGGAATGACCATACGATCAACTTCCACACATATCACTAAATGGAATAGCCATACGGCCGACTTCCATACCCAATAAATTGGAGGTTATAACGTAACCACCCGTCCTGGTATTCACGGCACCACCCGTCATATGGTTTATCATGCAACCACCCATAAAATGTCCAAGTAGCATTATAAAATCATAAGACATAAAACAAATATAATGGAAAGAAAACATTTCCACATTTCGATCACAATATATCACTTGAATATATTAACATAACAAATCCATTAAAACACATTGATATAATAAAACCATTTTCAATACCAAAATAAAATAAAGGTAAAACATGGTATTTATTTTTCATTTTTAAAAACAATATGGCTTGTAGAGGAAGCTGAAACTCAAATAATGGTCACGGCGGCGGAGAAGTAATTGTCGCCGCATACATACGACAAAAAACATTCTTTTTGTCGTTCAGCAAAAATATCCATATAAAAATATTCCTTTTGAATAAATGTAAAACTCAAAGGGCTTTATACACCGTATAAAAGAAAGTTGTGTAAGAAACAAAGTATGCCTCAATGAAAGGAGATTGAGACGAAGTCCCTTACCTCGTGTCCGACTTGACTCGATCACTCTTTAATCTCATGAATAATAAACTAGTGATAATTTATACTTTCTTAAAAACCTTTTTCAAGCTTATTATTCATTTTATATCACTTATTTCCATGCTAAAATCATTATGTAATCATTTAAGTTAATAATGTTTGTTTTGTCGATATTTGGTACTTAAGTCAAAAATGGACTTCTTACAATTACATGTTGTTCATGTGATCAAAGGATTATAATATCCTGAATGATATTAATGATTTGGATATCATATATATCATATATATCCAACATATACATGTATTTATAATATTAAATACCACTTAGAGGTAAGAAATGAAATGCACCATTGATGGAGACGGTAAGTCGTACGTACGCATGAACACTACTTTCATTTCTATTTCGTATTTGATGGAGTGAAATCATAATGATATAATGGTGTATTATAATTCCAGTATAATATCATATATAATATAATTAACTCCATCCCTTATACGTCCCACACATGGCATTAACGAATCAAATCACTTTGAGGGGGCTGTAGTCTGCACTTTCTAAAATGAAATTATCACATTTACCCATAATGGAAACCATAAAGGTATGAAATAAATGAAAAATAAAGAAGAATAAGGAAGACATAAACATAATATATATCATATATAAATAGAGTTACATCTTAATGGCCACCATGAAAGGTGTTAAAAGAAGATTGAACAATCATCGTTTCGTGAGGCAGAAATTCACCATCCACATAAACAATATATTCTTTAACCATTATACGGAGGTGTGTGTAAGTGTAAATCAAATCACTCTAATAAAAAAATAATAGTATATTTAAGATACCGGTGTTTTTAAAAAAGAAAATAATAAAATGTGTTCAGGGGGTTGGAGAAGCAAAATAAAACAAAAGAACACAAGTGAAGACATTACCTTTAAATCGGGTTACTCCCTTTGGTTCGAACCAAAAGGGTTCCTTGAGGAGATTTTTGCCTAAGGTAAGGCTTCTAGGATGAGGAGAGTGATGTGGAGAGATAAAATGAGCATATCTTGGCCGAGCCAATGGCTTGAGAGGTGTGGGTATGGTGGTAGAGTTGGGGGCCTTTTATAAGAGGGAGGAGGGGTACTCTTGGAATGTTATAAAATGTTACTTTATTATATAATGAGTTTCGGATTTTGAAGGTCCCACAATTATATATTTCAAGGATAAGGTTATAAGAGTTAGAAATCCACCCATCCAATAGGTTTTTGATAAGTGTAGGTCTTAGATTTTACATTATCTTTTCATTTTACTTAAATCGTTAAATAATGAGGTAATCGCTGCATCATCATGGTCTCGTAAATAATTTAATTTATTTAATGTATAAAAAATAAAAAAAATTATGATTTAGGAAATATTTTTAGCTTTATAATGAATAATTATAGTCAAAAATATGACTTGTATAACCCCATTTAAATATTGTTTTAGTAAAACAATACATGTTTGTGACATTTTTATTTTAACTTTAAATAAAAAGTTATTAATGTCATTTTCTTAACCATGTTGCTCCATGGGTTCCCTAAGTTGACCCATGGATTGTCTTGGTCCGCCATATCACATCCAATAAGTGCAGGACATGTTTCAAGGTAATTTCATATTATTATAACATTATGTTTACCTTAAGTTACACTAATTACCTTCAATCGCGATTAATAAAACTTAAAGGTTACTATTTACCAAAAAATTATTTTAATCCCATTGAACCAAATTTTACATCCTAATGACAACCATGTATGTCGGATTTTTGAAATTCAATTCACAAAAGTGGTAATGTTCCTTTGAAATGAAAAATTAGGTTTTTTAACTACAACTTAGTGGTTTCACTATTCATCAAAAATTGATGTTTTTCAGAAAAATACCAAAAAATCATACTAAGCTATATTTGATATTCTGAATTCAAAAATGATGTCTATTTTACAAAATTCAAAACATATAAGTATCATTAATTAATTTAATAATTAATTCCCATTGTCAAAATAAATAGTGTGTTTTTATGAAACAATATATATCAAAATATTGACACTAGTTTTAGTCCAATTTCAATGTGAAATTAATTCAAATGACCACTATTGGATTAAATGGTAAAAATATATTCTAATTTCACTTTAAAACCAATTCAAAAGATAATATAATCATATAAATAAATTAGATTTAAAAGAGGTTTTGAATTAAAATACAACATTTTTCACTATTCATTAAAAAATGAACTTTATCGGAAAAATACAAAAAATTTACACAAAGTAAATTTTGATGTCCTGATTCTAAAAATGAATTTTATTTGGTCTAATAGAATGTATAAGAGTGACCAAAACTATATTTAAAGAGGGTTCTCCATCAAAATGCGATAAGCCGATCTTTTAGTGAATATTAGAGTATCTATGCCTAAAATTGAATTATTTTCTTATTTTAAGCCTTAATATTTTTTGGATAAATGTAAAAACATTTAAAAAACATATATAATCATATTTTAGTTATTTATATTCATTCTTGCCAATACAACAGCTACATGTTAACTACCATTTAAAATAATATTATTATATTACTAGTGTGCAACATAATATTTCAAAGAAACTTATTGTTGCGTATCAGGTACGCTATCGAACATAATAACCCATTTAAAGTAAAATTAATATTTAATTAGAAAATATTAATAAAAATGAAAATGTATTATTCTTTATTTAACTGGGATGTTACATCCTTCCCCCCTTTTGGGAATTGCGTCCTTGTAATTTTATTCACTTATCAAAAATAAGTGGAGTTATTAATCCCTCATAGCATTTTCAGATTCCCATGTTGCCTCTTAATCCATATGGTTTTTTCCACAAAAACATTACCTGGTGAATTGCCTTATTCCACAACACTTGCTCTCTACGGTCAATAATCTGGACTGGTTGTTCTTCATAAGAGAGATTCTCTTCCAACTGAACTACCTCTGGGCTCAAAACACGAGATGGATCTGGCATATACTTTCTCAACATCTAAACATGAAAAACATTGTGTACCTGAGATAAACTCTGAGGTAAAGCCACTCAGTAAGCAACTGATCCTACTCTCTCCAGAATTTCATATGGTCCAATGAACCTTGGACTCAGCTTTCATTTCTTACCAAATCGCATCACAGATTTCCATGGTAAAACTTTGAGAAAAACATGATCACCTACCTCAAAAGATAGATCCCTCCTCCGGTTATCTGCATAACTTTTCGGCCTTTTCTGAGCAGTTCTCATGTGTTTCTGAATCAACTGATATTTTTATACCATCTCTTCTACCAATTCTGGTCCCATCAACTTCCTTTCACCCACTTCATCCTAAAAAGCGGGAGTTTGACACTGCTTCCCATATAATGCTTCAAACGGAGCCATCTGTATACTGGAATGAAAACTGTTATTATAAGAAAACTCAACCAAAGCAAGATGTTGGTCCCAACTTCCCTGATAATCCATCGAGCAAGCACGTAGCATATCCTCTAAGGTATGAATTGTTCGTTCTGACTGCCCATCTTATTGCAGAGGAAAAGCTGTACTAAAATTTAATTCAGTACCGAACGACTTCTGAAGGCCTTTCCAAAAGTTAGAAGTTAACCTTGGATCACGATCAGATACAATGGTGAGGAAAACTCCATGCAACTTGACTATCTCTTTAACATACAATCGAGCAAGTTGATCTAGAGACAAAGTATCTCGAATAGGAAGGAAATGATCAGATTTAGTCAATCGATCAACAATAACCCAGATTGCATTATTACCTTGAGATGTCTTCGGTAATCCCACAACAAAGTCCTTGGATATATTTTCCCATTTCCACTCTGGCACCAGCAATGACTGTAGCATCCCTTTCGGTAACTGCCACTCTGCTATAACCTGTTGACAAGTCAAACAGTTCACAGTAAAATCAGCAATATCTCTTTTCATTCCATCCCACCAGTAATACTCCCACAGATCCCTGTACATCTTAGTACTGCTAGGATGAACTGAAAACGAGGAACTATGAGACTCACATAACAACTCATCCTTCAACTGTGAATCACAAGGCACACATAATCTCTTCGAAAACCTCAAAACACAATCTTTATCAATGTTAAATTCAGGAAACTTACCCTTATGAACCATCTCTACCTTTTTCTGCAACCCACTGTCTTTCTTCTGCGCTTGCCTAATTCTGTCTGATAGAGATGATCTCACTGACACTTGAAACAAAACAGAAGAACTTCCTGCACCAACAAATTCTATGCCAAAGTACATCAAATAAAAAACCAAAGGATCTTTTTCCAAACGTAGCATGGTTAATAAAGCATTACTTTTTCGACTCAAAGCATCACCCGCTTTATTTGCTTTTCTCGGATGGTAATGAATTGTACAATTGTAATCCTTGATTAATTCCAACCATCTCCTCTGTCTCATGTTCAATTCTTTCTGAGTGAATATATACTTTAAACTTTTGTGATCAGTATATATTTCACACTTTACACCATACAAATGATGCCCCCAAATTTTTAGAGAAAAAACAACAGCAGCTAGTTCCAAATAATGTGTATGGTAATTTACCTCATGATTTTTCAACTGACGTGAAGCATAAGCAATTACCTGGTCATTCTTTATAAGGACACAACCATGTACCATCAACAAAGAATCACTATAGATAACAAACTTACCATTCTTGGAAGGTAGTGCCAAAACTGGAGCATTCACCAATCTTCTTTTCAATTCATGAAAACAATCATCACATTCTTTTGTCCAGATGAACTTAACACCTTTTCGAGTTGACTTAGTCATTGGACTAGATAAACGTGAAAAATATTCAACAAACCTTCGGTAATAACCTGAAAAACCAAGAAAATTACGGGCCTCAGTTATATTTGAAGGTCTTGTCCATTTTTCAACAACTTTTGTTTTAGAAGGATCAACAGTTATGGCATTTTTTGAAACAATGTGACCAAGGAACGAAATTTGTTGTAACCAAAACTCACCTTCCGGAATTTTCCAAACAATTTTTTTCTTTTAAGGTTTTCAAGATAACCCTTAAAGGAATTTCATGCTCCTCTTTACTTTTCGAAAACACAAAAATATCATCAATGAAAACAACCACAAACTTATCCAAGAACTCATGGAAAATTCTCTTCATAAGGTCCATGAATACAGTAGGTGCATTGGTTAACCCAAAAGTCATAACTACAAATTCATAATGGCCATATCTAGTATGAAATGCAGTCTTTGGAATGTTTTCTTCTTTTAAATTCAACTGATGGTACCCCGACCTCAAGTCAATCTTCAAAAAATACTGAGCTCCCTGGAGCTGATCAAACAAATCATCGATATGAGGCAAAGGATACTTGTTCTTAATAGTGGTGTTATTCAAGGCTCTATAATCAATGTAAAGTCTCATTGAACCATCTTTCTTTTTAAAAAACAAGACAAGAGCAGCCCATGGTGATGTGCTAGGTCGAATGAAACCTTTATCTAATAAATCTTTCAATTGCTTATTTAACTCTAGAAGTTTAACTTAAGCCATTCGATACGGGGGTTTTGAAATTGGCTTAGAATCATGAACTAAGTAAATAGTAAATTCAACTTCCCGATCATGAATAATACCAGAAAACTCATCAGGAAAAACATCAAGATACTCATTTACCACTGGCACATCATTAATCTGAATAGTTCCTTTATTTTCATCAATATGTGCAAGGTAACAATAATTTCCATCTTTTACTAGTTTCTCAACTTCCTGATATGTTATCAAAAGAAAAAGTTCATTCTTGTACACAAACTGAAAATCTTTCTGAAAATAAAACTCTTTAGCTCTGTATTCATTCTTAGCATGATAAACAGAAACCCAATCCATGCCCAAAATAACATCAAACTCTACTAGATGCAAAACAATAAGGTTTGCAGGTAGATTCTTTCTGCACACAAGGATAAGAAGGTTATTATAATATCTTTTTGTCTCAACATTCCCTCTGGGTGTTTTTACCATAAGTTCAGGATTCATATCTTGAGATAGAATTCCCAATTTACTAGAAAGCTTCTCAGAAATGAATGAATTTTGAGACCCTGAATCAAACAACACATTGGCATAATCTGATCAAACAAACAGTGTACCTGATACTACTTCATTCGATGGCCCATCATTTGCGGAAGTAGTTGAAAAATATTTCACCACCCCTTTGTGCTTGTAGTCTTGCTGCTTTACCCCAGTTGAGTTCTTCATTAGACACTCATTTTCATAATGACCCATTTCATTACACTTAAAACATCTTACCGCTGGCTTTTCATTGCCTGATTGATCATCTTCCTTACAGTTACAACAATATGACCAGACTTACCACACCGAAATCACTTTCCAGACTTGGATAAACATTTTCCAGGATGCATTTTACCAAACTTCTCACAGGATGGATATTTGGTTTTCTTACCTCGTTGCTTATTTGATGAATTCTTCCCCTTTCCCTGCCAACTGGACCTCTTATTCTGTTGTTTGTCAAAGAACACCTGATCATCAGAAAACTCCATTTCCACCTTCTCCGCACATCAAACAAGTTTTTCATAACTTTTGAACTCACTAGAAGCTAAAATCCTTCGATAATTTGTCTTTAACCCAGAGTAAAAATGTTTGATTTTACTATCAAGATCTTGTATGAAATTTGGAGAATACCCTTCCAGTTGAGTGAAATTTTCTTCATAAGCAGCAACTGAGTCATCCTCATGCCTCACTTCTAGGAATTGTTTTTCCATCCTAAGACGAACCACCTTAGGAAAATATTTCCCAAGAAACATACCTTTGAATTCGTCCCAGTGAAGATCATCAATCTCATCACTATCCCTGATATTTTTCATCATCGACCACCACTGATCAACTTCACCTTCAAAACGGTAAACAACAAGACAAACCTTTTGTTGTTCTGAACAACCCATGACATCAAAAATCGTCTCTAGTGCTTTAATCCACCCTTCTATTAGCACAGAGTCAGATGATTCTCTGAATGATGGGGGATGTTGCCTCATGAAATGTTCCACCACTGACATGTTCCTCTATGGTTGATCTGGATGATCTTGTGAATGGATACCACCACCATTTATATCCAGAGTCAATTGTTCCATCACTGCAACAAACTGTTCAGTTCCGATTCTGACCATCTCAGGTTGCTGATTTGTATGGTTGCCTTCCTCCTGATGATGTCCCAACATAGCTGCCATGTTTCCTCTACAGAAAACCATTTTGAACACAAAAATATCTTAGGCGAAGCAACATGGTAATCGTTAAATGCTATTTCATTTCAATCACACTATAAATTAATTTATGGACATAAATTTAACAATTTTCTAACTTCTAAAGTTGTCTAAACTGACCTCTGATACCAAATATAAGGCCCGACCTAACACCTTACTTAATATTGAATTAAATGAATAATTCACATTTAGGGTATTTTCAGGTTTATAATTTTAGAGAATTAGATCATAACTATTACATCTCAAATGATTACAAAGTAGACACTTCTACATAGTTTCCTTTTTTTACAAATCATGAACTCTAAAAAAAAGAGTCATGTGTAGTTCCATGTTTAAGACAACATGACTTTTCCTTGATCCCATCCTTGACCCTATTCCACATTATGTCGTCTGAAAAAAATTTCAAAAAAACTTGGGATGAGCGTAAAAAGCTCAGTAAGGGATACAAAAGAAGGAAAACTGTTAGTTTTTCAAAACATCAAGTAAACCATGAATACTTTATCAAAGCAACACTTATCACCTTTAAGAAGTAGTAAATTATCTTCACTGAATAAAATATCATTACTTACCATTTTGTTACCAAAATATTACCATAAAACCCATATAAAGAACACATAACATATAAAGGTAACTTGGGACATAAACATACTTAAATGTAATGACCATACGGTCAACTTCCACACATATCACTAAATAGAATAGCCATACTGCCGACTTACATACCCAATTAATTGGAGGTTATAACGTAACCACCCATCCTGGTATTCATGGCACCACCCATCATATGTTTTATCATGTTACCACCCGTCAAATGTCCAAGTACCATTATAAAATTATAAGACCCAAAACAAATATAATGGAAAGAAAACATTTCCACATTTGGATCACAATATATCACTTGAATATATTGAAATAAAAATCCATTATAATACATTGATATAATAAAACAATTTTCAATACCAAAATAAAAGAAAGGTAAAACATGGTATGTATTTTTCATTTTAAAAAAAATTATGGCTTGTAGAGGAAGCCGAAACTCAAATAATGGTCACGACGGAGGAGAATTCGTTGTCGCCGTATACGTACGACAAAAAAACATTCCTTTTTGTAGCTTAGAAAAACACTTAGTATGAAAATATTCCTTTTGAATAAACATAAAAGTCAAAGGGGTTTAAACACCGTATAAAATACAGTTTTGTATGAAAGAAAGTATGCCTCAATGAATGGAGATTGAGACGAAGTCCCTTACCTCGTGTCCGACTTGACTTGATCACTCTTGAATATCCTGAATAATAAACTAGTGTTAATTTATAATTTCTTAAGAACCTTTTTCAATATTATTATTCCTTTTATATCACTTATTTTTATGTTATAAACATTATGTAATCATTTAAGTTAATAATGTTCATTTTGTCGATATTTGGTACTTAAGTCAAAAATGGACTTCTTACAATTACATGTTGTTCATGTGGTCAAAGGTTAATTATATACAGAATGATATTCATGATTTGGATATCAAATATATCATATATATCCAGAATATACATGTATTTATAATAGTATATAACACTTAGAGGTTAGAAATGAAATGCACCGTTCATGGAGACGGTAAGCCGTACGTACGCATGAACGCTACTTTCATTTCTATTTCATATTTGATGGAGTGAAATCATAATGATATAAAGTTATATTATACTTCCAGTATAATATCATATATAATATCATTAACACCATCCTTTATACATCCCACATATGGCATTAACGAATCAAATCACTTTGAGGGGGCGGTAGTCCGCACTTCATAAAATGAAATTATCGCGTTTACCCATTATGGAAACCATAAAGGTATGCCATAAATGAAAAATACATAAGTATAAGGAAAACATAAACATAATATATATAATATATAAATAGAGTGACATCTTAATGGACACCATGAATGGTGTTAAAAGAAGATTGAACAATCATCATTTCGTGAGGCAGAAATTCACCATCCATAGAAACAATATGTTCTTTAACCATTAGACGGAGGTGTGTGTAAGTTTAAATAAAATACCTCTAATAAAAACATCCTATTATATTTAATATACTACATTTGTTACAAAATAATGTAATAAAAAGAGTTTAGGGGGTTGGAGAAGCAAAATAAAACAAAAGAACACAGGTGAAGACATTACCTTTAAATCGGGTTACTCCCTTTGGTTCGAACCAAAAGGGTTCCTTGAAGAGATTTTTGCCTAAGGTAAGGATTATAGGATGAGGAGAGGGATGTGGAGAGATAAAAGGATCAGATCGTGTCTGATCCAATGTCTTGAGAGGTGTGGGTAAGGTGGTATAGTTGGGGGCCTTTTATAAGAGGGAGGAGGGGCACTCTTGGAATGTTATAAAATGTTACTTTATTATATAATGAGTTTCAGATTTAAAAGGTCCCAAAATTATATATATCTAGGATAAGGTGATAATAGTTATAAATAAACCCATCCAATAGGTTTTTGAAAAGTTTAGGTCTTATATTTTACATTATCTTTTCATTTTATTTAAATCGTTAAATAATGAGGTAATCGCTGCATCATCATGATGTCATAAGTAATTTAATTTATATAATGTATAAAAATTATAAAAAAACTATAATGATTTAGGAAATAGTTTTATCTTTCTAATGAATATTTATTTTAAAAAATATGACTTGTATAATTCCATGTAAAAATTGTTTTAGTAGAACAATACATGTTTGTGACATTTTTATTTTAACTTTAAATAAAAAGTTATTAATGCCATTTTCTTACCCAAGTGGCTCCATGAGGTCCCCAAGTTGACCCATGGATTGTCGTTGTCAGCCATGGCACATCCAATAAGGGTAGGACATGTGTCAAGGTAATTTCATATTATTATAACATTATTTTTACCTTACGTTACACTAATTACCTTTAATCACGATTAATAAAACTTAAAAGTTACTATTCACCAAAGAATTATTTTAATCCCATTGAACGAAATTTTACATCCTAATGAAAACCATGTATGTAAGATTTTTGAAATTAAGTTCACAAATGTTGTAAAGTTTCATTTAAATGAAAAATCATTTTTTAACTACCACTTGGTGGTTTCACTATTCATCAAAAATTGATGTTTTTTAGAAAAATACGAAAAATTCAGCCGAAGCTATATTTGATATTCCGAATTCAAAAATGATGTCTATTTTAAAAAATTCAAAAAATATAAGATGCATTAATTAATTTAATAATTAATTTCCGTTGTCAAAACAAATAGCGTGTTTTTATGAAACAATATATATCAAAAGATTGACACTAGTTTAAGTCCTATTTCGATGTGTAATTAATTCCAGTGACCACAATTGGATTAAATGGTAAAACTATATTCTAATTTCACTTTATAACCAATTAAAAAGATAATATAATCATATAAATAAATTATATTAAAAAGAGGTTTTGAATTAAAATACAACATTTTTCACTATTCATTAAAAAATGAACTTTATCGGAAAAATACCAAAAATTTACAAAAAGTAAATTTGGATTTTCCAATTCTAAAAAAGAATTTTATTTGGTTCAATAGAATGTATAATAGTGATAAAAACTATATTTAAAGAGGGTTTTCCATCAAAAGGCAATAAGTTGACCTTTTAGTGAATATTAGAGTATCTATGCCTAAAATTGAATTCTTTTCTTATTTTAAGCCTTAATCTTTTATTGGATAAATGTAAAAACATTTAAAAAACATATATAATCATATTTTAGTTATTTTTATTCATTACCACCAATACAACAACTACGTTTTAACTACCATTTAAAATAATATTATTATATTACTAGTGTGCAACGTAAGATTTCAAAGAAACTCTTTGTTGCGTATCAGGTACGCTATCGAACATAGAAAACCCTTTAAAGTAAAATTAATATTTAATTCTCAAATATTAATTAATATGAAAATGTCTTATTCTTTATTTACCCGGGATGTTACACTCTTTGAATAAAGGATAAGTACATCAATCATCTGGTTGTGATCAACAGGGATAATTACCCAAGCATAGAATCCAATGCTATAAATATATAACAATTCTTTAGGAATCTTCACTTCAACCAATCTCCATTCAATTTGGATTTCCTTCATTATTTTGACCATTATTGAAACCAGTTGACAAAAAATACAGCTTATACAAAAATTGGTCCTAACACTTTTCAATGGATTTAAGATTAATATTTATGGCTCCTTTATTCTTGGTATAATGATAGGGGAATGGGTTGTTAGTGACTCCAAAGTCATAGTGATTATTGATTTAAGTGGTTTCTATAGAAAAGTTGACCCTCTTATTATGGAGGCTAAGGATTTTTTTTGGGCTGGAGATTTTTCATTTCAATAACATTACTTTCATTGAAATTTAAATTGATTTCTTAGTTAACTGCCACTATCTGCATGGAAGTTATGATTCTCTCTGGCCGATTGTTTATGTCATCCGAGGATGAAAAGATTACATTGGTTGAGAAAGACTGAATAATACATGGGATGAAGGTAATATTATTTCATATTTTATTACTTTAAGGGGTAACTAGAATGGGCCTATCTTTTTTATTCTAGTTTGGATTCCCCCCACTGAGCGTGATGATTTTTTATGGGCATATGCCCTTGGCCTACTTTACTTTAGTCCTCTTTGAATTTATTTCTTACTTCCCTTTTATCTAATTAATAAAATTTATCACTTTGATGATGATTTATAAATTTTTTAATTATAACATGTTTATGATTCTGTATATGATTTGACCACGACCCCCTTGACTATGTTTAAAACACCAATGTTATTTTGGATATTATTAACCAAACGACCTTAGAATGTCCAACGTAATCTTAACAGATTTAGTAAATAAATATAACATGATAATAAGTGAAATTAAATGAACAATGATAATGGAAAGATCATGATGAAAGTTCTCAAACATGTAAATAGTTAATATAATTTTATTATCATGGAATTTAGAAGTAAAACAAAGTGATTTGGGGCATGAAATAATTGTTTTTCTATATGAATTTTATTTTATTGACATATTTTCTATATTAAACACATTATTTCTTTACATGGTGCCTATGATACCCCCTAAACTATTTTTATATAATATTTCATGCAATTCATGGGATTTATTCAACCATATATTTTTTCATTCATTCACAAATATTTGATTTAATCATTACCAAATTTTATAAGGGTTTCTGATCTCACTTTTATTTATCTGAAACATATGACATATTCACCAGTTGTTTTACATTATGTGGGTTATTTATTGACATATGGATATATTTATTAAGAATTCATACAATTCAAGGGATTTGAAAATCTATCTCATGTTATAGATTTCAAGGGAATATGACTATTTTTTTATTTATTATTATAGTTTTCCAAAATAAATGTTTATTACTAAGGAATGTTGATTGTGTATTGCATTATTTATTTATTCCTTTCGTATTATGAATGCATCGGACATAGTAAGTAAATGGGTAGGGCATAATATTATATATCCCCAAAATTCATGAATAGGTTTCATAAGAAAAAATTTATTTGGTATTTGATGTATGGATTACCTATTTATATATTATGTCTCGACATAAGGCCTTGAAAACAAAATTATTATGTCTAACCATATGCGTTGAATCATTATAAAACTAGTTATTTTTATCCATGTGATTATTTATGTCTCTGTGTCATATATTGATATATTCCCATTTCTTGATATTTTTATATGGAATTTTTTATTATTTTTTTTCTCTACCATATTTTTAATGAATTATTTATTCTATAATATCATCCACTATTAAATTTCCCATATTGAGTATATGAGCTCAATGTTTTATTTGGTTTCATATACATAGTGTGGAATCTTGAAATTTTTGTTATTGTATATACACTCCATTTTTTGACCATATTTTGTTTGTATCATATCAATAGATGTTTTTAGTGAATTCCGGAAACTTTTATTGGGTTGTTGGCCATTGCATAGTTGTTGCATGGTTTTAGAAAACTACACAGTTCTACCTGAGAAAGCATAAACCTTATATTAAATCCCATGGGGGCACATAATTAAGATCACATATAGTAATAACCATGTGGCCAACCCACTAAAACCGTTATGATTGAGATATTGGGATTTTACACAGTTGGTTAAAAGTTTTCGAAAACAATGTGATCGATCTATACTAATTTTATAGTATCCCAAAGGGGGACATAGTTGGAAAATGGATTTCAAAACCTTGTAGCCAAACTGTGTGACATGATATAATTTTTTTTAATTTTAATTTTAAAACACAATACCTACATGATTTTACAAATTATTCTTATGTTGGAATAATATCTCAACCGAGATAGTTTATCTTTGTGATTTTTGGAATTCCTTGCCCACTTTTGGTCAATTTTGAAATCTATTTGATCTTTTGTTATATTTTTTCAATGGTATGATCCCATTTCTAATTGTTTTCATTACTTTTATTTATCTACCCTTATTTTCTTGGAAGAAATCATAGATCAGGGATTTTGATGCTATATTTATGTTTTGGGACTTGATATAATTGGTTTTTTATTAATGCATCATTATTTTAGAATTCATTTTAAATACCTCAATTGGTCACAATTTATTCAGGATATCATTGAGGTTTGTGTTTTCTCTCTATCATCTGGTTCTAGATATTATGAAATGAATTTTCTTATTAAATAATTGTGTCTCTAGGAATATATATTAATAATTATATATACCTAATTTCTATTATTGGATACCTAATTGGTTGTTGACGATGTTATGAATTGAGTTTGGTGGGTTTTTAAGGACATTCCTATCAGTAGAAACAATTTGTTGTTGCATTTGTTAAAAAAAAAATTTTCTGATTGATTTCCAAAGTTCTATTTGATTATTTAATAAATGATTTTAAAATGGAACAGTGTGTGTGTGATGAAAATTAATTGAAAATGGATTACTAAAAAAGGTTTTATTTTTTGGAAATATTATCTTGAATTGAAATGAGTAATTTGAATCAATAAATTTATGATGAATATTAATAATAAAAGGAAAGAAAGGTTTAATTATTAGAAATGAAATTAATTGATTTTAAAGGATTTTTTTTTGATAAAAACCATTTTCTGCTAGTTTTCAAAAAAAACGGACTGTTTTGACAGATTAACATGGGGAAGAATGGATTTATTAATTTATTGATTTGATATTAATTATATTGAATGATCTCCCCAGGTATGATTAATTAACTTGAAGCACATGTGAGTATGGGTAGTTAGGGAGAAAGATATACATGCTATTTAAACTGATATCTATCAATGAATTAATGAAAAAAACGATACAAAACTATCTTGAGGGAAGGGCGTTTGGTTTTTTTGGATTATTTCCTATTCCCACTAGGCTTGAGATTTAGAGAGTTTGTGAACACCTAGATCCATATTTCAATAAAATTTTACAAAACCTTGTGACTGGTTCTAAAGCCAAGTTTCATTACCAAGGTTCTATGATTGAAAATGTTTATACATTCCAAAGATTGATTAAAATAATTATTCTTGACTATTTTTATATAAAATGATTATTTATACCTATTTTAAAAGAATGATTGTATCTGTCCGATTTGATGGAAATTCACATTGAAACCTATTTTGATTATACCCAATGATTTTTTTGATATAAACTATAGAAATTATTCTAGGCTATATTTTTATATAAAATTCAGGATGTTTGGTTTACTTGATATGTATTTATTATAGAATAATTAGTGATGTACTAATAGGATTTCCTGATCACACCTACCTTTTCCATCAGGCATTTGTAAACTTTCATATTCCTGGTCTAGGGAATAGAAAGGTCCCACTTCGAGGTAGTGGATGTTATTCATTTGTGGGACCTTAGGAGTTTGTGGTGACCTATGGAGCATGTTATCTACCTATTTCAATAAGATTATTGGATATTATATTGATGATTTAACATGATTAATTTGGTCGACAAACATATTTTTAGGCTTATTTATTTCCACTTATGGTGCCTTTCTCTTGATGAGTATTTGAATTATCAACTATTTATTGTTTTTTTATCATTTTATTTATCTTGAAGAGAAATTATTAGGGTGAAATCATTACCTATCATTTTTAGTAGGTTCCAATTTTCTAGTCTCTACCCTATAAATATTGGGAACATACTTTATATTATTCAAAAATAGATTTAGGTATCGGTTAGGTGGGTTATCTAGGTTTGTTAATGAAAAATTGGCATCAAAGGTGGTAGTTTCCTCACTTTGTTGTTGGTATAAAGTATGTCATATCATGGTATACTATAGATATTATTGTTGTGACTTAGGTGGTTGGTTATTAATGAGTTCAAGGACATATTTAATCATAATGACCCTTAGGTTACCATGGGTTATTGGAAGAAACTATTAATGTAGATTTTCTTGATTTGATTATAGACTTTTTTTAAAATCTTTGATTTGAAATTTGTCTTTTCCCAGTTGAATTTTTCTTGGTAGAGTTTATATTCTTGAATGTATTGATTAGTTTTCTATTTTTTGTTGATGTTATATTGTACCATTCCCCTAAGAATAAAATTGAAAATACCTTTATAGGTATATACTGATGAATCATATCAATAGAACCCTCCAATTGATCAGAACCTTGTAGTGGTAATTATGTTTACAGTCCAAGATATTGGATAGGCAGTTGCACCTCTTCCCATTCAGGGTACCAAGGTTTTAACTTAGAGGGATGATAAAAAATATTATTTCCAATGATTTGTTCAGTTGAATGCACTACCTTTTCAGGGTTTCAATGATCCTTAAATGGTAAAGTATTTGTCAAAAAAGGTTGATCAAATTATTGAGTTCTTGGAGATTCCATATTCCATCAAGGTGAAAAATTAAATATTTGAATATGAAGGTCCTACAAGAAGGTAATGGGATTCTTTAGTTTCGGAGAGAAAATATGTAGGCTAGGATTATAAATACATTAGGGGTATTTTCAGAGAGTATTTCTATCTAGAATAGATTGTGTCGACTATATCGATAGAGTTCCTTAACCACTAGTAAACTTATTTGAAAGTTAACCATTGTGGATACCATTTTTATGAGATTTTGAATTTCTCATTTGAGGTAATATATAATGAGAAGTGAAATTATTGAATGTATGAGATGGTTATTTAGGAAAAAAATCAGATCTTATGTTTTCTTACTAAATCCCACCTCACCATAATGTTATCCATATAGAACTCAAAAATTTGTTAAATGTATTTTATAAGTTTTTCTACTACCCGTACATAATTTTTACCATTACTTCATGGAAGTTTTCACCATGGAATGACCTCTATATGTAAGTGTCCTTTATTTTCTCAAATATTCGATTTACGGGGATCATTACCATGATGTGGCATCCAAGGTTGTGATATGACTTCCCTCAAACCATATGTATACATACCCAAAAAAAAATCTTGAATTTTTTCTCATCTAATAGGGATTATATGACCTCTAATATCACACCATGGCTCATTCCTTGGATGTAGTATGAAAATAAATAATCCCCTCATGATGGTGTGACCCGTCACCATTAAGGCATGAGCCACCTAAAGTAAAAATCTCTATAGGTTTAACTTGAATATTCTTATAAAATATCTTGATGACTTGAGACGTCTTCTGATCCTATAAACACATCCTAAAATACAACCTCATGTTGATCCAACTCTTGGAATTATAATCCTTAAACTAATTCTTAAAACATATCCTACTTTTGAAAAAAAATCTATTATTTCACACCAACTAGTAATGATGATGGTCATTAAAAAAATGAAATTGGTTTATATAATTTAATAGAATTTCCTGAAATCAATAATCCCTAAATGAGTAATCTTAGAACCACAAGTAGCCAACCATCACTTTCATAGAAAATGAATCAGTGCCTAGTAAAATGAGTAGTCCAACCCAAAGTTCCTCTCCCCAAGGATAAATTACTCAATGGAGATCTCAACCACAAAAAGATTCTATCACTTATTATATATTAAACATAATTTACTATTTAATTAAATCACATAACTCTATTTAATCAAAATAAAATGAAGAAGAAAATTAAATCCATTATTATACCAAGCTTGTAACTCCTTATATGCATGTTTGAAAATTTCAAGTAGTATTTTAAACATATTAAAGCTAAATAATACATCCCAATTCATAAAATCGCATTTTTATCAATGAATAAAAAATAAAATAAAATAAAGAAGTGTAAAATTCATAAATTTAAATATGATATCAACTTTTATGAATAATTCATAAATGAACATAATTATAAATTTTTTATAATTTTACTGTGGATTACATATAATCCATAATTGAAAAAACATAACCATTTTATATTCATTTATAAATTGAACTCTTTCATATTATTCATTAAATGAAATTTATATTAAATATTTTATATTATGTGAAATATAATAATTTTATAATTCAAATTATTATGTAAACAATTTATATAATCTAAATTTCAAATATCTTATATTTTTTAAAACCATGATTAAATAAATAATATAAAAATATACTTTTATAACATAAATAAATTCCAAAATAAGGCCTTTAATTTGAATAAATGAAATTAAATATTATGAATAAAACATAACATTCTTATAAAATATTTTATATCTTGGCCATATTTTTTAAATTTTTTATTATTTTATAAATTACCCTTATAATTTATAGTTAAACATATTATTTTTAAATTATAATTTATAAAATAAAATTTATTTGATATCATAATATCTTTATCATCTTCTGTTTTATTCCACTATGAATTATTAAAAAATTATAAGTATTTACATATTTATAAAATAAATCCATATATATTATTTTAATTATATAAACAATTTAAATACATGAATATTTTCAAGGAATAAAAAAAATACTATTTTTATTATTTTCTAAACAAGAGATATAAATATGATAATTTGAAATTTAATTTAAGTAAAGAAATATCACATTCTCTATTCCAAACACTTGTCAGTTATAAACCATTTATATACAATTATAAATTTTCCCAAAAAATGAGGATTTATTCATTTTTGTTTTAAATCATAAATTATGATTGATATATGGAATTCTCAATCATAAGATGACCATATTAATAATTTATAGGTCTTAATTGATTCTTAAATATAAAACAAAACTATAATCATATGTAGGTGTAAACTATTATTAAGTTTTTATTGAGACAACAAGAAGTTTCTTATGTGGATCCCTATTATAAGCTGTGATAGGGGCATCACTAGTGATTAGTTATATATTATACATGTCACTAGAGTTAATTGTTTATATGTTGAGATTATATATTTTTTATTATGAAATTCCCAATCCTAAGTTATGACTTACTATGAGATGCATGCCCTTCATTAGAGAAGAGAAAATTAATCAGAAATAGATCACCTGTCAATCCTTACTTACAATATGATTCTTAATTAGTGATAAAATTTATGCTAATAATTAGTACTTGATTCACCTTACATATATTTTTTATATAGTCTAACATAGGGGGGAAATCATAATCAGTGATATCATCTATATCGCTATTATGATTCAATGCTCTGTTTTGATGGAACTTTAGATTCTATCATATTCTACACATATACTGTTGATTTTAATGTAAGTAAAAACTATAGGATTACAATGTTTCATACCTTATGATACAACCTCATCATACCCTATGAAAAAGAGAAAACAATATCAGATAATAGATCTAGTGGTTAACATTTGGCCATTTTATTTCATACATTATACTATAGTATATCACAGATTATGATATTCATGTTCTTTATAAATATTGGTATAAAAAATTTGAATTTGATAATGAATGAGTTTTTATACCACCGACAGGTTTTTAGGACCATTTGATGATCAATATAGTGGAATAAACCCATTTTTCAAATCCATCATCACCAAATCAACATGTAGTAAATAAAATAAAATATAAATATGCATACCACATATACAATATTCTCTATCTATCTATATTTATGTTCTACACTTAATCATTACAACCTAACAAAATCCAATAATCTATTCCATCCACATGGATGACATTATCCAATATAATCCTCATACACTGTGGGAGGGTCCCTAAACACTAATGGTGGGCTAACACATTCTCTTTAAATAAATATGAGAATGAGGGAAGAAGTGAGTTTCTGTTATGAATTAACATTATTGTGATATTCTACCAGGATGGACTCAACCAATTATTTAATAACCTTCTTGAAATTAAGTAATCTACTGGTTGGATTATATCTCATTATGGCAGACATATGTTAATATAACATACGATCACTGGAGATTGACAATCATCGAAACCTTAAAATTTTTTATATGTTTGTAAAACCATAGGTAAATCAATCCATTTATTCATAACCAAGCATAAAATGTTTGGAAGATTCCGTAGTGTCCATTTAATCGAACAAATATTGATTTTCTATCAAGAACTATGATAGACGCTATTGTGATAAACATCATATAAATACCACATTCTATGATTCCAGTAATATCATACAATATGATATACCCATTTCAGTGAATTTACAACAAATTATATCATGGAAAGATTATTTTACACATATCGAATAGGTATCATGAATAAATATCCTAATTTCTAAACACTTTGGGTTCCCAATATCAATTTACCATCCTTACAGACACTACGCCATGTGAAAAAAATAATCATAATAAAATATACTAAATATCACCTATCATGAGTTCTTATGATGTTACATATATAGAAAAACTATATGATTTTGATATAATTAATACAATTTTTAATAACATTTAGAAATTCCATCAAATAAGGATTTTAAAACAATCTTCACTAAAGATTATAGATAATAAAAAATAGGTATCCTCACCTTATACATATTAATAAAAATACATAATTATAGATTATTAGAAAATTTATTATTGTACTAGATGTATGGATCAAATGGGTTAATGGGATCATTTTGAGATAAAACAAAGGGCGTCTAAGTTTGATCTATTTTGAGGAGGCAAAAAAGGATATTTATAACATTTAATCAGTCAATGCCACAAAATCACCATATTTTGAGGAAGTTGAAATTGTATATAACATTAGAACTCATGTGACCTTTACCAGAACTACAATAAGCTACAAGAAATCTTGTACTACAATAGAATAAGATCAGTGGTGTAAAATATAAGGGAGTAGAAAATATAAGCCTAATAGACTTTTAATAGAATTTAAAGGTGTTATAAAGGGACTTGTACTTATCCCAATGAGTCTATGTTTCTCCATTTGAATCATTTTCTATTCTTAGTTTCAAGTCATTTTTAAGCATTACCACACATAATAAAATATTAAATAACATTAATTAAATGAATTGACTCATTGAAAATCACAGGGTCAATGTAAACTATATTTCATAAGGTTTATCACCATTAAGGCCACATACACATATTCCTCTCCTTAATACACTTTAAAATCTATTTATACTACCACAACACCACAAATAAAGGAACTATATTCCCCATAAAATCTTCTCGCTATAATATAAAATATACATATTTCATTACTCATATATATAATTGTATTCATGTTCCTCCTATTTGTAAAATATCACGTGTGAAGACCAATCCCATGCCTCTATAGATCAAATACGTTGAAGATGTAATGATATATAGTGGTGGAAGTGCTAACCAATAATTAATTATGTTAATCATGTCCAAAATACCAAAAGGAAAAAAACCTTTGTTTCCATATAGAATCTATGAGGTTCTCTGTTGGATTTACTGAAAATAATTTCCATATATGTTAATAAAAAATGGAGATAAATTTAGACATGGATAAAGATAGAATGTTTACCATACATTGGGAACACACATGGTTAAGGAATCATGATGTTGAAAAAATGATCATAAAGGTTTAGGATGATCATGATAGATCATGTTAGGAATTATGTTAATCACTAAAAAACTATAGGTAAGAAATTTTTAATAAAGAAATAACTAA
This sequence comes from Viscum album, assembly GCA_963277665.1. Classification (NCBI taxonomy): domain Eukaryota; kingdom Viridiplantae; phylum Streptophyta; class Magnoliopsida; order Santalales; family Viscaceae; genus Viscum; species Viscum album. The sequence goes on along the minus strand of OY728153.1, from coordinate 1,766,131,792 downwards.
CTTGATATCTCTACATTTTGAGTTAATATAATTTAAAGCATGAAGATTGTTGGTTTTCGATTAGAAGAATACTAGATAAGATTAAATATGTATATTTTGGAATATTATGGATGTATAATCAATATGATCTTTTACAAATTCATTTGGAGATGAATGAAAGTATTTTTTTAAAGGAAGAGAATATCACCCCACAATGGTGTTTATCATGCCATAATAGATGCTTCAAAAGAATAATCCAATAATATCTAAGATTAATTATATAGTGTTACACCAATAGAGTATATAAAATTCATAAGGATGACTATAGATGAATAAATGAGTTTGGAGCTAAAGTATTAATGCATCATGAAGAGGGAGACCACACTATACACTATTATATGTATGAATAATATAGTGTTTTAGATGACTTGATACATTGTGAAGGAAGGGACCCTGTTGAAAATAATATTTGTTAGGGGTAAAACCAGACTATATTAGAGTAAAACTCACTGTAATATACTTGAATAATAATAAATCAAGATCACATTGCAAATTGTTTTCTGAAACACTAGAATGTGATGGATTGTTGAATAATGTCGCAACATGGACACCATGGTGCATGTGATATCGAGCAATAATAATCACATAGAAACAAAATTGTTATAAAATGGGAGGAATATTTTTAGAATAATGTCTTGAACACCTTAATTATTAAGAAATATATATCCATTATCATGACCCAGCTCTCGAATACCCAGAGCTGGTGCTATACAGAGGATCGATTCGGTTCATGTTCTGGGAAACCAGCTACTTCTGAAATGTTGCTTCTGCTAAAAACTGATACATGAAAAATTTATTTCAAAAATGTAGGGTGAGCATACAAATTCCTATTATGGGGTTTAAAAATAACATACTGTACCCATAATAACATTTGAAAAAATTATTTAAAATTTCCACAAGTCATTTTCTTAAAAGAGTTGTATCACATTTAACATACCATGACAATTGTCTAAATGAAATAAGTTTATAATTTAAAACATACTAACATTATCGTGATTTAATTTTGGGAATTCTTATTAAATATAATAATTATAAGACATTTCATGTTAAAATGAATGTACGAAATTAATATTTAACTGTAATTCATGATCACAGTTGCGCTTAAAATAATAACTTCAATTTCACCCTTTATTATTGTGAAATATAAACTGGCAATAAAATATATAAATATTTCATAAATAATATGTCGTACTAATACTTCTTATGATTCTCATAATCATAGGATATTTGACCAGGAATATTCTACTAGTCGAATATTCCTCTGGTTAATTAATTTACATAGTCATAATGAGGAAGGTGCATATACCATACTGTGTCAAGGACCTGTGCCAAGACCTAGGGGCTAATTGTAACCGGAACCCAACCCAGAGATCCTCTGTAACCAGACTCCAACCTAGAGAGCCTCTATATTTGCACTCCAACCAGGAGGGTTTGCTGTAATAGGTCCCCAACCCGGAACAGACTAGGTCCAATGAATTCCTTAAATCTCTAAATCAATGTGCACATAACACTTTGATTTTTTAAATTACATTTTACATATCATACAAAGTGTACAAATTACATGGTTTCTTATTTCACATTTCATTTTATTTAAGGTATCCCACACCACCTTGAACAATTAAATCCATAATCCAAGGAAAGAGAATAAAATTTTAAATTACAAACATTCAAATTTATACATATGTAGTGAGTCTGGAACAAGACTATGAACTATTTGGTCAAGTCATTAAATGGTACGCAAGTTAAGAGTACTTGTGATGACAACTAATAAACAAAAGAAATAAAAATTTGATCACATAAAATGAAAATCCTAAAGCCATATTAATCAATTACTTAATGGAATTTCTAAACTCTTTTGGGTGCATAATAAATAAAGAAGTAAACTTAACATTTCACGCGGGGTACTAAACTCACATTATCTCAAACAATTGTTATGAATAAGCTTTTTTTACTACATTTAATGTTAAAACATGAAAGTATAAAACTCAAACATAAACATTATCAATTAATATAAAGAGGGGAGAGTAATCAATACATATGAATATGAAGTTTCAAGCCTCTAGTATATATACTCATGAACCAAGCACATCAAAAGTAAACATTTGGAAAACTATGGTTAGGGTTTCATGTTTTGTAAAACATTCATTCAAATGGAGCGTGCATAATAATTAGTGCTTAGTCAAGCCAAAAACATTTGAATTCACATGTTTTGTACTTTCTTTGAAAATATTATAAATTTATAATTACAAATTTGGATCAAAGTCGGTATTTATACACACGTACCAACATACCTGATTATACATTATAAGTATACACAGGGTTCTCATACTTGTATATTTATCAAAAGCATGGATTTAATCACTAGGGTACAATTGTTGAAATGTTAGTTCTTTTTAAAAAAACCACATTTTTATAATGTAAATTCATATTTAAAAACTTACATGCTTAGGTATAAAAGTTTTCCTATGCATAATGACTCCATTAATTTTAGTTCTTCATTAACTTGAAACTCATACTTATAAATATATAATCTGGAATATGAAGTTTATGAAAATATGAGGGTTGTGTATATTATACTTATATAATTTCATATACATATATATATAAATATAACTGATTATGTATTTAAGGAATAAAATCAATTTTCATGGGGTGTCCATACTTAGGGTCTATTAATACCGTGTTACTCAAGATCTTGCAACTCATAATTGAGAAAAGAAAGAATTAACTTCAAATCGTAAGATGATGTATATTTATATTAAAAGTGAATATATATACATAAAACATAAAGCCAAACAAGCAAGAAAAACATTAATCCCCTACATTATCTTGAGGAAGAAAAAGGGCTCAGGAGATGATGGAAAACTCGGAGGACTCGTTGAGGTCCACTGGAGGCTTGTGTGCAAGGAACCGAGAGGTTCTTTGGAAGACTCGGTATGGTTTTTTATAAACAATACCTATAATGGCTAATTTAATACAAGATGGAAGGGATATGAGGCCAACATAGCTTATAAAAATTCTAGGGAAAGATATCACTGTGGAAAACGTGTGAGAGGAGGGTCCGACAGCTATAAGGGTGAAGAAAAAATGGTGCAAAAAGGAAGGTTGGGTACTGTTGCATGGAAAGCCGCAGGAAAGAAGAAAACACTTTGAGTAGAAAACCGTGAGGAAATTGGGCAGCCCGAATCAGTTCTGGCTTGGATTCAGGGGTCGGGATGCATTCACGGTTTATAATGGTAGTGATCGGATCAGATTAAATCCTATTCTGATCAGACAACCTGAGATTGAAGCAGCGTTTTTCTAAAGCATCGAATAGTCAAGAAAACCATGAAGACATGAAGTTGTTGAGCTTTGAGTGCGAGGTCGAGATCAATGGCTCAGATCACGCACTACGAGATCCAACAGTCCAGGTCTTGTTTCACCCGAGAAAATTCATACCACATCGAAACGAGGGAATATTTGCACCCCCTTTATAAACCTCATCCTCTAGTCCATGGTTCTGAAAACTCAACACACACAGGGATCCTTACAGACGGGCTCCCTCCCCCACCCGTAGGCCTCGGCCTACCCATTACCCACCACGAACTTGCGCCTGTGCTGCGCGCTCATGCGCTCCTGCTTTCGTTTGGCCTTCGGGAAAACTATGCCCACGCTCAGGTTGGCCCATGCTTGGGCTGAGGTCTAGGCTCATCCACCTAGCGTGAGCTGCCTTCCTTGGCCCAACCATAAAGGGATGGCCCTGGTGGGTGCAATTTTTTTATAAAAACTAACCTAAAAAGAGTATGAAGACCTAAGGAATAATATTATATAAAAAATATCCTTTTTTAACAAAACGTTTAAATAAAAAAATTAATTAATACATAAATATACATTACCGGAATATATTATTACTCAAGTTATTTATAAACACTAAATCTTTAACATTCAAGGTTATAAAATGAAATTTTGGTATACACACATAAAATCTTTTATACTAATATTATAGTAGTCAAAATTAAGTTAATAAAAAAACATAGTTTGGTTAAAAGAATTTGAACATAGTTTAAAACATTTTTTAAGTGATAAAGATCATTACATTATATTTTGGGAACATTAGCATAATATTTTGAATTCCTTAATACTTTTCAAAATCATTTAATTCAAAAAATTTCACCATAACTAGGAGTTATCATATAATAACCAATTCATATATTTTGGAAAACTAAGTTTTACTTGAATTTTTTTAGTTAATTCACCTCAAGGACAATGACTATAATTACAGCTGTTGGAACCCAACGGTCGCCCAAGGCAACGATCGAGTCGTTGCCTTATATAAAACCATACCTTAGGGTGTCCTAAATTCAAGGTGATTGAAGAAGATGGTTCATTTCATACCATTGGTTATTAGTGTGGCCGTAGTGTATTTACCCATTCTTATGTTCATTATCTCAGATTCTAAGGACACATATTACTTTCTTGGGGTTCTCATTGTTTTAAGTGGTCTCCCTATAATTCTGATAGTGTTTTTAATAGGTATATTTGGTTATCATGATTACTCTTTTGATCGGTGTATTGTAAATGCCACAATGTTATTATTTAAATTAAAAGTATTATGTCCATTTTTGTGTTTTACTTGGTTGCATTATAATATTAATTAAAACTATATTATTACTTTCTCATGAGAAACAAGTTTTGTTCAGTTATTATGAAATTCAAACAAAATCTAAATGTATACATATCAATATATGTGGTTCAAGTTTTAGGTTGTTACATCATTCCCCCCTATGAGGAATTGCGTCCTCGAAATTCATTCTACATACACATTAGAGAGAGACTCCTTTATCATCTTCACCACAACCTCCATCATAGAGGGTCCTCCGGTGTGGCTAGGTGAATTCCCAAGTTTATGTTAAACTCTTCAGCTTCTCTTGCCTAGATAAATTGTGAGAAAAAGGGGTTGAACCTCTGGATAGTGCATTCAGGCCTCCACAGATATGGTCAAGTGGTGGAATGTTAAAAGAAGTCCAAATGGACAATCTCTCAAATAATTCGCTAAAATGACCCTCAGTTGAGAATATCTAAGTTCTAGGCATTGTCATATAAATTGAAACAGAGGATTTGGTACATGTAAGCTGCACAAAGTTCTCCCTCCAATGCAGCCTCTTTAAATCTTTCTCTAGCCGTGAAGTTCCGACCTAGAGAAAAGCATAGAAATAGTGCTTTGTGGTATTTCCCTCTTCACCTGTACTCGACCAACTGTACCGTGGATATTCTATGGTATATGTAGGCATTCTCCTGAAAGGAACGAAGAATGTCTGGGATGTTTTACACTTTGTAGAGTTTCTTGCACGTTCTTCACAAATTTGTGAATGGTAGGTACTCCTCTTCACAGGTTTTGACCAAGATGGTCTCTAGTATATCAATAAAGTGCGATAGGATGTGAGTCTGTCCTTCCATATAAAAATTAATTATGAAGGATCAATTGGTAAAACCTATTCAGAAACATAAACACATACATGATAGAAAAAATAAATAATGGAAAACAAATTGTATTCTCATATCACCACTTGTTCATAAAAAGTGAAAGGCTAATGGTTTCTCTAGTCCCCTAATACATGAATCCCCAAAAATAGTTCAAACTTTTGATCTCCCTGAACCATATTCAACCTGAGCAATCTGGTTCAATATCATGGGTTCACTTGTGTTGTCTCTAGAGTCTGACATGTGGGGTGTACAACGGTGAGACGTCCGTATGTACTTATTGTTTGTACACAGAATGAGAGGCTTCGTATTCAAGGATGTTGAAGTCCATTACTTGACCAAAATGGCCACAGGATAGGACTTGACACATATATGCCACGTGGTGGTCTCCCACTGCTACAACTTCTGGGAAGGTCATGAGGGATTGGATTCCTTCCTCTGTAGTGAAGCATCTAAAAATCCCCTCATAGTATTTTACCCATCATACGTAGGATGGAAATTGGGATTGCATCATAAATATGTAATCCAGAACCATTCTTCGGTCGAGTTGAAGTACTCAAGAGAGTTGGTTATGTCATAGAGGTGCTTACATGTCCTTCCGATATCGGGATAGTTTATAAAATTTTCATGGATGGCTATGGAAATTATGGTTTCTAGGGCCTCATTGGGAATAGACAGAAGACTAGTACATTCATTTTCCATTTGTAAATCAGAAAAAATTTTATATTTTGTAATGAATAAGAAGATTTTTCTTTGTTTTAGTTCTGGTTTTCCAGAGTTATCTGAACTGAATCCTCTAATATCAAATGTCATTCCAAAACTCTTGAATACTCGGAGCCGGTTCCATACAGAGGATCGATTCGGTTCAGGTTCTGGGAAACTAGCTACTTCTGAAATGTTGCTTCTGCTAAAAACTGATTCCTGAAAATTTTATTAAAAAAATGTAGGGTGAGCATACGAATGCCCAGTAAGGGGGTTAAAATTAACATATTATACCCAAAATAACTTTTGAAAACATTATTTAAAATTTCCGAAAGATATTTTCTTAAAAGAGTTATATCACATTTAACATACCATGACAACTGTCTAAGGGATATAAGTGAACAATTTTAAACATACTCACATAATCATGATTTAATTATGGTAATGCTCATTCCAAATAATAAGTAAAAGACATTTCATGTTAAAATTCAAGTACAAAACTAATAATTAAGTGTAATGGATGATCAAAGTTGTGCTTAAAATAATAACTTCAATTTCATACTTTATTATTTTGAAACATACACTAGACAAAAAATCTATGAATATTGCATAAATAATATGTCATACTTATACTTCTTATGATTCTCATAATCATAGGCTCTTTGACCAGGAATATTCTACTAGTTGAATATTCCGCTGGTTAATTAATTTACTTAGTTATAATGAGGAAAGTGTATATACCATACTGTGTCATGGCCTCATGCCAAGAACTAGGGGATAATTGTAACCATACCCCAACCAAGAGCGCCTCTGTAACCAGATTCCAACCTGAAGTGTCTCTATAACCGGACTGCAACCCGGAGGGTCTGCTGTAACCGGTCCCCAACCCAAAACATACTATGTCCATTGCATTCCTCATATCTCTAAGTCAATGTTGACATACCACTTTGATTTATAAAATTACTTATTACATATCATACAAAGTGTACAAATTACTTGGTTTCTTATTTCACTTTTCATTTTATTCAAGGTGTCCCACACCACCTTGAACAATTAAATCCATAATCCCAGGAAAGGGCATAAATATTTAAATTTAAAACATTCACATTTATGCATATGTAGTGAGTCTAGAACAAGACTATGAACTATGTGGTCAATTCATTAAATGGTACGTAAGTTAAGAGTACTTGTGATGAAAACTAATAAACAAAATAAATACAAACTTGATCACATAAAATGAAAAATCCTAAAACCATACTAATCAATTACTTAATGGAATTTCTAAATTTTTCTGGGTGCATAATAAGAAAAGTGGTAAACATAACATTTCATGCAGGGTACTAAACTCAAATTATCTCGAACATTTGTTTTAAATAAGCTTTTGTTTACTACATTAAATGTTAAAACCTGAAAGTATAAAACTCAACCATAAACATTATCTTTTAATATAAAGATTGGAGAGTAATTAATACATATGAATATGAGGTTGAAGCCTCCAATATTTATACTCATGAACTAAGTACATCAAAACTAATGATTTGGAAAACTATGGTTAGGATTTTATATTGTGTAAAAAATTCATTCTAACGTGGCATGCATATGAAGTAGTGTTTAGTCAAGCCAAAAAAATTTGAATACACATGTTTTGTACTGTCTTTGCAAATCTTTGATATTTTTAAATACAAATGGGGATCAAAGTCATCATTTATACACACGTACCCACATACCTGATTATACATTATGTGTATACACAAGGTTATCATACTTTTAAATTTATCAAAATCATGGATTTAATCACTAGGGTACAATTGTTGAAATGTTTGTTTTTTAGAAAACCGAATTTATATAATGTATATTCATGTTTAAGAACATACATGATTAGGTTAAAAATATTTCCTATGCATAATGACTCCACACATTTTAGTTCTTCATTTACTTGAAATTCAAACCTAGAAATCTTTAATCTGGAATATGAAGTTTATGAAAATATGAGGGCTGTGTATATTATACTTTTATATTTTCATATACATATGTATATATATAACTGATTTGGTATTTAATGCATAAAATAGATTTTCATGGGCTGTCCATACCTAGGGTCTATTAATACCCTGTAACTAAAGATCTTGAAACTCTTAATTGAGAAAAGAAAAAATTAACCTCAAACCGTAAGATTATATATATATTTATATAACAAGTGTGTATATATATATATATATATAATACATAAAACTCAACAAGCAAGATGATGATTAATCCCCTACCTTATCTTGTGGAGGAAGAGGGCCTCAGGAGATGCTGGAAAACTCGGAGGACTCGTTGAGGTCCGCTAGAGGCTTGTGTGCAAGGAACCGAGAGGTTCTTCGGATGCCTCAGTGTGTTTTTTTATAAACTATACCTATAATGGTTATTTTAATGAATTATGAAAGGGATATGAGGCCAACATAGCTTATAAAAATTCTAGGGAAAGAGATCTTTGTGGAAACCGTGTGAGAGGAGAGTCTGACGGCTGTAAGAGTGAAGAAAAAATGGTGCAAAAAGGGAGGTTGGGTACTGGTGCATGGCACGCCGCGGGAAAGAAGAAAACACTTCAAGTATAAAACCGGGAGGAACTTAGGCGGCCCGGATCAGTTCTGGCTTGGATTCAAGGGCCAGGATGTGTTCTCAGTTTATAACGGTAATGATAGGCTTAGATTAAATCTGAGTCTGATCAGACAACCCGAGATTGAAGCGGCATTTTTAAAGCCCCGAACAGTCACGAAAACCGTAGAGACACACAGTTGATGAGCTTTGAGTGTAGGGTCGATATCAATGACCCAGATCACCCGCTATGAGATCCAACAGTCCTGATCTCATTTCACCTAGGAAAACGCATCCCACATTAAAACAGGGGAATATTTGTGCTTCTTTTATAAGCCTCAACCTCCGTTCCATAGTTCAGAAAAATCACCGCACACACATAGGGAGCCTTACACATGGGCTCCCTCCCCCCACCCGCTTGCCTCGACTTACCCATTCCCCACCATAGCCTTGCACCTACGCTGTGTGCTCATGCGCTCCTGCTCCCATGTGGCCTTTGAGAAACCTATGCCCACGCTCAGGCTGGCCCAGGCTTGGGATGAGGTCTAGGCTCAACCACCTAGAGTGAGCTGCCTCCCTCGGCACAACCATAAAGGGATGGCTCTAGAGGGTCCAATTTTTTTTTAAAAATAACCTAAAAATAGTATAAAGTATTAGGGTATAATATTATATAAATATTATCCTTTTTAAACATAACCTTTATATATATATATATATTTAATGAATACCTAAATATACATTACCTGAATATACTATTACTCAAGTTAGTTATAAACACTAATGCTTATACATCGAGGTTATAAATTGAAATTTTGGTATACCCACATAAAATCATTTATACTAATATTATATTAGTCAAAATTAAGTTAATCATGATGAAACATAGTTTGGTTAAAAGAATTTGAATATATCTTAAAACATTTTTTAAGATATGAAGATCAATACATTATATTTTTGGAACATTTGCATAGTATTTTGAATTCATTAAAACTTTTCGAAATCATGTAATTCACAAAATTTCAACATAACCAGGAGTTATCTTATAATCTCCAATTCTTAAATATTGTAAAACTAAGTAGTACTCCAATATTATTAGTAAATTCAACTCAAGGCCAACGACTATAATTGTAGTCATTGGAATCCAACAGTTTCCCAAGGCAACGGTCTAGTCATTGCCTTATATAAAACCATGCCTTCCGGTGTCCTAAATTCAAGGCGATTGAAGAAGATGGTTCACGTCATACCACTGGTTCTTATTGCGGCCGCAGTGGCTTTGTCCATTCTTATGTTCATTATGTCAGATTTTAAGGACCCATATTTCTTTCTTGAGGTTCTCATTGTTTTAAGTGGTTTCCCTATAATTATGATAAGGTTTTTAATATGTATATCTGGTTATCATGATTACTCATTTGACCAATGTATTATAAACACCATGGTGTTATTATTTAAATTAAAATAATTATGTCCATTTGTGTGTTTTTCTCAGTTCCATTCTAATATAAATTAATACCATATTATTACATTCTCATGAGAAACAATTTTTGTTCAATTATTATGAAATTTAAAAAAAAATATAAATGTATACATATCAATACATGAGGTTCGAGTTTTGGGGTGTCACATCCATGCCACAACTAGTGGGCCATGTCACAAAAAGTCTTAATTTTTATGTGATTTGGGAGGTTCACACTATGATCTTGAATGAATTTTATATGATATTATAATAGATTTCTTATATATAATTTTATTTAAGAACATGACACTATAAGAGACATCACCCCATCATCATGGTAAACTTGAGGTAGAACAGAATGAAGTGAGGACAACCATACTTTTATCTATCTATTTCTAGAAAAAATAATTAATTGGGTTGAATTCAATAAGGATAAGATTTAGATCAAGATTTATGGAATTGATTTGAATCAAAGAATCATAGTTTGAATAATCTAAATGAGTGGGAAACATGGAATAATCTTGATGAATTTTAGGAAGATAATTGACCCAAAAATATTTATAGAAGGGTTATTGGCTTGTACAAATCTATATATTATACTATGTAATACTGAAAGAAAGAGATACTGACTGATAAATTTGGATTCCAGTAGACGAAGTAGAGAGGATATCCTTATAGGAGTTCCAATGATCACATTTGGTTTATTAAATAAACAAGCCTCAAAGAGGATGTATTTCCATTTATAAATTCATATAGTTGAATATATGAAAACATATATTTTCAAAAATTATACTGATACATAATAATCTTTATATATAAGTGGTATTTGTTCTATTATGTTTATTTAAAAGACATAGATTCAGCCCTCACATCAATAGTTTATTCTCATCTTGAATTGTAATAAAAATTCTTAACTCTCTCATAATTGAGTTAATCTAATCAAATGTTAGAATAGTGTATGTAGAACAAGGTGGAGCACAACAGAGCCTCGGTATCGGGCCCGTGAAAACCCTGCATGGGACTGCTAGTCGAATGGTTATGCGATGATGGAGGCTTGTCATCACGATGTAGTCACTGGGGAGGAGAAGATCCTATAGTCTTGATTTGGTTATCTTTTTTTTATGGTTTTAGTTGGTTGTATTGTATGGTTTTTGTGGTTTCTCAGTTTTTCCTCAAAAGTGTGTTGATAATAAAAAAAATTATGTTTCAATGGAAGTGAAACTCATGTCTATAAATTGAAAAATTATTCCATGAATTAGTACAAATAGTGTAATAAAAGTGTTTGTCCATTTGGAGGTAGTTAAACATACATAAACCATTGTAAACGAAGTTCTCATTATCATTGACTGTAAGGGAAAAAAGAATCCAAATAAAGGTACAATAATGGAATTTTTTATATTGAATCATCTTTAATGTGTAATCCTTTGAGATATACCAGTTTGGATGAAGAATTTAAAATATTTGAATTTCTAAATTCTTTAAAATTCTATGTTCATTTCGTGTGATCGATGATGAGTTATTTTGGGAGATTGAACATGTTCCCTCTAATAATGGATCATGATCTAAAAAATGGGAAAATGTAGTCAATGGGAAAAACTTTGACCTATAAATACCCCAATTTAACCCAAAATCTGATGATGCATATATTCACTTATTCCCAAAATATAGTTTCCACCACCTCTTAAAATGATTGTGTCCTAATCATAATTAAACCAAAAATAATATTTTATCTCCACTAGTGAATTATGAAGGTAATCATCTATATTTTTCATATAAATAATACTGCCTCCGAGACATCATCAACCACTTCTTAATGAACTATATTATTTTTCAGTCTCTATAATGAGACTTGATACATGAAATATAATATTTCTTATCTTTATCCTATATACGGGATAAGGATACAACCTATTTTATATAGCCTAAAATGGTTTTATATGTATCATGGTATTCTAATTATTTTTTTAAAAAGACTTTGTTGATGTTTTATTATATGAACATGCATTTCAAGAATCTAGAATTAGTCCATGGTGGGTATGTTTTACTCAAATTCACATGTTTACCCACGGTTCTTTAAATCCCATTCTAAAATAAAAATTTAAATACAATATCACTATCTTATAATCTTCTTATTATCATGTTTTGTGGCCCATCCATAACTCATAAGCATAGTTTTCCAACTGAAAATGTGAAATGACTCTTTAATACTTGATTGACACTTTTTAAAAGGTTGAATAACATTTCTAAACTCAGGTACAAAGTCCTCGTGGAGTTACGATCCCCACAGAGCTTCAGAAAGGATATATTAAAAATAGTAAATAAAATTTATCACCCAAACGTTTTTTGGAAGTAATGAAATATCTCCGAAATGGTGTCTCCGATGGTAAAATTTAAACTTCCATTTAATCTAGAACACTTGTTATACCCTATTAATGACATAATATTTATTAGCATCAGATGATTTAGTATAGTGTAATCATGGAAACATTAAATAGATTTTATTAGTTTATTAATTTAATGTTTATTTTTTTATAACCTCAAGGAATTTTCTATTTAAATCCCTTTTTGGTCAATTCTATAGGCTCAGTTGCATAAACTAAGAGGAATTGAGAGGATAGATGGAGCTTATAGAGAGAAATCATATTCAAGTGATCTAAGGATTAGGGAGAGATTCCAAAGGAACATATAGAATTATGCTGGCAATGATTAGAGGATTCATCAATGGTTTCATAAGTTAGAACTTCTTAACCAACGATCTATAAAAACCTGAGGCCTGGATTTCGATTTTGATAGTTTAATTCCATGTTAATGATTATTAAGACGAACATAAGTTAATTAATTTAATATTAATTTTTCGATTAGTATTTATTTATTATCCTAAAGAATATTTAATTTCCTAGAATTAGGAATTTGAGATTTTTTGAATTTGATGATTTGATTATCCTTCCCATTCTCTTGATTTCTATAAATGATGGCCAATGAATCATGGTCCTAGTTTGATGCTCAATTTTGTATTTCTTTCCTTTCACTATCCTTTATTCAATGTTCATTATCTGTATTTTGATTGTTTGATGATTCAACTATTCCTAGAAACCCAATAAATATGAAATAAATATTTGTTTAAACATATAATTATTATGGGTTTGGTAATGATATTAGATATTTGATAGGGGAATTATAGTGACAATGGAGATTTTATGGTGGTGAGAGCAATAGGAATTTCACAATCCAGATCACATGAGTACTTTGGAGGAGAGACGGTGAGTATTTTTCAAGAAAAGAGTTGCTAGGATCCATCTACTAGTGATGTTATAGGCTTAGATACTTCAAATAAAAGAATTATGAATATGATTCATGGTGTATTCTAAGAATATGGTGGCACAATTATAGAACACATATATTAATATGGAATTCTAAATTTTTATAGACTAAATGTTGAGTAGTTTAGAAGAAAACATGTCTTGTACCCCTTTCTATACAACATAAAGGGTTTATGTGATTGTTAAATATAAAACTCTATGTGGGGGGAACCACATTCCATGTGATTCTTATCCAACCAGCTCAGGATGTTCATGAAGTACATGCCTAGGTATCCATATGACTCCACACATCATGCATGTTGTGGAACTACCAGCGTACTTCAGAGAAAACAAATGCACCATCATAAGGTACATGACCATGTATCTGGAGATATGTATAAATGATATTTTTAATAATAACATACTTTGTTTATAAAGGAATACATACCATGTGAAATGGTAGAACATGGGTGGAATTGGACTTATCGAGACATGCCATATTATCTATTAGACAGACGTTATACTTCCAGAGAACATGGAAGGGTTCATCTAAGGGAAACTATTCCCCTCTTGAGTGTTAGATATCTCAACCAATTGGAAATGGATCCTCTTAACATTTTGAATATCACATATGTGAGTATGATTCATGCATGTATCCTCTTCTTTAGGGATTCAAATAGAGTAGGGTGTTTCACCCAAAATATTTTGGCTGAGGTACATTATCTATGGATTGGAATATTACCCACATAGAAGCTCAGATGGAACATGAATCCTCCATCAAAGTACAATATCACCCATCCATAGAGCTATAAAGGGTTAGGGTCCCTCCATGAATTAGAATATTTCCAATCTAGGAGTTTAGATTGGATCTGGATCCTCCTGTAGAGTAATATCGTTCTCATTTATGAATCATAGATAGGGTAGGGATCCTCAAATAGAGTCTAGTATTTTACCCACTATACAAGGTAGGTATCCTCCAATATTAGTAGAGGTAAGGGACAAAATATAATTATTGAGACTTATAAATATAGAGTTGTGATGATGGGATTATGAGTGGCTGGCTGAGATAGACCACACATTGAGGATCGAGTGCCTTGATGAGAATATATGTGTTTCCTTCTCTGAGATCATTTTGTAGACACATTATTTATTCTTATATGAGTTGATTCAATATCTATTTATCCCATATTCATTGTGATTTTTGGTTTTCTTACATGGTATGTATATATTCATCCCTGTATGGCCTCATCCTACATGTGTCATGTCTTATAAAGATGACATGCCCATTGACAGTTACCTATTTAGACATGGAGAAGTTAGAGCATAGTGATGTTTTGTGGTGGAGGTAAATGGTATTTTTGGTTATCCTATTTTGATAGATACCCTGGTTTTCAGGTTGGAACTTATATCTAGATGTTGGGCCATTACATTCCCAATTATAAATTTTTTCCCTTTTTCATAATTTGTAGTGGGATATTAGTGGTTCATGCATTCATTTTTTTTTCTTACTAGTAGTTAAGTTTATTTCATTAATTAGGGATGTGGAGATGTGTTCAAGTGTATAAGTACACTATGATGAGGCCTCCCATATGTGTGATATGCCGACATGGAAGTATTCACCCGCACATAAACTATATGAAGAATGCTTGGGGTGTTACAATTAGCTTACCACTGACCAGGCAACCCCTGGTGGGTTTGGTCATGATTTAGTGGTATTAAATCCTAGGCTATCATAGGACTATATTTTGGAGAAATTATATCTTTTATTGTAGTTTTTGGAATTTGGGAATTATATTTAATTTTTATTGAGTTCATATCTTAGGACATGGAAAATAATGATGGTTTGATGACCAACATATCCATTCTCTAGGATTCTGATAACCTATTAGATGACTTGATACATATAAGAACAAGTTGTGGTGGAAATATTTTTAGATATATAATATTGGAATGGGTTTTGGTTTCATGTACTTATTCATTAGTTCACTTGATATAGTCATTTATTATGGTGAATATTTTCTAATGTAAGATGTTTCTATAATGACTGATAGGAAGGGTCCCATGTGGAATAATGGTTATGACCTGATGGGTGAGGATTCATCCATATAGGGGCATGTTCCCAATGTTCTATATACATGTGGATATAAATTAGCGTATAAACATATTGAGAAGAATGCAGACCCACCTATAATGGTTTTGGTGGTTTTTGTGTTTTAGAATAAGCCATGGTTGGCTTTGATGGTTCCAATTGACGATGTAAAGCGTCTGATCATGCAATGTGAGTTCTTTAGGTTGAGATTTCCTAGAGTATAGGGTATGTATGTCTATCTAAAAATTGGTGGAAAACGTAAAATTAGTATATGGTGGTTTAGGTGTCTTTTTCATGCATGGGGATCCAGAAAAGGATTCAGTCCTCTTGGGAAGAGACATTATTATGCCTCTGATGGATGAGGTCACATTTTATGAGAATTCCCAACCATAAAAGAAGAAACAGTTATAGATAATATTGATGATCCACTAAAGAAGAAGTACTGTAATTGTTAGGAGGATCCTCTAGGAGTAGGACATGTAAATAGATCTTTGATAGTTTTTTATGTGGTTGATGATATGATCCCTCTATTCCACCACCACCTCTAGATGGTTCACACTAAACCAAGGGATCTAACAGTTAGGGGCACATGCAACTGAAAATAGTGAAGGCTTATAACCCTAAGGCTCTATTTATGGTATAAGGTATTATCTATATCCTTTTTTGTTTATTAAAAATGATTATTTAACCATGCATGATCCTTTTATTCATGTTTTACCCTATTGAGAGATCTTGAGATACTAGAAATTCCTCTAGTTCAACCCTTGAGATTATAGACTCCAACTGAGGAATTATCGATGGTCACAGTCCACTACTGGTAGTATGAATTGAATCCTTGTGGAGATATTCTCACATGGAATCTCTTTATAGTGGTGATGAGGCCCTAAAATTTCAATCTATGTTTGGACTAGTTCTTTGAATCTAATTCTAAATTTTATTGTTACCAATGAGGGTAATGTTGTATCCAAGATGATGGGAAACGATTTTCATTAATTGTTAAGAAGGAATTTTGGGAATAATAAAATGAGATCATATAATTGGAGGATACATTTGGTTAACCATCAACTGACTAGTATGACCCTTGGAGAAGTATACACTATGAGCTTCTAGTTCTTTTTATTGGAAGAGGAGTACAAGGATGTATTTCTAGAAGACTTTTCAGGATTAACCCCCAAAAGGGGGATCACCTTCCACCGATACCTACACATAAGAAATATTTTTATATCTAAAATAGAATATTATATAGAACCTATAGAGTTGTAAGAGTTGAGGGTATAGAAGGAGGATTTTCCAAGGGATTCATCAGATCCTGTGTGTCCCCTTTGGTATCACCAGTGTTGTTTATCAAGAAGACAAACATGAGTTTGGGGTTATACATGGATTATTATCTTATAAACTATGTGAACATTAAGAATAAGTATTCAATAATATTAATCATTGACCATTTTTACTAGAATAAATGGGTGAAGTGGTTTTTGATGATTGACCTCATGTTGAGTTATCACCGTCTTCATATTCGAGAGGAGGATGTGTCGAAGATGAAATTACAATGACCCTACATTAACAATGAGTACTTAGAATTACCCGATGGCATAAAGAACACACCCATAGTGTTTATGAGACTTGTAAACCCAATATTCAATACATTCCTAGATTGTTTTTTGGTCTTTTCATATATGAAATCCTCCTGTACTCAACATTAGATGAGGAGAATGTGATATATTTTAGGATATTCTAGGATACACTCACAAAGAGCAAGATATATGAGAAAATCTCAAAGTTTCAGTTATAGATTTTATAATTCCACATCATGGGACACGTCATCTCATAAGAGGGAGTATCAAAAGACCCAGTTATAATTTAGGTGGTACTCTCATGGGATTTATCCAAAATTGTGGTAGAGGTTTGGATCTTCCTTAGGTTAACTGGATACTACTAATGATTCATCCCCAATTTCACCAGATACATGACAAGATTGACTACCTTGACCCAAAATGGGAAGTATTTCATGTGTACAGATGAATTATAGTTTGAATTTTAGAAGTTACAACATAGTTTGATGAGTGAATCATTCTTGATAATTCTAGAGTAGGGTGTTGAGTATGGGGTGTTCTATTATGCCTTTACATTTAGACTTGGTTGTGTTCTAATGCAGAGGAAATAAATGATTGTTTATGGGCCTCGATAGTTGATACCCCATGAGTAGAATTATGCGACACATTATTTAGAGATGAAAGTATCACTATTCTCTGTGATGACTTGGTGAAATTATCTTATAGGAGAGAAATTAATTTTCTATTCTGATCATAATAATTTTAGGTATAAATTCTCTAAGAATTTTCTCAAACTCAGGTAGATGTGATAGAAGTAATTCTTATAGAACTATGACTTTGAAAAATTCTTTACTCTAAAGAAATGGAATAGTGTAGAATAATCTCTTAGGATGAATTCATATTCATATTTTTGAGTGAGGTGTTATAGTAGCTGGTCTCATTATAATTATCCATTATGGATGAGTGTAAGGAAATATACATCCACTTGATATTATTATACCTCCACTTATTCAACGCATCAAGTAAGTAAAAATTGGGAAAATAAATTGTGAGGATTTTCATACTAGATATTCAAATAACATGCTCTTGATGGATATTCTGAAGGATAGAAAAAAATCATACTTTTTCAGGGATGAATGATGTTTCCATTCACACCATATGTGGTGGTATTGATGATGTTTGATAGATACCCATATCAGTACATCCCGAAGAAGTGAATATATATCAGGACCTCTAATATTATTTTTTCTGGCATAGGATAAAGAAGAGTGTTAGAGTGTTTATCTCCCAATGTCTGAATTTCCTTCCAGTGATGGCTGAGTATCAGGTTCGTGGGGTGTTTGGCTAACCCCTTAAGTTGATAGAGTGAAAGTGGGGTGATATATATATTGATTTTTTGATGGGACTTCCATGATCAGTGAGAGGTTATGATACCATTTAGGTGTTAATAGACCAACTTATAATATTTGATCACTTCCTTTCCATCATAGAATGAAGTTCAGTTGAGATCATTAGGCACTAGTACATGAATTATATATTCTGACTTCATGGAGTCCAATCAATGATTTTTTTTAGATTGTGTTGTTCACATCATGTATTAGTTGTGGAGAGGATTACAAGAGTATTTTGGGACTTATTATTTCATTAACATGAATATCCACCCCTAGATGGATGGCTAGACTAATTGGAACATTTAGGTCATGGGGTGAGTTTTCTATCCTTGTGAAATATCCTTTCAATGAAGCTGGGAGTAAAATATAACCTTGGTAGATTTTTTATATAATAATAAATACTATTCAACCATCAATATAACACCATTTGAGTCCCTATACAGGCGGCCCTACATTTCACTATTATGTTGGTCAAATTTTGGAGATTTATTACTTATAAGACCCGAGTTGGTGAATGAAATGAAAGCAAAGGTGTAGATAATATGGGAATGGATGTGGAATTCCCTGAGATTTTAGATTAATTATTTGGACTAACAATGAAGGGCTTTGTATTCCATCAATGGAGACCATGTGTTCTTCAAGGTCTGACCTCACTGAGGAATGCAAATATTTGGATGAGGTAGTAATTTATCTCTAAGGATCATTGACCCTTTACAAATAATTCATAGTGTTAGAGAGGTGGAATACCATATACCCTTACCACTCTAGTTAGATTGGATGCATGTTGTCTCCCACATATCATAGTTGATGAGATATATGTATGACCTGTCACTTTTCATTGACTGGGGTGATTTCGAAATTGAGGATAGAGATACCTTTATAGAGTACCAGGAGGTGATCAAGAATTAATAAGAAATGATCCTTTTTAGGCGATTAATTCCACAGTTTCACTTTTTTTGGCTACACAGGAACTTATATAAGAGATTATGGGAGTGGGAGAATGATATATGAGCTTAGTAACCTCACATATTTGAGTATATTTTTTGGATGACAATACTTGAATTTTGGGATAATTTAATAACTCATCTTTTTTTCACTTTAGAAAATATTGCCCAACATTTTTGGATTAATGTGCAGAGTTAGTATGGTTTTCTAGGACCTATGAATCCTTTGTATGGGTATATTTAAAATATTAATTATAATATATCACATTCACATATTATTTTGGATAAAATAGAATAGATCACGAATGGTTTCTCATATGTGAATACTAAGACCACCATTAAATCTATATTTGTTTACCGTACGTGTAGCATATGTTTTTTCATAGTTGGAAATTTCAAAAATACATAGTCATAGAAAGATTAAATAGATTAAATTAATTTATTAATTTATGGTCAAATTATTTTTAACACCAATTAACCCAATATTTAAATACATCTTTTGAGAATTTCCTAGGGTTAGTGTAATAAACTTATATGATTTGAGATTCTATTGGGATCTCTAGTAATGGTTGCATTGGAGTGTGGTCTCAAGATTGGGGATCAATAAAAAATTTATATAGAGAATTGTGGATATGATTGAAAATAGATTCATCAATGGTTTCACATGTAGGAACGTCTTCATTAAAGATCAATCCAAAATCAAGTTATCGATTTTAATGTTGATGGTTTAATTCCTTTTTTTCCCTAATTAGATTAAAATAAATTATTCAATTAATATCATCCCAAGAATTGTTCATTGTTGCGTATTCCTCCTATTATTTAATTTCCTAGAATTAGGAAATTAGGATATATTTTGAATTTGTAAATTTAATTATCCTTTATATTCTCTAAATTTTTATCAATGATGAACAACTGAACATAACCCTTAATTGATTAACACTTTTCTATATCATCCTTTCTTCCTCGGTTATTTGACATTCATCATCAGTATTTTGATTGGATGATGACTTTAATATACCTAGGAACTCGATAATTATGAAGCTTTTCTTTGGAATAATGTATCATTACAATGGGTTTGGTGATTGGACATGTTATAGAGTCATGAAGCTGATGAAAAAGATATTATGGTTGTGTAGATGATGAAATTATCACCAGAAAAATCATGTGGGCAGTCTGGGTGAGTGACGATGAGCAGTTTCTATGTAAATAGTGGTAGTAATCTATCCATTTATGGTGACACAAGCACAATTAATGTGGATAAAATAAATACAACCAATACTCATGAAGTAGGAAAAGGATATGGTGATGGGGGAAGATAATTCATAGATGAATATGGAATTATGAGTTTTTTACAACTATAAAAAGTGCTCTTCAGTAGAACACATTTAGTGTACCCCCTTTTTAGCGGCATCTTGGCTTTACATGGATGTCAAATATGACATTCCATATGCAGGAGCACAAGATGTGTGATACATTTCTTCTAGATTTTAATGTTCAACAAGTACGTGACTAGGAATAAATGTGACTCAACACAATATCTTTGTTGGATAACACCCAATGTTATTAAGAGATTACAGAGACACGGGTTGATCATACATGGTCTTGAAACTTTTTCAATATATTCACACTATGTATGATACTAACACACCATTTATATAGAGGAATACATGCCTTACGTGGTAGAATAAAAATGTATGAATGAGATTAGTGAGACACAACGTGTTACCTATCGAAAATGGTGTGTACTTTTAGAGAACATAGAAAGTTTCATTTAGACACAAATGTTCCCCTCTTAATCTATAGGGAGGGTTTTGTATCTCATATGATGGAATAGGGATACTCTTAATGTGTATAATCTCACAAATTCGAGTATGATAGGGGAATGGATCCTGTACCTGAAGGATTCAAAGAGAGTAAGGCATTTACCCTATATTTCTAGGGTTGGGATCCTCTATCTATAGAGTTGAATATCATTAGTCCATGGTCTTATATGAGGTAGGGATCCTCCATCAGACTATAATATTTCAAATACAAGGATATCAAAAGGAAAACTTTCCTTCTCTGGAGTAGAATCATACCCATTGAGGAGCTTAGATGAGACATGGTTCCTCCTTCAGAGTATAATCTCGCATGTCCATGGAATTCAGAATTGAAAGGTATCATCTATCAAATTATGGTATTTTAACCAATATATGGGTATGGATCCACTAATGTTAAAAGAGGCAAGGGAGCACATATAATGCATGATACTTTTTAATAAAGAGCTATGATGGTAATGCAATTACATGTGGATGGCTGGGATAGTCCATACTCTGAGGCTTGAGCTCCTTTGATGGGAATATCTTGGTGATATTATTTATGATCATTCTTTGTGTACACTCTATATTGTGATATGATTTGACTCACTATCAATTGATTATTTATGCCTTTTAATTTGAAGGTACCCTAATGGGTATGTATATATTCAACCCTACATGGGCTTATCCCACATGTGTCCTATCTTATATAGATGACATTCCCTTTGATGGAGTCCTAGGTGGACTTGGAGTAGGTGGAGAATGGTGGAGATGTGTAGTAGAGATAGATGCTAAGCATGTTTATCTATTGTATGAAGATACATTGTTTTTAGGTTGGACCATATAGCTAGTTTTGGGCATTTACTTTTTCCTTCTATATCTTGTTTACTATTTTTTGTACATTTATTTGGGATATTAGTAGTTTATGAATGCATTTTATTCCAACTGGTGGTTTAATTTATTTTATTACTTGGTTGATATAGGGATGTCTGTGTGTACATTTAGTTTATTCCAAGGTCTCTAATGTGTGTGAACTACTTGGAACTAGTCTCCATGACATAGTCAATTAGACGTGGGATTGGGGGGTTACACCCATCTTACCACTGACCAGGTGGCCCCAGTCAGTTGGGTAATGAAACTATGTCTTCTCTAATAGTAGAAATTATGCTACCTTTATTTTTTATCAATGATGAAATAAAGGAGATATTATAAGTATTTTCATAATTACCATCACAAATTTATCTCATTTAAAAATTAAAATGTGATGTGGATAAAATAAATAAGTATTTTTGGTAAAGAATATCTACTTACTAGATGTTGGGGCACTATAATACTGAACCTTTTATGTCATTATTCATAACCAAAAACTATAACTTTTGTTGTATGCTATGATATTTCCTCATTAGTTAGGGGTAAAAACCCATCATGAGGAATGATAATATCAAATGGAATCCTCCCATACACTCATCAACACCATCGCCCTTCTATGGATGTATAATATTGAATTTTATTCATGATTTTATGCTGAAAGGTGGTCCCTATCATAAAGTAACCCATGAATAAAATAGAAGACTAAAAAAGACTCAAGGTTTTATTTTATCCCACCTACCAATGATGATATTCTACTAATAGGTTCATGTAATGATATTATATATTTTCCTTTCATAATGCAGTTCATCTATGAGGAGATGCACAAAAGCTACAATTCCCCTTTAGACACGCACACCCACTATGATAGCCTCTTCCTACCAAGTATTAAAATAATAGTCCAATCCTTCCACAGGGTATGTATCAATTTTATTCTAAACTAATATGGGTACCCAAAATATATTATCTACCTTAGATTCATGTTTTAACATAAAAGTATATAAATTCATATCTTTTAATTAGTGTAAACCAAAATATTCTCTCTAAAAACATAATGACACTAATATTTGAGCATATGTACTATAACATACAATTATTGACCATGAATCTAGTAGTTCTTCACAAAAGACCTAATCTACTATGAAATCTACACTACCAAACTATATTCCTATGTCAACACTCCTCCTACTCCAACACCTGATGTATTACAGTATACAACACAATTCTTACTTGAATCGAGTATGATCAAGATCATGTTTGAAGAGACTCTTCTTCAGCTACTAAAATTCCATCTTACAGTAGTCATTGCACTCAAAATTAATCCATTTCTTGGTTAGGTACATCATAATAAAATATAATTTGGATAAATAATAAATAAATAATTGATAAAATATAGTGATTTTAAGAATACTTATCTCAAACATGTTATTAGGATTAACTCATAAATTAACACATTAACCTTATCAGGGTCTACTAATATACAAGATGTGGGTACCATGTTCCCCATGAATTTTTACACATTTATTAAGATAAGGAACAATATGTGTTTAGGATTTATGCTATCACAATGTTTTTAATTGAATCTGAAAGTGTGAATGTTGTTCCCTTTTCATTTTAGAGCACAATGAAATTTTATCAATGAAACCTGCTACCAACAAATCATGGTATATATGAAAACATTTATTCATATGGAAAATATAAATTTCAAATTAATTCACGAACCTTAAAATTATCCCTAATTAATCATATAATTCATATATGACATTCAAAAACATTCATCAGATGTCCTCAGAAAGTAATCTGAGCTGATGATAGACTGATTGTACCCTAGTCATTTAAAACCATTATGCACCCTCAAATGATATATCAAATCATTGATCTATGGAAGTATGAAATTCTAAATCATTACATATTTTAACCTATAATATTCTAGAAAAGTTATCAAGAATTTTTTTATAGTGATTAAAACTAGATAACACCGTAGTGAAATTCACTATCTGATGGATCCATTCAAATAAAGGTCCTTAATTTATACATTTTGTTCCTTCAGTTTGATTGGATCTATCTAATAGAGGAAATTTATATACACTCATTTCATTATAAATAATAAATAGTAAAATTAACTTATATCACTAGTGGTAAACAATGAAAATCATTAGATAATACATTTGATAAATTTTCAACGACTCAAGGGAATACTTATTTCTCTACCCAATCAAGTTCTCTATGAATGATTCTAGACATATGATATAAATATCTCATAACTTCTCTACAATAAGTCTTTCATGTTTTTCCTATAAATTATATTCCCCAATAAATGTATAACAATTAGTGTATAGATAATTAATGGGTAATCACCTCCAATGGAATCTTATGATATCCTAGAAGTGAGTTCACAAATTCATATTGAGGATTATATCAAAACTAGGAATTTATAATTTAAAATAATCCTTTGGATATATTAAACTACATTCCTCGCTGGAGAAACCACAAAATTTCCTCATAAACTCTATATTTTCTCTCATAGGATTGTTTCTAGTCCACATAACCACTAAACACTGTATAATTATCCCCAACCATCCATGAGATAATAAAAATTAAATGATTGAATCACATCTGGATCAAATAAATCACGAAACAAGTATTAGTAACTAAAATAATATATCATACAATAACCAGTCTCTCACCTCCATTAATTTTATTCTTCTTGATTGAAAATATATGCCTTGAACCTACAATATTAGCCAACCCCAGAGATTCCAAATAATACTATAGATTTTTTCCTTACTATGGGGGTCTATATGAACACATTTTATCACCATTTCCTTAACTTCTATGTGATACTCTTCAACTACAATGTTCTACGACATCTAACTAGGTACATGATTCCTATGTTTAGACTAATTCTCAAACATTGGTTACATAATGGAAGGTTTTGGGTGAAATATATTTTAGAACTAAAACAAGTGTACCATATTACTATAATTATAACACTATATGGGTTCATTGAGGCATCCAAATTATCTGTGATTACATAAGAAATTTGATAATACTATGAAATGGATTTTCCTTGAGGGGGAGGAATGAATGAACCCCTACTTGGTATTTCATATTCCTTAAAGCCCTATCATTTGCCATCAAACCAAATTTCCTACCATATGAATATCCAATCATATAATCCACAATGGAAGACAAAAAATTTAATCCTTGACATATTGCTAAGACCTTCTCTACAAAGTGAATGTAATTAAATAAATCATTAAAAATCATAAAACTATACAACATTACTAGATCATGAACAAATATTCATAAAAAAATCAAATCAATGTGAATTTGTGTCCTAATATGATCTTTAAATCTGTGTTAGCCATAACAACTTAGTGAATCTCAGCACTTAGTAAATCATTGACTCAGATCCTTGATAGATCTCTAATAAATTTTGTGATCCATTTTTATGTATTGCCTCACAGAAAAAACTCAAGGAATGACCCCACGTAACAATCCATGGTTATATCCTTGTACTTCTTGGCCTCATCCAAGATACCCCACTAGTCCCATGATATATTTTTTAAAATATAAATTTTCAAATTCAAATTTCGGTTATCCTAGATATAAATTAACTTGAAAATCAATTATTTTCCATTGACCCACTAATATATTCCATACAGTATAAAATTTCCCTAGAATAAAAGTGAATTTTTTAAATGAAATTCACCAGTGAATCAAGACATGTTAACCTCGCCCGTCATAATTAAACTCTCTACTACCTAGAAAACCATGTTCATGATCTTTATAAGAAACTCATTATCCAGAATATTTGATGGCACTATGATGAGAAACCAATATATATCTCCCTCTAGAATATTATTATATAAACATTTTTGGAGGTTTCACTCTACCATTCAATACCATCAATCAAAATTAATTTTAAATATAGAAATTTACATTAATAATATCAAAATCCATATAGGTATGTTAGTCCCATACTACCCCTTTATGATATCACAATTACCATCACATGGAATATAAATAACTGGATGATTCATTAAAATATGATGATAAAACACCTTCTAGGTATTGTGTCAATGTTTTTGGGTTGTAGTGTATTTTAAAACTATTGGATGATAATGTTACAGTGTGTTTGTTTAAAATGTCAGTTGAAAAGTATTTCTAAAAGAAATTGGAAGTAGTAATGAATTATATATAAAATTATAAAGGAATGATTTCTTTCATATCGAGTATATGAGACTACGTAAGATTTATGTGGA
This sequence comes from Viscum album, assembly GCA_963277665.1. NCBI lineage: Eukaryota > Viridiplantae > Streptophyta > Magnoliopsida > Santalales > Viscaceae > Viscum > Viscum album. The sequence goes on along the minus strand of OY728153.1, from coordinate 1,766,105,351 downwards.
AGAGAAGACACATTGCTAGTTCACAGAAGTAAAATTCACATAGCCAGCATGTGGTTGTGAAGAAGTTATGTGGTATGAGAATCTATATATAAAGTCCATGTATATTGTAATATGACGAATTATATGGAAGGAAAATCATATAATGGGTACATTAATCCCTATTAAAATCTTAGTAAAGTGAATTCAGAAAAGGCATATAGTTTTCCTAGATTGTTCTCACCACCATAATGAAAGATCACTGTGGAATTATTGATTATTATCAAGTGATGGTATTTTCAGGCGGACCATCAAATAAACACATTGCGTAATACTATAAAGTTATGTCATACATGAAAATTATTTTTTGAATGGATTTACAATTATTGTGATTAATAGTTTTTTAGGGTTAGTTACCAATATAAGGATACCCTAGTCACTTAATAAGGTAGGTAGCATGTTGAATCAAAGATCAACATTGGGAATTATATAAATTATGAAAAAAAAATTAAGAATAATTTCACATGAAAAAAATTGAGAAGGATGTTTAGGGGTCTTAATGTAAAGCATGAACAATGAAGGAGATTTGTGAAGTAATATGTAAAGACTAAGTATGTAGAGTCTATCCACATAAGGAGAATTTTTCAACTAATCTCACACAAATAAATTTTGATAGTAAGTTATGAATATGGGAATTATTTTAGGGATATGTTTGGCGTTATAAAAAGTATTTAAAGTACACAAAAAAATTCTTTATAGGGAGTTGATGTAGAGAAATTTCTTGAGGTTAAGTCCATGTAAGATCAGTAAACAACGAATAGTAAACATGAATGCAGTACATGAAATGAAGTTCATGAAGAATAATATTTCATGAAGGAGTTACCCAAAAAGTGTATTATAAATGGAAATGATGATTTCTTATCAATTTTAAAAAACTGGATTCATGCCACACATTCATAAGTGTGGACCAATGCTGAGTAGTTATAGAACATCACATGATTACTCTAGAAGATCATATTAATATTTTTAATTTAGATAATAATTATTAATCATGTGTGAAATGTTATAAACTAAGATGGACAATGTGTCTAATAATTCTTTTTAACAATAGTGCACTTTAGTGATTCTCTTATATCAAAACATATTATTTTTATGCTCCATAGATTATCCATGTTTGGGTGAACCAACTAAAAATTATTGTATCTATTTCATACTTTAATTTCACTTTATATATTTCCATGATAAAGTTAGAGAATATTTTTTTAACTAAAAACCAAAACCAATAGGGGAAATTGACTTAGTTCATCATACCTTTATTTAACCTGTATATAGTTATTTAACATATTGTATCCAACAATTCATGGAATATATAAATAGTAAATTTCATTTTATCCTCTCTTAGTGATATAAATGGGAAATTTAATGAAAAATGAATTATAATATATGTGGGAAATAACATTCAAATTCAGACTCATTAGATGAAACCGAATTTCCAATCATTAGGAATATATATTTACAAAATAGTTATTCATGGAATTGAAATCAATATTCATTGTGGAGATTTATAAGAAATATATCACAATTAATTGTATACTAATTATAGATAGAGAAATTATTTTGGGGAAGATATATCCAGCATAATATATATGAATGTAATGGCATGTAAATACTTCCATGCCGTGTGGGAAAACTAATAAACATCTATGAAGGTGACTCAAATGCTTGAGAAGTGAAATTGAATGTTCATTAGAATAAATATGAAAAATTGAGGATGCACCCAAATAAAAATATTGATACATTATTTTATTAGGTAAATGTTATTATGGATGAAATTCATGGTTTTATAGAAAACCTTAATTATAGGATTATCATCAGGTGAATCCTGAAATGATTTCCTCCCCAATCCAATCCAAAAGACTTTGTACCTAAGGATAAATATCTAAATAAATTACCATTTCATAATCCTTATAGTAATATTATGCATATAAATTTAGGAATGATGATAATAAGGCTATGAAAAAGGGAAAGTTAAAGCTGTTTGAATTCAAGACTACGAAGAAGCTCACCATAGCGGATGATTAAGAAGAATTAGAGATAAATGATGTCATGAAACTCATTTCCTCACAAAATAAAATGGGAAATAGGAAATTTTAACGGGAAACTTACACTCGTGTGATTTTTATTTTAAAATGTTGGTAAACTTGAGAATAAGTGTCTAATAACAATATGATTAAGAGGATGATATATTTACCATGAATAAATCCTTAGTTAATTGGAATAGTATGAGAATAAAAAAATTAATCTTATTTAAGAGTAAGATAAAACTTTTACAAGAGTATAATAACTAAAAAGAAACTAGGGTAGAAGAAATTCGGGACAGTAAATAGCACAAATAAGATCCTCTTGTGTCTATTTTTTCTTGTATGAAGAGAAAGATGTTTGAAGAGACAAAGAAATGAAATATAATAGAGTTGTTCATGATACCAAAATCTATATAAAAAATCTAGAAGAGGAGAAGTCCATGTTTAAGGAAAAGATTGAAAAAATTAAATCTTTAATACCTAAAAACATATAAATAATAGTTTAGTAAAAGATCAAGATATAATATAATACCTAGATTATCAATGGTTGGGAAAATAAGTTAAAGATTTAGTTGAACATATCAAAGGGATTGAAGGATAAATAATTTCTCTATGGTATGAAATATAAGGTCGTGAGATATTATTGATTATAGAAATGGAATCGAGAAGACAAATCAATCATGCTACAAAAAAAGTGAACATGGAATATAATGTTTTAAAAAAATAGTTAGAGTATCTGTAGGAAAAGAAAAATATAGATCATAATTAAAAGGATTATATAGGTCATGATCCTAAATAAAAATCAATGGTGGTTAACACTATGATAAAAACGCCCAATATGATGATGAAGGAAAAATTTTAATCAATAAACTCATACAACCAAATATATTACTAGTCTTTTAGAAATAAAAAAAAATGAATTCACATAATATTAGGAGTTATTATTATATAAATATAGAACATTCTCAAAAAAAATTCTATAGAAAAAATATTCTGATGTTAATAAGATGAAAAAATTTATTTGATCACAATTTAGTATTTGAGGAATTATTTCAATGGTCACTATTTTTTGATTTGAGGATTTTAATATGTGACTAGATATTTTTCATTGACAATGCAGGGGAATGTTTATATAGAGAAGAAAAGTGGTCATAGACAACAACTAAAACAATCATCAATAGAGTTGACAACTCAAATTACATTTATATATTTTCATGGAAACAATGGTCCATTATACTCTGAGGGGGATCAACAATAAAAATCAACACCAGGTTCAATGATTTGAATAAAAAATAAAAGAGGTGATAAGGAAGCGGTCAGATAGATTTCCCTAAAATCATCAGATCAATCTAGTGTATGGAACCATGATTGAGGATTAACATATGATATGCTGGGACATATATGTAACTTCTTACAAATCAAGTATGAAAACAATTTTTTTTCTTCAGATTTCTAAAATATGATGGATTAATGATCACTTCCTTTGGTAAATATAGGATTGGGAGAAAATATATGGGACATAAATATGCCATAGTTATTCGAGGTCTTAGTCACAAATTTATAAGTTTTAGTGTATTTTGTGACATAAGTAATCAAATTTTATTTCTATGAATAACTATAAAATCAAGGGAAATTATTTTGAAATTATATTTCAAGAAAATATAATTATGGGAATTTATACCTTTTCAGTGAAGAAGTATACATGTTATTTCCATCCATTGAAGAAGAAAAATGATTTAAACATTAATGGCTTGGATATTTGAGTTGTAAATCCTTAATCATATATTAAAAAATTATAGTTATTTATATCCCCCATAGTATAATATGTTATGGTTTAAACACATGCGATGTTTATAAGAATTGGAAGATAATTCGAAGGAAATACATGGAAAAAGACTAGAAGTCAATTATTGTGCATGAATTGATTCATGTTGATGTGTATGGACCTATGTAAACCAGAGGTATTGGTAAAAATAAATATTATATTCTTCTAATTGATGATTATAGTTATATGGAAGGATTCTTGGTCATCACTCAAAAGTCTGAGGGGTTTAGTTTCATTACTAAATGTCAGTGGAAGGATGAAAAGATAATATGACAAAAAAATATGAAATTTTAACCAATATTGGAAAACATTATAACAATATCATGGTGGGGAATTATATAGTGAAACCCAATATAAGGTACCTTGTATAATTAGTGATAACTACATAATAATAATAATGTGGTTGAGAGGATAAAATAGATAATAAACAATATATCCAGAATGAATCTTGTTGAGAAAGAAGTACCACCGAATTTTTTGAAGTAAAAATTCATGAAATTAGTATATGTTTCTAATACAGATTTATTATTCAATTGGGAAGACCGGTCTTCATATGGTATATGGTATGAAAATAAGTGAGTTCTAAAATAATTTCCTTTTTTTGATGCAAGTGCTTCATTCTCAATAAATAGAATCAATGATTGTTTAAATATTATAAAGATGAAGTGATTTTCTATGAATAATCATCAATGATTATGGAATATAATTGTTTCAATAGGAGGATATTATTTGTTTTTATCAAATTTAATAAAATCACTATAACGTATAATTGATAGAATCCTCAGAAAAATTGGGAATATTTTCAAGACGATAATAATGAAGAGTTGAGCAACTTAGGGGGGGGGGGACAAGAGGAAAGCACTGATTAAAAAATAATATATTTATGATTAGATTTTTTACATATATATGCAAATAATTCAAAAATATGGAAAGGAATTGACGAGTAAAATATCATCGGTAATTAGAAATCCCTAGTATAGATAGAGAAAATGATGTCTCTATAACAAATCTCACTTATCCTAAGAAGATCCAGAGTGTTTTGAAGAAGATGATAAAGATGTGAACATAGTTTAGGAGATGAATTATGATCTTGACCAAATAGAAAAGAATAAAATATGGGTTATTTTTTAGTATAATGAATAGAAATTTCATCAAGAATAAATTGGGATTTCTTAACTCACTAAATGAATATGGAATGGTGATTGAAAAAAAATACACGACCGATATGGAAGATTTACTACCAGATCAAGGGAATCAATGTAGTGGAAAACTTTTCACCCACAGTAGGGATAGAGACTATTCAACTATTCTTATCCATAGCAGTGAAATAAGAATTCATGTTTTTTCCAAATGGTTTACATGGCCCAAAATTCTAAATAGAGTGTTAGAATAAGAGGTTTATATTGAATGAACGAATGAATTTATTATCCATGAAGACGAGGAAAACATTTTTTACCAAATAATTCACTTTATTGTCTAATTCGATCACTAAGAGCATAATATTCAAGACAAGATCAATAGTTAAAAAGTTTATTTTTTAGTTAGTTACTATTTATTAAAATCTCAATGTCAGCAATGAGAGTGATAATATAATTTAGGTGATATTTTATGTAGATGACACATTATTAGGTGGATCTAAAGAATCTCAATCCAAGAATTTTAGAGAAATCATGATGTGTATGTTTCAAATTTTAGTGATTTGAGAGTTGAAATTTTCCCTTATCTTATATGTGATGTAAGGAAGTCATGGAAAAATCATTTATTATTCCAATTATTCAAAAGATGTTCTAAATTGATTTGGAATGGATGATTATAAATTAATAAAAATAACCATTTCTATAAGGATGAATTTTTCAGGGGATGGTGGTGGTAACGTGTCCAATGACTTAAAATATAAGTATACTATTGTGATATTATTGTACTTAATTGCGGCATGACCTAATATTGTATTTTCTTAGACCAAGTGACACGATATCAAATTAATTATAAATAAATAAACTTTATATTGGTTTAAATAATACTATAGTATATAATAAGAACAATGGATTTTAGTTTTCATTATAATATAACATCTAAAAAAGAGTTGTTGGGATTTAAAAGTGCTGATTGGGCAAGTTTAATGAAGTAATGTCAACATAAGGTGGTGTATTTTATCATATAATATTGCTTATTTATTTTCTTCACTAGAAAAAAGATTTTATTTTAAAGATAATTTTAAGTATTTTATAAATTTCACATACTAAATATTGCACACAATTATTGAGGATGGAGAAGCTGTATAGAGTCCTTTGAGTTGAAGTGATGTCTGTGATCAGAATAAATTGTAATAATTCATGTGGTAATAATTTTGAAAAACATCTATTGCCCCATGAAAGGAAAAAGTACAATTAAATCATGTGTAACTTTATCAAGGATAAGGTTGTACCTTTCTTTATGAAATTGGAGTAGCTACCTACCAGACTTCAAGGAATATATATTATGACAATAGCGTTACCTAAGGAAGAAATTTAGAGGAATTTGTTTGATCTCAAAGTCTAGTCGACCCCCATTCTTATATAGTTTAGATATGGAACCCCCATTCCCAACGGCAGGGTTTTATCTATATACTAACACAAATTCTTTTTCTAGTTTGTGAAAAAAAGGAGTGACCTTTAGGTTCATTGAAAAATGGGGTATTTTTTTAATGAAAATAAATGGGGGAGAAATTGATCAAACCATCTAAGGGGATGAGTAATACTGATGGAGGAGGGAGAGATCATCAGTTTTAAATAAGGGGGAATAAATATATAGGGTCGGTTATTAATCATGAGGATTCTAATTCAATTTAGTTATTGTATAAAAATTATGAATGTGGTGAAATGAAGAAATTTGTATTTATGATAAAATCAATTACAAAGTAAAGTTTTTAGGTGTTCTCAAATTCTATTCTAGTATTGTAATAGGTGGTACTAATCATGATATCATAAAACAAGTGGTATCTGGAAAAATTGATTCATTCAGGATATTTTCATTCTAATCTTGTTTCTCACTCAGATCTCAGATCAATTGGGATTAGAGTATGTCTTAATAAGTCGTTGATTTAAATCTAGAGTCTCTGAGTGTGAAAAACATTTAAGTAGAAACTAAAATATTTTTGTCAATAAGATGGAAAATATGGGTGAGGTTCTTTCAAAAAACTCAAAAAGGAATATTTTTGGAAACAACCCCTCGAGATATTTTTCATGGGTTGTAAGTTGTTTTGTTTTTTTATAAATTTGGATGAAAATGTAATAGTATTTTTTTTGACAAGGTGGGTTGAAAAAATGGTTCTGTATTCACTTTAATGTAATCAATAATTGTGTAGAAAATTATCGAATGAATGATTATAGTGTAGAAAGTAAGAAAGACTACATTGGGGTTACATTATATAAGAGATGTTTAGGGTGTTCATGGTAGTGAAGTTAACATAGCAAGTATACTACCCTGAAGGAGTTACATGGAAAGTGAAGCTACTTATGAAGTTCATCACTAGTGGCTCATGAAGTGGCATACAGTATGGACATCTCAAATGATGTATGGATATCCATGTTAAAATCACATTGAAGGAAATTTAGATAAGTTATAGAGTTCATGTAGAAATTTCACATTATTGTAAAGGAATATCATGGTGGAATTATCATTTTTGATTTATAGGTGGTATTTGAAGGCATACTACAAAGTACACATTCTACATGGTATCAAAATGGAAGGTTTTCAAAAAAAAAATAGAATCTTGTTAAGGGATGTAATGTAATTTCATGATTAGTGGGGCTTTTGGGGTTCTTTGTATATATAAGGATAACCTAATTTCATTATATGTTCAGGATAATGTTTAATCATTGATCATCATTGATAACTTCACAATTATAGAATTTTTTTCATAATGGGTTTTTCATGGAAAAAAATATGATTGAATATTTTAGGTAATTGCCTATATCATAATAGAGGACTGCGAAGTAGTGTGAGGAGAGGGAGTATATTGATATAGTACACATAAGGATTAGTTTCTGAAGTATCATGTATAAATCTAGATCATGAGGGAGTTATGAACATGGAAATTATACAAGGGTTATTTTTTAGAATATATGTAGTTCATGAAGAATAAAGATATTCCTCATAGGGAGTTTTCAAAGGCACCGTGCTTGATGGGAAGTCTATATAGAATAAATACACAGTGAATAATACTCTTGAAGGTAGTAAGTGATGAATAGATTAAAAATAAGAACAAATCAAGAAGGAGTTACACAGAAAGTAGATTTTATGTTGTAAAGATGATTTTATATCATTGATGAAAAACAAGCTTCACATCACACACACATTAGTGTAAAATAATTCATAGAATCCATAGAAAATTGAAAGATTATCGTTGAGGATTATTGAGTTCTTTTCCCTTGAGAGAATAGTGATTTCTCTTGTGTGAATGGCAGTAAAAAAAATGGCCTAGTGAGTCCATTTAAAAAATTCTAACAATTGCATACTTTAGAGATTATGGTACATTATTATATATCCCCTGTATACTCTTTGGATTATACTATTTTGGGTGAACCAATTAAAATTGTGGTGTATCTTATATGATTTTATTTTGTTTTATATTTTTATATGAGAATAATATATAATAGATTTTTTAACTATAAAATAAGATAAAATGGGAAAATTTATTTATACTGTCATACCCTAATTCACCGCTATCCCTCTCAGTGTATTTACCCTAGTGGGTATAACATAAACCTAACCCAAAACATGAAAATATATATTTTTAAAAAATATCATATCAGGAAAACATACCCACTTTAGTTATCACTCATATACAATACACACAAAATCTTAAACCATCTTGTCTTATATTTTTATCCATATAATATGTTCCATTTATATTAAGAAATACCAATAAGAATATAGAGGCATAATGAATTTTCCATTATTTTATTAATTAATCAACCATAATCAATTCATTTAAGAACATATTAAATAAATAAATAATGATTATCAATTAAAAAAAATATTCTCACGTGTCTATAATCACATGATGGGATCTATATTTCATGAAATTCTATATGTAATGTAAGATAAATGTATACATTCTATCCTACAACACCAATATATGATTAAATAAAAAATTCTCTTAAATCATAAAGAATCATAACCTTTGATAACTAACCAAATAGTATCCTACCAAACCTATAATAACATCTCATTACCCATAATAGCATGAAATTCAACTAAATGTTCTATCTTGACACACATGAGACTTCTAACTCAAGTTCATAAAAGTTTATCCCCATCCACCAAATATCTAAATAATTAAAATAAATAATATAATTGACTAATACTATTATTCAATACCTTGTTATGGGGCTACATTTCTTATGTCGAGTTGAGGAACCACACAATCAAGAATCCACTCTCTATTTTGAATAGGTTATCCACTAGCACTAAGGGTTTCTGATTCCATTTCCACGAATTAATTTACAATCAATTAAAAAACATAATTATGAATAACATGAAATAAATAAATAATAATATTGAATTAAATAAAATAGAAATTGAATGAAAAAAGATCAACCACAATAATAAACCCATTAAAAAACAATATAGCCTTTATATATTATCATATATATCAAGTAATAAAATGTTTACTAAATGGGTGGAACTTGTAAATCGAATATATTAAATAAATAAAAAAAAGTGTAGAGAAATTAATAACCTAAAACGATCCTTGGTTGTGCCTTTTTACCATATCATCATAATCCATATCCTTCTATCTCAAACTGAACCACAAATCATAGGGCCTTACTCTTTATTGAATTAATATATGTGAAGACTACACATATGTTGGGGCGTGTGAATATGTTTTGATTTTATAAATAAATAAGAAACCACCGAATAACATTTAAAATTTTACATAATTATTTATTAGTATATGAAAGATAATGTATTAAATGTGACCATGGTCTTGTATGACATCTACTGGTAGAACCCGATTGAGTCATCATATATTTTCTAATCCAACCTAAATCCCTAATCTACTTGATTTGAACATTTCCTATCCATCATTTCATTCATAGAATCATAGAAGAATATAACACCATGTCAGATGTTTTGATATAACATAGTCAAACTGCAACATCACATACTTTCCCATGGAATACTCGTAAGTGATATAACCTGAAACTCCATTGATAGTGTAATAGAAATCATGAAAAAAATAACTTATGGTATCATGAGATCTCTATCCCATCACAGGTAATGAAAAAAATATATTTGCCTCATTTTTATAATATCACTCCACAATTTAGGGTTAACAAGAATATATTAAAATAAATATAAATAAATAAATAAATATTGAAACCAAACATCACCCTAACCCTTGGGTAACATGCAGCACATACCCTAGTACCCAAAAAACCATAGTTAACTCTAATGGAATATCCATCTTTAGAACAAATCAAAATTCCCATTAGTTGTTATATAGGAATTAAAAATATTTTTAGACCATTTATCCTCTATTCAGTCAACTTATTACTAAACAACCATCTCCCTAGGTAATCTATAATTCATATTACCATATATATATCATTATTCATGGTCATATTAGACCATATAAGCTTATTTATATTTTATTCTTCACCCAGAAAACCATTTTGACCCACAATATATTATCAACCAATATCATAAATATTGGAATATTCATTGAGTGACTTAAAAAACTTATCATGAGAAAATAATCGAAGAAATCCCATTAATAGGATTCATTAAATATCTATTTACTGTTAAAACACTCAAGGACCTTGTTTTTGTCTACAATATTTACCTATCATCCCATACATTAAAATACATGAACTCATTATTGATCATTGGATATACTAAGGACTACCTACTATGATCTATTTAATAGATCATTTTTTAGAACAATTTATTGATTTAATTCTGATGAATATATTTTTAAAAATAATATAGAAATAAAGAAAAAATATTATATAAAATTTCGATGAAAAAATATAGAAACTAATGAAGATAGATAGTCTCACATTAGACATTGTTAGAGAAGAAAAACTAATGGTGTTTTATGAATATATCATCATACATAATTTTTTTTATTAATGAGTAGAATATATTTTGGGATAAATCAAAGGGGAGTTCTCTATTATTTAACTATGTTGAGGGAGAAAAAAAGAATATTTATAAATTTTAAACCCCTAAACACTAATTTAAAATTTTATTAATGGACTGTAACCGAAATATATCTTCAATCCCTGTAACTACATAGATCCAACAAAATTCTGGTGTTCCTGAATCAAAACTATAGTGGTAAAAATTATCTAGTTAACAACCACTTTTTAATAACCAAACATCTGGTTCCCCTAATAGAGTTTCGGTGGGACTTATACCTACCCCACTAAGACTAATGTTTCCAAATTTAAATATTGTTATCCACTCACCCCCTACAAAATAATTTCCAGTTATATTAAAACATAATGAAATATTAAATTATAAAATTAAATAATATTTATTACCTAAAATACATGGGTTGGTAAAAGATAAAAAACTATTACACAAAAAAACTAAAAAATAAATATAAAACACCATAAACTGTATACGTCATGACAATATTAAAAAATCAATATCCTATTATAAGTATCCTTTTAAGTCTTTTTTGTCTGAAAATATTATTATTTTTCTTAAACCATTTTCTATTTTCAACATACCCATCTTATAATATAGTCAGAACATTTAAAATGAAAAAAATACCTCTATGATGTTATAATTTTTTTTTGTTATAGTTTTAATTAATAATTTATATTTATATCAATAGGAATTAATATTAAATTTATTTCAAGAATGATAATTTTATGTTAAAAATAACTAAATTTAGTTAGAGAATCAATCAATTTAAAGAATATAAAACCAAAAATAATACAATTTAGATATTTTTATTCTTAACCATGATTATGGATAAATTTAATTAGAATATTGGCTCTTGAATATTGATAAAATTTAATGTAATGATTAAGTATTAACTATAGTAATACATGATAACATTTTTGATAATAATTTTAAACAAAAAAACTGATACAAACCACACATTCTGAAAAATTAATTGTCGATAAAAAAACTAATGATTAATTAGTATTATGATAAATTAAAATTGATATCAATTAATTTAGTTTATAAAACATAAAAATTAAATTGAACTATGATAAAGGTAAAAAGTAATCAAATCTGAAGAAAATATTATTTTTACTATGAAAAAAAATCATGTAATAATTAAGGATTTTTCAACCATAGTGTTAAAAAATAAGTTAGATAAAATAATACTATTACAACAAAAATGACCCCAAACACTATTTTATATGATGGAAACATGCGATAAATTTCCAATATACCAATTTAAATATTTTAAGTTATATGATTATAGTCTATATTCATATTCCCGCTTAGATAATTTATAGAAATCACATATTATTTTTACGTATATTTTATTCTGAAAAAACGAGACATGAATTGGTGACCCAATTCATGGCTCCAAATTTTTTAAATAAAAACTCAATGGAAATTATAACCTTTTTTATTTATGAAAATAAAAACAGATCATATGAATGAAATTTCACAGGGGACGATAGTGATGAATGCCAAGGGAATCCCCTTGAAGAGTCATAGAGCAATCAATATGAATTGAACATGTATTAGAAAAAAATATTAACCTATTATCTTGGTTCCCTTTGGATGCCAAAAGATCCTCCAACATGTTATTCTCACACCACATATATAGAACTGATATACAAGGAAGAATAAGATCCCTACATGTACACAAGAGATAAATAATTTTGTTTTACATTATTTTTGCTTTAATAATGAAAATTGTTTTTACTGTACAAAAAATATATAATTTGATTGTTTATCTAAATTTTTATTTATACAGTATTTTCATCAATTAAATTGATTTCAAAGGATATGATAATATTATATATTATTCATCTGAGACCTAATAAAAATTTAGGGAAATCATTAGAATGATTATGATCTATATCTTACTAACTATTTTGATAAACTAGTTTATATTTAAACAATTGGGGGATTTCAAAATAATCCATTTTAAACAGAAATTTTTATTGGGTGCTCAATTCACCCCTATTCAGATTCTCACTTTGACTAACATTTCTTATCAATGTAAATATTTTCTTTGGTATTGAAGTATTCAAATCATTTTAACTATTATTTTAGTTAAGATTTAAAGATGTTACATTTATGTCATTTACAAATTTAGTTCTTTAAAATTTATAATCATCAAGAAGGTTATACTACTAACATACCTACATTTTTTCAATGTTAGAAATTATTATAAATGGATTTTTAAAATGAAAATGCGTATTGAAAGTTTGGGTTTTGATATTTGGAATGCTATTAAATATAAATATGTTATTCTTAATATTGGTAGAAGTACATGGGATGATGCAACAATTTTATCTTACAATTTTATCTTATAACTTCTTGAGATACATGGGAACCCCTAACCATTCCCCATGAGGGAGCTAATAATGTTAAAGAGGTGACGATTAATACTCATACTATTAAATATGATAACTTTAAAATGAAGGATAATGAACCTATTTATGAAATGTACCTCATGTTTAATGAAATTTTAAACACAATGAGTTCCCATAGAAGGATAATATTTGATAAGGACCATAATATTAGATTATTGAGATGTATACTTGAAATATGGAGAGGCACATCTATCTACATCATAGAATATTGTGATATTAGTAAGCTTCCAGTCAATGAGTTGATTAGAAAACCTATGTTGTATGAAGAATAGCTATAAGAAAACCTTGAAGAAGATGAAAACCCTAAAAGAAAATCAGTATCCTTCAAGACTACTTTATCTAGGAATAAAGAGAAGGAAAAATAAAATTGGAAAGTACAACCTATATATTCATGTGATAAAGAATCTCCACCATATAGTTTTGAGAATATGGCTCACTATTCCATAAAATTCAATAAGTTTTATTAAAAGAGGATGTTTTTTAAAAAACCAAACAATAAAGGAAAATAGGACTCTAATAGAATTTGGAATAAATAATGGAAGAAATATGGTGATTAAAAAGATGTTGTATGATATGGATGTAAGAGGAAAGGATATATAAAATCATATTGTCCAAAGATAAAGTATAAAAAGAAACATGTGAAAAAGGATTGATGATAAAAAATGTCCATGAAGGCCACCAGAAGTGATTTTGAATACATATCCCGCGATTCGTTTTCTTCACCTAAAGATATTCCAAATTGATGAAATATGTTTTTCATTACTAAATTCAATGAATTATCTACTTTAAATAATGTTCCCAATATTTTTCCTTTGCATAATCTTGATAATTCTGACAATTAACAACCCAATGCTGATAATAGGTAAAATAAAGAATTATTTGAAAAACATAACATGTTAAAAGACACCTTTAATGAGTTAAAGGATAAATAATTTTTTTTTAAAAAGATAAAATTCTCTAACTAGAAATAGAAAATCTGAACTGTCTATAAAAAAGAGAAAAAACACTCAATTTCTTAAAGATAACTATTAAATTAAACTATCTAATGCGAAATTATAGAATGATATAGAAAATCATTGAAATGATAGAGATGAAATCCAAGAAATTTTGGGTAAGAATTTTTCCCCAAATTATGTTAGTGGAATTAGATATCAACTAAGACAGAAGATAATAACAGAGTAATTTTGTTCCTAAATGCAAAATATAGAGTTCTTCTACAAACTATTTTTATAAAGGACCTAATAAAGTATTTATCTTAGAATTTATAAAATATATTTACAGGAAACCAATCAAGTAATTTGTAATTACCGAAGCTTTAATTTCTAACATTTTTGGACCCAAAAAGATTTGGGTACCAATGTTTTTCTTTTTTAAAACTTATTTTGAAAAAAATGCTTAAAGTCCTCCTGTGTAAGTGTATGGTACTTGGAAAATGGTTCTTCAAGACATGTGACAAGATATTATTCATTGTTCAAGAGACTTATTATGTTTCATGGTGGTTACCTTTGGTGATAATTAAAAAGGAAAGATCATTAACCTCTGCCAAATTGGTAACAATAATTCAGTTTCAATTTCTAATGTATTATTTTTTTATGGTTTAAAGTATAACCTGAATAGTATTTTAAAGTTTTGTGATGATTCATTTCATGTAAAATTTAATAAATAATGATTAAAGTGTTTATGATTCTAAAAATTCTTTAGTTTTTAGTTCTTTAATAAATGATAATGTCTATGCTAATGATTTGAATTATTTAGTTTCTCCAAATGTTTCATGCTTTAGTGACTTTTATAAATATTATTAGATTTATCATTGGAGACTAGGTCATTGAAACATTCACCCACTTATGAAGCTTACTAGTAAAGGGCAAGTTAGGGATATACTAAAGCTTGGGTTAACAATTGATAAAGTATGAATCCCCTGCCAAAAAGGGAAACTACACAAAGTTTATTTTAAATTAAAAAAAGAAGTGTCAACTTCTGAACCTCTTGAGTTGGTTCACAATGATTTATTTTGACATTCTAGATTTTATAGTCTTAATGGAAAGCATAATATTTATGTTCTTGTTGATGATTTATCTAGGTATACTTGGGTATATTTTATATCTCACAAAATTGAAGCTTTCTCTTTCTTTACAATGTATGATAAGTCTGTAGAAACTCATAGTGGACTTAGGATTAAGACCTGAAGAAGTAACCATGGCTGTGAGTTTAAAAATCATGGTTTGAATCTTTTTTTCCCAGAAACTGGCTACAATTATAACTTATATACTCCTAGTACCCCTTAGGAGAATGTATTTGTATATAGGATAAGTATAACCTTATATGAGATAACTTGGACAATGTTGAATGAATATGACCTACCTATCTATTTTTTGGAAGAATCTATTAATACAGCCTGCTATATCATCAATATATTTTTTATTCGACCTATCCTTTAGAAGACCCCTTATTAACTTTGGAAAAATAGGAAACCTAAGTTCAATTACTTTTTAGTTTTCGGTATCAAAGTCTTTATTCTATACACCAAGGTTAATTTGGAAAAAATTTCTTCCAAAAGCGGTGAAGGAATATTCCTTGGTAATTAAATATATAGAAAATAATATCTGTTTTTTAATAAGAAGACAAAATACTTGGTAGAATCATTTTAGGTCATATTTGATTATACTAATACACATTAGCCTAAGACCTTGGTAGAACACTTTGAGAATGATATGTCTTCTTTATACATAAATTCAAAACATTAGATTCTACTATCAAACAACCAAAAAAACATCCACTTCTGAATAATTTCTAGAAATTCCAGAATGAAAAGATATAGAACTAGAAGTGAACAACCCTTCTTTCTATATGGATATTATAAATCTTAAATATCACCCCTCAGATATAGTTGTGGGAGATCTATATAGAGGTAGAAAAACTTGAGATTCTCAAAGAAATCAGGTTCCACCTCAAGAAATTTTCTACAAGATTGAACCAAATAATATTAAATAATCTATTCATAACGAATTCTAGGTAATATCCATGCATGAATAATTTAAATTTTTTTAAAGAAACAACGTTTGAGAACTTATAGATAGACCCAAGGACACCTTGAATATTGGCACTAAATGGGTGTTTAGGAACAAGGTTGATGATTTAGGAACTATAGTTAGAAACGAGGCTAGACTAGTTGAACAAGGTTATATTCATGAATAAGGAAAAGACTATGAATAATCCTTTTCACCTATATCTATACGTGATTCCATAAGAATCATTCTTGCCTATACATCACATCAAAATGTCACGCTTTATCAAATGGATGTTAAGAGTGCATTCTTGAATGGATTTGTAATTAAGGATGTTTTTTGTTAAAAAACCCCCTAGTTTCCAAAATAATGATTTTCCAAATAAAATTTTTAATTTAAAAAAAGTTGTATATGGTTTAAAACTAGCTCATGGATCTTGGTATGATAGGCTCAACAACTTTCTTATTTCAAGAGGATTTTCAAAAGGCATAGCCAACCCTACTCATTTTATAAAATTAATTTCAAAAGTTGTTTTAGTGTTCCAAATATATACCGATGATATTATTTTTTAATCTTCAAGGAATTCACTTCATAATATTTTTTAAAAAATGATGCAAAATGAGTTTGAAATGTGTTTAATGGGTGTAATCCAATTATTTCTCGGATTTCAAATCATTCAAAACAAAGAAAGAATTGTTTTAAATTAAATTAAATATGAAAAATATAATTTAAAATACTTTAACATGGATTTCACTAAGAGTATTTATACTCCTATGAGTACCACCTATAAATTGAAATGTAATAAAGCTGGGAAACCAGTGGATCAGACCAGTTAGAAAGGTATAATTGAAAGCCTTCTATAATTGACTTCTATCCAACAAGATATTATGTTTACAGTGTGTATGTGTGATCATTTTCAAGAAAACACTAAAGAGTCTCATTTCAATGCTGTTAAAAGAATTTTCAAATAACTCAAGTATACAACCAATTTAGGATCGGTTTACCCTAGAGGACAAGAAAATGATTTGGTGAGTTATTCTGATGCTGATTTTGGTGGATGTGAGTTAGATATAAAAATAACAACAGGAACATGTCACTTTTTTTGGAAAGTATTTAGTTTCATGGGGTAGTAAAAAAATTAAGTTTCATTATCTACTGCTGAAGCTAGATACATAGTAGCTGACATTTCCGGTGCACAGGTGTTTTGGATGAAACCAACTTTACTAGACTATGGTTGTCAATTCTGAAAAATTCCCATAAACTGTGAAAACACAAGTGCTATTAGTATTTACATGAATCATAATTCAGATTTTAGGACAAATAAAATTGATATAAGACATCACCTTTTGAAGGATAATTTTCTAAAAGGTGATATCACACTTTAGTTTGTTGGCATAGACCATCAGTTAGATGATATATTTACTATACCATTTATGTTTGAGAGAATGATCTATATAAAACCTAAATTTGGGGTGATTTCTTGTGGTTAAGTTAAATATTTTTCTCATATGAAACACTTTTGGGGGACCCACCGGTGGGTGACACACCAGTGGGTGACACACCACTGGGTGACACACTGCTGGGTGACACACCGATCTGTGACACAGCACTGGGTGATACACCATTGGGTAACACATCATTAGGTGAAAAATTATTTGTTGACTTACTATTGTGTTTATCTCACCATTTTAGTTGTATCACCATTGTGATCAACACATCGTTGTGATTTACATACCATTGGTTGTCTCATGAGTTTGTGATTTTTTTATTCTATGTTTTCATAACCGCCAATTTTATATTTTTACGGTTTGTTTTCAAAAGTTGATACATATGTTTTCTCATATTCAAATTAAAATTTTTAGGTATAACTTCAATTTTTTGTTTACCTAAATACCAAATAATATAAAAAATAATCTATATCTATTGTCAACAATCCTTGATCCCAACACGATATTCTAGTATCTTTATTTACCGAGCCCAGTGCAACCCTTTGTCTTACAACCTTCAAACAAGTAACATTTCTCTTAGCCTTCGATTGATAAAAATGAATTTATATTCATGCCAACAATGAATCGTGCTTATAAGTCTTCTCTAGGTAAGTCCTGATCAGCTAATAAGCATAACAAAGAACTGAGTGTTCCTATTCTAGTTTCGCTAGTTAATCTTGAGCATGCCAACAAAGTTGTTTTAGATGAAAGGGAATTTGAATCGAAGTGTATGTTGTCTAGAAAGTCTCTTGTTATCAATGTACACCATAACCAAGGATGGGTTGAGGTGTTCTTGTCGAACAAGAGACCCTTTTATCCTCAGTTAGTTTATGAATTCCATCATCATGAAGAATTTTCCTTTGATCAAGATGGTACTGATTGAGTAAGAAGTTCTGTCAAAGAAAACTTAATATTTTTTTTTGTCGAATAAATGGGCTTGATGTAAGGATGTACAGTATGAAAGAATATAAGAGGATTATCGAGGCATCATTCTTGAGGATAGTGAGTTATTTTTGTGTGAATAGGCTTTTTCAAAACTGTTAGGAGATGGAATAAATAAAAAATGTAAAGACCCGGAAATTTCAAGGAAACTTTTTTCTTGATTTTGTTTGGAATTTTACAAGAACGAAATTTCTAACGGTGCTTGATTCTGAGGCCCGGTGTGCCCGGAATCAATTTCCGAAGTTTAGCTCGGGTACGTTCAGTGAACGAACGAGCAGGAATTCCTATCTTTTGAACCGGTTCTCGGAATCAAATTCTGAGGGCACCGATGGAACCGTAGCACCGGTAATTTCTTAGGAACTCCATTTCCGGAGTTGCGTTTTCACGAGAGAAGATGATAAAAATTGTGGAAGTTAAAAATAAAAATTTAACAACAATTTTTATTTTACTCTAAGTGTTTAATCTTTTGGAAGGAAGTTGGGTAACTACCCAACCTCCCTTGGGAGGTTATGAGGGTGGTGGGGCCCACACAAACCCCACCCCTTCATATCCTCTAACCCCCTCAACTCACCATTAATATTGTTAACTTAAGTTAATAACTTATGACATTAATGTAGTGAGTTTAATGTGAGTTTTTGAAATTCAAACACTTGAATTTCAAAAGCCATGTTGAGTTAATAAATTAAGTGTGGCTTAATTTATTTTGGGTTAGTTCCTTTGTTGCTTGAGTGGACTTGGGAAAAAATATGGCAAGGAGCTTAGAGATCATCTTCTTCATCTTCGACGTAGAACGCGAAGAACGAACGATTCCCAACGAAGAATGCTGAGCCCTCGGAGACCGTTTACCACGACACGCCACCCTTCGTTCTTCTTCCCACGTCAAAGGAAGCGAGATGGTGTTCCATCTCGGAAAATCTCCGTCAACGTCTTAGAATCCTCTTTCCGCGACGTCTCTTCCCGCGACGGTTTCTCTGCGACCAATTTCTCCACGACAAAAACCTCGTTCAAGCCGCGCTCGAGGTAGGCGGTTTACGTGATTTTCCTTACGTGATTCTCTTCCGTCATTTATCCGCGATATTTGGGCCGCATGATATAAGTTGACGGGAGGAGGTCGGACCACACAAACACGGCCGTCCCCCTCCATTATTGTTTTTCTTGTTGTTTCGGATCGAATGAAATTGACGCGGTGCCGTCGCACCGTGCGGGGTCGAGTGGCAAGGATGCGCGTCATCGTCACGCCGCACGGGATCGAGCGGCAAGAATGCGCGACGTCGTCACGCCGCGCATTCAAATTTTTAAACTCTCGTGTGTGGGTATTTGATTGCAAGGTGTTCATATAATTTATTTTGGATAAATTATACCCTCGTCAATGATTAAAATCGTGTGTTTATTATTTTTCCAATTGATAACACCTAACGCGGAGGACGCGGGCCGAAAAAACATGGCCCGACAACCCTCCGCAGCTTCATAATCGATGTGCAGATCAACGGACGACGACGAAGTAGACCGCTATGGCGTTTGAATCCTGTCGTAGTGAAGGTCGAGTCCCGGGAGGACCGTTGGTGAAGACGGCAGGAGAAACGGACCACCAGAGCGCGTCTGGTGGTCCGCGGAAGGCGAGGGCGGCGCGCCACGCCGGCGCGGCGGCGGTTCGCCGCCAATTTCTATCAGCGGCGAGGGGGGGGGGGGGGGGGGGGGTGGAGCCGCGCATCCCGCTCCGCGACTTCCGCCCGGCCGCGTTGGCCGAGCCGCAGCTGGCCAGTCAGGCCGGACCGAGCCGGCCGAGCTGGGCCAATCCGGGTCGGACCCGGGTCGGGTCGACCCGGTTTGGGCCGACCCAGGGGGGGTTCGGGCCGGGTCGGTCCGGGCCCAGACCCCCCGTTTTCAGACCCTCTTTGGTATTTTTCCCATATCATGAGATGTAGACCTCCGATCGACGCACCATCAGCGGCGATGCGATCCTTGGATTGAGACAATTGTTTCAGTATATTGCACTCAACGTTTCGGAACACTTTAGGTTCGGCCGGGTTGGTTCGGATACAAAACCAACCGGACCCTCGGAGCGGAAACGCTTATATCTTGAGCTCCGGACGTCCGATTGACGTGCCGTCGACTTTGATGGATTCCTCTAAGTGAGATGGATCTTTTGGATAACTCTGCTCGAGGATTGGATGCCGTCGAAGTGCGGTCGGGATGGTTCGCACACGAAACCAACCGGGCCCCTAGTACGAAAAAGCCAATAACTCACAGACCGGGCGTCCGATTGACGTACCGTCTATCTCGTTGCATTCCTCTTGATGAGACGGATCTTTTGGCATACTTCGCCCGAGTTTTGGTTACTGTGGGTAGTGGTCGGGTTGGATTGTACCCAAAATCCAACCGGGCCCCTAGAATGAAAAAGCTAATATCTTTCAGACCGGACGTCCGTTTGATGAACCGTTAGTGACGTTGGTGATCACGTTTAGAAACGGTCCCTATGAGTACACCCTATGAGAGTTCGGGGTACTGTTGAGATGCGGCCGGGTTGGTTCGCTCACGAAACCAACTAGGCCCCTCGGACAAAAAGGCTAATAACTCACAGACCGGGCGTCCGATTGACGCGCTGTCTATTTCGTTGAGACCCCTATGACGAGGCGGTCCTTTGAGATACTTCTTCGTGGGAATTTGAGATACTTGGAGTATCGACCTGTAGCTCGTGGAGCAGACCCTTTCAGAGATGAGAATGCGGAGTACGGAGACCGTGTTGCCGACTGAGACCTGACGACTGCTTGACCGAATCGACTTGGAGTGAGTCGACAAGCCCAGTGGATGGAGCACTACTTTGTTTGGGTGCAGACCCATGGCGGACGGAGCACTACCTGTGTGATAGTGCAGACCCGCGATACTCATCCCGAGAGTACCCCAGAAGGCTACTAAGTGGTGTGCACTACTGTGTTTGGGTGACATATACTGGCGGGAAGCACTACTGTGTTTGGGTGGCTGACCCGCGTTACTCGACAGGAGGAGTACCTCAGCAGTCTTAGGTTAGTGAGCAGTAACTCGGAGTCATGGCAAGACCATTGTACACTCTAGAGACAGAGCTCTTCAGCAGTTACGGTTTTGATAATGAAAATCCTGGTTTGAGCTGAGTCTATGACCTCTGTGTTTACCTATTGATTGAGATGGGTTACTTGATAACTTAGGTATATGTATGGGCATATACCTGGGTGGTGGTTTTCTGTTGATTTCATGATCTTGGTGTTTCCCTCATGATTGAGATGGGTTACTTCATAACTTAGGTATATGCATGGGCCTATACCTAAGTAGAGGTTATCTGTTGAGATCTTATTTGTGGTTAACCATGTTGGTTTTAGTGAGAACTTGAGGGTCTCAGGGTCCCTACTGAGTATCGTTATACTCACCCCTGCATGGGCTATGCCCGCACCTTGTTGTGTTGGTTGTAGACGACAGACAGTGATGACGGAGGCCGAGTGTTCAAGGACTGGACGGTACCCGGAGGTGGACCACATGACGAGTCAGTATCCGGAGGTGGACTTAGTGATGTGATGACACACGGAGGAGGTTGACGGGCGAGAGTGTTGTGGAGGCTATCTGTACCTACCCTTCAGGTAGGATCTGTGGTGGACGATCTAGGAGCTGCACCATCTGTACCTACCCTTCAGGTAGGATCCGAGGAGGACGAACCAGGAGCTGCTTCCGTTCTTCCAGAAGTTGTCTTTTTATATTGTACTTTGTTCATTTTTAGTTGAACTTTCATTTGGGTGTGTATTCTGGCCCATTTACCTTTCAACAATTATCTTTGTACTTAGTGTTTTACTTCCGCTTGTATTCTGTGGTGTTTTGTTTACTTTTATAAAGGAAATTCCTTCCCATTTATCTGGAATTACGCCTTTGGTTCTAGTCGCCAGTCCCTGGCCTATGGAAGGCGGGCTTAGGGTAGTCACGGCACGGGCCCCGAGGACGGGTCGTGACAAATTGGTATCAAAGGAGTCGGTTCTACTGCCGAAATTATAACTCTGATATTTTCTTTATGTGAAGCAATACTGTTAAGGGTACCGAGTGTGTTCTTCAGTTCAGGGAGTCCAGTGTTGGTGCGGGCGGCCGACGTATCCATACACCAGGACCCTGACAACTGATTTCCGAATTTGTGCACGAAAACACTAATTGCGTGTGAGTTTCCAGAAGTTTTTAAATATCATCTCAAACCAGGTCAGCTCACCATGTATAATCGTTTGACCATGTCACGTTGTTTCTTTCAGGATGCCTTTTCTCGGACGACCAGCTAGAGCCCAGAGGGATGTGCGTACTGACATCCTGTCGAGCGAAGAGGCTTCGGTATAGGGCCCTCTTGCAGTTGAGGCACTATCGGAGGCACCAGCGGTACTACCATACGTTGGGCCACCGATTCCACCAGCCCTAGCAGTAGGCGATGCACACCACTTGAGTGCGCTGCATGAGTTCCAGCGCCAGAGGCCACCCAGGTTCCGGGGAGAGACGGACCCGCAGGCGGCTGAGGTTTTGCTGGAGGCTATGGTGAGAGTCTTCAGGCTAGTGGGGACACCTGCAGAATTCATGGTTATCTTTACTTCCAACCTTCTTTAGGCAGCAGCTGACAGGTGGTGGAGCCACTTTCCCCAGTTTTGCAATGGGATGACCTTCTCATGTGAAGAATTCTAGACCTTCTTCCGGGTGGAGTTTGTGCCAGTAGCTCTA
Source organism: Viscum album (assembly GCA_963277665.1). Taxonomy (NCBI): domain Eukaryota; kingdom Viridiplantae; phylum Streptophyta; class Magnoliopsida; order Santalales; family Viscaceae; genus Viscum; species Viscum album. The sequence continues at coordinate 1,766,081,759 of OY728153.1, read as the reverse complement.
CACCCCGAGCGTGTTCAGGAGCTGATGCATTTGCCGCGTGTTATTCTATTAGTAGCCGAGTCATCTATGGGCAGTAGACTGATGATGCAGAGGCCCAGGAGGACCAGACCAGCAGTTGGGAGATCTCGGGTTTTAGGATCGGTGGTGCGGGGCACCTGGGGTGGGGACAGAGCTAGGCGTGCCAGAAACAAACAGTGTTACTCATGCGGCGGAAAGGGTCACCTGGCACGTGACTGTCCGACTCCTCGTACAGTTGATCTGCATGCTTTGGAGGAGCCACTGAGGCAGAAACAGCAGCGGGTGCTTGAGCAACATCCGGGCAGTGGAAGAGGCAGTAGAGCTCTGGGAGCATGTAGATAAGAGCGGAACTAGTGGATACCTCCCTTGTACTTCTAGTTCCATGTTGTTGTTGTATTCGTGTCTTTGTACTATGAGATACAATTATAAAAAGACACTTATCTTTGTTTGCTTTCATGTCCTTTTGTTTGGTTGATACTGAGTGGTCCCAGATAAAACTGTTGACTTGACCCTCACTTTTGAGATTTCCACTGGAGGAGACCCAGTGACCTTACACTGATGCCGACAGTGTGACTCGACCCTTGGAGGCGAGAGTGACAGTTGGATCTCTTGGTAGTTATGTCGAGGCCTTACGACGTCATCCATGGCATGAATACATCATTCATGTCAGGATTTACTGTATTAGGCAATGGGCGAGGTTCATCCAGGGGATGAGACCGAGTTTCTCTTTTCGAAAAAGGAGAAATTTTAGCAGCTTTTCAGATCATAGGCAAAGAAGGTGCATATCATCCAGGAGCGGATGAAGACTGCAAAGTGCAGTAAGAAACATGAAACCGATTCCAGTCATAGAGACTCGAGCGTGACAAAAGTTTCAAGAAGAGGAAGCTTTAAGGAGAGATGAGTCTGCAACGTAGCAGATGTGGAGGAAGTGCTAGGAGAGCAGCATTAGGTGGTGTACATCTTAACATGCTACAACCACCTGCCTTAGTTATCCCTGCCAGACTCAGGGAGCTGAAGGGCAGAGGAAGAGTGCGGCTGCATGCGGTCAAGGAGTGTGACCCAATGGCTCTAAAAATGATTCAAGGGACAGTCAGTGTCCACTACTAGCTTCTGTAGTAACAGACGTTGATATGAACCATTCCTTTCTTTTGCAAATCTTGTTCCAGACCTAGAGTTTTTGGAAGCCGTGGACTTGACCCTCACGTCTGGAGATACCTTGGGAGGAGACTCGATATTCACACTTACGCCGACGATGTGGTTAGACTCTCGAGGAGAGAGTTTCGGTTGGAATCTCTTGGTGGCAGCGTCGAGGCCTTACAATGTTAGTTTGAGTATGGAATGGGCAATAACTGTTCATACTCAAATTGATGGTTTTAGGCAAACGTCGGGATGGGTTTTCCTTGGTCGGTGAAAAGGATACCCCTGGAATCATAGGATAAACTCTTTCACAAGAGGGTGCGACCGATCACTCTTGAGTCGGTCAACTATACCCTTGTGGAAGCAGTCGTTTGAGTTTCAGTTCTAACAGGATTTGGAAGCCTCTAGAGTTCGAGGATGACGATCACGTCCTTATATGGGTTTCACCTCGATGAGGTTTATGGAGATGTGGCCAAGGCAGCAAGTTATCCCGGAGGTTCAGTGGACCATTTATAGGTCCTCGATGAGGTAGGTGAGGTGGTTTACCACTTGACCCATCCACCTTAGTTGCACCGGGTGCACGATGACTTCCGCGTATCATAACAGAGGAGATCTGTGCATGATCCTTCACACATCATAGACCATGGGAAACTGGACGATGGTGGTGGGGTGTCTTTCATGGAGGTTCCTGTGGGAATCGAGGATCGACAGGGGTGGATCCTATGAGGATGGATGATTCCTCGGGTGCGCTTACACTGGTAGTATGGGAACCTCCAGGTGAGCACATGAGAGTAGGAGGCTCAGATGCGTGCTCAGTACCATTTTTGTAACCCTAGTTTGTGTTGAAGCTTTACGGGGACGTAAAGCCCTGAGGTGGGAGTAATGTAAAGACTCAGAAATTTCAAGGAAATTTTTTTCATAATTTTCTTTGTAATTTTACAAGAACGCAGTTTCTGACAGCGCCTAATTCCGAGGCCCGGTGTGCCCAGAATCAATTTCTGAAGTTTAGCTCGGCTATGTTCAGTGAATGAATGAGCAGGAATTCCTATCTTTTAAACCGATGGCCGGAATCAAATTCCGAGGTCACCGATGGAATCGTAGCGCCGGTAATTGCTTAGGAACGCCATTTTCGGAGTTGCGTTTTCATGAGAGAAGATGATAAAACTTGTGGAAGTTAAAAATAAAAATTTAACAACAATTTTTATTTTACTCTAAGTGTTTAATCCTTTGGAAGGAAGTTGGATAACTACCCAACCTCCCTTGGGAGGTTATGAGGGTGGTGGGCCCCCCATGAACCCCACCCCTTCATATCCTCTAACCCCCTCAACTCACCATTAATATTGTTAACTTAAGTTAATAACTTATGACATTAATGTAGTGAGTTTAAAGTGAGTTTTTGAAATTCAAACACTTGAATTTCAAAAGCCATGTTGAGTTAATAAATTAAGTGTGGCTTAATTTATTTTGGGTTAGTTCCTTTGTTGCTTGAGAGGACTTGGGGGAAAAAGAAGGCAAGGAGCTTAGAGATCATCTTCTTCATCGTTTATGAAGAACGCGAAGAACGAACGATTCCCAATGAAGAACGCTGATCCCTCGGAGACCGTTAACCACGACGCGCCACCCTTCGTTCTTCTTCCCACGTCAAAGGAAGGGAGACGAAGTTCCATCTCGGACAATCTCCATCAACGTATTCGAATCCTTTTTCTTGGACGTCTCTTCCCGCGACGGTTTCTCTGCGACAAATTTCTCCGCGACGAAAACCTCGTTCAAGCCGCGCTCGAGGTAGGGGGTTTACGTGATTTTCCTTATGTGATTCTCTTCCGTCATTTATCCGCGATATTTGGACCGCATGATATCAGTTAACGGGAGGAGGCCGGACCACACAAACACGGATGTCCCCCTCCCTTATTGTTTTTCTTGTTGTTTCGGATCGAATGAAATTGACGTGGTGCCGTCCCACCGCGCGGGATCGAGCGGAAAGGATGCACGACATCGTCACACCGCGCAGGATCGAGCGACAAGAATGCGTGACGTCGTCATGCCGCGCATTCAAAATTTTAAACTCTCGGGCATGGGTATTTGATTGCAAGGTGTTCGTATAATTTATTTTGGATAAATTATACCCTCTTCAATGAGTAAAATCGTGTGTTTATTATTTTTCCAATTGATAACACCTAACGTGGAGCACGCAGGCCGAACAAACACGGTCCGACAACCCTTCGCATATTGTTAATTGATGTGCAGATCAAGGAGGACGACGAAGCAGACCGCTATGGTGTTTGAATCCCTTAACAGTGAAGGTTGGGTCCTGGGAGGACCATTGGTGAAGACGGCAGGAGAAACGGACCAACGGAGCGCGTCCGATGGTCCGCGGATGGCAGAGGCGACGCGCCGCCGGAAGGCTGGCGGCGGCGATTCGCCACCGGCATCAATCAGCGGCGAGGGGGGGGGGGGGGGGGGAGCCGCGCACCCCGCTCCGCGGCTTCCGCTCGGCCGCGCTGGCCGAGCCGCGGCTGACCGGTCGGGCCGGACCCAAGTCGGGTCGACCCGGGTCAGACCGACCCATGGGGGCGGGCCGGGCCCATACCCCCCGTTTTCAGTCCCTCTTTGGTCATTTGCCCATATCTTGAGCCGTAGACCTTCAATCGACGCACCGTCAATGGCGATGTGATCCTTGGATAGAGACGGTCGTTTCAGTATATCACACTCAAAGTTTCGGAACACTTTAGGTTCGTCCGGGTTGGTTCGGATACAAAACCAACCGGGCCCTCGGAGCAGAAACACTTATATCTTGAGCTCCGGACGTCCGATTTACGTGCCTCCAACTTTGATGGATTCCTCTAAGTGAGACGGATCTTTTGGATTACTCCGCTCGAGGTTTGGATGCTGTCGGAGTGCGGTCGGTTTGGTTTGCTCACGAAACAAACCGGGCCCCTGGAACGAAAAAGCCAATAACTCACAGACCGGGCGTCCGATTGACGCGCCGTCTGTCTCGTTGAATTCCTCTTGATGAGACAGAACTTTTGGCATACTTCGACCGAGTTTTGGTTGCTGTTGGATAGTGTCCGGGTAGGATTGTATCCGAAATCCAACCGGGCCCCTGGAACAGAAAAGCTGATATCTTTCAGACCGGACGTCCGTTTGATGAACTGTCAGCGGCGTTGGTGATCACGTTGAGAAACAGTCCCTATGAGTATACCCTATGAGAGTTCGGGGTACAATTGAGATACGGCCGGGTTGGTTCGCTCACAAAACCAACCGGTCCCTTGGGACAAAAAGGCTAATAACTCACAGACCGTGCGTCCGATTGACGTGTCGTCTGTTGCGTTGAGACCCCTATGAAGAGGTGGTCCATTGAGGTACTTCTTTGTGGGACTTTGAGATACTTGGAGTATCGACCTGTAGCTCGTGGAGCGGACCCTCCCAGAGATGAGCAGGCGGAGTACGGAGACAGTGTAGCCGACTGAGACCTGACGACTGCTTGACCGACTCGACTTGGAGTGAGTCGACTAGCCCAGTGGACGGAGCACTACTTTGTTTGGGTGCAGACCCATGGCGGACGGAGCACTACCTGTGTGACAGTGCAGACCCTCGGTACTCTTCCGGAGAGTACCTCAGCAGGCTACTAGGGGGTGTGAACTACTGTGTTTGGGTGACATATCCCGACAGGAAGCACTACTGTGTTTGGGTGGCTGACCCGCGGTACTCGACAGGAGGAGTACCTCAGCAATCTTAGGTTAGTTAGAAGTACCTCAAAGTCATGACAGGATCACTGTACACTCCAGAGATGGAGCTCTTCAGCAGTTACGATTTCGATAATGAAAATCCTGGTTTGAGCCGGGTCTATGACCTTTGTGTTTACCTCATGATTGAGATGGGTTACTTGATAACTTAGGTATATGTATGGTCATATACCTGGGTGGTGGTTTTCAGTTGATTTCATGATCTTGGTGTTTCCCTCATGATTGAGATGGGTTACCTGATAATTTAGGTATATGCATGGGCCTATACCTAAGTAGAGGTTATCTGTTGATATCTTCTTTGTGGTTAACCATGTTGGTTTTAGTGAGACCTTGAGCGTCTCGGGGTCCCTACTGATTATCATTATACTCACCCCTGCACGGGTTATGCCTGCACCTTGTTGTGTTGGTTGCAGATGACGGACAGTGCTGACGGAGGCCGAGTGTTCGAGGATTGGACGGTACCCGGAGGTGTACCACACGACGAGTCAGTATCCGGAGGTGGACTTCACGACGAGACGACACATGGAGGAGGTTGACAGGCGAGAGCGTTGTGGAGGCTATATGTACCTACCCTTCGGGTAGGATCCGTGGTGGACGATCCAGGAGCTGAGCCATCCATACATACCCTTCAGGTAGGATTTGAGGAGGACGACCTAGGAATCCACTTTCGTTCTTCCAGAGGTTGTCTTTTTCTGTTTTACTTTGTTCAGTTTTAGTTGTACTTTCATTTGGGTTTGTATTCGGGCCCATATACCTTTCAGTACTTCTCTTTATACTTAGTGTTTTACTTCTTCTTGTACTCTATGATGTTTTGTTTACTTTTATAAAGGCAATGCCTTCCCAGTTATCTGGAATTACGCCTTTGGTGCTAGTCGCCAGCCCCTGGCCTATGGAAGGCAGGCTTGGGGTAGTCACCGCAGGGGCCCCGAGGACGGGTCGTGACAGAAAACCTATTTCCTTAGAACTTGATGTGGAATATAAGATGCTCTTTATGTTTTTTCAAAACCTGATATGTCCAATAATGGGTGATTTAATAACTCTAAGGTACCAAGATGTTTAGCGTATATATCTTAAGAAAGTGGGTCATAATATAAATATATGTAGATATCTGATGGTGTATATATGTTTGATGATCAATCCATATTCTAGATCCAATAACTTGATCTACTACATGTTAAGTTCTGCTATGTTAAAATCCAAGGGCCTATTAGCTTATGATGAGGATTATATTACATACTATGGTGGTTTTTGTATTTCAAGAGATACTTGTTCAAGGATGAAGATTATAATTAACACTAGGAAGAGATAGTGGGTTGGGATAATGATTATATGTATGTTGAGTTTAACCTAGTTGATTATTCTACTAGGAATGAGTGATTTTGTTGATCTAATTCTTGAGCATGATGAAATATTGGAATAATTTGATTGTAGTAAATAAATATAATCACTTGTAGAAGAAGTTGAAAATGATTCTTCTTTTAATGAAGGGTGTGTTACAAAATTGTCTCCAAAATATTCCCCCATTACAGATATAGCTCCTAGCCATCCTTGTAAACTAAAAAATATAAAAGATTTTAAAAAGTGATGAAGATGAGAGTGAGGTATCTAGTTAAGAGTACTAAAAAGTTCTAAATCAACTGAATTTGTCGATGATGTTGATGAAAATAACAATATTGGTAATGATGATGAATAAAATATGAATGAAAATGAAAATGAAAGTGAAAATAGAAATAGAGATGATAAAAATGGGAATGGAATTTATGCTGATGATGAGAACTCTAACACTGATGGATGAGATGGAAGAATTAGAAGAAGAGATATAGAGATTCCTTTTGAGCTTAAGAAGAAAGATGCACTAGTTGAGGGGGGAGAAATCCCCATCATTGGAATTTATTCAAGATGAAAAGGCCACTGAAGGAACTGAATAAAGTTCAATTTGTATTGATCCAATGATTTATGATTCTATTATGAATGAGAAAATGGGTGTTATTGATATTTTAGAACAAAATTTAGGAGAATAATCATAGAATCCACTTGTTGAGGAAGAATATGGATAAAAGAATTTGGTTGTTATGGCTACTAAATAACCTCTAGTTGAAAAACATGTATAAGTTGAATGTGTTGTTTTTTAGAAAAAAAGGATGTTCAGATACAAGAAGCACCCACTGTTAGTACATATTTAGAAGCTGAGTGTTCTGGTGTTGTTGCATGGAGCTCATATTCTTAGAAATGAAATGAAATCCCTACTGCTATTTTATTGTTTGTAGATGGAAAGAGTCCAGTTTTTCACAGTAGTGTTGAAACAATGGTAGATTTACCTACTGGTATGGTCCCTTCTACCATATCACCAGTTACTACTGATGTTTCTGGTAGATGGTTTGATACCATATTTGAATAATGTGACAAATATGGTAGGATTCCACCGAAGGATGTTGGACATGAAGTTCAATTGGGAGGATATCCAAATGGATATATTATTGATTAAATAGACTTTGGTTGGTTGTTGGAAAAGTTTTCCTCAATTAGAGCCCATGTACCTACACATGTACCTACTGCTCCAACTCCTCATGGTATTCTAGTGGATGTGGTCACATAAGGTGACGTGAATGCTTTTAGCTACTTTCTGATTTTGATAAGAGTTTGAAGAAAGAATCTTTTCTCCTGACCAAGTTAGGTGAAAATAATGGTCGATATCTATTTGAATTGTGGTGTTCCACATTCATATAAAGACGATGAATCATATTTATGATGTAGAGATTGAAAATAATAATATTAGTGGTGAAATATAATAATTTAATATTTTTATAGAATAAATAAAACTTTTATTTTTAATAAGTATGGATGATCTACTTTAAAGGTTTTAAAATCTTACCTCTGTGGACTCTAGATCAATTGATCCTCCTTCTATAGTGTTTGATACTGAAGTGATCAAATCTTTTATCATATAAGTGTTGAGGGATTCCTTGGCCTATTCTTTTGGTAGTGTCACGAATCATCCCAAAGATACCATGAATAGAATCAGATATAATTATGACCATGATTTCAAGTTGATAAATAACTATTCCCATGAAATGAAAGGTGAAATAGAAACTATTACCAAGTACATCCGATATTATATAACAAGTATTTATACCAAACATGTAATGAATGAAAATTTGAAATTATTTTCATATAATTTAAGGATTTTCCCTATGACATGGGAATTTAAAGACCATGTATAACAACTAAAGCAGATGAATCCTATGTTGAATATATTTAAGGAGGAGAAGGGTAACGTATTTAGCACTATAGAAATAGGGGGCCAGATTATCATGGATTTTACTAATATCATGAAGATTTTTATTTATGTTCATGGACAAGAAGTTGTTTCTCATGAAAAGGTTGCTATGAATCTTCAATTGTCTCTCCGACCAAGAGTATCTAGAGATCCTCCAGAACCTATTCATGATAGATCCCAGCCTTATCCAATGTCTCTTAAAAAGATTTGAGATAGCTCAGACCAGTTGTTATTGTAGAAGCTCATCCTTGTGTCATAATTGGAATGTTATATAGTGTTCCATCTATTCTACTTCGAGCTGACTATGCTGCCTCAAAAAAAAAAAGAAATCCATGGCTAAGGAAAAATCACCAATGGACCCCTATGAAACATCTTGAACTTTTTGTTTTTGATATATTAGAATATATGTATTTTATGTGACTTGGTTTGTAATACCATTTTGATAATCATTTTGACAATATTTCCCAAATCTTAATATCTTTATTATTATCGTATTTACTAAATTTACTCTTCCTAATCTTTACACTTTTTATAATCCCAAAAGTGGTAAAATTCTTATGGCATATATATTTTTGTTAATTTTGAAGAATATTATGGTTTATGGAATTTATAATTTTTTATAGTGATGTTTCTATATTATCTTTGATACTACATGTTTTTAATCTTTCTATATTTGATACATGACACTTACCAGGGATACTTACTATTTTCTTATTTTTAATTTTATACTATCTGCACATACTGTGAGTGCTATCACCTGATTTACAATAACGTTGATGTCCTATTTTTATATTTATAATATTAATTGATTCTATGCTTTTTGATAATGAAAATGGATAATATTGTGGCCTCCTTGTTTTAATGATAAAAAAATCAAGATTCAAGTTATATTAATGAATATCAGATTTTTTTCAAGTACTCTATTAAATTTGAGATAGGTGATGAAATTATATAAGTATGAGTCACCGCTAGTTACTAATTGGGACATGACATCATTGAGACTGACACTGCCAACTTGAGTCCCCATTGTCAATGATTCATTGTTTGCATGGGAATCTTGCTAAGTCTCAAACACTGTCAAATGACACACCATCAGGATTTCATACCGCTAGAACATAAATTTGGATAAGTACGAGATACTTATAAAAGAGTAACCACTAGTTTCATACCACCAAAATAGAATTTTTTCCAAGTATAAGTCACCTCCAAAACAAAAACTGCCAGTTCAGACAGTACCAACAAAGTAAAATTTTGGCGAAGTCTAAGACTCTGATAGTGTCATGCTTCTAGAAAAACATACTGCCAGACTTTGAGACACCTCCAGACTAAGCCACCAACACTATTTCCTTATACTTATTTTTCAATAAATTTATTACAATGGCTACATTATCAAATTTAATTCCATTTATTATTTTAATGATTTTTCATGAAATGTTTGACTGAACACATTGATGTAAGTGTCATACTTACAGTACGAGGAATCAGAGAGGATCCATATATTCCTGATGTTGCGGATAAAAAGTGAAGTGGACTCACTTGTGCACAATAGAGATGAAATAGTGGATAAAGACAACTTATATCACACCAATAGATTAAACTTAATGAAAAAATATAGATATGGACCGGATTGTAAACAAGAAGATTTCATCTACTACAAAAACTCGACTCGAAAGATGAACTACATCATCACATGTAGTGCTTTCCTCCAGTCAAGAAAAAGAGTTTGTTACACTCTACTTTTTTCTGAAGTTTTCAAGTGAACCTCACACCAGCTTCACTAAAGAATCAAAGAAAGGGTCACAATTTTCATTGAAATAGACTGGGAATTTATAAACTCCACACTTTTATATTTTTATGTTCAGATCATCTTTATTAAATTTTGAGTATTTTGTGTGAATAATGTATTTTATCAACCACAAACACACTCATGTACTTAATTGGAAGATTCCTAGAAATCTTCTAATATTTTCTTTCACATATACTCATAGAGATAATGGTGGTATAAGACCTTGTGTGTCTTTTTCATTTTTACTCCCACGTATAATTGTGGAAGAGGTTGTGTGTGACCTTGAAAGTTGTAAACTATTATTAAATATAATCCAATTTGTGGATAAACATGTTTATTTATATAAATGTTTGGGTTGAAGGTGATCAATAAGTGGAGAGAACAAAGTCCTGACTTGAGACTGAACCTATTGTATTCAATATTTATGTTGTCTAATTTAATTTCCTTTTACATCTTTTCTTCTTCAAAACTGAAAATTGTTTTTACTATAAATAAAATATATACTTTGATATTTTATCTCAATCAGTGTTCATATAAAATTTTGATATGGTAAATTGATTTAAAAGGATCTAATAAAATTATATATTATTTATCAGAGAAAAAATAAATATTTAGAGTAAGATTTAGAAGGATTAATATCTATATAATAATTAATACTTTGATAAACTAGGCTATTTTTAAATATTTGGGGGATTTAAAAATAATCCATTTTAAACAGATATTTTTATTGGGTACTCAATTGAACCCCCTTGATATACTCATTCCGACCAAAAAAAGTACAAATATACAAGCACCCAATCTATGATTCCATTATACCTAGAGTTTAGTAACTCATCCGCATTGGAGTACCCCCTTCATCTAGGCTTGAACTGTGAGTGATGGAGCACATCCAATATTATTCCAACAAAAACCAAAAAAATAGTGAAGAGACTCCCGTCGAATTTGAAAATTCATCCCCACTATCATTGTACCATACCTATTAGATATGAACTCCAAAATTCTATTAGCACCACATAAAGCATCAACACCATGGAAAAACAAGTAAAAATTCCATTTTAAGTAAGAAAATAGAAAGGAAAGACCTTATTTAAGAGCCAACAAAATGTATAGTCCCATCAAGACCAATACACCAAACAATATAAAACACACTGAAAGTAAAGTGATTCAGTATCTCAAATACATACCATAATAGTCATGAAGAATTAGTGGAAAATAATGATCCTCAATGATATTATTTTCAAAAAATAAAACCTAAAAGGGACATCAAAACATTGCTTCAACTATCATATAGTTTTAGTCATCACAAAGAATTTACATAACACACATTAAAAATTTACAATTTCCTTTTAAGGCAAATAACACAAAAAGTCTCCAATAAATAGATGTGGAGATGATATCTCGTTGGTTCCCAAGTCTTCAAATGCAGTAGTGTGTCACATAAATGTTATTTTATTTTCTATTTGATATATAATAATATGTGTTTAGTATAAATTATTAATTTTAACTTCTTATCTTTCTTTCACTAATCACTCTTTATCTTATAGAATGAACATATATTCATTCCATTAAAATAATAATAAAAAACATAAAGAATATATAAATAAATAAAAAAATTAATATCTCTAAATAGACTGAAATACAATTACATAACATGATAATGATCTATTTATGGAATTTTTTTTAATTAAATACAATCGAACATATATACAAAATTTACTTATGAAGTATGGGATATAAAAAATGAAATTTATTTAGGAAATGTGTTTATCATCTATATCATTCCTAACTTGGATCTCCCTAATGGCTGCCAATCAAGTGTACAAGTGACATTGGGCATGCCTCCCATATGCTAAGGTCTGCAAGTTATTGGTGGGTATCTAAGAAGAGATAGTGGGATGAAAATACCCTCTATATATAAAACATTAAAAATAATATAGAAAAAAATGTAAAAAAACCTAAAAAAACATAATGAAAAAAGAAAAAACATCACACATGTCAAGTGAAGGAAATATCTACATCATCATGCTATTCATAAAAAATAAAACCAAATCAACCTAGGATAATTATATAAAAACATTAAAAAAACCATTTTAGAATTGAGGATATACCCATTACTACCGAAAAAATCAATTGATGGTTCTCTATGCTTCAACACTATGATTCCTTGGACCTACAATCCATGATTTCATCCCATATAGACATACATTACATAATTTCTTTGATACCTGAATTATAATCCTAGATATAACCATACATAATTAAAAAATAAATTTTAATTATTTAATCTATGAAATATGATAGATATTTTCAGATTTATATCATTAGATAATTTCGGAGGCATCATAAACTAATAAATACCATGTTATTCTGAACCGTTAGACTTTTTTCCTATTATATATAAGAAACTGATTAATTAATGATAACTCTCAAATATCTACCATAAAATTTTCCACATACGAAATCCTTCTAAGAATGAAACATTTACTAATTTTATTTATAACATGGGGAATATAAATATAAGAATGAGGTGAGCACAAATGGTATGTAAGGGAGCTATATTATTATAGTAGTCATGGTTTAAACACTGAATAAATGTTATGGTAGGAATATGTAAACAACAAGAATCAATAATCAATTTGAAACTAGGAGTAAGTTATATTAATAAAAATAAATGAAAACATGATTATCAATAATATTTATCTCATAGTAATGGAATTAACAATTTCAAACATTAAAAACTCACTATCAAGGCCTTATTCAAAGACACTATCCTATTATGGGAAGTGGCATACAAAAAAACCCAAATTATTTTTTTTCACGAGTTCAATAAATAAATCAGGGGGAAATATATTTTAGGGCCCACCCATCACCTTATTAAGACCAATGAATTCACCATAAGATTCATGTATACTTTTATTTCCATTCCCCAAGGAATCTATTTACAAATATAATATTTTCATATATATAATGATTGATATAGAATGTCAATACATAATAAACCTATGTTACTAATCAATAATCATCAAGAATGTAGACACATTTATCCATTTGAATAAAATGTATAACATGATTACATCTCATTTATATAAATAAGGTATATGGTCAAACAATACATAGCGTGACACCCCAAAAATATAAATTAAGAACCTTGTATTTGATAGCATGTATGACATGCGACACCAAGCGCGTAAGGTAATATTATTTACAGATAAATTATAATATATTTAATATTAAAAAAAGATTCTATATATTTCAATTAATGAAACATCGAGTTATCGTTCATTACATGCAAGAGAGACCTACCTAGATGGATTGCATAACACGTACGACCATGTTTAATCGAATAATAATATATTTTTAAAATATAATAAGATATAAACTATCTGTTAAAATAGTATCTATGAGTATTAGTAACAAAATTATTAAAATTATGGTTTATTAAAATATATACTGAAATAATTGGATACAAATTAATTAGAAATGAATATAATATGCAATTGAATATAAGGTGAATATGTTTATAGAAGACTATTTTTATGCTCAAAGGGTTATTTTACAGTAATAGATTACATTAATTACAATTAATGAGTTTTATTAATGATATATATATATATTATATTCAATAAAATATTTTTGATATTCATCCACATGGTTTGATGGACATTATAGAAGAATAAGCTCTATTTTAGACATAAAAGAACATATTTTTATAAAGGCAGTTTTACCACATATTAATGAAGAACGAAATTTAAATATAAATTTTGAAACATTAATTTATTTAATATGTAAAAATAAACTTCAAATTTTAAATAAAAATATAATAATTATGTTAGGTTTATTTTTTGATAATTTTTTGAAACATTTTATTTTTTAATGAATAATTAAAAAATTGAATTTTATTTGAAAACTATTGTTTCATCTAATATAGTTATATGGATAAATTATAATTTTAATTTATTTTAAAGTTTAATTAGATAATATTTTTATCAATTAATAAAATTTATTTCATTTTAATCAATTTCCCTTTTAAATTGTTTATAAAAACAAACTTTTAGACATTTTTTACTTTAAAACCCCGCATTTTCATCCCGCCTGTGGGAAGATTTTTAAATTAATTTCTACCTCTTTTATGATTGGAACTTTATAAAATGGATTACATATTTGGATTTATAATAATTTATAATTTCAAACAAGACCAATATTTTTTGTAACAACCCAAGATTTAATAATACATTATCTCTTCAAAGTTATTCAATAACTTACGCTACACGCAACACTGAGTTCGAGCGCACCACGAATTACCAAACTAGCCATTAAAAAAGTAGCTATTAATAGTATTAATTGAATTTTGAATTTTATATATTCCATATAATTTTAGAATCCATATTATGTGTTTCTTAGACATAATATAAGAATAAATTCATTTTTTCAGATAAAAGAATTATTTTTAAAAAAATGCAATTTTACACCTTTTTATATGAGAACCCTTTTTAAAAAACAAATTTGACACTTTTATATATTAAATTTAATGAAATTAAATTATTCTTTAGAATAGGGACATAAAAATTTAGTTTGGATAAATATTTGTTACTTTTCTGATAACTTTTATATTTTGATGAATAGTGAAAATACAAAATTTTAATTGAAAACAACTTTTTTAATCAAAATAATTTATAGTGTTAAATTATGAATATAAATGGTTTTGAAGAATAATTATATTACATTTTTTTCATTTAATACAATTTAGGTCATTATAAGTAATTTCACATTTAAATTTGACATAAACACATGTCAATCTTTTGATAGTTTTTATTTTTTAAAAACCCGCTTTTTAGTTTTGACAACAGGTATTAATTTAAAACTATTTAATGAAATTTATATTCTTTTAATTTGTTAAAATATAATTCATTTTTTAATTTGGAATATCAAAATTATCTTAGGCTGAATTTTTGGTTTTTTTCTGAAAACAATCAATTTTTGATGAATATTGAAAAACACTACATTATTGTTTAAAACCGAATTTTTATTTAAATAGTTATTTATTTTATACAAATGTATTTTAAGTAAAAATAGATATATAATACCTATATCATTTCAATGTAATTCTTTGAAGTCATTTTATAATAAGATTATATATATATAATTTAATTGAACTTTTTACCGTCTTTTACCCAACTTCTATGCACATTTGAAAATTTGCATAAAACATAATTTTACCACTTCTGTGGATTGTATTTCAAAAATATGAGAGACATTATTGAAATCAGTAAGTAAAATTTGGTTTAATAAGATGAAAATAATTTTTTTTGAATATCAATTTTTGACTTTTATTTATCAAGGTTAAAACTAAATAGGGTAATTAAATGTAAAAATGATATTATAATTACCCTAAAACATATCATAATTATATTTGATAAGTGAATTTAGACCAAAAAAACCTTAGGAATAAAATATGATCCTTTTGGTCCACTCAGATTAGATTAGGACATTTATTATTATTTTATTTAAAGAAGAGTTAAAAGTGTTGAATTCAAATATTAAAAAGTAAACCATTTTTAATATAGGGTTATAAATAAGATAAATTCGACTATAAATATTCCATATAAATCTAAGAATATTTCCTACATAATGGTGGTTTATTTATAATTTTTATATATTTAAAAATTAAATTTACTTATGACACAATGATAATGTAGTAATTACTTTATCAATAAAATATTAAAATAATTGATATTATAAATATAAAAAGAAATGTAAATTGAGTATTTTGATGCCATAAACCAATTTTCATGGTTAATATAACATGTATGGTTTGATTAAATAATTATTTTTTAAGTGATAAATTTTTTATGATTATAACAAAAACAAAATACAAAATAATGTCAAAACTGACATAAATGAGTTTTTAAAACAAATACTATATTATTAATTGATATAATATTTTTAAAAATATAAGGTAAGGACAAAGTACTTATATAATAATATATATTTCAATAATTAACCATTTTGAGTTATTTTAGATTTTTATAGTACGTTTATTAACCGTTTATTATAATAATACAAGAGGACATGGTAAAAGATAAACTAATTAACAAAGAGTTAAATATAAAACATAGGGTTAATATGGTGACCTAAACTTGTCTAAAACCTATTAGTTGAGAGGATACAGAACCATACCCACATTATCATATAAATAAATCCATTTTAATACATTAGAAACCAAAAATGATTTTGTAATAAAATAATATTTCAAACTTTTCTTAAAGTGACCCTCACCTCTCTTATAAAAGCGTACTTCCACATCTGTCAAAATCACACCTCCAAATCCATTTTGGATCAGCACAAACCAGCCTAAATCTCCTCCCAACTTCCCTAAATTCAACCTATAGGCCTTAACTTGAAGAATAAATACATCCTAAGGATCCCTTTTGTACAAATAAACAAGAAACACCAAAAGAAGAGGTAATTATTTTATCACCTCTTTCGAAGTTCTTTTCTTCTTCCAATTTATTTTTCATTGTTATTTCCATACCAAAATAATAACTCTAGTACATTATACATAATTTGATGTTATTATAAATATGGTACAACCATATCATTATTCTATCCATCCAATAAATGATAATGTCCCCATGCGTGCGCACATATGGCTTACCGTCTCCACACCGTAGTGTATTTTCTTATTCAACACTATGCTATTTGGATGAATATAATGACGAGTAATATGTATATAAATAACGAAAATAACATTCTAATTTATCTTTACAATTAATATACCATCCAATTCCACACCTTTTAATCATTATGGAAATGATATCGTCGCTCGTGTGTTTGTACGACTTACTGTCTCCACGACACGATGAGATTCATTTCCAGGTTCACCATTCAATGATGATTATAAAAATATATATTATTAATAAGTATAAAATATATGAAATAATAATGAAACTACATATATATATATATATATGAAGGTACTTACATATATCTTATTCAGTTACTTCTGTTCAATACTATATAAAAACGGAAACAACATTTATGTGTACACACAACCTACCGTCTCCAAAAGCGGTTTTTTCCATATCATATATCTATATATTATAAATATTTATATTCTGAATATTTATTATATATAAATCATTTTTTATATTCTGGAAGTATTTAAATCATGATCTAAATGAAACGATCAAGAATAATAAGTTAAAACACGTACGATAAAAAAGTGATTATTACCCAAAATGTTAATTTAACATAGAAATCATTATTAAATGGGATGTATAAAGTCATAAATGAATCATATATAATATAATAAATATGAATATGGTTCTATTATAATTTAATAACATACCGTGGTCATTATACATGAGGTTAAACTTACCCTCAACAAAAGGAAAGTTCAAGGTAAGGGTTAATTCCTCAATCTCATTATTATCTGATATTGTTTATGTGTAAGTATTTTCTGGGACATATTTTTTATCCATGTACATGTTTCATAAAATAAATTTCAAAATTATTATTTTAAGGTACTCTTTATCTAAAACATCATTTTATTTGTTTTAAATATTTATTCTTCTAAAATTTTCAAATTAATGTCCATGTATCAAAAATGGTGTTAATGATTTATTTATATAGACACGATTTTTTTAAAATGTTAATTACATTAAAACATTTCAAAGTGGTATGGGACCCTTTGATTTAATAGTCTATTTTAAATTACTTACTTTATAAATGTGTTACTTTTAAATTATTTCACAAAAAAAGATATTTATCTCAAAACGTTTTACTAATAATTTTCAACTATGCCAAAATTCTTTACGAGAGGTTATTCTTGAATAAGGTTGATTTATTATAATAAAGTCTTAAATATTGTATTGAATGATTTATTATATGTTTGACTGTGGATGTGATATTTTTATACCCTTCATGTTTTATGGTTGAAGTATTTACATTTCGTATGCTAGTTTTAATACCAATGCTTATGTTATGTGTCAACATTTTCATATGAGGAATACAGTGGACATAGTAAGTGATAGGTGGGGCCCACTATAACCCCTCGATGCATCGTTAGGTCTCAAGGGACCAACTAGTTTCTTGGCACAAGGCATTAACAAAACATTTATTTGTAGTCTTGGCATGAGGTCTTGTATACGGGGTAATGCTGTCAGGAGTAAGGAATTCTCTCATTATGAAATTAATTGTTACATGTGATTATTTGACTAGTAGAATATCCATGTGCATGTTTATATGGTAATGTTCGATTTATTTTCTCCACATTATGTCCATGTTTATGTTTAAAAAGGCTGTTGTTTTTATTACACATCATGCCTTAAAGGTTTATAGCTTCTGCTCAATTAATCACCCTTACTAAGCATCTGAACTCACCCCTTATGTTTTTTTCCAAGAATCAAAGAAGTTTATTATGTTTGATATGATGATTTATTCTAGAAGAAAAATGGAATTATCAAAGGATTATCTATGTTGTATTTTATGTTAGTAATTTCAATGTAATGTTCATGTATGTAATATATTTTCCAAGACTGCTAAACTGGTCGGTCCTTCGGGACTTGATTCTTTGTAATAATTCCAATGTATTAAAATAATGCACTAGCTCTAGTCTTCTGGGGTTGGGGCCTTATAGTAGGTATCAAAGAATTTTTAACAAAAACCTTGGAGATATATTTATATAAACTCTTATTTTTAAACATTACCCTAAGATAAACATTGAGGATTAGTATAGAAGATATTCCTAGAATTTTGGTAATCTAGAGATTTTGTGATTTTTAAAAGTAATACATCCTTGTATGGATATGAGCAGATGAAGGTAGCTTTGGCACAGATATACCTAGGAGTGAAAACTCTGACAAGGAGTTTCAGGCTTTACCTGTGGTATCCTGGAACATGACAACGGGCGTTGCTACACTCTTAGTTATGACACTCTCAGGGGATATGCTTAGGATAATTCAAAATTCTCTATACAAAACATTATGAGGGATTTTATAGGATCAAAATATGAATTTTTATGCTCAATTACAAGGGGGTGGGGGAATTGTAAGTTAAAAAACATTTGTTTTTAACCTTAAGGAAAACTATGTTTAACAATGTAAAACAATGTAAATTCCTAAGACCTATTGTTAGTTCTACAAACTTACTCAGTTTTGGAAATGTGGTTTTGAGAATAAAACTTAAGTAAATTTTAAAAGAAAAAGATTCTACCTTAAAGCTTATAGAATCATACTTATCAGAGTATACAAAAAACAAGAAAGTATTCAAAGGTTATACTTTCTTCCTTTATCAAAATATAGTGGAAATAAACTTGAAACAAAAACAAGTAACAAGTATGAAATATTTTAACCCAAAGATTAGGACACCCAACAACCTTGGATAATGTTCCCTTGATTTATACTTTAAAGATAGTTTGTCTTTACCAAAACGGGGTAAGCCCTCTATAGGAATATCAGAATCTGTCTTGCTATCCCTGCAAGCCCTTGAAATTTATGGTATTCAAAACCTCGGTCTTCTTATCATCGGAAGCTCTCGATTTTACACAACAACAATCAGAGTCGCATGAAGCAAGATGGACAAGATGTTTAGCACACAAAAAGCATGAGAGTCTCTCTCTCTCGAAATCACATGAGCAACATGCAATCTCTAGAATGATGGATTGGTTAATGAGATTGTTCAATTGAGATCCTATTTATAGGAACCTCTCCAATGGTCGGCTCCCTCCTCCAAAGATAATGTTTTTCCATGAATTTTGGAGGAACATGTACATGAGTCACTCAAAAAATGGTTAATTAGAAACAAAATGTACTCCATCATTTCTTAACTATAACAATTGTAAAAAAAATAAGGTTTCATAACCAAATCTATTTTTTGGAAATTAAGGAAAAAGTAAAGTTTGGATTCTATGAAAATAATAATTTGGAGACTATAAATCAAGGATATTTAGATTCCTTTTTCAAAATAATTCGGAACCTGAATTCTATAGATTTTGGAATTTTAATTCTAATGAATTCGGAGTTTGAATTATGAGCAATTTAGAGTTCTAATTCAGAGGAATTCGGAGGAATTCAGAGTCTGAATTCTGAGGAATTTAGAGTATGAATTCTGAGGAATTCAGAGTCTAAATTCTAATGAATTTCGAGTCCAAATTCAGAGGAATTTGAAGTTGTAATTCTAAGGAATTAGGATTCTGAATTCTGAGGAATTATGAGTCTGAATTTCATAGAATTTAGAGTTTGAATTTTAGAGAATTCAGAGTCTGAATTTCAGCAAATTCAGAGTCTGAAGTTCTATGAATTTAGAGTCTGAATTTCATATAATTCAGAGTCTAAAAACCGAATACTCTATAACCATTGATTTATAGGATTCCATGGTTTTAGATGTGAAACCAAATTTTACCCTTAGGAATAAAAAGATTTATATTTATGGAAACAATTAAATGAATAGAGAAAACATAGGTAAGGATTAAATTTCCTTGGGGAATGAAAATTTTCCTTATTAAGATAATTCTTAGGGAAAAAATATTTTTCCTTAAGATAGACTGTTTGTGATTTTCAAAACATAGAGGAATGGAAATGTCATAAGGAAACATTATCGACTCAACAGATTTAAGATTAAATACTTCCTCAATGAAATCATTTTTATGATTATGGATTATATGCACACAGTTTTCAATTTACGTTATGTATTTTACGAGTTTGGAATTATTTATTGTGAGTCATAAACTAACCTACTGTATGACATTGTTTAGAAATGGTTCCTAGTAGAAGGAATGATAACTCCAGTAATACGCATGATAAAAAAAGTAAGAAGGATCATATCATACATAGTATTAATCCAAAATTTAGAAGGGAAATATTCTCTCATGTATTCTCATCAGATGAGGAAATAATATCATGTGTTAATAAGATAAGTAAATAATTATATGTGTCCTATGTCTTTGAAGGGATGCAAGAGAAGAAAAGGATTGTAGAGAGAAAGTTGGATAAAGGGAAGAAGAGAAAGAAGGATTTTCCCATATGTGATAACTGTGGAAAGAATTACCTTGGTAAATTCTTGAAGGGAATGGGAGTTTGTTATAAGTGTGGGAAAAAAGGACACCAATTACATGATTTCAAGGGTATGTAAAAATATTCAAATGTACAATGCTTGATCTGCAAGTAGTTAGGACACTATATGAATCAATGTCCCAATCATCAGATTATATCACAAATGATGCTGTTGGATAATAATCATGTTATGATACTACCATAGATGAAGACGAATGACTAGTGTTCTTATGTTTTTATTCAATAATTATTTCATTTGAGTGTTGTATCAATGATGTACTAGTTATAAGAATTATGGAGTATATAAATATTGTACTGCAGTACTATTTCATTGAGGATTTGAGATTATATGGTTCACATAAATGTGACTCAATAACAAGATAAACCTTTTTTGGAAAATACATGGTTGAAGGAAAGATAACCCTTAATATGGTTTTGATACTGAGGTAGTGATTTTGGTATAATATATGATTGATTTGGATAAATTATATTCGATATTCTTGACTACTTTGAGACTAATTAATTGTTTGTTTATTCCATTATTGTTGGAGTTTACTACATTTATTGATATAAGGAGTATATCGAGTATTATATATAGAATAAGGGACCATGAATGTAATAAATAAGGTTTTATGGTAATTCATGGTGTTACTATGTTTTAAAATAATACATGATGAAGGTATTCACATGTTATTACGTGGAAAAAAAGATCTTCATTGTGTCAACCATCTTTATAAATTTTGGATTGTGAGTTTGGACAGAAGTATTTTGGATAAGTCTAAAGGTTGGAATGGATTGAGTTTGACATTGGATACTATTGTCAAGGTTAAATCATTTCTTAAGATTATTTTTGTATTGTTATAAAAAGGACCACCCGGAGGTCGGGTGACAACCTGTTGCATCTGGCAAGGCCACGCGACATGAACCTGCAACTGAAGGGCAACAAGGGTTCATCACCAACCACTGGCCTACGTGATTTTCTGGTCTGTATAATTCATTTTATTAAATAGTCTGACAAATGAATTATAAATTCATTATTTTTGAAACCCTATACGATTAGTATAAAGAGAATATTTTTGAATTCTGTTATCTTTTGGAGTGAAAGATGAGTTTCTGGGTGGAATTAGTTGAAGGATTAAACTCTACTTGTCAAGTATATTTTTTCTTCTTATTCTATGAATAAATTAAGTATTAAAATTTAGGGAATGGATCTTTAAACCAAAAATGAGTTATCCTAATACCTTATGTTTTACTGAACTGATGATATTTTAAATCATCATAGAATCAATTTTACACTTGTTTGCGATTGATGACCTCAATCACTCCCTCTAAATGTGTATGTTTTCCCTCTAATTATGTGTCTCTAATTTCCACCAATGTTCTCCTAATCAAGATCATGATTTAGTGTTGACATTCTGATTTCCCTTTCTCTCTTATTAAGACTAAATTTTATAAAACCAATTTCTGATCTGGGTTTTCCACAAAGGTATTTTACTATTTTTAACCTTTTATTTTAAAAGAACAATTTCAAATTTCAAGGATGAAATTTATTGAAGGAGGGGAGAATGTAACACCCCAAGATTTCATAGTATATTATCTCTTAAAAGTAAATCAATAACTTGCACTACACGCAACACCAAGTTCGAGCGCACCACGACTTACAAGAATAGCTGTTCAAAAAAGAGGTTATGAATAGTATTAACTGAATTTTGAATTTAATATACTCTATATAATTTTAGAACCCATATTATGTGTTTCTTAGACACAATATAAGAAAAAATTCATTTTCAGATAAAAGAAGTATTTTTCAAAAAATACAATTTTACCGCCTTTTAATGGCGATCCCTTTTTAAAACAAAAAATCTGACACTTTAATATATTCAATATAATGAAATTAAATTATTATTTAGAACTGGGACATAAAAATTTAGTTTGGATAAAAATTTAGTTATTTTCTGATAATATTCATATTTGGATGAATAGTGAAATATACTAAATTTTTATAGAAAACAACTTTTTTAATCGAAATAATTTATAGTGGAAAATTATGATTTTTAATGGTTTTAAAGTATAATTAGATTAAATTATTGTCATTTATTAAAATTTATGTCATTATAACTAATTTCACATTTAAATTTGACCTAAACACATGTCAATCTTTTGATAGTTTTTACTTTAAAAAACCCGCTTTTTGGTTTTGACAACAAGAATTAGTTTTAAATTAATTAATGAAACTTATATGTTTTGAATTTTCTAAAATAGAATTAATTTTTTAAATAATAATATCAAAATTATCTTAGAGTGATTATTTTGTTATTTTTCTGAAAACATTCAACTTTTGATGAATAGTGAAAAACACAACGTTATTGTTTAAAACCGACTTTTTATTCAATTAATTATTTAATTTATTTAAATTTATTTTAAGTAAAAATAGATATAAGATAATTATATAAGTTCAATTTAGTTCATTGGAGTCATTTTATAATAATATTAGATATATACAATTTTATTGAACTTTTTATCGTCTTTTACCCACTTTCTAGGCACATTTGAAAATTTGCATAAAATGTAATTTTACTAATTCTGTGAATTGAATTTCAAAAATTTGATACAAATGGTTGACATAATTAAGAAAAATTTGGTTCAATAAGATTAAATAATTTTTTTTTGTGAATAGTAACTTTTGACTTTTATTTACCACGATTAAAAGTAAATAGTGTAATTAAAGGTAAAAAGGATATTATAATTTCCCTAACACATGTCCTAATTCTATTGGATAAGTGAATTTCGACCATAACCAACATTAGGAATAAAATATGATCCTTTTGGTCCACTTGGATTAGATTAGGACATTTATTATCATTTTATTTAAAAAATAGTTAAAAGTGTTAAATTCAACATTTAATAACTAAACCATTTTTAATATAAAGTTATACATAAGGGAAGTTTGACTATAAATATTCATTATAAAGACAAAAATATTTCCTACATAATTGTATTTTATTTATAATTTTTAGAGATTATATAATTAAATTTATATATGACACAATGATAATGTGGTAATTACTTTAGCAATAAAAGATTAAAATAATTGATATTATAAATCTAACAATAAATGTAAATTTAGACTTTTGATGCCATCCACAAAATTTTTAGGTTAATATGACATGTTAAGGTTTATTAAATACTTTTTTTGAAGTGATAAAGTTGTTATGACTTAAAAAACAAAATAACAAATAGTGTCAAAATTTACATAAATGAGTTTTTAAAACAAATACTATATTATTAATTGATACAAAATTTCTAAAAAACAATTGTTCATATAAAGGACATAGATAATATTAGATATTCCAATAATGAACCACTTGGGGTTCTCTTGGATTTTTATAGTATGTTTATTAACCCTTTATTATAATAATACAAGAGGACATGACAAAAGTTAAACTATTTAACAAAGAGTGAAATCTGAAAGATAGGATTAATATGGTGACCTAAATTTGACTAAAACCTTTTTGTTTGAGATTATTTTGACCCATAAACACCTTATATTCTAAATACATCAATTTGGAACCATTAGAAACCGAAAATGATTTTATAATAAAATAATATTCAAACCTTCTCTAAAGTGACCCTTGCCTCTCTTATAAAATGGTACTTCCCCTTCTCGCAAAATCACACCTCCAAATCCATTTGACTCTACCAACCCCTACCTATATCTCCACACAAATTATGAAAATTCATCCTAGAGTCCTTCCCTTGAGAATAAATCTATTCTATGGATCCCTTTTTTCAAATCAAAAGGAAACACCCAAAGAAGAGGTAATTATTTTATCAACTCTTTCAAAGTTATTTTCTTCTTCCACTTTATTTTTATTTGGTATTTCCATACCAAAATAATAAATCCAGTACCTTATACATTATATGATTTATTATAAATATGGTAATACCATATTCATTATTTTATCAATCCTATGAATGATAAAGTCACCATGCGTGCGTACGTACAACTTACTGTCTCCACACCGTGGTGTAAATTGTTATTCAACACTATGATATTTGGATAGATATGATGATGAGTAATATGTAATAAAATAATAAAAATGACATGATAATTTCTCTGTACAATTAATATACCATCCAATTCTACACATTTTAATCATTAAGGAAATGATATCGTTGCTCGTGTGTACGTACGATTTGCCGTCTCTAAAACGCGATTCGATTCATTTCCAGGTTCACTATTCATCTATGATTATAAAAATATAAATTATTAATAAGAATTTAATATGTGAAATAATAATTCTACTGAATATATATATATATATATATATATTTATGTACATACATATATCTTATTCACTTACTTTTGTTTAATACGATATGAAAACTGAAACAACGTTTATGTGTACGTATGAAATACCATCTCTATAAATGGTGTTTTCCATTTCATATATCTATATATTTTACAAATTTATATTCTCAATATATATTAAATATAAATCATGTTTTATATTCTGGATGTATTTAAATAATGATCTAAATGACATGATTAATAATAACAAGTTAAAACATGTACGATAAAGAAAGCGATTGTTACCCGAAATGTTAATTTAACAAAGAAATCATTATTAAATGGGTAGTATAAAGTCATAAATAAATCATGTATGATATAATGAATATAAATATGGTTCTGATATAATTTAATGACATACTATGGTCATTATACAGTAGTTTAAATGTACCCTCGACCAAAGGAATGTGCAAGGTAAGGGTTAATTCTTAAATATCATTATTATCCAAGATTGTTTATGTGTAAGTATTTTCTGGGAAATATTTATTATCCATGTCCATGTTTCATAGAAGAAATTTCAAAATGATTATTTTAAGGTACTGTTTAACTAAAACATCATTTTAAATGTTTAAAATTTTTATTCTTCTAAATCTTTCTCATTAATGTCCATGTTTTCAAAATAATTTAAAGGATTTATTTATATAGACATGATTGTTTCAAAATGTTAACTCTTTTAAAAAGTTTCAAAGTGGTATGGGACACGTTGATTCAAAAATATTTTTTAAATGTCTTCCTTTATAAATGTGAAACTTTTAAATTATTTCATCAAAAAAATATATTTCTCTCAAAAAGTTATACTGATCATTTTCAACCATGTCAACAGTCTTTACTGGATATTATTATTAATTAATGTTGATTTATTATATTATAGTCTTCCATATTGTATTGAATGAGTTATGATATGTTTGAATGTGGATGTGCTATTTTTATTCCATTCATGATTTATGGTTGAAGTATTGACATTTCGTATGATAGTTTTAATACGAATTTTATGTTATGTTTTAACATTTTTATATGGGGAATTCTATGGACTTAGTAAGTGATGGGTGGGGCCTGATATAGCCCCTAGATGCATCAGTAGGTCTCATGAGACAAACTAGTGTCTTGGCTCAGGGCTGTGACAAAAAATTTATTTGTAGTATTGGAATGGGGCCTTGAATATGTGGTAATGATGTCCAATGTTAGACATTCCCTCATTATAAAATTAATTATTACATGTGATTATTAGACTAGTAGAATATCCATGTTCATGTTTATATGGTAATGTTTGATTTATTTTCTCCATATTATGTTCAAGTTTATGTTTAAAAAGGTTGTTGTTTTTATTACACATATTTCCATTAAAGTTTATAGGTTCCGCTAAATTATTAATCCTTACTGAGAATCTGAGATTACCCATTTCTTTGGTTTTGTTTTCCCAGGATTCCAAGAAGTGTATTATGTTTGATATGAATGTTTAAGATATAAGAATAATATAATTCTCAAAGGATTGTCTATGTTGTATTTTATATATGAAATTGCAATGTAATGTTCATGTATGTAATATATTTTCCAAGACTGCTAAACGGATCGGTCCTTTGGGATTGATTCTTTGTAATCATTCCAATGTATTAAAATAATGCACCAACTTTGGGCTTCTGGGGTTGGGTGTTACATTTTTCCACCAAAATGATCAGTGAAATTGGTTAATGTTAATTAAAATGATTAAGGTAAAATTAAGCTTAATAAAGGACTAAACCTTCAACAGAGGGGGCCAAATGACCTATCCACCTTTAAAACACCCATTGGATGGAAATAATTTGTTCATGAACATTAAATTTTTTTTATTTAGCCAGTTTTTTATGACTTTTGTTATGTAAAAATAAGGGTATGACTAATAACTTTTCAGAAATAATAAGTGAGTCCTTTTTCTACCTTATAAATGGAAACAAAATCTCCCCATTCCTCAAACCTCTCAAACCAATTAGATTTAGCGATGCTCTACACATATGTCATCGAAAAATACACCCTTAGACCTTGAATCCTATCTTTTTTAGAATGACTTTCAAGGAATCCTTTTGGTACAAACTAACTAAAGTTACATGATTAAAAGGCAACGTATTCTCTTAAGATATCTAGTTTAATTTCCATTCTCTACCACCTCAAATATCTTCATTCCATGATTATATAATAATATAAGTTATATAAATATAATTTTATTATTTCTTATTATGTTTTCATCATACACTAACACAAAATTTCATCTAATGGGTAACAAACATATTGTTTCTGTTTGCGGTTATCTACTACCTCACAGAACCATGATTGCTCATTTTTTGCCTTTAACAACATTTAAGGTTAGCAATTATGTCAAAAAATCTATTTATATATGATATTTTTTATATTTATTATTTATTTATACTTTTTTAAATCTTTTATTATACATACCATTAATACATTCTATTTTACATTAATATGATAACATTGTTTGAGGATGTGTGGACTACCGCCACTTAAAAGAGATGTGATTCATTCACACTATACATGGAACATATAATGGAAGATTTAAATTAAAAATATGTGAAATAAAAAACCTATATATTATATTCATTACATAACAAAATTTCTGGAAATAGACTATATATTAAAATAATTTTCTTTTTTACCCTTTTACAAACATAAAAAGTGATAACTTGTTCATGGACTTGCGGACTACCACCTCCTTGACACAATGTGATTACTTTTACATCAAAATAATTATATATTAAAGTATATCTGATTAAATAATATGGTATTTGTGAAATAATTATCATTCTGTAAAGATATAGTGTTACTTACATTTTTTCCCTAATGATCATTGAAAGATGTGAGCATTACTCTTGCATACGTACAACCTACCATCTCTATAATTATAACGTTTGTTCATTTTTCAAAATAGTATTTAGTTATTGAATATAAAAGTATAGTTAATGTATAAATATTTTAATTATGTAATGATTATTATTTTGAAGATGTAATATAATGACCCCTTTGACCATAGTTGACCTACCAAAGTTCATTTTGACAGATAAACCGAATCTGGTCAAAACAGAAGATGAAAAATTAATTGCTTAAGTAATTGTATAAAATATAGTAATAAGTGAAATAAAAGTAAATTTAAACATGAAAAATGTTCTCAATAATGTATAAAATTCCCATAAGTTTAATATACATGAATTTAAGGGATGTTCACCCAAAATCAAACTCAAGGTAAAAGATTTTATCTCAATTTACATTCTATTGAGACTTATTTGTTGTTATTCACCCAGTTTCTTATATACAGTTTATATACATCCATTTGAATTGATATATAATGAATCTTTTTATTATCATGATATTATAACAATAATTTAATTTTATTCATATATGATGATTATGACATAAAATGTTTTAAAGTTGTATATGATACATTGGAATGTGTAACGATTATTTTAATCAATAACAACTTTAATGATATTTAAATGTTATTTCTATTCGAGGATATTATTTTTCCATGATTTAATAAAACCATTAATTTTTCTCTCCTCTAGTTAGTCATGACCATTTTCAATTATTTATAAATATTTACACTATTTGGTACTCAAATTGTGTTAGGTTTTTTTCAGAAAACCCACCCTTTTATCTCTATTTAGTTAGAGAACCAGTTTTATTATAAAAACAATGTTTTATTAAAAAAATTTCATAATTTTTTTTAAAACTATTTTTATAATTCACCTTTAACCATTTTTTCTTTTATGAATGTTTTCTAAGGAATCTTCTTGTCTCTTTCTGAACAAGGAATTTTTATATCTTTTAATTGTGCAAAAGGATTATTATTTTTACCTAGTACAACTAGAATGAATTTACCCAAAGTCATTTCATTGAAGCTTCATTTTCATTTTTAAATGTTAAATTTTTATGGGAAATATTTTTAAAATTCATTTTCAAAGAAATGTTTCGTCAAAATAAAAGGATATTTTACTAAAGAATGTTTTTATAATATTATTCTATAATGTTTAAATTAATCAATGACCACAACCATTTATTTTACTCAACTTTGGTTATGTTTTATTGATATCATCCTTAATCTTCCTATGGAATGATTGTTATAGTTTTGTTCAAGGGTAGTATTCACATTCAGTTCCTTGATTCCTTTTATCCCCTTGAAATATTCTATTACCTATGATAGTTTGACGTTGAATTTACCATAAATAACCATTTAATATTCCATGGATATGATTATTTAATAATCCATATATGATTTTTTATATGGTGTTTACATTGAATGTTATTTGATTATTTGGAGAAATATGGTTAAATATGTATATTTTAATCAATACAAATATTTAATATGGAAAATTATTTATTTGATATGAATAATTTTTTGTACCTACAATAAAATGGTTGGGGACCATTTAATTAAGTCCCTATGGGTTGGGGGATGATTATTGAAATCCCCTTAACTCATCGATAGGTTCTCACGATAAAAATAAGTTGCATGAATTTTATGGGTTTCTATCCATAGTTTTAAACTATCTAAAAGATGGAACTTGGCAGTAGTGGTCTTCATGTGAACAAGACATGAAGTCGAATAATTAAGGATTGACCTCATATTATTTTCAGTCATTATTCACCCTTGGTATTTTTCATTGACATATCCATGGATACATTTCATTTTTAGTTATTTAGATGGAATGTGTTTCAATTTCTTACCTTTCCATATTTATTTTTCCTTATCTAGTTATCTGAATGGCATGTGTTTTTAGTTATAAACATTCCATATTATTTACACACTTCCATTTAGTTTATTTATTATATGGAATGTGAGTTTATTTATTTACCATTTGATAATAATTATTTTCATTTATTCATTATTTATTCCGATATAATTTAACCTCACTGATCATTTGAGCTGACCCTTAATATGTTTCTTTCCCCAGGAATCTAAGAAGACGACTATGAAAGATATGCATGGATTTACTAGAGTGATTAAAGGTATCCTTAAAGTAATTTATTTAAAAATAATAAAGGAAAAGACATTTTAATTAATGATTTTAATTGTAAAACAAGACACATGTATGTATCTTGTTTATAAATACTACTAAACACTCGGTCCTCCGGGATTTGATTCCTTGTAATAATGTTAATGTAATAATACTTAACACTGGCTCTAGGCCTTCTAGGTTCAGGTCACTACAGTTGTTTAAAGAGAAGGTTTGGTAGAAACATTGGGAAATAAATTTAGAAAAATAGAGGTTAGAGAACATAAAACAAAGGTATAATTTGAGGATAAGTATAAGAGAACATCATAGAATTTTTTTTAAGGTAGAGGTTTTTTGGGTATTCCTAGAAATACATCTATATATAGATACTACAAGTGGACACCATTCTGGAATAGATGTACCTAGGAGTGATAACCTAGACAAGGTATTCTGAGCCCAACTTAGGGTAATCTAGTACATAAAGATATGCCTTACTACACTCCTAGTTTGACACTCCTAGGGGAATCTATAGGACAATCCCCCTTTTCGTTATAAACCATTATGAATAATTAAAATAGATAATGAAAATTAATGAACTATGCTTAACCTAAGGTGTTTTTGATTTAAATAAGGCATCATGCTTTATAAATAAAACTAATGTTGTTATGGATAAACCCTATATCAAGGAAGGAAATATATGGAAATAAATTGCTGAAGTATTTATGTATTGGGATTTTATTAAAAACCTTAATTAAGATTCTATTTAGTGATTAACCTAATTTAACAAATGTCCATCAAATTTATTTTATAAATTATATTAATTTTGTTTTAAAAAATGAAAACCTCTTATTAGGGTGACAAACAATCAAATAAAGTATGACCATGGGTCTTGAAACCATGAAGAGAGGATGATTAGGGTTTCATGCCAATCACTGACCTACATAATGTCCTGGTTAGTTTTTAATTGTTTTTAGTTAAAATATCTGATGCACTAATGTTAATAATGAAATAATAATATCTCTATTTAGAATTAGAGATTAATATATTAACCATATATAATTTGGAATATATTTAAAGACAAGGAGTTAGACTTCAGACTCTTTTATAGGCTTTACAATCCTTTAAAAGTTTAATTTAATGATTTAGGAAAACAATTCATTATTGTTAATTAATTTCTAGGGGTAAAGGAATGAAATAGTATTTGATCGAAGGAAAAAAAATTAGGATTGTTCATATAAAATTAAAACCTATTAAGTAATAATTTTTCCTTATATTATTAGGTATTAAAAAAATTACCCAACATTAGGAAAATGAATTAGAAAAAAAATGTTGTCCTAATACATTCATTTCAATTGAACCAATGGTATTCTAAATCATCAAATATTTATGGATTTGAGGCCATAGAATTTCTATTTATCATTAAAATATTTTTTATTGATAACCTCAATTACGACCTATAAATATTTTCACTTTTGATACAAGTATATATCTCTACTTTCCAATTATTTTCTTCTACTTAGAGACCTAGTTACACGATACTACATGTGAACTTTGTAATTCCCATTATCTATTTTCTAGAGTATGAATTATAAACCCTTATAATGATGTGGTATTTCAAATATAATAAGTATCAAACAATCCATCAACATCACCAAGTTAGCATGTGTTACATGCAATAACTACCATCTTTGATGGCTACCATTACACACGAGACCGAGTTTTATCAAACAATAATATATTTTTATAATATAATGAGTAATAATCTAGCTCTTAAATTTATAGTTATTAATATTAGTAAATAAATTTTGAAAATTATGGGTTATACAAATATATAATGAATTAATTGGTTAAAATTAATTACAATTGAATATAATAAGAAATTAAATAGAAAGTGAATATTTTTACTGAAAACTATTGTCATGCTCAAAAGGTAGTTTTCCTCTAACTTTTTTTACCAAGTCTCAAGGATATTTAGATTATGATTCTAACTGGTATGGGTATGATGATGCTTACTAAAAATGTGTCTTTGATATGTGAGTATTATTTTCTTTGGTTCTTCTTGGAATGAGTGCATCAATGCTTATATTACCTTGTTCATCTTCCTTTTATCTTCTTTTTCTCCTCATTTTAATAAAAAATCTCTACCATAACCTTTTTTAAAGTTTTACCTAAATAGATTAAATAAATTAAATTATTGAGTGATATTTATGTAATATATAAATTATCTATTCAATAAAATATTTTTTATATTAATCCATTAGGTTTGACGGACATGAGAGAAGAACAAACTCTATTTTATACATAAAAACCTATATTTTTATAAAGGCAATTTTACCGCCTTATAATGGAGAACCCATCATAAATATAAATTTTCAAACCTTAATTGATTTAATATATAAAAATAAACATAATATTGAAATATAAACATAATAATTAGGTTAGGGTTAATTTTTTATATTTTTTCTGAAACATTGTATTTTTAACAAATAATTAAAACTCCGAATTTTAGTTCAAAACTGATTTTCCATATAATTTATTTATAAGGTTAAATTATATTTTTAATCACTTTCAAATATTTATTAGATAATATTTTTATCAATATGTACAATTTATTTCATTTTATCAATTTTACATTGAAATTGATTATAAAAACAAAGCAAGCTTTTAGGCGCTTTTAGTTTAAAACCCTTCATTGTAATCCCTCTTGAGGGATGAATTTTAAATTAATTTATTCCAATTATATGATATGAATTTGAAAAAATCAGATCCCATATTTTTAATAAGAATAATTTACAATTTATAATATCAGAAACATTTTTTTAAAAAAAATATTAGTGAAAGTGATTAAAATTAATTACAATTATTAAGGTAAAATTAAGCTTAATAAAGGACTAAACATTTAACTTAGGGGACCAAATGACCTAGATACTATTCCAAAACCAAATGGATGGAAATAAATTGTCTACAAACCATCCATTATTTATTTTAGTTGTTTTTTGAAGACTTTGTTATGTAAAAATGTGGGTACACCTAACTTATTTTAAAAAATACCAAGTGAGTCCATCCCATCCCTTATAAAAGGACACCACCTCTCCCCATTATTCATACCTCTAAAACCATTTAGGTTTACCCATGATCTAACTATATATCTTCCCAAAATACTTCTACATGATCCAACATTTGGGAAGAAATAATTCCAAGGAAGCCATTTTTGAACAAACCAAAAGAAGTTACCCAATTAAGAGGTAACATATTCTCTCAAGATATCTAGTATAATTTTCATTGTACACCCCATAAAATATATTTATTACATGATTATATAACAAAACTAGTATCCTAAATATAATATTATGTTTTTAGTGGTTCTACATACAATTAAAAACACTTTCATCTAATGAGTAACTGTAACATCCCAGGTAAATAAAGAATATTCCTTTTTCAGATTTATTAATATTTGTGAATAAAATATTAATATTACTTTAAAGGGAATTCTATGCTTGATGGCATACCCAATACGCAACAACGGGTTTTTTCAAATCTTACGTTGCACTCTAATAATAAAATAATATTATTTTAAATGGTAGTTAACGCCTAGCCATTGTAATGGAAGGAATGAACATAAATAACTACAAAATGATTATATATGTTTGTCAAATATTTTTACTTATTTAAAATAAATGTTAGAGGATTAAAATGCGAATGAATCCAATTTTAAGCGTAAATATTCTAATATTCTTTAAATGGTCGATAAACCGCCTTTTGATGGCGAACCCTTTTTAAATCCAATTTTTGAAAATTTTATATGTTATATTGGACCAAATAAAAGCTTTCTTTAGAATCGGGACATCAAAATTCACTTTGTCTATGTTTTTGTTATTTTTTTTTGATAAAGTTCATTTTAATGAATAAGTGAAAAATGTTGTATTTTAATTCAAAAAATCTTTTTATTATAATTTATTTATATTATTAGATCATATTTTGAATTTGTTTTAAAGTTCTATTAGAATATATTTTTACCATTTAATCAAATGGTGGTCTTTGTAATTAATTTCACTTTGAAATTGGACTTAAACTAGTGTCAATCTTTTGATATATTTTGTTTCTTAAAAACACGCTATTTGTTTTGACAATGGGAATTAATTATTAAATTGATTAATGCAACTTATATGTTTTGAATTTTGTAAAATACACATCATTTTTGAATTCAGAATATCAAATATATCTTATGGTGAATTTTTGGTATTTTTTTGAAAAACATCAATTTTTTATGAATAGTGAAACCACTAAGTGGTAGTTAAAAAAAGTTTTTCCATTTAAATGAAATTTTACCACCTCTGTGATTTGAATTTAAAAAACCCGAAATACATGGTTGTCATTATGATGTAAAATGTGGTTTAATGGGATGAAAATATTTTTTGGTGAACAGTAACTTTTAAGTTTTATTAATCGCGATTAAAGGCAATTAGTGTAATTTAAGGTAAAGATAATGTTATAATAATATGGAATTACCTTGAAACATGTACTACCCTTATTGTATGAGTCATGGCCAACCAAGACAAGCCATGGGTCAACATGGGGACCCCATGGAGCCACTTGGGTAAGAAAATGACATTAATAATGTTTTATTTAAATTTAAAATAAAAATGTCACAAACATGTATTGTTTTAATAAAAAAATTTTTAAATGGGGTTATACAAGTCATATGTTTAACTATAAATAGTAATTGGAATGATAAGAAGATTTCCTACATAATAGTATTTTTTATAATTTTTAGACTTTAAATAAATTAATTTATTTATGACACCATGATCATGCATCGATTACCTCATTAAGGAACAATTTAAATAAAATGAAAATATAATGTAATATCTAAGACATACACTTGTCAAAAACCTCTTAAATGGGTGTATTTCGAACCCTTATCACCTAATCCTCGAAATTTAAAATTTTGGGACCTTTAATATTCGAAAATCATATTATAATAAAGTAACTTTTCATGACATTCCAAGAGTGACCCTCCTCCCTCTTATAAAAGGCCCCCACCTCTACCCCTTTACCCACACCTCTCAAGCCTTTGGCTCGACCAATATCTGATCATTTTAACTGTCCACATACCACTCTTCATCCTAGAAGTCTTCCCTTAGGCAGAATGCTTTCAAAAAAACCTTTTGGTTCAAACCAAGGGGAGTTACCTGATTTAAAGGTAAAGTCTTCTATACTGTTATTTTGTTTTATTTTGCTTCTCCAACCCCATAAACTCTTTTTATTACTTTATTTTGTAACAAAAACAGTATCTTAAATATATTAGGATGTTTTTCTATGAAGGATTGGAGCTACACTTACACACACCTATGTCTAATGGTTAAAGAACATACTGTTTCTGTGGATGCTGAATTACTACCTCTCAAAACGAGGATTGTTCTATCTTCTCCTACCCCCTCTCATGGTGGCCATTATGATGGAACTATATTTATTTAGGATATATATTATATTTATTTCCTCTCTATGCTTTTTTATTTTATATTTAATACATACCTTTATGATTTTCATGTGGTGAAAATGCGATAATTTCATTTGAGGAAGTGTGGACTACCACTCCCTTAAGTGATGTGACTCGTTCATGCAATACATGGAATGTATAAAGAATGAAATTGATGAAATTATGTGACCTATATAAAATATATATTATACTATAATTATAATATATATATATATATCTATCATCTAGTTTTAATTCCATTAATGTGCTAAAGAAATGAAAGTAGCGTTCAAGTGTACGTACGGCCTACCGTCTCCATGAACGGTTCATTTCATTTATTTTTATCTCCAAATGTTAAGGAATAGTATAAAATGAATATATACTGGATATATATGATATTTAAATCATTAATACTATTCTGGAGATGATGTAATTATAACTACATGGAAAATTCTTTTCCAACAAGTTCAATGTTTACTCATGTACTGAACATCGACAAAAATGTCTGATATGAACTCAAATTATTAACCAATTATTATAACATTATAATATGTGATATGAATGGAATAATAATCTTTAAAGGATGTAGTTAAGCAATTATAAATTAAAAAAAAGTTTATTATTCAGGAATATAAAGAAATGAACATGACAAGTCGGACTTGAGGTAAGGGATCCTACCTCTCTTTTTCTTTTTAAGTACTCACTTTGATGTTATTTATTTTAAGCTCATCTTTATTATGTTTTGGGATGTTATTTTATATTAATAATACTGTACTTTTTATGTTCATATTATGATAAAACCTATTTGATCTCATAAATCCATGTTTGGAAGTTTTAAGTGGCACCGTTAGGCTGCCGAGTTTTCGTAAGGGATTTGTCATCTCACTTTTATTCTTGTGAGATTTGACAATATTTCCTTTGAGTGGTGTATGTACTTCCCATTATTCTACCCTTTGTTTAATATACTTTCTTTTATGTTCATTTACATCAACGTTGTATAATACTTCTTTCATGGGGTGTATGTTTCGAAAGTTACCAGAATCGGTAAGGGAACCTTTCACCCTCCTCTTTTTAAAAGACTTCTTTTTGATGCACTACTGGAAAATGGGTCTATACCCACGGTTTTGTGCTGAACCGTGGGTATAGGCCCCCCCTATACCCACAGTTTTGGAAACCGTGGGTATAGGGATAGTATCGGGACCTATACCCATGGTTTTTGAGAACCGTGGGTATAGGTCCCCTATACCGACAGTTCTTGGAAAAACCGTGGGCATAGGTTTTTTTTTGAAGACCTATACCCACAGTTTTTCCAAAACCGTGGGTATAGGTGGTATTTTTTTCAAAGACCTATACCCACGGTTTTTCAAAACCGTGGGTATATCGTTCCCGCGTTATGGCGGGAACAAAAAATTCCGTGGGAGATGAAAATATTTTTGGTGATCAAATGATCTTGAATAATATAAATATATGGATGTGAAATATTAAAACCCATAAATAGTTTTGGTTGGTTGGTGTAGGACGCTTGTCTGCATGCAGCAAACCCAGGGTCGAATCCCGCCGCTTTATTTTTTTCAAATATATTTGTAATATGAATATAATTAAAAAGGCGTATATATATAAACCAATAATGTTGTTAGGTTAGTTGGTTAGTCCTTATTATTCCTCAGCACTGGTCGCTAGTTCAAAAACTGGTGGATTTATATTTTTAGATTATATCAATTATATCAATATATTAAAACGAAAGTATATTTACGTAGCAGTGGCCGAGTTAGCCTGGTTGGTCATTGTAACTGTGCAGGAAACGGGAGGTGCCGGTTCGAAAACCGGCTGCCTTTTATTTTCGATAATAGTTGTTATATTAATATAATAATATTAAAGTATCTATATAAATCGATATCAGTGTTATCCTAGTTGGTTGCTTGGTGGGGCACGGTAATGAGGAGCTACAGGAGGTTGCCGGTTCAAATCCCTTGAATTCCATTTTTGGAATTTAAATATCCCCACGGTTTTCAAACCGTGGGGTCTGCTGTGTTCCACGTTGGAAGATCATTGTGACACACATTGACCCCCCTATACCAACAGTTCTCCAAAACCGTGGGTATAGGCTATGACCCCTATACCGACGCCATTCCAGCCCACGGTTCCCAAAACCGTGGGTATAGGCTATACCCATGGTTCTGGGGGCTATACCCATGGTTTTGAACCGTGTGTATAGGTTTTTTTTCCTATAGTGATGGGTCTTTTAATTTACATATTGTTATGTTGGGATATGTTATTTTATATCCTTATTGATGTAAATTTTTTTCCAAGTGATGAGATACCATTTTCTCTCTAATCAAATCATTTTATGAATTTTATAGTGACATCATTAGGTTGTTGAATTTTTGCAAGGGAACTTCTTAACTCAATTTAAATTCTTTGGGTTACACTTTTACTCCTTGAATATGTCATTCTATGAATATTTGTGAATGAATCTGATTGTTTTACACATAATATCCACTTATATTGGGTGTATTTATTGTTCACACATAATTACGTAATTGATTTATCCTTAATCTAAGGATACTGTCTTTGAATGGGACTTAGTCTCAATCTCCTTTCATTGAGGCACATTTTGTTTTACACATAACTTTATTTTATAAGGTGTGTAAACCCCTTTGAATTTTACTTTTATTCAAAAGGAATCTTTTTATATGAATCATTTTTACTAAACGACAAAAGGAATGTTTTGTCTTACGTATGTGGTGACAACGAATTCTCCGTCGCAGTGACCATTAATTGAGTTTCAGCTTCCTCTACAAGCCATAACATTTTTTTTAAAATGAAAAATAACTACAATGTTTTACATTTATGTATTTTGGTATTGAAAATGGTTTTGATAATGGATTTGTTACGAAAATATATTTAATTAATATATTGTGATTGAAATGTGGTAATGTTTTCCTTCCATTATATTTGTTTTATGTCTTATGATTTTATAATGGTACTTGGACATTTGACAGGTGGTTACGTGATAAACCATATGATGGGTGGTGCCGTGAATACCAGGACGGGTGGTTACGTTATAACCTCCAATGAATTGGGTATGGAAGTCAGCCGTATGGCTATTCCATTTAGTGATATGTGTGGAAGTCGACCGTATGGTTATTCCATTTAAATATGTTTATTTCCGATGTTACCTCTATATGTTATGTGTTCTTTATATGAGTTTTATAGTAATATTTTGGTTACAACGCGGTAACTAATGATATTTTATTCAGTAATGATTATTTACTACTTCTTAAAGGTGAAAAGTGTTACTTTGATAATGTATTCATGGTTTACATGATGTTTTGAAAAACTATCAGTTTTCCTTATTTGTGTATCCCTTACTGAGATTTTTATGCTCACCCCAAGTTTTTTAAAAAGTTTTTCACAGGAAATAATGTGGAATAGGGTCAAGGATAGGATCATGGAAAAGTCATTCTGTCTTAAACATGGAACTAGACATGACTCTTTTTTTCAAGAGTTCATGTTTTTTAAAAAAAGGAAACTATATAGAAGTGTCTAATTTGTAGTATTTTGAGATGTAATAGTTATGTACTAATCCTCTAAAACTCTAAACCTAAAAGGATCCTAAATACAACTTATTCATTTAATTAAATATTAAGTAATGTTTAAGGCTGGGGCCTTATAGTTGGTATCAAAGGTCAGTTTAGATAACTTTAGAGGTTAGGGTATTATCTATGCATAAGTGACATTAAAATAATGGTTAGGATTTGAGAAATAGTCATAGTTTTAGATAAAGTGAATGAGTACGTATATTTTAGTGTTTATCTTCCTCATTAGTACATGATAATTTAGTTGATATTCTCACACTGACATTTTTGGTTTTAGTAAATGGATGGATCTAACAGGCGCCAAAGTGACAATGGATTTGAAGGAAACTGTGGTGGTTCTCTGATTAAGTGACTGGATGAAATGGGGGATTCAATGAGGAATCTCGTGATTATTCTAAACCAACTATCAATGAGTCATGATTATCCACTTGAACCTTCGTGAGTTCTCTGATGCATCATATACGAGAGAACCAACTCGATGTGGAAGTTCAGGTAATAATTAAAATGTTTACCATTAGGGTTTATATGATCCTTACTTTTGAGGTAATTATGGGATACTATATGATGGAAGATGAAAGGCATGAAGTAAAATAGAGGTTAAATTATATTATGGTTATTTTTTGAGATTTTATCTCTTTTTGGTGAATGTTTTACAGATTACATAGTTTTGGAAAAAGAACAACACACAGACCGTGTGACAACCCATCACGTCAGACAAAGTTGTGGGAATCGAACCCACAACCAAAGTGTGACCGGTATTTATCGCCTACCACTAGACTACGTGAAGTCCCTAGTTAGAATGCCAAATTATTTTTAGTTATATAATTTTATGAATCAAGAATTAGTTGATTTTGGGTTATCTAGGAAAATATTGACCCATCATGGAGGATATATGATTAGGTTAATTACTTTTCAATATGAGAATTTAAGAGCAACTGATGTTATTTGGAGATAAATTTTAATTTTTACCTTGGAAGACTATGTGATTAAATCCTTTAAATATTTGGATTTCAATCTTAGTTTAGTTTAATTTTAATAATTTCATAGACAATTTGTTTATCGAATGGTCTTCATTGAACTTTGGGTTTTGTTGGACAAATTTTGGAGATTTAGAATAGATTTTCTTTTCATAAAGGATTATCATTTTGTGGATTCTCTAATCTTGTTCTAAGAATTTTGGTTTTGGTTAATGTCTAAAGAAATGGGAAATATATAGTTCTCTTTTGTGGATTAGATGATTCTACAGAAGTTGATTATAGCTCTCTTAATGTGAAAAAGCCATCCTAAATACTCGTCTTTTGGAGAAAATATGAGTTTGTGTAAGAGATATAGTAGGAGATGAGAGTCTACATGA
This sequence comes from Viscum album, assembly GCA_963277665.1. Classification (NCBI taxonomy): domain Eukaryota; kingdom Viridiplantae; phylum Streptophyta; class Magnoliopsida; order Santalales; family Viscaceae; genus Viscum; species Viscum album. The sequence continues at coordinate 1,766,040,985 of OY728153.1, read as the reverse complement.
CAAGTAGGTATGTTTCCTTATGATTTAGGTAAGCTCATAAATAAATTCCTCAATGAAAATTATCTTAAAAACAAAAATGTTGTTTGTTAACTTTTCCTACTGGGGAATCAAATACCGTTTAACCCATCACCAGTTTGTGATTTTCTGGAGGATAACTTTCTCCTAAACATGTTTTCTATCACTCTCCATCAGAACATGACCATTTGTTTTCTCTTCCATGTCCATGTTTTCCTATATGGATTCCTAGTATGGGTTAACTTGGGTGACCTTTGTACTTACCTTTTGTTCTTTTAAAGTGACAGTTTAATTGACTTCTTTTCTGATGTGGGGCTTTCAATGAAGTTTCCAAGCCCAATTTTAAAATTGTGAGGACACAATTCCCAAAAGGGGGGAAAGATGTAAAATCCTAGGTAAATAAATAATATTAAGTTTTCATATTAATTAATATTTGTGAATAATATATTAATATTACATTAAAGGGAATGCTATGCTCGATGGTGTACCCAATACGCAACAACGAGTTTCTTTGAAATCTTACGTTGCACTCTAATAACAAAATAATATTATTTTAAATGGTAGTTAACGCCAAGCCATTGTAATAGCGGGAATGAATTAAACTAACTACAAAATGATTATATTTGTTTTTCAAATATTTTTACTTTTTACAATAAATTTAAGAGGAATATAATGCGAATGAATCAAATTTTAAGCGTAAATATTCGAATATTCTTTAAAAGGTCGATTAACCACCTTTTGATGGATAACCCTTTTTAAATCCACTTTTTGAAAATTTTATATGTTATATTGGACCAAATAAAATCCTTCTTTAGAATCGGGGCATCAAAATTCACTTTGTGTATGTTTCTGTTATTTTTTTTCGATAAAGTTCATTTTAAATGAATAAGTGAAAAATGTTGTATTTTAATTCAAATCCTCTTTTTATTATAATTTATTTATATGATTATATAATCTTTTGAATTAGTTTTAAAGTTATATTAGAATATATTTTTACTATTTAATCCAATGGTTGTCTTTGGAATTAATTTCACTTTGAAATTGGACTTAAACTAGTGTCAATCTTTTGATATATTTTGTTTCTTAAAAATGCGCTATTTGTTTTGACAATGGGAATTAATTATTAAATTTATTAATGAAACTTATATGTTTTTAATTTTTTAAAATAGACATCATTTTTGAATTCAGAATATCAAATATATCTTAGGGTTATTTTTTGGTATTTTTTTAAAAAAATTCAATTTTTGATGAATAGTGAAACCACTAAGTGGTCGTTAAAAAAATAATTTTCCATTTAATTAAATTTTACCACCTCTGTGATTTGAATTTAAAAAATCCGACAAACTGTGTTGTCATTATGATGTAAAATGTGGTTCAATGGGTTGAAAATATTTTTTTTCTGAATAGTAACTTTTATGTTTTATTAATTGTGATTAAAGGTAATTAGTGTAATTTAATGTAAAGATAATGTTATAATAATATGAAATTACCTTGACACATGTACTACCCTTATTATATGAGTCATGGGCGACCATGAAAAGACATGGGTCAACTTGGGGACCCTATGGAGCCACTTGGGTATGAAAATGACATTAATAACGTTTTATTTACAGTTAAAATAAAAATGTCACAAACATGTATTGGTTTACTCAAACAATTTTTACATGGGGTTATACAAGTCATATTTTTGACTATAAGTAGTCATTGGAAAGATAAACATATTTCCTACATCATAGTATTTTTTTTATAATTTTTTGACATTAAATAAAGTAATTTATTTATGACATCATGAGGATGTATCGATTACCTCATTAATGAAGGATTTAAATAAAATGAAAAGATAATGTAAAATATAAGACATAAACTTGTCAAAAACTTATTGTATGGGTTTATTTCTAACCCTTATCACCTTATCCTAGAAATATATAATTTTGGGACCTTTAATATACGAAAATAATTTTATAATAAAGTAACCTTTCATGATATTCCAAGAGTGCCCCTCCTCCCTCTTATAAAAGGCCCCCACCTCTACCCCTTTACCCACTCTTCTCAAGCCTTTTTATCGACCAAACTCTGATCATTTTATCTCTCCACATCCCTATATTCATTCTATAAGCCTTCCCTTAGTCATAATTCTCTCCAAGAAACCCTTTTAGTTCAAACCAAGGGGAGTTACCCGATTTAAAGTTAAATTCTTCCCTAATGTTCTTTTGTTTTATTTTGCTTCTCCAACGCCCTAAAATATCTTTATTACTTTATTTTGTAACAAAAAAATTATATTAAATATACTAGGATGTTGTTATGATAAGGATTCGAGCTAAACGTACACACACCTCCGTTTAATGGTTAAAGAACATTCTATTTCCGTGGATGGAGAATTACTGCCTCTCGAAACGATGATTGTTCTATCTTCTCCTACCACCTCTCATGGTGGCCATTATTATGGAACTATATTTATTTATGATATATATTATATTTATTTCCTCTCTATGATTCTGTATTTTATATTTAACACATACCTTTTTTCTTTTCATGTTGTGCAAATGCGATAATTTCATTTGAGGAAGTGTGGACTACCTCCCCCTCAAGCGATGAGACTCGTTCATGCAATACATGGAATGTATAAAGAATGAAATTGATGAAAATATGTGACCTATATAAAATATATATTATAATTTAATTATAGTATATATATATATATCTCAACTTGTTTTAATTCCATTAATGTGCCAAATAAATGAAAGTAGCGTTCATGCGTACGTACGACCTACCGTCTCAATGAACGGTTCACTTCATTTCTTTTTATCTCCAAATGTTATGGAATAGTATAAAATGAATATGTAATGTATATATATGATATTTAAATCATTAAGACTATTCTGGATATGACGTACTTATAACTATATGGAAAATTCATTTCCAACAAGTTCAATTTTTACTCATGTAACGAACATCGAAAAAACATCTCATATGAACTCACATTATTAACCAATTATTATAACATTATAATATGTGATATTAACTGAATAATAATCTTTAAAGGAATTAATTAAGCAATTATTAATTGACCAAATTTTATTATTCCGGAATATAAAGAAACGAACAAGACAATTCAGACTTGAGGTAAGGGATCCTACCTCTCTATTTCTTTTTAAGTATTATCTTTTATGTCATTTCTTTTAAGCTCGTCTTTCTTTTGTTTGGTGATGTTATTTTATATTCATCATACTGTAATTTTTATGTTACTATTATGAGAAACCCTATTTGATCTCATAAATCCATTTTTGGAAGTTTTAAGTGGCGCCGTTAGGTTGCTGAGTTTTCGTAAGGGACTTATCATCTCACTTTTATTCTTGTGCGATTTTCCAGTATTTCCTTTGAGTGGTGTATGTACTTCCCATTATTCAACTATTTGTTTAATATACATTCTTTTATGTGTATTTACATCAACGTTGTACAATCCTTCTTTCATGGGGTGTACGTTTCGAATGTTACTCGAATCGTTAAGGGAACCTTTCACCCTCCTCTTTTTAAAAGACTTCTTTTTTTATGGGTCTTTTAATTTACATATTGTTATGTTGGGATATGTTATTATATATTGTTATTGATTTAAATTTTATTTCCAAGTTATGTGATACCATTTTATCTCTCATCGAATCATTTTCTGAATTTTAAAGTGACATTGTTAGGCTATCAAATTCTTTCAAGGGAACTTCTTAACTCAATTTCAATTCATTGGGTTAAACTCATACTCCATGAATATTTAATTATATGAATATGTGTGAATGAATAATATTGGTTTACACTTAATATCTACTTATATTGGGTGTATTTATTTTTCATACATAATTATGTAATTGATTTATCCTTAATATAAGGATACCATTTCTGAACGGGACTTTGTCTCAATCTCCTTTCATTGAGGAATATTTTGTTTTATGCACAACTTTCCTTTATACGGTGTATAAAAACCTTTGAATTTTACTTTTATTTAAAAGGAATATTTTTATATGAATAATTTTTACTAAAACACAAAAGGAATTTTTTGTCTTACGTATGCGGCGACAATGACTTCTCTTCCACCGTGACCATTATTTGAGTTTCGGCTTCCTATACAAGCCATAAAGTTTTTTTAAATGATAAATAAATACCATGTTTTACTTTTAGGTATTTTGGTATTGAAAATGGTTTTGATAATGGATTTTTTATGGAACTATATTTTAGTGATATATTGTGATTGAAGTGTGGTAATGTTTTCTTTCCATTTTATTTGTTTTATGTATTATGATTTTATAATGGTACTTAGACATTTGACGAGTGGTTACGTGATAAACCATATGAAGGGTGGTGCCGTGAATACCAGGACAGGTGGTTACGTTATAACCTCCAATGCATTGGATATGGAAGTCGGCCGTATGGATATTCCATTTAGTGATATGTGTGGAAGTCGACGTATGGTTATGCTATTTAAGTATGTTTATGTCCGAAGTTACCTCTATATTTTTTGTGTTCTTTATATGGGTTTTATTGTAATATTTTGGTTACAAAAGGGTAAGTAATGATCTTTTATTCAGTAAATATTATTTACTACTTCTTAATGGTGAAAAGTGTTACTTTGATAAAGTATTCATGGTTTACTTGATGTTTTGAAAAACTGACAGTTTTCCTTCTTTGTGTATCCCTTACTGAGATTTTTATTCTCACCCCAATTTTTTTTAAAATGTTTTTCACAGGACATAATGTGGAATAGGTTCAAGGTTGGGATCAATAAAAGGTCATGCTATCTTAAACATGGAACTAGACATGACTCTTTTTTTCAAGAGTTCATGTTTTGTAAAAAAAAGGAAACTATGTAGAAGTGTCTACTTTGTAATCTTTTGAGATATAATAGTTATGTCCTAATTCTCTAAAAATCTAAACCTGAAAATATCCTCAATGTGAATTATTCATTTAATTAAATATTAAGTAATGTTTAAAGCTGGGCCTTATGGTAACTAATATACTGTTTGTTTGTACGACGAACTACTGCCTCACAAAATGATGATTGCTCATTTTTCTTTTACAAGCATTCATGATTGGCCATTACGATGAAAACTATGTTTATATATGATATATAATATATTTATTATTTCTTCATAATTTTATAATCCTTTTATTACACATAAATTTAATACTTTCCATTTTACATTAATATAATACCATCATTTGAGGAAGTGTGGACTACCACCCCCTCAAGGCAATGCGATTTGTTCACACTACACATGGAATGTATAAACGATGGTCTCAATTAAAAATATGCGACATAAAAAAATCTATATGATATTCATTAAATAATAAAATTTATGAATTTTTACTATATATATATATACCATTTTCATAATTACCCTTTCACACACTTAAAAAAGCGATAACATCATTCGTGGACGTGTGGACTGCCGCCTATTCAACACGATGTGATTCCTTTTACATAAAAAGAATTATATATATTATTATATATCATTAATTAATATTGTAGTTATGATATAATGATTATTCTGTAATGATATAGGGTTGTAGACGCCGGAAAAGTCCGTTGTTCCCGAACGAAGCTCCGGATGCGGAAAGCGAAGTGATATTTGGAGTCAGAGGTACGTTCCAGAGGGCCCGGAGGACTTGCGCGAAATTTCAGAGACCCGCGCGCAAAGTTGAGTCGCGGCGCGCAATCCTCCCGGGATGCGCGCAATCCGCATGGCCGGCGCGCAATTTTGCGCGCCCCGAGCTCCCGCGACTCCCTTGCACGCCGGGTCCGGATCCTGCGCCCGCGAAGGGAATTCCGCGCCCGCAAAGCGAATTTCGCGCCCGCTGCCGGGATTCCGCGCCCGGGGTTGCCTATAAATATAAGGCGACCCCCGACGTTTTGAAGGTTTCCGGAATTCGAAAGGTCTCTCGTGCGCGCAATCCAACCCCTTCCGCGCGCAATGCCGATCTTCAGGTAACCTCCTTTCTTTCGCACAATCGAGCCTTGGGGTTCTCCTTCGCGTGTAATCCCCTTGGATCCTTTCCTTTGAATAATCCTTAACCCGAAGGCCTTCGCGCGCAAAAGAACCCTCTTGCGCGCAATTGCCCCCGGGGTGCGCGCAATCCGGCCCGATTGCGCGCACCCCCCTCTTTTAAAGTGGCCATTCGATTTAAGAATGAGCCGTTGCCCCCGCGCGCTGTCCGAAGCCCGGTGCACGCAATCTCAATTATCCGCGCGCAAAGTGTTGGCCCAATTGCGCGCTAGCCCGTCCATTTGCGCGCCGACCCGCGGTATTGCGCGCAAAGCTCCTCTTTTGCGCGCAAACCGCCAGGGTCGCCCCCTTTGACCCCCTTCGGGTACCCGCCTGCGTGGCGCCCGATGGTCTTCATCGCAGGTGCCCGCACCGTGCGTCGTCTTTCCGTGCGGCCCCCCCTAGGCTCGCGCGAAGTGACACGGACCTACCGGCGGCTTCATCGTCCTGCATGACGCTAAACTGCACCACGTCCTGCATGACGCTAAACTGCACCACGTCCTGCACGACGTTAAACTGCATACGTCCCGCACGACGTTAAACTGCATTCGTCCAAGCTACAAGACTTTAAACTGTTTAGCATTCATCTGCGCTGCAAGACGTTAAACTGCCAACCATCTTCGTCCTCAACACACGACGTTAAACTGTACTTCGTCCGGCAAGACGTCAAACCGTCCGCTTCGTCCTCAACACACGATGTTAAACTGTACTTCGTCCGGTAAGACGTTAAACAGTCCGCTTCGTCCTCAACACACGACGTTAAACTGTACTTCGTCCGGCAAGACATTAAACCGTCCGCATCTTGATCCCGTGCTCCGCACGCAGGGTCCTCCCGGTTTGGATGTGGCCCCCACCTGCTCGTCTCTGCAGGGATGTCGGGATTGGAGTGGCCTTTACCCACGGGGGTAGAGTGTTACAAACAGAACGAACTACGTGGACTTTGATCCCTGTCTTCTAAACAGGGTACGTAGGAAGCCTCTCCGAGGTTCAAGCCCACCACCTGGTCGTCCCGGTCGTATTTACGTCGGTTCGTCCATCAGTGGACCCCTCCTGGGTTCACACTTGCGTCGATTCACCTATGAATCCGCCATTGTGGGGGACTGCACATGTGTATCTCCATTGCACTTCCCCACTGCCTTTTCCTATTTCTCCCTTCTTCTGGGGGCCTCGATCTCTCTGTGAGTCGGCTTGCCAACGTCCAGCATGACGTGAAACTGTGATCCACCCGGCCGTTCCATCCCCCTCTGTGCGAGGTGGTTCGGTTCAATCCTCCGCCCGGCGGCCTCGATCTCTTCGTGAGTCGGCTTGCCGACGTCCAGCATGACGTTAAACTGTACATCCGAACTACGCTGACTTTGATCCGCGCTAACGCGCGGTACGTAGGAAGCCCCTACGGGGTCCAATCTCTTCACTCCATCATCCACCCAGATCCTTACCCGGGCCGCCACATCCCGGTGGGGTCATGCCATTTCCTTCCACTCCACTTCACTCGGGAAGCCGCCCATGTGCTGGCCCCAGCGTCGGAGGTTCCCCGCAAGGGGTTCTATCATCTGATCCACTTCTCGTGTTGATCAGTCCGATGCCGTCCCCACTGGACGTTAAACTCGCGGCATACCCCGTGTTAAACATGGGAAGCTGAGGAAAACCTCAGGTGACACAGTTCCCCGCACCCCGTGAAGGATGCCTCAGGCCATCACGCCTTCGAGAAGCCCTATTAGGGACGGAAGGCAGACATGCAGAGTCGCAGTGTCAAGACACGCCCCCGACACCCAGAGCCACCCGGTCTCCTCACCGCAGGTTGCTGCCCCGACCGGACTCCTTGGAGCGTCCAGGCGGAAGCAGCGTAATTAACCGGTGTCCATGAAGATATGGCGCCGGGAACGAGATTCACGAACATTCTTAAATCTATGAGGGAGACCCGGATTAGGAGACGAGTTCCGAGGAGACGTCCACGGAAGGAGGAGCCGACATCCCATCATCCCGGTTTCGATCAAGGAGCAGACGCCCCTGAATAAGGGACGGATGCCGCCCGCCCTTGGAAAGCGGGACTGCGGGACCACAAGCCGCGCGCCCATCCCCTCGGGTCGGCGGGTGCACGCGCGAACGCGTCCTGGCGGAATAGCGTAACCCGACGCACATCCGCACCGAAACAGAAAAATGGTGAACCCGACGTGAATCTCTTCTCCTCGATACGAAGACCGATGGCTTTCAGAGGTGTTGGAAGACCAGCGTGCTGCTCGACCGAGCATTCAGTTTTACCCGCCAGGGGCTGGGGAAGGGAACTCGGGCACTCCGTCTCGTGACGTCGAGGGCCTGGGTCCCCCCCACGGAAGGCGTCGTGGCACTAATGGTTGGTTGTCAATTCCTTTTCCTATCAGTGTTAACGGGTTTTCTCCCTGCTTTCAGAAGTCAAGTCGCCCAATCCAGTGCCCGATCGCCACCCGCCCACTGGCGCAGGGGTAGGGGAAACACCGACGCTGCTACTCCACGCGGTCCCGCCCGTTCCACAGTCGTCCCAGCAGCCGCAGCTGCGGGGCAACCACGCCCTCTCTCCCCCTCGGAGGTCATCCAAAGAAGGGTGATCAACAGCTTGGTGCGGAGATATGAGGAAGAGGGAGTCATCCCCACCAGGGACATGGCTCGCCTAGACCTCGAGGGAGCTGCACCTCGCCACCAACGCCGCCCCCGAGGGCCGTGCAGGGAGGCACCGCTGTCTACCTCGACGTCCAACCGCTTCGGGAGCTTATCCCCGGAGCGCTCCGACAACTCCTTCCCCTATGCGGATGAAGTGGAAGATGCCCGGGACTACCCTATCCGAGGTCTGCTCCAGGGATCCATGATAAGGGCTCCCGCCAGGCCACGGCGACACCGCCGCCAGGCCCCTCAAGTCGAGGAACAGGCTCTCTACCTGCCTGCGCCGCTCATCCCGACTCGTCTGTCTCGACGCCAACGTCGGGCACGAGCGGAAGAGGATGCCCATCTTGGGGCCCTAGCGACAGCGGCCGCGTTGGCTCAAGCTAATGCTGGCTCCAGTCATCGGGCCCCCACGCATCCTGAGCAGGGGCACTTCTATGCCCGACCCGGATCGAGGTCCCGACCGCCCCAAAGGCAGGTTGGGTTGACTCTCCCGGTTGCTGGTACAGACAATAGCCACCGCGGACCACCTCGCGGTAGCGCTATTCACCAACAGGGGCTACTCCGTGTGGCCGATCCAAGAGGCATGGGTCATCCCACCTTCCGATCTCGGCCCGGAGGCCCACCCGGGATCATCTCTCCCCGCGTCCACTTCGATATCTGTCCCGGTGCTCCTCGCACCTTGGTTTCCAGTCCTCTTGGCCCCAGTACCAGTGCGGCCAGAGGACGCCAGGACAGAGATCGGCCCTGCCCCGAAGAACCACCCAGGGGCAGGAAGGCAAGGCGTCGACTCCGAGGGAAGAATGTTACGGAATTCCGGACAGAGATCCGACCGGTTCGCTTCTCTGATTCAGAGGCGGAGTACAATTCGGCGACAGAGCCCTTTCCCCAATCCCGCCAGTCAAGGGCAGGGGTAGGAATGCGGCACGTCAGCCTCGTGCTCCCCGAGAGCGAGATCGATGTGATCCCCGCTTCTCTCCGAAGGTATATCCGGAGTAACGAGGGCTTGGTAGACCCCCAAGGATCAAGCTTGCGGTTGGTACCGGCCCCTCCGGAAGTGCCTTCCGTCTCGATCGGAGAAGCCAGAGACTTTTTCTGGGGACCGACGGTAGAACCACGATCTGGTGCACCCTCGGCGAGCACCGATGCTACGGAAGGATGTTCGCTCGCCGGCCCGTCCTATCGTGATGTGGTAGCCAGGGCACCGCCACCCTCAGAGGGCGGCCCGGGATATGGAGGCCAATCGGCCTGTTCGCCGTATTCACCGCCGGCCAGCCCGTCAGCCCGGCGGCCCGCCTCAGCACCACTGCCGGTTCCCCGTCCGTTCCCAGCCATTGAAGAGGACCAAGGAGATCTGGGTCCCGAGTTTGAGTCGTGGAGCTTCTGGATCGTCCTTGCAGAGGGCCACTTCCCTGAGAAGTTTTGGCCAGTCGCAGGACCGGACTTTGATGCACCCGAATCGCTCACCCCGGATGAGTTCGAATGCTTCTGCCGAACTCTCCGGGAGACTCACTCCCGTCTTCACTGCCTACAAATGCCATATCCCGGGAGTCAAGTGCACCTGGAGGATATTGGTGAGCAGTGCCGTCAAATTGACCTGGCCACGCTCCCCGTGGTTCGGCACCCCGGGTCATTTGAGCACCACGAGGCCCTCCAACAACGATGCGTTGAGTGTTTTCAAGTACTCCGCAAAGTTATCGAGGAAGCCACTCCCCACATGTATATCCGTGGATGGGGGCAGTACGCTGCCCTACGCTTCAGTGTGATTCGCCGACAGCCCGATTCGCTGGGTGGCCCTGAGGGTATATCCCCAGGGACAGAAACGGTCAATATGGCTGACCTGTCGGGAGAGGGGAACAACTTGGAACTTCTCGACGGGGGCTTCCCCCCCGAAGACAAGCCGTCGTCAGAGCCATCGGTGAGAGTCACTCGTCATCAGAGGAACCTCGTGGGACTCCCCGCACCCACTGAAGCACTGACGTTGAGCCGAAACGTCAGCAAAGGTAAAGAGCAGGGCGAGGCTATAAAGTCCGCCGACCCGTCTGCCTCCACACAGAGGGCAGATGAGGATCCCGAGAAGGCTACGCTACGTCAGCAGCTCGCCGAACAGAAGAAGCTGGTTGACCAGCTCCTCGCCGAGCGCACTGCAGAACGGCGGCCTGACTACGGTGATCCTAGGCCAGGACAGCAGGGACCGGAACAACCACCCCTCGATGAGGCTCTCCCGGGCAGCCGTGATCATGCCGTGTTCGCCGACAGGAGAGTGGCCATCGCCTATGGAAAGAGGGCACGGTATGTTTCACCACACCCTCCCGAGCGGCGTGACTACCTGAGAGACCCCGCTCGGATTCCTCCCGCTGCCCCAAGGGCCGCTCCGCCCACCATCCCACGAGCTGCCGAGTTCGACGACCCGGTCGACGACCCGATTGAAGGGCCATGCAATGCGCTTGTGGTTAGAGATCCTCGCCAGGACTGGAACCCATGTCCGGACGATCCGATGGCGGCACTCATTGCTCGCTTGGAAGCCTTGGAGACTCGGCAAGTGGCAATCCCACCGGACGGCAAGCCATACCCAGCATGGGTGGATGACATGCCGGCGCCTCCGGGATTCGGGAATCCCACTTTTGCCCCCTTCAACGGGACTGGAGATCCGCCACAACATTTGTCCCATTTCAACTCGAGGTGCGGGCCTATGTTGGGGACTCCGGCGCAGCAAGAGGCCGCTAAGCTTCACTGCTTTGTCCAGACACTGGAAGGGCCAACATTTGTCTGGTACAGCCAGCTCCCCGTCGGGTCGATAACTAGCTGGGAGGACCTTCGTAGACAATTCCTCTACCAGTTCAGTTCAACGACCCGGAAGACGAGTATCACAGACCTCTTCAAGTGCAAGCAGAGGCCTGATCCTGCACCCGCGAAGGGAATTCCGCGCCCCGAGCTCCCGCGACTCCCTTGCGCGCCCCGAGCTCCCACGACTCCCTTGCGCGTCGGGTCCGGATCCTGCGCCCGCGAAGGGAATTCCGCGCCCGCGAAGCGAATTTCGCGCCCGCTGCCGGGATTCCGCGCCCGGGGTTGCCTATAAATATAAGGCGACCCCCGACGTTTTGAAGGTTGCCGGAATTCGAAAGGTCTCTCGTGCGCGCAATCCAACCCCTTCCGCGCGCAATGCCGATCTTCAGGTAACCTCCTTTCTTTCGCGCAATCGAGCCTTGAAGTTCGCCTTCGCGCGTAATCCCCTTGGCTCCTTTCCTTTGAATAATCCTTAACCCGAAGGCCTTCGCGCGCAAAAGAACCCGCTTGCGCGCAATTGCCCCCGGGGTGCGCGCAATCCGGCCCGATTGCGCGCACCCCCCCTCTTTTAAAGTGGCCATTCGATTTAAGAATGAGCCGTTGCCCCCGCGCGCTGTCCGAAGCCTGGTGCGCGCAATGTCAATTATCCGTGCGCAAAGTGCTGGCCCAATTGCGCGCCAGCCCGTCCATTTGCGCGCCGACCCGCGGTATTGCGCGCAAAGCTCCTCTTTTGCGCGCAAACCGCCAGGGTCGCCCCCTTTGACCCCCTTCGGGTACCCGCCTGCGTGGCGCCCGATGGTCTTCATCGCAGGTGCCCGCACCGTGCGTCGTCTTTCCGTGCGGCCCCCCCTAGGCTCGCGCGAAGTGACACGGACCTACCGGCGACTTCATCGTCCTGCATGACGCTAAACTGCACCACGTCCTGCATGAAGCTAAACTGCACCACGTCCTGCACGACGTTAAACTGCATACGTCCCGCACGACGTTAAACTGCATTCGTCCAAGCTACAAGACTTTAAACTGTTTAGCATTCGTCCGCGCTGCAAGACGTTAAACTGCCAAGCATCTTCGTCCTCAACACACGACGTTAAACTGTACTTCGTCCGGCAAGACGTTAAACCGTCCGCTTCGTCCTCAACACACGACGTTAAACTGTACTTCGTCCGGCAAGACGTTAAACCGTCCGCTTCGTCCTCAACACACGACGTTAAACTGTACTTCGTCCGGCAAGACGTTAAACCGTCCGCATCTTGATCCCGTGCTCCGCACGCAGGGTCCTCCCGGTTTGGATGTGGCCCCCACCCGCTCGTCTCTGCAGGGATGTTGGGATTGGAGTGGCCTTTACCCACAGGGGTAGAGTGTTACAAACAGAACGAACTACGTGGACTTTGATCCCTGTCTTCTAAACAGGGTACGTAGGAAGCCTCTCCGAGGTTCAAGCCCACCACCTGGTCGTCCCGGTCGTATTTACGTCGGTTCGTCCATCAGTGGACCCCTCTCGGGTTCACACTTGCGTCGATTCACCTATGAATCCGCCATTGTGGGGGACTGCACATGTGTATCTCCATTGCACTTCCCCACTGCCTTTTCCTATTTCTCCGTTCTTCTGGCGGCCTCGATCTCTCTGTGAGTCGGCTTGCCAACGTCCAGCATGACGTGAAACTGTGATCCACCCGGCCGTTCCATCCCCCTCTGTGCGAGGTGGTTCGGTTCAATCCTCCGCCCGGCGGCCTCGATCTCTTCGTGAGTCGGCTTGCCGACGTCCAACATGACGTTAAACTGTACATCCGAACTACGCTGACTTTGATCCGCGCTAACGCGCGGTACGTAGGAAGCCCCTACGGGGTCCAAGCTCTTCACTCCATCATCCACCCTGATCCTTACCCGGGCCGCCACATCCCGGTAGGGTCATGCCATTTCCTTCCACTCCACTTCACTCGGGAAGCCGCCCATGTGCTGGCCCCAGCGTCGGAGGTTCCCCGCAAGGGGTTCTGTCATCTGATCCACTTCTCGTGTTGATCAGTCCGATGCCGTCCCCGCTGGATGTTAAACTCGCGGCATACCCCGTGTTAAACATGGGAAGCTGAGGAAAACCTCAGGTGACACAGTTCCCCGCACCCCGTGCAGGATGCCTCAGGCCATCACGCCTTCGAGAAGCCCTATTAGGGACGGAAGGCAGACATGCAGAGTCGCAGTGTCAAGACACGCCCCCGACACCCAGAGCCACCCGGTCTCCTCACCGCAGGTTGCTGCCCCGACCGGACTCCTTGGAGCGTCCGGGTGGAAGCAGCGTAATTAACCGGTGTCCATGAAGATATGGCGCCGGGAACGAGATTCACGAACATTCTTAAATCTATGAGGGATACCCGGATTAGGCGACGAGTTCCGAGGAGACGTCCACGGAAGGAGGAGCCGACATCCCATCATCCCGGTTTCGATCAAGGAGCAGACGCCCATGAATAAGGGACGGATGCCGCCCGCCCTTGGAAAGCGGGACTGCGGGACCACAAGCCGCGCGCCCATCCCCTCGGGTCGGCGGGTGCACGCGCGAACGCGTCCTGGCGGAACAGCGTAACCCGACGCACATCCGCACCGAAACAAGGGTTTCTTACCTTCTTTCAATAATGATTATTGAAAGATGGGAACATTACTCATGTGTACGTAGAACCTAAAGTCTCCATGATTGTAAAATTGGTTCATTTTTTATAAACATATTTATTTATTTATTATAAATGTATAATTTATTTATAAATTTTATAATTATATCATTATTATTATTTTGGATATGTTATATAATGACCCCTTTGACCATAGTTGACATACCAAAGTATTTTTAACACAAAAACTGAATTTGGTCAAAACACCTAATGTAAGATTAATTGTTTAAGTATTTGTATATAATATATTAATGAGTGAAATTAAATTAATGATAAGCATGAAAAATTTTCTCAATAAAGTATAAAATTAACAAATTTTTATTACAAATGATGTTAAAGGATGTTCACCCGAAAGGAAACTAAAGGTAAGGAATTTTATCTCAATTTACATTCTATTAAGACTTATTGGTTGTAATAGACTTAGATTCTTTTATGAAGTGTATATACTTCCATTTTACATGATATATAATTTATCTATTTATTCTCATGATATTATAACTTTCTTTTAATTTTATTCCTTTACGAGGATTAAGATTTTAAATAGTTTCAATGTGGTATGAGACACTTTTTAATGTTTAAAGATTATTTTCCTCAACAGTAAATTTATTGATCTTTTAATGATATTTCCATTTGAGAAAATTATATGTCCATTACTCAATAAAACAATTAATATTTCTCTCCTCTGGTTAGTCATGGCCATTTTCAAGTATTAGTACAATTTTCCCACTCTTTGGTACTGAAAATGTTTTTTTCGTCAGAAACCCCAACTATGTTCCTCTCGTTAGTCAGAGACCATTTTATCTTCTAAAATCCATGTTTTATTAATAATAATTAATAAATAATAATATGGTTTGTTAACTAAATTTTTACCCTTTCTTCTTTTACCAATGTTTTCAATGGAATCATTTTATTGTTTTTTTGAACAAGGCATTTTCTATACTTTAACGATTAAAAATGAATTTTCTTTTTTACCATGTAAGACTTGTATGGATTTACCAACCATAATTTATTTTTAGCTTTATTATAATTTTTAAAATGTTAATTTTTGATGAAAATATTATCAAAATTTATTTTCAATGAATTTTTTTTAAAATGGGTTTTCAAAACAATTAGATATTTTCCTAATTTTTTTTAAAAAAATATCTTTTTATAATGGTTCCATTAATCAATAACGAAAACCATTTAGTTTATTCCACTTGGGTTATGTTGTATTGATAACATCCTTAATCTTTATATGGATGAATATTTTTTGATTTTTTTAAGTACCATATTCACATTTACTTCATTGATTCCATTTACTCCCCTTGAAATATTCAATTCCCTATGATCATTTCATGTTGAATTTTTCCTAAATTTCCATATCATTTTCATTGGATATGATTATTACCTAAACCATATACCATTTTTTATATGGTTTTTACATTGAAAGTTATTTGATTAATTAGGGAAATACTAATAAATCTGTATACTTTATTCAATACAAATATTTGAGAAGGCATATTGTCTATTTGATATGGGGAATTATTTGGACATGAAATAATTGGGTTGGGGACCATTAAATGCAATCCCTATAGTTTAGGGTACCAGTTAATGAAATCCCCTCAATGCATTGATAGGTTCATATGAGAAAAATAAGTTACACAAATTAAACAAGTTTCTATCTATAATTTTAAACCGTTTGGTGGAAGGATCTTGATAGTAGAGGTTTTCATGTGCCTAAGAAATGATGTCCAATAATTAAACATTTCCCTCATATTAGTTTTAATTATAATTAATATATTATATTTTTCATCAACATATCGACAAATACATTTAATTTTCAGTTATATATATGGAATGAGTTTTCATATCTTACCTTCCCATATTTTTTTCCTTTACTATTTATTTTAATCGAATGTATTTTCAGTTATTACCTTGTCACACTATTTACACACTTCTATCTAGTTTATTGATTATATGGCATGTGAGTTCATTTATTTACTATGTTATAATTATTATTCTCATTTATTCATTATTGATTCTACTATACATTACCCTTGTTGAGAATTTGAGCTCACCCATATTACGTTTATTTTCTTAGGAATCCATGAAGCATACAATGAATGGTTTAAAGATATTTACTAGATATATTTGAGTTATCCTTTAAGTTATTTAATTAGAATGAAGGAAAAAATATGTTTCAATTAGTGTATTTAATTGTAATAAAAGGCTCATTTTTATATCTAGTTTTCCAAGTCTACTAAAATCACAGCCTTTCAAGATTTTATTTCTTGTTTTCATGCAAATATAATCATAGCAGTCACTGACTCTGGGCCATATGGGGTCGGGTCACTACACCTAGTCTAATTTCTAATAATCATTAATATTGGAAGAAAAATATATGAAACACGAACAATTTTCCCAAAGATAATAGAAATTATTACATGATCATAACCAATCCAGAGTAAGAAGGTGGATGGCTAAACATTACATAGTAAAATTTCCAATAATCATCCATTTTGGAATAACATCAAATTGGATTCCAACAGTTTTCCACATGTTGATAGAATAAAATTATTTCTAGGTAAACATATTCCATTCCGAATTACATAAAATGTGATTTTCATAATGTATAGAACAATTATTATATGAATAATTCAATACTAGAATAACATGATCAAAAATCAACCTGAGAAAAAATATAAATGGTTTTATATGATCATAACCACATTGAAACAAGGAAATTATAAGGGTTTCTCTATAACAAAAAAACACTCACAAAAGAATGCACAGACATGGTCACAAGAAAAAATTATTTAAAACCATATGTTTAACCCCTAAAATGATAAAATAAATATTTATAACATAAAACATAAAATTTATTATGATGAATCCTTTTAATAATTATGGGGGAAATGTGAGAAAAAACTTAAAAGATCTTTTAGAAAACATTTTTATCATTAACATAAAATTCTAATTTTCATGTTGCTTCCAATGGTATCTTGTAAAAGGGTGATATGAAAGAATTTTAAAAAATTTATTTATAAAAACATTGTAAACTAATTTATCCAAGAAAAAAAATAAAATTTATCTTGGGTAAATGAGTATAGAAAGGGAATACATGTGAAAGTTAAATAAAAAACCCTATTTTTTTTTTAAAATACCGCTATTTAAAATTCAAATTGTGAGAACAGTAACAAAAAATTAATTTATTTTAAAACCTAAATTTATCAAAGAGTGTTATAAGGTACCATATAATAAACTTTTAGTGTGTGAAATCCCAAAAATGGAAGTAATAAGTTTATTATGGAACAATATAACTGAAGGAAAGGATACTTAAGTTATCAATATCATGCACATGCAATATACACCATGAATCAAAAATCATTTGAAAAGGTGTTTATATGTTAAAATATTAAAAATTTGAGAATAAAACATAATATAATAAAATGGAATAATAGACCCATCTTATATGAAATTATTAAGTTATTGATAAAATCACAATGAACAAAAATTGAGTTTCTAAAAACGATTACAATGTGGGTAACAATTCTGTCCAACAAATTCAAAGAAAATAACATGGAATATATTAATTTATACAATAAATTAAAATGAATTAATTAATATGACATTCATGTGATAGTTTTTTTAAAAGTTTGGGGCCTAAGCCTCAATTTATTATTTGAAAGCAAAGTCCTCTTTAGACTGGGTAGAGGGAGACCCATTACATAGCCCGACGGCCCAAGGCCAAGTGGCCTGAATACAAGGCTTGAAAGCCCATTTTTTTGGCCCAAAGGACCCCTCAGTGAACAGTACTGCTACAGTACCTGCTATAGTGCCGCCATCGCTACAGTATCTGCTACAGTCCCTCCACCGCTATAGTGCTGTCGCTGCTACAGTGCCGCCGCTGCAACAGTACCCGCTACAGTACTACTACAGTACCTGGGAAATTCGCCCCTGCCCGGATTCGATCCTGGGTCTTTTGGATGCCAAGCAGGAGCCTGTACCACTAGGGTACAAGCTCGTTGGCAGACATTCATGTGATAGTGAATAAATAAAAACCCATAATAAATAAACTTGATTGATAACATGTATTATGTCTCAACGAATCATAATTGAGACTAAGAAAACCATTGAGACTTGAGTAGATCATTAATAAAAACACCTTGAATGAAAGGGATTATAATTTAACTAAAAATAATTTTATTAAATTATAATTCTTGATATTATATCTCATATATTTATTATATACAACAAAAAATGAAATTAAGTTCATAATAAAAAATATGTCTAAAAGAGTGGAATTTGAGATGAAAATAATTAGCTCGTTTCCTTCCTTAGTTGAGGATAGTGTTGAATATTTTTAAAAAAAATAGAAAAAGAAATAATATATTTCATAACCTCATTAATATATCTAATCATTTATAATTTTAATTTATAATTATTTTATAAATATTGGTCAGTTTTTACCTTTTCACAACTCTTCGTGTAAGTAATCATTATCGATTTAAACTAGTTTTGTAAAAGCGATGTTTTTAAATATTACTTTACGAAATTACATAATTATTAAATCATATATGGTGCCAAATATCATGTAACCAAGTGGTATAAGATCCTTCTTGGAATCCAAAAACCCAGGATCAAATACGAGCAGGGAAAAATTTCTCGGTCATTGTAGCAGTAATGTGGCAGGGTACTATAGCAGCAGTGGAACTGTAGAAGCGGTGGAATTGTAGCAGTGGAGGAACTATTTCAGGGTACTATAGCATTGGCGGAACTATAGTATCATAGGTACAGTAGCTGTACTATTCACTATGGGGTCCTTTGGGGGAAAAGTGGGCTTCCATGCCTTGTATTCTGGCCACTTGGCCTTGGGCCTTCAGGCTATGTAATGGGTCTCCCTCTACCCAGACTTAAATAAGTATTTCCATTGATAATAAAATGAGGCTTCAACCCCAATATTTAAAATAAGATCATATAAGGTGAGATAAAAAATATAAAAATATATTTTATGATTTTATAATCATATTTCATTATATTTTTGTTTATAATACATGTGGTTGAAATCAATGGCGATAATGATTCAGTTTTTCTTAATGATTGATGGAAAATTTATTAATTAATAAGATAAATATTGATATAAATTTAATATAAAAAAAATATTTGAGTATTTATATCAAATTAAAAAATTAAATATCTACTTATAGTTATAAATAAAATAAATACATAGTATTTTCCATGTTACTGATCAAACTTATCAATACATGAACTACTATGAATAATGTGTGAATTTGAGGAGGTTTAGTTATAATGTAATTATACAATAATAATAATTATATTATATAGTTTATTTTAGTTTTATAATTTATAATTTTAAAAAATTATAAATATAATAATTTATATAAAGTGACGACCTTGAAGTAAGAGATCATTTTCCTCTTAGTTGCCTCATTTTAAATGATTGAATTAATAAAAATCATTTTTATCATATCATTAATAGGATGTCCAATTTTCCATAAAATAACGATAATAACATTATAAAAATAAAATTTATACATTAATACCATCTTCATGACAATCTAGGTATTGTGGTGATAAAAAAAATGAAAATAAATCATTCCCTGGAGGTGATAATCCACATGTACACGTTGTAGATGATTTATTTTCTCATAGAATATTTGAAATTAGTGATATGGTTTATTATTTCACAATGATTAAAATTGTATAATTATTATAATTATTTATTCAACTCACCTTTTATAAAATTCATGTAATGTGTTGAAGGAAATAAAAATACATTGCATCACGGAGGGGGTAGTTTGTACAACACAAGAATTAAAATATTATTTTTGTTATTGAAATATGGAAATGGTGGTTAATTATTATTTAAATAACATAAAAAAATAATTATATAAATAATAATGATTTAATTACATAGTAATTTGAAAATTAAAATTTGAAATGAGAAATAGAAATGAAATAATTTAATTAAAAATAACAACTCATATTAAACACTTTGAGATTTCCTTGGAAGAGACATTTGAAATAGATGACTTAGTGAAACCTATTGTAACCAAAATATCAATAGAGTAAAATATTATTATAGATAAATGAAACATGTAACAGTTTCAAGATGAAAATATATTTTTAAGAGATATATGAATGAGTGGTGAGAGACCCCTATTACAAGGGGTATGAATGTTTTTTTGTATATATTTCAATTTTATATAAATGGATCACATGTTAAATGTGTCAAGTGGCTATGTTTGTTTGAAATAAATAATTGGGGATGATTTGAGGTAAATAAATACCTTATAAATTCTATTATTTACATTTTTTATCTTGTTTCAATCCCTTTACACTTTGAATTATTAATTTCAACCTTTTTTCTTCATCACCGTAATAATTTTTAACCCAAGGATGAATAATATTTATATCTCCAAATAAAGTTTTACTTATTATATAATTTGGAAAAATGATTATAAATTTTAAATCCATTTAATTTGATTAAATTTATAAATCTGTTAAAAATTATATTTAAATTGAAAATTTATACAGCATTAAAAACAAATTTTGAGAAAATATTACTATTGTTCTAAAGAAACAAATATTGGTATATAAGTTAAATCCATTTTTAAATTATAATTTAAAACTAATATTTTATCTTATAAAAAATTTTCATTAGGTTAAATTTTGTACTTATATACAAATATTTCTTAAAAGTGAAGTTATTTTGGAAAATATTGTTTTGGACTATTCTCATAAAAATTAATCATTTTATAAAAATCCAATATATTCATCTTAAGATTATATTATTATGATTAATAAAATTGATGTTAATTTTTTCAAAATAAATTTATAAAATTTTATTAATCAATAATTTGATAATATCTTAAAATTCAATGGAAAACTCTTCAAATCCGAATTTTGTTTTCTAAAAGTTATCTATTATATATTCTTATTTCTTGTCAGTTACTAATTAAAAAATTAGTAATATATTATTAATATTATCCATTTATTATTTTACTATATAACTATTATATAATTCATTTTTTGATATCAATAATCAATTTTAGAGAAATAGATTTTTAAATATAAAAATATTTTCATTATTGATTTAGCTATACAAATTGAATTTAATTCATAATAAAAGTATCCATTATTTTCGCCTTTATATATTTAATATATAGGGTAATATTATTATTTCCCAACAATTAAATGAATAGTTTGTAATGGTTATACATATAATTTATATTTTTATTAATATAATCACTATTTTTTCATGTTTGGTGTTCCATATAGTGCAAGATTTTAAACACACTAACTTGATTAAAGGGAATCATATATTAAAACCAGGTTATTTTAAAATAAATCACCTTAAATAAATTTCCACATAATTTTTAAAAAATATAATGGTATTCATAAGGTACAAAGTATGTATGGTAAGGAAGACTATGAAACTCACATATAGGCATATCTTTATAATGATTTTTTCCAAACCATTTGAGTATAATACCGATCACTGTTTGGTGGGAATGCCTATTTTATTTCTTCTTGGATTCATATTTTGACATATAGTTATAGATTATTAATGGATGATATAAAATATAATTCCATATTTTGGTAATTAGTATGAAAAAATGCACATAAATAGACATTCCACACAATTTCACCTCTCATCCCCCCATACTTATTCAACTTGGAAGCACCAATGATAAGTTTTGGTCAAATGATGATGTTGGAGAAGAATGGTCCTCCATCTTACAAGTCTCATTGAAATCAACATTTAGACTCCTTACATTTATTTTAGGAGTAGTTAAATCCACCTTGTTATCCTGTACCCTTTCCAAAATATCCCTCACTTCTATCCTCAAAAGATAACCACCCTTATCTTTACCTTCATGTTTCACCAGTTCATACATTTCTCACTACATGAATGTATCCTTATAGAATGTTGGAGGGGGATATATTCCCAACCACATCAACTCAGGGAGGGACTTCAAATACCCAAATTGGTCTATCCGAGACCCAAATGTTTTCCCACACATGATGAATGGGCTCTTATTCAGTGGAACACCAACCCTGATTCTTAAACTACTCTGAGTGCTAAGGTCACTAGGAGGCCTCCCCCATTTCCACCTCACTAATGTATCATTGTTTTTGAAATAGTGTATGGGGTTTGTATTCTATGTACACCATTTAAATGTTGATTTTAACATTCAGGTATTATTGAAGCTAGTACATGGTGCTGGTATATTTTAGTATGATGATTAAGATCATCCCTTATTTTCATCTACCATTGCATTTATGTTTATATCTATTAGCAGTGGATACTATTTTTTATCTCCACCCTTATCAATTTTTTATAAATTAATATGTTGTGGGTGATATAATAATTATTCATATAATAATTATTCTATTTATAAATAGTTAATACATTATATGGAATATATCAATTTCATGTAATTGAATAAAAACATGATTCATATTTCCTTAAACATTTACATGGGATAGAATAATCATACTACTATAAGTTTTCTATGAAAATAAAGTCATTAGGTTAGTGATTTAACTTATTGAAAACATCTTGGAAACACATAAATTTCTTTAATAAGGATCTAAGAAGGTATCGATAACTCTTGAGTGGTGGATAAGTGGACCTTCTTTCACTCATTTTCTTAACCAAATCATAAAAATATGAGTAGAATTGGCTTTAATTCTCTCATTTATATAAGAGGATACTAAATTTTATCAACATTTGTTTCCTACCATTCTATTAGTTTGAAAGATATCCCTTGTAGATAAATATATATCATTTTAGGTTCAACATGAGATAGGTTCTATCATACTTCTTAACATAATCCCCAAAATAGAGATACCAAATCAACATGTACTTTATTAAAATATTCTAATCCCAAAAATCATTGAAATATATGATCTCAAAATCCAACTTATCTATTATATAGGAAAAAATATACATTAATATTTTTATTAGGTAATGAATATACACATTTCAATCTAGGTTATTTATGGTCAATTTTCTATTAGGTAATCTTACTTAAACATTTTCAACTCTTTCATAATGGTTTATAATGGGAATGTGATCCAAACAGGCATATCCTTGGGGATTTTTAAATATTGTGTCATACTGGGCCTCTTTTTTATAGAGCATTTAATGATAGGGTTAATACCCAATACACCATTTTTTGGGTTATTATCCCCCAGTACATGTTTTCCAGAGCCTTATTCCACATGTAGTATTTAGACAGCGATGCAATTTCTAAGAAATCCACATACTCAAGACTTTAACAAAACCTCATGATGTTATCACATTCATAGAATCACTACTAGGTTTTTCACTAATGTTCACTAACCCTAATACCCAAATTAAATGTTCATTATTACCATAGCGTTAAATCATATATTAATCACCAATAGATATCGATAGATTTGAATTAGAATCAAATAGAACTTATCAAATATTTAATTATCCTCAATAAACATCTTAATCATAAAAGTTATCTCAAAATTTTCCTTTAATACAAAATAATATACCCATAACCGAAATTCCCCAATCTTGTTCCATAAACATATACTTTACATACATTCTTTGATTTCATTTATAAAAGCCTGGATATAAAAATCCATAATTACAAAATCAATAATTATTTTTGAATCTCTTTTATAAAAAGGATCATTTCATTTTTAGAGATTTTTATAATTTAGACACATCATAAACCACTAAATCTCATTTCCTTCTGAACTATTGGATATTTTTTCATTATATATATTAAAATGAACAATTTATGAAAAGGCTTCAAAATATACCCTAATTTATCCCTCACGTGTTATCATTTTAAACTTCTCAAGTTTACTACTTTTCATCACAACTTAGGGAATGGAAACACAAGAAATGGGTGAGCTCAAATGTTTAGAAAGGGAAAAAATAACTAAAGAAATCATAGAATAAACAGACATGAAAAAATAATTAACATCATAAATAGAGAATTAAATATATGTGAAATAAATAAAAACAATGTTATCAATAATAGATATCTCATAATAATGGAATACATAATTTTATACATCAAACACTTATTATGAAGACATTATACCATGACACTATCCTTTTTTGGAAATAGGGATACACCAAATCCCAACATGTATTTCACAAGATATATGTCGATTCATCAAGGGGGTACGTAATTATAGAGCCCACCCATCACCTGATTGAATTTAATGCATTCACTATAAGTTTCTACAATATATCATTCTCTATGGAACCTATTACCGAATAGAACATATCAATACGTATTATGAAAAATATGAAATGCCAATAAAAAATAAACATATTTTTGTAGTCTATAATCATAATGAATATCAATTCTTTTACCCATATGAATAAGAGGGATTACAAGATCATATTTTATCTAGATAAATAATGTATAAGGGAAAACAATACATCGTCAAATTTTCAAAGGTAATTTATACTGGAATAATAATATACAATACAACAAATATTTTACCCATGTCAATTAAAGGGTTAACTTTTTCATAAACCTTATATAGGAAGAAAGTGGATGGTTTAAGAAAACATAGTTAAGTTTACTATAATCATCTGTATTGGAAAAAAACATACACTATTCTATTACTTTTCCCTTGTCAATATAAAAACATTCATCTAGGTGAAAATCATCCAATATGAATTACGTAAAATATAATGTTCACAACATATAGAGCAATGAGTATATAAATAAATCATTAATAGAATAAGCTTATCATATTCCATGTTTTTGAGAAAAGGTGGATTGTTTCAAACTAAAATTACCCATGTTTTACAAAGAAACATATAAGTGTATGGATATAAATGAAAAAAACAATCTGAAAAGAAATATTGAATGATATCATAAAAGTAAAATTGGTTGATACTGAGAGTTTGGTCCCCAAAATAATAACACACACATATATATATATATATATATCATAAAACGTAAAATCTATTAGGGTAAATAATTTTAGAAATTATAAGTGACATATAAGTAAAAATATAAAATATATTTTAGTAAATATTTATACCATCAATGTGAAATATATATTTACTTGTCAATTTTAAATGTAACTTTTGAAAATTTTACATGAAATCCTTTGAAAACCATTAATCTTAAAAATAATATCTAAAAATGGATCCTCGAAAAGGCATAATTGTTTTTATATAAATGGGTAAATAAAGACAAAACATGTGAACCTAAAAGGAAAAAACCTATTTATTATTTTGAAAATACTTTGGTTTAAACTCACATTGTGAGAATAATAACTAAATATTAATTGGTGTTAAAATATTATTTTTAAAAAGGGGAATATAAAATACCATATAATTAAATATTAGTGCATGATATCCCTATCATGTATGTATTAAGTTCAGGATGAAATAATATAACACATGGAAATGAGACTTCAGTTATTAATATCCCCTATCAGAAACATACTACACGAATAATGAATCATTTAAAAGGGTTTTTATGTTGTAAAATTTTAATAATGAGAGAGAAAAAAATAATATAATAAAATGTTATAATCTACCTAACTTATATAAAATAATTTAAATTGAATGATAATTTATCAATGAATGAAAAATGAGTTACCAAAATCTCTTATAACTAAGGTAACACTTTAGTCAAAATAAAATTTGATGAAAATAACTATAAATGGATTAGATCTTCTAATGAATTAAATGGAAATAATTATATAACATTAATGAGATATTAAATAAATATAACAACATACAATGTAAACATGGTTCATAACATGTTTTATAACTCAAAAAATAATAATAGAGACCTTGAAATCCCTTACAACTTGAATGACACTTTAACAAAAAAAACCCTTGAAGGGGAAGTATTTTAATTTAACATCTAATATCATGATTAAAATATAATTCATTATATGATATCACATATAGGCATTATATACACCAAAAAAAAGTAAATTAGGTGAATAATACCAATCTAGTCTCAAGGAGATAAATTTGAGATGAAAACCCTTATATTGTTTCCTTGCATAGTTGATGAAACTGCAGACTCAATTAAAAAATAGTTACCATAATCATATATTTCATAAAATTATTCATAATTATAACCATTTATACTATTAATTTATAATAATTCAATCAATATATTAGTTATTTTTTACCAATTTTCAACACTGGGTGTAAGTAATATTTATCACATTAAACTAGCTTTGTAAAAGATTGGTTGTTAAATATTATTTTCAAAAATTAAATTATTGTTTGACCATATAAGACGATGTAATATATGTTAAAAGATATTTTATAAATATATAATATCATTTTTTGGTAGTTTTTTTACAATACATGATGTTGAAATCAATGATGAACATGTTTTTGTGTTTCTTAATGAATAATGGGTGATTTCAAAATTAATGTCTTAAAAATTCATATAAAATTTGAAGAACCAAAAAAATAAACATATATATATTTATACCATATTAAACCCATTAATTTAATCTCATTTTCATACATTATATATATACGTAATATTGTACAAGTTGGTGGTTAAACCGATCCAAACATTAATTTACAATTATTAATAGGTGATTATAAGTTACTTAAAGTCATTACATAAAAATAAGAGATCATTTTCCTCTTTATTGACTCATTTTAAATGATTCAATTAATGATACTCATTTATTGATAATATCATTAATAGGTTGTCCAAATTGACATAAATTAAACATAATTATATAATAAAAATCATATTTAAACTTTAATAACAACATCATGTACATCCATGTATGGCAGTGATGAAAATAAAAACAAAAATCAATCGTTCCATAGAGGAGGAAGTGCACACATATGCGTAGTTAATAGTTTCATTTTACACATAACAATTTAAAGCATAAATATGGTTTATTATTATGGGTTATTTAAAATTATATAAATATCACAATTATTTATCAAAGTACCCTTTTATAAATGGGTTTTATGGTGGTGATGAAAATCTTAGTAGGTTGCATCGTGAAGGTGGTAAAGCACAAATGTATGAATTAAAATTTCATTTTTCTTAATATAAAAAGGAAAAGGTAATTATTATTATTTAAATAACATAATAAAATTAAATATATAACCAATAATGATGAAATTATATAGGAATTCGAAAATTATAATTGGAAAAAATAAATACCAAGTAAAAAAACAATTAAAAATAATTACTCTTTTTGAGCACTTTGAGATTTCTCTAGAGGATCCTTTAGAAATAAATGGATTATGATAATACTATTTAAATAATTAATAATTATTATATGGAATTAAAAATTATATGTTTTCATACAGAAATATAATTTTTAAGAGTTCTTTGAATGGGTAGTTTAGGCCCATTTTATAAGTGGTGAGAATGACATTTTTTTCAAATATTTCAACATTATATAAATGGGGAAATTGTTAAATATGTAAATTGGATCCAAAATTGAAGAATAATTGGGTTTATAAGGTATAGTATACTGAAACATATTATCCAATTAATTATATAAATTTTTTTATCATGTTTCTACCCCTTTACCCTGGGAATTATTACTTTTACCCTTTTAACTTTTATCGCGAAAACTAGTTTTTACCTAAGGTAACCAAGTCTTTATACCTAAAGAATATATTTAAATTTACTAGATAACATAGACACATAGATTCTAAATTTTAAATACATTTCATATGATTCATTTTTTAATAAATATAAAAATTAATTTGAAAAAACATATAATGTTTTAATTTTTTTTGACAAAATATTACTTTAGTTAAAAAATATAAAATATGGGTTTGTAAAATAAAACCAATTTTTTTAAATTATAAATCCACATATATATTTGATCTTATAGAAAGTTTTCATGAATTTATAATTAATATTTATATACAAATAATATCATAACGTCAAGTTATTTGTAAAAACTATATTTTCCACTATTCGCCAAAAATTAGTAATTTTAACAAACTCCCATTAATCCAATTTAAGATTATAATATTATTCTTATTAATAAATTATGTTAATATTTTCAAAATAAATTTTTGTAATTTGATAATTAAATATTTAAAAAAATACCCAAATATAGTGGAAAATTGTTAATATTAGAAAATAGCTTTTAAAAATGTTATATATTATTTATTTTTATTTTATATTAATTAATAAAAAAATTATTTGTAATATATAATTCATATTATAGATATAATATATTGTTATCTGACCATAGTATACTTAGATTCATATAATAAAACATCAATTTTAGAAGAAAAAAATTAGAATAAAATGATATTCTTTATTGTTTTAGATATACAAATAGAATTTCCTTCCTATTAATTGTATCTAGTAATTTATTTCTATAAATATTCCACAAAATGGGTTCTCTTATTCATTCATTATAATTCAACCATAACGTTTTAATGGTCATACTTAATACTTATAATTTTATTTAAATATGTCATGGATCCATTTAAATTCAGTGTTGCGTGTTCAGAAAGCTATCAAACACATCAACTTATTTAAAGGTAGTAATATATTAATATCATGTGGTGTTACAAAGTTCACCTCTAGATTTCTATGCACTTATCAAATGAATCTTACCCTTTCTAACATCATGAATTGTAATGTTTACATGCATCCCAGAGGCCTTATGAAAGGTTTGAGTATACAATATATATGCCACCACCAAAAGGTGTAACAATATAATATCAATACGTAAACACGTGTATGAAAAGTGGAAAGTATGAAAACTGACACAATCAACTTAGAATGATCCACTTTGTGCTCCACCAACCACATTTGGCTACTTTACCTACATCATCTGATGATATAGTGGGATGATCCACCCACATTTTAAATATGCCTTGGGGGAGAACAGTGCATAATCCCTCATCTCATAACCAAAAAACAAAACAATTACATTCCCCTAGAAATATTGTGAATTGTTAATTTCTAGGTCACAGTAAAAAACATTTCATACATTATGACTCAATATATCCACACATACCAACTCATTATCCCTAAATAATTCTACAAATGGTGAGAATTTTACACCAAACCAATGATCTTAATCACCCCTTTATTTTTCATTGGAACCAACAGTGTATCCCACCTCCAGTTTTGTGGTTAATTCCATAACCCAATCCCCATCACTATAGAGGATACCATCAAACATTATGGCTTCAATGACACATCATGTTCCCTTATTTGAGTGCATGTAAACCCAATGGACTCAACCCTATAGTGAACAAATGGCGCTACCCACGACAAAAAATCAGATGATCCATGGACCCATGTATAAAAATGAAAATATCTAGTAAAAATATACATGGTACTAGTATGATCCCACTAGTTGATTGTAATTTTAAAATTCAGCATTTATTATAATAAATCATGAAACTAGAGTAAAATATTTAAATTGGATATTTTAGTTGAAACTATCAATAATGGTGATAAAATTAGAAATAAAAAAATGAACATCAATACATACCCTCAATGTCCCAAAAAATAGATATCTCAATGAAATAATAAGAAATGGGTGATATCCCACAAATGAGAATATAGATTATGAGGGAGATAATAATGGGTAATACTCTCATATTATTGACCAAAATGGGGATTCAACCTTATTTTAATAAAGTGAAAAAATTAATTGGTTTAGTTAAAAAATTTAAAAAGACACCCCAGGATCCCACTAAATACTCAGTAACCAGTAATTGGGTACTCAAGGCACACTTTCTACCCTTTCATAATTTACTCGGTGGATAAAATACCTTCAAGCGTGACAAAAATTATTATAATCCCACCATGTACTTTGTACCATTCCACCATGTACCCAGGGGATTCTTTCTTATATATAGAAGTGTTGAAATTGAGGTATCTATTCCCATAAAAAACCATCTACCTTCAAATTACCCTTTGACATCTTAAACAAAAAAACTACACTTGATTGTTCCAAAACTATACTCAAAATTATGTCACCTACATACCCAAATCATTAAAACATCCCCATTTAGTTTAACTCTTCCTTGAAATTTCTCCAGTCATGTCACTGACAAGACATGATAAAAAACTAAGTGTACATCTCACTATACTCCCAAAATACTGAGATGGCTTCAAACACAAGAACCTTCATATAATCACTACGATGAAAAGAAATTTGTAAATTGATTCAAATAATGGGGACTCCCTAGAACAAGGGTAACCATACCATTCTAAACTACTAGACAGACTGAGGGTATCATATATGATAATGAAAAAAAATCCCACATGTAACTTCCATTGACATAAAATCTCCAGTCAGTAACCATATATTACCAGACATCATACACGATTCCCATACCTCAACCATTACATGGTCAACAAACTTACCCCATCCACACACTATACACTAGTACCCATTATAAAATACCAAATTCAATATTATCATTAAATATCTCAAACTATTAATAGATATATTTAAGGCATAGAAAAAATCATCTTGGTCACATGAAACCTAACTATTCCTTGACCAACCTATGAATTTAAACTATTCATTATCTACTACCACTAATTCTAATCACCATATCCTCCTCTATGGTTTTTATATAGAAATAAACTTAAGAAACTACCTCCCAACCCTAATTTTATAACTATCTTATATGTATGAGTGTTACCAGGTATTCAAATTTCCATTAATTGTGAGTTAATCCAATAATACCACCCCTAATGACCTATCTAGCTAAAATCCTGACACAACGTTGGTGTCCAATTACACTTATTTAGATGTTATTTTTTGATCATATTGATTTCATCTCAAATGAGTCCTATAATGAAATTATAATTAAAATCTAGCTTTGACTATCCTATCGAGTTTTCTCATCCCATCACATTATACTAAGTAAATTCCCCATAATATCCTAACATAATACCACTTTATGACTAATTATACTACCATCAACCAATCTCTACTCTGTGATAAATTGCTGGTTCATCACCATAAAAAATGAGGCTAACCTTAAAATATTCACCAATACTTTGATGGAATTTCGAATACCATCCCCAAATATCCACACCTTGGTGATATAATCTACCAAAATATTTAGTTTAAAATACAATAGTTATATGAACCAAGAATAATAATCCATGATTCATGTCTCCCCCTACACCAAGTGTATCGACTCACATGGTTAGTCATCCCTTAGTGATCTATATAGGAAGTTATCAAAGAACATAACCTCAAAAGCCTTTTATGTCATCCCAAAATGTATACCATCTTGTAAATGAACATCCCAAAAAAATTATTAATCCTCTTTGTACAGATGTTATAAGAATCAGCATCTTCTCTGGAGGGACCTCAATATGATAAAAATAGTTTGAAATGAATTGATCTAGAAATGACATATTTGGGATCCTTCAATCCTTGAAAAAATGGAGTATGTCGAGATTGGTATTCCATGGTCTTATATACCAAGTATGACTAAAATAATTGAGTCGCCTAATTTATACTATAAATAAACCATATCATAATTGATCTTAGATGCTCAATAAGTAGCTTCCCTAACTCAAATAGTAGCTTTAATTTCTTTGTTGCATCCATATTTGACACATGATCAAATCCAATCCAATGGAACCCAATCGATGATTGACATAGTTAAATAATATATTTTCCCTCTTGATACTCTAATGAATCATTTTGAGGTGTAATATTGTTCTGAAATAAATAATATTATAAATACAAATATTGGTTTCTAGATATCACAAATAAATAAAATTGTAACAAGAAATGAATATCACAAGACCATACACTTCCCTACCTAAAAAATGTCACATACCATCATGCCTGACGACCCTTCCTACCCATTATATTGTTAGGCACCACACACACACCACATGAACATATTCAACACACTCGATAACCCCATTAATCATAAACTTGGATTATGTGAGTATAATTCTAAAAAAAGAAATATGGAAAATGTTGGTAATCCTAAAGGATTGAGTATATTTTTTTAGAAAAATAGGATAGAATAATCAAAAAATATCTTGATGACCATGGTTGGACATACGATGTTTTTTTACTTCAATAAATGAATTTGGATTTTCTAATAATTTAAATATTTAGAAAAAAATTATTTATGATGACCAAAATCCTAATGTGATGCTTTGGGAGATTAGTTGGTCCCAATAGCGTTGGACAAGGTGAGTTATTGTAAAGGAGATTAATTTATATTCATGCTAGAGTTATTTAAGAAGAGGTGACTGGTCGTGTGTAAGATGTCCATAAGTAATATATACGTGAAATTCCATGATTATTATTGTAAAATAGTGTAACACAACTAGTTAGGATTACTGCATCTATATAAAAAGAAAGTTTTTCATAGAAAGTCCCAACATGTGAAGTTTGTGGTGGTTATGTTGGGGTTATATGTGTAAAGTTGAATGTGATATATAAGGACCACACCCCTGGTTAAAGTCATACTTCTACGAATATGAACTAATACAAATAGAGTGACAATTAAAATCATGGTGCAAGGCATATTGAGTTGGTTGTAGGAGAAAATTTCCATAATTGGAAGGCCATCACCGACAAGAAGGGGTTGAAGTCAACACAACTAGCTAATCACGGTGCAATCCATGATACATGGTGTGGTGGAGCCAATATGTACAATTTGACTGAACTAGGAAATGGAGAGGATATCGTGGTTCGACATATGTAATACATTGAAGACCTATAACGCATGAAATAAAAAATGGGATTGACCATGCCCATGGTGCAAGTTTTTGTGCTTGTAATGTATCCCTGTGGGAAACAAGGATTCCCAAAGTTTTTGTGGTGGTGTTTGAAGTAGGACATGGTCTACATGTGGCTATGCATGACATAATATCAATTATAATAGGACCACACCCAGAGAGTTTTTCATTTTAGAGGAAAACAACTATTGTTTTTTCCATAAGTCATGATGCAAGTCCTTTCGATGAGTAACACATAAATTTCAAGAGAAATCAATCAAGTCATTCCGTACCAAGATGTTTAATGATTCATATATATCATGTTTTATAGTTTTATACCATGATCAAAGATAAGATAAAAGGATATTTTTTTTATCATTGATGATGGTAGATTAATTAGAGAATTATTTAAAACTGAAAGTGAAGATAAGATTCCATGTAGGGGTTATTTTTTTGAATGATAATAGAGGAGATCATAGAGGATTTATGGGGGAGTTATGGGATTTTTTGTAACCCCATAATGTTTCTAATAATTTACCACGTTATTGGGTGCATGGCCTCCCTATTTCATGAATGATTATCAACTAGATATGGGGGAAAAATAATTGCACAAAGCTATACCCAATTCCCTTGATTGTAAGAAGAAGTTTTTGATCAAGGTGATGTGTTGTAAATTGTTGATAAAGGAGTTGGAATTTTTTCTATACTTTTCTATATGATGTTTCAGATTGTTGTGCCTATAAAAAGTTTAAGGGTCATTCTTTAATTTTCCAGAAAATAGATGTGATCGATGAATGGTATTTTTAATAATTGTTAAAGAGAAACAAATGGGACTAAAATAGATCAAATACCCTTATTTTAAAATGAATTCGATGATTTTCATGAAGGGAACTAATTTTTTATAAACTATGTAGAAATCCTTGCTTGAAGTAGCATGATAAGAAGGGAGATGATATAAGTGATCCAACAATGACAGTGATCCAATGTAACGATAGTGTTCCTTGGATGATGGCATGTCTATAAAAAAAATTTATGGTGTTGACATTGTTAAAGTAGTTCCCAAACCCAAACCATACTATTGTTAAGTGAGGATACTAGATTATGGTGAATAAAACAATTCTAGATCATTATCCATGGAGTATCCTAGTGAGGGTGAACCAAGTAAATTCTCAGTTTCATATTTATTTTCTGTATGCACACAAAAAGTTAATCAAGAAACCTAAATGAATATATATTTATAAGAGAAGGTAATTTAAAGAGTTAATTGAATAATGTTTATAAAAATAAAGAAATATTTAACCTTTACGGTTATGAGATCAAGATCCTAATAAAAAAATGAAATAATTAATATGAAAATTTTAAATTGTTTTTGACTAAAATTCCCAAATTCACACACCTCTTAGGGTGCATCTCACATTAATCCTATAGTTACACATAACAAGTGGTGTCCAAGGAAAGATTTATTTTATTGATTTTATTTTGCTGATTTCAATCAATTTTTTGTAAATGTTTAAGTCTCATTCAACATTCATAATTTATTTTTGATAGAAAAGGTAAGTACTTCAATGAAGAATTAGAAATATGATATAACACCATATTGTGGAACTATCTATTGAAAGATAGAGATAGATAGTTTTAAATAATAATTTCATCCCAAAAGTGGAAGTTATGAATTTTCCAAATACAATGTTTATTTTCTCATTTAATGAAGTTGTAGGAATAGGTGAGGAACCTCATATGCCAAGTTATATTTAGATTACTGATGATGAGGAGTTCCTAAAGAGGAAAAGAGGATAAGAATACCATTTATATGAATAACTAACCATACAAGATGGCTGCTTCTTCTAGCGCATGGGCTCTGGCTTCTCTTCCGTCTTCTCCTGCGAGGGTGGGTGCTCCCTCGCCGGTGTTCCCTTTTCCACCGTGTGGCGCCGGTCTGAGGGATGGTGCTTCTCCTCATTCCATGACCATGGGTAAAGGCTTGTCTTTCAAGGAAGTTCTCTGTGGTGTCCTGCCGACGACCACCAGTGCTGTGGAGCCTACCCCAGTTTCCGTCTCCAGGTGTATTCCTCCTATCCCGTTGGGGCCAAGGGTCACTGCAAGGGTGGATGGTGCCCCTTCGGTGGAGTTTTCGGTGCTGGAACTCAAGGAGGCTTCCTCTTTCTACGACCTCACCCTGGTGGCAACGTTCAGTCACAGTAAACACCCGGCGTTTTTGAAGGCGACAGGCAACTCTATGGGCTCTTTCCTCTGCTCTGATGTTCCAACAGCGTGTCTCTTAACTGCTGCGAATCTGCGCATATGTGTGGAAGCTGATCTTTCGATGGGTTTACCTTCTCGCTTGTTGCTTCAATCCGGGGACGGCCCCTCGTGGTGGCATAGGCTCTTCTTCAAAGGCTCTTTTAGGTTTTGTGTGTCCTGCGGTCTTAATGGTCATTCAGAGGAAGTTTGTCGCTAGGGGAAGGTGAGGTACCAGGCTCCCGATTCTGAACATCAAATCCCTCACCCGACCAGTCCGGTCGTCCCGGCCCCCGAGCCGGCGAAGGTAGCCGTTGGGGATTCGTTTCCTTTTTCAAATTGTGGGAGGGGTCCTCACACGCCACCTGACACATCTGACATCGCTGGCATGTCTGAGGTGGGGGACTAATCCATAGGGTCCATGATAACTACCTCAGACCTGATCTCTCTGTCGCCTATCCTCCTAGGTGGGGACATCGGCCTTCCATTCGCCGCCTTCGCTATGACGACTTTGGCAGATCTATGGGGACTCTACGTTCTCTCGTTTATGGCTTCGCCGGCGCCTCATAGGGTTGTTTCCCTGCAGTCTCCGGTGATGCGGATTTCGAACCAGCTTGTACCAGACTTCCTTCAGCATTCTTTGAGTAGTGGATTAGCTGCTGCGTTCAAGGCTCCCTCTCCGGGAGTTGCTGACCCGATGGGCATGCTCAAGGAGCTCGAGGTCTCCCGTAGTTCCCCACGGCGTTTGGTGGTAGTTTCCATCCTGTAAGGGGAGTCGACCCATTGTGTCTCGCGTCATCCTTCCCTAGTAAGGTTCTCCCTGTATGAGGAGGTGGTCAGCCCTTTAGTGAAGAACATTTTCCCAGCTAAGCCCGCTCAGCAGGATGATGTCACTGGTCCGATCACTCGTTCGATGTCCAAGAATGGTTTGCTTCTTGCTCCTGCTCCCGACAGCTTGCTCGGCCGAATGGCCAGGAGGGATCTTGCCTGATGGTGTCTGCGGTGATTTGGAATGCCAGGGGCATAGGGGAATATGCAAAATGTTCCTTCATGGCCTCAGAGGCAAGGAAACATCTTTCCTCGATCGTGGTTATTATGGAACCCAAACAGAACCCTTGTAAGCTTCAGTTTCTTGCTAGAAAACTAGGTTGTTGCAACTCCTGGCACGGTG
Organism: Viscum album; assembly: GCA_963277665.1. Classification (NCBI taxonomy): domain Eukaryota; kingdom Viridiplantae; phylum Streptophyta; class Magnoliopsida; order Santalales; family Viscaceae; genus Viscum; species Viscum album. The sequence goes on along the minus strand of OY728153.1, from coordinate 1,766,004,741 downwards.
GTCCCGACAACTCTCAGATTTGTCTATTTTGGAAGATGAACATGAAAGTTGAAGTGCTCAGTGTTATGAACCGGTGTGTTAATGCGAAGGTTTCGGGTGGGGAGGGTGTCATTCTCTTCTCTTTTGACTACACCAGCACTGAGGTTGAAAGGGGGAAGGATATCTGGATCTTCTTATCCTCCTTCTAATCGGGCGGCCTTCCCTGGTTCGTAGGGGTTGACTTCAACTCCATTCTGGATTGCACTGAGAATAGGGGAGGTCTTTCTCACGTTACCAGTGGCATGCAGGACTTCCAGGCTTTCCATGCTGCAGTGGGGCTTCTAGATTTGGGTTTTAGCAGAAGAAAATTTACTTGGTGAAACAATCGTAGGGGCACGAGCCGCATATGGAGTGGGCTGGACAAGTCTCTCTCCAACCTGCAAGGCTTGGACTCCTTCCTACGGGCCTCGATTATACACTTGTCACGCTCACTATCAGATCATTCCCCGCTTCTGGTATTCCTTCGATGGGAGCCTGCTGCTAGGATGTCATTTCATTATTCCAGTAACTGGCACGGGGTGGAGGGCTTCATGCAGATGGTGAAGAATTTTTGGGAGCAAGAGGAATCTGGGAGGTCTTGGTGTGGTCTTTCTAACAGTTTAAGACATTTAAAGAAGGATATTCAATCATGGTTGGCTGAGAGATCCCAGGATATCACAGGGGTGGATAGGATCCAGCTTGACATCGAGTTGATGGAGGAGGAGCTGCAGGCCAACTTGGATGAGAACAAGTTTGTAACACCCGAGACTTTTATGAGAAATATTTTGTTTTTATGTTATTTAAATCATCAAAGCAATATTTCACTACACACAACACTAGCTTGGCTTGCTTTACACGCAATCGTGGTCTTCCTCAATAGCTTGCATCGTACGCAATACCGAGTTTCACTAAAGAACGATATGCTATTAAAATATTATTAAAACTAGCCGTTATGAATAGTGATAACCACTTTTTGAAATTTTGTAAATTTTATTTTTCAAAATGGACTTCATTTTTGGATTCGGAATATCGAAATTAGCTTAGGGTGAAATTTTGGTACTTTTCGGATAACTTTCATATTCTAATGAATAGTGAAAATTACTAAATTTTAATTAAAAACAACTTTTTTAATCAAAATAATTAATAGTGATAAATTATTAATTTGACTGGTTTTAAAGTATATTTAGAATATATTTTTACAATTTAATACAATGTTGTTCATTAGATGTAATTTCACATTTAAACCAGACATAAACAAGTGTCAATCTTTTCATAGTTATTATCTCTTAAAAACACTCTAATTGTTTTGACGACGAGAATTAATTTTTAAATTAGTTAATGTAACTGATATGTTTTGAATTTGGTAAAATAAAAATCATTTTTGAATTCATAATATCAAATGTAGCTTAGGCCTAATTTTTGGTATTTTTCGGGAAACATTCATTTTTTGATGAATAGTGAAACCACTACGTGGTAGGTAAAAAACTGAATTTTTTCATAAAACTTAATTTTATCGCTTCTGTGAGTGGAATTTCAAAAATCCGAGAGACACGGTTGATGTCAGTGTGTAAAATGTGGTTCAATAAGATGAAAATATTTTTTGGTGAATAGTAACTTTTTACTTTTTTTACCACGGTTAAAAGTAAATAGGGTAGTTAAGGGTAAAAATGATATTATTATTATCCTAACACATGTCCTAATTCTATTGGATAAGTGTAATTCGACCAAAAACAACCTTAGGAATAAAATATGACCATTTAGGCCCAATTGGATTAGATTAGGACATTTATTATCAATTTATTTAAAGAAGGGTTAAAATAGTTAAAATCAATGTTTAAAAAACCAAAGCATTTTTAATATAGGGTTATACTTAAGATAAATTAGACTATAAATATTCATTAGAAATATAAAAAGATTTTCTACATAATTGTATTTTATTTGTAATTTTTAGACTTAATATAATTTAATTTATTTATGATACAATGATGATGCAGTAATTATCTTATTAATGAAATATTGTCATAATTGATGTTATAAATACCCAAATAAATGCAAATTCAGACTTTTTATAAATTCCACTAATTTTATAGGTTAATATGACATGTTAGTATTGATTTAATTAACTTTTTTCGAATTAATCATTCTGTTATGATTTTCACAAAAATCAATTACTAAATAGTGTCAAAATTGACATAAAATAGTTTTTAAAACAAATATTATATTATTAATTGTTATTTTATTCCTAAAAATATAAGGTTCGGCCAAATGAATTAGATATGGTTATATATATTAATAATAAACAACTTGGGGTTCGTTTGGCTTGTTATAGTAAGTTTATTAACCTTATAGTGTAAGAACACAAAAAGACACGGTAAAAGTAAAATTATCTAACTTAATGTTAAGTCTAAATGATAAGGTTAAAATAGGAACCTAAACTTGTATAAATTCTATTGGATGAGAGGATTTCGACCCATACCCACCTTAGATTCTAAATAAATCAATTTGGAGCTATTTAAAACTGAATTTGGCTTTATAATAAAAAAATATTTTTAGTTTTTCCAAAGGAGCTCCTCTCCTCCCTTATAAAAGGGCACCTCCTCCCTCTCTTCCTCACACCACTTTGAGCCTTCATGCTCGGCCAACCCCTGCCAATTTCTTCTCTCCACTTCCCTAGAGACATTCTATATGTACTGGTCTTCTTCAAAGACGAATTTTAGTGTCCTAAAAGGAGGACTCAAAGAAGCGCTTCAAAGAAGAGGTAATGTCCATTACCGATTCTTTCATATTTATTTCTTCTTCCACTTCTTCTTCTTTAGTTGTTTCATTATGAAGTAATAACATCAGTATCACTCATATACTGATATGTTATTATAAGTATGAAACAACCCTATTTCACCATCTATCCATCCTACGGAAAATGAAATCACCACATGTGCGTACGTACGAAATACCATCTCCATGCCGTGGTGTAATCTATTTTCCACCACCACCTTACTTGGATGGGTATTATGGTGTAAATAATAACTATATATGATTATTGTAAAGTTATATTGATTCTTAAATTGTATATATACACTCCATTACAATTTCACGATCATGGGATCAGTATCATCGCTCGTGCGTACGTACGGAATACCGTCTCCACGATGTGATGCGACTCGTTATACATGATCTTCATTAGATAATGATTATATAAATGAATTGAGTGAATGAATATATTACACTTATAACAATCTTGAAATGAGGTATCTATAACCTAAAAAGAAGAATAAGAATTTATTCGACAAATCACGCATAAGAACAAAAAGTAATAGACACCCAAATAACAAGTATTAATGAAATATTACTAATAAGAAGCTAAGAATATGACCATATATGATATCATAAAAATAGGTATGATTCTGGAATAAGTCAATAACATTATTTAAATCATTATACAGGAGGTTCAGACACTTATGAAGCAAATCGGACCTACGGTAAGGGAAATATCACAATCTCATTTTTATCCGAGATTGTTTATTCTTTGGTATTTACTGGGGTGTATTTTGTCATCCACATCCATGTTTCCTCAATATGTAATCCACCTACAATTGTTTAAATCCTATTTTACCTTTTTGTGAGTTTATAACAAAAGATATGAAAGGAATCTTTTGTCATTTTTCGTACGAGGTACTTTTTGACTTTTCCGACAAAAGTACGAGAAAAATGTTTTTTTTACTTATACGACATGAATGGATTTTTAAAATATTATTTTCAAGAAGCTTCCATTACAAGTTTTCAAGTTGATTTTTAATCAACTTCTTTTAGTTTAAAATTGTATGACATGTTAAGAAAGGAAAATGTTTTTGAAGTAGAAAGGATATTTTCCTCAAGAATGGAGTTCAAGTGTTATAACAAAATTATTTTCCATCTAAGATAATATAGGGTTCTGTTTCTATCCCTATTATTACATTGATTTGATTATGTTGTGATGTAATTATTTTTATGAATTCCTTTATCTTATATGAATTGTTTTATGATGTCATGTTGTTTAAGAATCCCATTTTTATTACATGGGTTATGCAATGATGTATGATTTATGATTTTGTGGCACACATATGAATGGTATCATTATGATATGGGTGGGACCTATATATCCCTCCAATGCATTGGGTAAAGATTTTATATCTCATGAGATAGACATGGATGGAACGACAGGTTAAACCGGTTCAGTGAAACAGGACTGAAACGAGGAGTGAAATCGGTTCAGAAATGGACATTATCCACTAAGATAGTCTTGGCAACAATTCTTGACTAATAAGAAATGATTCTCTACGATTATGTGTGCATGCCATAATGTTTCATGTTTTATGTTATGATTATTGGGATTACATTTCACTACCATGATTTATCCCATGTTATGAAATTTTGACCTCTTTTGTAGGGTAAGATTTCCAAAATGTTATGTTCTTATTTTGATGTGATTAATATTTTTTTTGATTACCCTTACTGAGCATTTGAGCTCTCCCTTTTGTATGTTTTCTTTCCCTAGGTCAGGAAGAAGGGTATTAAGTAATATATGCCAAAAAGGGACTATAGATATGATGAAATAAATGGGAGACAGTGTAGATGCTTTATGAACCAGTTGTTTATGTTTCCCAGTTTCTAAAGACACTATACCTATACGGTCCTTTCATGGTTTTGTTATATGTTGTAATAAGTATTCTGGAATTTTAAAGTATTAACCATGTATGTAAAGTAGGGGTTGTTATAAAGTTCATTGTGCTCTATGATAAACGTATCTTTTTGGCTGAGAAGATTCTCGAAATCAAAATATTCTATCGGCAAAGATCTCAGGTTCATTGGCTTAAAGAGGGGGACATGAATAACGCCTTTTTCACACTTGTCTGAAGGAAAAGAGTAACATGAAACTGAACCTCAACCTGGGTAATGGGGATTACTCTTTGGACGTGGGGATTGCTGGTCGTATGGCCTTGGAACACTTTGAAAAGATTTTGGGTGGTGGGTGGCCTTGTGGGAAGGTGCATTGTACTGAGGAGGGGGCTGGTGCCTTCCTAGGATGCATTCCCCAGATGGTGGAAGGATCGGACAACTTGCGCTTGAGGGAGATATCATCTGCAGTAGAGATCAAGGAGGCAGTCTTGGGGATGCCGCGAGACATCTCCCCGGGACCAGATGGGTTTCTAGGGTCATTCTACATAGGTGCATGGGAGATCGTGGGGCCTCAGGTGGTGGAGGCCATTCAGGATTTCTTCTGTGGCAGACCCCTTAATAGAAGCATATGTGCCTCCAGGGTTGTCTTTATCCCTAAGGTTAAGAATCCTTCCTGCATCAATCACTATAGCCCAATTTGCCTGTGTAATATGTCCTACATGATTTTGGCTAGCCTTCAAACACGTCGAATTAGCAGTGTGATATCGATTATTGTCTCAAGGGAGCAACATGGTTTTATCCATGGCCGAAACATACAGGTGGCAGTGGGCATTGTGAACGAATTGGTCAGCGACATCAATAAGAAGGCGGTCTGGTCGAATGTCATTTTTCAGGTGGATATGGATAAGGCTTATGATAATATGTAATGGGGTTTCGTGATCCAGGTTATGAGGAAGATGGGCTTCGAGGAATGGTTTTGTGATCATTGATTCTGATGCTACTCTTCCCCTTGGTTGTCCATCTCAATCATGGGGAAGGTTTTTGGTTTCTTCAAGACGGTACGGGGGGTTCGGCAAGGCGATCACTTGTCTCCGAGTCTCTTCATCCTTAATCAAGATGCACATTCCCAGAATCTTCATAGAGGGCTGGAAGAGGGAAGGGTGTCTCCTTTTGTCTCCCGTGGTGGCTCGGAGGGAGTTTCACATCTCATGTTTGCCGACGATATTCTGGTTTTCCTAAATGGGCAGAGAAGATCGTTGCATGGATTTATGGAGATCATGCATACTTATGAACTCTTGAGCAGACATGGTATTAACTATTCAAAGATCCATGTTTTCATCTCTAATAAATGTTCAGGGAACCACTAGAGAGGAATACAGAAAATTCTGAAATTCCAGAGGCGGTAGTTCCCGATGATCTATCTCAGTATTCCCCTATCCTACTGGCGTATGTGGAACCATTTCTTTGATGGAATTATAAGAAGAATTATGTGATGAATCATCAACTGGAAGAGAAAGTTCCTTTCATTTGGGGGGAGTGTCGCACAAATCCACAGTGTGCTTACATCCATTCCAATGCACATTCTATCTATCATGAGAGCACCGAAAGGTGTTGTATCCAAGATGGAGAAGATTTTCAAATCTTTTATTTGGGATGCAAATCAGGAGGGGCGAAGCCATTGGGCCTCCTGGAGATGGCTGGCGAGGCCTATAGTTGAGGGTGGGGTGGGGCTCTAGGACATATTCAATACCATGCAAGGGTTGCAGGCGCAGTTGGATTGGGAAGTTATCAAGGGGGAACCCTTATGGGCTTCATTATTCAGAGGAAGGTACGGGTGGGACAACGGGCCGCAAGCGCATCATGGGCCTGGTATGTCTAAGATTTATAAGGGTATTCTTTCCCATTTGGAGGTTCTTTAAGGTGCATCCCACTGGATTATTGGTCGTGGCGACGTTAGCTTTTGGAGATCGAACTGGGTGGGCGATCGGCTCTTCTTCCCTGGATGTCCCATACCTGCGGTCTATTTCAAGGAGGCGTGTGGATATCCTTCGATTATAAAGGCCGTTCTCAGTCCAAACCATAGGGAGATCTTTGAGAGCATCAATTTAAATAAGAAGGTGGATAGGTGATGTTTTATAAGGTCGATCTCGGGCTAGTTCTATGTCCAAGATTTCAACCGGCTTCATATTACTGATGAGACCCTGGACGAGTGGTCCTCCAAGCTATGGTGCAAGGAGTTGTCTACTAAAATGAACTTTCTGGTTTGGAGGATTTGGAATGCTGCTCTGCCGACAGATGAAAATATCCAAAGGAAAGGCATTCCCTTGGCATCTTGATGTTTCTGCTGCGAGCACCCACAGAGGGAATCTACGTTTCACATGTTCTTCCAGAGCGATTGGGCTGGCCATCTTTGGTCCGTGCTCATCTCCCATTCCAGTGGTAGTCGGACACATGCTTCCTTTAACGAGTTCATGTCCTCATGGTTTAACGGGGTAGGAGGCAATGCGATGGAGACCAAAATCTGGGCCTTTGTTCTCATTTCCATTTGCTGGTCACTATGGGAGGCAAGGAACCAAACGAGGAGGGCAACTCGCCTCTAGGATTGGTATCTTGAGATCCGGAAAGGGCCCTATACTCCGATTTGGGTTTAGTCATCAAGGGTGGACAATCCTCACCCACCTTCTGTAGGTTCATAAATCAGACTTACTCAGCTGGTGCGTCTGGTGGGATGAGTGGAAGATGGGTTCATTGGAGACCCCCCATGCATGGTTTGAAATTGAACGTTGACAGTTCTTACAAGAGTGGGATTATGCGGGGAAGGGGCCTCATTCACGATTCATGTGGCTCTATTTTGGTGGGTTTCAGTGCCTTTATTGGGACAAGAAGCTCTCTGGAAGATGAAATGAGGGCCCTTCTCACAGGGCTAACAATGTGCAGGTGGTTGGGGTTCCAGGCTGAAGTGATTGAGTCTGATTCATAGGCCGAGGACAAAATGGTCAAGGGGGGATATGAGGTGTTGTGGTTCCTTTGTTTCTTAGAAATGAGGTGCTCCATGGAAACATGTCAAGGCTAACATGTCCATCACATTTGGAGGGACTCTAACTTTGCTACTGATGTGCTCGCCGGCTTGGGAAGGGCGGAGGAGCCTCTTGTTGTTTACAATAGTATCGGGTCACTTCCCATGGTCTGTATGTCATTTTCCCAAGGGGATGCCCTTATCTTACACCACTTCCGAACCCCTTAGGGTCTTTGGATGCATCTATCGTGTGGCAGTGGCCACACCCTTTCTTCAATAATAATAATAATAATTTTTCCAAAAACAATATGAATAACTATACCTATAAATAAAGAAATAAATACTGAGACATAAATAAGAAAACAAGTCTCTAGAAATTAAGATAAAAGTGTTGAAAATTAAATTAAAAATGATAAGAATGACAAACCATTATATTATTGAAATTATAACTATCCTCAAGGAAAGGAATTATTCTATAACATAGGAGTTAAATATGATATCCAAAAAGTTTTAATAACTGAAATTACATTCAAAAGACAAGTGTATGAACATTAAAAATGTTAAGAACTTGAAGGAAAAGAAGAATGATAAAGCTAAACATATCAATAATGTGGTCAAGTAGAATATAAGACTACAATAAGAGAATGCATTATTCAAATAATCACTTCTCAAATGAAATAAAAAATGAAATATAAGGATAAAATTATGAATATTCACAACGAATAAATTGAATAAGTAATTTATTTTGGGAAGAATCAGAAGGTTGAACTTATTTCTTATCTTTAGTCAAAGAGTAAGAAGATCCCACAGTTGGAAGATGAATAAGACTCATCTAGGAAATATTTAGATGCTATGGGTAAGACTAAATTCAAAAATACTATACATTTAAAGTATGATAACACTTTAGTTGGTGATTATGAAAAAATAATTAGTATTATATCCTAGAGGAGAGATGTTAATAGATTATATTAACCAAAAGACAGTAATCCATGGGTAAAGTTTGTTTTAGAAATGAAGGAACACCACCAAATAATTTGATGAAGAGAGCTATGAATTTTCCCAAGAGAATAGACAATTTTGAAGGTACTGGAATGAATATAAAAAAACCTCACAAGTGGTAAAACAATTAGATGAGAACTCAATGAAGTCATGGTTTGAATATTTCAAATAAAATTCAGATCCAAGTATGGACTATAAAATGAAAGAAAATAGAAAAATGGTTATCAATTGTGACCCACTATCTTCTTCAACTTAAGGGTGACTGATGCAAAACTCTCCACATATTCACTATTACTTGTACATGTTTATGAAGAGGTGTAGAATTAAGGGGGGATATTCGATCAATGAGGTGAATTTTCTATAAAGGAATATGTTATTTAATATTAAAAAAAGATTTTATGTAGCTAAAAATGTGAGTAGGTTCTGTTCACATGAATAAGATCCAAAGAGAAACACCAATATCCACAAAAAAAATGAAATTCACATATTTGTTTTTATCTAACAAAATGGTTTATTGTTTGGTGTCATTTAATTTTTTTTCAAGATATAAAAAATAATCTTGGTTGGTTGAGTTTTCCCATATGTGGTATCCCAAAATTATGATAAATTAATTGATGTCTTGAACTAAATTATCAATGTAATTTTGATGGTAATTAATGGTTATTAATCATTACCTGAATTTTTTTAAGACTATGGAGAATTAAAAGGCATAGAGTACAATTGGTATCAGTTTTTAAAATTAAATGACTATTTTAACAAGTGGTATCAATTAATTCACCAAGTGGATTGATCCTAACATAAAATTATATAATTTTTATATAATAATGATTTTGTGTGAATGGTTTATGGAGATCACAGTTTGTATTTTGAAGTGAAAAATCCATTGATGCTAGGTGGTTTCATTGGAATTAATGAGTGAAATTGGAAAATATGTTGTTGTATATAAAATCTATTGCCTGTTATACTAATATAAGGACCATTTATTTTATAGGATTTATTGATATCACCAGTGTCGAGTGTAAATTTCACTCAATGAATCTCTAGAGAAAGTAAATTTTGGATGGAGATTGTCTTATGGAAATTTTTTAGTGTTGGGAATACCAACCAAAAATAGTGTTCGTATAATTTCAAAGGGGTTGAATAATCAACATGTGGATGAATACAATGAATTTAGTGAAAGGGAAAGATGAAAATAATTTTATTAATTCGTCCCTAACCTCTTAGTGGTAGTTAAATACCTTGTGGAATCCCACATGGTAGATGCAGAAAACGGCAGAGACAAAAATTCTTATAGGTTCTTCCTAAATTAATGTAGAAAATTATTGAAGACATTTACCCTCAAATCTAAAAGATAAGAATCTATGAATATGATGATTCTACATATAATAAGTTGTGAATGAAGAAAAGTTAATCCCTATATATGAAAGGGAAAATTGGAAAGATAGTTTGTAGTTCATTTCCAATTAAGGATAAAAGATACATTAGAGATGCAAGATTGGGAATGCGTTATTTGTTGTAAAAATAATCCAAAGGAGGAGATTGCTAGAAATCCTAAATTATCGTGTTGGATTATTTTGACAATAATGATTGGATCATCGACAAAGATATTGTTTTTCAAGGATGAGGACAACATGTGTGTTAGAATTATAATGAATCATGTTTCATTTTTGAACTATTGAATTGTTTAAAAAACGTGATAAATGTTTACCAAAATAATGAACTGATGCTTCAGAGTTTTTTAATACCATTAGTGATGGATAATGTGAGTTTTTAAAATTAGGATTATTTGACATTCATTTTTGAGTTGTTAATAAATATATGATTGATCACATGGATTCATTCCAAAAAAATGAAGACAGTGAAGCACAATGATTATTATTTCACAATGATTCAACACTACTAGGAAGGAATACCACACTAATATCATAGTTTTTGATTCCATGGAACTTCCCAATATAGATATTATTAGAGGTGAATATTTCATAGTGCTATTATTAAAGGTGAAAGTGGTGCAGAAGGACCATGTCCCTAGTTGAGTGTATGTTGTTGTAAATATAGTCCAATAAGACATTTAGTGTCCATGGTAATCATTGTTCAAGGAATAAAGAGTTTATGGAATGAGATAATATTCATAGTGAGAAGTCCTGAGTCAACATGAAGGTTTGTAATTCAACATGTCCAATTGACCATATTGAAAGTTGTGGTATATGAAGTGGTGGTGGAAATACAACCAATGAGTTTTTGTTATGCCATGTAGTGTAATTCATAGTCTAGAATATATTCTATATTGGAGAACTGTAATCAAAGAAATAAAACATGATAATTAACAACACCTATGGTGAAATCCATATTTCACATGATGCTTTCCCAGGGGAACCCAAAATGGGAACAATGGTATTTATATCAATTTTTTATCAAAAAATTGGTATATATGAAATGACGACCAAAAAATAGGACCACATTCGTGGTATTTGGTGTTTTAGAGTTGAATAAGCAATGTTTTTTGGAAAATTAAATGGTGAAAGGTTTTTCAGTGATTCATGCATAAATTTACCCAAGAGAAGAAGAAGGTATAATGGTCCTTGTAGTCTAGCTTGGGTTGCCAAATACTCAGAGAACTAGGAAGTTACCTACAGACACGTACATTCAATGGATTGTTTTTCCCTATGAAGTGGATAACATGAGTTGATTTAAGATGGTTTTAAATTAAATCTAATAGACTTAAGTGAATTCAATTTAAAATAAAGAGTTTATCCAAGGTTATCACCAGGGGGTGGATTGGACGTACTCCCTTTCCAATTATTTCAATTTCTTATATTTGAGATGAGTTCATTTAAGGAGATCAAACAACTTCATCACTTACTGATTTTATACCAACAAACCATAATACTAATCAGCTTTACACTTGGAGGATCCAATTTATGGGCCCTCCAAGGTAAAGGTTTTTATTAGCAATTGAAGTATGTGGGTTTAGAATTCTACTAGGACAAGAAGTTTTAAAATCATCAAATAAAAATATCAATTAAAAGAAGTTATTATACATTTATGGGGTTAGAAATAACATCCAATCCATCCCATTTCTACTCCCTTGGATCAACCCATAAGTTGGTTATCCCTCCATTGAGTCTATGGTTTCAATGGAAGTGGGAATTAGACTCATGAGGGAGGAAATGGAGAAGTAGAAAAACAATGAAATAATGATCACTCCACCGTTGTGTGATAATTTCACATGGTTTGGTGTGAATAAATTCACAACTTGAACCAAGGGTATCAAAGTGATATCAAGAACAACAGAATAATATAATAATAAGAACTTTTATTAATAAACTAAAGTGAATTGAACAATTTAAATGTGAAAGACAAACTTGAGACAACAAAATTGCTACGTAACATTATAATGAAAGGAAGCTCAAAAGATGATTATATCCTTCAACACCACTACCTTAAATAGGCATTTTTCTAGCCTTGGTTCGAGCCTCCAATATTACAATGCATCCCACTTGATTATGGTAGGCCTAGTGTGGTGGAAAGTAAGGGAGAGGGGACTTCTTTATCCTTGACTCGAAGTGGAAGCCACCTTGCATCCACCGAACAGATGGACCTAGATGGCTGAATTAGAGTAGGACATAGCATTCAAAAGTTAATATCTATATGGATCCTAGATCTCTGTAAAATATCAGACCAAATGGATTTGTTGTTGCTGAGATATGATTAAATGGGTGGGCTATTTTTCTTAGCCGCAAAATCTGGACCACAATTTTATCTCTAACTTTGGATGCCTATATAACCACAATGGAGGTAGAATTAGAACTGGAACCTCAATATTTATATGTTCTTATATATTTCTTCTATCATCCCACGAAATCTGGGCTTCATCGTGTCTGTATTGTGGGCCCCATATTCTCATTAGTGGGATGATGTTCAATCTCCCTTCTCCAGAATTATTTTCTTTCATAACCGAATATCCCTATCATCATTTATGAATCCTCCAATGATCCCTGAATGGAAAATATTTATATTAAAGTGTAGATCTATTTAAAAAAATATAAAATTAAAATATGGATAATTACATTACCTAATATAAGATGAATCATTGGGCCTAAATTGTTGTACATTAGGCATGAAGTAAAGAAATGATGAGAATGGATGTTCACAATTAAAATCCACTAACTCAGGCCCATAAGGTCAAAAAAGAACATTTAATACCATTACAATTTATGAAAAATATGTATTTTTGTTGGCTAATCACACCCCCAACTTGATTTTATCTAGTCTGGAGCAAAATATTTCTCAAAAAAAATGTGAAATTCGAATTCCCATTTCCATGAATATTTTAATAAACAAGTATCACCAAAAAACATTATATCAAAAAACATTGAAACACATAAAAATATTTTAATAAAATATAGTTTCATATGCAGATCCCAATCCCAAGCCCATTCCTTTGTTCAAATTCATTACCATATTTCTTCCAATATCAATTAAGCGTGATGATGTGTTGTGCATCGCAATAGACATGGGGGTTTATCTTTATTCAAGGGGAAATGATGGAAGCGCTAGGTGGAATCACATTTCAATATTAAGATGAGTATTTAATTTTTTGTGTGTGTGTATATATATATATATATATTGTTTTTTTTCCAAATTTTCCATGGAAATTGAAATTTCACTCAATAGAGTCAACCCATGTAGCGAGACTTTGCCAATGACTCCCAAGCTCAAAGACCTTAGGGCACCAGTTGAAGCCCACATACTCGGGAAACATCTCGAGTTAACTCAGTGAAATAAACAAATTCAAATTACCACAAATTGATATATAATTACAGACTCTGGGCCAAACAATTATCGAGTCACGATCCAAAAGCGCTGGAAGCCACACATTAGGTCATTTCATTGCTCTACGTGCAAATTTATTGTTTTTTTTAATTTTTTATTGAATACTGATATTAAAACTAAAATGATCAGCAAAACTATTCTATTTATTTAGGGGTCCCCATGAACTCAAACTAATACCCCAATATCCAAAGTACGTGCATTGTTATCATTTTATTATTTGGATGAAAATATAACCAAGGAAATATCACATTAGATAGCCACACTTTCCAAAATCTATGCTCATGAAATATACATGGATTAAAATCAGAATCAGGGAATACTAAATTATTTGATATTCAGTTTTAAAGCGTACAATGTCTATTATCATGTTGAAGGTTAATGAAAATATTCCTTCCATTAAGGAACACATATTTTTTCAAATCATTAATTTTTTTGACATAAAAGCAATTTTTTTATTTCATCGAATGCAATTTTTTATTTCATCTCCCCCAACGTAAAATAACATTATCCCCAGAGTTTGAGGGAAAAAAATTTATAAGGGGTAGAGGTAGATAAGGGGATTTCAAAAAGGAAATTGAAAATGAGGATCATGGAATGAAGTCACCTTGAAGTTGAAATTCTTGCTGCTTCCTTTTAATCCCCTAGTCTCTATGTAACTCTGTGAATTACCTAATGGAAAAAAGAAAAAAAACAAATATATATATATATATATAATAGAGAAATTAAAATATAAGTACATATACAAAAATTACAGATTAATGGAACACTATAAGTTGTAGGTCAGTGGTAATCTTGCACCCCTGTCTCCCTTCGGTCCCGGGTTCGATTCCTCGTGGCTTCGCCAGTAGTGATGGGGTTTTCCCCACGGCCTACGGTGTGTCCAAATTTTTAATTATTATTATATATTTATTTAATTTTAACCTAAAAACACATAAAAATAAAATTAATTGATGATAGATTGTCTTATTTTTAAATTTCTGGGTAAGGTATTACTCAAGTATCACACCGCATGACACAGATGAATATGGCGCCCCCCTTTCATACACATCCATACTCATTATAGAAGAACATATAAATAGTCTATTTTTTTATTTTTAAATATAGAAATGATTCATTAATACTATTTAAAATATAAAGTTTATTAAAACAACATAATGATTGGAAACCTGAAAACCATGGGTTTCCTCCCATGCAACGCTTTGCATAACATCGTTAGCTCAACTTGAACCCCCTAACTTACCCAATACCATATTTATAAATTTTAAGGACCCTATATTTCCCCACTTATACTTTATTAAAATTTATTCTTTGTTTATAATTTGTGTCGTGTATAAGCCTATGTTCTAAAATGAGTGGGAAAATCCATGAAATATTAGAAATGGTTGATCCAGTTTCATCTGTGGTCTTGCCTAAGACATCAATGATCATTCAAACTTTTTTTGGATTCAAGAGAATAATTAATTCAATTTAAATGATAATGATTATACCCAATTAATGGATACTTTATAGGGGAAGGAATAACAATAATTTTGAGCTCGGGATGAATAGGACATTCAAGCACAGGTCGAGATTTTGAATCCAAATTAGTTTCATTTGCTAACATTCTCAACACAAATGGTTCCTTTTGAATGGAATAATCAATCACTAAATTGGAGATTGTAGTTCCAGTAATTGGTATGGACTCTATGTTTTTTATTTCTCCCAATGGTTTTGTGATTTTATGTTCTGAGAAATCATCAATGGAGGAATATTCCAGACACTCAATCCCTGATGTCAAATATCCCTCCTGTGAATAAAAAATCAGTTTCCTATTCATTTAAACACCTATAAACTATTACTTAATGTTCTTCAATCATCCTCAGTTCAAAGGAAATTTCATTATCATTTTCATTAGATGTTTGTGTGTTACAAGATTCCTCTATGAATAATGAAGAATGGACAACCTGATAGAGAATGGGTTACATAACCGTTTCAATGCTTTGTAGTTCTACTATCAAAGAAGAAAATTCTGAAGTAATTATATCCATTTGTTGACAAAATTTCTCAATTAATGGATGTGGATAATGATTGGAAAGGGGTTGAGACATGCTGTCTATTCTAAGAGGATAATTAAGTTGATGTAATTCCACAGGAGGATATTCTGATTGGCCTTGTTTGGATTGGAACTCAAAATAGGTTGGATTTTTTGGTAAATAATAGGAGTTAAAAAATTATGGCTCAATAGGTTTTTGATTATCCCACCAGTAGAGAATAGGATGGTCATTTTACATCACACTTGGTGTGGAGTAATCAAAGTAAGGAGAGGTTCCCTATGTATGGTTTTTTTCAAAAGGGGTTTCCATATGAATGAAATTGGGGATGAGATTAGAGAAGTGGGGTGAGAAAAGGAAGCTAGTGTCTATGATAACTCACTTATGTCCCTAAAAACAGTGCCAAAATTTTATTCAAGAACAAATATACCCAAGATAAGAAGGCAGAACGGTCCTTATAGTCTAGCTTGGTTTGTCGAATCCTCAGAGACCTAATAAGTAACCTACAGACACGTACATTATATGGATTGTTTTTGGATATTATGTGGACAAATTGGGTTGATTTAATATGGTTTTAAATGAACTCTAAGATAATTAACTCAATTAAATTTAAAATAATGAGTTAATCCTATGTTATTACTTGGGGTGGATTGGACGTATCCCCTTTTCAATTATTTCAATTTATTATATTTGAGATGAGTTCATTAAAGGAGATTGAAAAACTTCATTAGTTACTAATTTTATACCAACACACCATAATACTAATCACCTATACACATGGAGGTTTAAATTTATTAGCACTCGAAGGTAAAGGTTTGTATTAGCACTTGAAGTATACGGCCTTAAAATTAAACAAGGACGAAGATGTTTTAAAATCATAAAATAAACTCTCTATTAAAAGATATTATTATACATTAATGGGGTGATAAATAACATCAAATACATCCCCTTGATACTCCCTTGGATCAACACATAAGTGGGTTATCCCTCTATTGATTCAATGGTTTCAATGGAAGTAGGAAGTACACTCATGAGGGTTGAAATGGAGAAGTAAAAATATAATGAAATAACGATCACTCCACCATTGTGTGATAATTCCACAAGGTTTGGTGTGAATAAATTCACACCTTGATCCAAAGGTATCAAATTGATATTAATAACAACAGAATAAGATGAGAAGATGAACTTTTATAAATAAAATATAGTTAATTGAACAACTTACATGGGAAAGAAAAACATGAGACAACAAAATTGCAGCATAATATTACAATTAAAGGAAGCTCAAAAGATATTTCTATCCTTAAACAACACTGCCTTAAATAGGAATTTTTGGAGCCTTGGTCTGAGCCTCCAACAGTACAAAGCATCCAACTTTATTATGGTAGGTCTAGGGTGGTGGAAAGTAAGGGAGAGTGGACTTCTTTATCCTTGATTCGAAGTGGAAGCCAACTTGCATCCACCAAACAGATGAGCCTAGATGTCCTTCTAGGTGGACGAATTAGAGTGGGTCAGAGAATAAAAAAGTAAATCTCAGGATGGATCTTATCTCTCTATATAATTTTATGACTAATTAAGTTAGTTTCTATATATGATTTAATTGGTGGGCTGTTTTTCTAGGCCGCAGAATCTGTCCATGAATTTTAACTCTAACATAGGATGCTTGAATAACCCCAATGTAAATTGAATTAGCACTGGATCCTAAATAATTGTATGTTACTCTATATGTCTTATATCATAACACGAAATTTGGGCTTCACTGGGTCTGTATTGTGGGCCCCACATTCTAATTTGTGGGATGGTGTCGAATATGCCTTCCCCAGAATTATTTCCTTTCATCGCTAAATATCTCCATCATCCATTATGAATCCTCCATTGATCTCTGAATGAAACATATTCATATTGATGTGTATACAGGTTTCCCAAAATATAAAATTAAAATATAGATAATTAAATTTCTTAAAATCAGAAGAATCATTGGTCCTAAATTTGTGTACATTTGGCATGAAGTGCACACATTATGAGAATGGATGTTCAAAATTAAAATCCTCAAACTCAGACCAAAGATCAAATATGAAAATTTAATACCATTAAAATGTAACTAAAATATTTTTGTTTATTGGATAATCATTCAGTTATTGAAGCACATATTTTTAGAGAAATCAATTATGTGATGCATGATATGGATCATTAGTGATTCATACATCATTTTTCTCAGTTTAAGACCATTATACTATCCATGATGGAATAATATTTAAAATATTGATGATGGTGGATTATTTTGACAATTTATTCATGTTTAAATGGGATAAATATGTATAAAAATCAATTATTATTTTGAATACTCATATATGAGTTAATTGAGGAGTTGTGGAGGAAATATTTGTAGTTTTATTACCCAATAATGATGATAACAAGTGTCCGATTTATTGGGAACATGGCCTCTATATTTCAAGATCGGAGACTGATTAAAAGTGGGGGAAAACGTTACACACACAAAAATAACTGATTTCTTTTAAGGGAATGAAAAGTTTATGTTCAAGGTGATGGGAAGGAAATTTTTTACGGAGTTAGAATTAATTGAATACTTTATTAGGTTAAATGTTTTTATTTATTTTCCAAAAAAAGTAAAGGTTGTGCCATAACATTCAAAAAAATAATTATTGTTTCAGAAATGGTTTTTTTCATTGATTTTGAGGAGAAAAAATTGATTACAATAG
This sequence comes from Viscum album, assembly GCA_963277665.1. Lineage (NCBI taxonomy): Eukaryota > Viridiplantae > Streptophyta > Magnoliopsida > Santalales > Viscaceae > Viscum > Viscum album. Next base: position 1,765,986,472 of record OY728153.1, on the reverse strand, counting down.
ATCTTCTATCTTTATTTAAATATTCTTTAAATGATGATGATAAAGAGACCAATATTTCAATAAAACTTGTTTAAATCATACCCCAAATTAGTGAGTGAAGGTAGATGAATATACAAGTGAGATAATAATGGTAGATACAGAGTGAGGGTAGTGGTCATTGGATGAGTGTAAAAAGACCCAAAACATTATAGGGTACTGAGCATAGAAAATGCTTGACATATGTAACGACCAGGCAATTTATTAATAAAATTCACTTTCTTTTAATTAAATGTCTTATGGTTATAAAAGACATGTTCAATTATTTTATTATAACGAATTAGATTTAAATAAATGTTAAGTATCATTTCCATTCATAATATAACCATTTAATAGTGATCACATAACTAGTATAGATATAGGGTTTTAACAAATACTTTTTACATAGACAAAGGAAGTGATTACCTCAACTAGTAGGATCGTTTCCTATGAATCACATTTATCCGAGCATCCAAGTGAGATATCATTTCTAGGATTTTCCCTAGACTAAACTCAATCTGAGATCTGACCGCTTAAGCATGATCAGAACCATTATGGGGGAATTTCATGCTCATTGAGATCATAAACCAAACCATGTTCACTGAACAACCCCATGAAAGCCCCCCATCACACACCTTACTCTTAGGGAATATGCTGGTGTAATAAAGTGATATATAACAAGAACCTATAATTATGGCTATATAAATTATTTTTTTATATAATAATGAATATACTTTTATTCTATTATTATTACTTTGTAAAAGACTTCTAAAGAACAAATAATATTTTAGGATAATAATCGAATTCAATTAATAAATATATTTTTGATGAATTAATGGATTTATGAAATAAATAATTTTCTAATAAAATATTATTATTAAATTAATTTTATTAAATATAATTTATAATATAAAATTTATGAATTCAAACGTAATTTTTTATGGTTTAAAAACTAGTATTGTCAAAACCCGTTAATTTTAAATAAATGTTTTATTTTATTTTATAAGTAAAAAATCACATTTTTAGAAAATTGTTTCGAAAAAAGTTCTATTTTTTTGGAATCAAGACATCAAAATTTTCCAGAAGTGAATTTTTCATAATTTTCTGAGACAGCCAAATTTTCTGGTAAAAAATAAATAATATAGAAATTTATGGTGTATTTTCTGACATCATAATGGACCAATAATTAAATAAAGAAAACTATAAAATGTATCTTAGGAAAAATAATTTTTTTTTATTTTAAAGTAATGTATTTTTATGTAATTTATTTTTTATAAAGCCTTAGTGAATCCTCTAAACAATATAAAGTATTTTAAGATTTTGAAATCATTTCCTTGAAAGTATGACTCACCTCCAAATAATATTGGGAAACATCTGAATATTTTCGTAAAATTCACATATATATTAATATATTCCACTCCCCTTTTCTAGAAACCATGGGAAAAAACCTTAGGATGGTTTTTGGTTTTGAATATTTTGTTATGAGGTGTCCAAAATCAAAATAATAAAGAAATCACCCTCCTTTACTATAAAAAACCACCCAATATCCCATTAATCTTTACTCAAACTCCTTTAATTTCATCCAAAAGCATTTATATACTCCCTATAGTCCTACAGAGGCTCCCCCAATCTCCCAAGAAACCTCTCCCAAGCCTTTGGAGTCACACATCCCTGAAAGGGATCTTTCACTCTTCTCTTTTATCAAACACTCCTTTTGTTATATGCCCTTTAATTTACTTTTTCATATGTTGGTATATATTCATACATACTCCCTTTACTATCCATTTGATTTAAAAATAATGATATCTTCCTTACACTCTCGTTTATCCATCTGTGATATTTTATATACACCTATTAGCATGCCTAAATATTCTGTAAGGGATTTCTCTCTCCTCATTCCCATTCAAGAACTTCTTTTATATTATGCATCATAAATTACATTTCATCTATTTGATTATAATGTTAGATGACCCCTTACCATCCATTTTGTGCATAAATTATTAGAGACCCCTTCGCTCTCATCAACCCATTTTATGAATTTATATTTGAGGCCGTTATGCTGCCAAAATTGTACGACGTTTTCCATCATGTAGTGAATACAAAACCCATTTCTCTACAAAGGGTATTCAACATTGTGATCATATACTTCTTTATTGGGTGATTATATGTATTTATTTCACGTTCCTGGATCATTTAATAACTTATTATGTTGAATTATTCCATGTTATTGGATCTATGTGGCACACTGATGCCTGGAATGAATTGTTTGTGAAGGGTGGACCCTAATAGTTCCCCAATTAATTGGGTAATGTTAGAATCATGACACATAATGTGTGATGAGGTTTAATCATTATAATTCATGTAAAACGAAGTTTTACTCATCCTAATTAATGTACAATTAGGGTTTACTGTTGCTAATCCTTATGCAATGCGCCTTGAATCATGCTAATATCATGATGTTTGTTGTTTCCACATTTTCATGTTATTATTATAATTCTTATCATGCCTTTATATTTGTGTTAATATTATGCTCCATTGAAATTAATATTGATAAACATGTATTTTCTTCCTCATGTTATGCCATTGTTATTCCCTTACTGGGCTTTATAGCTCATTCCTTTCTTATGTATGTCCTCGGGTTATCCCATGCAATGTTATATACGAAAAAATGTAGTGGTAATATAAAATAAGTTTACAATAAAGATGTTGTATTATATGTTTTAAGTTGTTATGTAATGTTCATAATCCCAAAGACACTATACCTCTTGATCTTATGAGTTTTATTAAGTTAAATTTATGTAATAAATCATGTTTAAATGTGTAAAAAAGAGCAGGGTTGTTATAGTATGTATCAAATGATAGGTTTAGTTATTTATAGGATTAGGATTATAAAACCATAGTGATAAACATTAGGTATAATACTAAGTACAAGAAAAACATCCCTAAATTTTGGTGAGTATAGAGTTAGTGTTTTATCAATAAAATAGATCCCTATCTGGATACGATCAAGTGGATGTGGCACCGGCACACATGTTTCTAGGGGTAAAACAATAAAACACTACTTTGAGCTGGACTCAAATGGGAATTGTTGCACGAAAATTGGCCTTGATTCACTCCTAGTTTGACACTCCCGAGGGATATGATTTTATAAATTCATAATCTCATTACAAACAATTATCAAGGGAACACAACAAAATGCACATACAAAATTATGTTAGGAAGTAGATCCTGAATAACATAGACTAAAGCGTAGAAAATCATTAGTAAAGGATATAAATGTAATTTAAAATTTAAACCTTTAATTTCATTAGATTACCTTTATCTTTTTAACTTTATAATATACTCATCCATAATCTTTATTTTATTCTATAAAATGGCTTGTAATTTGAGGAATCATGTTAACAACCAAAGCGAAGGGTAGTTGTGAGGATTTACCCAATGAGATGGACACCCTGATGGGAGCGGGAATCGAAATCATATTTATGATAATCTATTGGTTAACTCATTTTCTAAATCAAAACATGGATCAAGAGGATCATCTGAACCCCCCTAAGAGAGAGAAACCCACAGTCGAGAGATTCATGCAACAAAGGCATCACATGTTCAAGGGATCATATGATCCCTTAATCACAGATCAATGGATCAATTACATCAAAAAGAAATTTTCTATCCTTAAATGTTCCAAAAAAGAGAAGATTCCACTAGCTTTTTTTTATAAGGAGGGTGAAACTGATTAGTGGTGGACAATGATCAAGAATATAAAGCCAGAGGAGGATATCAAAGAAATGGAATGTAAGGAATTCAGGAATTTTTTTTATAAATATTTTACCTGCACCCTCCATCTTAATATAAAAGATATTTCATTACACTCAAGAAAAAGAACGATTAATTTTATGGGACGTATGAGGAAAAAATCACCATACTTCCACAATAAACCTCAAGTTTTGTCATTACCCTTGAATGCAATGTTGACCAATTATTTGGTGGGATAAATCCTATCCTATGAAAATCCCTAGAAATTCGTGACTTCGAAATATATGAGGAAATTATCTGGTGTGCCCTAAAAGTAGATATGTAGATCAGTGAATATTAGGGTATGATGGGGATAAAAAGAGGAAAGTGGACTTTAATTATAGCTGTCTGATGGATAAATTCAACGATTATAAGAAAATAATGCACCCCTCTTGTCAAAGGTGTGCAAAGAAGCACCCTATAAATTTCCTAAGGGGATAAAGGAAATGCTTTAGGTGCAGAAGAAAAGGAAACCTGACTAAGAGTTTCCGATAAGATAAACCCATCAATGTAATAGTAGAAAGGAAATCTTCAGTCAACCATCAATATGTTGTTCATTACTATATCTACACGGAACCATGGATCTTTGTGAACCAGCTCCCAATGCCTATGGATTTCAGAGGCAACCAACAACCTTCGAGGTATCATAGTTGAGTTTTTTCCAGAATTACCATCTAAGTGAATCCCAGAAACAAAGTGGTGATAGGTATGATATATTTTAATTTAATAATAAAGAATGAAATTTCTTATTATGGTTCTACACATTCATTTATATCCTAAAATTTAGGTTGAAAAATACAAACATCACCACAAAAAATGAAAGTTGAGATGTCGATGAAAACAACAAATGGGTCAATTATTGTATCCCATGAATATAACTCCTCCCATCTCACAATTTGTGGATTGAATTTCCATGTAAAACTTGTCATACTTTTCTTGGTGGAATTTACGTAATTTTGGGAATGGATTGGATTTACCAATATAGAGCCAACATATATTTCCATAAGAGGGAAATAACTCTCCATATGGAAAATCGACCCCCTGAGTCAATGAATTTGAAAGGATAAGGATGAATATTACTCAGCATCATCATCCCAATAATGGATATTAATGCACTATGAGAATTTGTATCTTTCTCATATGATTGAGTCTAAGGAGGTTACCATCCTCAGACATGCCTATTGCGAGGGAATTCACTGACGTGTTTCCCAAGGAATTTCCAAAGCTTCCTCCTAGAAGAAATGTTGAATTCTCTATTGATCTAATACATAGTTAATTTCCAATATCAAGGAATATAAATATAATTGATACTGTGGAACTTTAGGAGATTAAGAAACAAATATATGGGAATTCAGATAATGTATTTATATGCATAAGTTCTTCACTATGGGGTGCACCGATCCTCTTCATCAAGAAGAAGGACGGGTCAATGCACCTTTTGAATGATTATCATGATCTCAAAAAAATCATGATAAAAGAATATATCCTTTTCCACAAATTGAAGACATATTCAATTGTCTATGTAGAGAATAATAATTCTCCAAGGTGGATCTACGATTAGGATATTATAAAGTAAAGTTGAAGAAGTAGGATATCCCCAAGACTGCTTTTTTGTATAAGGTATGTGAATTATTATTTCATATTGATCCCATTAAAACTAATTCTCTAGAAATCTTCATGGACATGATGAATATAGTCTTTAAATATTACTTCAAAAAAAATTTGTCTGTATTTATAGACAATAATCTTATAGACTCCAAAACAAAGGAGGATCATGAGGAGCATCTGAGCACTGTGCTAAAAACCTTGAGAAAGGATAAGCTCTATAAAAAGTACAACAAGTGTGATTTATTATTTAAGAAAGTCTCATTCTAATGGAATATCATCACAACCAATGGGATATATGTGGATCCTTCGAAGTCAAAGTAAATTGTGGGATGGTAAGGCCAACATCTATCACAGATATCCATAGCTTCCATGGGTTAGCTATATATTATCACTGAATTTTGAGAAATTTATAACGATTGTCAAACCATCTAACCATGATAACATGGAAGGGAGTTGTGTTTTATTGGAATGATGAATGGTAAGAAATATACATGCAGGTAAAAAATAGGCTTATCACATCCCCTATGCTCACACTTCCCACAAGTGGGGATCTTTTTTTTAATATCTAGGGATGCTTCAAAGAAGGGTTAGGGATGTGTGTTGATTCAAAATTATAAATTCATTACCTATGTCTCAAGGTAGTTGAAAATTCATGATCAAAACTATCCCACACATGATCTGGAGTTGGAATTTGTGATCTTTGTGTAGAAAATTCGGTGGAATTATCTCTTCGTGGAGAAGTTTCAAATATAAATGGATCAAAAAAGTATCAAGTATATATTCAAATAGAAATATCTGAATATGTTCCAATTAAGTTGGTTAGAGCTTATCAAGGATTACAACTTCTCAATCCACTACCATCCTAGGAAAGAAAAAAGGTGCAATATGCTCTATGCAGAAAGAACCCAATAATTCTATAATTGATGAGAATTTAGAAGGATCAAATCTATTTAGATTTGTTAAAGATAGACATGGTAATCATAATGGAGTTAATATCATTAATAATTTCACAAATGATTGCTCAACCTTCACTTTTGTAAATAACAAAAGATGCTCAAAAATATTATGAATGAATTCGGAAGAAAGTGGAAACTATAAAAAAAGATAAGTCCTTGGATTTTAGTGTTAATGAAGAAGGAATTATGAGATTTGGGTCGAGACTATCTGTTCCATAAAATCCTAAGTTAAAGAAGGTGGTCTTAGATGATTCACATAGTTTTAAATTCTCCATTCACCTAGGAAGCACAATGATATATCGAGATCTCTAGGGGAACTATTTCTGGGATAAAATGAAGAATGTGATTGTTGAATATACATAAAAGTGCCTGGTATGTCAGAAAGTTAAGGATTAGAGGTAGAAGTCTAAGGGGAGGAGGAAACCATTACCCATACCAACATGGATATGAGAATACATCAACCTGAACATTGTCACTAGGCTTCCAAATACAAACAAAAGAAACAATGCTATATGGGTTGTTGTGGATCGTCTTATGAAGACTGCACACTTCATTGCAAATTAAGTGTATTTTTCACTAGAACAGCTAGCAAAAATATACATCATAAAAGTGGTCAGGCTTCATGGACAACAATTATCGATTGTGTCCAATTAAGATCCACGATTCACCTCTATGTTTTTGAAAAGTCTCCAACATTCTCTAGAAATAGAGCTTAACATTAGTACGACTTATGACCCTTAAACTAAGAGTCTATTTGAGAAAACTATGTAAACACATGAGAATATGTTGAAATAATTCTCATTGTAATTCAATGGAGGATGTGACCAACATCTTCATTTGGTGGAGTAATCTTACAAAAACAATTTCTATTTGAGGATCCAAATGGATACCTATGAAGCCCTTTATGGGAAGTGGTGCACAACACCATCATGTTGGGATGATGTTGGGGAACGAAAACTTCAATATCTAGAAATGGTCGAAGAAATGTTGGATAATGTTAAGACCATAAAATAGAACATCAAAGCTACTCAAAGTGGAAAAAGAGATATAATAAAAATCATCTAAATGACCTAGAGTTCAATGTCGAAGAAATGGTATTCCTCTTCATATCTTCATGAAAGAGAGTAATCAGATTTGGTAATAAGGGAAATCTTAGTCCAAGGTACATCATAACTTTTGATATCCTTGATCACTTCGAAGTAGTGTCCTATAAATGAGAAATCCCACTAAACCTATCTCAAGTGCATGATTCATTCCATGTATCCCTCTTAAGAAACAACATCCTATACCCATCAAGTGCACGATGAAAAAGAGTAATCAGATTTGGTAATAAGGGAAAGATTAGTCCAAGGTAAATCAACCCTTTTGATATCCTTGATCACATCGAAGTAGTGTCCCATAGATGAGAAATCCCACTAAACCTATCTCAAGTGCACGATGCCTGAGTATCTAGCCCCCTCCTCCCCGGAGGGGGGAGGGGGGAATCTTTCCCTGGTGGCTCGGCCATTCATCCCCTTCACCAACCCGACTTTCCATCCTCCATTTCTGGTAATTTCTCTTAGCCCTAGTGTTCCTAACCTCCACGAAGGATCTCTTCAGCTTGTGATTTCGCTTAAGGAGTTCAACGCTGCTTCAGATTTACACAGATCAACGTTGGTGGCTCGTTTCAGAGGTTTTCATCCCGCAGTCGATGCCTTTAACCGTTTCATCTTCAGAACATGGGGTCTTCAAAATCGAGCGGTGGTGGGTTTTCTCGACCGGGGTCAATTGATGATTCGATTCGCAACAGAGAAGGATTTGGTCATCGCCTAGTCCAGCCCTCCGTGGGTGTTTGATGGGTGCGGTTTTTTCCTCCTATGATGGTCGTTCGATTTCAATATGAATCATGATCTGCCTTCGGCCACAGTTTGGGTTAGATTTTTGGATTTGGCTCTTCCTTTCTAGAATCCCTCTATCATATGTATGCTTGGGAATTTGATTGGATGGTATCTATGTTCGGATTATCACACCTCTCCGGTCTGTCACCCCATTTTGCCCCGCGCTTTTGTTGAGGTTGATGTTTCAAAACCCCCAACCGAGTGGCTGTGGATTTCGGTTTGAGAATAAATAAGATGGATGCAGGAGGTGGTGTTTGATTCTTGGCCCGCATTTTGTACAGGATGTAGCAAGCTCGGCCATGTGACTTCAGGATGTCGCCGTGAGAATCATGACAGGTCTTCGGAGGTGCTGGTGGTTACAGTGGTGGAAGATCAGTCGCGCGCTAGTGTGGCTTTGGGTGAGCTTGAGGTGGCATGCAGGGAGGTTCCAGGAGTGATGGCGCTGGTTGGAATCCATAATTCTCCTACTGCGGAGGCCAATTCCTGGGAGGAGAAGAAGAAGTGGCCTCCCCTTATTTTTGTGAGGGTTGTGAAGTCGGGGCAACACAAAGAGGTAGGCCCGAGGGTTACTGATGTTTTTGGTAGGTTGCTTCAAGATTTGGGTGTTATGGGAGATGGCGTGGAGAGGTCCTTAGCGGTGGCTATAGGAAATCCTCCAGTCTCACCCATCCTGGCTGAGGAAGGTGAGGGAAATGAGGTTCAAGGTCATGGTGGTTCTCCTAGGAGAGGCTGGGTGGACAGAAATAATCAACTGCAATTCATGGGTCGTGGATATGAACAATCCATGGGATCATCCTTGGTTCAGGGGAAATCATTCTTGTATGCTACAACATCTTCCAGCGGAAAAGAGATGTTGGCCAATGTGATTATACTGAGGCCATTAGATCCTAACACCCTCGGGGATACTCATCTGAAGGCTGGGTCTGGGGGGAAAGAAAATGTCATGAAGAAGAAGGAAGATCAGGAGCATCCACATTGTAAGCTAAAGGTTTGCAATGAAGGCACACAGTTAATGCTGGGGAACCGCTTTATTGGCTTGGAAGTTCATGAACCTCTATTGTCTATGGAGGATGATTCTTCAGGTGATGATAACTATATTATCCCTTCAATGGATAACATAGACCTATGTAAATGAAAATACCCTCATATTCCTCGGCAGAAGAAGGCAAAAAAAGTCACTAGAGATTCGGGGAAATGTATTGTGGTCAAGGGGAAAAAGACTAAGGGTCGCAAGGATTATTCTCACCTGCCAAAAACAATGGAGACTAGGTCGGCCAAGAAGGAAAAGAATAAAGTAAGCACATCCCTTCAGGAAGGGGAAAGAGAAGAACCAAATAGGCTTACAGGTGACAAATAAGAAGAGAATAGAGAGTGCTTGAAACTTATCTTGCACTCCAAGGAAGAAATGATTGAGCAAGCAGAGGAAGTGATGAATTTGAGCTACCCTCATTTATTTAGTGTGGTAAAAGGAGATTTCTAGGGTGAATGTTTTTAAGGGGGTAAGGTTGTAATGACATGAACATTTAGGAATAACAATTTATTTCTTTTAATTAAATATATTAAAGTTATAGAATACATATGCACTTATTTTATTATATCCAATTGGATTTAAATGACCTTTAGGTATCATTACTATTGATTATATATCCTTTTAATTGTGATCACATGACTAGTATAAATATAGGGTTTTGGAAAATCATTCTAACACAAACAATGGATGTGATGGCTTCAACCATTAAGATAGTTCCCCATGAAGTCCATTTATTAGAGATTATGATGGAGATAGAATTACTAGGATATGAACTAGAATAAACCAATGTCAAGTTCCAATTACTTAAGCATGAATAAACTTTTCTATGGGAGAAATTCACACTCATCAAGTTCACGACCCAAATCTGGTTCATAGAACAACCCCATGAAAGCCCCACCATCAAACACCACACTCTTAATGCATACACTGGTTTAATAAAGGGATATGTAACAAGACCCAAGCATTATTATTATGTATATTATTTTCATATAGAACAATTAATATACTTTCATTCAATTATTGTTACGTTGTAAATGATTTTTAGATAATAAATAGTATTTTTGGTTAATATTCAAATTCAATTAAGAAATATATTTTTGTTGAATTAATGGATTTTTGAAATAAATAATATTCTAATAAAATATTATTAATAAATTAATTTTATTAAATATAAATTATTAAATAATTTTTATGAAGTGAAATGTAATTTTAATTATTTTTTGAAAACTATTTTGGTTAAAACCAGTCAACTTTCAATAAATATCGGTTTTTATTTTAAAAATAAAAATTCAGATATTTATAAAATTATATAGATACAATTCGTATTATTTTTGGAATCTTGACCTCAAAATTATCCAATAGTGGATTTTTCATAATTTTCTGAGAGTAGAATTTTTGAGTAAAAATTAAATACCGTAGAAATATACAGTGTGTTTTATGATATCATAATGGCCCAATAATGATGTAATAAATACTATAGAATGTATATTCAGATAAATATATTTATTTAATTTAAAATAATGTAAATTTAAGTTTATTTTATTTATTTTATAATGCCTTAGTGAATCCTCCAAAACATATAAAATATTTTAATAATTTAAAATCATTTCCTTGAAAATATAAATCTCCCCAACATAAGAAATGGAAATATTTTAATATCTTTGGATCTTTACCTTATAAAATAATGTATTCCACCCCCCTTTTCTAGATATCATGGGATAACACCATTAGATGGTTTGTGGTTTTGAATATTTTATTTTGAGGTGTCCAAAACCAACATAATAAAGAAATCCCCATCCTTTCCTATATAAACTCACACATGATCCCATTCCTCTTCCCTAACACTCATTAATGCTCATCCACATGCTGATATATACTCCCAAGATTCCTCCCAAGGCTCCCAAATCACTCAAGAATCCTCTCCTAAGCCTTTGAAGTCACACCTCAATGTATGAGTTCTTCCACTCTCAACTTTTATCAAGCAATCCTTTTGTGATATGCCTTTTAATTTAAATATGAATATGTTGGAATATGATCATACATACTCCCATTTCTAAAAATTTGATTTATGAATAATTAGATATTTCTTCAACTCTCATTAATCCATCCATGATCCTTTATATACACTTGTTACCATGATGAAATTTCCTAGGGGATTCCTCTCTCCTCATTCCCATTCAAGAAGGTTTTTTATATTATGCATCATAAATTCCATTTCATTTAGTGGTGTATAATGTTTAATTATTACCTTACTATAAATTAAATGTATAAATGATGAGATACCCATTTATCTCTAATCAACCCATTTTATTAATTTCAATTTGACGTCGTTATGCTTATGAAATTGCACTACGATTTTCCATCGTGTAGTGAATACCAAACCTGTTTCTCTACCAAGGGTATTCTCCTTTATGCTTATGTAATTATTGATTTGGGACTTATATGTATGTATTAAAAATTACTAATATTGTTATAAATTATGATGTTGAATTATTCCATGTTATATGATCCATGGGGAAAACTTATGCATGAAATTAAATGTTTATGAAGGGTACTCCCTGATAGAGAAACATTAAATTGGATAATGTTTAGTATCATGATACATCATGAGAAATGAGGGTTTAATCATGATAATGCAAGTAAAATGAGGATTTAATCGTGATAATTAATGTGAATTTAGGGTTTACTCATGCTAATCCATGTGCAATGATCCTTGAATCATGATAACATCATGTTTTATGCAGTTGCCATATTTCCATGTCATGATTATCATGCTTATCATCCCTTTATGTTCATGTTCATTTTATGATCCAATGATATTACTATTGTTTAAAATGTATTTTATTCCCCGTGTTATGCCATGTTTATTCCCTTACTGGGATTTATATATTACCCCTTTCTTATGTATGTCCTTAGGTTATCCCATGTAGTGTTAAGTACAATGGAATGTTCTGGTCATGTAAAAGAAGTTTTCTATAAAGATGTTGTATTTTATATTTGATGTTGTTATATAATGTTCCTAATTCCCAAAGGCACAATAACAATTGATATTATGAGTTCTATTAAGTATAATTTATCTAATAAATCCTTTCTAAACATGTAATAAATAGTAGGATTGTTATAACCTCGCCTAGACCCTACCATTTTTAGTGAGGATAATGGATATTGGTGCATGAAACATCACTTTAGCATACTCCTTGGAGTATCCTAATTAGGTTAAACTATGAAAATTCATCGTGTCATATTTACTTTCTTCATGCACCCCAAATGTGATTCATGAAACCTATCTGAATATTTGGAAATACGTGTAGGTTAAGAGAAGAGTCAATTGAATCAAGTTAATAAAAATAGATAAAGATGCGACCCTTAAGGTTAAGAGGTGAAGGTCCTGATAGGGGATTGAGATATTTATGGTAAAGTATTTAACTTAGTATTTATTTTCACACCCCAATTCATCCACCCACAGGTTTTATCTCACATTAAGACCATAGTAATACCAAACATGAAAATATTATATATTTTTTTTTGTTACATGAAGCAACCAATTCTCATTCTAGAACAAGAAATAAATTAGAAGTAGGAATACACTTGTCAAGTGTGTCCAATGTTCCTATCATGATACATGAGTATCACCTCTTGCATCTCAAGTCCAAGATACCGGAACCATAAATCAATAACAAAAAAATCATCTACATCTATATCAAATAACTAAAATATAATTAAAAAACCAAAACCCAAATCTTATTTCTCCTAAAAAATAGACTTTATCCCCAGTTTGACTTAAATAGGTTCACAATATTACATATTTCTCAAGTCTAGAGGAATATATAAAGTTTAATATACAATACCTATAAATATAGTTGTCTCCCAAACCTCTCCGGATTGCTATTTTGAGCATTCCATGACTCTCCCCATAAAGGGTTTCTTCTTCTGATGATGGTCCATCCTCTTCCATCTTTGGTTTCTCTTCTCTCATTTCTGTTGATGCTGCTTTATCCTCCTTCTTATTACCTTTCTCTTTGTATAATTTTCATGTTTCAAATTTTTTTAATGATTATACATCTTCGATGGGTTTCTCTCCATTGGCGACCTAGTTCTTCTCTAGGGACTCTTTCTTCATGTTTTCCTTTGCTAGTCTCCTCTAATATATTTGCATCTGTCCCAGTCGGGTGCTTCTTTCTCTATGTGATCATAGATCACTATTGATTCCTTGTTCTTCTCAATATCCTCTCTTGCTCCCAAATCTATTTTAATGGAGTGAATTTGGTATGATTTAGTGTCTCTCATCAGGGGTTTGGGATGTGTTGGTTGAGAGATCATCATATTTAGATGAGACTCAATTCACGTTGTTTCTCTATTTCATTAGGGTTTCAGTATTCTTCATGGGTTTTGGTTTGGTAATTTCTATTATCTGGAGGTATTTTGATCATGGTGGTGTTTTTTGGTTGTGATTGATGATTGGACTCATGAATTTTGGAATTTTTTCTTGGTTTTAATCCTTAATGTCAATAGATATGTTTGGTGATGGTGTTTCTTCTCGACGACATCTGGTCCTACTCTTCTCTTGATCCAAGATTCCACCACCCTCCTCCTAGTATGATATATGTGGCAGTTTTCAAGGTATCTTTGTATGTTATTTTGAGTGGTTAGCGATGTTATAGGAGGTCACAATGATCCGTGATGTTGATTTTTATTATTTATGGTTGTCATATGTTTTGGCTGCTGGTTCGGGGGAGATTCATGTTGTTCCTATCCCACTATTGTGAATGACGACTTTTGATGTTTTCCTGTTTAGGAAAATGTGAAAAAATTTCTACACTAATGGATTCTGATTACCAGCTATGTAGATGATGGATATGGGTTAATTACAAATTACGGTTGGGTTTTAGGGAGAATGGCTCAAGACAGATCATGTCCTGAGTTATTAACGTATGGGTTTTTTTGAATGTTGTGGCATGTTTTTGAATTTGAAATTTGGAATTGAATTTCTATGTTTTGTGGTGGATTTTGAAGCATGTATGCTATTAATGTATTCACTTTTGAAATTTTTTTATCTAGTATTATGAGGTTCCCACTAAACCATAAATAGATTTATTCATGAAATGAAAAAAAGATTTGGGTAATACCTAGAAATACTCGGTTCAATATTCTACCAACATTGATTTGATACTACATTGTAAAATCCCTGAATCAAATAAAATAAATTAAACTCGAGCCAGATTGCCACTAATATAAGTGGTGCATCACCATATGATAAAGGATTCCGAATAATTGTTATGTTATAGGTGGTGATAGCAAGGATACTACACCCTCTTATATAAAACTATAACAACAATATAAAACATATAAGTGAAAAAAACATAACTTCAAAACATAGAAAAATATATATCACATTGTAAGAAAAAAATCAAAACATTAATTCTAGTAATACAATATTGATATATATCATCTATAGTTTGATCACAAACTTATATAACCAAAATAATAAAAAACAACCTAGATCAACACTGAGAATCCACCTGGTCTTTCACAAAAATTAATTGGCAATAGAATATGTATAAACTACACGTTTATTCAGTTACACACTAGTTATAGGGCCCCTACACTTTCCTCAATCCTGAATATAAATTCGAAACACATCTTAGAGGGCCTATTTATGGTGAGATTATGAACTCAATAGGACAACACCAATATAATTATTAGATACTATCCATACATATATGAGTGTATGAAAAGATAAAAGTATGATAACTAATTTAATTAACATAACCAGCTCCCCTAAATTCTCAACAATACATGGGTGGGAACTTTTTCAACTTCCACTAATTTTAAATAGAGATGATGCACTAGTGGTTTGAACACACCCTTTGAGATAATTAGTCATCACCACTAATATCATAATAAAGAAACAAGAAAATTATATTCCACACCACTCTAGTGAATGAATCATTCCCAAATGAAGTTCTGAAACCTTAGATACTTCCCTAATAATCATCCCACACATTCAGATTCCTTAGCTACAATACACTGAACACATAGTGATCATTCTAATCCCAAATGGCGATCTCAATCACCCCTCATAATTCCATGGTCACCTATTGTGTATATATACTCATGTTTCAATGTAAATACCATCACCCAATGTTGTTCAACAAAAATTAATACTACCAAACATCTAAATTTTAACACCACCTCATGAACCCTTCACCCTATCCACATAACCCCAATAGCCTTAAGCCTAATATTAATGGAATCACCAAACTAATGTGACCATAAATAAAGTATAATGCGATACCCAACATGAAAAGTAGTGGAAATAACCTCATATATCATATCAGAAACCATTCAACTCCAAGGCATACAAGTCTATCCCATCACATTCCTATAGAGCTATAGTCTGAAAAACATTTTATAATACATTCCTTTACATCATAGGATAACTTTGAAATAAAGCCATGAATCCAACAACTATAAAATAGCAAGCTATACTAGACCTAACCCATTATTACTCATGAATATTTCCACTAGGGATCTCAAATGAATAACTAAATCTATATGTTATTCTATTATTGAATGTACACATGACCCTACCCATGACATAAAATCATATGGAACATAAACAAAAGTATAAAAGATGAAATATCTTGGAACCACCTATGTAGTACTATCTATAACCAACATGTCAAATATCATCAGCGAATTGGAATTGAATCCAAAGAAATCAAGAATCGAATTAAAGCATCCTAAAATAAATATTTTCTCTAAACCGTATTGTAGTAGTTACAAAATCTAAAACAAAAAATATATTATGTCGATCCTTATGTGAAATGAATCTAATAGATTGAAGTCTTGATGAACTAACAACAAATGGAAAAGATTATACAAATGGGAAGAAAAAATTAGTGACGGAGAAGAATAGGGTGAGCTATAACACCCCATGTTTTCTGATACACTATTATTATTATTATTATTATTTATTTCAATAATTTTAAATAACATTTCTCTATTAGTTGAAAATGATTAAACCATAATTATACAATATTCCCAAAAAGATATGAACCAAAATTAGGACACATTGTTCATTCATATGTAGAAAATAAAAACCAAATCACATAAATATATGTACTAAACCCATTCATTATTACTCACCAAGATGAATTACATGCATTTAAATTGTATAAATCAATAGGGTAAAATAGATAAAAATAATTTAGATCATTATGATAAGAAAATCTAGAGGAAAATATTCAACAATGAGGATCACCAATATCCAATAAAATTAATAATGAAGATGGGAACCATGAACATAAATATAATTATGAAAAATATTTAATATGAAATAATAACTATTACATGTGATGTGAGAGTGGAATGAATGAATGATTTAATATTTAGCAACTCAGATTTTCTATGCATTATTTCAAGATATTTTATAGATTATTTTAGAGACCAAGTGATGAGACAGAGTGTGATTCTAAGACCCGGTGTTCCTAGAAATAAATTCTTGGAATTTTTTAAATATATTAAATACCACATGAATATAGTTTTAAAAAAATTGAATAACTTCTGAATGGGGGCCTAATTCATAAATATGGTGAAACCATTGAGTTCAACATTTGGGTTTTAATTAGGGAATGACATAACCTTTGTCAGTATGAAACTTTTGTGAAAGTGTCATCACCGGTTTAAAAAAAGAATAAAATAAAATACATAAATATATTTATTCGTTTATGGACACAATAACATAGTTTCTTCTTAAGTATGTGGTTATTCCAAATTCTTAGGATTGGCCGCATAACCTTGGAGACATTAGAGAACTGTTCGAGCAAGCATTGGTTGATATCTCTCAGACAAGTGATATACAGATCGTAGATCGATGATTAGTGTTCAACTAGATTAATATATTTTTCTAATGACCATGGAACAACTTTTTTATTCATCGTCAATTGATATGAATCAATGTCTGATGATATTTTGTTTGAATTTCATCATTGTTGTTAAATTCTACAATGAACATAAATAAATTGATTAATAGATTGATTTTTGGATCAGTCGTATTGGGGGATGGGTTTACTTGTAGGGATTTACTAGGTGATTTATTTATTTATTATGGTTAATATTTCATCTCTCTAATGGAAATGGATCAAGGATCACCCAACAAATTTTAGGTTTTTTCCTCTATTTTGTTTTTTTGGATTTCTCCCATTTTTCAACATGTGTTCATCATTAGGGTTTCATTTTCCCTTCTGTTCTACCAAAATACCGAGGAATCAATAGTTTCATGCCCTTTTATTTTGGAAAGTATTTGATATCATAGATACAGACATGGTATGTCATAGGGAACATGCAATAGTGGTAGTGGTGAGTGAATCAAACTATATTAGAGACCTCTATTTCTGAGAAATGAATGAGATGATGATGTGGACAAATGAATACTGATTCTCTTGTGAATTGGGTAACCGGAATATAACGAGAAGTGATGGAGAAACTCAATAAAAGTAGATCTTCAATTCTAGACATAATTGAAAATAGATCCAAGGCATGAGGAATTATTGGAGACATAGAGAAGAAAATCATATGATCGGTGAAATCCCATGTTACACAACGTCTGTTCTATATGAACATGCTTGTGGGACTCCTATGTAGTGAATGGGGTTTCTGATCGAAGTTAAGTATCACAAATCATGTAACTCAGTACCATGGTGTGTGACCCTTTCCTAGAAACCTATAATGTTCCTAAAAAGGTACAAAGTCATGTCAAGGAGTACATAGTCACAAACCTACTACGTACTCCCACATGGACACAACCTAGCCAGGTGTACATGACCAGATCCAAGCACTTTGAAATGGGAATAAGTACCTAGGAATGAACACACCATGTACTTCAACATAGACATGGACATTTTCCATTTACATGGGCAGAACCCAATTTCAATGGGACACTCTATGTACTACTAGTACACACCATTTACTCCTTTAAAGAAGGATTGAAGACCTTTTCCTCCATATCTTGGACTTGTTTTAATTGGGTGTGTTCCCTATATCCATTCCTTGTGGTTTAGTATGAAATCTCATCCTAGACATAGGATAGTGATCCCCTCAATAGTATTTCATGGATAGAGTTTTTGTAATCCTTCGGTGATTCTTAGAGTGGGATGCCCTATCATATTGTTTCTATAGTTGGAGTTCTTAGTATCATCATGGATAACACTATGCAAACATCGATAATCTACCTAGTGATTTATTATAGATTAAGTTGTTGGTATACCCCTTGGACATGGGTGTGATCCTCATCTGTGTATCATTCACTCTATAATTCTAGAATATACATCTTATGGCGTGGCCCAGCAAGCTATAATCTCAGGGGGACACCATGAGTGTTATCTAACTCATGAAGTGTGTTTTTCTAGTGGAGTACTATATAGAACCTTCGAGAGGGAATCATAGGCTGGAATTATAGTTGTGGGTTTACAGTGAGATAACATGTATTTATTGAGTATATTTGGATATTTTTGTTATATGTGTTTTAGAAATATACCTTTATAGAGAGGACTATTATTCTTTCTGTTATATGTTTTTTAGTTTCGTGGTTTCATATTGGGTATTGTTATACCCACCCTTGTATGGGATTTTCATATACGTGTCTTGTCTTATGAATATGACTAAACCTTTAAAATAGTCCTATACAGACTAAGTCCGAGTGGTGCATAGTGAGTCAGAAAGACCGAGGACTGTTCTTGAGGTTATCTTAACACCATTCTGCATATTTACTTTCCAGTTAGACTTGTTTTCAAACTCTTTTTTTTATTTTATTTGACCATGTTTACTTTCCATTTGTTTTTTGTACAATGCTTGTGGGATTTTGATGTACTGTTAAATGTTTATTTATGTATTTTTAAATTTTAGCATTGTATGGACTTGGAGATGTGTCTGTGTTTAGAGGTACTATAGGCTACAACCTCCAATGTTTGTGATATGCCTACTCTGCCCTAGTCGCCAACACTTGGAAAATTAGAGGTGGTCTTGGGGATTCACAACATAGGCCCCATTAGGATGGGTCATGACAGAGTGGTATTAGATCCATTTCATTCTACCTATGGATAGAAGACTATGGAAACTATTTTGGGGAAACAATGTCAAGTGTTTTGAGTTTTTATTTCAATATAGGGTCCCCAGTGTGGGTGTGGCAGCCAAAGTATCCATACACTAGGAATCTTATTACCTTCCTCTCAACACGGTAGATGAAGAAACTAGTTTGAAGGGAAAAAATACTACATACATCATATACCAAGGGCTGTATTGTCTATTTCATTATTTCACATCTATCCAAATATATTAATTGATCATGGTACGTCTTGTCTATTTCAATATGCATATGGGATGTATTCTAGCTATTATTTAGCATTAGGATCAAGAGTATGACCCACTCAGTGATGAGGCATTAATACCGAGACTAGTTCTAGAGATTTTACCTCCAATTATTGCACCAACTATACCACCAGCTATTAAGAAGAATATGGTTCTTGTAGTACCAGGGCATGTGGTGTGCATAGTGAACACATTTCATCAGTTTCAATGATAGTGACCCCATAGGTTCTGAGGTTATCCTAACCCATAGGCGGATGAGGACTGGCTCATGGTGGTAACACAATTTTTCCATCCTTTCAGTACACTAGAAAATTAGCTGATGGTTTGGGAAGAGAGCCTTCTCAACAGATCTATAGGACGATGGTGGGGTTTAGTGTCCTAGTCATATGGTGATGAGATTCTAGCATGGTCAGGGTTTGAGCACAATTTTTTGATAGTATTTCTCTCTAAATACATTGTATGTTTTACACATCCATGAGATTCTATAGATTCATTAGGGTAGTACGATAGTAACTGAGTATTCATCAATGTTCACCAACCCCTATAGGTACTTAATGGATGTGGTTCTTCATTAGTTCTTCCATGCTAGGAAGTTTTATTTAAGACTAAATAGATACATACGAGATAGTTTTATACCTATCTTCCATACTACCATTTCTAGGGTGATATAGAGATCTTTGGTGGTTGAGAATTTCATTGATGAGCAGATATACTCTGTGGTTTTCGGTTGTGGGAACCCAAGAGTAGAGACATCAACAATAGGGATCTGACATCCTTATCAGGGACCTAGGCATGAAATATGTTTCAAGAGGAGGTACCCAGATAGGTGTTCTATAGTTCAGGGTTAATAGGATGGGCCTCGTTACCCTTAGGAGAGGCGATACTACTCATGTGAATGTTGGGGACATCTTTCTTCAGATTTTTTGACCCCCCATATGAATGAATGGGAAAAAGTGGATGGGTCACAAAGGTAGAGGAAGAAAAGAAAATATAGGTCTCTTGGGTGGAGGATGTGGAAGAGGATATGGGAGAGTATTTTGGAGGTTGAAGATGCTTCAACTTGTTACCACTACCACTCTCAGGGGGTCCACACTAGGCTTCAGGAGAGGGAGGACATGGGCGGGGGTAGCTGTAGGGGGGTACAAAATATATCCTATTAGCTCCAAGAATTATATGAGGTAAAATATTTGTCATTTATACCTTATCTATAGTAATTATACACAAATTTTCTAGTTATTCATCTCTTTCCATGTATCTATTTTGATACATAGGGATTCGAGTTGATACCTTGGATTAACGCTTAGGCTTAGAGACTCTTATTATACGTGAATCAATGATCAAAAACTTGTACCAAAAGTGTGACATCAATATTGGAGGTGAGAGTTTCTGTTGGGATCTCTCTCTAGTTGTGATGCATCCTTACGACATCATTTTAGGTATGGACTAGTTATCCACAGTTCATGACCATATGTACTTTCTTAGGCAGATGATGTGGTGTTTCCACAGTGATTGAACTAGATGTTTCTTGGTGGGAGAAAAGGAAACCTAGGAAACACTTTATAGACTTATGAATATAAGGGTGTAGCCAATTATTCACCTATTGAATAACATGACCTTTGTGCGGTGGATGTTATGAGTTCCTAGATCCCTATAGTGTGGTGGAGTAAGAGAGTGTCTTTCTTAAGGAAATTTGGGCCCGACCTCCCCCCCGAGATATATACTTCAATATTGATTAAAACCATTGAATGACCTTGATATCTATGAAAACATATAAAATATCTATCACAGAGCTTCATGATATGAGACTGTAGTTGGAGGACTTTCAGAGGAAGGCCTTTGTTAGACCTAGTGTTTCACCCTATGAAACCCCAATGTTGTTCATCAAGAGGGTGGGAGAGAGCATGTGGGTATGTGTGAACTAAAAAATCTTAAACCAGATGACCATGGAGAGTAAATATCTATTACCATGTATTTATGACCTCTTTGATCATTTCATTGGGGCATGATATTTATAAAAATTTATCATCGGATTAGGTTATCATCAGTTGTGAGTACAAGGCAAGGATATACAAAAATGGAATTCAGATGTTTATATAGTCACTATGAGTACTTGGTGATGTGATTTGGCATGATAAATTCCCTAACAGTGTTCATGGGACTCATGAACCATATCTTTGATCCCTTCATGGAACGGTTCATGGTAGTCTTCATTGATAATATCCTTGTGTACTTGGCATCCTAGGAGGAGCACACAAGACACATGCATGTGGTTGTGGATGTACTACGAGAGAACTCATATTATGGGAGGCTCATGAAGTTCTTGTTTTAGATTCAAGAGTTCCACTTTTGGGGACATGTTATCTCAGAAGATGGTATGGCAGTGAACCCGAAAAAGGTCAAGGTGGAAGAGCTTGGGGGCCACCCAAGTGCGTGATGGTGGTGTGGATCTTCCTTGGGTTGGTTGGCTATAACAGAAGATTCATATGTGAATTATCTAGGATATCCACCCCAATAATTGTTTTAATCAAAAGGTTATCCTTTCATGTTAATAGGGATGTTACAACCATATTTTTTGGAGTTGAGATATAGATTGAAATGTGCACATATATTAATATTTCCAGAGGAGGGAGTTAAGTAGGTAGTGTTCTAGGATGAATTATGTACCTATCATGGTTGTGTTTTGATGTAGAGGAAAGAGTTGATTTTCTATGGTTCACATTAGTTGAGACCACATATGCAGAACCACACAATCGATGATCTAGAGTTAGGAACAATTGTCTTCACAAAAAAGATGTGGTGACACTAACTAATGGGAAAGCAATCTATCGTCTATTCAGATCACAAAAGTATCATTATATCTTATCTCAGAAGGATATTAACTGGAGACATAGGTTATTCACATAGTTCCTTTAGTATTATGACATCAATATTTTCCATACTATAGGTAAGGGGAATGTGGATGGAGATGCTCTCAACAAGAGATCTTGTTCACAATTGCTGAGTGAGGCATCAAAGTAGTTAGCCTAATTTTTTTCATCCTTTTTAGATGGAGATGGAGAATCATACCTCTAGTCGACGGTTGTTAAAACTATAATTTTACAATTATTAGAGGAGAAAGATCTTGAATAAGGTGACTGTGGGACCTTATATAATCAGATATCCACTGGAAATGATCCTGATGATTTTTCTATAGGTGGGGATCATGTCGTTCTTCTCAGTGGATGCACGATGGTACTAGTGATATTGAGGGAGGAGGTTCCGAGAGAGTTTCAAACATCTCCTTTGGTAGTATATATAGGTTTGTAAAATATGTAATAGGACCTCAGATTTACACTTTGGGGTCTAGGTATGAAGAAGTAAGTTTCAGATATTATCTCTAAATTCATTACTTCTAAGAAAGTGAAGGATAAGCACCAAGTTCCAATGGGTTTATATCAACACCTTGAGGTGCTAGAGTAGAAGTGAGATGGGATATCCATGGACTTCATGATGGGATTAACCTACACAAAAAGGGGACATGATTCCATCTGGGTGATCAAAAGATGTCTCACAAAGTGATACCACTTTTTAAATACCATAGAGTAGAGTTTATCAGAGAGCATGAGATGCCACAATGGGAAAGAGATATTCTGACTATATGGAGTTCCCTTGAAAGTAGTTTCTGAATTTGATTCTCTGTTCACATATCGATTATATAAAGGATTTCAGGAAGTTTTTGGGAATAATATTCATTTGAGAAAAACTTTTCACCCCCAGAATGATGACTATACTAATCATACAATTCAGGTTTTAGAGGATATGCTTCGAGCTTTCATGTTATACTTTGGTAATATTTTGGATGATCATCAACCCTAGATGGAGTTTGTGCACAACAATAGTTACCACTCCACCATTGGTATGGAACCATTAAAGGACTCATTTGGGAAACCCTAAAGGTCACCATTTTGATGGAATTACCTAGAGAGTCTACATTAATGGGCCCATAGTTTGTGTGATCCACTATAAAGAAGATGAAAATCATGTAGGAGCGGATGAAGGCTAAAAAGAATAATCAAAAGTCCTACACTGAAAAAAATACAATGGCCTTTAAAGTTTGAGTATGGATGACATGTGTTCCTATGGGTTTCAGTTCGGCATGGATTACATAGGTTTTTATGGGGTTAAAATTTATCTATGAGATTAATTGTCCCTTTCCATATACTATATAGAGTTTGTGAGATGGAATAAAACTTAGTTATACATCAACAGTTATACTGTATACACAACGTATTCAACATATCGTTATTGAGGAGGTACATGTGTGATATTTCACACGTTATTCAATTGGGTGAGCGGGACCTTAAGGATGGAGTTTCATTTTCTAAGTACCCTAGAAATATTTAGGATTGATAGAAGAGGATCTTTAATGAGTGATCAATTCCTTTAGTATTTATCTAATGGTAGAATGAGAATCCTCAGGGGAGCATGTGGGAGTGGAAGACCTCGATACATGATCAATACCCACATCTTCTTTTAACAACCTTTTTTTGGATTCTCAGTATGTAATTCCCAAAGTTGGGTATAATATAACATCTTTCATTTTCCCTGAACAATTTTTGGATATTGTATGGATTTTTTTTGAGACTAGGTGGTATGAAATCATGTGATTATGAGGTATGGTGTGACCAAAATAAATGTTTAAAATATATTAAATATATTCAATAGCACATGTGTGACACCCCAAGATTTTATAGCACATTATCTCTTTAAAGTAATTTAATAGCTTACGCTACACGCAACACAAAGTTCGAGCGCACCACAACTTACAAAACTAGCCATTCAAAAATAGGTTATGAATAGTATTAACAACATTTTTGAATTTTATATACTCCATATGATTTTCACATTCATATTATGTGTTTCTTAGATATAATATAAGAACAAGTTCAATTTTTCAGATAAAGCAATTATTTTTCCAAAAAAAAAATAATTTTTCTACCTTTTAATGGAGAACACTTTTTAAATCATATATTTGACACTTTTATATGATTAATTTGACAAAATAAACTTCTAAATTAAAATATGGGCATAAAAATTTAGTTCAGATAAATCATGGGTGTTTTTCTGATAACTTTCAAATTTTGATGAATAGTTAAAAAATATTAAATTTTAATTGAAAATAACTTTTTTAATAAAAATAATTTATAGTGTTAAATTATACATTTGAATGGTTTTTAAGTATAATTAGATTAAATTTTTATCATTTAATCTAATGTTGGTCATTGAAAGCAATTTTACATTTAAATTGGACGTAAACACATATCAATCTTTTTATAGTTTTTACTTCTCAAAATCCTGCTTTCTAGTTTTTACAAAGGGAATTAGTTTTAAATTAATTAATGAAACATATATGTCTTTAATTTGGTAAAATAGATATAATTTTTGAATTTGGAATATAAAAATTATCTTAGAGTGAATTTTTGGTATTTTTCTGAAAACATTCAATTTTTTGATGAATAGTGAAAAACACTGCGTTATTTTTTAAAAATGACTTTTTATTTAAATAAATAATTATTTTATTTTATTTTATTTTAATTAAAAAAATATATATAATACATATATAAGTTCAAAGTAATTAACTGGTGTCGTTTTATATTAAAATTAGATGTATTAAAATTTATTGAGATTTTTAGTGTCTTTTACCCACCTTCTAAGAACATTTACAAATTGGCATATAACATAAATTTACCATTTCTGTGATTTGAATTTCAGAAATCCAAGATATTTGGTTGACATAAGTATGTAAAATGTGGTTCAATGGGTTGAAAATAATTTTTTTGAATAGTAACTTTTGAATTTTTTTACCACGATTAAAAGTAAATAGAGTAATTATTTATAAAAATGATATTATAATTACCCTAAAAATGTATGAATTCTATTATATAGGTGTTTTTAGACCAAAATAAACTTTAGGAATAAAATATGATCCTCTTTGATCCACTTGGATCAGATTAAGATATTTATTATTATTTTATTTAAAGAAGAGTTAAAAGTGTTAAATTTAAATTTTCATAACAAAATCATTTTTAATATAGGGTTACACATAAGATAAATTCCACTATAAATTTAAAATATAAATATAAAAATATTTTCTACATTATGGTATTTTATTTATAATTTTTAGACATTAAATAAATTAATTAATTTATGACCCAATGATGATGCAGTAATTACCTTATTAATGTAAGATTAAAATAATTGATATTATAAATATCCAAATAAATGTAAATAGAGACTTTTGAAGAATTACTATAATTTTATAGGTTAATATTACATGATAGTATAGCTTTAATTTTTTTTCGAAATAATAAAGTTTGGTTGACTTTCACAAAAACCAAATACTAAATAGTTTCAAAATTGACAGAAATGTATTTTTAATACAAATACTACATTATTAATTGATATAATATTCTTAAAAATATATTGTTCGGACAAAGGAATTATATAAGGTTATATATGACAATAATTAACCACTTGGTGTTCTCTTTTGTTTTTATAGTATGTTTATTAACCAATTATTATAATAATACAAGAATACATGGTAAAAGTTAATCTATTTAACTAATAGTTAAATATAAAAGATGTGGTTAATATGATGACCTAAACCTGTATCAAAACATATTGGATGAGTGTTTTTCGACCCATCCCACCTTAGCCTCGAAATAATTCTTTTTTCGAGCCATTATAAACTGAATATGGTGGTATGATAAAATAATATCTCAAGCATTTACTAAAGTAACCCTCCCCTCTCTTATAAACGGGTACATCCCCTTCTCTCAAAATAACACCTCCAAATCAATTTGAATTAGCCAAACACTGCTCAAATATCCTCCCAACTACCCTCAATTCAACCCATAGTCCTTACTTTGATCAGAAATATACCTAAGGATACGTTTTCATCAAATCAAAATGAATCACCCAATGAAGAGGTAATTATTTCATCACCTCTTTCAAAGTTCCTTACTTCTTCTATTTCCTCTTTATTTTTGGTTTTCATACCAAAATAATAAATCCAGTACCTTATACATAATGTGATATTATTATAAATATGGTACAACTATATTAATTATTCTATCCATCCCATGAATGAAAAAGTCACCATATGTGTGTACGTACGGCTTACCGTATCCATGTCGTGGTGTAGATTATTATTCAACGCATCATTATTTAGATGGGTAAAATTAGAATTATAATTTATGTAAATAATAAATATAACATGTTAATAATTCTCTATATGTAATATACCATCCAATTACATATGATTTTACTATCAATATAATGGTATTATCTCTCGTGCGTACGTACGGATTTCTGTATCCACGAACACGATAATATTCATTTCCCCTTCATTACCATTCTAGAATAATTTTCATTTTATGATTAAAAATAATGTTTAAGAACATAATATCATTCTGTATATGAATAAAATATATTCTATCCATAACAAACACAACTTACGTAACAAAATATATAAAGTAAAACAAATCAGTTAACACCCAAAACAATGATCCTACTGAAATTTTATTAACATAACAATATTAGAAGATCATATTTGATATCATATTTAGGTATGTGGTTCTTGTATAATTTAATACAAGTTATTTAACTATTATAAATAAGGTTAATGTACCCTAGACCAAGGAAAAACACAAGGTTAGGGTTAATTTTACAATCTCTTTATTTATCCGAGGTTGTTTATACGTAAATACCTACAGAGACTTCTTTATCATCCAAATCCATGTTTTTTAAATTTATTAATTTTTTTATTATTTCCTAGAATATGGGTTAAATAAATTTATGCCCTTTATTTACTTTATATAATTTTTTTAATGGAATCCTTCTGTCATTTTCCAAACAAGGTACTTTATGACCTTTTCGACAAATTGAGGTAGAAATATTTTTTATCTTATGTGGCAGGTTCAGGTATTTTCCTCCAGTATAACACCTTTGAAGCTTCCCACACAAGCTTATAAGAATATTCTCAAAATAAATGTTTTATTTTATAATTATTTTTCTTTTAAATTATTTCAAAATAGAATGAGATATTTCTCTCAAATAGTTTTGATTTCATCTATGTCAAAATCCTCTGAAAGATTTTACACTTGTTTGAAGTTGATTTATTATGATATAATCTTCCATATTGTATTAGAGGTTTTGTGATATGTTTTACTATGGATGTTTTATTTTTATACCATTCATGGTTTATGGTTAAAGTATTAACATTCTTATGCTAGTTTTTAAATGAATGATTATGTTATGTTTCAATCTTTTCATATGAAGAATGCATTGGACATAGTAAGTGAAGGGTGGATCCCACTATAGCCCCTCAATGCATCGGTAGGTCTTATGAGACAAAATCGTGTCTTGGCACATGGCCTTGAAGAAATAATATTTTTAGTCTTGGAACGAGGACTTGACTATGTGGTTATGATGTCCAGTACTATGCATTCCATCATTACGAAATTAGCTATTGATATTACATGTGATTATTCGACTAGTAGAATATCCATGTGAATAAGTAAATGGTATTATTTGACCTATCTATTCCATATTATGCTGAATCTTATGTTTGAAAGTAATTTTTTTTATACATTGCCTTAAATGTTTATTCTTATTTATGATATTTTATGCAATATTGTTATCCTTATTGGGCATCTGATCTCACCCCTTTCTTATGTTTTCTTTTTCCCCAGATGTGAAGAAGTATATTACGATTAACTTGTAGGAATAGACTAAAGGATATGAGTGTGTCCAAATGGGACACAATGTTGTTTTTTTTTCATTTTATAATGTAATGTAAAAATTATTTATTCATATAGTACTTCCAAGGCTACTAATCTATTTGGTCTTTCGAGACTTGATCATTTGTGATAATGCCAATATTAAGTAATAATACACCGACTCTGGGTGACTACGGTAGGGGTGTTATAGTGGGTAGTAGAGGATGTTTAGTAAAAACATTGGAAGCTAGATTACGAAAAGCATTGATTAGGGAAAATTACCCTAAGATAGACATTGAGGATTAGTATAGTTGAACTTTCTAGAATTTTGGTAATTTAGAGATTTTGTAAGTTTTACATGAAATACATCCCTGCTTGGATATGAGTAGGTAGAGGAACCTCTAGCATAGATGTACCTTGTAGTGAAAACACCCACAAGAAGTTTCGAGCATGACCCATGGTATCCTAGTACATGACAACAGGACTTGCTACACTATTGGTTATGGCACGCCCGGGGGATATGCTTAGGGTAATTCACATTTTTTTAGAAACCATTATAAATAATTTATTCGTAAATATATCATTAAATAACCTATGTTATGATTATGAGACTAGATGTGTGTAAATATTCAATTATTGCTAATATTGTTTTTATAGTTTTTGGATTTTACATTATGATATTATCTATTCTAGTGTATGTAATCATTTAAAAATGGTGCCCAGTAGAAGAAATGCAAACTCCAGCAAAATGCATGATCCAAAGAGTAAGAAAGATCATATCATTCATGGTCTTAAGCCAGCATTTAGAAGAGAAATAGTCTCCCACGTATTCTCATCATATGAATAAATAATATCACATGTTAAGAAGATAAGTAAATAATTCTCTAGGTCATATGGATTTTAAGGGAAGCCAGAGAAGAAGAGGATGGTAGAGAGAAATATGGATAAAGGGAAGAAGGGAAAGAAGGATCATCCTATATGTTATAACTGTGTAAAGAATCACCCTGGGAAGTGCTTTAAAGGAATGAGAGTTTTCTATATGTATGGATAAAAATTCCACCAATATCATTATTAAAAGGGTAAGAAAAAGGTTTCAAATATACAATGCTTCATCTGCAAGGAGTTGGGAAACTACATGAATCAATGTCCCAATCATCAGAGTATACCCCAAATGATGTTATAGGATAATAATCAAGTTATGATACTACTATAGATGAAGTTGAATGATTAGAGATTTTATGTAATTATTAAAGAATTGTGTCATTTGAATATTATATTAATGATGTATATGTTATAAGAATTATAGAGTATATAAGGATTGTACTGCTGTACTATTTCATTAAGGATTTGAAATTGTATGGTATTTAGTAAAGTGACACGGTTTCATGTTAAACAATTTGGAAAATATATGGTTGGGAGAAATAAAATCCTTAATATGTTTCTGGAACTGAGATAATGATTTCGAAATAAGATATTATTGATTTGGATAAATAATATTCGATATTCTTAACTACCTTGAAACTAATTAATTGTTTGTTTATTCTATCACTATTTGAGTTTACAATATTTTTGGATATAAGAAGTATATACAGTATTTTATAAGGAATAAGGGAGAATGAATGTAATCAATAAGGTTTTATTATTATTCAAGGTGTTTCCATTTTTAAGAGAATTTATGATGAAGTTATTCACATGTTATTACGTGGAAAAAGAGATCTTCATTATGTTTACCTTTTTTTTAAATTTTGGACAGTGAGTTTGGACAGAAGTATGTTGGATAAGTCTAAAGGTTGGGATGAATTAAGGTGGACATTAGGTACAATTTTTTAAGGTTAAAAAATTTCATAATATTATTTTTGGATTGTTATTAAAAGGGTAACCCAGAGGTCAGGCAACAACATGTCGTGTCCGGTGAGGTCGTGAGACTTAAACCCGCAACCGAAGGGTCACAATGGTTCCTCACCTACCACCAGCCTACATGATGTCCTAGTTTGAATAAAGAAATTTTATTCTTTTATCATATAAAAAATGAATTATAAATTCAATTTTTTTAAACCCTACACTATTAGGATAAATAGAATATTTTTGAATTCTATTATATTTTGAGTAAAAGATCAGTTTGTGGTAGTAGTTAGTTAAAGGATAGAACTATACTTGTCAAGTAATTATTTTTCTCTTATTATATGAAGAAATTAATTATTAAACTTCAAGGAAGGGATCTGAAAACCAAAAAATGTGTTATCCTAATACCTTATGTTTTGTTGAACCGATGATATTTAAATCATCATAGATTTATGGCTTTGAGGCCCTAAATATCCCATTTATTGTTCAATTGTTTGTGATTGATGACCTCAATCACTCACTATAAATATTTATATTTTCCTATAATTATGTGTATCTAATTTCCACCAATATTCTCCTATTCGAGATCATAATTTGGTGGTGACTATTTTATTTACCTTTCCCTTTTATTAAGACAAAATTTTATTAACCCAATTTTTGTTGTGGGTTTTCCACAAAGGTATTTTCTATTTTTAACCTTTTATTTTTGAAGAATAATTTCAAATTGCGAGGATACAATTTGTTGGAGGGGAAAAAGTAACACCCTAGGATTTCATAGCACACTATCCCTTTAAAATAATTCAATAACTTATGCTACACACAACACCGAGTTCGAGCACACCACGACATACCAAACTAACCATCAAAAAGCATTTATGAATAGAATTAAAATTATTTCTGAATTATATATACTCCATATAATTTTAGTTTCAATATTATGTGTTTTTAGACATAATATAAGAACAAATCCAATTTTTAAAATAAAGGAATCATTTTAAAAAAAATACAATTTTATCGCCTTTTAATAGAGAACTCTTATTAAATCCAATATTTGACACTTTTATATATTAAATTTCTCAAAATAAACTTCTTCTTTAGAATATTCAAATAAAAATTTATTTTCAATAAATTTTTGGTGTTTTTATGAAAACTTTCATATTTTAATGAATAGTGAAAAACACTAAATTAAAATTGAAAAAAAATTTGTTAATCAAAAATAATTTATAGTGTTAAATTGTAAATTTTAATTGTTTTTAAATATAATTAGATTATATTTTTATCATTTTAACTTAATTGTGGTTATTGGAAGTAATTTTATATTTAAATTAGAAATAAACACATATCAATCTTTTGATAGTTTGTACTTCTCAAAAACCTGCTTTCTGGACTTGACAATGAGAATTAATTTTAAATTAATTAATGAAAATTATATGTTTTTAATTTGGTAAAATAGACTTCATTTTTGAATTTGGAATATCAAAATTATCTTAGGGTGAATATTTTTTATTTTTTTGAAAAAATTCTATTTTTGATGAATAGTGGAAAACACTTCGTTATTATTTAAAATTGACTTTTATTTAAATAATTATTTACTTAATATAGATTATGTTTAAGTCAAAATAGATACATAATAACTATATAATTTCAATTTAACACATTGGAGTCATTTTATAATAAAATTAGATGTATGAAATTTTATTGAACTTTTTAACGTCTTTTACCCACCGTCTAGGAACATTTGAAAATTTGAAAAAAAACATAATTTCACTGATTCTATGAGTTGAATTTAAAAAATATAAGAGACATGATTGACATAACTATGTAAAATTTGGTTCAATAGGATGAAAATAATTTTTGGTGAAAAGTAACTTTTGACTTTTATTTACCACGTTTAACAGTATATAAGGTAATAAATGGTAAAAGTGATATTATAATTACCCTAACACATTTCCTAATTCTATTGGATAAGTGTTTCTTGAGAAGAATAAACCTTAGTAATAAAATATGATCCCAATTTATCCACATGTATTAGATTAGGACATTTATTATTATTTTACTTAAAGAAGAGTTAAAAGTGTAAAATTCAAATTTTCATAACTAAAACATTTTTAATATAAAGTTATACATAAGATAAATTCGATTATAAATATTAATTAGAATATAAACATATTTCCTACAAAATGGTAATTTATTTATAATTTTTTGTCATTAAATAATTAAATTTATTTATGACACAATGATGATGATATAATTACCTTATTAATGAAAGATTAAAATATTGATATTATAAATATCCAAATAAATGTAAATTGAGACTTTGGATGAATTTCATTAATTTTATAGGTTAATAAGACATTTTATGATTTATATAATTTATTTTTTTCTAAATAATCATGTTTTTTTGACTTCCACAAATACCAAATACTAAATAGTGTCAAAATTGGCATAACTGAGTTTATAAAACAAATATAATATGATTAATTGATCTAATATTCCTAAATATATAATGATCTTTAAAAGGACATATATAATGATATATATGTCAATAATAAACATATTCAAGTTTAGTGTGCTTTTTATAGTATTTTTATTTACCATTTATTATAATAATACAATAATGTATGGTAAAAGTTAAACTATTTAACTACGAGTTAAACATAAAATATAAGGTTAATATGGTGAAATAAAGCTGTATAAAACTATTGGTGGAGAGGTTTTCGACCCAGCCCTACCTTATCCTTGAAATAAATCCTTTTGGATCCATTATAAACTAAATATGATTTTATAATAAAAAATATATATCAAGATTTTCCTAAAGTGACCCTCACCTCTAGTATAAAAGGGTACTTCCCCTTCTCTCAAAATAACACCTCCAAAGCCATTTGGCTCATCCAAATTCTGCTCAAATATCCTCTCAGCTACCCCCACTTCATCCTAGAGGAATGACTTTGATCAGAAATCCAACCTAAATAGCTCTTTTGATCAAATCAAAAGGAAGTACCCGAAGAGGAGGTAATTGTTTCGTCACCTATTTCAATGTTCTTTTCTTCTTCCACTTACTATTTCTTTGTTGTTTCCATACCAAAATAATAAATCCAGTACATTATACATACTGTGATGTTATTATAAATATGGTACAATCATATTCATTATTCTATCTATACTATGAATGAAAAAGTCACCATAAGTGTGTACGTATGGCCTACCATCTCCACATCGTGGTGTAGTTTATTATTGAACACTCCATTATTTTGATGGGTATAATAAGGAATATAATTTATTTAAATAATAAATATGAAATTCTAATGATTATGTATATGTAATATATCATCCAATTACATATGATTTTCCCATCAATATAATGATATTATCGCTCGTGCGTACGTAGAGATTACCATCTCCACGAACACGATATGATTAAAAATAATATTTAAGAACATAATATTATTATTGATTTGAATAAAATAAATCATATCCATAAAAATCATGACTTATATAACAAACAATATAAAAAGAAAATGAATCATTTAACACCTGAAACAATGATACTACTGAAATATTATTAACAATGAAGTATTAAAATCTCATACATGATATCATATTTATATATGTGGTTTATGTATAATTTAATAACAATGATTTAACTAGTATAAATGATGTTAAAAAACCCTTGAACAAGTAAAAGTACATGGTAAGGGTTAACTTTACTATCTCTTTATATATCCTAGGTCGTTTATATGTAACTTTATACTGTGAATTCTTTATCATCCACATATTTATTTCTTAAAAATGTATTTCAAAACATTTTTACTATTTCATAGATAAAGGGTTAATGTCATTTATACCATAGTTTGAATTTTATAAATTTTTTTGAAAGGAATTTTCTGTTGCTTTCCAAACAAGGTACTTTATGACCTTTTCAAGAAATTAAGGTAAGAATGTTTTTAACTTATACGGAGGGTGTAGCTATTTTCCACCGTTATAACACATTCAATTATTCCCTTAAAAGATTATTTGAATATTTTAAAAATAAATGATTTCTTTTATAATTTTGCAACTTTTAAATGATTTCAAAATAGAAAGTGATATTTATCCCAAATAGTTTTGATTCCATCAATGTAAATATCCTTTGATGGATTTTACACTTGTTTGAAGTTGATTTGTTATGATACAATCTTCTATATTGTATTGATGGATTTGTGATATGTTTGACTATGGATATGCTATTTTTAAACAATACATGGTTTATGGTTAAAGTATTAACATTTTTGATGCTAGTTTTAATATTAATAATTATGTTATGTTTCAATATTTTGATATGAGGAATGAATTTGACTTAATAAGTTATGGGTGGAGCCCGCTATAGCTCCTCGATGCATTGGTAGGTCTCATGAGACAAACTAGTGTGATGGTACAAGGCATTGGAAAAAATATTATTTGTTGTCTTGGTACGAGGCCTTCACTATGTGGCTATGATGTCTGACATTATGCCTTCCATCATTATGAAATTATCTATTGATATTACATTTGATTTATGAACTAGTAGTATATCCATGTGAATAATTAAATGGAATTATTTGGCATATATTTTCCATATTATGCTGAATTTTAAGTTTAAATGTCTTTTGTATTAGTCTTATACATTTCCATAAATTTTTATTCTTATTTATGATAGTTTCTGTTATATCGCTATCCTTACTGAGCATCTGAGCTCACCCCTTTCTTATGTTTTCTTTTTCCCAAGATGTGAGAAAATATATTATGATTGATCTAATGGAATAGGATAAGGGATATGAGTGTGTTCAAAGGGTACACAATGTTATTTTTTCCATTTTATAATGTAATCTAAAACATATGTATGTATCTAGAACTTTCAAGGCTACTAAACTAATTGGTCTTTCAAGACTTGATCTCTTGTGATCATGCCGTTGTTATGTAATAATGGACCGACTCTGGGTGACTAGGGTCGGGGCGTTACAACAAGTGCATGATTTTAAAAAAAATTAGAATATCTCCTGAATAGGGGCTCATATATGAAATTACAGTTCACTATTTAGTCCAGAACATGGGTTTTACCTTAAGAATAAAATAATCTTTTTCAATGCATGGCATTTGTGATAACACCATTGTGGACATAAAAACATATAAAATTAATTAATTAATTAATTAGTTCATTTAGGAAGCATCCATGTTTTGTATATAAGTATCTAGATTTTCCAAATTTTTAGGATTAGATACATAAACCTATAGAATTTGGGGAACTGTTGGAGAGAACATTGGAGGATCTCCCTCCAAAGATTGAAATCGAGATCAAAGTTCAACAATTGATGCAAAACTGGTTTCAAGTATCCTGCCAATGACCCCCAAGAAGATTCATTCATCATCATCGATCGAACTAAATTGAGGTAGTATAATTTATTATTTATATTTATTCCGCATTATTAATTTATATGAAGAACATGAATGAATCGACCAGCAGATTGATCCGTGTATCAGTCATATTGTGGGATGGGTTTACATGCGGGGATTTACTGGGAGATTTATTTATTTAATGTGGTTCATAATTTTTCATTATAATGGAAATGGATAGAGGCCAACAAAAAATAGCCAAGGTTCATTCCTCTATTTCATGTTTTCTAGTTCATCCCATTCATCTACGTGTTTTTATCACTGAGGTTTCATTTTACCAATTATTCAACCCAAATACAAAGGAATCAGACATTAGACACCTATTTCATTGTGCAATGATTCGATATTGTAGATCTAGACTTTGTAAGGTGTGGGGATTGTGTGATGATGGTAGTGGAGATAGAACAAACTAGATAGGAAACCACATGGTTTGAGTGGTGCATGCGCCATTGAAGGGGATAAAACAATACTGATTCCCTTGCGAATTTTATTACTGTAATCTATAGAGATATGATGATGAGGATTGAACAATATAGATATTCACTTCCTAGTTTGATTCATGATAGATCTGGGACTAGTGGAATGGATGAAGATGTAGAGAAGAAACCCATGGGATATATGAAATCTTATGGTACGCGACATCTGTTCTAGAGGAACACACCATGTGGGATTCCTATGCTATGGCTATGGTTTCTTTCAGAAGTTATGTATCACATGATGTGTGACCCTCCCATAGAAACTCGGCATATACCTTTAAGGGTACATAGACATGTCCAAGAGTAAATAGTCATGGACATGTCATGTACTCTGACATAGACATGACCAGATTAGGTGTACATGAGAGTAGACATGTAGTTAGACATGGTCGTAAGTACACCTGCATGGAAACACTATATACATTGACATAGACATGGACACAAGCCATTTACATGGGCAGAACCCGATGTTGAAGGGGCATGCCTTATACTACTAATACACGCCATGGACTCCTTCCGAGAATAATTTAATCCATTTTTATATCTATCATGGACAATTTTAATTAAGGTGTGTTCCCTATATTCACTACCAGAGGGTTATTAAGGAATCACATCCTACACATTGGTTGGTTATCCCTTTAGTAAAAATTCAAGGATAGAGTTGATGGAATCCTTCCATGGGGACCAGATTAAGATCCAATATCAACTTATTTCCCTAGGTGAAGTTCTTATTATCATCATGACCAAGACTACATAGGAACCGATCCTCTCCTTAATAGGTTTTTCTGGATTGAGTTATTAGCATTCCCCATAGCCTTGGGTTTGATCCACATATGTGTATCATTATCTAAAAACATCAAGTGTATACTTATTATGGCTAGGCCTGATTAGCTATACTTATCAGATAACCTCCACTAGTGCAATCTGACTTAGGGACTCATTTATAAAGGGAGAGTGATATATGGATCCTTAGAGTAGGAATCCTAGGCTGGAATTATGGTGTTGACTTTACATGGAGATTTTGTGTCCTTGTTGAGTATGTTTGGATATTATTGTTATATATATTTTAGGAATATACCAGTATAGATATGACTATTATTCTTTTTTATATGATTTGTGGTTTCAAGGTGTCGTACTAGATATTTTTATTCTCACCCCATCATGGGCTTTGCCGGCACATGTCATGTGTTATGCAAATGATCGAACCTTTGACAGAGTCCTAGAGGGACTAGGACCAAGTGGTTCTTAGTGAGACAGATAGACCGAGGTGTGTTACTATGATTATATTGACAGTAGTACCCATATTTACATTGATAATTGACTTGTTTTCTGACTCTTTTTGGTTGGCCTGTATTTGGGCTTATTTACTTTCCTTTTCTTGTTGTCGTACTCAAGTTTTGTGATTTAGATGTATGCATGCATGGTTTACCAGTTGTATAATATTTCAACATTTTATGGGTTTGGAGATGTGTTCATATGAACATGTACAATATGTTAATCCCCCCATGTTTTCGATATGATACTATGGTGCTAGTCTCCAGCCCCTACCTATCTAGAGGTGGATTTGGGGAGTCACAACATAGGCCCCATTAGAGAATGTTGAGACATAAATAAGTCTATATAGTGGTTGAAATATGTCCTTTATAAATATTATTATTACAAATAGTCATTAAAAATATCTTTATTGTAAATATTTTTGTTGGTCATATGTAAAGTATTTATACTTAAATCATGTATTTTTATGTAGTGAATTTAAGATAATATTACTCAAAGTTAAATAAAAATTTGATTTTAAAATAATATATATATATATACATATATATATTAATTACATATAAATAATAATATTAATTTCATTAAAGTATCACAGGATGAATATATGAAATTAAAATAAATATTTTATTATAAAAAGAGTAGTAAAATTAAATTTTGGAATATAAAAAATCAATTTTAATGGTACTTATTATGCATATTTAGTATTTAAGTAATATTGTTTTCAAAGAACTATTTTCTGAAGTATTCAATATTTAAATTTAACATATTAAAATGAACATTATGATAATATTAATATATATTTACTAAAATTTAACATCTTCAATACATTATATGTTTTAATTTAAAAGATAATTTACTCATATTTAGAAATTAAATTTCATTATGTGGATTCCAAATTATTATTTAGAAAGTCAAAATTTGGAATGAA
Organism: Viscum album; assembly: GCA_963277665.1. Classification (NCBI taxonomy): domain Eukaryota; kingdom Viridiplantae; phylum Streptophyta; class Magnoliopsida; order Santalales; family Viscaceae; genus Viscum; species Viscum album. The sequence goes on along the minus strand of OY728153.1, from coordinate 1,765,948,137 downwards.
TATTATTCTTATATTTTTTGTGAAAAATAATTACAATGAATATTTTTTAATCAATATTAATATGTGTAAAAATTGGTAAATAAAGTATCTCAAATTTTTAGTACGTAATAGTCACATATACCTTCTATAAATACCTGTTAGGAATTAAAGTCATAACAACATGTATATATATTAAAATTCATTCACCAAATTTACCTAACTAACCAATCCCACCTAAGACCAATGTGATTCTATTCTTACCCGATACCTAACTATCGTTTCCATGAAAAATCCCCTCATTTTCAACCATAAAGGACCTCACACCCTCCCATTCTCTCATCCACATCCACACAATGGAATTGATATTGAATTTATACTCACTATACCACTTCATATCCATCATAATATGTTAATATGTTTATAAGGAATCATCCCATGTTTTAAGAAGCTAGTTACCATGGTAAAGGTTCTCCTCCATTTTTATTCAAGTACTTATTTATGATAATAAATATTTATTTGCATATGAATATGATTTCATATGTTTATAAAAAATCCTTTACTATCCAAATGTTTCCATATTTATGATAGGTTACCCTTCCATGTCATCAAACCTATTTAATAATACCTTTTTTGGTCATTATGCTGCTGAAATCACCCCAAGATTCTTTATCCCCTCTTTTAAATTCAATCAGTTTCCTTGTTATATGAATTTGTATTTCTAGTTTATTATGCATATAAGTGTTCACAATCAAGACTTTTATATCCCAATTATTCCTTATTGATGATAGGCCATATTTCTCACTCAGAAATCCATTTCAAAAATCCTTTTATTTAGTTGTAATGCTGCTAAAATCACTTCTTGATTTCAATATAACATTTATGTTCTTGTAAGGGGTTTTCATGAATCAATTTTTTCATCAATAATCACAAAAATAATATTTTATTCTTCAAATATTTAATTATTCAACTCTATTATAATTTTATATTTAATTTACTTATTCTTTTTTTGAGAATTAAAATTTCACATGAACGGCTTCTTCCATGATAAATCCATTACTTCAATAATTATGTAATTATGTTAAGAATAATTATCATTTATTTTAATTCAATTTTTTTCCATGTTTATATATCCATTCCTTATAATTTCATCCTCCCTTTTAATGATATATTGTATGGATTTTTTTTATTACCATAATTCTATTTATACCTTCTAAAAAATAAATTTTAACACTCTTTTTATGTGGGTTTTCATACAAAGGTATTTTAACATATTTAAAAAAGGGTTTTCCATAAATTAAATAGTGATTTTATATTACACTCCACATTAATTTTTTAACATTTATTTAATTTAATGTATATTTTATTTGGAATTATTTAAAAAAATGGTTTTCCACATTCTTCCCTTTCTCTTTACAAAAATGTCTTTTCAATGTTACTTTCACTTCAATTTTTCAAATGGTTTTTTGAAAACTTTTATACATTTACTTATTTTTAAACTCCTAGGTTTTCATTTATAGAAGTTATGTTTTGACCAAACTAAATATTTTATTTTGATATGTTTTATTTTATAAAAATAATTCTATCCATGCTGCGAAAGAGAGTACACACGCTATGAGGAATGAAGATACCAAGGATGATATTCCATGATTATTCTCCCATTATTCCCTTATTTTACTCATTTTCTTTAATTTAATTTTTATTTATTTCATTTTCTTTAGTTTAATTTTAATTTTAATTTTTATTTATTTATTAAATAAATTATTCCATGCTTGTTTTCCATGGTTTTGTTCCACCATTTCTCTTATCCTTCTGCAGAATTCTTCTTCTTTTTGTTTTATTTATTCTTATTTTATTTTTAAATATTATTTATATATTATATACATTTATTTTATTTTATTCATATTATTATTATTCTGCTTTTATTTTATTTTATCTCTTTCTCTCTTTCTTATCATCCCCCATTCTTCTATTTTTATTTCCTTCTTCTTATTTATTAATTCTTTATAATATTTTATTCTTACGTCTCTTCTTGGAAATGACACCAAAGTGATCTATTACATTTGATAACTAAAGAGTAAATCTAGTCTTGTCCCATGGGAGGTAAAGGTGTGCATGAATTATTTCATAAAGTTTACTTGTTGTTTTTGGTAGATAAGAGTAGCATGCAAGGATGTTGGGAATATCCCCTATTCCATGAAACTCAATCTATTTATATTTGTTTTTAAATAGATTTTCCCTCTTTCCATTTATGACTTCTTAACATGATAGAGTAGAGCTAATCAATGGATGAAGCTAAATTTATAGAAATAGGTAATGTAATATGGAACACCCTTGACATAGGTGTGTCATTGAAAATGATTATAGGAGGAGTTGGAATTGAGAATTATTAAGTTAGTCAAGGTTTTACAATTAATAAATAAAATAAATATTAATTCATTAAGAGAATTCATGATTTAATTATCATAATAGAATCAAATAAATAAAGGATAATAATGATGGAATGAAAAACTAAACCAAAGACCAAGTTCTTTCTTCTTAATTTCATTCCATTTATCCTTTCATGGTAGTTTATAATTTCCATATTTCATGTCTTTTAATTTCATATATAGTAATAAAAAATCCAAAAAAATATATCATATCTTACATAGATTAAAAAAAACACTTAGTTTAGATTATTTAGATTATGGAGGTGAACAAACGAGAATACCCTCAAGTGTTTTGACACTGGTCAGCCATTGTGATACACCTAGAAAATATTTTTGTTTTTCTACACCATGAAATAGGCGTTCATGTCAAAACTAGCTCCATTTTTGGGGATCCAATCATGATTTTTCTTACTTTTTCTATTCATACATTTTTTATAGAATTTTATTTCTTAAAAAACCTATTTATTTTGTTTAAATGATGTATTTAAATGATTAATATTCTTCATGAAATGATGACCATGAGGTAAAATAATCAGTAGATGAAGTACCCTGCTCTGTAGAAGAAAGTTTTTCCATATTGGCTATATAGATCAGGGGAGCCTGAAGTCAAATTATCGCAGAGGAGGAATTCAAGGACCTCTTCCATCATATCAAAGAAAACCTCGAACAACTAGTGGTTGAAATATTGTACAGAGAGCTAACATATTTCTATGAGCAATTCTTGGAATTTTATTAATAAATGGCCAAGAAACTAGGAATGGGTTCAAAATTCCCTCTCAACACTTTTGAATAAGTTCCCCCCAAAACAATTCTAGGTGTTAGTGGATAAAAACAGACTCAAATATTGTATTCAAAATTTGGAATACATGTTACAGAATTGGTAAGGAAAAATGGACTAGATAACTTAAAACAAGAATGTATCCCTCAAGAAATCTGAACCTAGACCAGAAGATGATCAAAATGTCCTCCTTGATTTACCTAATAAGGATAAAGAGGAAGGCATTCCTGAAATGCTGCATGTGAGAGATAAAAAATATCTAGGTCAATTTTGAAATGAATATGATAAAATAAATGATCTAACAATGCATTGAAAATAAGAATTTTGAGCACTAGTGAATGAAGACAACACAAAAATGCTGAGATTTAAAGAAAAGATGGAGAATCATGACTATCTGTCTCTGTCCAATAAGATCAAACTTCAAGAGGAACTCACCACTAAGATAGTTATTGAACCAGAAACAACTCAAGGATATGATTCCAAAACTTATCCCCTTATTTTCTTTCTAGGACATTGAATTTCATTTTTAGAATTAGTCTTGTATACTTCCCCACCCCCCTTATCATTATGTGCTTAAATGACATGATCCTTGTTCTTTACTAAATAGTTTTATTTTGTAGGGCCATGGTGGCACAAGGCAGCCTCAAGTACTGAAAGATAATGATAATGATTCAAGTTAACAAGAGTTCACTTTTAATTTTTATCTTTTAAAATCCAAATTTTTTTCCCAAATAGAATTCATTGAGATTTAAAGATGAAATCTTATGCCCACACTTGAATTCATGAATTACTTGACTTAACTAGGAGAGATTGGTTTCTTAGGAATCTTGTGATTCCATTTTTTATATATTAAGAATATTTAATGGTTAAAATATAGTATTGGATGATTAAATTAAAGCATGTATTTTAAAAATAGGACTCAACATTTAAGGGAATTTGTTGATTCATGTAAATGAAATTTAGAAACCATTTTTAACACTAGGAATTTCTAATATTTGTTGGAATTGATTTGTTATTATTAGTCATGAATTGAGTGATTTTATAATGTCGTAAAACCTTGTAATTTTTTGAATATGTCTCTAGATAATTTGTAGGTACTCTTTTCCCTTGTTTTGAGTACTTTTCATTTTGGGTTTATGCTAGGGTGTGTTTGGGTGAAACATTGGGAAAAAATAGAAGAAAGGGGCAATGCATGGTTATTGCACAGTTTTCCCTAATAGAGTGCCCCAAACCAGAAAACTATGTGATGTCAAATATAAGTTAATTACATGGTTGTAGCATGTTTTCTGAAACTGTGCACCCTAAAATGAGAAATCGTTTACCCCCTTAGGGAAGAGGAACAATGCTTGGAAAACCGTTTCTTTACCCAACAAACCATGCACATCTTTCGAGTTAACCATAAAAGTAGTTTTTAAAATTAATGAACCCCCATAATAACCCAAAATCAGCCCTATTTTGAACCTAAGCTCAATTTCAAGATTTTGGAGGCTCTAGGATAGATTCTAAGCCTTAACAACCTCCATTCTTGGAAATTGAATGTCTAGATCAAAGATCTAAGAATTTCCTAGTAAGTTATTCTCATCCTGATTGGTTTCTTGTCACTTAACTATTATTCTACCATCCTTGAAAGGATGTTTATCTACTATTTATTCTATATATAGATCTAGGTTTCTTATATCATGATTCTTTTGACTCTAGATCTAGGTTTTAGATCTAGATGGGGTTCTTCTTCGCATTCTTGATTAATCTGCTTGAAATTAGAGATTATTCCATGGGAAAGTGTTGCCTACAAATCAAGGTTAGTGGTATGTAATTAAAATATCAAAGGATTGATTTCAATTATGTTTGTATGTAATTGTATAATTACTATTAGATGATTAAAAATTGAGTTGTTGGTTGATTTAATTAATTTGGTTAATTAACTAATTGATGGGACTGTGAAATAAATATATTGATATTTTGAATTTGAATATTTAATTGTTAAATTAATTATTAGTTATTGATATTTGGAATTTTAATAAATAATTGTCTAATTTATTATGTAATATTGAAATTTTGAATATGTGTAATTAATTTTTGAATTAATTATTGGTTTTTAATACTGAGATATATGAATTATAAATTGATGAATTAATTATGGGATATTATGATTGTGAATTTGAATAATTAATTATTCAATTAATTATGGGATATTAATATTTTGACTTTAAATAATTAATTGTTGAATTAATTATGAAATATTGAGAATGTGAAAATTAGAAATTAATTATTGAATTTATTATTGGATGTTGATTTTATGATATATGAATAATTAATTATTGAATTTATTATTGGATTTTGAGATTGTGATATATGAATAACTTATTGTTGAATTAATTATAAGAGTTGAGATTGTGTATTGATTAATTACTGGAAATTATGGGATTAGTCAATTTTTTAATTAATTAATTTAATGATGGATATATTCAATTGATGAATTTGATAAATTAATTGGTGAATTAACTAATTTGATAATAATTCATGGTATAGGGTATGCTGTATCAAAATCCTAGAGTGTGAATAAAAATGATGAATGGTAAAAATGGAATTCATACATGATAATTATGTGTGGAATAGGGTTAGCTATATCAAATGACCATAATGTGAATTGAAATGATGAATGGTAACCATGATATTCATATACACAAATTGTGTGTAGGAAATGGTCTACTATATCAAAAATCCCATAACATGAATTGAAATGATGAATGGTAATACTGGAATTCATAAGTGATTTGATATAATGAGTGGTAATAATGGAATTCATATGTTATTTAAGAAAATGAATGGTAATAATGGAATTCATATGTGACTTTTGATAATGAATAGTAACAATAAAATTCAGATATATGATATCCCATGGGGATAGTTCAGACTCCGACACATGATGAAGCAAGTATTGAGAGTTTGGGTGTCCTTGAGAACCCATGTGTTATGTTGATAAATAAATAATAATTCAATAAGTGTAAAATATTTACATTATTACTTTTATGTATTAGTTATACAACTCTATACATTTTTTACTGACTAGATATTTTTTAGACACTATTACTGGTGGCCTACTGAGTTTTAATCACACCCTACATGGGATTCTAGATTGGTACCCGAATAGACATCATGTTTGTAGGACAAGATACGGGTAAAGGCCCTATATTAGATGGATGGTTTTGAAATGGAGATTGGATGATGGAACCGAACATGGTTTGGGACCCACTTGGGAGTTTTTAGTGTATTTACTTTAGGGTTTTCATTTTTATACATGGCACGTATTCTATCATGGTATATCTACTAGTGGTTTTGATTTTTTATTTCTAATTTTGTAATATAGTGATAGTGGTATTATTTTGGTTATGATTATATGTCATTTTTTTATTGCTTATTTATTTTTATTTTGGTATTACTATGATAAAGAGGGTATAGTCTCCCCATGATTTATATTATACCCTTGATGCTTGTCGGTAGCCTCTGCCATATAGGGAGCCATGCTTGAGGTCGTGAGTCCAACTAGCTTGGAGCACTGATGTTATGAACCCAAGTTGGGACGTCACAAAGTAGTATTTGAGTGGATTTATTTTCTTTCATTTTGTATTGTTATTTGGGAAAGGTAGATATGATACTAGGAAGAGTTGGGACTTGATCATGAGCTCTTGCTTGGGAGTTACAAACCCATGTATAGGGGAAACCCAAGTACCCAAGGTGGGATTACTGTTATTGGCATGTGTTGTTACAATTGGATGTTATTTTACCTTGGGTGATGAACTTATTGTGTGATGTGATAATTGTTTTTGAGGTTTTATAAAATGTACTCATGACCTGATATGGAATGAGAGATGAGTAAGAATGCATCATTCTAGGTGCTCAAGATTATTTTGTGACATGATTAATTTTAAGCATGCACGAGAAAAATGGTTCTGCGTAATTTTTTGAACATGAACTATTTTACATTTCTTGTGAAATTGAACTTAATATTTTTCCTAATATGAAATAGAAAGTAGTAAAATGATGAAAAATGTGAATATATTGGTGTCTAAATAAGAAACATGACAATTGAAAATTATTTTACCCTTTTTAACCCTGAACTAGATGCATGATGGTTAAGGGTAGTGATTGTGCCTCGGTTTTGGCTTTGTGGTGTGGTTTGGGGAACAAGACATCTTTTGCCTCATTGTGATTTCCTCTTACAAAAACATGATAAATTGGTGATTATGTTTCCTAATACATGTGTTTGTAGTTGTATATATATTCCTACATGAAAAAGTTTTTTAATAGGATGGTAGGAGGATATGGATAGGTATTGTCTACAAGTAGTGGAGCCCGAGGTACCCGTAGTGCTGGGGGATAATGCATGGGAGAAGTTCTGAGAGATATTTTCCTGATTCATTTAGTTTATGTAATGATATCCAAAGAGGGTTTTGAAGATCATGTTTGACTTAATGTGATATTCCGAGTTGTAGAACCCTCTAATTTTTACTTGTGTGGGTAGACATGATAGATATGTGTTCTAGATTGAGTCTATCTAGAATATACATGACCATTTGGAGGCTCCTACTTAAAATAGGGTCACTTTGGTGACTTATATTCTATGAGGTTAATAGAATCAATAGTGGGACATTCAGAGTCAGGATGGATATACTAATGGTATGTTATGGAAGGACTTCCTTGAGAAGTTCTTGGTGCACATGAATCTAGAGTCACAGAGCCATGATAGAGCTACTAAGTTCACTAGGTTGACTCAGGTAAGTATGTGTTTGATGGAATATACTAGATGTTGTATATATTTTCAATGATTTTCTCCATCACTGTTTGAGTATATGATATCTATAACGAGACATTTATATGACAGAATTAAATTTTTGATTAAGTTCCAAGTTAACCCCTTTGGGATAAAAAAGTTTTAAGAGGTGGAGTATTAGGATATCATAGATGAGGTGAACATCAATGAGGTCTCCAGTGCAGGGAATATGGTTATTTCTAGTTGATTATGAGGCATGAATACTAAGAGTAGGAAGTGTCACTATAATAACATTAGCTAGGGTAGTTGAAAGTACATAATCAGGATAGAGGGATTAAATACTTTAGATATTATTTCAGTTATCTATCACCAGTGTGGTAGGTCAAGTCAATTCTGGGGATATTACCCCTGACCACCACTACATTCCAAATCTTGTGGCAATATGGGAAATTTACAGAGGTTCTGAAGGAACCCATGATAGATGGGTATTGATGAAGAAGCTAGACATAACCAGGGTTTTGGAATGGAATCTTTTACACCACATCATTTTGGAAGATATAGTTCTACTGGATGAGGTTGTTGAGGTAGTGGACACGGTGCTTTTGGGAAATATTTCCCATATCATTAGAGTGGTGTGTCCTAGGGGACTCTGAATGAGTCACATGTCAGAAAGGTAGGATAGTTCCACGTGGTGCAACATAAAATTTTGGATGTCGAGGCTGGTTCTTCATTAATGAGATATATTATTCTAGAAGATTCTAGGATATCTAGTGCCTTATATGATACTATTGTATATCATTCATTTATTTCAATAAAACACGTTAATGGTTTTAGTCAAGTGGGGGAGTTTTTTAGTATGGTTATGATGATAGATACACCATAGGTTGTACGGTCGAGAGACTTTAGTTTATACCAGGGGTGTCCTCTCAAAGTTGGGGTATATCTCTCTCTATATGGGATCTTTACATCCTCTAAATGATAAGATTTAACTGAATTTTGGGTATGAACTAGCTAGTATCATACCAATCCCACATATATTATCACTATGGGAGGGTGACATTTATTTCTCATGGTGGTGAAAATTATATTCCCAAGGGAGAATGGGATATCTAGGTGGGCTGTGTAGGACCAGTTCGATAGAATATGGGGGTTCCTAACACACATGTTTATAGTTTGTTTCTAGATAAATGAGGTTCAAAGAAATATGTCTATCCAATTATAGTGGATAAGTTTTAGGATGTGTTACTGGAGATTTCATTGGATTCCACCTGAGAGAGATGTGGAATTAACGATTAAGCTTATCCTGGGGGGTGGCCCAACTTCTATTCCACCGCACAAAATGAAACTGATAGTGCTTCCGGAGAACATGACTCAGCTAGATGAGTTTAAGGATAAGGGGTTTATCTGAATGAGTACATCACCATGGGGTTCTCTAGTTTTGTTTACTAAGAAATATGACATGCCTCTACGCTTGTGTGTTTATTACCAGAAGATAAATCATATGATGGTGAAGAATCAATATCCTCTTCCACGTATCGATGATCTATCTGATTAGTTGAGAGTATCTTTTGTTTTCTCCTTGATAAAATTGGGATCATGTTGTTATCAGTTGCGAGTTCATCCTTTTGATATAACAAGAACATCTTTATGAAGTAGGTATGGCCTCTATGAGTTCTTCCTAATGCCATTTGGGTTGGCGAACTCACCAAAAATGTTTATGGATAAGACAAAAATAATCTTCCATCCGTACCTGGATCTCTTTCTATTGGTGTTTTTAAATTATATCTTGGTGTACTCTTGGACTCATGACAATAATTACCAAAATCATAACATCATCCTGAGTACACTAATAGAGAATTTTATATACACCAAGATATCTAAGTGTCAGTTTTGGATTTCTTTAACTATACTTATTGGGTCACTTCAACTTAAAGGAATGTGATCCATAGGACGTAGAATATTTAGGTATTTGTTTCTTAGGAGAATCCCAATAATGTTTTTGATAACCATATATTTTTGTAGTTGTATGGATATTATCAGAGGTTCATCAAGGGATTTCCCCATTTGGAAGCACCAATTTTAGAACTGAAATGGAAGGGAGTAAACATTTAATGGTTGGAATCATGTGAGAATGGTTTCCTGGAGTTGAATAAGTTCTTGATATCTTCATTGATCTTGATCTTACCTGATATAGGTGAGGACTTTACAATGTATTGTGATTCCTCTATAATTGGACTCAAAGCTCTGTTGATGTAGGGAGATCGAGTTGTGGCATACAGGTCTCATATTTTTAGGCCACATGAACAAAATTACCCTACCCAAGACATCAAGTTATTGGTTGTGGTTTATGCTTTAAAGTGTTTGAGACAATATCTATTTGGTGAGAATTTTACTATGTATACGGATCAAAATATCTTTATTACATATTTTCCAAATGATGTTTGAATCATTGGTAGTGGAGGTGTCTTGAGTGTCTATAGTCAATTGATTTTGAACTAGTATATATGCCTATAAAGGGAAATATGTATGATGATGCATTAAGCACGAAAAATCACACTCAGACTCTTCAGGAGTCTCGGGATGAGTAAAATATGACCAATCTACTATATGAGATGCATTTTTAAGTTTATAAGATCTAGTAGAAAATGAATAGCATATAAGTTTCAGTAGATTGTACAATCTTGAGATGAATTAGAGATAGAGAGTACGAGGATCCAGATTTTTTTGACCTTAAGGGATAGCCTTGAAGATGGAGAGTGAACATCCAGTTGGACCATAGATTATGATGGGATATTCTATGTTAGGAATCATGGTTTATAGCCTATGATCATGAGGGAGGATCTAATGCATGAATTTATTAGCTTAAAGTGGGTGGTACATCTAGGTGTGACCAAAATATACGATGATCTATGATGAATGTTATGGTGACCAGGAATGAAAAAATGGGATAGCAAGGTTCATGACATGATACTACACCTATCAACAGGTCAAGGATATGCATCAATGACCCAATGGTTTAATATATTAGTTTCCCATTCTTAAATGGATGTGGTAAGACAAGACTATAGACATTGTGTTTGGTCTTCTTTGATCACCTCAGAATAATGAAGATATTTGAGTTATTGTAGATTGATTGAAAAATGTAGTTCATTTCTTACCAGTGTGGGAGATTTTTTCAATGGAATAGTTTAGAGGATTTTATGTCTGGGAGATATTTTATATGTATGGGGTTCCACAAACTATTGTTTCAGACCCTGGATCATGTTTTACTTCATGTGTCTGGAAGGGATTATAGATGGCGCTTGGTACATAGGTTTTATTTAGTATGGATTTCCACCCACAAATAGATTGGAAGTTAGAGCATACTATATAGGTCATTGAGGATATGATTTTTTCATGTGTCCAAGACTTCGGTGGATCTTGGGAGAAGTAACTAGATTTGGTGGGGTTTTCATATAAAAAAATTATCATGAGAACTATACATAGTATGCTATATGAGGATCTTTATGGTAGGCCATACAGATCACTGTAATGATGGATGGAGGCTATTGAGTTAGAGTTGTTGGGAATAAGACTTGTGTAAGGGACGTCATAGTGGGTTCAGTTGATATGGAAGCATATGTCTATGTCTTAGAGAAGATAGTACTCATAGAATAATATACATCGATTACCCCAAGAGTTTACAGATAGTGATCATGTATTCCTTTGTGTGACACCTAGTTTGGGTCACTGTAAGATACATAGAGGAAAAAATGGTGCCCAGTTTCATTTGACCATTTGAGGATGTAGAGAGAATCAGGCTGGTGGCATACTAATTGAATCTTCCTTAGAGGTACAATGTTCTGCATAATATTTTCCATGTGTCAATAATTTAGCAGTATCACTCGACCCTTCTCATGTGATCGATGTGGATGATGTCGAGCTTGAGATCGATGCATTCTTTAAGGATTATCTGATACATGTGTTTGATCAGAGTGAGAAGTGTTGTGGGGAATGACCATGCTGATAGTTCATTTATTGGGGAAACATGGTCGTGTTTAGGATGAGACTTTGGAGAGAGAAGAAGATATGAGGGCTTTGTGGCCTGATCAATTTGACTTGATGTCTTAGAGATTATTTGGAGTATATCTCAATGTTGAGCTGTTATAAGGTGTGGATATTATAAAACCTTTACCTTTTGTATAGATGTCTCGGGATTTTATACAGGTAATCTTTCTCTTGTTTTGAGAAAATTTATTTTGGGTTTTACCTTGGTGAGTGTCTGGGTTAAAATTTGAGAAAAATGGAAGAAAGTGGGTAGTGTACGATTGGTGTAAGATTATCCATAAATGTGTACCCTAGCCTAGTAAATGTTGAGAACCCAAACATATAGTATTATTATGGATAGAATAGTATTTTTCAAACTGTGCACCAAAAAAATGAGAAACCGTGCATCCTATAGAAGTGGAACATAGTTGAGGTGCATGATTTGGAAAATAGTGCGCCTCTACCCAAAAAACCATGCACATATTTTTTTTATTAAACCTAAATTTAGTTTTTAAAATTCCCAAACAGACATATTAACCCCAAATAGGCCCTATTTCGAACCTAATATGTATCTAAAGATTTTGTAGTATCCTAGATAGATCCCAAGCCTTCCCTACATCCGTTCATGGTGATTCAATGTTCGGATAGACGATCTTCACCTTCCTCTATATGTGAACCTCATCCCAATTGGTTTCCTATCTCTTTCTCATCTTTCTCCAATCATTGATTGGATGCTTATCCATTATTTATTCTAGATCTAGAAATATCATTATTAGAACATTATTTGGTTGACCATTGATCTGGGTCTTATATCTAAACCGAATCATTCTTCACGTTAATGATTAATCCCCTTCATATTGGGGATTCTTTCACTAGTGAGCATTATCAACTAATCAAGGTAGGTGGTCTATAATTCAAATCCCAATGTCTTAATTTAAATTATGTGTGTATATAATTATATAATTTCTCTTTGATGATTATAAAATGATATACTGGTTGAATTAAATATTTTTCTTAATTAATTAATTGATTGAATTGTGAAAATCAGATATTAATATTGTGAATTTGAATAATTAATTGTTGAATTATTTATGGGATATTGAGATTTTCTATTTTAATAATTAATTGTTTAATAAAGTGTTTTTAGAGAGAGTCCAATTTTTGAATACTTCTCTTAGACCATGACCAAGGTAGTGATGGCCACCACTGCATCCCCTCCCCTATCGATAGGGAGGGGCCGCCATTCAGCATTGGAGCATCCTTCTTATTTAATCCAATTCTCCAACAATGAATTATTTTCATCATTCCCTGATATTGTGATTATCCCTATATCCCTGAACCTCCATGATGGTTTCCCCCAACCCGCCCTTTCAATTTCAGAATTTAATGATGCCTTGGCTTTATTAAATCATACATTGGTTGATCCCTTCAGTTCACGGTGTCTATATGTGGATACCTTTGACAAATTTGTTATCGAATCCATGGAGCTTTAGGAATGGGTGATTTTTGGTCTCCCCAATAAGCAACATATCATGATTCAATTCTCATCCTCAGATGATCTGATCACTGTGTGGTTCAGAGCTCCTTGTTTTTGCAAAGTCGTATGCTTCAACTTATTAAAATGGTCTTATGATCTTCATATGAAGTGGGATTCCATGACGAAGGCTTTGTGGGTAATATTCCTTGAGTCCACTCTCCCTATTCAGAACCCTTATATTTTCCTAATGTTAGGAAAATTGATAAAACGTTATCTTTGATCAGACTCAAGAACCAGTTCTGTCTCTCACCCAATTTCCCTACACATTTTTATTTAAGTTGACATATCAAAACATACGGTTGAATGGGTCTAGATCTTGGTAGGAGAGGAGTTTTTTTTGGAAGAAACCTGTTGCGTTTGATACTTAGATGCACTTCTTCTCATCATACTCTCACAATGGGCATCTGCATCATTCCTACCGGCGAGGTAGTAGGGGTCCTTATGGGATGATGACATCAGGTGATGGTGGCACCCACAATCTCCCATTCTCTACTGGGGACTATCCTAATTGTGGTAGCCTTTTGGATGTGGACTACATTGATACAATTTATGGTAGAAGTTTTATTGAACCTTAGCAGAACTCTTCTGGTCCATTGCTCTGTTATGATGGCATTCAGGCTGTTCAGCCTCCAAAGGCCATACTACAGGAACAAAAATTCTTAGTCATTTTTGACAGACTAAAATGTGATCTGGGTGTTTCCGACCATTCAAATGTTGTGGTTGTAATTCCTTTTTGTGGTAGCATTGATTATAATTTAAATGTTACAAACCTAAACTTTAATGCACTAAGAGGGAGTGAAGGTGTTGGAAAGGTCATGCAACTGATTTCATCTAATATAATCCATGGAGTTGTGGTGATTGGGGATGTCTGTGATAAATTATACACATATAAGGATCCTCAATTTTCAATCTTGTAGAAGTCAAGTAAAAAATTCCAATTTATGGGTTGAGTCTTTGAGTATCCAAGTGATTTAGAAATTCCATTTCACATCTCACAGACAAGAAAATCTTATGTTGAGAAGGTCATGTCTAGAGGATTAGTCATTAAACCTCATAATTGGTTCACTCTGTTCGGAGAAACATAGTGTCAAGATTATGAATATGTGCATGAAGTGGAGGCTACCCAAGAGGATATGGATTCTACCTCGTACTCCCTTATTGAGTCCAAGGAAGTGAACATGGTGGAGGACTATCTTAAACCCTATTTAAGGAAGGGTAAAATCAATATCATTGATTTAGATGGTTTCATTTTGTGCAATTGGAGGCCACGTAAAAGAAAACAATATTTGAATTTACCAAGTTATCTTATTACCAGATCCTAAAGAAAATTCAATACACCTATGAAGGTATCAAATATTTCATATAACCACTTCTTGAGAAAAGAAAAAGACTCAATAAGCATCTGACAACTGATGGAAAAGAGGTTGCAAATTTTTCTATCCCATTGTGTGGAAAGGAAATGATGGAGTGTGATGAGTGGTAAACCTTCATAAATGAAAACGAATAATTCTTAGAAAATTCTCTAAAGGTAAATTATATTCTAGAAGACTTTGACAGGCTAGTTCGGAGGAGTATCTAGGTTAATTTTAACATAGAACATGATTCTTATATAAAAAAACAACACTGTATTTTGGCTAGTGGATTTAATGGACATAAGATTTCAGTGGTGGAGCTCATCCAATATTAGGACATGATGGATATTTAAATTGAATACCTCCTCAAAGATGATCCAAACATATGGTCCACCGATCCTCAATGGAGTGTCCTCATAGGTAAGGTTTCTAAAAGGCTTAAACTATAATTCAAATATTTGGATATTTTTTATGGGGTTGTTTGATGTCTCCTGTGTACTTGTCTGGTTTGTCAATTTTTCCTCAAAATTGTTTTTCTTAAAAAAAATATATATTATAATATGAATAATTAATTGTTTAATTAATTATGGAATATTGACATTGTGAATATCAGTAATTAATTATTTAATTAATTATTGGATGTTGAGATTATTATATATGAATAAATAATTTTTGAACTGACAAATGGATATTAAGATTGTGAATTTGAATAATTAATTATTTAATTAATTATGGGATATTGAGATTGTGAATTTGAAATATTAATAATTGAT
Source organism: Viscum album (assembly GCA_963277665.1). Taxonomy (NCBI): domain Eukaryota; kingdom Viridiplantae; phylum Streptophyta; class Magnoliopsida; order Santalales; family Viscaceae; genus Viscum; species Viscum album. Next base: position 1,765,932,495 of record OY728153.1, on the reverse strand, counting down.
ATAATTATAAAGTATTTAGATTTTGAATATGATTAATTGCTATTTGAATTAATTAATGGATATTGAGATTCTGATATATGAATAATTAATTATTTAATTAATTATTGGATGTTGAAATTTTAATATATGAATAATGATCTTTCAAATTAATTATTGGTTTTTATATTGTGAATTGTTAAATTAAATTTCAAATTAATTAACAGAATTGATGTGATTAATTAATTTTTGAATTAATTAATGGAAATATGGGTATATGTAATTGTTGAATTTGATTAATTAATTATTGAATAAATTAATGTGATAATACAGTCTGGGATATGGACTATTGTATCAAAATAATATAGGTTTAATTGAAATGATAAATGGTAACAATGACATTCATGTTTGATAAATATGTGTGGGACAATGTTTGTTGTATCAAAATCCCATAGAATGAAATGAAATGATGAATGGTAACAGTGTAATTCATATGTAATAATTATGTGTGGGACATGGTATGTTGTATTAAATGCCTATAAGATGAATTAAAATGATGAATGATAACAATGATATTCATATGTGATTTCAAGTAATGAATTGTAAAAATGGAATTCATATGTGACTTGATATATTACATGGTAACAATGGAATTTGGATATATGATACCCCTTTAGGATAGTTCAGATTCTGAGATGGGTGATAGAGGTATTGAGAGTTTGGGTTTCCTCAGGAACCCAAATGTTATGTGGTAAAATAAATAATAATTTAATAAGTGTAAACTGATTAATTTATTGACTTAATGTACTATTTATACAAATACAAACACTTTTTATTACCAGTATATTGTTTATGAAGCTATTGGTGGTGACCTACTAAGTTGTAATCACACCCTACTTGGGATACATGATCGATACCCGAATATACTTCTTGTATGTAGGACATGATAAGAGAAAATACCCTTTCTTATATGAATAATTTTGGTATGGATCTTGGATAAGGGAACCCAATGTTTTTAGAGGACCTCTTGGGAGTTATCAGTGTCATTACTTTTTGGTTTTCATTTTAACACTTGGAAAAAATTATAGACGAGAATATATATAGTCACTTTTGATATTTTATTTCCATTTTTGGTCCACTTGTGATACTGGCATTATCTTGGTTATGGTTATATGTCATTTTTTTATTTTATCTTTATTTTTGTTTTGTTATTTTTCTGATAAAGAGGGAATAGTCTCCCCATGATCAACAATACACCCACGTTGCTATATAGCAGCCTCTGGAATATAAGGAGGCATTCCTGAAATCATGTGGTCCACCAGATCAAGGCACCGGTGTGTGGAACCCAATCTGGGATGTCAAAAATGTTATAGTTTCTATTTATGAGAGTATTACTAGACCGTGTTCTTCCTAATTAATCATGATCATATTTTTGAGTGATTTTGAGATATACCACATATTGAAAATTGTATTTGAACTTATCATAGTTATGCTTGTATAAAAACATATTTAAAAATATTGATGCATCTTTTTAAAAATCGGTTATACTAAAATACGACTTTTACATTAATAATTATTTATCCCATAGAGAAAATGAATTACCATGTTAGGAATGAGCCATGTTTCAAGATATTTTTATCCATTCCAACCTTCCAAATATTATTTTCTTGATATTTTAAATTTAACATTGGGGTTAATTGGAATCGTGGAGAATGGGATGAAATAAATTGTAAGGAAAAAGATTGGGGGGGATACATAGGTATAGAGAACGGTTTTTGATTCATTCATTACTATTTATTTTTTTCTCCCTCGAATAAATAAAAAAGCTAAAATGAAAAAAGAATCAAAAAATGAAAAAAATGGATGTGATTTTAAAAAAACAAAAAAATAACCAATACTAGACCTATTATTTTTATTATATGACGTTTGGTGGTGGATATAAGGTTTATTCTAAGCATAAATTTTGAAAAAGAAAATAATTGTAAAGTCCTTTGAAAAAACAGAGTAAAGAAGTAGAAAGAAACTCATAAGAGTGAACTAATAATTCGTTATACCTAATTTGATCGTGATATTTATGTTGATATTTGGAGGAAGTGGTAGTTTCTACCATAAAGTGTTGACTTTCATTACACTTCTACCTGTGATATTATGTTTTGTTCTTAAGACAAAAACCTCATACTTGATTCTTAATTTTAAAACATCAAATCCCATCAACCATAATCGTAAGAGATATTATAATATTCATTACAAGTTCTCATTATTTTATATATCTTTTTTCTTTAAAAATTGGAGAAATTAGTTCATTTACAATCCTTTGGATAAGGAGAATGCACTCATGATATGAGTATTACTCTCCTTGAATTAATATCATGAGAGATGAGTGAAAAATATAAAAAAGAGATGTAGATAATGATTTTTCATGTTAAATAAAAATATATTCAAGAAATTTAATGAATGAGAATATATATAAAATAATTTCCCAATTGGGAAAATTAAAATACATGAATTAATTATTTCTTTGAAAAATGAGAAATTAAATTAATATTATATGTGGATTTTTTAAAATTTGATTTGACATTGAAAATTGACTTATTTTATTACTTTTAAATTTTAATAATGATAACTTGTATTCTATATGATATTCATGATTATATTTTTTACATGAAGGAAGTAATGGTTTAAGTGTGGGGGTGTTTAATAGACTCATCTCTGGTGCATATTTTTGAAAAAATTATAATGTTTTTATTGTTTTCAATGATAATACCCATGATTTTCAATGTTTTAATTAAATTATGGGAAATTTTAAATGGGGAATGTAAATAGTTTAAAAATAATAAATGATAATTTTTATAAAAATTTAATTTTAGTTGTGAATCTCCTATATAAAAGTATTTAAATTTCTAAGTGTTTACAATACTCTTTTTCAATGTTTTACAAAAAATATATGGGCCAATTTAAGGCATGTCCTCAAAAAAATCCACCCCAACTACATAAACCACCCCTAAGGGAAGGAAAAACAAGATGGGATAAAGGATTGACCACCCTTGGTGGATGTAGGTGGAGCACTCCCATGTGTAGGTGCCCCATGAGATATCAAGAACCCTAGGAAGTAGAGTGGACATGATGGCGTACGTGGGCTACATGGGTTGCTGCCCTATGTGTGTGCGTGAGGAATGAGGGAGCACATAACCATATTAGAATTTCTGTATGGTAATCCTAGACCTTTTATTGTGCAGAAGCTCCCTTCTTCTAGCTGTTTCGATGCGGAAAATGCATTTTTTTCTATGATACTATTCATCCCCACTCATTCATGCCTATGCCTAGTCGGACATTTCACAAGCCAACATGGCTCATTTCTTTCCAACATTGATGTCACCTGTTATATTTGATACTCATCACTCACCAACTGAAGCTCACTGATAACTTCTATGTTGGTTCAACCAAAGCACAAACTTGATCTCCACCACCACTTCCATCAACCATGGGAACCCTAAACCACATACTTCCCCTACAATGTTCCTAGTGGTCCCATTGTGAGCCATCATCTAGGCATGTGAAGGATGGATAAATCATAAGAGATCACCACCAACTCTTTTGAAGTTACTGCATGTCCTTCACTTCTGCCATGTCCCTCCATCCATGCATCACTACTATTGTGTGTCCATGGAACCTGTGAAAAAATGCATGTTGAAGGATGATTCCCCACCAATGCCCGATCCACACTTCAAATATCAAATACTTTATATCCTCAGATGTTTAATATTTCACACTAGCAGGTTTTAGGGGAGTTTTAAATGAATATTTATTAATATCTGAACCCATGGAAAAATTAAAGGCCAGACTCCCCCACTTTTAAGGCTTATTAAAAGAAGTATATCCATGCTATAAAAGGGAGACCCCACACCATGATGGAGGTGGATTCTAATCCTAATGTTCTATACTATTTCTCCCCTTCTTCCCCTTAATTAAAAATTTCAATTTTTATTTTCTATTATTTTATTGATATTTTAAATTTAATTTATTATTTTAAATAAATTAGTTCATCAATGTTTTTTACAATTTTGTTCCATAATTCCTCTCCTACATCTCCAAAATTTTTATTCTTTTTATTTTATTCCATCTCATTTTCTTCTATTATAATAATTTATATATTATATATATTTATTTTCTTTTATTATTATTATTATTTTTATTCTTATATTTTATTTTATTTATCTCTCACCATATCTTATCATCCCCCATTCTTTCATTTTTATTTTATTATTCTTCTTACTTTATTCTTTTTATTATTTTATTCTTTTGTCTCTTCTTTCCCATTCATCTAATGTGATATATTACTCCTAGTAATGTGAGGATGACATGAGGATTGGCCTGGGGTATGTCAATGTGTTCTTGAATTCTTACATAAAGTTTATTTGAATTTTTTCGTATATATGAGTAGCATGCATTGTTATGGTGAAATTATCCAATTCTATGAAACTCAATATATTTGTATTATTTACTAATCACTTTCCCCTTATCTCCATTTTTTTCACATCAAGTTGATGATTTAATCAATTGACCGAAAAACATTGATAGAGCCATGTCCTGGAAGATGGAACACCCTCGACCAAGGTGTGTCATCAACCATGGTTATAGGAGGAGGTGGATTTGAGAATTCTTAAGGAATTGCATTTTCTATAATTTATAAATAAAATGAATTGTAATTAATTATGATAATTCATAATTTCATTATCAAACTAGAATAAAAAGAGGTGAATATTTATGGAACCCAAAACCAAACCAAAGACGTAGTTCTTTATTCATAATTTCATTCTATTTATACTTGAATTGAATTCAATAATTTCCTTATTACATGTCTTTTCATTTTATAAAAATTAATAAAAACCCAAAGAAATTATGATTTCATTCATAGATTACCTAAAGACCACAATAAGTAGATTATTTTAATTAAATTATTAAGGTGAACAACTGAGAAGCTCCTTATGTGAGATAGCCCTAGTCAGCCCCTATATTGCACTAGGAAAATAATTTTCTTTTTCCACACCCAATGATAGGTATTCCCGACAAAAGTGGAAAAATTTTGGGGATACAATCATTATTTTTATTAGTTTTTATATTCTCAGATTTTATAAATATTTTTATTCCTTTAAAAACAATAAATGTTTTTCTATGATGTATTCAAATGATTACTATTCTACTTGTACTGGCTACTCACAGGTGCAAGAACAAGTAGCTAAAGTACCCTGGTTATTTGAAGAAATTGTTTCCATATTTTCTATAATGATTAAGGGAGCCCAGATATAAATTAACATAGATGATCAATTCAAGGACCTCATCTAGAATTTCAATGAGATCCTCAAACAACCATTTGTTAAAGAATTAGCTAGAGAGATACCTGAATTCTAGGAGTAATTCCCATAATTTTATCAAGAAATAGACAACACACTAGTAGAGTGGAATTTATTTCCTCCCAACACATTTGAAGAAGTTCCCCCGGAAAAATTCTATATGAATGTGGATAAACAAGAAATCAAACCTAATATTAAAATTCTAGAATATATATTTCATGACTATAATAAAAAATGGATTAGATAACTAAGAATTTCAAAGTATCCCTTGACCAATATGAACCTAAACAAGAATATGATAAACTTATCTTCCTCTACTAACCAATTGATTATAAGAAGGACGAATTTCATTCTATGATATATGTGGGAGTAAAAAATATCTTGATGAATTTTTTAGTGAATGTGAGGATATACTTGATCTCCCCAAGCCTTCCAAATAAGAATAGATAACACCAGTGAAGGAAGACACAACATAAGTGGTAGAATTTGAAGATAATATTACATCACCCAACTATCTACCTCTATCTACTGAGATCCAATTAAAAGAGGTACTCAACATTGAGGAAGTGATTGAAATAGAAACATTTCATGGACATAGTATTATTTTAAGTTATTTTTCTGATATTATTCTGTCAAATTTGACTATCAGTCCTTTTTTTTGAATTTTCATATTTATTAAATTATCCACAAACCTTAGTTGAAGATGAAGAACCTAGAAATTGATGTGTTGATGAAAACATGTAGATCCCTAACATTAATGAACATAAATTTGGGGAGGCCCATGAAAAAGTTCACATTCTTAAGCCTAAGGAATCTAGGATAGAGGCTTTTAATATTTAAAGGGATAAATTTCTTATTAAAAATTAATGTTTAATTTTATTCAAGTAAAAATACCTATTTACATTCAATTGTAACATTAAATTCTTTCATCCAATGTTGAGCCAACACTATACAAGAAAAAAGATGTTATAAAAGTAACAACCAAGGATCATGATGAATCACACTTCATTCTACACCTACTATGCAAGCTGTTCTCAATTATTAAGGGGATGGATATGGTAGACACTATCCAAGGATCATTCCCCACCAAGAAGGAATAAGTGTATGTTGGTAAAAGACACATGTAGTGATTAAAATCAATTAATAATCATCCACCAACAGAATTTGGATAAAATATGGTACTACCCCTTGGTGGTAGTAAAAATTTAGGTCCCACTTAGTTGAACCTACTGATAATTATCCCTTTATTTTACTTATAGAACTTTAAATCTCATTTTTAGAAATATTTCAGCATGACACCTTAATCCATATTATCTTTTTGAGATTAAATGACATGATCCTTGGGATTAACTAGGTAATTTTTTTGGACCTTGATGGACTAGGAAAAACCCCAAATAGTGGACGATAAGGACTAAGCTTCATGGGAATGGGAGTTCAATTTTAGTGTTTATTATTTAAACTCCAAATGTTTTTCCAAACAATAAATTTTTATAATTAAAGTTGAAATTTCATTCCAACACTTGAATTATTACTCTAATTTAGTTATCTAAGATACATGAGTTGTTTAGGAATTCAATGATGTCATGTTTCATATTTAAATGTCAATTAGATTGAATGAGTAAATAGGATAATTTGATTATTAAAATGAATCACGGATAATAAAATGATGATTCATGATATTATGGAATTAGTTAATTCAGGTAAATGAAATTTACCAACCATTTTTCATATAATGAATTTATGAAATTTATCTGAATTGATTTATTAAAATTAGTACTGCCTTGAGTGATTGTTCGATGTTATAATTCCCATTGCAGAGAGGATTTATCAAACAAGTACATCCCTATTGATGTTGATCATATTTCATTAGTGATCTTGGGATATTCCAGCTTCTAAAGCACTAATTTAGACTTATCAAAGCTACGAATTTACAAAAAGACATTTAAAAATATTGATTTATTTTTTAAAAAATACCATTTCCCTAAATACCACCAAAACATTAATGCTTGTTTATCCCATAGAGACCCTGAATGACCATGTTTGGAATAAGCCTTGTTTTGAGCCATTTTTATCTATTCCTACCAATCTTTGAATTTTCATGATATTATAATGTTGATGTGTGGGGGTGAAGGGATTCAAGGAGAGACACTACCACAAATACAAAAAAGGTAAGAACTTGGGTTTTATCAACACTAATAAAAAATGATGATAAAAGGGGGACTTTTATAAGTGCGAGAAAATAGTGCTGATAAAAAGGAGACTTTATCAGCACTAATAATAGCACTGATAAAAGTTTTTAATAGAAAATATTATTAATTTGTATAAAAATATTTTAATTATTTTCCAAAGTAATGTTTATAGCTATACATTAAATAAAAATCAATGTTTATTATGTTTATTATATTTATGTTTAATCTATGTTTATTGTGTTTATATTTTTAGTTATATCGTTATTATATATTTATTATAATATATTTTTATAATATTATATATATATATATTTTTAATATATATATATATATATAAATACATATTAAAGTTGTATATATTTAAATAAATTTATGTTTTCAAATGAATGTATCAATTTATGTGTTTCATATTCTCATGAATATATGTTCATTGTTTACGCGAATATTAGCCATATATACTATAGTACAATATAGACTTGGTGTATTCATTCATTTCTTATATATACGATGTTTTGTCTACTCATAAATACTTAAAATCAAGATAAATATATTTAAATAAACAATCAATGTATTTATTATATTTAAAAATTTAAATATTTAGTTATATATAATTATATTATTTTTAAAAATATTATATATAATAATAATTATATAAAAATAATTTAATATAAATATGTTTTCAAAATTATAAAATTAAAAAATATTTTTTTTAAATGATAAATATATATTTATGAATAAATTTTGAATATATTTATTTATAAAAATATGTCTTAATGAATATATACTCAGACATAGATATATATATATATCCATAGGAAATTAAAATTAAAAACAATTTATCAATTTATATTTATATATGTTTAATTATAAATTTTATTTTAAAATTATATATATATTTAATTATAATTTAAACACAAACACAAACAATATATATATATATATATATATAACTAAAATTTAGATTATTATATTATAATAAATATATTAATAATATATATTAACAAAATTATACATATAATAAATATATTGGTTATAATTTTATAATTATGAATAAATGGTATATTTTATCAGCAGTAATTAAAATGCGCTAACAAAACATACATTCATTAGCGCATTTTTAGTCATGATTAAGAGAGGCCTTTATCATCACTTAAAAAGCGCTGAAAAAGGCATGTTTTATCAGTTATTTTTTAGCGCTGATAAAGATCAGCCTTTATCATTGTTTTTTTGTGTTGATAAAGATGTGCCTTTATCAGCGCTAAAAAAACATTGAAAAAGGAATGTTTTATCAGGGCATTAAATTTAGCACCGATAAAACATACCTTTATCATTGCTTTTTAGCTAGCACTGATAAAAGTGTCACCAGGTTTTATAAATAAACCCTAACTTTCTCCTCCTTCCTTTCACCCCTCAAGATCGCGCGAAAGCTGATCTCTACCGCTACTGCTGCCACTGCCACCATCACTGCTTCCTATCCTCCCTCCTCATCTACCTCCTCTATCTCATCCACTGACTCCTTCGTTTCTGTGAACGGATATTCACCGCATAGATCTCCTCCACCACACCTCTCCTCCACCAGTGGCTCTCCTTTTCCAAACCTCTCCTTCATCACGACCCTCATAAGGTAGAGGGTTTATCAAAGACTCCATTTTTTCCTTGATTATGATTATTATATTTGGATTTTTTATAAAATGGGTAGTAGGAATCATGATGAATCCATGAATCTATCGGTCCCTCAAATGTGGATAAAGAATCATGATGTGATATTGTTTTGGATTCATGATAGTGGTTCCAAATAATTAATATGGGTGATTTTTAGGATTTAATTGAGAATATTTGTTCGTAATGAATTTATTGGAATTGTGTTAATATTGGACTCATTAAATATAGGTTAGTATTGGATTTATTGGTAACCTTTTTGTGACGGATTTGTTGGAAAAAATTTAATAAAACTGTGTTTTATAATCATGGATTGTGATAATTTTGTTTTCAGCAAATGTTTATAATTGGTGTTGGATTTATTATCAACACTTGATTGGTTATTGGTTATTTTTATAGATGTAGATGTCTAGAATGATATATGGTTGTTCTGAATGTTATTATAAAAGAAGTATTTGATATTTTTTATGTGTTATTTTAAAATAGGTGATGTAGATTTTCAAAAGATTAATTCAAGAATTTTAATAATGCAGTTGAGTTTTATGGAGTTCATTTGATAAATTTTGTAAGTTGTATATAATAAAATGGACTAAGTATAAGCGTTACACAATGAGTAGAGTTCTTAGAAAAATGATAGATGCATAATAATCCCTGTATATATAAAATTATGCAGGCCAAATTTAAAACAAAATTGAAATGTATGGAGAACCTTATAGTGATACATGAAGGTCACATGTACCAATGTGTAAGGTACATCAAAAAGAGAATATGATGTCCTAGAGAAGGCTGGTGGAGTTTTGGATGGTTTTGGTAAGAGATTATAGAAATTATATATATATATATAATATAATTAAAATCTTAATAACTTAATTCACTCTTATATATCTATATATCTCTATGTTTTGTTTCACGAGGAATAATTCACACCATGTAGAGTTACCCATGAGAATTAAGATCCAATATGTTTTGAAAGAGACTAGTTGATCACACTACGGGAGATAAAATATCAATATTTGTGACTATTTTAATGGGAATATAGATAAATCCATTTATATATAAGAGTTTTTCATGTAATGGTAATAATGGTCACACTATGAGGGGAATGTGTAAGATTTATTCATGTAATGAGGAGTTTATAAATTTGGTGAAGTGTCTTAGGAAGACCTTGGTGGTTCTACCTACATTGTGATTTCCATTCCAGATAGGATATCTCAGTTTGAATGATTATGTATACTTGGAGTCCATGTGATCACAGTGTGATGGAGAATGTCATGTTGTCATGTTCTAGTAAAAGGAAAATAATGAGATATTCTACATCACATGTTTTTTTCTATGTGACCTATAAAATTTTGAGGTCAAAATTTACAATCTGTAATAAAGAGTATAACATCATATAGTATATTAATCATGATCCTCTGGTTTCAGAAGATAATTTGATTTAGATGGTGATGAAAATGTTCATTCCCAGACGCATTCAAGTGAATATATGTAACATCCTAACACAGGTTGACATGAAATGTCACCCAAGATGGCTTGTTACAAGGCCTGAAGCCCATTCTAGATCACCATGGACTGGAGATAACCTAATGGGTATCGACATACATAACTATTTGCATGATTTCACACTAAATGATAATAACTAAAATCACTTAAAATAAAGTCTGAAAATAATTAATAACACACAAAGATAGTCTAATTCCATTGAAATACCCCCTATAAGTACTTATCATCAATGAGTAGTGTCTCTATAGGTCTTGCCCGAACATCTTGGGCCACAAAACCAACGCATCAGACACCTGATTCCAATATTATTATTAAAAACACCAACGATTCAAAAAACTCAAATGTTAGGAATTATCTTCCTTCTTAATACATTTTCAATCCAATCAATAATTCACAGTATATGTTTCTCAAAATATGTCAAAATAATACCAATTTTTCTTACTTTACCAAGTGTAAATGTCTATGTAAAACATCATTATGATTTGTCACAAGATTAAATCCATGAACTAATTGACAAACCATACTAGATCCCTTCACTAAGTTCCCCTAACAACCCAATTCCCGCTCTATATATTGACACCATTGATTCATTCTTGATCACCCCAACTCTATATGCTTACATGAGTACCTTTCATATACCAGTGAATCTCAGCCACTTATTCTCACACACAAACCAACGACCTCTACCTACGGGGTTGGTTCACCTACACACCACTCCCAATGTGCACTACAAAATTACATCCCTACCAAAACATAATCATGAACATATATCATTTTCACCTAAATATTTACACTCACAATCATTTCCAACAACTCCCATACATGCTCACATCACTGAACCCAATGGAATAACTCAAGGACCCATCCACTTTCCCAGACATTACTCTTATAGTTTGACTCCCCACATCCTCACATGGGCTTGTTAGTGACCAAAAATTTTAGAGTATTTTAATGAACCACAATTAATTATTACTCAAATTAAAAACTATCATCATGAGCTAACACCAACAATGAATTATAAAACCTAGAGTTCATCACCACACCACTCATCCCTGGATAGGTCTTAGATTATTCCCCAAACGAATGGATTTTCTCACACACCTAATACACCCTGACTTAGGGTTATCTTATTTACCACATCGCAGAAGCCTTTCCCCATGAATACAATATGTGTTTTTTTATGTTTGAATTATTAAGGCTTCTACTAAATGTAAACATTTGAAAATTAGTTTTACTTTACATTTTTAAAACATATGTGTTAATTTAATAACTTTTTATTGGGAACTATTAATAATAATGTTTTTAATAGTAATCTATTCCCCTTCACAAATAAATTTAAATATAATTTTCACTTATGTTTTTTAAAAAATTGTTGTGAAAAGGTTTTTATTTTCACATATGTTTTTCATATTAGGATTGTTTTCCTTGTAGTGATATTTTATCCAAAATTTATTTGTTATTATGAGAAGATTTATTTTTATAAAAAGGGAATTATAAGATTCTATGATCTCTTATGTTCGTGTTGTGTCATTTTTTTTAATTATTTAATAAAACAATTATTTTTCTATTTCAAGCATTTTTCACACTATTTCTCCATTATCACCCCCATAACTCTTCTCTTCTCAATTCCCCAGAGGTTTCTCCTTCGACCACGAACTAAAATTCATTTTTTATGAGGATTTAGGTCTTTATGTTTTTAGAGTGTTTTCCACATAAGGTAACATGTTATGTATTGGTTACAATTCAGATTAAAACAAGAGTTTATTTTCTCTTCCTTTATTTTATAATTCATAGAATGTGTATTCTTTATAAATTTATTTTCAATTAAATTATAGTAATGTGTGGGTTCTTGGGTGAAATTTTAAATTTATTTCTTCAAATCAAGGTTTACAATAAGGGTTTTTCAGAAATATTTCTTGTAGTATTTTTAAAATAGATTAATTCTCATGAAAAGAACATTTTAAGAGGTTCATAGGGTCATTGAAATGTTTTTATAGTAAATTTATGTCTTTTTTCTTTTTTTGGTTTTTTAAAGGAATTTTAAATGTTCTTAGAGAATGTTTTGGAAGGAAAAAGGTATTTTTTTCATGTGATTATGAAACAATTGAAATTATAAGACTTTAAATAAGGGGATTGAGACTCTACATACTTAGATAGTTTATATTTGAAGACCCATTTCTCACATTAAAATGTTAATGTTTTATTTCTCATGTGACAGTTAATGATTTCCCCTATACTCATATCACTAGTTATGGGTTATTGATTATTTATATGATGGAATTATGATGTGAAAATTGGATGTTATATGTGATGGTGTTGGAGGTGATGTGCGAGACATTTTTTTGGTAATTATCTTTATTTCTTTCTCAGCTTCGTGGTTGTTTGTTTATGGTAACTTGGGTGTCTGGGTGGGAGGTTCTGATTGATGAAACCCTAGTTGGTACATACACATTTATTTTCCCCTAGTTATGTTTAAGACAAGGATTGTGGGATGTTTTCATTAAGATCAGTTAAGTATGGTTTAATTGGGTGGATCATGTTTTTCTTGGATGAAACATATATCAATTGTTTTTCCATATAGTTATAGTTTCATTTAGGATCATCACACACCAGTACCTTGGGTATATCCACTGACATTTTATTCCTTTATCAGTGGGTATATATATAGGATTAAATTATTATATTGATTATATCTCCCTTATGCTTTTTTATTAGTGTAACTATTAATGTCGGTTGTATTTACTGTTATATTGTTCCTTGTTCACATGGTTACCTTCTTCATTGAGAATTCATTTTATCCAGTTGATATGGATTTTTTATGAGATAATGAATGTTTTATTTTGAAGTGGAAAAACAATTTATGTATTATGATATGGGTAATAAAAATATTTAACACCAATTAATTGGAAAAAAATTATATATCATGATATATAAATGTTATGAGAATAGGTTAGTAAATCTATAGGTTCAAAAAGTTTGATTGTGATTGTATTAGGCTCTACTCATAATAATACATGTGAATAAGTTAAGAATTTTATATGTTCATGGGTGAGAGTGAATGTGTTAATCTATAATCATTAATTTAAATGTTAATATAGTTTTGAGTAGCAAGTGGCGAGGTCGGAACACCGAAAAAGTAGTTCACCCACAAGTGATGGGTTGGCTAGTCTATATGGTTGATGGGAGGAACACTGAAAACGAGTCATCAGATCTATATAAGGGGTGTTATGGGACATATAAGGAATGCAATCATCACTAATTTTCATTGGATAGATAGAGGTAAGTGACAATGAAAAATAGTGATTTTATTAGTGGTTCAATTTTAAAATGATTCAAGTATTTTGAAATGTTTCTTAGAAAATTATATGTGTTCAATATACCCATTTATGGTTTTAAATTTCATAAAAATATATTAAAAAATGAATTTGGGTTTTGATAAAGGATGTTTGTAACTAATTGGTTTATTTTAAAAAGTTTTTATTATTTTAAAGAGGAATTTGTGTAAATGGTTGGGTTTTTAATGGGATTTAAACTATGATTTTATAAATTGTTCTCAAATAAGATTTAAAGTATATAAATGTTTTTGCCTTGGATAATTTTTATATCACTGTTTTAGGTATTTATTTTGTTAAATATTAATATCATCGAATCAAATCGGATGTATATGAATAAATAATGGATGGATTCCAATCATCTGACAAAATTTTATGAATATTGAGTGAAAGAGTTTATAAATGTTTCAAAATATCATGCATATGATCCTTCTCAAATCCTTTTTCCGGGGTTACACTGCTGTTATTCAAGAAAATATATCCCAGAGGAGTTGGAAGAACACTTGATCTATCACAGAATATATCGATGTTATAAATGTTTGAATAAACCCGGCTAAAATGAGAATGTAGCTAGTGACTGGGATAACACTTCCTTTTATGGATCATTTGATATGATTACAAGAGTGGAAAATGAATAAAACCCTATCGAGGACATGATTACAAATCTGCATGATGATGAAGATCATATTAAGTAAATGACAAGGTTTGTTGAAGATGAACTTTGTGATTGCCCAAAATTATTTGAGCAATTAAATAGTTATGCAAAGATTCCATTGTATAATGGTTGCACTAAATATACATCATTGTCATCCGTACTAAAGTTTAATAATTTAAAAGTATGAAACGGATGGATTGATGCCATTTTTACAAAATTACTTGATCTCTTGAATAAATTCTCACAAAATATAATGATCTCTTGAGCCAAACATAAAACAAAAAAAATTGCTATGCTCGATGGGTATGATATTTGAAAGAATACAGACCATCCCGAATGACATTATTCTATTTTCCAAAGTCCACAAATAACATAGGGAATTCCCAAAATGCGGTGCTTCTCGATACAAGAAATATGAATCGAGACCAATGAACGATGCATGGTACTATCCAATTATTCCCTAATTTATGTGCCTATACAGAAGTTAGGATACTACATGAAAATTAATGTGACACGTAGAGATAAGAAATAAATATGCAAAACTACAACATCTGGTAGACTCTCCACAGTGGAAGAGAACTGATCATGAGTATCTTGACATTAGAAACAAGTTGAGAAACTTTCATCTTGAGTTATCTATAAATGGAGTCAATCATTTTGGTTTTCAAACAATCACTCATAGTACATGGCCAGATATGATGGTAAATTATAACATACCACCGTGGTTATGCATGAAACGAAAATACATCACATTTTCTATGATTATATCATGACAAAAAAAACTGGGTAATGATATTGATCTTTATTTGGATCCATTGTTCAAGGTTTTGAAATTATTATCGGATTCATGTGTTATGATGTATGATACATATAGAAATGATGATTTCACATTGAGATCCCTATTGTACAGAATGATAAATGACTTTCCTACTTATGGAAAATTTTCAGGATAAATTATTAAATGAACTATTGGGTTTCCTATCTACAAACTAGCTACACAATTAATTTGGTTGAAACATTCATCGAAAATTGTGTTTCTAGGACATCATAGATTTCTACCTGGACAACATAAGTACCGATCTTGGATGACATCATTTAATGGTATTTCAGAATAACTTTCACCACCATATCCAATAATGGGTGTTCAACTATTTGAGAAAGTGAAAGATTTAGACACCACTTTTGGTAATCTATTTTTGAAAAAAATTATGAAAATAGGTTGGAAAAAGAAATAATTTTTTTAATTACCATACTGGAATTTTCTGTACGTTAGACAATTTCTTGGTGTTATGCATGTTGAAAAAATGTATTTGATAGTGTCATTGGCACATTGCTAAATGAACCTCAAAAAACAGAGGATGTAATTAAGGCTAGGTTGGACATCGTTGTCATGGGAATACGAGAAGATTCGGCACTAGTGAAGGGTCAAAAATGAACATTTTATCCTCCTACTGCTTAATTTATTTCTAGGATGAAGAGATATCATTTTGTGACTACTTGAATGATGTAATGGTTCCAAAGGGGTATTCATCGAAAATTAAGAACATCGATTCAATGCATGATTTAAAGTTAAAAGGTCTAAAATCATATGACTACAATGTTTGAATGTAATTTCTAATTACTATAGATTTACATTTATATTTTCCCATGAATTTCTGTCATACATTAACAATGCTATGTTTCCTCTTCAAAGCTATATGTAGAAAAGTTATATACCCATTAAAATTGTCGACTATGGAAATAGAAATTTTTGTCATATAATTATAATTTGAAAAGTTTTTTCACCCAACATCTTTTGATATGATGGTTCATTTGATGGTATAATTTGTTATAGAGATTCAGCTATGTGGTCCTGTTCTCTATAGATGGATGTACCTCACTGAACAGTATATGAAGATTTAGAAATTGTATATCAAAAATAAAATTCTGCTAGAGGGTTGTATTACTGAGTGATATATTTTTAAGGAAGCCATTGAATTCTGTTCCAAATACATGTTCGGTGTGCAAAGCATTGGTCTAATGAAATCTTGTCATGCTGGGAGACATGCGGGGGAAAGAATTTATAGATAGTAGGTTGTCACAATAAATATTTGCAATAGGGAGCAAGCCCAACTTTACATTTTGCATAACAATTTGGACATTTACCCATATGTTAATACCAATAATGAAATTGATATCCATTCAAATCCATCATGGGATGAAAAAGGGATATCAAATAAACATAATCATTAGTTTATTGCATGGTTTCAGGACCATATTTTTAAATAGTCCAATGAAAATCCAGACTCAATTTTAGAATGAATTCAATGGCTAGCTGGAGGACCAAGGGTGTACGTATTATCTTACAATGCTTATGTAATAAATGGTTATGCATTCTATACTAATGAACATGACATCGACAGTACCATAAAGAATAGTGGAGTTACATTTGTGGCTAAAGAGATGCATGTTTCTGGTGATAAGGACATAAATCTAATTTACGTGAATATATCATATTTTGGCGTCATCAAAAAAATATGAGAGTTGGATTATATTACATTCCATGTACCTATTTTTCAATGAAAGTGGTTTGATAATAGAAGTGATGCTAAAATAGATGATTTTGGATATGGGAAAGTTGATTTCAGTAAAGGAAGGGTACAAATATGAACCATTTTTAATGGCATCATAGGAAGTACACATATTTTATGTTCCAGATCCCACAAACCAAAACTGGTCAATTGTTTTGTTATTGACCAAAACCACTAAAGATTAAGATGAAAATGCAATAGAGTATTACCCTTTCATTGGGATGTCAAAAATCATTTCGCAATGATACTAGTGTAGACGAAGTTTTTTTATGTCATAGGAGACTATAATGTTAGGATTTGGATAGTCGATATAGGTGTAAAATCCCTTCAACATTTAAAAAAGAGTTCAATAATCAGGTTATATGTTTTTTATAATATAAATCATGTTACATTCTATAAATTTCTATTCACCACTACTTTTATGTTATCTAATTTAAATTTTAATCTAATTTTAAAAGTAATGACTTCTTCACTTGATGATGCTCCCAATACACATACACAATAGGTTTCTCAATCTGTTGTTGCTCACAGTGCAGAAGAACAACATGTTTCTCAACCTATTTCCTTATGTTAATATCTGTTTGTTGCTGATTTTATGTTATTTAAATTAAATCGTAATTTACTTTTGTAGATAATGACTTCTTCATGTGACGATGCTCCCAATCCCTGGTCACAACAGTTTTCTCAAACTGATACTTCTCTTAGTGCAGACGAACACCATGTTTCTCAACTAACTGTTGCTCGTATGGCAGAGGTACAACCACCATCTAAACATGATGATGCTTTCCCTCTAGAGTCAGATGAAAATATTGATGAGGGTGGATCTGAGGAAATGAATAGTGAAAAACACTAGCGACACAGAAAAAATAGGAGCACCATAGTTTGATGGTATAAGAAAAATTCATTAAGGATAAAGAGAAAGGCATAAAATATGAGATTGAATGGAATAGGTGGGGACATCATGTTAACCCTAACAAGGCCGTGTTTAGTAGTTACATTGGAATATTCACTTGTAAATGCATGGTGAGTGATGTAGCTTCATATAACCATGTTATAAATTATATCAAGACACTAATGTGGGGGAGATATCATGGTAACATTATGATTTAATTTTTTTAATTTAATAAAAAATTAAATAATGAAACATTGACTTACACTTCATCATCTCCTGTATAGTAAATTTATAGTAGATGAATCACATAAATAATATGTCTTAATGGTTGCTGGAAGGATTCATAGGGTTTTTTTTCACACATTTAACAAAATATCATCTTAATAATGTTGAAGGGAACATGAAACCACACCCACATATTATTTATGCACAACTAATTACCCAAGCATTGTGGGATGTGTTTACTGGCTGTCGTGTGAAGCAGTCTTTTCAGGTACATTGTGTCTGGTAATACATTGTTTGATGGTTTGTGTATTCATCACTTTGATTGAAAATGTTTTATTTATGAAATAGTAACTGAGTGCTGAAAATAAACAATGGGCATCAAAACCATCATACCCCTATTGTAAATCATGGATAGGGTACGTATCACTTGGAAAACATTTTGCACGTATTTTAAATCTACCATAATAATTTTATGTGAAATAAAAAAACACAATATCTATGTTCGTTTGTTTATATTTAGCTTGATAAGTTCAAATCCATAGCCATATCCATCCCATGCCATGTGCTATAGAAGGTGGCACGTGTAACTAAAGATATTAAACTAATAGATAAAAACACCCAAAAAGTGTAGGGAAAAATGTGTATGTATGGCATAATAAAAATATGTTTTTCTTTAAATCACTATTACATAACAATGATTACTTATTTTTCTATATTTTCTATCTAACATAGTCACAAGAATCAATAACTCCCACACTAGATGCAGATATACTTTTAGTATCCTTGAAGTGTCCCAAAAAGTATGCCCGTGTTAGAGGTGTGGGTTTTTGGGTGACACCCCAAACATATTTTGAAAAAAAAGTAGAATATCAAAATGAAGAAATGAAAAAGATTAGAAAAACATTTTCTATGTTTCAAGAAGAATTAAAATTCAAGAGAGAGATGATAGAAAGTTTTATGGGGGGAGGTAAGAAGAAGAAACAAATCTAGAACAACCAACGCGTGAAGATCCCACCCCACCCCCCAAGTTTTGAGGTGAGACATTACCCTCAAAAACAAATCTTAACTGAGGTAGTCAATTTTATTCTAATTGTTTTGGTGAATTGTAAATAAAATAGAAACTATACATTGATACCTTTCTTGTATTGATATTTAACATGGTGATGATGACTGCGATTTATATCTATCAACACCCACCAATCGCCCTGTAGCAAGGTCTATAGTGTTGAATATATATAATGAAATGATACACAATATAACACTTCTGAAAAATAATGTAAGAGTGTCAA
The DNA here is from genome assembly GCA_963277665.1 of Viscum album. Taxonomy (NCBI): domain Eukaryota; kingdom Viridiplantae; phylum Streptophyta; class Magnoliopsida; order Santalales; family Viscaceae; genus Viscum; species Viscum album. The sequence goes on along the minus strand of OY728153.1, from coordinate 1,765,912,854 downwards.
TTACTGTATCCATAAAGTTGAGTGTCGAGCTACCTATTCGAATTGATGATGGAGATATTCATATGGCCCAACAAGCTCTAGGAACATTCATATCATGGATGCACATCTTGTAGAAAATCATTTCGAAAATGATGTATTGATTTACAATTTAATTTTCAAGCTAAAACTTAAACCTTTAATGAAAACGTTCTAAACCAATGTATGTTATTAGTTACGGACAAAAGGAATGGGTTGAAATGAAAGACCGATTCAAAACCATCTATAGGATCAACCAACTGATCCAAACGATTTACCCAAATCACTTTTACCCCTCCCCTGTTCTATATCCACATTTAATATCTTTTATTGCTCATGAGGATATGACGTTGAAAGATAACGGTAATCATATATTTAATTTTGAAGCAAATATGTATGGAGGGGAAGATCTAGACTTCATTGGTGTAGAGAGTGCAATAGAAATACACAACTATGATTAGTTAGGCAGCTCAATTGTAAATGTTTACTTGAGTTAGGTTTTCATGATTTGATTTTCCAAAAGATGATATACATTGACAATTATTAATAATTACATTTCATATATTTTTGTAGGCATATATATGAATTTTTTTTTGAAGGGATTCCCCCATGAACAAAAATTTGGTCGCGTTAGTCCTCACATAACATCTACAGAACAAGAAGACATAACTTAGAAGAAACATGGTGAAATATTGGAAGGACAACTCAAATCATTTAACAGAAAAATTATGGATGCCATACTCTTCATAATACCAATGATGCAGGGGTAAAACTCTAAAATCTAGTAATAAATAATTTTTTTTTAATTTCACTTATTACTTATTCTTTTTTTGTGTTCTTAAATAGCATTAGATTATCATGGTGACCAATTTGGATACTCAAAATATTTATATTCTATATTCAATGCATGGATATCCTACAAACTGAAAACAAATGATAGAGTTTATCAATTTGTAATACACTAGATCCTAAATTTTATAACTAAACATCTAGTTATATAATTTATATTATATTTTAATGAGGATTCTATTATGATAGGGTGGTGTTTGAATATCATCTACTTCATGGAAGGAAGTTGGGGGAAAAGGACAAGAAACATGACAAGTACTACGACTAGATAAGTATTAGGGTATATATTATAAAATTTCAATATCAAAACACATATAAAAAATTACTTATTTTTCAAAATATTAATGTAGTTCCATAACAAACAAACAATAAAGACTGTGGTAATTTTGTTTTTATATTTATGAACGGGATTGTATTCCATGAACAAACTGACATCCCTAAAGAGGTATTTTCAAAGATAATTTCTACTTCATTTAAAATAATTATCAATCCTTTGGGTATTTATATTTTTCCAGTAATACCATGACTGCTGAAAACAATCATATTCACAAGATAATATAGTTATGATTAGAAACGAATTGACAACATACATGATGAGAGAATGTACAAATATTTAATGAAGAGGATGAAATTCTCATATAATTTTGACTTTAATAATATTTTCTACCTTATCATTCTATTTTTTGAGGGTAATGTTGTGATATTTACGGGCTAAACACCCTACTGAAAATCATGTCCATTGGTGGTCCTCGTTTCCACACTAAATGAATTACATGATGATTGGTTTTTAAAAGAAATTGGGGGTCCTCATTTATAGGGTATGCATGTTGTTGATAGACAATAGAAGGTAATGGGTATCAAAAAGGATTTTCCCCATCCCTTAAGTTTTTTGTGACATCATGAGACATAACTGGCACATGAGATTACTCCAATATTCTCATTTTCAACAAAGATAAGGGATTTTCTCTAAAAAACATCGATTCAATCTGCAACATTGGCAGTTACCCAACTTAGTCGACCTAGTGATGAACCAGATTTCATATATTAATTTTTAGGTCCTAAATACTTAATAGTTGGTTTTTTACTGGGCCAACATAAGATATTTTTTAGAAGGAATATGTTATTCTATTTCAACTATACACGGATCAAAGGTTTTTCCATAATCCTTCAAATTTGGGTAGATTGAGCATATTGAGCAGGTTATGTCTTATTTTTAGGTTTCAAAGTCATGGTTGCATTGATTTTCAGGCAACAAAATGTACATAAATATTGTTCTGATACTTTTGGACAATGATCAATGAGTCATTTATGATGTTTTTGAATCAACCACACCTCAATCCGACAAAAAATGACATCAGTATGACTCCAAATGTGTCTTTATTTAAAATTGAAATTAATTCAAGTAAAAAAACACAACTAAAATATTGAAAACCAATGAAATCCATTCCAACTATTTTGATACTTTACGAAAATGATCTTTCAGTCATTTTGGACATGTAACAATTGACTACACCTCAATCCAATGCATGGTGTCACTTGTATGACTCCAAATGTGTCTTTTTATTTAAAATTGACATTAATTCAAGTAAAAAACCAAATTTATATACTGAAAACAAAGTAAAAACATTTTAATTATTTTGATACATTAGGAAAATGATCCATAACTTAGTTGTGACGTTTATGAATCAACCCCACCTCAATTCGAAAAAATATGAGACCGATATGAATAAAAGTGTCTGTTATCAGTTTAAAATTGACATTTTAGTTCAAAACACGTCACTCACTAAAAAAAATAACATTCGCTTCAATTGTCTTAAAAAATAAGGAAATTAATTCTTATGTCCTTTGTTATGTGAATGTAGCAGTCTCACATCAAACCGACACATGATGTGAAAGGTATGAACCAAATTGCATGTTTTTGGTTTGAAATGAAATTTTAGTAAACAAAGCTCAATTGACATACTGAAAACTGATTAAATTCATTCCAATTGTTTTGATACTTTAGGAAAACAATCTATCAGTTATTTGGGATGTAAAGGAATCAATCACACATCAAAACGACTCACAGTGTGACCAGTATAACTCTAAATGTGTCTTTTTATTTAAAATTGACATTAATTGAAGTAAAAAAACCACAACTGAAATATTGAAAACCAAGATAATGCATTTGGATTGTTTTTATACTTTAGGAAATAAAATCCATGTAACGACCCAATGTTTCATGAATGGAAATCCATCTTGATCTAATTAAATGTCTTTTTATGTTTATATAAAGTGTCAAATTCATTGGTTTTATGTTAAGAATTTTGACCATTGTTAATATAGCCGTTGAACAGTGATCACATGATTAGTATAAATATAGGTCTTTAACAAATCCAATTTACTCAGACAAAAGAAGCGATGACCTCATCCAGTAGAATTTCTCCATACAAAGCCCATTTTTCGAAGCATGGAAAAGAGGTGGCATCCTTGGGCTTCTCTCTTGACCAAGCCCAATCTGAGCTTGACCATGTCATGCTCGAATGAGACCATCTACGGGAAAAGTGGATGTTGATTGAAATTACCACTCGAACGATGTTATCTGAGCCACCCCAAGAGTCTGTCACCATCGCACACCTTACCCTTAGGTCTTATGCGGCTTTTTGAAGGTGTTATGTAACAAATAATTAGTACTATGTTCATGTACATTATTTTTTTGTATATAATAATGAATATAATTTCTATTCATTTTTGATACATTGAAAATAGTTTTTAAAGTACAAAGGGTGTTTTTAGTTCTTATTTAATTATGAAATATATTTTATTAAATTAAGGGATTTTTGAATTAAATAATATTTTAAGAAAATAATAATATTATTATTAAATTATTTTTTTATTAAATATAAATGAACTTATAATTTTATGAATGCAATTATAAATTTTATTACGATTTGAAAGCCATTTCTGTCAAAACTCGTGAATTTTCGATAAATGTCGGTTTTTATTTTAAAAGTGAAAATTAACAAATTTAGAAAATTATTTAGATAAAATAAATGTTATTTCTGGAATCAAGACGTTGAAATTATCCAACGGTGAATTTTTCATTATTTTCTGAGACAGTCAAATTTTTGGGTAAAAATTAAACATCGTTTAAATATATAATATGTTTTATGACATCATAATGAACCAATAGTTATGTAATAAAATACTATAAGCTTTGTGTTCGGCCAATATATGTTTTACCATTAAAATAACGTGATTTTGTGTTTGTTTGACATATTTTTCAAAGCATTAATGGACCCCTCAATACTTATTCAACACTTTGCCTTTTTAAATTAATTTCCATGGGAGTGTGACTCACCCCCACATAAGCAACCTTATTATTTTAAGATGTTCGGAATTTGGACTAATAAAATAATGTTTTCCTCTTCCCTTTTCCAAAAACCGTGGGAAAAACCATTGGACGGTTTGTGGTTTGGATTAATTTAATATAAGGGGTCTAAACCTAAATAATAATGAATTCTCTCACCTTTCCTATATAATCCCACCCAGGCTCCCACTTCATCCTCACTCAAAGCCCTTGGAGTTCGTCCAAAATCTGCCCTACTCTCTCTAGAATCCTCCCAATGTGCCCCAATCTCCCAAGAAGCCTCTCACAAGCCTCTCTCTAGCCTTTGGAAGCACACTTCCAAGTAAGGGTTTCTTCTTCCTTTCTCCTTTTTGTCAATTTTCTTTAAGTTGTATTGCCATTTTAATTTCAATTATGAATGTTGGTGTATGGTTTAGAACCTCCCCCATACTTCCCTATTTTTTTTGTATGATGGGAGACCCCTTTCTCTCTCATTAAATGCCTCCCATGTACACCCATTATTATGTCAAAATTCCGAAAGGAACTACTCTCTCTTATTTTAAATTCAAGAAATACTTTTGTATCATGAATATAAATTCCATTTCAATTGATGGGAAACGTATCTATATGACCTATTTACTGTCCATTACATGTAAATATGTTGAGGAACCCCTTTCTCTCTCATAAACAATTTTTATGAATTCTTATGTCACGCCGTTACGCTGCCGAAATTACACCCATTTTCTAAGCCAATGTCATTGTGTAGTGAATACCATGCCCATTTCTCTATCAAGGGTATTCAACTTTATGCACATTGACATATTGATTATAAAGTTTCATGTATTAATTCCACATTCCTTTATCATTGAATAAATGATTATGGTTTTGAATCCATGTTTTATGATCCATGTGGCACACTTATGCATGTAATGAAATGCTTAAGAAGGGTGTGCCCTTATAGAGCTCCAATGCATTGGGTAATGTATTGTATCATGATACGTCATGAGAAATGAGTGTTGACTCATGCTAATTCAAGTGAAATGAGGGTTTACTCATGCTTCATGTGCAATGATGGTTTACTCATAATTTATGTGCAATGAGCCTTGGCTCATGCTAATTCCATGTTAAGTGTTGTTTCCACATTTCCATGTTATGATTATCATGATTTATCATTCCTTTATGTTCATGTATATTTTATGCTCTATTGATATGCCTATTGTCTAACATGTACTTTAATCCTCATTTTATTCCATGTGTAATCCCTTACTGGGCTTTATAGCTCACCCTTTTCTTATTCATGTCCTCAGGTTATCCCATGCAATGCTATGTACGAGGGAATGTAGTGGTCATATAATGGTAGTTTTCAATAAAGATGTTCTATTTCATGTTTTATGTTTTTATGTAATGATCCTAAGCCCCAAAGACACTATACCTCTCAATATTCTTTGTTGTATCAAGTGATGTTTTATGTAGTAAATCATGTTTAAGTTGTAATAAAAAGTAGGGTTGTCATAGTTGGTATTAGAGGATAGGTTTAGTTATTTCTTGGGATTTGGAAACACTGGTAAAGCCTTAGATACAAGACTAAGTATAATAAAAAAATCTCTATTTTTTGGTAAGTACTGAGTAAGTGGGTTATCAAACAAATACATCCCTGTCTGGATACGAGCAGGTAGAGGCGGCTTTGGCACAGATATATCCTAGGGGTAAAACCCAAAAACACCATTTTGAGATACACTCGAACGGGAACTGGTGCACGACAACGGGCCTTACTGCACTCTTGGTTATGACACTCCCGAGGGATATGTTTTGATAAATTCAAAATCTTAGTATGAACCCTTATTAAGGGAATTAAAAAAATGCCCCTACGAATATATGTTAGAATGTATATCATGAAAAGCCTAGATTAAAGCCTATAGACTCACAAGTTAAGGAAATAAAAGTTTACTTATAAGTAATCAACTTTTGTCTTTGGATTACCCTTTATGTGTTACCCCTAACATTCCTTTTATTCCAGCCAATGGCCTGTAATAGGAGGACTCAGGCTAACAACCGTTGTGAAGATTAGTGTGATGACTGTACTAATGAGATGCCCAATCCAATGGGAGTAGGAATCACAAACATTTTCATGCTTATCTCTCATCTAACTAATGTTTTGAATAGAAACATGGGTCAAGAGGAACGTTCAACCCCCCCCCCCCTAAGAAAGAACAAGTCAGTATCGAGAGCTTCATGAGACCAAGGCCTCCTACTTTTAGTGGATCATCTGATCCCATGACCACTGAAAAATGGATCAAATACATTGAAAAGATCTTTTCCATCCTTCAATGTTCAGAACAAGAGAAGGTTATCCTGGCTTCCTATCATATGGAGGGTGAAGCTGATCAATGTTGGACGTTGAGAAAAAATATGAAGCTTGAGTAGGAGATCGAGGCGTTGGAATAGAAGGATTTCTGGAAGATGTTTTTTGATAAATATTTTCTGCGCACCCTCTGGCTTAATATGGAAAGGGACTTCCTTTCCCTCAAGCAAAAATATGAAGAATCTGTTGGAGGGTACGAGGCAAAATTCAGAAGGATTTCACGATACGCTTCCAGCTTTGTCGTTACCCCCGAATGCAAGATCGACCTCTTCTTTGGTGGGCTGAAGCCTAGATTGCGGAAAGCATTAGCAATCTGTGACTTCGACAGCTATGAGGAAATTGTCTGATGTGCCCTCAAGGTCGGAATGGAGATCGAGGAATCACATGGGTATCATGGGGACAAGAAGTGTAAGGTGGACTTCAATGCTAGTGGTCCTATGGATAAATCCAACGGTGCTAAGAAGATCCATCACCCCACTTGCCAAAAGTGTGGAAAGAATCACCCTGGAAATTGCCTTAAGGGTATGAGAAAATGATTCAGGTGTGGAAGAGAAGGGAACCTAGCTGTTAACTGTCGGCAAGAAGGACCAGCGGCTGCGACAAAGGAGAGGAATGCTCCGTTCGAACCTCAGCACGTTGTTCAATGCTAAAAATGCAAATAACTAAGTCATTTTTCAAATCAGTTCTCTAATCCAAGGGTTATCGGAGGCAACCAACAACCTCCAAGACAGCAATGAAGAGATTTTCCTTCACTTTTGCCAAAGTGAACCCCGAAAACGAAGTTGTGACAGGTACGCTAGTTATTCATTCAAGAATAGCGAACGTAGTTTTTGATTCAGGTTCTACACATTATTTTATATCTCGAAAGTTTAGTAGAACAATCCCAGCACCACCATAAATAATGGAAGTAAAGATGTCGGTGAGTACGGAAAATGGGGCAATCATTGCATCCCATGAGTATAAGTCCTCCCCTGTTATAATCTGTGGATTGAATTTCCCGGCGAACCTCATCATAGTTCCTCTGGTGGAATTTGATGCAATTCTTGGCATGGATTGGATTTCCTTATATAGAGCCAACATAAATTGTCGGGAGAGGGAAATCACACTCCATATGGAGAATCGACCCCCGATTCATTACAAGTGTCACGATGAAGATGAATCTCCTTTAGCTTCATCATCTCAAGCATGGATATTACTACCTTATGAGCATGCATATTTGGCCCAGATGATTGAGTCCAAGGAAGAGACCATCCCTGAAGAAATTCCTATTGTGAGGGAATTCGCTAAAGTGTTTCCCGAGGAACTGCCTGGTATTCCTCCTAGAAGATATGTTGAGTTCTCAATTGAACATATACCTGGGGCTCTACCAATATCCAAGACTCCATATAGAATGGCTGTTTTTGAGCTTGAAGAGCTGAAGAAACAACTATAGGAGAATCTGGATAAAGGGTTTATACGCCCAAGTGCTTCACCATGGGGTGCACCAGTCCTCTTCGTCAAGAAGAAGGATGGGTCAATGAGGCTTTCCAACGATTATCGTGAACTTAACAAAATCACGATAAAGAACACGTATCCTCTCCCAAGAATCGATGACTTGTTTGATCAGCTTCATGGTGCACAATACTTATCCAAGGTGGACATGCGGTCGGTATATTATCAAGTAAGGGTGAAGAAGGAAGATGTCCCCAAGACTGCTTTTCGTACAAGATATGGGCAGTATGAATTCATAGTAATGCCTTTCAGACTCACCAATGCTCCAGCAATATTCATGGACATGATGAATAGAGTCTTTAGAGATTACCTTGTCAAATTTGTGGTATTATTTATAGACAATATTCTAATATACTCCAAAACCAAGGAGGATCATGAGGAGCATTTAAAAATTGTACTGGAGACTTTGCGCAAGGAGAAGCTCTATGCAAAGTACAGAAAGTGTGAGTTCTGGTTGAAGGAGGTCTCATTCTTGGGCCATATCATCACAAGTAATGGGATATCTGTGGACCCCTCCAAAACAGATGCAATTGAGGGATGGTCGAGGCCAACATCGGTAATGGATATCCGTAGCTTCTTGGGGTTAGCTGGATATTATCGACGATTTGTGATAAATTTCTCACAATTGTCAAACCCTCTTACCAAGCTAACTCGAAAGGGAGTAAAGTTTTCTTGGAGTGATGAATGCGAAGAAAGCTTCAAGGAGCTGAAATGGAGGCTTATCACTGTGCCCGTGCTCACTTTAACCACAAGTGGGGAACTTTTTGTGGTATTCAGTGATGCTTCAAAGAAAGGCATAGGCTGTGTGCTGATGCAGAATGATAATGTGATATCCTTTGCCTCAAGGAAGTTGAAAATCTATGAGTGAAAATATCCGATGCATGATCTGGAGTTGGCGGCGGTGATCTTTGCCTTTAAAATCTGGCGGCATTATCTCTATGGAGAGAAATGTGAGATATATATTGACCACAAGAGTCTTAAATATATATTCACACAGAAAGAACTTAATATGCGCCAGAGAAGATGGATAGAGCTCATCAAGGATTATGACTGTTCAATACATTACCACCCGGGGAAAGCGAACAAGGTGGCATATGCCCTAAGTAGAAAGGATCCAGCGATTCTATCAATGATGAGAATCGAGAAGGATCCAATCTTCTTAGACTTGATGAAGATGGACATTGAAATCATAGAGAAGGGAACATAATCAATACTTTCACAAATGATTGTTCAACCATCTCTTTTGGAAAGGATAAAGGAGGCTCAAAAGGATGATCTGGGAATTCAGGAAAAAGTGGAAGCTATAAAAAAGGGGAAATCCTCAGAGTTTAATGTTAATGAAGAAGGAATTTTGCTGTTTGGGAAAAGACTATGTGCTCCATCAAGTCCGGAGCTGAAGAAGGAACTTTTGGATGATTCACATAGTTCAAATTTCTCTATTCACCCAGGGAGCACAAAGATGTATTGAGATCTCCGAGAAAACTTTTGGTGGGATAATATGAAGAAGGAGATTGCTGAATATACATCAAAGTTCCTAGTGTGTCAGCAAGTGAAGGAAGAGAGGCAGAAGTCTAAGGGGATGATGCAACCATTGCCCATAACATAATGGAAATGGGAGAACATCACCATGGAATTTTTCACCGGACTTCCAAGGACATCCAAAGGAAACAATGCAATCTGGGTTGTTGTGGATCATCTTACAAAGACTCCACACTTCATTGCTTTTCGGGGGGATTTCTCATTGGATCAACTTGCCCAGATATATATCAGGGAAGTGGTAAGGTTTCATGGTGTACCACTATCTATTGTGTCTGACCGAGATCCAAGATTCACCTCTAAGTTTTGGAAGAGTCATCAACATGCTCTAAATACTGAACTGAACTTCAGTACGACCTATCATCCTCAAACTGATGGCCAATCCGAGTGGACTATCCAAACACTTGAGGATATGTTTAGATCCTGATCAATGGACATTAAAGGAGGATAGGATCAACATCTTCCTCTTGTTGATTTCTCTAATAATAATAGTTTCCACTCAAGAATCCAAATGACACCATATGAATCCTTGTATGGGAAAAGGTACAGAACACCGACATGTTGGGATGAGGTCGGTGAATGTAAGCTGCTTGGACCAGAAATGGTCGAAGAAATGGCGGAGAAGGAGAAAACCATTCAGAATCATATCAAGGTAGCTCAGAGTCGACAGAAGAGTTATGCATATAATCGTCGACGAGACCTTGAGTTTAAAATTGGAGACATTGTTTTTCTACACATATCTCCATGGATGAATGTCATGAGGTTTGGAAAGAAAGGGAAGTTAAGTCCCAGGTACATCGGTCCCTTCGAGATTCTTGATCGTGTCGGGGCTGTGGCCTATCGACTAGCCCTTCCACCTACTGTGGACAAAGTACATGATGTCTTTCATGTATCCCTCTTATGAAATTACATACCGGACCCTTCACATGTACTCTCTTCCGAGGTGGTACAATTGGTAGATGATCTTTCTTTTGAGGAGAAACCAGTGAAGATCTTAGATCGTAGTGAAAAATTTCTACGAAATAAGACGATGCCCCTCATCAAAGTGTTGTGGAGAAACCAAAATTTTGAAGAAGCAACTTGGGAATCAGAGGATATGATGAAGCTGAGTTACCCACATTTGTTTTAGTGTGGGAAAAGGAAAATTTCGAGGGCGAAATTTCTTAATGGGGGAATATTTTAATGACCCAAAGTTTCATTAATGTAAATCCCTCTTGATCTAATTAAATGTCTCTTTATGTTTATATAAAGTGTCAACTTCATTTGTTTTATGTTAAGAATTTTGACCGTTGCTAATATAGCCGTTGAACAGTGATCACATGATTTGTATAAATATAGGACTTTACCAAATCCAATTTACTCAGGAAAAATAAGCGATGGCCTCGTCCAGTTGAATTTCTCTATACGAAGCCCATTTGTAAGAGCTCGGAAAAGATGTGGCATCCTTGGGATTCTCTCTTGACCAATCCCAAGCTGAGATTCACCATGTCAAGCTCAAACATGACCATCTATGGGAAAAGTGGAAGTTGATTGAAATTACCACTCGAACGATGTTATCCGAGCCACCCCAAGAATCTGTCACCATCGCACACCTTACCCTTAGGTCTTATGTGGTTGTTTTAATGGGTTAAGTAACAAATAAGTAGTACTATGTTCATGTACGTTATTTTTTTTTGTATATAATAATGAATATAATTTCTAATCATTTTTGATACATTGTAAATAGTTTTTAAAGTACAAATGGTGTTTTTAGTTATTATTTAATTAAGAAATCTATTTTATTAAATTAAGGGATTTTTGAATTAAATAATATTTTAATAAAATAATAATAATATTAATAAATTAATTTTTTATTAAATATAAATGATCTTATAATTTTACGAATGAAATTAAATTTTTTATTAAAGTTTGAAAGCCATTTCTCTCAAAACCCATTAATTTTCGATAAATGAGGGTTTTTATTATAAAAGTGAAAATTAACATATTTAGAAAATTATTTAGATAAAATAAATGTTATTTATGGAATCAGGACGTCGAAATCATCCAATGGGGAATTTTTCATAATTTTCTGAGACAGTCAAATTTTTGGGTAAACATTAAATACCGTTTAAATATATAATGTCTTTTATGACATCATAATGACCCAATAGTGATGTAATAAAATAATATAAGCTTTATGTTCGGCCAATATATTTTTTACCATTAAAATAAAGTGATTTTGGGTTTGTTTGACTTATTTTTCAATGCATTAATGGACCCCTCAAGACTTATTCAACACTTTGCCTTTTTAAATTAATTTCCATGGGAGTGCGACTCACCTCCACATAAGCAACCTTATTATTTTTAGAAGTTCGGACATTGTCCTTATAAAATAATTTTTTCCTCTTCCCTTTCCCAAAAATCATGGGCCAAAACCATGGTATGGTTTGTGGTTTGGATTAATTTAATATAAGGGGTCCCAAACCTAAATAATAAAGAATTCTCTCACCTTTCCTATATAAACCCACACAAGCTCCAACTTCCTCCTTACTCAAAGCCCTTGTAGTTCGTCCAACCTCTACCCTACTCTTCCTAGAATCCTCCCAAGGTTCCCCAAGCTCCCAATAAGCCTCTCACAAGCCTCTCTCTAGCCTTTGGAAGCACACTTCCATGTAAGGGTTTTTTCTTCCTTTCTCCCTTTTGTCAATTTTCTTTAAGTTGTATTACCCTTTTAATTTCAACTATGAATGTTGGGGTATGGTTTAGAACCTCCCCCATAATTCCCACTTATTTTTTGAATGATGGGAGACCCCTTTATCTCTCTTTAAATGCCTCCCATGTACACCCGTTACTATGCCGAAATTCCGAAAGGAACTACTCTGTATTCTTTTAAATTCAAGCAATACTTTTGTATCATGAATCTAAATTCCATTTCAATTATTGGTACATGTATCTATAATACCTCCTTACTGTCCATTACATTTAAATATGATGAGGAACACCTTTCTCTCTCATAAACCATTTTTATGAATTCTTATGTCACGCCGTTACGCTGCCGAAATGACACCGATTTTCTAAGCCAATGTCATTGTGTAGTGAATACCATGCCCATTTCTCCATCAAGGGTATTCAACTTTATGCACATTTACATATTTATTATATTGTTTCATGTATTAATTCCACATTCTTTTATCGTGGAATAAATGTTTATGTTTTATGAATCCATGTTTTATGATCCATGTGGCACACTTATGCATGAAATGAAATGTTTAAGAAGGGTGTGCCCTTATAGCACTCCAATGCATTGGGTAAAGTATGGTATGGTGATACGTCATGTGAAATGATTGTTGAATCATTCTAATTCAAGTTCAAAAAGGGTTTACTCGTGCTTCATGTGAAATGAGGGTTTACTCATGCTTTATATGCAATGATCCTTGGCTCATGCTAATTCCATGTTAAGTGTTGTTGCCACATTTCCATGTTATGATTATGATTCTTTATCATGCCTTTATGCACATGTTTCTTTTATGATCTATTGATATGCCTATTGTATAACATGTATTTTACTCCTCATGATATTCCATGTGTACTCCCTTACTGGGATTTATAGCTCACCCTTTTCTTATGCATGTCCTCAGGTTATCCCATGCAATGATAAGTACAAGGGAATGTAGTGGTCATGTAAAGGAAGTTTTCAATAAAGATATTGTATTTAATGTTTTAAGTTTTTATGTAATGATCCTAAGCCCCAAAGACACTAAACCTCTCGATCTTCTTTCTTGTATCAAGTGATGTTTTATCTAATAAATCATGTTTAAGTTGTAATAAAAAGCAGAGTTGTCATAATCCATGAGTCAATTGTGATGTGTAGGAATCAAACCCACCTCAATTTGATGCACCATGAGATCAGTATGACTCAAAGTTTCAGTTACGAGTTTAAAATTTAACTTTTAGTTCAGAACATTTCACTCACTGAAAACAAAGAAAAAACACTATGATTGCCTTCCAAATTAAGGAAAATAATTTTTATGTCCTTTGAGACATGTATCAAGGAGTATCACATCAAACCTATTCACGATGAGACTGGTATGACTCAAATTTCTTGTTTTTGGTTTGAAAATAAATTTGAGTAATAAAACACAACTGACATACTAAAAACTGAGGAAATTCATTCCGATTGTTTTGATAATTTTGGTAAATGATATATTTGTAAATTGTGATGTGTAGGAATTAACAGCACCTCAATCTAGTGTACAATGTCACCGTTATGACTCCAAATGTTTCTTGTTATTTAAAATTTACATTAAATCAAGTAAAAAAACAACTGAAATACTAAAAAACTGAGAAAAACCTTTGGATAGTATTGACACAGCTGTACAGTGATCCATGAGTCAGTTGTGATGTATGGGAATCATCCCCACCTCAATCTGATGAATGGAGTGACCAATATGACTAAAAGTGTATGCTATTAGTTTAAAATTGACATTTTAGTTGAAAATGTGTCACTCAATGAAATAAAAAGAAAACACACTCTGATTGTATTCCTAATTAAGGAAAGAAATTCGCAAGTCCTTTCCAAGATGTATGAAGCAGTCTCATGTCTAACTGATGCACAATGTGACTGGTATTACTCAAATTTCATGGTTTCAGTTAGAAATTATATTATAGTAAAAAAACTAACATATTGAAAACCAAAGAAATGCATTCTAATTATTTTGATTCTTTAGGAAAATGATTTATTAATCATTTATGACGTGTAGGAATCAAGTTCACCTCAATACTATGCACAATATTATAGGTATAACTCCAAATGTGTCTTATTATTTTAAATTTACATTAATTCATGTAAAAAACACAACTAACATACTTAAAACAGAGCAAAAACATTTGATTTTTTTTGATAATTTTGGAAAACAATCCATGAGTCAATTTTTATGTGTAGAAATGAACCCCACCTCAATCCTACACATCATGAGATAAGTATGACTAAAAGTGTCCGTTACTTGTTCAAAATTGGCATTTTTATCCAAAAAAATGTGACTCATTGAAAATAAATAAAACACACTCTGATTGTATTCAAAATTAAGGACACTGATTCATAAGTCTTTTGTGATGTGTATCAAGAAATCTTATGTGAAACCGACGCATGATGTGACCGGTATGACTCAAGTTGCATGTTTTTAGTTTATAATGACATTTTAGTAAAAATACAAAACTGACATACTAAAAACAAAGGAAATTCATTCCAATTGTTTTGATAATTTAATAAAACGATTTATCAGTCCTTTGTGACATGTAAGAATAAACTTCACCTCAACATGATGCACGATGTTACTTGTATGACTCCAAATGTGTATTTTTATTTAAAATTTACCTTAATTATAGTAAAACAAAACAACTTACATAATGAACACTAAAAAAACACATTTAGATCGTTTTTATACTTTTGAAAAAAATATGAGTTAGTTGTGAAGTGAAGGAATCAACCCCACCATAATTCGATACACCGTGTGATCCGTATGACAAAATGTGTTTGTTACATGTTTAAAGTTGACATTTTAGTTCAAAACATGTTACTAAATAACAACAAAGAAACTACACCCCGATTGTCTTCCAAATTAATTTCAATGATTCTTAATTCCTTTTTGATGAGTATCAAGAAATCTCACATCAAACTGACACACGAAGCGACTGATATGACTCAAATTTCATGTATTCAGTTTGAGATGACATTTTAGTAAAAAACACAACTGACATACTGAAAACGGAGGAAATGAAATCTTATTGTTTTGAAACTTTAGGAAAAGGATATATATGTCATTTTTGACGTTTTTGGAATCTACAGAACCTTAATCCAACTCATGGTGTCACCAGTATAATTCCAAATTTGCCTTATTATTTAAAAATGACATTAATTCAATTAAAAAAACAAAACTAACATACTAAAAACTGATCAAACACATTTGGATTGTATTTATATTTTAGGAAAATGATTATGATTTAGCTGTGAAGTTTATAACTCAACCCCACCTCAATCCGACGAACGGTGTGACCAGTATGACTAAAAGTGTCCGTTATCAGTTTAAAATTGACATTTTAACTGAAAACATGTCACTCACTAAAAACCATGAAAATACACTTTGATTTTCTTCCAAATTAAGGAATGAAATTCATAAGTCCTTTTGTGATGTGTATAAATCATTCTCACATCAAATCCACTCACGATGCGACCATATGACTCAAATTGCATGTTTTCAGTTTGAAATGACATTTTTGTTAAAAGACACAACTAATATATTGAAAACCGAGGAAATGCATTCCAATTGATATGATACTTTTGTAAAATTATCCAGCAGTCATTTTTTATGTGTAGGAATCAACCCCACCTCAATACGCTGCATGATGTGACCAATATAACTAAAAATGCGTCATTTTTATTAAAAATTGACATTTTTAATGTTTTTTAATTTTAATGTTTAATTATTTTCTTTATAGTATTACTAACATAATATTTGTTTTATTGTATAGATGGAACTTTTTTATCAATTTTGGTTTATTCATTCCATGAATATTACCACTAAAGGTCATTTTTTAGATGGAACTACAGATGTCAAAAGGCAAAAAATAATTTTTTTTACTGTTTGTTGAATATTATAAAATGTAATTTTATAATGCATTGTCCAAAATTTATATAGAAGTGTTTTTGGTATATACCATGAGTGAATATTTTTTTATTCACGATGTCAATTAAATTTATATAGATTTTTTTTCAAACCTTTGTGAGTGCTACTTGTTTTTTCAAAATTTTCATCGTATCTATGGTGCTTTTTTATATTCTATAAGTGGTAAATCTTTAGCATATTTTTGCAGATTTTTTTGCTAGTTTAGTTTTTTTGGTATGCTGTTTATTTTTTATAGGTTTCTAGGCTTGCTATTTTATAAACAACACACCCATACAGATAATCCTTTATCAGTTCTAATTGAAGCGTTAATAAATGATACTTTATCAATGCATTGAATAGAACTGATAAAACGGACCCCCCAAATAGCGGCTCGATTTACAGTGTTTTTTTAGAGATGTTAAAGGCCTTTTTAGCACTGATAAAATATTGTTTTGTGGTTGTGAGAGGGATGAAATTCATTTTAAGTAAAATGCGTGGGGGTGTCACATAGGGGTAGAGAAATACTGTTTATTCAATTATTACTCTTTATTATTTTATCCTCTTTAATAAAGAAATAAGAGAAAATAAAAAAACCAAAAAAGGAAAAACTGTGTTGTGATTTGGAAAAAACAAAAAATCACCATTACTAGTTCTATGATTTTGATCATATGTGGTTATGTGGTGGATGTTAGGCTTATTCTAAGAAATAGTTTCCAAAAATAAAAAAATGATAGAATTTCTATAAAAAAGAGAGTATAAAAATTGAAAAAAATCAAGAGGTTTCACTTATCATTCATTATGCTTAATTTGATCAGATCTTTACATTAAGATTTGGGGGATGTCATAGTTTCTACTTTGAAAGGCTGAATTTCATTACGCTTTTACTTATGATATCATGAATTTTACTTAACATTGAAGACTCATCTTTGATACATAATTTTAAAGCATCAATTCCCACAAACCATAAGCCTCAGAGACATCAAAACGTTTATCAAAAGTCCTCATGATTTTCTGAGACTTTTTTCTATAAAAAGTGGAAAATTAGTTCCTTTGAAAAACTACAGATTAGGGGCATGATATCATGATATGATCATAAATAAAATTTAATTAATATCATGATAGAAGAGTAAAAATTATTCAAAAGAGAGTTAGATCATGATTTTTAATGTTTAATAATAATACATCGAGGAATACGAATGAATGATAAGCGAAGTAAAATAATTTTCAAAAGGGGAAAATTAAAATACATGAACTTTTTTTTCTTTGAAATTTGAGAAATGAAACTGATTTTTTTGTGTATTTTTTAAAATTTTATTTGACATTGTAATTTTTTAGATTTTATTTATTTTTAATTTGAATAATGATAACATTAGTTCCCTTTGATATTAATGTTGAGATTTTATGCTTGAGGAAAATCATGGTTTAAATGTGGGGTTATTTGACAGACTCTTATTTGGTCTATATTGTTGAAAAAATTCTAATGAATTTCAAATGGTTTTATAAAATAACACCCATGATAATTAAGGTTTTAGTGAAATTATAGGTAATTCGAAATATGGAAGAAATATAATTTTAAAAGAATAAAAAAATATTTTATTTAAATGGAATTTTAATTATGAATATCTGATATATAAGTGTTTAACATTCTAAGTGATTACCATATTCTTTTTCAGAACATTACCAACTAATAAGCACCTAACCGAGGTAAGTCATCCATCTAAGGCTAAGATAGGCCCCGAACATGGAGAAAAAAGAAGGTATCGATCTTGTGTGTAGGTGTCCTGTTTGGAAGCAGAGTGTGCCCGAAGGCATTCATGGGTCATGTGTGTCATGGTCCTATGTGTATGAGTGTCAAATTCAGGAGACTTACTCTACATTAAGAAGTTTATACACTCATATCATGAATTTTATTATATACAAGCTCCATTATTCTGGTTTCTTTAATATGGGATATAAAGTTTTTATGTTACAGTTCATCCATGATCATTTACACCAACTTATGATCAACCATTTCCCCAGCCAGCATGATTCATTTCTTGTCACCATCTCACCTACCTTCCACCTTTAATACAATATAGCTTCCCATGAAAACCCATCCAAAACCACCATGGAAGGGCCATTGTAGTACAAACTCGAGCTCAACCACCACTTCCATTGCCCATAAGCACCCATTACCACATACTCCCCTAGACAATCCCCATGGGCCCATCTCAGGATTTATCCAATCATGTAAAGGCCATATGATTGATAAGATACTAAAACCTGTACATTGAAAGTTGTTTCACATCCTTCACCACTACCATGTCCCTCCTTTCATGCATCACTACTGCCGCAAGACCTAGAATCCGTGAAAAAATTCATGATGAAGGAGGCTTCCCCACCAATGTTTGGTCTACAATAGAAATAAAAAATACTTGAGATACATGTATGTTTAATATTTTATACCAGAAGGTCTCAGGAAATTTTTAAATGAACATATATATTATTTGAACCCACAAAATAATTGAAGGATGAGGGCCCCCTTCTTTTCTTCCAATAAAAAGAAGTCCATTCATGATGAAAAAGGGAGTCTACACACCACGAGGGAGGAGGATTCCAAGGTCTATATTCCATGTTTCTTACCTCTTAATTCCCTTATATTCTTCATTTCATTTTTGTTATTTTATTTTATTTTTATTTTTTTTATTTTAATTATTTTTTGAATTTTCTTTTATTAAATAAATTAGTTTATGGATGTTTTCTATAATTTTGTTCCACCATTTCACTTTTCTTTATTCAAAATTATTATTATTTTATTTTATATCTTCGTGTTTTCTTCTTTCATCATTCTTTATATATTATATTTATTTCTTTTCTTTTATTCTTTTTTAATTCATTTATTTTATTTTATTTAACTCCCTTACGCTCTTTCATCCCCCATTCATCCATTTTTATTTTATTATTATTATTCCTTATCTTATTTCCATTCATCCATATTTATGTCTTACTCATTATCGTGGGAGGCTAACCTGAGTCTAGGCCCATGGGAGGTCAGCATATTCTTTAATTCTCTCTTAATGCGTATTTAATGATTTTTTAGATATTAGTGCCTTGCATGGGTGTGTAAAATGACCCCCAATCCAAGAAACTCAATCTATTTTAATTATTTTGATTAATATCTCTTCGCTATCTTCATTTTCTATCTATTCACATGATGGATTTGAGAAAATTAATGGACGGAATAACATCAATAGAGTTTTACCATAGAAGGTGTCACAACCTCAACCTAGGTGTTTCATCAACCTTGATTATAGTAGGAGGTAGAATTGAGAATTAATAAGAAAAAAAATGTTCCACAATAAATAAATAAAAATAATAGTAATTCAAAATGAGAATTATTGATTAGAGTGTCAAACTTAAATAAAAAATAAAGGAGAATAATAATAAAACACAAAACTAAACAAAAGACCATGTTCTTTCTTCCTAATTTCTTTTTTATTTATCCCTGCATGCTAGTTTATAATTTCCATATTTCATGTATTTTCATTTATTAGAAAGTAATAAAAAACCCAAAAAAAAAAATTATTAGTTATTTTATATATTAAATAAAACCAAAAAAAGAAATTAATTTAGGTTAATTAGATTAAGAGGGAGAGTATCTGAGAATATTCTCAAGTGAGATGACCTTAGTCAACCACTATGATGTACTTAGAAAATGATATTATTTTTCCACACCCTATGTTAGGTGTACGTGATAGTGGATAATTATTTTTAGGGTTCTATATCACAATATAATGAAATAGTTAAGGTTTTATTTAATAAATGTTGACAATTTTTCTTGTCAATGAGATGTGGAAGTATCTTTTCACAAGTTAGATGGGTGAATAATATGTGAGGAGCTTTATTCACATGTTTTTTATGTGGATTATATACAATAAAATTTGTTAACATTTATTTGTATGAATGTGATTTAGTAATCATTCTTCCAAAGATTTCACTATACTTGTAGTTTTTCCACATTTCTAAATTGTTTAACAAGTTATTTCTAAATTTTCAAGATGCATTTAATTTCTTTTGGATTCAATATTTCATGATTAAACCTTATTTTCAAAGTATTATACAATTTTATTACATGATCACATTTTATATTATTGTTGAGATTTATTTCGATCCATGTCACGTAATTTATGCAACCTTATTAATCTTTTTATAGTATTTTGTCACACTAACATGTTTTATGATTACCCTTTATGGTAATTTGAAATTGTATTATGATATTTATATCTTCCCCCTATTCCCCTTCATGTTTATATTGTAACATATCATGATATGTTTTTTCCTTACTGTGAATTTGAGCTATGCCTTTTCATATGTTTTTATACCCTAGGTTCTGAACATAATTATATCATCTGTGATATCAAAAATGTTCTATATGATCATGATTATGGTGTATTATTTTCATGTGTTATAAAATAAATTATTTATGTCGCTAATCTACAAGACACAAAACCATTCGGTCTATGGGTTGGGTGACAATTTATGAGATGTGTTATCTAAATCATGAGATTATTTTACTATTTATATTTTTTCTATCTTGGGACTCTATTTGATATCACAATTTACATTACAAAATGAGGCTTCCCCCTCATTATAATAAAATTACCGAAAATAAATAAATTATTTATTTTTAAAAAGTTACCCTATGTATCCACCTATTACCGGTTCGCTTGTCATAAACCACCAAGTACAGTCTCTTAGTATACAAGGTGGATTCTATACCTCATAAAGTCATCCAAACTCTACTGATATGGAGACCCCAACCCTGATAGTCCAGATTTAGTGCATTATTTAATACTTTGGCATAAGATATAAGGAATAACATCCCAAAGGTAGGAATATTTTATTAGTTTTGGTAAACTAGATACATACATGATTCCCATATTGCGTTGGAATAAAAAATCAATTTGTTTTGTGAATATCATCATTCCCTCTAGAATATTATTGAATAAATATTGTAGTAAACATTTTTATTCCTCGGTAAGGAACAAAAATAAGGGTGTACACAAATGCTCTGTAAGAGTTAAGTACACCAGAGTCTATCAAGAATCAATGATCATAATCAACATGGAAAGGTAAATTAATTAACAAACATTACATTTAAATTATTTTTGAAGAATAATCAATGAATTTCGGTAAATAATAGAAATCACATTCCTTTTAATCAATAATGTTACTATCATAACTATATAAGGCATAATAAATTTTCCAATGTTAATAACTAAAATAACATGCCATTTAATCACTAAACTGAAAATTAAATGAATCCAGTGACAATATCTTTGAAAAATTCTCAGGAATCATTATAAATGAATTCTTATCAAATGAAATTATTGATTATTATATGTCATGTTTCCCAATTACATGATTCAACTACCATCAAGATATATCCTCAATGATATTTAAAACTAATGGAGAGAAACACATTTAACTATGCCTAGCCAAATGAATCATCCCATGAGACTAATGATGCATCAAGATGATATATATAACTACTCCACATCTATGTCTTGCGTGTATTAATTATTCTTATTATATCAAATAATCAAGTTAATTCATAAACAATTTTCCTTACCATCAAATGTCTATATTGAGTATATAATACAGATTTGTCAATATTTTCTAGGATAAACAATAACTTTTAATATAGAACACATTATATAGAAATGATAATAATTTTAATAAATAAAAATATCCATTATAAATAATATTTTTATTTTGGTAAAAATAAATTTTCAATGATTATAGGAATGTGAACATTTTAAGGAAAAGTTATTGACTATAAAAAGGAATCTAGGAAGTAAATTTCAATACTACCCTTGGTCAAAATAATCATAAAAAATATAGAGGGAGAATAATTACGGTATAAATACAATATATATCAAGTGTAGTATATGTAAAATGAAGGTTTTTCATCATTGATGAATAGAGAAACCATGAAAAACATCTTTAAAAACATTATTAAGGAAAATATATTATTCATTTTGAAAATAAATTTTTAAAACAAAAATTTCACAATTTTTTTTGCAAATTATATTCATTCAAAATAATATTTTAAACGGATAAAGGATTATTTGAAAAACATTATTGGTCATGACAACAGGAAATTTCAATCATACTACACATGTTAAAAAATGGTTCTTTACAATTTTTTGGTAAAATACAACCCAATTGTTTTTAAAAAAATACATAAATATTCCATAAAAAAATTAAAAATTTAAAAATAGTAAAACATATTTCATAAATAATTTTTAAAATGGTAAAAACATTTTTGATAACTTTTTTTAAATCATGGTTTTGAAAAAAATTAGGTTTCTGACCGAAGAGATAAATATAGTCAAATTTTCATTAAAATAGTTTCTCAATTATTTTAATTTAAAAACAGTATGAAAATGGTAATATTACATTAAAATATCATGAATAACCCGAGGTTAGAAAAATTAAATGGGTTTATTATGAATATTTTTTATATTTTCCTTCATCTAAAATTCATGATTAAATAGTCTCGATAGGAATGAGATTGTGAAATAAACCCTTATAATGATGATAATGTTAAAGTGAGAATTAATAAATGAATTTATTATTTTTATTAACTATAAATCCATATAAAACAAGTTTAAATCCAATATAATATAATAAAAATACATTATACACATAATATTATAATATCAATGACACTGAATAAGTAATATTACCCAATGAAAAAAATTGATTTATGAATTTTTTTCCACTTGATAATTTTCAATTTGTATAACCTTGTCTGAAATAATTCTAATTGAAACATAAAATATACATAATTATTAATTTATCATTATATTACATGTAAAATCGGTAGTATATAAACCATATAAAATAAATTGGGTTTATAACATTACAATTTGTGTCAATGAAATGAAATTGAGATGAGATCCCATACCCCATATTCATTTTGGTTGAATGTGATTTAACATCATGTATAATGGTTTTAAATATTATATTAATTATAAAATAACCATATTAATTATTATAATATCTTATATGATCCTTTTATATCTTATTATCACATGTTCATTAATAATATTTCATTATTCCCATTGTTTCGTGTGCTAATTTCTTTGTTTTCTTCTTCGTTATTTTTCATGAATTTTTTTATTCTTATACATATTATATATTTTTATCAAATATAAAATAATAATCATGGAATAGTTATTATATATATATATATATATTATAATTTTAATGACCAATCA
Organism: Viscum album; assembly: GCA_963277665.1. Lineage (NCBI taxonomy): Eukaryota > Viridiplantae > Streptophyta > Magnoliopsida > Santalales > Viscaceae > Viscum > Viscum album. Next base: position 1,765,889,367 of record OY728153.1, on the reverse strand, counting down.
TATATGATGTTTTTGATAAATGAAGTATGTTACGATCATGGAGATGGTAGGTCATACATACACATGAGTAAGTTTTCTATTTATAAATGATCATTATGGAAAGGTGACAACTATAATTTTATCATAAAATAATAATAATAATATCATAAATACCATGTTATGTACTTATATATACTTATATATATCATCCATTTGGTGTTGTGATAAAAGGAGAGTCACATCACTTTATGAAGCCGATAGTCCACATGTACACAAATGATGTTATCATCTTTAAGTAAGTGAAAAATAAAGAATTTAAATGGTATATTATATTTTATGAATGATAAATATTTCATTAATATCATAATTATTATATTTATATAACTTAAATTTGTTAAAATTATCCATATTACCTATAATGTAAAGAGTTAGTAAAAACAAACTACATCGTTTTGTGAGGAGGTAGTCTGTCTTACACCCAAGAAATATTATCGAATCCTCAATGGAATGGAATGATAAAAATTTATATATTTTTTAATTAATTAAGGGTATAATAATCCTATAAATATAATATATATATATATATTATATGTACATCATCATACCCAACAATGAGTGGTGGTAATGGAAAAATGAATGACATAAGTTTGTGTGGTGGTAGTCCTCCACACACCCGATGATGATTTCATAACCCATTTAATGGAATTGGATATAGATGTTGGTAATGAGATAATTATATAAAAAATAAATATATTTATTATAATAAGGTAATTTTATATTCATGGTTTAATAATATTTTTTGGATGTGGAGGAAGAAAAAAAACGCTTGTAGAAGAACATTACCTCTTCTTCGATATACTCCTTTGGATAGCACCAAAGCCTTCCAAGGATGGATTTATAGAAAAAAATGTCTTATAATATATAGATATAGAAGTTATCATGTGATTCTGGTATTCAATTTTATAATAGGAAGTGTATTGAGGTTTGAATAAGACAGTTTAGGGGGTGTCCATTTATAACTGAGGTGAGTGGCACACTTGTATGTTTCGGAAAGGATTTGACCATACACTTATTTTAATCATCCCAAAAGCCCATAAAATAGGAACTTTTATAACCTAGAATATAATAGGTTTAAATATTTAAATAAAATTGTTTTATAAAATTTTTTTAGTTCATTTCAACCCTTATTTTTTTAGTCCAACACCTCGGTAAATCCATTTTTACCTTCATCACGATCATTAATTTTTAATGTGTTCACAATTAATTATGGTCCAAAAATAAGTTGAAATTATTATAAATTATAAATTATTTTTTTTCCAAATATGTAATATTTTTTTTTCAAATTAAATTAAAAGTATCTAAAAATTTAAATTTAAAATGAGTCCCATAGTCATGACGAGAAATTGATGTTTTAAAGGGAAAATATTCAGAAGTTTAAAATGTTTTTATATGTAAATTCAAAATGAAAATGATTCCAATGGACTCAATTGGAAAAATTTATATAAAAGTTTAACTATATAAAATTAAAAAATTCATAAATAATTTTACATTATAAATCTTTTAAAGAATAACTATGTTATCATTTTAAAATTTAGTATTTATCACTATTCATAAAAAAAATGAAACTTTTGATGAAAAAAAAACTCACCCTAAGTTAATTTTTATATGATTATTTAAAAAATTAATTTTATTTTATCAATTATAATTTCAAAATGTTTTACAAATTAATCTTAAATTATCTCAGTAGAGTGACATTAAACCACCATTTTGAAAAAATACAGGTTTTCAGAAAGAAATTTTTTATTTTAAATGATTCTTATTTTAGTTATAATAAATATATAATTTTTCTTATTATAATTAGTAATATCAATACCTTCCAATTTAACATATACATTATAACAACATAGTACATTATTGTTCTTTTAGACTCGTTGTTTCATGTTCTTCAAGCTATAAAATAGATAAAATTTAAAGAAATATATTTTGTGAGATGTTTAAGATCGTTGATTCATGTCACATATGATATAATTTTTTTTATTTTAATATATAAGGGTATCACATTATTATTGTAAGAGTTGGTGTCCTAGAACCAACTGGTGTCACTTTGATTACATGTATATTTAATGTATTATTACATATTGTTCATTTTTCTACATTACTATGATGTAATAATGTCTTAGAGTATTTGTTGCATTGATAAGGACATGGCAGTTCCCTACAATGATGAGAACCTTTAAATTTAATAAATATATTCTTAAATATAGTTCTATGGTTGGATTACAAACTATAATGGGACACATATCATGTAGACCTTCAGGTGGGAGTACTCATAATTAGATAGGACATTCTCTCATGAAGTTCGCACTTGGAAATCATCAAGATATGAGATTTTGAGAAGAGACCTGCTATTATGAATTCTACATGTTTTGATGTCATCAGATATTTCTCTCTGCGAGCATGTGTAATGATCCTTAGACTTTAATATTATCATTAATATGTATCACAACTTATTCACTTTGATTTACTCACAAAAACTGTCATACAGACAGTTGGCAGGAAGTAGGCTACATTAGGTGCATCATGATTGGCATGTTATTAGTGGATTAGTCGAGGAAGGATTTTCCCTTCCATTTATGGAAGTTGATATCTCGTCTCTTTGATTGAAATAGAACTGCCGTGCGAAATTCCATAGCCAGGGTGTAACAATGAGTTTATTTTAGGTGGACAAAGAACAACATATCAATCATAGTAGTTTATGACACTATCATGAAACCTTCTTGTTGAGATATTACGACAAAGGGATTATATTACATAGTGAGTGTTCGTATGTGGATGTCATTGTTGTAACTTTACATTATTTCTCTTGGGTTCATGGCCCATTATGAGACAATACTCTTGGACTTTAGGCAAGCCTGTGTAATTTCAATGAGAAAAAATCCTAGAGGGTCACACACTAAGTGTGTTTTTGTGCTCTTGGTTAAATTCTATTTGAATTTAATTAATGAAATAAATATTATTTTGAATACCATGGAATAATTTTATTCAAGATAAAATGATCCCATAAATTAAATAAAATATATATATTTATTTTTTTGAACATTTATTGAATATTTATTTAAAGTTTGTAAATAAAATATTTATTGAAGAGAATAAATTATTTATTTATTTATTTCGGTCTTCAATAAATGGAAGTGGAGTTCAAGCAGACCAAAGTTGGTCTGATAGTAAAATAACTATTTCCAAGATGGTAAATATTTATTTAACTATATTCCACAAGATAAAATAATAATTATGCTGCTATTATTTTGTGATGTGTAATTTGATTTATAATTCTATTTTTCACAAGTTGGCGCACCATAAATAATGACGCTGTATTATTATTATGAGCATGTGTTTTCTCTAAGTTCATGAATGTATTTAATTGTTGTTTTGAAATTAAATATTGTAACTGAAATTCCATGTATATAAATAGACATGTATTCATATTGTGTCCTACACCACACCACACACCTGGTAAATTGAGAATTGTAAAACCAAAAAAAATTCTCCCTCGAATCCACTTCTCTCCCCTCTCAATAAAGAGAGATTTTCATCATGATTGAAGAACAAGTGATCATGAATGACCAACACAAGACACTCTCTTCTCCACGCTAGCACCCAGAGAATGACCGGTGTCTATCGGAGGCCATTTGAGCATGTGGGGATCACCACTAGATAGACTCTACTTGGATCCTTATAAGTGCAACACAATAATTCAGAAGGTTAGTTCTGAATGATCCACATTATCAACGAATAAAATAAAGAAGATCCAGGTATTTTTTTATTAAATAAATTAAATTAATTATAAACATAATTTGAAAGATCATCCTTAATGGTTTTGGGCATCTTACTTCTTTATCTAAAACATTTATTATATTTTGTGGAGATGAACATTAATCATTGTATTGATCCCAGAATAATCATTGATCATGGTAAAAAACAAATTTGGGTGTCGTCCCAAACACGCTTCCGCTATGCTTGGAACCTTCAAGTTGTATCAGAGGGAGGTTACATCATAGTTTATAATTATTCCAATATTTTTTTGATTATATATATATATTTAATAATTTAGTTGTTTCAATTGAAGTTAATCATTCTACAAATCTGAATCTCGATATTTGTTCCTCCACTTTCGTTTCTCATTCACCTTACAGAAATGTTATTTTTCTTTTTGAGTAAAATAAAATAGAGGATCTCATCCAGAGGTGCCAAATGTTACCGGACATACAAAAATAGAATACAAGATGTGTATTCGGTAGTACACGCAGTGTAGTCAAGGTTCAATGCACCTGGTCTGGTCTGCCAAACCAAGTCATGTCATTGGATTTTAACAAAGTATGAATGGCTTTGTGTGTTGACCAGGAACAAGTGCCACACAGTTTATATATTACATGCCAGGTGGCCCAATAGACCAGGTGTGTAGCCCCTTTTTGTTAGGGTTGGACTGTGTACCCCATACACAGATTTCCTGACTGGAGACTGTGTAACGAGGAACAACACAACGTGTGGCCCACTGGACATGTCATGTACTCCAAAGATTTCAGAAGTACACTCAAACGCTGTTTCCCCAGGAGTGTACTTCAGATGGATAGTGAAAAATAATAAATGTCGTGTATCTGTAACTACATATCGTATACTCATCCAAATTAACTAGATTTATTTAAATTTATAATTATATTATACAAACCCTTGATATGTATACCATCATACAGGCGAAAAGCTGAGGCACATCATGTGATAGGTGTTATATATATATATAATTAATTTAACATATGCATAATGTTCATTTCTACTCATTTGGTAGTTATGAATAAGAAATCACTGGGTTTCCTCCATCGTACATGTTATGTACAAAGATAATTTTAAATTATTTTATTCGTTTAAAATTATAATGGATGAGAATCTCAAGGTAATTCAAAAAAGGGTTTTGGATAAATGGATTGATTAATTAAAGATGATAATTAATTTATTTGAGCATGATTTATCTCAAACATAAATGATTAAATAATTTAATTATAGTTTTATTTATGCTTAAATATCATTGCATGTATGGATGCTCATGATCTAGTTGTATGTGGATGGTTTCTTTTAATTTATATTTTAAAATTAAATTGGTTGCTTTGTGATCCTTCCCCTCAGAAATAAGTAGGGGAATGCATGCACAAAGATTCTTTTATCTAAAACCCCCTTTTACCCCCCACCTACATGTGAGTTAAAAAAAGGTATATGTAATGGATTGAACTCCCATGCTAGTGGAGGTGGTTCAAGATGAAGCTGAGACAAAACCAATCATAATAGATACAGAGGTGGATAGGTGAAAGATATAAAAATGAACCCAAAAGGTTCAAGGTGTTTCTTCCCTAGGACATGGTTAGTTTATCAACCTCTAGATAACCTAACCAATAGAAAAGCTCAGGATCTTGCCATTTACTTTATTTTATTTCTGTCAGTTGCATGGTTTATCATTATGGATGTGTCATCACGAACACATAATTAATGAATTAAAAAAGCATGCTAGGTGGAACAAAAATAAACCAGACATATGCATAAATAATATCAATACATGGTTAATCAATTATGTATGTTCCAAATAATATTAACAGGCATGTGATAATGATAATAAGAAATTCACGCATAAGTGATGAAGACCCCTAAAATAAAATACTATGTCAGACCAAGCATTCCATTACATAATTAATGGAAAAAGTCAATAAAACTATGTGTTTGACCAACCATTATTGAGACACTTAATTTTATATAGGAATCCTCTATGAAAGGATTCAGGTTGCTTTAACTATATTACAAAAAGGGGAGTATCCCTTTCTAGACATGGTGTAATATTGGAGGCAAGAGATGAGGAAATCCAAAGTCATGATTTCAGGATTGGGGAGTCCACTCAACAGATAAATAATTTGCAATCCCAGAGTTGGAAAATACATGCCTACCTAAATACCTTCTAATATCTTAACCAACCCTTGAGTGGGTTATACGAATGGGAATACGGATCCTAGCCACTATGATGTCATTGAAACAAGAAATTCTGAGTTCAATGGTGAGGGACATTGAGACTTGATAAAATAGTTGGAGACTTATAAAAATTTATTATTTCCCATAAAATGTTACCAACAAATTACTAATGATATTCTCTTTTAAATTTTACAATAAAAATGACAAGATCATCAACCACACTATCCCTATGATCAATTCTGGATAAAGACAAAATCCTCACCGGTAGTAACTTCCAAGAATGGTTTAGACACCTTCAATTTATCCTACATCATGAGTGGACATCTTACGTGATGGAGTCAGTATTACTTGATCTGCCTGCTAAAGAGGTGAGTGATGAGGATTTCATGGTCTTTGAGAAACACATGAACGACACGGTCGACGTTCAATGTTTGATGTTATTATCAATGTCTAGTGAGCTCGTGAAGTCTCATGAAAACATGGATGATTATAGCTTTCTCAAGAACCTCCAATGTCTTTACCAGGAGAGAGAAAGACATGAAATGTTTGAGATATGTAAAGCACTATTTTAGAGTAATCTTGGACAAGGTGCCCCAACTAGGCCTCGTGTAGTCAAGATCATTGGCCACATTGAGCGCCTTGATGTTTTATGGTTTAAACTCCTTGATGAACTTGGAACTGATCTCATTCTCACATCACTCCCTCAGAGCTTCTCTATCTTTTTTTCAATTTTAATATGAAAAACATTGAGAAGTCTCTATCTGATCTTCTTACCTCATTCACCCAGTAGAAAAAGATATGATGTCCAAAAAGACTTTTGTCCTTATGGTGAATAAGAGGAATGATAAGGTGAAGATATTTAAGCCCAATTCATTCTCACAGCCTTCCAATCAAAAAATGATCAAAGGGGAGGCAAGAGAATTAGAGGCTATTTGTTTCGCTTATGTGGTAAGAAGGGCCACTCAAAGAAGAACTTCACCTAGCCTAAGAAACAAGGGGAAGATTCTAGTGTGTTTGTTATCAAATGAAATCTATATGTTTCTACAATGTGGGTATTAAATACAGATTTTGGTTCTCACATATGTATCCTAATACACGAAACTTGTAGATTCAGGAAGATTGATCGAGGGGAGTTGGATCTACAAGCAGCCAAAAGATCCAGACTTTTTGTGGTAACTATCGGGGAATACCACCTCACGTTTCCAAATGGGATGATATTGGTGTTAAAGGGTTGTTTTTATGTTCCTTCTATAACGAAAACATAATTTCTATATCCAGAATAGATATATATGGATTTTTTCATGTTTGGAAATAAATGTTGCATCTTTTATAAAGATATCATTTATTTTGGTGTGTCACATTTATACAATGGTCTTTATGTGTTCAATTACACAAACAATGTAATGGAAATTGATAATAAATATACTTCACATACTCATACCATACTGATCTTTGGCATCACCAGCTAAGTCATGTAAACAAGAAATGATTGGTAAAGTTACATCAAGATTGATATTTAGAATCTTTTGAACTAAAACGACTTTACGTATGTCTTGCATGTTTACAAGGAAAAATGAACAAAGTCTCATTCGGTGGTAAAGGTGAAAGGGCTATGAAGCTTCTAGAATTGGTTCATACTGAAGTGTGTGGACCATTTAAAGTTGAATAAAGGGGGTACTCATAATTCATAACTTTTTCTGATGATTTTAGTAGATATGGATATATCTATTTAATGAAGTATAAGTTAGATACCTTTGATAAGTTCAATGAATACAAGAATTATGTTGAGAACCATCTTGGTAAGAAGATTAATAAACTCCGCTCAGACCAAGGTGCGGAATATCTTATTCAAGACTTCATTGATTACTTACTATAGTTTGGGATCCTATATCAACTCACTCCTCCTTACACACCTCAATAGAATGGTGTAAGAAAAAGGAGGAACCAAACCTTGTTGGACATGGTGAGATTATTGATGAGTTATGCAAGTCTTCCATTATCCTTTTGGGGGTATGCATTACAAAAAGTAGCACACATACTAAACCAAGTACTAACTAAATTGATAATTGGTATTCCATATGAGTTTTGGAGTGGAAAAAGCTATGTTATTGAATTTACAAGTGTGGGGTAGCCAAGCATTTGTTAAGGTCTATTCAGGTAACAAGCTCGCAACCTGAGGCCTAAAGTGTTCCTTTATAGGATACCCAAAGGAAACAAGGGTATATTACCTATACAAGCCCTCAGGAAAGAAATGTTATGGTTGAAAGACATTTTATATTCCATCAGAGGGAGCACATCTCCAAAAGAGTTAGTGGGTGTGAGATAGACTCTGATGATATTGAGGCTCAATGTCCACAAGAGGTGTTACAGGAATAGATTCCATAAAGCCCCATGGAAGAAGAATCTGTTCTAGAGACACAAGTACTGCATAGGAGTACAAGAGAGGTTAGAGAATCAGAATGATATGGTTTTCTAGTTACCGAGGATGGCGACTCATTTTTCATTGACAATAATGATCCTCTGACCTACAAGGAAGCAGTAAGTGGCACATACATTTCCAAGTGGCAAGAAGCCATGACTTCTTAAATGGATTCAATGTTCCAAAACCAAGTCTAGATTTTGGTAGATCCTCTAGTTGATGTAATTCTTATTGGTTGAAAATGTGCATTCAAGAAGAATCTAGACGGGTAAGGAAAAGTCAGTACCTATAAGGCACAAATGGTTGAAAATGCGTTTAAACAGCGTCATGAAATTGGCTACGATGAAACCATTTCACTAGTTTCAGTGCGGAAATCCCTAAAAATTCTACTTTCCATTGCATCTTACCATTAATATGAGATTTAGAAAATGGATGTTAAAACAGAATTCCTTAATAGGAACCTTTATGAAGATGTCTACATGAAACAACCTGAAGGGTTTGTGACTCTATAGGATTCCAACAAGGTATGCAAGTAGTAGAAAACCATTTATGGATTAAAGCAAGCAACCAAGTCAAGGAACATTCATTTTGATGAATCCATAACATAATTTTGTTTTATCAAGATTGAATGTGAGCCTTGTGTTTACAAATGGTTTAGATAGAGGGTAGTCATTTTCCTAATAGTATATATTGATGACATATTACATATTTTAAACAAGATACCAATCTTACAGTCTGTTAAGGCTTAGTTGATTCAATGCTTCTCCTTTAAGGACTTGGGTGAGGAAACATATATTCTTGGGATAAAGATTTATCTTGATAAATCCAAGAGATTTCTAGGCCTAAGTCAAAGTACATACATTGATAAGACACTGAAGAGATTCAGTATGGAACAATAAAAGAGGGGATTATTTCCAATATCGCATTTCATTCATCTTTCCATGAAAATGTGTCCTCAAACACATGATGAAAAAAGATAATGAAAAGGACTCCATAAACATCAGTGACTAGTTCAATCATGTATGTCAAGAAATGTACTATGTTGGATGTTGACTATACATTGAGTGCGGTAGGAAAATATCAAGATAACCTAGTTTACCGCCATTGGATGGAAGTCAAGATTTTCCTAAAGTATCTAAGGTGTATTAAGGATATGTTCCTAGAATATGAAGGAGATGAGGAACTAGTAATCATAGGATATGCAGGTGATAGTTTCTAGATGAATCAGGATGATGTGATGTCAAAAAAATACATCATTACTTCTAATGGAGGTGTAGTGAGATAGAAAATCTCAAATCGGAGTGTGTTCATGGATTATACACTAGAGTCCAAGTATATCGCAGCAACTGAGGTAGCTAATGAAGTAGTTTGGGTGAAATTATTTGTCCAGGAGCTAGATGTGATAACTAGAAGTAAAGATCCCATCACAATGTACTGTGATAATACTGTAGCGGTGGCTCTCACAAAAGAGCCAAGGCGACATCAGTGGATAAAGCACATACTTCAGAAGTATCACGTCTTGAGGGATTTTTCTCAAAGAAGTGAAGTTGTAGTGAGTAGTATTTCAATGAAAGGCAATGTGGAGGATCCCCTGACTAAAGCTATGACTCACCAGAATCCTGATCACCATGTGAGGTCTAGAAGAATGAAAGTCATATGCAGTTGGATCTAGTTCATGTTGGGGTTTGTAAGAGTTGGTTTCCTAGAACCAACTATTTTTACTTTTATTACAGGGATATTTAATGTATTATTTCATATTGTTGATTGTTCTACATGACTATGATGTAATAATGTCGTAGAGAATTTGTTGCATTGATAAGGTCATGTCATTTCCCCACTATGATGCCAACCATGAACTTCTATAACAATACTCTTAAATATAGTTTTGTGGTTGGGTAACACACTATTATGGGACACATAACATGCAAAATGTCAGGTGAAATTACTCATACAAAAATGAGACTTTCTCTCATGAAGGTCACACTTGGTAATCTCCAAGATAGAAGATTATGAGAACAGACCTCCAAGTAGGAATTCCTCATGCTTTTGTGTCATAAGATATTTCTATCCATGGGAGTGTATAATGATATTTAGACATTAAGATTATCATTAATATGTTTCATGACTCACACACTATGATTTACTAAAGAAAATCGTCTTGCAGATAGTTGGCGAGAAGTAGGGTATGTTGGGTGCATCACGAGTGGCATGTTATCAATGGATAAGCCGAGGAAGGATTTTTACCATCCATTTATTGAAGTTGATATCTCATCCATTTGATTGAAATATAATCATCATGTGAAATTATAAGGCCATATTTTAAGGATGGTTTTTTTGGTAGTCAATGAATGACGCATCAAGCATAAAATTGATGACACTATCATGAAACCTGCTTGATGAGATATTAAGACAAAGGGATTATATTACATAGTGAGTGTTCGTTTGTGGATGTCATTTTTGAGACGTTACGTGTATTCTCATGGGTGCCTTGACCCATTTCTAGACAGTACACTTGGACTTTAGGCAAGCCCACTTAATGCCAACGAGAAAGAATCCTATAGGGTCACACACTAAGTGTTTTTATTGGTCTCAGTTTAATTCTATTCAAATTTAATTGATGAAATAAATATTATTCTCAAGACCATGGAATAGTTTTATTAAAGTTAAAATGGTCGCATAAATTAACTAAAATTTTATTTAATTATTTTATTGAACATTTAATAATTATTTATTTATTAGTTTGTCAATAAAATATTTATTTAAGAGAATAATTTTTTTATTTTTTTATTCTGGTGTTCAATAAATGGAAGTGAAGTTTGAGTGGACCAAATCTAATATGGTAGTAAAATAAATATTTGAAAGATGGTAAATTCTTATTTAACAAGTTGGTACGAGTAAAAATAATAATGACGCTGCTATTATTTTGTGATGTTGAATTTTATTTATAATTCTATTTTACGCAAGTTGGAACACCATAAATAATGACATGGTATTATTATTATGAGCATGAGTTTTATCTAAGTCCATGAATGTATTTAATTTCTATTTTTTAATTAAATATTATAACTGAAATTCCATTAATATAAATAGACATATATTCCTATTGTTCCATACAACACACCACACTCCTGGTGAATTGAGAATTGTTAAGCCAAACAATTTCTCCCTCGAATCCTCCTGTATCCCCTCTTAAGAATGAGATACATTCATCAGGACTGAAGAACAAGTGATCAAGAACGACCGACACAAGACACTCACTCTGCCGCGCTAGCACCCGGAGAATGAGCAGTGTCAACCAGAGGTCATAAAAGCACGTGTGGATCACTACTAGATGGATAATAGTTTGGATCCTTTCAAGCACAATAAGAGAATCCGGAAGGGGAATTCCAAATGATTAACATCATCAATAAATAAAATACTGAAGATCTAGGTATTATTTTCTTTATGAAATTTGTTTAATTAATTATGATCATGATGTGCAAGATCCTCTCTAAAGGTTTCAGGCGTCTTCCTTCTTTATCTAAATCTTTGATTATTTTCTATGGAGACTGGATTTCATTGTCTTATTGATCCCATAATAATCATTAATCATGGTAAAAATAAAAGGTGGGTTCTCTCCCAACCATGCTAACATTGCACCCGGAACCTACAATTCTAACATTAAATAATTAATTTTCTTAAAATTCTATCTTCATCTTAGTAATAAAGGGTTTGGAATTTGGAAATACCATTACTAAGAAACCCACATTATAAAAGGGTTTATAAAATATCTTCTTAATAAGAGAGAGAGGGGTGTAAAAAAGTCATATAGAATAAAACCTAACTATGATTATAGGTATGATAAAATCACAAATAATTATAGAGAATAATAGAGTTCATTGATCACAATCAAGTGAATGATCAATGGAATGTTAAGGGCCTCAAAACCATGAATATGTGATGATTTGAAAGAGTATATGATTCATTCTATTTGAATGTAATAAGACAAAAATTTTGTTTCAAGATCCTTCTTAAATAATAGTAATTATTTTACTATCTAATAATATAATGAGATATACTTATTTGATATGTTTCTTTTACATGAGAACAATTTCATCCTTTGGTTTCTCTTAGATCAATTTCCAATTCATCACTTACTATAAGATATAAATATCCAGAAATGAGATTGTCATTTTAAAGAACTAGAATTAAATTTTAATGGATCATAATATCAATAGTAGAATGACAAGTCATTCCTTTGATCTTTAATTATTATTATAAAAAAATGGTTATCACAAGTTATTTAATATCTATAAATTTACATTTGGTGAATTAATATATTTATTATTAAACCACATCCAAAGATCAACTTAAACAATTTTATAAATGGATAACCTTATTAAATTTCCAATTTACTAATATCCAAAACATTATAAATAGTTTCATTGAATTCCCAAAATTAACATATCATTAATCTCTCAAACTGTATTAAGTAACACTTAATCATCACATACCAAACATGTGAATACCTTAATATTTTATTCTCTTAAAACAAGGTAATAACCTGTATTACGAAAAAAACATTATTGAAAAAAATTAATTCTTACATACTCCTTAAATAAAACAAAAAATTATTGGATATTTCATTAAATAAAAAAATGTTGTTAACTCAATAAATGATAGAATAAACTACATTTTCAACGAATCATTAATTAGTTATAATGTAGTCATTACTCTCGAGTTTACATTATCCATATAAATCATTTATTTATCCAATAATTGTTATCTAAACATCAGGAATATATTAAGCGTTATCTTTCCCTTAATAATGTGTTTTCTATATAGTTCAACTTTGAATTGAGTATTTTTTCTTGGTAATTAGTACCATTCCAAATACGCTTTTAAATACATAAATAATAATTATTATAGTATAATCCTTAGGAATTTAACAATTATTATAAACCATAAATCATTGATAAAATACTCCAATGAAATTATTCTTGAATCCAAGAAAATGAACATAAATCTCTCTAATTCTTCTGTGGTAATAGAATAAACATCACCATGATCCATTAGCTACTTTTGATATATTTCCCATTGATACTTGGGGAATTAAATTGTGTAGTGCCCTATCACCTTAGAGTTGAAGAATTTAAATTAGGAAACAAATTTATAGCCATTGAAATCATGAAAAAGGTGGCTATTTTACCCACACCAAAAAAACTTTATTTTCCTTTTAATAATGTACAAAGGTGTTTCCTTCCACAATTATTATAGGTGGGAAAATAATTCTTCCCCATTTTCCTTTATCTATATTTTTCTCTATTGTCTTCTTCTTCTCTTACTTTCCTACAAAGCCAAAATAATTATATAATTAGTTCTATTTATTTTTATCACATGATACTATGCCCTTATATGGTGAGAATGTTTGGGAGACTAGTTCCCTTTGAATGTTTGGATTAACCCATCAATGAAACGATCATTCTTAATAGTTGGATTACGTGAATTGATGTGGTTCTGATATCTTATATTGGGCTCTATTTCTATATAATGTCACATAATAGATTATATCATATCATTATGAATTAATGTATAATCCCAAAAATATTGTAATAAATAAAATAAATTGAATTTGTTGCATAAATAATTTCATAATCATAAACACAATATATTTGTTGATATATATATTTTTAAATGCTTAATAAAGGTTTTTAATGAAAATTTGAATAATCATGAGCATAACCCCAATACATTCAAACTAGATGTATAATAATGATCATTTTGGTGAACTATTTGACGATCGGTTCTATCCCAATGTTCTCTTTTCAGAGTTATTACCCCTAGGTACATCTATTAAAGAACCACATCTATTTTTTTGTATCAAAAAAATGATATATTTTTTATAGAGAACCATATCATCAATTATATACCAAAATATTAGGATGTTATTATACACTTATCCTCAAAGTCTATAATAGGTTTATGTTCTCTTTTATAAGTTTTCCATAATCCAGTTCTCAAGGTTTCTACTAAACTTCCTTTAATAACAACTATATTGACCTCGACCATAATAGGCTAGAGATAGTTATTTATTTAATACATTATATTAAGATATAAGAAATCACATCCCAAATGAGTGAATAGTTTAATAGTCTTTTTAAAGTAGATATATACATGATTTACCTTATTGAATTTTAATACAAAAAGTATAATTTTTTTGAGAATATCATTATTAATACTTGTATATTCTTGATTATCATTCATATTACACTTCATGGATTATTGGGAAATGAAAAAAAAATGTTGAGAAAAAATGATCTGTAATGATTAAGTACATCATAAGATCTCAAGAATCAATGAGAATAATATACATGGAATGATAAATAACGGAACACACACACCATTTAAATAATTTGACCAACATAATTAATATGGAAATGTAAATAACTGAAAAAACCTATCATTTATTCAATAACATTACTACCATAATTGGATAAGGAATAATCAATATAGAATTGTAAAAAACTAAAAAACATGTCATTTAAACAATAAAATGAGAATAAAATGAATCTATATACAATATCATAGAGAAAATAACATGGATAGTAATAAATGAATACATAATTAAGGAAATTAATAATTATTGGATGCCATGTTTCCCAGGAACATGATACATCTAGCATTATGATATATCCTCAAAACATTATAAAACTGATTATAAGAAACAAATTTAACAAGGCTAGCTAACTAATTCATCCCATGAGACTATTTATTCATCAATGGGCTATATATAAATGGACCCTAACCATGTCCTATGTGTCTAATGTATTCATCAGGTATCGAATAATCAATTTAATTCCCAAAAATGATCCTTATGATCAAATGTATGTATTGAATAAATAAAATAGATTTATCAATATTTAACTAGTTAAGAATGAATTTTACTGTAGAAAATTGTATGTAGATATGATATATGGTTTAAGAAACAAAATTAAAAATTAAAAATAATTTGGTTATTTATGGGAAATTAAATTTCAATTCTCAAAATAATGTGAACATTTAAAGGGAAAGTTAATGATAAAAAAAATGAATCAATGAAGTGAATTTCAATACTACCGTTGGGAAAAATAATCATAAAACATTCATTTGTTGAATAAGGATGGTATCAATAAAAAATATCCCCAGTGCATTATATGTAAAATGAAGGGTTTTTTTCATTGATGAATATAAATACTATAGAAATATAATAAAATAATTTTTGAAGAAAATATAATTATAATTTTAAAAATAATTTTTTAAAACTATATGTTAAAAAAATATGAAAACTTTTTTCATTGAAAATAATAATAAAAGCTTATAAAATAATATTTACAACATTTTAATGGTCATGATTTCTAGAAATTTCATTCTTTTCTTGAATGTTAAAAAAACATTCCTTTCATTTTTTCTATAAAATCAAAACACGCATTATTTTGAAACTTACATGAAGAAAATTTTTAACAAAATTATAAAAATTAAAAATAAGTTAAGTTTTCATTAAAAAAATTTGTAGAAGGTTAAAAACATTTTTCGTAACATGTTTTGTAAACATTTTTTTTGGAAGAAAATAGATATCTAACTGAAGAAATAATTGATGTCATATTTTCTTAAATACATTTTATCAATTATTTTATTTCCAAAAGAGTGTAAAATGGTAATATTACTTGAAAATATCACAAATATCCATAGTATAATGAAATAAAATTAGTTTATGAAGAAATTATCAAATAATTTCATTCAATAGAAATTCAAGAATAAACTATCTTGATTATTTTGAAATAAACACTTCTAATGATCATAACATTGAAGTGAGAATCAATCCATGAATCAATTATTTTTATCAAATAAAATTTCACATAAAAATGGAAATAAGGAATAATATAATGAAACTTAATTATACACATAATCTTAAAATACTAGTACAATAATGAAGTAAAATATCCCAATGAAAAAATTAATCTATTGAATTCTCTACCACTTGGTAATTTTCAAGTCAAATCCCCCTGGATGAAATAGTTAGAATTGAGTCTTCAAATACCATTAATTATTAATTATTCATAATATAAAAAGTCAAACTATAAGTATACACACCATTTAAAACAATTAGGTTCATAACATTACAATAGGCCACAGTGAAATGAAATTAAGATGAAATCCCTTACCTCACACTTCATTTTTGGTAAATGTGATTTAAAAGAATGTATATTGGGTTTAAAAATTTTATTTACTTCTAAAATAACCATTTTCTTATTTATAATAGCATATATTATTTTTTATAACATCTTATAATTATTCATTAATAATATTTCATTATAACCAATGTTTTGAGTGTTAATTTCCTGGTTTTTCATTCGTGTTTTGTCAAGAAAAATAGAAATCATGGGAATATTATATAGTTATATCATATCAAGAATAAGTATCATGAAATAATTATAATATTTATACATAAATTATTATTTTATGACCAATCATGAACAATGGTTTTGAGAAATGAAATATTTTACGATAATGGAAACGATAGGTTGCATGTATGCATGTGTAATATTTCCATTTTTCAATAATCATCATGGAAAGGTGGAAATTATTATTTTATAATTAAAAAATTAAAATGTTATTGTAAATACCATATTATATATATATATCTTCTATGTGTTGTGGTGATGGAAAGAGACTCATATCATTTTACGGAGGTGATAGTCCACCCGTACACGAATGATTTTATCATCATTAAGTGAGTGGATGGGTAAGAAATAAAATGATATATTATATTTTCAGAATGATAAATATTTAATTAATATGATAATTATTTCATATATATCATATATATTAATTAAATTTATCATTATTACCTTCCTTTTATATCATTAGTAAAAATGAATCACATTGCTTTGTGAGGCGATAGTCCAACGTACAAATGAGCGACGAGATCATATCTCTTACGGAATGAAATGTAAAAAAGTAATATATTATATAATTACCCCATAATTCTAGTTATTTTATAAATATCACATATATATATATAATAATATATATTATATTCATCATCATACCCAACTGTGAGAGGTGGTAATGGAAAAAATAATGACATCAGTTGGTGAGGTGGTAGTCCACCGTACACACGAATGATGATTTCATAACCCATTTGATGGAAGTGTATCTGGTTGTAGATCATGAAATTGTTATAAAATAATATATGTATATTTAATATAATTATTTTATTATATAAATATGGTTTAATTATATTTGATGGTGGTATAGGATGAAATAGAATAAGAACGCTCATTGAAGAACATTAACCCTTCTTCAGGTATTCTCTTCGGTTTGCAACAAAGTCAAACATTGTTGATTTTATTCCAAAAATTAGGACTATATTATTAGGGTAAATATTTTTTTAAGTGTTTTGGGTATGTATTTTTGATCCTCAATGGTTTAAATATGATAACAAGAGAGGAAAGTGGGTGGCCATTTATAAATGAGGTGAGTGGGACACTTGTAAGTTTTTGAAAATATTCAATCATACACACGTTTTTATCATCTAAAAAGACTAAAATGGGTTATTATAGAAAATATATGATTTAAGGTAGAAATAGTTTCATTAAACAGATTTTAAACATGTTTTTAGTACATTCTAACCCTTGTGTTTTTTAGTTTAACCTCCGATAAATCTATTTTTCCACAGTTGAGGTAATTAATTTTTTTTTTTCAGTTTTCGCTATTTATTTTGTAAAAATAATTAAGATTAAATTATGATAAATTAAAAATTAGGATTATTAAATCCATTTTTAAAAATAAAATTTATGTAATAGAAAAAATTCAATTCTAAATTATTTCAGCAGATGCGACGAGAATTTAGGTTTTTAAAGAGAAAATATTAAATAGTTTACAATGTTTTTATTACTAGATTCAATATTAAAATGATTGAAATTACCAAAATTTTATTAATTGATATAATATTTAACTAATGTTAATTTAAAACCAACTTAAAATATAATTTAACATTATAAATTTTTTAATCAAAAATATACTTTTCAATTAAAATTCAATATCTTCAATGTTCGTAAAAAATGGAACCTTATAAAGAAATCCAGAAATTTCACTGATATATACTTTTTATTTTATAATTATAAAAATAAATTTTATTTTTTGAAATAAATTTTCTAAAACTTTTAAAAATTAATTGTAAATTATGTGTGTAAAGCTTGACTAATCCATCCTTGTTAAAAAATACAGTTTTTTGAAAAATATTCTTTCTATCCTAAATGAATCTTATTCCATTTATAATAAATAGATAAAAACACATTTCTGTTAGTACTATTATTTCCCACTAATTTAATGGCAAGGTTATAATGGTATACTATATTACAATTCAATTACAATCCGGGTTGCATGTTCTACAAGTTATCAAAGAGATTAAATTAAAAGAAATATATTTAGTGGGTTATTTAAGATCAGTGTGGCATGTGACATAAACTTTCAAAAATGTATCATTGTTTTAAATTTTCCCCCTTTATAGATTTCTTAAAAATAAGACTGACATCCCAAAAACATCATCCAAGAATTACCTAACCCATATAATGGATCAAACACACCAAATTACACATGATCAACAAAAAATTAGACTAAAATTTCCTCACTCAAATACTAAAGAAATTACATCAACTTATGCAATAAAATAAATAATAAATGTTACATTTTTATTTTCCAATCATCCAATGTTTGACTATATAAAGGTACATCATTCGTTTTCTTTTCAGAATAAAAACTTTAATTTTTACTTTTGGGAAAATAGAATTGATTATTGTATTGATAAATAAGTAAATACATGATTATTATTGGGACTTAACAAAGGTATTTGATGGGGGTAGTCTAGAACTCATACCTTACACAATGATAGGATTTCACTTCACTAAAACATGCCTAATTTCATTGTTCTAGATTACCGATATCAAATGTTAAGGATTTTCCTCCCATGATTCCTAAAATTATTTTTAAAGTGTAAAAGTGTCAAAAATATTTTGGTTAATTATATCAAATTCAAAGTATTTATTAATTAATAATTTTTTTAATATTATCTATATTTAATTATGGAATTCTATAAAATGCAAACTACAAATATATACCCTATATCTTTATTAGGATCATTCAGAAAACTATCATCATGGATCTAGTGAATAGGAATTAACATCACCATTCATACATATGTATAACATAACTATAAATCCTATATAATAAAAATATTTTAAAAACATGGAAAACAATTATTGAGATTTAATATAAAGAAAAAAATCATAAGCTAAAAAAGAGAACTAATCCCTATCTTTTAAATGAAAAAATAATAGAACCAAAAATTTATATTATTATTTATTTTTCTTAAATTATGTATTATTCCAATAAATATTATTTAAATTTTAAAATAAATAAAAAATATTTTTTGTATTTTTATGTAACTATTTAATAAAAAGTCAATTAATACATTTTCCAGGCATCATTGTTAATATCAGCTAATTTTTTCCATGGTCCAAAGATAATTATTTACACACATTCTCATAAATCTAGTAAATTATCAATAATATGCCATTAAAACCATCCCATATACTCCACTTAAAGTCCATACACATATTTCTTAATTTATTTAATTTAAATTAGTGTGAAATCAAAAAATGATTATCAAAAAGGAAAAAGGTAAAAAAGATTAAAATGATAACAAATTAAAAGTATATTAAAAATTTTAACAACAATATTTAAATTATTTACCAATGCATAATAAATTAGCATTATATATAATATTTTTTTTGGAATTCCTCTTTTTCTCAAGAAATTACCATCTGCCTCTACTCTCTATAATTGAGAGGGAGACTCACTCTCTTACATGAACATTCATTAAGGTTTTATCTATATATAACAATGATACCATCTGTAAAACCTTATATTCATAAAAATTGAAAACTATTAGAAAATTTCTGGTCCCAAACATATACTATATTTTTCTTGATGTCAATAATCTTTTTATTATTATTATATATTTGATAAATATATTAATTGGTTAACAAAAAATTTAATTTTTTCTTAAAAATGAAATCAAAATAATAAGGTTAACCCTAAAATACTTTTTAGTTGGTGGAGATGATAAATTATTTCTTGATATAGGTGCATCATAATGTTGAGTCGCTATATCTGCTGGTAATTCTAATGGCTTTATATATTTATCAAGTAGAAGAATATTTTCGTGGTTATCCGAATTTGATAATAATCTCTTTTTACTTTATTATGTGAAACCTTTAGGGTCCATAAATCATTTTTATTATATATTAAAACATCAAAATAAATTTAGAACATATAAGATTATTTTAATTAAAATAATCAAAAATTAAAAAAACCAAAATCATGAAAATTGGGTGTACCAAAATATAATAAACTACTAAATCTTGAGTTAATCCATGAAATGTTTATAAAATGAATATAAGTAATCATTTAATTGAAAAAGGGTAATAAAATATATACAAATATAATAAAAATGAACTAATCAATAGAAACCAACATATTATTTTTAATTTCTATTTATTTGCTCAATAAAAAACTTTATACAAAAGCAATTAGTATATGTTATAAATAAATAAGGAATTTTAAAAAAGTAGCCACTTTGATGAAATTTTATTCAGTAAAAAAGAAGAATATATACTTATTGTATCATAATGTTTTTTTTGACCTATATATTAAAAACTGTTTTGAATATATATATATATATATATATATATATATTACAACTAATACAATTGTAATTTTTTAAAAAATGAAATTATAAATAATTAAAAGTGTAATTTTGTGTCATTATTTCTTTTAAATTTAATTATTAAATTATCATTATCTATATTATAATCAACCATTATCAATAAAAAAATTTCTCATCGTATACGTCATATTATAAACTAACCTTTTTATATCATTTGATAGATTAATTGATTTTTGAGTATTTATGGGGTTTACTGTAACAAAATAAAACTTAAAATTCATCACCCATTTTATAAAATTACATCAATTTGAAGTGAAAACATAAATATAAACTTCATATAATCCATCATTCATATAATGTTTCATTTTTTCTTCAAAATTAGTGATATATGAACCGTGGATTTCTTCTCGTGTGTATTTTTTGAGAAAAATAAGTTAAATGAATTAAATTTAACGAATAATTATTTATAATACTATTATTATTGATTTTAAATCCGAATAATGAAAAGAACTTAATACTGTCCAATATTTTCTAATTTAATGATATTGACTAATATGCTATACTATCCTAGATCATTGAGTATAAATATAATATTTTTTATGGATTTAATCATTCTTATTGATCAATTATATGAAACATGAATCTACTAATATAGTATGTTTCAAATATCTTAGAGTTCCTTAGATAAAATTGGGCCAAAACATCAAATAATTTGATATAGAGCTCTATTATCAAAAATGATGATCTATAAAATAGGATATAAAGTATATTATCTACATAAAACATTAAAAAATAAATTATAAATATGAACTTTATTTTAAACTTATATAATGTAAAAACCATTAATCATTTTTTGTTGTAACAACTTTTTTATCTCACTGACATTTTTATTTTGACTCTTAAATAATCACATTTACTGTGTTCCCAGTTTTTTATGTATTGAATTTACTATTTTACTATTGATTACTATTCATATATAGATTCTTATAGTTACATAATTCATTTAAGTGTAAAATCTAATACCATTCCATCATCTTAACCTCTAGTTGGAATGTTTTATTATTTTTATTGGACGATGAATTATTTTAGTATCCATAAATATATAAAAAATAATTGAATCATGACACAATTGTATCAAAAATTCCAGAACACGATGTGAGAAATTATTTTAATATGTAACCTTCAATAATATTTATTTATAGTCAAAATTTATTTCTCACATATATCTTACAAAATCTATATAACTAATTATATAATAAATACATTAAATAATACCCCTTAAATGAATTTTTTATAAAATAAAATTCATTAGTGAAAAAGAATAACATTAATAAACCTTTACATAGTGAATACATATTGATAATATATGGGACCTTATTATTTAGCTTCATTAGAAAAATTTACGGTCAAATGAATTATCATATTAAAAAATAAATCCAAAAATAACTTTTATAAATGAAAAATATTCAATTTTTTAAACATAATCTAGGTCAACTGGATTTCAATTTTTCTTATAACGATGTGTGAAAATAGTTCATAAATCAATTAAACTTTTTATTTACATTTTCATTTTACAATATATACAATGGAAAAGGTAAAACACACTCTATCATATACTTTCACATTATTTCATATTAATGGAAAATATATTTTAATTTTCAAAAATTACCACAATATACTATACATTATAATTTAAACATATATCTCAATTTATATTCATTGTTTCTAAGTCTTTAAGATCATTAATATGGTCCTTAAATTTTCACAACTCATTAATTAATTTGAAATCACATTTTCCATACATTTATCTCAATATAAATAATATTAAACTTTTTAAATAATAAATCAAATTATCAATAAATATTTTTGAAAAATATAATAATAATATTCCATTGTTATTTATAAATTAATTTCAATTAATTTCCTCAAACTCTTTTCCCTATATATTTTCATTTCATAGATTTTTAATAATTATGTAATAATTTTTATAAATTTTCTTAAAAATTTTAAACTAGATAAAAACTTTAATAGAAATTATTATTCAATTTTCTAAGGAGAATATTCCTATAAAGCATTAATCCATAAAATTTAACAATGAAATTGATACTGATATACGGATCACTAATTAGAGGTGTTTTTCTCTTGGACGTGGTTTCTTTTAGTGAGTTTTCCCTCATATGCATTTAAAATTCATGCGTGGAGCACTGGATCTCTTTCCTTGAATCCTGGATGACTCCACCTTCATAAATGGTCCTCAGAAATTATTTATTCCCATGCAAGAAATGTTTTTTCCCAAGTGTAGATTCATATTCAATGTCTTAATTGGGTCCTTTTCCATCCAAAGTTTTTGCGTGATGTTGGTATGGAAATTGGGACTCTTATATGACTAGACAACGAGACTAAGAATGTTCGGTTTAGACACTTTACTAGGCTATTAGTGGAGATTGATCTTAGCTCTATCATAATTGACAATGTAACCCTTCCCACTCCAACTGATGACATTAAAATTGATGTTGACTATGAAAGAAAGACACCTATTTATAATGAATATATGGCTGTTGGGCACTCTTTAGAACTATGCCCGAGATGGATCTATAATGAGAAATGTAGGATGAAGGGAAATCCATCCAACCTTTATAGAATGGAACTAAAGAGGAATGATGTGGATTTGTCACAACCCCTTGATCATAGAATCAATCCATATTCCAATAAGGCTGTTCTGTTGGTTTATGAGGAATAACATCAATTAACATTGAAAGGGAGGGGATTTATGGTGGATTCATCACCGTTGAGAGCCAATAGTGGTCCTTCTAATATTCGGGCTATCAATGAATCCCCGATGAGCGGTCCCTCTACTACTCCGGTTGATTTTCAAAAGAGATTAAACCCAAGGATCGTCACACGGTTACTCCCACTGCATTAGTTGAGACTGGAAAAAGTGATCCTCTCTCTGTTGCAGAATCTCCTACTTGTACTGACCCCTCAAATTTATGCAAGAATAATTGTCTTCGTCCAGGTGTTTTATGTGATGAGACTTCTGATATGACTCCTAACACTAGGACTACTTAACATGTTGATTGTCATCAAGAGATCTTGAATCTCTCGAACTCCTCTAGGATATCTAGGAAGTGGGGTGACATCTCGAAGGCAGATGGGGCTACAGCGGGTAGCAGTGGTCCTACTTATTTCAAATATACACTCATTTGTGGAAAAAGGGATGTTGGCTACAATCCTGCCCCCTTGAAGTGTATGTCGCAAAAGGACTATTCTAATACACCTCGCATTGTGTGTACTCGTTCTTCTTAGCTATCAGGTATGTTTAATTATGATATTCTTAAGATCCTCAATCAGGGTCGGTCCCACTCTGAATGGGAAACTGCTGATGAATCTAATTATGGGAATGATATATCTTTTTATGATATGTAACTTTGTGTTTTGACAGATGAGGGAAAGTCCCTTTTTTTTACCCAGACCATCTTCTCTACTCCATTTTCTTTTTTTCCTCTATTTAATAAATTGGCCGAATCATAGCTTCTGGCTGGACTTGCTGACTATATATCATTATTTTATAATATGTATAGTTTATATATTGTTGGATAAAGGTACACATCAATTTCATTTCTATGAATTTTTATTTCTATAAGAATTTATAAAATAATCATATAAACCTACTTTATACACATAAATTTAGGTAGATGATAATTGCTTATAATAATAAATCATATTAATTAATTAACACATAATTTTATGATGTTGTTGAAACTATCAGTAGTAAATTTAAATGACATATTGATATGATAAAAAGATAAATATGGATATAAATAATACAATATATTATCTGATTTAGAATCATTTATATGTCCCACGAATCCATTAGTATTACATTTCATACAATTCTACTCCATCTCATCTACTATTATAGATGACATTATTAGTCATCATAATTGTTCTTTAAAAGAAATGTAACGTAACACAATCTAATGAGTTCTGCCTTTCTATATAATCCTGATATTGAATTTATTATTACTTTTATTGGTACTCTTTAATATATATATATATATATATATTTGAAATCTATTTCATTAAAAACATTCATTATATTATTTCTATTAAATCATAAAATTAATTGGAAATGAATATATTATTTTATAATCAATACCATGTTCATTAATTATTTTATTCTTCAAATAAATATATTTTGGGATCATTACATTGGAAAATGAAACTTGTTGAAACTATAACCAAATGGAAAAACATTTATTAGTAATTACATAGAGTCCCTTAGTATGATAAAACTAGACTATAAAATATGGGTTTAAATACATAGATCTTCTGTAATATAATTATTTATTTTCATCTTCTTTTAATTTATAAAATAAATCCCCTTATCACATAAGTTATTAAATATATTCATACAATCACAGCCAACTAGATATTCTATTAATCTATTATAATATGGTTCACGGTGTCCTGAAAATACTACAAAATAATTTATAATGTTTCAAATTTAATTCAATATTACAATGTTACTTATTGTTTAATGATTGAAATGTGACTTTTATAATATTAAGTAACATTAATTTTTACATGAAAAATCCAACATATATGTTGTGAATGAAATAATTTCCATATCAAATGCCTGAAAATAGTACATCTAATAAACCATTATCAATATTTATCACCAGTATATTGATATTTTATAATTTCTATATCTAAATACCCAATACGAGATATGAATTTAGATCATCACAAGGATTTATGTGCTAAACTAATCAATAAATAATGAAAAATAATTTTTATGGATGAATAAAACCCAATGGAGGATATATTTACCTTATTAAACAACCCAAAACCACATGAAAATAATCTATAAAATATTTGGAAGGATGGGTTTGAATGACAAACTAATCTAAAAATGTAAACATGTATAAATAAGAAAATATTTTCCTCAATTATTGTTGGGGATAATTATTAGTGATTAAAAAAATATATCCATCTACACACATGAATGAAATGAAATAGTAGTTGAAAACACTTAAAACACAATCAGTATAAATCCCAGTATAGACTTTTTACTCGAGATCCATAATGATAAAAGTGATCTTAAATAGCCACAAAATATGCTTAAATGAAAATGTGATCACAATAATATAAGTCAAAAACATAAAAATTACTCTAAGAGATATATATAAATCATCATCCTACCCTAAATAATTTATAGTATAAATTCAATATCTTGAGAACATTAATAATTAATAAGGTAACCATACATTTTTATGCATCATAACGTAGAACAATACACACATAAATGTTATTTATTTAAGGGGTTTCAGAAATATAACTAGTATGTCTTTCATAAGAGACATTATACGGATTCTATGAAATGTAATATGAATAAGATAATATAGGGGTTTGATTAATATATATAATTTTTTTGATATGACATTTGAAATAAAATAGATTAATAAAATATAACAATAATATTGTCAATAAAGTTACACACTTTTTTATCATAAACTACAATAAATATAACGACATAACCAATTTTCTATACAAAGTAATATATATATATATATATGAAAATATTCCAAATTAATCA
Organism: Viscum album; assembly: GCA_963277665.1. Taxonomy (NCBI): domain Eukaryota; kingdom Viridiplantae; phylum Streptophyta; class Magnoliopsida; order Santalales; family Viscaceae; genus Viscum; species Viscum album. The sequence continues at coordinate 1,765,862,616 of OY728153.1, read as the reverse complement.
TGTCCAAAAATTAAAAGTGTAAACTAAGGAAATTTTAATGGGAAACCGGGATTTAAGATCCTTTCTTAGACACACCACACCCACAGTTGTGGGTCATCGCCATACTATACCCATTTTTACCCCTTATTCCCACCAAGAGTTTATAAATTCTTATTTGGTAAAGAAAAATTGAAACAATAAATCTATTACCTTATCTAGCATAGAAAATTCCCACACAATTAGTTCATAGACACATCACATTCAAACATGTTTAATATACATTGGAAAAATTATTATTTTGTGTTTATTTCAATAATAGAACAAAAATTTATAAAAAATAACATGTAAAATAATAATAAAACACACAACTATAAACAATAATAAACACTATTTTCCCTAGGAAAAAATGAAATCAACTATCAACATTTTCACATTACATGTCTCCAAAAACAAATATAAAATACAAATACATTAACAAACCATGCATTTCATTTTAAAATTTTATTAGTCCACTTAAATTAAACGTTATAAATATTTACAATCACTAAAATAAAAATTTGAGATTTCAACGAAATTAATCAAATCACCACCTTTTTACAATTTGAAATAAATTGAATAGATTAACCAAACAAACCTTTTGTGTTCAAATAAAATGGATATGATATTTTAATATCTACTAAAATAATTAATGATAACTATAATAAATAGATTATAATTGATGTGTATATATCCTTACAAAGGGGTTATCTGGATCTAAAATAATAATTCCAAATTAAATATCAACATTATAACAAATATAGAGAATCCAATATGGTTTGGGTTTTAACATTAAATGTAATTTGAAGAGGGAGGACTAAATAATATTAATAAAAAAACCTATTTTATCAAAGATTAATTCTTAATGTTAGAAGAGACTACAATTATTGAGTAAGAAAGATATCCAAAATCACCAAAAATTTAATTTATAACTTGAACATATTTGTATAGGTTATAATGAGTGGAAAATGGGCTATTATGGTAATTTAAAAATGGATTTACCCATTATTATTTGGAAAGAATGATTTGTAGAATGATTTTTAAATCATGTATAGCTATACACAGACATTTAGTGATATTGTGTGGTTTTTTGGAAAGATTTATAAAATACCACACAAACCATTAATTTATCCCCATATGTTTAGAGAGAGAAGATTTGGTTTTTGGGGTCATATTTTCTATTTTTAAAAACATGTGATAAATAATGAAACCCCTATAAATCTGTTAAAATATACCTATTACACTAATATAAATTAAAATACAAATATTTTTTTTTTCAATTTTATGGTTTCATTCATTTTATTCAATTTACCAATGATTAATTTGAAATTGAGAAATCTAAAAATCCCTCAGAAACAAAATTATATCATGGAATGTTTAGAGGAAAATTAATTCAAAATGTACCTAAAAAAATATATTAACCACTCATTACCTGATACTATGAAATTTAAAAAAAATTTATATGAAACTACAGGGATAGATGAAGACATTTATATCTATTTTTTTAATATATGGATATATAAAAGTATATGTGTCATAGATTATATAAATAATAATTATAAATTTACAACCTAATTTCAGAACATCGTCCACTGGAAAATAATAAAATATCAACATTAATATAATAGTTTACATGTTTTGTACTTTATTATATAAATATGTATTTTTACTTAACATTTAAATTAGTTAAGAAAAAATAATATAGACTATAATGATTAATTATAAAGGATATATGCATAACCCAATAATAAAAATGATAAATAAAATATTTTTAACACATACCTTTTTTTAAAAAACCTGTGAAAATAAGGAAAATAATATATTTTATTTCAAGAAAACACAACATTTTCATGTGAATCATTCCTATACAGTTGGGTATGTAGCAAACTGGTATACCCAGGTGGTCCTGTATTGAGATACATTGGTTCAAAGAAGGATAAGAGTATTTATTTATTATTATATTCATCATTGTACCAAATCCAATGAATGTACAATAGTGGTACTATAGTAGTGGATGTTTTCACAATAAATAGGATTTTGATCCACGAAATTGAGTGTACAAGACACATGGAATTCAATCCATCAATGTGATTTAGGCCACATGGCCTCTTAGACATTATCACTCTAAATAATTATAGATATAGTACCTCTGGGATAACACCATTTCACAGCCGGAGTCTTTACAAGGTCAGGGTGAACTACAAGACATAATAGGATGGTAGTGCAATATGGATTCACTCATGAACTGCTAGGTAGGTGGCCTTGAAATATGGATAAGAATTTTAATGATAATTATCCATCCATCTATCCATGTGTATATATAATGTCAGAAGGATGGGTTCCCTTCTAAATAAATATGTTCATCATTATATAAGTCTAATAACGAATACTTAGAGTGAACTAATGTAGGAAGGGTTCCATATAGGCAACACCAGGTTGGTGACTCAAACGAGATATGGGTGTGATGAAACCTATAATCAGACACTCCTCCAACATCATGGATTTAATGATACCCTACCATAATGCGTTAGACCATAATGATGAAAATATTAATGGAATGGGGGTGAGAAAACATTCACACTTGGATGATGGTATAGTGAATATTGGTAAGGTGTGTAGGATGATGTAACACTAGTGAGGTTTCATGATTAACACTACTCATTCATGGCCCTTTGTCCATGTATAATCCTTCCAGACATTTGTACTTTAGTCCATGTGTTGTAAAATAATATATATCATGAATAATTGTAATTTCATTCTAGGGAGGGATGAGGCTTGACCCAATGGGTTTATTGAGTGTGTGTATTATTTGTTTTCTTATAATAGCATATATATTTGACAAATAAATTTGAAACCATAATGAAAAATTAAAATTTAGATGAATTATTATATAGTTCTGAAACTATAAACTTATTTACGAATAAAAATAAAATCTTATTATATAATAAAATTGAAAAAATATTTCTTTATTTTGAAAATTGACAACTTTATGTAATAAAATATATTAATTTTATGTATTTTTTAATAATTAATGCATAAAAAATATATAAAAAATATGCAAATTTTTATGGGTTTGAATGTAATATATATTTTTACTAAAAAAATTTATTTGATGAGATTTTATTTTATCTAGATTGATTTGATTCTTCTATAAGATAATAATTTTTAATCTCATATTTTTCTATGATTAATATTTCTATAAATCATTTTCATAATTATTTGTTCTTAATATTTTCATGTAAACGTTTCTGACATTAATTTTTATACGATTTAAGCATATAATGTGATATATTAAAAATAATTACATTGTATTTTTATCATGATTTATTTTTTTATTGATATTATCTATTAATTGGTATAATTTTATTTCAATCATAATGTCAGAAACACCATTAAACTTATAAAAATTATATTCATTTTATATTAAAACTAAATTTTGATAATATTAATGAAAAATTAGACTAATAATAAATAATAAATAAATTTTTTTAGAAAATTCAAGATGGGTCCCAAATCCTCAACTAAAATTTCTCATAATTTACGTGACCTTATAGAATTTTAAATGGCTAGTAACAATATAGGAAATAAAAGAGTTTATAAGTTTCCCATGGTAGCACATATTTAAGGGTACCAATCATAGAGAGACCCAAGATTAATAACAAAGAAACAATTGTTTGGGAGGCTCAATGCTAGATCAAGTATAATATATGTCAGTGGTGTAGTTTTTAGATATAGTAGTAGTGATGATTTGAGTAGTATTATAGATTATAGGTGAATTGGTGATCTCTATGAGAGTATCTAAGAAAACATTTTTCCTAGTAGTGTGAGTGATGTATAAAATTCCATGGGATGTGGGGGTTAATGGATGGTGAATGATTTTATGTAAATTAGGTTTCCAAGGTTGGGCTGATTTTTTAAGAAGGGAGAATCATGTAACGTCTCAGAATTTCAATGTAATTTATTTATTTATATGGAATTATTTAGAGACAAAAAAATTCAACGACATGTGATTCTGAGACCCGGAGAGCTCGAAAAGTGTTTTGAAACATTTTTTAAGGTACGTTTAGTAAATATGCAGGTGGGATTTTCTATGTTTTGAACTAGTGATCATATTAAAAATATGTGGGAACCGTTGAATTCAGAACACTGGGATTCACCTTGAAATGACATAACTTCGGCCTACACGATCTAAGCAGAAAAGTTATTTTTTGGACTTTTTGAGAAAAATAATAAAATAATTTAAAAGTATTATTTTATTTTTCTTTCATACAGTTGAGTGGCGGACGATGATTCTATAGAGAAGCGATGAGGCATCGATGATACAGAATAATGAGGCTGATTAGTGGCTTGTAAACTCGTAGCATAATGACGCTTTAATGACTCCTAAAAGCGATGTGGTTTCATAAATAAAACAACGTAATGACGCATCATCAAATTATAATGGAAATGCTATGACGTGCTCCGATTTCTAGTTCAACGTGCTATGAAAATAAGGAATAAAAATTTTGGGGATTCTCTGGTGAACCTCTGATGGACTTCCACCCAAGAGAAAAACGACAAACGCTGGAGTAACTTCATCACCTTTGATACCTTTCGAAGATCGGAGCCGAGAAGCAACGCCGACGTCTAAATTCCTCGAGGAAGAATTCCACAACATCATATGTCATAAGAGGTTGTGGTTCTTTATTTTATGTTCTTCCCCATACTTTAATAAAAACAACAGACATGGATCAACCAAAGAACATGTTGATCAGTGATTCATGCGTTATGTGGGAGGGTGTTTTACTATTGGGATTATTTATTCGGGGTCAAAATATTGGCATGGAATGATTGAACGTAAACTCCCCTAACCTCCCCCTTCTTTAAACCTCTAATGTAGAGGCCACAGACCATCAAGATAAATGCTTGACCACCTCTTCATGTGTGTCTTTTGTGTCCATACCCTTGAAATGACGGAATGTAAGGATTGGGATCCCCACGGTGAAGAGACCGCTCCCCGGAGTCCAAAAACTCAGACGACTCGGAGAACAAACCACCAGAGTGTATCCGGTGATCCCCTAAACTCATTTCCAGTGGTCGGCCTCACCACCTGCATGGAGGAGGAGGCCCACACTGGCGGGCCGTGTTGACTAGGAAGTCATTGATTCTTAGCCGCAACGACATGCTAGAGTACGTTGTGATATTTGGGGTATCGCGTGAAGGGAAAACTCACGTCCAAGCCATTCAGATGGCTTGAGAAGCCACAGTCTATTGAACGTAGCTATTAGAAAGGACCAACACCCTTGGGGCCTAGGGAGCCGGATGCGACAACCCAACCACGTCCTGGATGGTCAAAACCAAGAGCCGCACCAAATCGCTGGTCACAAGATAGCATGTCTTTCCCCTAGCAGGATGGACCCGTGCCGATGGGCTGGAATGGGGCCAGAGTAGACTGGGTTGCCAAGAAACTTGGCAGGATAGACCCTAGGCCAACCAGGACATGTCCAATGAGGTCTGTTGGGCCTTTCCCACTAGATAGGCCAGACTAAAACAACCATGACCCGCACCATGTCGAGTCGAGTTCTTTTAAATGAATCGAGCTTTGTGTGCCCCCCTGACCCGGGTTGGTTGGGTCGGTTTGACTGGGTCGGGCTGGGCCCCATCACAACCAGTCCCCTAGTTAAAAAAACTATTGTGTCTTCAAAACCAAACATCCAATTGATGAGAGGTTTTCGGAGTTGGGACCCCCTCAACGTGGAAGATCTTTCAGAATTATCGATATAAACTTTTTTGGAATTTGATATGTGAAAAAGGGCTTGAAGAGTATTTCTACCAAGCTCACTACATACAGAACCCAACGATAGGCTGAGACCTGATGACTATGGACTTTTTGCCCAGTGGGAAGCACCTCTCTGTGACATTGAAGTTCCAAGGTGGGAAGCACCTCCCTATGACTTTGCAGGACCATAGTATGCAATGAGGAGGAGTACCTCAGTAGGCCATGGCTAGTAGGAAGCACCTCTCTGTGACTTTGAAAGCCTACGGTATGCAATGTGTAGGAGTACCTAAGCAATACAAGGTTAGTTGGAAGCACCTCTTCCTGACTTGGAAGGCCGAGTATACTCCCTAGAGGAGGAGTTCTCCAACAACTGTGGTGTTTGACATTGTGACTGATGATGCAAATGTTACTTCCCTAGAATATACCTGGTGTGATCTGTCTTGTGTTCTGTGATTTAATTTGAGGAATTGTGGTGTGGACTTTCCATTTGGTTTTGGGGTCCCTACTAAGTACTGTCCTAATCACCCCTACATGGGATTCGCCCGCATGTGTAGTGTCTGGTGCAGAAGACCAATGTTTCTATAGGGGTGATCAGGGAGCCGGGACTGATGGATGCTACGATAGTGGACATAGTGTCCCAAGACCAGGAAGGGACCAGTAGGACTGGGAAGACATGACATACTACTTCATCATTCAGTAGCTTCACTACTCTCACGATTAGGTGTGTTTTTTCTATGGATGGCCATCAGAGTTTCTCTTTTGTACTTGTTGTTTTTGGTTCCTTGTTGGGTTTGTATTATGGCCCACAAATTTTTAGTGGTATTTTCACTCAACCTTGTTTTAGTCGTATTCCTGTCTTACCCCTTTTAGTGAGTTGGTATATGGTTGGGAGTGTGTGTTTGTGTACACGTACTTAATAAAATGACTCTCACTAGTAGGTTGATGCCTTCAGTGCTAGTTGTCAGCCCCTGGCCTTCAAAAGGTGGGATTGGGGTCGTCACGGTGTGGGCCCCAGGGGATAGGTCATCACAAAGTGGTATTAAAGGGCGGTCAGTCCTACGAAAAATACCAGGAGTCTGTTATTTTGTTTTGTGGTGAGAATGTTATGTTTTGTGAGTTCATCTTTTAGATTTGGGGAGTCCAGTGTTGGGGCGGTGGCTGATGTATCCACACACCAATACCTAGAATTCTGTTTTTGAATCAATACATGGAAATAATGGTCTCATATGTGTCTCCTTATTTTGAATAAGAGTCATTTCACCAGGTATAACTTTCTAATCGTGGTAATTATTAATCTATCTCCAGATTACTCCATGTGGACAACCATCCAGGATCCTAATACGAGGTCATGTGGATAACTTGCCTAGCAGCGAGGTTCCTGTTTAGGGACTAGTGTTTGGGATAGCCCCACCAAGTGGTGCACCAGTGATGCCACCACCCGATGGTCATCATCTACTACTAGTGGTTCTAGAAGATGATGTTCATAGGCTCAGTTCCCTACATGAGTTTCTAATATGGAGACCTTTCATGTTCAAGGGAGAGACGGATCCTCATGTCGCTGAGGACTGGCTGGTGGCTATGATGCTGGTTTTCTGCTTAGTGGGGACACTGCCTAACCAGATGGCGATCTTTGTAGTGAGCCTCCTATAAGTATCTTCTGAGAGATGGTGAATTTTGACCATTCAGACTCACGATGAGGTGACCCTCACTTGGAATGACTTCAAGAGGATTTACCAGGAGTATTTTTTCCTCTTGACCATGAGCACTGTGCACATTCAGGATATTCTTCACATACAATAGGACAACATGATGGTGGATGAGTACTTGGAAAGGTTCAAAGATCTTTCCCGCTGCACCATAGAAATGGTATGATACCCTTTCTTCAAGGTTTGAGCCTTTGATCAGGGACTCAGGCAACAGATTAGCGCTTCAGTGGTGTCTCTCAGCATATATACCTAGTCCGGGGTGCTGAAGTGAGCCATTCAGATATAGATATTATTGGAGGAGCATGCATCGAGATCTAGGGATTCCAGTAGACCCCAGGTGACAGAGTCTTCAGCAGGTAACAGATAGTAGACGCATGGGCCCAAGTGGGACAGGTCTTTTGGAGGATGACCCTAGGAATCAGGGTCAATAGTGTGAGGATCCCATGCCTGAGGGCGTCAGATGGGGGATGGGCTTTTCTACTTGTGCGGTTGGTAGGGACCCATGGCACGTGATTGCCCGACCCTCCGTACAAATGACCAACAGATGGCCGAGGGGCCACCGAGGCAATGAAAGCTGTGTTAGCGAGGAGCTCTGTAGGGCGGCAGATGTGGCAGGGGAGCTGTCTGAATGGATGGTAGTGGGAGATAGTTTTCATTGTTTTTGCCACAACCCCCAGGTGGTCCACCCCGACCTCAGGGAGTAGGTGAACAAAGGATATCATAGCCTTAAGTAACAGAGGCTTATGACCACAGCTCTCCAGAGATGATCCTAGGTACGATTTGTGTCTTCTCCACCATAGCTGTAGTATTTATAGACACAGGTTCTAGTCACTCCTTCCTTTCCACATCTCTCATTCAGAGCTCTGATATTTCAGTGGAGTTGTTGGCTTGATCTTTATGGCTAGATACTCCTCCAGGGGGGATTTGATGACTACACAGTAGTGTCGGTAGTGTGATCTTACTCTAGGAGGCGAGAGATTTGGATCAAATCTCTTAGTTCTTGCATGGAGGCATTATGACTCCATCCAGGCTAAAGACTACATAACCACAGTCAATGGTCAAGTCGACTATTTTAGGCGTATAATGTAGTGTGCCTATGAAGATTGAACCAGGTTTTCCTTCACCGGCATGAAGGAAACCATTGCATTATATAATGAACTCTCTCGGTGGAGGGTGTAGTTGATCACTCACAAGTTGGCTAGCCTCACCCTCAGTGGAGTGGAGGATAAGTTTACAAGCTTCCCTATAGTGGTGGAAAAGTATGAGGATGTTTTTCATCATGTGGTTCCATGGAAACCTCATCATAGAGGGGTATAATTCTGTATCGACCTATACCCTGAGACGACATAGATACCCACACCAATATATAGAATGGCTCCTAGATAGCTTCGCGAGCTGAGGGTACAGCTGTAGGACATGTAGGAGAATGGGTTCGTAAGGCCCAGAATTTCACCATTGGAATCACAGGTTCTTTTTTCCATGAAAGAATATGGGAGTGTGAGGTTGTTTGTGGACATTCGGTGCCTAAAACAGACAGGCATGAATAATGAGTACCCATTGTCGAGAATTGATGACCTCTTCGACCAGCTTAAGGGAGGGAAGTGGTTCTCAAAGATAGACCTCATATCAGGCTATCACCAGCTTTGGGTATGAGAAAAATATGTACCGAATACAGCCTTCAGGGGCTGGTATGGCCACTATGAGTACCTAGAGATTCCTTTAGGCATGACCAACACCCTATAAGTGTTCATGGGCTTCATGAACAATATCTTCCTGTGCTACCTTGACTGGTTATTCATGGTCCTGATCGATGAAATATTGTTGTACTCAGTGTCAGAGTAGGATCATGTTGTACACATGTATATAGTAATGGATACACTCAGTGAGAACCAACTTTATGGTAAGATATTGAAGTGTAAGTTTTGGATTCCGGATGTCCATTTCCTAGGAGACGTCATCTCAGAGGCTGAAGTTGCAGTAGATCCTGTGATGATAGAAGCAATTCTTACTTGGCATCCACCCAATGGAGTGACTGAGGAGCAGAGCTTCTTGTGGTTGGATGGTTACTATCGGAGCTTTGTGCCTGTACTTTATAGGGTTGCATCACCTTATCGACATTTACATGAAAGGGACTTCCCTTCGTGTGGTCGGAGAGCTGTCAAAAGAGTTTCTAGGAGCTAAGGAAAAAACTGACAAGTTCCCCCATATTTCGACCACCAGAGGAGGGTGTTGGGTATGTATTTTACTGTGAGGAATTAGGGATCGGGCTGAGTTATGTCATGATGAAGGAGTGAGTGGTGATCGCCTACAGCTCTTGACAATTGAGACAACATGAGAAGAACTATACAACCCATGACCTGCAGTTAGTGGTAGTAGTATTTGCCTTGAAAATGTGGTGTTACTACTTGATGGTGAGCAGTTCACCATTTAATCTAACCATTAGTGTCTCAGGTATATCTTCTCCCAGAAGGGCCTAAACCTGATACAATGGTGATGGATAATGTTCCTCCAAGACTATGAATTTTAGATAGTCTAAACTCATGGAAACAGAAACATGGTGTTAGATGTGATCAGCAGGAGGACCAGATTGTCGCTACTGAGTGAGGTGACGAAGTTGTTAGCCATAATGAAGATATCCTTCATGGATGATGGTGATGATTCTTACCTCTAGTTTATGACTGTTACTCCCCAACTCTTATAGCGAGTCAGGGAGGAACAATTGGGGGATGTTGACTATGAGGCCCATGGTGCTCAAATATCCTTAGGATGGGTGTCTGGTGGATTTTTCATATGTGGGGACCACATCATCCTTTTCAGAGGGCGCACCATAGTGCCGATGACGTTACAGGAGGTGGTGTTGTGGGATTTACATAAATCCCCAATGGAAGTACATCCTGGAGTGGAAAATATATACCATGACCTTTGGAATTAGTATTGGTGGCCATGGATGATGAAAGTAGTGGTGGATTTCATTTCCTGATGCCTCAATTGTCAGAAAGTGAAAGCTGAGCACTATGTTCCAAAAAGATTTAATCAGCCATTCAATGTACCCAAGTAGAAATGGTATGGAATCCTGATGGATTTTAATATGGTTTACCATGTATGTCTATAGGTCACAACTCTATCTAGCTGATTATTGATCGACTCACCAAGTTGGCTCACTTCCTATCCATCTAGAGGTAGGGATCAGTAGAGGGATTCATGCACCTCTACATCCAGGAGATAGTGTATCTCCATGGGGTGCCTTCAATGATCTTCTTGGATCTTTCCACTCCATTTAAATCCTAGTTGTCGAAGGGATTGCATGAGGTGTTCAGGATGAAACTATGATTGATCACAACTTTTCATCCCCAGATCGATGGTTAGATAGAGCAGACTATACATACCTTGGAGGATGTGCCTCGTGCTTGTGTCTTTGACTTTGGTCATAGTTTGGAGGACCACTTTCCACCGGTGATCTTTTTAGACAACAAAATTTATCACTTCGCCATTGGCATGGTACCGTTTGAGGCCTTGTACGGGTGGCCTTCTAGATCACCCATATGCTGGATAGACCCAAGAGAGTCGACACTCATGGGTCTAGAGTTGGTATGAGCTACCACCCATAAGGTGGAGATCATCTAGGAGAGGATTAAGACTGCACATAGTAGGAATAAGTCTTATGCTGACAGGAGATAGGGACCTTTGGAGTTTTAGGAGGGAGATCATGTGTTCCTGAGAGTTTCATCCTGATGAGGATTTTAGAGATTTGGATGGGGGATCAAGCTATCTCTGAGGTTCATCAGGCCTTTTCAGATCTTGAGCAGATTTGGTGAGGTTGTGTACCTCTTAGCTCTTCCCCCATAGATACACCAGGTGCATGATATTTTCCATGTGTCACAACTGAGGAGGTACGTGAATGATCCATCACACGTCATCGACAAGGGTGAGATGGAAATTGATGATGGGGATACGTTTGTAGTTCCCAGTGGAAATAGAGGATTGATAGGATCTCGTCCAACGTGTGTGGTCGATTCCTCTAGTGCGTGTCCAATGGAAGCACGAGAATCTCCAGGAGAGCACATAGGAGCAGGTGGCTCAGATTTTTGTTTAGTACCCCCATCTTTTTGTCTAGTTGTTTTGTTTTTTTTTCAGGGATGTAAATACATAAGGTGGGGAGAACATAATGTCTCAGAATTTCCATTTATTTTTATTATGTGGAATTATTTCGAGATTGATAAATTAGACGGCATATGATTTGGAGGACCAAAGTTCCTAGAAATGTTTTTTAAAATTTTTTATGGTTTGTTCAGTAAATGTGTCTGTAAGATTACCCATCTTTTGAACTAATTCTCAAATTAAAAATTTGAGGGCACCATTGAATTCAAAATTCCAGCATTCACCTAGAAATGAATTAACTTTGACCAGTAAGGGTCGAGCAGAAAAGTAATATTGCAAACTTCTCATGAAAAATAATAAAATAATTTAATAGAATAATTGAATTTTTCTTTCTCACAGTTGAGTGGCTATAGGCAACGATGTGGGGAATCAAAAAGGTGAGGATGATGTTCATTAATGAGGATCATTAATGGATTTTTAACTCACAACATAATGATGAATTAATTATTTGTAACAACAATGTTGTTTCATAAATAAAATAGAATAATGATGCAATGTCGCATTGTAATAGAAACTCTGCGATGTTCTCCAATTAATAGTTCAATGCATTGTGGAAATAAAGATTAAAAATTTGGATGATCATCTGGGGAACCTCTGAAATACTTCCACCCCATCAAAGAATGATGAATAATGGTGAAACATCATCATCATCGATGCCTTTTGAAGATCGAAGGTGGGAAGCAACGTCGGCGTCTGAATTCTTCGACGGCGAATTCCACAACAACAAATGTCATAATAGTTAGGTTTTTTTGATTTCATGTTCTTCCTTGTCCTTTTCAAAAAATGAAGAACACTGATCAACCAACTTACTAGTTTATCTATGATTCATGTGTTATGGAGGATATTTTTTTATTGTTTGTATTATTTATTCGGGTTCCAAATCATGGTATGGAATGATTGAACGGGAAGTCCCCGAACCGCCCCTGTCTTTAGACCTCAAATGTGAAGTCCCCGAGCCAACATGAAAAAATCCCAAGTGCCTCTGAATGTTCATTTTTGGTGGTCTTACCCTTGAAATTATGGAAAGGTAGGGTTGGGATCCTTTTGGTGAAGAGGGTGCTCCTCGGAGGCCACAGACGCAGAAAAATCAAAGAACAGACCAACGGAACGCATCCGGTGGTCCAAAAAACTTTCTGTAGGTGGTGGCCGGCCTCACTGGTTGTGTAGATGAGGCGGCCCACATCAGTGGGATTTGTTGATCGGGAATCCATGACTCATCAGTAGTGGCAGTGCGTTGGAGGACGTGGTGCTAGGCGGGGCACCGCGTGGATGGATGACCCATGTATGGGCTGTTCAAACAACAGGTGAAGCCACGGTTCATCAACTGCAGCTGGTGAAAAGGCCCTGTGCTCATGGGGATAAGGGTGTGCTAGATGTAGAAGCCAGGACACATCCTAGAAGGTCAGCACCACTGGCCGTACCACATGGTTGGTCCCCAACAAGCGGGTCGAGTTCCCATCGGGTCTGGTCGGACCCGTGCCGAGGGGCCAGACCCATGCCGGTGGACTGAAACCATACCCATCAGGCCAAAATTGGTAGGCTAGACATATACCCCCTTCAGGCCACGTAGGACGAGACCGGGTCAGTGGGTGACTCAGCGGGCTGGACCCTCAGCCAACCGGGCTGAGTCCAGCGAGGCCTGGCCCACTACCGAGGCCAGACTGGACTGACCTTGACCCACACCAGGTCAGGTCAAGTCCATCTAAATGAACCGGGGTATGTGGGACCCCAGGCTGGGTTGGTTGGGTCGGTCTGACCGGGTCAGACTGGGCCCCGTCACAACTAACCCCCTAGTTACTAAAATGCTTGTATCTTAAAAACCACGCGTCCGATTGATGCGTTGTTTGCGTCCTTGGGACCCTATCGATGGGAAGGATCTTCTAGAATTATATATGGATAATTCTATGGATTTTTATATGCAATTAAGGGCTTGAGGAGCAGTTCTCCCAAGCGCACTATATATTGGACCCTATGACTGGCTGAGACCTGAAGACTGAGGACTTTTGGCCCAGTGGAAAGCTCCTATTTATGCCTTTGCAGGCACACAATGGAAAGAACCTCTTTGTGAATTTTTTTCCAATGGTACATGATGAGGAGGAGTACCTCAGTTGGCCATGACTAGTGGGAACCACCTCTCTATAACTTTATAGGCCCACGGTACACGATGGGGGCATAGTACCTAAGCAGTCCAAGGTTAGTGGGAAGCACCTCTGCGTGACTTGGGAAGACCACTGTACTCCATAGAGGAGGAGTTATCCAGTAGCTAAGGTGATTGAATATGTGACTAATGATGCTAGTTTACTACCCTAGAATACACCTAGTGTGAACTGTTTTGTGTTTTATGATTTACTTTGAAGAATTGCAGCATGGCCTTTCCTTTTTTGTTTTGGTGTCCCTACTGAGTATAGTGTCACTCACCCCTACACGGGCTTTGCCCGCACGTGTTGTGTCTGATGCAGAAGATCAACGTTTCAACAAGGGTGCTCAAGGATATAGGATTGATAGATGCTACGATGGTGGATTTGGTGTCCCAAGACCACATAGGGAATATTAGGACTGGGCGAACAAGACATACTACTTTGTCTTCTAGTATCTTTACTACTCTCACGATCAGGTGGAGTTTTCTATGAATGGATATAAGGGTTTACCTTTTTTACTCTATTTTTTTAGTTCTTTGTTGGATTTGTATTTGGGCCCACTTTCATTCAGTTGTACTTGCACTCAGGCTTGTTTTAGTAGTATAATTGTCTTCCCCCTTTCAGTGTATTGGGTTGTGGTTGGGAGTGTGTGTGTATACAGGTACTCAAAAAAATGCCACCCACTAGCTTGTTGATTCCTTCAACACTAGTCTCCAACCCCTAGCCTTTGGGAGGTGTTATTAGGGTTGTCACGACATGGGCCCCGGGGGATAGGTCGTGAAAAATTGGTATGAGAGGGCAATCGGTCCTACCGCAAATACCAGGAGTCTGTTGTTTTTTTTCTAAGGTAACAATGTTAAGTGTTACAAGTTTTACTTTCATATTCGGGGAGTCTAGTGTCGGTGAGAAGACCGACATATCTATACATTAGGACCTTGAATTCTATTTTTGGCTCAATATAATAAAACACTGGTTGCATAAGTGTCTAATTATTTTGAATAAGAGACATCTCCCCAGGTGTAAACTTCTAACTGTGGTACATCTTGATCTATATCAGGATGCCTATACATGGAGGACCATCCAGGATCCTGATACGAGGTCATGAGGAAAACCTTCCTAGTGATGAGGCGTCTATTCAGGGACTAGTGCTCGAGATGTCCCCACCAGGTGGTGCACCAATGCTACCCCACCCAATGGTCATGCTCTACTTCTATAAGTTCCAGTAGAGAACGTTCATAGGCTTAGTTACCTACATGAGTTTCAGAGATAAAGACCTCCCTGGTTTAGCGGAGAGATAGATCCTCAGGTTTCTTAAGACTAGATGGTGGCTATGATGCGAGTCTTCCATATAGTGAGGACACTGCCTGACCAGATGGTGATATTGGTTGAGAGCCTTCCATGGGTCTCAGCAAGGAGATGATGTAGTTTGACCACCCAAACTCACGATGAGGAGTCCCTCACTTGGATCGACTTCAACAGGATCCACAAGGACAAGTTTTTTCATGCAACCCTGCACTCTATGAACATCTAGGAGCTATTTCACCTACAACAAGAGAGCATCATGGTAAATGAGTACTTGTGAAGGTTCACGGAGCTTTCCCGCTACTCCACAGATATGGTGTGAGACCCTTTCTTTAGGGATTGAGCCTTTGAGTAGGGAATCAAGTGGGAGAATAGGGCTTTGGTGGTTTCTCTCAGCATCCCTACCCAGGTTGCAGTACTGGAGGGAGCCCTTATGGAGGAGGTATTCTTGATGGAGCATGCATCGAGTGCTAGAGATTCCAATAGACCCCAGGAGGCAGAGTCTTCAGCAGGCAGTAGACAATAGACGCATGGGCCCAAGTAGGCTAGGTCTTTCCGTGGTCGACCCAAGGACTCAGGGTCAGCAGCGCGAGGATCCCAGGATAGAGGGATTCATATGGCCCCCAAGTTTTTATACTCGTGCGACGGGTAGGGACACATGGCACGTGGCAAGCCAACTCGCCGTACAGTTGACCAACAGATGGTCAAGGGGCCGCTGAGGCATCGACAGTGGTTCGAGCGTGTAGTTTAGCAGGGTAGTAGATTTGGTAGGGGAGTTGGCCAAGTGGATGACATTGGACATCAGTTTTAGGTGTTACCTCCACCACCCCAAGGTAGTCCACCATGACCTTAGGGAGCAGGTGGACATGGGTGAGATCAGCTCTAGGAAGCAGAGGCTTAAGACCATGGCACTCTAAAGATAATATGAGGTATGATATGTGTTATCTCCACCCTAGAAGCAGTACTTATAAACCTAGGTTCTAGTCAGTCCTTCCTTTCCATAGATCTCATTCGGATCACGGAGATTCTGGTGGAGTCATTGGCTCGATCCATACGGCTAGAGTCTCATATGGGAGGGGATTCAATGATTACACATTGGTGACGGTAGTGTGAGATTACTCTAGGAGGTGAGAGAAGTAGATGGGATCTCCTTGTAGAGGCATCGGAGCCTTAAGACTTCATCCTAGGTATGGACTAGATAACCACAGTCCATGCTCAGATCGACTATTTTAGGAATATAGTGCGGTGTGTCAATGGATATGGAATCGTGTTTTGCATCCCTAGTAAGAAGGAAACCCTTTTAGCACAGGATAAACTATCCTAGAGGATGGAGCAGCCGATGACTCATAAGTTGGCTAGCCTCACACTCAGTGTAGTGGAGGAGACGAGTCCAAGATTCCCTGTATTGGTGGATGAGTATGCGGATGTCTCTCTTAATGAGTTTCTAGGGCTACCTCCTCATAGAGAATGAGACTTATATATCGACCTATACCCTTTCATAACACCGACACTCACACTGGCATATCGAATGGCTCCCACAGAGCTTCAAGAGATGAGGGTTGTGCTGGAGGACTTGCAAGATAATGGGTTCGTAAGGCCCAGTAATTCAACATGGGCAGCCCCGATGCTTTTTTCCAGGAAGGTAGACGGGAGTTTGAGGTTGTGAGTGTACTTCTCTTGCTTGAACCAATGGACCATGAAGAACAGGTACCCATTACTGAGAATTGATGACCTCTTAGACCAGCTGAAGGGAGAGAAGTGGTTCTCAATGGTAGACCTCAGATCAGGCTATCAATAGCTCTGGGTACGAGACAAAGATGTAATGAAGACAGCCTTTAGGTGCCGGTATGGCCACTATGATTTCTTGGTGATTCCTTTCAAAGTGACTGATGCCCAAAGAGTGTTCATGGGCCTCATGAACAAGATATTTCAGCCTTACCATGACCAGTTCATCATGGTCTTCATCAATGACATATTGGTGTACTCAATGTTATAGGAGAAGGCTATACACCTACGGAGAGTCCAATAAACACTCCAATAGAACCAATATTATGGTAAGCTCTCAAAGTGTTATTTTTTGGATTCAAGCGGTCCATTTCCTAGGACAGATCATCTCGGAGGATGGAGTTGTAGTAGATCTAATGAAGTAGAAGAAGTGCTTGTTTGGGAGCCACCCAGGAGTGTACCTGCGGTGCAGAACATCTTGGGGTTAGATGGTTACTATCGGATGTGTGTTCCAATCTTTTCAAGGGTAGCAACACTCTTATCGCCATTGATATGGAAGGGACTACCCTTTGTGTGGTTAGAGAAATGCCTGTAGTGTTTCCCGAAGCTGAGGAAAAACTGACTAGTGCCCCCAATATTGAGACTACCAGAGGAGGGTGTTGGGTATGTATTCTATTGTGACACATCATGGACTGGGCTCGGTTGTGTCCTGATGCAGGAGCGATCCGCGATTGCCTACATCTCACGATAGTTGAGACAACATGAGCAAAACTATATGACCAATGACCTGGAATTAGCAAGAGTGGTCTTTTCCTTGAATATGTGGTGGGACTACTTGATGGGTGAGCGGTTCACCATTTACTCCAACCACAAGAGTCTCAGGTCTATCTTCTCCCTAAAGGACCTAAAACTGAGACATCATCAATGTCTAGAGTTCATCTAGGACTGTGTTTTTTAGATAGTCTATACACCTAGAAAGGGGAACGTGATGGCATACGTGCTCAACAAGGGGACCGAGTTATAGATGTTGAGTGAGGTAGCAGAGCAGCTAGAAACATTGCAGATATCCTTCATGGATGATGGTGAAGAGGAAACCATCCATTTGATGAATTTTAATCGCCTACTCATATTGTGAGTCAGGGAGGCACAATTGGGGGATGTTGACTGCGAGGTCCGACGTGCTCAAATATCATTAAGACAGGTTTTTAACGGACTTTCGATAGGTGGGGAGCATAGAATCCTTTTCAGAGGGACCCCCCTATAGTGCCAATGACGTTATGGGAGGAGGTGTTGAGGTAGTTCCATAATTCCTCTGTGGTGGTACATCCTGGTTTGGCAAAAGACATACCAGGACATTCGACGTTAGTACTGGTGGGCAGGGATGAAGAAAGCAGTTGCCAAGTTTTTTTCATGATTCCTCACTAGACAACAAGTGATGGTCTAGAACCATGTTTCAGTAGGCTTTACTCACCCACTCGAGGTACCAGAGTAGAAATGGGACGGTATCTCGATGAACATCATGACAGGGTTACAAAGTAGTTCAATAGGTAACAACTCTATCTGGGTGATCATTGAATGACTCACCAAATCGGCTCAATTCCTATCCATCCACAAGTATGGATCGGTAGAGGGCTTGGGGCGCCTCTACTTCTAAGAAACAGTGAAGCTCCACGGGGTGCCTTCGATGATTGTATCTGATTGTGGCTCTCTCTTTACAACGCGATTGTGAAATGGATTGAATGAGGAGTTCAAGACATAACTACACATGGGCACATCTTTTCATCCACCAAAAAATAGTCAATGAGAGCAAACCATACATACCTTGGAGGACATGATCTATTCTTGCATCCTTGACTTTGTTCATAGTTGGGAGGAACACCCTTCACTAGTGGATTCTGCATACAACAACTACCACTCCACCATTGGAATGGCCCAATTTGAGGCCTGGTATGGGCATATTTGTAGATCACCCATATGCTCAACATAACTAGGGGAGTCAGTACTCATGGGTCCAACGTTGGTATGAGCTACCACCAAGAAGGTAAAGATCATAAAAGAGTTTATGAGGACTGCACAGATAAGGAATAAGTCTTATGGAGATTAGAGACTGAGACCCTTGGATTTAGAGGAGGGAGATCATGTGTTCCTTAGGGTTTCACCCCGATGAGGATTGTCATGATTTGCCAATGGTGGCAAGCTATGTTCGAGGTTCATCAGACCTTTTCAGATCATGAGAAGAGTGGGCGAGGTGGTGTACCACCTAGATATTCCCACACAGATGCATCTGGTGCATGTTTTTTTCTATGTGTCGCAGATAAGGAGGTACGTGCATGATCCATCACAGGTTATCGACTGGGGTGAGTTGGACATTGAGGATGGGGTGACATTTGAGGTATTCCTAGTAGAGATAGATGATCGACATGAACGGGTCCTATGCGGGTGGTCGATTCCTATAGTTCACATCTGATGACAACATATGAATCTCCAGGAGAGCACGTGGGAGCGGGAGGCATATATTGGCGCTTAGTACCCCCATCTTATTGTTTAGTTGTTGTTTTGGATTTTGGAGACTTAAATCCCAAAGATGGGGAGAATCTAACATCATGGAATTTTTATGTAATTGTTTTTTTATATATTATTATTTCGAGACTGCAAAATTTGACGACACGTGATTTCAAAGTCCAGAGAGCCTGGAATGGGTTTTTAAATGTTTTTAAGGTACATTTGGTAAATTTGCGAGCATTAATTTCCATCTTCTGAACTGGTGATTGGATTATTACTTCATCCAGCATGGACCGATCAGAGAATTTATTTTTCTGACATTTTGATAAAAATAATAAAATAAATTAAAAGAATTGTGTTATTCTTATTTCCCACAGTTGAGTGGCAGAATGTGATGTTGTGGGGCAGTGATGTGGAGGTAATGATGCGAATTAATGAGGCTCACTAGTGACTCATTAACAAGAAGTGTAACAACGCTTTAATGACTCATAACAGTAAGGTTGATTCATAAATAAAATAGGATAATGACCCGACGTCGTATCATAATGTAAAAGTTGTGTTGTGCTCCAATTTATAGTTCAACGCATTGGTGAAATAAGGATTAAAAATTTAGAGGATTCTTTGGAAAAACTCTAATAGAATTCCACCCCTATGAAGAATGATGAATTCTTGAGGAACTTCATATTCTTTAATGCATTTCGAAGATCAGAGGTGGGAAGTGACATCGACATCTAAATTCTTCGAGGGTGAACACCACAACATCATACATCATAAGAGGTATGGGTTTTTTATTTGATTTTCTTCTTCGTCCTCTTCTAAAAATGAAGAACATGGATAAAAACATGAATAGGTTGATGCACGATTCATGCATTATGCGGGAGGGTGTTTTACTGTTTGGATTATTTAATAGAGGTCCAAATCTTGGCATGGAATGATTGAATAGAAACTCCCCGAACCTCCCCCATCCTTAAGAATCTAACGAGGAGGCCCCAGACCGACATGAATAAAGACCAAGTGCCTATTCATGTGAATTTTTGGGGGTTTAACCCTCGAAATGATAGAAAAAAAGGTTTGGGATCCTCATAGTGATGGGGGAAATCCTAGGAGGCCATAGACACAGACAACTCGAATAACAGACCACCAGAGCACGTCTGATGCTTCACTTAACTCCCTAATATTGGTAGTAGTGCTGGTAGCCGTACTCACGGACCACGTGGAGGAGGCATCCCACATTGATGGACCACGTTGACTGGGAATTCATGGCTTATCAACCACAGCGGTGCGCTAGAGGATGCAGTACCAGGCAGGGTTCTGTGTGGTGGGACAACCCGTGTCCAGGCCGTTCGGAAGACTGGTGAAGCTGTGGTTTGTAAACCATGGCTAATGGAAAGGCCACAAAGTCGTGGAGCTAGGGGTCTAGATGTGGTAGCCAGGCTATGTCCTCACTGGTCGACACCACTGGTAGCACCTTCCAGCTGGTCCCCAGTTGTTGGGCTGAGCCCACAGTGGGTCAGGCCAGCCCCGTGCTAATGGGCTGAACCCATGTTCGGACACACATCGATAGGCTAGACCCGCACCACCTTCAGGCCCGGCCGGACTCGATCGGGTCACCGGGCGACTGAGTGTGCAGGACCCCTGGCCAACTCGGTCAGGTCATACGAGGCCTGTTAAGCCTAGCCTACTATCTATGCCAGACCAGACTGACCTCGACTCACACTAGGTCATGTGGAGTAAATCTAAATGAACCAAGGTATGTGGGATCCCCAGGACAGGTTGGTCAGGTCAGTCTGACCGGGTCGGACCAGGCCCCATCGCAACCAATCCTATTTACTAAAATGCATATATGTTATTAACAGTGGGTCCGATTGACAAGACGTTGGAGACTTTTGGACCCTTTTTATGAGGTGGATCGTTTGGAATGAACTATGGATACTTTGGTAGAAGTTGAGATGTGAAGAAGGAATTGAGGAGAGATTCTACCAAGTGCACTATGTACAGAACACTGTGACTGGCTAAGACCTAAAGACTACTAACTTTTGGCCCAGTGGAAAGCACTTCTCTGTGTCTTTTTAGGCCCACAGTGGGAAACACCTCTCTATGACATTGCAGGCCCACAGTACGAGATGAGGAGGAGTACCTCAGTAGTCCATGAAAAGTGGGAAGCACCTATATATAACTTTACAGGACCATAGTACATGATGGTGAAGAGTACCTAAGTAGTCCAAGGTTAGTGGGAGGGACCTTTTTGTGACTTTCCTGGCCCATTGTACTCCCTATAGGAGGATTTCTCCAGCAGATGAGGAGTTCGATGATGTGACTGATGATGTTACTGTCACCTCCCTGGAATATACCTTGTGTGAGCAGTCTCGTGTTTTGTGATTTACATTGAGGAATTGTGGTGTGGTCATTACTTTGTTTTGTTTTGGGGTCCCCGCTGAGTAATGTGTTACTCACTCATGCATGGGATTTTCAAACACTTGTTGTGTCTGGTGCAGATGACCGATGTTTCAGCAGAGGTGCTCAGAGATATGACACTGACGAATGCTTCTATTGTGGACTTGGTGGACTAGGACCCGGTAGGGACTAGTAGGACTAGGTGGACAAGACATACTACTTTTGAATCAAGTAGCTTCACTAATCTCATAATCAGGTGGGGTTTTTTGTAGATGGACATTAGAGTTTTCCTTTTGTACTTGCTATTTTCAATTCCTTGTTGGGTTTGTATTCTGGCCCACTTAGTTTCAGTTGTACTTGTACTCAACCTTGATTTAATAGTATACTTGTCTTGCACATTTATGTGTGTTGGAATATGTTTGGTCGTGTGTGTGTGTGTGTGTAAAGGTACTCAGGAAAATGCCTCCCACTTTTAGGTTGATGCCTTCGGCGCTAGTCGCCAACCCTGGCATTTTGGTGGCGAGCTTGGTGTAGTGACAACACATTCCCTAGGGGATGGGTTGTGAAAAATCTGGTAGGGGTGTATGTGGTATCAAACAAACAAATATTTTTTGAAAATTGGTAACAAATGTTTTGGATATGAACAATTAGATTGTGTTTTTCACTGAAATTCTTGTTCAAATCACCACAAAATATATAAATATGACAATATTGTTAATGATTTTAGAAAATAAGTCCAAAAAATGGAATGAAATTGTTATTTTCTTATTTAGGGACAATAGAAAACCCCATTAGAATAAACCATCACTCTGTGTATATTTTCTCATGGTGAATTCATAATTAATCTATATCTGAAATATATTATAACTATTCTTTCATATAAATTATACCTTTTATAATGTATTTAAATAATGTGATCTCCTAAAATAAAAAATTTAATCCTCAATGAAATTTGTTAATAACAATATTAATTATTAAAAAAATGTATTTAACATTAATGTTTTGACCTTGGTTAATCTTAGACCTATAATATGTTTTCCACATTAGTCATTAACTCACTGACATGGAATAAATTCAGAACAATATCTAAATTTATAATTTTAAAAAAATTTACAAACATTATAAAAATTAATTATTAGAAAAGTATTTTTATTTTTTATTAAGAACCAATATTTTTATTTTTTATTAATATTATTATTTGAACCATTTTTTTATATTTGATTCCATACATTTATAATGAACTAATGATAATTTTTTCAATTAGTTTTAACAATATTATTATTTTATGTTGAGGTTAAAAAATTCTCAACCTATAACTTATTCACACCATGAAATTTTCAATTTTTAATCTTTCAGAATCATTACTTAACCATTCCATATATTTTACATAGCCCAAATTTCATTATGTTTTACTCATAACCTCAATTTTATACCGACTAGTGAGAAAAAGTAGGACTATATAATTTAAACGGAAGTAAATATTCACCAACAACGTCTTGAGGGTAAGGGTGATAAAAATGATAGGGTAGTGATAAAAATGGGCAAAGCACTCGATAAAAAGCTATAAAAGAATCATTTAAATATTTTTAAATATTTCTTACTTAAAAAGTATCTATTTCTAAATTGTATGATTTCATCAACTTCTCCAATATAGTGGGAGAATCATTGAAATAAAATTAATATATTTCCTATAATTATGTCTAATTTCATTTTTTATAAGATTGAATTACTATTTTACATCACTGATTATATAGATTAGTGGTAATTAGGGTTAATAAACCTTAAAATCTTGATGGGAAAATCTAAATAGATTAATATTTATAGTGGTTGATATTTCCACTACTAAGTGAGTGGTCATATTAATTTCATAGTACCTAGTTTAATGAATTAATTTTGGGAATCTTGAGGCATAGTACACCATGGATTATAAGGCATTGGGGCGAAGGGATGAAACATGTTGAAAAAATTTTAATATAAAATAAAAAATCCTAACAATATATATCATTGTCATTATTTCATATAAGATCATTATATCATTACTTTTTATAATTTTAAAATGGTCATTTTATCATTTAAAATTATAAATCATTATTGGAATTCAAATATGTTTTAGAATACTTTCATAACCATTTGGTTTTGTTTTGTTGAAAAGAGAAGAATGTCTTTAGTTGGGGTATATCTATGTAGTTAAGGTTCCCCTAAAATAAGTTTGGATTTATGGATTCTCTTTCATTTATTTTAAATTATTATATATCAAATAATTTATTTTAATAATTGAAATAAAATAACTTTTATTACATCAATTATTATAAAAATTGACGTTTGTTGGTGCCCATGGAAAACACAAGAGGGGTGTATTGACATTCCAAAAAAAGTTTTTCAATTTATTTTTAAACAAAATTCCCCAATTTGATGAAAAACACGGTGAACTAAAGAAGTAGGTATATAAAATTTAGTTATTTTTAAAAGTTTTTCAAGGCCTTGATCACAACCCAGTAAATCAAATTGAAAGTACTTTCACTTTTGAAACAAATATATACACACCAATCATTGTATATATGTCACTTTCAAAATATCAATATTGATGTATCCATTTCTCATAAGATTTTCTAAAAAAATTGAAGAATTTTTTTTGATAAATATTATTAATGACATACCATAGTTTTAAAACAAATTAAAAAAATAGAAAATGGACAATGAAAATATTAAAATAAGAGGATTAATTTCAAGACCAAACTTTGTCATATCCAGTTTAAATTAAACTACTATTAAAAACATTTATTAACACTTAGTAATTAGATCCACAACCAAGATGATGTTTTACCAAAGAAACAACACATAAGTTATCGTGGATTATACACATCATCCTCTATAATTAAACATGGTTATAAAATGGTAATAGGGTAAATTTAAATTACTTGAGAAAATATATTTATTATATAGGATGGGGGATATATTATTTAAATATAATTTCAACAAAAAATCAAAATCTACGTATAATGGAGTGACCAAGTGTAAGTATGACGAGATTTATTCTGATCAATGATTGATTAGTTTCAAATGATGAATATTATTTAAATAAAACATATAATAATAGATGAAACAAATAAAAAATAGTTTTAATGGTTTTAGATATAAAGCATAAGAAAATAACTGGTCGTATAGTGAATTTTATCCACATAATTTTAGTGTTATAAAAGATTTTGTTCACTAATTTCATGTCATAGTATCCCTTTTAATTTATTGAATTCTTCATTCTGGTACAATCTTTTATTAATAAACATTCTTAAATACTTTATAAAGATAAATGATATCTCAATGAGATGAATGCACAATCATTCATTTAATTCTGAAAAATATACCCATTGTAATCTAATAATATTATATTATTGGAGAGGCATGTATGAATTGGCATTAGGCACAATAATAAATTTCTCATAATTGAAATCTTCTTTGGAGTAGGTGATTATTCCAAGGCATGATTTCTCAACTTCATGGTTAAATAATTTTTTATATTATAGTAAAAATATTCTATGTATGGTTTCAATTGTTCATAAAATTTGAGTCTCATGCATGAATATAGATTTCTCCTCACAATCTCTCAATCTTCACAAAGTCTTAGTTACACTTTTTTAGACAGCTATAAGACTTTGTAATATAATTATATTTATTTAATATATGAAAAAACAGAATATTAATTTAATTTCATAGTCGCATATTCCCTTATCATAGTTGTAGGAGTTTTCAGTTTAGAGAGTTTTCTCATATGCACAAAGACAGTCACCTATTTCATCTTCTTATCTCACTTTCCTTAATTTGGTCTCAATACATATCAAAATTCTATTTGGTTTCATGGTCATTCATTTAGTTAATAATTCATAGGACATGTAATAAATCCACAAATGTCATTATAAAATTGATTCATAATGAATTTAGGAATTATTGAAATTCTATCCATTATACACAAATTTAGTTATCATCACATTATGGTATATCATATGGCACATAATCAAGACAAGGAAAAATTTCAAGGATTTACTATAAAAATAAATATTTATCAGAAAACAAATAAAAGTTTAAAAATAAGATAAACATGATTTTGTATCATTTGAACAATGTATTTCTAGACTAATTGAACAATGAGGTAAAAAATCATTCATATTATTCGAAACATTACCCAATTTAAAAATAAATATTATATAAAAAATCATTGTCTTCACATATTTTTTTTCATACTCTCATTGAAAAAATTATTTAAAATGGTTGATATATCATCTGTCTTACTTATATCATTAAAAAAAATCACAAATAATAAGATTATAAATATTATATTTTAAAATTTTAGAATAACCCTTAAGGGACATTTTTCACTTGAATTCACCATGTTTATTTCACCGTCTGAAATTATTAAACCACCTCTATTACATCAGATGAGTCCCCTTAACTATGTTTTAATCCATATTTTTTTTAATATTTTATATAATGAATATGGTTATTATAAACATGTGTAATATGTTTATTGATAATTTTTTATTGTGGAAATTTAAGTAGTATTTTTCAACTCTAAAAATTACCAATTCTATTATTAAAAAACAATTTCTAAAATATTCACTAATTTTTTCATATAATTTTAATAATATTATGGATTAAATTCTTTAAAATAATGAAAGGTTCAATTTTGATTATTTTTAGTCATTAATAAATTAATGTGAATATTATCTTTTCATGGTGATTAATAAAATACACCTAATTAAAATTATCTTCTTTATGGAAATGTAAAAGAATTGATGGATTAGATATAATGGCTCAAAATATAAATTCCTTCATTATATCAATAAGTCTATACATAATTATAGTAAGGTAAGTATGATTTAGAAGATTGAGTGAGTTTTTATTCTTTCACTTAATGATATTTAACTTTATATTATCACTTTTATATCAAGTTCATTGAGGAGAACAATCCAATCCATGATATTTATCTCAATTTTTATGAGAAAACATAAAACCATCTATAAATATATATTTACCTTTTTTTATTATGTCAATATATAAAGTTAAAAAATTTATTTTTTCAATAATTTATGATAGAATCCATATGAATATTGTTTTTACCTTTATGTTTTTTATCAATTCATGGAATGTCATTTGTCTATTTTTTCTTTAGTATTTTCTTATTCAAATCCATCTCTAAATATTATTACTAGTTTCAATATAGAATGCCTTACTATCATATCTAACATAATATTTTTTGAAATAAAAATAAATTTAGAGCCAATTATTATTCCATAGTTCTTTATAATTTCATTAAATATATTTTTATGACCCGAATGAAAAAAAATTTCACCACTTCTCTATGATTTTATTTAGTTAACTTTTTTATAGTTTTTATATTACCACACCATGATTCCAATATTTTTTCATGATTCAAATTACACCATTATTAATATTAACCTTTATTCAACTTTTATTAACTCTTATTGATCCATTCTAATCACTTATATTTATGTATGGGTTATTTATTATACTATTTATCATCTCCATTTATTTAAAAGTATTATCCAATATATTATATCTTTGTCATTTAATCTTCTTAGTTAATTGAGAATAATTACTACAATTAAGTTAGTACTTTTTTTCTTGTTTTCTATTGGGGGTTATGTCTTTATTAGTCCAAATAAATTTTAAAATATGATTAAATAACCATTTAATCAATTTTATGGTTTTGTAATAAAAATAAATTTTGTAACAAAACCTTATGTTAAAATACATCACATAAACTATATGTATCTATAGGTATCTCTATTATATATACATTTCAATCTAATATTGTAATTTTGATTTAACACCTTTAGAGTTTAAAAAATAATGAAAATTATTCCTTATTTAAATATATTATCCAAGAGTATATGAAAATATTTTTAATTTATATTATATAACCTTAAAATTATTCTTGTTTTCCCAAATATTTGCATGGGAGGTGGGGGTGAATTGCGAACTAAATATCCTTAAAGTAATGATAAAATAATTAATTTTTTAATGTCCTTTAAATAAAAACAAATTTTCTAAAAAATTAATAATGTATAAATATTTTGAATTTTCTAAATGATTCTTGAAAGTAGTAATAAAAACATAGTGAAAATAATTACAAATAAAATATATGTTTTGAAACTATATTCTCACACTAAATTACAAACCACACTATATGAACTAATAAATGAGTCTGTGATATTTTTTCTAAAATAACTTTATAATGAATAAAGTTTAATCATAAATAGAATAAAAGAATGGGTCAGTATTAGAATCAACACAATAATATCATATATAAATATGAAAACAAAAAGTAGAAAATAAATATAACTTGCTGAAATTTAAAATAGGAGTTCAGATCAAACAAAAATCTAAAACCCTATACATGAATAAAACTACAGTCATGTAAACTCTTATTTCAAAAAGTTTTGATTCGTTAAATGAATGAAATCTTTTATTGAGTTAAATAGATAAAATAGTCACACTTATGAGTTTATTAACATAGTAAACTCTTCTACAGTTCAATGTTGTATATAAATATAGAAATGAAGGATGGAAAATAAAATTATAAAATCCTTAAATTTTTAACTTGGTCAATATCAAATATCAAAGGATAAAATGAAATTAATATATCATTAAAGGAAATAAATATGATATAATATTAATAACAATTAGGTTCTTTTCTTTATTTGTGAAGAAGATAATCAAAATTGTAGATCTCAACTTCTTTCAAACTAATGAATCCTTAGTTTAATATATATTAAAAAATGGTCAAATTCATGTTTGTGGGAGTATACATAATAATATTTATTGATTTTTTTTGAAAATATAATCTATAATTATTATTTTATGACATATTCTTCTTAACATCATAATAAAATCAATTAATGGTAACCATTTCAATGAGAATTTTCTCTTTACATTTTTAACTCTTTTTTAAAAAAAAAATTCTATTAAAAATTAATTATGAAATAATATCATATATTGAAAAAAATAATAAATTTTATCATTTCCAAAAATCAGATTTTATAATAATTGTTAGTGACTGATAGAATATATGTTATTTTAAACAAAAATTAAGAAACCAAATATAATCAAATGTAGATATTTTCAAAGCATGATAATTATTTATGTACATTGGAAAATTTAAATATTAGAGGGATTGTATCACCGGTAAATCTTATGAGAGGTTTTGAGAATTTCAGAAGAGTTTCTAAATGTTATTTTTTAATAAGAAAAAAATATTATAATACTAATTATGGTCACATGATAATTATTGGTGAAACATTTTATTATTTGGAGGGAATAAAATGTTTTCTATAAATAATATATATTATTTATTGATTCAATTGAAGGATATTAAATCATTGAATTACTAAAGGATAGAGATAAATATTGTTTACACACATTGAATCCATAAAGAAGAATAATTTTTTATGACCTGAAATGACACTATAAAATCAATGTGTAATAAAAATAATTTTCTATTTGGGAACTATATCTAAGGAACTATACTAAATAACAACACTATGATTTCAAATATTATAAGTAACATAGAAAAGTTACCCTATAATGAATGGAGTATAATTTTATAATGAAGACTGTTATAAGGTTTTATATTATAGAGAATACATTAAGATATATGTATAAGTTTTAATTTTGTGTAATCTTATGAATAAAACTGCCAAATTATTTAATATATTAGTATGAAATTCTCTAAAAATATCTCATATTTTAAACCCTATAATTTTTAGAGGTTATATTGGATTTAAAGAAAATAATTTTTGATGGTATAAGGTAAAAAACGAAAATTTTGGAACAGTTACATCAACTATATAATTATTTGGTAGATAATATAAAAATATTACGTTTTGAATTCTTATATGAGTATTGAAATATTTAATCAATTATGTGGAATTTGACCAATTCATGATGGATGATTTAATGAAAAATAATTCCTCAACAAATGAAATATATTATAATGTGTTTTAGATTTGATAATATAAGTAACTAAAGAAGAAATAATTAATTGATAATTGGTAATAAAAATAATGTATATAGTTATATTTAACTTATTAGTAATTCTAGAAATGTGATAGTTATTTTGGATGACAATGAAAATGATTAATGGTATGATCTTATTTTTAATGAGTAAGCTGACGGGGAAGCCAAATTATAAAATTTTAGATAAATTATTTCTTGATACCTCCATTATAAGCGATCCACGTTTCAAATATTTTGTTGTTAATATACCTTGAATTATTTCTAGGAAAGGTATTTTGATGTAGTTTTCTTATAATTTATTGTGGTCTATTAGGAATTTTTGTAATCATGATAGAGAGTTATTGATTTTACATGGTACAAAAAAACATATCTGGTGTATTGACCTTGGATTTATACTTTTTTTACTAATCCATGTAATATTATAATACACTTGAATAAATTTTTAATTTTTTGAAACAGTGTAGATTTTATCTAAAGTGATGATTTGAATTTTTCCAGGATAAAATGAGGAAAATTTCAATTCTATGATGAAAAAGTGGATACCCTAATTTAGTCACCTCTTAGTGTGTTTTGGGATTTATGGTTGATATAAGTGGAATCATAGATTAATGTTTGTTTCATAGGAAATTTGTCTCGATTTGATATTTGACACAAATAATGTTGTTAATGTAATGGGTGTTCTAATCTTCAATGACTATAATTATGATATTTGGAATAATCATATGATATCATAATCATTATATTTTGAGATTAGTGGTTTCTTTGATTCAATCAAATAAAATTAAATAAGTGATCATATAATGTTTTAGTTGATTAAAACTGACATGAAGTTACCGAATATAGATAAAAAGGAATAAAATTATTTACCAAAAGCCATATAAAAATCCATACATGAGAAATATAGTTTTAAAATTTATAAATGTAATGGGGATCTATTAAAAAATATATATGAGTGAGGAAATACAGTCATGGAGGTAAATCTAAAAGTCTACGACAAAAAAATTGATCATTTAAAGATACAGAACAATGAAAACATTGTTGGTATCTTCAAAAACTCAATTGACGTTATTAGATACATTTGTAGAATTTGTGATGAAATCTAGTACATTGCGACAATGATGATAATATATATAGATTAACACCTAGGTAAACTTAAATTCCCAAGAATATGATTTACTATTGAGAAGTGAGGGTGGGTGTTAAAACAATGATACACTCTAATAATTACCCTTTCAAAATAAACTTCTAAAAATTATTTTAGTCTCGATAACCTCTAATATTTTATCTTAGCTATACCTATATATAATAAAATTAATAAATTAACAGAATTCACCTAGAAGTTTTAATGGTTATCTACCAATTTCAGTGACTACATCATTGCCCTGTTTGGGTCATGTCTAAGGTGTCATTTTTGCACTAATACCAAGAATCATTAAAATTAGTGTGGGGAGATATCAACCATTACCCAATAGTGTTTCCTAACAATTTTGATTCCAAATAATTATTTATACTAGTCACTACTATTTTCCAATGTAATAGGAAAATGAAAAGAGAATTATCCTCATAATCTTTTAGTTTCATTAGTAAAAATATGAAATCTTTCTTTAAGAATTTTTAATAATTAGATTCAACACCCAATCATAAATTAATCTTCAAGTACATCAATCTCTAAAATATAAATATAAAAAACTTATGTGTTCGATATTGTCCCCCTGTTAAACCTAAAAAACATCATTGTCTATAAATTCATATGTCAATATATCAATTTTACAATGTAATAAACACAAATTTATTATGATGTATAATAACATAACATCATTGACAATTGTGTATGTTCATTCGTAAAACTGATCGTCACATAAATGTTTTTTCATATAAAATACTTTCATGTATTCCTTATGTCAGAATAGGGTACTTAGATCTCCTTAACATATATTATAAATCCTTAATGACATGATGATGTCCTTTTTAAAGTAAAAAATGATCCATCAAGGAAACTTCCATGATTCAAAAAAATAAACCACCTTTTACTTTTTAACATCTTGAAACTCTTATAGCATAAATACTATGACTGGCTGAATTACAAGTGATTCTTCATGAATTATTATAGAATCCTTCATTTTTAATGTTTCTATAAACCATTATTTAAAAACATTTATTATTTGTAACTAATATTCATAAATGTTGATCTTATCAGCTTCCAGAAATCTAAACTTCTCTATATTCCTCTCTCCTTAACATCTAATCTTAGGTAATTATGGAAATTACGATAATCAAATTGCTTCTAGGAAAACTAAAGATGATTATTTCATATTAATATTATCTAGAGTTAGTATTTTACATCAATAAATCATTTAAAATTTACATCTAATTATGGACTCCTATATCTAGATAAATATTCATCTGAATTTAATTTTTATTCCACACTCACATACTTGAAAATAGTAGTTTTTTCTTATTCTATTTCACGATTGAGATTCAAACATCTCCATTTTATCACAACATATGGATACTTTAACTTTTTTAATAGTGATAATCTATCATCTGAACTCATAATGAAAACTAGTATTCTATCAATATAGATTAATGTAACATTGAATGATTAATATATAATCATACGATTTAGTTTCCAAATTATTCTTACATAAAATATTTATCTTCTAAAATGGATACACATTACATAAGTGGTGATTCACACTTATATAGCCATTGAAATAAATGAGGTTAAAATTATATGAGATTTTTTTTCAAAAATCTTCTACATGTATGGGGTATTACACTATAAATTCTGAATTATATTTAGTGTAGCCTCATGATACATCTAAAAAAATTGAATTTATATAAAATTTAAAAAATCATCTACCTAAAATAGTTATCATTTCGATACAATTTAAATCAATATCTTCAATTCATCATGTAACATCTATAATGTATCTTCTAGTTCCAAAACATGGTTAACATCTAGATATTGGAAAATATTTATTGTAAAACAAACGTTTATCATCCATATCCATACACTTATACATGATTTAGAATACTACAACATCCAAAAATTCATATTCTCAGTATCCACAGTTCATTTCTAGACATGTGACTTATTAAAAACCACTTTTCATCTTCTAGACATGTGATTTCAAAAACAAACCACCTCCCACTAAATATCAAAAAAAATATTACTCATAAATTTTTTTTGAGGCAAAATAAAATATGTTTTCCATACATCCAAAATTTAATTCGATCCATCAATATCTAATGTTTGATTTTTTTACACAACCAACTTATATCTTTTCATAAAAACAGTGGATTTATTAGATAGAACATTCTTGGAACTATACTAACAAATAACTCAAAGATTTTTAGATAATTCCATCCCTTAGTGAAAATAAATATATAAGAAATTTTATTATGTTACCTCCTTAAAAAACACACTTATTTTTCTCCACCTTTCAATACTAAAAAATTTGATTCCCAGTAGATAATATTCATTTCTCCATAAGGATTTGTTCTCTTTTCCCCAAATTTGACAATATAATCCAATTAATAGTGGTTTTATTTTATATATTTCTTAAGTGAGAGGTAAATTACATATATGTATTTTTAGTAATAACACTTAAAAATATCCTTTGTAAGAACTTTAGTGATGATATCAATAATCAGACCTTTCATGAAAATAAACTCCATCCGCACATATTTATTATAAATTTTGTCCTTGTGGAAGTGATATTCAATATCAATATGTTTCTATCTAGTATATTTTAATCAATCCTTGGAGAGATTTAGTGAATATTGATTATAAAAAGCGATTCTTAGTCATTTATTAACATTTAAATTCAATTTATTATGATACACTTTCATACATAACATTTGTGTTCATACATGTGTAACAACAATATAGTTGAATTTATCAAAACTAAATTTTAGTGGACATTGTTTATAACTATACCATCTCACGTAACTTTTACCCAAAAATAAGGTTCCTCTTGATGTTTATTTTTTATCATTATAATCTCCCAATAGTTAGAATCAGTGAAACTAAATGAATTTTGTTTTTTACCAATTTTATACAGCATACTACATTTTAATCTAACATTAATATGCCTAATAATTATATTATAATCCAACATATGTTATTCATTTGAATTAATTTGATATGTATATCACATATTTATCAAATAAACATATTTTATTCCTAATTATTTATGATAAATATGGCTTTAATTGATTTTCTAATGTTCTTTTGATTCAAACTTTTTTCTACTTCATAATTGGTCAAATTCACATCAAATATTATAGGATTTGGCACATCTTTAACATCATAGATGCCATGATTTTTAATCATTTCTTGGAATATATTTCCTCAATTTAGAGTATGTATTTTTCATTGTATACATATTTTCACACTATAATGAAACTGATCTACTCGAGCATTGACATCTTTAAATGAATCTTTATTTTTTTCCGAATTCAACATAATAATACTCTACATATCATGGGAAAAATATGTCCTTAACATAATTGATGAAATTAAGAGTTTTCCTTTATCTCCTTTAAAATTTGTGTTTCATTTTCAAAATTTCTTTTAGAAAAGCTAAATTATTTCAACAAACTATCATGTTTGGAGTATCATTATCTAGGATCCTATTTTAACCCAAACAAGGATTTATTTAGTATAAATACCATGGTCCCATCACAATGAAGTATAAATAATTAAGGTTACTCAAGGAAAAATTCTTCTTCAATATTTCCATTTAAGAAAGACAAAATTTTATCCATTTGATAAAAAATTTAATTTATGGGAGATGAAATTTCCAAATTTTTTATTATAGAATCATGACTTCTAACATAAGAAATGTTTATTAAAATTATATATGATCTTCCTAAAAATATCATTTTTGAATCAATATGGAATTGTTTTCTGACACCTCACCCTTTTCATTGATTTTATTTTTAAATACCAACTTAGTTCCCATAACATCCTTTCACACGGGTATTAGAATAAGCACCCAAGTATCATGATTAAAAATATAATATATTTCTTTATTAGGAGAATTAATACTAATTCTTCTCTAATTCCACTATAATATATTATGGTTAATCTTAAGAAACATTAGTTGTTTTAATTTAAAGAAATAGTTTTCTTCTAGTATATATTGTGGATTCCTAATTTCCAATGATTTTTTCATTTTTAAAATTATTCTATAGCCTCTAAAATATTATTATGATACATTAAAAAATGTTTTCATCATGACTAGATGCATCAACATTAGGAATTATATGATTAGGTTCATGAACATCATCCTTTTCACTAATTTTTTAGAGATGTAAATGTTATCTTTGGATAGTTCTTTAACACCTCCATTATCCATCACTTATAATCCTAGTTTATTTTCAAATAATTCCACAACATAGATTCCTTCCATCTTTTATAACATTTTTCTCAAGAACTCTTGGGAACTTCAAATAGGTAAGTATCCAATTAACATGTCTTCCTCAACTTTTTCATCAAATTTTACTAAATTTTAGTTTTTCATAATTTTCAAACAAAGATTCATAAAAACCATATTGTATTTCACATTTAGGTTTTTATTAATCCATATGTCATAAGATGTAATGTTAGATTCAAGTTTAAATAAGAATATATTTTTAATATGGATAACTATATATATAGCTTCCCTCCATAGGAATTTTTGGACTTTATATTCTCTAAGAATGCTTCTTAAAATTTCAATCCGGATTTTATTCTTTCTCCCAACAACTCCATTATACAAGATATTATTAGAGAAAATATATTAGTGTTTAATCCCATACTAACCATGATAGGATAAAAAATTTATTACTATTGAACTCCCTTCTATTATCAGTTCCCAACATCTTGATATAGGGTCAGAACTCTTTCTTAACCTATCCTCAAAATATTTTTAACATATCCACTTCATCAAACTTATAAATCATGAAAATAACATTTTTCATCTATTTTAAATCATTATTAATATATTAAAATAAATATCACCTCTATTGGATTGATGTTACAACAAACCACATAAATAAGAATGAATTAATTCATGAGTTATTGTGGATTAAATCACCACCCTTTTGTGGCTTCCTTGTAACATCTTCCCCTTATAAAATAATTCAAAAATAAAATCTATTAATTTTATTAGTTGTCATAAACATCTCCCAACATATTCCTTTGATATTTTAATCAATATTAATGGACATGGATGGCCATTTCCTCTATGCCATAAATAATTTTCATCATTGAATGTTAGATAATGAGAGTTACTCAAATAAAAAAATTGGGATAAGTTACCAAATTTTATTAGTTGATTGTGATAATTATTAAATTTTTTGAGTGATTGATGATAAATTATATTTTTTGAAAATAACAACATTATTATTTTCACGGTAATATATTATACTTAATAAGACATGCTTAATCCCATCAAAATATAGAACATCTTTGTATTTCCATTTTTTAGATTTGATATCATCTTTATAAATTAACTTTATTTTTGAGGAGATATCAATACCCAATATGAGAACACATAAAACAATATCTTCAATTTCATCTATGGTATTTTATATCCTTTAATGTTAGAGTAATAGTTTCTATTATGTATTTGTGGTTTCATTTTCTTACAAGATTTTAGATTCACTCTCATAATTCAACATTTTCTATCATTATTATTTTTATGAACATCCTTTCATTTTAAAAGTATACATTCCTAAAAGAATAGTGATATATATATTAGGATGATAACCTTTTTGTCACTACTTCCATATATTTCATCCAAGTATTCAAATCAGTTCCACGTGGAAAGTCCTATTTAACATATCTATAAATTTATTACTTTCCAAAAAAAGCATAACTATTTAGAGTTTATATCCTTCAATTCATGATTAATAAAATTAATTCACATTTTATACTTGAAAATATTTTCTGTTTGCCAAAACATTCTACATCACCAATTATATCATATGATTCTTGATATTCTATATTAATAATAATTATGACTCGAAAAGTTTTATTCTTTTCCTCACATATATTGTGCTCTATTATTTCTTAAGGTGATGTTTCTTCATGGGATACAGTCATATTATCTGGTAGTAAAAGAATAATTTGAATAACTTTTTATATTTCAACCTCTCCCAGTGTTGGTATTAAATCCTTCTCTCATTGTGAAAAAGATTGACTTTTATGTTTAATGTGTTTATATTTAACCTGAATTTTTGGGCTAATATTATTAATAGTATGACATAATTCATCTTCGAAATTAATATTTTTAAACCACTATTAATTCATTTTAGAGAATTATTATTTTCAAGAATCCTTGATTCTGTCTTTATGAACTCTTCTTCTCTTATAGTAATGTTTTTTTCAAGATCTTCCTCTATTTTGTCTTATTTTAAAACATTTACCATAAGTTCTTTTATTTATATAAAATAGTAAATGTTGGAATCCTCCTTTTTGAATCTTATTTTCATGATCAAAAAACCTAAAAATCCTAAAAATCTTATTAATATTGTTTAATCTGTTTCTAGTCATGTGTATAGATGATTGGATTATTTATGCTTTAAATAAATTTCTCATGATCTTGATTCCTATAAATCATGATTGATTTTTGTAAACAATATTTAATTTGTTTTATAATGAATTTATTTTTTGAATGATTAAGTCTAATTCAATCTATGAATATTACTGATTAAGTCTATATACAGATATTTGGCTATGTCTGTGAAACCGTGATTCTTCCACCGGTTCTAGTTTTCTGGAAAAGGACCCAGACACCGTGACCAAACACCGTGACCCAGACACCGTGACCAGACGCCGTGACCAGTCACCATGACTAGACACTATGACCCAAACACCATGAAGAGACATCGTGACCAAACACTATGACTAGAAACTATGACCTAGACACTGTGACCAGACACCGTGACTAGACACTGTGACTAGACACCATGAACCAGACACTATGATCCTAACACTACATCTATGATACCTGTTCCTAATCTCTATACAATTATTCCATCATAACTATCTCTCTACTCAACGGCAAAGAAGAAGACAACTTTATTTGGTGACTTCATTTCCAAGTGACACTATTTCCAGATAGATTGTGACACCGATCTTTAGTCTATTTTTTCTTTTTCAATTATTTTTTAACAGTTATATTTGAGTCATTTAAATGCACTAACATAATTAATATTTCACTGTAGAAAAGTCCCTTAATAGTATGAGGTATGAGGTTCAGAATAAATGCATCATTTCTGCTTTGGCACATACACTCCAAGAATAAAAAAAGAAAAGCGTGGCCCTGGAACAATGTGTGGTTGAGCAGCAGAAGCGTGGGCATTCATGAGAGAATAACTGACACATGAAACAAGATATATATGAAGAACACATGAAGCATTCATGAATCGAAAATATATGATACCATATATCAGAGTCAATAACATCATCTCAATATAAACTATATGAAGAACATGAGATAGATCTAACCTGAAACCAGAGCACCATACTTGTGATACACTATTTTTCGCAAAATTACTCGATACTTGCATCTGCCTAATCCTAGAAGTCTAGAGCTACATAGAATAACACTCAAAACACTTCTAACCTTATCACATTATCTTTTATCTGTTGTGTGACAACCGGGCCCCGGTGACAGCACAACCACCCCGCCTTAACATGGTCGTCGGGTCCTGGCCCACTAGGTACCACCAGTTGCCCCGTAGACACGTGGGGCCCACCCCAGGGTCCACCCACGTGCCCGAATGGGTCATATGACTAATGACATTCCCCACAGGCCAACACATGTCCTTTCCAGTGTGCTTTGTCCTCACTCACACACACCCTGGGAAGCTTCCCAGAAGGTCACCCATCCTGATCATTACTCCAGGCCACGTACGCTTAACTTTGGAGTTCTAATTAGGTAGGCTCCCGAAAAGGAAGGTGCACCTTATTGAAATGAGTCATATCATTTAGTCATTTAACCCTTTATCATTTGGGGATGTTACAATCACCCCCCCCCCCCTTAGAGCACAACGCCCTCATTGTGGGCCCTACATATCAACCCAGGCAGTGCACCACGCACTTAAGGCTGGGTTCCTCCTCTGATACCAAATGTGACAACCGGGCCCCGGTGACAGCACAACCACCCCGCCTTAACATGACCGTCGGGTCCTGGACCACCAGGTACCACCCGTTGCCCCGTAGACACGTGGGGCCCACCCCAGGGTCCACCCATGTGCCCGAACGGGTCATATGACTAATGACATTCCCTACAGTCCAACACATATCCTTTCCAGTGTGCTTTGTCCTCACTCACACACACCCTGGGTAACTTCCCAGAAGGTCACCCATCCTGATCACTACTCCAGGCCAAGCATGCTTAACTGTGGAGTTCTAATCAGGTAGGGTCGCGAAAAAAAAGGTGCACCTTGTTGACATGAGTCATATCATTTAGTCATTTAACCCTTTATCATTTGAGGATGTTACATGTTGTGTATTGTTTTAGCTTTTCAACGTTGTGTGTGTGTCTGTATTAACACACACACTGTCTCTTGTAGTAAACTAAAGGATAAAAGATACCCTTCCTCTCATATTTTTTTACACTTGTTTACTCCCACAAATAAGTGTGGAAGAGGTCCTTATGTGACCTGGTAGTTTAAAACCACAAATAACTATTGAAGAGGTCATGTGACATGGATAATCTTGTGCACTATTATTTTCCCTGATCCAGAGTGTGGATCTAGTTTTTTAATATAATCTTCTTGGTGGAAGGTGATCACCATGTGGAGTGGATTAGGTCTCAGATTGAGAATGAACCAATTATTTTATATCCCCTATGTTGTTTATTTTTGTTTTATATGTTTTACATTTTAAATCAAAAATGAGTAGATTTACTTTGATAGTTAATATTAGATAGAAGTTATAATTGTTTTTCTTTATTATAATAGCTTCAAAAGTGATATCAATAACCGATACTGAGATTACTAAAATTTAATCAATTTTCTAAGAAGTTAATTGAATAGTAAAACGTTCATAATCGTATTACCTTGATTAACTAGGCTATATTTATTTTTATTTAGGAACCTTTTAAGAATGATTTTCATATAGAATTTTTTATAGATACTCAATTCACCCCCACTCTTGGGTATTTTACACTTACCAACATTCATGTTTCATTTTTTAGAAGATAATTTTTGATATCATTCTAATTTTTCTAATATTTCATAAATAACTATATTTCCTTCTTGAATTTAGTATTTATTTCATGAAAATATCAATTTTAAAATTTCAACAAAGGCTTATTGTGTGTCTTTTTATCTTTTCTCATCACTTCAAATTTTTTCTTATTTATTTTCAAATTAAACAGTATTTATGAAGTTCCAAAACATTTTAGCATCATCTTCTTATTCTAATTGAATATTTTTGTAGAGTATCATTCCTATTCTATTATATGCACACTTATTTTTTTCATTATCAAATACCTTTTGTTTCTCACAATGGAGATTTTTACATCCTTTAAACATTGATCATTTTTATTTCTCTCATTAATTTATTCAATCTCACCATCCTTATAATCAAAACCTTAATTCTTTACAAAATTTTAATGTAAACTTCTCAATTCCCGCACTGTTACAACCTTTTAATAGGAATTTTTATTTGTTACATACCTTTTCTTTTTCTAATGTTCTTTGAGATAAGAGACATAATCCACCTATATTCATCATACTTTTCATTCTCATATTCATCATCACATGATTAATTATCTTCATCTTTATTGAGTTCAACCATTCAAATGTCTTCAAATTACACCTCTAATTAGATCCTTTTCTAAAAAACTGAATAATTATTTATATTATAAAAAATATGTATATTATGAAATTAATCAAAATATAAATCACCTCAATATTTTATATCAGATACTTTAGCATAAATCATTTTAAGGATTGTTATCATAATTTTTTTTGAAAATAATGGAGTATTCCAATTGATGACCAAAACCTCTAATTTTTCTAATTATCACATTTATTCTTTTAAATTATTCATCTATATTTTCATAATCATCCACGCTCATTTCTTCAAAAATAATTGTCTAAATTAATAGCATTACTTCATTATCATTCAAATTTTATTAAAATATTATTTCATGTTTTCCACAAATCATCATAATTGTTTGGGTTGCCATCACTTTTGTATACACTTTGTCTCATATAAATTTAATAATTAAATTTGTATACAATCCATAAACCTATATGTTTCTTTTAGAAGTAAAATTCAATGGAAATTCTTTTTAAATAACAAAAAATCATATTGTAGTTTTATCAATAACTTATTATATATCTGAATGAACAAAATGAATCATTGTATTCTTCTATCCATGATATTTTTTGATGAAAATTAGGAATATATCTACTTATAATAGAATTTATATTATACACCACCAATAAATTATAGATATTTTAGAGGAAACATGGGATTTCTTATTTCAATTGAATTTATTAGGAATAAGATGTATCATTGAGATGAGGGACAAGTTGGTGAATTGGTGGTATTTTTAGAGATTTATTTTTTTGAAATAAAACTCCATGTCATGTTAGATTCTTGATATATACCTCCATGTCATGTGGAACGGTATAATCCTCTACCCAATAGTGTCTCCCAAAACATATGGCCCATAATAATTCTTTGTATTATCTCCTCTATGTTTTGGAAGTTGGCACAAAATGAAATGTGTAATATATTCATATTATTTTTGTTATATCAATAAAAATGATGATCCTAATTTGATACTTTAAAAGAATTAGAATCAATTCCTACTCAAAAATATAACTTCTAATACTTAAACACATGAAACCTCAATATTTCACACTGATCCAATCACCTCCGCCTCGCTATACAACACCTAGTTTGTAAATGTCTATAAATTAAACTTACTAAATCTCAACTCAACATTATAATGCACATATATATACTTTCATTCATAATAACTTTATGAAATTGGTTATAAAATATATTTATTTACACAATTGTTTTTTGTGTAAATTCTTCCATGAAAGAAATAATATCTAGTAATCCTTACTTGACAACAAAGCACTTAGATGTCCTAAACGTATATTACATGGTATTAATGATGTTGTTAGGCCTTATTTATGGGAATAATTGATCTTTCAATAAATCCTTAATGATTCAAGAAACTATATTGCCTTCCATTCATGAATTTCATTGAGTTCACATAACATGAATTCCATTACTGGACAACTTCAATGATATTTTACATGAATTTTAAGATATTTTTTTTTCATTTCATCAAACTTCCACACTTAATCAATAAAAATATTTCATTATATATAACTCACATTGTCTATTTATGATATTCTCAGCTTACCAACTTCTAAACTACTCTATATTCCATTCTCCTTAACATATGATCTTTTGGACTTATGAAAATTAACATCATGATGAATTATTCAGGATAAATAATTATCATTGTTCATTAACTATATATTTACAAGATTCAATCATTCTCATTAACAAAAATAATAAAAATTACTTATACATAATTCCTCCATCTATAAATGGAAAATTATTTTTTTATTTATGCTTCTACATTTATAATCAAATACTAAAACACCATACTTCTTATATTTCATTTCTAGTTCAATATTTCTATTCAACCCTCTCTATAATATAAAAACTTGGAAATAATTCAGATTAAATATCATGAATACTCAATCTCTTGGAATCAACATGAATCATAATATTAAACTAATATGATGGTTTTATATTGAAATATCAACATTGTATAATCTAATTTATTTCTCTGGATTCACCATATTGAAAATGTTAATATTTTCAAATTGATAAAAATTATATAAGTATCAACTAACACTTATATAGAGTTTGAAATAATTGAGATAAATTTATGTTATCTTAACTTCTAAAATAAGTAATCCCAATCTATGAAGTACTTACTTGCACCATTATAATTATTCAAAAAATAACCTCTTCGTACTTCTCAAAAACATTCAGATTCATGTATCATCTAAATACACATATTCCTCAAATATTTATCTTATATATTCAATTTAAATCACAATTTTCAACTAATAATTTAATTTATAGAACGAAACATATAATTCTAGAATCTGTCCAACTTCTAGATATTGAATATAGTTAACGACAATAGCTTAGTATATTTTTTATATGTAGCCAATAATTTTAGATTCAAAAAAATATAAAATCTATACAGTCATCTTCTCAATATTAAAAGTTTATCTTCTATACATTTAAATTTTAGAAAAAATTTATATTGTGTCAACATGTTCCCTTTGAAAACCGCCTCTCAATAAATCCCAAAACAATTCTTTAACCTTAACTTAATATTCTTAAAAAACAAAATATATATCCAACACTTCAACAATCCATGTTCAAAATTTTTATAATTAAATCTAATATATTCCTAATGAATATAATTTAAAATATATTTCAATTGATGTTTTAATATATGTTTTTTGGTTATGAAATGTTTATAATTCTAAAATGATAAAAAAATAGATTCATCCCTGGAGATAACATTCAAAATAATGAATAATATTGAAATAAATAATGGTGAATATAAAAAATATTAACATAAAGATTTTCCATTTATAGTAATAAGATAAATCAAATATGGGGAATGTATTTAATTAAAAAACTTCACTATCTTGTTAAAAGTGTATAATTATTGGGAATAAATTAGTTTCCGGTATTAGAATAAAATTCAATGAAAATGGTGAGTTCAATTTATTACAAAAATAACTAATGAATTCTATCTTATATATAACAATTAATATAAAAATTATTCCCATAAGAAGTTTTAGTGGAATATTTTAGTGTGTAAGAAATAATTAAATGATGATATTATAAGAAAAAGGTGAATATTTTTAACAAAATCAAAATATATTATGATTAAAGGTATTGTAATTTTTTCATATGAAAATAGAGAAGTAGGTAAATTAAAA
Organism: Viscum album; assembly: GCA_963277665.1. NCBI lineage: Eukaryota > Viridiplantae > Streptophyta > Magnoliopsida > Santalales > Viscaceae > Viscum > Viscum album. The sequence goes on along the minus strand of OY728153.1, from coordinate 1,765,818,874 downwards.
GGTTTTGTAGTTACCAGAGGTGAGAATAATATTTCATTAGAGGTTTTTGATATCTAACTAAAGAAAAATAAGCTGATTAGAGAACTTTTGAATGAGTTCGAATATTCTGGTAACCGGTTTAATGTAAAAATTACTTAGTTGGATAATTTTATATAAAAATAACTAGTTTTAAAAGATACACTTATTCAATTAGTTTAATTTAATCAAAAAAATATAAAAATATATAATCTATTCTAGTAAACTCATTGATTTTTTCTAGGAGAATGGGAAAATAATTAAATCACATTAACAACATATTATTACCTTGAAAATGAAGTTATAAGCTATAATTAAATGATGATTTTTAATAATAATATCTATTTTAGAATTTTTTCATATAAATAAAAAAATAAAGTGTCAAAATAGGTAATGAGTGTTTTAAAGAAGTTCATGAATGATCAAATATCAAATAATATGGGTATAAAATTAATTTTATTTTGAAATGAATCATTCTTGGATAAAATATTGAAGTTAATTTATAAGTCAACAAAAATGTTGAGGATAATTATTGAAATCAAAAATCTTGATTTATTTAAAAATAGAAATGTTTCTAAGTTATAGAAAACATGTGTTGTTACCCTGATAATATAATTCTCCTAATGATGATAAATTTTTATTGGTTACATAGGTAACTTAATGAACAAAATCTTTTAGATGTAGAGGTTTTTTCTAGGAGAGAGACCTATAATTCAACATAAGATGAAGAAAACATATCTCATTACTCAAAGAAGAATTTATATTATTGATATTATTATTACTATTATTAATATTTTCCAACGTCATTGATAATTTTTTTGATATAGTTAAATAAGGAATATAAATTAACCTATAAGTGGATCTATGGAAATGAAAAGGATATTAATGAAATTTATTCCATTGGATAATAGTTCTAAACATTAAAATAATAAATATAGATGTAATTTCTTATACTAGAAAGTATGAGAATAGAAACACTTTTGTCTCAACTTAACCCAAACTTCCATAGGATGAATATAATAAGGAGAATCTAATCTTTGCTAAAATACTTCTTATGTAAATCAAGAATTAATGTACATGGATTCTTGATAGTTGTTTTCCATCCAATAATATGGGGAATGAAGGTTTATTGAATAACATTAAATATTGTGTTAATGGAAAACTATTTGTTCGAAAATGAAAGTACCTTGAATATTAAGAGTAATAGTAACATGGGGCATAAAAAATATGAATTCAAAAATCAATTTTTTAATTTTTATGGGATTTGAAATAATTTATTTGTTATTATTAAAATTTTTAACTCAAGACTTGAGGTCACATTCAATTAGAATGGATTTTTAATCAATTTAATGTGCATAAATTCATTGATGAAAGGAATTACGAAAACTTTTAGTCTATATCTAGTGAATAATAATGATATCATTGGATTATCATGACATAAAAACAATATGTGTCCTAAAAAACCTACCCATATTTAGCAACATAGAATATAAATAAAAATTATGTTAATTCTCTAATTTATATCGGTAATTTCAAAGGAGATTTTTAAAAATATTTCTAAAAACTCTTGAAAGGAAATATGAAGTAAAATGCTTAATTTTATAGAAGACAAAATTATAAAACATTCTTCATTTGGTTCGTAAGGACGTATTAGGTCCTATTAGATATAATAAAAAACTAGGGAAAATGTTTATCTTTTTTATGGGTGATTTTAGATGGAAAAGATAAAAAATGTAAATGAAAACTACGAAATATTTGATATAGTATATTATGTGGTATGAGAAGAAATATCAAAATATAGATGATTTGATGATAAAAATTATTTTATTGGATCATTGAATAGAGTAACATTCATCATATTTTAGAAAAAAATTTAACTACATAAATTCAATAATGAAGTTTCATTAGTTAGAATTCCACAATAGAAGGGTGTTATTGAAATTTGTTGGAAAATGTAAAAAAAATATAATGAAGACCCAACTTATTGGGATTTATAACTTATGGAATCATTGAAATGAGGTGGTGAAATTGGTGGTGTATATAAAATTTACGTATCCTTTATGTTTTAGTGATATTTGAATCGAATACGTGATGTTGAATGGAAGGAATGAAACATTAAAACCATAATTCCCCATTACCTTCCTATAAAATATGTTTTTACTTTCTTTATGGTTTTCCTTTTTCAGTGGTTGTATAGTCAAAATAATTAATTGGGAGGAAATGTGAATTTTGAGTTTTTGGTTATTCCATTCAGTCTCACTAATCACTTTTACAGTTTATGGATTTGATGAACTGAATTTTTTCATTATTTAATAGAAAATTTTTTGTTTTCTTCATGGATGATATTTTAGTGTGCTTCATGTATGAGGAGAAGCACATGGACTGCTTAAATATCATTATTTGAACTATGAAATAACATCTTATTTATTTTAATCATTCCAAGTGTGAGTTTTGGATGTAGGAAGTGAAGTTTCTGGGGAATGTGATATCTGATAGGGGAATATCTAGTGATTTTGAAAGGCTATAAGATATTATTTCCTAGGAGAAGACTATAAATTTGTTTAAAATTGAGAGATTATTTTTTTGGATAGTTACTATAGATGGTTTGTTTAGGAATAATCCAATATAACTTATTAGATGATATCTTTAATGTGAAAGGGGGTAATGTTTGAATGGAGATATAAGTTTTAGAAATATTTTAAGGAGCTAAAGATGAGGTTTACTTCAGCATAAGTTTTTATTAATCTCAAACCAGGGTCGAGTAATGATGTTTTCTATGATGCATTTGTTATGGGTTTGGGATGTGTCTTAATGCTATAGAAACATGGTGGGGATTATCTCTCTCACCTGTAATACCTTCACAAGAAGAAATACACTACCCATAATCTAGATATGTAAACTATTATTAATTCCCTAAAAATGTGGCACCACATTCTCCATACAAAACTTTTTATAGTATATTCTGATCATTAGAGCCTGAAATATATTTTTACTCATATTGATATTAATTTTTAATTGATACACTTGTTGGAGAATATTTGAACATTTGATTTTGATATTTCTTATACCCCTAGAAAAGGAAATGTGGTTGCTGATGCATTGAGTAGAAAATTACAGACATGAGACATGAAGGAACCAGTTAAGGAGTTTTCTCTGATGATTTTATTTTCTGATATGGGAATGAAAGTGAAAGAGGTTGGTGGATATGAATTCTTGGTTTTGATAAAAGATGACTAGTGTTTTTATTATCATGTTCTTATTGAGTAGGTGGCATACACTGAGTGACACCACTTTATGGAAATCCTTTATTAAATAAAGACCTTGGTTGAGTGGTCTCGGTCTCCCGTGGGGCTGTATGATTCCATAGTAGGTTATTTGTTCTGTTTTATCCCAGGTAGGTATTTTTGGATAGTGGAAACCATTCATGGTTGTTCGTGTACCCTGAGGATACCATGATATATCCTAATTTGAGGTTTCAGTATTGTTAACATTGTATGAGATATATGATAGTGGATTTTGTTTCGTGATCACTCACTTGTAAGAGAGTTAAGGAAAAGCACTAAAAACCTGTGGGTTTTTTCAGCCCTTAACCATTCCAGTGTGGAAGTGGGAAAATATTTACATGTATTTATTCATTTGTTTTATAGAGTCCTAGTAGTAAGGATTAAATTTTTGTGGTCGTTGGTCGATTCATTAAATATTCACATTTCCCACTACTTAATGTATATTATGAAAATGGAAGATATTGGGGACTTATAAGTTTGAGAGATTGTGAGACTTCATAGGGTTCCCTGTGTTATTGATTCTATTAGGGATTTTAGATTCTCATATTGGTTTTGTAAATGTTTGTAGGAGTTGATGGGTTCCAAGATTAAATTAATCATGATTTATCATCAATAGATGTATGGGTGGATAAAGGGGGTTATCTCAGTCTTATAGGACAAGCTCTATGCTTCCGTACATGATTTCAGATGATCATGGGAAAATAATTTTCCTTTCATTGATTTTTTTTCTATAAAAATAGTTACCAAGATTTGATAAATATGGTTCAGTATGATGATTTGTATGGGTAGCCATGTAGACTTCCCTCATGGGGTAGAGTTTGGAACGTGGTCCTTAGTTGGGCTGAGTGTTGTTCAGGTGATGAAAAATTTTGTGCAGTTGACCTGAAGTCATTTTATCATGGCACAAACTCATCATAAATCCTATGCCGACTATCAGTGTCAACCTCTAGAGTATGATATTGGTGGTCAAGTCTTTCTCAGAGTTTCACCTCTCATGGGGCATCACCAGTTGGGCGAGCAAGGTAAGTTGGCACCATGGTTTGTAGGCCCATTTGAGATCATTAGAAGATAGGGGGGAGGACTAATAGTTTAAATTTCCATTTGGTTTTATATCTATCCATGATGTGTTTCATGTTTTCTATTTTAGGAGGTATATAAAAATTCCATCCCATGATATTATATGGGAGGATTTCGATAATGAGCCTAATACCATTTTTGTTGGGAATCTAGTTCTTATTATAGATCACTCGAAAAACGTAATGCATGGTGAAATTATCCTCATGGTATGGGTAATGTGGATGTGTGGACATTATAGCCCCAATATATGGGACATGGAATTTTTGATAAGGTAGTAGTGCCCTATTTTTGTAGATCCATGTTCTTGAGGGCTGTTTTGGGGTAGAAATAATTTATAATGGGGATACTGTAATGAATCGTTACATTTTTGTTTGGTATTTTTTTACCTTGGTTGTGTTTTTCATTTTTCATTGGTTTTATAATTACAAGAAGAAATTGGGAGGATACTTGTAATGGTGATGTAAGATATTTTTTGTAATCTTTCTAATAAATATATAGTTTTTTTATTATTTATTGAATTTACATGATGTGTAATTGGGTTTCATGACATGTAATTATTACTAGGTGGATTCCATGAAATGGATACACTCCTTAAAAGGTTATATTTCGTGTACATCATACACTCTATGTTATGAGAAAATCTTATTTTTATTAAAAAGGTGATGGGTTTTTCTATTTTTTATACCTTAAGCCTTACACATCGTGAAAATTCATTACACGTCATGTAATTAATGGGAGTTGGGTTCTAGGGTTCCTCTGAACTAAATATTCTTTTCATCCTTTGGAATCCCTACTCCCTCTCAACATAAAATCTCATAGGGATGATTTTGGAGACCTCAAACCCTTAGAGATCATTTTGTTAAACAATTTATTTTTGTAGTGGTTATGATGAATTTCATCGAGTAAACGTTCCTTCAAGTTCTTTTTTGGTTTTGGGTGTGGCTATCATTTGGATATAGATTAGTGATCTGATAGTGTTTTCTATTTATCCTTTTCCGTTTCTTGTAATAAATTTTCTTTTAAGGCCATTATCTTGGGTTTCAATATCCATTTTCAAAAGCATCTTTTTTTCTACTATGTTGAGGTAGGTGTTTCTATACAACTGTTTAATTTGATGAATTTCATTCTATTACTGATAAATTCCATTAGTTTCTAATTGATTAAAATTTATAAATGGTTTTCAATTATATCTTTCAAAGGAATATGTTTTCAAAAATTGATTTTTCATAGCAAATATATTTGCCTAATTTGGAAATGGGTTTTCAAACTCCAAAAAATTAGTTTATTTTTGAAAATGATCTATGAAATTGTGATCATGGTTTTAAAATTTTATTGGAAAATTTCATATTATGAACCTTGGTTTTTTCGGGATAGAGACATGTGTAGCCTTACTATTTGTTCCCCCACAATAAGGAACATTTTTATGATATAAACTATCATGACTGAATATCTTTTAGATCCAATGTATGTCTATTGAGGATTTTCAATATCTAGTATGAATTTTCCCATAGTCTAGATCATAGTAAGTGGTTATTTTTCATTTTTCATTTTTAGTTATTTGTCATATTATTTTTTATCATGGATTTTCTATCACAATCTTATATATATGAGGTTGTATCACAAAGCTTCACATGATAGTTTGATTCATAAATATGTGTTTATATATAGAGCTCTTGATTCATGGATATGATTTCTTATTTTTATCACTTCTAAATATCATATATATCGATCGTGAATATGAAATTATTTTACGAAAACTAAAAGTAGAAAAAGGGAAAAGTTTTTATAAATGGTTTGGATTTATAATTTTTTTTTCTGTAAAACCATTTTTAAGTAATAATTCTTGAATTATTGAAATTTGAACATATATTGACACTGGTACTATGCTACTAGGATTTGGATCACATAATAATTGTGACCTTGAGCATTTTTTGATGTTTTTTTTCAAGATGAAGTTAATGGTAATAACACATTAAAGTACGTTAGATTCTCTTTTTATTGTTGATTTTGGTATGGGTTGGTTTGGAGTGGATTGTTGGTCATGTGGTATCTTGACATTCTTTATAGTTTTTCATATTTTTCCTTGGGATTGTAAATCTTTATTATATATTTATTATTTCTACTTTTTACTCTCTATTTTTTCTTGTTTTTATTTTATTCAGGATTGGTTTTAGGTTTCCTGTTTTACCCAGAACATTCGATGGGCCAGTTCAAGTGAATTTTCTATTTAACCTAGGTTGATTTATTACAATTTGGTGCCTAAGGGATGCTCATCCTAATGTGTTCTAGAATGGTCAGTGTCTAGTTCTATTTTGTGGGTATATTAGGCTTAAGACCATCGGAATTTGGATATTAGGTTTTGGAAAGGGGCTTGGATAGCTCACTTCCACGGCTAAAACCAAGTTACTATGGGTAGTCTGATATTTCTACCCGGTTTGAGACTTGGAGTTTCAGGTCATTTGAATTAATTGTATGAGAAATTTATATAATTTTAGCAATTCATTTTTAAGAAATTATTTTTATGGAAGCTTGAAATTCATTATGTTTTATGTATTTTTTATCAATACTTGATGTCAGTCATATGATTTTAGAGTTTTCACGTGATTGATTGGTTTTTTATCTTTTGATAGACAATGCATACACAAAGAGATATTCTAAATCTGAGAGTGGATGTAGTGAGATAGGTTTAGTGGGTGAATTATCAAGTTTAACCTACTCTTGTAGTATCTATAATCTACATTGGTCAGTCTCTGGGTCAAGTGGGTTTTACAAACTTGGTAGAATAGTTGATCATGGCTTGCAATTTACTAAGTAGTATCCACCCATCATTCATTATGATAAAGAATACCAAGAATATTAAGAGTGACTTGAAAATATAGATATCATGTTAACCATCTTAAAGACTCCTAAAGACTCTAAGTTTGTCTTTTCCAGGTATATTCTTGAGGTATTAGGAAGGATACATGGAGATCGATTGTGAAAGTTGTATTTAACATGGATCTTACATGGGCTTCCTTCAAGAAAATAATTAAATAACAGATCTATCGAAATAAATTTCATGTAAAAAAGACTTGGGATTTTATAACCTTAGAGTAGGGGGAATGCCATTATAGATTATTCAACCTGTTTGACTAATTTAATTTATCATAAACTGGAACATGTCACTAAAGATTACGTGATGTCATAGAGGTTTGAGTTAGGACTAAGGAATAATATTTGGTTGATATTGATACTCATGTCTCTTATTATCTTTGTAAAGGTAGTGGATAGAGTAGAATTGGACAAGTGAGAAATATCTAGGAATACGGGTTTGGGTGGTGCTTTAGTAGGTACAGTGGTTAGCTAGGGTGTACCTTCAATCCAGAAAAGGAAGCATAAGAGCATCCATTTTTCAAAAAGACCATTCTAAAGGGAGACAACAAGTCAGTAAAAGGGTCTCTACTAGCTGTGTCGAATGTGAGGTCATAACAAGCTATACTATGTGAAGGATCCTAAGACATATCCTCTTTGTTGGTGATTTATCTATCTCAAGCCTTTTGTGAAAAGATATCTCAGGGATGTAGGGTAGGATACAATCTCAACTAGGGTTCGAAGGTCCGTACAGATACTTCTAGTGTTGGTGGGTCTAATCCTCATTGAAAGGGAGATATTTATATGGCTAAGAGTAGACAAATTTAGCTAGTAGGGTATGTGACATAAGAATCTAAATCGGGGATATGTACTGTTAGAGGTACAATGTTTATCTCATCTTCTACGGTGCTAGTTTTGTTTGATATGGGTGGTACTCATTCTTTTATATCATCAAATTTAGTTGACATGTTTGGATTTCATTTAGATATTATTCTACTATTGTTTGATCATTACATTACATTCAGAAGGAGTCCTGAACATGGTTTCAGATTTTCTACGTTTGGGGTGACAATAGCCAACTTTGAGGTGGAGTGGGACTTCTTATTTTTTGATCATGACATCTTATAATTGAGTATCAAATTGGATTGGATGATCAATGTAAAGTCCTAGATATACTTTTATAATCATTAACATCAGATATTATCTACTTATGGAGTCACTCATGTTTTCCATGGTGAGTGGGACACTAGACCAGAAAGGCCAAGGCATGTTGTTCTATATTCTAGAGTAATATCATGCTGGTTATAAGAGGTGTTTCATGATTCAGTTGACCCTTGTTTGTAGGGTAAACTTGTTTTAGTTGTGTGAGATTACCCAAATTTCCTTTTTAATGTTTTTTCTAGTTTTTATCCATAGACAGGGGTTGAGTTTAGTATTAAAATTATCCCAGGTATGATGTATGTTTCTATTTCATATTACTGTTTGGAACCTGTTGAGTTGATGGAACTGAAACACCAACTTCAGGACCTAGAGGACAGAGTACTTAATCTTCTTAGAAAGACACCATGGGCATATCCTATCCTCATTCCAAAGAAGTTATATGGGAGCCTTAAACATAGTATCAATTAGATAAAGTTAAATTGGGAAACTATGAAGAATAAATATCCATTACCAAGGATAGATGATATCCTTGATAAACATAGAGGGGATAGATGGTTTTCTAAGATTTAACTATGTTCTGATTATCACTATTTGAGAGTCTCTGAAGTTGATATGACTAAGGCATCATTTAAGAGTAGATATGGGAATTCAAGTTTATGGTTATTATATTTAGTCTAAATAATTTTTCTATAATGTTTATAGCTTTGAGGAACTATATTTTTCATCACTTATTGGAATATTTCGTTTTTGGGTATGTGGTAGATATTTTAGTGTACTTTAAGTCAAAGGAGGATCACATGGACCATTTTAATTTCATTCTCTGAACCTTGAAAGAACATATTATGTATTTTAATATTTCCATGTGTGAGTTTTTGATCGGGAAAGTAATGTTTCTAGGGAATGTGATATCTGAGAGGGGAGACTCATTGGATCATAAAAAGGTGCAAGTAGTTAGGTCATAGTAGAAGACCAGAAAAGTGTTTGATATCCAGAACTTATTGGGTTTTTTGGTTTCCATTTACAGTTTTTTTAGGAATTCTCCAAGCTATATTATTTGAGGGAATCATTAACCTAGAAGGGTGTAATGTTTGAATGTAATGACAAGTGTTTTAGATATTTTGAGGAGATAAATACGTAGTTGAATTCAGCACCAGTTTTCATTATTCTGTAACAAGGTCAGGTTATTTTTTTTGTGTGATTATTATGGTATGGGTTTGGAATATGAATTGATGCAAGTTAAATATGTTGTGTCTTATGTATCTCAACATTAATTCCACCATGAGAATAACTACCATATTCCTGATTTTTATTTGGATGCTATTATGAATACACTCAAATACTGGAGTCACTATCAATTACAGATTATTTTTAGGGTATATTCTGATAATAGGAGCCAAAATAATTTCTCTGAGGGATATGAATTTGAGATAGAGATGTTGTTTGTTATATCTTCATACTATTGATTTTAATATTTCTTATACCCATGGGAAATAAAATGTGTCTACAGATGCGTTGAATATAAAATTACCAACACAATCCAGGAAACAATCATTTAAGGAGTGGTATATAATAATTTTACTTACTGAGACGAGATTGGAAGTGGAAGAGGTTAGTGGATAGGTGTTTTTGGCTTCAATAGAAGCTGAATCATCTTTTCATGGGTGAGTTCATCTTTAGAAGGTGGAAAAAACCTGGTTATAAAGATTTAGTGAAAATATTTATAGTGGGGATAACTCAGATGATTGGTATCTATATCCTAATGGAGCTTTTTTGCTTATATATCAGGTTGGTTGTTCTATTTTCCCTCATTTGGGGGTTATTAGATAGTGGACATAGTTGTTTTTGATCCATTCACCATGGGGATATGCTAATGTATCACAGTTTGAGGCATCATTATTAGTGGATGGGGAGGAGATGGTCGATATTGGATTTTGATTTTTGGTGTCTCACATTTCATAGGGTTGAGGTAGATCACCAGACACCTACGAGGTTGTTGTAACCCTTACCTATTCTATTAGGGAAGCAGGATGAGATTTTCATGGATTTTTTCATTGGTTTTATATGGGCTCTTTCTGGGAAGGATTCGATTTGGGTGATCATTGATCGACTCGTGATATATATATTCATTTTTTAAATATAAATGAGATGATTAAAATGGAACATCTTGGGGACTAATATGACTGAGTGATTTTGATACTTCAGGGGGTTCTATCATATGTTTTTTCTGATAAGGATACAAGGTTCATATCTATGTTTTGGAATGTTTTGGGGGATTCCATGGGTTTCCAAAATAAATTAATCATGACATACAATCCCTATATGTATGGACATATTGAGATAGATTTCAAGGTTCTATAGGATATGTTTTTGGTTTTTGTCCCTGATTTTGGAAGATATTGGGAAAATAATTTTTATTTGGTTGAGTTTTCCTTTAAAAATTGTTACAAATCTTTGATAAATATGGCACCCAATAAGGATTTGAATGGGTGGCCATATAGACCTCCCTTATGCTGGGTAGAGTTGGGAGAGAGGTCCTTGGTTGGTTAAAGTGTTATTAAAGAGACAATAGAGATGGTGTAGTTGATCTGATGGCATTTGATCACGGAACGAAGTCATCATAAATCCTATGCGGACAATCTGTTTCAATCACTAGAGTTTGATGTTGGTGATTAGTTAATTCTAGGAATTTTTAATCCTTTGGGACAACGACAGTTGGGTAACTAGGGTATGTTGGTATCATGTTTTGTAGGAAGATTTGAGATCATTGGATGTATAGGTAAGCTGGCCTATCAGTTTAACTTTCCCTATGATTTTACTCATATCCATGATGTGCTTCATGTTTCCTAGTCGAGGAGGTATATACCAGATCATTTATATATATGATATTTTTGGAGAATATATAACATGATCCTGATGCCACATTCGTTGAGAATTAAGTTATGATTTTGTATCAGCATGATATGGTACTACATAGTAAAATGATCCCCCTGGTATGGTTATTGTGGAATTACAGATAGGATATCCATGAGACAGGGGAGCGAGAGTTTTTGATGATGCCCTAGTGGCCTTCTCTAATTCTGGATCCAAGATCATGATGGATTTCTGGGTGTAGAATGAATTTAGGTAGGTATATTGTAATGAACCGTTGCAACTATTTTTGGAATGTTTTTTCCAATGTTATGGTTTTTATTTTTCATTAGTTGTATAATGAAAAGAAGGAATTATGAGGATACCTATAATAGTAATTTCAGAGATTTTTTGGTATTTTAATCATAAAATCTGTAGTTTTTGTATTCCATTTGTGAATTTTCACACCATGTGATGGGGTTATAGGATGTTTAATTACCATCAGGTGGATGCCATGAAATGTGTATATCGTGTAAAAGGATACAATACATGTAATTGTATATATGATTTTTTAAAAACAAAGTGTTGGATTTTTTGTTTTTTTGAGACTTAGACATTACATACCAAGAAACTATCAAGAGTTTGGTTTTTAGGGTGCCTCTCAGCTGAATTTTCATTTTATCCTTTTAAATATATTCTCCCTATCGACCTAAAATCTCATACGGATGATTTTGGAGACCACCAACCCATCTAGATCATTCTTCTCAGTGAATGGAAATTTTTCTGGTGGTTGTGCATTTCTTAGAGTATGATTTCCTTCTGATTATTCTTTGGTTTTTGGTACGGCTATGTTTTAGCTACTGATTTTTGACTGGATAGTGTTTTCTATCGATCCTTTTTAGTTTCATGGTGTGCCTTGTCTGTCAAATGATTTTCTCTTAGTTTTTGGTCTATATTATTAAAATAAACTTGGGTTTTATCATTTTGAGCTATTTGTTTCTATAAAATGGGTTAATTTGATGAATTTCATGTCAGGCTTGACATATTCCTATGGGTTGTTCATTTATTGGAAGTAATAAATTGTTTCAATTTTTTTTGGAAGAAAAAAAGTTTTTAAAAATGGGTTTTTCTTTTAAAATGGATTTTATTAATTTGGAAATGGGTCTTAAAACTCTAATGTATGTTGTCTCAGACTTAAAAACATTTTAGTAAATTGTGAGCATGGTTTTGAAAATGGGTTGGACAATTGCACATTAAGAACCTTAGGTGCATCAAGATAGATACATAGGTAGCCTTTCTGTGTGTTTGACCATAAAGAGGTAACTTTTTTTATTTTTTCTAGAAGGACTTGATATATTTTGGATCTAATATATGCCTATTTAGGATTTTGAGTTTCTATTACACATTGTCCCATAAGACAGATCCCAATAAAAGGTTTTTTTTTTCATTTTTCATTTATTGGTATTTATTTCTTGATTATTTAATCATGGATTTTTTTATTGGTTTTTATATATGAGGTTGTATCACATACCTTCATATTATAGGTTGATTCATGGATATGTGTTTAACTTTATACCTCTAAAATCATGGATTGGATTTTGTTTAATCACTTTTACTTATCATAGTTTTTGGATCGATAATATTATAGTCTTTTATGAATACCAAAGAATAAAAAGGGTAAAATTTTATAAATTGTTTGGATTTATAAACTTTATTTGTAAAACTATTTTTCTGATATAATTATTTCATCATTGATATTAAATATTGAATAGATATAGTAGTTTTATCCTATTAGGCTTCGGCTCAAACCATACTTTTTCCTTTGGGTGTTAGAAGATTTTTTTTTCTAGTATTCAGGTAAAGGGAAGATAACATTGTAGTATGTAGGCTTCTATTTTTACAGTTTATTTTAGTATGGGATGGTCTGGAGGTGGTTGTTGGACATGTTGGATATTTAATTACTTTTCATTTTTGAATATACTGGTTAGAAATTTTATTTGTATCATGATTGTTTCTACATTTTACTCTAAATGCTGTCTTTTATTTTATTTTATTCATGAATGGTTTATATTTTCTAGTCTTACTTTTAATATTTGATGGTCCGATTAAGGTGGATTTTAAAGTTGAACTAGGTCAGGTCATTATAAAAACACATTAGTGTTTTGAGAGAAAATATTTTATTCACAATAAAGAATACCCTAATGGTATGTTTAGTGATCTAAAAGAAGAAGGGGTGTTTCTTAGTATTTCAACCAAAAATAATGAATACATGTGGTTTAACAATTGGATAAATAAAATAATTAAAACTAATGATATCAAATTGATTGATGACTTTTTTTAAAATAAATATTGAAATTTCGTATTAGATAAAATTTCTGATGATGAAATGGATCTGAATATAAATTTTCGAGAACCTAAAAGTATATCTCATATGGATAATAATAAAATCTGAATAAAAATATGAAATCAATTTTAAAGAGATCTAACCACTATCTCAAATGAGGAAAATATAACCGAAATTATTATGTTTAACATCATTAAAGAAGACATTGGTAGGAAATAGGCTGATAAATTGAGATGAGGCGAGAAAAATACCTTATTATCACCGGTGGAGTTGGCATAATTTTAATTAGTGAATAAGTAAAATCATTTTTTTATTTAATAAAATTATATCTTGATCAAATCGATAATATTCCAACAATGGATCCGATAAAGAGGCTAAGTTATCATAATTGTATTAAGACAAATTGGTTGTTAAAAAATAAATATAACATGCCTGGGACGGTTATTTGAAACAATGGTAGTTTAGTTTTTCAAGTATTTTATCAAATTAGATGTTTAAATATTAATAATACATTCATTGTGGTTGAAATACAAGAGTTAATCGAACTATTTATGATCGTTTTGATTCAAATAGGCTTCAGTATACATAAAATGAATGTAAATATATTATTCCTGAATAGAATATTTAGTAGTTAGTATAAAATAAGAAAAGTAGTGGTATTTCTATTTGGTGATAATAAAGGAAAGTAATGTCATTTGAATAGTGACATATACAGATTAAACCAAGAATCGTGAGATTTGTATACACATTGGATTCATAGATCAATAAGTTATAATTTAATGGGGGGTGTTAATCAAATCCTCTATATAAAGTAATCAAGGTACGAATGATTCATTATAGCCAAATATATTCAACATATCATATTTATTGGAATAAAAAATGAATTATTAGATGAATTTTTAAAAATAATGTGATCATAGTTTGATATGTTAATGATTAGTGAGCTTACTTATTTTCCTAGGACAATGTTTAATAAAATGGGTGAGCTCACTTTTATTTCTCAAGAAAAATATGTAAATATGCTGATAAAAATGATTGAAATTCCATATTTCTAACTTGTATTAACTATAATAATTTCTATAACTAAAAAAGAATTCTTGAATATTGAAAATCCATATATCCAAATTTTTACTAGAAACTTATTAAAAGCATGGTAAATTTGATATGGGTGTGTCCATGTATCATTAAAAACATTCTTCTTAACTCAATTTCAATTTAATATAAAATAATAACATATTAATATAGTAAAAAAGAATCATGAGGTACCTTTTATCATGGTTTGATAAATATTTCATGAAAATTTAATGAATTTATGGCTTATTCATATGTGGTTTGGTCAGAAGAACTTGTGGATAAGGAATCTACAATTTGGAGAGTACTTTTTTATTTTGTGAAATTTTTTTAAATGGATTAAATAAATGTTAGAAGGTAATTATCTTAGAAAAATCCATATGGATTATATTTTATTAATAAGGTATTTTACTTATCTAATTTGTTGGAAAATATTCATAGGATCAAGGAATTTTTTTTAAACAACAAATAGTTATTATCAATGATAAAAAATAATATTGACTTTCTAATGAAATATTTTGAACATTCAATAAAAAATAAATTTAATATAATGTATGAATTTATTAAATGAATGGAGAAACACGTTCTGTTAAAAGTGGACCATATAGGATCAAGTGGACAAATGGAATACATTTTTAAGAAACTCTGGTCTATACTGGTGTTTGATAAACATCTATTGAATATTAGTGTTTAATGAGATCTGAATGATATAAGTGGTTTAGTGTATTATCTCTCCCCATATGAATTTATTATATTAACATGGATACACATATATGATAGTTATTGTGAACATTTGTTTTTTTAAATGCTGATAATATATAAAAATGGATTTGTATATCAATAAGTGAAATATAGAATGTAACTACCATGTAGAATTAGAGCATTACATGAATACCAAGGAAGAGAAATATACTATTTATAAGGTGTATTATGGTAAACTATATAGGGGAGAGATAGTAAATAGATATATTCATCTAATTACTGAATAATATAGGTGAGATATGTTAGAAAGTTTGGTGATAAAGATGAATATTGAATGTAAGAATATAAGAAGTCATTCTTTAAACACTATTTTATACACTCAAAATTTCACACATACACATAGAGTGAGAGATGTAACATTCTATTTCTATTTAGATTTTATGTAGTATAAGTAATATATTAATTTATTTCAATAAAACCATAAGGTGGACAATGTTGGAACAAAATTAATTTCAGATGAGAATGATGGAACCAATATTAACCAAATGAAGAGATTTATGAAGCAGGATCCAAAGTGGATATGTTTAATTTAAATTTTTTATAACATAAAGCTTAGGGCCGAGCCCTTATTTATTAAAAAAGGAAAACAAGAAACCCTTTTGAACTCGGAAGGGGAAACCATTACATGCCCGAAGGCCAGAGGAAAATAGACTTTGATTTTTTATATTATATAGATTTTATATTTAGTAAATATTTGATGAATTTTTAAATGTTTTTAGTATTTTAAAATACAATTTAGTGTATATGGGAAAAATAACATTGTAACAATTATGGTATCATTGAAATTATTCTTGGAAAATAATGGTGGATGGTGGAATAAAATTTGTATCATAAAGAATATATTATACAATGTTCTTATACTGATAGAAAAATGAAATATTGAAGCACTGGGAATTTTGACAATAAAATTAAATTTTAATTTGAAACCCCATGGAATAATGAGATTGTTGCAATTAGAAATCATTTGATAATAAAACGTTATAAAAAATTGTGATCTATATTAGAATAATAGCAAAGAAACTACACTATATTATATCCCTATAATTTTAAATTTAATAAATAATGATAAAACAAGAAACCATAAAGGATTGATAATAATTATATCATGAAAAAGTTTAGAGGTATGATTATTATATCACAAGAATTAGGCCACAATCAGAGGTCAAAATTTGTTTAAACCTTATGGATTGTGACATAATATCATTTACATTATAATAATTAATATATCTAAATATTCCTCAAATTATAAAACTCATTATTTTATGAGGATTAATAGAATATCAGGTTATTATTTTTTGTATAATATAGTAATTAATGTAAATTACATCATAAAGACATCTGTTGCACTGTGATTTGGTAGATAATATAAAAATAAAATAGCATTAATTTTCTTTCTATTGTAGAAATATATGATCTTTAGTAAGTAATTTTAATTGTATTTGGAAGATATTGTTGAAATACAATGTGTTCGTGTAATGAGGCATATAAAGGGAGAATTTTTTATAAGATATTAGAAGTTATTAAAGAAGAATGATTTAATGAACGAGGGGAATGAAATACAACAAAAATAAATAATTTTTAAATATTAGTAATTTCAGATAAGATATATTAGTTATACATGTATTTAAATATTATCGATGAGTTTATCTTAATATTGATGATGGATTTGATGTAAAACAAAAATTATGGAATGGTTTTTGGAACATTTTTTGATACATTTATTATTAATGGCCTACATGTCATATATTATATTACTTTCATTTATTAAAGTAGTGAGTATAAAAGTATATTGAAGGAGTGATGCTTGGAATTGATAGTCGGTTAATTCAAAAACATTATAACTATGAGAGTGATTTATTGATTTTTCATTGTATATCAACTTATTAATTGGTTTATGCTTCTTAAATAAATACATTTTAGATTAACTGAGTAAAATTTTCAGATTAATGTATATATTTTCATAATTATACGGTAGCAATCTAGATCTATTAACCCATGTCTGATGGTCATTTAATATACTAGATCACAATACCTATTATCATAATAATCAAGATCCAACAATTTATTAGTTTCAGAATAATAAATACAATCATGATCATTAATTTATAATGGAAACATATATTACATCATAATAATACATAACACATTATTGTTCCTTATTTTTTAATCCATAAATAAAATATAAGGACCCTCCTAGATTTATAAGAAAAACGAAGAATAATATAATGTGGTGATATGAGATAATTATTAAGGATTAGCATACAATGGAAGAAATCATGGTATAAACATGAAAAACATAATAGTATAAGAATTAGTAATCAAATGATGTCATATAAATGATACCATAATCATAATAAATAAATGGGTTACATAATAATTTAAATAAATAATCACATGGATAATGACTACTGATCTCATAGTATTGGAATTAGGAATTATTGACATTGTAATTATACCATCATGGACTCATGCCATGAAATAATATATATATATATATATTATGAATACAAGAGTACCAAATTAGTCTATCTTATGAACCCTAATAATTCATTTAAGGGATATATTATTTTTTCCCACTCCTTCACATATTATGTTCAATACATTAATCATATGAATAGTGTGATCAATGAAATATATAATATTCTACCAGAAACGTCAAACATAAATATGGTTAACTATTATGTAATTATTCATATAAAAATAATGGATAGATGGATTTTCAGGGTTTCCGTAGTAAACATAATAATATCTATTTCTATAGTAATATCAATCATAAAAATTTGAAACAATAAGATATCACCAATTAAATAGAAGGTACCATTTTCAAAGGAATGTTGATGTGGTAATATTTTATGGTACTTTCATATAATAAGTATACCTATAATGATTAATTAAATATCACAATAGACATTAATACTATGAGAATAAATAGAAAATAAAAAATATCCATATAAAAATAAATTTTTTTGCACAAATATTTGATTCTCAATTGGGATAAAAATGTTACATAAGGGGAATCCTCTATGTCAACATGCTTTAAGGGAAAAATTAAATTGTTCCAAAAATCATGTTTGACCCTTTATAGCCCCGAAAAAGTTCCCACAAGTAATATTTATATCATCAATACTTATAAAACATCCTTCACTATGAAATAATACATCCATTATTCCATAAATGCATATAAGACATCGATATTTATATAATGGGGTTTATAGAAATGAAAATATTTTAATATAATATTAACATTTATAGGTGGTCTAATCAGATTTAATTGAGATCTCTTATTCATATCATAAAAACATTAATAATAATAAATTATAACAACATTTTATATTAAAATGTAAAATAATTAGAATTGATAATATAAAATAAAGTAAGAGATGTGGTAAAGAACCCTTACCATGATATATAGCTTCTATAAATTTAAAAAGAACTCATTGGATCCTTGTATACTAGTTGGGAGGAAGATTAAGTGGGAAATTAAGAGTAAAACTTTTAAAAGTTATTTTTGAGTGAAGAGGAATGATAGAGAAGGTGAGTATTATAGAAATTATGGGATAATTTTTTACTAATTTTGAAAATTAAACATTAGGAATCTAAAAAGTGTAAAATTCAAAACCACTGGATTATTCATGGTTTTAAATCATTATACTTTATATTGGTTTTTTTTAAATTTATTTAATTTACATCCAAACATCATTTTTCTAATTACTTAAACAATTTAAATTTAATTTTTTCGAATATAATTATATCAAAACCATTAATTTCCATTTTAGAGTTTAAAAAGTACATTAAAGACATAAAAATGTATTTGTAATACTTCAAAATATATATTTTTAGTGTATTAACATATTCATTTGTCATGGATTCATTTATATTAATTATTACATCATTCATACATCAAAATAAAATCATAATAAACATGGTATTTTCAAACAGTGTATTACTATTTTCTAGAAAAATAATCTATTTTAGAAATTTGTATAAAATTTATTATTTAACAAAATGTGCATGTGTATTTCAATTTTGATTTAATTTTTATGAACATTATTTTATATATGTGATGATTTTAATTATTAATTGAAACTATTGATGTAATTCTAAATCATGGATTTGAAGAAAAAAAATTAATAAATATATTATAAACTTGTTATCATTAATCTTATATGTATGGATTTAAAAAAATCTTATTTGTTGATGAATAAAATCTATTTTTAGTTATTTATTATACTATTTCCAATTATGTTATTCATTTTACCGAACACTTGTATGTTACATATGTTAGTTATGTTACTGTTGTAGGAATCGTAGTACAATGTTACAATTCTAATGGTCACATACCCTTCTAACTATCATATTACCCCATATAATTACACTTCAATAAAACCATTGAAATCATTCAAATCATTGTATTTGTATCTATATCATATATATATATTCTATTTCTTATTTTTTTTCTACATAATAACAATGGACCATTTATTTCTTTTATTCATTATAAAAAAAATTCTTCTATCATTAAAAGTTATTATGATACCCAATATTTGTTTATGTTATGTAGCACTAATAGTAGTTGGTATAGTTAATGTAATTTTATAGTTTTTTCTTTAACTATAATAATAAAATAAAATAAAATGTATTGTGAAATTTATCATCAAATTAAATATTTACTCACTATTATAGAATATAGAGTCTTAAATTTATACTCTTAGATAATTTCATCATGAACATTAAGGATATACACCATTCTTTAAAAAATTGTGGGAAATTATTCTTCATTTCTTCCTTAGGCTCATATTTTTATTCCTCCATATTGTGATTAATTAAATGTACTTTCACCATCCATGTTATCTAATTTTGGAATAATTTATCTCTAGTATCAATAATATGGAAAGTATCATCATTATAAGATAATTATAAATCAATATCTATTTCATTATTGGTGAGTATGTGTTATTTTATGTATATACACCCCAAACTATGAGAAATATAATATTTTATACACATTAGAGAGGTTGGATGACATAACCAAATGATAACCCACAAAACTAATTATTTCTAAAATATCTACAGGTCCAATGTACCTTAGACTTATCTTAACCTTAATTATATAATTTATAACTCCTTTACCTAGTGATACCTTATAAAATACATGACCTCATACTTGATACTCTAAACCAATACTTTGATTGTAAAAATATATTTTTGTTGTTCTTTGAGACATTTTGAAATGATGATTTATATGATAAACTTTCTTAGTTGTATCCTCAATGATTTTTCAATTAACTAGCCTACATTCCAGTGCATAATCCCACCATGAATTAGTATTAGATGATTTTATAGACAAACATTTATATGGACCCCTTTTTATGTTGTAATGAAAGATAAATTTGTAAGAAAATTACAATAGAATAATATTTTGGTTCTATGTTTATTATATATTGAGTGAGAATGACCACAAAATTACCTATAATGATTTGATAGACCATTAAAAACACCAATTAATTTGAGGATTATAATTATTTTACCACTATATCTATGTGTTTAGAGACATATTAAGGCTTCTCTAAATGAATTCTGAAATGAGGGTTATGATCAGATACAATTGATAGATCTATACGATGAAGCATCAAAAATTTATTCATATGGGTCCATGAAAGTTCCTCAAGGGGTTCATCCTCCATTAGTTCTAGGAAGTTAGAATACATTATAAGATGATCCAAAATAATCAATATTATATCATTCCTCTGGGATTTCATAAGAATTCTATTAATAATGTTTTCTGTAATATTGTTACACTTCCTCAATGGTATAATGAGTTGCTACATGATACACTTTTGAGTTTGTATCTTAGTATTTATCGATTAACACAGTAAGAAGCTTGAAGTATACTATGATGTTAAATATAATAATTATAGGATACATTACATGATAACTCAACTTGATCCCCAATTTTCAATGTGTCAAAAAATTTGGATCCTCATGGTTTCATGAATGAAAATTTTGGCCAAACCAAAAAATCATAACCCATTAATACTCTATATCATATTATTTTCATATTTTCCTACTAAACCCATTTAGAGAAGAGGAGAATTACTCTATCAATAATTTCACTCTATATATCCCTTCCTCCACTTTCAATCATCCACCTTCATCTCAAACCATACAAATAATTGAAGTTTAATTATTAAAGAAGAGTATATGAGGCCAAGATTTATCTATGGTGAATAATCTCATCATTTAAATGATTTTAGTTATTTATATTATTATTGGATAGTACCTTAATATGGGGGGTTAGGATAATCTGTTTTTCACATGTGTTAAGTTATTTATTAGTCTTATTGATGTGTGGGAATTTATTGTAGATCTCCAGTTAAAAGATTATTTACCTAAGCATTCAATATAGTGCACTCCCATGGTCAGTCTCAAGGTGGCAACTTACACAGCACCAAAATTCTATTGTCACTATTTATTATCTAACTAATATATAATATAAATATGAGTATAAATGATACATAATAAATTCATATATATATATACATATAATGTGAAAAATATGATTTTAGAAAGAAATAAAGATGAAATTTGTTCTTGGGGGATCGTATTGGTTGATATAATGGTTTATTAAAATATTCTCAATATCAATTAAATGTTTTGATCAATATCTATCACACTACAACCACTTATTCAAAATGTTATTTACCCAACACCGAGATTTCTACATGTGGATAAACAATATTCCTAAAGCTAGCTAGGAGATACCTTAACTGACCATCGCTACACAAGCAACACTCCATCATATGCATGATTTGGATAATGAAGGGAAGGATGGATGTTAAATGAGAAGAATAACTCAGTGATAGATAAAATGTGGCAATCACACAACATAATCAATTTAACAACCACCAAAATAATTAGAATTAAATAAAGGTATTTAAATTGAAACACAATGAAACTCAATAAACCACCATTCTCACCATCGAACAAATGTAGAGGTCAGTTCCCCATTCTCAGGGAGTTATAAGAGAATACGGTTGGGAAAACACATACAAGTGAAAAAAGAAAGATGATGTATGAATAACAAGACTAATATAAATTAAAAGTTTTAAAATATAATACATAATCAAATAAAATATATAACATACAAAAAATGGCCACTAATTTTCCAACCCCTTGAAATGAAGAGGGAGTAAATTTCTATAAGCATGGGGATGAAATATTCGGCTCCAAAATATGTCCACTGAATGTATACGCATGTATGGACATCTTAATGATAGAATTATAAAACCTTTACTTCTTAAAAGTTATTCATATATATCCCATCTATAGACCCAAAAAAATGTGAGATTCATTGGATATATTTGGAGAGAGATACGTATAATTTACTTTATATATTTAATTCTTCCATACAGACTCTTTGAATTCCAATGCAATGAGTTCCAACACATTTATATCCTTGAAAATGAAGGATTCCAACGTGGCCCCCATAGATAAATTTCTTACTCTGGATTTTATATTTACTCATTTTGGATTTAGTCTCATTATTATTATCCTTATAGGAAATAAATTCCCAATAATAAAATTCTCCAGATCCATGTACAGATTTTGAGTCTGGACCTATGAGCTATATTAAGCTTCTAAATGATGTATTGAGATTTAGGTACAAAAAAATAAAATAAATCCCATATTCCATATGAAACTATAAAATATTAATTTTAATTTTTTATAAAAGGTCAAATTTATATAGTTAAAACATTGAAATAAATTAAAACTGTTATAATTACCAAATATTCCATTTTTTCAGTTAAGCTCAAAAATGATTTGAATAAATAATATATGAAAATTTACTTTGAAATAACACATTAGTGGGATTAAAAACATTGAAATTTTGAATAAAATAAATGGAAATATTTTTTCTATCAATTACCCCACACAAAAACATTACACTCTTGGTAAATCATCTTATACCAAGGTCAAAACATACTTCTCAAAGCATAAAATGACAACTCAACTCAATTGGCATATCAAAGAGACTAACATGCCTCATACATGGATAAAAATTACATAACTCCTCAAAAATCATAAGAATCCATTCAATTTCATGTTAATACTCACGTGCATGTCGTATCTACCACCCCAGACAAATATTTCACTCTGCACTCAAGGATTTTTATTGTAGATATTTTCTAATTCTCAAGAACAGGTGTCATCTCCAGATTCATTATGTCCTCTTAGTATCTCCACCTCATAGAGTCAAACATATTTCAATCATGAGGACTTTTTTATGTTTTGTTCTTTAGTAGAGGGTTGGAAGGTTTAAAATATAAAAACATATGAGTTAGAAGGAGAAGTTTTAAGATATAATGTGAATTAAATGCTTGAAAATATTTTTTCTCGAGAATGGTGTGCTCCTTAATCAGATAAAAAATGATTCACCTCCAAGCACCTATTTCTTTGGGAAGTTCACAACTAGAATTTTAAAATATATTAATTTCTTCTCTTTTTCCCTAGTTGTAGAAGTTTTTAATCATGAATGAAGATCTAGATTTCTCTCAAAAGTTTTTGGAACGCACCCATACTTCCATCATGAAATTTATTCCACCAAAAAAGAAATAAATATTTTAACATTTTCAATTCATCTCAAACAGATTCTTCATAAAGAAAAATATGGCGCATCATCTCCCTCTCCCACACTTGAGTAAAATAAATAATCACACATTTAACATATATATTATGATGGAAATGGATAAATGGATTATAATTGGGCTGCATAACAAGGTATTTTATGGATACTAGGGGCTTAATAATTTTCAGATGTAAAGGTAGTCCAAAATAAGAGTTCAATGCAAAAGGGATTTCAAAGTGGTTCCCCAATCATACTGGACACATTCCATGAACTCTAATAGCTATTAAAAAGAGAAAAATATCAAGATATGGATCATACAACATGTCTCAAGGCACTAAAGAAAAAGGGAAATGTAAGAATATGTCAAAAATATTTATAATCTTCTCATGTTAGGCATTATTTTCAACTTGGATAGTACTAGTGTGCATGTGTTTCCGAATCAACCAAACTAATTCAAATGAAATGATCATAAATCAAGAAAATAACCATTCAGAAATCATTTGAATCCTCAAATATTCAAATTATTAAATGTTCCAAAAACACCAAGATGGTTTTAATTTTCAAACGTATTAAATTCAGTTCCATAATTCTAAAAAAGAGACACACACAAAATGAAAAAAAGTAAAACATAAAAAATTCAGAAAAAAATATGAAAAACTAAATAGATAAACACTAAAAATTCCTCAAAAATGTTGAAATCCCTCACCCAAACTTATTCCATTTACTACCCTCCTTTTATATCAAATATGATTTAGATATTTTTCACACAAAATTTAAATTGGACCATAAACAAAATAAAGGAAAGGAAAGACATGAGCTGATTTATTTTTTAGTTGGACCTTTCAATTAATCTTGTAGCTGATACCACATTAAAACTACCAGGAATAAATTAAAAGACATAAGAAAAATAAATAAAAATAAAGAAGAAAGCAGATAAAAAGGGATCATGATTGGTTTGACCCCCTAAAAGGGTGCATGGTTTTTACTGCCCCTAGTCAGGAAGTTGTAGTGGATTATCCCAAATCAGATGGTGGGTGTGGTTTCTTTGAGATAAACCACCACATATGACTTTTACCAATTTCCATTTTTAAACACTTATATTGGAGAACCCCCAAATAATATAAGAATGTTCCCAACCCCCAAGAAATAATACAGAGAGAATTTAAGGTCTAGAGTGTGAGGGAATAAATTATATGGGTGCTCCCTATGAACTTATGTGGTGTCCTCCTCTAAATGATATGAACGTTGTTATATAAGAGGTAATCAAACCACCACCAGCTTCTCCATCTCTTCTTCAATAACCAACACTTTGGTGGTCACTTCATTAACATCCAAGATCTTATCTATTTGTGTTGTATCATAAATTTCATTAAAAGAGAAGTTAGAAATCAATTTAGCATGAATAAGATTAAAAAATGATGAATCAATAAATAAATATTCCATTTTAAGTAAGTCATATTGATAAATGACATCTTCAGGAAAGACCATTGGAATATAAATCTCATTAGGGACATTATGAAAGAGAGATATAAAAAGGTTTTTATTTTAAATACGAAAGATGCAAGATCTTGTTTCAGGTTATCTTTAACAATGTGATTCCAGGATTCTTCCAAAAATATTGATCACCCAAAAGTGAATCAGCTGGCAAGCATACTTCAGGGACCTCTTCGAGTAATGGTTGAGTACGAAGTGATGTGATTAGTTCCATTAGTATCTCCTTATCACCCCCATCAAGTTATTTAATATAAAAAATAATGGTGAGATCCCTTTCACCACTCATTTTAGTTCTAGTTCTAGTACATGTTTAGGTTTGGGATTCCCCAGTAGTGAATGCATATATTCCTCAAACATTTATGCATCTCTATTCAGTGTTTGTAAGTATTATTTATGTAATTTCATATGAGATTATTAAATTTCATTGACTTTCTACACCTGAGAGTTGTTAATCCACGCATAATAATCACAATTTCAATACATCATAGACAGAAAGAGATTTTTTTTTGTTTTTGAAATTTATGATTTTTTTAAATGAAATGAAAATTATTTACAAAATTTGAATAAAAAAAGTGAGTGAATACCACTTGCCTCCATAGAAACAGTGTCAATTTGTTGTGTGGGAATTTTTCATAGATCCCCAATCAAAATATTATTTACCTAAGCATGCAATATAGTGCACTCCTTGGTTCGGTCTCAAGGAGCCAACATTCACAACACCAAAATTCTATTATCAATTTTTATTTTATAACAAATATATAATATAAATATGAGGTTTAAAGATAAATAAAATACTAATATATATATATATGAAACGTGAAAAAAATGAGTCTATAAATAAATAAATAATACATTCATTCTTCGGGGATCCAAATGGTTGATATCATTATTTATTAAAATATTTTCAATATCAATTCAGTGTAGTGATAAAGATCTGTCACACTACACCCTCTCATTGAAATGTTATTACTCCAACAAAAATATTAATTCATGTGGGGAAATACTCTATAAATCTTTCTATGATATATCCTTGCACACCATCGCAACCCAATTCATAAACCATTGTATTCATGGCTTAGATTGTGATGGCAAGAATGGATGTTTAATGAGAAGAAGAACTCGATGATAGAAAAAATGGGGCAATCACACACCATAATAAATTTAACCACCTCAACAATTCTCATAATTCAATAAAGGGATTTAAATTGAAGCACAATTAAACTCAATCAACCACCATTCTCACCATCGACCAATCGTTGAGGTTAGTTCCCCATTTTAGTTGAATTAGAAGAGAATATGCTGGGAGAAACACACAGAAGTAAAAATTGAAGAATGATTTATAAAGAATAAGACTAATATAAATTAAATGTTTAAAAAAAGATGACAACAGAAAATAAAATATATAACCTACACTAAATGTTCACTACTTTGGAAACCCCTTGAAATGAAGAGGAGGTATATTTGTATAGTTGAGGGGATGAAATATTTGGATCCAAAATATGTTTAATAATGAAATGCACCTTTATGGACTTCTTAATGACAGGATATGGAAATTTTTACTTCTTTAAAGTTGTTCTTATATCTCTCATCTTTTGACCCACAAAACTCATGCTTCATTAAAAATGTTTGGAGAGAGATAAATCAGATTTCCTCTAGATATTTAACCCTTCAAGATAA
The DNA here is from genome assembly GCA_963277665.1 of Viscum album. Lineage (NCBI taxonomy): Eukaryota > Viridiplantae > Streptophyta > Magnoliopsida > Santalales > Viscaceae > Viscum > Viscum album. The sequence goes on along the minus strand of OY728153.1, from coordinate 1,765,791,666 downwards.
ACTATAAGTATTCCAATACATCGAGTTACAACAACTTTATTTCCTTGAAATATAAGAATTAATGCTTGGAAACATTAATAAAAGTTATTCCTCCTGATGATTTTTTCTTCTTGTGAAATTTTATATCATTGGGTAATTCCATATATGAGATATGGTCCCAAAAATAAAATTCTCCAGATCTATGCATATATTTTAAGGCTGTATTTGTGAGATGGATTTGATATTCCAAATAATGGATTGAGCTTTATGTATAGAATCCTAAAATGAATTCCACATACCATAGGGACCCATAAAATAATTTTTTTTCAATTTAGATCAATGGAGAATTATATATGGACAAAACATTAGTAAAAAAATAAAACTATTAAAATACAAAAATATGCCATTTTTTCAATTATGCAAATAAATGCTTCAAAAACATAAAATGTGACCATTTACATTAAAATAAAACATTAGTGGGATTAAAATCATTGAAATTAAGAATAAAATAATTTAAAATATTTGTTCTATCACCTCTATAATGTGTTACTCTCTCATGGATTTTAATAATTCTTACCGATTTTATATTGGTGAAAATATGTGGATAAGAGAGAGGTGATGAAAAATTTATTCCAATCCATAAATATATGTAATTATCCCCACAAATTAATGAATGGTAGTTCCAAATTATATATGGAAAAATAATCTTAAATTATGAATAGTAGTCACTACTAAATTAGGAAAAGATAAGTCATTGGGGGGACATGACTTGGTATATAATTTCTTGGACAAACATAAAGAGATGTCAATGGAGTTGATGTTGTTTTAAATTCATTTATATTTCATAATTAAATTGTTATGATTCATATTTAAACTAATAATATAATTTTACCACCTTCCACATGGTGATTTATTTTTATTTCATGTTTTGAAATGAAAAAAATACACAAAAGAATTTGATTATTATATTCATTATTCATTACTGAATGTGTGGTTTAATTCCCCTATCCATGTGTTCAACCTGTTTAATACCTAGTATAAGTTAAATTTTTAATAAAAATGTAGAAATTTATAAATTTTAAAAATTATTGGGGAAAGTAGTCACTGTTATATTTCCATGTTGGTTAACCAAGGATATGTGTGATTTATTAATTGACATATATGAATTTATTTATATAAAAATAGATAAAAATAATTATATATGAATTCATGAATTCCAAAAATTATTATCATTTCAAAACATTTTTTAATCATTATTTTTCCTTACATAGTTCTTTTAGTTGGTATAATTTTGTTTATTCATCGGCTCTATAAAACACAATTGGAACCTTTGAATTAAGTGATTAAATGATAAAAATAAAGGTAGAACGTTCCCACACTCTCATAAAATGTAAAGAGAGGCACACAAAATAATTTTATGGAAAAATTAGAGGAAAACCTTTTAATATTACCGAGAATATTTCAAAGAAAAATTCACCAGGATTGATGGATCTATAGATACCACAAGTGAGGGGGAATGACTCATAAACCATATTAATACCATGGTATATGGAATATGTTCTCTAGAAATATAATGTTTTTTCCTTGCTAGTTTTCAATGGATCACTTATAAATGATGTATACATATTCATTAGATAATTAATTATGATAGGCCATGAATTCCTATTAAAGGTATTAATTAATGATGATATATTTTTTAGCTTTTACCACTATTTGTTGAAGGGAGTGGTAAAGGAAATATTTATTACCATAATAATATGAATCATTTGAAATGGTTGAGGATTTATAAGATGCATTCATGAGGAAATATTTTCTATTGGGGATTAGCATGAATATTAGGGAGATAAACTCAATTTCTCTCAAGGGGTGATAATCACATTCAATAATCTTAAGTGATTTTATAGAGTATATATAATAATTACCAACCCAAAAACTCAAATCCACATTACTCAATAATATAGTCTATGGGTAACTAAATTTGTATGGATAAATAGTAATTGAAATATATGATAGAGTTCAGTTTAGAATTCAAAATGTAATGGAGGTTAAGAAAATAATTTACATGGTGGACATGAAATCATATTAAAAGTCCATAATAGAAAAGAGAATAATGTAAACCCATAATGCCACTTAAAAATCTATATTTCAATTCTATATTTTTTAAAATCCATGATTAGAACAAAGAAATAATTTCAATAGTATACATAAAATGAGAAAAATATTTTGAATATATATCACATAGGAATAACACATATATTTATATGAAAATAAGAAATAAAATATCCAATAACTGTTTCAAATTGAAAAATAGTATATAAGTAATATTGAAATTGAGAATCAAATAAAGAATAAGTTCTTGTATAAACTTTCTCAGGTTTAGAGGTGTAATTTATAATCATATTTTAATAATTAAATAAAATTATAGCAATATGAAATTATAATATTTTTTTGGAAATAAATTGTAGTTTATTGAAATTTTACTAAATAAATTCCAACAAAAAAAGTAGAATTATATAGAAATTTTATTGAAGGATGAATTATATTGTAGTTTTGACAGGAATTCATTGATTTCATGGATATAAAATTCTATCCAAAAAGGGGGAAATGTAAAAAAATAGTTTATTTTGAAATATATATTATACTAGTACAAGAGAAAAAATTGACATACCAGAAAGGGAGAAACGGGGGAAGGTAAAAAATAAAAATTGTAAATCTTTAGATAATTTATATTCAAATTTTTTGGAAAAATGAGAAGCTATATTATACACCCTATGAGGTTGACATGGGAATTGAGGGACGACCATAAGGTATTCCTTTTGATGATAAATATGACCAAGTAGAGTGTACCAGGGATGTATCTATTATGAAAAATGACAATATTAAGGAATAATTCCAAAACAAGCTCTCTATAATATTATAATGGACTATGAACCCACTATGATGAAAACTACCTCAAATGAGGACAATGGGGAGGTATTTCCAATTAAATCAATTTATGTGCTACTAAAATATGAAAAACATGAAAATTCTAATTTAGGTGTAATAGTTGAGACTATAATTTTAGATGATGAAACCCTGAAATTAAAGGGGTAATGATTATATAAAGAAGTTTGAAATGTCAATATGGATTTGTAAATCATTTAACTATATTATCCACCACATTAGAAGATTTTTTTAGGGGACATAATAAGTTAATTTTTTTGTGAAATAGGATTTCATCTTAAATGGATTCCTAAAAAACTATTTTGAATTATGAAATCAAATGAGAATAATAAAAATAAAAGGGACCAACATGTAACCTTAATGAAGTCAAAATACCAACTTTGATTGAACATTGTTTCATGTCTAAAATAGCCATCCTATGAAATTATATATATATATATACATATATGTATTTTACAAGTTTCTATATAGAAAATATATTTATCTCTAAAATAATTAAAATTGATAAGTAGGGAACATTATGGAAGAGAATATAGTTGATAATAGATTCAATGTAAAAATGATTTATTTAAAAACAATTTTTGTTCGAATAAAATTTTTCATTAAAGATCTAACAGGGTTCCCACATCAGAAGAACCATTTTCCATGGGATCAAGGATAATATTCAAGGAGAAGTGTATAACTAATACATTAAAACAAGCACTCATTATGAGGAGACCCAATAACTGGTAATTTTATTTTCATTATTTTTGATTGGTTTGTTTTTGATTAGTTACAAATCCAGGAAATAGAGTTTCTTAGTTTTATTTTTGAAGGATTATAATTAGTAAATAATGGAAGACTATTTTGAAGAAAAAATTCCACAAACATTACCTTGTAAAGGTTATTAATTGGGTTTTTTATGTTTCTACCAACCCTTGACTTTTTCTAGAATGTATACATTCTATTTTTTAAAAATTTTTATATATATAATATATAATAAACTGATCATGCACTCAAAAAAATTAATTTGCGATGATTATAAAGAGGTTTTCTTTTGTGATTTGAGTTGAAATCACATTGAGAAAAATCAATCAATAAATAATCAAAGGGTTAGAATCACCTTGACACTATTATTTGATAAAAAATGGAAAGTAAGTGATAATAAGATATGACTTTGGTGTATTAAAATACCACATTTTCCATTAGTGTGATGAAAATGAGTTTAGTGGTTTATTTCTACTAAAAATGAGTGACACATCATTGGATTACCCAATAATATAATAATATAAAACATTTGACTAAAATAGTGTATGAAAATGGGATCCAAATGAAATTATCTTGAAATATATTGACTCATGGTTTTGTGAGTAAAAAATATAAAATCCAAAAAATAACACTAAATGACTACAGGAGAGAAAGTTATGGATACCCTATATCAGGTACCTAACTATTACAAGTAATCTTTTGGGATTCCTAAAATAGGAGATGATTTAGTTCAAGGTGGGTTTTATTAATGTATAAGTGAATTTCAAATATCTTGGCTATATTAATGTGTTAAATGAGTAAAGTTATTGAGATACATTATGGGTAAGGTGAATTTTATACACATGTGAATAAGAATATAATAATATTAATAAATTATTTTATAGTGATGCATTATAAGTTTTGATGAATTGTGAAGTGAGATATGAACATCAGTGAGGGTGAATTTAATCGATGTTTCATAACCACATTAAAATTCAAATAAGTTCATTAAAATTATATTCTATGTAATATGTACTTGATCATGAGGGGATATGTAGTATTGATGGAATTTATATCAAGATAACTTAATTGAGGATACATAAGGTCCTTATATGGGGGAATGTGGTTATATTAAATTTATCATTAATTTTAAATAATATTTTATGTGTTTTAATATTAATTTAAATTAATATATTATATTTATTAATTTTGATATAAATTTTAATAAGAAATAATTTTAAAATATATTTTCCTTCAAATCCATGATTTTGTAAACTTTTCTGAAAATATATTTTTCAATTGGTACTTGTGACATGGAAATGTGAAACTATGTTTTAAAGGAATTAAAATAAAGAGATTGTGTCTTTTTAAGAATAAATGTAATGTGTGTAAGAGTAATCTATTTTTTAGGCATACTATATAAGATTAAAAGTGTGGAACATATATTAATTAAATGATATTGTGTTGGAATAAATTATGAAAGCTTAAAAATAGATTTCATTTACATAAGACTAAAGCCACTATAGTATAATATCATGTAAGAGTAACCTAATATAGCTCTAGTATCTAATGTAACCTTAATATCATTTAACTGACGATGAAGTTCCAACGTGAAAACACATTCTCCCAATATTATACTTTCATAAAACATAGCCTTGCGGTATTCCAATAAAGTCTCCCCAACAAATGAAACCTCAATTTTTTCAAATATATTTTCAATTATTCAAGAACCACTACGAGGAATAATGATCATGACCCGAAAACAAAATGTATGACTGAAAATTAACTAGGGACCACCAATATAAAATATAAAGAAATATATTTATTCTATAGGACACATGTAGAACATACAAGAGAAGGGTAATATTTTCATTCATGTGATATCTCCAAATAAACAAATTCATTTGAAAAATACTTAGTAGAAGATAATGATTGAAGGATTTGTTGAATGTTCACTCATAATACTCCCCTTTAATGTCTTGAGATTTCACTGTATTTTACCATTAAATGGACTCTATATTAATTAGAATTGTTTACTCAATATACAAAAATAATAAAACTTTGATATATTTTGAATATTATATATGATCATCAAAAAATATATATTAAATTACCTAGTATAAATGGAAGTAAACATATCATAAAATCAGTAAATAATGTAGTAGAAATTGGAATTAATAAGTATAATAATTCTATATAGAGAACATTTTTCTATGGTCAAATGAGATATAACTTCACCTAGGTTTTCTCTGGACCAATCCCAAGCAGAACTAATGCTATTATAACTTTAGAAAGATCCCATATAGGAAAAGATTAAGATTGTTGAACTTATCGAAAAATCCATTCCACTGAAATCAGCCCCCATGACCGCCATAACCAGTTATTGAATCCTTATATATTATAATGTGGTTATAAGGGTTGTTTTGAGTTGAAATGTGTTTGATATTATTATACAGTTTTTATAAACAAAATTGAACGTGCATATCAATATAAATTCCAATTTAAGATTAAAATATTTTTCCACTCAAAAATTAAAAGGAACATATATCACATTTAGATATAAATATAAATATAAATAAAATATAATCAATTAAATATATATATATATATTCCATTAAAAATAAGAATAATGAATAGTTAACATTTAAAAAAATGATATTAATCAATATAAAAAGTTTTCAATTATATTTTGGGATTTAATTTAAATATTAAATTATTAAATGTTACTAATTTATTCTAAAATAATAAAATAATTTTTGAGTTTATCATTGTAATATTATATTAAGATTAATTTTTTACTTTATTCTAAAATAATTAATTTTTTGGTGAATAATGATATATACAGTTTTTGAAAATATCATGGATATTGGAACATCACCTAGATATAAGAATAACCTAAATTTAAGAAACATTTATATTGAATAAATATATTCATTTTTAAGTAAAATTTTATATTTTAAAATATTATTCTTAAATTAAAAATATATATTGGATATTTTAATACATAGGCTATATTTTCTTAATTTTTTTAAATATATAATGCATTAGTATTTTTAAAAAAAAATATCAATTTAATAAAATGAAATAGTTTCTATTATTTTAATTAGTGTTTTAAAATTATATAATATGTTTTAATTATTTTTATTCATTAATATTTAGTTACCTATGGTAATTATTAATTACCTTGGTAGAGTGATTTTTTTTAATAATAAATATTTCTAAATGCTATTTTTTATGAAATAAATTAGTAAATTTTTAATTAATGATATAATATTCTGTTTAAAAATATATTCAAAAAAATTTATATTTATTTAATGGGTAGTTAATTTCAAATAATTCTATAAACACTTATTGGTTAAAATGACTTTTTAAAAAAAATAGTATTCTCATCTGGTATTTTTATATTCAAATATTAATTTATTTCAATTTAGAAATTTAATTTGGATATATTGATCCCAAATTTATACACATCACATTGAAATTTGGGAATAAGGGTCGTATTTATTTTTTTAATCAAATAATAGACATGTTTAATATTTAAATACGAGTAATAAGATTTTAAATGATTAATCTAGCGTAAACCGATTTTTCCTAAATTAAAATGGTATTTAATCCTTATAGAAAATAATATTTACGTTTTAATGTCTTACCTATATTTATTACCAACATTGCCTAACCTAACTAACCTAAATTTTATTCATTCCCATTCGTACCCCTTATATAAAATTCTTTTCTTTGGAAAAGTCCCCCTTCCTCCCTTATAAAATGGGGATCCATTATACCCTTTCAATACTCCACACAATTTTCAAAATTCAATTGAAAACCCATCAAAAATTCATCTCCATAAATTTCATCACATGAAATAATTCCCCTTTAACCCTAGATTATACTAATTCACTATAATTTGTGGCCTTTATCAAGTGGAAGTTCAGGCTCTCAACACAAGTTTCACATTTTTATTAATAATTGTCTCTAATTCACTACATTATAAAACAACCATAAACATAGTATAATAACAATATCGAAATAGTTATATTGTTTTATGTTATCATAATAATGTTGGAACCCTTATTTACTGTCTTTCCAGGTAGGCGTGAATGTCTGCGATGCCTCGGTGCCTGCCGAGTGAGGTATCGAGGGAGGTTTCAAGGCAAAGGAAATGTTCGTGGATGCTGGAAAGAAGGCCCAAAAAGACATATCTATTTCACCAGATGGATTTGTCTCTCTTGTAGCAGGTAAAAATGATCCAGCTTTTGCAGAGTTCTGCGACTATTAGACAAGATGGAAGTGCTCATTCCTTTGCACATCTTAAACTTGGGCTTGATTCCTCCATTAGAAGAAAGGGGAATGCTGATCACATCAAAGAAGATCCTATTACAGTCTCTAAAAGGCTCAAAATGGGAGAGTACTCAATCATATCTCACCTTTTCCTTCCTAAGCCAACACAACCAATAAAAATTGATGATCTCAAGGAATGTAATTCTCTAATTTGGGGCTTCTCAACATGGAAGTGTGTCTTGCTTGGTCGGGGATATTTCCATATGAATTACCCAATGGATGAATTAAAATTTAGAGCATGGGGCTTTAGATCCATTTCCATCAAACCTGGAATTATTCATTTATGGGAATAGGATAAAAAGATCAACCCTTTAGAAGTTGGTAGCACTATGACTCAAGTTTTTTGTAAGAGTTTATGGATTAAACTAGATACTCTGGCATCCTAAAAAATTATATGATATTGCCTTATCCATTGGTATACCAATAAAAATTAACAAGGAGATGGAATTAGCTGGTTTTGGCCACTTTGCTAGGTTTATGGTTGAGATTGAATTGGGATTGACTCTTGTTGAAAAAGTGATGCTTTCTACTGATGAGGATATTATTGAGCTGAATATTGTTTATGAAAAAATTCCTAAGTTGGGCAAGGACTAAAATGTTATTGGTCATGATTTATCTTCTTGTTGGCGTTCTTTTGTAACGCCCCGACCCCAGTTAACCAGAGTCGGTGCATCACTTCGTAACATTGGCCTGATCACAAAAGATCAAGTCTCGAAAGACCGATTAATTTAGAAGCTTTGGAAACACTAGATACATTCATAAATGGTACACTACATCATAAAGTGAGAATCTATAATAAAAAAGTCTCCATAGTCCACACTCATATCCTCTTCTGACTATCCCTGCAGGTCATTCATAAAATACTTCTTCACATCCTGGAAAATATTAAAACATTGAAAGGGGTGAGCTCAGATACTCAGTAAGGATGACAATATTACGGAAGCTTTCATCAATAAACATAAACATTTAAGGTAATGTATAACTAAAACAAAAGCCTTTTTAAACTTGAACTTCAGCATAATATGGAAAAAATAAAATTAAATAACGCCATTCACTTACTCACATGGATAGTCTACTAGTAGAATAATCACATGCAATATCAATAACCACTTTCATAATGACGGAATTCATAATGCCAGACTATCATAACCACGTAGCCAAGGCCTCGTGCCAATACTACAAATAAGATTTTGTCAAGGCCTCGTGCCAAGACACTAGTTTGTCTCATGAGACCTACTGATGCATCGAGGAGCTATAGCGGGCTCCACCCGTCACTTATTAAGTCCAATGCATTCCTCATATGAACAGGTTTAAACATATCATAATCCATAACATAATCGTATCACATAAAACATGCATAAATGAAACATAACATTTCCACATTTCAATCAAAAGATATCAATACAACAAATTGATATAATAAAAACATTATCAAAAGCATTTTCAATACCAAAATAAAAGGAAAGTAAAACATGTTATTTATTTTTAAATTAAAAAAAGTTATGGCTTATAGAGGAAGCCGAAACTCAAATAATAGTCACGACGGCAGATAAATTGTTTTCGCTGCATATTTAAGAAAAAAACATTCTTTTTTTCATTTAGTGAAAACGCTTTGTATAAAAATATTCCTTTTGAATAATAGTAAAAGTCAAAGCGGTTTATACACCGTATAAATGAAAGTTGTGTATAAAACCAAATATGCATCAATGAAAGGAGATTGAGAAGAAGTCCTTACAGAGATAATTTTTTAAAATAAAATAGATCTATTATGTGTATTAACTATATTTACACATAAATAAAGTATAAATACAAGATAGGACATAATAATATCATGACATAATTTGAAAGTAGGAGATTAACCCAGAGAATGGAAATTGGGTTAAGAAATTCCCTTACCTCATGTCCGACTTGACTCGACCGTTCTTTAAACTCCGGAATAATGAACTATAGTTAATTTATAATCGCTTAAGAACCTTTTTAGAGTTTATTATTCCTTTTATATCACTTATTACAATGTTATGAACATTATGTAATTATTTATGTTAATAACGGTCATTTTGTCGATCTTAGGTACTTGAGTCCAAAATAAACTTCTTATAATTACACTTTGTTCATGTGGTAAAATATCCATTATATCCATAATTATATTCATGATTTAGATATCATATACATCATATATATCCAGTATATACATTCATTTATAATATTACATAACATTTAGAGTTAAGAAATGAAATGCACCGTTCATGGAGACGGTAAGCCGTACGTACGCATGAATGCTACTTTCATTTCTATTTCGTATTTAATGGAATGAAATTATAATTATATAAAGTCATAATATAATTCTAGTATAATATAATGTATAATACCATTTACTCCATCCTTTATACATCCCACATATGGCATTAATGATTCAAATCACTTTGAGGGGGCGGTAGTCCACACTTCTTAAAATTAAAATATCGTGTTTACCCATAATGGAAACCATAAAGGTATGCCATAAATGAAAAATACATAATGTTAAGTAAAACATAAAAATATTATATATCATATATAAATACAGTGACATCTTAATGGCCACCTTGAGAGGTGTTAAAAAAAGTTTGAACAATCATCATTTCGTGAGACAGTAATTCGCCACCCACAGAAACAGTATGTTCTTTAACCATTAGACAAAGGTGTGTGTAAGTATGAATAAAATAAATCTCATAAGGACATCCTATTATATTGAAGATACTGGTGTTGTTAGAAAAGAAAATAATAAAAATAGTTTAGGGGGTTGGAGAAGTAAAATAAAAAAAACAACATTAGAGAAGACATTACCGTAAAATCAGGTAACTCTTTTTGATTTGAGCCAAAGGCTTCCTTGGGAAGACTTCTACCCAAAGTGAGTCTTCTAGGAGTAAGGGAGGGAATTTTAGAGAGTATTTGGGCAGAGTTTGGACGAGCCAAAAGGCTTTGAAGGTGTGAATAAGGTGGTAGTGTTGGGGGCCTTTTATAAGAGGAGAGGAGGGGCACTCTTGGAAAGTAATGAAATGTTACTTTATTATATAATGAGTTTCGGATTTTAAAGGTCCAAAAATTATATATTTAGAGGCTAAGGTGATAAGGGATCGAAATATACTCAGCCAATAGGTTTTTGACAAGTGTAAGCCCTATATTTTACATTATCTTTTAATTTTATTTAAATCGTCAATTAATGAGGTAATCACTGCATCATCATTGTGTCATAAAAATTTTAATTTACTTAATGTCTAAAAATTATAAAACAAATATCATGATGTAGTAAATCTTTTTATATTTCAAATTAATATTTATAGTAAAAAATATGACTTGTATAACCCCATTTAATAATTGTTTTAGTAAAACTACTTATGTTTGTGACATTTTTATTTTAACTTTAAATAAAAGTTATTTATGTCATTTTCCTACCAAAGTGGCTCCATGGGGACCCCAAGTTGACCCATGGATTTTCATGGTCGGCCATGACACATCCAATAGGGGTAGGACAAGTGTAAAGGTATTTTCATATTTTTATAATGTCATTTTTACATTAAATTTCACTAATTACCTTTAATCGCGATTAATTAAACTTAAAAGTTACTATTCACCAAAAATTATTTTAATCCCATTGAACCACATTTTACATCCTAATGACAACCATGTATGTCGGATTTTTGAAATTCAAATAACAGAAGTGGTAATGTTTCGTTTAAACAAAAAATCAGTTTTTTAACTACCACTTAGTGGTTTCACTATTCATCAAAAATTAAAGTTTTTCAGAACAATGCAAAAATTTCACCCTAAGCTATATTTGATATTCCGAATTCAAAATTGATGCCTATTTTACAAAATTCCAAACATATAAGTTGCATTAATTAATTTTATAATTAATTATCGCTATCACAATAAATAGCGTGTTTTTAAGAAACTATATATATCAAAAGATTGACAATTGTTTATGTCCAATTTAAAAGTGAAATTAATTCTACTGACCACCATTGGATAAAATGGTAAAAATATATTCTAATTATACATTAAAAACACTCAATAGTATAATTCATCACTATAAATTATTTTGATTAAAAAAGTTGTTTTTAAGTATTTTTCACTATTCATAAAAAATTTGAAGTTCTCAGAAAAATACCAAAAATTCAACATAGGCTAATTTCGATAATCCGAATCCAAAAATGAAGTATATTTTGATATATAAAAATATATATAATTTCAAAAAGTTGGTATTATTATTCATAATGGTTATTTTGATTGGTCGTGATGTGTCAGATTCTCGAACTTGCGTACAATACAAGCTATTGCATTATTGAAAGAGAAGCATATCATGGAATCTCAGGGTGTTACATTCTCCCATACTTCAAAAAATGGCATCATCGCAAATTGAAATTTTTGTTTGAAAATAAAAGGTTCAAAATAGATAATTCATTTGTGGAAAACCTACATCGGAAATAAGGATAATAAAATTTAGCCTTAATAAGATGGAAAGGGAAATGAAAAAGTCACCACCAAATTATGGCCTTGATAAGGAGAACATTTGTGGAAATTAGAGACATATAATTGGAGGGAAAACATAAATATTTGTAGGGAGTGATTGAGATCATCAATCACAAACAGGTGTAAAATTGAGGGCCTCAAAGCCTTCAATCTATATTGATTTATAATATTATCAGTTCAACAAGACATAAGGTATTTGGATAACACATTTTTAGTTTTAATATCCCTTTACTAAAGTTTAAGAATTAATTTATTCATTGAATAATAGATAGTTATATATATATTTATGCTTGACAAGAAGAGTTTCAACCTTCAACTAATTTCAACCACAAACTCATCTTTCACTCAAAAAGATATTAGAACTCAAAAATATTTTATTTATCCTAATCGTACAAGGTTCAAAATATTAACACATACCATTTAGATTAGGAAAACTATTTTTTAATAACCAGTGACTTCCTGTAGGCTAGTGGTAGATAATAAAGGCCTGTCAGACTATGGTTGTCGGTTCGATTCCTGCAGCTTTGTCCGACGCGACGGGTTATCCCCCAACCTGCATGTTGTAGTAACAGCATAAGATTGTCCTTGATCCCTTGGCCTTTTCTGAGGTAAGTTTCCCTGATGCTTATGACATTCATTTGTATAATGCCTCATTTCCCTACAATTGTAGCATTCAACAATGATAGCCTCTTTCTTTCCCTTGCAATCACGAGCCTGCTGACCTTTTCACCACATTTATAACAAACTCCCATTCATTTTTGGAAAGCAACGGGGTGATTCTTCCCACAATTATCACATAATGGAAAATCCTTCTTTCCCTTTTTCCCTTTAACTATCTCTTGTTCCACCGTTTTCTTCTTCTCTTGCTTTACTTTGTTGTCATAAGACTTAGATAATTCCTTTTCTGTCTTCATATCACACGAGACAATATCTTTGTACGATGTGAAGGAGTGTGATACTAAAGATCGATAGAGAAATGGTTTTAACCCATCAAAGAAATGATCAATCTTACGTCTTGGGTAACGTATATAATCTGCTGCATGCCTTGCTAACCTTGTAAAGTTAGCATCATACTTTGCGACATTATCATCCTCCTTTTGTCTCAGACTCAGAAATCGCCTTTCCATATCTTCTCGATGGTCACGAGGAAATTATTTCTCTAAGAAAAGATATTTGAACTCTCTCCATTCCATACATGATACTTATTCACCTTCCTTTGTATATTTAATCAATGATCACCATTGATCGGCATCTCCAGTGAGGCGGTAAACTACCATGATAACCTTCTCCCTTTCACTACTCCCCAAGGCATGGAATATTTTCTCTATGAAATTTATCCACTGCTCAGATACTAATGGATTTGCACCCCCATTAAATTTTGGTGGTTGTTTCCTCATGAAGTGGTCTTACATTGATCCTCCACGTTGCGGATCAGGGTGCTCCATACGAGTAAAGTTATTATTCATAACCTGAGTGAGTTGTCCCAGTATGGTAATAGGTTGATCAACACCAGTTGTATCTTCAGATCCACAATAATTATCTTGAGAAGGAGGGAAATCCCTACATGGAGTGCGTACATTGATACGGTTTCCATTCCTTCCACTAGGTGCCATTTCTAAACAATGGCATAAACTAGATTAGTTTATGAATCAAAATACATAATTCCATACTTGTAAAATACTTAACATAAATTGAACTATTTATGGATGTAATCCATAATCATAAAAATGTTTTCTTTGAGGAGGTATATACTCAAAACCCTTCATAGTGGTTTGTAAAGAAAACGAGAATTATCCTAAGCATATCCCCTGGGAGTGTCGTAACCAAGAGTGCAGCAAGGCCCATTACCGTTCACCAGTTCCAGTTCGAGTCTAGCTCAAAGCACTGTTTTCAGGTTTTACTCCAATGTACATCTGTGCTAGATCCGCCTCTACCTGCTCGTATCCAGACTGGGATGTATTTCTCGGAAAAATCACAAAATCTCTATAATACCAAAATTCTAGGAAGTTCTTATATACTAATCCTCAATGTCTATCGTTGGGATATGTGATCTAATCAGAGTTTATCTAAATATAGCTTCTAAGGTTAGTACTAAACTACCTCTGATACCAACTGTAATGCCCCGACCCCAGTTACTTAGAGTCGGTGCATTACTTCGTAGCATTGGCATGATCCCAAAAGATCAAGTCTCGAAAGACCGATTATTTTAGTATACTTGGAAACACTAGATACATTCATAAATGTTACATTACATCATAAAGTGAAAATCTACAATAACAAAGTCTCCATAGTCCACACTCATATCCTCTTCTGACTATCCCTGCAGGTCATTCATAAAATACTTCTTCACATCCTGGAAAATATTAAAACATTGAAAGGGGTGAGCTCAGATGCTCAGTAAGGATAAAAATATTACAAAAGCATTCATTAATAAACATAAACATTTAAGGAAATGTATAACTAAAACAAAATCCTTTTTAAACATGAACTTCAGCAAAATATGGAAAAAATAAAATTAAATAACGCCATTCACTTACTCACATGGATATTCTACTAGTCGAATAGTAACATGCAATATTAATAACAACTTTCATAATGATGGAATGCATAATGCCAAACTATCATAAACACGTAGCCAAGGCCTCGTGCCAAGACTACAAATAAGCTTTTTTCAAGGCCTCGTGCCAAGACACTAGTTTGTCAAATGAGACCTACCAATGCATCAAGGAGCTATAGCGGGCTCCACCCGTCACTTATTAAGTCCAATGTATTCCTCATGTGAACAGGTTTAAACATATCATAAACCACAACATAATCGTATCACATAAAACATACATAAAGGAAACATAAAATTTCCACATTTCAATCACAAGATATCAATACAACACATTTATATAATAAAAACATTATCAAAATCATTTTCAATACCAAAATAAAAGGAAAGTAAAACATGGTATTTATTTTTTATTTTAAAAAAGTTATGGATTATAGAGGAAGCCAAAACTCAAATAATAGTCACGGTGGCGGAGAAGTCATTGTCACCGCATACGTAAGAAAAAAAAATTCCTTTTTTAGTTTAGTAAAAACTCTTTTTATAAAAATATTGCTTTTGAATAAAAGTAAAAGTCAAAGGGGTTTATACATCGTATAAGTGAATGTTGTGTATAAAACCAAATATGCCTCAATGAATGGAGATTGAGGTGAAGTACTTAAAAAGATCATTTTTTATAACAAAATATATCTATTATGTGTATTCACTATATTTACACATAAATAAATTATAAATACAAGATAGGAAATAATAATATCATGAAATAATGTGAATGTAGGAGATTAACCCAGAGAATGGAAATTGGGTTAAGAAATTCCCTTACCTCGTGTCCGACATGACTGGACCATTCTTTAAACTCCTGAATAATGAACTAGAGTTAATTTATAATCACTTGAGAACCTTTTTAAAGTTTATTAGTCCTTTTATATCACTTATTACCATGTTATGAATATTATGTAATTATTTATGTTAATTACGGTCGTTTTGTCGATCCTAGGTACTTGAGTCAAAAAAAAAATTCTTATAACTACAATTTGTTCATGTGGTAAAATATCCATTATATTAATAATTATATTAATGATGTAGATATCATATACATCATATATATCCAGTATATACATTCATTTATAATATTACATAACATTTATAGGTAAGAAATGAAATTCACCGTTCATGGAGACGGTAAGTCGTACGTACGCCTGAACGCTACTTTCATTTATCTTTCGTATTTAATGGAATGAAATTATAATTATATAAAGTTATAATATAATTCCAATATAATATAATGTATAATACCATTTACTCAATCCCTTATACATCCCACATATGGAATTAAGGATTCAAATCACATTGAGGGGGCGGTAGTCCGCACTTCCTAAAATGAAAATATCGTGTTTACCCATAATGGAAACCATAAACGTATGCCATAAATGAAAAATACAGAAGCTTAAGTAAAAAATAAAAATATTATATATCATATATAAATATATTTACATCTTAATGGCCACCTTGAGAGGTGTTAAAAGAAGTTTGAACAATCATCGTTTCGTGAGGCAGTAATTCGCCACCCACAGAAACAATATGTTCTTTAACCATTAGACGAAGGTGTGTGTAAGTGTAAATAAAATCCTTCTCATAAAAACATCATAGTATATTTAAGATACTGTTTTTGTTACAAAAGAAAATAATAAAAAGGGTTTAGGGGTTGGAGAAGAAAAATAAAACAAAACAACATTAGAGAAGACATTACCTTAAAATCGGGTAACTCTTTTTGATTTGAGCCAAAGGCTTCCTTGGGAAGACCTCTGTCCAAAATGTGTCATCTAGAAGTAAGAGAGGGAGTTTAGAGAGTATTTGGGCAGAGGTTGGCTGAGACAAAAGGCTTTGAAGGTGTCAATAAGGTGGTAGTGGTGGGGGCCTTTTATAAGAGGAAAGGAGGGACACTCTTGGAAAGTAATGAAATGTTACTTTATTATATAATGTGTTTCAGATTTTAAAGGTCTAAAACTTATATATTTAGAGGATAAGGTGATAGGGGTTAGAAATATACTCATCCAATAGGTTTTTTAAAAGTGTAAGCCTTAGATTTTACATTATCTTTTCATTTTATTTAAATCATTAATTAATGAGGTAATCGTTGCATCATCATTGTGTCACAACAATTTTAATTTATTTAATGTCTAAAAATTATAAAAAAAATATCATGATCTAGTAAATCTTTTTATATTTATAATTAATATTTATAGTCAAAAATATGACTTGTATAACCCCATTTAAAAATGATTTTAGTAAAACAACTTATGTTTGTGACATTTTTATTTTAACTTTAAATAAAAGTTATTTATGTCATTTCCAACCAAAGTGTCTCCATGGGGTCCCCAAGTTGACCCATGGATTGTATTGGTCGGCAATGACACATTAAATAGGGTTAGGACAAGTGTAAAGGTATTTTCATATATTTATAATATCATTTTACCTTAAATTTCAATAATTACATTTAATCACGATTAATTAAACTTAACAGTTATTATTCACAAAAAATTATTTTAATCCCATTGAACCACATTTTACTTCATAATGACAACCATGTATGTCAGATTTTTTAAATTCAAATCACAGAAGTGGTAATGTTTCATTTAAATAAAAAATCAGTTTTTTAACTACCACTTAGTGGTTTCACTATTCATCAAAAATTGAAGTTTTTCAGAACAATGCCAAAATTTCACCCTAAGCTATAATTGATATTCTTAATTAAAAATTGATGTCTATTTTAAAAAATTCCAAACATATAAGTTGCATTAATTAATTTTATAATTAATTCCTGTTGTCACAACAAATAGCGTGTTTTTAAGAAACTATATATATCAAAAGATTGACAATTTTTTATATCCAATTTCAAAGTGAAATTAATTCTAATGACCACCATTGGATAAAATAGTAAAAATATATTCTAATTATACTTTAAAACCACTCAATAGTATAATTCATCACTATAAATTATTTTTATTATAAATGTTGTTTTTAAGTATTTTTCACTATTCATAAAAAATTGGAAGTTCATAGAAAAATACCAAAAATTCAACATAGGCTAATTTCGATATTCCAAATCCAAAAATGAAGTCCATTTTGATATATAAAAATATATATAATTTCAAAAAGTGGGTATTACTATTCATAATGGCTATTTTGATTGGTCGCGGTGTGTTAGATTTTCTAACTTGCGTACAATACAAGCTATTGCATTATTAAAAGAGAAGTGTATCGTGGAATCTCGGGGTGTTACATCTTTAGTGTGAAGCTATTGTGCATTGTGTGGCCACAATGTTAATAACTACCTCAAGAAGGAAAATTATACCACTGTTGGGAAATATGAATCACATTTGTTACCTGAGAATGAAAAAAACTTGGGTAAAAGCATGCAAAACCTGAGCATGGTTCCTAATCATGTTGAGAGAGAGGTGCAAGGTGTCGCTCATGAAGCGGCATCTAAAGTTGATGTTATGGGCGACCAGCCAGATTCACCCAAGGTATGTACTTTCTTAAAAAACAAAAGAATTCTTGGGTTGAGATTTTATGGATGTGGAAAATGTCAAACATGTTGATACACTATGAAAAAGAAAAAACATGCAAGTGAGGAAGAAACACAACTCAAGGTTGATCAGAAACTCTTTCAAGAAATATTTATTCCCTCTATGAATCGAAAAGGTAAACAAACTTTAGATTATGACTCTCCAGTCATCTCTAATGCTTTTCACTCATCTGCAAAACCTTTTGTGGATAATGATGGATTTCATCTTGTCTCTCACAAGAAGACACCGCCCCCAGTTGCTTCCGCAATGGTGGTTGAGAAGACCACTGCAGAGGAAATGACAACGCTAGTAAGAACAAATTCTTTTTATGACAATGTAACAGAGAATAGATCGGGTTCTGATAGCACTGGTGCTGATACACTACAGGAAAGGATTCAAGATTGTTTGAATGGGGCAAGTGATAGCAGAGGGTGATCATGAGGTCGGGGAAGACGACATGAAAGAGCGAAGCTGATTTCTCTTAAAGAATAATAACGAAGGCTAACCGAGCATCTGCTGAAAAATGTTAGGAATTATTCCTTGTTTTGGGGTTTCTCTGTTTTTCCATTCTCATTACTTGCTTTCTTATTTCTCTTGCTTTTAATAACGGAGGCATTTCCTTTGAAAAAAAATGTAAAACAAGAATCATTATTAGTGCTTGTTAGCAGAGTACAACCTCCATAAAGTGATTCTTTGGGTTTTTTATATAAACCTTTCATGGATGTTATTAATGATATTATTGGTGAATAAATATTATGTATATAATTTTTATATAATAATTGAATTATCTCTAACTGTCCATATCCACACATCTCATTCATAGAGTAATATAAATGCAACTTATGTCTTGTGTAGACTACTGCATCTATACAGAGTTTTTTTCATTTTTCATCACATTTTTAATTATTTATCATAAAATATTAGAATATAGTAAAAAATAAATATATAAAATTTTTTAATTATGATTATATCATAATGATATTATTTCAAAATAAACAACTCCGTAGCCATACTCCCCAATTGAGATAAAGCGTGTTCAAGATTGCATGTGTTTGAACACCGACATGAATAATGGAATAAAATTATATCATGGGTTATTATGAAAACATAATTTCATGTTTAATATGAAATAAATAATTGGGATTTTTTTTATGTCCATGAATGGAAATATAAATATTTTACTCATTTAATTAAGCACACTTTGTTGGTTGAAATTCAACAAAAAAATTAGTATTTCCAATTTCAACTTCAAAGATAAAGTCCAATGTTATCATGAAAGGAAATTTTAACATCATAAATCATTTCATGTAATAAATTATATTAACATTAATTAAATTTTAATGATTAATTTTCTAATAAGACTAAATACCAACATCTCTCATACAAAACTACTATAAAAGGTTGAAACTGTAAACACCTGATGTGGGACTAGGAAAAAACTAACTAATATACACATATTAAATTATTATAAAAGAAAGTAATAAATAGTTTTATGTATTAATATGGTTCTAAAATATAATATTAATATATTAATTATTTTCATTGGAGTTTAGATCAAATTTTTCTATGATGGTATGAATGGTATAGGCTTCTTTGCCTCAAATTAGAATCACTTGATACAAGTTTCTTCTATAAAACATGTTTCATTTTTAATGGTCTAAATACTACCTAATTTTCACTCTGTATAATGATTTCATTATAATTATTTATATCCATTTTTTCAAAAAAATCCTTCTCTCTTTGTGTTTTAATTCAAAATATACAATGTATAGAATAGTATTCATCTTAATTTCTCTTCACTAAGACATGATTTAATGTTTTGAACCTATTTATTATTTATATAGTGTATATAATACCCAATATGGTTTTTGGAATAATAAATTTTTTAATAATTTGTAATTATAGAAAAATATTATATTTAAGATTATAATTTAATCTCATTCCAAAATTAATAAAGCCGTAAAGGGTTTTTCGTGACATAATTTCCTTTTTTGGGTCATAATCAGTCATCTTTCTCTGTTGTATTTCATGATTGATATATTATAACCTATGATTATTTAAGTATACATTATACTTTATTTTATATATAAATATTGTTTCACACAAATTTCTTCTTCTTCAGTAATTCCAATGCTTCATTAAAATGGGTTATTGTGAATAATAATTCACGTTAACTTTAATGGATTTTTCTTCCATGTCCATATTTTTACATCCCACCAATGTTCTCATTCACCTAATGGAAACTAACCGAATTTTTTTATCACCAATGACACTTTTATTAACATAATTTCATTTTAAATAAAAGTTCCCTTTATAATTTTAAACTATGATGGATTTCAATAATGTTATTGCTAAATGTTCAAAAGGATATTTTATGCTTAAAAGGGTTTCATCATCCAATCCATATTTTATTTAATAAAATTATTTTTATTTTTTTCCATTATTAAATATTATTTTAAAAAATAATATTTTTCAATGTATTTTCACTTCTCCATTTTGAATTCTTATGTTTTTCCAAGGAAATTATATTTTGAACACTTTTTAAAACAGTTTTAAAGAAGTATTGTCTTTCCCTTCTGAATATTTTTCTTTGAATGTGATCCAAACTTCATATTTTTTTTAAAATGTTTAAAAATGATGTGAGGATAAAATTTATTTTCAATTTCATTTTTCTCCATGGTTTATCTCCTTTGATGTGAAGTTTTTATCACCCTTCATAAGTAATTTTGTTCTGAACCATTTTGGGAATTGAAAATCTTATATACAATGATTTACAAATTCCATGAGAGTTTAATATTCAATAAACACATCATTTTTCAAAGATTATTTATTATATGATATGTTTTATTTTAAGTGGTTCACATATTTATGGATAATGATGGGTGGGGTATTATATTTCACTACATTTCATTTCTTTAAGCTCATATCTAATGACATTGTCAACATTTGAAATAATGACTTCTTTACATAGTAATGAAAATGTTGGGGTTTCTCAAATTTCATGTGTGGAAAAAAGGATGTTTTTTCATTCTAGGAATGAGAATAATGAGGTATTTCATGCAGTTTTTCTGATGTTTATAGTTCTATCCATTTAGAATGTTTTTTATATAGTTACACTACATTGCTTTGTTTTTTATTTATATGATGCATCTTATTTCCATAAAATGACTTGTTTTCATGTTCATGCATTATTTTTAATATATTTAACACTTTTATATCATGATCACATGTTTTATAATAATTTTATATTTTTTATCCATGTAATATATTTATTCTTACTTCATGATATTGTCATTACCTTATGTCGGTCCATTATGTTTTATGATTATCATACATGGTCTTATGTTCTTTTATTAAGATGTCTATGTATTACTGTAATTTGCATTCATGTTTATGATCTAATACTTCTTATATTAATTTTTCCTTATAGGGAATCTAAGCTCAAACCTTTCTTATATTTCCATTACCCAGGTTATGAAGATGATTATGTCATGTAACATATCTATAAATGGGTCTAGAGGATTATGATAATGGAGAAACGTTCACATGTTTTTTAAAATAATATATTTATTTGGTTAGTCTACATGACATTGAACCTTTTTGTCCCTAGGTTTTGTGACTGTTTGTTAGATGGATTATTAATCATGATATTATTGTACTATTTATGTCATGTTAAGAACTCTCAGTATACTTGTTATCAAGGGAGGGTGTATTTATTTTGAATATTAGTTTAGTTATTTTTAAATATTAGTTTATTTATTTCTAGAGATTAGTCTTTTCATCTTGGCGATTGGTTTTGTAATTTTGGAGATTGTTATAGTTATTTTGATGATTAGATCGGTTAAATTTTGTGTTAGGGTTAAAAATCATAGTGAAAACCCAATGGTTGAGTCTATGTATAGGATGATATTCAGAAATATTGGTAATGTATTGAGTAGATCATCTTCCAAATTAATATATCTTTTTGTGGATAATATTAGTGGATGTGGTTGAAGTATTGATACACCTAGGGGTAATTACCTAGAAAAATGTTTGTCTGAGCATTGACCCGATCATCACCATGTTGGGTGAAAATTGGTCTTATAACTTTACATCTTGTATGCCACTCTAATATGATATTATTTGGTTTATCACAAGATCATTATGAATAATTATGAAGGATTTATTTCTTATTTACCTTAAGGGATTAATTTGAGAAATATAAGATTACCCATCTTAAAGTAACCAAGTTCAAACTATGATTGATATAGGTTGATCTAAATAAATTATAGTATAATGTGATAATGTTAAAGAAAAATACATTTTAAGGTTCAGTATCTTGTATGATTATGATAATTTAGATGTATTTTTTTGTTTTTTCACTAATTTCAATCATTTTTTCTTTTAGTGATACATATAAATATATGGAACCTTGGTTAACATGGGTCTGAAGTAAAAAAGAGATGATTACCCCAAAAATCAACCCATTAAAATTGGAGATAGACTTGTAAGTTTTGTGATTATTCTAAACTAGTTTTCATGAAACATGATTGGAAATGTAACCATAGTTGAAATCCTGATTACAATAACGAAGAGAATAATGGAGGATCATGAAAATTCAGGCAATGAAGATAATGAATGAAAAGATAATCATCCTTCTATATGTAAAAAATGTGGGAAGATTCATCAAGTGAATTAATACAAGGGGATATGATTATTATTTACATACGGTAAAGGAGTCCATAGAACACTTAACTTTTGAGGTAAAATGAAGAGTTTAGTTCACAAAAGGAAATGATATAGATTATATCCAATAGAACCACTAATAGGACAATGTATTATGTGAGGATAACTTTGGAGTCATCCAGGTCAATTCCCTAATCCATTGATTGTTGATAATGATAGGTATCTAGAACCTCCTTGACCCCGGGATCATTAAAGAACCTATTTAATGATTATGAATGAATAGGATAATGCCAATTAGGTATTCACATACCCTCTACCCCAAATTAGTGGATGCATTCTAGTTCTATTGACCATATTATATTAAGGGTGTTTTCAAAGAACATCAAGTCAAAATTCATTGTGATATGTATTTTAAGGAAAACATTTAATAGTATTATTATTTTGTTTTTTGGAAATAAACTATCTAAATGAATTATATTAATTTTTTTAAAATGACTACTTATCTATGCTTTGACTCTATAAAATTTTTTACAATACGTAAAAAGAGATTCAAAATAAACTGTGACAGTCTATTACTGTATGTTCAACTATGAATAAACTGTTAAGAAAACAGAATCCTATACATGGGCCATAATACTTAGTTATGTGAAACATTTCATTAAAATGGTTAGGGAGAATTAGTGATTTCTAGTCTTCCCAATGCTATTGAGGACCATATCGTCAATTATTTCAACATTTTCACTATATTTAGATATTCCTGAATGTAAGTGATTATTTATTTGTGAGGATGCAATTTATTTATGTATAGAAGAAGGTAACAACCAAATAATTCACTTTTTTCTCCATAAAGATTTAATATATTAAATAGCATTTTTGACACACTATACCAAATTAAAATAAAATAAAAATTGTGATATATTTTGAATATTATATTTGGCGGTTAAAAGTTATCCATTAAATTAGATTGTATAAATAGAAGTAACAATATCAAAAAATATATAAATTATATAGGAGCAAATGTAATCCATTAATATAATTATTTTTTATGTATAAAATTGAATGTGTATATCAATATAAAATCCATTATAAAAATAATTCATTTTTCCCTTCCAGTATTAAGATAAAAATATATCATTTTTATATATAAATATAAATGAAAATAAATTATCATCCATTAGATATATATATATATATTATGATAATAAATAAGAACAATTAATATTTATCCTTTTAAAGAAAAATATTTATTAATTAATGTAGGTAGTCTTCAATTATATTTTTTGATTTTATTTAAATTTTTAATAATAAAATGATTTATAGTTAATTATAAATAAATAAAATCATTATTTATTTATCAAGGATGTATTTGCTAATGATTAATTTCTGGGGTTTTTCAAAAATATTTAATTTTTATTTGAATTGTGGAAAATAATGTTTTCCAAAATATCGTGTCTTCTGTAAAATCACTTTAATATAATCATAACCTAAAACAAAGGAAACTTTTTTCATGAAAAATTATATTTATTTTATATAATATTATATATTTTAAAATAAAATGTTTTAATTACAAACATATATTTAATATTTTAAAATATAATATATATTTCCTTCTAAATTGTTTTAAATACATTATACATTAGTATTTTAAAATTAGTATTTACAAATTGTATAAAATTAAACGTATTTTAAATTTAAAATAAATTTGCCTAAATTATCAAATAAGGTTCAATTTATTATTAGGCTTGAATATTACATAAACTTATTTAAATATTACTTACGATTGTAAAAAGATTGTATTTCAAAGATTAATACTGTTCTAAATATTCTGTTTTAAAAAAAATGCATAAATTTTAAATTAAATATATAATATGGTGTTTGAAAATATATAAAAATTAATTAACACTAATTTTATGTTAAATAAATTTTAAATAATACTAAGAACAGTTAATGATTAATAGTATTTTTTTTTCTAAAAAATATTTTTTTATTTAAAAGGTAATTTTATCATATTTAGAAATTAAATTAGGATAAATGGGGGAAGGATTTTGAATAATAATGTTTTATTGTGATAATAAGTGTATAATTATTTTTTAGTAATAAAATAATCGACATGATTAATATTTATTTAAGAGTAATAACTGAGTAAATGACTAATCTAAGGTGCCATGAATTTTCAAATATTAATTGAACCTCTAAACCTTCTATAAAGCATTTTTTAAGTGGTAAATTATTAAGTAAATGTCTTAACATAATTATGTTATATAAATCAACAAAAATTAATTTATTTATATTCTTACCCCGTACATATGATTCCTTTCTATGGAAAGTACAACTTCCTCATTTATAGTAGCGGTATCACCTCCACCCATTAATTTTTCAAAATCTATTTTGAAATTACATTGAAAACGGGAACCAATATTATCTCATTTATATCCTTAAAATTCCCTAATTCTCATAATCAACAAAATTACACTATGTTCTTAAAATAAAATTCCTTCATCAATTGGAACATCAAGGTCTCAACATATGCATCACATCATTCTCAAAGTTTCTTTATTTTCATTTCCTTTCTCAAAACAACCATAACCATAGTATAATAAGAACCTCATACTCATCAGTGTTTTTATTTGTTATTATAATAATGGTAAAACAATTATTGATTCTTTTCCATCTAGTATGAAAAATAAATATCATTTTCAATACGTATGTGCGGATTACAGCCTCCACGAAGAGACTCTTTTGGTTTGTCATCACCACATATCATGAATTATATTAATGGTGGTATTGGTGAATAAATTTTCTTTATATTATTTCTTTATTTTTTATTACATTATCACTTACTTTACACCTCCACCGTTCTCATTCATTGATAAAAAAAATCACTAATCAAGTTTTTTATGGACTACTACCTCCCCGACGAATCATTTTTAAAATTTTATTCTAGTTTTTCATTATTTATCCAAAAAAATAATATTAGGACAAACATCATAAGGATATAAAATTAAAATAATTATTATTCAATTATAAAAATATTATTTCAAAATAAACACATCCCTATCCGTACTCACCATTTGATATAAAGGGTGTTAAAGATTGGGTTGATTTGACCTCCCACTTGAATACTGATATGAAATTATATCTTGTATAATTTTGAAAACATAATTTAATATATAACATGACATACATATTTAAATAAATTTTTTTTGTGTTATTTAATGTATATATCAATATTTAACTCATTTAATTAAACACCCTTCATAGGTTTAATGTCATCAAAAAATGTTTGTTTTTTATTTCATCTTCTAGGATAAAGACAAGAGTACCCAAGCACAAAAATTTAATCATCATAAATAACTATAATTCACCCATTATAAAAACATTAGTGAACATTTAATGACATAATTTATTAGAATAATTAACATTCATACCCCTCCTATGAAACTACTACAAATGATCACTATTATAAACACCTGATATGTATAAAATGTAATGAATACTAATATAAATATAAATAATAATTATAATTAAAAAATATAAATAGTGTTAGGTATGAATGTTTTTATTAAATAGAAATTTCATATATTTATTATTTTTTATTGGATTTTAAAGAGCATTAAACTAAATGGGGAAACAAGGTAAGGGTTTATTTGCCTCAAATTTTAATCCCATGAGACATGTTTATACTATTAACATATTTCATTTTTAATGGTGAAAAAACTACACACTTTTAATATTAGTCAGGATTTTATTTCATTTCATCGACTATAATGTTTTCTTCCTAGCTAATTCTCTCTTGTGTTTTTTATTCAAATGAAAAAGGAATGTAATAGTTTTTAACTCAACATGTCTTCATTGAGATATTTTTAATGTTTTTCCCCAAATTTATTATTTATATAGAGTATATACTGCCAAAGTATGCATCATTAAATAAATAATGTTTTAATATATGATTTTTGTCAAACCATATTATTTATTATCTTTCAATTAAGTTTTATACAAAATTTAAGATGTTTTATTTGTCGGTTGTCATTTATGATTGATCTATTCTAACCCAAGAAGATTTTAGGATTCATTCAACCTTATTTTGTGGAGAAATATTGTTTAAAACAATATTATTATTCCTCAATGATTTAAATTCATTGTTAAATTTCATTTTTGATTAATAATAAATTTCTTTTAATTTATGTTTCTTGACATGTCCATATATTTACATTTTACCATTTTTATGCTTTACCTAATGGAAAATAAAATTTTCTATCTCTGATAATAATTTTTTCTCGTCATTTCATTTTAGAAAACAATTAACTTTATCCTTTTTTGTGATATGAGTTTCGGAAAAGGTTAATTTAAAATGTTCCAATGTTTTTTTATGATTTCAAAATAAATGTTTTTTATCATCCACTACACATTTTATTTTGATAATATTTTTTTTAAAATTTTAATTATTAATTAATTTTTATCGAGGGAAATATTTTTAAAATAGATTTACTTACCTGTTTTTAAACCACATGTCTTTTCAAGGATATTTTATTTGGACATCTTTATATTTTTTTTAAATATTTATTATATTTCCCTTCACAAAATGTGTATTTGAATGTAATTAATACATTATATTTAATAAGAATATTTAAAATAGCATTGCGAAAAAAAATTTATTTTCACTTCAATTTTTTCTACACATTTTATCTCTAATGAAGTGATGTTTTGATCACCCTCAATATGTATGTTTCCGATGCTTTCACCGGGGCGCGCACATATCCGTCTGCGGAGGAGGACGCACGACATTTGTGTTGCCCCGCATTCCCGCTTTCCAAAGGTGGGTGACATTCGCTCCTTATTCAGGGATGTCTGCACCTTGATTGAAATGGGATGATGGGAAGTTGGTTCTTCCTTCTATGGATTCCTCCTCAGAACTCGTCACCTAGTCTGGGTCTCCATCATAGATTTAATACGTTGTTCGTGAAACTCTTCCTAGTGCCATGTTTCCATGGATGCCGGTTAATTACACTACTTCTGTCAGGACATTCCAAAAGGTCCGGTCAGGGCAGCAACCATCAGTCGGGGGAGTAGTCACGTCGAGGCATCAGTAGCGTGTCTGGATGCTGGGGAACTGGCATGTCTGTCTTTTGTCCCTTATTATGGGGCTTCTTGAGGGCGTGGATTCCCGAGGCATCCCACATCGAGAGCGGGGAATTATATGCCATAGACATATATATGTGGTTTTCCTCAGCTTCCTATGTTTAACACAGGGTATGCCGCAGGTTTAACGTCCAGCAGAGACGGATCAGCCCGATCAGAGCATTAGATGGAATGGATCGGATTGAGGAATTTCCCTTGAAGGGGTGCTGATATTGGAACCAGCCCATGGGCAGCTGCGAATAGGAGAAGAATGGTATGATCTTCTCGAGATATGGAAGTCTGGGTGAGAACCAGGTTGGTGATGGATATTTGAATGAACTGGAGGGGGAATGAAACAGGATCATCGTAAGGAGGACGGTGAAGTTGGTCTTGCGTCTCGAAGAGACCTCCTACGTATCCTCGTGGCAGGGAATCAAAGTCCGTGTAGTTCGAGATGGTTCCGGTGAACCGGCGTGGAGGTGGACCTTGGTACGATGGGTGGTGGGCTTTAACCTCAGGGAGGCTTCCTACGTACCATGCCTTGACATGGATAAAAGTCTTCGTAGTTCAATGGGTTTCATCGGTGAACCGACGTGAATAATGATGGGAAGGCTTGAACCTCAGAGAGGCTTCCTACATACCATGCCTTGACATGGATCAAAGACCTCATAGTTCAAAGGGTTTCATCGGCGAACCGACGTGAAAGTAGACCCAGGGGTCCACTAGTGGTGGGCATGAACCCCATGGAGGCTTCCTACATACCATGTCGTGACATGGATCAAAATCCTCGTAGTTCAGAGGGTGGGTGTCGCCGATCCGACGTGAGGAAGGGACCTTGGTTTGATGGGAGATGGGCTTGAACCTCAGAGAGGCTTTCCACGTACCATGTCTTGACATGGATCAAAGACCTCATAGTTCGGGTTGGTCACAACGGAATACTGTTGGACTGGAATTGCAGTTTAACGTCATGCTGGACGAAGGTGGAACTTGACGTGAATAAATGACGTGTGGGCTTGAACCTCATGGAGGCTTCCTACATACCACACCTTGACATGGATCAAAGTCCTCGTAGTTCGGGGTCTGCAGTTTAAGGTCATGCGGGATGAAGTTATACAGTTTAACGTCATGTTGGATGAGGGCATACAGTTTAACGTCATGATGGATGAAGGTATACAGTTTAACGTCATGCTGGACGAAGGTATACAGTTTATCGTCATGCTGGACGAAGGCATATAGTTTAACGTCATTATGGAAGAGGGCGTACAGTTTAACGTCATGCTGGACGAAGGTATATAGTTTAACGTCATTCTGGACGAAGGTATACAGTTTAATGTCATACTGGATGAGGTGTTGTCATGGCCAATGCCAACTCTAAGCCCACCTGAGTCTTGCTTGGTGTGAGAAACAAGAGGCACCAAGGACCTAACGATCATGACATGAAGGGTGAATCCGTCAGAAGTGAAGAGGGGCATACGTGTTAGGTGGCCGATGATACTGGGACTTACTCCAGGATGGAGGCCCGAAGTGCGGCAAAGCGCAGCGAAAGAGGGATTTGGGACCAATGATGGGGGGTGCCTTGTTCTCTATCACGCCCTCCACTAACCTTGGTAGTGGGGATGTACGGAGATGCAGGGGTACAACCTTCCGCAAGAGGGGCTATGAGGATTACACCAAGGTGGGTGCCCTTATCACATGGGCATACGCTACTCCGATAAGGAGGATATCATCCCTTGTGGAGGGGGTGACCCCGTCTCTGTGGAGACGGTGGTGTAAAAAATGTCCGAGATGGGGGGACCCTTCGTGCGAAGCACGGGGCCGGATCGCAGTTTAACTTCATGTGTTGAGGACAAGGTGCTTGGCAGATTAACGTCCTGAAGCTAGGACGAGTTGGGTTCACTCTTCACCCCTAGGACTTACATGACCGGCACCCTCTGCTCCTTGGGGGAGGGAAGGTATGAGTAAGGATGTGGTAAAAGGGGGTCGCAGAGCGAACCATCGAGGGGTCCACGTTAGCATTGCTCTGCAAAGAAGAAATAGCCGTTAGCATGACTATGTGAAGAAGCATTAGGCGAAGAAACGCTACAGGTGATGTTGTCTGTGGGACTTTGAAATCACATCGTGCCACCCTGGAGGGTCTCACGGGAAGATGAATTTCCAAGAAGAGGAGTGTGCTTCGTGAAGTGCAGTGCCTTGGCCTTATTATGGGGCAGAGGTGTGGATGGGGGGTGCTTTGTGAAGTGGAATAGTATTCGCGGAGCACTGCCTCGCGAAGTAGAGGTGCCTCATGAAGCAAGGTGCTGCGAGGTAGTGTGCTTCGCGATATGTAGCGACCCTGCCATAGAATGGAGATCACTAGTATAGGATGGGTGTTTTGTGAAGCATAAATGCTCCGCGGCTGCCCAGTTTCCCTTGGGAATCCCCCTCCTTCGCGAACGCCCTTGAGCTTCGTGAAGGGCAACCCTCTTGGAAGATGGGCTCAAAACGAGACAAAGAGAAGTCGTCACACGAAGTAGATGTACCTCGCAGAGCTCATGATTCCCGGGGCTAATGGTGCTTCACGATTCGGGAGGAGAGAAGCCGAAAGGTCGGATTGTCCGTCTCTTGGGCTCATGGGGAACCCAATATTTATAGGAAAGGGGCTCCGTGAAGCAGAAGTCACGCGGCGCGAAGGGGCGGTGGTGCTTCGTGGCGGGCTCGCAAATGTCAGGCCATTCACAGAGAGTTACCGCCTCTGGATCTTCGAGGCAGGCTCGCGAACGTCAGGCCGTTCGCGGAGAGGTACCTCCTCCGGCGCTTTGCGGCAGGCTCGCGAACGTCAGGCCGTTCGCGGAGAGGTACCACCTCTGGCGCTTCGCGACGAGCTCGTGAATGTCAGGCCGTTCGCGGAGAGGTACCGCCTCTAGTGCTTCGCGGCGGGCTCGCGAACCTCAGGCCTTTTGCGGAGAGGTACCGCCTCTAGCGCTTCACGGAAGGCTCCCGAACGTTAGGCCGTTCGCGGAAAGGTACTGCCTCCGGTGCTTCATGGGACCGTGATGCTCGGGGGTGCTTCGCGTCGGTGCTTCAAGAGGTAGCGTCTGGGGCTTCTTTTTTTTTTCTCCTTCCTTTCATGCAATATTTTGGCACCAAAAAATTCCCCCCTTAGACTTGGAGCTGCAGAGGGATGCAAGGTCTATGTCTGAGGGAAAATCGCCGAAATTGTCGGCGGTTCGCGATGCGACTTCGCGAAGGGGCCCGCGGTGCTGACCGCGGCAACTGGATCCGGACGCGCCGCGAATCTCCGGGGTCGCCGCCTATAAATAGGGGGGACGACCTCTTTTTTCTTCACGCGATTTTCTTGTCCTTTTGTTCTCTCGATTTCACGATGCTCCGTGTACTCCACGCCTGCTCTCTGCGAATCGAGCTTCGCAGCGACCCGCGGGTCTCTGACTCCACGATCGCACCAAGCGAACTCCTGTTTTCCGGCTTAGGTCTGACTCCGCGGCTTGGTTTCTCAATCCGTCATCATGAGAGATCTTCACGAGCCGGCTTTGCGACTCAACTTCATGATACTTTCTGAAAAATTATTTTCTGAGTGTCGGAACTAAAATGGACCATCGAGAAGCTGTGTTGGGGGTGATTGCCGATGCCGCCCGGAGAGATGAGATGGCCAACTGCCTGGGCCTTGGGGAGATGGTCCGAAGCCACTCAGACTATACCTCTTTGACAGAACTTCTATCATAGGGTCAGAAGAACAATCCGCAGTGCAAGAAACTGCCCTTGTATGGATTTGGGCTGAGGGATGACGTCTTCATCCCTGAGGCGAGTAGGGACGAACCAGCTTGCTGGTTCCGGAGCACAGAATGTCAACACCAATGGTTCAGGGCGGCTGATGGTCATACACGGGAGGACTTCACACCCATCACCGCCAAATGTCTCTACAACCATGTGAACAATATTGACGGGAAGCCATTGCAATCGGGGACATCCCCTCCTCTGTACCGTACCATGCTGAAGGCGGCGTTGCAGGATCCAAAGAAGGGGTGGTCCGATGAGTGGGACCTGTGCCAGGGTGACAACTTTACTGATGATTGGGCCTGGCCTACTAGGTAGGTTCCTCATGCGAGGATTTTTTGGCCGAGCTGAAAAGAGTGGGTTTATATGAGGCGGCATGGGCCTCCCAGTTCCACATTTACCAACGGAAACAACTGATGCCGGAATTGCTGAGCAGATGGTCGTCTAGGACCAATACCTTTCACCTGCACCACAGGGAGGTGGGCATCAGCCTGTGGGATGTCCACCAGATTTCGTGGGTTCCGATCTTGGGGGCCATGTATGATGAGTTCCTCCCCATCATGAGCGCGTGGCAGGATACAGAGCAAATGCCACGACTGGCGTCGGCGCTAATGGCACTCGTCCCTGGAGAGGACAATGAGGCAGTGAGGGATGTCCACTTTAAGAAGTGGTTCAAGTGCTTCCAGAATTTCCCAGAAAATCGAGAGTTCCCTCCAAGGCCTCGAACTTGTCGAAGGGCGGCCCAACGGGGTAAGGAGAACTTGTATTGGCGGGTCTTGGAGGAAAGCCAATGGAAGCATTGGGGTTTCAGTGTCAGCACTGAACAACAACCGATAGTTAGGCTGACGGTGTTCATTGCGGATCTCATCTGTAGTTGGATCCTACCGGTGAGAGATACCAGCATGGGGGTGCGGCCCAGCTAGTTTATCATGGCATCCATGCTGGCCATGGGGCAGCGAGTCAATCTAGGGATTCCCATGCTTGCCAAGCTGTACAAAATGCTGCGGCACATTAGCAAGGGAAGGAGGCCGCCAAGGATATGCGGCCCCTTCCACCTCCTGTATGGGTGGGTTGCGGCGTACATCAGGGGGATCTATGAATATCTGAACCCTATATCACTGCCGGGATCCAACTTCCACCCCTCCATCCTGAATGCATCCAGGAGCTTCCCATTCAAATTAACCATGCGGACGGTGCTGAACCGAGTGTGGAGGGTGGATGAGTTTAATTTCCACCCCTTCCCATTGCTGACGAGGATACATACTGACGAACGGTGGGGAACGGGAGAGCACCAGGATTACCTCCTGGCCTTTCGAGGCGGAGTTTTGGTGGCATGAGGGGATCGTGATCCGCTCTACGATCCGTACACCCCGCATCGGTTTGCGAGGTAGTTCTGGTGCCTCCAGCAGCTGACCCCGCAGGTCTACTGGGAGGTGCGTCACGAGGAGCACCTGTGTGTGATGAGGCAGCTGTGGCTCATGTTCACATGGGAAGATGGGAAGATGCGAATTACATTGCCTCCATCCATCGCCACTTTCGGATTAGTGAGGGAGTATTCCATTAGTTGGGAGGCTGCTTACCCAGGGGAGATGCTGAAGCAGCAAACTATTCGAATTGGCGACGATGGGCCTCCTCTATCCTGGGGTCGGGGTCGGAGAGCAGCTAGGGCCTCTCGCGGTGGCGGGGCTACCGTGGCGGCGAGACCCGCACCGGCAGAGGGTGTGGCAGCAGTGGAGAATCCGATTATTCCGGAAAAGCAGGGCCATCCGGAGGGGTGACCACCGAGGGGATTTCATAGGATATCCACTCAGGCGCTGGGGAAGCGACTGCGTCATATTGACATGGCAGAGGATGTCATCTTCCTGGAGGCCTGGGACATTTGGGATGTCAACCAGAAATTCCTCAGTCCACCCGAGATATGGGCGCTCTTGAATCACCTCGGGATGGAGTTATCGGGCATAGGCCCAGTCTGGGATGGATTCATGACATCTCCGGCGGAGGCAGAGCAATACATGGACGAGCTGGAGGATTACGTTCACTCCAGTGGTGTCCCTTTCCCAATGACAGACTGGGTGAGGGTACTGCTGGATCGAACGGTCCCCCCACAGTTGTCAGTCGCCGATCTAAGGTAGCACTTCCCCCTTCTGGAAGAATCAGAGGACTCCTCTCGGGAGGATGAGGCTGGAGGAGGGAGCCCGTTGGAGGAGGGCGAGGTCGGAGATCAAGGCTCAGATTCTGACTACTTTGCAGAGGCTCTCGAGGTAGCATTCCGAAATTCTTTCTTTATGGTCCGTTCTTGGGCCATTATGGACTTCTCACCGATGTTTGAGCCATGTAGGAGGATCTTGTACACATGCCTCATTCTCGCCCCTCGACGGGTGATGATGCAGGACCTTCAAAACCAGCGCCTATGGCTGCGTCCAGTTCCGCGTCTTGTGGGACCAGAGCACCCGAGGTGGCTCCTCGGGAATCTCTAGACCTTCTAACAGTATACAGAGGGACTCATCTCGGGGTCCCGTCAGTATCGGCTGAAGAGAGGCACCAGTAGGTCAATCTCCGTAAGTTTCCTCTACTGATTTCCTTGTCATCATATGTAGACTATGCCCACTAACGTTCATGTCCCTCTCTGTCGTAAAGTTCTCCGACTGGCGTGGGATTCTTCGGCAAGGTTAGTCGGGATTTCTGGTGGCATCCCTCCTAGGGGAATTCCAGTTATGGTGGCGATAGTCCCCCATCTCCCCGAGCTAAAACACACATCATCACTAGTGGGGCCACCAGCAGGGTTGTGCCCGAGGTCATTGAGGTGGACTCCGATGAAGAGGATCGACCGGCCGGTCCTAGTCCTATCGCACCTGCTTCAGTGCCAGATGTCGTGCTGGATTCAATGCCATATACAAATCTTGCCGAGGACTTCCTACAGGCGTATCCTGCGTACAAGCCTGCCAATTGCACAGACTAGGACGAAATGACCTCCGACGAGGAAGACAGCAGCATAGTTTGTCGTCGGTCATGGAAGCAAATCATGCGCTTCATCAAGGACACCCCCAAGCACTATGGATAAAGGAAATGGACAGACTTCTCTCGCGGCTGTGCGAACTGTGTGTTGGGGGAGTGGATGCCCAACGTCCTCATGCGCTCGTCCGAGATCTTATGGCTGATAAGATCCGGGAGCATGATCGTGGACTCAGCATGGGCTAGCAACGGAGGAAGGAGAATAACATCAAGAAGCTCCAGGAGGCTGAATGCAAGGATCAACAGCTGCAGAACCGGGCAGATGAGCACTCATCCTCTCTTAATGCACAATCTGAGCTGATCTCACGGTTGAAGGCCCAGCTGGTAGAGGCAGAGGAGGATATGAGGCAGGCTTCTAGAGAGATGGATACCATTCAGGCTGGGGTAGAGAAGGTCAGAGCCAAGGCTGATGAACTGCGCCCCACCGCTGCTGAGGAGGAGAAGGAGCTGAGTCAGCGGCAGTAAGTCTTGGACGCCACAAGCCGAAGGGTGGCGGAGCTACAATTCTCTTTTGACGGGGTCAACCTGTCCATGGGGCGAGTCAACCCCCGGGTACTGTAACAAACTAAAGAACTTTTATTGGATCTTTCACGCTTCAATTTCTTTTGAATGTCATATCATGCACGATTTCCACTGTTTTAATCGGTTCGTTACATCCCTACAATGTTTGTGGGATGTTCGACGATAATTCCCCAAGCTCACGTGGGTCAAGCCCGATGTGAAAAACCAGAGATAGTTGCCTCCTCATCCCACCTAATATAGGAGTGGAGACCAAGCTCTGGGCATCTGGGATTTGGATTACCAGTTATGATTTCTGAAAGATGGGAGAAGCTTGACCAGAGAAAAAATTTCTCAAAACAGCCGAATTACCGTTTCTTCAGCATGCCCTCATACACGAACGGTGCAACACCAGGGGCACTGAAATCAGTCCGAACAGACGGAAACGGGAAGCGTGAATTACGATGACCAACATTCGGAGCACTGTGGGGATGGCTTGAAAATAATGGATAGCCGTTAACCATGGAGGAGAAGCGGTATCCTTACTATGTTAGCCTGAAATGGGGACAAAAAATGAGGGTCGACCATTGACCATGTTCGAAACACGGGACATTGTCACAAATGTTGTCGGTAAATCTTTCAGGACGTTGACCCATGACAGTTGGCGGACCCTGGGTCGAGCATCCATACTATTAGGGGTTCCCTCCAAACATGAACAGTCTTCCGGAATGTTGGCCCAGGACGGTAGGTGAGCCGATGCGGCATGAGACCAGGCTATTAGGGGGTTTCTTCAGACATGAAAGGGGGCGAGGATCTGAATAAGGGGAACGAAAAGCATGGAATATGGAGTGAAGGTTTGTCTGAACGGAATCCAACACTCATGTAATTACATCGCCATAGCTGGAATATTCCAGATGGGCGCATCGGTTTGGTTACAAATCCTTCCTTCTTTGGGACAGGGTCTCTCTAGCGAGGGTTCTGGCCAGGGTGCTGAAAAGGGGAAGGATAGGATCAATGATTCCTATGGGCTGGGCCCTAGGAAAAATACCAGGGTGTCCGTACGTATCCCATGAGGATGGGAATCAAGCTGCACGTAGTTCTAAAGACACAATGTAGTCATAGACCAACACTGATAGGCGAAATCCTCTCTGGCAAAGGCTCTAGTGCATCCCATGATTAACATGGGGCATCCTGAACTTGTTTAGGGTAGAACTGCAGTTTAGTGTCATGCATTGAGGAAACATGGACTCCTGTAGTTTAACGTCATATGATAGGACGTGGGATAAAAGGGAAGATCCCAAGGAGTGAGTGGTGCGTTAGATATGAAACTAACGTGAATGAGGACTTGGAGTCCAAATCACACCACGTATCCCCAAAGGAAATGCTTCTGGTTGAGGGATCAAGAGTGAGGATTAGGATAGGCCCAAAGCAGAGTGGTCGGGTGTTCCTACGTACCCCATGAGGATGGGAATCAATCCATATGTAGTTCTGAAAGTGTAGTTTAATGTCATGTGGGACGATGAGAAGCCTGGCAGTGTTGGTACACATCCCGCCAAAACTACTAAGCCCACGTGAGTCATGCTCGGTGTGGGAAACAAGAAGTATTGGTGAGACGTTCCCAACACATAAGGGGGAAGGTTAGGGAAAAGGGACGCTCGGTGAACACTGGCCCAAGAACACTAACACGACCATGTGGCGCACCTAGATGCGTGAAGCGATAGAGCCGAGCATATTGGAATTCCACCTGAACATGAGGAAGTGGAAATGTGTGAATCATGATGATAGATATTTGGATCACAATGATGGAGGCGTGACATTATATGATAACTCTTAACCATGGTGGAAACGCAGCATCCATATCGCATTAGCCTAGAATGGGGACAAACAAATGAGGGTCGACCGTTGACCATGTTCGAAACACGGGACCATGTCACAAATGTTGTCAGTGATCTGTAGGGACGTTGGCCCGAGACGATAGGAGATCCCTTAGGCCCAACTTACATGGAGAGCCCTTAAAACTAGTATCCATGTCATCCGAGGGTCCTTTTGGATATGGAAGAAGATAAGGATCCAAATAGCGAGCTCACGAATCTTGGTCATGGGACAAGGGGAATGTCCCCATGAAAATCCCACACTTCGGGCTCTTTGTAAAAACACATCTGAATACGGCAATGAGACGTATTAGATAGAGGGATCAGAGTCCTTTCCCATAGGGAGATCTTAGTTTAGGGTCATAAAACTCGAACCATGGGTAGGAGGAAGCAGAGGAGGTAGGTGACGGGTATTTAAGAAAACCCGATGTGGATGAGGACCGGTGTTCCGACTACCATGTGCTTCTCATATTGTTTTAGGTCGAGAGACTGGGGAGGATATTTGGGCTGGGCCCACGGGGAATTACCCAGGCGCTCCTACATATCTCATAAGGATGAGAATCAATCCTCATGTAGTTATTGAGAGAGTCTTAGTTTATGGTCTTATAACTCAGACCATGAATGGGTAAGGGGAGTAGGGGACACATGGCAAGGCGGTTACAAAACCCGACGTGAATGAGGACCTAAGCCCTACTAACCATGTGTTCTCTGGGGAAATGCTCGAGTCGAGGGACCAAACACAAAGGTTGGGCTGGGCCTACGAGGAAGTGCTTGGGCGCTCTTGCGTATCTCATAAGGATGATAATCAAGCCATACGTAGTTCTGAAAGGCGGCATGGTAAGGTACCAGTGCCAGGAAAAAAGGGGAGTTCGGGAATGGCCCTTTCACTAAAAGAAGCGGAATTTGAAAAATCTTGTTTGTCCTCTAAGGTGAGTGGTTTTTTTTGTGAAGCGATAGGCCTAGGGTATAAATCCTTGGTGTCTCCATAATAATCAATTCGTGACAGGCATTGACAAATGGCATGGCACGTGACCAATACCCAACGTGATGTCCTCTACAATGAGGTCATCACGATGTTGTGCCGTTTTTCGTCGTGCGGCCAGGACGATAATGTCACAGTTTAGGGACGTATGATAGGACAAAACATGCATTTTAATGTCATGCAGCACAGACGTAGCAGAGGCGATGCTAGGCGGGGAATGTGCGCAGTGTCACAAAACACAATTGATGGAGACATGATCCCACATCACACTGTACGCCACACCGAGAGGGAGACCTCAGGTCGAGGGGCCTATATAGAGGTAAGAGGTGAAAAGAGGGGGGGGGGAGACTAGCTCCCTAAATGGGATGGACCCGATGACAAGGCATCCGGGCGGTCTTACATATCCCAACAGGATGGGAATCAAGATGAACGTACTTCAAGATGGATCTTAGTTTATGGTCTTAGAGCTCAGACCATGAATGGTGACAACTTCCCGAGTAAGCACAGATGTCAACCCGATCCCTAAGCCCACGTGAGTTAAACTAGGTGTGGGAAACAAGGGTGGGAATCCTTATCGCAATACTTGGGGCGTCCATCAAAGGGGAGTCGGCAGAGATCCTCGAAGGAAACCTTTGACATGGCTTGTTCCCCCAACACACAGACATGCATGGAGGAATAATACCAAGAGTTCTGAGACTCTACTTGGACATGACGAGAATGGAGAAGGATTTGAATCGTGTAACCGACATTTCAGGCTTAGTGGGGTTGGTGTGGTGATAAAGGAAAAATGTTAACCGTGATGGAAAAACAGTCTCCATATCGCGATAGCTTGAGGTGGGAACTACAAACGAGCATTGACCGCTGACCATATTCACAATGCGGGATTTTATCAATTTGTTGTCCGCAACCCTTGAGGGCATTGGCCCGTAATGGTAGGAGAGCCCTTGGGTGTAGTATCTAGGCCGTTATTGGGGGTCCCTCCAGGTGTGAAAAATGATGGAATCCTTGATGCAGGGATACACAAAGCCTGGAAAGCGGGTGTGGACATGTCCGAGTAAAGTTTGGCATTCCAGGTAATAAACCAGAGTACCCTTAGGCACATTGGTGAACCGTCAGAAAGGGCCGACAAAACAGCTCGAGAATGAGAGGTACATGGTGTGGTCATTACAAGACCGATGTTAATGAAGACATAATCCCATACCACGCCATATACACCCCTCGTAGAGGAAGGGTAGGCCAAGGAGCCAAGTTGGGATGAAGATTCCCGAAATATGGGGCTGGACCCGAATCCTAGACATTCAGGTGATCCTATGTATCCCATGAGTATGGGAATCAAGCCATATGTAGTTCTCTAGATACAGTTTAACGTCATGCGGGACGAGGAGGGGAGTAATATACAACTAAACAAGGGAGGTGTATGGTACGGCGAATAAACTGACGTGAATGAGGACATAATCCCACACCTCACCATAAACTACTATAAGAGAGGACCTGGGACAGGGCCCCGAAAATGCCGAGGGGCCTGAGGCTAGGCCTCGGTGAAGGACGCATGAGGCTGGGCCTCGTTTAGGAGGGCCTGACTAACTTGTATTTTAACATCTTGTAGCAAGGACGAGGAATGAGATAACTATATCTCATCCGGGGATGTGTACGACATGACAAGTAACCTGACGTGAAAGAGGACGTAATCCTACACCATGCCGTACATTCCTTATAAGAGAATCGGGGCCGTGGGTCCGACCACTGGCACCACCCGGAGGGATGTTTGTCGCTTCGGGATGGGGCAGAATGAATCACTACAATCGATGTTTAGGACATCTCGGGGTAGACCCGAGGATCCAGGACACTATTGACCATGTTCGAAACATAGCGTCCTTATGGAGACCTAATATGGGAACAACAAGTGAGCGTCGACCGTCGACCAAATTCGTAACACGGGACTTGTATCGGCTTGTTGCTCGGAAAACCTCGGGGGTGTTGGCCCGTAATGGTAGGAGAGCCCTTGGGCGTAGTATCCGGGATGTTCTTGGGGGTCCCTCCGAGTGTGAAAGATGATGGAATCCCAGTCATGGAGTGGGTGAAGCATATTTTTATCCATCCATGAAAGAGGCGAACATCTCTAGGGGGACGTGCAGCTGGTTCGAGGCTTGCTCGATGTGAGTTGGGGAAAAAGTGTACACCTTGCTGTTTGTCTTGACCCAAGGGGAAGATTTTGGATTATGGGCTGGGCCAACGGACGAAATGTCCAGGCGTTCCTACGTATCACATTAGGATGGGAATCAAGCCATACATAGTTCTTGAAGGCCACACAGTTTAACGTCATGCGGTGAGGACGTGGGAGGATAGAAGAACGGGAGTGGGCACATGGTGCAACCCTTACAATCCTTGTATGAGTGGGGCAGTATGAGAGGGGCTAAGAAAGCCTACTCCTCGCTATGCAAGGATCCTCCAAGGAAACTATTCCCAGGGGGATAGTGAGAGAGAAGAGATTGGGGCTGGGCTCAAGACGAGCGTTCCTACGTATCCCATTAATATGGGAATCAAGCCACACATAGTTCTTGAAGCACAGTTTAATGTTGTTCTGGACAAGAAATGTGTCTCAACTTGGTATATGTACGGTACGACGGGTAACCCAGCGTGAATGAGGATATAATACAACACCACACCGTACAATCCCATAAGAGAGTCCAAATTGACAAAGGCCAAGGGGCCTGAGGCTGCGTATTGGTTAGGAAGGCCTAACTAGCTTGCAGTTTAACGTCTTGCAGTAAGGACGGGGGCCGGGGGCCCGAGGAGGCCAAGGGGCCTGAGGCTGAGCCTCAGTCAGGAAGGCCTGACTGGCTTGCAGTTTAACATCTTGCAGTAAGGACATGGAGAGATCTTAGTTTAAGGTCATAGAGCTCAGACCATTTTGCAGTTTATCATCCTACAGGACGACGGTGCAGTTTAAGGTCGTGCAGGACCATACAGTTTAATGCCGTCTTGGAGAATACAGTTTATGGTCATGTTGGACCATACCGTTTATGGTAGTGTTGGACCAGACAGTTTATGGTCGTGTTGGACCATATAGTTTATGGTCGTGTTGGAACACAGAGTTTATGGTCGTGTTGGACCACACAGTTTATGGTCGTGTTGGACCAAACAGTTTCTGGTCGTGTTGGACCAGACAGTTTATGGTCGTGTTGGACCACACAGTTTATGGTCATGTTGGACCATATAGTTTATGGTCGTGGTGAACCATATATTTTATGGTCGTGTTGGACCATACAGTTTATGGTCTTGCTGGACCACACAGTTTATGGCCGTGTTAGACAATAGAGTTTATGGTCGTGTTGGACCGTACAGTTTATGGTCGCATTAGACCATACAATTTATGGTTTTGTTGGACCATACAGTTTATGGTTGTGTTGGACCATAGAGTTTATGGTCGTGTTGGACCATACAGTTTATGGTCATGTTGGACCATACAGTTTATGGTCGTGTAGGATCATACAGTTTATGGTCATTTTGGACCATATAGTTTATGATGGACCATATAGTTTATGGTCATGTTGGACCATACAGTTTCTGGTCGTGTTGGACCATACAGTTTATGGTCGTGTTGGACCATACAATTTATGGTCATGTTGGACCATACAGTTTATGGTCGTGTTGGACCATACCGTTTATGGTGATGTTGGACCATACAGTTTATGGTCGTGTTGGACCATACAGTTTATGGTCGTGTTGGACCATACAGTTTATGGTCGTGTTGGACCATACAGTTTATGGTCGTGTTGGACCATACAGTTTATGGTCGTGTTGGACCATACAGTTTATGGTCGTGTTGGGCTAGATAGTTTATGGTCGTGTTGGACCATACAGTTTAAGGCCGTGTTGGACCATACAGTTAATGGTCGTGTTGGACCATACAGTTTACGATCGTGTTGGACCATACAGTTTACGGTCGTGTTGGACCATACAGTTTATTGTCATGTTGGACCATATAGTTTATGGTCGTGTTAGACCGTACAGTTTATGTTCGTGTTGGGAAATACAGTTTCTGGTTGTGTAGGACATTTTGGATCAGGCGATGTACTGCTTGAGGAACCTGACATTGGTGGGAGGAGTTACGCGCCCACCATCTGTGGTGACCAAGGAGCACACCCCGTTGGGGTAAACCTTATAGATGATATAAGGCCCTTCCCATTTGTGTTCTAGCTTGGGCGATTTCTTACCGGGGATCATTGGTGCTCGAAGGTCCAGGACTAGGTCACCCAGTAGAAAAGAACGGAGGCAAACCTTCTTGTTGAAGGCCCTTGCAATCTTATTTCGATGCCTTTCCAGATTGTGCAGGGCATGAAGCCGGTTCTCGTCCAGTGCTTCATATTCAGCTAGACGGATTTCGGCCATCACATCTAGCGCCTTCTGGTCATAGACTGCAGTGCGTAATGATGGCAGCTGGATCTCAATGGGTAGGATGGCCTCAGCCCCATACACCAAGGAGTATGGGGTCACCTGGGTAGAGCTGCGAGTAGTCGTCCGATAATCCCAGAGGGCGTTGGGGAGCTTGTCCGGCCAAATATTCTTGTTCTGACCAACCATATTCTGCAGAATGTTAGAGAGGGTTTTGTTGAATGCCTCGATCTGTCCGTTTTCCTGCATGTGATAGCGGGAGGTATGGTTTGAACGAATGTCGTTCTTGGCGTACAATTTCTTCAGCTCAGCTGCTCGGAAGTTGGTGCCATTATCGTTAAGGACGGTGTGAGGGACCCCAAACCAGTGGATAATATTGGAGCTCACAAAGTTGACGATGGAACGGGTCTTGACCTCTTTGAGTGGAAATGCCTCTGCCCACGTGGAAAAGAAATCTGTAGCAGTCAGGATGAACCTACACTGGCGAGCTGTTTCCAGTGGATATGGTCCCACTACAGCAAGTCCCCATACCGCAAATGGACAAGAGTACTTGGTGGGGTGGAGAGGCTCTAGTGGCCAATGCAGGAAGTTGGCATGAACTTCGCATGTGTGGTATATATTGGCATACCCGATACAATTGTGGATCATAGAGGTCCAGAAGTACCCCAGCCTCCGGATTGGATGGGACAGCTTCAGCCCGGCTTGATGGGCACCACAGGAACCGGTGTGGACCTCCTGCATAACTTGTGGAATCTCTTCTCCTTGAATGCAATGGAGGAGAACGCCATCGAAGCTCCGCTTATAGAGGTTCTTCTCAAGACTGAGACCACTCTGGAGGGTAAATTGCAGCGCACGGCATCCGATTCACTCGCGCTCGGCCCGGTCGTCTAGGAGGCAACAATTTTGGAGATACTCGACAAAAGGTAACCTCTAGTCCGGAGTGACTTCAACCATTGTGTTCAACGAACCCAGGACCCCTGACGTAGAGGGCCCGACAGTGTGATGAATTACCTGCAGACCATCATTTTCCTCTTGGGTGATGGGGGAAATGACTCTCTGGTGTGCCACATGTATGATCAAATCGTTTTTCTTGGGTTCTGTGAGCGACGCAGCCAAGCCGACCAAAGTGTCAGCTCGACCGTTCTATGACCGTGGGACATGGGTGACCTCTAGCCGCGAGGGGAACTGGGCCATTAGGCGGAGGGTGCACTCCAGCAATGGCACAAGCTCCGGCTTCCTAATGACATAATCTCCATTGACCTTCGCGATTACCATCTCGGAATATCCGTTCACATGTAGATGGGGCATGTCGATATCAAGGGCCAACTAGAGGCCGGTGATGAGAGCCTGGTACTCTGCCTCGTTGTTGGTACAGCCTTCGGACAATAGGAATGAGTATGGTAGGACGGCTTGCACAGGGTTAACGAAGATGATACCCAGGCCCTCTCTTTTGAGCTTAGGATCGTTGAGCCTCCTACCGGTGGGGCTCCGGGAGGCACCGTCGATGTGCATTTGCCAACCTAGGATGGCATGATCGATTGAGAGGATCGCCTCATCTGGAAAATCCA
This sequence comes from Viscum album, assembly GCA_963277665.1. NCBI lineage: Eukaryota > Viridiplantae > Streptophyta > Magnoliopsida > Santalales > Viscaceae > Viscum > Viscum album. The sequence goes on along the minus strand of OY728153.1, from coordinate 1,765,747,171 downwards.
GGTCCGAGGACTGATCTGCAGAGGTTGGGTGGGCGGCTAAAAAGTCTTCCAACACCTGTCCCTTATTGGCCTTCTGAGGTATGAACCTGATATCCAACTACTGGAGAATCACCTCCCATCGCGCTAGTCGGCCGGTCAACATGGGGTGGTTCAGTATGTACTTCAGTGGGTCTACCCGAGAGACAAATTGTACCTCATGGTGCTGCAGGTAATGCCGTAACTTCTGTACGGCAAAGACGAGCGCAAGGCAGCTCTTTTCAATAGGGGAGTATCTAACCTCTGTATTGAGAAGCATGTGGCTGAGATAGTAGAGACTGTTATCAGTACCCTCATTATTCTTCTAGGCTAGAAGTGCGCCGAAGGACCATTCTAGGGTGGTCATGTAAAGGACCAGCGGCTTTACGGAAATAGGTGGCATCTAAACTAGAGGTTGTAGCAGATACTACTTGATTTCCTCAAAGGCGGTCCGACACACCTCATCCCATTCATATGCGGTGTCTTTCTTCATGATCCGAGAAAAGGGCTTACACATGCCGACCAGATTTGCGATGAATCAGTGTATATAGGCTAAGTGGCATTGGAGACCTCGAATTTCCCGAATATTTCTCGGGGGAGGCATTTGGCTAATGGACTTGATCTTCTCTTGGTCGATTTCAATGCCTCGGTATCTAACAAAAAATCCAAGAAACTTCCCTGAGGTGACCCCGAAGGCACACTTCAACGGGTTCATCTTTAGGTGAGGGGAACGGAGGAAACCAAACACTTTCTCAAGGTCTTTGAGATGGTCCTGGTGCTGAAATGATTTGACCACTAGGTCATCTACGTTGCATTCCACCAGTGTCATGAGAATCGGCTTGAATATACGATGCATGGCCCTCTGATAAGTGGAACCTGCATTGTTCAAGATGAAAGGCATAACCTGGTAGCAAAAGATACCTTTGGGAGCCCTGAAGGTGGTGGACTCCTCGTCCTCAGGGGCCATCCAGATCTAGTTGTACCCGGAATACCCATCCATGAAATAGAGAGCTTGGAACCCAGCTGTGGAATAAATCAATAACTCAGCCACCGAGAGGGGGAAGTAGTCCTTTGGGAAGTAGTGATTAAGGTCGCGAAAGTCGATGCAGACTCTGATCTGCCCATTCTTCTTCCTGACTCGCACAATGTTGGCAAGCCACATGGGGTACTGGCCTTCCTTAACGAAGTTGGCCTTGATAATCTTATCAACTTCGGCCTCAACCATAGCACCATGAGAAGGGTGAATCTTCCTGGGTGGCTGCTTAAACCCACGATGGTTTGCCGGGAGGCCCAGACGGTGAACGAATACTTGAGGATCTAGTCCTGGCATCTCACCGTAACTCCAGGAAAATATGTCACAGTGTTGTTTGAGAAAGTCTATGTACCTCTTCTTCTCCTCGAGGGACATAGCTGCACTGATCAATGCGGGTCTCAGATCTACCTCGCTACCAATGTTCACCTGTACCAGTTCATCAACCGTGGTAGAGACGCCTTCCTCGAAGGCGGGGGGAGCATCCTCCAGATCTTCCTCTCCACCCATGGAGGGGTTCCCCACAACGAGAGATATTTCTGGGGCATCAAAACCTGAGGGGAAGCTGGTGCCGGCTTGGGCAGCAGTGGTCATCATATCAGGAGACTCATTTGCCATTGTGACCATAGAAATGAAGGCAGTCGACCCTATCCCATCTAGCCTTCAGCCCAAAGGGACACGTTTGATGACATCAAAGCAGCGTCAACGTGTCGACCTAAGTAGGTTGATTCCAGCCCAGCGGAAGAGACACGTATGGCATATCGCCGTTGTCATAAGCTTGACATTCTGGTACCGCATAGAGGTAGGAGGCTCCGAGATCACTTGAGACTGGTTGGTTTAGGAGTACGAAGTGATTTTCTGTCGTCTCTTGGACATGGGAACATGCCTTTCTTTCATACTTGAAATAACAAAACATTGCCCCATGCCAGGGGTCGTGGCCTCTAATCGGTGGATCAGGAGGATGTAGGTTTCATCAATGCTTGCCCAGGGATCACTTGTGACCAGGGCGAGTTCATCCTCACTTACTATGATTTGCTTATCCTTACTCTTGTAATAATCAGCATCCAAATAGCGGGCCTCACAAGAGGTGAAAGGAGACGCATCTCCTTGGAGCACGCCTACTCGACCATTGAGGGAGTATTTGAGGCCCTAGTGATACGACAAAGGGACTGCTGCGTGAAGATGGAGCCGTGGCCTACCCATCAATGCGTTGTAGGCGGTGTCCTGAGAGACGCCCATGAACTCGGAGCGGGAAATTAAGCCACCGAACTGAGTCTTCAGGAAGATCTTGCTGACTGGGGATTGCTTGGTCATGTCGTAACACTGGATTCTGAGGTCAGGGGGAGTTAAATCATCTTTAGACAGACCCAGCTTTCGCAGTGTCCGAGTCGGAAGTAGGTTGATTCTGGAACCCATGTCAACGAGGCATCGGCGGACTTCCATGCCATTGAAGTGTCCAGTTATGTATAGTGGGTGAATATTCCCCTGTATATGAGGGTCCTCATCTTCACCGGAGAACAAGATAACCACCTGACATTCTGCATTCTCAATTGCCTCAGCACGGATGGCTTCTTCGACCGCCACCTCCGTCTGAAATTGGAGGGGGCTCCTTAGGGCCTCGGAAAGTGCTTCGCGCATTTCAGAAGATAGGAGAAGGGCCTCAAGGATATAAATCCTTGCTGGAATGCCGGCCAGGTGCTTCAAGACATCGTACTTTCGTGCCCAGATCGAACCTCTACTTACAATAGGTCATTCGGCAGTTGGAGGCATAGCGGGTCCTGCCAGTTGAACCGGCGGTTTGCTAGTACTGGGCATATCCCATTGCATACTAGTTGAAGACTGGAGAGCAGTTGTAGGACCAGGATCGAATAGCTGAGACTGGCCCTTAACTGGGAAAGACTGACTGTGGTGCGGACATGGAAGCCCTACCTGATCCAGTAGCACAAACGGCCGTGGAGGTGGAGCTGAGGGTGTCAGATGGGACTGAGCGTGCTGAGATCTGTGCTGAGCCTACTGTCTAGTTTCAGTCGCGTGCACATACCAACTGAAAGTTCCCGCTGATGTGCCTTGACGACTGGCATGGTTGTGGTTCCGCCGACATTGACATCGGCTGGAAACGTTAGGGGGGTTTTCCTGGCGTTACCCCTTGTCGGGGGTCATATAGGACTTTAACAGCTCCAGGGTGTTAACCGAAGCGTACCCCTGGCTATCGCTTGATGAGTCATCCACTACCTGGCGGATTCTAGGAGGAATCCCCATTTCAGGGGGCATAAAGTCTCCAAGAGTGCAGGATGATGATGACACTGGCGGACCGCGTTGTTTCTTCTTCTGTCGTCGCAGCTTTCCCTTTTCAAAAGAGGTCCACTGTGAAGGAAATGCAGAGGTACTGGCTACTTCTTCTGAAGGTTCCGCCTGCTTCAGGCATGCCCAGATGATACCATGGGCATGGACGACGGTTTTTCGAGCCATCCAGTTGTCGTATCTCTGGGACCCGCGGCAGGGAACCTGCTGCCACTCGCCTTCGCTATCGCTACCGATCTTTGACCCTACAAAGACACCCGCTACTTATATCAGTGTCAGGCCCAACCTGACTATGTTGTTATTGACCTGGTCTTGAAGCCAGTCTTTAAACACATATCATTGCATGAGGGTGTTCCCCAGAATCCGATGATAAGGACAGTAGTTGGGGTGATCGGTGATATTTGCCTCTTCCGGCCTTCTGCACTCAGGTAGGCACACAATCCCTTGCTCTAGAGCACTTCGGAAGTTGCCAGTGACCTGATTTTCGTTGAACTTCTTTCCGGATAGGGGGCCCAGGGGGCCTGGCCCTGACGAGGGGCCAGAGGGGACTACCGAGGAGGCGGCACCTGATTGTCTCGCCTAGGTGGGGGTGGCACATTGCGCGGGGGAACCTGTCGATTATGAGGCGGCCACTGCTGGGCAGGAGCCTGCGCTTGAGGTGGAGGACCTCTGCGGGGTTGCGGGGATGGTACCGCTGGATGTAATTCCAGCTGCCTAGGGGTTCTATTTGGGCCACCGCGGCGGGTTCAGCTCTGGCAGTCCTCCTGGCTGGGATCATAGGGGACAACGCACGTGCCTGACTAGCCTATTGCAGAGCCTAATCAAGGCACTGAGCCTTATCCGAGAAATCCCGGAACCCTCTAGGGTAGTTCTGGGTAATCAGGGAAGGTATCAACTCTGTTTTAACATTTCCTAAACACATCGTCAGTAATTTCTCCAGATTCAGTGGCATATCAAGGGAGTATGTAAGTCCCTTCCACCGGGTGATGAAATCTGCAACTCGCTCATCAGGCCTTTGGTTGCACTTGAAGAGGTCTACAATGCTGGTCTTCCGCGTGGTGGAGCTGAGTTGGTATAGGAACTACCGGCAGAGATCCTCCCAACCAGTCACCGATCTGATAGGGAGCTGGCTATACCAGATGAATGCGGGACCTTCCAATGTTTGCATGAAACATCGGAGCTTGGCAGCTTCTTGTGGGGCCGGAGTCCCCAGCATGGGTCCACAACTGGAAGAAAAGTGGTCCAAATGCTGTGGCGGGTCCCGTATCCCGTTGAAGGGAGAGAAAGTGGGATTCCCAAATCCTGGGGGTGCAGGCATATCATCCACCCATGCGGGATACGGCTTGCCATCCGGTGGGACTGCCACCTGCCGTGTTTCCAATGCTTCGAGGCGGGCTATGAGTGCTGCTATAAGATCATCCGGATGGGGGTCCCTGTCTTGACGGGGATCCCTAATCACAAGTGCATTGCTAGGTTCATCGACATGGTGGATGGCTTCAGCGGCTCATGGAGTGACTGGCGGATCGACCTGTGGGGCGACTGGGTGAACCCGGACTAGATTCTTCATATTGCCCCATCGTTCAGGATGGTTTGGCGAGACATATCGTGCCCTCTTGCCATAAGCTCTGGATTCTGTCTTGTCTGCGGAAGTAGCATGATCAGGGTTGTCCGGAGGCATCTCACCGTGGGGAAATTGTTCCTGCCCCTGCTGCCCCGGCTTGGGATTACCATAGTCGGGTCGCCGCTCTACAGCGTGCTTGGCCAAGAGTTCATCAACCAGCCTCTTCTGCTCAGTAAGTTACTGGCGTAAGGCGATCTTCTCGGGATCTTCATCCATCTTCTTTACAGAAGAAGATGGGTCAGAGTACTTGATAGTTCCGATGTGCTCCTTACCCTTACAAGCATTTCGACTGAGTACCAGTGATTCGGTGGGTACAAGGAGGCCTAGAAGGTTCCTCTGCTGACAGGTAACCCTCCTTGATGGGTCCAGCAGTGGTGGTACGCCCTCGGGGGGGAAGTCTCCATCAAGAAATTCAATCTCATCTTTCTTGTCAACTACGTTAGTTATGTGGACCACGACCCATCTCGAGGGCATGTCCTCAAGGTCGCATAGAAAATCGGGCTGCCGTTGGATAGGGCTGAAGAGGAGAGCGGCATAGTGTCCACAACCACAGACTTGCACATGGGGGGTAGCTTCCCTGATGACTCTGCGAAGTACTTTGAAACTATGAACGCATTTCTGATGAAGGGTGCCCTGATGGCCCGGTGACTCAAGGTGTTGGGCCACAGGGAGTGCGGCCAAATCGATCTGGCGGCATTGCTCGCCGATTTCTTCAAAGTGCTCTCAACTTCTGGGGTACATACTCTGGGAAGTGATCCACAGCGAGAATGCTCCAAAAGCTCATGGGTTCGGACTTGGGGTATGGCCCTGTATTTCCCCACTCATCAACCGGAGGCGGATGAGGGACCGATAGCGGTACCGAGGTGGACCTCTAGGATAGTAAAATTTGTGGCAGAGAATACGACAAATGAGTTGACTGGCCGCCGAATTCCAGGTCGTCCTCTGAAGAGTGAGGTAACCTGACCACGATATCAGGATACGATGGGTTGATAGCCATAGCTTTAGGCGCAGGAGTTGCGGTTTCCAGTGACAGGTAATGTCATTGCTCTACCATCGTTGGTCCCCAAAATAGCTCTCCATGACCTCTGGTAGAGATAGAGGGCGCTTCTGGTGACAATGGTGGTGATTGCACGGTCGAGACATGTGGAATTTCCACAATTTCTTCCTCTTGGATGTACCTGCAGAGAGTGGTGGGAATCTGGTGGACCTCGCATTCCGGGAGAATGAGGCTGACATGCCTAGTTCCTACCCCAGACCGTGATGTGGAGGAGTGGGGAGAAGGTTCCATCGCTGAGTCGTATTCCGCTTCAGAATCTGAGAAATGAGCCGGCTTGATCTCCACCCGCTCCCCCCAGGATTATTCATGTGGCGGTGATGACCCGCTCTTCTACCCCGGGGTGGCACTTCAGAACAAGGTTGATTCTCAAAATGTAGTGTTGGGGTGGTGCTGGCGTTGTGGCGGAGAGGGCCCCCGATCGAGGTGGCCGGGGTGCGAGGGGCACCAGGGAAAATGTCGAATGGAACATAGGGAGGACATCAATGGACGGTGTGGGTGGAGTGAGGCTGAACATCACTCCTCAAGTTGTCGGGGGGAGGTGGACCATCGCCAGTTGCAGAGAGGATGTTGGGAGGACCCCTACGTTAGAGAAGGACCGGATGGACAGTGCCTTTAGATCGGCGGTCGGAGGCAGGAGGAGGGACCCCATACCCTATATAGTGGGTGTGGGAGAGGTTTACGCGCAGAGCGTCACTACCACGGGATGAGTCCTCCTTCGGGATGGGGGTAGCATGAGGCATACCTCCGTGACATGCTTTGGAGAAGGGAAATCCCACGCTCTGTGGAATGGTGGTATGGAGAGGACCTCTGTAGGGAGTGACGTTACTGCAGATTGGTTCGCGGTAATCATCGCTCGGGCCTGCGACCCTGAGAGTCAACCCAGCCTGCCTGTGGGGTGGATGAGGCCTCGATCCCGGTCGGGTGAAGGAGTGGCTCTGCTCAGTGTATGCAGGAACTCCATGATGTACGTCAGCGGTGGCTTGGGCCACAGTAGTTGTTGACGTCGATGTATCTTGTCGAGCGTCCTCAGCCCGTGCCCGACGTTGATGTCGGGTTAGATGAGCTGGCACAGGTGGTGCAGGGGCATAGCCTACCTGCTCTTCCTGTGAAGCCGGAAGACGGCGCTGGCGTGGCTGAATGGGAGCCCACGCCTGGTGCCCTTGGATCGGGAGTCTGAGCAGGTCGAGCTGGACATCACCCGTCTCATCAGCATAATGTGAGGATTCATTGAGGCGTTCAGGGGATAGGCTCCCAAAACGATTGAACGTTGGGGATCGGAGCAGGGGCACCCTGCGCGGCATGTTAGGGCGACGTTGACGGTGGGGACTGGATGCCTCCAGGTCCATCCGGGACATACCCCGAGTTGGATGACCCCTTCCTCCTCGTACCTGCGTACAAGGTTGTCGATCACCCTCCGCTGGATGATCTCTCACGGGGAGAGGGGACATGGGCGCCCCGTATTCACGGATGTTGAGGCCGTCGTGGTGGCAACTGATCTACATGGGGCGGTTGTACCGGTATTTCCCCTTCCCCTGCGTAGGAGAGTGGGTGGTGATCGCGTCTCCACAACAGCAACCTGGTTCCTGGGAAACGAAGAGATCAACTCATCAGTACCTCGAGGAAGAGGATTGACAACTGGTGCCCCATTTTCATTCCATTCTCCACGTCTGTAAGAAGGATCCACGCCAACACGTTGCAGAACGGAATGCCCCACACTCTACTGCCCCAACTTCTGGGGAGTTTCACGCTAGGCCTGCCATTTTCTTGGCGGGACCCACGTCGGATATCTGGATCTGGTGACACGTCAATCTACTGTTGTATCAAACGCTACTAATCTCCACATTGAGGAGAATAATTTCACGTCAGGTTCACCATTTATGTTTCAGACGCTTTCGCCGGGGCGCACACACATCCGTCTGCAGAGGAGGGCGCGCGGCGTTTGTGTTGCCCCGCATTCCCACTTTCCAAAGGCGGGAGGCATTCGCTCCTTATTCAGGGACTTCTACACCTTGATCGAAACGGGACGATGGGATGTCGGTTCTTCCTTCTGTGGATTCCTCCTCCGAACTCATCACCTAGTTCGGGTCTCCCTCATAGATTTAATATGTTGTTCATGAAACTCTTCCCAGTGCCATGTTTCCATAGACGTCGGTTAATTACACTGCTTCTGTCAGAACATTCCAATGGGTCCGGTTAGGGCAGCAACCTTTAGTCGGGGGAGTAGTCACGTCGAGGCATCAGTAGAATGTCTGGATGCTGGGGAACTGGCATGTCTGTCTTTTGACCCTTGTCATGGGGCTTCTCGAGGGCGTGGATGCCCGAAGCATCCCACATTGAGCGCGGGGAATTATACGCCATATACATATATATGAGGTTTTCCTCAGCTTCATGTGTTTAACATAGGGTATTCCATAGGTTTAACATCCATCGGAGACGGATCAGCCCGATTAGAGCATTAGCTCGAATGGATCAGATTTCAGAATTTCCCTTGAAGGGGTGCCAATATCGGAACCAGCCCATGGGCGGTTGCGAAGAGGAGCAGAATGGTATGATCTTGCCGGGATATGGAAACCTGGGTGAGAATAAGGATGGGTGATGGAGAGTTTAATGAAGTGTAGGGGGAATGAAACGAGATCATCGTAAGGGCAACGGTGAAGTTGGGATTGCGTTTCGAAGAGACCTCCTACGTATCCCCGTGGTAGGGAATCAAAGTCTGAGTAGTTCAGGATGGTGCCGGTGAACCGACGTGGAGGTCAACCTTGGTTCGATGGGTGGTGGGATGGAACCTCAGGGAGGCTTCCTACGTGCCATGCCTTGAAATGGATCAATGTCTTCGTAGTTCAATGGGTTTCATTGGTGAACCGAAGTGAATAAATGATGGGTGGGCTTGATCCTCAGGGTGGCTTCCTACGTACCATGCCTTGACATGGATTAAAGACCTTATAGTTCAAAGGGATTCATCAGCGAACTGACGTGAAATTCTACCCAGGGGTCCACTAGTGGTGGGCTTGAACCCCGTCGAGGTTTCCTACGTACCATGTCGTGACATGGATCAAAGTCCTTGTAGTTCGGAGGGTGGGTGTCGAAGAACCGGCATGAGGAAGGGACCTTGGTCCGATGAGAGATGGGCTTGAACCTCATGGATGCTTCTTACATACCATGTCTTGACATAGATGAAAGACCTCATAGTTCGTGTTGGTCACAACAGCTTACCGTCGGACTGGAATTGCAGTTTAATGTCATGCTAGACGAAGGTGGAACTTGATGTGAATAAATGACGGGTGGGCTTGAACCTCTTGGAGGCTTCCTACGTACCACGCCTTGACCTGGATCAATGTCCTCATAGTTCGGGGTGTGAAGTTTAATGTCATGCGGGACAAAGGCATTCAGTTTAACGTCATGATGGATGATGGAATACAGTTTAATGTCATGTTGGACGACGGTATACAGTTTAACATCATGCTGGACGAAGGAATACAGTTTAACATCATGCTGGATGAAGGCATACAGTTTAACGTCATACTGGATGAGGGCATATAGTTTAACATCATGCTGGATGACGGTATACAGTTTAACGTCATGCTGGACAAAGGTATACAGTTTAACATCATGCTGGATGAGGTGTTGTCATGGCCAATGCCAACTCTAAGACCACGTGAGTCATGCTCGGTGTGAGAAACAAGAGGCAACAAGGACCTGACAATCACACCGCGAAGGGTGCGTCCATGAGAAATGAAGAGGGGCTTACGCATTAGGCAACCCATGGTGCTGGGACGTACTCCAGGATGGAGGCCCAAAGTGCGGCAAAGCGCAGCAAAAGAGGGATTTGGGACCAATGATGGGAGGTGCCTCATTCCCTATCACACCCTCCGCTGACCTTCGTAGTGGGGAAGTACGGAGATGCAGGGGTGCAGCCTTCCGCAAGAGGGGATAGGGGGCCTACACAAAGGTGGTTTCCCTTCTCCCATGGACATATGCTACTCTGAGAAGGTTGTTATCATCCCTTGTGGAGGGGGTGACCCCGTCTCTGTGGAGACGGGTGGCGTAAAAAATGTTCAAGCTGGGGTGACCCTTTGTGCAAAGCACGGGGCCGAATCACAGTTTAACATCATGTGTTGAGGACGAGGTTCTTGGTAGTTTAACGTCCTATAGCTTGGATGAGGTGGGTTCACTCTGCACCCCTAGGACATACATGACTGGCACCCTCTGCGCCTTGGGGGAGGGAAGGTACCAGTAAGGCCATCGTAAAAGGGGGTCATGGAGCGAACCATCGAGGGGTCCATGTTAGCGTGGCTATGCGAAGAAGCAATAGACGTTAGCGTGCATATGCAAAGACGCATTAGGCGAAGCAACGCTATGAGTGATGTTGTCTGTGGGACTTTGAAATCACATCATGCCACCCTGGAGGGTCTCACGGAAAGAGGAATTACCAAGCAGAGGGGTGTGCTTCGCGAAGTGGAGTGTCTTGGCCTTAGCATGTGGTAGAGGTGTGGATGGGTGGTGCTTCGCGAAGTGGAATATTATTCGCGGAGCACTGTCTCATGAAGCAGTGGTGCCTCGTGAAGCAAGGTTCTACGAGGTAGTGTACTTCGCAATATGTAGCGACCCTGCCTTAGCATGGAGATCACTAGTACATGATGGGTGTTTTGTGAAGCATAAATGCTCCGCGGTTGCCAGGGTTCCCTTGGGAATCCCCCTCCTTCGCGAATTCCCTTGAGCTTCGTGAAGGGCATCCCTCTCGGAAGAGGGGCTCAAAAAGAGACAAAGCGAAGGCGTCACACGAAGTAGAAGTACCTCGCGGAGCTTGTGATTTCCGGGGCAAAGGGTGCTTCACGATTCGCGATGGGAGAAGCTGAAAGGTCAAATTTTCCATCTCTTGGGCTCAGGGGGAACCCAGTATTTAGAGGCAAGGGGTGCCGCGAAGCAGAACTCACGCAACATGAAGGGGCGTTGGTGCTTCGCAGCGGCCTCGTGAACGTCAGGCCGTTCGCAGAGAGGTACCGCCTCCAGGGCTTCGCGGTGGGCTTGCGAACGTCGGGCCTTTCACGGAGTGGTACCGCCTCCGGCGCTTCGCGGCTGGCTCGTGAAGGTCAGGCCATTCGCAGAGTGGTACCCCCTCCGGCGCTTCACAGCGGGCTCACGAACGTCATTCCATTCGCGGAGAGGTATCGCCTCTGGCACTTCACAGGACCGCGATGCTCGGGGGTGCTTCGCGTCGATGCTTCGCGAGGCAGCGTCCGGGGCTCCTTTTTCGATCCTTCATTTCGTGCAATATTTTGGTGCCAACAATGTAATTATTTTCTGAATCCTTTTTAGAAATGAGATTTTGATATTATATGATTTCTTAAGTCCATAGTATTTCATTTTTTAAGAAACCCATTTTTCATTAATGATTTATATAATATATGATGATGTTAGATTTTCCGTGAGATATATATATCAGTGTGTGTTTTTGTGTGTGTCTGGATGATGATGGTTGGGGTCCTATAAACCCCTTAAATTCACTTCTTTAGCTTATATGTCATGAGATAGTCAGCTATGGACATAATGAGTTTGTTAAAATATCCATGGGCATGATGGGTTTGTTTTTATTTTATTTATAGTAATAATGATTTTTTACATAGGCTTGGGTATAATGGATTAGCTCAGACATGTATTACTATTCTTATGGTTGTTCCACATTTTCTTTTTTTCATAATTTTATAACACATTCCCCTATTTTTTTCATGTTATGTTAATTTTATTAGATGAATTTAATTTCCATGAAATTCCACATTTTCATGTTTATGCCCTTTTAAAAGTATTCCTCATATATATATATATCATAGTCATAATCTTTGTGATTATTTATATATGTCTCATTCCATGTCATATATTTATGCATTTTTAAAGATAGTTTTATGATTTGTATTTATACATCATGTTTTATGATTATCATACATTGTCTTATAAACCTTTTTTGAGATATTTATGGCTTCTTGTAATTCTTCTTCATGTTTATGATCTAATACCATATGATATTTCTTTTATATTTCTATTAATTTAATATCACATCTATCTTATGTTACCATTACTTGGGTTATGAAGATGATTTTTATTTCATAGGTATCTATAAAATGTTCTATATGAGAATATTTATGGATAAAATGATCACAAGTGTTGTAAAATATGATATTTATATAGCTAATATCCATGAAATTAAACCTTCCGTTCCTTGTTTATTTTGAATTTTTTAGAAATAAATTATTTGAAGCTTGAGTTTTTTGTTCTATTTTTTAATTTTTTTCATGGGTAATTATATCTCCAACTCTCAACATGATATAAATTATAAAACCACTTGAATCTTGTATTCTTATACTAGATTCACCCATGTCTCCAAAACCATTTTAATTTCACCCCTTTTTTTCTAAATATATTCCCATTAAACTCATTCTATGATATTTAAAACCATTGCCTCAACCACATCACTCCACCCATTTCTTCAACCACATTATATCGGTCATATACATCACGATATATCAATGACATATAGGTGGAGACATAGTAATGTATGAGAGAAGGATGATATTTATATATTTGTGGAATTATCATTATTAATATATTTTTTATTATTTCATAAATTCATAGATAGTCATGTAAAGTGTAGGATGAGTGTTATGGGATTTTATATTTTGTTGAATTCAATGTATAACATCATTTTTTTATTCATAAATAATTTTTAAAGAGTCTTAAAATTTTCCATTCTTGAGATGATATAAGGGTTGGGGTTAGGTAAATAAAATTGAATCCCAATACAAGAAATAATATAAGGATCACTACATATTAATTTAATATAATTCTAGGATTTTATTGGAAACATACTTTTAGATTTTCAATTGCAGTCACTACTACATATGGAAAATAGAAAGCTTATAAGGACTCTTGAATTCATTAATAATTCCATATCTATGATGATATGTAATTCTATAGAGTTTGGGATATTTCTAGTACTCTTCTATTACTTATTTCACTTTATATGGTTCATATGGTCAAATAGTAACCTCATTTCCCCCTTTAGATGTAGTCTCTTTATTTTAATTTATTACATAATAATACCTATACCACTCACAAAAACACACACTCATAAACAAACAATCATTTTTATGAACTCATAACAAATTATTTTAAAATTTTCACATGTTTACAAAGTAATCACAAAACATAATTTAGTACTATATTGTTTAATCATAAATTAATTAATGATTCCATAACACTATCCATATGTTTGAATTGGTTACTCATCTTTAAATATGATATTTTTTCCAAAAATATTTCAATTCAATATTAATCCTTCTTATTGTATGTGTTTTTCTTATAAATACACACTTAATATCTATATTTTAAAACCTCTATGAACTCTAATTTTACATTCCTCATGTTAATAATTGCTTAAATTATAACGATATGATAAAAATTAATATAATAAAAATAGAAACTAAAAAGGGAAAAATAAATATATATATACATATATTAAATTTATAATAAATATATTAAAAAGCACACAATACATACATCACTTAAGTTAAAACTCAGTAGTTGATTGGGTATCCCTTTGAAATATTTTTTTAGTGAAATAAATTATAAAATTAATTTTAAAACATGAAAGAAAATTATATAAATACAATGTAAATAATTATAATATAAATAACTAAAAACACTTAGTATTAATGAATAATCCTTTTTAATACCTAATATAATTTATTATTTTATTATTCAAATGTTAAGGTTATATATATCAATGGGATAAAATTCAATACCAATTAATTCAAGAGTTATATCACATTTATAAAAACAATATCTTAGTAATCCCTATATTCAAAAAAATATAAATTATCATAGAATTATATATAATATTTTAAGAAATACTTATATACCCTATGTCATCAAATTTGATAAGGAAATGTCATAAATGAAACCCAAAATCAAGTAATTAAATTTTTTTTTAAAAATATTACACAAAAATATTCTAAAAATTTATATTAAATATCAATTATAGATAATGAACGAAAATTACTTTTTTCACAAAAACATGAAACTAATAAACTCCCATATAGTGACATGATCTAAAGGAGTTAATTCTATCAATATTACAAAATATATATTCGAAACAATAATAACTGATTAAATCAGATGAATTTATTTTTGTGTAAGAAAATCCAAAATATAGATTACTCCTAATGTATTCAATTTTTTTTTCATTCCATGTATTATTATTTATGGTTTGATTAAACTATGGGAAAAATAAATATATAAAACATAATATTAGGGAGACAATATGTAAGGCATAATAAATATCCTACCATAACTCATTAAATTGAGTATTTTAATGGTTCCTCAAATTCATTGATGTCTATTTTATTGTTAGCGTCCATAGGATTATCACAACCTATTACACTATCCTTGAAAAAACATTTTAGGTTCTATCCTATATATTTTTTCTAATTAAAAATTATCCCAATTTTTTGTGATTACTCTAATATTCATGGAAGTTCTTTAACTCTCTAATTAAACCCATTTAAAGTATATTGTTGAGAATTAGGGAAAATTTATTAAAATGAGAAGATCTTTTAATACCAAAATTAAATATTCAAAATAAAATAGTTCTATTAATATATCATCTTAAATGATTTTGATAATTCGAGTAGGGTCCAATATAAGTTTTCTGGTACCATTTTTTAAAATAAATTTCTTAATCCTATCATACAAGAGACTAGGATTTTAGTTTAATCAATAAAGGGATTTAAAAATTTTAGCAACATGATTTTCAAAAAGGTATCTTGAAAACCACTATAATCATAATAAAAACATCCTCAATAATGAAACCATTTAAAAAATTACTCATAATATCATTTTGATAAATCTTTAAATCAAAACTTATATCATAATTGATTAATATTTTTATACTCCAAAATCATGAAACTGTTGAAATTGTTTCTTGGCTGAAGATTTATTACCATTATCTCCCTACAGCTCTCTCTAGATGCTTATGATTTTTCTCACATTTTATCTCCCACTCGTAGTGAATATCATACTAGAACATCCAAAATATGTATATATCTTACCTTATATATTCCCTTTTTATTTTATTTTGGAACAATATTGAATATTGATATTCATTGATTCCCATGTTATATTTTATTTTTATACCCCATTAACTATAATTATATGTTCATAAACATTTCTTAAAATTATTATTTTTTGTTTAAAATTACTTATAATGATGTGAGAATATTTCTAAATTATCCTTATTAATTATTTATATTTTAGGATTTGATTTTGAGAGTTCTTGTATTCATAATTCTTTAGGGTTGTCATTTACTATTTCTTTATTTATGTTTTCCTTCGGGTGGTGCCATTTTGTTAAATGGAAATTCTTCATCATCTTTTCTTTCCATATTTTCTATCATGATTGACCCCATCATGGTCAAACACGATAGTGTTTTTGAAAGTTTGGATTGTAATGTAAGAGTGTTGTTTTTGTTCATTTATGAAAATTGGATTTACAACTCATTTTTTGTGGGTTTATTTAGTTATTTTCAACACCTAATCAATTAATTTTGTCATTTATACAACAAGTATTATTTATTAATCCCTAATTTTGTACCAAAATTTCTTCAAACATGATAAATCTCTTGGTACATTGTGTCTTTACAAGTGGAGTGCTTTAATATAGTCATTGTTATCATATGTTTGTGTTGTATTACATTTTTTGTATTCATATGTGAGGTTCTAGTAATGAAATGTTTTCTAATTCACCTATCTTATTTTATAGACTTCTAGTTTTTTTTCATATTGGTTTCTCTTTCATAATTATTTGACCCTCCACACCCAATGACTTTTAGGGAATTTTTTAGATGGATTATACAACATTTTATTCCATTATAGAGGAATCATGGAATATAATGGTAACCACATGAATAGTGGTATGATGTCTAATAATGACAAAATTTTCAATAAATATGATTTTTTATATCTGGACCAAGCTATAGGTGAACATGATCTTGATTTGGTGGTGTGAATTTCTCAATTTGTTAACAGTGTTTCTCTTATCTTGGGAAAATGGAATTATTTAGAAAGTATTATTAATCTATAGAATCATTATTAATATAAATTACTTACCATGGATGAAATCTAATGTTTATATTGGGCCTTCGGTGAAAAAAAAATGATATAGATGTGGAGTCACAATGATAAAGAGACCATGGAATGTTGATATGTTAAATAATACCTCTTGGTACCTGTATTAGATATTCTTATCCCCTTATCATAGGCCTCAACTATGAGTTGACATTATCAATGGTTTTCTAAAACGTGTCATTGTTTTGTTGTATATGGTTTTGTGTATCAATTTCACACATAACCTTAATGCATCATTTTGGAAAACTATAAATAACAAATTATAGTGACTGAATATTTTCTTCATAATCAATCCATTTTTAGGAAAATACTTCTATACAAATAATCTACCATTATTTGTTAATTTTTTTTGAAATTCATCAACATTATTTTTTAACACCGACATATTTCAATAATAATACAGTTTTTATGTATTTCCACTAATTCCTACCCTCTGTTTACTAAAAATTTTCCAACTCATCTTATAAAAAATATACATATTTTCATCCCTAAAACATATATTTTTTGTTACTTATTTAATGTTATATTGATGATCATCGTTTTTACCCCATAGGTTCAAATTTGAGTCCATTTATCATGATTAATTAATGTTATTTATGGATGATCCTTTAAGGATAGTATATATTCTATGTAATAAATTTGTGTCCATATTATATGAATAGTTTTTTATGATGTACAGACATTAAATATTATCTTATAGGTTCCTAATATGTTTTAGTTTCATTAAGATTTTTATTAATAAAATTAGCATTAAAAAATCCTTCAGAATTTTGGTTATTTTAGAAATCAAATTACCCATTTTATTACACAATATAATATGAAAATTATTTCCTTAGGCATAGGTTAAAAAAATAAGAGTTTCTTTTAATTTTCAGAATATAGTCTTTCTATGAAAATTCTATGAAGTAACTCATTTTTCTTCCATTCCATAATTTATAAGTCGTTTTAATTAAATGAGTTCAAATCATAGCATTATTAATTACATAATAAGTTTTACTATCTTTCTAAATAAAACATAATATGTTAAAACATTATTCTTTAAGTATGTGATAGGATATATCATTGTGTTATATGTTTTTCCTTTCAAAAAAAATCTATTTTTAGATGATCTAGGAAAGGTAATTTTGGATTATAACTACAAATTTAAAAAAATAGAGATAAAATCATGGTTTTCCAATTTATTTCAACTATTATTTTTTGACGACTATGTCAGAAAGAATCCATGTAGTTTTTGGGTAGTTTTTTGTTCGATAAAAGATATATATTTATATCCTATAATTTATTTAGCTTATCATTAGTAAATAATTAGATTACGTACTATGAATAAAATAAATTAAAACACTTTATTTTGATATTATTTTAAGGGAACAACCCTATGACTTAGATAAGTAGATTAAATTGGATTTTATCCACATTTTAAAATATTGGTTCATGTGAATGATGTGCTCCATATAAATGATTTTTTACATTTTTATTTGATTTGGTGAGCAAGATAATAATCTATGTTACCAAGAATATTCTTTTCATGAAAACAGTATGTTAAATATGGTCTTAGATATTTTATGAGGGTTGTTTTAATTAATTTTTTTATATCCCTCGATTCTATGAGGAACTAAAAATGAAAAATGTTTCCCTTAGGGTTTATGAAAAATTTAGGTTCATTGGTTACCTTTATGGTGTTTGGTGTTTTTCTAAAGAATCCATGAAAACAAAAACAAATCATGGTTTCATAGATAATATATCATGTTTTATGTGATATTTTCATACTCCAAAGATAGAAAAAATTGATTTTATTTATATTGAATATTTTTGATGTGTTGTTTTATGTTAAAAATGTTTATTCAGAAAATGCACCATGGTTTCACAGTCAACATAATGGTTTTGATAGTCTTCATGATTTCCAAATTTGATGATATACTTAAAGGGTGAATGTTTTAGACATTAATGTAAATGCGTTTATTATGATTACAGAGACTTGGATGCATGATTTTTACTTTAACTAAGGGATGGAGTGAATAATTTACTCAAGAGAATGATTGTGAATTTTCCTAGAATTAGAGAAATATGACTTAACATAGATATAGAAAATAAAAAAGAGATATATAAAAATTTAAGTGGATACATTTTTAATTAAAGAATAAAATATCCTTCTCATTAATATATCTATATAGTGGAGATGAAAAAAAATCATAAAATTGATAAATATAGAGAATATTACTACATCAACGGAGGCGTGAATCTTCTTCTCCTCAATTTTTGTGATTAAGATTTTATTTTTGAGAGAAAATTGACTTTTATTATAATAGAGTAGTGATATTTTATTATTGGAGAGTTATTTTAAATAAATATTGATAGTAACTCTACAGGGAACATTATATAATATATGTTCATTGGAAAATTGTATAACATCAACACATAACATTCTATTTCAAATTGGTTGCAGACCAAACATGTAGAACCACATATTATTGTGTAATGACTTTTGTCATTGATAGTCGGTGGAACAATAGGAGAATGGGATTTCAGTAAAATTGATTCCATAATTGTTTCAATGTTATGTATTTGGATTGTATTTTGGTATTATGACCTATGAATAGAGGACTACTTAAATGTTTTTATAGGTTTATAAAAGGTTAAAATGGTTAGACTTGTAGAATGTAGATTCTATTTTATATTATAATGTTACTATAAGAATAGGTTACGCTATATATGTACCCTCGATAACCATTGTGATATAGGGGTATGATAACATTTTGTATGCTACCATCGGGTATTTGATGGAAGAGAACCGAGTACTCATTGAGGACATCAGAGGACAAGGCCCCCTGAATAGGTCATAATGTACTTGGTGATGTTTTACTCTATAATTATTTTAGGTACTAGACCATTTTACTCTATAAAAAATAAATAAACTTGTTGGAGATAAGACATAAAGAGAACCTATTTGTATACCAGAGGGTTTCGACTACTAAAGAGATCCTAGGGTGTGTTTATGGGTAGAATATACCTTCATATCAGTGTAAGAAACAATATTAATAACCAACCATCATCCATAATGTTAAATAATTAGTGTTTGGAAGAAATAAATATAAACAATTTTGTAATAAAATGTAATGTAATAAAGGCCCAAATGACCATGTCATACATACCACACTGATCTCCCACAAGGACGATCATAGGTATATGATTAAATCAAAGGAACATAAATATATGTGCAAATATATACTTATAACAATGAGTTGACCCATATACCTGGTCTCCGAGACAATGTCGATATGCTTTATCCCATTCATAAATACCCACAGGAGCAGATCTAGTCTATCATGCAACCTTGTGCCTCAGCCCTATCCATCATGCATCTATTCTCAACCTGAAAGTAGGCACAAGGTCTACACGAGCACCAAGGTTCACATACTGGGGGTGACAAATAAATCTCCATAGTCTACCCCAACAGTGAACCAGTAATATTTTTTCATAAGTGTATGTCCATGCAATATTCAAATCCTAACTAGGAAACAACATGAAGTAAATGGATAACATAAATAATTTAAATCCATGTCCCATCATTGGGACCATGAAAAGCATCTATGATGCATACTTTTTCTGTTTATATAGAGTCTCTCAGCACATTATTTTATATAAATAAAACTATGACCCTAGGTACTTAACCAAGTCACTAATGCATAATGATAAAAAAAGATAAAAATATTCCCATTTATCCTAAAATCCCATAAACGGAATTCCATATCTAGAATCCAAGTATTGATCAATGAATAAGATAATGTCATCTTAAATATGGATTGTTATGTTTATTTTGGAAGTCCATTTCCACTAATCTAAATCAAATAATTGGGACACCATTTCTAATATATAATTCCATGTCTAATAATGTGGAACACCATTTCTAAAAATTTCAATCACAATCATGGAGGATTATGTTCATTGTGGAACACAAAACACAATATTCTCAATCATGAATGTGAAGTTCCATGTTTTCCATCTAATCAAGTAAGGTTTATTAGCATGATCCCAAGGAGTACATCTAGGAATCCCAATAATTCACTAATCAAATAAAAAACGAGAAAAATCATGGTCCTAGGATGTATTTCTAGAAATCATAGCTCCATCAACCATAGAAAAATTAATAGAATAAGAAAAAATTTAGGGTAGCTAAATGAATAAACCGTTCACTACTACCACAAACCCTTGGGATAACATGTTTTGTATGGGTTCCAAAAAAACACCCACTACCACATCTTCCCAATCCCATAATGCATAATGTCGGGATTGGTAAATAACCAGGGGGACAAACTATAGTCCCTTAGGTTAAAACATGATATAATAATCATATATAGGATCTTCAAGGTCTACACATAAGTGGTATAATACCTCTTGGTATCTTTTAAAATAGTATGAAAGTAGATGGATCCTACATGGGATCTACTGGGTGAAAACAGAAGAAGATTAATCCTATAAGAGATCCTTGATCACACACTAATTTAAAAAATATAGACTCATAGGCCTAAATAGTAACACCTCAAAATGGTGATGTATTTAATGGAAAACCCACAAAACATCAGTTTGGGTAGGTGGATCGTTGCCCATCACAAATCAATATCTTACCCTTGGTTGTTTAAAAACCCCAACCAATCTATTTCATCAAACCATAGACCAGTCCAACTAACCAGGTAATGCCCTAATAAAAGAAACTAAATAAGGACCTTAGAGATCATGTGCTAAGTCCACTAACCATTTTATACAATTCTCCAGTAGGTACCAACCCAGGTCTTAGTATCAAGAGTTAAAAATATATATTTACTAGTGTAACAACCTCTCTATTATGTCTCCCTCACTCTAAAATTTCTCTTATGGGTCCTCCAGTCACCCCAAGTGTTCCAACATCATGATCTTTGTGGGAAACATCCAAAATATTTCTACTCAAATGTCCAATTCTAACTTTTGGATGTAAAATCATGAAAACCCCATAAATATGTAGCAAGGTAGAACATAACAATATGTATACATTGTTACACGACGTTTACTCCAATATCTTTACATGGGTGTGTAATTTATCCTTACCAAGAATAGAAACCCCATGTACACAAAATGTAAATCATTTACACGACATTTACCCTATACAGGGTACCTTCCCATGTACCTCACATGGAAGACCTTGTATTTTAGCATGGGAATGTAATATTTCATTGTGTGTATACTACATGGGGTTTTTTAATTTGATATATATGTCCATATTCCCTTGAATAGGATATCTATCCATGTACTCATCTATTTGGTTGACTATGATAACACGACATGTACCCCAGGTACACGACATGTAGTTATTAAACATTCATCAGCCCATGTACTCTGTTACATGCATAATTACATTTACATAATATATACCCCATGTACATAGTGTGAAATTCAAAAATCATCTTCTATAGATCAGAATAACACATTTCATTTTTTCTTGAACTACCTAATGCGTGATCAGGGTTTCTGAATAGGAAACCCTACAATCAACCCAAAACACCATTTTTCTACCATTTATTCATTTATCAACCCCATGGGATCATTAAAAGTTAATATAGGGACTAAAAAATATAAAATGGTAAATATAAATTGATTTTAAATAGAAAAATAAAAATATACAAACTTTTAATGGAATATGATAAGGATCACCTATATCCTGGGTTCGTAGTTTCTGTAAGACAATCTAGATCATCCCGAGCTCCGTAGTGAAACTACTCTTCTTCACAAACTCTCTCACCCCTATCCATGTCTCTTTATTACTAAGCTATACAGATGAATATCCCATAGGGGAATACATAAGAATCTATGATAGGGGTGAAATAAAAGGGTAAATGAAAAGGAAATCGAAAAAGAAAAAGAAAAAGGGGGCCCATCCCCAAACTTGGGACCATACATGGGTTTATACATCGTCTTAGAAAAACTAACCATTTTAGAGTAAACAACCTATTTAGGGAAAATACCATAAGAATTCCTTCATATATTCTGGAGGTTTTCAACTAGTGGTGGGGGTATAAGGTGTTTCTATGGGATTATTATGCCCTCATATTAGAGTAAGAAGTAGTTGAAATTAAAAAGAATAATATATAGTTATAAACAATAGAAGTGTGGAAGAAATATATAAAAATAAGACTATAATATAATAGAATGAAATAAATCCAATAATGACCATTTCAAATATACAATATTTATCAACAAATGGTCTGATCAAATAGACATGAGTAAATTAAAGGAACGATAATAAAATAATAATTATCTATTACTAAATCCAAGACTAACCAAATACCTGGTCTCTTAGACACTATTGAGTTGATTTTTCCTATTCATAAAACCCACATGAGTGGATTTACTCAATCATATAACCCTAGTCTTTATCTATATCCATCAGATATTCATGCTCATCTTGAAGGTAGACATAAGATCTACATGCTCCCTAAGACACACATAAAGGGGATGATAAATAAATCTGAGTAGACCACCCCAAATGGTGAACTATTAATACACTATCATAAGTAAATTCTCATGTAGTATAATCAACCTAGCCAATATAAAATTTAAAATAAAATAATAACATAAATAATGTAAAACAAAATTCAATAATCTCATCATTACCATGGAATCCAAGTATTTCTCACGGCATAATATAATCTCATCATAAATGTAAAACTCCATGTCCACTTTGGAATTCTATATCCACTAATATTAATCATATTTATGGAACTACATGTCCATTGTGGAACACAATTTCTAATAATGAGGAATTCCATGTCAAATAATCACAATTATATATATAAAGCTTCATGTACACGGCGGAACACCATGTACACAATTCTCAGTCATAATAGTCAAGGACCATGTCCATTATCTGATCATGTAAGGATCATACATCGGATCTTAGTATGTATATCTTAAAATAATGATAATATAATAATCAAACAAAAGGCCCAGAAACTAGCTCCTAGGTTATGAATTTGGATATATTAGCAGCATAAATAGTAATCAATTGAAATAATAAGAAAATAGTTAGAGTAGGTAAATGACTAAACCTATCACTACTTCAAAAATATATTGGGATTACATGTTGTGTATGCGATCTTTGGTGAAACCTGATATCATCTCTATTGAGACCCATACCACTCTATCTCAGGGTTAGTCAAGCACCTTGACCCCCACTAGGGTCCCAAAGGTTAAAAAATTGTAGAGGCATCCAACATGCAATCCTTGATATTACTACACAAGTGTAATAATCCCTCTTAAGATCCTATAAAATAGTCAGTAAGATGTGAAATCCTATATGAGATCCTCTGTATCAAAATATAAGTAGATATATCTTGAAAGGGATCCTCATCCATATACCAATTACTAAATAAGTACGAACTCATTTTCCTGAAGTGGAAGACCCCCAAAAGGAGATGTGTTCAAGGGTAAAGGTGTAAAACATTAGTATGAGGATATGGATCATGGATCATTTTAGATAAATGTCACACTATAGGTTTTTTTGAACACCCAACCAATCAGTTTCATCAATCTATAGACAAATCTAATAATCAAGGCACAACCCCATGTAAATAGACTAAATGAGGAACTTGGTGATCTTGTACCAAGTCCAATAACCATTTCATACAACGCTAAAGTGGGTGTCGTCTTAGGTATCACACTCAGGAGATAACATAATCTATTTAATAGAGTAAGAACATCTTTATTATATCCCACTCACCACTAAATTCATCTTATGATTCCTCCAATCACCTTAGGGGTTCCACCATCCTAATTAATATAGAAAAATACTCAAATAGACTACTCATACATATAATTGTTACTCCAAGGTATAAATTCATGAAAACTCTCAAAAAGGGTATCAACGGAGATATACACAGCTTTTATACCATAATACACAATGTTTACTATCAAACTCCCATTTGGGTATGAACTTTATCCATACATGGCATGTAATACCTATGTACATGATGGGAATATCATATACATTAAATGTACACTATATGACATAATTTCCCATGTACCACACATGGGTCTTCTATGTATTTCTTCCTAACCACATAATAATAATTGGAGTGTACCCTACATGGTGTTTTTCCATATACCCTACAAGTCCATGTTCTCATGCATGGGCTTTCATTCTACATAATCTGCTACATGGTTGGGTATGACTACATAGTTTGTTCCCCAAGTACATGACATGAAGATCCAAAAATTTCATCTTCCCATTCAGTATGTTACACATCCAAGTACCTCTACATGATTTGGACCAAAATTACATGGTTTTCACCCCCAAAAAGTCATCATACCTGGATAAAAATAACCCACATCATGGGTTTTTGAACTACACACCTTGTGATTGGGATTTCTGAATTCGAAACCCTAAAAACGGCATGAACCACTATTTTTTAGACTAGTAAACCATAGATCAACCCCATAGGGGTCCTTAATAGCCATAATTGGGAGTTGAAACTATAAAGTGGTAAATTTATAAGGATTTATGATAGAAATATAAAAGAATCCCATAATTAGGTAGAATTCTTTGAATCCTCAACCATATATGGGTTCTGCATCTACTGTTTATCAATCTAAATCCTCCCAAGCTTTATAACGATACCTCTATTATTCCCTCTCTATATATAAATCTTCCACTCCCTTTTCTATCATATTTTTGTTAAGAAGATACCATAGCAGTATGTGTGAGAATATAAGGTATGAGAAAAAGAAAAGAGGAAAAAAGAATGATAAACAAATGAAAAAAAGAAAAAGGGGCCCGACCATGTTTCCATAAATGAGTTTGTTACTCATTTGGAAAAAAATTGACAAATAAAGACTCAAAAGTAGAGAAAAAATATCATTCTGATGATCCAGTAAAAATATATAACTGAATGGATGTGTTCGAATAAATTAATGTTAAATTAATTAAATATTAAATATTTAATGAAATTTTTAACTTTTTTGATTTACATAAAACACCAATCCTAGGGTAACCACCCTATTATGGAACTAAAATAGTGTTCTGAAAATTATATGGGAAAATATTTGATGGAAAAATACCATTTAACCCATCAGGAGTATCCAAACTAAAAAATCAAAATTTTTCTCCTTTTCATAGTTTAAAATGCTCGATTGTTTTCAATAGGAAAGATCCTCAACTAATATTTTCAATGGGAAAACTATGTTTTTGGGTTCTTAGTATAAACACTTCATCTTATGGGGTTCCACATAACTAATTAATTCATTAGGGGTCTTATATGCCCTCTCATCTCTATACTCTTCCTCTATCGATCTAAGTCATCTAAAAAGTGTATGTCTATCAGTCAAGGGTATTTTATCTCCCCTTATTCCTCCCCTTTCTCCCACTTTATCATCATGAATAATTTTAGTGTTATTGATTTAAGATTTTATTTAAGTGTACACTCAAGTATGGTGGAAACACTTTGACATAATGTATTTGTTTTCCTAGAGTTACATGTGGACGTTGGGGAAAGAATAAAGCATGATTTTTTTATTATTTTATTGGTGGTAATCTATTATATTATAATTTTTTAGTTTTAACTATTTCCATGTAGAAATATGTAATGAATTATGAAATGATTTATGTATTCTAAAAATTATATGTTTAGAAGAATGTCTTCGGTGGTTCAAACTATGATTTATGTGGATATGGAAATGGGAGCCTACCTAATTAGTTTTTTCATGATTATGACTAATTTAATAAATGAATAATTTAATGAGAAATTAATTTAAAATGTTGTATAATAAATTTTTGAGAATTTATATTCAATTAGTGGCTTAGGGATGTGGGAATTACTCGAAATGGGGTTGGACATTATTTTAAGGCTAAGATAACTGAAGTGTGTTTAAATTTAATTTTTTAACTCCATGTTTCATGTTATAGATTCCTAAAATTACTACCCTAATTTTTGATTATATGTATTTGGGTTTATAATGGTTTGGGTAAGTGGGTTTATCTGACTCAATGTGAAATTATAGGTGGGTTACATTATGTGAGATGAGGCTAATAAGTTTTTCTAGAATTATAGTTATCCTATAAGTGTTATTCTTGAATTCATAGATATAGATGTATATGTTTTTTATATTAGAGTATTTCTTAGAATGGAATGAGAATCCTAATGGGTGTTTTATATGGGAGTAAAACATAGACTAATTTGGAGGCCATATACATTGTTTTAAGAGAGTGACCTATAGAAATAGGTTATGGGTGAGTGAGTGGAGTGATTATAGAAAAATTCATATGGAGTTATTATTTTACCAATAGGGATGGATTATAGGTTTCAGGTGGGATTTTATAAATATCCTTGATAGGAATTGATTTTTTAAAATCGATGTCCCACTAAGGGTGTCTCAGTGATATGGCCACCCCACAATTGGTACAATTATGTTATTATAATTTATAGTGTGATCATGGTGAGAATTTTAACAAAGTATAAAATTGAGGGATGAATAATCAGTGTATAATGGGATAGTATACTTGACTAATGTCATATAATATGAATTTGTGTGAACAAATATAAAGAATATAATATCACATGTTTGAGATATAATAGTTTTTTATCATAACTAAAAACACATGTGAATGATGGGTTATAACCTTTGGGCCTGAATCACATGAGAAGTGAGTGAGAAAAGGGTAGAACTGAGCTTCAGATAACCAACTCTATTGAGTGCATTATTTAGTGACATATGTGATGTTTCCTACATTTCTATCCATTGTTATGTGACTTGGATAATCATTGTTTGATCTGTAATAGGAGGGAGGGGTTATAACTAATAACTAGAATATGTAGAGAATTACCTCATGTTTGTATTTATCACCCTAGTTTTTATTTTATAAGATAAACTATAAAATAATCCAAGGGGTACTGGTGAAGAAATAAGGATGACTATTCAATAATTTTCAATGAGAAGAATACATATAATGGAAGATAATTAAAGGATATATCCTAGTATTAAATGATTTCAACAACAAATCATTTTAATGGTGTCTTATTATAGGTATATTTTGGTGATTTAACTAATATTCTATTAAGGGGTGTTTTCCTAGGAATAAAAAAGGATCATGATTCCCCCAATATGAGACCACTCCCCTTTGTCCGAACCAAAGTTCAAAAAACATGCAGTGCACCTCCCCATGTGCAAATGGATAATGACTAGTTGAGAGGCTCTATGATGTTACCTAAGGGAAACTATTCAATAATATTTGAGTAAAACAATAGAAAAAATTACCCAAGAATTCCCATTAAAATAATCAGAGTATAAAAAATCATATTCTTATATAACATATGAGAATGAAAGTGTACAATCATACATACCAACTGATTACTCACTAGACAAATCGAAAATAAATATTAAATAAAAATTATTACACAAAGAGGGTTTCCTAACATCCACAATCCAAATATCAAGACACTATCAATTTCTTACTACTTTCTTTGAAATACAAGGATATTTTCCTAATTGATCATGCTATCATGAGTTATGATTAGGTTCAAAAGTGGTAGGGCCGACCGAGAAAGGTGGGAGTAATATTTATTACTATGCCACAAACAATTTACAAAACATAACAAAAATTGTAGTGTATCCACAATGTCATATGCTCAGAATAAATAAATACACTACATAAGAAATACAAAATAGTCAATATTAAACCTTGGGATCTAAACATTCAGTAGATTTCAACTATACCAACATTATTCAGTTTTACATGTATCTGATCATAATATATACCCATAAAAGGTGATGAAGTGTACTATTGATTTAGAAGTAAAAATATATCAATATTAGGGGAAAATATTCACACTAGTAGTAACATCAGGGGGGGATAGTTTACCTCTCTAGTATCATATATCATATTGAGGAGAATGGAACCCTGCTTTTTAAACCAATAGAGGGGAATGGTTCCTCTATATTAAAATAGTTTGTAGATCATCTACCTTTGGGGTATGATTCCCTACCTAAAACCGTCTAATACCAGCCACCATGGGGGGTTGCATACCCTGCCCAGAACCATCATATACAATCCAGTTGGGGGTTACATCCCCTACAGAAGACCATCACATCTGGGCGAATGGTTCCACTCAATGGAATCATATAACATGTAGATGGTAATGGTTACCTTCCACTAATATCATTAGTATGTAATACCACCCACAATTGAATCTTATAAATATCAATGGGAAAAGTTCCCCACTTATAGTACCATCATATATCATATGGAATATTCACTTGGGTTGGCCAATCACTGTCTCCCTGTAAAACTTTCACTGGTTTTCCTCCCATGTACTCGAAATATTCTCATCACATCTTGTATAATGGTTTATAAATGTATTTACCAACTCTAAAATAATACATTATAGAGTCAATATAAAACCAAATCTCCCTCCATGATTGTAACGACCCGATATTTTTCAATAGAAACTCCTTTTTTATAAATATGTCTTTATCACATGAAATCAAAACGTAATGAACTACTAAATTCTATGTGACCCTTCAACAAAATTTTTTCACTTCTGCATTGGGAATTTCAAAAAACTGATATACACGGTTGCGATCAGTAAGTTATTTGGCGTCCGATAAGAAAAACATAATTTCTGGTGAATCGTAACGTACACTTATGAATAGTTACATACCCTTAGGAATAGTGATATATCCTAATGAATATTATCCTTACATATAATAGTATATAAATAATATTCAAGTGGAATTACGGTATTCCTATGCTTCAGAATATGTAAATAAATGTTTTAAAACAATTGTTTTTTTAATAAATTATTATTTTAATTAAAAATTAAATTAATCATATATATAGAAAATTATTATTGAAAAATTGACTTCATTTTTGTATTCTACACATCAAAATGTGGTTAGAGTAAATTTTTGGTATTTTTCTAAAATACTAAATTTTTTTAAGAATAGTGAAATATATTAAAATAACTTTTAATATAATTATTAGTTAAATACACTATTAATGACATCACAAGTGATGTAATCCCACTAGGCTCGAACTGACATGCATTTATTACTATTCTTGGTTATGAAATCATCACTATTTCTTGTCTTGAGGGAAATTAATAAACTAATGATTAAAATATTATGAAAACACTCTTATCCTCCACTATAAAGACCCCCAATCACTCTCTCTTCTCTTAACTACTCTACGCCTTGAATCTCCTCATATATCTACCCTAATAACCTCCCCTAGTCACTCCCAACTTATAAGAAGCTCTTGGTATTTTCAAAAGACCAAAGTCCCTAAACATAAGGATGTTCTCAAGGAGGTTATTTCAAGAGGTAAAACACCCTTTTTTTTTGTTTAATTTCATTTCAATTTATATTCTTTTAGTATCCTCTCCTCACCTCCTCGATCCAAATGATTGAAATAGATAAAGTATCACATATATACTAGAATTATATCATATGAATGGAAGAACCATCATCAATATTCTTACTCTCTCTCTCTTTTATTTTATAAACAAAATCACCGTCCATGAGGTTCCAATTTATAACCCTAATGGAAGACGAAGTTTCGTTCTTCAATTTGTCCTTAATTACTTTCCTTGAAAACATTTTTATGGTTGAACCAAACTATAATATATGTATTATAACCTAATTAATATTTGGGAACCATTATATGTACATATTATTAATTTATATGACAAAACAATTCATAATAGTCCCAATACAAATAATAATCCAAGTGGTTATCATCTAATGATTCATCCTCTTTCCATGTACCCAAATGATAGAAATTACCACTAACAATTATATATGTTCATAAATAATATTTAATTTCAACTCTAGAGATTTAAAACCATTCCACATGTACTCCATTACATAAAAACTAGTGAAGTGATTATGAAAATAAAGAAATTGAACAATCCGGAACAACGAAATTCAATACAATAACTTATCCATAAAGACATAAATGAACTAACCACAATTAGTATAAAATAAATTCATCACTGATAGGTTATTAAATAAGTTATTTATAAGTCTAATTTTAAATTCCAGGACCTTAAGTTCAAGAGTAGAACACATCCTGACTTAAGGTAAGGGTTTTCCACCCGAACTTCCATTTTTATTCGGGTTACTTTCAATGTATAATTACCTCAATGAAATTCTTATGTGTTATTATGTATTACTAATCAATTATTTTTTAGTATTATATAAATTTACACCAACCATAAACCTTACCTATCTTATGGATAGTTACATGTTTTAAAATAACCTTTCAAAATTGTTTCCAAAATACAAGCATGATTGAAGGGAATTTATCAAATTCTTATCAATTTTCATGGGAACTCTATAATCATTTTTTAGAAACAATTATCTTTATAAAATCACTCAATTTTTTTTATGAATATAATATCTTACATCACTTATAGTTTTATTAAAATATTTTTCCAAAAGGACTCTTCTTTTCAAAATGAAGAGTATTTATCTCAAGAATTGTTTAGTGATTGTATATGAGTATTTTCGCCTACTTAAACACTCTTGTTAATTCTAATGTATTATTATCTTCAATCATTTTTTATGACATCTATCATATTTTAATGAATGTTTTATGACTATTTTTATTGTGAGTGATCTATCCTAGGACCATTCACTATATGTCTCAGAATGGTTAGTGTTTTATGTTCATGGATTGGGGAAAGTTAGTTGTGTTTTATGTTCATGGATTGGGGAAAGCTAGTTACATTTCATATGATAGTTACAATATGAATGTATATGTTTGTTTTGTGTATCCATGCTCATATGAGGAATGCATTGGACTTATTATGTGATAGTTTGGGCCCACTATAGCCCCTCTACGCAACCTTAGGTCTCATGAGACAAATAGACATGGAATTGGCCGAGACCTTTCCCAATGTTATATATGGATTTGGTCGAGGCCTAAATAATTTTTAAATGTCTTGGGTGAGGCCTTGAAAACATGTTTCAGAATGTCTAGCATATGCACTTTCCTCATTATGAATCTAGTAATTGAAATATCTTGTGTTAATTCTACTTGTAGTATACCCATGATTATTTTATGGCCATATTTACTCAGCTCATATTTCATCCATATTATGACCGAGATTATTTTAAAAGGCATGTGTTTTCAATTATTCACCATGTCTAATATTTATGTTATCTTATACTATATTGCTTACTCTTATTGAGAATTTTTGCTCACCCCTTTTTTATGTTTCATTTTCTTAGTATATGAAGAATTAAATTATGAATGACTTCCAAACATAATCTAGGAGGTATGGATGCTTTTAATAGATTAAATTAGTGTTGTTTTCATTTAAATATGTAATGTTGAACATATTTATGTGTTCTGTTTCTAAAATATACTATACTACATGGTAATTTAGGTTGTATATTACATGTTTATATTACAATGTAATAAAATAGGACACTAGCTCTGGGAAACTGGGGATGGGTCCTTAAATTTGGTATCAAAGGAAGTTAATAGAAAACCTCGAAACTTGATTTAAAAATTGTGGATTTGGGAATGAATACCTAAGTTAGTCTTTGAGGATAATCATGCAAGAACATCCTGGTATTTTGATAAGAAATATATAATGTGGATATTTCTAGAAAATACATCCATGTCTAGATACAAATGGGTAGATGTGGCTCTATAACAGATGTACCAAGGAGTTAATGCCCAGACAAGGAGTTTCAGGCTTGACCCGTGGTATCCTGGTACACGACAATAGGCATTGCTACACTCTTGGTATTTCAACTCCTGGGAGATATTCTTAGTATAATACCCATTTTCATTACAAGCCATTATAAAGGATTGAAATGTAATTTATTCACTCAAAGAAGCCATTTTCTTGTGATTATGTGATTAGCCATGTGTAGGATCTCAATTTATGCTAAGTATTTTGTTTATGTTAAGATTATACATTATGATTCAAACCCTAATATATTGTATTACATTATTTAGAAATGGAGACTAGTGGATGGAATGGAAACTGCATGAATGTGTGTGTCCCCTGTAGGGATTTCCCTCCAATGCAAGATAATGATGTTGGGTCTGGTGCTGTGACGATTGATGAGCAACTTATAACTATACTCGGACAACTTACTGAAGTTATAAATAATAACCTTACCCGTATGGAGAATCGAAATCAACCACGTGGATGGGCTATGTGAGATCAATTTATGTGACAATATCCTCCATCATTCAATGGGACTAAAAACCCCGTTGTAGCTGAGAAGTGGATAAGATTTCACGAGAAGATATTTCATGCTTTGGGAAGTAATGAATGAGAGAAGTTCATCATCGCAGTTTAGTGGCTATCAGGAGATGAGGACTAGTGGAGGTAATTAATCAAAAACACAGTGGAGGAAGAAGAAATTTAAGAGATGTATTGGAGAGATTTTAAAGACATCTTCTTAGAGAAGTAATTACCTCGTACATAGTGAGAGGATATGGAAAGGAAGTTTATAAACATGAGGAAAAAGTAATATGATAATGTTTAAAAGTATGATGATAACTTCACATGGTTAGAAAGACATGTTGTGGACTACATTCGAAATACAAGGAGAAAAATTGATCAATTCATTGATGGCCTAAAGCAATTCCTCCATCCAGCACTGGCCTACCAAAATTTCTTATCATATGAAGATATAGTTTCATGTGTGATCAAGATAGAAAATGAATTATCTAGGTCTTACGACTTTAGGGGAATGCAAGAGAAGAAGAGGGCTACTGAAAACTCTGGACAAGGAAATAAGGAAATAGGGAAGAAAGGAAGAGTTAAATTTCCACCTTGTGATAATTGTCGAAGGAAACACCCTGGTTCCTGCATAAATGGAAAAGAAGTATGCTATAAATGAGGTCAGAAAGGAAATCTTCCTGGTGGTTGTTAGGGGAATAATGAAGCTAATAATTTTTAATGTCATAATTTCCAGAAGATGGGACATTATGCTAATTATTGTCAAAAGTGTCAATGAAACATGCCATAGAAAAGGCCAAGGGAGCAGGTAAAACCTTATGCAATCAAAACTACTGATATTGAAGCTCCTAATGAAGTGGTGGTAGCTAATTTAATCATTTCATTAAACTTATCCAATACTTTATTTGATTCTGTATTGTCACATTCATTTACATCTTCCCAGTTTTCCAAGAAAATTATATATGTCCAATATGATTTAATAAAGGAGTTATCATTCAAAACTCCTAGTGGGTGTTTCATTACAACAAAAGCATTGCAATTAGTCCCCATCAAGAAACGTAAATGTGCATTAGTTTCTAACCTTATCATAATACCAATGATGGACTTTGATATAATTCTCAGTATGAATTGGATATAAAATTATGATGTAAAGATCTATTGCAAGAAGAGGGAAGTTATAATTTTTGAGAATGGTGTAGAATCCCATATATTTAGAGAAAAAATCTCGCCATAAGATTCTCATCTAGATCCACCCCCATTAGGTCTACTAAATTTAATTATTTCAGAGGAAGTGGGTGAAATAACTATTGGTGAGGAAAAGAATGTAAAAATATAGGATGTACCAGTTGTTAATGAATATGTTGATGTGTCTCATGATTATTTACCTGTACATCCTCCTGAAGGGAGAATTGAGTTTTCAATTGACTTAATTCCTAGTTAAAGGCCCATATTGAAGACACCTTATAGAGTGAAAACAATGGAATTAGTGGAACAAAAGAAACAACTAGAGGAATTGAGTAATTAAGGAATTATTCTCCCTAGCATTTGTCTATGGGGAGCCCATGTTCTTTTCGTTAGGAATAAATATGGGTCTGTGAGGTTGTGCATTGACTACTGGGAGATCAATTATATAAAAATAAAGAACAATTATCCCCTACCTCACATTGATGATTTATTTAATCAACTTCATGGATACCAATATTTTTTTAAGATTGATCTTCTATCTGGATATCATGAGTTGATTTTGAATAAGGAATACATTCCAAAAAAACATTCTGAACCAGGTATTGGCATTACAAATTTACAGTAATGCATTTTGGACTTACTAATGAACCATCTATTTTCATGTATCTAATAAATAGATTTTTCAAGGAATATATTGATGACTTTTTGGTGATATCTATTGATGATATACTGATATACTCTAAAATCTATGAAGATCATGAAAATCACTTGCATACTATTCTGATGACTCTTAGAAAAAATGCATTTTAGGGGAAGTTCAGCAAGTGTAAATTTTGGCTTCAATTAGTTTCCTTTATGAGCCACATTGTCTCTAAGCATGGAATATCTATAGATCCTTCTGAGAAAAAGTCTGTGAAAGAATGAACTACTCCAATGAACAGAAATGAGGTATGTAACGTTATTGGTTTGCAGGTTATTATCGAGTTTTCATTCCAAACATCACCTATTTAGCCAAACCAATGAACAAGCATAAAAGAAAAGGGGTTAAGATCTTATGGACAAAAGAATGTGAAGAATGTTTTAAATAATTGAATAGAATATTAGTGAATTATCCAATCTTGACTCTAATATCAAGGAATGATGGATTTGTGATCTTTAGCGATGCATCAATGAAATGAATTTGTTGCGTCTTTATACAGAATGATCGAGTGATTGCCTATGCATCTAGGCAACTAAATATTCAAGAATAGAACTATACAACTCATGATCTTGAGTTAGCAGTGGTAATCGTTTCTCTGAAGATTTGGAGACATTATGTCTGTGGCAAAAAATGTGAGATATATACAGATCATAAGAGTTTGAAATATATCTTCTCACAGAAATAACTCAACATGAGACAAAGGATATGTATTGAGCTACTCAAATATTATGATTCCACAATACACTACTACCCATGAGAGGAAAATAAGGTTGCAGACAGTTTGAGTAGAAAGGACCATGGAATTCTGAACAAGATTAGAGTTGAAAGGGACCCTCTGTTCATGGATCTGGTGAAGTTGGATATTGTAATTATCAAGGAAGGTAACACATCACTAGTTTTTCAAATTATTTCGAATCCATATTTACTGGAATGGATAAAAATTTCCCCGGACGATGATGAGGAGTTTCAAAATAAAATTAAAGCTATAAATGATGGGAAGATGATGGACTTCATATATGAAGGTGGCATTTTGAAATTCAGAAAGAGGCTTTGTGTTCTTGCTATTCCTGGTCTAAAAAGGGAACTATTGGATGATTCTCATAGCTATAATTTCTCTATACACCCTAGTATCATAAAGATATATAGAGATCTAAAGGAACATTTTTGGTTGCAAAACATGAAGAGGGATATTGCTGAATATGTGTCAATATGTTTGGTGTGCCAACATGTGAAGGATGGAAGAAATCTTCATTGAGAAGTCATGTAACCCATTCCTATTCCTATGTGGAAATTGGATGATATTGTAATGGACTTTTTCATGGGACTTACATGAGTCCATGATAGAATGATGTGATATGGGTCATTGTTGACCATCTTACAAAATCATCACATTTCCTTGCTATAAGAGAAGATCTACCACTTGAACGTATAGAAAGACTCTATATTAATGATGTTGTAAGACTTCATGGTGTACCCGTATCATCTATTTCTGATGATGAACCCTATTTTAAAACACACTTTTGGAAAAGAATCCAAAAGGACCTAGATACTGATCTTCGTTTGAGCACTACCTACCACCCAAATATGATGTACAATTCGAACAGACTATTCAAACATTGGATGACAAGTTGAGGTCTTGTTCACTTGATTTTCAAGATATGTGGGATCTGAATTTACCTCTTGTAGAATTTTTTTACAATAATAGATTTCATTAAAGTATTCAAATGGCACCCTATGAAGCATTATATGGAAATAGATGTTGTACACCAGCTTTCTAGGATGATGTTGGTGAAAGATATGTCGTAGGATGATAACTAGTAGAGGAAACAATGAAAAAGGTGATGATTATCAAAACCCATATAAAAATAGCAAAAAGTAAGAAAAAATATATGTAGATAACTGAAGGAAGGATTTTGAATTTAATGAAGGTGATCATGTTTTCATTAAGGTATCTCCCTGGAAGGGTATTATATGATTCGACAAGAAGGGAAAATTAAGTCATAGGTACATCAGACCTTTTGAAATTCTGGAACGAATTAGAGATGTAGCTTACCGTTTGGAAATTCCACCAAGTCTCTCAAAAGTTCCCAATGTGTTTCATGCATCAATGTTAAAGAAATACATGCCAAACCTAATACATGTTCTCACCTATGAAGAAATAAAACTTGAACCCGATCTGTCTTATTGTGAAGAGCCTATCGAGATTCTTGATACCAAAGAACAAGTATTGAGAAATCAAATGAATTATATGGTAATGTTTATTTGGAGGAACCATAATATGGAAGAGGCAACATGGGAGCCTGAGGATCTTTGGATGAAGGCATACCTGAATCTTTTTTGGTAACATTTTTTGAATTTATAGGACGAAATTTTTTTAAGGAGGGGAGAATGTAACGACTTAATATTTTTCAATGGAAATTCATTTCTTATAAACGTGTCTTAATCACATGAAATCACAACGTAATAAACTAACAAGTTCTATGTAACCCTTAAACATAATTTCATTACTTCGGTGATGTAAATTTTGAAAATCCGACACACACGGTTGCGATAAGTATGTTATTTGGAGTTTGATAAGAAAAACATAATTTTTGGTGAATAGTAACCTACCCTTATAAATATTAACATACCCTTATGGATAGTGATATAACCTAATTAATAGTAACCTTACCTATGATATTATATAAATAATATTGAAGCGGAATTACGATACACCTATGCTTTGGAATAAGTAAACAAATGTTTCAAAACTGTTGTTTTTATAATAAATTATGATTTTAATTAAATATAACATTAATCATATTTAGAAATTTTTTTTTGTAAAATGGACTCCATTTTTGGATTCTAAACACTAAAAAATTGTTAGGGTTAATTTTTGGTATCATTCTGAAATACTCGATGTTTTGATGAATAATGAAATATGGTAAAATACCGTAAAAACAAATTATTAGTTAAATACACTATTTATGACCTCATAAGTGATGTAATCCCACTCAGTTCTAACTCCCATGCATTTATTACTACTCATGGTCATGGAATCATCACTATTTCTTATCTTGAGGGAAATTAATAAACAAATGTTTAAAATATTATGAAAACCCTCAAGTCCTCCATTATAAAATCCCCCCATCACTCCCACTTCTATTAACTACTCTAATCCTTGAATCTCCTCACATTTATTCCCCAATTCCTTCCCCTAGTCACTCTACACGTCTAAGAGGATCTTGTTATTTCCCAAAGGCCAAAATCCCTACCCTTAAAGAAGTTCTCAATGAGGTTATTTCAAGAGGTAAAACACCCTTCATTTTCATTTAGTTTCATTTCAATTTATCTTCATTTTGTATCCTCTCCTCACCTCCTCTGTCCAAATGATCTTGATAGATCCAGTAACATTTATATATTGGAATTATATCATGTGAATGGATGAACCATCATCAATATCCTTACTTTCTCTCTCTCTTTTATTTTATAAACAAAATCAACCTCATGAGGTTCCAATTTATAACCTTCATGGACGAGGAAGTTTTGTTCTTCAGTTTCTCCTTAATTAAAAGTCATAAAACCATTTTTATGGTAGCACCAGACTATAATATATGTATTATAAAGAAATTTATATTCAGGAACCATTATATAAACATATTATTAATTTATATGAAAAAACTAGATAATAATAGTCCAAATACCACCAAATAATAAAAGTGGTTATCATCTAATGATTCATCCTCTTTCTATGTACCCAAATGATAGAAATGACCACCAAAAATTTTGGATGTTCATAAAAAATATTTAATTCCAACTCTGGATATTTACCACCATTCCACATGAACTCCATTACTTAAAAACTAGTCAACTGATAATGAAAATAATGAAAACGAACTCTCTCAAAGGACGAAATTCAATACAAAAACATATCAATAAGGACATAAATAAACTATAAAAATTTATGATAAACTAAATACATGTATAATAGGTTATTAAATAAGTTATTTATATGTCTAATTTCATATTCCAGGACCTTAAGATCAAGAGTGGAACACATCAAGACTTAATGTAAGGGTTTTCCACCTGAACATCCATTTTCATTCAGGTTACTTTTATTGTCTATTTACCTCAATTAAATTCTTATGTATTATTATTCACTCCTCATAAATTCTGTGTGAGTTTTATATATAAATTCACCAACCATAATCCATCTCTATTTTATGGATAGTTTCATGTTTTAAAACAAACATTCAAAACTATTTCTAAAATACATGTCCGATTCAAGGGAATTTTTAAATTCTTATCTATTTTCATGGGCACTCTATAATCTTTTTTTGGAAACCATTATCATTATAAAATGAATAATTTTATTTTTGAAATACTATCTTACTTCACATACAGTTTTATACAAATACTTTTTGAAAAGAAATCTTCTTTTCAAAATAAAGACTATTTTTCTCAAAAATTGTTTAATGATTTTACAAGAGTATTTTCGCCTGCTTCAACACTCTTGTGGATTATTATGTATTATTGGGTTTAAAAATTTATGATGTCATCTACCATTTTTTAATTAATAGTTTATTACAATTTTTATTTTGGATGAGATATCAAAAAAACATTCACCATATTACTCGTAATGGTTAGTGTTTTATGTTTAATGATTGGGGAAAGTTTGTTAAATTTAATAGGATGGTTCCAATATGAATGTATATGTTGTTTATGTTTATCCCCACTCGTATGAGGAATGAATTGGACTTATAATGTGATGTGTGGGGCCCACTATATTCCCTCTCTGCATTGGTAGGTCTCATAATACAAATAGATGTGGAATTGGTTGAGGCCTTCCCCAGCATGATATATGGATTTGGGAGGGGCCTAAATCATTTTTAGAAGTCTTGGCCAAGGCCTTGAATAAATGTTTCAGAATTACTAGCATATGAACTTCCCTAATTATGAATCTAGTAATTTAAATATCATATGGTATTTGACTTGTATAATACCCATGATTATGTTATAGCAATATTTACTCAGCTCATATTCTTTCTATATAATGTTAAAGTTTATTTTTAAAGGCATGTATATTCAATTATTCACCATGTATAATATTTATGTTATATTCCACTATATTGCTTACTCTTACTGATTGTTTGATCTCACCCCTTTCTTAGGTTTCATTTTCATGGGATATGAAGAAGTAAATTATAAATGACTTGCAAGCATAATCTAAGAGGCATGGATGTT
The DNA here is from genome assembly GCA_963277665.1 of Viscum album. NCBI lineage: Eukaryota > Viridiplantae > Streptophyta > Magnoliopsida > Santalales > Viscaceae > Viscum > Viscum album. Next base: position 1,765,707,637 of record OY728153.1, on the reverse strand, counting down.
AATAATGGATTAAATTAGTATTTTTTCCCTTCAAGAAGTAATTTTGAACTTATTTTCGTGTATTGTTTCAAAAATCTACCAATATAATTGGTCCTTATAGATGAATATTCCTTTTTTATATGCCAATGTAATAAAATAAGGCACAAGCACTGAGAAACTAGGGTCGGGTCCATAGATTGGTCCCCTGGGTCACAAATATATATGGATACTGTATATTGGATCCTCTCAAACATCCCCAACTCTAGGACCTAATCCCATAATTTATAGGTAATAAAATTACCCATTATCTCAAGAGTCACATAAAGGAATCATTGGCTTTATAGAAAATATTATACCATTTTCCTAATAGATATATGGTACGAATCCCATCTCTATTTTAAGTCCAATTAAGTTCAATCACTCACTCCTAACCTTTCCAAAAATTTATCTAGGATTTAATCACTCGTGTAATGACATATTAGTATGAGGGGGATACTAACCATAATCTCTAGTAAACAATATTGAAGCCTTTAGACCACAACATTCCATATGCACAATCTCTTGGTAAACCATTACATTTTATCACATTCCCATATATAGGGAGGACTAATGGAACAAACCTCATGGTCTACAACATTCCATTTATTTCATCTAATTTATACACCTTTGGGGTCCATGTGTCCCATAAGACATGTTTTTATCTAATCACTCAACCATTAGTGTCTGAGACAATAAAAACATTTTGGGGATCCATTAAGACAATTACACATTACTCTTAGATGTTTGAGGGAAATTTTTAATTTTTTTTAAAAATAATTCTAATCACATAGAAGTGGGAAAACATCATATCACATGAAACATAAAAAAAGAGAAAATATTGGATATAATTTTTAAGAGCCACCTACATCATGTTGAGTTATTCCTTTAAGGAATGTTTGGACACCCTCACTAAAGCTAATCAATGCCTCGTCCAAGAACGTATCAATAAGCAAGATCATATCTCAAAAAAACATTAAAATAAATAATTTTATAAATTTTTTATTCATTATTTTATTCCATACAAGAATTCATAATGGAAAAAACCCATTGAGTGACATTCACTCACTGAATCCTCGAGTGAAATCATGATAACATCTCCTAACATACTAAAAAACACTCCTGACCAAAATCCCTTTCACAAGGAACACTATTATTCACAAATTTCAAATAATTTTAAACAAACACTATAAGAATTTGGTAAAATTCCTAAATTAATCAAAACAAAAATAAAATTCATGTGATTTTCCTCTAGACACATCCTCTTTCAAGGAAATCCTAAAGACCCATCGTGTCACCTTGATTTCACAATGCTCCTATGAGATCAGTGTGAAAAAACAAAAAAGAATCATAAAAAATCACTGGGATAAAAAATGGAAGGTATAATAAAGAACAATGAAAGGAACTAATATTAAATACATGAAAAAATTCTCATTAAACAACCAGATCATAAATATTCCTATGGGAGAAGTATGGGAAAGAAGTCCATGACCTCTCACTTCACAATTGATAGAAAATTGTTCATATATCATGCACCCATATTACAATCAAGAAATAATAACACACCTCCCTATAATCATTTAAAAAATATAGGGTAATGGTACCCTAATAATAATGATAACATGATAGATGGTTTCCCTCATTGAAAATATTACATACATCATCCATCTTGAGGGTCCCATCCCCTAACCAAAACAGTTATACACCATCCACTTGAGGGATCACATCCCTTGCTCAAAATCATCAAACACCATCCACCCGAGAGGTTTCATCCCTTAATAATAATCAACGCATAAAAATAAAATAAAAAACCTATTTGGAATCATAAAAAAATTGTGTTAATGGTTCCCCATGAATTATACCATAATGGGGAATAGTTCCCCACTATGGAATTATATCAATACATCGGGGGATGGTGCCCAACCTACAATACCATCATATAACATAAATTTTCTTTATACCTATTAGATTCTCACCCAATTTACCATGAATTTCCAATTTTAACCACTCAGGATTACAACCTATTCACGTCACCACATGAAATATATGACATCACTACACTAGCCACCTTTCAATAATCCTTTCAATATCAAGGATAAAATTTGGTTACCCACCATGGCCCCATTGGTCACACCTATATCTAGAAACCCAAAATTGGATCTTATCACATATCCCTAACTCAAAGGTCCCAATCCCATTAGTTAGAGGGAATAATACATCTCAACATCACAATTATTCTATCAAGTACTCATTGTCCTCATGGGAAACACCATAACAACATCACACTAGAGTGATGGAATAAATAAGATCACTCCCCCAAAGAAAAATAGGTAATTAAGATCACATTATACCTTTACAAAATATTACCCAGGGCATACTCACCCAGGTACTCACATGCTAGTGGAAGATGAATCCTCACATTACTCTCTAGTCAAATATCCCAAAGACTCTCCGGTCTCAAAGTTTAACTTCATTGATCTATAGGCCAACCATTCCAGTCATTAACTCTCCACTGAATAGATCGTAATATGGTCACCAATACCAAGTTCTACTATATTCCATCCATTATTTTTAATATATACCCTCTAGTATACATGTTTCACATAGAATACATTATTACCCATTCACTTGGTAATCAATTGTTGAGGAAACAACCAGTATTATAGAGTTTATAGTAGATTAAAACACTTTTTATTTACTCAAGGGACTTCAAATAAAGAATTAGTTTTTTTAAATAAAATTTCATCCAAATATAATAGGTGAGACTATAAATCACATGTTATATAAAACAATAAAAAAATAGGGAGATTTTAAAGAACCACCAACGTTATTAAAATTTATTTCCTTTTCAAAAATCTTATCCACCATTACTAAAGCTGGTTTAATCTTGTATTAGTATATGAGATATTATCAAAATACATAATATGAATATAATTTAATATACTAAATTTATAATTAATTGTTTTTTTCAATTCATGAAGGATGAATAAAAAAATCCCACTAAGAAACATCAACAATTAGAAACCTTGAGTGCCAATATGCCAATATCTCATCTCTTTCTCCCAATACACTCCCATAAAAATACCTCTCACACAATAGTCTATATCATTCCGATCCTTTAAAATTTATTAAAAACCCATAAATAAATAATGGTTGTTAAAAAAATATTCAAAATAATAATACATTACATGAAATCTCCTTCCTAGGGAATATCATTCCATGCCATTAAAAAAGAGATAACATATCATCCTAATTCCGTCTTGTTCTTGTGTATTTGACATCAAAACACTATTCTAAATGATTATAAATTAGAGTTTTAAAAAATGGATGGAATGAAAATTATAAAATAAAGTAACTAACTATAACTCCACCTAATAAAATATTATTAAATGACCCAAATTAAAAGGATACCAAAAGGGGTATGAGGGGAATGAATGGAGTGACCTCCCCCTATACATGTGACTATAAATGAGAAAACCCTGATTGGTTTCTAATTAAAAATTTTAAAATGACAACCTTATTCTTAAAAAATATTCAATCTATTGAGTAATGAAATGTACCTCTTAGGTAATGGCATGACAACGCTCATCCCAAGGGCTCAAAAACCCTAATTAAATTCATTGTGATGTGGCCAAATCAATAATCTATTTGACTCCCTAAGGTAGAGGGATAAACCCATATCCCAAAAATATCATGGAATTACCAAATTGGGTTGAAGAACTATGATCCATTTTGGATGTGAGCCCCAACAACCATAATGTATCCTATTTATTCTATATGTCATGGTGATCCATGCTCCTAGATATGAAATCTCTCATGTTTTGAAACCATGGTGTGACTTAAGTTTCATGAAGAAATTAAATTCTATAGTGGAAGACCCATAATAGAAGAAAATAATGTTTTTATAAACCCATATATTACTTATTTATTTTTTGAAATATGATATGATTTATTCAAAATTCATGACATGATATACCATGTTGTGACATAACCTCTCTATCTAATGTTTTTTATTTGTACATGATACCCTAACAAGACATCAAAACAACTAGTCATGGAATAATCGTTAATCACTAACTGTTTATCAGGAAACAGTGATCACCCATCATGGTATGAAAGGAAAACTATAGCTAAATATATTTAAGGGTTCACTTTGATACCACTATGACATTTACATTTACATAAGAAACATCTCTTAGACCTTAAACGACCTAAAAAACCTCTCATTGAGATGTTTCAAACCTTAGAATTCTAATCTGCAATTTTATTATCAAAACGTCACCTACTATAGGATTAATAATTGAAATATTTTAGGGATTTAACTATACATAAATACATAGGTTCATTTTATGGATAAATTCATGATGTCGACTATCATGGGTATTCCTCTCTAATTCTAAAAGTGGATAAATATATTAGTCTACTATTAGTGGTGATATCCCTTGGATTATAGGTAGATTGATTCACTTAGATATCTATTTTGGGTGCTTCCCCATATTGTTAAAGTATTAATAGTAAACAAAGATAGTTTTCAAGTTTTTTTCTCCTAAGGATAAGTTTATCTATGGTAGCATGGATGGGAAAACATTATAACCATTGGGATAGTCAATTCACAATTTAAATAAAACGTGTGGGTGGGTGCCTTTATATTCTTTTAAAAATACATTGTGAATATCCATATAATTTTTTATAACTTTTAAAAGAGGGTAATATTCAAAAAATTTAGTGGTATTTTATATTTCCATCATTTGAATAATTATAAAAATGAGATACTTTTGTATTTTTTTCATTCAGTACATGTATGTATGTATATTTGGTCATTATTATGGACACTGTTGGTGGTGGCCAAATGAGTTTTATGGTTATACCCAATATATGAACTATGGTAAACGTGCATACTTTATTGATATGATATATTTTAGGAATGTATATATAACACAAGTTAGTGGGATATAGGGTATTAGAGGTGATAAAGATCAAATTATAATTTAGGGATTAGAACATCAATTGTTTCTTTTTTTAAAATTTTACTTTTAGTAAAATATTATATTTTATATGGTTATCAAACTAGGATATCTCTTTTGGGATTTATGATTTCATTTCTCTCATGCATTAAATTTTTTATTATATAATTTTAGTGGTCTATGGCATGGATTCCACTATAAATATAATATAATATTCTATTGTTTATTGGTTATCATTATTTCAATGATTTATAAGTAATTTTTTAAGGATTATATGGGGATATACTATTTATATATGGTATTATATAAACCTTTACACTATCAATAAAGCATTGTAAAATAATAAGGAATTCCAAAGGGTTATATAATACCATATATAAATACTATATTCTCAGTATCATCCCAAAAAAATTACTTACAAATCCATAAAGGTTACATAATATAATAGAATAGTGTTATACTGTACAGTTTTGGATGATATAAATATATTTAGTCTTCATATTAATTAATTTTATATTTGGATATGAAGAAAGGTTTATTCCAATTAATCATTAAACAATATCAATAAAGAGAAAAGATGGAATTATACATACCTCGATTCATTAATTGTTATGGTATTTTGTATCTCTAAGACTAGAAAGTGGTATCAAAGTGGAATGATTATATTTGGATGTGATACATAATATAATAATTATTTTTCGAAGGTGATATGTGTCTTCCGGTTACATGGAAGTTATTAAGAATCATAATTAAATTCTCATATTCGATGGATATAACCACTAAATATAGAATAAAATGATAAATTTATATTCTTTCATTCAAAATTGATTCATATGTGGCTATAATATAAGCAATTTTTTATTAAGTAAAAGGAACTGCTCAGATAAAGTGAATATAATAAATTAGATTTTAGAACAAAAGTAATAAATAACCTATATGGATCTTTTTCAAATACAATATTTTTAAAGGTTATTCCATGAAAATATTCAAACAACATATGGGAAAAGTTTCTAAAAATCTATGTAAATGTCTCAAAACAAAGAAAATAAAATTTACAATAGTTGAGGAAAAATAATAATGGAATTAATATGTACTAAATTAATCTATTGATGAATTTGTTAATCGTACCACTTTTATTATGGAGTGTTAGAGTGGGTAAAAGAGAACCAAAAAATATTTCAAATTTCAATTATTATAATATATATATATATTCATATAACATAGTGATTTTTATTCTATATAACATTAATTTGATAATTCCCTAATAATATTTTTCACATCAAAGGGTTATGATAATTCCTCACTATAATGAGAAACATGAATAGATATGATGATATAATTAAACAAATATATATTATGGTCTAGAGACATTAATTTGAAATGATGTAGATAATGTTAAACTATCAGTTGTTGGGAAATCATATTCATTGAGACTTATACTCGTGAATATTTCACTTGATGGTCTCCATGAAGGGATATTATAATTGTAGACCCAAAAATACCCACCAATTATAATTTCACATATTTTATATATCATTAGATATTCTTATTTGTGAGAATGAGTTTTTTTAATTGAGTTGAGATCATAATTAAAATTCATCAAGAATCAAATACATGGATGCATTAATAGAAATCCTGAAAACATTTTCTCACGGGGAGGTAATATGCATTGTGCACATCGTAAGTACTACTAAATTAATTGAATCATTTTGAAATTATGTGTCCCTTTAGAGTTCATATATGAAGATATATCTGGTTCTTTCATTGAGATAAAAGTGACTTACTAAACACCATGTCCACGGTACTTCATTAAAATGTATAATTTTTAAAAATAAAAGAAAAATAAATTAATCATATAGGATAACAATAAAAGTATACACCAAAATTATAAGATAATAGTTGGAAAAGGGATTAAATTTCATAGTTGAATTTTTAGGAAGGTTTTTTAGTTGTTATACTATTTTTTCTCTAGGGGAAACTTAGTGTGTCGCTAAATTTCAATCTTAAACAATTTTTATATACTATCCATTACCATTGAGAAATGGGACTACTGGGTAACACTCTAATTTTATCTAAAAACTCATTACATTATGTTGTGAAAAGGTTTAATAATAAATTTTTACCAACTTATATAATAATGTTAATTTAATCAAATTCAAAATTACATTACATTAATTTAATAACTTATATTTTCAGTCAGAAGTTAATGAATAGAATATATATTTTTTGAAATATTTTTTGAATATTTTAAAACAAATATTTATTCTGGGTATGTGAATAAATATAAATAAATATTTATTCCTATGTTAAGTGAATATAATATGAATTTTATTATATTTAATGGATATATTTTATTCTTTGACATTCAATAATTTTTTTAGGATAATATGAATTGAGTTTCATGATCCAAATGAAATTATATTTCTTTATTTAATATCATTTTCAAAAATATTAATTTTTTTTGGTTTCTTCTCCTTTGAGGTATTTTCATTGATGTGTCAGTTAGATGATTAAAGGTATGTGGGACAAAGGATTCTATACTCGTCACATTGAGAGCACTAGTGATCTAAAAGAATCCAAGGATTCCTTGTAACTAGATAGGGGAATCCTGATGAAGGGTGATGGTGTACGGTGTCATTTCTCCACTTCTTAATAGGTTATTCCTAAGGGGGTCAACTCAAAATGATTGATAGTTCCGTTGATGATGAATTAAAATAAAATGGAGTAAGGGATCATGTAATTCAAATATTCGATCATCTTGAGCTTTGTTTTGTAGAGAGGGTTAAAATCATAGAAATTGGTTGGATTATTAGTCTTAGTATCTTATTTGTGGGGTTTCTATAATTGGAAATATTTTTTATTGGGAAAATGTTTTTTCAGATTATTTTTCTTATTGATAATGTCAACTGAAAAAAAATTGGTGTATCATTCTATAATGCTAAATATTGGTTCCAAATATATTCATGAATGAGATAATAAATTCATTCTATTCAGTTCCTCAACTTCTCATGTAATATTTTGTATTTAGATTACTAGCCTCTGCTAGATTCTATCTTATCTATAGATTTTGTTTTACATTGACTCATAAAATTTAATTCCAATTTGAATTTATGGGGAGAAATAATCAAGCCACCGAAGTTGTTATTCTAGGGTTCTGGTTGAACTTCATTGGAACACAATGCAAATACAAAAGGTGGTTCATTCTACAACATACGAAGATATATATTTAAAATATGAATTTGAAAAAACATCTTTATTTTTTTTAAAATTTTTTATCCATTAAATAAAAAATTATTATATGGAGTTTATTTGTTCATTTTTATGTCATAGAATTCATGAATAGAAAACTTGTTGTAAATATTTTAATAAGAATATTGATAGAATTTCATAGTGGAAGTGTAAAATAAATTTTTAAGCAATTATGAGAATAATGTGTTGGATGCAATACTTGAAACAAATAGTATTTTGGATAGGGTGGATCATGGAAGCTCTATTAAAGGAAATGGATTGTGAAAAATTACTACAAAAAATAGTTGTGTTACGACAGACACTATAGTTAAGGAGAATTGTGATGCGGCAAAGGAAACTTCACTAGAGTACAAGTGTATATCTATTACACCATGATATAAAGTTGAAGTAACTCTGGTCTAAGCTCTTATTCTTACAACTGGTTTTGAAACTGATTCCCAAGTTGATGGAACATTATTTTGATGAACTTATATCAATAACAACAGTTGTGAAATCTGTAGGAACTGGGGTTTGTTAATTTGATTTGTTCTTAGGAGTATAATTCTAACCTTACTACTGGTTAGGGATGTATCTCTATTACTTAAATGGGTTTGTGCGGGATAAAGAGGCTCAAGGCCTAGACCTGTAGGAATATAGGAAGGAAAGAGGGCATTTCTCAATTGATAATAGTTATACATTGGGGTACCTATAAAGTGGGGATACAAAGATGAATATATAGAGTAAACCTGAGGCTCAACCCTCTCCATTTGACAATTAGATAAATATTAAGATAAAAATTAATAAAATAAGGGATATCTAGTATGGAATTATTGATTCTAATTATTTTTCACTAAAAAAGTAGAATTATATTAGGATTCATTGGATAAGGGTATGGTTTCTTTAATTGAAAATGTTGGATTTCAAACCCTCCTTACTATAATTTCATGGTGAATGAAATACTACTCTTAATGAAAAACATAATGGGGATAAGGTCTCAAATATCATAAAATAATAATAATGTGTTGGGGGATGATCCTAGAGAGGAATATTATGTTAATTATTTTCTCTAAAATGTTTAATTCCAAGGAAGTATTTTATATTTTTAAAGATAAAAATATTTTTTTTTCAGACCCCATATCTGCTCTTATAACATTCACTTTTCTTTTACTTATAATAAAATTTTCTAGAGTATCTATGATCTAGGATATACTTTTTAAAAATATTTTATTATTTGATAAATAGGATATGACTTTAGTAAAATTAAATGATATGTGGTATCATGAAATTATCATTTTTTAAACTAGGAATATTTTAAAAAACATGTCATTTTTTAGGTGTAACATGTCGTAGTCATTATATACATTGGATAATAATCTATCAATACCTTGAGATATATTTTCCCATTCTCCATATCTTAAGAACCTATATAGAAACCACGATATTATTCTCATAAAAAATTATTAACGACATAAATAACTTGTTATTCTCACTCTAGAACACAGGAGATAAATCATTTTATTCAATGTTTTTTGGATCATGTGTGGATATATCTTGAGGGGTCCTTGATTATATTCTTTAATGTAATGATAATGGAATAAGAGTGGTGATTACAAATTATTAATCAATGAGAATATAATGGTTATGGAAACTATATTTAAATTAATCATAATTTAAATATTAATGTTCCTTTATAGGGAATTCACTGTTGACTGAAAAGGATAAGAATATGATTTACATATCATGGGTGTAACAATATTCCATGTGGAGTTTCAACCCCTATAGTACATAAAAAACCACAAATTCTATGTATAGTGTGCGAAACATTACATGTTTTTTATTATTACACATCGTGTGATCATTAAATAATTGTTGAAGATATTGAATATTATTTTGTCTGTACACACCATGTACCCTCCTCGTTATATTACATGTGACCTTAGAAATATATTTTTATGGTATTTCATATCACATAGAATGAATATGTAACACCCCAATATTTTAAAGTTTATTTTATTTTAAATAAATATTGTGATGGATAGCATGTACCAAACACGACACCAACCATAAATAAACCGTGTTATACAACATAAATTTTGTTATTTAATTATGATTGATATCACCTACCAGTCGGACTTATGGGTAAGATTATGCCTAAATAAATTACGAAAATTGTGTATAAATATTTTCCATGATGAGAAATTATAGAATATTTCCAAGGAAATAAGTACATAATTTTAAATTTTAAAAATAATATAATATTATGTTAAATGTTCAATTTTTAATGTATTTAATTTTTATATATTATATATCTTCATCGCTAATAAACTAAGATTTTTATAAAATTTATTGTAATTTCCAAATCCATTTGTTTTGTATTTTCTTGAAGCCGCATTCCGGAACGGTGTGAACCGCACATTGTAGATATGAATTACAAAAAACAGAAGCATTCAACAACCCAAAATAGTTGGCGGTAATCCAAATTAAAAAATTAATGAAACTCCCAAATCAACCCAAATCCATATTAAAATTTTGAAAAATAAACCTCAATCCTAGCACACATCGGGCCACATATTCTATGCCTTGAGTCACCTCTTTCATCGATCAAAGGCATGTCGAATAAATGTTCACCACATCTTCTTCCCCATAAAAAGACACAATCTACATCCTCATATCCTTGACATCAGTACTTCGGTGGATGACTACACCGAAAATCGGAGAAACCATAACAAACACCATCCAGACTGTTGAACCTGACCAACCTGTCATAGGAAAAAAGTGTACCAAAGTCTACCAAATGAAACATGAAACAACAAATAGTATCTGAAACATGAACAACCTAAGTTGAAGAAGATTCCCAGTAATCCTAATGAACAATCCCAATGGGGACCCACAGACTAAGTCGAAACCACTGTAAGAGTCATCTCCGGCAATACCGTTGTCTGCTCGAACTGTACAACCCAAGACACCATGGAAACCACCCCATGAGCCTGACTGGGAGAAGAGCGATAGAATCCTGAAGAAAGGGCAGAGAAATGAGCTGACTAAGGCCCTAATAGTGAGCTACAATTGATGTCATTACCACCGAACCCTATCATCAAAGCCACCACCGAGAGAACCGCAACCGAAGAGGAACAAAACGACGTTGTCCCAAAACTCTGAGAAACAAATAGAAGGACCGTAGACAAGAATGGATACCTCATACAACTGATTCAAAGCACTAGTCATATAATAAGCTTTCCAAAAGTTTCCACCAATAGTACCCCAAATCACCTGTGTTGCATAGAGTCAAACTGAGTGATTTTTGTTCACGATGGAACCCACAACAAGAGTGATGGAAGAAGAAATCTAGGGCCATTAGGAGAGCAAGGGAAAGAGAAGGATAGGAGAAGAGGAACAATGAGGAAGGGGCTCTCACTATGAGGGAGTGACGAGGAAGGAGCGACAGTAGGAAAACCCTAGAACAAGGGGAGAGTTGAGACGTGGAGAGATGGGGGCCATCCTCCAAATGTATTAGAATTCAATTTAAAAAAATGGGTAATCATTCAACACTGATTTTCAAATGGGTATAAGTGACGATAAAATCATTCAAATGTAAAATGAGTTATTTTTTAGAAAAAAAAATTATCCGCACAATGTATTTTATCTTAGCATATTATATTAATCAGTATTGAGGAATTTTTTAAAGGTAATATCTAAAGAATATAATAAATCAAATATAATAACATTCATCTAACGGTTGTTATAACTCTGTGGTTTAGAGTACACTCGATTGGTTCCCTGAACTGATTCACTATAGGACCTCATGCATGCCTCCACATACTCTAGAGGATGCCAACTAGAAGTGGGGGTCTAATGAAGTACTATGAGGAGACTATAACTGCATTTTGACTACATAATAACAGATAAATAAACTAGACATTATACACATCCATAAGAATCAAAGTATGATTAAATAAATAAAACAAAGAAAGGTATTATATAATAAATTTAATTCATCATATAGTTATAAAGACTCTTAGTCACACAATAATGATTGATCTCCAAGTGGGATAATCACATAAATAAAGAATAAAAAAATGAAATAAAATAATCAATTATCTTCTGTAACTCTAATCCCTAACTACACATATGCACCCTATAAATATTGAACTACTCTAACTCCGTCAAAAACTCCACATGAGAAGCTTCATTCGATCATGCAACACTAGGCCTCGACTCTATCTATTGTGAATCTGATTCTAAAATTGAAATTAGAAGGAATATTTTCATGAGAAACAAGGTACCTATTTAGGGTTAATAATATATTCCTTAGTATTCCAAACCCGATGGTGACATATAATCTATTTTAATAAGTACATGATTAGTTAAATTTCTCAAAATTGACAATAAATAACTAAAATAAATAATTAAATAAGAAAACATAAATAAACCACCAACCTAATGGATAAATTCTTATCCTAAAACCAAACTGCTTTCGAACCTTAGGTATGAGACCCTGAACAACCATTCATGCATTAGCCTGTGTCAGTGAATATCTAATCATGATGCGAGCAATGTGACAACCACCATAATTAAAACCACCAAAAGAGAATAAACACATTACCTGAGATAAGGAAAATAACTATCTTCTATCATGTGTACCATGAAATCAATCTGTTATTCCTACATCGGCCATTTATTGATTGTCTATGAGCATAAGCATCAACTTGGAAGAACACTTTTTTCACTTTAGGGTTCTCACAATCACACCTATACTATAGTGAGTAGCAGATCCAATTAAATCACCAAGATTCCATTATCCTCAAACCCAGATATTGAACCCCATGATACTACCTGGGTATTCTCGATGATAGGAAAATGTTTGATTCCTAGGATAAAAAGGTCCTAGGTAATAATGTACATAAAAGAATATTGATTCCATTAAGACCTAATTAATTGAATGTGATGCCCTCCTTGATTTCATAGTCATTTACCTAGGGATCTAATATCCCATGAGTCCTAGGTTGAAACATATTTAGTGGATCCACCAAATCGAAGGGGATGTTCTAGGCATCGATCGGGGGAATACTATAGTCCCCCTCAGGATATTCAACATCTGATCTTAAGGATATTGTCCCACCAATAACCTCATGAAACCATTCAAATATAGAGGGGACCATGAATTCAAATCGGTCTAATGATATGGAAATTTAAATTTTGGAAACCCTGGGAATTTACAATAGTCTCAAAATATCACGTAATCCCTGGAATCCTGTGAATTCATGTATGTGAGACATTAAAAAAATATAATGAAGGGTCCGAAGAATTATCACTATGAAGCCATATATTCATTATCCATATATTATTTATATTAGTCATACAATTAATCCACCCTAAATATTCCCTGATACTGAATTCCAAACATTCAGGAAATATTAGGGTCTCATCTATCTCATCAAGTGATTATCAAATGTTCTAGGAAATCACAATGGTGTGATCCTAATGATCGATTCACAAGAATTTATTGTAATATCAGGCATAATGAAAAAATATTAATACAAAAATAACTAGTTCTAGTTGAACCCCCATGATTGTCATCATTATCTCTTCCCAATCGAGATTACTTGTCGATTTGAGTATTATGTTGACTCTCACAACAATATCCATCCAAAACTATACACACCCTTTTAGGTACATTCTATTGATGGGGAACCCATATGGGGTATCCTAGGACACAATATAATAGAGGCATACAACACTAGGTCCTTATGGTAAACACATGTTTTGGTAACCCCTCATGGGGAATTCATATCTCAATTATGTCTTAGGTCATATTACACCTTTGGAGGATGTTACACTCCTCAGTAATGTAATAAAAATGAAAACACACATGGGCCTCATGGATAATCCTCAAAGTCAATGATCATACAATTGTTTCTTATACCAACTCATGTCCAAGGTCTTCTAGGTTAGCCACCTCACCCAATCCATTCATCTTCTTGTAGACCTAACAACCTGAAATACATATCTCACAATAGATATTTCTCCAAACTCACCCCATTCCAATTCACTCTATGTTGGACCTAACACCCAACCAATTTTCCTCCATGAACCAAAACCCAAGATAAATAATTGGGGTCAGTATCATGATAATGAAAAACAATGACCATTTCTATCATATTCCACTCCCTGAAATCATTCTCATCACCCTTGTCTTGGCTTTATTCTGTATCTCTCTCTGGAGAAAACGAGTTTCATTTACTATAGGTAGAACCTATACACTATATATCTCTCACCCAAAATCAAATATTATAATTCCGAAAATTTCCCTAAAGGTTCCACCATCAAATTCTTTGAGGAAATAATACATCAAATTGACTCCTCTAGATCTCATTTTGTATATTCATCATGAAGAATAATAAAAACCCCTCAAAAGAAATTATATTAGACATGTACATCAGAGTGGATAATGTGTACTTTGAAATCACAAACATTTCATGTACCCCATCCATAAATTGATTGTAAAATCCATTTATAAGATGTTTATCATCCTTACACGACGTTTAACCCATAAGGGTCAATAGTAGCGTGGCTCACACAATATTTGGCTGAGTTCTAAAAATGACCTCTGATCATATACTATACATGAGTTATATCCTTTTTATAAGGCTCCAACCTTAAACCTTACATAATATTGAGTTATTACAAGATTACACATTGAGGATCTTTTCGGGTTTATAGTTTTAGAGAATTACATCATAAAACGTGCATTACATTCCACATATAAACAAAGTGGTTACATAAAGATAGTATTATTCATTCCCATCAATGGAAACATATTTAAAATAAACATTGATTCTTTCTTGACACTTCTTTGAAACTATCATCATATCATGTACCTTTCCCTTGACCTGTGAAAAACATTTCAAAAAAACTTGGGATGAGCATAAAAAGCTCAGTAAAGGATATAAAAATATGGAAAGGAAACATGGGTATATATATACATAAGGATGAGATCATACTTTACCCATAAAACATAAGCACTTTAACATACCTCATCAAATCATGAATAAATCATAGAAATCATAAGACATAAAGGTAACTTGAGGCATTCATAACATTCTTACGTAGGAAGTAACACTATTGGTTACGTTTGGAATACCCATCACAGTATATTACCTAAATCTCTTCGGAGAAACCTTAACTTTTCACTCCTTCACGTTACCCAATGCATTGGAGAGATATATCGGGCTCATCCGCCCTTAGTTTATCACGGATCCACCCGTCTTCATAATAATGCCCAAGAACCTGAACATAATTGTATCATATAAAACATGCATAAAGGAAACATAACATTTCCACCATTCAATCACAAGATATCAATACAAAACATTGATATAAAAACATTATGAAAACCATTTTCAATACCAAAATAAAAGAAAAGTAAAACATGGTATTTATTTTTCTTTTAAAAAGAAGGTATGGCTTGTAGAGGAAGCCGAAACTCAAATAATGGTCATGACGGCGGAGAAGTCGTTGTCGCCGCATACGTACGACAAAAAAATTCCCTTTTTTGGTTTAGTAAACGCTTCGTATAAAAAGATTCCTTTTGAATAAACGTAAAAGTCAAAGGGGTTTATACACCGTATAAAAGAGAGATGTGTATAAAATAAAATATGCCTCAATGAAAGGAGATTGAGACGAAGTCCTGTACCTCGGGTCCGACTTGACTCAATCGTTCTTTAATGTCCTGAATAATAAACTTGAGTTAATTTCTACTTATTTAAGAACCTTTTTCAAGTTCATTATTCCTTTTATATCACTTATTGCCATGTCATGAACACTATGTAATTATTTTAGTTAATAACGGTCGTTTTAACGATCATTGGTACTTGAGTCAAAAATAATCCCTTTATAATTACATGTTGTTCATGTATACATTATATCCATAATTATAATCATGATGTATATATCATATATATCCAGAATATACATGCATTTATAATATTACATAATCATTTAAGGGTAAGAAATGAAATGCACCGTTCATAGAGACGGTAAGCCGTATGTACGCATGAACGCTACTTTCATTTCTATTTCGTATTTTATAGAATGGAATCATAATGATATAAAGTTATATTATAATTCCAGTATAATATCACATATAATATCATAGTTACATCCTTTATACGTCCCACATATGGTATTTGATGAATCAACTCACTTTAAGGGGGCGGTAGTCCTCACTTCCATAAATGAAGATATCGCGTTTACCCATAATGGAAACCATAATGGTATACCCAAAATGAAAAATAAATAAGCTTAAGTAAAACATAAACATATTATATATCATATATAAATATAGTGACATCTTAATGGACACCTTTGAAGGTGTTAAAAGAATGTTGAACAAGCATCGTTTCGGGAGGCATAAATTCACCATCCACGGAAACAGTATGTTCGTTAACCATTAGATGTAGGTGTGTGTAAGTGTAGCTCAAGTACTTTTTATAACAACATCCTAGTATATTGAGGATACTGTAGTTGTTACAAAAGAAAAGAATAAAAAGATTTTAGGGGGTTGGAGAAGCAAAATAAAACAAAAGGACTCAAAAGAAGACATTACCTTAAAATCGGGTAACTCCCTTTGTTTTGAGCTCAAAGGCTTCCTTGGGAAGACTTCTGCCCAAATTGAGGCTTTAAGGAGTAAGAGAGGGAAGTGGAGAGACAAAATGGGCAGGGTGTGGCCGATCCAAAAGTCTTGAGGAGTGTGTGAAATGAGGTAGAGTTGGGGGCCTTTTATAAGAGGAGAGGAGGGGCACTTTTGGAAATCATGAAACTATTATTTTATTTTCAAAAGTGTTTCGAATTTATAGGGTCCCACATTGATATATTTCTAAGATAAGATGATAAGTCTTAGACATATTCCCATCCAATAGTTTTTGGACAAGTGTAGGTCTTAGATTTTATATTATCGTTTCATTTTATTTAAACTTTTCATTAATGAGGTCATCGTTGCATCATCATGATGTCATAATTAAATTAATTTATTTAATGTCTAAAAATTATAAAAAAATACTATGATGTAGGAAATCGTTTTAACTTTACAGTTAATATTTATAATAAAAAATATGATCTTTATAACCCCTTGTAAAAATTGTTTTCATAAAACATATTCTGTTTGTGTCATTTTTACTTTTACATTAAATAAAAAGTTATTTATGTCATTTCCCAACCAAAGTGTCTCCATGGGGTCCCAAAGTTGACCCATGGCTTGTCTTGGTCGGCCATGACACAACCAATGAGGGTAGGACATGTGTCAAGCTCATCTCATACTATTAAAACATTATTTTTACCTTAAACTACACTAATTACCACTAATCGTGATTAAAAACTTAATAAGTTACTATTGACCAAAAAATTATTTTAATCTCATTGAACCACATTTTACTTCTTAATGACAACCATGTATGTAGGATTTTTGAAAATCAAAACACAATGATGGAAAAATTTCATTTAAACGGAAAATCAGCTTTTATAAGTACCACTTAGTGGTTTCACTATTCATCAAAAATTGAAGTTTTTCAGAAAATTACCAAAAATTCACCCTAAGCTATATTTGATATTCTGAATTCAAAAATGAAGTCTATTTTACAAAATTCACAACCTATAAGTCACATTAATTAATTTAATAATTAATTCCCGCTGTCAGAGCAAATAGCGTGTTTTTATGAAACAATAAGTATCAAAAGATTGATACCAGTTTAAGTCCAATTTCAAAGTAAATTTTACTCCAATGACCACCATTGGATTAAATGGTAAAAATATATTCTAATTTCACTTCAAAACCAATTCAATAGATAATATAATCATATAAATAAATTAGATTAAAAAATAGTTTTGATGTAAAATGCAGTATTTTTCACTATTCATTAAAAATGAACATTGTCTGAAAAATACCAAAAATTCACACAAAGTAAATTTTGATGTCCAAATCATAAAAAATAAGTTTATTTTGACAAGCATATCTTATAAAATTGTCAAAAGATAGATTTAATAAGGGTTTTCCATTAAAAGGCAGTAAAACAATCTTTTAAGAATATTAGTGTATCCCATGCATAAGATTGTATTTATTTTCATTTTAAGCCTCTAAATAAATATCTTAATCATTAATAGACATAGATAAAAATATATATTATTCATTACTTACTTGGGATGTTACATTCTTCCGCCCTTTTAAAAATTGCATCCCCGCAATTTATTTACTTATCGAATAAATGGGGGTACTTATCCCTCATTGCATTTTCAGATTCCCATGTTGCCTCTTCCATCATGTGGTTTTTCCAAAAAAACATTTACTTGGTGAATCACCTTATTCCGTAAAACTTTCTCCCTATGGTCAATAATCTGGACCGGTTGTTCCTAATAAGATAGGTTCTCTTCCAGCTAAACTACCTCTGGACTCAAAACATGAGATGGATCTGGCATGTACTTCCTTAACATTGAAACGTGAAAAACATTGTGTACCTGAGATAAACTCAGAGGTAAATCCACTCGGTAAGAAACTGATCCAACTCTCTTCAGAATTTCATATGGTCCAATAAACCTTGGACTCATCTTTCCTTTCTTACCAAATCGCATCACACTTTTCCATGGTGAGACTTTGAGAAAAACATGATCACCTACCTCAAAAGATAGATCCTTCCTCCTGTTGTCTGCATAACTCTTCTGCCTACTCTGAGCTGTTCTCATGTGCTTCTTAATCAGCTGAACTTGTTCTGCAATCTCTTCTACAAATTCTGGTCCCATCAACTTCCTTTCACCCACTTCATCCCAAAAAGCTGGAGTTCGACACCGCTTCCCATATAATTCCTCAAATGGTGCCATCTGTATACTGGAATGAAAACTGTTATTATATAAAAATTCAACCAAAGAAAGATGTTGGTCCCAACTTCCCTGATAATCCATAGAGCAAGAATGTAGCATATCCTCCAAGGTCTGAATTGTTCGTTCTGACTGCCCATCTGATTGAGGATGAAAAGCTATACTAAAATTTAATTCAGTACCCAACGACTTCTGAAGGCCTTTCCAAAAGTTAGAAGTGAAACTGGGATCACGATCAGATACAATGGAGAGAGGAACTCCATGTAACCTGACTACCTTGTTAAGATACAAATGGGAAAGTTGATCAAGAGATAAAGTATCTCGTATAGCAAGGAAATGAGAAGACTTGGTCAAGCGATCAAAAATAACCCAGATTGCATTATTACCTCGAGATGTCTTCGGTAATCCCACAAAAAATTCCATGGATATATTCTCCCGTTTCCACTCTGGCACTGGTAAAGGCTGAAGCATCCCTTTCGGTAACTGCCGCTCTGCTTTAACCTGTTGACATGTCAAATACTTCACAGTAAAATCAGAAATATCTCTTTTCATTCCATCCCACCAGTAATACTCCCGCAGATCTCTGTACATCTTAGTACTGCCAGGATGAACTGAAAATGGAGAACTATGAGCTTCACATAACAACTCTCTCTTCAAATGTGAATCACAAGGCACACACAATCTCTTCCCAATTCTCAAAACACAATCATTATCAATGTTGAATTCATGCAACTTTCCTTTCTGAACCAGCTCTACCTTTTTCTGCAACTCACTGTCTTGCTTCTGTGCCTTCTTGAATCTATATGATAGAGATGATCTCACTGATACCTGAAACAAAACAGAAGAACATCCTGCACCAACAACTTCTATGCCAAAGTTCATCAAATCCTTAACCAGAGGATCACGTTCCAAACGCAACATTTCTAATGAATCATTACTTTTTCGACTCAAAGCATCAACCACTTTATTTTATTTTCCCTGATGGTAATGAATTGTACAATCATAATCCTTGATTAATTCTAGCCATCTCCTTTGTCTTATGTTCAATTCATTCTGAGTGAATATATACTTTAAACTTTTGTGATCGGTATATATTTCACACTTTACTCTATACAAATGATGCCTCTAAGTTTTTAAAGCAAAAACAACAACATGTAATTCCAAATCATGTGTAGGGTAATTTACCTCATGAGTTTTCAACTAACGTGAAGCATAAGAAATTACCTGATCATTCTACATAAGGACACATCCAAGTCCCTTCAACGAAGCATCACTGTATATAACAAACTCACCATTCCTGGAAGGAAGTGCCAAAACTGGAGCATTCACCAATCCTCTTTTCAATTCCTGAAAACAATCATCACATTCTTTTGTCCAGATAAACTTAACACCCTTACGAGTTAGCTTAGACATTGGACTAGACAACCGTGAAAAATTTCTAACAAACCTTCGGTAATAGCCTTCCAAACCAAGGAAGCTACGAATCTCAGTAACATTTGTGGGTCTTGGCCATTCTTCAACAACTTTTGTTTTTACAGGATCAACGGTTTTGCCACCTTTTGAAACAATGTGACCAAGGAAAGAAATTTGTTGCAACCAAAACTCACATTTTCTGAATTTCCCATACAATTTCTTTTCTTTTAAGGTTTGCAAAATGACCCTTAAATGTATTTCATGCTCTTCTTTACTTTTATAAAACACCAAAATATCATCAATGAAAACCACCACAAACTTATCCAAGAACTCATGGAAAATTCTATTCATTAAGTCCATGAATACAGCAGGTGCATTGGTTAGCCCAACAGGCATTACTTCAAATTCATAATGGACATATCTTGTATGGAACGCGGTCTTCGGAATATCTGCCTCCTTTACCTTCAGATGATGGTACCCCAATCTCAAGTCAATCTTTGAAAAAAACTGAGCTCCCTGGAGCTGATCAAACAAATCATCGATATGAGGCAAAGGATATTTGTTCTTAACAATGATGTTATTCAAGGATCTGTAATAAATGCAAAGTTTCATAGAACCATCTTTCTTTTTAACAAATAAAACAGGAGCACACCATGGTGATGTGCTAGGTAGAATGAAACCTTTCTCTAATAAATCTTGTAATTGCTCCTTCAACTCTAAAAGTTCAATTTGAGCCATTCGATAAGGGGGTTTTGAAATTGGCTTAGCATCAGGAACTAATTCAACAGTAAACGCAACTTCCCGATCTGGTATTATTCTAGGCAACTCATCAGGAAAAACATCAGGATACTCATTTACCACTAGCAAATCATTAATTTGAACAGTTCCTTTATTTTCAACGATGTGTGAAAGGTAACATTCATTTCTATATTTTACAAGTTTCTCGGCCTCTTGATATGTTATCAAAAGTAAGGGTTCATTCTTGTAAACAAACTTAAAGTCTTTCTGAAAAGAAACTTCTTTATCTCTACAGTCAATCTTAGCATGGTAAATAGAGAGCCAATCCATACCCAGGATAACATCAAACTCTAATAGAGGTAGAACAATAAGGTTTGCAAGTAGGTTCTTTCCATAGATAAGGATAGGAAGATTCTTATAAATTCTTTTTGCCTCAACATTTCCCCCAGGTGTTTTTACCAAAACTTCAGGAGTCATTTCATGAGATGGTATTCCCATTTTACTAGAAAAGGATTCAGAGATGAAAGAATGCGTAGACCCCGAATAAAAAAACACACTGGCATAATCTATAAAAACAAACAAAGTACCTGATACAACTTCATTTGACGGCCCGACATCTGCTGAAGTAGTTGCAAAGGATTTCACCACCCCTTTCTGCTTGTAGTCTAACTGCTTCCCATCACTCAAGCTCTTTGTCGGACACTCATTTTCATAGTGACCCATATCATTGCACTTATAACATTTCACTAACTGTAAATTAAATTTGTTCTTACCTTCACCTTGATCCTTTTCAGTGCAATCACGAGCCTTATGTCCCATCTTACCACATCTGTAGCACTTTACAGAATTCAGAAGACATTCCCCAACATGCCTTTTTGCCACATTTATCACAAACTAGAAACTTAGTTTTCTTACCATCAGACTTTGTTGAAGAATTCTTACCATTCTCCTGCCACCTCGGTCTCTTCTTCTGCTGGTTTTTATAGAACACTTGGTCATCGGCAAACTCCATTTCCACCTTCTTAGCACATCGAACAAGCTTTTCATAACTTTTAAACCCACAAGAAGCTAATTCCCATCGATATTTTGGCTTTAATCCTGAGTAAAAATGATTGATTTTACTATCAAGGTCTCGGATAAAATTTGAAGCATACCTTGCCAATCGAGTGAACCTTTCTTCATAGGTAGCCACCGAGTCTTCCTCTTGCCTCAATTCCAAGAATTGATTCTCCATCCTCAGTCGAACAGCCTTAGGAAAATACTTCTCAAGAAACATACCTTTGAATTCATCCCAGTCGAGAGCATCAATCTCATCAGCGTCCCTGATATTTTTAACCATCGACCACCACTGATCTGTCTCACCCTCCAAACAGTAAATAGCAAGACTAACCTTTTGATTGTCTGAACACCCCATGACATCGAAAATCTTCTCCAGTAATTTAATCCACCCTTCAGCTAGCACAGGGTGGGATGATCCTCTGAATGATGGGGGATGTTGCCTCATGAAATGTTCCACCACTGACATGTTCCTCTGCGGTTGGTCTGGCGGATCTCGTGCATGGATACCCCCACTATTTATAGCCTGAGTCAACTGCCCCATTACTGCAACAAACTGTTCAGTTCCAATTCCGACCATCTCAGGATGCTGATTCGGAAGGTTATTTCTTTCTGTATGCCTTCCTAGCACTTCTTCCCTGTTTCCTCTGCGGAAAACCATTCTGAACAAACATGTCTTAGATGAAGCAACATGGTAATCTTCAAATTCTATATCATTTCAAAAAAAAATATTTTTGGAAAATCATTTAATAGAATTCTAAATCCTAAAGTTATCTAAACCGAACCTTGATACCAACTATAAGGCCCCATCCTTAAACCTTACTTAATCATGAGTTATTACAAGATTACACATTCGGGATCTTTTCGGGTTTAGAGTTTTAGAGAATTAGATCATAAAACTTGCATTACATTCTACATATAAACAAAGTGGCTACATAAAGATAGTATTATTAATTACAATCAATGGAAACTTATTTAAAATAAACATGGATTCTTTCTTGACACTTCCTTGAAACTATCATCATATCATGTACCTTTCCCTTGACCTGTGAAAAACATTTCAAAAAAACTTGGGATGAGCATAAAAAGCTCAGTAAGGGATATAAAAATATGGAAAGGAAACATGGGTACATATATACATAAGGATGAGATCATAATTTACCCATAAAACATAAGCACTTTAACATACCTCATAAAATCATGAATAAATCATAGAAATCATAAGACATAAATGTAACTTGAGGCATTCATAACATTCTTACGTAGGGAGTAACCCTCTTGGTTACGTTTGGAATACCCATCACAGTATATTCCCTAAATCTTTTCGGAGAAACCTTAATGTTTCACTCCTTCACGTTACCCAATGCATTGGAGAGCTATATCGGGCTCACCCGCCCTTAGTTTATCACGGAACCACCCGTCTTCATAATAATGCCCAAGAACCTCAACATAATCGTATCACATAAAACATGCATAAAGGAAACATAACATTTCCACCTTTCAATCACAAGATATCAATACAACACATTGATATAAAAACATTATGAAAACCATTTTCAATACCAAAATAAAATAAAATTAAAACATGGTATTTATTTTTCTTTTAAAAAGAAGGTATGGCTTGTAGAGGAAGCCGAAACTCAAATAACGGTCACGACGGCGGAGAAGTCGTTGTCGCCGCATACGTAAGACGAAAACATTCCCTTTTGTCGTTTAATAAACGCTTCATATAAAAATATTCCTTTTGAATAAATGTATAATTCAAAGGGGTTTATACACCATATAAAATAAAGTTGTGTATAAAATAAAATATGCCTCAATTAAAGGAGATTGAGACGAAGTCCCATACCTCGGGTCTGACTTGACTTGATCATTCTTTAGTGTCCTGAATAATAAACTTGAGTTAATTTCTACTTGTTTAATAACCTTTTTCAAGTTCATTATTCCTTTTATATCACTTATTGTCATGTCATTAACACTATGTAATTATTTAAGTTAATAACGGTCGTTTTAACGATCATTGGTACTTGAGTCAAAAATAAGCCCTTTATAATTACATGTTGTTCATGTATCCATTATATCCATAATTATAATCATGATGTATATATCATATATATCCAGTATATACATGCATTTATAATATTACATAATCATTTAGAGGTAAGAAATGAAATGCACCATTCATGGAGACGGTAAGCCGTATGTACGCATGAACGCTACTTTCATTTCTATTTCGTATTTTATAGAATGGAATCATAATGATATAAAGGTATATTATAATTCTAGTATAATATAATATATAATATCATAGTTACATCCTTTATACATCCCACATATGGTATTTAACGAATCAACTCACTTTAAGGGGGCGGTAGTCCGCACTTCCTTAAATGGAGATATCGCGTTTACCCATAATGGAAACCATAAAGGTATACCCAAAATAAAAAATACAGAAGCTTAAGTAAAACATAAACATATTATATATCATATATAAATATAGTGACATATTAATGGCCACCTTTGAAGGTGTTAAAATAATGTTGAACAATCATCATTTCGGGAGGCATAAATTCACCATCCACGGAAACAGTATGTTCGTTGACCATTAGATATTGGTGTGTGTAAGTGTAGCTCAAATCCTTATTATAAACACATCCTAGAATATTTTTTATACTTTAGATGTTACAAAAGAAAATAATAAAAATATGTTAGGGGGTTGGAGAAGCA
Organism: Viscum album; assembly: GCA_963277665.1. Taxonomy (NCBI): domain Eukaryota; kingdom Viridiplantae; phylum Streptophyta; class Magnoliopsida; order Santalales; family Viscaceae; genus Viscum; species Viscum album. The sequence continues at coordinate 1,765,682,633 of OY728153.1, read as the reverse complement.
AAATAAAACAAAAGAACTCAAAAGAAGACATTACCTTAAAATCGGGTAACTCCCTTTGGTTTGAGTTCAAAGGCTTCCTTGGGAATACTTCTGCCCAAAGTTGGGATTCAAGGAGTAAGAGAGGGAAGTGGAGAGACAAAATGGGTAGGGGTTGTCCGAGACAAAGGCTTGAGGAGTGTGTCAAATGAGGTAGAGGTGGGGGCCTTTTATAAGAGGAGAGGAGGGACACTTTTGGAAATCATGAAACTATTATTTTATTTTAAAAGGTGTTTCGAATTTCTAAGGTCCCAAATTGATATATCTAGAAGATAAGATGATAAGGCTTCGAAATATTCCCATCCAATAGTTTTTGGACATGTGTAGGTCTTATATTTTATATTATTGTTTCATTTAATTTAAACAGCTCATTAATGAGGTCATCGTAGCATCATCATGATGTCTTAATTAAATTAATTTATTTAATGTCTAAAAATTATAGAAAAACTACTATGATGTAGTAAATCTTTTTTGATTTCCAATGATTATTTATAATAAAAATTATGATCTTTATAACTCCATGTAAAAATTGTTTTCGTAAAACATATTATGTTTTTGTCATTTTTACTTTTACATTAAATAAAAAGTTATTTTTGTCATTTCCCAACCAAAGTGCCTCCATGGGGTCCCCAAGTTGACCCATGGCTTTTATTGGTCGGCCATTACACAACCAATGAGGTTAGGACATGTGTCAAGCTCATCTCATACTATTAAAACATTATTTTTACCTTAAACTACACTAATTACCACTAATCGCGATTAAAAACTTAATAAGTTAATATTTACCAAAAAATTATTTTAATCTCATTGAACCAAATTTTACTTCTTAATGACAAAAATGTATGTAGGATTTTTAAAAATCAAAACACAATGATGGTAAAATTTCATTTAAACGTAAAATCAGTTTTTATAAGTACCACTTAGTGGTTTCACTATTCATCAAAAATTGATGTTTTTTAGAAAATTACCAAAAATTCACCCTAAGCAATATTTGATAATCTGAATTCAAAAATGAAGTCTATTTTACAAAATTCAAAACCTACAAGTCACATTAATTAATTTAATAATTAATTCCCACTGTCAGAGCAAATAGCGTGTTTTTATGAAACAATAAGTATCAAAAGATTGATACCAGTTTAAGTCCAATTTCAATGTAAAATTTATTCCAATGACCACCATTAGATTAAATGGTAAAAATATATTCTAATTTCACTTCAAAACCAATTCAAAAGATAATCTCATCATATAAATAAATTATATTAAAAAATAGTGTTGATGTAAAATGCAGTATTTTTCACTATTCATTAAAAAATGAACATTGTCTGAAAAATACCAAAAATTCACACAAAGTAAATTTTGATGTCCCAATCATAAAAAATAAGTTTATTTTGACAAACATAGCTTATAAAATTGTCAAATTATATATTTAAAAAGGGTTTTCCATCAAAAGGCAGTAAAACAATCTTTTAATAGTATTAGTGTATTCCATGCATAAGATTGTATTTATTTTCATTTTAAGCCTCTAAATCACTATCTTAATCATTAATAGACATAGATAAAAATATATATTTTTCATTACTTACTTGGGATGTTACACTTTTACCCTAAACACCCATGATCCCATACATGGGATGTCTAGACTAGTACTTGGATACACCTTGGGATACCCTATATAGTATTTCAACATTGAATAATGGGCATGTTGTCATCTCCGTTAACCCTTCTCAAAATAAAAGACACATTATGTGTGTTCATGGGAACTAAATGTAGTTTAGCTAGGTATCCATAACCGAATTCATTTTTGGATCCGCTCAAAACCCATAATTAGCTGAAAATAACCCTAAATCAGCCCTATGGGGTCCCTAAAACACATATATGGATTTGAAATTGTCAATAATTAATTATAAAATGATAAATTCTAAAAACACAAAACATGTTTTACCTCATGGAGAAAACACTAGTGATTCAGATCTAAATCCATGACCATTAATCACCACCCCTCGACCTCGTCTCAATTGACACCAAGGATGAAGTGTGATGGGCATCATTCCGTCCCTCCCTATCTATTATTCCATTTCACAAGGGAGATGAATCCCCCTTATATTTTGAGTAAAATAGTAATAAGGGGTATAATAAAAATTAAATTAATTTTTACTAAATAAATTTTATTAAAATACACATTTAAATTATCAACTTGAGTCCTAGAAACCCAAACACACTTACACATATCCTAAGAAAAACACACCATTTTAGACATAAGTGTAGTGTTAGAGTCTCAATCTGATGTATTATTCAAAATATATCCATGAATGAATGTGCGTAAATAATTATAGTTAAATTAAATAAATATTAAATATTCCATGAAAATTCAAATGACTTCGATTTCTAGCAAATTCATATCCTAGTGTAATCAACCTAATCTGGGACAAAAAAGTGGTTAAAAAATTTAAAAGATTATATGGTTGGGTGAAATGGTCGTTTAACCACTGAAGAGTATCCTAAAAAATTTAATCTTCTACTCATTTTTAAAAACTAGAAAAATATATTCATTTACATTCTCCCCATCATAACACATCTCTTCCTCAAGAAGTATTATTAGCCAACAATCCATCATGATATAACCTCAAGCATCAACACGCCATTGATATGAATCACCATTGATTAACCAAAAATAATCATGATCCTGTTTCAAAATTAATGACTCAGTCCAATATCACAACTGCATAAAAATATAGTATTTAATAGTTTATTGATTAACTAGAAATTCTACTCACTAGATCCAAATTCTATATCGATTGTCCAGTAATTGGTCTCTTATATCTGATAACCATTATGTATGAGTTTCAATTTTCTATTACACATTTTCTATCCATCCCAAACACTATAATACTATACATTTCCAACCACTCATACCTAATATCCATTTTTAAAACCTAGACAACTTATTTTTAGATCATGAGTAATGACAACCTACACCCTTAAAAACCAAATTAAATGAGGATCTCATCCCACAATGGCCTATGGTGTACTCCCCGCTATAATTAATTCCATAAAACACTTATTGAATTCATATAGAGAAACCTATACTTCTCATACATGGATATTACTTATTTGTTGATGAAGATTCATTACATCTCATAAAAAACACTTGAGTACCATAATAGTTTAGTGCGTTTTGAGACTAAGAACACAATATTATAATTTGATGAAAGATCATTAACAAATACCATAATGGTATCCCCCTTTATTACTCTTCACAAACATACCTGACTTAAATCCTTTATTCATAACCAAGAGAAATAAAACATAAGAAATGGTGGGATTATTTGATCAGTAAGGGTAAACAAGAGAAACACATAAAAATAGCATAAGTATAAGGTTATGAGAACCTGAGTATAATATTTGAAAACTATACATTGTATATCAATGATCAGAATATTGAGGCATGAAATAAATATTGGTATTATATAAGACATGAATCATAATGGAATAAAATAACATGAGCCATGAGAGCCTGACATTGGGGTAAGACATAAATTTGTGTCATACACAAAATCATGGAAACTATTGCGTCAAGGATACACACCAATATATTCAAAACATGTCAGGATTTAGATAGCCATCTATGTACCGAATTCAAGATTAGGATGATCTCCCATGTACCCTTCTCGGGCATAAGATAACCTATGGTGTACACTCTTTTGGGGTTTTTATAACCACATATGTAACCCATTTCTAGGTTGGGATAATCACATGTGTATATCTTGAGCTCATATAACATTAATAATTACCCAATCCATTGGAGGGGGAAATGGTACCCACCCTTAAAATAATGAAAATCATACATATGTGTGCCACAAGATCATAAAAAATTCTTCATATCATAACCCATTAAATGAATTGGATTTCACAAACATTTCATTATATCATAACCTATAAAAAAGATATAGGTTTCATAATCATTTCATCATTTCATCATATCATAACTTGTGAAAAAAATAAGTAGGTTTCAAAATAATTTTATCATGACATAACCCATGGAATAGAAATGGGTTTCAAAAATATATTGTCATGGTAAACTACTCATAGAAAGGATAATAATTGTATACTTGGTTCATATAACCACCAAAATCATAAGTTATATAAAAGGATTTAATCCTAGATAAAAAGTTTTTCTAACTGATCACATCGATGTTTTCATTAGGAAAATTTATTTTCTTTGAAAATCACATTTTAGAACCCAAACCATTTTTGAAATACATTTGTTTTGAAAATGAACTTGAAAGTTTATAAAATAGGACTTAAAAATAATATAAAACATTTATTGAGGAAATTGTAATTTCCACTTTAAAAAAACTTTTTAAAACATAAAACATTTTGAAAAAACATTCCTTTTAAAAAATCATTAAAAATAATGAATTAATGTACAATGAAAATAATGGTTATGATGGTAAGAAATCCTATTCATTTCATACACAAATATTTAGTTCACATTTTTAACAAAAACAAAACATACATTTTTTTCCAAAATAACATGAATATTAATTTTTTAAAAATGCAAAAAATTAAAAAAGTTATAAATTTTTTTTAATAATTAATTTTAATTTTTTTGAAATAATTATTAAAACATTTTGGAATACATGTTTTTTATGAAAATAGATTTCAACAAAAAGGATTATTTTTCTTGTAAAATTTATTTTTGAACACTTAAGTACATAAAGATAGAAAATGTAAGGAAAACATATATTATCGTGAAATAAAAATAGTATTAGGAAATTAAATATTTTCATGGTATTGTATCATAATATTCTATTATTAGAAATCTACTTATAAATATTCCTAATACAGAATGAGATTTTAACATAAAATCTTTACCATTCTGGTAGCTTTGAACCATAAGCCTTGTGAAGGAATATAATTAATTGAAAATTAATGTATCACAAGTATAAATAAATTCATGATATTACATATAAAATTTTTTATATATACACCTCATACTATAAGATTGGTTCAGAACACAATCATATGTCTCATAGGAGGAAATTTAAAACAAAACCCCATATAGATTTGGTATCTTTTGAACAGTAAAAAACATGAAAGGGAGATCCAAAATAAGATATGTAGATAAAAATAATATTAGTTATAATAATAATGAAATATATTGATGTTAATTATATACACAATATAATTTTTTTTCTGAATATGGCTTGTGTCTCATGAAAAAATAAAAGTGAGATTGAAATCCCTTACCTCTTTAGTAATATTTTGAATCATAAGCCCCAATAAATAATAACATAAAATGAAAAATTAAATATACATAAAATTAGTATATTCATGATATAACATGTCAAATGGTAAGTATATACAACACATAAAATAAATAGTTCATGAATAATTTTATGTCTCCCAAAAATAAAAGTGATATTTGAAATATCTTACCATAAGTATTGACTTACCTTTCACAGTTTCAAACATCATGCTTTATAAATATATTATAGAACCATAATTATATATATAATATCGTATATTATTTTATTACTACCTTGTATTACATATTCACTATCAATTACTTGTTATAATCACATTTTTGGTAATAACTGCTTTATTTTTCGCATATGATTTGATTTTTTATCTTCAACCCCCTTACTTTGATCATGTTTCAAAAATATCCATAATAAAAATAATCATTTTTTTTATTTTTATATATAAATTATACTTTTATTACAGTCCATGAAATATGGATGGGAGAAATGAAGTATGTTACAATCATGGAGATGGTAGGTCGTACATACGCATGAGCAACGTTTTCATTTTTTAAATGATCAATATGGAAAGGAGGTAAGTAATATATTATATTTAAATAATAATAATCATATCATGAATATAATATAATTTATTTATATATTCTAATACACATCATCCATGTGGGGTGGTTCGGAAAAGAGAGCCACATCGCTTCGTGATGGCAGTAGTCGACACGTACAAGAACGACATTATCATATTTTAGTGAGTGAAAAGGTAGTTAATAAAAAGATATTTCATATTTTTATAATGATAAATATTCCATAAATATAATAATAATATCATTTATATCACATATATTTGTCCTTATTATATTCCATGTAATCTGTTAGTTTAAATAAATCACATTGCTTCGTGAGCTGGTAGTCCTCTGTTCACATGAGCAATGTTATTATATCCCCTTTGGAATGAAAAGTAAGAAAATGTTATTTTCGAAATAATTACTCCCAAGGTATAATTAGTTTATAAATATAACATTTTTATTTACTTTATGTCCATCATCATACCCAATTGTGAGAGGTGGTAGTAAAAAACTAAATGACAACAGTTCACGAGGCAGTAGTCTTCCATTCACTTGATTGATGATTTTGCAACCCATTTTATGGAAGTGGAGATGGTTTTAGGTAATTAACATAACATAAAAAATCTCATTGTATTTAATATACTGATTTTATTATATCATCCTGGAAAAATAATAATTAAAGTTGGTGGTGGAAGAAATAAAATAAAAACACTCGTTGAATAATGTAACCACTTCTTTGTGTAACCGCCATAGGTTTTTACCAAAATCCTTTCTATGTGGGATATATAAAGAAAAGTAATTTATGATTAATTTAATTAAGTTTTTAACTTTTTTTATTTATTTTACTCACCAAAACTTTTTTACGGTGTGAATGCTAGAGGATAGGGGTGGCCTTTTATAAGAGAGGTGACTAGTACGCATGTAATATTTGAAAATAAAAGGTGTTCCCACATTTTTTGACATGCCAAAAGGGTCCAAAATTAATTATTATAAAACATAGACATTATAATATAAAATATTTCTATATAATTGATTTTATAAATGTTTTTGGAAACTTTATATTTTATCATATTAGTTTAACCACTTGTTAAACCTATTTTTAACTTAACTAGAGTAATTAATTTTTACTATTTTCACTGTTCCTTTTAGTCAAAAAATAAGTTCAAATTACTAGATACTATAAATTAATTTTATTAAAAATATGGAATCCAATTTCCAAATTTAATTCACATTTTTTTAAAATTATTATTCCAAATTAATCCCTTAGACATTATGAGAAAGCGGTTTTTCAAGGAGAAAATGTTCAATAGATTACATAGTTTTTATATCCAATTTCAATGTGAAATTGATTGAAATTACCTAAATTGTATTAATATATATATATATAATATTACTAATTTTAATTAGAAACTAATTTAAATTATAATTTAACTTTATAAATAATTTAAATGAAAAGGTAGTTTTCAATTAAAATCTAATATTTTTCACTATTCATCAATTTTTTTTTCAAAATTAGAAAAAATTAACCCAAAGATAATTTTAATATTATGATTTATAAAAATAATTTTATTTTGTAAAATAAATTTTTTAAATTTTTTAAAATTTTTTTTTTAAAATAATTTCACAAAAAGTTGACAGAACTGTTTTTTAGAAAATATAGTTTTTAACCATATAATTAGATTTATTACTACCTCTTGTATAAAAAACAAATAAGATGATTGTTTATCATTTTACTAAATACATACTATATTAATTTCATTATAATCATTCAAAAAACTATTTTGTTTAATTAAATGTAGTAAAATCTATTTATTTTCATAAAAATAGTTTTTTTTGGAAAATATTTCCATTTTTTCAAATAGTTTTGTTTTTAATTTTTTAAATTAATTGGTCAAAAAATAATTCATTCTATATATATGTGTAAACTATATAATTTCATAATTTAGTTAATACTATTCATTCCAACCATTCTAATGGTTAGGTGATAAACTTCATATTAAATAGTAAAATTTTAATAGTACATTACGTTACATTTAAACATAGTGTAGCGTGTATCACAATTTACACTCAACGCTTTAGGTACATAAGCTAAACTCAGTGTCATGTGTATCGAATACTAAGCTCGGTTTTATATGTAATGTAAGATAATCTCATTACTTTGTGTAAATAAAAATACTGAATAGATTAAATTAATTTAAAAAAACATAAAAAAACATTGTTTGTTACATTCTACCCCCTTAAAATGAATTTCACCATTGAAATTCACATTAGCTATAACATCCCGGATCCGGGTGCCACACCACAGGGGCCTTGAACTCGATTGGTCACATGACGTCAATCGCATTTCCCAAAATGCCAGAGGCTTCTGACTAGCAGTGAGGGCCCAAGTCTGATAGTGGGGAAACTATGCCCTCATTTTTCAAAGTGTAATGCAACGGAAAAAATAAAAAACATTAACATGAAACAGCAGAATAAGTATAGAATATAAAACTAAAATGGACAACAGAGTAAAGGAGAACCAATAGTCCTATATATATAGATGCAGTATGAGACAAATTCAATGAAAAAAGTGAGAATATGATACATTGTAATACAATACAATATAGCTCAACGTACAAGGTACAACAAAACAAAACCAAACAGTGCAACAGGAACTCAATAGCATCACAAGCTTATGCTCAGTCCCATGCTCTCCAACTCCTCTGCAACAATCCTGTACCTGTATAGGGACCATTACCCCTATCGACACCTGCATCAATATAGTCTGTTTTGGCTGAAGACATGACCCAAATAGGGTGTGAGAAATAAATCCTAATAGGCACCCACCAAAGGCTCATACCCAACTGTCAGCGAAAATGTGCAACAGAAGTGTGCAATAGTAAATACAATAAACGAAGCAGTAATCAAAATTAACATAATTTACTAATGATCTTTCCATTTTAATATCCATTTAAACATTCCAAGTCCATGATTTAACTTGGAAGGTATAACATATAAAAACATCACCACAGTGAATATTCACGATAGCACTGTCCTCAAACAAACCATCCTTACCCTTATGTAATCATAATTGAAACCCACAAGTGTCTATCCACATGAAAAATGGATATTTCCCATAGGCGTATGAAGTGTTATCCAAAGGAACATAATCTACTACCCACAGGCACAGAAAGGAGTTTCCCTCAGGCTAAATAGAACATTGCCCTCAAGAAAAATAGAACACTGCCCTCAGGCTAAATAGAACACTGCCCTCAGGTGCAAGTAACCGGGCTGAGCCCAACATATAAGCTAGAAATTATATACAATTCCTCTCAAGGAAATTTAAATCATGCTAAAACTCATGGTATACCCACACGTAACCTGAACAAATGGCTAAACAGAGGAACGCACTCCCGGGGTGGTCCTGGATCCAAGCAGTGATCCCAAATAGCAGTTTTTACTTATAAAAAGTTTATCTATGAAATTATAGATAACTTATAGCAAAGTCCACAACCATAAGAAACCAAAAGTATGGGATCGTAGCACAATGGTACACAAAAACACATAGTAGTTAGAATTTAAACACCATACCACCTACCTCAATTGTCTCTGATCAGTATATTTGAATGATGCCTCCCGAATCATCCAAGAATGTCGTAGATCTGGGATAAATGTTCACTCATTAAAACTCAAATAACATTTCCTCGGAAAGAGTAGGTAAGAAACATATAAGGAGAGGGAACAAATCACCGGCACAGTTTAATCGAGACCGTCAGAGAAGAATTTGGATTCTCAGTGTGCGGTCTGGAGATCTCTGAAGCTCCGACCTCCTCTCCTAGCTCCAAAACGAACTCAAAGCCTCCTCTGCCAAATGAGGAGGATACTTCCCGTTTTAAGCGAAAAAACAAACTTCAAAGAATGTACTCTCAATTACATGGTGTGTGCATTAATCATTTAACTGTTCCTTTGGCGGCTACTTTTCACAACAGAACTGTTCACTTGCCGACATGAGTACACGATGTGTTTTCATGATTACACGGCATGTACCGTTGCTCTGCTTGCAGCTGCCTCCACCACCACAATATTCACCTTCCGTCTGATTACACAACGTGTAAATAAAAAATACATGGTGTGTAGTCAGTTTTGACACCATTCATTGTCGATAGGCCTACAGGCCCTGTATACTCATCCCACACGGCCAAAGTGCATGGTGTGTGGAAAAGTACATGGTGTGTAGTCACAAAATTGGGAATTTTCTCCATTTTCCTTATTTTCTCAAAAACACTTAAGGAAAAAAGAATGAAGAATATTGTACCTTAAGAATAAGAACCGGGTTCTTAGAAACATCCACCCTTAATGAAATTCATCCCCGAATTACACTTCCAAGGGTGGTGAAGATAAATCTCAGAACAACTCTGGTCACTGAGCATATATGGTGGTCTCTCGTTACAAGGTTTCATCTGGCACTCGTCCATGCTGCCATTACACCCGTATGAGAGGAACTGACCTGCCTCGAAGAATCTTCGTGCTCCTATCCATGATACGAATCAGATGCTCCTCCAAGGACGCATTGATCTAAAGCTCAACCTCCTCTGGCAGAAAGATGTGAGATGGGTCTGAATGATAGCGGTGCAGTTGAGATACATGGATGACGTCATGCATGGCCCAGTACCTATGTGATAACTTCAACCGATAGGCAACCGACCTGAGTCTTTCCAAAATATCAAAAATCCCCACATAACTCAGTGAATGTTTACCCTGTCTCTTGATCCGCCTGTGTCCCAAACTCGGTGAAACACACAAGAAAACCCGATCCCCGACCATGAACTATAAGGGTTGTCTGTGGAGATCAGCATAAGGTTTCTGACATGACTGCACAGTGGCCATCTACTTCAGTATCAACCGGACCTGCTCTGAAGTCTCCTTCACGAGATGTAGTCCCAGTAAGGTTGCCTCACATGCCTCTTTCCAGCACAAGGGTGATTGGCATGGCATACAATATAAAGCCTCGTAAGGTGCCATATCAATAGTTTCTTGAAAACTATTATTATAAGAAAACTCAACCATGGGTATATGATTCTCCCAAGAACCCCCAAATTCTATGACGCATGAGCATAGAATGTCCTCAAGTACCTATATCGTACGCTCTAACTGGCCATCGGTCTGAGGATGGTAAGTCGTGCTCAGAGCAACCTTTGTACCCCGTTTCCACTGAAAAATATACTAGATATGAGACATAAAATGGGTGTCCTTATCTAAAATGATAGAATGAGGGACCCCATGAAGACGTATGATCTCTCATATATACAGATTTTCGATCTCATCAACACTGAAGGTCTCCTTGATCGACATAAAGTGAGATACCTTCGTGAGTCTATCCACAGAAACGCACACGACATCACTACATCGAGGTGACCTCTGAATCCCAACCACAAAATCCATCATGAAATCATCCCATTTCCATTCCGGAATGGGTAACTGCTGTAACAGTCCAGCTGGCCTCTGATGCTCTGCCTTCACCTGCTGACAGGTGGAACATCTCATAACAAAACCTGCTACTTCTTTCTTCATACCCAACCACTAGTACTGTCATCTCAATTCACAGTACATCTTGGTAACTCCGAGACACACTACCCAAGCTGAAGAATGAAATTCCCACATCAGCTCCTCGTGTATATCCCCTAAAACCCACACTCGTCCATGGAAACATAGTATCTCATCATCATCTATCATTTAACCAGGAGGAGGGCCCTCACTTTCCACCGACTCTCGTAGAACTAGGACTTCCGAAGAAGATAACTATCTCATCCTAACTCTATCCAAGAGAGTAGAAGTCACGGATGAGGAAGAAAGATAGGTTTTTCCCTGATTATCATGCTCCTCCAAATGCATCTCAGAGAAGAAAGCCATAAGCTTCCACTCACCACTGGCCTAATGAACTGTCTTTATCTGTGTCTTCCTACTCAGTGCATCATCAACGTCATTTCCCTTACCAGGTGTATAGCAAAGATCAAAGTCGAAGGACTGAATGTATTCAACCCACCTTCATTGTCTCTGGTTCAAGTCACTCTGGTTAATGATGTACTTGAGACTTTTATGGTCGGTGAAAACCATAAAATTCTCTCCCAAGAGATAATGTATCCAATAGTGCAACACATTAACAACTACATCCAACTCGAAGTCATGCATCGGGTAATTCCTCTCATGTGGCCTCAACTTTCGAGACCCGTACGCAACTACTCGATCAGACATCATCAACACTGCCCCCAACCCAATACCTGATGCATCATTGTAAACTGTATAGCTCTTCCCTTTCTCTGAACGTATCATGATTTTTGCTGATGTCAACATTCCCTTCAGCTCTTGAAAGGCTGTCTCGCAAGTTTATGACCAAAGGAACTTCTCCCCCTTCTTAGTCAAACCCATCAATGGCACTGCTAAGCGGGAGAAGTCCTATATAAAGCACATGTAAAAACCAGAAAACACCAAGAAACTCTGTATATCAAAAACGTTTTTAGGATGCTCCCATAAAACTACTGCTCTCTCTTTCTCTGGGTCCACCGCAACTCCTGCCTCTGAGATAATATGACCCAGGAAGTGTATCTGGTCCATCCAAAAGTGGAAATTTGAGAGATTAAGATATAGCCAGTGCTCTCTCATTGTACTCAATTCAATATCAAGATGGGTAGCATGGTCGTGTCGAGTGTGAGAGTACACAACGATTTAATCCATGAAAACTACCACAAAAGAGTCCAGATAAGGGTAGAACACATGATTCATCAGAGCCATGAAAACTGATGGCGCGTTCGTGAGTCCCAACGATATCACCAAGTACTCATATACATCATACCTACTCCGGAAGGCTATGAGAGGTATATCAGATGGTCTAACACACAACTCATGATATCCAGATCTCAAGTCAATCTTCAAAAACACTCATGCTCCCTGAAGTTGATAAAAAAGTCCATTGATCTTTGGAAAGGGATATCGGTTCTTGACTGTCAGCTGGTTGAACATCCGATAATCCACATAGAGTATGAATGTGGCTTCTTCCTTATTCACAAAGAGGACCAGTGAACACCAAGGAGAAGTACTAGGTCGGATAAAACCCTTTTTTCCAGAAACACCTCTAACTGCCTTTTGAGATCCTGCAACTCTGGTGTAGCCATCCTGTAAGGAGGAATAGACACTAGTGCTACTCTTGGCACAAGCTCAATAGAAAAATCCACCTCTTACTCTTGAGGTAGACCATTAAAGTCGTCTTGGATGAAATAACTGAAATGATCTACTACTGGAGTGAAGTCCTTCTGACAAGTCCCCTGATCATCCCGATATAAACTCACAATCTGGGCTATCTCTCCACCTCGCCCATGATGCTCGGGTCTAGCTCAGCTCGCCTGGACATCCCATTAACCCATGTATAGAATCTCTCCTCCCTCTGGTGATGTGAAACTCACCCTGCGATGATAGAAATCTACAAGGGCTCGAAACGGTACCAACCAGTCCATCCCGAGAATGATGTCATAACTCATCATCTCTAAGACATAGAGGTCCCATATAAAGTGACACCCACCAAACTCAAGGGGGCACTCCTGTAACTAATGCACAGCAACCATTATAATCCCCAATGGAGTGTCTTGTGCCATAAACTTGGAAGAAGAATAAACACAGAGCCCAAGGATCTACACAACAGGAACAGATATAAAGTTATGTGTAGCACCCGTATCGAATAGTACTGAAGATAAAACAGAATATACTAGATTAGTACCTCTGATAGTAGAAGGTCTGGGATAATACTCTTCTTGGGTCTATTGCACTGCATATGCTCGCCCAGTGCCGCAACCCTGCATCACAACCTGACTACCCTGAGTTTCCCCGCCCTGCTGCCTCTAAGATCCTAGTGTCTGGCTACCACATCCATGACCACCATCTCTACCTGCACGCCCTGATGTATTCCAATTTCATGACTAGTAATAAGCTTTTGGTCCTACTCCCACATGTGGAGTCTGCACAGAACCCCTCTCACTAGCCAGTAGTCGAAAAACACTTCCAAAAAACGCAAGAGATGACCCATCCTGCCACAAGTTCAGCACTCCAATTGGTCACATGGACATTTTGGTCTCTTCTTCCCCTCTTTACCACACTGGATGCACATGACGCCACCTGATGTATTCCTTTGGCTAGTACTGCCACCATGAGAGAAATCCATCTGCCTCTTCCTCTTTTCGATAGAAATAGTACCAAAAACTGGTGTCAAACCACCCTGGCCCACACCACTATCTTCCCACAGGTTCCGCTCAGTAATCAATGCCTGGTTCAAAATAGCATGCATTGTAGGCAACCTGAAAACAATCAGCAATGATCAGATTTTATATCTAAGACCATCCTTAAAGCGGGTGGCCCTCAACGTCTCGTCACCCACCAGAACGGGTGAAAAACACTGATTCTCGACAATGAAAGCAGAATAATCCATCTCTGACATGGAGCCTTGCTGCAGATTCATGAACTCTCGAGCTCAATCTTCCCTCAATATCTCTGGGATGAAGATGTCGTAGAAAGTTGGCTGAAAATCTTTCCATTACATATCTCGATGATTCTAAGATTGGGTGGTATCATCCCACCACCTCTTGGAGTAATCATGTAGCATGTAAGAAGAGAGCTTGACCCTCTACCCTTTAGGCGTCTCCAGATGCTCAAATATCATCTGCATTGAACTGAGCCATGACTCCGCAGCCTATGGTCTGCCATCTACTGAAAACATACACATATGTTGTTGCTGGAAGATACGCATCAACTCTACCATAGATGTGGCGGCCTACGGTGCTCCCTGGAAGGTCTGTATGAACCGCATGAAGCCTTCATGGAACTATGCATCCACACCTGCGTCCGGTATAAAGGACGCCGCCACATCTGGAACCGCTAAAGGATCCACTGGTAGCCCATGGCCTACCATCTCATGATTATAATCGTTTCTGCTCTCCTGGAAAACAACAGGTGGTCATATCGGTGGCATGACTTTACAAAGTTAAACGCACACCTTAGATCATGATTATCAAAGACCAAAATCGAGTAGGAGAAGAAAAGCATTCAAAATTTACAAAACTTGACTACACTGCCTGTATAAATACTACACGGAGTGTTCTCAAAGGCCATCCACTTGGGCATGTACTACAGCTAAAACTAGTCGTGTAACACCCCAAACACACGGCGTGTTGTCTTAACACACAGAATGTACATGAATCCTTCTTCCCTTCATGAGTCATTCTACATGGCTTAAGCCACAGGTTTCTCTTAAAACAAGAATACATGGCATGTTTAGAGGTAGACATGGTGTGTACTGTACAAGATTTCATCATCCCGTGTTGTTTGTCACATGGCCTGTATACCCAGGTCACACTTCACGGCGTGTTCCAAAAAGACACAACATGTACAAAAAATCCCCAGACCGGCCCGTGGTGCTCGCTACATGCCCGGCTACATGGATGACACAACATGACATGTTCCAGGAGGATATGGTGCGTACTAGGAAAGATAACACCGACCAGTGTTGTTCATGACACGGTCAGGTACATGGGTCAGACTACACGGTGTGATCAAGGTAGACACGATGTGGATGTCTTATGGTTTCCTCTGTCCATGTTCTTAGTTACACGGGCAGACACCAGGAACACTACACGAAATGTAAAATCAGTACATGACATGTTTCCCCAAGACATTCCATATCCTGTGTCCCTTCCCACACGGCCTATTACACGGGGAGAGACTACACGGTGTGTGTTGAGGGTACACGACGTGTACATAAAATGTTTTCATTTCTTCCCTGAACAGATGAACACATGATGTGTGTCTATAGAACTAAACGGCATGTATGGTGGGTTTTCCGGACAGCAAGACACAGAAGCTACTCCGAAACCT
This sequence comes from Viscum album, assembly GCA_963277665.1. NCBI lineage: Eukaryota > Viridiplantae > Streptophyta > Magnoliopsida > Santalales > Viscaceae > Viscum > Viscum album. The sequence continues at coordinate 1,765,666,879 of OY728153.1, read as the reverse complement.
AGAAAAACATGATAAGAAACATCTATGTTACAAATTTCCGATCAGTGAGGGCCCATACTCCCCGGGAATCAAATCTTGGCATCATATACATTTTATAACAAAATAAACACATTGATGATCCACCAAATTTCGGTCATTGGGGGCCCATACTCCTCAAGAACCAATGTTTGGCATTCATTATATCAAAACCTCACACAAAAATACCCTATAAAATAGTAGGTACTTATCAAAGCAGCTATCACAACAGCATGATTTTCTAGCACAACAACTGTCACAACAACATGAAAATTTCTAATGCACCGACATGGCATGGAAAATATGCATGACATGTGATTTCTATCTTGTGCCTAAATGATGCATGAGAGGGCATACCCCCATAACATCAGGTTGAAACTAAATAGAACCCATTTATAACATATAAACATCACACCAAAAGTGCTTTACCCAATGGTGAAAATCAAATCAACTCTAAAAGTGAAAAATTAGGAAAATTACAATAATCGAGGTAGACTAGATTTTCCCTGTACACGGGTTAGCTACTCCCAAGACCATCTTATTATCGACTACCATTTCCATCCTATCCCGGACTACAGCTCCAAATTGTAAGTCAAAGAAAATAAACTCAACTGATACCACTTTGTGACATCCCGGATCCAGGTGCCACACCCCTGGTGCCCTGAACCCAGTTGGTCACATGACCTCAAGCGCATTTCCCCAAATTCCAGAGGCTTCCAACTAGAAACGGGGGCCTAGGTCTGATAGTGGGGAAAATATTCCCTCAATTTTTCATATTGTATTGCAGTGGAAAAGCTAAATAGCATAAACATGCAACAGCAGAAGTGGTATACAACATACAACTGAAATGGACAACTAGGTAAAAGAGAACCAACAGTCATATATATATAGATTCAACATGTCACTAATTCTATGAAAACATCCAGAACAGGATACACTAAAATAAAATACAATACATCCTAAAGTACAAGGTGCAGGAAAACAAAACAAAACAATGCAACATGAACTCAGCATCATCGCAAGCCTAAGCTCTGTCTAATGCTCTCCTACTCCTCTGCAATAATCATGTACATGTATAGGGACCCTTTCCCATATCAACACCTGATGCAGTATAGTTTATTTGAACCGAAGACATGAACCAAACAGGGTGTGAGAAATAAATCCCAGTAGGAACACACCAAAGGCTTGTTCCCAACTATCAGCAAAATTGTGCAACAACAATGTGAAGTAGTAAATGTAATAAACTAAGCAGTACTCAAAAGTAACTAACATTACCAGTCATATTGAAATTTTAAAATTCATTTATCCAAGCCAAGCTCGTGCTTTAACATGGCAGGTATAACATATAAAAAAAATCACTACGGTGAATATTCACGACAACACTATCCTTAGACATACCATCCTTACCCTCAGGTAATCAGAATCAAAACCCATAGGTGTCTACCCACAGGAATAATGGATATTAGCCACAGGCGTACTAAGTGTTTCCCATAGGCACAGAATCTACTGCCCATGGGCACAGAAAAGAGTTTCCCTCAAGCTAAACTGAACACTGCCCTCAGGATAAATAGAACACTGCCCTCAGGCTAAATATAACACTGCCCTAAGGAGCAATTAACCAGGCTGAGCCCAAAATATAAGGAATAAATAATATAAAATTCCCTCAAGGAAATTTAAAGCATGTTAGAACTCACGGTATACCCACAGGTAACCTGTCCAAAGGTCTAAACAGTGGAACGCACCCCAGGGGTGGTCCTAGATCCAAGCAGTGATCCCAAACAGCAGTTTTTAATTATCAAAAGCTTATCTATACAATTATAGATAACTTCTAGCAAAGTCCATAGCCATACGACACCCCAGACAAGGGATTGTAGCAAAACGGTACAAAAAAACACATAGCAGTTGGAATTTAAACACCAAACCACCTACATCGATCTTCTCTGATCAGTATATGTGAACAATGCCTCCCGAATCATCCAACAACGATGTAGATCTGGGATAAAAGATCACTAATTCAAACTCAAATAACTTTACCTCAAGAAATAATTGGTAAGAAACACACTAAGAGAGGGAAGAACTCACCTGTGCGGTTTAATCAATACTGTCAAAGAAGAATTTAGATTCATGGTGTGTGGTCGGGAAATCTCCAAAGCTCTGGCCTCCTCTCTTGGCTCCAAAACGAACTCAAAACCTCATCTGCCGAATGAGGAGGCTACTTCCCATTTTATGAGAAATAACAAACTACACAGTGTGTACTCTCAAGTACACTGTGTGTAATTTCATCATTTAACTATTTCTCTAGCGGCTACCTTTCACCACCGAACAATTCACTTGCCGACATGAGTACATGGCCTATTTTCATGATTACATGGCGTGTACTGTCACTCCGCTGGCAGGTGCCTCCACCGCCTTACTGTTCACCTACTGACTGATTACAGGGCATGTAAATACATAATACATGGTGTGTAGTCAGTTTTTACACCCTTCATTGCTGACAGGCCTACACGCCCTATATACTCACCCCACACGGCCAAAGTACATGGCTTGTGGATAAGTACATGGTGTGTAGTCACAAAATTTGGGATTTCCGCCAATTTTCATTATTTTCTCAAAAACACTTAAGGAAAAAGGAAAATAAGAAACTCATACCTTATTAATAAGAACCAGGTTCTTACATTAGCCCTCAAATGTTTATCATTTGAAAATTCCATCCTAGAAACCCCTATCATAAAATGGGTTAACAAAAAATCCTTTTGAAAAATATAAAGGGATGCTTGAAATTCATATAGAATAACACATACTAGGCTTCCATATAGTGTCCCAGGATTATTATACATGGATATTATATCATTTTAGATGAATATTCAACACATTATAGAAATAAATGCTTCTGGACTATAATAGTTTTGTGTATTTGGAAACATGGAATAAAATCTTTCATCTTGGTGAAAGAAATCCAATGTTTATCACAAATATATCCCCCCTTAGTACTTCCAGTTAAAAAAAATTTCTTTACAACCTAGGGAATGTAAACAATAGAAAGGGGTGATCTTAGATACAGAGTAAGGGTAAACAAAATAGATGCATATGAATAACATGATAACAAGGGTATGAGAACATGAGAATAACATTTTAATATCATAACCTATATATCAAGATCATATACATGAATCTTGGAATAAAAATTGGCAGTTCATAAGACATGAATCATAATGGAATCAAGATCATAGTCCATGAAATCATAACATAGGAATAAGAAATAGAATTTTATGTAGATAGATAACAATATAAAATTATTTCCATAATATTCAAGGCATTGATTCCAAGTCCATCTTATTAGTATGGGTTAAGTCCCCATACAATCTTTGTTATCATGGTTCACTTCCATGACCATATTATTAGTCAAGGATCACACTTAAGAACATCATCGCATACAAATTCTTTTATTAAATTGTGTTCACTCCCCATTTCATCCATGTCTCTCTCATGAGATATTAACATTTACCTAAATCATTGGGGTGAGATATATGTCTCACCCATCTCATAATGAAATCATAAATTTGTGTGCCAGAATATCATAACCATTCACATAACAAACCGCAAAATGAAATGGGTATCATAAAAATGTTATTATATCCTAACATGTTCAAGATATTCTGGCTTTATAATCATTTCATCAAATTGTTACCCATCAAAAGAATAAGTTATTATAAGATATAACCCCTGAAAGAGATATTAGTTTCCTAAATATATAACTCGTGAATGAAAAACAGGTCTCATAAACAGAATTTCATAAAAATAAAAATTCTTTCAGAGAAATAATATTAATGGATCCCTTGGATCATTTTCCCAGAAAAGCATGAGTAACACTAATGGATTTTATCTCAGATTGAAAATATTTTTTAAAGATCATTTAGAAACATTTCTTGAGGAAAATAACCTTAATTATTTGAAAAATATTTAAAACATAAATCCTTTGAAAAACATTTTTCTTTAAAAATATATTAATGAAAATTCAAATCATGTTGAAAACTTTTTTATTTTAAAATAGCTTTTAAAACATTCAAGGGAAGCTTTGAAAACTATTTGATGATTTTTCCCCTTGAAAAATATTAAAAGAAGCGTGAAAAAATTTTGAAAATTGTTTTCCTTGAAAACTTATAAAAGATACATCAAATCATTTTGAAAAATATTTTTTTTTAAAACATATAAAATAATCCTGAAAAAATATTTCAAAACCCTTTTAAACAATTTTTTTTAAAACAATTTTAGAAAATATGGTTTTGAAAGAAAATATATTTCTGATCAAAGAGAGAGGTAAAGTTGGTCATTTTTTAAAACAAATTATTAATCATATTATATACCAAAGTGTATAAAAATTGTAACAATACTTAAATATATCATTGATAACCACATGATAAAAAATTCATGAGTGTTCTTGAAATATTGATCATAAGATTTCATCTTTGGATACATAATCATAAAAAATCTCAATAAATGATGTGATTGTTTTAAAAAACTCTTACCACTTGGTAACTTTAAACCATACTCCCCATGTAATAAAATGAAATTAAATTAATCTTAAAATATCATATAAATATTAATATTAATTATATAACATTTATAATGGCATTATATAAACCTTGTAATGTAATATTGGTCTGTAATAAAACATGTGTCTCAAAAAAGTTAAATTGAGACACAATTACTTTTTTGATTTAGTAACTTTTGAAACATAAAACCAATGAAATATATATAATAAAAAGTATATTTAAATTTCCATAAATTTAATTACGATAATCATAGATGAAATCGATGACCAGTATATAAACTACCTATAAGAAATAGGTGGTGAACATGGCTTATGCCTCACAGATGTTAAAAGTGAGATGTGAAAACCCTGACCGTACATCTTGAATTTGGTAATACACATTCAAAATTCCTATATAATAATTATAATTTTATTATATATCTACCGCAAAACCATTTTCTTATATATAATACAATATATTATTTTATTTAACTTTATATAATTAGTTTGTTAAAAATTTCTTGTTAGTGTTACGTTTTGGGCAATATCCTCTAATTTTTTGTATATGTTTAGACGTGTTATTACTGAACCTATTACATAGGTCACAATTTAATAATTTATATAATTTAAACCCTAAATATCATATATATTAATTTTATATTGTTTTATAACTCTATATAAAAGATATTAATATTAAACGAAATACACTATTTGTAACGCCCCGACCCCAGCTACCCAGAGTCGGTGCATTACTTCGTAACATTGGCATGATCACAAGAAAGATCAAATCCCGAAAGACCGATTGGTTTAGTAGCCATGGAAACACTAGATATAATCATAAAGTTTTACATTACATTTCAAAGTGAAAAACTACTACAACAACAAAGTCTTCATATCCACACTATTAACCCCTCATAATATCCCTGCAAGTCATTCATAAATTACTTCTTCACTACCTGGGAAAAATAAAACATAGAAAAGGGGTGAGCTCAAATGCCCAGTAAGGATAACAATATAGCGGAACATTCAAAATAAGCATAAACATTTAAGGCAATGAATTACTAAAACAAAAGCCTTTTAAAATTGAACTTCAACATAGTATGGCAAATGTAAAATGAAATAATGCCATTTACTTGTTCACATGGATATTCTACTAACCGAATAATCACATGCAATATCAATAACCACTTTCATAATGTTGGAATGCATAATGCCAGACTATCATAACCACATAGCCAAGGCCTCGTGCCAAGACTACAAATAAGATTTTGTCAAGGCCTTGTGCCAAGACACTAGTTTGTCTCATGAGACCAACCGATGCATCGAGGAGCTATAGCGGGCTCCACCCGTCACTTATTAAGTCCAATGCATTCCCATATGAAAAGGTTTAAACATAACATAAACATTCGTATTAAAACTAGCATACGAAATGTCAATAATTTTACCATAAACTATGAATGGTATAAAAATAGCACATCCACAGTCAAACATATCACAAAACCTTCAATACAATATAGAAGTTTTGTATCATAATAAATCAACTTCAAATAATCTTAAAATCCATCAAAGGATGTTGACATAGATGAAATCAAAATTCTTTTTAAAGAAGTATCTCCTTTTATTTTGAAATCATTTAAGATCCATATAAAATAAAAAATTTTCTTTGAAAATATTCTTATAAGCTTGTATGGAAAGCTTCGACGATTTTATAACGGCGGAAAATAACCGCACCCGCCGTATAAGTTTAAAAAAATCATTCTTACCTCAATTCTGTCGAAAAGGATAAAAAGGACCTTGTTTTGAAAACGACGGAAAGATTCCTTTATAAACCTGTTATAAAAAGTCAAACAAGGGTATAAATGACTTTAACACATATTCTTGTAAATATTAAAAATGTTTTGAAATACATTTCGAAGAAACATGGATGTGGATGATAAAGAGATCCCAGTAGATTATTACATATAAACAACCTCGGATAATGAAGAGATTGTGAAATAACCCTTACCTTGTACTTTTCCTTGGTTGGGGTAGGTTAACCTCCTGTATAATGGTGAAATAATTGTTATTAAATTATACAAGAATCATATATATTAATATGATATCATATATGATCTTTTAACATTGATTTGTTAATAATATCTTAGAATTATCGTCGTTTCGGGTGTTAACTTACTCATTTTCTTTTATATGTTTTGTTACATAAGTCATGTTTGTTGTATCTTATTCATATCCAGAATGATATAAAGTCCTTAAACATCATTTTTAAATCATTAAATGATAATTATACTTGAATGGATACGATGGAGAATGAATCTCATCGCGTTCGTGGAGACGGTAGTCCGTACGTACGCACGAACGCTACTTCCATTTAATTTTTATTTTAAAAGAATCGAATCCAAATGATACATAGGTATATTACTATTCCAGTATAATATAATATTTTATATATGTTACTTAAGTTCATTAACACCATCCTTTATACGTTCCATGTGTGGTATGAACGAGTCATATCATTTTAAGGGGGCGGTAGTCCGCACTTCCTCAAATGAAATTATCTTATGTATATACAACATGAAACAAATAATGGTATGAAATAAAATGGAATTACAGAAGCTTATATATAAAATATATATCATTAATATCATATTTAATTACAGTGCCATCATAATGGCCACCATGATAGGTGGTAAGATGTATTTGAACAATCATCGTTTCGTGAGGCGTTAGTTTGCCATCCACAGAAACATTATGTTCATCATCCATTAGATGGAGTTGTGTGTATGTGTAGTTTGAATACTTATTATAACAACATCCTAGGATACTGGTGTTGTTACAAAATAAGGGAAATAAAAAGAGTTTGGGGGTTGGAGAAGCAAAATAAAGGAAAATAATTTAAGAGAAATCGTTACCTTTAATCTAGGTAACTCACTTTGGTTGGAACCAAAGGACTTCTCGAAATGCTTTCTGACTAAGGGGAAGCTTCAAGGAGGAGGAGAGGGATTTGGTGAGCTTAGTTGGGCAGAGTTTGGACGAGCCAAGTGGCTTGAGAGGTGTGAGGAAAAGAGAAGGAGGAGTGCCCTTTTATAAGAGGGGTGAGGGGCACTTTTGGAAAAGCTAGAAATATTAATTTATAATAAATTCATATTCGGTTTCCAAAGGCTCCAAAGTTGACTATTAAAAGGATGAGGTGGGGATAGGTCGAAAACAACTCATCCAATAGAATTTAGACAGGTTTGGGTACTTATATTAACCTTATCTTTAAGTATTAACTCTAAGTTAATTAGTTTCACTTTTACAATGTCTCTTTGTATTTTTATATAATATGGTTAATAAACTTACCATATACATACAAGAGACCCCCAAGTGGTCCATTAATGATGAACCTATCATGATATAAGTCTCTTGGAAGATCCTTAGATTTTTAGGAATTTAATATCAATTAATAATATAATATTTGTTTTAAGAACTCTTTTATGTCAATTTTGACACTATTCAATAGTTGATTTTTGTGAAACTCATAAAAGATTGATTACTTCGAAAAAAGTCAATTAAATCAATCCTAATATATCATATTATCCTAGAAAATTAGATTAATTCATTAAAAGTTTCATATTATATTTATTTGGGTATTTATAATATCAATTATTTTAATTTTTCACTATTATAGTAATTACTGCATCATCATTGTGTCATAAATAAAATAAATTATTTAATGTCTAAAAATTATAAATAAAATATCATTATGTAGGAAATCTTTTTAGCTTTCTAATTAATATTTATAATCGAAAATCCAACATGTATAACCCTATGTAAAAATTGTTCTTCTAAAAGATGTAAGCTTATGCCATTTTTATTTTTATTTTAACTTTATTAATATAATGTGTCCCTACCACATACAAGTGGCTCCAAGGGGTCCCCAAATTGACCCAAGGATGCTCATGGTCGGGTATGTGTCCACCAATAAGGTTAGGACACGTTTTAGGTTAATTTTGTATTATTAAAATATTATTTTTTAACCCTTATTTACCGGATTTACCCTTAACCATGGTAAATAAAATATTTACCACAGTAATTATTCAAAATGTCTAAAAATAAAAGTTACCTATTTACACAATTTGGACATCCTGATTCCAAATATGGAATCCATTTTTCTAAATTCAAAACACAGAAGTGGCAGAAATTAATTTAAAATTAATTCCCGCTGTCAAAACAAAAAGCGTGTTTTTTAAGAGATAATAACTATCAAAAGATTGACACTTGTTTATGTTCGGTTTAATTGTAAAATTATGTCCAATGACCAACATTAAATTAAATGGTAAAAATATATTCTAAATATAATTTAAAACCACTCAAATTCACAATTTATCACTATTAATTATTTTGATTAAAAAAGTTGTTTTTAATTAAAATTTAGTAATTTTCACTATTCATCAAAATATGAAAGTTATCCGAAATGTACCAAAATTTCACCCTAGGCTAATTTTGATATTCCGAATCTAAAAATGAAGTCCATTTTAAAATATTGAATATATATGATTTCAAAAAGTGGGTATTACTATTCACAACGGCTAGTTTAATTAGTTGTGGTGTGTGTTAGAACTCGAGGTTGCGTACAACACACGCTATCGCATTATTCGAAGAGAAGCGTACCGTAGAATCTTGGGGTGTTACATTCTCCCCTCCTTCAAATAATTGCTTCCTTGAAATTTCTAGGGTATTACTGCATAAAAAGACTCGGGTGGTTCTTCATCATAAGTTCCTCGGGTTCCCACGTTGCCTCTTCCATCTTATGGTTTCTCCACAAAAATTTTACCAGACGCGTCGTCCGGTTTCTCAGCACTTGTTCTCTCGTATCAAGAATCTTGACGGGCTCTTCGCAATAAGACAGATCGGGTTCCAGTTCTAATTCCTCATAGGTGATTACATGCGTCGGATCAGGCATGTATTTCCTCAATAGAGATACGTGGAACACATCGTGAACTTTGGAGAGACTTGGCGGCATTGCCAATCGGTAAGCTACAACCCCAATTCGTTCTAGAATTTCGAAAGGTCCGATGTACCTGGGACTCAATTTACCTTTCTTACCAAAACGTATGACTCCCTTCCACGGAGATACCTTCAGGAAAACATGATCACCGACTTGAAATTCCAAATCCTTCCTTCAATTATCGGCATAACTCTTCTGCCTACTTTGAGCTGCTTTGATGTGATTTTGGATTACTTTCACCTTTTCCACCGTTTCGTCCACCAGTTCTGGGCCTACAAGTTTTCTTTCACCAACGTCATCCCAACAGGTTGGTGTACGACATCTCTTTCCGTATAACGCTTCATATGGTGCCATCTGAATACTCGAATGGAAGCTATTGTTATAGGAAAATTCTACCAGAGGTAAATATTGATCCCACATACCCTGAAAGTCAAGTGAGCAAGATCTCAACATGTCTTCTAAGGTTTGAATAGTCCGTTATGATTGTCCGTCTATCTGAGGGTGGTAAGAAGTGCTCAAATGAAGTTCAGTATCCAGGGATTTCTGAAGACTTTTCCAAAATCTTGAAGTAAAACGGGGATCACGATCAGAAACAATCGATAGGGGTACTCCATGAAGTCTCACAACTTCATTAATGTATAGTCTTGCTAGACGTTCCAGGGGTAGATCTTCTCTTATAGCAAGAAAATGTGTTGTCTTGGTAAGACGATCAACAATAACCCATATTGCATCGTTCCTTCTAGGAGTCTTTGGTAGCCCCATGACAAAGTCCATCGTAACATTGTCCCATTTCCACTCCGGTATGGGAAGAGGTTGCATGACTCCTCCAGGCTGTTGCCTTCCAACTTTCACTTGTTGACAAACCATACATCTTGACACAAAATCAGAAATCTCCCTCTTCATGTTGTCCCACCAAAAATGTTCCTTCAAATCTCTATACATTTTGGTGCTCCCAGGGTGTATAGAGAAATTGGAACTATGAGCATCATCCAGCAATTCTCTTTTTAGATCAGGTATATTGGGAACACAAAGTCTCTTCCCGAATTTAAAAATTCCATCTTCATACACAAAGTCTCTCAATCTCCCATCATTCACAGCTTTAATCTTCTTTTGGAATTCTTCATCATCGGTCTGAGAACTCTTAATCCTTTCTAGTAAAGATGGTTTGGCAACCATTTGAAAAAGCATTGATGTTTCACCTTCCCTGGTTATTCCCATGTCCATATTCACTAGATCCATGAAAATTGGATCCCTTTCAATTCTCATATTGTTCAAAACTCCATGGTCTTTTCTACTCAAAGCATCTGCCACCTTGTTTGCCATCCCCGGGTGGTAGTGTATCGTACAATCATAATCCTTGAGTAATTCAAGCCATCTCCTTTGCCTCATGTTGAGTTCTTTTTGTGAGAAAATATACTTCAAACTCTTGTGATCAGTATAAATCTCACATTTTTCACCATAGAGGTAGTGCCTCCATATCTTCAAAGCAAAGATTATAGCTGCTAACTCAATATCATGAGCAGGATAGTTTTGTTCATGAATTTTCAACTGTCGTGATGCATAGGCAATAACTCTATCATTCTGCATAAGGACACAGCCAAGTCCTTTCTTTGATGCATCACTATAAATAATGAACCCATCATTCCCCGATGGTAGAGTCAATATAGGAGCATTGACTAATCTTCTCTTCAGTTCTTCGAAACATTCTTCACACTCTTTTGTCCAAACAAATTTAACCCCTTTACGTGTGAGCTTCGTTAATGGGTTAGCCAATCGGGCAAAATTCTGGACGAAACGTCGATAATAACCTACCATGCCAATAAAACTACGTACCTCAGTTATACTCGTAGGTGCTGGCCATTCTTGGATTGCCTTGGTCTTATAAGGATCAACAGAGATTCCATCTTTAGAGAAAATATGGCCAAGAAAAGAAATCTCCTGAAGCCAGAATTCACACTTGCTAAACTTCCCATATAATTCATGCCTCCTCAGAGTCTTCAAGATAATGCGCAAGTGATTTTCATGATCTTCGTAGGTTTTGGAGTATACCAAGATATCATCAATAAATACCACCACAAATTCATCGAGATACTCCTTGAAAACTCTATTCATCAGATCCATGAATACAGAGGGTGCATTAGTCAATCCAAACGGCATTACAGTAAACTCGTAATGCCCGTACCTGGTTCGAAATGCTGTCTTCGGAATGTCTTCCTTCTTCACACACAACTGATGGTATCCAGATCGAAGGTCAATCTTTGAAAAGTATTGAGCTCCATGCAGTTGGTCAAATAAATCATCAATACGAGGTAGGGGATACTTGTTCTTTATCGTTATGGCATTGATCTCCCTGTAGTCGATACATAACCTCATAGATCCATCTTTCTTTTTAACAAAAAGAACAGGGGCTCCCCATGGAGAAACACTAGGGAGAATAAATCCCTTATTACTCAATTCCTCTAGTTGTTTCTTTAGTTCGACTAACTCTACAGTGGCCATTCTATAAGGGGTCTTCGATATAGGCCTTGATCCAGGAATCAAATCAATGGAAAACTCAACTTCTCGTTCTGGAGGATGTCCAGGTAAATCTTCTGGAAATACATCTACAAATTCTTTCACAACAGGTACATCCTCTATTTGAACATTCCTTTCCTCACCCGCAATTATTTCATTCTCTTCCTCCCCAATAATTGAATTTAGTTGAGCTATTGAGGGTGGATCTAAATTAGAATTAGGTGGTGACGATTCTGCTCTAAAAATAAGGTGTTCCTTATCATTATCATCAAGAATCGTAACCTCTTTCTTCTTACAATAAATCTTCGCATCATAGTCCGAAAGCCAGTCCATACCGAGGATTATATCAAACTCAATCATAGGTATGACGATGAGATCAGCAGATAAAGAAAATTTATGTGCTCTAATGGGGACTGATTCACAAAACTTTGTTGCAACGATACTTCCCTTAGGAGTTTTGACTGACAACTCCCTTATTAAATCAAATTGGAAATATCTAATTTTCTTAGCAAACTGGGAAGATATGAAACAATGCGATGATCCAGAATCAAATAATGCATTTGCTAAACTTGAGGAAACCATTAAATTACCTGCCACCACGTCTTTTGGAGATTCTACCTCTGCAGTAGTGATAGCATAAGCCTGGCCTTAATCCCTTGGCCTTTTCTGAGGTAAGTTCTCCTGACGCTTAGGGAATGCATTTGCATAATGCCCCATCTCCCTACAATTGTAGCACTGAACGTTGGTAGCTTCCTTCTTCCCCTTGCAATCATGAGCTTGGTGGCCTTTTTCACCACACTTGTAACAGACTCCCATTCCCTTCAAGCAAGTACCAGGATGTTTCTTCCCGCATTTACCACAAGATGGATATTCAACCTTTCCCTTCTTCCCCTTATTTCCATTCCCAGATTGATCAGCAGGTCTCTTCTTCTCTTGCTTTGCTTTAAAGTCATAAGACTTAGAGAATTCCTTTTCGGTCTTTATAGCACATGAGACAATGTCTTTGTACGATGAAAAGGATTGTGAGACTAATGCTCGACGGAGAAATGGTTTTAACCCATCAAAGAAACGATCAATCTTACTTCTTGGGTTGCGAATATAATCTCCAGCATACCTCGCTAACCTTGTAAAGTTAGCCTCATACTTTGTGGCATTCTCATCCTCCTTTTGTCTCAGACTCAGAAATTGTCTTTCCATATCTGCTCGATGGTCGCGAGGAAAGTATTTTTCTAAAAACAGATCATTGAACTCCCTCCATTCCATATTTGATACTTCATCATCTTCCTTCGTATTTTGAATCAATGACCACCATTGATCAGCATCTCCAGTGAGGCGGTAAACTGCCATGATAACTTTTTCCCTTTCACTGCTCCCTAAAGCCTGAAATATTTTCTCTAGGGAAAATATCCATTGCTCAGCTACTAAGGGATTTGTATTCCCATTGAACGTTGGTGGTTGTTGCCTCATGAATCGATCTAACATTGATCCTCCACGCTGCGGATCAGGGTGCTCCATACGGGTAAGGTTATTATTCATAACCTGAGTAAGTTGTCCCAGTATGGTGATTAGCTGATCGGCACCAGTTGCATCACCAGCCCCACTATAATTATCTTGAGCAGGAGGGCAATCCCTACATGGAGTGTGCGCATTGATACGGTTTCCATTTCTTCCACTAGGTGCCATTTCTAAACAATGGCATAAACTAGATCAGTTTATGAATCAAAATACATAATCCCATACTTATAAAACACTTAACATAAATTGAACTATTTATGGATATAATCCATAATCATAAAAATGTTTTCTTTGAGGAAGTATATACTCATAAACCCTTCATAATGATTTGTAAAGAAAATGAGAGTTATCCTAAGCATATCCCCCGGGAGTGTCGTAACCAAGAGTGCAGCAAGGCCCGTTGTCGTGCACCAGTTCCCGTTCGAGTCTAGCTCAAAGCGGTGTTTTCGGGTTTTACCCCTAGGTACATCTGTGCCAGAGCCGCCTCTACCTGCTCGTATCCAGACAGGGATGTATTGCTTGGAAAACTCACAAAATCTCTACAATACCAAAATTCTAGGAAGTTCTTCTATACTAATCCTCAAAGTTCATCTTAGGTATACGTGCTCTAATCAGAGTTTATCTAAATCTAGCTTCCAAGGTTTGTACTAAACTTCCTCTGATACCAACTGTAACGCCCCGACCCCAGCTACCCAGAGTCGGTGCATTACTTCGTAACATTGGCATGATCACAAGAAAGATCAAATCCCGAAAGACCGATTGGTTTAGTAGCCTTGGAAACACTAGATATAATCATAAAGTTTTACATTACATTTCAAAGTGAAAAACTACCACAACAACAAAGTCTTCATATCCACACTATTAACCCCTCATAATATCCCTGCAAGTCATTCATAAATTACTTCTTCACTACCTGGGAAAAATAAAACATAGAAAAGGGGTGAGCTCAAATGCCCAGTAAGGATAACAATATAGAGGAACATTCAAAATAAGCATAAACATTTAAGGCAATGAATTACTAAAACAAAAGCCTTTTAAAATTGAACTTCAACATAGTATGGCAAAAGTAAAATGAAATAATGCCATTTACTTGTTCACATGGATATTCTACTAATCGAATAATCACATGCAATATCAATAACCACTTTCATAATGTTGGAATGCATAATGCCAGACTATCATAACCACATAGCCAAGGCCTCGTGCCAAGACTATAAATAAGATTTTGTCAAGGCCTTGTGCCAAGACACTAGTTTGTCTCATGAGACCTACCGATGCATCGAGGAGCTATAGCGGGCTCCACCCGTCACTTATTAAGTCCAATGCATTCCCATATGAAAAGGTTTAAACATAACATAAACATTCGTATTAAAACTAGCATACGAAATGTCAATAATTTCACCATAAACTATGAATGGTATAAAAATAGCACATCCACAGTCAAACATATCACAAAACCTTCAATACAATATAGAAGTTTTGTATCATAATAAATCAACTTCAAATAATCTTAAAATCCATCAAAGGATGTTGACATAGATGAAATCAAAATTCTTTTTAAAGAAGTATCTCCTTTTATTTTGAAATCATTTAAGATCCATATAAAATAAAACATTTTCTTTGAAAATATTCTTATAAGCTTGTATGGAAAGCTTCGACGATTTTATAACGGCGGAAAATAACCGCACCCGCCGTATAAGTTTTAAAAAATCATTCTTACCTCAATTCTGTCGAAATGGTTAAAAAGGACCTTGTTTTGAAAACGACGGAAAGATTCTTTTATAAACCTCTTATAAAAAGTCAAACAAGGGTATAAATGACTTTAACACATATTCTTGTAAATATTAAAAATGTTTTGAAATACATTTCGAAGAAACATGGATGTGGATGATAAAGAGATCCCAGTAGATTATTACATATAAACAACCTCGGATAATGAAGAGATTGTGAAATAACCCATACCTTGTACTTTTCCTTGGTTGGGGTAGGTTAAACTCCTGTATAATGGTGAAATAATTGTTATTAAATTATACAAGAATCATATATATTAATATGATATCATATATGATCTTTTAACATTGATTTGTTAATAATATCTTAGAATTATCGTCGTTTCGGGTGTTAACTTACTCATTTTCTTTTATATGTTTTGTTACATAAGTCATGTTTGTTGTATCTTATTCATATCCAGAATTATATAAAGTCCTTAAACATCATTTTTAAATCATTAAATGATAATTATACTTGAATGGATACGATGGAGAATGAATCTCATCGCGTTCGTGGAGACGGTAGTCCGTACGTACGCACGAACGCTACTTCCATTTAATTTTTATTTTAAAAGAATCGAATCCAAATGATACATAGGTATATTACTATTCCAGTATAATATAATATTTAATATATGTTACTTAAGTTCATTAACACCATCCTTTATACGTTCCATGTGTGGTATGAACGAGTCATATCATTTTAATGGGGCGGTAGTCCGCACTTCCTCAAATGAAATTATCGTATGTATATACAACATGAAACGAATAATGGTATGAAATAAAATGGAATTACAGAAGCTTATATATAAAATATATATCATTAATATCATATTTAATTACAGTTCCATCATAATGGCCACCATGATAGGTGGTAAGATGTATTTGAACAATCATCGTTTCGTGAGGCGTTAGTTTGCCATCCACAGAAACATTATGTTCATCATCCATTAGATGGAGTTGTGTGTATGTGTAGTTTGAATACTTATTATAACAACATCCTAGGATACTGGTTCTGTTTCAAAAGAAGGGAAATAAAAAGAGTTTGGGGGTTGGAGAAGCAAAATAAAGGAAAATAATTTAAGAGAAATCGTTACCTTTAATCTAGGTAACTCACTTTGGTTGGAACCAAAGGACTTCTTGAAATGCTTTCTGACTAAGGGGAAGCTTCAAGGATGAGGAGAGGGATTTGGGGAGCTTAGTTGGGCAGAGTTTGGACGAGCCAAGTGGCTTGAGAGGTGTGAGGAAAAGAGAAGGAGGAGTGCCCTTTTATAAGAGGGGTGAGGGGCACTTTTGGAAAAGCTAGAAATATTAATTTATAATAAATTCATATTCGGTTTCCAAAGGCTCCAAAGTTGACTATTCAAAGGATGAGGTGGGGATAGGTCGAAAACAACTCATCCAATAGAATTTAGACAGGTTTGGGTACTTATATTAACCTTATCTTTAAGTATTAACTCTAAGTTAATTAGTTTCACTTTTACAATGTCTCTTTGTATTTTTATATAATATGGTTAATAAACTTACCATATACATACAAGCGACCCCCAAGTGGTCCATTAATGATGAACCTATCATGATATAAGTCTCTTGGCCGAACCTTAGATTTTTAGGAATTTAATATCAATTAATAATATAATATTTGTTTTAAGAACTCTTTTATGTCAATTTTGACACTATTCAATAGTTGATTTTTGTGAAACTCATAACAGATTGATTACTTCGAACAAAGTAAATTAAATCAATCCTAATATATCATATTATCCTAGAAAATTAGTTTAATTCATTAAAAGTTTCATATTATATTTATTTGGGTATTTATAATATCAATTATTTTAATTTTTCACTATTATAGTAATTACTGCATCATCATTGTGTCATAAATAAAATAAATTATTTAATGTCTAAAAATTATAAATAAAATATCATTATGTAGGTAATCGTTTTATATTTCTAATTAATATTTATAATCGAAAATCCAACATGTATAACCCTATGTAAAAATTGTTCTTCTAAAAGATGTAAGCTTATGATATTTTTATTTTTATTTTAACTTTATTAATATAATGTGTCCCTACCACATACAAGTGGCTCCATGGGGTCCCCAAATTGACCCAAGGATGCTCAGGGTCGGGTATGTGTCTACCAATAAGGTTAGGACACGTTTTAGGTTAATTTTGTATTATTATAATGTTATTTTTTAACCCTTATTTACCGGATTTACCCTTAACCATGGTAAATAAAATATTTACCACAGTAATTATTCAAAATGTCTAAAAATAAAAGTTACCTATTTACACAATTTGGACATCCTGATTCCAAATATGGAATCCATTTTTATAAATTCAAAACACAGAAGTGGCAGAAATTAATTTAAAATTAATTCCCGCTGTCAAAACAAAAAGCGTGTTTTTTAAGAGATAATAACTATCAAAAGATTGACACTTGTTTATGTTCGGTTTAATTGTAAAATTATGTCCAATGACCAACATTATATTAAATGGTAAAAATATATTCTAAATATACTTTAAAACCACTCAAATTCACAATTTATCACTATTAATTATTTTGATTAAAAAAGTTGTTTTTAATTAAAATTTAGTAATTTTCACTATTCATCAAAATATGAAAGTTATCCGAAATGTACCAAAATTTCACCCTAGGCTAATTTTGATATTCCGAATCTAAAAATGAAGTCCATTTTAAAATATTGAATATATATGATTTCAAAAAGTGGGTATTACTATTCACAACGGCTAGTTTAATTAGTTGTGGTGTGTGTTAGAACTCGAGGTTGCGTACAACACACGCTATCGCATTATTCGAAGAGAAGTGTACCGTAGAAGCTTGGGGTGTTACACTATTAATGGAGACGATAGATCATGCATACACATGAATGATGTTTATATTTTCTTTTCATATTGAATGAAATAATTAATTGAAATAGTTTTGTCTCCTCAGAATGTGTGTTCTAGTTAGGAACCACTACTTCCGGGCAGTTTTCCTTGGATTTATTTATGGAACATGAAACATCCAAAACTACTTTATCTAAATGGACCTTCTTTCCAAAGGAAGTCATTCATTAGGTTTGGACATACAATACTTAAGAACATACATAAGATGAGAGGATGGGAGGTGCGAATCATCACACCATTTTGGGAGGAATTATTATATACTATGAAACTCTCTTATAGATTTGAGATATTTTCATGAATCCTTATCAATTTACCATGTATAATGTATGTTTCCCTTTGAATTTGCAATCAATTATTATCATGTGATAAATTTATAATCATCTATAAGTAATTAGGGTTCTTCATTAATGGAGATATCCATGGGTATTCAAAGTTCTCAATTACTGGTATCCTCCTATATACAATTTAGAGATTCTTTTAACATTTTCTACAGTAATACTGGGTTTTAACCACTCAGTTGGGCACTCTTGAATTTATTGTCATCTAGGGACCAAAAATACTATTTTTTTGTTGGGATCTTACTCATAAATGGGATACCTATATATCATTGTGTAATAAATCAGAAGCCTTGTAGTTTGGTTCCACTTAATGGGACACATCATAACTTTTATGGTCATGTGATAAGGACATAATTGTACCGTTTATTGTCATATGGTAAGGACACCTAAGAAGAAGTTTCTTTTTAAAATCTTGGTGTGGGAGTTATGTCTAAGATGACCAAGGAACCTAGAAATGATATGATTTTAAATGTTGGATTAGATCCTCTTAGGAATATGGTCTGCGGTGAACATGGTTGATTTGGAGTATTGGGTTGGAACCTTAAGGAGTCTTCCTACTTATCCCACATGGATGGGAATCGAAGACCACATAATTCCATGTGTCTACCATGGGTGTATGACCCTTTTAAAGAAATATGCCTGGTATTACTTCTAATAAGGATGCTAAAATTATGGGATTTAGGGTTGGATTTATTAAGAGGAAATCCAATGAGCTTGGTCCCTAATGAAGGCTCCCTACATATCCCAATTAGGGTGGTAATCAGAGTTATCATAGTTCAAGAATAGTGGATTGTGTTTATGTTGTGATCATCACAATTCTATAAGCCCACGCTATTCATGATCGGTGTGAGGAAAAAAATTATTTTAAGGATTCAACAAACCACACTCTCTTTCATCTGCTGATGGAAGAGGGTGGGACTATGGTGAAATAAGCTGAGGTGATGGTGGGTTAGGGCGTTGAGCAATGAACCCTTCAATGTGAAATTAAATTGAAGGTCATTGGATCTGGACCAAAAGGCTAGGGGATTACTCCAAGAGGAATTCCCTTAGTAGATCCTGGGAGAGGAGTGAAACATTTCCTTTGTTGAATGGAAAATCATGTGTGACCATCACTCTTCCTATTGGGAACCAGAGGCTCCGTGTCTTAGCGACGAAAAGTGGAGGACAGGGTCCCATCCCCAGAATCCAAGACCAAGAACTTCCCAAAACTATCTCTAGGGTAACGATCTACGTCACTATAGATATACAAACATAGAAACATTAAGGATCTTGAATCCCTTATAAGATAAATTCGGGAACTCTATAACTGTCGATATAAACCCAAAAAGGGGACACACTGATGTGCCTTTCCCAATGTTTTGAAAAGTCTGGAGGTTTTGGTGGAGGCTTCAACTTAATAAATTTTAGAAACTAAATTCAATGAAAAGGAATCATTTCTATGATTCAATTTAAAGATACCTTGATTAAAAGATATTCTAGGTTGAAGGGTATGATGAATCAAAGAGGGGCACCAAAGTAGGTTTCCGGCATGTAGGTATAGGCGTCGGGTGGGATTGGGAAACCTGATATTTACTTTATTAATGAACAACATGGATGTTAAAACTTGGGCTAGACTTTACTAAAGCATTCAAGAGTATTTTCAAGTATTCCCATAAGTGGGCCGCTCTAGTTTCTTTGGAGGAATGGGTGGCATGCAAGTGTTTTTGATTTATGGAGGTTTGACACTTTAGGCATGTAAGTGTTATGGATTTCAAACATTTAAAGGACTTAAGTCCTATGATTATATTTTAGTTCCTCTTCCATGGGTGTTAAAAATCTACCTTAAAGGTTTTGAATGTCTTGGGAGAATAACTAGGGTGACTAGATCATCAATTGGGATTTAGGGAAAATTCTTTTGTACAAATGAAGACCCCAAGGGTCTATTTATAAGAAAATAAGTTACCTTGGTGATTGGTTATTTGGTGTGTAAGTGGCTTGAATGCTAAAAGTGGCTAAGAACTTTTCAAGATCAGTTGAGGACATTATGTGGAAAAGTTAATGGAACACATTCCATGGTGTCTAAAAAATCCACCCCTAGACATTGATTCATTTTAAATGAAAAAAATCTTGTTCTAATGTAAAAGTAGTGCACTTTGATGCATTTCAACATCATTTGGTTAGATTTGGAGTTATGTCATTTTTGAAAGGATGCTCTAATTTTTTCCTAATCTATGGGGCCTAGAGAGCATAGTTTTATTTTTTATGAGCGTTACAAAAAAAACCACACAATCTTTGTATCTTTTTACTTTTTTATTTCTCAATATTGCCTAAACCATACAAATATAGTTCTAGTGAGCTGAGAATTTGACTTTTTTCCAGTGTTCCCTTTACAGTTTTTCAATCTGGTGAGTACCATGTCTTTTTTAAGGGGATTTTAGATTCATGAATATTGGACTAATAAGTCTAGTGTTTAAGGTCGAATAGCTTTGAAAATAAATTTTATAATTAGATCCCCAAAAAAGGAAAAGGGTCTAGGAATTTCACCAATATTATTTAGATACTTCCAAGGGGAATCTTGAGTCATGATTGTTTTGGTCACCAAATCTAAAACATGATGTATAAACATAGAGGAGGTCTTTTCCAAGAATGAAGTTACCATTTATCGACAACCCCATTATAGGGTCTATATTATACAAGGCCAATAAGGGTATTTTCATTATATCCCAATAGTGGTATCCGTTTACTGATAGTCCCGTTTTGTAGGATAATTTTATACAAGGCCACCTAAGGGAACTTACTACATTGTCATACAAAAGAGATCCTAAAATTTTAACAATTTATTGTTAATAGATAAGTGAAATTAAGATTTGGGTGACTCAAGACCATAGTGGATGTTTTTTTCAAGGAAAGAGATCTATGAATAAAGGGACATTTGTACCGACATAAAACAAGAATTGGGAAACCAGTCCTACAGAAATTTCGTGTGTGAATAATGGTTAATTTTTTTTACAAAGGTGCTTTATGTCATTTTTCTATGTAGTTTAGAGTCATGAAGTAAGGAAATTATGCTGTGAAATTTCAAGTCATCCTTCAATGACATTAGAGGAATTTAATTTATGGTCTTTAGATATTATCAATGGTTTAAGAGTGTCCAATTTAATGATAATTTCCCTAAAATCATGCGACCATATTCATGTATGGGAAGATAGAAATGAAAATTGTGATTTGGAAATTTCCAGATCCGAAGAATGAATTGGGGGGAAAGGGATGATAGAATTTAAAGAGGTATCTTAAAAAAAAACAAAATAACCAATTTTTGAAAATCCTATTATGGGGGCAGTATTATGTAGGGCCAACTGGAGGCATATACTTCATAGAAAAATAGTGGTATCCTTTGACTGAAAGGTCCATTATGAAGGATAATTTCATGCAAGCCCACTGGGGGCACGTACTTCATAGTCAGGTAAAAGAACTCTAAACAATTTGACATTTTATTTCAAAAAGTCAATGAATGTTTATGAAGATTCGGATTTTCCCAAACACATAGTTTTTTTATGGAGAAAAATACCCGAATACTGAAATATTATTTCCAATCATGATTTTAAATGAATCATAGGAATATTATTTCATTGAAGGTCTCACCTAAACGTAGGATGTATGGTGTCTGTACTTTTAGGTCATGTGACTTGGACCAGAATATTATAGAAACAATGGAAGACATGTGGTCAAATTATCCAAGGTTATTTCAAGATGCTTTGAAAATATATAGGGAAGAAATGTGTAAACCATGGTCCTAGAAACCATCAGATAGAGAAAAACGTAATGGGACAAATATACACGGATGGACGTTTTATGATTCAGATTCTTGTATATCATCAATGTTTTAAGGGGATAAAAGAATATTTTACTAATAATGAAGTAACTATTATTTGAAAACCCCCATTATGGGGGCTATATTATGAGGGTTTAACTAGGTCATATACTGCATAGCCAAATAATGGCATCTTTTTACTGACAGGCCTGTTGTGTAGGTGATTTATAGAAGGCCACTTAAAGTAACATGCTACATTGTTAGGCAAAATAGTTCCCAGGTTTTAGAGACTCTACCACTAAAAATCGACAAATAATTATAGAGATCTAAAATTATTCAAGATTATGAGTACAGAATATGAATGGGGTGTTTCTTAATGCATATGAGAAATATTTAAATCAACATTGGCCATGATCTTCGAGTCACTCACATAGCATTGACTCATATGAAAAATGGGGAAATTTCTTATTTCTTTAGTGAGCACTCTCAGGAGAGGACCCAAAATGAATACTCCCACATAGATTTTTAATTATATGTGGAAGAGAGGTAAAAAAAATATCTCGTGGATGGAATAAGAGAAAAGGTCTAGATTTCACAACGTATATTAATGGGATTAGAATCAAGCCATACATAGTTCTTTGGGTACTTTGTAGTTTAATCATGAAATAGGTAGATTATGTTGTGTAGTTTGTAGTCATGTAGTGAGGACAAGAAGTGATTCTGATGTGAAAAGGAATATTGCAGCTAGACCAGATAATTGAACCCGGGTGTAACTACTTATCTTGATGAGGTAAGAATCAATCCACACAAAGTTCTTGAGGTTGTTCCCCATATCAATCACGTTTTGAGATGGGGAAGAGGCATTGTTTTATTGTGTATGGGCCCAAAATTGGAGATCTTGGTGCCTCTATATATCACATTTCAATGAGAATCAAGCCAAACATTGTTCTTGAGAAAATCATTCCCCACACCAATTGAGTTTGATGTGAGAGATGGGGAATTCTATCACATCTTGGAATAACGGTTAAACATAAAATATTAGATGGTGTGAATATCAAACCATATATCATGGAAGAGTACTCTATATATATTTGGATAATATATAGGAATAAAAAGGGAAACAACTTTCTTTATGGTTATGGTTGGGCCTAATATTGGAGATCCATGGATCTCTATGTATCCCATTGGAATGAGGATTATGCCACACAATGTTCTTGAAATGAGGTGTCACTGCAGATCTGATTCAAACATAGGGTGAAATGGAAGTCATGGGCCACTAAGATATAGTAATGAAGTGGGTAATTCTTTTTCATGGAAGCTACTCATATATTTTTTTAAATAACCACGAGGAATACCAATTTATGTCATCTTGTTGGATTTCTTAACGTCAAATGAACAATTCGTTAACCATACAATTTAATGTCAAGTAACAAGGACAAAGACGCTACGATTTTTTTGCATCATGCATCATTGATGAAAATCTTTGTTATGTAGTTTAATATCTTTCAACTAGGATATTATGTTGTGTAGTTTCAAGTTAGGCAGCGAGGAAACTACTCTGTGTGATTACACAAATTACTTCTTCAATAATCGTACCTTGTTTGGAGTTGTAATAAGTTCTACATCCATTTAAATTAGAGAATAAACACCATTATAGTAGACCTTATGTATAGAGTATGGTCCATCCCACACTAGCTCAAGATTTAGAGGCTTCTTTCTTGGTATCATTGTATTATTGAGAACTAATACCAATTTTCCTGGAATAAAGGAGTGTAGTCAAACATTCTTGTTAAACTATCATTATATTCTATTTAATAGACTTCCAAATGATACAAATCATGAAATGTCGTTTTGTCTAATCATTACAGCTCATCAAATAACTTCTGATACTATTCATCTGTAGATAACTGGTCATAGATTGAATCTCAGAGTGAAGGAAATTGGATTTCAATAGGAAAAATTTATTTTGATCCATAAACTAATGAATATGGAGTTTCCCTAGTGGTAGTATAGGTTTTATTCTGATAAGACCATAAATCATGAAAAAAAATTTAGGCCCAGATTTCTTATCTTTATTCGCCATTTTCTACAGTATATTTGATAGGGTATTGATGAAATCCCCTATCTAAATATTGTCTATTGTATGATAGTGAGAGAAATGGTTGGATTTGATATTGTTCTCCTGATATAACTTATTTCCCTCAATAGAACAGAAATTGGTGTCATTGTCTGTTAGTATGGTATAAGGGACACCAAATCATGTATTGATATTAGCTTTGAAAAATCATACAGTGATTTTGGGTTTGAATTATTTGAGAGGTATCTACTCATCTAATTTAGAGAAAAAATCAGAATTAAAAAGAATATACTTAAACTTCTTAGTCGTAGATATAGGATAAGGTCCTCCTACATCCATTCCCCATGTAGCAAATGGCCAGGAGTATTTAGCTATGTGTTGTAACTAAGGGGGATGATGAATGAATTTGGAATGCACTTGGAAGGAGTGACACTTATGGGTGAAATAAGTAAAATCCTATGTTATTGAAGGCAAAAAGAATCCAATCCATTGGATTTGATTAAAAATCCTATGCCTAAACTCTTGATCACCACAATATCATGTATGTACTTCTTTTCTAACATCTGCAGTTTCTTCTCTGTTAATACACAATAAGAGGAATCCATATAAGCCTCATTTGTAGAAGATCTTCTAGTAATATAGGATATCATAAAGTGTGAAATTGACCACTTTTTGTCGGATTTTCTCTTTCCCAGCTCTATTCGGTGGAATTATTACATTTTTAAGGAATTCTATGATAGGTAGCATCCATTCTGTAGTACGACCATAAGGCTTGGAAATATGGCTAATTTCATTAATTTCCTCCATTCTAGTTTTAAAATATAGTTAAACAACATGATGATGGGAAATAATAATGATAGTCTCATCTCGATGTGGATCTTCCAGGGTTGTGACTGCATTAGAAAATGCGTCATCTTAGACATTTTGTGATCGCATTACATATCACAATATTCTATGTGAGGGAAATTCAAACGATAACCCTATGATATAATCACACAAAGTTATTAACTCTTATTTTATAATATAATAATCACCAATGATATTATTTTTTACCAATTCTAAATCACCTTTCACATTCAGGTGGTTCACCTGTACCTGGAGTGCCAATTCTAGGCCTGTAATGAGATCTTGATATTCTACCTCATTGTTGGTATCACCTTCTGATAACAGGAAGGAATATGGTGACACAAATTTTTCTGGGGGGATAAGAATAATTCCAAACCCATCTTTGTAGAGTTTAGGTTTTTCCATTCTCTTCACCATTAAACTTCTAGAAGAAATATCAAAGTAAATTTCCCATGTTTGGGGATTATATTGAATAGGGAATATTTATTCATCATGAAGTTTAGTATTCAATGATGTATCTTATACCGATTGGTGTTTCGTAAGGAAGTCAGCCAAGGCTTGTACTTTTATATCTTTTTGAGGAACAAAATAGATATATAATTATTGAAAAATAATTGCCCACTATTCCAAACATCATGTAAGCATAGGATGACTGAGGATAAATTTGAGCAGGTTATTGTGAAATACCATGTGACCCTCGTTATGTTATAGGTAGTTCCCCAACATATGAAATATAATGATTAATTCCAGGTTACACTTCTCAATACATGAATATTGAGTCTCCATGTCATGCATGGTTCTAATGAGATAGTAAATGATATTTTCATTTCCATCATCATTCTGTTGAGTCAATAAGACTTCCTTGTGACTTTTCCTTTCCGTCATTATTGGGGAGATTTTTGAGTCAATAAGGTTTACTTATTACTCTACCATTCCATCATTTTTTGAAAATCAGAAACACCTTATCTTAAGGAAAATTTCATTTACCATATGATTTACTTTTATAAGGAAATTTTCCTTCACCAAGGAAATTTATCCATACCATAATTTTAATTGTTCATATTTTGTCTAACTATAAAATTCAGTTTCGTATCCAAAACCACAAAGATACATAGATATAGAGAATTTTGTTTTTAGGATCCGAATTCAGGTTCTGAGTGCTATGAATTCTGACTCCAAACATTTTTAGTTCAGACTCCGAGTACTCTGAATTCAAACTACAAACATTCTCTATTCAGACTTTGAGTTCTCTGAATTCATACTCTGAACATTCTGAAGTTTATACTCTGAATTCTTATGAATTCATACACAAAACTTTCAGAAGTTCAAACTTTGAGTTCTTATGAATTCAGACTCCGAATTTCCCTGAAATTCATACTCCGGAATTCTACAGAATTTAGGTTTCGAATTACATTAAAGATAAAATCTGAATATCATTGTGTCATAGAAACCGAATGGTTTTTGGTTAGACTCCAAACGTTCATTTTTCCTTACATTTTGAAAAATTATTTTGGTTAAGCAACCATGTGTTTACTTACTCATGTTTTGGTTATAAATTGATTCCATGAATTTAGTTACTAACAAACTGTTGCTTAAGTGACACGTGTACAGGTGCCTCTAAAATTCAAGGAAAATATGATCATTGGAGGAGGGAGCTGACTATTGAAGTAGAACCTATAAATAGAAGCTCATTTGAATGAGCTCAGAACCAAATTTTGATACACAGTTCTATGATTCTAGAGATTATAGGCCATTGAAAGTGATTTCTAGAGAGAGAGGCTCTTTCAACTCTTATTAATTCGTGTGGATGTTGTGAAAAACTTATTTGGGTGTGAACAAGTTGTTCAGACATTCTTTGTGTAGACTCCAATTATGATGATATTGGGATTCCAGGTTTTGGAGACAGTGGTTCTGATTTCCTTCTAAATCGAGGGCTTGCAGGGATTGAAAGAAAGATACCAATCTTTGGATTGATGTCATACCTGGGTTTGGTTAAGAAAGACTTTCTTGAAAGTATAAATCAAGGGACAATTCTCCAAGGTTTTTGGATACCCTACTCTTTAGGTTAAAATATTTCTATACTTGTTACTTGTACTATTTTAAATTTCTTTTCCACAGTATTTTGGTTGTTGAGGATTGTTTAAATATCTTAAAAATTCATGCAATTATAGTCTCATTAGATAATGTTCTATACACTTTATGATAGAATCTTTGTTTTTGTAAACTTTTATTTAGTTTCATTCCCATAATCACATTTTTGGAATCTTATTTTCGGAATTACATTTATGGAATTAAGCAAGGTTGTAGAACTTAGAGGTGTTGTGAATTTTTTTTACAAAATTTCATTAAGGAATTTTTAGAGCATACAATTCAACCCCCTCTTGTATATTGAGCATCTACATTATTATTTTGATAATATTATCAGTATCATATCAATCTTACAATTCGTATCATAGGAAGGTCTCTGAAATACTTATATTCATATATAAATTTTCTTGCTCAAGTTTTTCATTGTTCTATATTTTCCTTGTTTAGGGTATATTTATCCTTTCTTACAAACTTTTATTACTCACAAGTTTGTGTGGAAATATTTTCTTTAAGACGTTAGGAATAAACGTTGGATCCATAGAAAACATAAATTCGACTAGACCACCTATTTTTTATGGGAATGATTATGAATATTGCATAGATCATATGAAGTCATTTGTTATTAACACTAGAGTGGACTACTTTGTTATGATTACTGGAGATTATAAGATTCCTAATAATGAAGTTAGAAGTTTTAGTAATCAAGAGAAGTCAGAATATAAACATAACTATAAAGTATGCAATACTTTGTTGTGTTCCATGACCATGAATATATATAGCTAGATTTCTTCTTGTGAAGTAGATAATTGTATATTGAAGAAGATTAATGTCACACATTTTGGTACTTCCAAAGTTATTGAAACCCGAAGAGCCATGCTTAGAGCTAAGTACCATGGTTTTTTTCTTTCCTTATGGATAACCTATATGTAATGTACAATAGAGATTTATGAATATTGTCAAAAAATTACAATCCATTGGAGAAAAGGATTGGATTATGAGGAACTTATTGACGAGATCACTGACATCATGCCAAATGAGTGGGAATCAAAGAGAACAGCTATAGATGATAATAGGAAAGTCACCCTGATTTCCATAGATGAACTTTTTGTAACTCTTCTTCAACATGAGACTAGAATAAAGAGAGATTATGATAATGTTAAGAAAAATAATGGTAATGGAGGAGTTGCTTTTACAACTACTTCAAAACATATGAAATCCAAAACTCCAGAAAGAGTTACTATATCAAAGTCAATGAAAGTTACTATCTAGTCTGAATCTAGTGATACAGAAAAATCTGAGAATGTGTTAGAAAATATTTCTCAGAGAATGAACAAGATAGTATCCTAGAAAACTATCAAAATGATTTTAAAAAGAAATTCTACAATGAAAAGAAATATGGGTAAGTTAATTGCTACGAATGCATACGAACAAGTCATATCAGACCTGATTTCCCTCTTCTGAAAAAGAAGGATAAGAAGGAAATGAATATAGAAAGAAAAAAAGAATAAGTTCTACCGTTCTAAGCACAAGAAAAATCTTAAAGCAAACGACACTTGGAGTGATATTTGTGGAGACTCTTCTGAAAGTGAATCTTCTAAATTTGAATCACCAGCATAGAAAAATATCTGATTCATTGTTACTACTTCTTTCCCAAATAAATGTCTAATGGACAAGGTACACTCTAATGATGCATTAACAAATTAATATCTTGATAAGAGTTGTTATTCAAAATATATTACTTCTAATGAAGACACTTAGTCTTCAGATAATTAAGAAATAACTTCGTATGTATAAGTATCTAGATTTTCTATGTTGTTAGAGGCAAAAAATTATAAAATTTCAAAGAAACTAGACAAGGAAAATACTAGAGAATACGTTCTTAAAAAAGATATTTCAGACCTCAATAGAGATCTTGAAGATAAGGATGAGCACCTAGAAAAACTTTCTAAAGACCTTGAGGAAGTAAATTCTGAAAAGGAAAAACTTTCTGAAGATCTTAAGAATACTATTAAAAAAGCATTTTTGAGGAAAAATCTGACACTAAGGAAATAATTCCTAAGGATAGGAATTTAGTCATAAGACTAAAATCCGAAATATATTCTCTTAAGAAACTTCTTGCTAATTTTACTTCTGGTAAAGAAAATTTTGACACGAAGTATTCTCAAATCATACCTAAAGGAAATACTTCTCGAGTAGGTTATACACATAGAAATCCTATTTTCAAAAAGAACTATTTATTTCATCTAGAGCCCATTTTTGTACTAAATGTCAATGTGGTGGGAATTGGAAGAAAAATTGTTCTTCAAATAATGTTCAATCCCTTGGGTTTCAAAAAGATTATTTTTCTAAAAAAATGCGGATTCCCAAAATTTTATTGTCTAACAATTCTGAATCCAAGAATGCTTGGATTTTGAAAGTCTAAATCTCTCATTTTCAGAAAAACAAAGATAGTACCAAAAAAATACGTGGTACATAGATATTATATGATCCCAGCATAAGAATCGTAAAAAAACTTCATTGAAAATATTATCAAGATGAAAGGAGGAAAAGTAAACATCAGAGATAATGCTAAGGTAGAACTTATTGGTATAGGTAACATCATTCTTCTTGAAAAAACATTTATTTCAAATTTTTTATTTTTTAAGGGTATTAAGAACAACTTCATTAGATAAGTCAATTTTGTGATGAAGGTTACCTTGTGAATTTTAGTAATGACAAGTGTTTAGTACACAATTTCAAGGTAGAGTATATTTTATCTTCCAATATTAAAGAGAATGTTTACACACTAAACTTATAAGGCCTTAGGAGCCAAGATCTAAATTGCCTTAATGCAATGAAAGATCATTCTTGGGTATGGAATATAATGTTAGGACACTGTAACCTTAGGAACCTATGCAAACTCTCTAAGAAAAGAATAGTTAAAGATCTACCTGAACATAGATTTGATTCTTCAAAAGTTTGTGATCTTTGTCAATATGGAAAGCAACATAAATAAAGTTTTAAATTATTCGGTAAAGTCTTAACTATTGATTTATTATAGTTTGTGCATATGGATCTTTTTGGTCCAACAAAAACTAGAAGCATTGGATGCAAATATTATTTATTTTTATTAGTTAATGATTACACTAGATTTATGTGGGTCTATTTTCTAGAAAAGAAATCTAAAGATTTTTCCTATTTTAAAACCTTTAGATCCCATGTTAAAAATGACAAAAACCTTCATTTGATAACTATTAATAGTGATCATAGAGGAGAATTTCCAAATTCTGATTTTGAAATCTTTTTTAGTAGAAAAGGCATTACTCATAACTTCTCACCACCCAGAATACCTCAACAAAATGGTGTTGTTTAAAGAAGAACTAGAATTCTTCAGGAGATAACAAGAACCATGATGAGTGAATATTCAGTAGCCAAACATTTTTGGGCTGAAGCTATAAGTACTACTCATTATACTATAAATCATATTTTGATTAGAGATTTTCTTAATAAAACTCCTTATGAGTTATGGAATGGTAGAAAACCTAGACATTCCTACTTCACGGTTTTTGGTTACAAAGTATACATTTTGAATACTAAAGATAATTTACACAAATTGGCAACAAAATCCGATGAAGGAATTTTCTTATGCTACTCCAAAACTTCTAAGGACTATAGAGTTTTCAATAAAAACACTTGTACTATTGAAGAAATAGTAAATGTTAAATTTGATGAATCTGGTCCTTTTGTTTTTAAACAACCTCAACCTACATCGTCGGATGTGTTTTAAAAAAACGATTATCAACCTTTGATAAAAGATCCATCTAATAAGGAAAATGACCAAGAATGTAATTATGAAGCATTTACCCCAGAATACTTCCTACCCTATGTTGATGAACAAATTTTACAAAACCCAAATCCGTAGTTTCTAAATAATCATCTCAGTGATAGTATCATTGGTGATGTTAATAAACCTGTAAAGACTAGAAGTTACTTATGGAATGAAATATAACATCTAGCATTCCGTTCCCAATTAGAACCATAAAGCACTGATTAAGCTTTATGTGAATATTATTGGATAAAAGAAATGCAAGATGAGATAAATGAATTCAAAAGGCATAATGTCTGGACCTTGGTGGAAAGAACTAAGGAAACTTCTGTTATTGGAGTAAAATGGGTCTTTAGAAATAAATGTGATGAAAATGGAATAATTGTAAGAAATAATGAAATATTAGTTTTTAAAGGGTATAATCATCCAGAAGGAATAGACTATGATGAAACCTACGCTCCAGTAGCTAGACTTGAATCTATTCATATTCTACTTGCCTTTGTAGTATTCTTCAATTTCAAACTTTTTCAAATGGATGTTAAATGTGCTTTCCTTAATGGTCATGTTCAAGAGGAAGTATTTATTGAAAAACCTCCTATTTTTGAAGATAAAAAACAACATGAACATGTTTTTAAACATACCAATGCTTTATATGGACTCAAGCAAGCACCTCGAGCTTGGTATGATAGAATTACATGATTTTTGCTTCAAAATAATTATGTTAAGGGAAATACTGATCCAAATATTTTTATAAAGAAAGATAAGAGAAATGTTTTGATTGTTCAAATTTATGTTGATGGCATTATATTTGGTTCAAATCAGAAATATTTAATTGATTCCTTTTCAAATCTAATAAAATCCGAGTTTGAAATGAGTATGATGGGGGAGTTAACATTTTTTCTTGGTTTTCAAATTTCTAAAAAACCATAAGGAATCTATATATACCAGCATAATTATATTAAATATCTTATTAATAAATAATGATATAACAATACTAAGATTATAAATATTCCCATTGGTACCTCAAATACACTCGATCTTGAAGAAGCTGGGAAACCAGTAGATCAGAAATCTTTTCGAGGCATGATAGAAAGTCTACTTTTCTTAACAGATAGTTGTCTAGAATTAATGTTTTCAGTATGCCTACGTGAAAGATATCATTCTAATACTATGGAATCTTATTTAAATGCAGTTAAAAGTATTGTTTTCCTACTTAAAGGGAACCATGGATCTAGGAATCTTTTACACATCTGGAAATGATTTTGTTTTAAAAAGTTTTTCGGATTCTGATTTTGTTGGATGTAGTATGGATAGAAAAAGTAAGTCTGGAACATGTCATTTCTTAGGAGATTCATTAAATTCTGGGTCATGAAAAAAGCAACACTCAATAGCAATTTCCACTACTGAAGCTGAATATATAGTAGCACGAAGTTGTTATTCTCAAGTGTTGTGGATGCAACACACACTCACAGACTATGGAATGATTTTTACAAAAACAAAAAATTTGTGTGATAATACTAGTGTCATTACATTAATCAAAAACCCTACACATCTCTCTCATGAGAAAAACATATATATTATGCATCACTTTCTTAATGATCACACACAAACAGGAGATATCATTCTTCAATTCATTGGAACACAAGATCGACTTGCTATTATTTTCAAAAAATTCATACCCTCCGATAGATTTGAATACATTAAACAAAAGTTAGGAATGATAACCAAAAGGTAATATTCGATGTCAAATTTCTGTTGAAACCAATCTCCTTATATTAAGAAACTACTTTTCAGTGGGGGAGTACATTTGTTTCATAGTCTAAAATATTTTCATAGACTAATTTTTTTTAATCTTAAAAATTTTCGTAATGAAGTTTTTTTTAGTTCAATTTTTTTCATAATGAATATTTTTATAGTTCAATAATTTTTTAATGATGTTTTTTTAGTTCAAAATTTTTCTTATTTATATTTTTCATAATTAAATTTTCATAGTTTGAAAATTTTCATAATCAAAATTTTCAGAATTTAATGTTCTACAAGAATAATTTTTTCTCACTATGAATAATTTTCCTATCAATCAAAAAGCTATGATTCTTTATTGAGTTTTCATATTCATCTTTTACTTGCTGGTATTTTTTATTTTGTTTTTTAATTATTTTTTCAGATTCTATTTTCCTTAAATCTGAATGTTTTCCTTTAAAACCTCAAAATATCAGATTCTACCAAAATTTCATCGCGGTTATCATCTCAATTGTCAGATCTTATCAAGAAGTTTGTCATCCATTGGATCAATCAAGGAAGTTGAATTGTCACCTAAAATTTCTATTTAATGGTCCCACAATGGTTGTCCCATGTCGAAACTCAAGACATCGCATGCTGAAGCTCTGCCCTTCTACTTATGCCCATTCCAAACTTCATAGATCATGGTCAAATTTGAATGTCTGTCAAAGAATCTTCTCAGAAAGACATCTCAACTATCAAGACAATCTCAGAGTGGCATGTTTTTAGAGAAAGGTCGGGGCATCCAAACATCTTCTATAATTATTATTCCATCATCTCAATGAACATCAAGCTCAATAGATGAGACAATGTTTGCAAATTGAAACCAGGATCCCAAGATTTAGTATATCCAGATATTCTAGTTTAATTTTATGAAACAGTATGTTTTTTCAAGGAAGAAGGCAAAGATAAGTTCTCTTTCAAGAGCTATGGGAAAACCTATTCTCTTTAATACACTATGTATGCTTGCTTGGTTGGTATTATTTATGAAGGATAAGATGAGTTTTGTTCTCATAAGCTTCTTGGTAACCAAAAAAGTTTCAACAAGGTTAGGTTCATGGATTGTCATGGACATTCTATAGTAAAGAATTCGAAGATTTCTCATCTGCCTACAAATTATCAGATTCTATAATTATAGGTTCAAAGATTTATAATTCCGAGAATTGGGGACAATAATACCTTAAAGAATAGTGATATGTATATACTAGATTTCTTAGTGAATCTAAGAAAGATTAAATTGGTCAAGCATATTTTGATTAAAATTTATAAAATAATGAATGGAAATAGGAAGGCATTGATTATCATGTATCTAGTCATTCTCTCAAAGCGGATATTTCGGTGTTTAGAATCTTTCAAAATACCTTGTAGTTCTAAGCCAATAAATTTAAAAGTCATACTAGTAAGGGATGGCACTCTGAGAAGGATGAATATTGAATTTACTAAAGAATCTAAATAATTTTATGATTTACCTGGGGAAGAAGATGAAGCCTTATCAAAAAAACATGATGCCACTGATACATTTAATAAGGGAGAAAGGATGAAGATGTTAAAGAAAGTACAAGAGAAGAAAAACTCCAGCAACCAAGGAAACCCAATCCGCACCACCAATGGCTAATAAGAAAAAAGCATATCTGGATGAGGTTGTATTTAAGTTGAGGGAAGATAAGAAAAATTTGAACGAAGGAGAGACTGAGATTGTCTTGGAT
Source organism: Viscum album (assembly GCA_963277665.1). Lineage (NCBI taxonomy): Eukaryota > Viridiplantae > Streptophyta > Magnoliopsida > Santalales > Viscaceae > Viscum > Viscum album. The sequence continues at coordinate 1,765,632,204 of OY728153.1, read as the reverse complement.
AATATTGAAGAAGAATCTCTGAAAGAAAAGGCTGCAGATGATCTTTAAAAGCAAGAAAGAGAAAAGAAACAAAAGAGGACGATGACTAAAGTAGAGATTGTGCAATCTCTTCTGAAGGATGCTGAGAAAGCCTCTTAAACATTCATATACCACAATCTTTTTTAGTAGAAGATTTACCTGAGACTCTGAGAAAGAAATATGTGACTCCAGAAAAATTCCAAGTGAAATAAGTTCATGAAAGAGTAGTAGTAGAAGCAGTAGAAGAAGAAGCTGGCAATGGTGATACTGAAGATCTAATAAGGCATGTTGAGGAATTTCATGAAAAGGAGATCCCTTCAGAAAAATTATCAATCCGAACCTATAATGTTGAATCATCAATGATTGATACTCCTGGAAAGGATGAAGAATTGGATGAAGATGAAGTAAATAAGTTGTCTGATAAAGAAAACATCAATAGAGATTTCATTCATCCAGAAGATGCTGATGCAGGAGCAGAAAAGGAGGAGGTAGTGAAAGATAAAATTGTTCAGTTATCCGATAGTGAGCATGAATCACCTAACCTAGAGGAACCTATTATGATAGATGATAATGTAAAATAGGTGGTAGTTGATACACCCACCATGTTTGTGATTAAAAAGAAATATGTTGGTGGATCTTCAAAGAGGAAAGCTGCTGAGATAGAAAAAGAATCCTCACGAAGCCATGTTTCTGATTCAGAATCATCCTCTATAGGACAAGATTTCAAGGTTCAGTCTTTGAAAATATTTTTGGCACTATACCAATATTTCCCAGTATTGACTCGAGATTCCAAATGCTTCTACACTCCCTAAATCAAAAATTAGATTCTGTAACCATTGTGATGGATAAGTGTGCTAAGCTTGAGGCAGACTTCACAACTTTCTTCATAAATTATGAAGCTCACAAAAGATCTTGCAATAAAATGAATAGCTGGTCAAAGAAAACCACAAAATATATGAGAATTCTTGATGAGTTCCATGAAATTGTCAAGGATGAATTCGACACTAAAGATGTGATGATCAAGGATCTCACAAATAGTTTTGTGGAGAAGATAACTCTGGAGAACAATTCTTGAATTCAAGAAGTAAAAGACCTGAATGGGAAGTTGTATCTAGGTGCTCCGAGTTGGAAGAGTTAAATGGATCTCCGAATTGAGAAAGAGGAAAAGATTTTCAAGAAGGAAGAAGCCTTGAAGGCTCAGGAAGAGGTTCTTAAGGCTCAGAAAGAAATAATCTAAGCCTTAGAAAAGAAAACCAAAGATCAGGATCATATTCTCAAGCGTGTAGGAAAAGATCACAAGGATCACAAGAATATCAAAACTATTGTGAAGAATTTAATGCCAATGGAGGAGGATGGATAAAATTGTTCAATTCTGATCTTTTCTTGTATTCCTTCCTTGTAAAATTTTTTTCAATCGTAATAAAATTTTTGGGTTTCTCATTATATATTTTTTTGTCTAGTACTAATATTTTAGGTACCATATTTTCTTTTCCAGTCCCTGTATTCCTTTTTGAAAATCACAAAGGGGGAGAAAGGAAAAAAGTATACTAAGAAAAGAACAAATTTCCATACGGGGGAGTTCATCTAAGGGGGATTTCGTATCGAAGAATATTTATTTATGCAATAAAATAAGAAGTCTCATTCTAAAAATAAAGAATAATATCCTTAGTGTTTCCAAAGACTAAGGGGGAGTTATTCATATTCATCTTTTCCCATTTGTTAAGGGAGAAAAGTTTTACTTTCAAAGACCAGAAAAATATTTTCTAATTGCTTATATTCATTTTCGTAAGGATGTTTTTGATTTCCAAAAAGGGGGAGATTATTAATTCAACAAGGCTTTGTTATGACTTTTCCATTCATTCATGATTGGGGATATTGTTGATTCAATATGGTTTTTTTATTAATCTACAATTATTTCCTGTTTTGAAAATAAAAAACACATTTTCTTACGGAAAATTTCATTTACCCTATGCTTTACTTTCATAAAGAAATTTTTCTTCCCCCTGGAAATTTATCGTTACCATACTTTTAATTGTTCATATTTTGTCTAAGTATCAAATTATGTTTCGTATCCAAAACCTCATAATCTTATAAACACTTTGATATAGAGAATTCTGTTTTCAGGATCCAAATTCAGGTTCTGGGTTCTCCGAATTCAGACTCCGAACATTATGAGTTCAGACTTCAAGTTCTCTGAATTCAGACTACAAAATTTCTCAGTTCATACTCCAAGTTCTCTGAATTCAGACTCTGAACTTTTTGAAGTTCATACTCCAAATTCTTATGAAGTTAGACACCAAAAATTCTGAATTTCAAACTCCGAATTTTTATGAATTTAGACTCCGAATTTCCTTGAAATTCAGACTCCATAATTCTATGGAATTCATGTTCTGAATTATTTGGAAGAAAAATCCGAATAACTATCTGTCATAGACACCAAATCGTTTTTGGTTAGACTCCGAACTTTCATTTTTCCTCACATTCCGAAAAATTATTTTGGGTAAGCAACCAGGTTTTTTCTTACTCATGTTTTGGTTATAAAATGATGTCATTCACTTAGTTACTAACTAACTGTTGTTTAAGTGACATGTGTACAGGTCCCTAAAAAATTTATTGAAAAACATGACCGTTGGAGGAGGGAGCTAACCGTTGAAGTCGCACCTATAAATAGGAGATCATTTGAACCTACTCAGAACCAACATTTGGGACACAGTTCTATGATTTTAGAGATTATATGATATTGAATGTGATTTCTAGCGAGAGAGGATCTTTCAAATTTCAGTGATTTGTGCAGATGTTGTGAACTACTTGGTCGGGTGTGACCAACTTGTATAGAAATTCTTCATGAAGACTCCAATCATTCTGATCGTCGGCTTCTGGGTTTGGAAGGCAGAGGTTCTGATTTCCTTCTAAATCAAGGGCTTGCGGATATAGCAAGATAAATACCAATCTTCGCATTGAGGGCTTACATGGGTTTGGGTAAGACAGAATTTCTTAAAAGTATAATTCATGGTACCTTTATCCAAGGTTGTTGGATACCCTACTCTTTGGTTTAAAAGATTTATATACTTGTTATGTGTATTGTTTCATGTTTTTTTCTGCTGTATTTTGGTTGTTGATGAATGTTTAACTATCTTAAACTTTCTTACAATTGTACTCTCATTAAATAAGGTTCAATACTCTTTAAGATAGAATCTTTGTTTTTGTAAACATTTATTAAGTTTCATTTCTAGAATCACATTTCCGGAATCATATTTTTGGAGTTACATTTCTGTAATCAAGAAAGGTTGTAGAACATAGAGGTGTTGTGAATTTTGTTTTTAAAAAATTTCATTAAGGAATTTTTAAGGAATACAATTCACCCCCCTCTTGTATATTGAGAATCTATAATATTATTTTGAAACTAAAATCAATATCATATAAGTCTGACAAATTCCACTGTGCAAGTCACCCAGTGATCACTCTAAAGTTTTCACATAGAGAATAATAGGATTTCTTCATATAGGTGTCATTAATACCAGTGGACCAAAGAGATATTTCATGAGGGTATCAAATGCCTCTTGGGAATCTTCAGTCCATTGATATGTAACTCCCTTATTCATTAATCTGGTGAAGGGTACACACTTTCCAACAAAATTGGTAATAAAGAGCCAAATATAGGCCAAATTTTCTTGAACTCCTCTTAATTCCTTCAAATTTTGAGGTGGTTGCATTCCAGGTATTTCTTTTTATTTATTGGATCAACTTTTTTTGCAATGGTAGTGTAGAAAAGAACCGAGAAAGTTTTCTGAGGTTACACTGAATGCACATTTTAAGGGATTCATATTCAAATTATGCTGCTAATGTTTATTAAATATAGTCTCTAGACCAGTCAGGTGATCAGAACATTGTATAGACTTAACCACTTGATCATCCACATAAAATTTGACAAATTATCCATGTAAGGGATTGAAGATATGGTGCATGGCATGTTGATACATTTCACCAGCATTCTTTAAGACAAAGGTAATTACTCGATAGAAAAATAATCCATGAGGGGATATAAAAGCTATAGATTCCACTTCTTCTAGGGCCATTTGAATTTTTTTATACCCCGAGTATTCATCCTTGAAGATATAGCTTCATAGCCAACTATTCCATCAATCAATACTTTTGTGATCAGAACTGGAAAGACATCCTCCGGAAAATGTCAGTTAAGATCTCTGAAATCAATAAAAACTATAATTTGACCAATATTCATTTTTTATGAGGACAATGTTGGCCATCCATTTGGGATATTGAACCTCCCTGAAAAAGTTAGCTTTTATAATCATGTCAACTTCAGCTTCAATTTTAGAGACTGGAGTTGGGTGTGTTCTTCTGGCTACCTACTTAATTCCTCAATGCTCTTCTAGAAAACTCAAATGATGGGTATCTATGTCACGTCAAGTCCTATATTTTCGATATAGTTCCCAAAAAATACATCTCAATTTTTCGTTAGAAATGATGTATACATCTCTTTCTCTTCAAAATTCATGGTAGCACTAATTAGAGTATGGTGTGGATATTATTCTGTGCCCAGATTTATTTCTCTGAGCTCATCCATAGTGGTGGGGATTCCATCCACAAATACTGGAGGGGTTTCATTAATATATTCTTCTTACTCCCCACATTTAAATTCTACTATTTATTCTCAAAGGGCACATGATGAATCAAAACATTCAGAGCTAGGGGAGGAGTCAGTATTTTGACATCCTAAAGAATAAGCAACGATTTTTTACCCTACTGGTGATGCATGGTCTTCTTGGAGTATTGGAGATAGAATTATGGTTAAGGGATCATCATCCTTGTATTTCATTATTAATGTGACAACTTATTTTAGATTTATTGAAGAAGCAAAGACATGCTGAAGTTCAGTGGATGAGATAAAGACATCTCCATTCAAGATTTCACCATCAAAAATTTATCACATGATGTCAGGATCAATTTCCACTACCGAAATTATGGATGTCACTGGATGAGTGCGTAGATTTGGGTCTGTCCTTCAAATTTTATTGATAGGAAACACATAATCTATTCTCAGATATTTGAATGGGTTTGCCAAGATCTTTTCAATACCATTCGAAGAATTTATTCTTGTTAAATCTTTTACCATACTCTTTTATCCCTTTATGTGACAGAATTCTTCCTCTGTATACTAAGGCTCACACATTTTTAATGAAGACTTGTCACCATGAAATGTCCCAATTTGACCATTGAAGCAATACTTGAGACATTAGTGATATGGTGAAGGAATGAAAAAAAGTTGATGTAGCCAAGGAATTCCAAGAATAATATTTAATGTTGTTTCTTGATGGACAACTATGAAATATGAATTGGATAAAAGGTCCCCAAACTAAGTTCAGAGTGTAATATCACCTAGAGGTTCTCATTCATTCTTTTCCTAACCTTGAAACATTAAAGTGGAATGAGAAAATGAGATTCAGTGAGACCCAATCAACGATGTGTACAGATGGGAATGAGGTTGAATCCTGAGCCATTATCAATGAAGGCTTGTCAGATATCTATAACATTAACCCCACCAAGTAGATACAAGGGACTGATGTTTTCATATACAACATCATCCTCATCTTCATCAAGAAAAGATATAACTACATGACATTCTTCAATATCATTCTCTATATGGTAAGCCTCGGAAGTAGTAACCACGGTTTCAAACTCTTGAGGACCTGAAAACCCCTCAATAAGTTCATCTTAAAGATATTTTGATAGATTAAAACCATCTAGGATTGAAAAGTGGTCAGTATTTGGGATAGTTGTTTCAAAACATCAAACTTTTGGTCCAAAGGTTTGCATTTTCTAGCATGCAAATGCAGTTTTGCAGGAGCCTTGAAAGTTGATGCTCCTGATTTGTATATGCCACGTGTTAGGGTAGAATATAGAAACACTTCTTTTCTTGGTATATTAGATGAACTTGTTTTATCTATTTTCATAGATAGTTGTGGTATAGCCTCTAGTCAGTATTTAAGATGATCATATTGGGGTCAATCCTATCAGGTGTGGGAGAATTTACTTGTTCTTACTAAGCCTGTTGAAGGTCTCTCCCCTATGTTTCTGCCGTATAAATGGTTCGAGCAGGGGAATTGTTAAAATAGTGGTTTTTATCATATCCTTATCTTCCCTTGAATACTTGAATTTTACTTCTTCCTCTATTTCTCCAATTAAATACAAGGAATTCAGGTTCATCCTAACTCGAATCACCATTTGAATAGGGATCCGTTAAGAGGATAATGTTAACAGAATCGAAGATCAATTCTTCATCTATTGAATATTCATCTTGATAGGTCAGTTATTATTGTGCTGGTTGGTGGATAGGTTCCCATATTTTGAGACGGATAGAATGAAATCTTCTAATGTTAAGGACAACATTATCCTTGACATGAGCTCGACTTCTTTGGACTGCTATTTATCATTCTGATAAAGTTTCTTATCTAAGGATTGAACTTTAGAGTACTGATATTTTGATGAAGATTGCTTTGTTGTTGCAGAAGTGGAAGGAGGCACAGTCGGTTGTTTCAATAGTATTTTTAGATGGCATGAGTTATGTTGATCATTTTCCTAACTATCCATCCATCATACTTCTATGCAATTTTTTTCTTTTGACTTTCTATCATCCACCTTCTTCTAATGGATCAGTATCAGTAAAACATGGTACTTGGGTTGATGAACATTTTATTTTCATTTGTATAGATTCTATCATTTTTTGTATGAGGTCTTTGAAAATAAAACATTATTGAATAGGATGACTTAACATTTGATAAAAGGCACAATAATTTGGGAGATCTTCATCTCATTCATTATTGGGTTTCTTTGTCCTTATAAAGTAAAGTAATTTTTTTTTTCAATGCTAAGATGGAGAACCTAGAAACCAGTTCATTCAAAAATGAACAAATTTTTTTCATTATCTTTTGAAACTATCTCCGCCTTTGATATTTTTGATAATCTTGATGAGGTGGTCTTTACTGATGATTCTTGGGAGGTGGATCCCTTTGGTATGATGATGTTTTTAAAGTCGAAGTAGGTACAGTTTCTTGTTTGAGTGTGACTGTAGCAACGTCTTAATTCCATGTTCTCCTTTGTAGAGCTAATGGGATTACACGGGATTTAGTTAGGATTTCCACAATGGAATCCTCTATATTTTGGGTGACTGAAGTAAGGTCTCGATACCCTCCTATGTATTTCACATGGATTACTAGTGTGCGTACCTCATCATGCATATTTTCCACACAAATCGGTTGAAACTCTTTTTAAAGGAGTGGTAGATTTAAGGAATTTCTTAATCCTTTCCATTGAGCAATGAAATCTGAAACTCTTTTATTCTCCCTTTTTTTCAATTTGTAATATCAAAAACTAGGGTCCTCGGTAGTGTTGAACTAAATTAGGGAAGGAATTTTTGATGGAGGTCTTCCCATTCAGTAATTGATAAAGACTACAATCTTGTATACCATACAAAGGTTGGCCCCTATAATGATTTTACAAAGAATCTAAGCTTCACTGCTTCTTATTGTTGGGGTGTCTTCATCATGGGATCATTGTAAGAAACATGACATGTTATGTGCTACACTTGACCTCTTGAACCATTAAAGATTGGAAATTTGGTATTCACAATTTTTGGTGGGGAGAGATTAGAACTACCCATTTAGGGAAATCTTTATTTTCTAGTAGTAATGGTTGACATTATTCTTCTATAGCTTCCAATTGATTTGTTGATGCCTCAATTGTATTCATAAGAATTTGGTGAATATCTAGATTCACTGGGACCTGTATAACTATAACAGTTGGAGTGTGAATTGTCACGACTACTGGAAAAACCACTGGTGTTTGTGCTTTTGGTATTTGTATTAGATAACCCATGGGGGAAGGCCTATAAGGATGCGTTTGATCATGTTTTGGTTGGGTACCGAATGGATGAAATTCATTATCAACATACACAGTTATAAAAATCCCTCTCTACTAAAGAGTCCGTACTAGATGTGCAAGCTGAGGATCGTCTTGAGGATCACGTCTAGTAAGAATATTTTTTTAGAGTAACTATGCATTGAGTCCTTTCAACTCCTTCATCTCCTCCTTTTGTTGTGAAAATCATTCTTCAAGAAAAAAAGATTGACCAGCCCTAGTGGAAAAGTGTTACATGATCATGCCTTTACCTTTACCCTTGTTATATTCCTTTCGAAGAGTTGGGAGTGGGTTATTTGAGGGAATACCACGATTTTAGATAATGCTATTATTTTGTGTCCGCAAACCTCCTTCATTTTATTTAGTGTGTACCATATTATTAATAAGAACTTCATCCTCTGACTCCCCTAAGTCTAGAATAATTTTACTGGAGGATCATCTATAATGGTATTAATGTCATTAAAATATGCATAATGCATTGACGACATTCATTCAGTATCTTTATAAGATCGTTTATTTTTATGCCCTCCATGAGACTTTGTTCTCTTAAATGCAGATTTCTTGGGAACTATTTGATGGAAAGTTACATGAAGGGAATCCTTGGATAGTTTATCTATGCTTTCACTTTGTGGCTTATTCCCTAATCACAAGAAAATTGGATTCTAGTGAGGATAGGATTGTAGATATGAAAAATCCCCCAACCCTATATGATGGGGATATTCTCATTCATCTTCTTCTTGAAACCATAAAACATTTTTAATTGAATTCAAAGGTTGAGTTAAAAATCCACAAGCACTACAGGATTGTGTGACTCTTGAACTACTATGTCTGATATTAGCATGAATTCTTTTCTAATTTTACAAATTATGGTCTAAACATTGGCTGGGTGCATTATTTAACAACCACTTAAATTTTCTATTTCAGAAGACCATTGTGCGATTTCATAAATAGGAACAATATGATGGTTAATATCCTCTAAGAGATTGGCATGATTAACGTTCTCAGATTCTTGATGCAAAATAATCTCAATAGTTTTCTCTCTTGGGGTCTATCTTAGGTGAAAATCAATAGTGGTATGTTCTTGTTGTGCATTTCTACGGTTATCAACAAAACATATTTGTTGTATTTGGCCTAGGGGAAGAACATTTATTGAAAAAATTTCAATAGGAATTGATGATTTTGGATTTTAATTAAATGAAATGATCCATGCGTAAAGGTGATGCTACCCGCTCGGGGGTTCTGCTCGGGGTTCCACTCCGGCTTCTTAGCGGCGACGACCATCGTGCCAGACCATCCTCCCCAGGTGGTGGAGGGGCCTTCATTGTCCTTGATGGTTGTGGATCCCTCTTTCTCCACTTTCTCTAATCTTGACATCCTCCCTCCTTTTCCCCCATCTTCTCTTTTCCCTATGGTTCTGGATTTGTTCAATGAGTGCCCTAACATAGCACTTTCAATCGCGGAGTTCAATGATGCTTTGACGCTCCCCAATTGAACTATGATAGCTCATTTTTCGAAGTGACGACCATCAGTGTATTATTTAGATCAATTTTTGTTTGCCTCATGGGATTTGCAGGATTGAGATACAGTGGGGATACTTTATAGGATGAGTATTATGATTCGTTTTGCATTGGAAGAGGATCTGATAAAAGCCTGGGCCTTCACTACTCGCAGCTGTAATGGGTCTCACTTTTTCCTTTTCAGATTGACATACGAGTTTTATATGAAGCGTTATACCCCCTCGATGCTGATTTGGGTGAGCATTCCTAACCTTCCTGTTCCGTTTCAGAATCCTTCAATATTTCTAATGATTGGGAACCTAGTTGGTAGGTTTTTGTGTGTGGACAGTCCAACTAATGTGTCACCCGATTAATCCCTGTGCTTACGTGGAGATCGATGCTTCAAGTATCTCTCCTGATTTTGTCTAGATAACTGTAGGAGAATAATTCAGGTATAATCAACCGGATTTCTATGAATCACTGGTGGATTTATGCTCAGTTTGTGTGAGAATGGGTCATTTGTCGGAGGTGTGTTGGTGCGGTTCTCGAATTCCAGAGATGCAGGGTGCTCCAGATGTTTCAGGTGGGGATCCTGAGATCAATGGAGGAATCACTGGTTAGGCACCTTTGGAAGTGGAGTAGGTGGTAGGGGTCATTCAAAAGGATCAACTGGATGGAAATCCTTTGGTTAGTGGTATTTTTAGTCGACTGAGGAAGGATCTCGAGGAGCCACATGCCAGTGTGGTAGAGTGCATGGATAGTGTTTGTGTTGTGGATCCTATACCTTTGGAGTCTTCAACTAAGGAAAATGATAGTGGTCCTAGGCCGACAGTGGGTGAAAGAGTTGGGGAGGCTGGAGATGCTAAATCCTCTAAGTCTGCTTGATATGTCGAAGGTGTGCTTACTGGGCTGGGTTCTTCGGGAAAGGAGCATCCTCAGGGGACTGATGATATAAATAGATCATGCCCGAGGAGTGGGTCTCCAACCATTAAGCTAGGTAACCATTTTTCGAGGTTAGAGGTCGAAGGATCTGATCAGAATGCTGATTTTCCCATGGAAGGTTTTGATGATGACTCTTCAGATCAATTTTCTGAAGAAAATGATTCAGAAGTTCATGTTAATGATATTTGCGACTAGCGGATGTGGAAGGGGCGGCAAGGCAATAAGAAAGGCCGAAAGGATTACTCCCATTTACCGTTACCTATGGGGACTCAATCTTATAAAAATTTTAAAGAAAAGGAGAAATAAAATGTTTCCATTTTTTCTAGAATTTTGACTAGTGTGGAGGAGGGGGATTGTAGGTCATGCCTTCTTAGGGGCGACCGGGTGGTGTGTCCTTTGGAGATGCTATTTCATTCTACAGAGGATGTGTTTGAAGAATCTTTTGCCATAAATTACTCATTATAGGATGCTAAAAAGATTATGGGAAGGCCTATTCGGGTGGACACTAACAATGAACAGGGTGAGTGGATAGACAAATAGAATCTGATTTTAGTAAGAGGCTTCATCGATAAGAATATCCAATACTACAAAAATGGTCTTTATCAGCGCTCAAAATGTGCTTTATCATCCCTAAAAAAGTGCTGTAAAGCTTGGTGATGATAAGGTGGGGTACCCTTTATGAGTTCTAAAAAGGCGCTGATAAAGGTGGGCATTAGCAGCGCTAAAAGAGCGCTGATAAAACAACCCCTTATTAGCACTAAAAGAGCGCTGATAAATTTGGGTTTTATCAGTGCTCCTTTATCCCTAATAAACTTTTCCTTTATTAGTGAATCTTTTGCACTGATAAAGGTTTAGTTTATCAACGCTTTTTTAGCACTAATAACAGCTCCATTTATCAGTGCTAAAAAAGTGCTGATAAAGGCCATGTCTGCTGCTACGAAAAAAATCTGCAGCAGCACACCCGAACACCTGCAAAAAAATTCAGCATCTCAAAAGTTAATTAGAGAAAGTATACCCACGAATAATTAACACATAAATCATAAGATAATTATTCCATGTATACCCATACAATAAGTATAGTCATGTAACATTAACACATAATTCATACGTTAATTAAGTATATAAAGAATTAAATTCAGAATTCAGGGGGTTGGGGGATATTCAAGGGTTTGGGGTGGCTATCCAAGGGGGGTTGGGGTGTTCGGGGGGGTGGGCGTGTCCGGGGGGGGGCATTCCAGGGGAGTGGGCTGGTGTCCAGGGTGTCGGGGGGGCTTTACCGAGGCGGGGGTGTCCAGAGGGGTGGGGGTGTCCAGGGGGTGGGTTGGTGTCTAGGGGGTGGGGGCGGTCCAGGGGGTTGGTGGGGTTAACTCGTACATGTCACAAAGGACCCATGGATCGTTATTATAAAATATAATCAAAATATGAATGCTTATGGTCGGATTTCCGTAGGTTAGTTGTTGTTTTCACTTAAATTTGTGTCCATTTTAAACGATAGAGAGACAATTTGAGTGCTATCGGCAACACCATACCTCATATTGAGGTAGGGATGACTCGTACATGTCACAAAGGACCTGTGGATCGTTATTCTCAAGGACCAACACAATCCAAATGTGTTTGGTTAGATTTTTGTAGGTCAGTTGTTGTTTTAACGTAAAATTGTGTCCATTTTAAACAAAAGAGAGAGACATTGAGTGGTATCGACCACACCATGGCTCGGATTGAGGCGGGGTTGTCTCATACATGTCACAAAGGACCCATGGATCATTCTCATAGAAGATCAAGACAATCCGAATGTGGTTGGTCAGATTTCCGTAGGTCAGTTGTTGTTTCCACTTAAAATTGTGTTGAATTTAAACCAAAGAGAGACTCTTTGAGAGCTACCGGCCACACCGTGCCTCATATTGAATCAGGGATGACTCGTACACATCACAAAGGACCCATGGATCGTTCTCTTGAAGGATTAATACAATATGAATGTGTTTGGTCGGATTTCCTTTGGTTATTTGTTGTTTTCACTTAAAATTGTGTACATTTTAAACAAAATAGAGACCCTTTGAGTGGTACCAGCCAGACCATGCCTCGTATTTGAGGCGGTTTTGACTCTTACATGTCACCAAGGACCCTTGGATCATTCTTATAAAAGATCAAGGCAATATGAATTCGTTTGGTCAGATTTTCATAGGCCAGTGTTTGTTTTCATTTAAAATTGTGTCCATTTTAATCAAAAGAGAGACCCTTTGAGTGATACCGCCCATGTCGTGCCTCGGATTTAGGCAGGGATGACTCTTACACGTCACAATGGACCCATGGAGCGTTATCCTAAAGGATCAACACAATCCGAATGGGTTTGGTCATATTTTTGTAGGTCAGCTGTTGTTTTCACTTAAAATTGTGTCCATTTTAAACAAAATAGACACCCTTTGATTGATACCGGCCACACCGTGCCTTGGAATGAGGCGGGGTTGACTCTTACACGTAAAAAATGACCCATGTATCGTTATTATAAATGATCAAGACAATCCGAATGAGTTTGGTCTGATTTCCGTAGGTCAGTTGTTGTTTTTACTTAAAATTGTGTCCATTTTAAACCAAAGAGAGACCCTTTGAGTGCTATCGGCCACACCATGCCTCATATTGAAGTGGGGATGACTCATACACATCAAAAATAACCCTTAGATCGTTCTCCTAAAGAATCAACACAATCCGAATGGGTTTGGTTGGATTTCCGTAGGTCAGTTGTTGTTTTCACATATAATTGTGTCCATTTTAAACCAAAGAGATACCCTTTGAGTGATATCGACCACATCGTGCCCCATATTGAAGATCAAGGAAATCCGAATGCGTTTGGTCGGATTTCCGTATGTCAGTAGTTGTTTTCACTTAAAATTGTTTACATTTTAAACAAAATAGAGACCCTTTGAGTGATAGCAGTCACACCGTGCCTCAGATTGAGGCAGGGTTGACTCGTACATGTCACCAAGGACCCTTGGATCATTATTTTAAAAGATCAAGGCAATAAGAATGCGTTTGGTTGGATTTTCATAGGTCAGTTGTTGTTTTCAATTAAAATTTTGTCCATTTTAAACAAAAGAGACACCCTTTGAGTGGTACCGGCCACACCATGCCTAAGATTGAGGCGGGGTTGACTCTTACACATCACAAAGGACCCTTGGATAGTTATCTTAATGGTTGAACATAATCCCAATGGGTTTTGTTGGATTTCTGTAGGTCAGTTGTTGTTTTCACTTCAAATTGTGTCCATTTTAAACAAAATAGAGACCCTTTGAGTGATTCTGGCCACACCGTGCCTCGTATTGTGGCGGGGTTGACTCATAAAAATCACCATAGATACTTGTATCGTTCTCCTAAAGGATCAAGGCAATCCAAATGGGTTTGGTCAGATTTTCATAGGTCATTTGTTGTTTTCAATTAAAATTGTGTCCATTTTAAACCAAAGAGAGACCCTTTGAGCGCTACCGTCCACACTGTTCCTCAGATAGAATCAGGGATGAATCTTACACATCAGAAATGAACCTTGGATCATTCTCCTAAAGAATCCACACAATCCAAATGGGCATGGTCGGATTTCCGTAGGTTAGTGGTTGTTTTCACTTAAAATTATGTCCATTTTAAACCAAAGAGAGACCCTTTGAGTGATACACCCACACCATGTCACAGATTGAAGCAAGGATGACTCGAAAACATCAAAATGGACCATTGGATCGTTCTCCAAAAGGATCAACACAATCCGAATGCGTTTGGTCGAATTTCCGTATTTCAGTTGTTGTTTTCACTTAAAATTGTGTACATTTTAAACAAAATAGAGACCCTTTGAGTGGTAACGGCCACACCGTGCCTTGGATTGAAGTGTGTTTTACTCTTAAACGTCTCCAAGTACCCTTGGATTATTATTATAAATTCTCATAGCAATCCAAATGCGTTTGGTCTGATTTTCATAGGTCAGTTGTGGTTTTCACTTAAAATTGCTTAAATTTTAAACAAAAGGGAGACCCTTTGAGTGATAGCAGTCACACCATGCCTCAGATTGAGGTAGAGTTGACTCATACACATCACAAAGGGCCCTTGGATAGTTCTTTTAAAATATCAAGGCAATCTGAATGCTTTTGGTCCGATTTTCATAGTTCAGTTGTTGTTTTCAATTAAAATTGTGTCCATTTTAAACAAAAGAGAGACCCATTGAGTGGTATTGGCCACACCATGCCTCGGATTGAGGCGGTTTTGACTCATACATGTCAAAAAGGACCCATGGATAGTTCTTATAAAAGATTAAGGAAATACAAATGTGTTTGGATGGATTTTCATAGGTCAGTTGTTGTTTTCAATTAAAATTGTGTCCATTTTAAACAAAAGAGAGACCATTTGAGTGATTTAGGTCACACCACGCCTCCTATTGAGGCAAGGATGACTCTTAAACGTCAAAAAGGACCCTTGGATAATTTTACTAATGGATCAATACAATCCGAATGGGTTTGGTTGGATTTCCGTAGGTCAGTAGTTGTTTTCACATAAAATTGTTTCCATTTTATTCAAAAAATAGACATTTTGAGTGATACCGGGCACACTGTGCCTCAGATTGAGGTGGGGATGACTCGTACATGTAAAAAATGACCCTTGGATCATTATTATAATTGATCAAGATAATTTGAATGCGTTTGGTCAGATTTCTGTAGGTCAGTTGTTGTTTTCACATAAAATTGTGTCCATTTTAAAGCAAAGTGAGACTCTTTGAGTGCTACCGGCCACACCGTGCCTCATATTGAAGCGGGGATGACTATTACACATCACAAAGGACCCGTGGATGATTCTCCTAATGTATCAATACACTTCTAATGTGTTAGGTCGGATTTTCGTAGGACATTTGTTGTTTTCACTTAAAATTGTGTACATTTTAAACAAAATAGAGACCCTTTGAGTGGTACAGGCCACACCATGCCTCAGATTGAGGCGGGGTTGACTCTTTCATGTCACAAAGGACCCGTGGATCATGCTACTAAAGGATCAACACAATATGAATGTGTTTGGTTGAAAATTTGTAAGTCAGTTGTTGTTTTCACTTAAAATTTTGTCCATTTTAAACAAAATAGAGACCGTTAGAGTGATACCGGCCACATCATGCCTCTGATTGAGGTTGGGATGACTCATACACGTCACAATGGACCCATGGATCATTCTCCTAAAGGATCAACACAATCCGAATGGGTTTGGTCGGATTTTCATAGGCCAGTTGTTGTTTTCACTTAAAAATTGGTTACATTTTAAACAAAATAGAGTCCTTTTTAGTAGTACCGGCCACACCGTGCCTTGGATTGAGGCACGGTTGACTCGTACATGTCACCAAGGATACTTGGATTGTTATTATAAAATATAAAGACAATCTGAATGCTTTTGGTCATATTTTCGTAGGTTAGTTGTTTTAACATAAAATTGTGTCCATTTTAAACAAAATTGAGACGCTTTGAGTGGTTCAGAATTCTTGCATGTTGTTGGTTCATATCATCTGTTAAAATGGGAAAATGACTCATTGGAGGTGGGATGTTTTATTTAATGACAATTACAATTTTCCTACAAACATTTACATACAACAATGTTTCATCTTTTGATCCCCTTAACCCTTCTCAAAAATGACCACCAACTGTACATGTCCTCAAGTCAGATCATCATTGTATTTGTGAACAATCTGCCATCAGGTATGCAACCCACTCTTTTCTGAACACATATATATTGTCTTGTGAGTATGAGGATTTTCGGCAGTCATCGTAGTACTGTAAAATATTAAAATAAAGTTTTAATAAATAAATTAAATGATCTATAAGTTTTTTTGAAAATACCTCTTTAGGGATGCTAGTTTGTTGATGAAAAACAATTTCTTTCCAAAATTTACAAACATAATAACTGCAATCATTATCGTTTTTTTTGTTTTGGACACTGCAAAAAAAATTATTCATTAGGAGAATAAGTAACTTGTGTTGATATGTGTTTGGATTGTGAAATTTTATTATATATACCTTGATATTTGTCCAGACGTAGTACTTGCTCGCCTCCTTATGCATAGCCCCTGTCCTCATTCCTTTTTTAGAAGATAATGATACATCGCCCTATCATAACAGCATCCTCAGTAAAAGATAATATTAATAATATTACATGATGTTTATACCTAAAATGTAAGATGTAGTTTCTTACAGATTCACAAACTCCATCATGTGTGGTCGGTTTGATGGATATCCTTGCTTTGAATCCAGAAAATAAATCATTGGAGGATCAAAGTTCCATGCCATTAGCAACCAATGTTGCCTGAAAACCCAAAAAGGAATAAGTAATAAAAGAAGTGAATATATAATTGATATTCTTTAATCGTAGATTATTACCCCTACATGGTTGGTATTAGGAAGAGTCTGTCATCTGTAATCTTCCTTTCAAATGTTTTCTGCAAGCCATTCACTATTGCATCCCTTTTTAATGGATCTAATTTTTCTATATGTGTTGATGTTGTATGGGGACTAACGAGTCCTAATCTTGGATCAGGGGAAAATTCCTTCAACTTTTTTTCATAAATGCGTCTTTCAATACTATAAAATTCATTTAGTCATAATTTTCACATTAGATCAGCTTTTATAAAATTAATTCATGGAAACATACCTCATATATACATTTACAACTGTGACACCTAGACAACCATTTTCAAGGATCTCATTTACATTTTTAGAAGCAACAAAATGTTGACTTTTTTCTCCGTATATATTCTCTTAGAAGACCACTATATGACTACTACCATTTTTAGCTTCGTATCCACATGATTCTTCAATGCTAGTAAATGGGGATAGAGAACAGGTGGTGTTATTATTCATTCAGTAGCTCCTTGGGATCGGTTGGTCGATCCTTTAGATGGTTTTGAGCCGACGTTTAACACCCCCTTCCCTTTGTCCATCTATAACAACAATCATTGGTTCTAGCCCTTTTTTCATTAATTATTAAAGGTTTATCTTGAAAAATAAGAAATTAATACCTCTTTGTCTGCATGTACTCTTACAAGTTGTGACGACCATGCAATGAATGTCCCAATAGCCTTTTAGACCGTATGAATATAACCGTCAACAAGTGGAATAGGTAGCTCTGCATTTGGATCATTAGCTATGGTAATCATCACTTTCATATGATCTTTCAGAAGTGGTCTATTATGTAGTGTGGAATCTGGGATATTGAACACTGTAGCCCTCGCTACAATGTGATAGGTGGTTGTTGACAGATATAAATCACAATCATTATCACCCTATTGATGATCAGTACAAAAAAATTATCAATGTTTGTCTGATTCACATTTCATGGGAACAATTATTATAATATTGATTATCACGTCAAAGACAGTTTTTTGAGGGGAATGGCTCACCTCAAAGCTGGTGGGGGGGAACAATGTTCACGGACTAGTTGTTCTTGACTTGTGTCTTCCCTTTGCTTCCCTCCCATAAAAGTTGCTAGCAATTCTCCCTACCATTGCAATCGTTCTTCAAGTGTTGTTATTTTTTCGCTCATTTGTTCCAATTTTTCATCTGTATCATCTGTTTTTTTCTTCTTCTCAAAATATACTCAGTGTATCACCCCAAACCCCGCACCTCTAACACGGTCGTATTTTTCTAGCTACTTCAATGCCGTCGATAATAGTTCTGTATCCACTACAGGAGTAGCTAATTCCTGTGACAGTCGGATATAGAAAAATAACTTATTATTTTTATATAATAGCAATTTAAAACAAATCTTTTTATCATTGTGTCATACTTACACATATTTCCCACACTTTTTTTGTTCTCATCTACTAACTTCCCTTCCTAATTCACACATGCCTCCTTCCATAGCACATGATGTGGGAATGAAGTGTATTTGGTTTTAGACTCATCAATAAACATATAAACATAGAAAGATAATTATGATGTGGTTTATTGGCACCTAATAATATTACTCTAAATTTTAAATACGTACCATTTTTGTTTCTAATGAAGTGTACCCCATCCTTGCTTTACGATAGGGGTATGCTGGTTTTGATGCGCGTTTCTTATTTTCAGTACAAGGGTTTCTGTTTCATAAATGAAATGTTGACAATCAAAGAGATGAATAAAGGTATCCTCAAACAACGTATTATCACCCACAATGTACCAGAATCTTCTCATCCCCATGGCGGATAATAAATGAATCCCATGCTTCTTGGGATATCAGGTGAGCATAGACAATGGGTGGGTGCGGGTTTATTTTACCTTTGTAATCTTTCAGGTGACATCTTGTTAAAATAGTGTGAAAACCTCGATGAATCCTTCCTAAAATCCTTAGTAGATAATACTTGTGTGAATCGTCTACTATAAATGTACTCTGTAAGAGATTGAGAAGAGGAAGACATTGTTTGCTAGTAAATTAATGAAATAATTTCATAATGTTACCGTAATTTCTTCCCAGATCACAGCCTTCAGCCCAGACACAACATGGTGTCATGAATCTATATTAATTGGCACACATTGCCGAGTGATAACTCCAATGTAGATGATAAACATAGACTTGTTGGGATTCACATTTTGTCCTCGTGCATTCCGTCCGACCTCAAATTTGATGCCTCTGCTTTTCTCCTTAAGAACATTGGCTAACACCCTCAAACTACGATGCACCTGTGTTTTTTGCGACATCAGTCCTTCATTCCCGACCATTTCATCAATATCAACATCATCTATATGTTCATCTGAAATGGTATCAATAACATGTGATGATGGTTGTTTGACCTCAACACTAGAAGTAATAGGATCCACAACAGCAGGAGAAAGAGCAGCAGGAGCAATAAGAGCCACAGTAGGAGGAGCCGCAGGAGAAACAAGAGCCGCAGCAGTAGCAGCAGCAGCCGTAGCAGCAGCTTGAGAGACTTGTTCAGCCTCAAGGTTGGGAGCACCATAATGTGCAGAGGTCATTATCTACAAAAGTGGTTGAACATTTAATTTATATTACATAAATTCAGTAATGATAAGATAAAAACATGAGATAACAAGATCTATATTACAAACAAAATATAACCTATTTATTGAACTCTCTTTCTTTTTTTTCAAAGGTTGAAGAGATTTAACACCTCTATCAATTATCCAAATCCCTTAATTGTGGTCTCCTCTAACATACAAAACATCATCTACATTGGGACCGCTCCGAAATTATTGTTACGTACCACTGAAAGGATCGTCTTCAACTGAATTTTCATCGTACCCTTCAGTAGTTTTGGATGATAACAGAAAAATTGACCACTTTCGATTTATGATATCTGGAACATAAAAAACATGTACCGCTTGTGATGCCATTATAAACTATTCATCTTTGTACCCTTCTTTACTAGAATCAACTTTCACAAATCCCCATTCATCTATTTTAACACCGCTGTTGTTATCAACCCATTTGCATTGAAAAATTAGTAATTGGAATGTCGTATAATCCAACTCCCATATTAGTTTGATAATGCCAAAGTATGACATATTTTTATAAATTGGATTTATGTCCTTACTACCAGAAACATGAATCACTTCAGCCACTAGTGTAACTCCACTATTTTTCATGGTACTATATTCATCATGTTCATATGTATAGAATGTATAACCACTAATTGAATAAACACTATAAGATAATATAGACACACTTGGTCAATCGACTAGCCATTGAAGTCATTCTGAAATTGAATTTGGGTTATCATCCAACTTCTTAATAATATGGTCATGAAACCATCCTATAAACTGGTGATTATGTGTATTTGATAACCATTTTTCAGCCCTTGATGGATTCAATTGCCTATGAATTTCTTTGTGAGTTTCAATATATGGAGCATCCTTCAAAATATTGTGAAAAACATAAATATGGGCCTGCTCTCGATCTGTAATACTTATTGTCACAACTTCTCTTCCAGAAATTCCATCACCCTCAATGCATCCAGTGTGACGAGATTTCAGGAGACCAATGCTTTCCACATCAGATAGGTATTCCGTACAAAATTCAATGGATTCCTCAATAATATATCGCTCCATTATTCAACCCTCTGGACGACTTCGATTTTTGACATACCCTTTCAAAATCTTCATATACCGTTGAAAAGGATACATCCACATGAAGTGCACAACACCACAAAGTAGAATCTATCTAACCAAGTGAATCATCAAATGAACCATCATATCAAATAATGTTGGAAGGAAGAACATTTATAATTCACATAATATGATGATAATTTCTTTTTCCATATCTAGCAATTTCGTCGGGTCTAAAATTTTTTCTACATATAGCTTTGAAAAAGAAACAAAATTTGGTTAACGTATGACGAACATTCTTAGGAAAATTCAACGTAAAGCTATAGGAATTAGATCTTGCATCCAAACATGGAAATCATGTGATTTCAAACCTTTTAACTTCAAATAATTCATTGAAATAATGTTCTTGATATTTGATTAATACCCCTCTGGAACCTTTAAATCATTGAAGAAGTTGCAAAATTGATATGTCTCCTCCGTAGAAAGAGTATAAGCAGCTGGAGGAAGAAACATTCGATTTTCACCCTTCACGGGAGCCAACTCTTCTCGTATTCCCATGTCACCCATGTCCAGACTTTCCTTAATTCTATCTTTTATTTTTCTAGGGGAATTTATCAACATTCTAATAACACTATCAAATACATTTTTTTTCCACATGAATCACATCAAGAAAATATTTGACGTACAAAAACTTCTAGTATGGTAATTCAAAAAAACTGATATCTTTTTCCAACAAATTTTTGTATGGTTATTCAAAAATGTTTTACCAAAAATAGTGTTCAGATCATTTATTTTCTCAAAAATCTGATCACCTGTTAGTGGAGATGGTGTTGCACGTTGTTCTGAACTTCCATTGAAGGATGTCGTCCAAGATCGGTGCTTATGACGAAGAGGTAGAAAACTATGATGTCCTAGAAACAAAGATTTCAATGAATGTTTCAACCTAATTGATTTTGTATATTATTTTCACACGGGACACCCTTGAGTTCCTTTAATGCTATATCCAGACAAATTTCCTTAAGCAGGGAAATAATTTATTACCCCATGCAACATCGCTCACAATGTGAAGTACTCACTTTTATAATCATCACAAAACATAACACCTAAATCCCACAATAACTTCAAATCCTCAATCAAAGGATCAAGATAAACATCAATATTGTTACTTGGTTGTTTTGGTCCTGATATAAGCCTAGATAACATGATTAATTTTTTCTTCATGCATAACCAGTGTGGAAAGTTATAATTTACCAACATAACATGCCATGTACTATGAGTGCAGGTTTGAAAACCAAAAGGATTCACTCCATCTATAGATAACACAAGATGAAGGTTTCATGGATCTTTTCCAAACACAGGATACTCATGATCAATTTTCTTCCATTGAGGAGAGTCGGCCAGATGACGTAATTTCCCATATTTATTTCTTTTATCCGCATGCCACGACAATTGTCTTGCAGTATCTTCACTTCATATTGACGCCTAAACCTTGAAATGATTGGAAAGTACCATACAAATTTCGTAGGATTGGATTTATCTTTCTTTTATCGAGAATCACCACACTTTAGGAATTATGTAATTGATTTTATCTCCTTTCGTAACAATATACAGTCTTTCAGGAAGGCATGTATTCTTTCAGAAATCATGCGCATCGAGTGTAGCATTCATCTAGCTTCATATGTCCAGCCTGGGAGCTCATTATCTTCCAGGATCATGTCATTCAATAGAGCATGTAGTTCCGTAAAACTGACATCACCCCATCCATTGCCTGATTTCAATTTATACAACTTCAGTACAGCAGACAATGTTGTATACTTAGTGCAACCAGAATTCAATGGCATCATTGCACAACTCTGTAACTTCTCAAACAATTTTGGGCAATCACAGAGTTCATCTTCAATTGTCTTTGTCATTTCCTCAATACGATCTTCATCATCATTGACATCTATAATCAAATCCTCCATATGGTCTTCTTCATTATCCATATTTGTATTCATATCTGATGATCCATAAAACGTTGTTTTATCCCATCCAGTTGCTAAATTCTCTTTTTCTCCATGTTTATTCCAACATTTATAACTCCGATCTATTCCATGACATATAAAATGTTCTTCCAACTCCTCTGGAGTAAGTAGTCTAGAATAACAACAACATAAACACAGAAAAAGGATTTGAGAAGGATCCTTTGTGTGATCCTTTTCAAACTTGATGAACTCTTTCACTTCGTTCTCGTACTCTATTGTCAAACGATTTGCATCCATCCAATCTTTATTCATCTTCATCCTATTGGAATCTCAAATATTAGTATTTATGGTTCATGTACACAAAACAAGACTTCCAAATATAGTAGAAGAGAACCACATCCTTATAAAAATAGAGATTAATAGAGCCTAACCATTAATATTTTTTCATCTTCATTAAATATAATTACTTTAGATTCATTATAGTTTCCTCAAATCACCCCAGACCAAACATAAGAATAATCAAGAATGATACATCTACCACTCCTAGGACTCTACCCTAAATTCAATATCATCATGCCTAAAACCCCACATATCCACACATACACATGTCACAGAAACATAAAAAAACATATCCACATAAGGACCAAAGTACCAATATAGATTTCAATCAGGTTACTCGACTCAAGTGGTGGTGTGTAAGAAATAATAATAAAATATAATAAGTATATAGTCACACATAAATCTCAAACTGGTATTAATAATCCAAAAAGCCAAAGGTATCATTCCATCTATCAAAATACTCCGAATGAGCCCATATGTGACAGTAGTCCCAGGTGGTGAAGGTTCCTGAGGAGGAAGGGGAGAACACACACCTATCGGGGTTCGAGGTCAGGTCACTGAGGTTGATGGTGGCCTGATACTCCTACAAGGGTTTATTCCATATTTCAAAAACCATGTCCTGGTACCCTAGGATGTTAACCCACTGCTGGTGGAAGTGAAACCATTCCAAATGATCATGCCAAGAAGAAATGGAAACCAAGAGGGGGGAGTGAATAAAAATACCTCAAGAAAGATGGAAAACATGGTATTTGAGAAAAGGTTAGTGGATTTCATGTTGTCTAGACACCTATCCAATAGACTCCACAAGTATTGATGGACCCTGCAGTTGTTGCACCAGGTGAAACAGTCACCTAAAAAGCTGAGATCAATGAGGCCCTTCTGAGCCATGAACTAAACAAACTCCATGATGGCCTTCCTCTGGAATGGGCTTCTACCTTTCCTTTCCATTGGGTTGGAAATGAAATTAATGACACCCCCATAAAAGAATGTATGGTGGTCGAGATCGAAGGTATTTTGTTCACTCCATAGAGATTCCCTTTGAAGAGGGTCATAGCTTCCAAAAACAAAAGACATAAGGAAGGAGGTGTCACTGTTGGACACCTTGGTAGTGATGAATTGATTGCAATATTGAACAGTATCAACATCATATTTATTGTTCCAAAATACTGATTTGTGTCTGTTTCAGGGGTCAGAGTGTAGAAATCCATGAAACTTATTCTTCCAAGATAATTCTATTATTATTATAGGGTTTTTTTGTTATTTGACAACAACAACAATGACATTATGATTTTTGATTTCTATAGTGAGGAATTATTATTTTTCATGGGCACTAAGTCCAAGAGAATTACATATGATGATCATAATGATGGGTAGGACATGGCTCTGGCATTGGATCTAAATCTAGTTGCCCTATTGAAGTGGGAGGATGATCTCTCATTGAGGTCCCTTGATTTTGAACATTTTCATAATCCCTTCTGGTTGGTAGGCTTTATATGAGTGGGAGATGAGGATCCAAATGGGCTGTGGAAGGATGGGTAATGAAACTTGGGGGATGGTGAGGGAGTTATCTCTGGATCAATAAGAATTTGGAGCTAGATGACAGGCTCAAAGACAAGGGAGACTGAAAAAAAACTGCTAGGAAGGGGCCTGGGCACTACATAGAAGCAGTCAGTAACCTCAGCGAGGGAGAAGGACAGAGATGGTGGTAAGGGTGGAAATGATAGAAATCTTGGTGGTCTGGACATCATGCCATACAAGTGCACTGCAAGACAAAGTCACTTAGATATAATTAAGGAAACAAAGGGGTAACCCCTCGAAGAAAATAGGGTTCAAGCATTGGATGACCTAGAAATGCATCATAACTAGGTGGTGTTGTCCTTAAAGAAAAAGGTTACCCTTAATTCCTTATTCTACAGTGACATGGTGTTGGATCTAAGGGAATAAATGATACCTAGGAGGAATCTAGTGAAACTGGAATCCAAGTGTGATAGACCTTAAATTTTTCATAAACTTTACTCTGATTGTGTAAACTCATTGATCGCCAATGATGATGAGCATATCAATATTTCTACCAATACTATGTTTTCCAAGAGATATTTTACATGAATAAACCATCTCTTTTAAAGAAAATAATCCCATGTCAAACATTCCCAAAAGATTCAACATTTTTATTTACAGTAAAAAAATTAAACTAATATAAAATCCTAGAATAATAGAGTAATGATAAATGAAAAAATAAATATGTCAAAACCACATATGTTCAAATAGTATGTGAAATTATAAAAAATACCCCATAAAACACCACTAAATTCAAATTTCAAACAAAAATATGCTATTGAATCATGCCTCAAATCATGATGATACTCGTTCCTTGATACCCGCACTATGATGCGCCTGATCAACATCATCATCAACAACTTCAATAACAAGATAACAAACTAGAATTCAGCACATTATGAACCTCATCACCCATTTCCAACCCAACATAACCTAACAATATAATTAAATCAAAGGATATATATTCTATAATTCACGCCAAAACGTCTCATAAAGGTGATTGTTGGATGAATTTATATAACATATCCAGCCATACCAACATCAAATTGAATGGTTTCTAGGATCTAGAATAAACAAATACAAAATCACCTAAAGCCCCACCGTAGTCATTAGAAAAAAGGTGATATATTAGGAGTAATAGAAATATATTGGATGATCACCCCCAAGAACCGCATCAAAATATGTAGGAAGAACACTCATGAATCTACGATGAAGCAGAATCATCACCACCGGAGAAAATGAAACTAGGGATGAAATAATTCAACACAAAATCTACTAGAACAACATTGATGGGAAAGCCTCAAATCCCAAAACTCCAATTAATAATGTTTTAATAGTGTGATATGAGTTATAGAATAATAGTTCTAGAACCATTAGAAGAACAATATTAAAAAATGGTTTGGAAAACATGGCTTAAAGGGAGGTCTACCAAACCGAAGCTCGAGTGCATTGCGAGCGGTGGAGGTCCAAAAAACTGAAGCTCGAGGACGGCAGAGGTCCAGCAATGCGAACTCAACAGGCGGCAGAGGTCTGGAAATGAGAAGCGAGGGTGGCGGAGGTTCGACAATGTGAACTCAGCTGGGGGCGGAGGTCTAGAAAACTAATGCTCGAGGGAAGTGGAGGTCCGACAATGCGAACTCAGTGGGCAGCAAAGGGAAGTCACAAGGTTCCAGTGCCACGAGAGCCTTAGGTCGCAATAAATCAAGTGCACTGTGCGACCTAATTTTTTAAAAAATGGACTAAGGTTTTATCAGCGCTAACAAATCGCTGATAAAGACTACATTTATCAGCGCAATCATTTTTGCGCCAATAAAGGTATCCTTTATCAGTGCTTTTTTAGCGCCGATAATGGTACTCTTTTTCAGCGCAACAAACGGGCTCATAAATCTTTCATGTATTAGTTCTAAAATTTTAGTGCTGATACAGGGATTCTTTATCAGCCCTTTTCTAGCCCTGATAAAGGGTTGTTTTATGAGCGCTTGTTTAGCACTTATAAAGGATACCCTGTATCAGCGCTAAAATTTTAGCACTTATAAAGAGATTCTGAATCAGCACTTTTCTAGCGCTGATAGAGGGCCTCTTTATCAATGATAAAAAGTTCTGATAAAGAGGCCCTCTATCAGCACTAGAAAAGCACAAATAAAGAATCCATTTATCAACGCTAAAATTTTAGAACTGATTTAGGGCTTCTTTATCAACGGTTTTGCTTAGCGCTGATATAAGGGGGGATTCCCATGCCTGTTTTTGTAGTAGTTATCACTCAGGAGGAGTACATGAATGTGTGGGACCAGAGGGCGTCTCACTTTGAATACCTGCTTGATGCTGCTCCAGAAACATCGGTAACTTCTCTTTCATGGAAAATTTTTACGGATAATAATACTGATAGGGTAAAATTCCATTTCAATAGTTATGCTTTCTCTTTTGATGCATGTCCTTGGTGTACTTGGGGTTTCTCACTTTTTCCATAAAAGTGTTTTGATAATAAAAAAATTTATCTTTCAAATGATCCATGTGTACCCCATCCTCTAAAATGAACACCAGATAAGGTTTCTGCAATAAATTGTCGCAACTTCTTTAATTCCTTGAAGCATGCACATTGAAGAGTTACTTATATCTTTTCAACCTTTGGATATCTGGAAACCTGGAGAGATTCCAAATCTATTTGGGGTTGTAACCTTCTATTACATTAACATTACTTTGATATTCATTATATGTTAATACATTGGTTTTAGATGATGAATATTATTCCATATATTGAAGTGGATATCATGAATGCAATCATCTCCCATTAATTCTGGAATGTTGTATTGAGAGGTTTCCAAAGGCCAGAACAAGACTGGTATTTTACCCTTAGCCAATTTTTTTCTCATATTTAACACATCCTCCTCATATTTTTCATGAGGTTTCACAACTTGGTCCGACCAGAGGGGACGCTTCTCAATTGTTCTATCACAAACAATAGGATTATTTTTTATTTCTTCTACCATATTAGAAGGAAAATGACCCAAGGGAGGTTCAGAGAATGAATGTATCCTTGGGGTTTATTCTGGTTGAGAAAGTATTTCACCTATTAAATACAAGGAATCAGACATGACTAACCTTATATTATCTAGTGCCTCGAGATAAGAGGGCTTTATCATCACTTCATTTTCAATTGGAGAATTATTTTGAAAATGAGAAATAATACCATGGAGGGAACTTTCGCATCGAATTACATTATTGGGAGGACCCCCGTGGTGGATTACATTAAGGTATACATCCTCTTGCTCCATGGTCTTCTAGTCACATAGATGGATTTCGTGGAACTCATCTAGAGATACATTATCTAGATTGATGGAATTTTCATGAAACAAGATTTCATGATGAAGTTTTTGATGTGTAACTTTAGAATTAATATTACTACTCCCATAATTTGGTAATGTGAGGGTAGGATCTTGAGTTGCAATAGATAAATGTCTGAGGGACTCAAGAACTCTGGCATTATGAAGAGCCAGATCACAGATTAACTATTTATTTTCGAACTGTATTTGGTGAGACTTCTACTTAGATTCACCTTTACACGTAGTTAGAAAAACATGTTTGGGGAAGTTGATATCATTGGAAAGTGTATGTTCTAAACCTAGAGTGGTTATTAGAATGGGCCGATTATCTCTAATTGGAAAGGGTTTATGTTCCAGATATGGTTGTCCATATGATATAGGATAGTATGCCCCATAACCCTCCTAGACTAGAATATTTGTGTGTATATGCTCTGAGATTTCATGCTGATGAGTAATCCCAGGTGTGGGGATAGAATTATGTGTTTGTCATGCTAGTACTATTGATGTTTCCATTAGGATATTTTAAAAGGATTCCAGAATATGGCTAGGAATTTCTGCCATCCCTTTCACCATTGCTAAAACGTGTTTGGTGACTCCAGTGAACAAAACGGGAATATATGTTCATTATATATCTGGATTAGGTGTATCTGCATACTCTTATCCTCTATTTCAGATTAGTGTAAGCTGACAGTACTTATGTATGGGGGTAGAGAGTTGTGTGTTCCCCAGGATTGTCATTGGAGCTTTCCAAATAACTTCTCCAGGTGCTGACAAACGAGACTGTTGGCATGATTGATGGATGTTGGTAGGTGTTGGAACCATGGATGTTCTGTGCATAAGTTGGAGTATGGTTTGTGTTTTTTTTCAATCCTCAGTGGAAGATCAGAATGTGTACCAACAATGTGATCATACAGTTCAAGCAGACAACAGTATTAAAGATGGCAGTATTTCCCAGTGTTTGCCAAATTTTTGGGCCTCAAAACTTGAAAAACGGAGAAATGTGTTTTTGGAAAAGAGACTTGCGTACTGAGGCCTTAGAGGCTTGGAAACTTGCGCGCCTGATGTTTTTTATAATGTGAAAATGAATATATGGAAAAGGAAAGAGGGTTGTAAATGTATTGGTTTGGTCGTGCAAGTGACTTGCGCGCTGTGAAAGGACTTGCACGCTGGTACCCTAAAGGATTGGAAAGTTGCTCGCCATTTGACCATCGTGTTTTGATCATCAAAATATAGAAAAGTAAATTGGGGCACCCATGATTGGAAGTTGGTCGTGCAAGTGTCTAGGAGGATAGAAGGGTTGCGTGCCGAGACTTGCACGCCTAGGGAAGAATTGCGCACCACCGCGCAGGGTATCCGAACGCCTATAAATAGAGAACCACCCCTCCTCATTCTACATGCACTTTCGACATGAAGAAATTCAGAGCTCCCATCGCACGGGTGTTGATGTCGTGCAAGTGTTGGTGGGTCGTGCAAGGTGGAGCAGCGTAGTAGTTGTTCACTGCCCGTTCAGTAGTCGTGCAAGTGATTTGGTGATACCTGTGCGCCAGAATTGAATTTACATGATAGGTTTCCATTAGGTTTCAAAATCGATTTGGGTTGAAAAGATGTCGAGTCGCATAAGTTTTATTTTGAATAAGGATGAGTCACTCAAGTGTTGGAGGAGGACTTGCGCACCAATTATTACTTACACGCCATCCTTAAAAGATACGCGTCGTCTTGGTGTTGTGCGCCTGGTGTTTGTTGAGGCTTGCTGATTGTCTTAGTGATGCACGAAAGTTGAATATCAGTTAATGAGTGATAGTGGGACTTCAACAGAGCATCTACATATAACAGAGGATGCTTTCATTGAGAAATGATGAAGAGACCTTCACGTCTATAAACTGAGTGGGACTTCACCTACGTCAGTGAGTTAGGGGGAGTCAACAAGAGAGACCCGAGGGACGCAGTGAGCTATCCATGAACAATTGTAAAGGTAGTGAGCCTGGGACAGAGTGACTATTCCTTAACCATTGTAATCCACATCTACTGAAGATTAGTAGACTTAGGTACGACCAGAAACTTGTCGGCGTATGCTCCTTGGACGTATCCCTTAGTGGTGAACCAAGTAAAAATTGTTGTGTCACCTCTTTTGCATGTGAATGTTCGATTGCTGATCATACCTATCTTACAGGTTCGACTAGTTCCTACCAATTCGGGAAAAATATCCTTTAGTTTAAAAGAAAAAGTTGACATCCTAATTCACCCCTCCCCTCTCAGGGTGTCCCGAGGGCCTACAAGTGGTATTAGAGGGAGGTTTCTGGTTTTGAATATGTCCTTTGTTTCCATGTAGAATGCAGTCAATGTTCGGGGCATCCCTCTCTTCGAGGGATGAAATTTTCAGATAATGAAGAATATGATGAGATCTCATCTAATATCTCTAGAAATGGAAGTTCTATTTTTCACTGTGCAAGGAATACAAGTCATTGATCCAACATGCCTGGCTATGACTGACACAGACCAAAAAATTCTTGATGCAGATGCTAAAGAACAAAATGTACTCACCGCAACTCTTTCTGGTCTGATCTATCTAAAGGTGATGAGTTGCAACTCAGCAAAATCCATGTTGGATAAACTCGAAAAGATTTATGAAGGAGATAGAAAGGTGAAGGACACAAAATTACAAGTCATGCACAATCGGTTTGATGATCTGAAGAAGCTCCCAGACAAGAATGCAGACTCATTCTTCAATCAAATTACTGAAGTGGTTGGAGAAATTTGGGTTCTAGGAGAAGAAACCAAAGACATTGATATTGTAAAGAAATTATTAAGAATACTTCCACCCCTATACAATTCAAAGGTGTTAGCCCTTGAGGAAATAGATATTTCCAAACATTATCTGGATGATCTACTGAGCATCTTTGTAGGATAAGAAATGAGAGTCAAACCAGAAGATGCTACGACTCGTGTGAGTAAGGAAATGACGTTCAAGGCCATGGATAAACTGAAAATATCAAAAGACAGTAGCGATGAAGATGATGAAGAAAAAGAGATTCTTTCTCTCATTTCAAAGAAGTTACAGAAGGGAAAAGGGAAATTCAAAGTGAAGTTACCTCTTTCATTTTTTCATTTTGGAAAAGTTGGGCACATTGCCTCTCAATGATTAAGAAAGATCAATGATGAAGATAGTGAATATGAGATCATCGAGAAGCCTCGAAAAGGGTTTTTCAAAAAGAGAGACTTAAAATCTGGAAATAAAATACAACGGAAGAGTTTTTTATGGGAAGAGGAAGATGAGGGTACTAAATTTTGTGAAGAAGAAGAACCTGGATTTAAAATGGGAAAGCATGATTCCATGATGGCTACGGTTGAAAAGTCAGAACCCTTGATCAATAAATACAGAGATAATCAGATTATCTCAAATGGTGATTCAAAGACTCAAATTAAGGATGCTTTTTTCAAGCTTCAGAATAAATTTAAGATGTGTAATATGTGGAAGGAAATGGTAGAAGAATCATCAGAATATGTGGATGAGCGTAAAGTAGAGATTGAACGACTAGAAGAACTAGTGAGAGTTCAATATTCAATCCTTTAAAGCATATATGATGTTTTGGAACTAAAGATTAAAATTGAAGAACAAGCAAAGGTCATAAATGACCTTTCATCCAGACTGGAAGAGAAGTCCAAGACTGTTGAGGGACATGAGGAAGAAGTTGTTACTCTTAGAAGTAAAATTAAATGTCAATCAACGACGAATGAGGGAAAGAATAAAATTTTTTAGGAATATTCTCAGATGTATAATTACTAGCAAAAGCCAAGTGTGGTTCAGATGGGGTAGGAAAAATCTTAAGTGATCAAAGTCCCACTTGCATGGGAAAGAGTGGAATTGGCTGTGAAGCTGAGACATCAACTGCTGGAAGTAGAGAGAGCCGAAAGAACTACAAGATGAAAGTTGGACATGCTGAAACATTACCTAAAATGATGAAAAAGAAACCCTCAATCCAAACTAAATGAAAAACCGAAAATTATCCTCAAACTTTCAGAAATGACTGGCAGTTCAACTATTCTCCCAGGGAATAAGGCACGAGGATAAATTCCAGTGAAAAAACATTTCCTCTCATGAAGTGTCAGATCTGTGGTTATCTGGGCCATACCTTGTTATACTGTGAAGATGAAAGGATCTACTTGAATGGGGAATAACTGGGAAGTCAACAAAGGAGACCAATTTCATATCCTCTATCTTATAGAAGAAATATCTTATATGGTTACTCTTTTAATTTTTCTAATGTTGGCCATAAAGATATGTATTGCAGGAAGTGGTACGATAGGAGAAATTCATACAACACTCAAAGACGGGCTGGTTTTCATCCTCCTATTCATGTTATTCTCACAATCATTTTTCCCCTCTGAAAGAAGTTTATGGGTATGAAGAATCATTTTATGTGTAATAAAGTATTAAAAGGCCATCAATATCCTATGCTAAATCCAATATCTCATGGAAAGAGAAGAAAAAGATTGAGAAATCCAGTCTTGCAGAAGTATCACTCAAAGCTACAAAGAGCACCAGCACCTGGATCCTTGATAGTGGATGCTCTTCCTATATGACGGGAAATGATGACCTTTTGAAGAACATTGAAAATAAGTTTGATGGACTAGTATAGTTTGGTAGTCATGGTGCTTTGAAGATTAAAGGCAGTGGGAATACTGCTCTCACCAATGGGGAGCTGAAGAAGACTGAAGTTCTTTATGTGGATGGTCTATGCTACAATCTCCTCGGTGTAAGTCAACTCTGTGACTCAGGGATCATAGTAACCTTCAATCAAAAATGTTGCACTATAAAAGGAAAAACAGGTAATTGTCTTATGAAAGGTTGTAAAACAGATGGAAACTTATATCAGGTTGACAACAAAGTGAACTCCTGCTATTTTCCTGTTGAAGAAGAAAAAAATTTATGGCATCAAAGGCTAGGTCACATTAACCAAAAATACATGGAAAAGATATCTAAGCTGAAGATAGTCATGGATATTCCCATTCTAAAGTGTGAACGGGAAAAGTCTTGTGATGCTTGTATTTGTGGGAAGCTGGTCTGTAGTTCATATCGGCCAAAGAAGAAAAGGGAATCACATCTTCTTGATCTCATTCATACAGATGGATGTGGCCCAATAAATGTTGCTGGAACCTATGGAGAAATGTACTTCATCGTTTTCATTGATGATTATAGTAGAATGGCTTGTGAATGGTGATTCACAAGAAGTGGCAAGAACTTGATTTCATGAAAACGTATCGCCGAATTACCGATAATGATTCTGGATGGACAATAAAAGTCCTGCGATCTGACAATGGAGGGGAATACACGTCCATAGAGTTTGAAAATTACCTAGAAAAACATAGAATACAGCATGAGGTAGCTATTGTGAGAACTCCACAACAAAATGGAGTTGTTGAGCTTCGAAATAAATAGGTCAACAATATGGCCAGGACTATGCTGATTGAGAGTGGTATCTCTCACCATTACTGGAAGGAGGCTGTTGAAGCTGTAGTTCACATTTATAATCAAACATGGATTTATATGGTAGAAACAAAGACACCATATGAATTGTGGAATGGAAGGAAGCCTTCGTTGAAATACTTCTGTGTTTTCAGAAGAAAATGTTTCATCTGGAATAATGAAGGAAATCAAGGGAAGTTTGGAGACAATACTGATGAAGGAATTTTTCTTGTATATCCAATGAACCGTAAGTCCTACAAGTGTCTCAATAAACTCTTGGGGAGGATTGTGGAAGGCAATTATGTTAAGATCATTAAAGGGAAAACACCACATACTCCCAATAATAGCCATGATGATGATATAGAATATGATGACGAGTGTGAACATAGAGTAAATACAAATACTGAAATAGAGGAAGGTGAACAAATAACTCAGTAGTCACATCCTGATGTTGACTCAGAAGAGGAATCTGAAGAATAAACTGTGGGTATAGAGAATGGATCTAAACCTCACAAGAGAAATCGAAGAGCTGAGATTGATCCATCCAACAAAATTGGGGACAAGAGTGCACCCAATCAAACAAGAAGGATGAGGAATAACGTGCAATTTACATTTCTGTCAGTTGTGGAGCCATCCTCATTTGAATAAGCTACAAAGGATGAATCTTGGGTGAAAGCCATGAATGAAGAATTCGATCAGATTGACAAGAATCGGACTTGGGATCTTGTCCAAAGACCCGACAGTCACAATGTGATTGGTACCAAATGGATCTTCAAAAATAAGTTTGATGAGCATGGAAGTGTCATCAGAAACAAGGAACGACTAGTATGTAAAGGGTACTCCCAGATTGAAGGCATTGATGTTAAAGAAACCTTTTATCCAGTGGCTAGACTAGAATCAATCATGTTTTTCTTTTCCATGGCACTCCAAATATGATATAATGTATACTAGATGGATGTGAAGACTGCATTCTTGAATGGTGTTCTTGAAGAAGAAGTCTATATTGAACAACCACTGGGTTTTTCTCTTGGTTCTGATGAAACAAAAGTCTGTAAACTGAAAAAAGCTCTATATGGTTTGAAGCAGGCACCACGAGCATGGTATTCCTGACTGACTCATATCTCAAGAAACTAGATTTCAAAAGAGGCTGAGTAGACCACAATTTGTATGTGAAGAATTCTCCAAGAGATCAATTCATGGTTCTAGTCTACGTTGATGACATTATTTTTTGTGGTAGAAAGTAGAAATCAGTGGACGAATTTTCCAATCACATGAAATTAGAATATGAAATGTCTATGATTTGGGAGCTCACATATTTCTTGGGGTTGTAGGTGACTCAAAAGAAGGATTACACTTTCATTTCATAGGAAAAGTAAGAAAGAGAGCTGCTGAAGAAGTTTAATATGCAAGATTCCAAACCAATGTCCACTCCAGTTGTAGTTGGAACTAAACATGGAAAACATGAGGATGGTACCTCTGTAGATCTCACCATGTATAGGATGATCATTGGGAGCCTACTGTACCTGACAAAAACACGACCAGATATTGTCTTTGACACTTGTCTTGCAGCCCTTTTTCAGAGTAATCCAAAGGAGGATCATATGGCAGCAGACAAAATAATCATGAGATATATTCAAGGGACTTACAATTGTGGCTTATACTTTACTGTAGGAAAGAACAGTGAATTATCAGAATTTTCTAATACTGACTGGGCTGGTGATGTTTTGGAAAGAAAGTCCACTAGTGGTGGTGCATTCTATAATAGGAATAAATATGTTGGCTGGCTGAGCAGGAAACAAGAAAGTACTTCTCTTAGTACTGCTGAGGCTGAGTATATCTCCGCTACAAAGGCATGCACTCAAATGTTATGGATGAAGCAGCAATTGATTGATATTGGTGATGAGGTGAAGCATCCAACGGTGATTTACTGTGATAATAAGAGTGCAATTGATCTTACAAAGAATCATGTTCAACATTCTCGTACAAAACATATTAAAATCAGGTATCACTTTATCAAAGAGAAAGTTGAGCAAGGAGTGATTAGAATGGATCATGTGGGAACGAATGAGTAAGTGGTTGATATCCTGACCAATCCACTGTTGGTGGCTGTGTTTAAGAAGAATCGGTTGAACCTCAGGGTTCAGCCACCTCCCAGTTCATAAGGATGTTACGCAATACCCCTCTCCCTAGTTTTGTTAATTTTTTTTTTATCTTTTTATGGCTATGATGTAGGTTTGGGGGATAGATTCTTTTCAGGGGATGTGGTTTGAGATGAACAATGAACCAGTACCAGTCTTTGGGTTTATTTCCAATGGGGGAGAAAGGAATAAATTTACAGTCAGAGGATGGGAAGGTACTTAGAAACTCAGCGAACAGGGCGTCTTTGAGAATTCCAAAACACGGGATCCCAATTCAAGCCTCATCTCTTATTTTCTACACCGAGCATTACTCATGTAGACTTAGAGTGTTGGCTGAGTTGATTCTTTCATTTTTTTGGTTTGCATGTTGATCTATTGAATTTATTTGCTGATTTCCAACAAACCCAAAGAGGGATAATGTTGGAACCATGGATGTTCTGTGCATAAATTGGAGTATGTTTTGTGTTTGTTGTCAATCCTCAGTGGAAGATCATAACGTGTACCAGCAAAGTGATCACACAGTTCAAGCAGACAACAGTTTTGAAGATGGCACTGTTTCCCAATGTTTGCCAAATTTTTGGGACTCAAAACATGAAAAATAGAGAAATGTGTTTTTGGTAAAGAGACATGCATGCTGAGGCCTTGGAGGATTGGAAACTTGCGTTCCTAATGTTTTTTATAATGTGAACATGAAAATATGGCAAAGGAAAGAGGGTCGCGCAAGTACTGGTTTGGTCATGCAAGTGACTTGCATGCCATGAAAGGACTTGGGTGCTGGTACCCTAGAAGATTGGAAAGTTGCGCGCCGTTTGACCATCGTGTTTTGATCATAAAAATATAGAAATGTAAATTGGGGTTCCCATGATTGGAAGTTGATCGCACAAGTGTCTAGGAGGAAAAAAGTGTTGCACGCTGAGACTTGTGCGCCGAGGGAAGACTTGCATGCCGCCGTGCAGGGTATCCGAATGCCTATAAATAGAGAACCACCCTTTCTCATTCTACTTGCACTTTAGACTTGAATAAATTCAGAGCTCCCGTCGCGCAGGTGTTGAAGTCGCGCAAGTGTTGGTGGGTCGCGCATGTTGGAGTAGCGGGGCAGTTGTTCACTGCCCGTTCAGTAGTCGCGCATGTGATTTGGTGATACGTGCGCACCGGAATTGGAGTTGCACAACAGGTTTCCATTATGTTTCAAAATCTATTTGTGTTGAAAAGAAGTTGAGTAACACAAGTTTTATTTCGAAGAAGGTTGAGATGCGCAAGTGTTGGAGGAGGGATTGAGTTCCAATTATAACTTGCGCCCCATCCTTAAAAGTTATGCGCCGTCTTGGTGTTGCGCGCCAGATGTTTGTTGAGGCTTTCTGATTGTCTTAGAGCTGCACGAAAGTTGAATATCAGTTAACGAGTGATAGGGGGACTTCAATAGAGAATCTACATATAATAGAGGATTCTTTCATTGAGCAATGATAAAGAAACCTTCACGTCTACAAACTGAGTGGGACTTCACCTACGGCAGTGAGTCAGGGGGAGTCAACAGGAGTGACCCGAGGGACACGGGGAGCTATCCCTGAACAATTGTAAAGGAAGTGAGCCTGGGACAGAGTGACTGTGCCCAAACCATTGTAATCCATATCTAGTGAATATTAGTGGAATTAGGTACGACCGACAACATTTCGATGTATGCTCATTGGACGTAGCCTGTAGTGGTGAACCAAGTAAAAATTGATGTGTCATCTCTTTTGCATGTGAATGTTTGATTGCTGATCATATCCATCATACATGTTCAACTAGTTTCTACCAACATGGGAACAAGATCCTTTAGTTTAAAAGATAAATTTGACACCCTGATTCACCCCTCCCCTCTCAGGGTGTCCTAGGGTACTACAGCAGGTGCATGTGCTTACTATATATTTTCAACCAATCATGATTGACATACTTCATTCAATGCTGACAGATGAGACTGCTGGTAGGATTTATAACACCCCGAGCTTCCATGATACGCTTCTCATTCAATAATGCAATAGCTTGCATTGTACGCAACTTCGAGCTCTAAAACACAGCGACTAATCAAAGTAGCCGTTATGAATAGTAAAAACCACTTTTTAAAATTATAGAAATTTTATATTTCAAAATGGACTTTATTTTTTGTATTCGTAATATCAAAATTATCCTAATTTGATTTTTTTTGTAATTTTCTGAGAACTTCGAATTTTTTATGAATAGTGAATAATACTTAAAAACAAATTTAAAAAAAAAATAATTTATAGTGATAAATTATACTATTTAGTGGTATTAAAGAATAATTAGAATATATTTTTACCATTTTGTCCAATGGTGGTCATTAGAATTAATTTAACATTGAAATTGGACATAAACAATTGCCAATCTTTTGATATAAATTGTTTCTTAAAAACACGCTATTTGTTGTGACAGCGGGAATTAATTATAAAATTAATTAATGAAACTTATATGTTTGTAATTTTGTAAAATAGAAATCATTTTTAAATTCGGAATATCAATTATAGCTTAGGGTGAAATTTTGGCCTTATTCTGAAAAACTTCAATTTTTGATGAATAGTGAAACCACTAAGTGGTTGTTAAAAACTGATTTTTTCGTTAAAATGAAATATTACCACTTCTATGATTTGATTTTAAAAAATACGACATACATGGTTGTTATTAAGAAGTAAAATGTGGTTCAATGAGATTAAAATAATTTTTTGGTGAATAGTAACATTTAAGTTCTTAATCGCGATTAGAGGTAATTAGTGTAGTTTAAGGTACAAATAATGTTTTAATAATATGAGATGAGCATGACACTTTTCCTACTCCTATTGGATGAGTCATGTCCGACCAAGACAACCCATGGGTCAACTTGGGGACCCCATGGAGCCACTTTAGTTGGAAAATGACATTAATATATATTTATTTAATGTTAAAATTAAATTGACACAAACATGAGTAATTTTACTAAAATAGTTTTTAAGTGGGGTTACACAAGTCCATATTTTGACTATAAATATTAATTAGAAATCTAATAAGATTTCCTACATCATAGTATTTTTTTTATAATTTTTAGACATTATATAAATTAAATTATTTATGACATCATTATGATGCAGCAATGACCTCATTATTTAACGATTTTAATAAAATGAAAAGATAATGTAAACTCCAAGGCTTACACTTGTCAAAAGACTATTGGATGGGTATATTTCGATCCCTTATCACCTTAGCCACGAATTATATAAGTGTGGGACCTTTAGAATCCTAAAAGCATTGTGTAATAATGTAACATTTCAATCTTTCCAAAAGAGCCCCTCCTCTCCACTTATAAAAGGCCCCCACCTCTCCCACCTTATTCACACCATCAAGCCATTTGGCTCGGCCAACCTCTGCCCAAATACTCTCCCAACATCCCTCCCTTACTCCTAGAAGCCTCACTTTGGGCATAATTATTCCCAAGGAAGCCTTTGGCTCAAATAAAAAAGTGCTACCCTATTTTTAAGGTAATGTCTTCTCTAATGTTGTTTTGTTTCATTTTGCTTCTCCAACCCCTTAAACTCTTTTCATTCCTTTCTTTTGTAACAACACCAGTATATACAATATACTAGGATGTTGTTATGATAAGTATTTGGTTTACACTTACACACACATTCGTCTAATGGTTAAAGAACATACTGTTTCTGTGGGTGGCGAAATACTGCCTCACGAAATGATGATTGTTCAAATTCTTTTAACACCTATAATGGTGGCCATTTTGATGACACTATTTTCATATATGATATATATATATTATGTTAATTTTTTCCTTATGCTTCTGTATTTCTCATTTATGGCATACTTTATGATTTCCATTATGGGTAAACGCGATAATTTCATTTTTGGAAGTGCGGACTACCGCCCCCTCAAAGTGATTTGAATCGTTAATGCCATATGTGGGATGTATAAAGGATGGATTAAATGGTATTATACACTATATTATACTGGAATTATATTATACATTTATATCATTATGATTTCGTTCCATTAAATATGAAATTGAAATGAAAGTAGCGTTCA
Source organism: Viscum album (assembly GCA_963277665.1). Classification (NCBI taxonomy): domain Eukaryota; kingdom Viridiplantae; phylum Streptophyta; class Magnoliopsida; order Santalales; family Viscaceae; genus Viscum; species Viscum album. Next base: position 1,765,592,923 of record OY728153.1, on the reverse strand, counting down.
TGCGTACGTACGGCTTAATGTCTCCATGAACAGTGCATTTCATTTCTTACCTCTAAATGTTACGTGACATTATGAATGAATGTATATACTGTATATATGATATATATGATATCTACATCATGAATATAATTCTGGATATAATGTATATTTTACCACATGAACAACTTGTAATTATAAGAAGTTTATTTTTGATTCAAGTACCAAAGATCGACAAAACGACCGTTATTAACTTAAATAATTACATAATGTTAATATCATTGTAATAAGTGATATAAAAAGGATAATGAAATTGAAGATGGTTCTTAATAAGGTATGTATTAACTCTAGTTTATTATTCAGGAGGTTAAAGAACGGTTGAGTCAAGTCAGACACGAGGTAAGGGAACTTCTTAACCCAATTTCTATTCTTTGGGTTAATCTCCTACTTTCAAATTATGTCATGATATTATTATGTCCTATATTGTATTTTTACATTATTTATGTGTAATTATAGTGAATACACATTATATATGTACTTTATTTAAAAAATATTATCTTTTTAAGGACTTCGTCTCAATCCCCTTTCATTGAGGCAAATTTAGTTTTATACACAACTTTCTTTTATACGGTGTATAAACCCCTTTGACTTTTACGTTTATTCAAAAGGAATCTTTTTTTTATACGATGTGTTTTGCTAAATGACAAAAGGGAATGTTTTTCTTTCCATACTTATGCGGCGACAACGACTTCTCCGCCACCGTGACCATTATTTGAGTTTCGACTTCCTCTACAAGACATCATTTTTTTAAATGAAAAATAAATACAAAGTTTTAACTTTCTTTTATTTTGGTATTGAAAATGGTTTTGAAAGTGTTTTTATTATATCAATGTGTTGTATTGATATCTTGTGATTGAAATGTGGAAATTTTATGTTTCCTTTATGCATGTTTTATATGATACGATTATGTTATGGTTTATGATATGTTTATACCTGTTCATATGAGGAATGCATTGGACTTAATAAGTGACGGGTGGAGCCCGCTATAGCTCCTCGATGCATCTGTAGGTCTCATGAGACAACTATACGTGGAATTGGTCGAGGCCCTTTCCCCATTTGATTTGTGATTTTGGCCGAGGCCTTAATCATTTTAGACGTCTTGGCCGAGGCCTTGACAAAATGTTTCAGAATGTCTGGCATTATGCATTCCATCATTATGAAAGTGGTTATTGATATTGCATGTGATTATTCGACCAGTAGAATATCCATGTGATTAAGTAAATGGAATTATCTCATTTTACTTTTTCCATATTATGTTGCAGTTCATGTTTGAAAGGCTTTTGGTTTAGTTATACATTGCCTTAAATGATTATGTTTATTTATGAAAGATTCCGCAATATTGTTATCCTTACTGAGCATCTGAGCTCACCCCTTTCAATGTTTTAAAATTTTCCAGGATGTGAAGAAGTATTTTATGAATGACCTGCAGGGATAGTCAGAAGAGGATATGAGTGTGGACTATGAAGACTTTGTTATTAGTTTTTCACTTTATGATGTAATGTAAGACTTATGAATGTATCTAGTGTTTCCAAGGCTACTAAACTAATCGGTCTTTCGAGACTTGATCCTTTGTGATCATGCCAATGTTACGAAGTAATACACCGACTCTGGGTAGCTGGGGTCGGGGCGTTACGGTTGGTATCAGAGGCAGTTTAGTACTAACCTTGGAAGCTAGATGTAGATAAACTCTGATTAGAGCACATAGCCCGAAGATAGACTTTGAGGATTACTATAGAAGAACTTCCTAGAATTTTGGTATTGTAGAGATGTTGTGAGTTTTCCGAGCAATACATCCCTGTCTGGATACGAGCAGGTAGAGGCGGCTCTGGCATAGATGTACCTAGGGGTAAAACCCGAAAACACCACTTTGAGCTAGACTCGAACAGGAACTGGTGCACGACAACGGGTCTTACTGCACTCTTGGTTACGACACTCCCGGGGGATATGCTTAGGATAATTCCCATTTTCTTTACAAACCACTATGAACGGTTATAAGTATATACTTCCTCAAATAAAACCTTTTTATGATTATGTATTATATCCATAAATAGTTCAATTTATGTTAAGTATTTTATAAGTATGGAATAATGTATTTTGATTAATAAACTAATCTAGTTTATGGAATTGTATAGAAATGGCGCCCAGTAGAAGGAATGTGAACTCCATCAATATATATGATCCAAAGAATAAGAAGGATCATATCTTACATGGTATTAAGCCAACATTTAGAAGGGAAATATTCTCCCATGTGTTATCAACATATGAAGAAATAGTATCATGTGTTAATAAGATAAGTAGAGAATTCTCCGAGTCTTATGGATTTGAAGGGATGAAAGAGAAGAAAAGGATGGAAGAGAGAATGATGGATAAAGGGACGAGGGAAAAGAATAATTTTCCAATATGTGATAACTGTGGGAAGAAACACCTCGGAATTTGCCTAAAGGGAATGGGAGTTTGTTATAAGTGTGGAGAAAAAGGACACCAAGTGCGTGACTGCAAGGGTAAGAAAAAGGTTTAAAATGTACAATGCTTCATCTGCAAGGAGTGGGGACACTACGCAAACCAATGTTCAAATCATCAGAGTATGCCCCAAATGATGTTATTGGATAATAATCAAGTTATGACACTACCACAGATGAGGAGTAATGATTAGATTTCTTATGTTGTTATTAAAGAATTTTGTAATTTGAGTTTTGTATCAATGATGTACTTGTTATAATAATTATGGAGTATATAAGGATTGTACTGCAGTACTATTTCATCTAGGACTTGAGATTGTGTGGAACCAAGAAAAGTGACTCCACAGTAGGTTAAATTTTTGGAAAATATATGGTTGAGAGAAAGATAAACCATAATATGGTTCTGATACCAAGATAGGGATTTTGGAATAAGACATGATTGATTTGGATAAATTATGTTGGATATTCTTAACATCCTTGAAACTGATTAATGATTTGTATAAATTTTTAGATAGAAGGTGTATATCTAATTTTCTATAAGGAATAATGGATCATGAATGTAATCAATAAGGATTTATGGTAATACAGTATGTTGTAGTGTTTTAATAGAATACATGATGAGGGTGTTCACATGTTGTTACGCAGGAAAAAAGGAGCTTCATTATGTTTACCTTCCTCATAAAATCTGGACTGTGAGTTGGACAGAAGTATTTTGGATATCTATAAAGGTTGGAATGGATTATATTTTACATTGGATACTATTTTTAAGGTTATTTTTGGATATTTATAAAAATGACAACACACAGACTGAGTGACAACCCATCGCGTCGGACAAAGCTGTGGGAATCGAACCCACAACCATAGTGCGATTGGGATTAATCGCCTACCACTGGACTACGTGAAGTCCCTGGTTTTTACAGAATAGTTTTTCTAATCTAAATGGTATGTGTTAAAATTTGGAACCTTATACAATTAGGATAAGTATAATATTTTTGAGTTCTATTATCTTTTTGAGTGAAAGATGAGTTGAAGGTTGAAACTCTAATTGTCAAGCATAAATATATATATACCTATCTCTTATTCAATGAATAAATTAATTCTTAAACTTTTGTAAAGGGATATTAAATCAAAAAAATGTGTTATCCTAATACCTTATGTCTTGTTGAACTGATGATATATTAAATCAAAATAGATTGAAGGCTTTGAGGCCCACAATTTGACAGTTGATTGTGAATGATGACCTCAATCACTCCCTACAAATATTTACGTTTTTCCTATAATTATATGTCTCCAATTTCCACCAATGTTCTCCTAATCGAGATCATAATTGGGTGGTGACTTTTTCATTTCCCATTCCCTCTTATTACGGCTAAATTTTATTAACCTTATTTCCGATGTGGGTTTTCCTCAAAGGTATTTTCTCTTTTCAACCTTTTATTTTCAAAGAAAAATTTCAAATTGCGAGGACGCAATTTATTGAAGGAGGGGAGAGTGTAACACCCCGAGCTTCCATGATACGCTTCTCATTCAATAATGCAATAGCTTGCATTGTACGCAACTTCGAGCTCTAAAACACAGCGACTAATCAAAGTAGCCGTAATGAATAGTAAAAACCACTTTTTAAAATTATAGAAATTTTATATTTCAAAATGGACTTTATTTTTTGTATTCGTAATCTCAAAATTATCCAAATTTGATTTTTTTTTGTAATTTTCTGAGAACTTCCAATTTTTTATGAATAGTGAATAATACTTAAAAACAAATTTAAAAAAAAAATAATTTATAGTGATAAATTATACTATTTAGTGGTATTAAAGAATAATTAGAATATATTTTTACCATTTTGTCCAATGGTGGTAATTATAATTAATTTAACATTGAAATTGGACATAAACAATTGCCAATCTTTTGATATAAATTGTTTCTTAAAAACACGCTATTTGTTGTGACAGCGGGAATTAATTATAAAATTAATTAATGAAACTTATATGTTTGTAATTTTGTAAAATAGAAATCATTTTTAAATTCGGAATATCAATTATAGCTTAGGGTGAAATTTTGGCCTTATTCTGAAAAACTTCAATTTTTGATGAATAGTGAAACCACTAAGTGGTTGTTAAAAACTGATTTTTTCGTTAAAATGAAATATTACCACTTCTCTGATTTGATTTTAAAAAATACGACATACATGGTTGTTATTAAGAAGTAAAATGTGGTTCAATGAGATTAAAATAATTTTTTGGTGAATAGTAACATTTAAGTTCTTAATCGCGATTAGAGGTAATTAGTGTAGTTTAAGGTACAAATAATGTTTTAATAATATGAGATGAGCATGAAACTTGTCCTACTCTTATTGGATGAGTCATGGCCGACCAAGACAACCCATGGGTCAACTTGGGGACCCCATGGAGCCACATTAGTTGGAAAATGACATTAATATATATTTATTTAATGTTAAAATTAAATTGACACAAACATGAGTTATTTTACTAAAACTGTTTTTAAGTGGGGTTACACAAGTCCAAATTTTGACTATAAATATTCATTAGAAATCTAAAACTATTTCCTACATCATATTAATTTTTTTATAATTTTTAGAAATTAAATAAATTAAATTATTTATGACATCATTATGATGCAGCGATGTCCTCATTATTTAACGATTTTAATAAAATGAAAAGATAATGTAAAATCCAAGGCTTACACTTGTCCAAAGACTATTGGATGGGTAGATTTCGAACCCTTATCACCTTAGCCACGAATTATATAAGTGTGTGACCTTTAGAATCCGAAAAGCATTGTGTAATAATGTAACATTTTAATCTTTCCAAAAGAGCCCCTCCTCTCCACTTATAAAAGGCCCCCACCTCTCCCACCTTATTCACACCTTCAAGCCATTTGGCTCAGCCAAACTCTGCCCAAATACTCTCCCAACATCCCTACCTTACTCCTAGAAGCCTCACTTTGGGCAGAATTCTTCCCAAGGAAGCCTTTGGCTCAAATCAAAAAGAGCTACCCTATTTTTAAGGTAATGTCTTCTCTAATGTTGTTTTGTTTAATTTTGCTTCTCCAACCCCTTAAACTCTTTTCATTCCTTTCTTTTGTAAAAACACCAGTATATACAATATACTAGGATGTTGTTATGATAAGTATTTGGTTTACCCTTACACACACATTCGTCTAATGGTTAAAGAACATACTGTTTCTGTGGGTGGCGAAATACTACCTCACGAAACGATGATTGTTCAAATTCTTTTAACACCTATAATGGTGGCCATTTTGATGACACTATTTTCATATATGATATATATATTATGTTTTTGTTTTCCTTATGCTTCTGTATTTCTCATTTATGGCATACTTTATGATTTCCATTATGGGTAAACACGATAATTTCATTTTAGGAAGTGCGAACTACCGCCCCCTCAAAGTGATTTGAATCGTTAATTCCATATGTAGGATGTATAAAGGATAGAGTAAATGGTATTATACACTATATTATACTGGAAGTATATTATAAATTTATATCATTATGATTTCGTTCCGTTAAATATGAAATTGAAATGAAAGTAGCGTTCATGCGTACGTACGGCTTACCGTCTCCATGAACGGTGCATTTCATTTCTTACCTCTAAATGTTACGTGACATTATGAATGAATGTATATACTGTATATATGATATATATGATATCTACATCATGAATATAATTCTGGATATAATGGATATTTCACCACATGAACAACTTCTAATTATAAGAATTTTATTTTTGACTCAAGTACCAAAGATCGACAAAACGACCGTTATTAACTTAAATAATTACATAATGTTAATATCATTGTAATAAGTGATATAAAAAGTACAATGAAATTGAAAATGGTTCTTAATAAGGTATGTATTAACTCTAGTTTATTATTCAAGAGGTTAAAGAACGGTTGAGTCAAGTCAGACACGAGGTAAGGGAACTTCTTAACCCAATTTCTATTCTTTGGGTTAATCTCCTACTTTCAAATTATGTCATGATATTATTATGTCCTATCTTGTATTTTTACATTATTTATGTGTACTTATAGTGAATACACATTATAGATGTACTTTATTTAAAAAAATGATCTTTTTAAGGACTTCTTCTCAATCACCTTTCATTGAGGCATATTTAGTTTTATACACAACTTTCTTTTATAGGGTGTATAAACCCCTTTGACTTTTACGTTTATTCAAAAGGAATCTTTTTTATACGAAGCGTTTTGCTAAACGACAAAAGGGAATGTTTTTCTTTCCGTACTTATGCGGCGACAACGACTTCTCCGCCACCGTGACCATTATTTGAGTTTCAGCTTCCTCTACAAGCCATCATTTTTTTAAATGAAAAATAAATACAAAGTTTTATCTTTCTTTTATTTTGGTATTGAAAATGGTTTTGAAAGTGTTCTTATTATATCAATGTTTTGTATTGATATCTTGTGATTGAAATGTGGAGATTTTATGTTTCCTTTATGCATGATTTATGTGATACGATTATGTTATGGTTTATGATATGTTTAAACCTGTTCATATGAGGAATGAATTGGACTTAATAAGTGACGGGTGGAGCCCGCTATAGCTCCACGATGCATCGGTAGGTCTCATGAGACAACTAGACGTGGAATTGGCCGAGGCCCTTTCCCCATTTGATTTGTGATTTTGGCCGAGGCCTTGACAAAATGTTTCAGAATGTCTAGCATTATGCATTCCATCATTATGAAAGTGGTTATTGATATTGCATGTGATTATTCGACCAGTAGAATATCCATGATATTAAGTAAATGTCATTATCTCATTTTACTTTTTCCATATTATGTTGCAGTTCATGTTTGAAAGGCTTTTGTTTTAGTTATATATTGCCTTAAATGTTTATGTTTTTTTATGAAAGCTTCCGCAATATTGTTATCCTTAATGAGCATCTGAACTCACCCCTTATAATGTTTTAATATTTTCCAGGATGTCAAGAAGTATTTTATGAATGACCTGCAGGGATAGTCAGAAGAGGATATGAGTGTGGACTATGAAGACTTGGTTATTAGTTTTTCACTCTATGATGTAATGTAAGACATATGAATGTATCTAGTGTTTCAAAGGCTACTAAACTAATCGGTCTTTCGAGACTTGATCCTTTGTGATCATGCCAATGTTACGAAGTAATACACCGACTCTGGGTAGCTGGGGTCTGGGCGTTACAGGATTGGTGAGTGCAGGCATGTGTATGTTCCTACTTACAAGTTTCCACTATATTTAATGGGAGGGCTTCTTTGAATGAAGCCAAATGAGTCTACTGACTGGATGATAGTTTTTAAGGAGGTGTATGTTCCTACTCATGGTACTACATCAGATCTAAATGGTGGTATTGGTTGGGTGGTACTAGAAAAGTCTGCTGGATGTAAACAATATGGAAGATGGGTGTATATGGTCGTTCATTGTTTTCCACCATGTTAGGTTGATGGACTTCTCTAGAATGAGAAAATTTAAGAACATAATACCTATTGGATAGATCTTTTCCCTGGTGGTTCATCTTGCATTCCTAGTTTTGAGGGACCTAGGCCAGGCAACCAAAGGCAATACCCCCATGATGTTGGGGGTTCACTAACACATGATTTTTTTGGCGGAAATTGTTAGTGGGAGCCCTCGGGAAGGACCCATGTGTATTTTAGTTGAGGCTTAGAGTATCCTTCTGATCCTCCTACCTATATTATGGGAAAGAGTGGTTATTTCATTCTAGGGATAAGGACTAAAAATAGTAGAAGTTGGTGGTTGGTACTATCTACTTCCTGACCACTAGTCATCGCTGACTGGATGATCGAGGGTTGTTGTTAACATGGATATCATGTCGGGAAGACCATAGGGTTGGGATAGTGCAATGTTTATGGTATTCACGAAAAAATACATTTGAGACCCAGTGTTGAATACAATGAGTTGGTGATGAAGTCCTTCCAGCAGACAAGGATCCAACTTGAGCAGCAGTCGGGGCATTCACAGGTGTAAACGTGAAGGAATCCACTTGGAGAGAAGGGATTTCTTGAAAAAAAATTGACAAATAAAAACAAATTAATTTTGTTAAAGCAGTTTCTTTTAGATAGACATTTGTGTGATTTATTCCTTTTTCTATACATTCTTTATCAATTAATAGGGGCCTAACAGATGGGCAATACTACCAACTTAGTTAAGGATTCACATTGGGTTCACTATTTTTGTTTTGTATCCCCTGAAACATGTGTTCTGGTTAGGAGTCACTACTTCTGGATAGTTTCCATTGGATTTATTTATTGAACCAAAAACATCCAATGGTTCGTTATCCAAAGAGACCTACTTTCCAAATGCAGGTGTTTGTTAGGTTTGGACCTACGATACTTAAGAACAAAAATTGGTTGAGAGGATGGGAGGTCGGACTAATCACACCCTTCTGGGGGAATTATTGCCTACATTAAGATACTCTTATATGTTTGAGATATTTTCATGAATCCTTATTAATTTATCAGGTATAAAGTATGTATCCCATGTAATTTTCAGTAAATTATAATCATGCATCAAATTTAGGATCATCTATAGGTATTCTAGGTTATTAATTAATGGTGATATATATATGTATTTGAGGTTCTCTATCAATGGTATCTTCTTATATACTATTTATAAATTCTTTTAACCATTGTTACAATAACACTGGTTTCTACACTACCTAGTGGGGACCTCTCGAATTTATTGTTGTCTAGGTAGTAGAAAGTATGTATTGATGTTGTGATTGTACCCATAAATGGGTACCTACGTATCCTTATAAAAAGGAATCAAAACTCTCATAGTTCTATTCCACTTAAGGGGACACATAATACCGTTTATGTTCATGTGATAAGGACCTAACTATATAGTTTCTTTTAATATGGTATGGACATATAAGCTAAAGGTTCTTAGTCAATGTTTGGTGTGGGACTTATGTATAAGCAATGCAAGAAACCTGGAAAGGATATGAGTTTCCAAGTTTTATTGGACCCTTTTGGGAATATGGCCCATAGAGAATATGTTTTATTTATATTATTGTGTTTAAACCTCAAGTTGGTTTCCTACATATCCCCCTGGTAAGGGAATCCAAGCCCATGTATTTCGATGAGTCCCATTGGGGTGTATGACCTTTTTGAGAGAAATTTGTCAGGGATTACATCAAAAGAGGATTCCTTAATTAAGGGGATTACAGTTAGATTCCTGAAGAGGATATCTAATGAGCTCATTCCCTGATGAAGGCTTCCTACGTATCCCAATTATGGTTGAAACTATAGTTCTCATAGTTCAAGAATGAAGGATTTTGTGGATGTTGTGATAATCACAATTCCCTAAGCCCATGTGAGTAATGATTAGAGTGTGAACTAACATGATTTCAAATATTAATCAAACCAAACTCTCTCCCTCTATTCTTCTGATGGAATAGGTAGGGGATTTGGTGAAAGAATCTGAGGTGACAGTGGGTGAGGGTGCGGAGAAATGAACCCTTCAATGTGAAATGAAATTGAAAGTCACTATATTTGGCCAGAAAGGATAGGGGCTTACTCCAGGAGGAATGCCCTTAGTAGATCCCATGAGAGGATGGATACTTTTCCTTTTTTGAATGGAAAAGAATGTGTGACACTCAATCTCCCTATTGATAACTGGAGACTCTGAGTCCAAGAGATGAAAAGGGGGGATATGGTCCCATCCCCAGAATCCAAGACCAAGAACATCCCAACACTATATCTAGGGTAAGGATCCATGTGACTATAGACATACAAACCTAAAAACATCACAAATATCCTAAATCCTTAAGAATATGAATATAGGAAACCTCTATCTGTAGATATACAAACCCAAATAGGAGACACGCTGATGTGCCTTTCCAAAAGTTTTGATAAGTCGGGAGGTTTTGGTTGAGGCTTAAACTTATTCTCTTTCAGAAAAGGGAGGTAATCAGAAGGAATAATTCCAATGAATGAATTTGAATATGTCTAGATGAAAGGTTTGTATATGTTAAATGGATTATGTGAATAAAATATGGGCACCCAAGTAGGTATCTGGCACTCACGTATATTCCCGAAGGTAGGCTTGGGAGACCTGATGTTTACTTAAGTGAAAAAATTGAATGTTAAAACTTGGGTGATACTTGAATTAATACTTCAAGATTATTCATAGGGATTCCCAAAAGTGGGGTGCTCAAGGTCCTTTAAGAGGAATGGGTGGTGTGTAGTTGTTCATGATTTAAGGCGGTTTGGCCTTTTAGGCATGCATGTGTTATGGATTTCAAAAACTAAAGGGACTTAATTCCTATGATCCTCCTTTTATTCCTCCTCCCTAAGTATTAAAGAACTACATTGAAGGTTTTAGAAGACTTGGGAGAAACACTAGGGTGAACCGATCATCAATTGGGATTTGGGGAAAATTCATCCATACAAATAAGGACCCCAAGGGTCTATTTATAAGAAAATTAGTTACCCTGGGCGAATGGTGATTGAGTAGAAAAGTGGATTGCATGCCAGAAAAGTGGCACCCAAGTAACTTTAATGCCGACGATGCCTTGTCATGACTATGGTGAAACAAATTTGAAGCCATTTCAAATATTGATTATCATCATGTATTTTCTCCTCATTTATCAAAGGCATTTCCATTTGTAAATTTTCCATCAATGTGATGGAACAGAGTGTAAATAAAGACTTAAGAGAAATAGATCCTCCCTACCGTGGGAGTTGAGACCCCCACAACCCTTCTTGGGATTAGTTATAGGTTGAGTTCCTAGCCCTTCGGGCCAGTCCCTTCACTACCTTCACTGACCCCAATGAAAAATTTATAGTCTCACAACAGTCATTTCGAGCTCGGTCGGGGAAATTTTTTGGAAAAGTGCATGGGAATATTTTTATGGTTTCTATAGATATTTGTGTGTATATATATAATATAATTATATTATAAATATTATTTAATTTACATCATATATTTTCACTAAAATGATCCTTAATACATTCTATGTAATGTATGAATGAATCACATCACTTTGAGTAGGTGGTAGTCCAAACATTCAGAAAAAACATTATCGTATATACCCAATATGGAAAGAATGAAGGTATGCTTTAAATAATAATTAAGAAATATTAAATTAATAATTAATTTCTTATAAATCATGTAAAAAATATTTTCCATCCTCATTCCCTACCATGAGAGGTGTTGAATTAAAAAAAGAACAATATCATTTCATGAGGACGTAGTTTTCCATACAAAAGAATGGTATGTTCATTATCCATTCAATGGAAGCGTGTGTAATTTTTGGTAGAATAGTAAATATAACAACATATAATTATATGTAGGATACTAATTTTCTTATTTAATCATCTAATAATAATAATTTAGTTGGTTGAGAAAGAAAATTAAAAAATGAGCATGAGAAAGGATGTTACCACTTTTTTGGCTAACTCCTTTTGGTTTTCACCAACGGGATTCCTTGGATGGATTTATTACAAAATCGATGGTTAAAGATGTAATTTATTGATTTTTGGAGCTTATTTGGGAATGTGTTTTGTTAGATTAAGGGCTTGAGAGATATGAATAAGTGGGAGGCATGGGTTCATTTTTTTAGTTGAGGAGTAGTGGGATTCTTTTAGAATTTTTAAAAGGCGATTTCACCAACATTTTTCCCATGTAAAGTTTCTCCAATAATGGTAATTATAATATAAAAGGTATTCTAGTGTATAAATATGAACATTTAATGGATTTTTTACAAGTTTATATGTCATTTTGGACATTAAGTTTAAGGTTTAGACCCTTGTTAAGCTAATTTTTCTCTTAATCACTACAATTACTTTTAACCACATTCACTAATCATTTTGGTAAAAAACTAAGTTGACCATATTATAAATAAAACATTATTTTTATTATGAATATTTAATCCATTCTTTAAAATTACAATCATATAAGTTGTATAAATTAATTTAAATTTAATCCCATAAATGGGACAATAATGCGAGATTTAAAAAAAAAGAATGTTTAAAAGTTTGTGATGTTTATATATACAATATCAAATTAAAATTTATTCCAATGGAATAAATTGGATTAATTTATGTATAAGGGATATAATTTAAATTTAAAATATAATTTAACATTTTAAATAAATTAGATGTAAAATTATGTTTTGAATTAAAATTCAGTATGTCTCCTTATTCGCCAAAATATGAAACTTTTCATAAAAATAAAAAAATTCAACAAAAGTAAATTTAAATTTTTATAATTAAAAATGAATTTTATTTGGTAAAATAAATAATGAAAAAAGAGTCAAATATTATATTTAAAATGAGTTCTCTATTAAAACAAGGTAAAATATCCATTTATAAAAATATTAATTTTTATTCATATAATTTGATTTTTTCATATCTTATTCATATCAAATTATTGGAATAAATATTGAAAAAATTTATTTAATATATGAAATATAAATTTTATTAAAAACATTCATCAATATTGGTTTTTTAATTTATTGAGACCAAATCGTGTTTGTACATAGTTTTCTTTGAAAAGTAATTTCATTATTTTCAAATAGTTATTACTTTCATTTATAACTAATTGATAATAAAAGGAAATGATTTTATATACATGTGTAAACCATAGTTTCATAATTTATTTAGTCTCATTATTATCTTCCATTATAATGGATAATTAATAACTATAATAATTTTAAAAAAATTATATTGTAGTTTGGTAAAACATTATCTTCCGTGGAATGAAATCTATCAAATGATCTCTACATTGATTATTACACAAGCCAACATGGTGTTGAGTGTACCATAATATAATCAATTTTTTTCATGTTGTTAATTATTAACCTTGTGATTCATATAACAGTAGACAAAATTAGTACTTTTATATAGAAAAAAATACATTTAATGTAGCAGAAAATGAAAAATATCAAATATAATAATTAACATAAAAAGTTATATTACAAAAAATATAAGGATGTTAGATTATACCCCCATAAAATGAATTTTTCCCCAATATTTAGTTGGTTCATCAATGCTTTAATACATAAAATTTTCTTTCATAAAAACCCCCAACATTAAAATGAATACTAAAACTTCTTTTAAAATAAGAAATTTTGAACAGTAACGGTTATACATAGTATAAGGCCCCAGCCTTAAACCTTAATTAATATTGAATTAAATGAATAATTCACGTCGAGGATCTTTTCAGGTTTAGAGTTTTAGAGAATTAGAACATAACTATTACATCTCAAAAGATTACAAAGTAGTCACTTCTACTAAGTTTCCATAATAAAAAAAACTCTTAAAAAGAAACGTGTCTAGTTCCATGTTTTATATAGGATGGCATTCCCTTGATCCCATCCTTGACCTTATTCCACATTAAGTCATGTGAAAACATTTCAAAAAAAAACTTGGGGTGAGCATAAAAAGCTCAGTAAGGGATACAGAAAGAATGAAAACTGTTAGTTTTTCAAACATCAAATAAACCATATATACTCTATCAAAGTAATACCTTCACCTTCATGAAGTAGTAAAAACTTTTCACTGAATAAAGTATCATTACTTACCTTTTTGTAACCAAAGGATTACCATAAAATCCATAAAAACAACACATAACATATATAAAGGTACCTTGGGACATAAACATACTTAAGTGGAATAACCATACGGTCGACTTCCACACATATCAATTAATGGAGTAGCCATACGGCCAATTTCCATACATACTTAATGGAATAGCCATACGGCCGACTTCCATACCCAATGCATTGGAGGTTATAACGTAACCACCCGTCCTGGTATTCACGGCACCACCCGTCATATGGTTTATAACGTAACCACCCGTTAAAATGTCCAAGTACCAATATAAAATCATAAAACATAAATCCAATATAAAGGAATGATAACATTTCCTCATTTCAATCAAAATATATCATAATATAATCCTTTTTCAAAACCCTTTTTAATACCAAAATACATAAAAGAGTATATGGTATTTATTTTATTTTAAAAACATTACAGCTTGTTGAGGAAGCCAAAGACCAAATAATACTCTCGGCGGCGGAAAAGGTCATTGTCACCGCGTACGTTAAAAAAACATTCATTTTTGACGTTTAGTAAAATACTTCGTAGAAAAAGATTCCTTTTGTATAAAAGTAAAAGTAAAAGGGGTTTATACACCGTATAAAAGAAAGTTGTGTATAAAACGAAATATGACTCAATGAAAGGAGATTGAGAGGAAGTCCCTTACCTCGGGTCTGACTTGACTCGATCATTCATTAACGTCCTGAATAATAAACTTGAGTTAATTTATACTTGATTAATAACCTTTTTAAAGTTCATTATTCTTTTTATATCACTTATTGCCATGTTATAAACATTATGTAACCATTTAAGTTAATAATGTTTGTTTTCTCAATATTTGGTTCTTAAGTCGAAAGTGGAGTTCCTACAATTACATGTTGTTCGTGTGGTCAAAGGTTCTTTATATCCAGAATGAAATTCCCGATTTGGACATAATATGTATCATATATATCCAGCATATACATGTATTTATAATATTACATAATCATTTAGAGGTAAGAAATGAAATGCACCGTTCATGGAGACGGTAAGCCGTACGTACGCATGTACGCTACTTTCATTTCTTTGTCATATTAATGGAATTAAAACTAAATGAGAGGTATGTATATTTTAATTCCAAAATTATATTCATAATTTAGATATATAATTAATTATATATATCCATTATATACATGTACTTTTAATAGTACATTACATTTGGGGATATCAAATGAAATGCATCGTTCATGGAGACGGTAAGACGTACGTACGCATTAACGCTACTTTCATTTCCATCTCATACATTAATGGAAAGAAATAATAATGATATAGAGGTATATTATAATTCCAGTATAACATTATATATAATAACTTTAAATCCATCCTTTACATGTCCCACATATGGCATTAACGAATCACATCACTTTGAGGGGGCGGTAGTCCGCATTTCCTTAAATGAAGATATCGTGTTTACCCATAATGGAAACCATAAAGTTATGCCCAAAATGAAAAATACAGAAAAACTAAACATATTATATATCATATATAAAAATAGTGACATCATAATGGACACCTTTGAAGGTGTTAAATGAGTATTGAACAATCATCGTTTCGGGAGGCAGGATTTCTCCAACCACGGAAACCGTATGTTCTTTAACCATTTGATGTAGTTGTGTGAGAGTGAAGCTCGAATAAATCTTATAACAACATCCTAGTATATTGAAGATACTGGTTCTGTTACAAAAGAAGTAAATAAAATGAGTTTAGAGGGTTGGAGAAGCAAAATAAAACAAATGAACAAGAGAGAATGAATTACCTTTAAAAGCGTAACTCCTTTTGATTTGAGCCTAAAGGTTTCCTTTGAAAAGATTCTGCACAAAGGGAATCCTCTAGTATGAGGAGAGGTATGTGGAGAGCGTAAATGGGCAGGGTTTGGCCAAGCCAAAGGCTTGAGGAGTGTGTGAAATGAGGTAGAGGTGGGGGCCTTTTATAAGAGGAGGGGAGGGGCACTATTGGAAAGTAAAGAAATATTACTTTATTTGAAAATGTGTTTCGGTTTTAAAAGGTCCCACATTGATATAATTCGTGGATAAGGTGATAAGGGTTCTAAATCAACCAATCCAATAAGTTTTGGACATGTGTAGTTTATAGATTTTACATTATCTTTCCATTTTATTTAAATCGTTAAATAATGATGTAATCGCTGCATCATTATTATGCCATAAATAATTTAATTTATTTAATGTCTAAAAATTATAAAAAAAATACTATGATGTAGGAAATCGTTTTAGATTTCCAATGACTATTTATAATCAAAAATCCGATCTTTATAACCCTATGTAAAAATTGTTTTCGTAAAACATATTATGTTTGTGTCATTTTTACTTTTACATTAAATAAAAAGTTATTTATGTCATTTCCCAACCAAAGTGTCTCCATGGGGTCCCCATGGTGACCCATGAATTTTTGTTGTCGGCCATGACACAACCAATGAGGGTAGGACATGTGTCAAGTTCATTTCATATTATTAAAACATTATTTTTACATTAAACTACACTAATTACCACTAATCGCGATTAAGAACTTAATAAATTACCATTCACCAAAAAATTATTATAATCTCATTGAACCACATTTTACTTCTTAATGACAACCATGTATGTCGGATTTTTGAAATTCAAAACACAATGGTGGAAAAATTTCATTTAAACGGAAAATCAGTCTTTATAAGTACCACTTAGTGGTTTCACTATTCATCAAAAATTGATGTTTTTCGGAAAATTACCAAAAATTCCCCCTAAGATATATTTGATATTCTGAATTAAAAAATGAAGTCCATTTTAAAAAATTCAAAACATATAAGTCAAATTAATTAATTTAATAATTAATTCCCGCTGTCATGACAAATAGCGTGTTTTTGTGAAACAATAAGTATCAAAAGATTGACACTAGTTTAAGTCCGATTTCAAAGTGAAATTAATTCCAACGACCACTATAGGATTTAATGGTAAAAATATTTTCTAATTTCACTTTAAAACCAATTCAAAAGATAATCTAATCATATAAATAAATTAGATTAAAAAGAGGTTTTGAATTAAAATATAACATTTTACACTATTCATTAAAAAATGAACTTTATCGGAAAGATACCAAAAATTCACCCAAAGTAAATTTTGATGTCCCGATTCTAAAGAAGAGTTTTATTTGGTCCAAAAGAATGTATAAGTGTGATCAAAACTATATTTAATGACAGTTCTCCATCAAAAAGAGATATGTGAACCTTTAGTGAAAATTAGGGTATAAAAGCCTAAAATTGAACTCTTTTCGTATTTTAAGTCGTTATCTTTTATTGGATAAATGTAAAAACATTTAAAAACATATATAATCATATTTTAGTTATTTCTATCCATTCCCTCCAGTACAATGGCTACTCATTAACTAACTTTTAAAATAATATTATTTTATTACTTGCGTGCAACGTAAGTTTTCAAAGAAACTCATCGCTGCGTACCGAGTATGCTATCGAACGTAGAAACCCCTTTTAATTAAAATTAATATTTAATTCATAAATATTAATAAATATGAAAATTCTTTATTCTTTATTTACCTGGGATGTTACATCCTTCCCCTCGTTTGGGAATTGCGTCCTCACAATTTTATTTACTTATCAAAATAAGTGGTGGTATTTATCCCTCATAGCATTTTCAGATTCCCACGTTGCCTCTTCAATCACATGTTTTTTCCACAAAACCTTTACCTGATGAATCACCTTATTCCGTAACACCTGCTCCATGTGGTAAAGAATCTGGACTGGTTGTTCTTCATAAGATAGGTACTCTTCCAGCTGAACTACCTCTGGACTCAAAACATGAGATGGATCTGGCATATACTTTCTCAACATTGAAACATGAAAAACATTGTGTAACTGAGATAAACTCGGAGGTAAAGCCACTCGGTATGCAACTGATCCAACTCTATCCATAATTTCATATGGTCCAATAAACCTTGGACTCAGCTTTCCTTTCTTACCAAATCTCATCACACTTTTCCAAGGAGAAACCTTGAGAAAAACATGATCACCTACCTCGAAAGATAGATCCTTCCTCTGGTTATCCGCATAACTCTTCTGCCTGCTCTGAGCTGTTCTCATGTGTTTCTGAATCAGCTAAACTTTTTCTGCCATCTCTTCTACCAATTCTGGTTCCATCAACTTCCTTTCACCCACTTCATTCCAGAAAGTAGGAGTTCGACACCGCTTCCCATATAATGCCTCAAATGGTTCCATCTGTATACTGGAATGAAAACTGTTATTATAAGAAAACTCAACCAAAGAAAGATGTTGGTCCCAAATTTCCTGATAATCCATAGAACAAGCTCGTAGCATATCCTCCAATGTCTAGATTGTTCATTCTGACTGCCCATCTGATTGAGGTTGAAAAGCTATACTAAAATTTAATTCTGTACCCAACGACTTCTGAAGGCCTTTCCAAAAGTTAGATGTGAACCTGGAATCACGATCAGATACAATAGAGAGAGGAACTCCATGTAACCTGTCTATCTCTTTAAGATACAAACGGGAAAGTTGATCTAGAGAGAAAGTATCTCGTATAGAAAGGAAATGAGAAGATTTGGTCAAGCGATCAGCAATAACCCAGATTGCATTATTACCTCGAGATGTCATCGGTAATCCCACAACAAAGTCCATGGATATGTTTTCCCATTTCCACTCTGGCACTGGTAAAGGCTAAAGCATCCCTTTCGGTAACTGCCACTCTGCTTTAACCTGTTGACATGTCAAACAATTCACAGTAAAATCAGCAATATCTCTTTTCATTCCATCCCACCAATAATACTCCCGCAGATCTCTGTACATCTTAGTACTGCCCGGATAAACTGAAAATGGGGAACTATGAGCCTTACATAACAACTCATTCTTCAACTGTGAATCACAAGGCACACATAACCTCTTCCCAAACCTCAAAACACAACCACAAACTTATCCATGAACTCATGGAAAATTTTATTCATAAGGTCCATGAATACAGCAGGTTCATTGGTGAACCCAAAAGGCATAACTACAAATTCATAATGGCCATATCTAGTATGGAACGCAGTCTTCGGAACGTCTGCTTATTTTACTTTCAACTGATGGTACCCCGACCTCAAGTCAATATTCAAAAAATACTGAGCTCCCTGGAGCTGATACCACTTCATTCGATGGCCCAACATCTGCTGAAGTTGTTGCAAAGGATTTCACCACCCCTTTCTGCTTGTAGTCTGGCTGCATTCCCCCAGTTGAGTTCTTCGTTGGACACACGTTTGCATAATGACCCATTTCATTAAACTTAAAACATCTTACCGTTGGCTTTTCATTTCCTGCTAGATCATCTTCCTTATAGTTACGAGAAATATGACCAGACTTACCACACCGAAAGCACTTACCAGACTTGGATAAACATTCTCCAGGATGTATTTTACCACACTTCTCACAGGATTGATATTTTGTTTTCTTACCTCCTCGCTTCTTTGATGAATTCTTCCCATTTTCCTTCCAACTAGACCTCTTATTCTGTTGTTTGTCATAGAACACCTGATCATCAGCAAACACCATTTACACCTTCTCCGCACATCAAACAAGTTTTTCATAACTTTTGAACTCACGAGAAGCTAAAGACCTTCGATACTTTGGCTTCAACCCTGAGTAAAAACAGTTTATTTTAATATCAAGATCTCGTATGATGTTTGGAGCATACCTTGCCAATCGAGTGAACTTTTCTTCATAAGCAGCCACTGAATCATCCTCCTACCTCAATTCTAGGAAATGTTTTTCCATCCTAAGATGAACCACCTCAGGAAAATATTTATCAAGAAACATACCTTTGAATTCTTCCCAGTGAAGATCCTCAATCTCATCATTATCCCTTATATTTTTCACCATCGACCACCACTGATCAGCTTCACCTTCAAAACGGTAAACAACAAAACTATCCTTTTGATGTTCTGAACACCCCATGACATCAAAAATCTTCTCCAGTGCTTTAATCCACCATTCAGCTTGCACAGGGTCAGATGATCCTCTGAATGATGGGGGATGTTTCCTCATGAAATGATCCACCACTGACATGTTCCTCTGAGGTTTATCTGGCTGATCTCGTGCATGGATACCACCACCATTTATAGCCTCAGTCAACTGTGTCATCACTGCAACAAACTGTCCAGTTCCGATTCCGACCATCTCAGGTTGCTGATTTGGAAGGTTATCTTCCTCCTGATGTCGTCCCAACATAGCTTCTTTGTTTCCTCTGCGGAAAACCATTCTGAACACAGAAATATCTTAGGCGAAGCAACATGGTAATCCGTAAATGCTATATCATTTCAATCATATTATAATTTAACACTTTTATAACTCCTAAAGTTGTCTAAACCGACCTCTGATACCAACTATAAGGCCCCAGCCTTAAACCTTACTTAATATTGAATTAAATGAATAATTCACGTCGAGGATCTTTTCAGGTTTAGAGTTTTAGAGAATTAGAACATAACTATTACATCCCAAAAGATTACAAAGTAGTCACTTCTACTAAGTTTCCATAATAAAAAAAACTCTTAAAAAGAAACGTGTCTAGTTCCATGATTTATATAGGATGACATTCCCTTGATCCCATCCTTGACCTTATTCCACATTAAGTCCTGTGAAAACATTTCAAAAAAAAAACTTGGGGTGAGTATAAAAAGCTCAGTAAGGGATACAGAAAGAATGAAAACTGTTAGTTTTTCAAACATCCAATAAACCATATATACTCTATCAAAGTAATACCTTCATCTTCATGAAGTAGTAAAAACTCTTCACTGAATAAAGTATCATTACATACCTTTTTGTAACCAAAGGATTACCATAAAATCCATAAAAATAACACATAACATATATAAAGGTAACTTGGGACATAAACATACTTAAGTGGAATAACCATACGGTCGACTTCCACACATATCACTTAATGGAATAGCCATACGGCCAATTTCCATACATACATAATGGAATAGCCATACGGCCGACTTCCATACCCAATGCATTGGAGGTTATAACGTAACCACCCATCCTGGTATTCACGACACCACCTGTCATATGGTTTATAACGTAACCACCCGTTAAAATGTCCAAGTACCAATATAAAATCTTAAAACATAGAACCAATATAAAGGAATGATAACATTTCCACATTTCAATCACAATATATCATAATAGAATCCTTTATCAAAACCATTTTTAATACCAAAATACATAAAAGAGTATATGGTATTTATTTTATTTTAAAAACATTACGGCTTGTTAAGGAAGCCAAAGACCAAGTAATACTCGCGGCGGCGGAAAAGGTCGTTGTCACCGCGTACGTTAAAAAAACATTCCTTTTTGACGTTTAGTAAAATTCTTCGTAGAAAAAGATTTCTTTTGTATAAAATTAAAAGTCAAAGGGGTTTATACATCGTATAAAATAAAGTTGTGTATAAAACGAAATATGCCTCAATGAAAGGAGATTGAGACGAAGTACCTTACCTCGGGTCCGACTTGACTCGATTATTCTTTAACGTCCTTAATAATAAACTTGAGTTAATTTATACTTGATTAAGAACCTTTTTAAAGTTCATTATTCCTTTTATATCACTTATTTCCATGTTATAAAGATTATGTAACCATTTAAGTTAATAATGTTTGTTTTCTCAATATTTGGTTCTTAAGTCGAAAGTGGACTTCTTACAATTACATGTTGTTCATGTGGTCAAAGGTTCTTTATATCCAGAATGAAATTCCCGATTTGGACATAATATGTATCATATATATCCAGCATATACATGTATTTATAATATTACATAATCATTTAGAGGTAAGAAATGAAATGCACCATTCATGGAGACGGTAAGCCGTACGTACGCATGAACGCTACTTTCATTTCATTGTCGTATTAATGGAATTAAAACTAAATGAGAGGTATGTATATTTTAATTAAAGAATTATATTCATCCTTTAGATATATCATTAATTAAATATATCCATTATATACATGTACTTTTTATAGTACATTACATTTGGGGATATGAAATGAAATGCACCGTTCATGGAGACGGTAAGCCGTACGTACACATGAACGCTACTTTCTTTTCTATCTCATACTTTAATGGAAAGAAATAATAATGATATATAGGTATATTAAAATTCCAGTATAACATTATATATAATAACTTTAAATCCATCCTTTACACGTCCCACATATGGCATTAACGAATCACATCACTTTGAGTGGGCTGTAGTCCGCACTTCCTTAAATGAAGATATCGTGATTACCCATAATGGAAACCATAAAGGTATGCCCAAAATGAAAAATACAGAAAAAATAAACATATTATATATCATATATAAAAATAGTGACATAATAATGGCCACCTTTGAAGGTGTTAAATGAGTATTGAACAATCATCGTTTCGGGAGGCAGAATTTCGCCATCCACGGAAACCGTATGTTCTTTAACCATTTGATGTAGTTGTGTGAGAGTGAAGCTCTAATAAATCTTATAACAACATACTAGTATATTGAAGATACTGGTGTTGTTACAAAAGATGTAAATAAAAAGAGTTTAGAGGGTTGGAGAAGCGAAATAAAACAAATGAACAAGAGAGAATGAATTACCTTGAAAAGTGTAATTCCTTTTGATTTGAGCCTAAAGGATTCCTTTGAAAGGATTCTGCCCAAATAGAATCCTCTAGGATGAGTAGAGGGATGTGGAGAGAGTAAATGGGCAGGGTTTGGCCGAGCCAAAGGCTTGAGGAGTCTGTGAAATGAGGTAGAGGTTGGGGCCTTTTATAAGAGGAGAGGAGGGGCACTTTTGGAAAGTAAAGAAATATTACTTTATTTGAAAATGTGTTTCGGTTTTAAAAGGTCAAACATTGATATAATTCGTGGAAAAGGTGATAAGGGTTCGAAATCCACCCATACATTACGTTTTGGACATGTGTAGTTTATAGATTTTACATTATCTTTCAATTTTATTTAAATCGTTAAATAATGATGTCATCGCTGCATCATTATTATGTCATATATAATTTAATTTATTTAATATCTAAAAATTATAAAAAAAATACTATGATGTAGGAAATCGTTTTATCTTTCCAATGACTATTTATAATAAAAAATATGATCTTTATAACCCCATGTCAAATTTTGTTTCGTAAAACATATTATGTTTGTGTCATTTTTTACTTTACATTAAATACAAAGTTATTTATGTCATTTCCCAACCAAAGTGTCTCCATGTGGTCCCCAAGTTGACCCATGGCTTGTCTTGGTCGGCCATGACACAAACAATGAGGGTAGGACATGTGTAAAGTTCATTTCATATTATTAAAACATTATTTTTACCTTAAACTACACTAATTACCACTAATCGCGATTAAGAACTTAATAAGTTACTATTCACCAAAAAATTATTATAATCTCATTGAATCACATTTTACTTCTTAATGACAACCATGTATGTCGGATTTTTGAAATTTAAAACACAATGATGGCAAAATTTAATTTAAACGGAAAATCAGTCTTTATAAGTACCACTTAGTGGTTTCACTATTCATCAAAAATTGAAGTTTTTCAGAAAATTACCAAAAATTCACCCTAAGCTATATTTGATATTCCGAATTCAAAAATGAAGTCCATTTTAGAAAATTCAAAACATATAAGTCAAATTAATTAATTTAATAATTAATTCCCGCTGTCATGACAAATAGCGTGTTTTTTTGAAACAATAAGTATCAAATGATTGACACTAGTTTAAGTCCGATTTCAAAGTGAAATTAATTCCAACGACCACTATTGGATTTAATGGTAAAAATATTTTCTAATTTCACTTTAAAACCAATTCAAAATATAATCTAATCATATAAATAAATTAGATTAAAAAGAGGATTTGAATTAAAATACAACATTTTACACTATTCATAAAAAAATGAACTTTATCGGAAAGATACCAAAAATTCACCCAAAGTAAATTTTGATGTCCCGATTCTAAAGAAGAGTTTTATTTGGTCCAAAAGAATGTATAAGAGTGATCAAAACTATATTTAATGACAGTTCTCAATCAAAAGGTGATAAGTGAACCTTTAGTGAAAATTAGGGTATAAAAGCGTAAAATTGAACTCTTTTCATATTTTAAGCCTTTATCTTTTATTGGATAAATGTAAAACCATTTAAAAACATATATAATCATATTTTAGTTATTTCTATCCATTCCCGCCAGTACAACGGCTACTCGTTAACTAACTTTTAAAATAATATTATTTTATTACTTGTGTGCAACGTAAGTTTTCAATGAAACTCATCGTTGCGTACCGAGTACGCTATCAAACGTAGAAACCCATTTTAATTAAAATTAATATTTAATTCGTAAATATTAATAAATATGAAAATTCTTTATTCTTTATTTACCTGGGATGTTACACATAGTAGGTAATGAATAGGTTTCTACATAGTATAACATAGGAGTCAAGTGAAAACATGGACATTAAAGATAAATATAACTATCATTTTTGGATTAACAGTTATATTGAACATGATAAAGAGAAATTTAACAATCATAAAGCCTTAAATTTTTTTTGATCTAAGGGATCCTTTGATTCATTGGAAAATAAGGTAGGTGGATAACCTTTTAGATTTCAATATCTTTTCCACAGAGTTGAAAAATTTTCATGATACAAAATACTTACCTAGTTTCATTATATTTTATAAGCCCAATATAATCCTTTTCTGTGCCTTTATCCATTTCCACTTCATCTCTTATTCTGAGAAATGAAGGAGACTTTTTTATGCCTGGAAAATCAATATACAAAAAGACCCATAAATAGAATGATAATTGACTCCATATATCTTTAGTTAACATCCTAGTAAAAGGTTATCATAGGTTATCCAATATGTATAAATCCTCATATGATGAGATAATACTTTATTTTCTAAAACCTCATCTAAATTTTAACTAAAGACATTTCATAAATGGTCAACTTGTAACCCTTCTGAAAGTTTAAAATCAAAAACATTATAATTAAGGTCACTCAATCAGCTTAACATTGATCCCATGTATATCATAATGTAGTGCTTTTTTGTCACATACCAAACATGTGAATACCTTCATATTGTATTCTCATTAAATGTGGTAATGACCATAAATCCTTATTTAAATCATCCATGTTTTATTATTCTCTTATTGGATATATTCCTTAAACCCAAAAATGTTGAAAGAACATTCCATGATATCATAGACTATATTGTCGAGAAATCCTTGATCAGTTATAAGGTAATTAGTATCATCTAATTTAATTATTCTTAACCTATGTATCATTAACCAAACATCATTATCTAAAAATCAGGATGACATAAAGGGTTTTATGTAATTATTCAAAATGTCACATTTCTATTAAATAAATTTTTTAGTTCATCAGAAAAATTCAACACAATCATTTATATCCTTAGCTAAAAATATAAACTAAACAATCCTTACATTATTCACCATTCAAAATTCAGGAATCCAAACACATAAATACTTTAATTATTCTACTTAAACCTTAAATAATAACAACTCTGCCTTATCATATTACATAATACCTCTTTCCTTTCTCATTTCATTTATAGTATCTTCATCTACAGAAACATAACCATTACTCATACCACTGTGCTTATTATTTTTCCGAGATATCCACTTATTAAATATTTTTTCCTAATGACCATTAATTCCAAACTTAAAGGATTTAACCATTGAAAATGTATTAAGGATTCCAATATACCCATACATTTTGTTAGTTGTACTCTTCATTTTTTCATTGAATTTACATTATTTTTATATTTTTCCATAGTAAAAAAATATTCTTGTTCCCCTAAGACATTCACTTGGGTAATGCTTTCAACATTCATGACCTAAAGCAAAATGAATCTTATTTCCTCCATGTTATCCTTTAACTAATCTATCAGTGAAATATTTCTTTATCTTCTTCAGTGTGTTTAATAGTAGATTAAGGTAATCCTTGTTTATTAGGTTCCCTAAAAATAGATTAGGCATGATAACAACATCTTTGACTCCAGTGGTCATCCCATTTGACTAGTGATATGAAAATATTCAATCAAATTCAATGAAAACTCAGTTCCTTATGGTTCCTATTATTGACTAAAACCATAAATAATAGTGTGAGAAATATTTATCAAAATAGAAGACAACATAATCATGAAAAATTACTTTTAAGATTTCTAAATCATGCCTCATATTTCCTTAATCCAATACAAATTTGGTTTATGATAGGTTATTCAAATACATCTTCTATATAAATCCATCATTATGGTTTTTGAAGAGTTTTTGAATTCCCAATGCATATCCCCCTTATGTATCAATCCAGGTGTGCATTAAGGCCCATTTCCCTCTATCAGGTTATGCTTGAGTCGGTCTCAAAACACGTTTTCAGAAATTTTTTAACCCTAGGTACATCTTTTCATGAGGTACATTCACTTGTAGTATCCAAAAAGTGATGTATTTCTAAGAAATCAATCACTATATCCTTTACCAAAACTCTAGTATATTTTCCTATACTTTTGTTTATCAATAGACTTATCCTTAGAGACATCCCTAGACATTTCATTAGAACTATCCTTTGGGATCTCACTAAAATTTTCACATCCTAGTTCTAAAGGTCGACTAAATCTTTCCT
Source organism: Viscum album (assembly GCA_963277665.1). Lineage (NCBI taxonomy): Eukaryota > Viridiplantae > Streptophyta > Magnoliopsida > Santalales > Viscaceae > Viscum > Viscum album. The sequence goes on along the minus strand of OY728153.1, from coordinate 1,765,566,122 downwards.
TTGATACCAAATATAGCAACCCGGGATTAACATATATGTATGTTACATAATTTTAGATGAATATTCATCACAATATATAAATTCATGCTCAATGAACATAATATTTTAGTGTATTTGGAAACATGGGACCAAATATTCTAACTTGGTGAAATATCTTCAATGTTAATCACAAGGATCTCCCCCTTTTGCACTTATACTTAAAACCATTGATCACAGCCTAGGGTAAGAAAACATAAGATATGGGTGAGCTTAGATTATCATTAATGGTAAAAAAAATAGATATATATGACTAAAATGATAATATTGTTATGAATACGTGAGAATAACATTTTAAGATAATACCAAAAATAAAAATATCATATACAGGAGTCATGTAGTAAATAATATAATTTAATAGGATATTAATCATAATGGAATCTAAACCATAATCTAGTAAATGATAAAATTGTAATATGTTATATAATATTTAGTAGGAATATATGAAAATAAAATTATTTCAATAATATTCAAGGAATAGATATTAAGGTAATCTTATCAGAATGGGTTAACTCGTCAAAAAATATTGGTTGTCATGGTTTACTCCCCTGACTATCTTAGTAAATATAGTTCACTCCCAAAAACATCTTAGCAGAGAATGTATTTTGCTAAACCATGTTCAATCCCAATTCCATCCATGTATATCTTGTGATATATAAATATTTACCTAATTACATGTGGGAGATATATGTCCCACTCATCTCATAATGAAATCATACATGCTTGTTCCAAAAGATCATAACCAATCATATCATATCCCTTGAAAGGAAATGGTTATCGTAAACATTCAATCATACCATAACTTATAAAAAAGATAAAACATTCTTAATCATTTAATAAAATCATAACCTATGAATGTATGAGGGTTTCATATATATATAACTCATGTAAGAGATACATGTTTTATAAACACATAACCCATGAAATATAAATGGTTTTCATAGATATCATTCCGTAAAAACATAAACCATTTAGATAATTATTTTTAATGGAACATTTGGATCATTTTAATAGAAAATAATTAGTAACCCCAATGGATTTTATCATAGATGGAAAGTAATTTGGAAATCTCCTTTAAGAATATTTCTTGAGGGAAATATAATTTATTCTTTGAAATAATTATTTTTAAAACATAAATCCTTTTGAAAACTATTTTATTTTAAAAAATATCAAGAATATATATAAAACATATTGAAAAAAAATCATTGAAAGTAGATTTTAAAACATATAAATTAATCTTTGAAAACATTATTAAAACCTTTTCATTGAAAACATATAAAAGAAGCATGGAAACATGTTGTAAACATTTTTCCTAAAAACATTGTAAAATAATATTTAAAAAATTTTGAAAATAGTTTTCTTTGTAAACATAAAAAATAATATTGAAAATTTTTTAAAACAAATTATAATCATAAAAAATTTCTTGATATTCTTTTTAAAAATGTGGTTTTGAAAGAACACAGAATTTCAACAAAATAGATACGTAAAAGAAAAATTTCTTAAAAACAGTTTCTTAATTGTATTATGTACCAAAGAGTGGAAAATTGTTCCATTAAATTAAGATATCATAAATAACCATAGGATTAAAAATTTCATGTGGTTTCCTAAAATATGGATCATAATATTTCCACAATGGAAGCATAATCATCAAAAATCAAGGCAACTGATGAGATTGATTCTATTATTCTCTTACCACAATATAACATTGAACCATGATCCCCATGGAAGAAAATGAAATTAAATAGGGATTAAAATATCTTTAAAAAAATTATATTCGTGATATAACATGTCCCATATCATTATATACACCTCATAAAATAATATGGGTATATAACAAAACATGTGTCTCAAAGAAGGTAAATTGATATAAAATTACTTTACTGATTTGGGATCTTTTGAAACATAAACCCCATGAAATAAAGTTCATAAAAAGGATATTTAAATATCCATAAATAAATTATAATAACCACAATATAAATCCATTATTAGTATACACACCATGTATGTGAAATATTAGGTGAACATTGCACATGCCTCACAGAAATTAAACGTGAGACGATAAAACCCTTATCTTAAGTCTGGAATATCTCCATACACATTAAAAACACATGTATAATAATTATATATTTATAATAAATATTCCATAATACCATTTTCTTATATATAATATGATAAATTATGTGTTTATGATTTTATATTACATGTTTACTAATAATTCCTTGTTAGTGTTACGTTCAGGGTAATATCCACTTGCTTTCCGTATACATATTCATTTGTTGTTATTGATACTATAAATTATATAATGATTTAATTATTTAAAGAATTTAAACCATGAATATAATTTATATTTATTTATAATAATCAATAAAATATAAGAATATTAAGAAAAACACATTGTTCATGGACACGTTAGGTTGTACGTACACATGAACATTGTTTCCGTTTTCTTGTCGTATCGAAAGAAAACATGAATATGAAATGTATTTGAATATATAATATATAATTAAAGAATAATAATTATATCATACATATCATATATTATCACTAAAACCATCCTAAATTAATTCCATGTAATTTGTGAAAGAATCACATCACTTTGAGGAGGTGGTAGTCCACACATCCACAAACGAAGGTATCGTATATCCACAATATGGAAAGCATGAAGTTATGTTTTATATAAAAATTTTAGAAGAATAAAAACGTAATAAATATCATAAATATAATATATAAATATATTTTACATCGTAATTCCAATCCATGAGAGGTGGTAATGATAAAATGAATAACATCGTTTCATGAGGCGGTATTTCACCATACACAAGAATGGTAAGTTTGTTACCCATTTGCTGGAAGTGTATATGTAAGTGTAGATAGAACCATTAATATAAAAACATATCTATATATTTAGGATTATTAGGTTATCATTTATAATGTAATAAGAAAAATTGATGTGTCATAGAATGAAAATATAATAATGGAGCTTGAGGAATAATGTTACCTCTTCTTTGGGTAACTCCTTTTGGTTTTCACCAAAGTGCTTCCTTGGGTTTCTTTCTACCCAAAAAGAGGATTCATGGAGGAAGGGCGGGGTGTTTTAGATTATTTGGGAATATTTGGGGTGATAAAAAGGACATGACATGTATGAAAAAGTGGGAGGGGTGATTACCTTTTTATAGTGTAGAAGGAGTGGCATTCTTGTAAACTTTTGAAAAGTGAATTCCCCTTGTGTTTTTCCCATGTCATGTGCCTCAAATAATAATCCAAATTCTCTAAAATAGAGTATAGGGTCTAAATATTAATAAAAATGGATTTTTTTAAAAAATATTATAGTTCATTTGATCCCTTAATTTTAAGGTTTAGTCCATTGTTAAGCTAATTTGTCTCTTAATTATTTTAATTAATTTTAATCACGTTCACTAATTTTGATGGTAAGAAAACTAAGATGACCTTATTTGAAATTATAAATTATTACGATTTGAAATTTTTAATTGTTTTTTTTAATTTCAATCATAGAAGTGTAAGAAATTAATTTAAATGTAATCCCACAAATTGAACAATAATGTGCATTTTAAACGAAAAAACATTCAAAAGTATGCTATGTTTTTTTATCCAATTTCAAATTAAAATTGATCAAAATCCATAAATTATATTAATTGATTTATACATTATATAATTTCACTTTAAAAATGATATATAATATAAATCAATTTTATATATAATTCATATGAAAAATGTTTTTTGAATAAAAATTCAGAATTTATCACTATTCGACTAATTTTGAAACTTCTCTAAAAAATACTAAAAATTCACCCAAAGTAAATTTTTATATTACACTTCCAGAAATGAATTTATTTTTTAAAAATTTAAATAATAAAATTCTCAGAAATTATATTTAAAATTGGTCATCCATTAAAACTCGGTCAATTCGTCTTTTAGAAAAAATAAATCTTTTATTAATATAATTGAATTTATTAGTATATAATGCCTATAAAGTCTATTTGATATTTTCAAAAAATAGATTTAATATATAAAATATATAACTAAAAAAATATTCATCAATAGCGGTTTGTTCAAATTATTTATTTAAAATGGTCTTTATACATTGTTTTCATAGAAAAAGAATTTCATAATTTTCAAATAGTTCTTACTTTCATTTATAACTAATTGATAACCAAAGGAATTAATTTTATATAAAATTTTAAACCATAGATTCATAATTTATTTAATTTCATTCAGATCATCCATTCTAATTGTTAAGTGATAATTATAATATTTTAATAATAGTAGTATATTTTAGTTCGGTAAAGCTCAGTCTTGAGTGTAACACAATCTACCAAAGAAACTTGGCATTGTTTGTAACGTAAGCCAACATAGTGTTGTTTGTACCATAAGATCATTTATTTTTGTGTGTGTAGTTAATGATTAAATTTGTGTTCGATATAAAATAATCCAATCTTAATGATTTGATATATATAAACAATATCTAGGGTTGTGTGAAATATAAAATATGAAAAATATTAAATTAAATCAAAGAAACATATTTCAAAAAATCATAGGGTGTTAAATTATAAATAGTGTAACATGGGTTTGAAGTGAAATAATGGAAATAGAATAGAAAAATAACACCCAAATACTAATATATAGTGATAGAGAACATGGTTAGGTGAAATTTAATAACAAAAAATCCATAATCCAAAGAGACGTGAACAAGTTCATTGGTATCATCAAAAATAATGACGAAATGAATTAATATTATTTCAGGAACCTTTTTCTAGTGTTGTGGAATAAATTTCTCAATTGATCCAAGAAAATATAAAAAATACTTACTTAATATATTTTTATTTCATAGTCACAATGTTATCCTTCAGTTGTGATTGATCAATTTCCACCTCATCTCTTACACTTATAAATGAATTTTTTAATGTCTGAAGCACTAAATAAGATTTATAAAATAATGATAAGTCATAACTTCTATCTATAGTTAAAAACAGTTTAACACTAGTTATTTAATATGGATAAATCTTCTTATGGTTAAATAGTATGTTAATTTCAAAAACCTCAACCAAATTTCAACATAATATATTTCATAAATTGTTAACCATATAGACCTTCAAAAAGGTTAAAATCTAAAACATTATAAATATGGTAACTAATTTTTCAAAATAAACTTATCAGTAATCTTCTAATAAAAATGAAATATCAATTAATTTTAACATTCCAAAAATTTGAATACCTTCATCATGTAATCTTTTGAAACATGGTAAAACCTAAATTTCCATAAAATCTATATAAAAACGTTCATATTTCCTCATTATATGAATAAAACAGCATATTATTGAATGTATTTCATAAATCCAATAATGTGGTAAATTTTATCAATGATATCATAGACCACTTTTTCAAAAATTCAAAATTCAATTTCAATGTAATCTGTAATATCCAATTTACATTTTCCATATAAATCATCTATTAGCCCCTAACTAAACACCATTTTCTCAAATCTGGGAATATATTAAGGGTTATCTTCCATTAGTCATTTTGTTTCCATAAAATATCACATTTCCATTAAATAAAATTTCTAGGTTATCTGTTCAATTCAACATATTCCAGAAAATACATAAATAAAAAGTTATACTAAAAACCCTTATAAATTTCATGAAAAATATAACATAATTATTTAATTTCAATATATAAATACATTAATAATTCCATTTTATTCTTAAATCATTAACTATGGTTCATCATTTTATTACTTAATACATATTTCCTATAATATGGAATATTTATCATGTATTAACATTCATCAACCTCAATTTAATCATTATTCTCATGTTTAACATAAGAAATACTATTAGAATAACCCTTAACTTTTATATTTCTATTGTAGTCACTTAATATTCAGTTGTATAACCATTACTCACACAACCTTGTTCATTATCATTATGATCTTTCACCTTAGGACATCGAATTTAATAATTCCATTGATTCCATATTTAAAATATTCAACAGTCAATGATACCTTAGGGATATCATTATTCCCATCCACTGTATACACCAAAATTTCCCAATTTACATTGAAGTTACATTCCTTATGTTCTTATCTTACACATGAAAACCAAATTCTTCTCCATTTGAGACATTACCTTGAGTGATACATTCCACATTTTTGATATATAGGAAACTAGATCTTCTTTCCTCCATGGCCTCCATTACCTCAACTCATATGGAAATCTATCATTCTCTTCTATAGTGATTCTGATAGTTGTTTCAGGTGCACATTGTTAATCATATATCATGATAACAAATTAGGCATAATCATTACATCCATTATGCTACTCATCATCCCATATGGATACTAATTAGTAAATTGTCTAATATATTCAATGTTAACCTAGTTCCTTCCCATTCCTACATTGAGTAAAATAATCATATTGTGAGAAACATGAATAATAGTATAAAACCTTGTAAATATGAGAAATTCCATATAGGATGTTTAAACCAGAAAACTTAATTTTAAGTTATGACACCTTTGGTTTATCATAGGCCATTCATAGTCATCATCTATTTAAATCCTTCATGATGGTTTATTAAGAGTTTGTGAATTTCCAAACTATATCCACCAAGAGTGTCAAATTAGGTGTGTAGAAAGGCCCATTATCATGTACCAGGTGATGATTAAGTCCATCTCAATACACCCTTTTACGAGTTATTACTCCTATGTGCCTCTGTACTGGAGCCACATCCACTTGTAGTATCATGATAGGGATGTAATTTCTTGTAAATCACAAAATATATCCTATACCAATGTATAGGACAATTTCCTATACTTTGACTCATCCATATACTTATCCTTAGATACTTACCTACACATATAATTAGAAATATCCCAAGGTATCTTACTAAATTTTTCTCATCTTGGTTTCGAGAGGTTAACAAAACCATTTCTTTTATACCAACTATATATACCTAGGATTCTCATACATGGATATTATAATTTTTAGATAAATATTTATTACATCACAGAAACATATGTCTGAGGAATTTCCTGGTACTCTACCATTACTGTAGCACTTGATCTGGCAGTTACCATTCGGTACTCTAGCAGCTGGAACTATTCACCCAATTTCGGCCTTCGGGCCACTAGTTTAGGCGTATGGGTCTCAAGGTCCTTCGGGTTATCAAATGCCTTTGGGCCATAGGGCCTTCGGGCTATGGTCCCTCTGGGCCATGTAGACCATGGAGTATCCCAGTTCACACAGAACAAGACCCAGAAGGGTATCAGAGTAAAAAGATTAGCAACCACCAGAAGTAAAGCTAACCGGATTGGAAGAATGAGAGGGTATGACAGCCGCCATCAAGACCAAGAACCATTCAGCTTTGTATAGGGAAATTCTATCCGATTAGCAATGCATGGTGGGGAGCTAGGTGATCAATGACACAAACACTGGGTAGGGGAAGCTCATGTGGGCTGGGCCTACGTGTCATGTATTGGGCATGGTATGCCTCTTGGCCTTTGGGTCATGTATTGAGGGTCAGTCAGGCCTTGTGCCTTGGGCCTACGGGTCATTTACGGGTTCCCCTTAAACCCGTAAAAGGGGGATAATCCATAATAATAAAAAAGAATGACTTCAGGACATTCGATCCTAAGGACCATAATAAATAAGTGCCTTTGGTTATTGGGTAACCAATCTTCTAATCTGGTGAAATATCTTCAACATCTCCTATAAATATCTCCCCCTATAGTAATCTTAAAAAACACACCCTATTTAAATCCATTACTCACAAAATTGGTAATGTAAACATAAGAATGGTTGATCTGAGATACTCATTAATGATAAAAAAGGGAAATACATAAACATAACATGAGAAAAAGTGTATGAGAAGATGAGAAAGACATTTGAAAATCATACCTTGAAAGTCAAAGATCCTAATCTTGAGTCATGGAATAAATATTTGAAGGGGATAAAACCTAAATAATAATGACCTAATATAACATGAGACATGAGATAAAAAAATTGGTGTAAGATATAAATGTTTTGTGTGTACATATCAGTATATAAAATATTATGTCAAAGCTACCCACCATAACATGTAAGGATTGGGCCAACAACCTATGTGACTGATTTTGGATTTGTATGGCCTCATGTGTACCCTATTTTTTTATTGGTATAACCAACCATGTACACTATTTCAAGCTTGGGATAACCATAAGTGTAGCCTCTTTTGAGATTGGGATAACCTCCCTTGTACAATCTTTCAATCTTGGGATAACGTAAAATGTACCCTCTTTTGGGCCTGGTATAACCTTATATATATCCTTTGTGATCATATACCATTAATCAATACCCAATTAATTATATGGAGATACATGTGAAATGTCCTACCCCAAGATCCACTAAAATTTTTATCCAAGCAGGTAAGTCACTTGGCCTCAAGCTTTCGTCCTCGTATGCTAGAGGTTGCTGACTAGTAGTGAGGCTCCATAGTGATATAGTGCTGGGACTATAACCTCATAATCAAAGTAGGAAAATGGTGTAATAAATCATTAAATAGTGGAATAATAATATAAACCATCTATGGAAATAAAATATTCAAGATAAAATAAATAATAATCAATAAAAACATCGATTACCGAACAAAAAAAATCTAATGCAATGCCTCTATACAAAAGGAATATGCAAACATGATATTAGAGAAAAATATATATAGTTATATCTAATGAAAAAAAGGCCAAAAATAATATTTCCAGATATAATCACAAGCCATAACTCAGTCTGGTACTCCCCCACTCCCATTGTACAATCAAATCAATCATTGACAACTGTGTGCTTTCCCCTATCCCTGCCTATATGCATGAAGTCTCTGCAGGTACCAAATAGGGACATAAATGTGAGTGTGAGATATAATTAGTTGGCCACCAACAATGAAATTTTTAAGTATCCAGTTAGTTTGTATAATATGATCAGTGTGTAGTTATAATAATGGTAAGAAATTAAGTAAACTGTAATGGGTTGTCTCTTATTCCTGAAGAACATTAAGAATATGCCACTTTCTTCGGCCCATTCCAGAATAACCTCTGAGAAAATATCATCATGATCTTATACATGTAATCATATATATATATATGTATATATATATTCTCTATATATGTAGATACGTTTATAACCACATATACACCTATATAGAACTAGCCAAGACCCAGGGCATAACTCAAGAATCCAGGTCTCATCAGAAGAGTCTCATAAAGTTGTAAGGGACTCCATCCCCAAGAATCATAGATCATAAGGGCTGCCATGAACAAGTATCAATGGATAGGGATTCCATGCCCCAGTATCACAGTATAGGGATTCCATGCTCAAGTTACACATCATATAAATGACATACCCACATATCATATTATAGGGATTCGATGCCTGAGTATCACAGTATAGGGATTCAATGACCGAGAATCACAATATAGGGACACCATGTTTGAGTGTCACTATATAGGTACTCAATGATAGAGTATCACAATATATAGAGTTAATTCCCAAGTATCACAACATATAAAATCAATGCATGAGTTACACAGTATATGGACACCATGCCAGAGTATCACAGTATAAGGATTACATGACCAAGTGTCACGGTATAGAGGATTCTATGAATAGGTATCATAAAATATTGGGTCACCATTCCCAATCATTATAAATGTAATAATAATTCAATTTCTTAAGTAATATCCAATATGTGGTTTATAGTTAAATATTATTCTCCTTCAACAAGGCTGTAACCATTGTTCTATTTAAACATGTGGCATGGTAGTACCACTCCCTGCACATTGATAAATTATATACATTTGTAATAAATATAAATATAGAATTACTTAGGAGGTGGTTAGGTACCTTAATAAATTATAATATCAAGGACAGTTTTTTGAGAACACCTCAAAGGGGTAGAAATAAATGACGGGGACATATCCCTTTGAGAATAAAGGGATACTAGATCATCTTTATCACAGAAGATTATAAAAAAAAATATAATTCTTCATCATGAATCATAACATAAATCATAGAATCATAAATAGATAAACACCACACCAACTTCCTTTTTCTTATAGAGGAGTACCCATCTAGTATTTGAATTTGGTTTTGTCCAGAAACGATGAAAATTAAAAAAAATGACAAATGACATTAAAATAGATCATATGATCTCACATCAAAATAACTCTACATATGAGAATAATAATGAATAATTGAGCTAATGAAATGGATATCATACCAGTGGTGATCCAATGTGATAGACTGATCTTGAATCAGAGTCTGAAAGGAAGAACAACTTCAAGTCCAAGATTAGTCTTGAGGAGACCTCAAAAGGGGGAAGGGAAAGGGTTTTTGTATGATATAAGTAAAGGAAGAAGGAGGGTGATTTCGTAAAAAGTAAAAGGGGAAAACATGAAATCACATAGTCATTAAAAGTCACACAATTAGGCTGCATGGTGGCCATATTTTTCCCCAATTGTGAACCCATCTTTATCCCAAGACACCACTTTCATGGCTTACTATGCATAGTCAGACAAACTATGCATCACTCATGTGCACCCATCGTCTCATCCCTACATGGTCATGCAGTTAATTTATATGGGTTTATCAAAAAATTTGACCCCCTTACAGTGCACATGATCACCATATATGGTATTCCATATTCATGTAGATTAGGAAGTGTAATTTCTACTGACCATGTGGCCTAGTTGTTTCCTCAAATATTCATGGGTTTGGGCTCCGAAAAATACATGGACACCCACATTTTCTATGAAAAATCATTATGAATTTCCATTAAAACCAAATTAATGAAAAATACTAAAATTTAAAGGTTTTGTACATAAATGAAAAACCACGTTCTTACAGTATTCTCTCTTAAATCAACTCATCCCTGAGTTTCCCTTCCAAGGGTGGTGAAACATCATCTGAGAATAATTATATCCCCTAAGAATGTACATCAACCTCCTTCTCCAAGGTCATGTGCTAAATGCTTTTGTGATTCCATAGAATCTATACAAGAGGGACTGATCTTCCTTAGAGATACTTCTCACTCCAGTACATAATGTTGATATGATGATCCTCAAAGGATACATCCACCTATAACTGAACCCCATCAGGATTAAATATTTTAGATTGATCTATATATTTTCTGAAAATATGTAAAAAATGGAATAAATATTACATATTTTGTACCTCTATGGTAACTATAATAGATATATTACTATAATGACTATATGAACAACCTCAAGAGGTCTAATGAACCGAAGTGAAACATTACCGTTCCAATTAAACATTGGATGCCTCATTCTTTCTGAAACACATAAGTATACATGATCCCTAAATTCTGAATACAGTGGTCAAAGGGGACGATTGATGTATGAAATATACCGAGAATGAGTTATAGCTATTTATTTCTTGATCAACTGTACCTGCTCTGAAGTCTCATGAACAAGATGAGGTCCAAGTAAGGCTGCCTCACCTAACTCTAACTAGTACAAAGGTGATCATCATGTTTTAACATATAATACCTCATATGGATCCATATTGATTGTCTACTAATAGATTTTATGGTATGGAAACTTCAAAAGAGGTATACGTTTCTCCAAATAACATCACAAATAAGGGTTTCATGCTCGGATCTTGTCCTCTAGAACCTGTATCATCTGTTATGGCTGACTGTTTGTCTGAGGGTGAAAGGTTTTGATCAAAATTAATTGGGCACACAAATATTTTTGTATCTCCTTCTATAACTTCAACAATAAATTATAATCCCTATCATAAATGATAGTACGGGGGACCTCATGTAGGCATATAATCTCATTGATATTCAGTCTCTGATGCTCATTCACTAAGATTATCTGTATAATAGGAAATAAATGAGTGACCTTAATGATCCTATCAATGATCAACCATACTAAGTCACTACATCAAGGTGATCTTGATAATCCAATCACTAATTATATCATGAATTCATCCCATTTTTACTAAGACATGTGAAATGGTTGTAAAATACTCAATGGTCACTAGGGTTCTGCCTTCACCTACTAATAGGTGGAACACCTAGTAACAATGAAAAATATCACCTTTTTATTCTGGGTCACAAGTATTGGTGATGTATATCATGATACATCATTACAGTCCCATATTGTACTGACTAAGTAGAACCATGGCACTCTCATATCACTCGCTTGAATGTATGTATGAATCCAGACACATCCCCAGATGTATAATATTGCATCCCCATCCATAATATAATGAAAATATGAATCATCAATTGTAATAATCTCCTATAGGTCCAATCCCTTATAATTTTATATATTACTCATCTTCACTCACTTTAGGTGTGAAGAGGTCGTTTATAATGATGCAAGTATAGATTGTCCATGATGGTCATGAACCTGTATGTGCATCTCATAGAACATAGAAATAACCAGTCACTCATCACTGGCCACTTGAACTACAATTATTTGAGTTCTTTTTATCAAATAATCTTTTATGTAATTTCCTTTCCTAGACATATATCCATGTTCAAAATTGAATGATTTTACATATTCATCCCACCTTCTCTACCTAAGGATTAATTTTCCTTGCTGAAAAATAAATGTGGGTGGTCCATAAACACCACAATGTTCTCTTCAAGTAGGTAATGCCTCCAACAATGAAAGGCATGAACCATAGATACAAACTCAAGAACATGTGTTGGGTAATTCCTCTCATGTTGTCTCAACTAATGAGACACACATGCCAAAACATGATCGGCCTGTATTAGAACTGTCCCTATCCCGATACATGATGAATCCCAATATAATGTATTGATTCTTCCTAGATATAGAATAATTCAGATCAGTGTTGATGTTAGTCTCCCTTTTAGCCCCAAAAATTTTATCTTTCATGATTCTGAACATAAAAACATTACCCCCTTCTTTGTCAGACCCCTTAGAGATGATGATTGGTGTAAGTCCTCTATAAATTTACTATAATAACCAAACATACCAAATAAATATCTTTAAGTCAATAATGTTATTGGGTTGCTCCCAGGTTATGATGGCTCTCACCATATCTTGGTCAATAGAAACTCCTGCCTCTGAAATAATATGACTGAGGAAGTGTACATTATCTATCCAAAAGTAGAATTTGATGAGTTTAGAATAAATTTGGTTCCCTCTTAATTCATTCAAAATGATCTAAATATTTTTATCATGGTTGTGTCAAGAAATAAAACACACTAAGATATCATACATGAAGACTACCATAAATAATCCAAATATGGGTAGAACCCTGATTCATCCAGGAAATGAAAATTTTTAATGCATTCATCAAGCCAAATGACATAACCTAATACTCATAAATACTGTACCTACTACAGAATGATTTATGAGGTATTTATGAAGGTATAACATCTACTTGGTGATATCTTGACCTCAAATATGTATTAAATAAAACCCCTTCCCCTTGGAGATTTTCAAATAGGTCATTGATATTAAGTAATGGATACCGGTTCTATATAATAAGATTATTAAAATTATAATAATAAACACAAACCCTGAAACTTATATCCACCATTTTGGGAAAAAAAGGGTTGGTGCACCCCATGGAGAAGTATTGGGTCATATAAAACCCTTACCTTCCAAATCCAACATCTGCCTCTTGATCACTTGAAACTCGTTTTTTGTTATCCAATGGGGAGGAATGGATATTAGTAATTCTCCTAGAACTAGATCGTTAGATAACTCCACCAATCATTTAGTAGGTGACCTCAAAATTTCAAATGGGAAGAAATCCCTAAAATGAACTACTATTGGAGGAAAATCATCTTTATGAATTCCTGATCCTCAATATACATGATTGAAATCCCCTCTATCACTCCACTCAAACCATGATTCCCTAATCTAGATCTAATTTCCTTTACATCCCACTCACCCTTGTGAAGGTAACTACTACATTGTGGTGATGTAAACGATACCTTGATGTGATGTTAGTGAACATAGTGTGAAAGGTTAAACAAATTCCACTCTACGACTGAAATCATAGCCCATCATCTCAAGGATTAAATGGTCCCATAATAAATGATTGCTACCTACTAAAAGAGGGAATCCATTTCCCTGGTGTATACTCTCTAATCAAATCCCCAAAAGTTTTCCAAGTTTCATCATGCATTGCAAGTACTTAATATCAATCCCAAGGTTTTATATAATATCTTTGGAGATAAATGAATTTGAATCACCCATTTCAAATAAGGTATACATGATAGTAGAGGATAATAGAATAGTTCCTCAAACTATAGATGGTTTGACACCTTGATCCTTGTGCATAAGATGCACAACAAAAATATTTCCTAGTCCTTTGACCTATACTACATCCAAACTACCATTAGCAAGTTCTCACTGTTGGTGTTTGGTATCTGGAGCTTCGCTACCTCGGACCCATCCACCTCTGCGACATGTACACCCAGTGGTATTATATGTTTATTACTCACATGGATCTACTGATCCTACTACTAAAGGTGTAACTAATATAGATCCTCTCCTACTAGTAATAGATGGAAATTTCTTGAAAAAACATTGAAGCTTTACCAACCTACCACTACCTCGACACTTAATAATGCATATCAAACACCGGGGTCTCTTATTCCATATATTTCCACATTTTTTTAAAACTATGTAACTATAATTGGGTGTCATCGTATTGATTTTGCTTCCACATACAGTCACAATGTGACGCTACCCACTGATCATCAAACCACTTCTTTTCCTCAGTTCTAAACCACCATATCCCACACCTTCAACTTCCCTTGAATTATACTAGATGATGATGTCCTACTTTAATATTTCTGAAATAGTGGTCTATAAGAATACATTTACCTTATATTGGATGGTGTGTATGATCCCAACCTAAAAAAATCTCATTTTTTCAACACTTCACCAGCAAGAGTCTGTGAAAAGAATTGAATCTCCATGAACTAAATAGAATAGTCCATCATAGACATAGTTCCTTTTTATAGATTTATAAACTCTCAATACCACTCTAATATTAGTGTCTATCGAATGAAATAGTTCGATAATATTATCTAAAAACCTATCCTTAACATACCCAAATGATAATATACTTGGGTGAAAACATCAACCATTTCTTGTAAGATTCTTTAAGAATATACACAGTGAGATTCACTCACCTGTTAGGCAGTGTTTGAAGGAGCTCGAAGATAGTCATCTGGGAATCCATAAAGGACTATGTAGCATGAGGGATTCCGTCCACCAAAAACATGGGTTGATGTTGTTATTGAAATGGTTTTGTCATATCTTCTATATAATATGAAATCTATATATCTCCTTAAATAGTCTACATAATTCAAAGGAAACCCAAAAAAAAACTAGGAATTTTCATACAGGTCAGGCCTTTTATCGGGTGCCATAGGATGCACTACTTGATATGAAACTAGTGGTCCAAATCCAACCACCCGTAAAGAATAGTAGTCACCACCCTCTAGTCACACAACTCGAGAAAATCATGGTGATATATCTTTATAAATTTCAACAACATGCCTCATATAGGATTTCATAATGAAATAAGCCATAGTTAAATGAACAAAATAAGTACAATCCCAATTATATAAACATCAAAATCCTCTATTAGCTCTTAAATACAAGGATGGGGGATTTAATAATCATAATTATCATAATATTTACTACGTAATTTCCACTACCTTACTATATATCATAATTCCCAGTTAACAGAGTTCTACTTTCATGTAATTACGGAAACACACTGTAAATTTCAATTTGAATCTATATTTAATAGTGACCATTTGGTTTCAAAATTTAAATTCTTCTTTGTTTGTACTCAATTATATTGAAATACTTCTTAAAATGGGTGAATTATGTAGATTACCATTTCTATTTTATAAAGTCATGTACTCTTTGTAAATTAAAAAATGGAATCCACTAAATCACAACCATAAACACATTCAATCACATGAATCAAATGTTACATGGATTAATGAATCATAATTGATGACATAAGGTGTCTTCAAAACATTCATAGAAATCACAAGAAACACATGAACTGATATGCAACTATATGGCATGGAATAATTCATGACATGTGAATCTCTACATGCCTATGATGAGGCACGAGTCAAAAATTCCCTACCATATCGATCCAAGGGTAAAAAGGAATCCATAATAATAATAATAAACTTAAAACATCATGGTTGTCACCCAATGGTGGAATAAAATAAACAGTAACAATCCGAATCCAAAAATTGGAATTCCAATCCCTATTATTTCACATTTATCTATACATTGGGAAGAAACTCCCAGATATAGTCTCTTTACCAGATTCCAACACATACAAGTCACCTTTACAACATCCCAAAATAGTGAGGAAAAGAAAAGAAACACTTTAATGCTAATTTGTAATGTCCTAACCCAAGATCTACTAAAACAATGCCCTGATCTGGTGGGTCACATGACCTCAAGTATGCTTCCCCTTAAGCTAGAGGTTTCCGAATAGTAGTAAGGGTCTTTGGTGATAGAGTGGAGAGACTATACCCTCATAATAAAATTATCACAACAATGTAATAAATGAATAAATAGTGGAAGCATAATATCAACCAACTGTGGAATGTAAATCCACCAGATAAAACTAACCAGTCATCAATAGAAACATCCAATAGCATATATAAATTGATTCATTATCATTTATCTATACCAAAGTAAAAAAACATGTTAGTAGGAACACATACATACAAGTATATAAAAATAACCAAAAGGCCAAATCAATATATACTGATAAATCATGATCCATAGCTCAATCCTTTTCTCTACTTCTCCCTTTCTATAATAAAATCAATCATTTAAAACTAGGAAACATTCCCGAGTCCCTGCCTACATCCATGAAGTTTGTCCGATCACCAAATAGAAGGCCGAATAGGGTGTGAGATATAACTAGTAGGACACCAAAAATGGTGTTTATAATTATATAGTCATTGCATATTATATGAAAAAATTTCAGATATAATAATGGTAAACAGTAATGTAAACTATATAGGGTCAGATCTGGTTCCAGAAGGATGTCATGATGACACTACCTGCTTTAGACCTTGTCTGAATAACCTCTGAATAAATATGATCACGATCACATAACTATAAGAATATATGTATGTTTATATATATATATATGAGATACACAATTAGAGAATTTTATATCTATAAATATAGATATGCAGTGTTATGTAGGACCATACGTATAGCTTGGGCATCTATGACTGGTCACTGGAGTCTCATAAAGTGGTGTGGGGCCTAATTTGAGAGTAACATAGATCATAAGGGTCTCTATTACCATGTATAATATTATAGGGACACCATTCCTAAGTATCACAGTATATGGATTCTATTCCTGGGTATCATAGTATTATTACATGGTGACCAAGTATCAAAATATTGGGATGCCATTCTCAATTATCATAGTATAGGGATGTTATGCCCAAGTATCCCAGTGTAGGGATTCTATGAATAAGTATAACAATATAGGGATTCCATGCCTGAGTATAATATTATGGGTACACCATGCCTTAATATCACATTATAGGGACTCCATGACCGAGTATCACAATATAGGTTTGACAAACCTTTTCATTATTACACAGTAATTCATGATTTATTTCATAAACCTACATACAATACAACCCAAAAGATGAAGAGATAAAGTGTCTTTGGGAAATTAGTTACATTTCATAAAAAATTAAAACATGGTGTACACCTCCACTATTAAAAACTTCCAAAAATGATTATAACATATTCCATCATTCATAAAACTAAATGGGATAACATTGAGACATACATAAGAAAAAAGTGATCTATAAATCCTAGTAATATAAAAATCATGGAATAATGTTAAGAAATTATAACATATTAGAGAATATGAATTTCAATTGGACAAAAAATGGGTGATAATGATGAACATGAATAAAGAGTCGTGATATAAAATGATGACATAATGGCAACATGGGTAAGGGGAAAAACATTAAACATGACACCATAAACATAAGTCAAGGAAACCCACAAAGATATAATAACATGGTGGAAAAATTCCCAAGATGGATTAGTTTCAAACCTTAATCCATTTAATGATGTCTCCTCATACTAAACCATTACTCATTTTATTGTAGTGTTATATAATTAAACGTGCACCCATCACTTTCATATTATGGGCATGCATAAGTGTGATACATATAATATTACAGATAAGATCATATTTCATCACATTTAAATTAATTATCAAGTACTTTGGAATCAATACATGGAATAACCAAATAAAATAAGTATATGTATTTCTAGGTGAACACCCTTGAGATGGAATATAAATGGTATTCAAAATAAAAAGTTGTTTTCTATAAAAATCACATTAAAATTTTGGAAACATAACAACTGTACTTGAAGATTTATAAAATGGTTTAATGAGTGGTAAATGGGTCTCTAATAATTTAAGAATCAAGTGTAAGGTAATAGAAACTTGTAAAAAATATATCAACATTATTAATTGGGAATAAAATACATAAAATGAATAAGATGCTTGGATCAAAAGACGAAAGAGAGGATTTTGGATAGTAAAGGGTTAGGTAAAAGATAAAATGAGAGTGGATAAATGATATATCATTTTATGAAATAAATTAAATAAGATATAGCAATTAGTAAGTTCATGAAAACATAGCCAATTTAAATTCAGGAATAAATATAATGAAGGATCTTGAAATTAAAATAATAGGGAGTGACCCCTCACTTTTGGTACGGGAAACCGTAAGACAATTTTAGCAACATAATGAGCGTACATAAAGGCTCATGGGTGGATTTAGTGAGAATGAAAGGGATATCTCATAATATGGACATAAAATTGGTAGCAATAGGGGTGTATATAAAAATACCCAAACAAGAAAAAACAGAAATTAAGAGGCACAACATAAAAGAGGTTATTGAATCAAAAGAAGAGAGAGATCCATTGCCCTGAGAGGGTGGTTCCAAAAGATTGGAAGGATATTATTGAAAGATTTGGAGAAAATTTTAAGGAATATAATGATGTTAGGTATGGTTAAGGATGTTCTCCATGGTTATTGAATAATGAGGAAAGCGTACATGGGTGGTTCTATATAGGAAAAGAGCGGGGAGTACATTATTATTTTCAAATAAAAGTTTTACACTCTATACATTAAAATAATAAAAACCAAATTCCTTCCCATGGTTTTTTAAAAATATAAGTGCTTTAGTTTTTTTAAAAGGCCAAGTTTCAAACTAATTAAAATATTACTCTTGAAGATGTGGAAGTGATTTTTATTCATAAGAAATTATTTTAAAATCGTAAAATATAATATAGTATTTGGACATAATGGCTTTATGAAATTAATAAAATAAACTAAAAAACACATTATCCTAATTTTGAAACATATTTTTTTTAATGTATATCCTTTATATCTTTTATTACATCACTTTTGGGTCATTTTAGTGTCATAATTCCCACAATATATTTATTCCATTTTTAATTTTTCTTATAAAATTCGACTATCTCAGAAAAATTATGAAAAATTTAAAATTTAATAATTTCAAAATGATGATTCCAAAAATATTTTTTATTTTATCAATATAATTTTCTAAATATGTGTGTCTTCACTTTTAAAATACGTAGCGACATTTATTAAGAAATTCTGGTTTTTTCGACAATAATAGTTATTAAACCGTTATAAGAATTACATTTGAATTCATAAAGAATTATATTATCATTTAATTTTAATATATAATATATTATTATAATATTTAATTTATATTTTCTTTATATAAAAAATTCTTTATTTAATAAAAAAAATTCCAATTAAAACTATATATTACCCCAAGTATAATTTATATTTTAATGCCTAAAAATATAATTTTTTGAAAAATTATTATTTATTCATTTATAGTATAAAAAAATATATAATAATTATTATATTTAAATGAATACAAAAATATTAATTCACATTGGGTAACATTGTTTCTATTCCTTGTTAAATTATTTTTACCTTTAATTAACTTATTTTCATTTTTATCGTGGTAATAAATATTTTCTATAATTAATATACATATTGCTCAAAAATTAAGTTCCCTTATTACATAACACTAATTATTATGATTCAACATATTTACTTGATTTTATAAAAATCAATTAACATATTTGGAATAATTTATTTTAATATAAAACTAACCAGCATGATGGAAAGATGTTTTTGGAAATAAATTGTTCAAGGAAAAGATTATTTTACCTAAACTCTATAACTAAAAATCATAATTATATGAATTTGAATTAATACAGATAAATATATAATACAAATTTTTCAATTAAATAATTCTTAATTATGGTTTATATTAATTAATTATAATAGATAAATTTTATTTATTTTAAAATGATTTTAGAAAAATAAAATTCTGAGACTAAAAAATAATCATATTGTAAAATATGGTATAAGAAATAATTAAATATAATAAATTGTATTGAATATCAATAAAGAAGAATTATTTTAATTTTTAATCAAATTATTATAATGAAATGACTTTTAAATTACTTAATTAATCAAACTAGGTGACTATTTTTTCAAAAAATGGTATTTTTACAATTCACTAAAAAAATCATTATTTTTCAAAAAAAAATCACAAACTTTTACCCTAATATAATCTGAATATTATTATATAAAAAATAAAATAAATTTTATCAAATAAATCTTCTAAATTTTATAAAAAATAATTATAATACTTTTTTACCAAAATAAATAAATAACATTTCTGATGAAAATATATTCTTAAGAAAAAAAAAAGACATTACAAAAAATTGGGTGGTTATTTACAAATAAATTTTCAATTAATTTATGTTAAGTAATACATACATAAATATAAATTTCATAAATTATTTAATCCAATTAATACCCTAATATTTAATGTTTAGGTTATAATGGTCATATATAAATAATAATCGTTTGTTTGGGTTTAGTGTTTCATATCACATATGCTATCGAACATAGTTTTCACTCTTAAAAACTCTGGACATTATATTAGTCCCCTTTTAATAAATTAGTTCCTTGTAGTTTAAACATTAACTCATAACAAAAATTTTCAAGACTTCAAAATATCATTATTGAAAACCCACGTCATAAAAATTGTTAATAAAACATCCCATTGAAAAGAGAGAAAGATGAGTATAAATCTCATTCTATAACGAGGATTCCAAGTAGGATAATATTAATGGTAATTGAAAACATATTCAAGGAATATAAAAATAACACCAATCAAAAAAAATAGGGCGTGATGGGGAACATGATCAGTGGAATTCCAATTACCACAAAATGATAAATTTGTGATGTGTAAAAAGACCATCAATTCTTCATAAATAATCATAATATGATGAAATTTCGATTTTAATATTCTTTTCCTAGGTTTTTATAATTAATTTACAATTTATAATTGGAAAATAAGGAAATATAATTTCTTGGTAAGTATAATTACTTCCTTTAATCAATTTACACTATAATCGCATCTTTTATTCCAATGGTGAGTACAAAAAAAATTAATGCTTGAAGCACTAGAATTAGCTTATTACATACCATATAATCTACCAAAGAATAAAAATATATTACTCCATTCATTAAAAAATCCAAAATTCTTAGAAAAAATTTAGATATTACTAAAAATAAATAAACCAGAATAAATTAATCTCTAAAAGTAAACAAAAAATCCAAAACGCTTAACCAAGATCATTCCTTAAATAAATAACCCTATATCCCAAACAAAACCAATAACCTTAACATGATAAAATGTATTAAACTCAAAGGTCATCTAAAATATTTAATCTGACACCACTTATAAAGTAATAAAATTATTTTCAAATATTCCTTTATATTAAACCTAATGGGTATGTATACCTCAACCCAATAAAACATCTTCTAAAATATCATTAATCGCGTCAAAATAAAAAAAGATCCTAGAATATGTTTTCCCAAAACATCCTTAATCACGCTAATCTCCCACTACATAAATATTCAAAATTGGTATCAATGATTTTGAATATAATAATTATTCATATTATCCATAGAATATTTAGTTTTATGACAAAAATAAAAACCTATCAATGGTTATCAATCCCTCAATCATGTGTTTTCTAAAATATACCATAATCAATAAATCAATTTTATATGGTTTCAGTACCACTAAATATATGTTACTTGTCCCTAATGAAAACATAATATGGATCAATACTTATATGTTTCATTATTCTTATATCCATAATGTCATGTATATAATAATTCTTCAATATAACACTCAAATGCCAATAAATAAAAACATTAATCCTTACACTTAAATTATTTCAATAACATAGTTTCTTATTATAGGATTACCCCTTGGATTAGGGTGTTGACACTGATAATTTTAATTTTATCCAAACACAATACATTAAACAAAAAATGGTGTCATATGATGTAACAACTCTCGTCCATCATATTCTAATTTTTTTTTTCAGAAACTAGCCACTTTATTCCTTATTTTTTCTCACATAAAACACATTTGAGTTCCTTCATAGAATTTGCCTTGGTAACTATTTCCACAATTTTTACTTGTATAAAATTGAATTATATTTCCTTTATCACCATTATCATATGAACGTCATTGAGATGACATCCTCCAATTCTTCGATGTCTTTAGACACTCGAAATTATTTATGTTGTGAATTATTATTTTCGATAGAATGTTTTTCATCATTATAAGATTTATTAATTTAGATACCATCATGTTAAGAATCTCATTAGGTTATTACTCACATTTCATAACACATTGGTTGTTAAATCGGTTCCTACTATTTCAGTACATTGACTATAATAAAGGGGAAATTTGGGATTCTTATTTTTAAACTATTAAACACACAAACTGTAAGGTAATAAAATTAAAGGGATAAACTATAAATGACATGTATTTCATTAACTGTTGTATTTATAGGCTTTAATCTAAGTTGTCCATTAACCATTTCCAAGTATATACTCTTGTGGTTATTTTTCTTCCAATAGTAATAGTTCATAATTAACTTGTGAATTTACCCAATAATTTCCACTCAGAGTGTCAAACTAGGTATGTATAAAGCTATATTGTCATGAACCAATTCTTGATTTATTCTATCTTAATATGGTGTTTTTACAGTTTTCACCCCAAGGTACATATGTGCTAGAGCCACATCCAATTATCGTATCTATAAAATATTATATTAACTTTGAAACCAATTAATTTATACTTTACCAAATGTTAGGGATGTCTTCCTATACTTAGTGTTATCCCTATGTATTTATATGGATCTTTCAAATACTAATCCCAAAAATTACTAAACATCCCTCTAAAACAAACTATGAGAAACCATTTATTTATTACACATTAATTTATGATATTTTATATAAAGGTACAAAAAATAAAACCCAGAATATCAAGAAGTCTTTTTTATATAAGAAATTAGGTATATTGCATAATTATTTAAAATAGGGGGTACATAGACATTATTTATACATCCTTAACATGATTATAATATTACATCATACTTAAAAATGCATGGGATAACCCAGGGACATACATAAGAAAGTGGTGAGCTATAAAGTCAATTAAGGGAATAAACATGGTATAACATGAAGAATGTATTACATGTTTGATAATAGTAACTTAAATGGGACATAAAATGGGTGAAAATCAATAAATTTAATAATGTGTCATGATATGTCTTGATAACATTAAGAAAACATGGTAAAGTGGAAACAACTTTAAACATGACGTCATAAAAAATATTCAAGGCTAACTGCCAAGATATCATAAGATGGTGGAAAAAGTCCCATTATAGATTTGATTCACTCCATAATCCCTTTTATTAAGTATCATTATTCTAAAACATTACCCAATGCATTGTAGCACTATATAATTTATGGAACACCCATATTTTTCATATCAGGTACGTGCATAAGTTTGTTAAATATAACATTCAACGTAGGATCAACTTTCATAATATTTAATTCCACAAAAAAGGAATGGGGAATAAATAAATGAAATTACCTAATCATATTAGTATAGTTATTTCTATGTGAATACCCTTGAGTTAAAATGAAAATTGTATTCATAATAAAAATATTTGGCATGAACAAATAGTAGTGAAATTTGGCAGCATAACGACGGTACTTAAAGATTCATATAATTGTTTGATGATAGAAAAAGTGTTCTATAATCATTTGGGAATCCAATTTATAGTAATAATAACTTGTAAAAACATATCCTAGTATTAGGGTTTCTAAATGTAATATATAAAAGGAATAATATACTTGAATAAATAGGTGGAGAGTATTTTAGCATAGTAACAGCTTATATCAATGTTGTAACGAGAGGGGATAAATGATCTATTATTCTTAGGAAATAAATTTTATAGTAGTGTTATCTTTATAATTAAATTAAAACATAACAAATTTATATTCAAATGTAATAATATAAGGAATATTATTTATTTGGAAAGAGGATGGAGAGGTCCCTCACCTTTGGAATGGAATATCGTAGGACCGTTTCAGTAGCATAACAGGTGTACATAAAGGTTCATAGGTGGAATTAATGAAATTAAAAGGTGTATCTAATGACAGGTTAATAAAAATTTTATAAATATGGGTGTATATAAACAAATCAATGTAATAAAAAATCTGAATTAAGAGGAAAAATATGAAAGAGTTTATTGAATTGAAAGAAGAGATGGAGATCCCTTACCTTGAGAGGGTGATTCAAAAAGATTGGAAGGAGATTCTTTAGTGACTTTGGGAAAATTTGTTTGAATATTGATATGGCAGGGAAGAGTAATTATGTGATATATGGTTTTTATGTAATATTTATGGGAAATTGGGTGGGTTTATATAGAAAAAGAGAGATGAGTTCTTTATTATTTCCCAAATAATGGTTTTTGGGTTTATATAATAAAATAATGAAAACCACAAACTTTTCCATGTTTTATCCCATGTTTCTTAATAATAAAAGTGTTTTAAAATATTTTATATGTCAAAAGTATGAAATTATTAAAATATTACCCTTGGTGATGTGGAAGTTAGTTATGTTTATAAAGAAATGATTTTAAATCCTTAAAATATAATATAGGGTTTGGAGGTTTCATAAAGGAATAATAAAATTAATCAACTAAAATACAAAATTATTTTAAAGGGTAAACATAAATATTTTATTGTGTACCATTTATAGAATTTATTACATCACATTTGGGTCATTATAATGTCATAATACACACAAAATATTTATACCGAATTTAATTTTTACCCAAAACATTCGACTATCTCGTAAAATTTTGAAAAATTCACTATTTTATAATTTTGACAATGAGATTCCCAAAATAATATTTATTTTATCCAAATTATTTCCTATATATGTTAATATTTTAATTTAAATAAATAATTTAAATTCATTTATAAATGATATATTTTTCCAAAATAATAATTTTTTACCCCTTACAAAAATTATAGTTGACTTCATGAAAAAATTATATTGTCTTTTAAATTTAATATATACTATTTAATAATAATATTGATTTAATGTCTCATTTATTTCCAACATTTTTCAATTAATAGAAAATGTATTTCATTTATTCAAACTATATATTACCGTAACAAAAACGTAAGATTCAATTCCTCAAAATCAATTTTTTATCAAAATCATTATTTAATTATAGAGAAAATTAAAATATATATAATAATTATTATATTTAAATATAAATATAAATATTAAAACTCCAAGAGTCACTGTTTTTAGTCCTTATTAAATTATTTTTACTCTAAATTAATATATTTTCCTTTCACTGTGCAAATATATATTTACTACATATAGTATTTATATTTTCCAAAAAATTATTTGAACTTAATAAATAATATTAATTATGATGATTCAAAATTTGGAATAAATTTTATCATAATAAATTCATATAGGTGTAATAATTAAATTTAATATAAAACCTTCAAGCTTGATGGAAATGAGTTTTCGAAAAAATGATTTTTTCATGGAAAATATCATTTTTCTTTAATTCCATAACTAGTGATTTTCATTAAATGAATTTAAAATAGTAAATATATATAAAATATAATTATTTCCTCCAAAAATTTATAATTATGATTTATTTTAATTAATTATAATAGATAAACATTATACATTTAAAAAAGTTTTTTGAGAAAAATCAATTTTAAGCCTAAAAATATACTTGTTCTAAATTCTGGTATAAATATGACTTAAATGTAATTGATTCAATTAAAAATATAAAAATAATACATATATAATTTTTAAATGAAATTAATATACTAAGGGTAATTTTAAATTAATTAATTTATAAAATTAAATGATGGGTTTGATAGAAAAATAGTATTTTCCACTATTCACTAAAAAATCAATATTTTTTGAGAAATCACAAAATTTAACCCAATGTTAATATTAAAATGATCTTATAAAAAATGATGTTGATTTTATAAAATAAATTTTCCAAATTTTCTATAAAATACATATTATATTTTTACCAGAAATAAATAAAATTCATTTAAAAAAAATATATTTTGAATAACAAAATGACATTACCAAATCATGAGTGATTATTTACTAAAAATGTGTTAATATATTTATTTTAAGTATTAAATATAGATATTTAATGAATTAGTTAATCCTATTCATAATAAATAAGTTAACAACTAGGTTATAAAGGGCGTATTTAAATAATCATTATATGTTTAGGTTCGGTGTTTCGTATCACATATTCTATCAAACATAGTTTTCTATTTTAAATACACAGATATTACAATAGGGACTCCATGCCTGAGTATTATTATATAAGGGATTCTATACCTGAGTATCACAATATAGTGGATTTCATGCTCGATTATCATAAATAAAATGGTCTCCATAATCAATCATTATCAAAGTAATAAGATGTAAATGACTTAAGAAAGAACTAATATTTGTTTTATTATTCATTATAATTATCTTTTAACATGTTCATAACCATTATTCTACTTAAATACATGAAATGGTCTTACCAATCACTTCCCATTAATATATTATAGAAATTTCAACTAAATTTCATTCCAAAATCACATAGGAGGTGGTTTAGTCCCTTAAGAATTTATAATATCAAGGTATGTTCCATAATCACCGCTATAATGGGTGTTAATAGAGGAAACTTCCTACCACTATGAGGATAATGGGACAATAGATCATTTCAATCAAGGGTATAAAATTTAACAATGGTTATATAAATTTCTAATTCAACTCACAAAAAATATGACATGAGACTTCATGAAGCACAACATAAAGCATCACGACTTTTAGTTATAAATACTAGACTACCGAACTTATGAATTTATAAGAGTACTCATCCATTATTGGCTTTTTTATAGTCCATATTATAAGAAAACAAAAAAACATATCAAGATCCATAAAAATTAGAATATGATTTTTCACGACAATAACTCCTTCGATAAGAAGAAAAAAATTAAAAGATTTAAAGTAATATATAAATTATTGGTGGGGTTAAAATATGATAGAAAAATCTTGATTCAGAGTCCACATGGAAGATTGACTTCAAATAATATATTTAGTATTGAGGAGAGATCCATTGGGAAAAGGGAGTGGGTTGTTTTACACTATAATTAAAAGAAAATGGAGGGTATGTTCTTAAAAATAAAGAGGGAAAATGCATAAAATCACTCAGTCAAATAATGTATCTTAGTTTGAATGCATGTTTGGTCAAATTGGGCACCATTTTTTCACCCATCTTTGTCTCAAGACACCCCTCAAATGGGTTGCAACACACGATTTGAAAAGCTTCGATCTACAAGTGTTCAACCACCACCTCAACCCCACATGCTTGTGCAGCCTAATTGAATGGTTTTATCAATACATTAGACCCCCTAATAGTGAATAGTATATCCCTACATAGTTTTCCATAACCATACAAATATAGAAACATGGTTTTTACTAACAATGTGTCCTAGTTGTTTCTTTTAAAATTTGGGGTACTAGGATCTGAATAATCCATTGACACCCTCTTTTCCTCTACAACCTTATTAGGAATTTTAATTAGGAAAAAATTAAGGTAACAAACTGAAATTGAATTATTTCATACCTTGAAAAAAAAACCATGATCTTGCAATAAGTCTCACCCATCACATACAAAAAATCATATGAATGTGTTCTAGATGATCATAAAACATTCATCATATCATAAACTATTAAATGAAATGAGTTTTATAAAAATTTCATCATTTAAAAACCCATTGAAAAGAGATAGGTCTTATAGTGAATTAATTATTTCGTCATAAGATAACTCATTAAAAAAAGTGGGTTTTATATGAATTTTATTATGGTATAACCCATCGAAGATAAATGGGTTTCATAATCATCTTATGAAGACAACCCATTTATATAAATAATAAGAATGGCATACTTGGTTCATATCCACGAAAAATCACAAGTTAATTCAAAATATACTATCATATATGGATAATTATTTTAAAAGATCAATTTGAACATTTCTTGAGGAAAATAACATTTATTCTTTGGAAATCACATTTTAAAACATAAACCAATTTTTAAATCATTTTATATGAAACTAATCTTCAAAATTTATGAAGGAAGCTTTAAAAATCATTTAAAACATTTTTGAAGGAAACTATCCCTTCCACTTTGAAATATTTTATTAAAAAATATAAAATTTTAAAAATAAATTATTTTTAAAATATCCTTGAAAATTATAATGTAATATTAAATGAAAATAATGTTCCTGAAGGTGGTAAATTCTGCTAATATCGTGCACAATAATTTCATTCACATATTCATTAAAATCCATATGGGAGTTATATTTGAAAAAAATTTGAAGATCATATTATAAAAATTAAAAAAATATAACATGGGTAATTTTTTTTTGAAAAATCATTTTCATAAAATTATAAAAAAATCTCTTGAAATAATTTTTTGAAAATGTGGTTATGGAAGAAAAAGGGTTTTCAACTTAAAAAAATTTTTTTCATTAAAAATATTTTGGCACTATTAAGTACATAATGAAATGAAATTAATTGAAAACATTTATTCTAACTAAATAACTAGAGTATTGGAAAATTCATGAGTCTCTTGAGTCCTGAATTTTAAGATTAAATCATTTTAAACATGATCATAAACAATCTTGATAAATTATGAGATTGTAACATAAAATCAATACCACTTTGGTAATATTGAAATTTAAGAACCATGAAGAAATATCATTAAATGAAACTTAAAATATAATAAAGATAAATAAATTCATGATATCACATGTCAAATGGGTTTTATATACACCTTGTACAAGAGGATAGCTATATAACATAATCATATGTATCAAAGAAGTAAATTTAATACAGAAATACATTATCGATTTGGTAACTTTTGAACTGGAAACCCCATGAAATATAGATAATTAAATAAATAATTAAATACCAATAATTATATTTATAATCATCTTAAAATAATTTAATGGGGATTATATATCCCACATAAAATAAACACGCAGTGAATATAGCATCTGTCTCACAGAAAAATAAAAGTGAGACAGAAATCCCTTACGATTTAGTAATATTTTAAATCAGAATCCCCAATAAATAATAACAAGTAATGAAATGTTACATATAAAAAAATTTATGATATTAATGATATAACATTTCAAATGGTCATTATGTTCATAAAAAAATATGTGGTGAATTTTTATGTCTCCCAGAAATAAAGCAGAGACTATAAATCTCTTACCACAAGTCCCAAATTCCCCCGTACACATTAGCACCTCCTATATAATAAAAACAATATTATTTTAAATATATTATAGAACCATAATTATATATATCATTCCATAATTTTTCTTCTTCTGACCTTTTACTCCTTTTTTACTAAAAAGTCCATATTAAAATCATGTTTCGGGTAATAATGGATTTTTTGTATATGTTTTGACTTTTTATTTTTGGTAATCATACTTTGATCTGTGTTCCATCATATAAAAAATTAATAATAATTACATAATTAAAATATTTATACCGAAATTATACTTTTAAAACCAATCTGAAATATGGTTTTTAGAAATAATGTATGTTATGATCATGGAAATGGTACGCCGTATGTATACATGAGTATAGTTTCCATTTTCTTAACTGTAATTATAGAAAGGAGGTAAGTGGAATATTATTTTTATAGAATAATCATAATATCATAAATAACATATTATTTAATTATAGTTACTTATACATGTCATCCATGTGGTCTGGTCAGGAAAATAGATTCATATCACTTTGTGAAGACGATAGTCCACATGTACATGTCCAATGATATCATCTCTCATTGACTTAAAATGTAATAAATAAAATGATATATTATAAATTAATAATTATATATATTTCATTAAAAAAATTATATTATGTATATCACATATATTTATCCTTATTATAATCAATGTAAATTGTTGGTGAAAAAAGAATCACATCGCTTCATGGGGAGGTGGTCCGTTGTACACACGAGAAAATTGATCGTAGTTTTTATGGAATGGAAAGTAAAAAAAGATATGTTTTGTATAATTAATATATTGGTATAAAAATTTTATAAATATCATACATATATATAAATATAATTTGTATCCATATAAATTCCCAAACCTGGGAGGTGGTCATGGAAAAACGAATGACATCGGTTCACGAAGTGGTAGTTCCCCGTACAAACGAATGATGATTTTGTAACTATTCTTTATGGAAGTGAATATAGTTGTTGGAAATGAACTTAACATAAAAATAAATAATTATATAGATGATACTGAGGTTATTATATGATCATTTTTGAATCATAATTGAATTTTTTTGGGGATGAAATAAAGTTAAAACACTCATTGAAGAATGATACTTCTCTTTTGGGTAACCTCCTTGGTTTGAACCAAAAACCATTATAGGTCAGATTTATTCACAAAATAAGGACTATAGGATTATAGAAGATAACTTGTGACCTTATTTGGTAATATAAAGGCTGAAAAAGGGTTTAAATATATGATTAAGAGAGGCTAGAGGATGAACTTTTATAAGTGAGGTGAGTGGCACACTTGTATTTTTAGAAAAGAAAACGGTGTACCCTTGTTTATACAATATAAAAGGGTCCAAATGGAGTATTATGGAGGATTATATCTTATAGAGTATAAATATGTTCTTATAAGATAATTAATAAAATCTTTTATGCCATCTTAACCCTCTTCATTTTAGTTTGACCCTACCCCCCGGTAAACCAATTTTTACCATAACCACGACAATTAATTTTTAATTTTTTCACTAATAATTTTGGTAAAAAATTAATTTCACATTATTAGTTAATATAAATTATTATTATTTAAAATATTTAATATATGTTTCCAAATTAAATTCACATTAGTGGAAATTTTTGATTTAAAATTTATCCTGCATACGTGATTGGAAAACAGGTTATCAAATAGAAAATGTTCATAATATTTTTGAATTCTGTATATCTAATTTCAAAATAAAATTGATCACAATGAACTAAATTGGATTAATATATATAAAAAAGAACTAATTTTACTTTGAATCCAAATTAAAATGTAATTTAACTTAATAAATTCTTAAAACTAAACGGCGGTTTTCAATTAAAATTACATATTTTTACTATTCATCGAAAAAAATAATCTTTTAAAAAAATTATCAAAAATTAATTTTTTATTTTCAAAAAAAGGTTTTAGAAAAATAATTAATATAAATGGGAAAGAAGAGATAAATTGTTTTTAGAAAAGTATAGTTTTAATGCAAAAAATTTAATTTATTCTTATTTATTATCTAGAAAACACATAAGATGAATACTAATCATCTACATGAATATATACTATATAAATGTTATTGAAATAATTCGAAAAAAGTGGTTTCTTTAAATTTTTGGGGAGAAATGTTTTTTTATGAATTTATTTTCAGAAAAAATATTTCCGTTATTTTCTAATAGTTTTTATTTTTATTTTTTTAATTAATTCATCACCAAATAATTAATTTTATGTACATGTGTAGATCATATATTATCATAATTTTGTTAATATTTTTCATACCCACAATTCCAATGCCTAGGATATAACTATCATGTTAAATAATATTAATTTAATGATATGTTACATTTGATTTAAACATAATGTAGTGTGTATCATAAGTTACACTCATTGTTGCATGTATGCAAGATAAACTCAATATTGTTGGTAATGAAATATAAATTAAATGGTACATGTAACCCAAGATAAACTCAATGTTTCATATAATGTAAAATATCAAAAAGATTAAATTCATTGAAAAAATATTTCATAAAATATTTGGGTGTTATAACATTCCTCAATAGGTCCACCATTAAAACATCAATTTAAATTCTACAAGACCTGAACAAACAAATTATCTCCATACCCAACCTATAAAATCAAACCATAGACTTACTGGAATTATAAAACCCCAAAACAAGTTATATAACTCAATAAATCCATATCCTAATTTTCCATGAAAATTAATTCACTCATCCTTAAGGAATATTGATTCTCCAGAAACCTCTAATTGGATCTCACATTCCAAAAATCCAAAAACTAATAACATAGGCTAACATGCCTCAAACCATTGAACGTGCTCCTTACATAGATCTGTTACAACATATTGGAGGAGACTCAGTATTTCCCTTAAAAATCACGCACTTTACTTATTCTAGGTACTAACTCAGGATCACGCACTAGAGGAGAATCATCTAAGAACCATAATTTACCATTATGGGTCTAACCACATGCTTACATTCCACATGACTCTATAAAAACACCAAACAATTCTACCTAATCATGTATTAATATTTTAAAGTAAATCCAAGGTCAACAAGTTCATGCAGTTAAACTATCCTGTACATTGAATCCAGTCTCAAAATTTTGGCACACTAAGTGACTCACATTCGAAGAAGATAACACGCATGGCGCGATTATAAAAACACCCAAGCCAAAATCATCTCTTTTCTATAAACCTGGTCACACATCCCATGTATCGATCTCAAATAAATAAATATAGCAATTTATTTCGACCTATAAGGAACTATTATGAAAGTAAAACCCATCTCATATGTTTTGCATTATCATACAAGGTAGAGGATAAGTAAGGTTCATGTAGAATCCAATGGTAACTATTTCTCCCACATAGTCAAACAATTCTAGTCTCATAATGTTCAAAGCTAACCGTACATCACCAACACCCCCATCTCAACAAACCATTACATTAGATATTTCCAAACACCCACTATTGGATATTTTATGTAACATGACATCATATTGAAAAGAAAAAAACCTACTCAAGGAACTGATTGTCATCAAGAATCCATGCACAAGATTTCTCCTTTGGGAATAACAGTCTCAAACTGATGCTCACTAGGTATTAGTATAAGTAATACCCCTTCAAGGGACACCATATTAGTTGTAACTATTTATACATGTGTATAACAACATCATCTAGGAGGATATATTCCAGGGAAATACAATCCTTAGTATCATTTAGATAGAATTTCAATATAATCTATATAAGAAAACATCATATAAGTTGTAACTGGGAATTTATTTCACTGAATCTATATAATAATGACCCACATTTACTATGTCACTAAGGTATCACATTATTGTGTAGATGTAATAAGGTCACTAAACCACCTATTATCATGGCATTGTATCATCATCCTCTAAATTGGAATCTTACATAGAATCCACATGACCTTTCATTGGAATGAATACTTAAATGTCTATCCAACTGTGTAAAATTAAACAAATAACATATATGACAAAATATTGTATGAAATATTGTTTAAACATTAAATATTCCGGACTATAGCTAAAATAATCACACAATAGAATGCCTTCTTTCATGTGAGCCCAAATATGATGATAATGATGCATTCAGACTTCTCTTTCCTATTTGGTTAAGGATATAAAATCTTAGATCAATCATAAATTATTACTCCATGTGACTCACCAAAAGTAAAATTGTAACGACCCAATGTTTTATCAATGAAAATTACCTTCTTATAATTTTGTCATGTAATCACATTAAATCAAAACACAGTGAACTATTAAGTACTACGCGACCTTTAAACATAATATTGTCACTTCTATGATTTGAATTTTAAAAAATCTGATTTACACCGTTGTGATCAATAAGATATTTGGAGTCTGATAAGACAATCTAAATGTTTTTGGTGAATAGTAACATACCCTTATGAATATTAACCAACCCATATGAATATTAATATGACCCTTATGAATAGTAAATTATAAAAAATAATAATAACCTCCCCCAGGAATATATAAAGAAAATTTTCGCATCTTATAAGTGATAACATGGCCATAGTAAAAGTGTTGTTATTTTTGTAAGTCATAAATTACTAATTAAAATTAATTAATTAATTAAAAAAAATTATTTTCTTAAAAGGAGGTCATAAATTAAAAAATTTATGTCTTACGGTTTTAAGATAAATTTATAAGACCTTATGTAATTTTTTAAAGCATTATAAAACCAGTTATAGTTTTAAAATCTATTTTTTCAAGTAAATTGTGATTTTTTTGAAAATTAAATTAGTCATATTTATAAAATTATATTTGAAAATTAATTTAATTTTTTTATTCTACATGTAAAAAAATGGTTAGGTTTATTTTTTTTATTTTTCTAAAATACTTGAATTTTTATGAACAGTGAAATAGGGTAATTTACTCTATATATGCCTTATAAGTTGAATGAACTATTCCTAGCATCCTAGATGATGTATGAAACCTTATTTCAAATTAATATGGATTTATTACTATTTTTTGTCATACAATCACCACTATTTCTTATCATAAGGAAAAATAATAAACTAATGATTCAAATTTTAAGAAACCCCTCCTCCCCTCCACTATAAAAACCACCCACACTCCCCTCTTCTCTTAACTCCTCTCAAGCCTTGTTCCTTCCCTAAATTCTGCCCAAATCTTTCCCCAGGATCCTTCCTTTCATAATGTATCCCTTGGTCTCCCCATAAGACCAAATCCCCTCCCCTTAAAAGGCTCTCAAGGAAGATTAAATCAAGAGTTGAATTCATGTTTTCTTTTCTTCTATTTTCTATTAATGTTCATTTTTTCTCTTATCATTCCTCACATATCCTCATAAAAATGGTATTAAAACTCAAGTACAATACATTTAATTTAATTTTGTTATGATAATGGGATAGTTCATTGTCATATCTCCATTCCCTCCATTTAAACTAAAGAAATGAAAACATCGTTCATGATGTGATAATTTATCACATTCAAGGATGACAGGTTATCTATTTCTATTACCATATTCAATTATTGAAATAGAACCATTTTTATGGTTGAAATAAACTGTTAAACATTTATTTTATCTCATGTAATGTTTTGGATTCATTTTTCACACATGACTTAAAATAATAATACAATAGAAGTTATTTATGAGCTACATCGACAAATTAATCCAAGAGTTTATCATTAATGTTGTATATAATGATTCACCTTCTATCAAAATTACAAAATGGATTTTATAACCATTTAATATTCGGTATGTTAAATAATTTCATATAAGTTAAATTCTAGAAAACCATTTTTATCCTACATGTTTATCTGAACATGAATATAGGTGGACTAATTATTAAAACGAAGGATGAAAATGCTCTAAAACAATGAAATCGAACCTCTTAACTCATCAAAAAAGACATGAATAAACTTAATAAGGTAATAATAAATCAATTACATGTTTTTAGGTTCATTAATTATTAATTAATGAACCTAATTTTATTACTAATTTCATTATGATCAAGTGAGGAACACCATCAGGCTTAATGTAAGGTATCTTCCCTTTCTCACATTTATTCATGAATCTCCTCTATGTTATATCATTTTATGCATAATTTCAAATGTTGGGGAATGATTTCTCAACTTCCAAAAACTACCTTATGATATATAAAATATTAATAAACCCCTTTTCTCTCTCATTAATCCCTCCCAAGTACACCTGATACCATGATGATGTTCCATAAGGGATTCTATCCCAACAATCATTTTTTCTTTAGGTTGCTCTAAATTTCTTTATACTCAAATAAAGTTATCTATTTATTTATTTACATAATATAAATGTATTTTATAATCTCAAAACTCATGTATCATTATACATTTGTCATTATCTTTCTATGATATACATGTTTTTAAATGATTCACTTCTTAATACATCCTGATAAATAAACCCGTTTTAAGGGAAATTCCTGAATCTGTAAATAAAAAAATAGATAAAATTATTGAATAGTGAATCATTTATATAATCCCATGTATATGTGTTATGATTCATTGTGTTTAAAGCCTTTTATTTTTATTATTTCATGCCTTCTAAACCATTTGTAAAAGTTTTATTACTATGATTTTTCCCTTACTAGGATTTTAGATCATCCCTTCTTTCATGTGATCCCTAGGGTACCCTTTTCATTTGTAAGGGCTCAAATTATGTTAGGAACTCTTTATGAAGATTAAATAACGAACTGTTTTTTTAGTCCCGGGTTTAAAATTTTATGTACCTAGTCTTAAAATAAACTAGACTTCACAATCCTTGGCTTGCTTTCAGATGTATAGTTATACTAAAAATAATATATGTTTTTGGGTAAAAGGAAATGGTTCCTATGTAAATCAAAGATAAATATAACATTTTCTACTAATAACAAAAATCCCTATACCCATGTAATTTGTACTTCTTACTGGAATAGGTGTTTATGATTGACCGGCCTAATATCCATCATATAGTCAAATACATTATTATACTACCAAACTACCATAACTCAAGTATGAAGATAGAAGAAAATGAATAGCTGTTATATAATTTTGAAATTCCCCAGTCTAGAGGCTACTCAACTGGTTCCCCGACCTATTTATCCCGTTGATTTTTTTGTGAATCCTCATATTCTGTAGGATACTAAATCAGAGTGGGGATATATAGAGGAAATATGAAGAGTCTATACCCCCATATCTGAGTGATAAATCAAAGATAAATAAATTAAACATTTTAAAAATCCATAAACATCAGATTTCATGCAAATAAATAACTAAAACAAAATCATGATGTCATAAATTTAAGACAACATACAATCATATATACTATTATAAAAATAAAACTAATTAATCACCTAATATCCCGATCAAACAGATATATAATTAAACCTAATAAAATATTGAAGTTTATCATATAACTCTAAGCCCAAACTACAAAACCAAAATTTATGAATGTAGAACTACTCCATCTAGATCTAAGAGGACCCATGATTAGCTCTCCTAGATTATAAAACATTGGACCTACACCTTACCACATATGAATCCCATACCCAACCTCAAATCATAAATATGTATAAATTAGCACTAAGGTTTCCATATTGGGGGTGAGAATAAAATTTTAAGTAGATCACACCAAAAAATGGATATATAATCAAATTTCATAAGTGAATTCAAATAAAATATGCCGGATATTGTTGATATATGAATGAAATAAAAAAAATAAACTACCACCATAGGGTACTGAGTCTTACCCTTAAAATAAACCACTATAGATCCTTAGGCATGAGACCCCAATCAACAATTCTTACTTCACCTAGTTTTGCTGTATCTTTTAGTATGTATTAGATACTACTCTAACCACCATATAAAAATATATCCAAGGAAATATATATATATTCTTAGTTAACCCCAATAAACATCATTGATCCTCAGGTCCATGACCTTGATCCAATAAACCTACTTTATTTGGTACTAGAATAACTCTGAGCATGCAAATCATCTCAGTGGTCCACTTTTAATAGTGTGGGGACCCCATTATTACACCTCAACCATGATGAGTAGTAGAACCTAGGGAATCTATAGTAATCCAATGTCCTTGAAACCAAAGTGTGACCTCCATATTAGTACCTAGAATTTATCTATGTTAGTCCAATGTCTAATTACTAGGAGTGTGAGGCCATAAATAATCCAATATGTTTAGGAAAATTTAATTCTGGTGAGGCCTAGGGAATCAAGTAGAATACCCAAATAGATCTCATAGTCAATCAACTATGCATCCAATATCTCAAGAATCTTTAGTCAAATCATATCTTGTGCATATACTAGATCTTACAGATTATCCTAGGAATTGATGAAGGGGGTCCTATATCCATCTTTTGGATATCGAATATCATTTATTGGGTATATAAAATCATTCGAACCCACATTCCACCATTTGAATCTCTGG
Organism: Viscum album; assembly: GCA_963277665.1. NCBI lineage: Eukaryota > Viridiplantae > Streptophyta > Magnoliopsida > Santalales > Viscaceae > Viscum > Viscum album. Next base: position 1,765,527,698 of record OY728153.1, on the reverse strand, counting down.
TTTCCTATGATATCAGAATGGTCTAATGCTATCATCATTTGAATCCCATGATCCTTGGGCATTCACAAAGGTATCAATGTATCAAGAAATCCAGAAAATCCTAAGAATTCTTGTATCTATTCCATAATTGAATTATATAATAGATCTTGAGGACTATAACCAGGAATCCACACATGCATCAGCCATATACCCTGGATACTAGTTAGACTACGTATATTCCCCTCGTATTCCATGAGACCGGAGCCTAAACATAATAGCCATCCCAGGGTCTCATTCAGATCCTTATGTGATTACAATGCATCTAAACAAATCACAATATAGTTTGGAATAATGATTGAGTCCCATGATACATAGGAAATCTCAAGAATCATGCATAAACATAAATTAAAATATAACAAGTTATGGAAAAATAATAATTATCGCCATCATCATTATCACACCCTCCTCAGGCTTATAGACCAGTTTGGGTCCTATGGTGACTCCCACAACCATATATAACCACTTTCATACACAAATTCTCAAGGTCAATCCATTGATGGGTCACCCTTTTGGGTTTCTATAGGTCACAATATAATAGAGGAACCTAAAATTGGATCCTCATGGAAAAAAAGTCAAGGGAACCCCACTTGTGGAATTATGGTCTCAGTCATGTCTCAGGTAATAACTTTGAACATGGATGATGCCACAATCCTTAATAATTTCATAACCTAACACAAACCCATAGACCTCAAGGGTTGTTTTATAGGATACAAACTATGTATTGGATCATATAACTGATCATATTCATGGTCTTTTGGGTTGATCCACTCACCCAACCGATTAATCCAACCCCATACTTAACTTATTAGGAAGAAATATCTCCAAGGTAGATGTCCCTAAACATATCCCCTTTCTAAGTCACTCATGGTTAGATTGAACTCCCAACCAATATTCCTCATTGAATCTTGACCTAGTCCTGAAAAACTAGTATATTTTTATACTTCTACAAAATGATATCATTCTATGTCATATGTAAAGCCCTATAATTAATCTCACAACCAATATATTAGTCTAATTTCTTGTCTCTCTAAATAGACCTTTGGTTCCAATTATTGGTGGAAGAACATATCCCTCATATATCTCTCTCTTGTAATCACCTCTTTAAAGTCCTCAAACGACCACAAGGGTTCAACAATCTAATTTTATGTAGGAAAAATACTCATAATTGAATCCCCTTGAGCCAATTTCATGCATCAAGTTGTAAAAATATCTAAAACCCATAAAAGGGAATAGTAAAAGGTGTGCATGTCAAAGTACACAATGTGTACTATCATATCCCCACTTTAGAATGTACCGAAATAATAATTTTCTTATAAAACCCAAGTACACAACATGTATCAACCCCACATGGCATGTAACACACATTGGATTCCTAGAGGTGGGGATCACATGGTATCTATCTATGTTATATACATGTAATCTAGCCATTTACCTAAAATGGGGTCATGTTACTTACTCTACACATCCATATTACCCTATATAGGGTGTTCAGATAGGTATTCGACCACACCTCGGGTCGACCAACACAATGTTTCCACATGGGCTACTCATTGTGTAATAATCTCCTTCAACCCTATCACAAAATGAGGGAAAAAGTGAGCGTTCTCAATAACCACCTACCATGTGGTTGGGTTTCCGCAATAAAATACTTTTCCTATTCTCCTGAAATCCAAATTTAGACCAAATAAACAAAAATCAACACCTCAAGTCCCTAAAAAATAATACATGGATTTAAAATTTTAAGGAAGAAACTATAAATATATAGAAGAAAAAAACAAAACACATCCAACCCCATGGAAGAAATGTTTCAACATTAGGTTTAAATCAGGCCTTATAATTACAAAAACATATTCCGATCTTGATCAATGTCAAGGATGATGTTTGAGAGTGTCTCTCTTCCCCATTTTATCTCATTTCCACTATAAAACTAGGGATATACTTCCCAAATTCTCTCATGAAATGAATAGAAATGGGTGGAGGGAGTATAATAAAAATTAAATTACTTTTTCATAATTTTATTAATTAGAAAAACCATTTAGATGGTCAGTATCCTGAAACCCAAAGTGGTTTTACACCTTGCATAATAAAACCCCACTAATCAAAAATGAATTGTGGACTCAGAATCTCAATGTGACACTTTATTCAATATATTTCACCAAATGAACAGGCATGATTAACTAATATTTAATTATATTAATGTTTAATATTCCAAGAAAATTCAAATTTCAGGGAATTACACCAACCTCATGTCCATGATTAATCACCATATTTTAGGAAAAATAGAGTGGTTGAAAAATATTTTTGACATAATGTGGTAGGGAAAAATTACTATTTTATCCCACATTAAATCCCAATACATAATTAAAATTTACATTCATTTTCCCAATGTAGAAAATTGTGGGTTTTTATGATCTCCCCACCATAACACTTCTAAACCTAGAGAAATCGGTGATGTATAATGAGATATCATTCTCTCGCCAGAGATTTTATATACCATTGACTAGAATCACCCTTATATCCCCTAAAATCATCTATAGCATTATGAAAAGCACTGAATTATTCAAATATTAAATTTGTATACCAAACCAGATATTTAATATGGGACACAATCAAATAAATTTTCTACTCACTACATCCAAATTCAATATCAATTATCCAATGATTGGTCTCTTGCATCCACAACCCTTTCAATATGATGTTCAATCTTCCCCAATTCATGATCTAACCATTACCACACAAAAATATTATACATTTCCAAACCACTCACACTTGAGTATGAAGGTAAAAACCTCATCCACCCACTCCCATATCAATATGAATGGTTATTTTCATACTCAATAATAAATGTAAAATAAGGATCACGTCCTCTAACAAACTATAGTTCACTCATCCCCATAAGGCTTTATTTTGAAAAATTATCAAGCTCCATCCTCAAAAGGTCCACCTAAAATACACCGTTCAGGTTTCCTTAATAACTAAACAAACTCAATAGTTCAACACTTGACCTATTCAGACAAACCATGAACTCTCAAGAATTGTGAAGAATCTTGCAAAGTTTTTCTCACCAAATAAGGATTTATCCAAAAAAGTGATTCCAACCACCACTCTCCCCCTAAAGGTATAGGTATTTTTTATGAGCCTCTCATTAGATATCACATTCACATGGGCCATAAATGAAGAATCTAGTATAGTGTGTCTTCAACCATTGACCATGCTCCTCATGTCTGTCTGTTCCATCAATCATGAGAACCCTCGATACCCCTCATCAAATTCAAGCACTTCACTCATTTGGGGGACCATTTCATGATCAGAAGATTCACATGCATTTTCACAAATATAAGGTATATATTAATGGTAATACCATATCATTAGACACTATAAAACATCATAATAAAACCATTAGAGTATACCCATTCTTGTATGTTGATTATAAAGTGCATTCAAAGTAAAAAGGGTCAGACACCCACATAATATTATCCTTCGAAGCCAATATAAAAAACATAACACTATGTGTTCCTCACATTAAAAGGAACTGACACCTAAGTTTCAATTCACATAAAACCCCATGTAATAACCATTAATTTTTCATAAACTTGGTTGTACCTCCCATGAATTGATCACAACTCATGGAATCTACCCATTAATTTCCACCTCTATGGCACTATTAATAATGCTGTAATTCCTCTCATGTTTAATAATTGATCATAAAATTCACCAAGTCACTAAATTTCAATTCAAAGTGAATGGAATCTAGGTATCCCACTAACCCTAGAAGTTATGTCTTACATGTTCAAATCTCTCGGGACGTAATCCAAACTCCAATCTCAAAAAACTATGAAATCCAACATGACTAATTCACTTCTTTTGGGTCCCTTATTTATATATATAATAAAACCAAATTCCTATACAAATTCCAACTACTGTAACTAATTATCACTATGCATTAGTGCATAAGATTTTTACTTCAGGAATCATGATCTCAAACTAATCCTTGTCGGGTATCCTTATATATACTATGACATTGAGAACCACCACCTTAATGGTCTCTATTTATTCAAATATATATGTATAATGGATTCATTTGAGATTTTATATACTAAGGAAACACCTTAATTAGTTTTATTTATATATAATCCCATTCTAATATGTAAGGAAGAATTATATATAAGGTTCTTTAAAGAATCTTATTTAACATAATCCATCAAATAATAACCCTCATAGGGTGTGTCGCTAAGGCCTCACATGCCTTAATAGACACAATAATGTCATTTCACCATCTCTACTCATGGATTTCATCATCGTCTTTATCAAGAAGAATCTCATAGTGGATCCACATAACATGAAATTATAGAAAATACACACATTTTTGTCCAACTGAGTAGAATTCCATTAATATAATATATGGGAATTCACCGGATAAGTTATTGTTGAAACTTTAAATAGTTAGTCCTTTAACTTCAGTATTCACAAACTAGTAGACATATTTGTCATGTGAACCACTATGTAACAGGAGTGGTCAATGATGACACCTCTTGCCTCAACAACCCAAGATCCCAAATCCAAAATCAATCATATATTTGAACACCATATGATTGACACAATATCAAATCATATATAACCATAAAAATTTATATGAATAATAGTAATACCAAGTGACAAGTATCCTAGACTTCTTTCTGGAACATGTGTTTATGACACATTTTCATGAAATCCAACATATGCTCTGAAACATTCATTAATCTATTGACTAACATATACCAAGTAGTAAGTCAAAATAAAACAACTTCTTTGGCACCATTTTTAAATGCTTGATTCAATGACCACATAGCTAGTTCCTTCACCTAGTTATCCATAAGACCTTAGGTTCACCTCCTCATACGCCAGAGGTTACTGACTAGAATAGAAAAATACAGATGTCACACCATGGAGATCCTAGTTTATGTTCATGTTATATTCATTCAAAATGAGATAATATGTGAATAAAGGATTAATATATACATGATGTGAATAAAAAAACATCTTGAAATTTTATTGATGACCAGAATAATGTTTGTTGAATATTGAAGTGATGTTACCAAGAAAATATATGAACTGTGTTTAGAATTTATTAGTAACGGTCAAAGATAGATTAATAAATCATGGATAATTTTTGGTAATTGGTAATGAAAAATTATATTAATAGAATATATATTTAAATTTGGAAATTAAACATTTGGATAAGTTAATGCTTTGAAGAAGATCTGTCGTGGATGTTAAGGGGTCACATGAGCATATTTTGGATAAATTAATGATTCTTGGAGAATTTTTACATTTTAATTTTATGATATTTAATATAAATCATATGAAATTATTCTTATAAGTATGATAATTGATGAATAGGTCATCATATTTAAAGAACATGAGATAATGTGTTTCAAATTTTTTACCACACAATAATATTTTTTTTGATAAAGAATTTAGAAGTTAAAAGATCATGAAAATGTTTGTTTAAATAATAAAACTTGAAATCCATGAAAAATAAAGAAAACATATATATTTTAAACCATGGATCTTTTTGAAGAATGAATTTGGTTTTATTAACAAATCTATACTTGTTAATTACTTGGTTAATTTTAATGGGATCAATTAAAATATCAGCCATCCCTAAGAAAACCAAGGACCACCTCAACCATGTAACACCCCAAGATTACATAGTGTGTTATTTCTTCAAAATAATTCAATAACATGCACTACACGCAACATCGAGTTAAAGTGCACCATGACTTACCAAAATAACTGTTATGAATAGTAATACCTACTTTTTAAAATTTTATAAAATCTATATCTTAAAATGGACTTTATTATTGGATTCGGAATATCAAAATTAGCCTAGGGTGATATTTTGGTACCTTTCGGATAACTTTAATATTTTGATGAATCGTGAAAATTACTAAATTTTAATTAAAAAAAACTATTTTAATCAAAACAATTAATGGTAATAAATTATGAATTTGAGTGGTTTTAAAGTATAATTAGGATATATTTTTACCATTTTATCCAATAGTGTTCATTGGAATTAATTTCACTTCGAAATTGGACCTAAACAATTGTCAATCTTTTGATATATATTGTTTCTTAAAAACACGCTATTTGTTGTGACAACGGGAATTAATTATAAAATTAATTAATGCAACATATAAGTTTGGAATTTTTTAAAATAGATATCATTTTTGAATTTGGAATATAAATTATATCTTAGTGTAATATTTTGGCATTGTTCTGAAAAACTTCATTTTTTGAATAGTGAAACTACTAAGTGGTAGTTAAAAAAACTGAATTTTTCATAAAACATAATTTTACCGCTTCTGTGAATGGAATTTTTAAAATACAAGAGACACGGTTAATATCAAGAAGTAAAATGTGGTTCAATGAGATGAAAATATTTTTTGGTGAATAGTAACTTTTTACTCTTATTTACCACGGTTAAAAGTAAATTGGGTAATTAAGGGTAAAAATGATATTAATATTACCCTAACACATGTCCTAATTATATTGGACAAGTTTATCTCGACCAAAAACAACCTTAGTAATAAAATATTATCATTTAGGTCCACTTGGATTAGATTAGGGCATTTATTATTATTTAATTCAATGAAGAGTTAAAAGAGTTAAAATCAAAGTTTATTTACTAAAACATTTTTAATAAAGGGTTATACATAAGATAAATTCGATTGTAAATATTCATTAGAAAGATAAAATGATTTCATACATAATGATATTTTATTTATAATTTCTATACATTAAAACATTTAATTTATTTATGACACAATGATGATGCAGTAATTACATAATTAATGAATAATTGGAACATTTGATATTATAAATACCCAAAATATATAATTTGAGACTTTTTATGAATTACACTAATTTTATAGGTTACTATGACATGTTAGGATTGATTTAAGTAACTTTGGTCGAAGTAATCATTCTGTTATAAGTTTCAAAAAAATCCACTATTGAATAGTGTCAAAATTTACATAAAAGAGTTTTTAAAACAAATATTATATTATTAATTGATATTAAATTCTAAAAAATCTAAGGTTTGTCCAAGAGAATTATATCATGATAGGTGTATCATTACTTTGGGGTCTCTTGGATTTATATAGTATTTTTATTAACTATACAATATAAAAATACAAAGTGACATGGTAAATGTCAAACTAATTATCTAAGAGTTAAACTAAAAGATATGGTTAATATAGTAACCCAAACCTGTCTAAATTCTATTGGTTGGATGGTTGTCGACCTATCCCTACCTTTACATTTAAAAAATATACTTTGGATCCATTAGAAACCGAATATGAATTATTATATATTAATATTTCTAGCTTTTCCAAAGGTTCCCTTCACCCCTCTTATAAAAGGGAACTCCTCCATCTCATTTATTCACACCTTCAAAGCCTTTTGGTTCGGCCAATATCTGTCCAAATACTCTCCCAACTTCCCTCAATACAACATATAGGCCTTAGTTTTATCAGAAAGCCAACCTATGGAGCCCTTTTGATCAAATCAAAAGGAAGAACCCGGAGAAGAGGTAATGTTTTCACCACCCCTTTTCAAGTTCCTTTCTTCTTCCACTTCTTCATTCATTGTTATTACCATTCTAAAATAATAACTCCAGTATCTTATATATATTGTTATTTTATTATAAATATGTTATAATCATATTCAGTATTCTATCCACCCTTTGAATAACATGTCACCATACGTGTGTACGTATGGCTTACCGTCTCCACGTTGTGGTGTAATTGTTATTCAATATATTATTATTTGGATGGGTATAATAATGATGTGTAACTCATGTAAATAATAAATACAACATGTTAATTATTCTGTATATATGATATACCATCCATTTATATATTATTTTAATATCAAAAGAATTATATTGTCGCTCGTGCGTACGTACGGACTACCATCTCCATGAACGCGATGAGATTCATTCTCCATCGTATCCATTCAAGTATAATTATCATTTTATGATTTAAAAATGATGTTTAAGGACTTGATATCATTCTCGATATGAATAATATACAACCTATCCATTACAAAAATGGCTTACGTAACAAAACATATAAAAGAAAACGAGTAAGTTAACACCCGAAACAATGATAATACTAAGATATTATGAACAAATAAATGTTAAAAGATCATATATGATATAATATTAAGGTATATGATTCTTTTATAATTTAATAACAATTATTTCACAATTATACAGGAGGTTAACCTACCCCAACCAAGGAAAAGTACAAGGTAAGGGTTATTTCGCAATCACTTCCATATCCGAGGTTGTTTATATGTAATTATCTACTGGGATTTCTTTATCATCCACATCCATGTTTCTTCAAAATGTATTTCAAAAAGATTTTACTATTCAAAATAATATGGGATAAAGTAATTTATACCCTTGTTTAACTTTTTAAAAGAGGTTTATAAAGGAATCTTTCCGTCGTTTTCCAAACAAGGTGCTTTTAACCTTTTCGACAGAATTAAGGTAAGAATGTTTTTTCTAATTATACGGCGGGTGCAGTTAATTCCGCCGTTATAAAATCTTTGAAGCTTCCCTTAAAATCTTATAAGAATATTTTCAAAGAAAATGTTTTATTTTATAAATATATGATTCTTTAATTATTTCAAAAATAGAAAAAGATATTTCTCTAAAAAGAGTTTTGATTTCATCTATGTCAACATCCTTTGATGGATTTTGCGCTTATTTATAGTTGACACAAAACTTCTATATTTTATTGAAGGTTTTGTGATATGTTTGACTGTGGATGTGCTATTTTTATTCCATTCATAGTTTATGGTGAATGTATTGACATTTCATATGCTAGTTTTAATACGAATGTTTATGTTATGTTTAAACATTTTCATATGGGAATGCATTGGACTTAATATGTGACAGGTGGAGCCCGCTATAGCCCCTCGATGCAACGGTAGGTATCCTGAGACAAACTAGTGTCTTGTCAGAAGGCCTTGAAAAAATCTTATTTGTAGTCTTAGCACGAGGCCTTGGCTATGTGGTTATGATAGTCTGGCATTATGCATTCTATCATTATGAAAGTGGTTATTGATATTGCATGTGATTATTTGATTAGTAGAATATCTATGTGAATAAGTAAATGGAATTATTTCATTTTATTTTTTCCATACTGTGTTTATGTTCAAGTTTAAAAGGCTTTTTATTTAGTTATACATTGCCTTAAATGTTTATTCTTATTTATGAAAGTTTCTGCTATATTGTTATCCTTACTGGGCATTTGAGCTCACCCCTTTTCTATGTTTTATTTTTCCCAGGGTATGAAGAAGTAAATTATGAATGACCTTCATGGATATTATGTGGGGATATGAGTGTGGAATATGAAGAAAGGATGTTTTTGTAGTTTTCATTTTTATGATGTAATGTAAGACTTATGAGTATATCGAGTATTTCCAAGGCTACTAAACTAATCGGTCTTTCGAGATTTGATCCTTCTTGTGATCATGCCAATGTTATGTAATAATGCACCGACTCTGGGTAACTAGGGTCAGGACGTTACAGTTGGTATCAGAGAAAGTTTAGCAATAACCTTGGAAACTAGATTTAGATAAACTCTTATTAGAGAAAATATCCCTAAGATAGACTTTGAGGATTAGTATAGAAGAACTTCCTATAATTTTGGTATTGTAGAGATTTTGTGATTTTCCCGAGCAATACATCCCTGTCTGGATACGAGCAGGTATAGCCGGCTCTGGCACAGATGTACCTAGGGGTAAAACCCGAAAACACCGCTTTGAGCTAGACTCGAACGGGAACTGGTGCACGAAAACTGGCCTTGCTGCACTCTTGGTTACTACACTCCTAGGGGATATGCTTAGGATAATTCTCATTTTATTTACAAACCATTATGAAGGGATCATGAGTATATAATTACTCAATGAAAACATTTATTATGATTATGGATTATATCCATAAACTATTCAATTTGCATTAGGAATCAATTATTGCAATTCATAAACTGACCTAGTTTGTGCTATTGTATAGAAATGGTGCCCAATAGAAGGAATGTGAACTCCAGTAATACGTATGATCCAAAGAGTAAGAAGGAGCGTATCTTTCATGGTACTAAGACATCATTTAGAAGGGAAATAGTCTCCCATGTATTATCATCATATGACGAAATAATATCATGTGTTGATAAGATAAGTAAAGATTTTACTGATTCCTATGGCTATGAAGGGAAGAAAGAGAAGAAAAGGATGGAAGAGAGAAAGATGGATATAGGGAAGAGAGAAAAGAGGAATTTTCCCATATGTGATAACTGTGGGAAGAAACACCCTGGAACTTGCCTGAATGGAATGGGAGTTTGTTATAAGTGTGGAGGAAAAGGGGACAAAGTACGTGACTACAAGGGTAAGAAAATGGTTTCAAATGTACAATGCTTCATTTGCAAGGAGTTTGGACACTACGCAAACCTATGTCCCAGCCATCAGACTATGCCGCAAATGATGCTATTGGATAATAATCAAGTTATGATACTACCACAGATGAAGACGAATGATTAGAGTTCTTATGTTGATTATGTCATTTAAGTGTTTTATCAACAATGTACTTGTTTTAATAATTATGGAGTATATAAGGATTGTACTGCAGTACTATTTCATTAAGGACTTGAGATTGTGTGGAACAAAGAATAGTGACTCAATAGCAGGTTAAATTTTTGGAAAATATATTGTTGAGAGAAAGATAAACCATAATATGGTTCTGATACTGAGGTAGTGATATTAGAATAATACATGATTGATTTGTATTAATTATATTGGATATTCTTGACTACCTAGAAGCTGATTAATGATTTGTATATTCCATAATTGTTGGGGTTTAAAACATTTTTGGATTGATGAAGTATATCCAGCATTCTATATGGAATAAGGGAGCATGAATGTAATCAATAAGGATTATGGTAATTCAGGATGTTTCAGTGTTTTAAAAGAATACATGATGAAGGTATTCATATTCTATTACAGGGTAAAAAGGATCTAAATTATGTTTACCTTCCTTATAAATGTTGGACTGTGAGTTTGGACAGAAGTATTTTCGATAAATTCTAGTTTGAGATTAATTTTGGATTGCCATAAAAGGACAACTCGGAGGTCGGGCGACAACCTGTCGCGACCGGCAAGGCCGCGAGACATGAACCCGAAACCGAAGGGCGACAAGGGTGTATCACCTACCACTGGCCCAAGAGATGTCCTGGATTAAATAATGTAGTTTTTTTTAAAAGATCTGGTAGATGAATTATAAATTCATTTATTTTGGAACCCTGTACGAATAGTATAAATTGAATTTTTTTTACGTTCTATTATCTTTTAGAGTGAAAGATGAGTTTGTGGTAGAAATTTATTAATGGATAAAACTCTAGTTATAAAGTAAGTATATCTCCTTATGATCTTAGCCAATCTCAAAAATCAATTCCTCAACATTAAGAAAAGGAACATAGAACAAAAATATTATCCTAGATGGTACCTTAAATCATCACTAATTTATGGCTTTGGGAGTGTTGGCCATTTCATAGCCATGTTCTCTACCACTCTCCATCAGATAATTGATGGTTAGATTTCTCTTCCATATCCATATTTTCTTACATGGAACCCTAGTATGTGTTATTTTTGGTAATCTTCATACTTTTCACTCTTTATTTTAAATAGAGGCCTCATTAATTCATTTTTCGATGTGGGATTTCAACTAAAATATATTGAAATGTCAAAGATGTGTTATCCTAATACCTTATGTTTTGTTGAATCGATGGTATTTTAAATCATCATAGATTGATGAATTTAAGGACCTAAATTTTAAACATGTTTTTGATTGATGACCTCAATCACTACCTATAAATATTTACGTTTTCCCTCCAATTATATGTCTCTAATTTCCACCAATTTTCTCCTAATCGAGGTCATAATTTGGTGGTAACCCTTTCATTTCTCTTTTCCTCATATTAAGACTAAATTTTAGTAACCCAATTTCCGATGTGGGTTTTCCCACAAAGATATTTTTTATTTTCAACCTTTTATTTTTGAAGAAAAATTTCAAATTGCGAGGATGCAATTTACTGAAGCATGGGAGAATGTAACACCCCAAGATTACATAGTGTATTATTTCTTCAAAATAATTCAAAAACTTGCACTACACGCAACACCGAGTTAAAGCGCACCATGACTTACCAAACTAGTCGTTATGAATAGTAATACCTACTTTTTAAAATTTTATAAATTCTATCTCTCAAAATGTACTTCATTATTGGATTCGGAATATCAAAATTAGCCTAGGGTGGAATTTTTGTACTTTTCAGATAACTTTAATATTTTGATGAATAGTGAAAATTACTAAATTTTAATTAAAAACAACTTTTTTAATCAAAATAATTAATGGTGATAAATTATGAATTTGAGTGGTGTTAAAGTATAATTAGATTATATTTTTACCATCTTATCCAATGGTGTTCATTAGAATTAATTTCACTTCAAAATTGGACCTAAACAATTGTCAATGTTTTGATATATATTGTTTCTTAAAAACATGATATTTGTTGTGACAACGGGAATTAATTATAAAATTAATTAAAGAAACTTATATGTTAGGAATTTTGAAAAATAGATATCATTTTTGAATTTGGAATATCAATTATTGCTTAGGGTAAAATTTTGGCATTGTTCTGAAAAACATCAATTTTTTAATAGTGAAACTACTAAGTGGTTAAAAAAACTGAATTTCTCATAAATCTTAATTTTACTGCTTCTGTGAATGGAATTTAAAAACTCCAAGAGACACAATTAATATCAATAAGTAAAATGTGGTTCAATGATATAAAAATAATTTTTGGTGAATAATAACTTTTTACTTTTATTTACCACGGTTAAAAGTAAATAGGGTAATTGATGGTAATAATGGTATTAATATTACTCTAAAACAAGTCCTAATTATATTGGACAAGTTTATCTCGACCAAAACCAACCTTAGGAATAAAATATTATCATTTAGGTCCACTTGGATTAGATTATGACATTTATTATTATTTAATTCAAAGAAGAGTAAAAAGAGTTAAAATCAAAGTTTATTTACTCAAACATTTTTAATATAGGGTTATACATATGATAAATTCGATTGTAAATATTCATTAGAAAGATAAAGAGATGTAATATATAATTATATTTTATTTATAATTTTTAGATATTAAAAAATTTAATTTATTTATGACACAATGATGATGTAGTAATTAACTAATTAATGAAAAATTGGAATAATTGATATTATAAATACCCAAATAAATAAAATTTTAGACTTTTTATGAATTAAAATAATTTTATAGGTTATTATGACATGTTAGGATTGATTTAATTAACTTTGGTCGAAGTAATCATTCTGTTATGAGTTTCACAAAAATCAACTATTGAATAGTGTCAAAATTGTCATAAAAGTGTTTTTAAAACAAATATTATATAATTAATTGATATTAAATTCGTAAAAATATAAGGTTCAGCCAAGAGACTTATATCATGATAGGTGTATCATTAATGGACCACTTGGGGGTCTATTGGATGTGTATAGTATGTTTATTAACTATATAATATAAAAATACAAAGTGACATGGTAAATGTCAAACTAATTAACTAAGAGTTAAAACTAAAATATAAGGTTAATATAGTAACCCAAACAAGTCTAAATTATATTGGTTTAATGGTTTTAGACATATAACCACCTTTACCTTTAAATAATCCACTTTTGAGCCATTAGAAAACGAATATTAATTTATTATAAATTAATATTTCTAGCTTTTCCAAAGGTGCCCCTCACCCCTCTTATAAAATGGGCACTCCTCCTTCTCATTTCTTCACACCTTAAAAGCCTTTTGGTTTGGAAAAACTCAGCCCAAATACTCTTTCCTCTTCCCAAAATACAACCTAGAGGCCCTAGTTTGATCAGAAATCCAACCTAAGGAGCTCTTTTGATCAAATCAAAAGGAAGAACCCGAAGAAGAGGTAATGTTTTCACCACCCCTTTTCAAGTTCCTTTCTTCTTCCACTTCTTCATTCACTGTTATTACCATTCTAAAATAATAACTCCATTATCTTATATATAATGTGTTGTTATTATAAATATGGTACAACCATATTCAGTATTCTATCCACCCTTTGAATAACATGTCACCATACGTGCATACGTACAGCTTACCGTCTCCACATCGTGGTGTAATTGTTATTCAATATATTATTATTTGTATGGGTATAATAATGATGTGTAACTCATGTAAATAATAAATATAACATGTAAATTATTCTATATATATTATATACCATCCATTTATATATTCTTTTAATATCAAAAAAATGATATTGTCGCTCGTGCGTACGTACGGACTACCGTCTCCATGAATGCGATGAGATTCATTCTCCATCGTATCCATTCAAGTATGATTATCATTTGATGATTTAAAAATGATGTTTAAGGACTTGATATCATTCTGGATATGAATAATATACAACCTATCCATTACAAACACGGCTTATGTAACAAAACATATAAAAGAAAACGAGTAAGTTAACACCCGAAACAACGATAATACTAAGATATTATTAACAAATAAATGTTAAATGATAATATATGATATCATATTAATGTATGTGATTCTTGTATAATTTAATAATAATTATTTCACCATTATATATGAGGTTAACCTACCCCAACCAAGGAAAAGTACAAGGTAAGGGTTATTTCGTAATCTCTTCATTATCCAAGGTTGTTTATACCTAATTATCTACTAGGATTTCTTTATCATCCACATACATGTTTATTCGAAATGTTTTTCAGAAAGATTTTACTATTTAAAATAATATGGGTTAAAGTAATTTATACCCTTTTTTGACTTTTTATAAGAGGTTCATAAAGTAATCTTTTCGTCGTTTTCCAAACAAGGTGATTTTAACCTTTTCGACAGAATTAAGGTAAGAATGTTTTTTAACTTATACGGCGGGTGCAGCTATTTTCTTCCACTATAAAATCGTCGAAGCTTCCCGTACAAGCTTATAAGAATATTTTAAAAGAAAATGTTTTATTTTATAAATATATGACTCTTTAATGATTTCAAAAATAGAAAGAGTTATTTCTCTAAAAAGAGTTTTGATTTCATCTATGTCAACATCCTTTGATGGATTTTACGCTTATTTATAGTTGATACAAAACTTCTATATTGTATTGAAGGTTTTGTGATATGTTTCACTGTGGATGTGATATTTTTATACCATTCATATTTTATGGTGAAAGTATTGACATTTCGTATGGTAGTTTTAATACGAATGTTTATGTTATGTTTAAACCTTTTCATATGGGAATGCATTGGACTTAATATGTGACGGGTGGAGCCCGCTATAGTTCCTCGATGCATCGGTAGGTCTCATGAGACAATCTAGTGTCTTGGCACAAAGCCTTGAAAAAATCTTATTTGTAGTCTTGGCACGAGGCCTTGGCTATATGGTTATGATAGTCTGGATTATGCATTCCATCATTATGAAAGTGGTTATTGATATTGCATGTGATTATTCGATTAGTAGAATATCCATGTGAATAAGTAAATGGAATTATTTCATTTTATTTTTTCAATACTATGTTTATGTTCAAGTTTAAATGGATTTTGTTTTATTTATACATTACCTTAAATGAATATTCTTATTTATGAATGTTTCCGCTATATTGTTATTCTTACTGGGCATTTGAGCTCACCCCTTTTCTGTGTTTTATTTTTTCCCAGGGCATGAAGCAGTAAATTATGAATGACCTGCAGGGATAGTATGTGGGGATATGAGTGTGGAATATGAAGAAAAGATGTTGGTTTAGTTTTCATTTTTATGATGTAATGTAAGACTTATGAATATATCTAGTATTTACAAGGCTACTAAACCAATCGGTCTTTCGAGATTTGATCCTTCTTGTGATCATGCCAATGTTATGTAAAAATGCACTGACTCTGGGTAACTGGGGTCGGGGCGTTACAAACCACATATGTAGAACCCAAGGGTAAATAAAGTGGGAGTGGATCGGCCTAGATAGACACATGTAGGAAAATAGTATACTTATAGTAACCATAGAGAGTACACTAGAGAGAATGAGTAATAGAGGGAATATAGCACCCGCACGGTGTAGGTAGTGACATCATAAAGGCATGGTATAACCGGTGTGGGAAATGTGTTCATTAGTGTTCTAGGTGGAGACACTGGTGATGGCTTGAGAGATAGATGAAATATAGAGTAATATATAACAATACTAAATGTAGTGAAGAATTTATGTTTTACAAATAAATGAACAATAGTTTTTCACCCATTATATTTGATATAGAAATAAGATAGGCTTCCTGATGAAACAAATCATCATTTTCTGTTTGGTTATTTCCACATCCCTACCATTGATGATGTCTTAATGCACTAGAGGTTGCAATTTATCATTGAAAAACATGATCCCAATCATATATAGTGATTATTCCAATATAATGAGAATATATAAATCATATCAACATCATATATGAAATCCAAATCATGTATTCATTTGATATTTTCAATAAAGTGATTATGCTATTGAAAATATGAAGTTAAAAATATATACTATGTTGTAGGATGAAGTGACTCACTATAATCCCATTGAAGTCAATATAACCACACCGTAGCTTTTCTAAACATCATGTAAGGAATCTATTTAAAATATTTAAAAATTTCAAGGAACACTTATTCTATAGTGGGCTACGCCGCAGTAGATGACATTGCACCACAAGAAGATGTTTGAGTTTTTTAATTCTTCGGGAAAATTTGTGTGTGTTTTATTGTGGAGTAATCATTATTCTAAAAGGGTTCCATTAGTCTACTTCAGAAGAATTATTACATCATAGTTGATGTAATTTCACCACAATGAAACTAAAGAGAAATAAATGCACTATAGAATTTCATGTCATGACACAATCACTTTGAAGTTGATTTGAAGAGTGTTTGACTTGTGTTGAAGTGAAATGCATCACACTATTGGGATTATATTCATACATGAGATGATATTATCACAATCACATGAGGCTGATCACGTAAAGGAATAATCCCTAAAAATACATTGATCTTAGTTTCATATGATGTTGAAAAATTTGGAGGAAATCCTTATCTAAATTTTTGACTTACCACCAAGAAATTATGATATGTGAATGACTATTGATGCACCATGAAATGTGGATCATATGTGTAAAAATAATGAGAGGTTCTATGTAAAAAATATAATTATAATGTGACATTATGTTTAAGATAGTGGATATGAAAATATTCAATAACATATTTATGATAATAATATTCACATATAGTGAATATAAATTAGAGACAAATGAGAATGATAAAATGTTATTCAAAACTGTTTTAATAGGGATAAATTCTTAAAAAAAAATAGGGAGATCTGATATAGCAATTATTGAAAATCAGTATATATTGAATTTATAAAAAGTGAAGAACCAGTACTACACATCAAGGAGACATAATGTGCACTAAAAAAGAAGATGATTTTTTCCATGTTGATACATGCCTATTATCATTTTTATTTAAGAATAACATCAAGATTTCTATTCTACTAAACATTCATATTATTCTGACTAAATTAGTAGAATCTGTAGCCTATATGATTATTCCATTTTTTAGACATCGTATTGAATGTTCTATTCAATAAATCGATTTAATTAATTCATTCAGAGTAAGTTGAGAAGAATTTATTAGTGTCAATTGAATGAGATATTTTATACATTATGTAATTACTTTAGAAGGAATAGGATGGAATTTTTCTTCTTATGATTCATTGTTTAATATTTCATTTTACCTGGTGGGTGTTAGGAGAACATGTTCAAGGTCGTACACTTTCCTATAATCCTCTTGATAATAAAAGGAACTATTTGTGTGTGTGGGATAATAACCCATGTATACCGAGGAAGAAGATATCCACAAAAGAGGTGATTGTCATTAAATTTATTTTTTGCATTGTGCTATACTATTTTATGTGCAATATTTGTAATTAATAGTGAATAAAAAGGTGATCCATTTTCTGAATTAGCAATAGAGGTAAACAAAATGGATAAAATATTAAATTAAAAAATTCATCCCACACAGATTCACTCCCTCTCACCATGGTGTTCATCCCAAAGTGATACTCATAATTTGTATCATAGGGACATATCACACCTTTGATTGGATTCCCTATTTTAGTTTTTATTGGATACTTTATATCTATTCAAAACACACAATGAAGTAAAAACATATATAATTTTTATCAACTAAATATAAAAATATTATATCAACTAGGACCATAAAGAACAGAAAAATTAAATAATTGAGAGATATAAAGAAAACATCCCTCCTAGTTAAATAGTAAGATACATCTACTTCTTCATATTGTAATTATAAAAATGAAATGAATAACATGTAATAAAAAGACCTTGTGGTAGTGTCTACTACTATGGTAAGGTACAAAAATTATATATCTTAAAGAATTTCATATATAAAAGAATAATAGGAAATAAAAATATTATTCTAAAATTGTCCTCAAAAGATCCTATAATTCAAAGAAGTGATCATATATATAAAGAGTTCAATGCTGAATTGGTTCCTATTTTGAATGACTTGCTACACAATTATCCTAATGAAATAAGATCTTTTTTATGTTTCTAAGTCAAAATAATTCACGAAGACATTATTGAGGATGAATAAGAATTAGAGACCTTAGTGAAAGGGTTTGATTAAAGAATGAAAACCAATATTAAGCTCTGTAATCAAACTGGATTATAGAAGTAATGATTTTTTAACAAAAAGAATTATGCTCTCATTTTGAATACTAGTGAAAAATTTTAAATTAAGAGAATGTGGATAACACTAATAAATTTGAAACATTGTTCCTTTTATTAGAATAAAAATAGCATGTTATCATTGGTGTCAAGAATTATCAACTTGAGATCAAAGAAAATAGGATCATGGAGCATGACATTTTAATGAAAGAGAAAAATAAAATGCATGATGATGAAATTTTGAGGATCAAGAAACAATGGGAAAACTAATTTAAATAAGTGGGGTATTGGAAATTATTCCTAAATGTGAAATACCTTCAACATGGATTTAAGTGAAAAAATATTTAAAAAATATTTAATTGAGTCATTACAAAAAGATGAAAAATAGATTTATTACATCAAGAGATTAATCTAGACATACTTCTAAGGAGGACTCTTATCGAAATAAACTTTTATAAAGTGTAAATAAAAAGTTTAAATCATTCAATGTTAAATATCATGAAGTCTATAAGAAAAATGTACAACACAACTCTGGAAATTATATCGGTGATGATATAGTCATATGAAAAGTTCATGTTCAAAATCAAAACGTATGAAAAATTATTCGAATAAAAAGGATGAAGTTCATACCACTATATATGTACCTAATAAAGATTATTTTATAATGATTTGTTCCCCAAAATAATCCCATTTTAAAAATGAGATGAAACTGAAATAGTAAGAATTTAAATCTATAGAGAATTTTATTTCAAATAAGGGATCAAGATTTTTTGTCTATTTGGTGTTATGAAAGATATGGGAACAATGCTTCTAATTGTTGGTATGATATGTTATATCTGAAAATAAATGGATGCTACATCAGGGGGAGAAAATAAATGATAAAGTGATGTCGACATAAGGACGAGAAGAATCTAACTACCACACATAAATATAGATATTTGAAGAAGATATGTGGTATTTCAATACCATTCGTCACAATGAAGATGTATAAAAATTTAAATCATTAAATAATACTACTAAAACAATTAAAAGGAAAATACAACAAGAGTTAGAAAATAGATAGGATTTAAATATGGGATCGAACCAAAATATTAACATTCCCAATAATTTCACAAAGAAGAATACTGTAAATTAATCCTTGTGAAATAAAACTAATAAGTTAAAAAGGGGTGCTACACAAAGAGATAAGATGCTAATTTTTTGACATAATAGTTCACAATATCAATCACTATAAGAAGACCATAGATATTGTAATGGATTTAATCAAGTATAAGAAGCAAAGGGGAAGAAAATTCTACGAATAAAATAAATCGATTAAAGTGTTATACATTGCACCCTAGAATCCATATGGATTCAATAATCATGCTATAAACATTCCAAATGATATACTTGAAACTTTACATATATATTTGGTAGGAGAATGAAAATTTAAAGAAGAAAAAATAAAAGAAGATGCTAAATGAAAACATGAGTTCCTTGTGATGAAGAATAATTTCATTAGATGTTATAAAAATTGATAATCATAAATTCTAAGAGGTAATGTGTTGATGTTATAATAAGGCTAGGAACATTTATAATTATTGTTCATTCACAACTCTAGTTAAGAGAAGAGTATGTTAAAATATTCAAAAATAACATAGAGATGAATGTAAATTGATGGATAGTGTAAAGAAAAAAGTCCTACACAAATAAAATAAAGAATCCAAAGATTATATTATTCATAAAACATCAATGAAATTAATAAGAGTTTATATGAAGATTTAATCTGACATTTATCTCAATGAAAATTAGTTTAATGGCGGACAATCATTCACAACATTATTTCTCCCATTATAAAGAAAATGAAATCTTGCTTATTCCCACATACTATTGTTTTTTCATTACTTGTAAGGGTTGAAGGTAGCACACTTACTATGGTGGATTACATAGTGGATGATTCATATTAATACATATATATACTAGAAGATTTAATTCCAATATTTATAGAAGTTTTAATCGTTGTTTGATCTATCTGTTGTATCTTTATGATTATTTTTTACAATAGATATAAGATAAACCTTGAGGAAGGTCATAACGCTATAATAGGTTATCAATATTTTTAATTCTTCATGATGGATCAGATAAAAAAACAGGTATTTACATAAATTGATATTCATATGAACAACTAATGAAAGGTCCTATGTTGATAAATTGAATTATAAGATCATATATTTAGAGGGGGTATCCAAATAAATATCCAGAACAATAAATTTCCTCAAATATAACATCTCTAAAAGGTACATGTTCATGAACTCATTTCGGATGTATGATGGAAAAATATCTTATCCTTATTAAAAAAATTAAATTAAGGATGATCTTTAGGGGAGAATGTAAATGAATAAATGAAATGAAACAAAAAAAATATTGTTTATGACATTCTGTGATTAAATTCATGGACATATTATTACAATAATAATTGAATGCTTTTAATATGTTTGTTGTAATGAGTGCATGAATTTATGGTTTAATGGGTTTTTTAGAGTATATTGTCAATACGTTTTATCAACCAATTACTATTAAACTAGAAGTAATTTAATAGTCCATATTTTAGGAATAGTTTTAATATAATTGTTTTCCTCACAATTTAGAACTGAGAATGGACAACATTGGCCCAAGTAGACTTTTAGAATAATAATTGATGGAATATTCTTTATTAAATAAATGATATAATCATCTACCAGGTAATTTTAATTTGTTATAAATAAGGTAGAGAGAAGAAATAACAATCTCAAGGAGAAAGGGAAATAGAAGAGAGAAATCATATGTGAAATTTGGATGAACATATTATTATGTCATTTTCAGTAGGTATTGAACACAAATAGAATGTTATAAGTTAATGATAATACATTGTTTTGTATGGTATTTTATATCAATGAGTATGTAGGTGAGGAATCAATAATGCCAACATGTATTGAAGATGAAGAATATCTGGGATGTTGAATTTTTTTCCCATGAATGTTTGTTAAATATTGAAGTACAAGATCCTATAAAAATAAATGCAGTAATTGGATAATTACATTGTGAAGAAAAATGGATGATTAAAAAAATTGGATCTTTTTGTAGTAAATGGTGCTACTAATCAATATTCAATAATATCTATTCATATATGAGAAAATCAATATTTGAAAAGCTATGAACTTTGAAGAAGTGAGTCCATGGAAGATCAAGGTAACATGATCATATTTGGATGATATAGTGATGCTATAGAATCTTTATGGATTCATTTTATGTCATTGATGTAATTTTTGAGAACATTTCCTAGTATATATGATGAATAATGAACTGATCCGCATATTTGTAGAATATATACTAATGTGTTTCACATTTTTACAATATCACAACATTGATATTTTGATGATTTTGGGAAGATGGAAGATCAGGAAAATATGTATTTTTTTAAGGAATTGAAGTCCAGTGAAAAAGAGAGAACACATATATAATTTTCAGGATGGATCATTGGGAAAGTGTATTGAGTTGGCTAATAATTTTATACTAGGTAATTACTTGGTTTATTTTAGTGGGATTTATTAAAATATGGACCCGCCTACAACCAAACATGGACCCCCTCAATCACATATATAGGTCCCAATGTCAAACCATATTAGATTGGGTAAACATAGCCAACTAGATGGTATTAGTGATAATGTATATAGGGCCCAAATGGAGTTTATGATCTAGCAAGAGGATCATAGGAACATAGACCCTATAATGTTCTATGGGGACCGTATAAATTTGTGGTGTGACCCATGATGGCATTCCATGAATTAGTATTCTAGGTGCCAAATCTGGTGCTAGCGGGAGTATAGGATGACACTAAGAGTAATATATAACATCACTCGACCTAGCACAAAACTGAGGTTAGAAAAAATGTGCATGGGAACTATTAAAATGATAATGAGATAAAAAATAAGCTACACTACCCAATTAGACAAATATCTATGATTTTTATGGCTGTATTTAACCACATGAACATTGATGATGCCTGTGTGCAGTTGAGAGAACTAGCAATCACTATAAAACAAGTTAACGATCATCTAAAATGATCAGGTCAATATAATGAGATTCACTCAATCATCTTAATATTATGAATGAAATACCTATCCTTTATGCATGCGATATTTTGGGGAATGTTCTTCTACCAAGGATGATATGAATTTATAACATTAAGATACAATGTAGTAAGAAATGACTAACAGTAAACCAATGTATATCGAGATACCCCCACCATAACTTCACTCTTCATCATGGATGGTATATATTTAACAAAGGTGAATATTTCAAGGATCTTATACCCTATATTAGGATGAATTGTAGTAGATGTAATAAAACCACAATAAGATATTTTTAATTTTACCTTGGTCTTGGAAAATTAGAGGATGCTACAACATAGAAGAATCACTATGCTAAAGGGGATTAATTTCTATTTGTGGTAAGAATAACTACATCATAGTAAATTTCATTTAACTATAATGAAATCAAAAGGATAAAACTACGGTACAGAAGATCGGTCAATGAAAAAATCAGTATGAAGTTAATTTTTGAGGATTTTCTTCATGCTGTAGAGACAGTCATTACACCGTGAAGATTATATTCATGTAGGAGATGATATGATCATAAAAAAATTATGCAAGGAAGAATCAATTCCAAGCATAATTTTTTGTAGAAAAATAAGCAAGAAACCTTCATTTGATTTTTTGAGTTGCATCCGAGATCTTAGATTCTTTTAACGAGTGTTAACATGCCCTGAAATATGGATTATATATAGAAAAATAATGATATTTTTTTATATAAAATAATGAAAAATATAAATATTTACTACCAATTATTATGGATATGAATGTACACACTATGATATTTCAAATAATCATATTCTTATACAGATAACATAAAACTAGGATGAATGAGAATGATAAACTATTTTAATAGGGATAAATTATTTTGTTAATAGAGACATCAAATACAAAATACTTTTCAAATTCATGATATATCAATGTTATAAAAATTTAATAACTAATACTTCAAATCACGGTGATATCTTGAGAACTGGATTGGAATTCTTTTTGATCAGGTTGATATTTTCTTATTATCATTTGGATCGAAGAAGAAATTTTAGATTTCCAGTATGATGAACATTTATATAATTATAACTGAAGGATTAGAACATGAAACCTAGTTTGTAAATACCATAATCCTAATAGGCTAGAGTCTGTTATTACTTTATTAAATTGGCATAAGATACCAGGAATCATATCATGAAGGACCGAATTGTTTAGTAGTATTAGTAAAATAAAGACATTATTGAAATTCATGTTGAAATTGAAAACATAAAATACAAAAAGTGTCATAGGATACAAAAAAACAAGTTGTTTCCTAGTGGATTTTGGAATTTAGAAATGGTTTAATTCACCACTAAATGATCTGTGGTGATTTTTAAAGGCGTTGCATATTTTTGTGTCAGGAATCATTTCACAACTCTTTTTGTGCGGTGGTTTTTTTATTTCGCAGGATTTCATTTAACAGTGGTTATTTTCTTTTTTTATTTACATATATAATTTATTATTTATTATTACCTATTACTTATTTATTGTTATTACTTATTATTATTATTACTTTTTATTTATCCTACTATGAGTGCATATTTCATTCATGACATGCATGCCATGCATAAATTTGAAAAATATATGCACTCAGATAGATTTGAACCGCTTACCTCTTGGATATACTTCAAATACTTCACTACTCCGATAAGCTCCTCATCTGGTGAGTAAAAAGTATGTAATACACTTATACATATATAAATGAAAAACAGTGATATTAAAAAATAAAAAATAATGAATATATATAATGACTATATAAAAAGGAAGTGATAAAAATAATATAATAAATAAAAAAATAATAGATAAATAAAACACTGATTATAAATATTTATAAAATATATAATGAATACGTTATAAATACATAATATTAAAATATTAAACATATAAATAATAAATACTAATAATATTAATAAAATAATAAATGATAAATGATGATAACTAATAAATAAATCATGCATAAATAATACATAGTAAATAATAAATAATAAATAGATATTAATTGAATAATAAAGAATAAATAGATAATAAATAATAAATAAATATGAAATTAATATTAAATACGACATAAATAAATAATAATCAAATTTTCAATAGATAATAAATATAGAAATTTTAAATAAATAAATAATACATAAATAATAAATAATAAATCAATATAAAAAGAATAATAAATAATAAATAAATAATAATTAGTTTGAAATAAAAAATAAATAAGTAATAAATAAATAATAATTAAATATTAAATAAATTAATATGAAATAAATAAATAATAATTAAATATTGAACAAATAATAAAAATAAATAAATAATAAATGAATAATAAGTGATAATAAAAAATAATTTATAAATATTAAATAAATAATAAATTAATGATAAATTTTAAATAATTATTAAATAATCATTTAACGGTAAATTAATAATAAAAATAAATCAATAAATAATTAACCAATAATAAATAAATATTAAAATAACAAATTATAACTTATCAAATAATAAATGTATATAAATATTTATAAATATGGATACATATAAGAAAACTTACATAAATATATATAAACACTCATTTGTGTTTCATAAATATATATAAACACACTCAGATATATAACTGCATATTAATATAAATATATATATTTCAACAAAAGTAAATATATATATATATATATATCTACACATATATGATATAAAAATAAAAACATAAATATTTATAAATACTTACAAATGTATATAAATATACTCAAATACTTACATATATATGTATTTATTTATAAATAATAGAATATATGCATAAATATAGATTTTTTATTAGGTAAATAAAATCAATAATTATTTATTTTAGATGAAATGAATAAAAAATATTCATTTCTATTTTGTTTACATGTTCTAAAAAACTATTCTATGTAAATATGTATTTATATAACTGATTTATTATAAAATTTATTGGAAAATATGTATATATTTAATTATAAATAAAACTACATTATGAAAAAAAATCAAATTCATAATATCAATGTGAATGTAATATAAGGGAATAAATTCAGTCTCCACCGAAAAATGATAATAAGACCCCCCCTAAACGAGACTGAAAATCAAACGAATGTTAAAAAATTTGGGTAACCCAACTAAAAACTCAGTTTTAGAGGTCATTATGTCATCTTTTGGACTCAAAAATTAGTGATTGGGGTTCCCTAGTCAAAATGGTATATATCTCATCATAGTCGTTGATTTTGTTATGTGGAAAATCCTAAATTGACACCCAGATAAAAAGTTATGGTCATTTTAAGTTCAAGTTCGATTTCCTACATTTCTTGAAAAAATAATAAATTTTATTCATTTAATTATTACAAAATTTAAATATAATTTTCTTTACTTCATTTTATAATCTTCTATTTTACTGGTTGTGGAGAAAAAATAGTCTCTTGAATCAAAAGTGGTGGTCAATTTATGTCGAATTATGATTTTCAACTTATGGAACATTTGTTTTAAATTTCAAACTATTATTAACTGATAATTATAAATAGTTATTAATTAACTCATTATAATTAATCAAAATTATAAATAAAAAACTATATATGATAGGAAATAATAAATAATAAATTGTATTGAAATATAAATTTTTTTAAATTATTTTCTTCTATTTATCTTTGGTTTTTTAAAACTATCGATATCTCTCGATGGGTTTTTAAAAATTATCCCCTAAAAACAAATTTTTCTTAAAAAAATAGAACATTTTTTTTAAAAAATTTAATGTCAGTTTCCGAAACTATTGTGATAAAACTGCTGGTAAAGGCCTATTTTGGAAAACTATTATTTGATAAATCCTTATTTCCCCGTATAATGTATCTACATATCAATCAAAAAAATTCTTGGTATCCTGGTAATTAAAACATAGTAAAGGGGTTTTCATCAATAGTTAGTAACAATAAGTGTATAGTAGAATCTATCATTAATAAATAACCATAATAAAAATGGAAATGTAAATAACTAAAACACATTCCATTTAAATTATAGATTGAACATAATATGTTAGTAATAAATGACGATCAAATAAAACAATATATATAATCATATTATCTTGAAACATATCCATTGATATTCTTACTAATCAAATAATCACATGGACATCAATAACTGATCTCGTAATGAGGTAATACCTAATTTCAAACATCGTAATCATGTTTTCAAGACCTTTCATAATACAATTAAATCTATGTGTAAAAACCTATTTAATTTGGTTATCTAATTTTTTTCATGAGTCATACCAATGCATCGAGGGACTGTGTAATTATAATCCCCACCCATCACTTAATAGGTCCAATTAATTCCTTATATGAAGAGGTTGAAATATAATCAACCTAAACAATTATATTAATGAACTAACATATGATATTATAATACTTACCCCAATATATAAACATAATCATAAACCATCCAAATTACTATGGTGAATTGTAATAAATTTTCATATCCCAAGTCAAACTAATCATAAATGATATAGATAAATAACAATGATGGTATCAATAAAACAAATCCCATGTGGATGATAAGTACAATAAAGGGTTGGTTTTTTTATGAATATAAATACCATTAAGATATCATTTAAAACTTTCTTGAGGAAAATAAACTTTTTACTTTTAAAATCACATTTTTTGAACTAAAACATCTCAAAAATATTGAAAATGTTTTTCTTTGAAAACTAATTTTTTTAATTTTAAAGGAATCTTTTAAAATATTGTGTGTTTATAATGGAATGAAATTTTGAACATGTTATTTACGTTAAAAAATGATTACTTTAACATTTTTGGTAAAATCCATATGGGACTTGTTTGGATAATGATGTGAAGATTCCTTTGAAAAAAAATTAAAATGTCATAAAATGGTAACAATATTACTTAATATATTATTTTTTGAGGGTTAAAATTATTATTGAATTTTTATTTGAAAACACAGTTTTGTAAGAAAAAGATTTTTGGAATGTAGAGATAAATGATGTTGAATTTTATCAAGTATATTCTCTCAATCATTTTAAGTACCAAATAAAATAATATGGTATTATTACTTGAAAACATCATGACTACCTAATGAGGAATAAAATTATATGGGTTTATTAGGTAATTATCAAATAATTTCGTTCAATGTTATTCCAATAAAAAACAATCCTAATTAAAATACGATTGAAAAATAAATATCATTGCACTTTGTTAAAATTTTAATCGTAAGCCCATGAAGTTAATGAAATAAAATGAAACAATAAATATTAGGAAGATAAATATATTCATTATATAACATATAAAAGGTGGTATTATATACACCACACAAAGAAATAAGTGTTGGATATGGCATATGTCTCATTGAAGTAGAAGTGAGAAGAGAAAGTCCTTACCTTAAGTCTGATTTCATTTTTACATGTTTAAAACTCTTATATAAGTATAGGTCTATTATACAACAATTATAGAACCATTCTAATGTATTTAATAACATATATTATTTACTTATAATCTTTTATCACCCGTTTATTAATAATTCTTTATTAAAATCAATGTTTCATTTGATAGTTGATTGGTTTTTCTTAAATGTTATATATTTTTAATTTTGGTCATTTAATTATCATGGTTACATTATCTCTATAATTTTAATGATTATTTAAATATCATATATATTAACTATATATGTAATTACAAAAATCTATAAAAGTTAGAGATAGAAAATGGATTGTATCTTTCATAGAGACGGTAAGCCGTACGTTCAGAAGAACCACGTTTCCATTTTTATATATAGATAAAATGAATGAAAATAAATATTAATTAAAATTTATAAAATCATTATTATATATATATATATATAAATTATTTATATTAATCAAATTCATCCTTATTACTATCGATGTAAAAATAAAATTCAAAGCAATTCACAACTCTATAAGGTGGAGGTTGTCCACACGTACACATGAGCGACATCATTATTTTCCAATAGAATAGAATTTAAGAAGATTGATGTGATATTATATTTAAATAATTATTTTTATGTCATGTATATCACATATTTTCAATAACATTACCCTTAATACGTTTCTCTTAAAGCATAAAAAATGAATCACGTCACTTTGGGAGGCGGTAATCTAGTGTACACACGATCGATGTTATCGTGTCCCCCCAAATAATGGTATGTAAGAAGGAATATGTTATATCATATTTCCCTAAGTTTAATAATTACTTAAATATCATAAAAAGCGTTAAATACATCATTATATACATACTTTAATGTTTTTTATGTAAAAAATTACATAAATTTGAAAGGCAGTAGCCCTCCACACACAAGATCGATTAATTTGATTCCAATTTGATAGAACTACAGATCTATATAGGTTATGAAATTAAAATAATAAAAACATACTATATATGGGACATGGTTTTAATTATATTATCATAGTTAAAGATTATTTTCATGAAGTTTAAGAAAATATAAAACAAATACTCATTTTTAAGAATTTTACATCTTCATTGGAGAGCCTCTATGGGGTTATAACTAGAGTGTTTATAGGAGAGATTAATAATAAGACTCATACCTCTAGGATATGGGTAGTTAATTAGGAGGTTATTTTGGAAGGAATTTTCTAAATAATTTTTTTTGGAAGTGTGGAGAGGGTGGGAGAGGGGTGTCCATTTATAAGTGGGGGAATAAATAAAATTTTTGAAATGATAATGTGACAGAAAAATTTTTCCCAAGCCATAAGATAGTAAAATGGGTTATTATCAATACTTATAGGTGACAAGGTCCAAATATTTCCATAAAATAGGAGTTATAAAAGTATTTTATCATTTTTACCCATTTTCTTTTTAGTTTAATCCATGATAAACCCATTTTACCTTAACTACGGTAAATAATTTTTACTATTATTACTATTCAATAAGTTAAAAAATTATGTTGACCTTAGTGTATAAATAAATTATTTATTAGAAATATAGAATCCATTTTTACAAATTAATTTCATATAAGTTTCAGGATTTAATTTAAAATTATACTCGTAGATGCATCGAAATAGTGGTTTTTGCAAAAAAAATACTCAAAAGATTAAAAAGTTTTTCAATCATAATTAAATATAAATTGATACAAATTTCATAAATTCAATATATTTTAATACAATTGAACTAATTTTTACTTGAAACCAACATAAAAAATAATTCAACTCTGTAAATAATTTAAATGAAAATACAGTTTTCATAAAAAATTAGTATTTTTCATTATTCATTAAAAAATAATAATATTTTCCAAAAATTAACTAAAAATCACCCAAATATAATTTTAAAATGTAGATTTAAAAAATTATGTTCTTATTTTCAAGTATATTTTCTAAAATTTCAAATTATTAATTTTAAATTATGTTTTCAAAGTGAGACGAAACTATCTTTTAGAAAAATATAGTTTTTCATACAACATTTCTTTTTCCATTAAATGAATCTTTTCTATTTATAATAAATAGATAGTCTGTGAATTTATTTTATACATGTGTAATAATTTTTTTTAATTTATTTAGTCATATTCAGACCGTCCAACTTAATTGATAGTTATTATGTTCAGTTTTAAATAGTAATATATTAATAGAGTATCATGTTTTGTTTAAACTTTGTGTTGTGTGAATCATAACCTATCAAATAGATTGAATTTATTTAAAAATAAATTGTGTATAAAGTCTATGTTTTTTTAATTCTCCTCTAATATTATTGTTATGTCTCTAATATTCTATCAAAGATGATGTTGTTATTTTAAAATATTTGGGTGTTTCATTTTACCCCCTTAAATAAATTGTGTCCTCGTGACTTAATCTTGATCTTTGAAATTAAGGGTTTGACAATTGAAAATACCTTTTTTGAAAACACAGATCATAAATGGGTTAACAAAATATCAACTTGATAAGATATAAATTGAAATATTATGGACATCTTGAATAACACATAATTATGTTACCATGTAGAAGAACATAGATGGGAAGTGAAGATTAGGACCTAGAAGAAAAGAATAAATAATTATATAGAGGCATAGAGATCTTTGATCACAATAAAGTGGGTGATCTGGATAATTTTAATGACCAACAAACCATAAATCTATGAAGGGTGGAAAGGTCATCAGTTCTTTAGAAATGAAGGCATTAGGATAAAATTTTTGTTTCAATATCGTTTTACTAGGTTTGAGGAATTTTATTATTATCTACGAGTGAAAGGAAGTATAATTACCTGATATCTTTATATTATATAAACATAATTTCATCATTTTGTTGTTCTTTTATCAATTTCCACTTCGTATATTACTTTAATAAATAAATACCCAAAAATGTATTTTTAATTCCTAAAAAAAAAAAAAAATATCTTTTAATCGATCGTAAGCTCCAAAAATGTTTAACGATATATTCTACAAATCATTAATAAAACCAAAATATATAATATAATAAATTAATCTCTTATACCTCAATATTGAATCTTAAAATTCATCTTAATCCATTTCATATATGTTTGACCTCAATAATCATACAATATATGTCTTTCCTAATAGAAAGTACAAAAAATTAGAATGAAGGTCACTAAATTATCATCATATTCTCTAATCAATATAAATAGGCTCTTAATGTCACATTCCAAATATTTTAACACCTTGATCACTATAAAAAATTCATTAAAACATAAATTCTTCCAAATATAAAATATCATGTTGTAGAATATATTCCATAAATCCAAACATGTAGTATACTCCAGCAAAGTTAACATAAACCATCAAATAGCTAACTAATTTCAAGGTCACCAACATTATCCAATAAATATATATTTATAATTATTATATCAACATATAGAACATATTAAATATAATCTTCCTTCAGTCATTTTCTTTCCAAGAAGTTCAATATACTACTAAATAACTTTTCTTGTTCATTTGTACCATTCAAAATATGCTCTAAAACACTTAAATAAAATGATCAACATTACTACAATAAACCATTTATTGATTATTAGAATGAGAAAATAATTGATGAAATACAACTTCAATGTAATTATTGAATCCAAATAAAAAATTATATTATTCCACTCTTATCTTAGTAAAATCATAATATTGTCATTGATACCTTAGCTTCTTTTGAGATATATTATCTTAGTTTATATAGAATTTGTTTTCATAGTGCCCCATATCCTTATAGTTAAAAAATTTAACATTGGAAGTTTCCTTAATATCCTTACAATCATGATAATAGTGGTATTTCTCCCTACACTTTTTGAAAAATATCATTCCCTTTATGAAACTAAAAGTTTTTTTCATTCCATAATTATAAAACGGGGGAAATCCTTCTTTCCATTATTCTCTTTATCCATCTTTTTCTCTATCATCCTCATCTTCTCGTACTTCCATTCAAATCTATAACACTTGTATATTTCCTTATCTATCTTGATACCACGTGATAGTATATCCTTGTATTATGAAAAAAATTTGGTGACTAGTTCCCTTCAAATAATTGGATAAATACTATAAAATAAATAATAAATATTTATATTTGGATTACATACACAGTCTATAGCATACCATGATAACCTTTTAATGATTGATTCATATATAGAAACATTTTTATCTTCCATTTTCTTAGACTCGTGAATTATATCTCCATTTCCACCTATTTATCATGAGGAAAATAAATTTTGACGAATAATACCTTAAAATCCGTATATTCCGTGATTGTTGTTTCTTCTTCACCCTTAATGTTTTGAACTAATAAACATCATTGTCCTACTTCACTTAAGAGATTATAAATTTCCTGGAAAACGTTTTTACATTGATTTATTTTCAAAGTGAGAAATATCTTCTCTATGAAACGTATTTATTACTCATTGACAAATATAATTGTAGTACCATTTAATGATAGGGTTTTTTGACATGTAAAGTTGTCTAACATTGTTACACCATGTACTTGATAAGAAGGAAGCTCTATACAAGAAATTTTATTTCCCATAACCAGAGTCAGCTACCCCAGTATAGTTATAATTTGATCAGTTCTAGTTATAGTTCCAGCTCCAAATTCAATATTTTCATATGAGGTAAATCCCTACATAGGTTATGTGAAATAATTATCATAAATTTAAAAACATATTCATCGCTAATCTCATAATCATAAAAATGTTTTCTATAGAAAATTATCAAAATCATAAAAATATTTTCAAACCATTCATAATTGTTTATAATGAAAATGTGAATTAGCTCATCTATATTCCCTAGGAGTGTCAAACCATGTGTGAATTAAGGACCATTTTTTGTACCATTTAATGTTTGAGTCAAGATTTATGTTCCTTTTTTTAAGATATCACCCCTAGATACATCTATGTTGAAACTACCCCCACTTATAGTATTCGGATATAGATATATTTCTATATAAAATACATAAATGTACAATAATATTTTTGATATTATTATATACTAATATTCAATTTTATCACAAGGTTATGTCCCCTAACTGATTTGTTTGTCGATTTAGTTCCCAAGGTTTCAATTAAACATCTTCTAATACCAAATTTAATGGACCTGAACCAAATAGCCCATAGTAAGTTGTTACTTTATTACATTGAAATTAGATAAAATGAATGACATCCCAAAGGACTAAATAGTTTTTTAGTATTGATAAAATAGAAACAAACTTTAAATTTACATTATAATAGAAAACATAAAATATGATAATTGGTTTCTTTTCGAACGCCATATTTTCCATTAGCATATCCCTGTATATGAATCAAAAAACACTTCCTTCTATCCTATTGGAATAAAACATAAAAATTGATGAGCTTATATTCTCAATAAGGGTAAATTTATGATGGATTATATCATGAATAAATAGGAAAAATCAATTTAACAAGGTAAATAACCAAAATAAATTCCATTTAAACAACAACATGATCATTATATGGTTGGAATAACTAATAATTAAATAAAGTCCTATAAATAATCACCTAAGCTTGAAACATATCCAAGGATATTATAAATAATCACATGCATATCAATAACTACTCTCATAATGAGGGAATTAATAATTCCAAACATCTAAAACATGTTTTCAAGACCTGTCACGTGATTGTTTAAATATATGGGTAAAAGCCTATTTTATTTGGACAACTGATTTATCTCATGATATATACAAATGCATCGAGGGGATACTTAATTATGGGCCCCACTGATCACATAACATGTACAATGAATTCCTAATATTAAATTGGTGAAACATAATCAACATAAACATTTTTATTGAAAAATTAACTTATAAAATGTTAATACAAACCCTAATAAATAAACATAATCATAAATTGTCCATTGTAATCTGATGAACATTAATAAAATTATACTTCCTAATGAAAATGATCATAAATAAAATGGAGATATAATAATAAGGTTTAGAATATAACATATCTCGATTGGAACAAAATTACAACAAAGAGTTAATATAATTGATTAAAAGAAACAACATAAAATGATCCATCAAAACATTCTTATGGAAAATAACATTTTCCATTTGAAAAGTACCATTTAAAACCAAAAGATCACAAAACATTTTGAAAATAATTTTATTCTAAAATTACCATTGAATCTTACAATATGATATTTAAAACATTTCATTTTCTTACCATCAGAAATTTTTTTATATACTGTACACATTAAAACAAAGATGTATTTCATAGTTTTCATTATAATCCAAACATGCCTTTTTTGGAAAAAAACATGAAGATTACATTAAAAAAAATATAAAAATTAAAAAAAGGGAAAAAATTTCGTTAATAAATTATTTTTATAATGTTAGAAATATTTTTGAAAACATTTTTCTAAAACATAGTTTTGGAAAAAAAATGAATTTCGATCGAAGACAGAAATGAAGACATATTTTATTAAAAAAATATCTATAATTTTACTTACCAAATAGGAAAATATGATAATATTACTTGAATATGTCATGAGTAAATTATTGACAATAAAATTAATGCTTTTATTACACAATTATCCAATACATTCCTTCAATGGGAATTCAGGTATAAACTATCATGATTAAAATTAGATTAAAACATAAATATATGACCACTTTGGTAACTTTTGAATCACAATACCCATTAAAGTCATAACATAAAATTAAACATTAAATACCATGAATAGAAACATATTCATGTGGTATCCTATCAAAAGGGTCACTATAAACACCACACAAAGAAATAATTGGGGAATATGGCATAATCTCATGGAAGTAAAAGTGAGACGAGAAAACCCTTATGTCGGGTCTAATTTCCTTCATACATGTTAAAAACTACTATATAATAAATATAATATTATTATACATATATTATAGAAACATAATAATATATTTCATACATTTTATGATTTACTTATATTCATTTATCACTCATTTATTATCATTTCTTTGTTAAAATCACTATCTTGGGTGATAATTGCTTCATTCTTTATGTATGTTTTGGTTTGGTAATTTCAGTCCTTTTTTATAATTTTCAAATCATATACATAAATGTAACCATTATTTAAATGTCATATATATTTATTATATATGTAATTATAGTATAAAATTTAGATATAGAAAATGGATTACAATGTTTATGGAGATAGTAATTCGTACGTATCCAAGAATATTGTTCCCCATTTTCAAAAAAGATTAAATTAAAAGAAATTTTTTTAATTAAAATATTAATAATTATTATTATGTTAAATATATATTTTATATTAATTAAATCCATCCTTATTACCATCCATGTAAAAAAAATGAAAACATTTCACATTATTACAAGGAGGTGGTAGTCCACATATATGAACAATTGGTCTTATTATTTTCCAATAGATTGGAATGTAAGAATTTAAATGGGAAATTATATTTAAATAAGTAATTTTAGGTCATAAATATCACATACTTTTATTAACTCTATCCTTACTAGCTTCTATGGAATGTGTATGTGAAAAATGAATTACATCACTTCGCGAGGTGGTAGTCCACCATACACATGAACAACGTTATCATATCCCCCCACAGAATGGTATGTAAGAAGTTATATGTGATATAATAAATTTGTAAGTATAATAATGTAATAAATATAATAAAAATAAGTTACATAAATTATTATATTCATACTTTAATGATGATGATGGAAAATAAATTACATCGGTTCACGATGTGGAAGTCCACAGTTCACTTGATCGACAGTTTCGTTTCCCATTTGATGAAAGTTGTGATAGATATGGGTTATAAAATTTATATAATAACATATTAATATGTATTGGATAATATTTTTTTATATTTTAATATTTAAATCTGATTTTAAGGTTGAGTAAGAATAAATAAAACCAATATGCGTGTTTAAGAATTTTAAGTCTTCTTCGGAGAGCCTCTTTAGGTTTCTACATAAATCTTTCATAGGAAGACTCATAAAAAATCTATATAGGATGAATTATTTTAATTAAGTAATGTATTTGATCATTTAAGGTTTGATCCAAATTTTATTTTTTGTGTAATGAGGGTAGTATAGGTGCTGGCCTTCTAAAAGTGTGGGGGGGGCAGATAGAATTTTTAGAAAGATAAAGTCATACACACATTTTTCTTCATTAAAAAATCATCAAAACTAGTTCATTATCAAAAATTATACATTATTAAAATCATTTATGACCATAAAATATGAATTACACATGTTTTTAGTCATTTTTAACCCTTTTCTTTTTATTTTAACCCATAATAAACTTTTTACCTAAACAACAATAATTACTTTTTTCTATCATCACTATTAATTATGGTAAAACATTATGTTAAACTTATTAAATAATATAAATTATTACGAATTAAAATATTTAATCCATTATTCTAAATAAAATTCATAGAAATATCATAATTCAATTTAAAATTAAACCCATATATGCGTCGAAAAATGGGGTTTCCAATGAACACCTTTCAAAAGTTTAAATTGTTTTTATATTAGAATTCAACCTGAAATTGATTAAAAGAAACTAAATCAGTTAAAATTTAATATAATTGAACTTATTTTACTTTAAAACCAATTTAACACATAATTTAATTTTTTAAATAAATTAAATTAAAATTGTGTTTTCAATAAAAAAATTTATTTGTCCCAATTCGATAAGAAAATAATCATTTCATAAAATTCTAAAAAAGTATCCCAAATTTGACATTTAGATTTAAAAAATTAAGTATGTCTTTTCGAATAAATTTATTAAAAGTGTCAAAAATTCATTTTAATTTTTTTTCCTAAAACAGGACTAAACAGTCATTATGAATACTAATATTTTTAGAAAACATTTATTTTTCTTTCAAATGATTCATATTTTACTTGTAATCAATAGATAAGCATGGAATTTATATTATAAATGTGTAAACCATATAATTTTTATAATTTATTTTAATCATATTCAAAAATTCCAACTTAACAGATAGGTTATAATGCTAATATTAAATGATAATATTTTAATATAGTATCATGTTTTGTTTAAAATTAACACTACATGCATTGAAAGATATCAAAGAGATTGATTTTTTAATATAAATATATCATAACATCTCAATGTGTTATGTTCTCTTATAATCATTGTTTTTTTGTCATATACATTATCATGGAATTTTTTTCTACTTTAAATCCCAGGGCATTACCTACATGATTACTTCAAATTTGAAATAACCCATTGATTATTGTATTTATGACATCAATTGGATTGTTGAATTCTGAGGTAGTTTATGAGAGTTTATTGCAGTCTGTTTTAGAGGAGTTTTTATATACTTTACAATCACGTCAGAGTGGGTATTCAAACATCATGCAACTTTTTCCTAAAAGTTCAAGATTTAATTATATATGGTTGGTGTAATAATATTTTCAAGGTCATTCCTTTTCATGTTCATTTCATGATAATTAAAGGAAATCTACATGAAAGTGGGATAATGACCACTCTATACTAAGTATGTAGTCATCCATGTTGGAGGTGAGCCTCATTAAACTTTTGGTGTTCTTTTTGAATTATTATTTAATAGGAATGCTGATTAATTATAGATGAAGAAAACTTGAGATTAATTTTCTAAAAAAGTATTGAAGGTAAACCAAAGGGATAAAATTTTGAAGAGAAAACAATTATCCCATAGAGATTCACCCCTATCAGTGTGGTTATCCCAAATAGATTCTAACACACCAGAAAGACCAAGCCCTAAGTCCAAACTAAGCCTACATGACTATTGAACATCATTATCTCAATCCATGATTCATCATGATAATATCTAATCTTTTTTTTTTCAATTATCCTCTTCACTATCCACTGGGCATCCTATGCTCAAACCAAAATTTGATATATGGTCAGAACGATCACAAAGATTCCTTTAACGGGGGTGAGAATATAACACTCAATAGTCCACTCCCAATGGGGGCCTATAATATACTATCATAAGGGCATGATTTTTCAATATTCCCAGACTTGTCGATACAAACCTGATGTAAATCAATATAAAAATAAAATAATACAGCTCCCAGGGGGACCATGTAAGATCCCGAATTTTTTAATAAGTAATCAACCCTTGAAATTTATCATTAATATCTTTTTTATTTTAATGGACATGATTAAATGTTCAAGGAAGTGTTTAAGAGAATTTGGGGATTTTTTAGAGCTTGAAGCTCCGGTTTTGGAGGAAAAACATAAGGCATAAGGTTGACACATAGTTAGTAGTAACTATATGGCCCTGTAAGACGATGTGAACTATTATTTTAACAATTCCTAAAAGGTTTCATCCCTATCTGATATAACAAAGACCAGTTTCAAAAATAAAATGTATAGTTAGTGCATGGTTTGTCTAACCATGCACTAAACATTGTGAGGGGGAGGTTACCTAATATAGATTTGGTGCATGGTTGGTCCATGGTTTGTCCAACAGTGCATCCAAATTATGCCCCCATTAAAGAAGGGTAAAATTACCCTTTTCCATTGAATCGTTATAACCTATCAGCCCCTATTTAATTCTCCTCAACACATAGAAACCCTCCTCTATTTGAGATCCTCCATGGAATCCACCTAGTATTTTATTCTTCTCACTCATCTTAGCTTGTATCTGACCACTATATCTCACTTTGGAAGCATATTAGTATGTGATTTAATCTATTACCTTCCTTTCTTAATTTATATCATCATCTTTAGCAGTATTTCTACATGATCTAATAAATAGTATTTTTACGGTTTTTTATTTCTCTATTTTTTTCACAATATCCCAATTAAAAAGTTGATACAAGGTGGGGGTTTATCAACTTCCATATATTAGGTGGTCTATAACTTACAATCAGGTCTCTTCATTTATTGATTGAACCATAATTCCACACGATAGACATTCTGAGCATTTCTCCTTAAGTAAATAAACCATTAAATTAGATTTTAAAATTATAATCTAAACATGTCATTTCACCCAAATGAAAGGTTAGTGGATTCCAACCTCAACCTAAACTACCCATGATGTGGTTTCATTTTATTAATCACACTTACACCACCGATGGGATGGGTTAATATTAAAATTGATTAGAGAGATTTTTTTATTAAATTAAATTCCTTGTTATGGGTTCAGAACATTTTTTAGCACCTTTTCATTTATAAATGCTAGGAGTAATGAAATGAAAAATTCCTTCAATTATATATAATTATATATTTTATTAGTAAAGTGGTTGGGACACTAAAATGGACTTCATTCTTATCACTTCTGTGTGAATTTATTAAATAATTGAATATGATGAATTCAACTAACAAAGGGAATGTATATTAACACGAATCATTGAACCCCTTCTATAATTTATTTAATGGAATTGATTAAAGACATAGACACTAACATGGACTACTACCTTTTGAATTGTACATGAAATTATTATGATAAATTTACTGGAAAAGGGGAATGGGCACAAACTTATCCTTGTGAATTTTTATATAGACCACATTATTATTGGGTAATACATTATGGCATCAATGACCCACATATATATTATATCTCGGATTCCTTGGATTTTTTCCTTGGATATGTATTATTTGAACATCCTCACACATGATCCTTAGGCTCCAATTCTATCTTTATTGATTTTTTTTTTGCAGAAAATATCCTATGAATTGAAGAGTATTCTTTCAGCCATGAGCCTTGGTTCCTGGACCATGTTGGTCTATATAAATTCGTGTCCACTATAGATGAGCTACATGGACATGAAGAGGATGAAATGGTAAAAAAAACATGGTCTCGGAAATCGTGGTTATGATACATGATTATTCCGTTTATGCCATAGATTTATGATACTTGATCTTATGGAATCGGTCATTGTTGATGAGTGTCTCTACTATATTGTTACTCTTCATTTCTAGGATCCTTTTTATTGCATTCTCTTATAAAATGGATTTTATACCTTGCGTTAATAGCACATATTGTTTTTATTCCTACACACTACTTCATATTACATATATAGACTAGAGTTTTTATTGATACCATTGGTGGTGGCATAGTAAGAATAAATCACACCATGTTTGGTATGTCATTTAGTTCTCATAGAGACATCAAGGATGAAGGTAGGGACAAGGAAAAGTTCCCGAGGATGGGTTCATGATATTTTTCTAGCATGGGGTTCTAGAGTACAAGACTGATCTTTGGAATGTGATGCTATTAGAGATAGTTTTGGTATTTTGATATACTTATATTGTATATGTTTCTGTTTCCTTGAATTTCTGTTCACCTTTTTATAACAACATGACATTGACATCGTTTTTTAGACAACACTGATTATTATTATTCAGTTTGTTTATCTTATCTAGATGTTTAATTATTCCAATGTAACTTATTTATTATTATTCCTATATTAACTTTCATTATGTTACCAATATTATACACTATAATCATGAGGGTATAGTCTACCCACCATACTTTTACAACCCATGTCTACTAGTCATCATCCACAGATATAGGAGAAGATGGACTTATGTTCATGTAACTACAAATTTGGCTACTATTATTGAGTAAGATAGAATGGGATGTCAAAAAGGGGTTCTAGAGCACTCTTTTCATTTTTCATTACTAGTTGGGATATTATATAGCAGACTGGGAATTTGTTATAATTTTGTAATGGGTCTATGGTTGGGAATTTCTAACCCATATATATGAAAAATCCAATTTACCTGGTAATGGAGTTTCTATTCTGGATAATGCATATTATAATTTTATTGATTTCACCATTGGGTCATACACAAGATATATGTAATTTATTTTTGCAGATATGAATTCACCTTTACCCTTGACCTAATATTAAAAGGAGGTATTAGAATCATGAATCATTGTAGGAACATAGATATACATGTGTCATTTATATTCCATTCCATGAAGAGTATATTTCATGAATTCATGGTTATCTTCCATGTTAATTTGTATATCATTTTAGGTATAGTTTCTTCATTCTTACTTAAAGACCATGCTTCTATAATTATTACCATGTTTACGGGTATTTTTCCTCCGTGATAGCATACCTTGTAGTAGATACGATATAATATTTTTTGTTGAAGAGTTTTGATCAACATAAATAGTTTTTTCCATTATATATTGATGTTGGAAACATTATTAACTCATTATAACATGTTTTATCCATGAAAAAATCATTTCATTGGATGAAACATATAA
Organism: Viscum album; assembly: GCA_963277665.1. NCBI lineage: Eukaryota > Viridiplantae > Streptophyta > Magnoliopsida > Santalales > Viscaceae > Viscum > Viscum album. Next base: position 1,765,485,972 of record OY728153.1, on the reverse strand, counting down.
GGTTGTGATTAAATCTGTATCAAAAACAATTTATAAATTGTACAGGTCTTTATAAATTGGGAAGGGTGACCTATATAATGAAACCATCATATATAAACTTTTTATATTTTTAGGTAGCATTAAAAATATTGATCACATGATTCAAATTAAAATTACAACTTATAAAGTGTAAAACATTATAACATGGGAATGATAACTCATTTAACTAGAAAATTTTGTTTGATTAATTGACTATGAAATTTTTATTCTAAAATATGAAATGAAATGGTTATCATTAAATGGTTATGTGAAAAGAAAATTATAGGGTGTTTTCCTCTATAACATGAAATTGAAACATTGTATACCGGAACCCCTAGTAGGAAATAGAGAACTGAACCCATAACTGACCCTATTAGTGGGAATTAGGTAGCATCTCTTATAAGTATTTATGGATTATATGCCACCCAGACCAAGATTTTGGAGTAAGAAGAGGGGAAAAACTCAAATATTTAAATTCTTGTGAATGTCCTATTATTTTTCTATAATATATATCATTATCAGATCCTTATTCGAGGATTTCCCTTTTAATTTATTAAGCTATGACACCATGACGTTCTTGGGCCATGTGCCAAAAGGGTAGTGATCACCATGATTCAAAATTGGTGGGTCTTGATCCTCTAGTATTACCGTCTATAGTGACACTAGTGGCAGATCATGTTACCCTTAACCATGGAAGTATCCTCCAATTTCGAGTGGCTTTTATATAACTCATGAAAACTATGCAAGGATCCTCATAACTTTCCCCAACTATGGTAGATCTGGTACATGAATTTAAATAGAAGAATACACCAATGTTATTAGGGGATGGAAGTATAAATGCTGAAATTCATAGATAGAGGCCATGTTATCTATTTTTGAGCATCTTTAGAAAAGTTCTAAGAGGATGGTGAATCTCTCTATGAGTATGCTTTATAATTCTTCCTAGTGATGTTGGGAAATTATTACACAACTGGATCTTCATCATGATATGGTTTGGTCGTATTTATAGATGGATTTCTATGATTATTTTTATCTCAAGATGTTTAGGTATGATTAATAAAGAGAGTTTATGCACCTAGAGTCACTACTACAAAACTGGATTTATCCATCGCTAGCTAAAAATTCTTTTAAAGATACCATTTGTTTGTGCTAAAAAAACACCATTAATTGGTGTCTTTAACAGTGCTAAAAAATCATTGATAAAGGGGGGACATTATCAGTTATTTTTTAAAAGTGTTGATAAATGGGGTCGTTTATCAACACTTGTGAAAAATTACTGATAAAGGGTGAGTTTTTATCCGTTCTTTTTTAAAGAGCGGATAAAAACCCCCCTTTATCACCACTTTTTTACAATCACATATAAAATTATACTGAAAAAAATATATTTCATTAATAAAATATATTAATATATAAATATATTTATATTGATATAAATATAATATATATTTTTTAAAATATGTTTTATACAATGTAAATTATCATTTACACTTAATATATAAAACATTTAGTGGAAATAACATATAGAATAATTAATATATATATATATATATATTTAATTAATAATTAGCTTATTATTACCATATAATAAGAATTTAAAATCCATTTGAAGATAAAAAAATCAAGAAATTAATAAAATATGTAAAATAAGTTGAAAATGTAACTCGAACATCAAACGGTCATAACTTTTGATCGGGGTGTCAATTTGGGCTCTTTTATATATCAAATTGAATTATCTGATGAGTTCTACACCATTAGTGATAGTATTAAACATGTGACAAATTTTTTTGGTCCAAACAATTCCTAGAACACCTCCAAAACTGAGTTTTTAGTCAGTATACCATGATTTTTTAACATTTGATTGATTTACAAGCCTGTTTATGGGTGTATTTTTGCCCTTTTGGTGGGGAATGAATTTTTTCCTAGATCTTACATTAATATTGATATTATGGTTTTAAAGTTTTATCATTTTTCACAATGTGATATTATTTATAATCAATTTTATAACAATATATACATGTTTTTTTATATATTCACACATAAAACATAATTTTATAAATATATAATAAAACATATTTACATATAAAATATATTTATTAATATATAATCATATATATAAATATATGGACTAAAAAGGTTACAAAAAATATTTAAATATATAGATATATCATAAATTGTGAAATAAAAACAATATAGTGGAGTGGAAAATTATTTGATGTATATGTCGGAGGTCTAGTGTTTGAAACTTGCTGGAGGTAGAGGCACCTGCAGGAGGGTGGGATCTAAAGAACTAATAAAGGTGTGGGGGAAGCACTGATAATGTTTTTTGGGTGGGAAGAACTAATTAATGTGTTCATGTGGCCATGGGAAAAAATTATATGCCCTTTATTAGTGGGGCCTTTATCAACACTTTAATAGCGTTTTTAAAGGCCCCCTTTAACAACTTTTAAAAAGTGTCGAAAAAGGGGCCTTTAAAAGTGCTAAAAATTATTATTAAAGGACCCTTTTAACTACACTTTGTCGAACTATTAAAGTTTTCCTTTAACAGCACTGATAAAAGATTTTGGCCTTTAACCACACCAAAATTATCAGTTATTTTTTAGAATTGATAAAGTCATATTCTAGAATTGTTAAATGACGTTTTATAGTAGTGGGTAAAAAACTTTGTCACTTATGGACTAAAATAATTTTTTTAGGGAACTCTATCATTTCACACTGGTCCCTGTAGGTGATGAGTTATCTAGGGATAGGTTATTTGGGGATGGTCATAGTCATGACATCCTTTCTTTAGTGCATAGGTTTTTCTTGACCACTATCATTAATATAGTAAATTAGGCACTCATCACTGATCATAACCTGAGGGAGGATGTGTGAATGATGTTGGGTAGTGTGGATCTATAACCTAAATCTAATTCAAATAGTGGTAGGATATGTCACTGGGATCTTTCTTTAGGAGGAAATACTAGTCAAAGTGTGCACCTATACTGTTATGTGATCTGTCATTAGTATAGTAAGAAGGGACATATGATTCCCCAATGTGATATATCCCCAATTAATTGTTGGGATTGTTAGAATATGGGGAAAATTTATTGAATATATAGGACCCTTTCACAAATTTCAATTGGAATAGGATATATACCATCTCTATATTCATGAGCTGGATGAGCAGCTCAACATTAGAAAGGGAACTAGAGCCTTACCAGCCATGCAAGCCAAGGAGGTGGTTATAGTTGAGGGAGATTGACCAATTATTTATATTTATAGTAGAGAAGTCCTTCCCTAGGTAGTTAGGATTTATATTAGGGCCACATGTAGTAAATGATATATGGAGTACAATATATTCATGAGGAGAAAAGTTTTTATCCATCTATTATTAGAGGAATGATATTAATATCCTCTAATCTAATTTTTTTCTCTGTTTGATGAAATATCTCCTTGATCATTTATATATACGGTGACTAAAGAGATTCCTAACATCAAGATATATTATTTCTATAATCTGATGAAACGTGATACTCTATTGGTAATTTTATTGAAGAGTGTACAACTCTGAAAGTAATTTCCCCTTATGGTGGGAGACTATTATTTATTATGGGGCCTCATTGTCATTGAGATGATAGGTTTTGGAATTATTATCTAGATGGGCTAGTTGGTTCCCTATCATTATTATATTAAATTGTTTCATCATAATTTTTCATTCCTATCAGTAGAGGGTGATAATGATATTCAAAATGGGGAATATAATGATATGGAATGCATAGATAGAATATGGAATCAAGGGATGGTTGGAGGGACAACCAAGATTGATAGCCTTTATATAAATAATTAGGGAACATTCCAGGATGATATACCATTTTTAGGGGTTTTCCATGATTAATTTTCTAAACCACCTCTAAATATAAAGGTAGAGTTTACTATTGTGATGTCTCTAGGATTATCACCATCATCCATTAATTTTTATCTGATGTCTACTACTTAGTTGAAATAACTTAAAAGTAAACTATATGAATTATAAGCTAAGGATTTTATTTGGGACAGTACTCCCCTATGGATTTCAATAATATTTTCTCCAAAAAGGTGGATAGTACACTTAGACATTGCATGGATTACTATTGGTTAATCTGTCTTACAGTTAAAGACTAGAATCCATTGACACATATAGATGATCTCTTTACCATCATTGATGAGTGACGATTTTATCAATGATCGATTAGACACTGGGATACCATCATGTGTGTGTGAGACCATTTGATATACCATGTATAGAAATCTATAGTAGATTTTGTTTCTATGAGTATTTTTTCAAGTGTTCATTCTTATAAACATGCTAGTAGGATTCATCACTATGATAAATCCAGTTTTCAACCAGTACATGGATTCATATTTGGTACTATTACTCAAAGATATCTTGGTGTACTCACATTCTCTACATGAACAAGACGAACATGTTGATATCATTTTGAGTGCACTAAGAGAAAACTATATGTAATATATGATCACAAAATTCTATGTTTCGATCAAAAAGATCCACTTACAAGGTCAATAATCTCATAGGTATGTTTATAAGTTAACATAGATAAGGAGAGAGACATTGTTTCCTAGGAGCATTCTAAAAAAGATTTAATATACAGAGTTTATTGGGGAAGGAGGGATATTGTAGGCACATTATACATGATTTCTCATGCATTTAAATAACACTAAAAGGATTAACCTAGTATGATGTCACTCATATATGGTCTAAAGAGTGTGGTAAATCATTTCAAGAACTAAAAGGGAGATTTACTTAAACATCAATCTTGATTTTACCTAATCCTAGTAGTGGAAACAAAATATGATATTTTTATCAGGTATTAGGATGGGGACTATTCTAATGTAGGTAGATTGATTCATGTCATATGGTCTCATCATTTTAGACCTCATGAACAACTTTTATCGGTGTATGATCTCTAGAAAATAGTTTTGGTTCATGACATGAGTTGTTAGATGCATTAAATACAAGGAAATATTTTTATACTGAACACAAACCACTAAATACCCAATTATAAATTTACAAAGTGTGAATTTAATCTCAGGATAAAGATATGGGTTAAATTACAACAGTCATTCAATATCAAGTTTGATTATATTCCTAGTAATGGTAATTTCATTTCTGATGCTCTAAGTGAAAGACTCAGAAATAGATAGTTCTTAATGAAAATAGTGGGTGGAACATGATGTCCCTATATTATGAGATGAATTTGGAGGTTTAGGACCATCATGGAAAAAATATTAGACATATATTTTTAGTGGCCTCTTCATTTTTATATTGCATATAGATGAGTCATATTTCTTATCTTAATGATTTTCTCTTACATGAGAGTGATTCAAGTTAGGACCCACTTCTCTTTTGGATCATTGATGTGGTTGAGGTCTTCTTCATTCATGGATTTGTCTTGGTTCCTATATTAATTCAAGAGGAATTGATGTAACAGTATCATGCCTCTTTTTGGTTGGTAAATCATGGCCTTATAGAAGATATACCCAGATTTATGACCCCATTATTGGTGGCTTGGTATGAAAAGGTCGGTAGTTTTTTTCTTTAGTTAGTGTTCCGCCTATCATAAAGTGAAGGAATAACTTTAGAAACAAATAGTAATCTTATAATAATTTTATAATACTGATTGGAATTTTGGATGGCATCGATATGGTTTTCGGGATGGGATTACCTAGTTTACTCATGTCTGTGACACAGTATGGGTAATCATAGATAAATTAGAAAAGTTTGATCACATTATACCAATCAAAGAGACATTTTCCGTGGAAATTATTGTAATTACATATGTTAGATATATTATATACCTTCATGGAGTTCTATATAGTATTGTATAAAATATAGATTCTTATTTTTTATTAAGGTTCTGTTAAGGGTTGTAAAGAGAACTGGGTTCACAAGGACATTTAATTATATTATATCACCCACATACCGATAGTCAATCTGTGAAAATCATGTTGGTGTTAGAGGATATTCTATGAGAAGGAATCCTAGATTTTAAAGGGTCTTGGGGTAGGTACTTACATCTCTCTGAGTTTACTTATAATAAAATATTCTATGCGATAGAGAAGATGGATCTTTATTAGGCCGTATATAGTAGTCCATGTCATTCACTCCTCTTCTAGATTGAAGTGTGAGAAATAACAGTACGAGGACCTCATATTTTTCAAGATACATCAAATTAGATATAACTTATTAGGATCCATAAGGCTATATCTCAGTCTAGGATTAAGTCTTGTATCAAGATCCACACAAAAAACCTCTACATTTTGAGGTCATGGATTGGGGGTTCTTGTATGTTTCACCTAGTTTGGGGCATAAAATTATTTAGAGATAGGGTAATATTTTTCCTCATTATGTCAGGCCTTTAGAGATTCTGAAAAGTGTCTAGTAAATAACTAATCAATTATAGCTACCACATAAGAACCAACCCATGCACAAAGTCTTCCACGTATCTCAGTTATGTTATTATCACTCCAAACTATCTCATATTCTTTATCTTTATGAAGTTGATTTGTATATTGATGCATATTTTGAGGAGAACCCAATGCATATCATCGATTAGATCATTAAGGCTCTTAGGGGTAGGTTAGTTCCTCTAGTATGGCTGGTATGGAAAAATAGTTGTTCACAAAATGAATCATTGGAGTGAGATGTAGATGTTCTTACTCATTGGTAAGAGTTATTATAATAGGATTAATAACCACACAAGGAAGGAAAACATAAGTATGAGTTCTGTTAAGGAGGGGATATTGTAATATCTTATATTTTTTTTACTGATGTATGAACCCTTAAAATCTCAGTATAACTTTTTTTCAAAAATAAATCCTCTTAAATGTTTGAGGGAGGGTTATTGGGAATCCATGTCATTTTCAGAGATCATATTTTTGAATTATGGAAAAAAAATCTCAGGCACATTGTTAGAGAATGGTTAATATTAATAGTGTAGAAAAAAAGTTCATCATACTAAAAAGAATTCTACAATTATTTTAACCATGCACGAGATGCTATAAACCATTGTGAGAATATAAATACCTCTTATAGTACTGAAAATCACACTTATTTTATGATTTGTCATATAGTGTACCTAACCATTCGAGGGGTGGTTCACCAAGACAGTGTTGTCACAAGTATATTGTACAGTTTGTTCAACAATGTAGACAAACCATCTTCCCCTTTAAATAAGTGAAAAATTTACCATTTTCCTTTAAATAATTATAACATCTAACCCCACATTATTTTTTATCCTTGCATAGAAAACCTCCTTCATTGAAGGACCTCTATGGAATCCACATAGGATTTAATGCCTCTCCCTCATCCAAGCTCCGATCAGACCTCCTTCTATAGAATTGGATGTGTATTAGTATGTTATTCAATCTATTAAATTCCATTCTTAGTTTAGATTTATATATTTTAATTATTTCTATGAGAGATGAAATTCTTTATTTTGTGATTTTTTTTCTATTTCTCCATTTTCATCAATTATAGGCCCAATTTGAAGTTGATACTAGATGATGGTTCTTCAACATCTATAATATAAATGGTATATAAATTTATCGTAGGTATCATTTTTTATAGTTTATGATGTAATTTCATATGTTGGATGTTCTAGGGGATTGTCCTTAAATAAATGGTACCTTATGATGGATGTTAAAATAATGATTTAATCATTTTATTACCCACGTATGAAAGGTTGGAGGTTTTCAACCTCAAACAGGACCACCCTTGATGCAGGTTCATTTTATTGATCACCTTTAAACCACACATGGGTTGAGTTAAGATTTCAATTCATTAAAGAGATCCAAACACTAAATTAAATGAAATTATAAGGGTTTAATACCATATTTTAATAGATTTTGATTTATCAATTAAAGAACTAATGAAAATAAATTAAATAGAAAAAACCATGGATTCTTATTAATTATCTAATTGACTAGTGAAGAGGCATAGAAAGTAACTACAACTTCCTTCATATCACTTTTGTGTAAATTGATTAAGGAATTGAATATAATGAATTCAATTGGAAAAGGGTATGACCACTAACATGTCACCTTTCCCCCTTCCATAATTCATTGAATGAAATTGATTAAATCCATGGACACTAATATGGCCTCCTTCCTTCTATCATTTTCATGAAATGATTATGATAAATTAAATGGATAAAGGGAATGGAAACTAAAATGTCCCCTTGAATCAGTATACATATCACATTTATAGTGGGTGATACAATATGGAACTGAAGACCCAATTAAATATAATATATTTGATTCATACGATTGTTACCTTTGATCTAGTTTTCTTGGGCTACCCAAAACTTTCTCCTGGGTCTCTACCAAATTCTTTAACAATTTTGCTATGGATATGTTCACTGGACTCAAAGATGATTCCTTTAGCCATAGTCCCTGGGTGTTGGACCATGTTGGTCTATATAAATAAAATTCTGCTATAGATGAGCTCCATGGGCCTAAAGAGGATGCCTTGGTCAATAACCTTAATTCTTGGCCATTGTAGATTTGATACACGATTATTTTGTGTAGGTTATACCAGCCTGATACTTGATCTATTTACATAGGATGTAGAAAATTATTTTCCCTATTATAAAGTAATTCTTCATTTTTAGGATTCATATTATAGAATGTGATTATAGACTAGACTACATTAATTTTAATTTATATACCTTGTTATTGTTATATATACACAATACTTTATCATATATATAAAAAGATAAGGTTTGTTATAAACATTATTGGTGGTATACTACATAGTTTATATCACACTCTATTTGGGACCCAGTTTGGAACCAGAGAAATAATTACAGATTCATATAGGGACAATGGAAATGGATCGTTCATGGATAGTTGATATTATTATAGAATAGGATATTAGATAACATGATTGATTGTAGTCTTATAACGCTATTAGAGATAATTTTGGTCTTTTATATACTTTTATATTATATGTGTGTTCTTCCATGTATGACTATTCCCTTCAGTATATATTAATAACATTGAAAAAACATTTAATATAGTTTAGATTATTATTGTTCAGTATATTTATCTCATATATATGTTTTCTTATTTCATTGGTAGTTATTTTTTTTATTTTAATTTTCATTAGTATTAGGATAATGCTATTCCACATTATGATCATGAGGCTATTGTCTCACCAACATACATATATAGACCCTCTACTTTAGTTGGAAACCTCTCAAATATGGGGAGAGATGCCTATGTCCCAATGGATATCGTTTCAGCTACTATTATCAATTGAGTCAACATGGGATGTCAAACACTAAATCCTAACTTGAAACCAAACCCTTATCGATCCTTAAGAATTATGACCTTGATTGACCATATTGGCTTCATCTATATTTTTGGAGTCTCTAAACGCATCTCAGTGAGTACAAAAACCACCATATCAAAAAATATTGTATACAAATAAAATGGGACAAGCCTAATAACCATCATCGATCATCGGTTCAATGACCTAGATAATCCATACATTCTTTGGATAGTGATGGAATGTTTCTATTGCTAAGAATCACATTGGGGAACTTTTTCCACTCAATAGAGATCCCAGTATAATTTCCCCACCTATATTTGCAGACAAACCTAGGTCATCACTATAAATAATTAATCTTCTATCCTATAGGTTGAATTACAAGGTAGTACTGTAACGACCTAATCTTATATAAAAAAATTCCATTTGTGATTGAGTTAAATCCCAAATTATGTTGAAAGCATATAAAAATATTTGTTTTTTAGAATAAAATATCCTATAATATTTAAAATACCATTAAGAATAATAAGTATTGATAATATAACCATTTAATAGTGATCATATTATTAGTATAAATATAGGGTTTCGATAAACCCAATTGACACGGACAAAGGAAGTGATAGACTTGACCAGTTGGAATATACACTATAAAACCCATTTATCAGAGCTTCTATGGGAGGTATAATTTTTTGGAATTTCCCTTGATCAATAAAAATTGGAGATCCAATAACTAAATCATGATAGAAACTATTAACAATATAATTTCAAACTCAACGAGATCACGACCCAAATCATGTATGTCTAACCATCCCATGAAAATCTCCATACTACACACATTACCATTAGGGATTTTTTTGGTTTAATAATGGGGTTTTTTTGAAGACCCTAAAAATATAAATATTTTTATTTTATTTTCAATATAATAATGGTTATATTTACTTCTTATTGTTTTTACATTATAATTTTTTTATTTTTATGACAAAACACTAATTTTATTTTAATATTAAATGCAATTTCAATTAAAAAAATCATTTTTAATGAATTCATGAATTTATAAAAATTATATGCTAATAAAATAATAAAATTAAGTAATTTTTATTAAATATAATTGATAATATAATTTTAATGAATTCAAATGTAATTGTTTTAAGCATTTGAAAACTGATATTGTTAAAGAAACTATTATTTCTTCACAAATATAGATTCTTATTTTAAAGTTCAAATTATAAAATTTATATAATTAATTTTATAAAATAAACATTATTTTTTGAATAATAACATTGAAATTTTCCAATAAATAATTCTTCATAATTTTCTAGGAGAATATAATTTTTGGGTAAAAATTAAATATGATATAAAATATGGTGTATATTATAACACCACAAAGGCCCAAATGTTATGTAATAAATGATATAAAATGTATCAAAGACCAAATATTTTTTCCCTTTTAAAATTATTTTATTTTGATTTTATTTGATTTATTTTATAAATCATTTATGAATCCTCCTAAATCAATATTATTGTTGATGGTTTTAAAATCATTTATTTATAAACATGACTCACTTTCACAATGCCAAATATAATATTTTATTGAGTTATACCCTTTTACTTATAAAACAATTAAAAACCGTACTATTATATAGAGAAATGATAAAAAATTTTGGGATGTTTCTGGGTTTTTATTACAATTATTACATAGAGTCCAAAACCTATTTTCATGAAATAATAAAGAACTCCCCTCCCTATTCCTATATAATGCCACATAATCCCTCATACCCTTCACTCAAAAAACTCTTAGAATGCCCTTTACCTTACCTACCCACTCTATAATCCTCCCAATTTTCCCCAAATCTTTCAATAAGCTCCTCCCAAGATTTTGGAATCACCCTCTCAACGTAAGGGACCTCTCTCTCTTATTATCAATTCAAGCATATTATTTGTATTTAGAATTTTAAATCATAATTATGTATGTTATCATGACTTTATAAATATCCATATACTATCCAATTTATTTCATACCAATGATATATCATTTCTCCGCTATATTTATATCTTTACCTAAGTCATTATTATATTGAAATTTAGAAAGGGACCTCCCTCTCTTCTTTTCTATTGAGGAACCTTATTTGTAGTTATCCTTTAGAGTCTCATATGGTTATTTTTTTATTAATTTATAAAAATCAATATTCTATAAAATTTATTTCCTAATAATTTCATATCATGTATCCCCTCTCTTTATAGAATTTACCTAATTCATTACTATATCGAAATTTAGTAAGGGGTATTCTCCTTCTCCTCTTTATTCAATAATCTTCTCTATTTTACACCATTTTATTTACAATTCCGGATGTTGAGAGATTTTTTCCAACATAATTATTACTTTAATTTTTTTATTAAAATTATTAGATACCCCATTCACTATCATTGAAACGTTTTGTGAATCTTTTAGCACTACGGTAATGTTGCTGAAATTTCACTATGATTTTTCATGCGAAATAGTTGTGTCGTGAGTATCCACCCCATTTCCACTCTAGTGTATTCACATTGACGTGACTATAGTTAATTTATTGTGGAATTCAATATATTTAACCCATAATCCTTTATATTTAGGATAAAATTAATGAAATACATCCTTATTTTGTATGATCTATGTGGCACACTTATGCATGTACAATATCTGAATGTGATGGGTGAACTCAGAATTATATAATAATCCAATGAATTGGGTGAATTTTTAGACTCATGAGACATCATTTATGGTATTAGATAGTGAAACTAATATAATATTTGATTTTTCCACCATTTTATTATGTCTTTGAGTTTATCCTTGACCTACGTTTATGATCTCATGTTTGGTGATGATGTCACATTACCATGTTGTCTTTATGTTATCAGGTTATATCATGCCTCATCATTCATATTTATGATTATCACCCATTTTATATCCCATATAAATTTATATTTTCTAACATGAAATACATTTTTCATATCAAGAATTTTTTATTACCCTACTAGACTTTATATCTCAGCCCTCTCATATATATTTCATGAGGTCATCCCTTGTAGTTCTATGAATGATGGAAAATTTTGATCATGTTGGGGAATTTTTCAATAATGTAAATATACCCCCACCCCCATGTTTTTAGTTGCCATGTAATGTACCTAATTAACCAAATAAAATATACTTCTCAATATTCTAGGTTTTATTATGTGTATTATTAATTAATAAATCAGGAATTAATGTGTAATAAAGACAAGAGTTTTCATTGTTGGTATTAGAGGGAATTCTAGTTTTTTTTTTGGAATAATATTAGGAAACTGTAGAGAAATAATTAGGGACAAGAATAATCATAAAAAACCCATAATTTTAGTAAATTATAGAGTATGTGGGTTCTAATAAAATATATCCATGTCTTGATACTACAAATAGATGTGGCTCTGGCATAGAGGTAACTAGGTGTAATGATCTTGAAAAGGGTGCATTGATCTAGACCCAATCATCACATGGTACATGAAAATTTTTCTTTATGCACACCTGGTTTGAAACTACCATGTGATATTATTTAGTTAATTTAAAATCTCATTATGAACCATTATTAATGGATGAAAATTATATAATAGTTTATGTTAGTAAATATATCATGGATAACTTATATTGGTGCCTGGAAATTCATTAGTAATGGAATAAATGACATTTATAGATTATCTATTTAATGTTACTGGATAATATTCTATGTTATTAATAGTTTAAAATTACTCATCCCTAATTTTATATTCATTCTAGCCAATGATTTTGAAATATGAGGTGTTGAGTAAACAACCAATGTGAAGGAGAATGTGATGACTGTCTGAATAAGATGCCTCACGTGATGGGAGATCAAGTTAGAAATATTTTTATAATGCCAATACAACTATCAAAAATGATGATTAAAAATAGCAAAATAGTTTAATATAGAATGATATAAAATAATAGGAGGACGACATATCACGTAAGTTCATCTGATAAAGGAATGAAGACCCAATTTCCTCTATAAAAAAAATTGTAAAGGGGAACAAAGGGAAATGTCACAAATGAACCAAGAGATATTTGATGTCAAAAAATAAGTAATTAAGTATCCAATTTATTTAAAAATTGAATAACTTGATGGATGGAAATAGAGTTCAATCTAAGTTACTATAATCAGTTCTATCTCATAAATGTTGAGAAGAAGGGAATTATCCAAGACAATGCTCTATTTAAAGGGATAATAAGCAAGATGAGAATCAATAATATCTAATACTAAGAGAACAAGAAAATTCATATACTGATATGGATCATTATTACTAATGTATATGTAAGCTCTACATCAAATATTTATAAGTGATTTTGTATTTACATTCTTTCTATAATAGCATATATTGTATGTTTTCTAAAAACATTGAACCCTCACCTAAAATGATTAGATATCATGGGGAAATCATCTATGATTATTTTATCACATGTTGAAGTTTGTGTTAATGTTTTAATTTAAATTTGTATCAGTATCACTTTACTGGAATTTGATGTTATCCTTGTTGTGTAATGGTTTTTTTATGAAGATAATATATATTACTCAGATATGGAATTTACCCTTCATACCATGAATCACCATTAGATTATATACAAGTTCAAGGAGGTAGATGAATCTTATTTGGCTTCATGTTCTCAATAATGGATATTATTACCCTAAAAGAATGATATCTAGCTCAAATGATTGATATAAAGAAAAAAATAATCCTTGAAGACATGCTAATTGTGAGGGAATACGTTTTTGTGTTTCCTAAAAATTTCTTAGTCTCCCTCCTAAGGGAGTCATTGAGTTGACAATCAAACTTATACCTAGATCAAACAACCTCCCTGGGGCATGCCATCACCAGGAAGGAGATATTTATGGACCCTTTAAAAAAGATGCAATTGATAGATAACCAAGACCAACAACTGTGATTGAAGTATGTTGTTTCCTTTGATTATATATATACTATAATTTATTTATAATATGTTTCTCATGAATTTAAAACCATATAACAAAGATTACTCAAAATTGAGTCATGTTTTTTTGGAATAAGGAATATAAATAGATCATCAAGAATATTAAAAAGTGGATTATTAGTACACATGTAATTATTCTACCCACGAGTAGGGAACTTTTCATGGAATATTGTGATGCATTAAATAAATTATTAGGCTATTTAATAATCCAATATTATTAAGTTATGGCCTATTCCTTAAGGAAATCGAATGTTTATGAACAGAACTACCAAATGCATAATCAAGAGTTGGTTGTAGAGATCTTCACATTGAAAAAATTTCATCATTATCTATTTGGGGAAAAGTGTGAAATATATATGGATTACAAGATCCTTATGAATATATTCACACAAAAATATTTGAATATGTGACAATGAATATGGATAGAGTATCTTAAGGGAAATGAATTCTCAATCTGCTACCATCCTGGGAAAGTAAATATAGTGGTAGATGCTTTATGTAGAAAGGATCTGGTAATTTTATCATTGATTATAATTGAAAAGTATTTTATCTTCTTATACTTGATAAGGACAGACCTGGGAATCCTAAAATAACTAACATCATCAATAATTTCACAAATGATTACTTAAACATACCTTCTATAGAAGATATAGGATATTCAAAGAGATGATGTGTAAATTCAGAATAAAGTGTATGGTATAAGAAAGGGTAAATCCTTAGATTTAAAAATTAATGAATAAGGATTTCTAATATTTGGTTTAGGACTATGTGTACCATGAAATGTTGGGTTAAATAATTAGTTGTTTGATGATTCACATAACTTTACCTTCTCTATCTATCATTAGATCAAAAAGATGTATCGAGATATCTGATATCACCATTTGGTTGGAAAATATGAAGAAGGATGTCATGAAATATATATTAAGGATTATTTAATGTTAGAAAGTGAGGGATAAGAGGAAAAAATCATAAGGGGTGATGTAACCATTACCCATACCTACATTGAAATGTTAAAAATATAACCAAGGAATTTGTTGATCTTACCTGTTTTGATAATCCCAATCATGCTTTCATATACCTTGATAATCCCAATTAATATTTTTGATATATTAATTACTTCAAACCTATGAGATTCTATGATCAAGATGATAATAATATTAAAATAGTCCCTGAGATATGCTAACCCATGTCTATCTATGTTTATATGAGTTCTGAAGTTATTATAACCCATTCTGATGTGTTTTGCATAAAACAGATAAGTATTAAGTCACTGATCTGCGTTTAGCTAGAGCTACAAGTACTCAGTCTACCGATAGACTTAGTCTACAGATAGACAGAGTCACCGATACACTAAGCTCACTGATATGTACATAGCTACCGATAGACAAACAGTCCAGAGATACTGATAGACCGAAGTCTACCGATAGAAAAAGTTCACAGATAGTTTCTGATACAAGTATAGTCACTGATATATCGAGCTACCGATAGAAGTCTGCAAATAGTATAAGTCTACCCATACGAGTGAAAATAGCTACCGATACAAGGAGCTACTGATGGAGCAACAACTACTAATGGATCAAGAGATACTGATAGAACTAGGATACCGATCCACTAATAGAGAAAGTCTACAGATAGGAGTTACTGATACCTAGAGCTACCAATACCAACAAGCTACCGATGCAAGTTCAAAGAGCTACCGATGAAAGATTCTACTACACAAAAGGCCACCGTACAATTTTACCAACACAAGCTACTACTGATTGACCACCCAGTCAAACCCTATTCTCTTCATACTATTTATTTAATAAGATAACAGTTACATTTGATGTTTTTAATGCAGTTAATGTTATTTAATTATCTCTCTTTCTAGGTCAGGGAACCGTACCTAGTACCCATGAAAAAAGTAATTATTCTTTTCTGCCGAAGCTGAAAGGTATAAAGGGATGAAAAGAGAATATGCGACATATGCGAAACAGAAAGAACACACTGGACATAAACTTTTTGAAATAGAGAGAATCAAGGAACTATGAAGACACACGAAGGGTGAAAGAGCTAAGAGCTGAACAACATTCAAATGTGGAGCATTTTTCACTGGTTTACATCCATACTCCAAGAATCCTGGACATACACGAAGAAACATATTCTAGAGGAGAACAGAAGATGCATCTTGAGTGAAGGACTACCAAAACACTTCATGCACTCAGGCTGCTATGTTGGACCATGAATCAAAGAAGAAAACGACACTCTGTTTTCTGAGCAGAAATCGGAAAAAGACTCAGAAGTTTTTATGACCATCCAAACGAGTATAGAGCAACACTGCCAATCACTAGAGCTTTCCTAAAGTCTTTCTCACTTACTTTAGTGATTCTATCTTTACATTTTGATCAGTGTGTGTACTATGTTTATTTTACACACACACTATCTCCTAATCTAAACTGGAGGATTCTTAAATCCTCACTCAATCTTCATAACCTTTTGTTTCCCACTATGGATATTTGTAGAGGTTGAGTAAGCACTGAACAGCCTATGTGCTATTGTTTTTTTCCCAAGAATAACTGTGGTAGAGGTCTTTGGACCTAGACAGTCGTGTACTATTGTTTACCCCCGATCCAGGGTGTGGATCATTTTATATAAATTATTGAGAGGACTAAGTCTCGGCTTGATACTAAACCTCTTGGTTAACTTTTCTATGCATTTTAATTAATGTTTATGAGTATACTATATATTTATTTCATATTGCACTACTATTACATTGAAATAAAAAACTATTTTAAAGATACTTTGATAGTTAAATTAGCAAGTGTTTATACCTATTGTAAACTAGTAAGTTAGTTTCAAAAGTAAATTTATTCTTCAGATTAAGTCAACTGAGACCGAATCAATCTTTGGGAAACTGATTGAACATTTACACTCTGTATAGATTCAATACAGTTTAACTTTGTTTTTTAAATTGGGGGATTTTTAGAGAAATATTTTTAACAGAAATTTTTATTGGAACTCAATTCACCCCCCTCTTGAGTATCCACTCCGACTAACATTTGGTATCAAAGGATTTGTTTTTTTAAGGATTTTTGAAAAACTCTGTTTTTCAACTGTGATTTTAGTTTCATCTTTAATGATCTTAAATTTCCATTAGTTCTAAATTTTACCTCTTTAAAACTATTTTCTAAAATTTACCTATGGATAATATACTAGAGGGTGATGCTACTAACTGGACACCATTCTTCAATGGCACAAACTATGATCAGTGGAAACTGAAAATGAAAATTCATTTTGAAAGCATGGGTTTTGATATTTGGACTGATATAGAATCTCAATATAAAAATCTAGAAACAGAAAGAACAACTTGGGATGAACCTACAAAGACTGCTTACAATAATAACTATAAAGCCATGCATGCCATGTATTGTGCTTTAAAATATGAAGAGTTTAATAGAATTCCTGCCAGTAAAACTGCTTTTGAAATATGGGATACTTTGGGTGTTTCTCATGAAGTAACAACTAATGTTAAAGAAATTCGATTGAATACTTAAACTATTAAATATAAAAATTTTAAAATGAAAACTAAGAACCTATTTCTGATATGTATCTCAGGTTTAATGAGATAGTCAATACAATGAGTTCACCTGGAAAAGTTGTTCCAGCTAAGAAACAAATTATGAGGATACTGAGATGTCTTCTAGAACGATGGAGGGGCACTTCTATTTCAATCAGAGAGTCATGTGACATTGGACCCCTGCCAGTAAAAGAGATTATTTGTAAATTAATGATATATGAGGAAGGACTCAAGGTGAATATGGAGGAAGATGATGAACCTATGAGAAAATCCATAGCATTCAAGTCTACTGCCTCTAAGAGTAATGACAAGGAGAAAATGCAAATGAAAACTGAAAGTTCAACAAGTGAAGATTCAGACTCTGATAGTGAGTGATGCTGAGATGGATCCAATATCCAGGAGATTCATGAAGTTTTATAGGAAGAAGAAATTATTTAGGAAATCTAACTACAAAGGAAAGTATGATAACAAGGTACAGTGGAAGAAGGACTGGAAGAATGCTGACAAGAATGATGAAACAGTCTGCTATGAGTTTAAAAGGATAGGACACATCAAGGCTGATGGTCCAAAATTAAAAGTCAAAAAGAATTATTATTATAAGGAAAAGAAGTACAAGAAAGCTATGAAAGAAACTTGGAGTGCTTCCGAGGACATCACAAGTGAATCTAAAGTTTCTGATTCAGAGGATAATCATGACAACATGTGTTTTATGATCAACACATCTGAGGTAACTTTTGATAGTCCTGTTTTAAATTCCTATTATTCTGGAGATGATGCAGACTCTGATTATAATTCTGAAAATGTCAAATGGGCAACTTAGAAAAGACTTATAGAAGTTTACAAATGGAAAGGATACACTAACTCAAATGCTAGGAAAGCAAGTGGAACCAAAATACAATACTGGAATAGGCTACAAACCTGGACAGAGACAACTTATTAAGAATAGATTTATTCCTAAATCTGGACAGAATACTGCTAGTTCATGTTCTGGAAATCCATATGATTTGACCAATTATTCATATGGTTATAGATCAAATAATGTTTATCTTTCAAAATATATTATGTTTTTAAATTATATGAGACCCATAAGACAAATACGGGTACCTAAAGCTTTGATTTCTAACCTTTATGGACCCAAGAAGATATAGGTACCAAAATCATTTCCTATCTAAATCTGTTTTGTTGGAAACATGCTTAAAGAGTTCTCACAAGAAGGTATGGTACTTGGACAATGGATGTTTGAGACACATGTATGGAGATTATTCATGTTTCAAAATCTTAATAAAGGTGGATGGAGGCCATGTCACCTTTGGTGATAATTCTAAAGGAAAAATCATCGGCCTAGTCCAGATTGGTAACTCTAATTCAGTTTTAATTTCTGAAGTTTTATTTGTTGATGGACATAAGTATAACCTGTTAAGTATTTTGCAATTATGTGATGATGGATTTAATGTGATATTTGAAAATGATTCCTGTAATGTTTTTAATTCTAAAAATGCTTTAGTATTTTCTGCATTAAGAAATGAAAATGTTTATGCAGGTGATTTAAATTCTTTAGCTATGAAAAATGTTACTTTTTTAAATGCTTTTCATAGAGAATATTGGATTTGGCATAGAATATTAGGACACTGCAACATCTATTCACTTAGAAAATTAACTAGGAAGAACTTAGTTAGAGACCTACCTAAACTTGATTTCCCAAATGAAAAAGTTTGTAATCCTTTTCAAAAGGGAAAACAACATAAAGTTTCTTTTAAATCAAAAAAGAAGTCTCAACTTCTCAACCTCTCGAGTTGGTTCACATGGACTTGTTTGGACCCTCAAGAGTTTCTAGTTTAAATGGGAAGCACTATGTCTATGTTCTAGTAGATGACTTTTCTAGATATACCTAGTTATACTTATTGGCTCACAAAAGCGAAGCTTTTTCTTACTTTGTTAAATACTCCAAATCTGTAGAAAATCTTAGTGGACTTAAGATTAAAACCCTGAGAAGTGATCATGGATGTGAGTTTAAAAATCAAGAGTTTGAATCTTATTGCTCACAAAATGGATATAGTCACAAATTTTCTACTCCTAGAACACCTCAGCAGAATGGTGTGGTAGAAAGAAGGAATATAACCCTTCAAGAAATACCTAGAACCATGCTTAATGAATATGACTGGCCTATTTACTTTTGGGATGAAGCTGTGAATACAGCTTGTTATATTATTAATAGAGCCTTAATTAGACCTGTTCTTAAGAAGACCCCATATGAGTTGTGGAATAATAGAAAACCTAAAGTTAGTTACTTTAGAGTCTTTCGCTGCAATGTTTTTATTCTTAATACAAAGGATAATATGGAAAAGTTTGCTTATAAAAGTGATGAAGGAATTTTTCTTGGTTATTCTTTAACTAGAAAAGCCTATAGAGTCTTTAATAAAAGAACCAAATGTGTGGAAGAATATGTTCACATCATGTTTGATGAAACTGATCCACATGAGCCTAAAAACACTCTTGATAATCTTGAGGAAGATTTGAGTGTTCTAGACCTTAATGATAAATCTAAAGAACCTGCTGTAAAAACATCCAGTTCTGGACATATTCTAGAATCTGGTGGTATAGAACCCGAACTTGGAGATGAACCTGAAATTTCTATTCCTACCATTACTAGATCAAAAAGGATTCTAAAGAATCATACTTTGGATGTTGTTGTAGGTAATCTTGATAGAGGGACACATACAAGAGCTTCTCTAAGAAATTAGGTTGAACATCAAGCCTTTATTTCATAGTTAGAACCTAAAAATGTCATTGATGCTATCAATGATGAATTTTGGGTAATGGCTATGCAAGAAGAGTCAAATCAATTTGAAAGAAACAAAGTCTGGGAATTAGTTGACAGACCTAAGGACACTTTAACAATAGGCACTAAATGGGTTTTTAGAAACAAAGTTGATGAGTCTGGAAACATAGTTAGAAACAATGCTACGGTAGTTGCACATGGATATAGTCAAGATGAAGGTATAGACTATGAAGAAACCTTTGAACCTATAGCCAGATTAGAAGCCATTAGGATCTTACTTGCCTATACTGCTCATCTGAATTTCAAGTTATATCAAATGGATGTCAAAATTTCTTTTCTAAATGGTTTTATAGTTGAAGATGTTTTTGTTGAACAACCACCTGGATTTACTAATCCTCATTTTCCAAATCAAGTGTTTAAACTTTCTAAAGATGTTTTAATAGTACAAATCTATGTTGATGATATTATTTGTGGATCTTCCAAAAACTCTTTATGTACTAATTTTTGAAAATGTATGCAATATGAGTTTGAAATGAGTTTAATGGGAGAACTTTAATATTATCTTGGATTTCATGTTTTCCAAAATAAAGATGGTATTATTTTGAATAAAAGTAAATATACAAAGGATCTCTTAACACGTTTTGGTTTGGATAGTATTAAGGAAAGTGAAACTCCAATGAGTAATGTTTGAAAATTGGATGCAAATGAAACTGGGAAACCAGTGGATCAAACCATTTACAGAGGTATGATTGGAAGCCTACTTTACCTTACTTCTAGTTGACCAGATATTATGTTTAGCGTGTGTATGTGTGCAAGATTTCAAGATAATCCAAATGAATCTCATTTACTTCCTGTTAAAATAATTTTTAAGTATATTAAACATACTGTAAACTTTGGATTTTTTACCCAAAAGGACAACCCTTTGAGTTAATGAGTTATTCAAATGATGATTTTTCTGGTTTCAAGTTGGATAGAAAAAGATCTTCAAGAACATGTCACTTATTGGAAAAATCCTTAGTATCATGGTGTAGTAAAAAGCATAATTATGTTGCATTATCCACTACCGAAGCAGAGTACATAGCTGCTGGTAGTTGATGTGCACAAATTCTGTGGATGAAACACACTCTTTTGGACTATGGATATGACTTTAATCACATTTCAATCAACTGTGACTACACTAGTGCAATAAATATCTCAAAGAACCCTATGTCTCACTCTAGGACGAAACACATTTTTGTTAGGCACTATTTCTTAAGAGATCACTAGAAAAAGGGTGATATTATTCATGAGTTTATTGGTACTGAACATCAATTAGATGACATCTTCACTAAACCTTTTAGTATATATAGGTTAAGTTACATTAGACATGAGTTAGGTTTGTTTAGCCTTGATCAGTAGCTAATCCCACTGATGTGAAATTCTCACCAATGTAGAATTCTCAACGATGTAGAATTCTCACTGATGTGAAATTCTCACAGATGTAAAATTCTCACCGATGTAAGATTCTCACCGATGTGAATCCTCACCGATGTAACCTCACAGATAGAAATTCTCACTTATGTGTGCGCTGTTTTTTAAACTTCTATTTGCTGCCATAATCTGAATCATTTTTGTGTTAATTCATTTTATTTATTTATTTTATGATTCCTAAATGATATAAATAATATCCTAGCTACTTCTAAATCCACTGAGCCTCAAACCTTAAACCTCGAACCTTAGCTCCCGAATCCTTAGAGAACCCTAAATCCTTCGAACCAGTGATGGAAAAAATCAAACTTCCTACCGTCATAGATGACTCTGTTGATCCGAAAACAAAGAAGTAGAGGACTGAGAAAGAAACAAGTGGTAGTGGTAGTGTTGCTAGAACTAGGTCGGGGAGACGACCAGTGAATCCTTATCTTCAAAATCGAGTTATTGTAATTGAAAAAAAAGTTGTGTGTAGAAGGGATGATGCCTAGAAAATCCTTAGTGCTCGAAGTACTTGAAGATCAAAAATGGGTAGAGTTCGAACAACAATGGTCCTTACTTTCCAAAATTTGTTAAATAATTTTACAATTTTGTATCCATTGAGAAATAGGAGAATGAAAATCGAGTAACCTCTTTTGTGAATGGAAATGAGATGTCATTTTCATCTGTTGAGTGGGATGCGTGATTGAAAGTCACACAAGAAGGAGTATCTTGATATGTCTTGAGAGCCATGCCACCTACCAGTGACATTTTCGACTATGAGACTGCTTTGGAAGAACTGACTGGTAATGGAAGTCAATGACATGTAGTTGCTGTAGATATGGATGGAGAGACAATATTGCTGTTCACATTCGTTAAACGTGTCTTGATACCGAGGAGAGGAGACATTTCCAATTTGAGATATCATGATATCTATATCTTGAACCTCTTAAGACATTGTGTAAAGGTTAAATTGTGCAGATTGCTGATGATCCAAATGGAAGATATGGCGAGGCTGAAATCAAAGACAAATGCCCTATTCTTTGCTAAATTGATCTTTGTGATGATTAATGGAAAAGTTGTAGCTGAGTCTTAAGATGAGACAATAATAGTGAATAATAACTTTTGTGTCACCTCTACTGCGTGAAAATACATGAGGATCAATTATAACCCTTGGAGAGGAGAATGGGTCAATGATGACCAGAAGGTGTATGAAACATTCAATCCTGTGGATCATCCTTCAAGACCAAAGGATGTGAGGGATCCAGGACTGGGACCTTATGAAGAAGAGCTAGAAGATATCGATGATTCAAAAGAGGAAGAGTCCTCTGCTGATGAAGGAGGAGATCCTCACTTTCCTCCTAGCCCAGCTCTTGAAAAGATTGACCAACAGAAATCAGATAAGGAAGAAGCTGCTTTAGAGGCTGTTGAAGTGGCTGCTGTAGAGAATGAAGAAGAAGTTCATGAAAGTGAATCATCTCTGTCAACTAATTTGAGTCTGATTCCAGTGATTGGACAATCCATAGTACCTGCTACGGATGCAAATGAGGTTGACATACCCTTACCTAATCCATAAGACCCTCCTGCTATTGCAGTGGAAGAATTGATAGTGGAAGATTCTCCTCAGGATGAAAGACCTGCTGAGAATGCTGCTGAGAATGTTTC
Source organism: Viscum album (assembly GCA_963277665.1). Taxonomy (NCBI): domain Eukaryota; kingdom Viridiplantae; phylum Streptophyta; class Magnoliopsida; order Santalales; family Viscaceae; genus Viscum; species Viscum album. The sequence goes on along the minus strand of OY728153.1, from coordinate 1,765,462,193 downwards.
TGAGAATGCTATTATCCTAATTGAGGATGAACCCTTTGAGGGGGAGCATAAAACAAATCATGGAAGAGTTATAGTGGTTGTCAATATTGAGGACTGGGAAGAAGACCCAGGTTTTGTTGTTTGTGGTTTAGACTACCCTGATTCTGACAATGAAGCATCTCTCAATAGACCAAAAATCATGTATGATGTTGAGACTGGGTTGCTACCAGAAGATGTAGTCAGAATGCATGACCTGGGTTCCTTAAAGAATACGATTAAGGACAGTTTTGTGGAAGAAGTAAAAAATATGGAAGTTTCTCTGGAATATTCAGTTAAATCGATCATGACTGACTCAGTGGTCAGTTTAGCCTCTGAAAGAGTACCCCCTGTAGTTGCACCTGCTGATATGATAACAAGGGCTGACCTGAAATCGTTAAACGGTGGATTGAAAGAATATTTTAGTGCATCAGTTGCTGAGATGAATCACAGTTTTGCTGAAGAGACGAGTAAGTTGGAACGATCTTTTGAACATTATCTTGTCTGTAATTTATCAACCTTTATGGGTGAAATAGTTGAAGAAGTTAAAGACTTATAGGATCAAGTTGTTAGACATGAAGAAGATCTTGAAGCTCTAAAGGAATCTGTTGTTTATTTAGACTATTACATGAGCTCAAAATCCCAAGCAGATAAGGACTTAGCTTATGTGAAGAGGGTTGTAAGACAGATGGTTTATGTGTTTGATGGTTTCAAAACTTCTATGAAAGATCATATTAAAACCCAGGATTCCCAAGTTCAAAATCTTATCAGTGGGTTGAACAAAAGTATCAAAGAGACTATATCTTTCCCTGTTGGAAATATTTCATCTAAACCTTCAGTGGATTCGAATCAGTTTAGAGCTGTGATGAAGGAGGACCTTGGTTCAGCTTCAACCAGTGGCTCTGTGGACACATCTGAGTTGAGAAGAGTTGTGCTCTCTACTAGAGATTCAACTAGAGAGATAATGAATATAGTACAATACTATATGAGAGAAGCATATTCCTCTCAGAAATTAGTTAAAGATAAGATGGACTCCTATTTCTCTAAGATTTTCACCAAAAATCAGCTCAATAACCACTTCAAACTTCTATTGGAAAATATGAAGCTGCCTCCAGTCAATAAATCATTCTGAGAACAGGTTAGCAAGCTAAGATAACTTATTCCAGCATTGGACAAGTTTATGGAGAAAATGGATGACTTCATATCTTCAATGGAGAGAGGAGGAGGAATAATTATTGACTTCAGAAATCTATTGTTGCCTTTTCTGCATGTTGATGCTAGGCCAGTAATTTTACCTCCTACTTTTCCTTCCTCTACCTCTATTTCTTCTCTAGTTCAAATGAGTCATGTCCAAGCAATTTGAAGCCACACACCTATGATTCCACAAAGGACTCCTTTGTATAGACTAGGAACAGTTTATGTGGCTCAGCCTCCTTTGATCATTTCCGGAATTCCTAATCCTTCACCAGCATCCTAACCACCTGAATCCTCTTCTGATCCCAAGGGCAAATGTCACATTGAGGATGTGAAGTGATCAAGTGGCTGGACTATTTGATAGGAATCCTATGTATTTTGTTTTCTGTCCTTGTACCTTATTGTAACATTTAATACAAGTGATTTTATTCTATTTACAATTTTTCCACTTCTCATTGTTATTTCCCACTTTTTGATTATCACAAAGGGAGAGAAATATTTTAAATTTTTTACAATGGGGGAGAAATACTCTCTATGTATCAATGAGGAAGACATATTCACCCAGGGGGAGAGATATTAATAAAAGGGGGAGAAATTTTATCTAAGAGCTGTCATGCATTGCCCCTTTGATACCTCTAAATTTCATCCTCTCATACCAATGCCTTTACCCTCATCCTCTGATATCATTTCATTTAGTTCTCTGATACCACTAAATTTTACCTCTGATATCATTGATTTTTCTTTTATCTTTGATAAATTTAATTCTATCTCTCATAAATTATGTTTTATAACATATTGTTTTCTCTAAGAAAATTGAGTTTAATTATATATCCTCTGAATTTTTTTTAAAATAATAATAATAATATCATAAGTTGTGATTATCAAAAAGGGGGAGATTGTTGACCTTACCTGTTTTGATAATCCCATTCATGATTTCATATACTGTGATAACCCCAATTAATCTTATCTATATATTAATTCTTTCAAACCTATGAGATTATATGATCAAGATGATAATAATATAAAATAATCCCTGAGATATGTTAACCCATGTCTATCTATGTTTATATGAGTTCTGAAGTAATTCTAACCCATTCTGATATGTTTTTGCATAATACATATAAGTATTAAGTCACTGATCTGTGTTTATCTAGAGCTACCGGTACTCAGTCTACTGATAGATAGAGGCACCGATACACTAAGGTCACCGATATATACAGAGCTACCGACAGACAAACAGACCAGAGCTACCGATAGACAGAAGCCTACCGATAGAACCAGTTCACATATAGTTACTGATACAAGTATAGTCACCGATATATTAAGCTATCGATAGAAGTCTACTGATAGTATAAGTCTACCGACACGAGTGCAAACAGCTACCGATACAAGGAGCTACCAATGGAGAAACAGCTACTGATAGATCAAGTGATACTGAGAGAACCAGTATACCGAGCCACTGATAGATAAAGTCTACCAATTGAAGGAGTTACTGATACCTAGAGCTACCGATCCCAACAAGCTACAGATGCATGTTCAAAGAGCTACTGATGGAATGTTCTACTACACAAAAGGCCACCGTACACTTTTACCAACATGAGTTACTAATGATTGACCAACCAATCAACCCCTATTCTATTCATACTATTTATTTACTAATCTAACAGTTATATTTGATGTTTTTAATGCAGTTAATGTTATTTAATGATCTCTGTTTCCATGTCAGGGAACCGTACCTAGTACCCATGAAAAAAAGTAATTATTCTTTTCTGCCGAAGCTGAAAACTATAAAGGGATGAAAAGAGAATATATGTCATATGTGACACAGAAATAACACACTGTACATACACTTTTTGAAATAGAGAGAATCAAGGAACTAAGAAGACACAAAAAGGGTGAAAGAGCCATGAGCTGAACATCATTCAAATGTGAAGCATTTTTCACTGGTCTACATCCATACTCCAAGAATTCTGGACATACACGAAAAAACTTATTCTAGAGGAGAACACAAGATGCATGTTGAGTGAAGGACTACCAAAAAAATTCATTCACTCAGGCTTCTAAGATGGACCAAGAATCAAAGAAGAAAACAACACTCTATTTTCTGATCATAAATCAGAAAAATACTCAGAAGTTTTTCTGACCAACCAAACTAGTCTATAGCTGCACTTCCAATACCTAGAGCTTTCCTAAACCCTTTCCCACTTCCTTTAGTGATTCTATATTTACATTTTGAGCAGTGTGGGTACCCTATTTATTTTACACACACATTGTCTCCTAAGATAAACTAGAGGATTCTTAAATCCTCACTCAAACTACATGACCTTTTTTCCCCACTGTGGATAGTGGTAGAGGTTGAGTAAGACCTGAACAGCCTATGTACTGTTGTTTATTTTTTCCACGAAGAACTGTGGTAGAGGTATTTAGACCTGGACAGTAGTGTACTGTTGTTTACCCCCGATCCATGGTGTGGATCAATTTATATAAATTGTTGAGAGGACTAAGTCTCGGCTTGAGACTGAACCTCTTGGTTAACTTTGCTATGAAATTTAATTTAATTCTATAAGTATACTATAAATTTATTTCATATTCCATTGTTATTTCTTTTAAATACAAAACTGTTTTAAAGTTACTTTGATAGTTAAATTAGAAAGTGTTTATACCTATTGTAAACAAGTATGTTTGTTTCAAAGGTTAATTTAATCATCAGATTAAGTCAACTGAGACCTAATCAATCTTTGAGAAACTGATTGAACGTTTACACTCTGTATAGATTCACTACAGTTAACTTTGTTTTATAAATTGGGTGATTTTAAGAGAAATATTTTTAACAGAAATATTTTTTGGAACGAAATTCACCCCCCTCTTGAGTATCCACTCCGACTAACAGAATTTATCACTACTTTTCTGAAGACATCATTTGGAAATAATGTTATATGGGTTGTGGTGCATTTTATTTTAAGACTAATAACTTCATTAAAATCCTAAATCACTTATCACTTGATCAAATTTCATGGATATACATTATAGAAGTGTTGAGGCAACATGGAACAATACTATCAATCGTATTTGGTTGATATCCAATATTTACCTTAATTTTCTGGAAGAGTCTCCAATATGCTGTAATTATGGTGTTGAACATTAGCACGGTTTATCACCCCCAAACTGATGGCTTATAAGAGCACAATATTTAGATACATGAGGAAATGTTGAGATAATGCTAAATATACTTAAAATGAGGATGTGATCAACATATTCCTCTGGTCGATTTCTCATACAATAATAGTTTCCACTCAATCATCCAAATGGTTCCCTATAAAGAACATTATGGTAATTGGTGCCTAAAACTTGTATGCTGGGGTGAATTTGGTGAATGAAAACTTCTAATACATGAATTGGTTGAGAAAAACGTGAAAACATTCGAGACAATTTTGAATCACGTCAAAACATATATGGGATGAATGAATATCTATGATGAAAATCATACGCGAGACATGGAGTTTGAGGTTGGAGATAATGTATTCCTCCATAGGTCTTCATGGATTAAAGTCGTGAGATTTTGGAATAAAGGAAATCTTATTCCAAGATACATCGGTCTATTTGATATCCTTGGTCACATTTGTGAGGTGGACTATTGATTAGTAATCCCACCAAACCAATATAAAGTACATGATGTGTTCCATGTATCACTATTAGAGAAATACCTAATATACCCCTCACGTGTACTAAATCCTGAGGTGGTACCATTTGAGAATTATCATTCATATGAATATTAGATATTGAATATCTTAGATTATTGTGACATTGTTCTAGGAAATAAGACAATGCACATGGTCAAATAACTATAGAGAAATCCAATGTTTGAAGAAGAAACATGGGAACTCGATGAGGTGATGAAATAGAATTACCCTGATATTTTTATTGTATGAAATTAAATTTTTGAGGGTTAAATGTTTGAAGGGGGAGATTTAAGGAACCAAAATTTTATAAATAAAATTCCATTTTTAAGGAATGAAATTCCATATTATGTAGAAAAACATCTGAAATTATTATTTTTAATTGTGAATATTATATCCTATCAAATTTAAAATACCATAAAGAATCATAACAATTTATAATATAGTTAGTTAACAGTGATTAGATTATTAGTATAAATTATGGATTTGATAAATCCAAATGACACAAAAAAAGGAAGTGATGTCCTTATCTAGTCAGACCATGCTTTATAAATCCCATTTATTGAAGATTGTGAGGGAGATATAATCACTATGATTTTTACTTTACAATCCACAAGATGAGATCTGATAACTAAAGCATGTGGAAACCTATTTACGAGAGAATTTCAATTTCATCCAGATCATGGCCCCAACCATGTACGCTGGCCCACCCCATAAAAATTTCATAATTGTGTACCTTACCCTTAATGAATCTACTAGTGAAATAAATGGATATGTATTAATAACATGATAATATAATTAGGTATATGTTATTTTCAATATAATAGTTGTTATATTTACATATTATTTTTGTTATGTTATAAATAATTTTGATTTTTACAACAGAACACAAACTGTATTTTTGTGTAATATGAAATTTCAATTAAAACCTACTTTTTTGATGAATTAATGAATTTTATAAAAATAAACAATGTTTTAATAAAATTATACAATTAAATATTTTTTGTTAAATATAAATGATAATATATTGTTTTTGATGTCCAGTGTAATTTTTTTCAGGGTTCGATAACAATTATTGTCAAAGAAAGCAGTATTTCTTTATAAATATAGATTTATATTTGAAAAGTGAACATTCAATAATTTAGAGAATTATTTTTATAAAATATATACTATTTTTGGAATCAAGGAATTTAAATTATCCAATAATTAATTTTTCATTAGTTTCTAATACAATTTAATTTTTGGATAAAAATTAAATATGGTATAAAATACAGTGTGTATTATGACATAATAAAATCCAAAAGTGATGTAATAAATTATATAAACAGTATATGTAACCAAATATGTGTTTAAAATTTAAAATAATATAATTTTTACGTTGTTTGATAAATTTTATAAAGACTTTTTGAATCCTCCCTATCCTACATTAAAATATAAAAGGTGGTGGCCTATAAGTTACTTGATTGTAAAGGCACTGGGAAAGACCAATTTTATAAGAATAAAATCAAAAATTAATGTGAAAATATAATGGAAGAATTTAGTTTTCCTAAGGTACAATATTAGTTTCATTACATTATGGAATTTCCACCTATGAAATTAGGGACTATTGAGAAGAGAAGGGAAGGAAGGGTGGAAGTAGAGAAAGAAAAGTGTTTGGATATCATTCTCCGCTCTAAGGAAGAAATACATAAAGTGTTTTCAGAATTAGTGATATAATGTATATGGTGACTAAATATATGGGATAATAATTCATGTTTATCTAAATTATGATCAAATGATGTGTATTAACAAACCAGACAACATTCCTGCATGAGGATTCAATGAAAGGAAGATCACCTAGGAGGAATATATTCAAAATTGGGATAATCTAGTTGATCACATTAAAGATCTGATTAAGAATGAACTAGAGACATAGGTATCTACACTTCAAAGAGAGTTATATAGGGTGTCTGGTTTCTCTAAATTTATTATCATATTTTATAAATTTGTGTCATATTTATATGTTTAATTACTGTTTTTTGGCCTTGTGATGTTTCTGGATTTTTCATCAAAAGTGTGTTTTTGAAATAAAAATTCAATTTTCAGTATATATATAGAGACCAAAACTAATGTTTGGGAAATAATAAAGAAAATCCCATTCTATTCCTATATAAACCCATCCAATCCCTCATTCATCTTCAAAAAAAAAACCATGTTTCATTTAATTATAATACCCTCCCCTCTCTATAGGGCTTCCAAGGTGACCCCAAGTGCTCAAGAAGCTCCTCCTAAGATTTTGGCATCACCCTCTCAAGGTAAGGTACCTCTCTCTCTTCTTTTCAATTCAATACCCATATTTTTATTTATCCTTTTCAATATCGATTAGTTATATTTTAAAAACATTATAAATATCCCTATACTATCAAATTTGTATCCCAATGATGATATATCATTTATCCCCTATCGTTATAACCTTTACCTAAGCTATTTCTATTCTGAAATTTCATAAGGGACCTACCCCTCTTCTTTTCCATCAAGGATTTTTTTTAATTAGCCTTTTTAATCTCAAATGGTTATTTTTTAATGAATTTTTCAATATAAATCTACTATAAAATTTATTTCATAATAATAAGATTTCTTTTATCCCCTCTCATTATTGCATTTACCTAAGTAGTTTCTATTCTGAAATTTAGCAATGTATCATCTCATTCTCCTATTTATCCAAGCATATTAAATATTTTATGCCTTTTGATTTCCAATTCAAAATATTGGTATTTTTTTAAAATTCCAATAAATTTCCTTTGTATAACCAAATGATTATAGATCTCTTTCACTCTCATTAAACGAATTTATGAATCTTTAAATATTTTTGGTATACTAAAGAAATTGCAATGAAATATTTTAGGTCAAATTATTATGTCATGAATATCTGCCCCATTTCTAATCATGTGTATTCATCTAGATGTTATTATCCTTCATTGTATGGTTACATACATTTATGTAACCTATAGTCCTTGATCATGGGGTTAAAATTGATAAAATAAATCCTTATGTTGTTTGATTTATGTGGAACACTTATGCATGTACATGATATGAAAGAGATGGGTGCCCTTGGGATTATATGGTTCTCTAATGCATTGGAAAATGTTTTAGTCTCATTATATTTCATGAATGGGATTATGGAGTGATCCTCAAATATTACGGTACTTTTTCCACTATATTATGATTCCTTGGTGGTTAACTTTTACCAATGATTATGATGTCATGTTTAAAGTTGTTCCCATAATCCCATGTTGACATTAATATATCATGTAACATCATGCCTAATTATTCATATTTATTATTATAAAAAAAATCATGTCCCATTGAAATGAATATTGTCCAACATGTAATACTTTCTTTATATCATACTTTGTTTAATCCTTTACTATCCTTTATTTGTCACCCGTTTCTTAAGTATAACCCAAGTTTATCCCATGCAGTTTTAAGAACGATTGAAAATTATGATCATGTAAATAATGTTTTCAATAATTCCAACATATCCCCTATCTTTGTTGTTATGTAATGTACCTAATTACCAAATGATACTAGAATTATCAATATTATCATTTGTATTATGTGTATTCTTATAAATTAAATCATGAATTGATGTGTAATAAAGATAAGGGTTGACATAAATACTGATCATTATTGATTTTATACTGATATTAGATTCCTAGGAGGTGTAGGACTTAAGAGATTCTATAAATACATAAAAAAATTCATAGGTGACCCCTGAAATAAAATATATTACCCTCATTGATCCCATGGTTAGTCTCCAGGGATTAGATAGTACACGGTTCCTCAGTCAAACCATATCTTGGGTGTTCACCGAGTCCTAGGGTTATCCAAGGAATCAATTGAGGAGATCCTATAGTCACCATCATTCTTTCCAAAAAAATTATTAGGGATATATTCCTACCATTCACCTCATATCCCCATTATAAGACTCAGAGTCCCAATAATTTATATGGGTCTAATTGTTTCTCCATTTGAATCACGGGTACCCCGTGCATTCATAATGGCCTCACTATATCAAGGAATACCAAAAATACCAATCATTCATGAATTTATTCCATCATTAAGTATAATGAAGAATCCAGAAAACCATATATAGGAATTTGTAGCTATATCAACCATATATTCTAGATGCTTGTAGGGTTAAGAATCTTTCGCCAATATTCTATGAGACTGGATCTAAAAAATATTGGTCATCCTAGGGTCTCGTCCATATGATTTGGTGATTCTAAATAATATGGACCAATCACAATAGTGTCATTCTAAAAAAATTATTTACAATAATCTTTTGAGACCTGAAGAACCCAACATAATAAAAAAAACAATAACAAGTGTTAGTGAATTTCTAACTTATTTCATCATCATATCATCCCGATCATGCTTACATGCCTATTTATCTTCTAAAGTGACATCAAAAACCATATTTATTTATAACTATACACACCCTTTCAGGGTCAATATGTTGATGGATCATCCATACTGGGTCCCCTATGTTATAATGTAATTTAGGAATCCAACAGTAAGTCCTCATGGTAAACACAAGTCATGGGAGCACAACTTAAAGGTGTTTATTCTCAGTCATATTTTGATTCATAACCCATCTCATGGAGGATATCATGCTCATGGTAATTTAAAAAAATATCATGACCTTGTGGTCCTCATGGGTAATCCTCATAGGCTTTGTTATAATAATTATCTAATTTCCTATATCATGTTATAGTTCATCTGGGATGGCCCGCTGACCTAACCCATTAATTCCCCCCATGGTATTACTACCAAGGAATAAACATATTAAAGAAGAGATTACCTAAAGATCATCCCAATTCCAAGTCACTCTAGGTTGGCCTGAACACCCAACCACTATACCTATTCGAATCTTAATATAGTCTCACTAACCTAGGATTGTCCTATGTTACTACAAACAGATGCCCTTGGTGATCATATTCCATGACCTGCAATCATTTTCATGTCCCTTATCATGGACTAATTCTATGTCACTCTCAAGAGACCTTTAGTTTCATTTACAAGTGGATGAATTTCTTCTTCATAGATAGTTTAAATTGAATAGCCTCTTCTATGAATTCAACGCACTCGACGGGTTCCAACATCACATTATATGGGGAACAATACTCAGAATGGTATCCTATTTGGCCCATTTATATCTTTTGGGTCTAAAACCATTCACCCCCTCCCCAAAGGGAATTATACACAACATGTACTCCTGAATACATAATGGAAGTTATCAAATCCACAATAAGGCATGTACCTTATCCATACATAGAATGTAAAAACTAACTACAAATTGTGTATCAACACTATATGGCTTGAAACCCACATATGTTACCTTTTCATGGGTCTCACATGGTCTCTAGCCAAGTGGTACACATAGTCTCTGGCTATGTACCATACCTAGAGTCTAGCTGTATACCCCACACGACCATGTTCCCCTATAAGGGGTGTCTGGATGAGTACTCTTCCACATCCTAGGTTTACCTACATGATTTTTCCACAAGGAATATAGGCTTTTTAGTCATCTCGTTTAACCCTCTTCTAGAATTAAGAACACATGACATGTGTTCTTAAAAACCACATGTCTTGTAGTTAGTTTTCCTCAACGGAGGCACTTTGAGATCCTCTAGAAACACATTTTTAGCTAAATAGTACAAAAAATAAACCCCGATGGGGTTCCCCTAAACTCATATATATATTTAAAATTCAAAACAAACATATATATATGGGTATTAGAGATAAAAACCCAAGACATGACTTGGTTCATGGTGAAAATTCTAAATCTTTGGGTCTAAGTCTATGACTCTTAACCAATTTAAGATAATAAGGTCTTATCCAACACTAAGTAAGAGGTCTAGAAGTTCCTTCATTCCCATTCCTTATAGGTTTTTCCATCATATGACGGAGATCCATCCACCCCATATATCTAGTGTATGAAGGAAATGTGGGGATAATAAAAAAAATTAAATTTTGTGAATTTATTTTAATTCAATCACCATGTTAAATTCTCAACATGAGTATTAGAATCTGAAGTGGGTTTTCACCTTAGGTAAGAAAACCCCCATGTCCCAGACTCAATCACGGATTGAGAATATCACACCACCAAATTGTTCAAATGATATCACCTATCAAGCTCTTTTGAATAATTAATTTTTAATTAATTAAATACCAAATATTCTATAAACAATTAAATTAAATAGAGTTCCATAAATTTTTTCCCCAAAGGTAAAAACCAATTTTGAGACTAATTGAGCAGTTATAAGATATTTGTGAGGCCACATAGTAGGGTAAAATGTCTATTTTACCCCTCACGAGCATCACAAAATAAATATAAAATCCTAAAACAATTTCCATAAATTAAAATGCATAATTTTATTGTTGTTTCTAGGTATGGAATGAAAAAAATTCATTTTCAAGCTAAAAATACATTTTTTTTCTAAAAATCAGTTTTATACACTTTATATATGGGTATTAGAATTAATTTCTATCACTTATAGAAATTTAATCGTTTAAAATAGATTAAATATTTCAAATCATAATAATTAATGATATTTAATATGTTCAACATTATTTTTAGTCATAGTGAAAAGAATCCATGGTAAAAAATTAAAAACTAAATAAAGTGTAAAATGTGTTAATTGAGGATAAAACTATACGATAAGGTCTCAAAATATCTCAAAAAATTAGCTTCATTTCATTTTATGTTCTTATTTCATCGAAACCCATCATATCATTTAATGTATGTAATTTTCTACCATCTTATTTGATAATGGACTTTAAATTATTTTATGTAATGAATACATAAAAAATTTCATAATTTATTTTAATATCTCTAGTAAGTATTCAAAAGAATGAAATGATTTTATGAATTTTTATACAAATTAATTTTTTATTTTAATAAATTATTATTATGATAATAATTTATTTTTAAATTTTATAGATATTATAATTTTCTTCACCACTTATGCAACGCTGATGCAGTGCTTGTGTAAGCAGTAGAAAAATCAAATAAATGACTCTAAAACATTAAAATTTATACATTTTGGATAAATCATGTTGAAAAAATAATTTTTTGGAAAATTATAAGCTATAATTTATATTTAAATATTTTACTTTCTAATTTATTTATATTATTGATTCTTTTACAATCAAAATATTTGACTAGTATTGAAAATTACTTTAAATGATATTTATTATTTTAAATTTTTAGAAAACTAAATAGGTCATATCATTAATCAATTATATGATAAATTTTCAACCATACCATTTAATTTTCATGTGTTAATCCCTTAAAATTATAAAAATTACTCTCATGACCCTTAAATATTGAAAAAAAATTACTTCAATTTTAGTTAAAGAGGGTTAATGAGTGGCATAATCAACATATATAGCTTAAACAGAAACCAAAACCTATATAAAATTAGTTATTGATTATATTTAAACTTGTATACCTTATACATGAATCTATGAAACTTTTGAGACATTTTTCATTACAAAGACACATATTATATACTAATGTTTCATGTATTTTCATGTTTGCCACCCACATCACTTAAAAAGGGTACTTACTATACTCAATTTTTTGCAGCTTTTAAAACCTTATATTGTCTAATCACTACCCAAATACCTTAAAAATTATATACCCACATCCAAGAATCTCTGGTCTCACTAGAATAAAATTATTTCAAGTCTAAATGGGTGAGGAGAAATATGTTTAACGAAGTACATGTATAGCTTTTAACAATGTATTTCCAAGTTTATTACATATTACACATACTAAAAATATTCTAAGAACATATTTATTTAATTAAATAATCATCTTTTATATAATTTAATGTTATTATGTTCATATGATAACCCGTTTTAATCACTTTTATATCTCAATGGGAAATGAAAGAATCATTCATCCATACATACAGACTACCATATCCATGAAGCAATGTATTTCAATTTCCATCACTGAATATCATGGACGGATTTTATGAAGGTTTAAATTCTTATATATGATATTAATGACATAATTATTCTATTTAAATTATAATACTTTACTTAAAATCATACCTTCAAATCTGTTGAATAATTATATTGTCGTCCAAGCATATGTGTGGACTACCATATCTATAATAAAATGTGACTTGTTTTACATTTATCCTTTATATTTATGGTAATAAGGATATATATAATGACTATATATGATATTTATGATATAAATATGATTTTTATAAAGGTGAATTTTTATTTTTCTTTCATAAATTCAATTAATTGAAAATTGAAAACATCATACGCGCATACGTATGGATTATGGTCACCGTAATGAGAAGTGATTCATTTTTCAACACCACCTTATATAAATGATTATAAATGTGAATATAACTAAAAAATATTATTATTATGACATTATTATTATTCTTAAAATTATTAAACCATATACAAGGCGTAAGTATTTGAAATCTTCAAACTAAAATAAGGTTGGGAAACCGACCCGTTTTCAAAAAAATAATTATTTTAATGAATAATTATAAATAAAATGATAATTTGTAACTATAAGTGAATGAAATATAGTAATATTTATATATATAAATATATTTATTGAATGTATTTTAAATAAATGTATATCTATTATAGATTAGGTTTTAATTCATATAAAGTAGGACACGACTTGAGTTTAGGGTTTTTTGTCTCAATATTGTACCATTGAGACAAGTTTCATGTTTATACCTATTTTTCTAAGTTGTATATAATACCCCCTAAGATGTTATATCATGAATACATATTAAATCATGTTACATAAAGATAAAAACAAAAATATTTGATCAAATGGTTATTTATGAAATAGTTACCCAAACCATAAGGGTTTCTCATCACACTTGTATTTCTATGAGACATATTTTATATTCACCACATTACTTTTTTATGGTGTATATAATGAACATGAATGTATTTCATGAATATTATCATAAAAATTATGTTTATTTAAAAATATATCTAAGTTTCTCTCTTTCATGGTATTTTGATTCAAAGATTACTAAATCTGTAAGGGTTTATGTTACAATCTCATTTTTTTTCAAGATTGTCCATATTAAATTTACATTGAAAAAATTATGATCCATATATTAAAAAAATATTATTTTATTATCCTAATTGTTTTTTATTTTCCATGAAAATTCCATTACATTTTACCATGGTATTTTTCAGATATTAATTTTCTCAAAATTCAAGGAATTTTTGTTTTTAAAATGTTTTGAAAACAAAAGGGTTATTTTCAATTTATTTTCTAGGAAAATTTTAAATTATTTTATAAAACATATTTTTAATCTATGTAAAAATCCTTTAATAATCATCATATTTTATGGGGTATATACTCTTATGATTATATCTAGTTTTTTGGATTACTTATAATAATGATGATGTTTGGAGGATTTCCTAAAAACAGTTTCTTTCCGTGAGATTATTATACCATGATGAGATAATGAACTATTTTATGATACAATAGACATACTTATTTGGGTGGATAATTTTTATGTAATAACTATATCTTTATAAAACCTATTTATTTTTCATGGTTCATGCTATGATGATATGATGAATTTTTTATGATCTTTTTGCACATATATGTATGGTTTCCATTATATAACATGTGGGTATAGAATTATATATCCCTCAAATTCATTAAGTAATGATTGATATCTCATAAGATAGAATGGAAATGAATAGGGATTGAAACTAATTTAATAAGGGACACTCTCCAATTTGATAGTATTGGGAGTGAACCTTAACTAAGGAAATTATTGAATGGGAACAAACTATGAAATTCGTATTCACTGATCCTTGCATATGGAAATAATTTTCTATTATTATGTGTATGTAAAAATATTTTCTTATACTATTTATATAATCTTATGGATAATTAAATATTATTGATGATTCCACACTCTTATGAATTTGTTCTTTTGGTATGATAATTCCTTATGTCATGACTCATGATTAATTTTCTTTGACTGATTGGGTATAAAATTTGTATATTATGATCATGTATCATACCCTTATGGTAATCTTATTATCACATATGTTAATTTGATTGATATCTCATATGTTTACCCATAATAAGAATCCATGATCACCCTTTATTATGTTAACATTTCCCTATTTTATAAATAATTTTATTATATATTATATCTTTATATGAATATCATGTGTGGATAATTTTTGGGTAGATATTAAAGTCATCTTATGGAAAAACAAAATTTAGGTATAATATAAAAATTTCATATTTAATGAGAACGACTTGGGAATTTGTACATAAATATTTTTCTCTAATTCTAAAAATATATAAATATAAAAAAGGTGTTGGGTATGTAATTGACACAATTTTTTCGATTTATATTGTAAATATAGATGTTTAAAATAGGTTTGTTTTTGTATGTATCAAAGTAAGTATGTAATGATCATATTTTTATTATTGGATATGATTATATAAGTCTTGGGTTTTCTCAGTAGACATCATGTAGCCTATGGAATGAAAATTATATATATAATTAATTTAAATAAAATTTATTTAATGTATTTATTAATAATTAATGAGTTTATTTTTTACATTTCAAGGACCCTAAACTTGGGAAATTTTTATATAATAAATTAATTCATTGATGGTTTAGTTAATTCATTTATAGATTTTAAAAGGTTAACATACAAATTAATGATAGTTATTATTAAATTTTATTTTATTACATTTTTTAACTATCATGACCATTAAAGATCCTATGTATATGGTGGAATAATTTATTTAAGGTAGTTATTTATTGTGCTGTTGAAATGTGAAAATTATTATTTAATTTACCATGATGATCCATGTATCATCCCTCATTTTATCATGTATATTCCTAAATATAAAATGTTTATTTAATGTTTCCCAAAACCCCAAGAAACCCTAACTTGAATATGAGTATACAATTATAATAGATGTTGATTCCATTCAGAGGAGATGGTCTCAAACTCACTTTGAGAAGGATTTAGAAAAGGATAGAAAATGGAGAATGGTGGATATTGTAACATGATCCAAGCAATGGTTCAAAATGTTATTTCTATGGTCATGGTTGTTTTATCACTACTTAATAAATAAACCAGTAGGAAATTTTCATGATCACTTCCTATTTTTATTTTCATTTTATCTATTAATAGTTATTTATATATTATTAAAAGGTATCATTTATTTACTCTGTTAATCATACCTGATAATGTATTATAGATAAATTAGTAATAATGATTTGATAAAATATAATAAAGTGTATAAGATTTATTTTATCAGGTATAGTTAATTATTAATGTATATTATCATATAAAGTAATTAACAAGTAAATGAGATATGAAATAGGATAAATTATATAAGTATAGAATAATAATGTGTAGTTTTTTTTAACATGGTAAATTATTTATGTATGATATACAAAAATATTTAAAAATAATGTTAACTATAAAAGTAAGGATATTTATGTATAAGATAAAAAACTATAAAAATAAAAAATATCAATTCATTAATGTCCCTTTTCACTTGAGTTAGAATTCAACTATAGTTAAAAGAATTGGTTTGGATCTCATAAGGAAATATTGAATTTGGGGTTATTCTAATAAATATTTTGGGTTGAATTGATAAAATTATTATCAAGATTCATTTTCATATCTTTAGTTGTGTAGTTTATTTGTAACTATTGTGAAAATTTGAGAATAAGATTTCAGGATTTGGGTTTTACCTCAAGAGATAATGAAAATGGCAGTAAATGTAGTAGAAAATGATAAATCTGACCTAAATACCATTATGTAATTTGAAAAGGCATACCTATAGGTTATGAAAAGGTAAATATAGATTTTTTCCACTAAAGTATTATAGAGACTTGTTATTATAAATATAATGGTTATGAATATTTATATTTGATTAAATAGTGATAGCTATGATTAAATCATTTATCAATTATCTCATAATCAAAAATTGAGGTAAATTACTAAACTGTAATTTTATTTTCTACAGATAATGGTATAAAATACGTTGTATCAACTTCATTTATAAAAAGTTTTGTAAAACTAAAATATTATTAAAATTGTAAAAATCTAGTACTAGTATTGGATTTTACACAATAAATTATAAATAGAGGGAGTGTACTATGTAATAAAATCCATGATACATATTAAGTACCCATCAGAATCCAATAAGGATGAGTGAAATTTTTAATATAAACTTATAGATGATAAATTATGTGATTAATAAATTATATTTTCATCAATTTTAAGGGGTTGGGAATATAATTAAGAATAAAAAAATACACACTTTGTTTTGTTATATGATAAGGATATTTTTCTAGAGCAAGTTAGAAAGAGAGGTATGAATTATATAAAAAATATTAAAATTAATATTATGAGAAGGAGTACCTTCCAAAACACATGTACTAATGATAATATTATTCTCATAGTGTCTATAGATTTTAGGATTCATACTATATGAAGTTGCATCTATTGATCTTTTCATCCATTCATTCTATTTTTTCAATATTCATTATATATTTTAATATATAAAACATAGAGAAGTAACATTTGGATATATTCACAATAATATAGAACCAAAATAAATATATAAAGATGGTAAAATAATTTTTCATTATATAGAATCAATGGTAAGGAATGTAATAAGGCCCTAGGGATGGATCTAGCTAAAGTCACCTTCACATCATCATTCAGTGATATTAGTAATAAAGGGAGAATCAATGTGACATGAAAATATTTATTTTATATGTGGTTATAATGTATAATAATAGAAAAATGATTATTATATAAATAAGTCAAGTTAATATCTAGGAAATTCATTATTGAATTTAATATTTCAATATCTAAAAACATGGCATAATATATAGTTGTTGCCTATATATTTGAATAAAAATACATGAACCATGTAGGTTCTAGAGAAATAAAAGAGTTTAGTGGTACAATTTAGTTTAAAATTGATATATAGTAGTTAATTGGATATAGGTGGCTACCTTAGTGCATTTACAACTACAATAGTTTTCATTTATAGAACTGTAGTTATATATATAATGTAACAAAAACATTATTTTTGATTCATTTTTGACACCGATAAATTTAATTTATTTTTTTAGAATATATGTTTTCTATTTTTAAAAAGATAGTGTATGGTACTCTATGAGACAATTGAATAAGGGTATTACATACTATACATTGAAAAAGAAAGTATAGAGAATCATTAATAGATCAAATTTTTATGACTCATATGACACACAGTTATGGAATCATTAATATGTTTAGGGATACCAATTTTTTAAAAAAAATACATATCAAGAAGGTTTTTTGAATATTTTGAGCTAAAATCCTTTGAAATATGTTATTATTGTTTTCATGGTAAAATTTCTGAGATATATTTTTAGTGAAAAAGTTTAAATATCCAAAAATATTTTAGAATTAGTTCCCGTAGATCACTACTGGAAAAATACCCTATACCAACGGTTTAGAGCAATGTTTCCAAGTAAGACGTGAGGATAGGTCTATACCAACGGTTTTTGGAAAACCGTTTGTATAGACCTATACCAAAAGTTGTGAAAACTGTTGATATACATAATAATATGAAAATCTATACCAATGGTTCCATAAAACCATTGGAATATGTAATTCAAAAAATAATCATCCGCTTGGTTTTGATCTTAGAACCTCCCGTTTGTGACTGAACGACCTAACCACTAGCCTAACTTACTTTTGTGAACATAATTTCATAAATATATATATGTATTATCATAAGTATTTTAAAATTTGATTTATTTAATATCCTCTGTAAGAAGATTCCATTAAAAATACATGTACTTATACCAACGGTTCTCAAACCCATTGGTATAGACCTATACCAATGGTTTTGGGAACCATTGGTATAAGCTCTTCAATTTTGGGACCTATACCAATGGTTTTGGATAAATCGTTGGTATAGGGGGGTCCTATACCAATGGTTTGTCCAAAACCATTGGTATAGGTCATTTATATGGACCTATACCAATAGTTTTGGCCAAACCGATGGTATAGGTCCAAATAAGTGACCTATACCAACGGTTTTCCCAAAACTATTGGTATAGATCATATTTTCCGTAGTGGATGTATATAGACCATTTACAATATGGGATAGAGGTGGTTTACCATAATTCAATATTTTAACTAATAATTTTCATAGATGTATATATATATGCCTATATGATGAGGTATAAGTGTGATTCATTTAATAAATTAAAGTAATGATAAATGAAACATATAATCATCCTTGTAATAAGATAAAGACACATTTCATGGGAAGTGGTATAGAATATCTTAATCATGAATTCATTTATTCTATAATATTTTACAGTGTATTATCTTAAATAACACCACCATATACACCTAGGTGGAATGTTATTAGTGTAATGATGAATTTCACCCTGTTCGACATGGTGAGATCAATTATGATTTATGTAAATATTCTGTTATCCTTTTGGGGATATACATTATTCCAATTGAATATACCCTAAACCGAGTATTGTGTATTCTGGAAAACATAATCCCGTATGATTTATGGTAAGGAATAAAATATTTTTTGAATATTTTTGATATATGGTCATTAAAATTATTATCAAATTTAATCCCCTTATAAAACATTCATCCTAAGGCACACTTTTTATCTATATATGATATACTAAAGAGAAAATATGATATTATCAATATTATACCTTAGATAGAAAAATACGTTTCCCAAGAGATATCATGTTTCAATAAAAGGGGAATATCTACAAAGTGGATGGTGGGATTATTAGAGACATTAGTGATTTCAAGGCTCAATATACACATGAGTTGAGACAATAAAAATTTCCAAAAGGTTTAGTATGATAAGTTTTTATAGGGACACAAATATTACATATGTTTGTATAAAACGTTATAGAACTATAGAGATATGGTTTTCTTATTATCATGGAATTTTATGAATTTATCATTGAGAATAATAAACCCTTATCTTATAAAGAATCAGAAAAAGGGAAAAAAACCTGATTGGATAAACCCTCGAATTCGAAAATGGAATCCATATACCAAAATCAGTTTTGGATGTTTTTGTTGATCCTATAGTTAAAGTAAAACCAATTTGATGAAAAGGGATATTTAAGAATAAATTGCACATTAATGATATGGTTTGTACCTATAAAGATCTATTGGCTACCAATGGTTTTAGAAAACATCAACGTATTGATTATAATGAGGCCTTTTCACTAATTTCAATGACAAAAACTCTTAGATTTTTCATTCCATAATAACATTCCATGATTATGTAATTTTTAAGATGAATGTCAACACCATTTTATTAAGTGGGGAACTTATATAGTATTTCTATATTTCATATCTGGAATATTTTATAACATAAAACATTGTTAATAAATAAATAATATTTCATAGAACATTTTAAGGATTAAATAAATAATCATGATTAGGGAACATTCATTTGGATAAGTTCATAATATAATTTTATCCATAAATAATTAAAGTGAGTTATCTATTTACAATAATGTTCATGGAAAAATGTGAATTTACTATCCATACCTATGGTAGTGAGATTTCTATTTTAACAATATGAAACTCTAATATATTCCAAATAGTGAGTGATATTTATCAATGATTTTGTAGAATATCCTATAGGTTATTATGATTATGTAAAACATATTAGGATTGTTCTTCAGAAATTTAAATTTAAAGGTATAGAAACATATATTAAATGTTATTAAAAATAAATTAAAATTATTTTTTGAAAAAGTTATATATTTTTGGAAAACTAATTTAAACAAAATATTTCGTTATTGATAACTCATAAGTTTAATTTACACATGAGGTTGAGGTAAAAAAGTTTTGTTTAATTTTGAATTATTATAGTATATTTTAATTAGTAACTTTGGGATTGATAATCAATTAGTGACATTTTTGGGGGTTTTAATCTCATATTTGGGATCATTGTATATTGTTACTAATATGTGGCCATATGAACTAGCGATTAAAATATTTGAGGGATAATAATATAGGTTATTATTGGAAGAATATATAATATCATTATGGTTTAATGTATTAAAGATTCAAATGGTTTTTGGAATGGTATGTTATTGAGGGTATATTATTAGGATATATAAAAACATTGTTATATTAATGAAGAAATGACTAATTTATTTTAGAAAGGATAAGTTTGATTTTAGGAGTATAGATCTCATTGATTATTGGGATTATAATATTTTAATAATGTTCAGGGTAATTTGGGATCTATTTTTTATGGATTAAGTTAATATTCATAAGTGAACCCATCTCAAAGTAACATAGGTTGAAACAAGAATTATATATTCTAAACTAAAATTGATATATGTTTATTTTTTTCTATTTTAATTTTAGTGGAAATAACTATATGCTGACATGATAGTGTAATAATGTGAGACATATTGACATTAAAGTTTCCTATGGTTATTTATAATAATTCCCCTATAATTATAGTTACTCGTGTTAACTATTTTGGTTTTAGTAACAATAGTAACTTAAAGGAACCGTGGGTGTTAGGAATAATGTAAACACTACCTCGGTGAACAACCCCTCATAATGGGAGATGGATTGAGAAACCTTGTGATTATTCTAAACCGGTAATTATAAAAACTGATTAACAATGTGAAAATATTAAATGTCCCAAACATATAAAGGAATATTAATATAAACTATAATGAATAATAAGTTTTGAATATGATGATGTAATGAAGATTCAATATCCTATATGTCAAAAATGTTGGATGAAGCATGGGGGTAATTTCATTAAAGGGATAGGTAAATGTTATAAGTATATAGATAAAGATTATCAGACTCAAAAGTGTAAGGGAATAGAGAGAATATATAAAAAAATATTTCATCAGTTATAAGAGAGTTGGCCATTACGTGATAAAATTTCCCAACCCAAGGAAACAATAATGGAAATAGTCACCAATAACCATGTGAGCATGTAAAATCTTATGAAACTACCACTAATGAATCTCATAGTGAGTTTTTACTCAATATTTTCTAGTGAATTATGTCATGCATGTTTTTAAAAACTATATGAAATTGAGTTATAAATAAAAACCCCTAGTGGTATAATTTTCAAATAAATCATATTTTGGTTTTGTTAAAAGTTATTCTTTATAGAACTATAACTTCTTCACTTAGTGAAATTCTATGTAAAATTTGGAATATGTTTTGTCTCTTTATAAATCACTTAAAATAATTAATCTTGTAGGTTAATCTCGCTCTAATTAATAATTATAACAATATAATCCAAAGGTTTATGGTTAATAATAAGTTCCCTATATAAATTACACTTATCTTATGAGTTAAAATTCAAGCCTATAATTTATTTAAGGAGAGAATGTAACACCCTAAAATTATAATTACCTTTAAATAATTTAATGTGTTAGAGAAATTTTCATTTACATAACAACCAATGTAAAAAATCCACAACATATTATAATATCATTTTTAATAGACCTAATATTGAAATCAATTAAATAAATAATACCATTAATGGAAAAATAGATAATACTGGATAATTTTCAAAAAAAGAATTTTTTTATAATATTTATTTTCCATTTAAATAAAAAATTTCAAAATTTTTAGTTTTAAGTATATAGAATAAACAACAATTTTTAATTCATCATGTCAAATTTTACTTATTATGAATTTTTTATAATTTTAAAAAATGTATATTTTTAGTAAAAAAATGCGTGATTTGTCAAAATTATAATTTACATGATATTATTACAATGTAAGAATGACCTATAACATTTTAAAACCATTAAACTAATCAAATGTAAAATTATGGAATAACATTATTCATTTTAAAACATTTTTTACATATTAAACCAATGCTTGATAATTAAAGAAAAATGATACTTTTATATAAAAATTGTTTTATCATTCTCTTAAAATCTAGTATTTTTAAGGAAAGGATTGGTTTTTTATTTCATTGTAATTTTAATAACAATTATTAAATTAATAATAAATTAATTTATGGATTTAAAATTAGTAACCATGATCATTGTATCATATATATTAATTTAAAATCTAAATAAAGTTACTTTTCAAAAAACATTACACATTTAAGTGATTTTATTTTAAAATTAACATTACATACCTATATAAATTTTATTTGATAGAACGTTTTCTGAAATATAAATATAAATATTATTATTAGTTAATAATTATAATTTTATTTTTTTCTATTAAAAATAATATCTACGGTTAAAAATTAAATATCACTCTAAAAATAAAAGTGGTAAATTGAGGTTATCCTTGTGTAAAAGTCCAAAAAATTTTAACATTTTTCTTGTATTAAATTATTGAGAATTCATTTTAGAAGGGTATGTCCCCCCTACACCTTTATCCATTTTTTAGTCATGGGACCTTAAAAAGGGAAATATATTATTGAAAAACATATGGTTTTTCCAAACGTTCCCTTACATTCAATTAAAAAAAACATACCACATACACCATTCATAGATCGTATAAACTTAAAATTCATCCTAAAAAATATGCCATTTTACTCTTCCTAGAACCAACAACTATGAATTTAATACCTTTTTCCCTCATATTTATCCTCATCCAATAAATTTCACAGAGACTTCCAAGGAAATATCAAGTCTCCAATGTAAGTATTAACACCTTGTTATGTTTTTCTACTTAATATTACTATCATAAATATCATATAACAATATTAAAATGATGAATTATTTATAAATAGTATAACGACACGTTTCTATGTTAATTTTACAGTCTTTATTTTCTCATTTCATTCCACTTTAAAAACAAACAAATTTTAATCTTGTGTGTGTCCAGACTACCACCTCGATGAAGAATTGATTTTTCATTTTAATTAAAAAATTTAATTATTTATAAAAAATATATAATAATGTTCAAAAATATAAAAATATAAAAAAAATAATTAGGCTTCTATTAAAATGATATTATGTCAAACAAATCACCTCTTTAAGGATACTCACCCATCGAGTTAAAGTATGCCATTGTTTTGGTTGGTTTAACCACCTAGATGAATGATGTAATATCCCAATCATTTATGGAGATGTATCATGCTAATTTTCAGGTACAATTTTCCATGTTTTTGAAATTACTTGTTCAGGTTTTACTCTAGGGATATTTCAATTGAAGTTGTAGGATTTCGGAGGGGTTTGGGAAGTGCACGGTTGGTGCACGGTATGCCCAAACCATGAAAACTCTCCAATAAAAACATGTAATCTCAGAAAAAGGGGAGTATCACAATTGGTTCTCATCTTGTAAAATTGTGAAACCGTTTAGTAGTAACCATGTGACCCCTAATTAAGTCAAATGGTTAGGTCGTAAGGTTTGGAAAATCGTGCACACATGATTTTAATCCTCTAAAACATAATTTTAGACTATTAAACACCCCATTTATTCTCCCAAAACACCCTAGATTGGCGTAAAAAATTTCCTCTGTTTTTATAGTATCCTAGATATATTCTATGGAATTCCAACCTCCATTATTGACGAGAAAAATATCTATTAGACTGATCTTCACCTCTTACAGTATGTGATATATTCTCGATTAGATTTATATCTCTCTCCCATCTCTTTTTATTGATGAAGATGAATGTATTATTCCTTATTAGTGTTTGTATAGATCTAGGTTTTGATCTTGTTTCTCCATTTGATCATGGATCTAGGTTTTGGAAATAGATATCATTCTTTGATGTACAACTGAATTTTGAACTTCAATTCAGGGATTTTTGGTTTGGCGAATGCTCACCAACGATCTTGAGGTAGGTCGCCTAAATTTCTGTTACCATAGTCTTGAACTCCAATTGTATGTATTTATTTCTTAATTTAAATTTCCATTTTTGGGAATTTAATATTAAATTAGATTAATTAATTAATTAATTAATTACTAGAATTGAATAATTGAATTATCATGTGATAATGAAGTCAGATGAAATTGTGACTTTAAATTTGGTAATTATGATTATGAAATTGGTGACTGGTGAGTTTTTAATTGATTGATTAATGGGTTTTATAAAATAATGTTTATAAATGTTTTAATAGTGATTTTTTCATATTATTCCATGTGACTAAAGTGAAGTACCCTGATTTGTTTTATAAAAGTATAAATGATAATTAACCTTGATGAATTTGATATATGAGAATGTTTATAATAAGGTTAATGGTGCTTAAACTTTTTATATATGAAATATGTGATATATGTGTTAATATGATATATGTAATACAATTGTGTAGTACATGGAATTCTTCTTCAAAATACCATATATGAGTGAATGATATATGAGTGTGGAAAATAGACTTCTGCTTCAAAAACCCTATTTGATAACAATGAGTTGTGTGTTGGGGATTGCTGCTTCAGATACCCATTGGGTGCTATATATGGTGTTCTAAGACCAAAATGTTAGCATTGGATTATAGTTGAAAGTATCCGTAATATGAATTAAATTAAATTGATAACAAAATTCCATGTTAAAATAACTAATTATTCTAAATGTGATAGTGTTCATACTCTGACACGAGCTGAAGCTAGTATTGGTGGTTCGGGATTCATTATGAACATGGTTGATTTATGTGGTTAATAAAATAATAATTAAGATTTATTACTATTTACTATATTGTTATTTATTATATATAAAATTGCATACAGTGTTATAGACTATATATTATTTTAGATCCCATTAGTGATGCCCTACTGAGTTTTACTCATATAATACTCAGAATTCTTGTTCGGTACCCAAATACACTTCCTATCTATAGGACAATATAAATACAAGATCCATATGTTATATGGATGGGTTGGTATTGATTATGGATGAGGGAACCAGATGTGGTGTCAGGACCCACTTCAGGAGTTGTTAGTGCATCTTTATTTTTTGGGATATGTTTAGACACATTGTTGAGCAAAGTATTGTTTTCAACAATACATATTAATGTTATTTAAAGGGGGAGTTTATTGAAAATAATACTCTGTCTCTTTTTGATAATTTTGATGCTCACGAATACCCTCAGTAATTTTCTATTGATTTAATTTAGTATTTTGCAAGAATTTATAAATTAATTTTACTATTGTAATAACGGGAATTTATTACATAGCGCGGAATCTGCTTTAGTGCATTCTGGAATCACTGTTCATACCCTACGTGGATAAACGCAGCGTATGGATGAAAAGAGTGTATACTTTTTGAGATAAGATAAAAGTATGGTTAAACAACCATGCGTTTTCAGCAAAGTATGGAAGGAGAACCTTACATTAGGAAGGAACCTTACATTTTGGTTATCAACAAAGTATAGAAAAAGAAATGTACGTATTTTCTAAATGTTACGTTTGTTTCTCAAAAGTATGGTTCATCAACTTATTTTTGTAAACAACCATACGTTCTTGAAGATTATGTGTCAAGTAAAAGTATGGATCATTTACCGTACGTTTGAGTGTTGAAGAAAAAGTATGGATGATAAATCCTATGTTTTTGATCAAACCTAAAATTTTGTTCAACCTTACATTGTCAACCTTACGTTTGAAGACTATGTTATCAACCCTATGTTTGGAGGCCACGTCATCAACCTTACATTTGGCGTCAGAAATTTTGACAGACGATATTTTTATGCAGCGATTAGCAAGCTGATTATCGGGCGGATTTTAAGCCAGATTTAAAGTCATTTTTAAAGTATGACTTTGACTGATTCAATGTTTTTTTATTAATGGGATTAAGATCGAATTAAAAAGATATTTTTATGACAAGTCTTAAGGGAAGCTACGACTTCTCTGTAAATTCAAAATTTTGAATATCGCGAATCAGAAGGTGACTTTTATGGATCTAAATGTGCATGAGATTTTCTCAGCTTTATTATATATTTTCTCTCTGAAACACAAGGTACATGAGTGTATGGTGATTGATCTTTTATTAAAAAAGGAGGAAAATAGAGACTGCAGAAATTCACGATTAATCTGCTGATTCAAAAAGAGTGTTAAAGCTCTGTTCTTTTAAGAAGAAGGAACTCGATAAAAGATTCACCTGTTCTACATCGACTATCTACTGTGGATATACTACTACTGAAGTTGTGCACTCTATCTATATATCGAATGCAACCAGATAGACTCAGAACTACTTCAACTTCAAGATTAATATTTCTAGAGACATCGATCCATTTGGTGTCAATTGCATTCTGTTGCAATTGTGAAGATCAACTGGAGAACTTCTTTATGAAATTATTTTTATTCTTGAGTAACCAGCTTCTCGTTATAAGCTGTGTAGGTTCGTGTTTGAACCAGAAGGCTTTGTTTTTCCTTGGGTTGTAAAGGTTCCAACTTCCTCTACTCTATTGTGAACTTTTCTATGGAAAAGAGGACAAGATAGTGAAAATCACCAAGCTCGTGGAGTTGAACGTTGGTGGAGTGGACTAGGGGCATTTTGTTCCCTGGACCACTATACATCTTTGTGTTCTACTTTTATTCATTTCTGCTGCATGATCAAATATGATAAAGCATAAAGGACAGAACTCGTTTAATCAAAGTGTTTCCGAAAATTTCAAAATACACAATTCACCCCCCCTCTTGTGTATAATATGTAGATTCAGATCCAACAATTGATATCAGAGGTGGAGCAACTGATAGAGGATTAACAAGCTAGAAGCATTTAAAGAATATACAACAGAGCATCATGACTGATACAAGAGAAGGAATGTCAATGATCAGAACACCATATTTTAATGGAGACAATTATGGTTGCTGGAAATTGCGTATGATAATATATCTGAAAAACCTCGGATATAAAGTCTATTCAAATATTCTGACTCCTTATAAAATTCCTGAAAATCCTGAGACATGGAGTACTGCTACAGAGGCAGAGTACGATATGAACTCAAAGGCTATGAATGAAATTATTTACGGTCTAGGACCAGAAGAATTTAATAGAGTATCTCAGTGCCCAAAAACATATGAGATGTGGCAAACAATAGCTGTGGAATATGAAGGAACAGACAATGTGAGGCAAATGAGATATGTAACAGCAGAAATGAAATTTGATACTTTCAGAATGTTCAAAGGTGAAAGCATTACCCACATGAATGGAAGATTGACAGATATTTTCAATAATATAACATCTCTAGGAGAACCTATCAAGCAGGCTGATCAAGCATTAAAAGTACTAAGGTTACTTCCTACTCGATGGAATGGTATCTCTGCTGCAATCAGACAATCAACTCCTGTCAAACAACTAACCATGATAGATTTGATTGGTACACTAATGATGTATGAAGTTTAAATGAAAGATGAGGCTAATGAACATAAAGTTCTTATCAAAAGAGAAGATACTACCTTGAAGGTAACTTCACAACAAAAGAATATAAAGATGAAGAACAGAGAAGTCAAAGCTAAATCAGAAAGCTCGGACTTATCAAACTCAGATGAAGAACTGGCTCAGCTAACCAGGAAATTTAGAAAGTTCTACAGAAATAAAAGAGGCTTCAGAAAATCCTTTAAGGGAGATAATAAGGAAGTAATATGTTATGAATGCAAAAAAATGGGGCATATCATACTAGATTTCCCACAATTTAAGGATGAAAAGAAGAAAAAATTCTCTAAAAGAAATGACTATGAGCAGAAAGACAAGAAATCTATGAAAGCCACTTGGAGTGTATCTGAAGACACCAGTAGCTCTCCTGAATC
This sequence comes from Viscum album, assembly GCA_963277665.1. Classification (NCBI taxonomy): domain Eukaryota; kingdom Viridiplantae; phylum Streptophyta; class Magnoliopsida; order Santalales; family Viscaceae; genus Viscum; species Viscum album. The sequence continues at coordinate 1,765,433,507 of OY728153.1, read as the reverse complement.
AATCTCAGAGAAAGAATAAGTCAATATAGAAGCAAACATGTGTTTTATGGCTAAAACAGATGAGGTACACTCATATTACTCCTCTGAATCAAATTCTGAATCAGGATACATAAATAAAAAACTTACATCCTACTGTAATATGCTTGAATAAATATATGATTCACTATTTAAAAAACATAAGTCACTAAAAAACATACATAAATATGTTTTAGATGAAAGAGATACAATGCTGAAACAACATAAGGAATTAACTACTAAATACAATTCGATTAACACTAACTATATTGAATTTGAATCCAGAATAAAAACATTACAAGATGAAGTAGAATCTTACAAACATGTTGCATTGGTTTTTACAAAAGGAGAAAATTCATTAAAAGAAATTCTTGGGAAAACTGTCTTTAAAAAGGAGAGATTTGGAATTGGCAGTAAAGAAGAAAAACCTAGGCTATATAAAAATTATTTTGTTCCATGATCTAAAAAGGATAATTGTAATTTTTTTGGGACAAAGGGACGTATAGCTAAACACGGTTTCTTAAGACAACCTCAAATTTGTGGTATTAAGAAAGCATATGTTTCAAATGACTCCTACGATTCAGCTAATTTTAAAAGAAAAAAGCAGATCTGGATACCCAGATCATTGCTAGCTAACACCCCTGGACCCAACAAAATATGGGTACTAAAGCAGTTTGTTTGAATGTCTGTGCAGGTAGCAGGACACCAGAGAAGAAAAAATATATGGTACATGGATAGTGGCTACTCAAGAAATATGAGTGGAAACGCCTTGAATTTTTCTTCACTCACTCAAAAGGAAGGAGGACTTGTCACATTTGGTGATAATTCCAAAGGAAAAATCATTGGCATTGGAACTGTTGGAGATCAAAAAACAGTCTCAATCAACAAACTTCTTTATGTACAAGGACTAAAACACAATCTGATAAGTATCTCTCAACATTGTGATGATGGATATATTGTTGATTTTACTAACAATTGTTTTACTATTTCTAAAGATAAATTGTTTAAATTTAAATCACCAAGAACTGAAAATGTATATACATGGGATTTAAATTCCTTGTGTAAACAACAAGTAAACTGCTTGACTGCCAAAGTAAGTGAATCCTGGATCTGGAATAGGAGACTTGTACATTGCAATGTATATGTTTTACATAAGTTATCTAAGAAACATTTAGTTTCTGATTTACCATGTCTCAAATTTGAATGTGACAGATTCTGTGATGCATGTCAAATTGGAAAGCAACACAAATCATCCTTCAAATCTGTTAATAAGGTTGCTACATCTAAACCTCTAGAAATTATTCATATGGATTTTTTTGGACTCTCAAGAGTAGCATGCCTAGCTGGTAAATTATATGTATATGTTTTAGTTGATGACTATTCAATATTTATATGGATTTTATTTTTGAAATTTAAAAATGAAGCTTTTACTTTATTTGAAAGTTTATGGAAATCTGTTCAAAATGAAAAAGGTTTTAATATAATCTCATTGAGAAGTGATCATGGTGGAGAATTTGAGAATCTAGAATTTATTTCCTTTTGGTCAAACATGGGTATTAAACATACCTTTTCTGCACGCAAAACACCTCAACAGAATGGGATTGTAGAAAGGAGAAATAGAAAAATTCAAGAAATGGATAGAACTATGTTAAATTAATATATCCTACCTATATATTTCTGGGCAAAAGCTGTGAATACAGCTTGTTATATAATTAATAGAGTTTTAATTAGACCTATTTTCAAAAAGACAACCTATGTACTATGGAATAACAGAAAAACTAAAGAAAATTACATTAATGTTTTTGGATGCAAGGTTTACATCTTAAACAGCAAGGATAATCTTGGTAAGTTTGTTCCAAAATCTGATGAAGGTGTTTTCTTAGGATATTCTGCTACCTCCAAAGATTATAGAATTTATAATAAGAAGTCAATGATTGTTGAAGAATCAGTTCATGTGAAATTTGATGAATCTGATCCCTTTGAGAAAATGATAGAACAAATGGATGAAGTTGACTCTAATGATAACATGATACTTGAGAACATAAAGAATGATTTTGAAAGTAATTTTAAAAAAAATTCAGTCCAATTCAGAGGAACATGTTACCGAAGAACCTTTAAATATATTACCTAGACAGTCTAGAACCCTAAATAATCACCCTTTAGAAACAGTAATATGTGACCTAGAAACTAGTGTTCAAACTAGAAGAAACATAGGAAACCTAGTGGAATTATCTGCCTTCCTATCTCAACAAGAACCCGAGACTATAAGAAGAAGCTTTAGATGATGAAATTTGGGTAATAGCAATGCAAGATGAATTAAACCAGTTTAAAAGATATGAAGTTTGGGAATTAGTGGAAAGACCTAAGAATTATCTTATAATAGGACTCAAATGGGTCTTTAGAAATAAACAAGATGACCAAGGCACATTTACTAGAAATAATGCAAGATTAGTAACTAAAGGATACAATCAAGAAGAAGGAATAGATTATGATGATACTTTTTCACCTGTAGCTTGGTTAGAAGCCATAAGAATCCTTTTAGCTTGTGCATCTTATATGAATTTTAAATTATTTCAAATGGATGTTAAATCTTCCGTTTTAAATGATTATTATTGGAGGAATTTTATGTTGAGCAACCTCCTGGTTTTGAGAACTCTCAAAAACCTAATTCATTTTTTAAAATTACTAAATCTCTTTATGGCCTTAAACAAGAACCTAGAGCTTGGTATAAAAGATTAAGTTCTTTTCTTTTGAAAAATAACTTTACTGTTGGAATGGCAGGCCCAACAGTCTTTAAGAAAACTATGAAAAATAATGTTTTATTGGTTCAATTTATGTTGATGATGTAATCTTCAGATCAACTAATAAAACTCTTTGTCATGAATTTTCAAAATTAATGAAAGAATAATTCGAAATGAATTTGATGGGAGAATAAAATTTCTTTTTGGGTCATCAAATTTATCAAAAATATTTTGGAAATGTTTTAAATCATAGCAAATACATTCCTGATTTACTTAAAAAATTTGGACGGGAAAACAACAAGCCATTTACAACTCTGATGTGTACTAATATAAAACATGATTTGGATGAAACTGAGAAATCAGTTGACAACAAGTTCTCTAGAGGTATGATTGGTAGTTTGTTATATCTTACTACTAGTAGGCCAGATATAATGTATTCAGTATGTCCTTCTGCTAGATTTCAATCAAATCCTAAAGAATCTCATCTGACTTCTATTAAAAGAATTATTAGATATATAAAAGGAACTGATTTTCAATCTCTTCTTTATCCTAAAACATCTGATTTTAATTTGATTTCATATTCAGATGCTGACTTTGGAAGTTGTAGGTTAGATAGAAAAACCACATTAGGTAAATGTCACTTTTTAGGAAATTCCTTAGTATCATGGTCTAGTAAGAAACAACATTCTGTTGCCCTATCAAAAGCTGAGGCATAATATGTTTCTGCTGGAAGTTGTTGTACACAAGTGTTGTGGATGAAAAACACTCTTACGGACTTTGGATTGAATTTTAATAATACACCTATTTTATATGATAATACAAGTGCAACTAATATTTCAAAAAATCATATTAATCATTCTAGAACTAAGCACATTGATATAAGGCATCACTTTTTAAGATATCATTTTCTTAAAAAGGATATATTTTTAGAATTTATAAATACTGAAATTCAGTTAGCAGATATTTTTACTAAACCACTTCCCACTGCAAGGTTTGATTTTATTAAGGGGGATCTAGGTTTATTTAATTTTAAATAATTTTTATTTTTTATATACTTTTATTTATTTTTATAAATTTTTTTAATACTATTTAAGATTTTGTTTCTTTCACCATATTCAAACATTATTTGTTTTAAATATATGTAGTGATTAGTGATTACATGGGAATCAAGGTTATTAGAGTCTTTTCAACTTCTAAATCATTTCACTTCTATCGAAGCACTTTCAAAATCAAAAATTCGCACTTCCTATCCTAAACCCTAACCTTCGAACCTCTAAAACCCTAACCTTCAAACCTTTGGAGATTATCGCAGAAATGGTAAGGACTAAAAGAGCCAGTGAATGTGAGCCATGAAATTCCAAGAGACAGCGCACCAAGGGAGGAAAAATTTTACAGGGCAAGGTAATCGATATCGATTGGTTATTTCAGACAAATCTGTTGTTGAAATAGGAACTGTCATTTCAGAATCTTGAACAGATGTTCAATAGTGAAAATACGGAATTTCTGTATGACGTAGAACATAGATACTATTTCAAATCTGTGCAGTTTTTCCAGGGGGATACCGAAGATAGTATTGTCATGAGCAGACCCAATGGTGCTTGAGCCGCGACTCCCCAAGCCCGCCTCCAATAGGCTAGGGGCTGGCGACTTGCGACGAGTAGGCTATCACACACATGGGAGGCATTAGCCTAAGGTACCTGTATGCATGCACCCACATACACCACCATGAAACAATGCATATATATTAAAAACTGAAAATAAAATGAATGCATACAACTATCCCAACCAGAGTGCAACAACAAAAGTACAAAAGGGAAAAATAGGGCCCACCAAAAGAAAACAACAAAGTGCGTCCAACCTGCTCTGAAGAAGGGAAACACTGCCACAAACATCCGTCGAAAAGCTCCCTCTGCACCGCACCGGCAAACACCCCGGTCAGTCTCGCTCACTCAGCTCCGCCTGCTCCGGGTCCTCTTGGGACTTCGTCGAAAGGCCTGTCGTCTACACAAGACACAAACATGAGTGGGCATAGCCCGTGGAGGGGTGAGTATAAACATACTCAGTAGGCACCCCAAAAACCCAAAACCAAAGAGAGAAACTAAAAGGCAACAGTCCACTCATCCCAGCCATAGGGAACCCAGAAGAGAGAGAAACTCCATCTCGTGACCATCCTCGGCTAAACACAACTAGTCAGCTCAGCTCAGGTGTATTCCCATACATACACCTTGAACAATCTAGATATACTCAGCTCACGCACCAAGCCACAAGAGGTACCGACCTCATTAACCAGCATCTATCCACAACCAGAAGAGTACACCCCACGATCACTGTTATCCCAGATGACACTCATCCGAGAGATACACTCCATCAGGTTTCTCACAAACCTCTCATATGCTCACCCAAGAGATCACGCTCATCGGTTGGCATCACTGAGGATAACTCATCAAAACAACATAACCACAAAACTCCTCGGACAGGGGATCCCCGCTAGGGTCCGCAAGGGGATACCAAAACCCACTACGGTATATGTAGCTCACATAGGGGATCACTCCCAGGGTCCGCTGGGGGATTCCACGACCTGATATGGCATACATAGTTCTCACAGATAGGGGATCACACCCAGGATCCACTGGGGGATACCAAAACCCGATCTGGCGCTCGACAGAAGCACATCACTCAGATAGAGGATCATCGCCCATAGAAAGGTGGTCACGATGATACCGGAACCCTATCTGGTATAACTCGCGATGTAGGGGATAATACCGACAATGCTGCAACCCTACCGAAACCACGTGCTGAGTAGGGGATCTCATAACCAATGATACTGCAACCCTACTATACACCTCATGCTGAGTAGGGGATCGTAAACCCGACGATACCGCAACCCTATAAACCTGATGCTGAGTAGGGGATCGTATACCTGATGATTCCATAACCCCACTGAGCACAACCCACTACGTAGGGGATCATATTCCTGATGATGCCACAAACTCTACGGGGTTAAAATGCAAGATAGTGGATCACCGCCCGTGAATTAGCAGTCACAACGATACCAAGAACCCGATCTAGGGAAAACATGCTAGAGGATCCCACTCCGGGCCCACCGGATGGATGCCAAAACTCTAACAATTTAAACATCCCATCGAGAGGATCAAAAACCTATAAGAAGGTTGTGATGCCACATGAACCATCATTGGAATGAACCAAGGGAGTACCCTCAACCACTGTAGGTCCAAAACGTTGCTAACCCGAGTGACCCACAACAACGCCACACTGCGCACCTCCAAGGCCAACACCGAGGCCACCATCGTGATCTACGCGGAAAAACACATAGGATAGACTGCTTACTCGCCCGAAATGGAGCACCGATGAAAAAGGAACTCTTCACCATAGCTAGCTCGTGCGGGGCCCACACAACGATCCCGAAAACCATCGAGCGGATCATACCACGGTGATCCCCTCGAAAAAAAAGCGGAACCGACTACTCACTCGTCTAAAACGGACACCCGGTGAAAAGGTACTATTCACTGAAGCCAGCTTGGGTGGGGCCCACGCCTCGATTTTGAAACTCATCGAACGGATCACACCATTGTGATCCTCTCGGAAAAACACATAGGGTCGACTAATCATCCCCCAAAATCGGACTCCTCGTGCAAAATCTGCATTTCTCCACAAACGTCAAAACCCAGCCTCGTGGGGCCCACACCCCGTTCTCATTCCCAACACCCGGAAACCAACTCAAAACGTCTGCCATACCATCAGGGTCAAACACCACTGACGACACATCATTCGGACGCTCCAGGTAGAGGTTACAACGGCTCGAAGTCGTAAAATAATAAAATATTATTATTTTATACGACGTTTCTAACTCCCGGGCCACGATCCCGAACCATATAATTCTCCAAGTGAGTTCAAAAGGTCCGTCTCGACGCAAGGAACACGTCGCCGCAAACATCTCGTAAATCGGAGTTTTGGTTTGCGAGTTACAGGTGACTAAAGAACCCCCGAAAAATCATGGTCGTACCACCACCAGCCTCACCGGAAACCACCGCGCCGCCACCGGATTCCGCCACGCCGCCACCGCCGTTTCCGGAAACTGCCACGCTGCCGCCCGGCCTCGCCGAATTCGTCCATGGCCGCCACCGGAATCTGGGATTTTGGCCAGAAAACTTCTGGTGACCCTCGGGAGCACCCCGGTGCTACAAAATCAGATCCGAAACATGTTTTGGAAAGCTCGAGACCCGAACTATAAAACCCTTATAAAAATTTGAAGATAAACAACACAAGAACTAGATCTAGGTTTTTAATACTCAGACCGCCTACCTATTGGCATATCGCCGAAACTTCGGGTGCAGAACGACGCCTGCGATGCCTGGAGCTCGATCTGCTGACGATCGGTGCTGAAAAAGGACGCTCAGAGCTCAAATCGGCAACGAACCGTAGGAGGGATGGGTGTGGCTCACCCTTCATAGGAGGAGATGGGGGAGGGGGAATGAGATAGGTTTTCTTTATATATATATATATATATTTATATTTAAAAACCTTCATTTAAAGCCACACCCTCGACTCCACACCCGATACTGACAAAGATAAGGTCACCGCTATGATAAACGCGTCGTTCTGAACGCAACAGCGGACTCAGATTTGCAATCCGAGACACCGTTTAGAAGTTATTTGAGCCGACGCTCGTAAACCATCTTTTCTACTTATATACAAAAATTCCCCTAGTGGTGCTTTCCACAGCAAGCCCGCACCCGCGAAGATTACACCTCTCCTAGGGTAAAAGGCATGTTCCAGACACAACCATGCCCTCAGATTCCAGTTCTGCACTACCGTTTAGGAGATATCACACCCCCTCCATGTTCATAGTATTAAAATACATAATATTTTTATAAAATTAATTCCGGGCACACCGGGTCTCGGAATCGCACGACGTCTTTGTGCCTAGCTATGGAATTATTTTTAGAAATAATCCAAAGTCTGACAGGGCCAAAAATTCGAGTCGCTACATCCTCCCCCCTAGAAATTTTCATCCCCGAAAAGCCATAAGTACAACGAAAGTGACTGGACTCTCAACTGGGTCTCACACACCAGCGAGTTCACCGACAAACACCCCTGCCCGAACACATAAGTCATAGGGACTCATCCACCACACCTCGATACTATCAGCTTTGGGTGGCACTGACTCGCCTGCATGGTTTTAATCACGTCACAAAAATGTGTCTCGGTGGGGGAAGGATCCCTCTTCCTCACACAATCAAAGCATGCTGAACAACACCCACACATGGTCTTACCAACACCCTGAACAAATCTTGAGCAAGCATCAAAAAGGAAAGAGTGCCGCTAAATAGGGTCTAACAAAATACTGCAGTAAGTAGAAAGGACACAATGCGTACCTCTATCCATTCGCGGTGCCTCTGGGTCAACAGCCTCCAGGGCATGCAGATGGACTCACCCTCGGCCACCTTCTCCCTGAGCTTGGATTCGACTACCTGGGGGTGGGGGTGGTGGCAACTGATACCCCCTACCACCTCCTCCTACTGCACCCGCTCCGCTGCCATGTCCGCCGCACTGCGGACCTCCTTGATCGAGACGCTGCCTCTGCCAAGGCGGTCCATCGACCAACTCCCTATCAGTAGCACGTCGGGTCGGACAATCCCTAGCAAGATGTCCCTGATCTTCGCAAGCATAACACCGCCTCTCCTACGGCTGACCAAAACTGGCCTGCGAGCCCTAAGCCTCAGATCCTTCATCATTGGGTCGCATCCTGAAACGGTGCCCACACCCAGTCCCCTGCGTCTTCCATCGGCTACCAAATTCCGACGTCTCCGCTCTCGCATTCCCAACAGTAAAAGGGGTAAGATGCTCATCCAAGAAACTCTCCACCACCAACGATCGCTCCAGCACTCTAGCATAGGTGGGAAGACACAAGGAAACCAAACCTGTTTGAATATTCCTGCATAAACCCTGCTCGAAGGTCCCAGCCCTAAAGAACGGGCCTCAAACCATATCCAGGGAGTAGCGCGACAGGACTGTAAACCTCGTTGACTACTCCGACACAGTCATGCCTTCCTGTTGAAGCTAAAAATGATCATGAATCCGCACTAACCTCAGCGTCACGGGATAAAACTCTTCCCTGAAGAGCCACTCGAACTCTGCCCATGTGAGCATCTCCTCATCATGGGACTGCATCACCAAACTCTACCATCGCCCCAACGAACCATGCAGAAGGCTCGCCGGTAGGACCACCATTTGATCTGGAGGTGTCCTCATTAGGCGGAAAACTCGGGTGACTGCCTCAAGACATTCATCAGCTGCCTGGGGATCTAGATCACCCCAAAACCTTAGAGGTCGCTGCCTCTAGAACTCGTGCAGCGCACTCAGCCTACGCGCAACCTCATCTTGCACTGCCGGCACAACCAGCAACTCGACAGGTGGTGGCTCATCTGGTAGACCACCTGGAGGTGCAACCTCAGAACATGCGCCCTGGCCCACAGCCTCTGCACAGGGAAGATAGTCACCACAATCCCGCTGCGGAACCCTCACTGGCTGTCGTCATGGAGGCATCCTGAAAAACATTCAAGACGCACCACAATCAAAACGTATATCTGGAGAGCTGAATCGAGAAGGACAAGGAAAAATCCAAAAACCCAGTCCTATATGATGAATGTACCATTATATCCCTACAACTAGTGTACGAATGTCCCGAGTCAAAAGGCAGGTTTTTAGAGTCCTGGTGTATGGATACATCGGCCGCCGCACCATCTCTGGAGTCCCTGGCCTGAAAGCCGAACTCGACACATCCCAACACTGCAGGTATGCAGCCCAAACTAAACTCAAAGCTAGAAAAGCTACGCTCTGAGATCCCAAAGGTGGAACCTCCTCTGATATCACTCTATCACGACCCGACCCAATGGGGATCGAGCCGCGAATCCCCAAGCCCACCTCCAATAGGCCAGGGGCTGGCGACTAGCGCCAAGTAGGCTATCACACACATGGGAGGCATTAGCCACGGTACCGGTACACACGCACCCACATACACCTCCATACAACAGTGCATAGATATTTAAAACTGAAAAGAAAATGCATGCATACAACTATCCCAACCAGAGTGCAACAGAAAAAGTACAAAAGGGACAAATAGGTCCCACCAAAAGAAAATTACAAAGCGCGTCCAACCTGCTCTGAAGAAGGGAAATGCTACCACAAACACCCGTCAGAAAGCTCCCTTGGCACCGCACCGGCAAAAACCCCGGTCAGTCTCGCTCACTCAGCTCCGCCTGCTCCGGGTCCTCCTGGGACTCCATCGAAAGGCATGTGGTATTCACAAGACACAAACATGTGCGAGAAAAGCCCATGCAGGGGTGAGTATAAACATACTCAGTAGGCACCCCAAAAACCCAAAACCAAAGAGAGAAACTTAAAAGAAATAGTCTGCTCATCCTAGCCAGAGGGAACCCAGACGAGAGAGAAACTCCATCTCGTGACCATCCTCCGCTAAACACAACTAGTCAGCTCAGCTCAGGTGTATGCCCATACATACACCTTGAACAATCCAAATATAATCAGCTCATGCACCAAGCCACAAGAGGTACCGACCTCATCACCAGCATCGTTCCACAACTAGAAGAGTACACCCCACGATCACAATCATCCCAGATGACACTCATCCGAGAGATACACTCCATCGGGTTTCTCACAAACCTCTCAGATGCTCACCCGAGAGATCACGCTCATCGGTTGGCATCACTGAGGATGACTCACCGAAACAACATAACCACCAAACTCCACGGATAGGGGATCCCTGCTAGGGTCCTCTAGGGGATACCAAAACCCACTCCAGTATACGTAGCTCACATAGGGGATCACTCCCAGGGTCCGCTGGGGGATACCACGACCCGATCTGGCATACATAGTTCTCACAGATAGGGGATCACACCCAGGATTGGCTGGGGGATACCATAACCCGATCTGGCGCTCGACAGAAGCACATCACTCAGATAGAGGATCATCGCCCATATAAAGGTGGTCACGATGACACCGGAACCCTATCAGGTCTAACTCACGATGTAGGGGATCAAACCGATGATGTCGCAACCCTACCGAAACCATGTGCAGAGTAGGGGATCACATAACCAACGATACCACAACCCTACTATACACCTCATGCTGAGAAGGGGATCGTAAACCCGATGATACCGCAACCCTATAAACCTGATGATGAGCAGGGGATCGTATACCCAACAATGCCCCAACCTTACTGAGCACGGGGTTAACCTGCTAGATAGGGGATCACCACCCACGAATAAGCGGTCACAGCGATACCAAGAACCCGATCTAGGGAAGAGATGCTAGAGGATCCCGCTCTGGGCCCACCAGAGGGATGTCACAACTCTAACAGTTTAAACATCCCATCGAGGATCCCAAACCTATACGAAGGTTGTGATGCCACATAAACCCTCGTGGGAACAAACCAAGGGAGTACCCTCAACCACTGCTGGTCCAAAACGTCGCTAACCCGAGCATCCCAAAACGACGCCACACTGCGCACCTCCAAGTCCAACACCGAGGCCACCATCACGATCTACGCAAAAAAACACGCAGGATAGGCTGCTTACTCGCCCGAAACAGAGCACCGGTGAAAAAGGCAATATTCACCGTAGCTAGCTTGTGTGGGGCCCACACAACAATCCCTAAACCCATCGAGTGGATCATTGCACAGTGATCCCCTCGAAAAAACAAGCGGAATCGACTAGTCACTCGTCCGAAACGGACACCCGGTGAAAAAAGGTACTATTCACCGAAGCCAGCTCGGGTGGGGCCCACGCCTCGATTCCGAAACTCATCGAACGGATTGCACCATTGCGATCCTCTAGGAAAAACACACCGGGATCGACAAATCATCTGCCAAAATTGGACTCCTGGTGCAAAATTTGCGTTTCTCCGCAAACGGCAAAACCCGACCTCGTGGGGTCCGCACCCCGTTCTCAGTCCCAACACCCAGAAACCAACTCAAAAAGTCTGTCGTACCATCAGGGTCACAATGCCACTGACGACACGCCATTCAGACGCTCCGGGTAGAAGTTACAACGGCCCGAAGTCGTAAAATAATAAAATATTATTATTTTATACGACGTTTCTAACTCCGGGGCCAAGTTCCCGAACCATAAAATTCTCCAAGTGAGTTCAAAAGGTCCGTCTCAACACAAGGAATGCGTCGCCCCATATGGCTCGCAAATCGGAGTTTCGTAGAAATAATCCAAAGTCTGACAGGGCCAAAAACTCGAGTCTCTACAAGTATGATGGCTAAGATAGAGGATAGCGATTTCTCGATCTCATCAGTAGAGATTGGTCAGATTTTTAACTGTTCTCATGAGGTAGTTTTTCATTTCTATTTGGAAAATATTGGAGATTCTGTGCATAAATCCAAAGACATCATGTCTATTATTTTGGTATTATGACAATAAAGAAGATGTTTGTCAAGGATTTTGATCATGATCAGAAGATTTTGGTCAAATTTATTCAGACTGGAATAGCTCCAAAAATGGAAAAAATGGAGAATATTTTGTACCCTAATATGTATATAATGTTTATTATGTTAAGAGATATTATGTGAAACTTTCCAAGATAAATGATAAGGTATCTCAGTTATTGCTGTCAAAGCGAGACCAGGATGAATTTCTACCCTTTTGGACGGATTATTTCTAAACTGCTATTTAAGAAAGACATGGTGAGATTAGTGGATGATCGAGTAAACTGTCATCACAGTAATACGTTTAATGCTTTAACTTTATGGAATGTTGGATATTTCTGGAGCACAGTTAAAGGAAATATTTTTCCAATAGGAGCTAAGGAAGACTCAGAGAGTGCTCAAGCTCAACCTGCTAAGTCCAAGGAGGGACAAGATGAATCCAGAGTCAGCAATGTAGCAAGAAGGATTCAATTCGAAGTGGAATATGTTGAGGAATACAGAAGTTAGTAAGGACTTCAATCAAAAAGAAAGAGACCTATCAATGAGGAAATTACATCCCCTGATTTGGAAACAACCTCAGAAGCTTTATTTTCTCATTATTTTGTAAGGGAAGCTGTTGTTGATAAGACCATGAAAGTTGTTACTGAAAGAACATCACCAGTAGAGGTATCGGGATTTCTAGAAGAAGCTCAAAGGGAGAATCAGGAACAGATTGTAGCTGATGTAGAAGTTGCACTTCAACAGGAACAAGAGATGGAGACAGTGACTGGTGAAGAAGTGGCCAGACCTCAAGAAACTATTGAAGATATAGTTCTTGAAAACCCAGTGGAAGAAAAAGATGCAGATGAATGTGATGAGCATTCTTCTGAATCTCACACATAGTTACTACAAGAGGATTTTTATGTGGAGGATTTTGATAACTCTATGGGAAAATCTGTGCACCAACCTTCTCAGAACAGAGAAAAAGAAAAATTTGATGCTGAATCATTGCCCTTGGTACTACTGCATCAACCCGAGTGTGTGACTATGAATCAAGCACAGGGTTCCTCTGATTCAAGAAAAGAAGAAAATGAAAAACTGTACAAAAAGGTTTCTCAGTTGGAATCTTAGAATGTTTCTCTGAGAAATGCCTTAGACTTAGAACATTTGAAATTTCAAAAGATGAAGGAGTGTACAGTTTCAAGGCAATAAGTTGAAATGTTTAAAGAGAATATGCTGACTTCTGTTACACAATTGAAATCTAAAATGGTTATGAAGTTAGACTTATCAGATATGACGTTGTTTATAGAGAACCAATTTTCATTAGTTGCAAATAGTGCTGCTAGTGGATTAGGTACTTCACCTGATTTAATCAGAAGGTTTCAAGCTATCACAACAATGATGAGCAACACGAATGACAGGTTACAAGATATTCAATGTAACAGTGATCCTTTGTCAGCGTTGCTGGATAATCTGAAGTTCCTAGTGGATCAACTGAAATCTAGTGAGCCATCGATCAGAATTCTGTTAAATCAGTTATCAGAAAAGCTGTCAGTGTCTGTCAAAAAAGAGGAAAGGATGCATGAGTTTTTCAGTGTCAATTTAATCAAGGATATTTACATGACTCAAGAGAACAGGGAGCTCATTATCAAACATGGAGATGGGATGATGAAGAGACTTCCGGAACAATTTACAGAAATCAATTCTGCAATCCAGAGGAGATAGAACCTGTTGCATATCTTACCCAAACCTTTTTTCCTTTGTATATCATTGTCATGTATATACTGCTATTTTTGAATGAAAATTTCATTCACTATTTATTTGTTTCTTTCTCTATTTGTTTTACTAATTTTATTTTTGATATGCCAGTACTCCAGATTTAATTATTGGTAAACAGTTAATAATAAGAATTTACCTACAGTTCAGTGCAACATTAAATGTGTTCAAATCCTTGATTTCTCATTTTTTTTGATATCACAAAAAGAGGAAGAATTTAGATAAACATCAACATTTTATTTAGGGGGAGAAATAAAGGAGAAATTTAGATAACCACAACATTTTATTTTACAAAACATTATTTCAATAGTTTTCTGTATATTTATTGAGAAGGGAAAATTTTTCCATAAATAAATATTGTTTCGTCCTTTCAAAATTTTAAAACTTTATTTAACTAATTTTGAAAGTTAATTTTTTTTAAATAATTTTATTTATTTTATGGGTTTTGTGATCATCAAAAAGGGGGAGATTGTATAGCAAAGTATTGTTTTCAACAATACATATTAATGTTATTTCAAGGGGGAGTTTATTGAAAATATTACTCTGCCTCTATTATAATTTTGATTCTCACAAATACCCTTAGTTATTTTCTAATGATTTTATTTAGTGTTTGCCAGAATTTATTAATTAATTTTACTATTGAAATAACAAGAATTTATTACATAGGAATCTACTTTAGCACATTCTAGAATCACTGTTCATACCTTACGTGGATAAATATTGCGCGGAATCTATTTGGTGAGTTTTGGAATCACTGTTCATACCCTACGTGGATAAAGGCATCGTAAGGATGAAAAGCGTGTATACTTTTTGAGATAAGAGAAAAGTATGGTTAAACAACCATACGTTTTCAGCAAAGTATGGGAGGGGAAATTTACGTTAAGAAGGAACCTTACGTTTTGGTTATCAGACAAGTATGGAAAAAGAACTGTACGTAAATTCTAAACGTTACGTTTGTTTCACAAATGTGTGGTTCATCAACTTTACTTTTGCAAACAACCATACGTTCTTGAAAATTATGGATCAAGTAAAATTATGGATCTTTTACCGTATATTTGAGTGTTGAAGAAAAAGTATGGATGATCAACCCTACGTTTTTTATCCACCCTACATTTGTGTTCAACCTTACGTTTTCAACCTTACGTTTGAAGACTATGTTATCAACCCTACGTTTGGAGGCCACGTCATCAAACTTATGTTTGGCGTCAGAAATTTTGACAGACGATATTTTTATGCAGCGATTAGCAAGCTGATTATCGGGCGGATTTCAAGCTAGATTTAAAGTCATTTTTAAAGTATGACTTTGAATGATTCAAATCCGTTTTATTAATGGATTTAAGATCGAATTAAAATAAGCATTTTATGCAGTGTCTTAAGGGATGTTACGAATTCTCTGTAAATTCAAATGTTTGAATATCACGAATCAGAAGGTGATTTTTATGGATCTAAATGTGAAATAGATTTGCTCAGCATTATTATACATGTTCTCTCTGAAACACTAGGTACATGAGTGAATGGTGATCGATCTTTTATTAAAAAAGGTGGAAAATAGAGATTGCAGAAATTCACGATTAATCTGCTGATTCAAAAAGAGCGTCAAAGTTCTGTTCTTTTAAGAAGAAGGAACTCGATAAAAGATTCACCTGTTCTACATCAAATATCTACTGTGGATCTACTAATGCTGATGTTGTGCACTACTTATCTATATCTACTGCAACCGGATCGCCTCAGAACTTCTTCAACTTGAAGATCAATATTTCTAGAGACTTCGATCCATCTGCTGTCAATTGCATTCTATTGCAATTGTGAAGATCAACTGGAGAACTTCTTTCTAAAATTATTTTTATTCTTGAGTAACCAACTTCTTGTTCTAAGCTGTGTAGGTTCGTGTTGGAACCAGAAGGCTTTGTTTTGCCTTGGGTTGTAAAGGTGTCGATTTCCTGTACTCAGTTGTGAACCGGTCTGTGGAAAAGAGGACCAGATAGTGAAAATCGCCAAGCTTGTGGAGATGAGCATTGGTGGAGTGGACTAGGGGCCTTTTGTTTCTCGAACCACTATACATCTTTATGTTCTGCTTTTATTTATTTCTGCTGCATGATCAAATATGATAAAGAATAAAGGATATAACTCGTTCAATCAAAGTGTTACCGAAAAATTGGGAAAGACACAATTCACCCCCCTCTTGTGTATAATCTGTAGATTCAGATCCATCAGACTTGACATATATATGGAATGAAACATCTACTATTATTGGTGTGGATCTTGTATTTCTATTTTGGTTACCTTATGATACTGGTATTAGTTTTTATAGATTTTTTCATTTGGATAATGTTTATTTATTTTCATTGTTGTGCTACTTTGAAAAGGCGGTTATAGTCTCCCCTTGTTGTATATTAGACACTCAGTACTATTTGGAAGTCTGTAGTGTACGGGGAGGAACACCTAAGGTCATGTGATAGTCTGGCTCAGGGAACCAGTGTGTGGAACCCAATTTGGGATGTCAAAAATTCGTATCAAATGAGTTTTATTTTATTTTCTTTTGTCTAAATATTTGTGAGAGTTAGACAAGATATTAGGATGAGTTGGGCCTTGGTCAAGAACTGTTTCATGGGATATACTAACTCATATATGGGGGTAAAGGCTAACTAATAATGGAGTGATTATTTTTTTGATGTTTTATGTTGCAAATAATTATTATTTCACCTTGAGTGATGAACTTGATGTGTGATGTCATTATATTCTTATATTTTTTGAGATTTGAATCATGGCCTTGTATGGCTTGATATTTGTGCATACATGCATAATTCTAGGTACTATGGATTGATTGTGACATCAATCTTTTTAGTCATGCATGGAAAGGATTGTTTTGGGATAACTGGTTTAAATGAAAAGTTCTTTTATTATTTGTGTAATTTAAATGAAAAATGTGGCTAATGTGATATTGAGAATTTATAATTATGAAAAATATAATAATTTTAAATTGATAAATGTGTATATAATGAGAACCTTAAAATGTGAAACTTTTTACCCTTTTAATTCATGACTTTGATAAGGTATGGTTGAGGATAGTTATAGTGCCTTGGTTTTGACCTTGTAGAAGGGAATGTGGGATAGCTTGTTATGGTTTATGTGAATCTCTCTGGTTAAAATGTTATAATTTTTTGTGATTAATCTTAAGATGTGTGTTTGGTTTTGTAGAGATATTCCTCCACAATGTTTCTTGTTGATTGGATCGTAGGAGAACTTGGTAGTAAATGATTATTTAGTAGTGGAAATAGAGGCTCTAATAGTTATAGCTGAGGAAGCTGGAGAGACGTTCTGTGATAAATTTTCTCAGTTTGTGAAGTTTATTGAAAGACTACCACAGTTGGTTGTAAATAGAATGTCTAATATGATAATATAGTTGTAGTTAAAGTAACCTAATACTTTTACGAAAGAGGGTTTACCTAATGTATTTGAGTTCTAGATTGATTCTATCCGGACAATTCATGGCCACATAGAGACTCCTACTGAGAAAAGAGTCAAACTGGATTCTTATATGTTCTATGGCTAGGTGAAAGGTGTTTGGGAAATCCAGAATCATGATAAAAATATGTATAATATGGAGTGGAAGGACTTAAAATATATGTTCCTAGAGAACATTTATCTTAAGACTCTTTGGAAAGAGAGGGTGGCATATTTCATGAGGTTGACCTATGATAGTATGTCAGTGATGGACTATGCTGGTCCCTTTAAGGAATTATAATACATTACTCCAATACTAGTAGGGGATGCATCAGCTATTGAGAAATTTATTTAGGATGGGATTAAATGTTAAATTAGGTCCTAGGTTAATATATTTCTGTTGAAAATGTTTTCATAAGTTGTCAATCAGGCTCTCATATGTGAGGGAACTTAAAAGAGAATTACAATGGTGGACATGTAGTTTATGTTGGATAACAAGGTGGTTTGTCTTCCGAGAGTATGAATTATAGCTTTTAAAATGTCAACCATGGTGATATAATGAAGAGTTTTCGGGGGGGGGGGGGGGTCATTCCCTTAGGACCTTACAAGAGTGACCTACCATTATTACGGTAGGTCGGGTCACATTCATTGATAATGTTCATTACCACCGGTAGAGTTTGAAGCTTGTGGTAGGATGGGACATTTGCAGTGGTTCTATAGGAACCCATTATAAATGGGTCGTGATGGAGAAGATTGGAATAACCAAATTACAAGAAAGAGATCTTGTACAACACAGTATTCTAGCAGTTATAGTTCAACTGGTCATGTAGGTTAAGGTAGCGGATGATGTACATCTTGGAAAGAGTGCTTATATCGTATGAGTGGTGTTTCTCAGGGGACTCAGAACACATCATACGAAAAAGGGCTAGTACAATTGCATGATGATTAGCCAACACTTGTGGTTGCGAGTTTGGAGCACTGAAAGTTATATGTACTATTCTTGAATATACTTTGATTGGTAGTACACTATTTTATACTGACTCCACTCATTATTTTATATCTCAACAACATGTGAATGGTTTGAGTCTGGCCACATAGTTTTTGAGTGGAGTTATAATGACCGATACACATTTGGGGTTACAGTTGAGAGACATATGTTTGTACAAGGAGTATTATCTTGAGGTTGGGGGTATCAATTTTTTTGGGATCTATACATATTGGAATGACAGGTTTCGACTTGATTTTGGGTATGGCTTGATTAGTATCATAGCAATACCATATTGATTTTTTTTATAGTATAGTGACTTTTATGTCTCTTAAGGGATATAATTATGTTCACTATAGAGGGTGGGATATCAAGGGAGGCTAGGTAGGGATATTTCAGCAACATGTAGAGCTTACTTCCCAAGTTTAAAATATTCTACTAGATAATGGGGATGTAAAGCATGATGCATTTCCACCCATAGTGGACAGGTTCCAAGACATGTTCTATAAGGACTTCTCAGGGATTCCACCTAAGAGAGTTGTGAAATTTACGATTGAGCTCATGTTTGGGGATGATCCATTTTATATTCAACCTTATAGAATGGAACCAATAGATATTCAAGAGAATAAGACTCATATAGAAGAGTTAATAGATAATTAATTTAAACATATGAGCATGTCTGCTTGGGTTCTCTACTTTTTTGGTAAATAAGGTTGATGGGAATATATGATTATTTTTCGATTACTAAAAGTTGAACCAGATTAAATTGAATAACAGATATCCTATTCCCCCCATAAAATATTTATTTGGCCAGTAGAGAGTATATTGTGTGTCCTCTATGGTTGACTTGAGATCATGGTATCATCAGATGAGAGTTCAAACTTCCGATATGCCTTGAAATACTTCTAAAAGCCGGTATGGACTTTATGAAATCATCATGATGATTTTTGGAGTGATGAATGCTCTAGAAATATTTACGGACTTGGTGAATAGAATCTTCCACCCATACCTTGATAAGTTTGTGGTTTTGTTTGTAGATGATATCTTGGTGTATTCCAATACTCATTATTATCATTCCCAGCATTTTTACATCACCAAGATTAGACTAAGAGAGATTTATCTATACACCAAGATATATATGTTTCAATTCAGGATTGACCCAGTACATTTATTGGGTCATAAATTCTTAATGGAAGGTGTGTCGGTAAACCTAAATAATGTGTATGAAGTGGTTTCTTGGGAGAATCCCAATAATTAATTTGATATCTATACTTTTTTTTGAGATTAATGGGTTATTATCGAAGGTTAATCTAGGAAGTTTCTAACTTGTCAGTAAAGATTTTGTGCATGAATAAAAAGGTGATAAATTTTAATGGTCTAGAGAATGTTAGAATGATTTTTAGGAGTTGGAGAAGCGGTTGATAATAACACCAATATTGATCCTACCTGGTCTAGGTGAGGAGTATACGGTGTTTTGTGGGGCTTATGATAATGGTCATGGAGATGTTTTGATATAGGGGATTGAGTCATAGTGTATGGGTCACAACAGTTGAGGCCACATGAATGGAATTATCCTACACAAGACCACGAGTTAGCTATATATGTTTTTTCTTTGATGTGTTGGTGGTATTTTCTGAGGAGAAACTTTTCACTGCGTATACTAATCATAAGAGCTTAAAGTATATCCTTTTACAATGAAACTTGAACCTCCAACATTGGATATGGAGGTAGTATATGAAATCATTTCATTTTGAGATGTAATATACACATGGGAAGGGAAATAGTGTTGTTGATTATTTAAGTTGGAAAACACATACTTGGACAGTTCAAGAGTCTAGATCTATGTAGAAGATGATGACGTTATTGTAATAGATGCACATTATGATTCAAGAGTTCCAGGAGTAGATGACTCTCATATTTGTGTCAGTGTAGTCAATACATTTAAGTCGGATCAAAGAGACGTAGTATGAAGATCTGGATTGTCTGGTCATGAGGGAAATCCTTGAAGGATGGGAGACACCATTAAATTAGACCATATATGGATATGATATAATCAATTTTTCGTTTAGTGTATTTGTTCCTACATGTATGTGAGAGGAGATGTTGCATGAATTTCATGCCTTGAAGTCTGTGGTGCATCTAGGTTTGACCAAAATATACCATGACCTATGTAAAAATTATTGGTGGTTGAGCATGAGAGAAGATATTTTAAGCTTTATGACATGATGTTACACCTCTCAATAGGAGAATTCTGATCATCAATGACCTGATGGTTTAATACAGTCGTTCGCCATTCTAGAATAGAAGTATAATAATGTTACTATGAAATTTTTGGTGGGTCTCTAAGGGATTCCTCTAAAGAATGATGTTATTTTTTGTTTTTGGATCGACTGATAAAATTATCAAATTTCTTAACTATATGGGAGACATTCTCAATGGATCATTTGGGATACTTGTACATTTTTGAGATAGTCCATCTGCATGAGGTTTTATGAAGTATTTCTTCAAACTATGACTCATTATTTACATTTCACTGATGAAAAGTTTTCTAGAAGGTTCTTGGTACACATGCATTACTGTGTATGGATTTATACCCATAGACATATGGGTTGTTAGAATAAACTATACAAGTTTTGGGGGATATTCTATGAGTGTGTGTTCTACACTTCGGTGGCTCTTGAGAGAAGAACATAGAAATTATGTAGTTTTACTATAACAACAGTTATCAAGAAATTATTCCTATGAAATCATATGAGGATCTTTAGGATAGGATATGTAGATCACCTCTTTGTTGGATGGCGTGTGGTGCGTTAGATCTACTGGGATAGAGTCTTGTGAATGAGACATCAGATTAGGTTCTTATAACATAGAAAAGTATGGCTATGGATTATAGTAGGCCGAAGTCATATGATGATAGATGATGACAAACCCTGTAGTTTACAATGGGTGATCATGTTTTCAATTTGGTGTCACCTAGATTGGGTCACTATATGAGTTGGAGATAGGTAATGTTGACATCCATGTTTGTCAGAACATTTATGCTTGTATATTGAATCAAGCTGGTGGTCTACCGATTGGATCTTCCATATATGTATTATGCTATGTATGATGTTTTTCATCTGTCATAGCTTTAGTGGTATCACCCCAATCCTTCTCATATGATAGATGTTGATGATGTTGAGCTTGAGACTAATGTTTCCATTAAGGATCATTTAATACTAGTTTTGGATCATTGGGAGAAAGTGTTGCGATGAAATGTTGTTCTCATAGATTAAGTGTTGTAGCAACATGATCATCTTTGGGAGGAAACATGGGTGAGAGAAATGAATATGTGATCTAAATGACCAAATATTTTCACCTCAAAATCATAGATATAATTGGGGGTAAATCGCAAGGTTTAGCTGTTATAAGGTGGGGAAATTGAAAGGTACTAAACTTTTTTAAAATGTATCATGATAATTTGCATTTACTCTTTTTTCGTTATTTTTTTATTCTCTGTCTGTATTTTAATTTGGGGATATTTTGGGCAAATTTGGAGTTTTTTGGAGGGGTATTGGGAAATTCTAGGTTGGTGAATGTTTTTAGAAAACAATATGCCATCCCCTAGAAAACTGTGTAATCCCATATAAATGGTAATAAAATGGTTGGAACAAGGTTTTTTAAACTTTTCTC
Organism: Viscum album; assembly: GCA_963277665.1. Taxonomy (NCBI): domain Eukaryota; kingdom Viridiplantae; phylum Streptophyta; class Magnoliopsida; order Santalales; family Viscaceae; genus Viscum; species Viscum album. Next base: position 1,765,411,423 of record OY728153.1, on the reverse strand, counting down.
CCTATTAGTTGTAACCATGTGACCCTTATGTGAGGTGCATGGTTAGGACACACGGTTTGGGTAACTTTGTTCCTTTGCCCCGGAAACCGTGTGTGTGGGATTTTAAACCTTCAAAAAAAATCCCAACCCCCTTGTTATTATCACTAAAAACCATAGCTCAGGATAAACCTTTTTCCTATATTTTTTCAGGCTCCCAGATTGATTCCAAGGAATTCCAATCTCCGTTATTCATAAATCAAAGATATCATTGACAGATCTACACCTCTCAAAGTATGTGATATCTTCCTAATTGTATTTCTCTATCTCCATCATTTTTTATAGATAAAGTGGAATGTTTAATTCCCCATTGGAATTGGTTTAGATCTAGGTATTTCTGGTTTTTTATATGTATAATCTTTGATCATGTTTTTGGTTATATTTCCCTTTATATATTGTGAAATTGAGAATTCCGATTCGATTTGGGGATTTCTGGTCTGGCAAACACTCACCAATGTTCATGATGTAGGTGTTCTAAATGTAAATTCCCATAGTCTTGAATTCAAATTGCGTGTATGTACTGTGTAACTTCAATTTCCAGACATTGAAATTGAATTTTGAATTATATTAATTGATAGATTAATTAATTAATGGAATCATATAATTGATTAATTAAATTTAATGGGATAATAAAATGAGATGAATTAGGATAATTTAATTTAGTAATTGTTATTATGATTTCCGTGAATGATGATTTTTTAATTGATTGACTTCTGAGTTTAATGACATAATGTTGATAAATAGTTTAATAGTGATTTTTTCATATTATTCCATGTGACTATAGTGAACATCCTTGATTGTTTGATTAGAGGGTTAATGACAATTAACGTCGGTAAATGTGATATATGAGAATATTGATAAAAAGAATAATGATTCATAACCATGTTGTATATGAAATAGGTGATATAGGTGATATTGTTTTTTTTGACAATTTTTTTTATTAAGGAAACACTTTTGTGGAGAAAGTGAGAAACCAAAAGGTCCAACAAGACATCCTAACAAACCCAAACAAAAACTGGAAAGAGCAGGAACTACCACATACATGCAACAACAACAACCACCATCCCTAAGCTAGACACTCGGCGATCCCATGCAAGCATGGTCCCTCCCGATGTTTCCATCCCTAAAAATAATACATATCCCAAATGACCTGAAATGGAAATGGTAGAGTGCTCTATCCCAATGAGGAAGTCCAGACTGCACTTCCCAAATCAGACCGGGGGAAAAGCCTAATCAGAACGTGTGTGGGATATGGACTATTGCTTGAAAATACCATATGTGATTGACTGGTATATGAGTGTGGGACATGGAATACTACTTTAAAATCCCATATGTGATGAAAATGAGTTTTGGGTCAAGGAATGCTGCTTCAAATAACAACGGGGTGTTGGAAATGGCATTTTAGGCCCAAAATGTTGTCGTTAGACTATGGTTCCAAGTATCCATAATATGAATTGAATTAAATGGATAATTAAATCTTGTGTTATATTGAATATAGTTTTTTATGTTATATGGATTGGAATTCGGCATGACCCAAAGCAGGTATTGATGGTTTGGGTGTCATTGTGAACATGGGTGATTTATGTAGTTTATTATAGAATATTGAAGTGCGATAAATATTTATCTTATTTTAATTTATTCTTTATAAAATTTAATAAACAATTAGAGATTGGATATTTTTTAGATGCCATTAGTAATAGACTACTGAATTCTACTATAAACCTACTTAGGTTACCTGATCAGTACCCAAAAAGACTTCAGGTTTGTAGGAAAAGATAAGGTAATGTGACCAATGTTAGATGGTTGAGTTATGGTGAAGCTTGGATAAGCGAACCAGACATAATTTTGGGACCCAATTAGAGAGTTATTACGGTGTCTTTATTTTTTGGGTTTTATTTAGGCACATGACACACATATGGCATGACATACCTCTTATTTTGTTTTGGATATTGTATTCTTATTTTGGTCATCTTGTGATTGTGGTATTATTCTTGTTGTGGTTATTTTCATTTGGTTACTGTTTTCTATTTCTATTTTTGTGCTACATTTATAAAGAGGTTATAGTATCCCCATTTTTTATATTAGACCCTTACTTCTATTTGGTAGCCTATAGGGAGGCATGCCTGAGGTCACATGATGGTCTGGATTAGGGAACTAGTTTGTGGAACCCGGGTTTGTGCTTCACAAACAATGATTTAAAATGTGATCTTGGATAACTATGAGAAACTAAATAAAGTTTTTATTATTGGTTAAAATTAAAATAAGTAAAATTTTATGGTTTTGGAAAATTTATATTAGTTATATAATTTATTATAATAAATCATCTTTGTCCACCAAAATTACTAAAATAATTCATTATCAATTTGTTATTCACATAACCAAAACACTTACGGAATTAAATAATAAAATTTTAAATCAATATAAGTTTTATATTAAAAAATCCTAAATGATATATGAATAATTAAATTTTTCTCAAATGATGTGTAATGATATGAATATTATTAAAAAAGTGAAAAATAGTTAATATTATGAACAACTAATGGTCATAGTAAGCTATAACTAATATATAAACTTATAAAAAATATATAATAATGATTATAAATGGGTTATATTTTTTATTGATGTTCTAAAATTTAGTATTTAGTTAATTATTTTTTTTCATAGGAGGGTGGAGTGTGATAAACTAAGCAAGGAAACAACGTAAGTGTTTTCATCTCAAAATCCTCTCTTTGAGTCATGTTTCATATTATGCTCTTAATATAATTAATGTGGTGAATATAATAAATATTTGAGATATCAGTTCATGAATTATATTGTATTCATGTTATTTGAATTTCAATTACAAGACCTATATTTTAATTATTTTGATAATATTGAAACTCAAGATGGAATATATTTCTTATTATCAATTTTGATTCTTTGAGACACATTATATGTTATGAACTACATTTCCATTGTATGGTATATTCAATACCAATCGATATTTCTTTATCATACTATTTATATACATTGTGATTTACAAATGAAATAATTATCCATTATTCAAGTGGCTAATGATATATTTTTCCCCCAATAATAATGATTTATGGTAACTTGATTCCTCTTCATTGTTTAATAATTTTTTATATTAAACATTTTTATTCCATGTATAGGTTCTTCTAACTTAATAGATTTTTGGTATTTAGTAAAAATATTTGGAATAATGTTTTTTTCAAATAAATAAAATTTTATAACGATTTTTACAATGTTAGTTTTAAACAATATTATTTTTGAAAATATTAAAAAGTTTTTTTTACTTTCCCTTTCATATGATTTATATTTTACAAATAAATTATCTATGAAAAAACATACATTTTTTCATATTTACTATTATTAAATAATATTTTTACAAGTAAAATATTTCAAAATCATTCTTTTCACCTTTTCAAACGTTAAATTTGAAAACAAAATTTATATTTTTATATTACATCAATATTAATTTTTTAAAAGATATTTTAATATTTCACTTCCATTTATCATATAATTTTTAAAATGATTAACCCTAATGGGGTTTATAATTCACAATTTATCCAATAATATATATATATATATATATCATTTTGAGGAAATGTACTCATGTAACTAAACAATCAAATTCTAAATCCCTTTTTGAGAGGTATCATATATGATTTATTTTTCTAGGGTTTTTTCATTTATATCAACATCTTTATAGGTTTATATAGTTAAATTAGGTGTATGTTCTTTTAAAAACCATCAACCTTCTTCCTAGGTATTTCTTATGATCACGATATTTATGTTCTACCATATCCATATTCTCTTTTCTTTATATGACATAAACATAACATTCTACATAATTTAGATTATATGATGCTAACCTATAATGAATGTTATTCTAATGAAATTGGGAAAATTATTGGAATTATGTATGTTTTTATTCCAAAATTGAAGATTATTTACAAGTTAACTATGTATTGTTTAACCATCCATGTTTCTTTCCTAGATGGGTTATGATTATGTTATACATTTTATTTATATGAGGAAAATATTATCATTTTTTATATTTTGATTCCAAAATGGAAGATTATTTTCAAGTTGACTATGTAATGTTTATCCTTATAAATTATTTCTTATGCATTATGATCATGTTATATCATTTATTAAAATGGGAAAATTGTTGAAATACATGATTATTTTTATTAATTAATTCATATTGATTACATATTTGATTTCATTATTTCTCATTATATGGGTGGATAAGTTTTATTGAGTAATAAGTTCCTTATGTAGTAGTATAAAATATCATGTTGAATGTTATAAATAATTCATTAGAATTAATCAGGTGATGGGTGGGTTCTAGAATTATATATTCTACTAATTAATCGACAAGTATCATGAAACAAGAAACGTTTTTAAAATTTTTATATACCTACCCAATTATTTAATATGCATAGACTATATCTTTGATGACAAGTAAAGTGTGTGGTGAAATGGCCTTGATAGTTGGTTTATGTTGTTTAAAATAATACATTATAGTTGTATGAGAACATAGATATCCATGTTTTAATTAATTATAATTGATATATAATTCTCTCAGTTTCATGATTTTTATAGATTCATGTTGTTTACCTATTCTTTCTATAATATAGTATTCCATGTTTATTCTAATATTTCATTACTTGTACGTTTTCTCTTATATATATTAATGTCTCAACCCTTCATTTGTTTCTATTTTCCTAGGTAATGATAAAAAGTAGAAAATTTGACTAGATTAAAATTTTAAAACATGTGGACGAATTTATTGGAGATATTGTAGACTCCATGTGGATTAAGTAGTTTCATATGTGGTGCAAAAAATGATTGTATGATACAAAGAACATGGATTTATTAGTTTTTGGTATGTATTAATTCAAAAGATATAAAAACCTAAAAGATATTTAAGATGTATGATATTAAATTAATCATTACTTATTTTGTAGTATTGATTGTTATATCCTAGGTTTTATAGACAATATCAAATACATATTTTCATGTATGTGTCTATGAGCACCATATCCGAGAGTGTGTGTTTGAGGCATCACAAAATGACCATTTGATGCTTCTAGTGTACCATGGGACAATAATGGAGGAAATTCACGTACTTTGATAAACTCTTGAATTTATCAACATTGTAATGTTTATTATTATAAGATAAACACTTCATTTCAATCCAATATTTTTGGTGATTGAAGAAAAAGATACAAATACCAAATCAATTAATAACATACATATTGTTATCATTTAATATAAAATTATAATTTGTAAATATGACCTAATATAATAAGATAAATATTGTTAAGTATCATTAGGATATTGAAGAATCTCTATATAGAGGAGTATCCCTACATGATAGAAGTTAAATAGGTAATTTTATTCCTCTACTCAAACCTAAAAATAAGTGAAAGAATGTTTAAAGAAGATATTTTAATTTCTTGATTTTAGAGTAGAAATTTTGGGTATCATGCATGTTAGTGTGACATGATATTCTTATAATTGGAATAATATGATACAAATATGGGTAAATACAAAATAGATGTATAAACAAAGAAAACACACAGAAAAAATTGTCTTTTAGAAGATTCACTTTTTATCAGAACAATTTACATACACAGGAGAACAAAAAGTAGGAAGAATAGAGGTTTTAATGAAATATTGGTGGATTTACTTATGGTTTACATAGATAAATTCATATTTATAATAAATGAATATTTAATGATTAAAGGGCGAAGAATCTATTGTTGAAATCAATGTAGAAATAGATTATATACTAAAAAATAATTAATGTGATAAATAAAAAAAATATGGCCAATGATGAGGTATGAGACTCTAAAACATAGAAAAAATAAAAATAAGAGGAAAATTTACGTTGATGGATGATCTTGAAAAGGATATGAATAGAATTAAATAAAACTATGAGTAAGTTATTAAGATTAAGATCAAAATTGTAGAGTGGTACAAAATAATAAGTAGTTTGATAAATATGTTGAAAGAATGTGTAAAAAGAATCATAGAGTTTGTATGATAGTTTTTAAAAATGAAGTGAGAGTGGGAAGACTAAGAATTATCTATGAATCCCATCATATCTTTAGGAAGTTGTCATATATAGGCTATTTAAAAATTCAATTAATGGAACAATGTTCCCCCAAAATATCTTGATAAATGTCTATAAGAAAAAAGATTATACAATAATTAAAAATGAGCATGGGGATTGATCACAAAAAATATATCACATTTTATTTAAAGATGCATGATTCAATTTCTATATATAACATTGACTTGATTAAACCCACAAATACCAATAGAAAACAAATGATGGAATAAAAAATTACACCAAAATATTGGTGTTATTGTTGTAAAATTATGAGGATTATACAAAACATGTAATTTATATCAAATAGTAACTTCTATAAATATGATAAAATAATACGGGTTTTTATATTTATGTATTCTACGTATTATTTCAATTTCAACAATGATATAAATTCATGAATTTCTCAGCATAAGAGTGAGTTTTATAGAAAGGGATACTTTTAGTGGCACTATGAAAAAACTCAAAGAGGTATCAGGAAAAAGAAAAAGTAAGAACAGATTTTTATCATTACAAGATGAAGAGGATCCATCATAAATAAAGTAGGAACATATATAATTACCTCTAATGTTTGTGAAATAATATAATTGGATAAAAAACTAGATAGTTATGAAGTTTTTAGTGTAAATGATTACATTTATAGAAATTAATTGATCGAGAGTATACATTCTTGATGGAGTATTTACTTCTTATATAATTTAAAAAACTAATCCACTAATGATAATAAAATAAAATAATGAAGTATTCACTTGATTCAACAATGATAAATAATTGAATAGGTTTTCCTTTAAAAATTATTATGTTAGAGTAAAATACATGATAACGATATACTTCTTAATTATTGAAGGTTTGAATCAAAATATCCCAAATAAAATATATTTTAATGACATATGACATGTTATACTATTCTCCATGATTTCTTATTCTAGATATGATAAATATAGTTAAATTGTGATTCAAGGGATGTGAACAAAGGGGGGTCTCAACATTATTAATAGATAATAAGACATGATTATTTTTTAAAAAATATGATAAAAAAATTATAGTATAAAGTGATTGAAAATTGGATCCATGTATACTTAAAGAAGTTATAAAATAATGAAGGATAAATGAAGGATATGTTTTATACCATAATCATGATTCAAATGAACGTCTGAAAATCATAGATTATATCACTTAGTTTTTATCTCCAAATCATTAGTGACATCAAAAAAATATTAAACTTATTTCACTTGATTATGTTATAATAGATTATATCATGTAGTAAGGATATTAATCAAATTTTTTTCTAATAATCATATAATAAACATTATAGCATCAACATAAAAAATATTATGTAACCAATAATTATAGTGGAACATAAATGTAATACAGTCTTGAATCATATATTCTGAAGTAAATACCTATGGTGTAAAATCAATGTAAGATAAACCTCATATTTCCTCGTATAACCATCAAAGTAAAATATAATTTTTTTTATGTAAATCTAAAATAAGCATAAATTATATAACTTATTTTTCCCATTGTGGTGTAAAATAACTACTCCATGTCATGGTCCCAAAAACTACATGATTTGATCATTCTTTTTCAACTAGCTCAACATTAATCATCCTTAATCCTACACATGAGCAAGATTATAATAAATAAAACATTAAACCATCATCAAAGCACAAGAATGAATCTTCTTGAGAAATAAGTCATATAAATATTCCAATGATTGCATTATTTAAACACCACACCGTAGGATTCCCGCAATACATTTTTTTAATTTTAAAAAATCCCCCTTATGTTTTTATGGTAATTGTACATTTTAAAATTAAAATATAGCGAAACAAAAGATGTAAATTCAAAATTTAAAGTATACATCAACCAAATCCATGTATTCAAAATTCTAAATCACACCTCAAACATTGCACCCCCAACCTCCCTTGGTCATGAGAGATCTTTGAGCCACCTCCCACACTGTAGGATAAAATGATGTTTCCGAGCATTCTAAAAATCTCAATTTAAATGTAAAAAATATATTGGTCCTGTCAATATTGATATCTTATCACAAATGACCATTTTTTATATCACTTCACTAGAGATCTTAAATCTCTCAATTCATTAATCAAAAAGATATATTCAATAAAAAAAGTTAAAAACATACAAAAAATTCAAACCAACAACAAATTTTTAATCCTAATCTTCACATAACATTGGGGAATATTGTTACAGTCAATAGTAAAAAATAGTAAGGCATTCAATGACTTATTTAATTTAAGGTAATTAAAATAATTTTTGACTCAATGATTTCATTTTTTTCTTTTTTAAACAGTAGTTCATAATAAATGATTCTATTTATAAATAAAAATATAATTTATTATTTATAATCCAAGATACTCTATGAAATGATTTTTGTTAAAATTTATATTTAAAAATTAAAATCAACTTTTCCATTCCACAGTCATTTAATCCGCTTAATTATTATTTAATAAATTGTATAATCATATGGTTTTTGAAAGATAAACACTTATGGATATAATTATAATATTATAAAAAATATACATTTTTTATAAACTAATGTGATATAATTATCTGATTCAATCTATGATAACAAAAATTCAACACAAATTTTCATGTGTGTCTTCTATATAACCCTCCCCAACACTAAAAATCAAAAATATTCCTTAACATTTAAATCAAGGTAGAAGGGAACCAAGATATATGATCATGATATGTTTAAAATATAAATGGAAATATTAATTAATTGAAACAAACACCTTTGATTTAGGTCACAACCTTTATATGTAGTTATTTAAATCATTATTAGTCAATTTTAATATCATATATCATGTTAAAAAATACACCCAATACAAAATTCTCAAATGTTGATGGTTTTTATAATTTTCAAAGATGAAAATATATCTAATGAATTTTAAAAATGGAACAATCATTTGTAATTAAAAAAATTAAAAATAAATTTTATTTTATCAATAGTTTCAATAATGATAAGTATCATAACTCAATTTATAGATAACAGCCTTAATAAAACCATTACCAAAAAAAATCATAACATTTTATCTAAAAAAGTATTTTAGATTATTTCAATCACAATTTTATTGATTCCCATTATTTTTTAATTTAAATTCCATTATTAGAATTATCTATTAACTATTTCTTGAGAAATATTATTATATATAGGTATCCTTTCATAATTAAATAGGGATCCAAAATTAAGAACATGTTTCAATTTAGGCCTCTATCTTGCACCTTTTGTGTTAATTTTTTATTATTATTCTTTTACACTTCATTTCCTTTTGTATGCCTATTTTCCTACAAGTAAACAACCCTAAAATACTAAACATGGAATCAACGACATAATAGTTTTCATGATTTATTACCTCGTTCTTTAACTTTATCGTTTGTTATTTTCATTCTATATGATCTTATTTCATCTCTATCGTAGTATTTGATTAATCTATAAATATTTTAACACCTAATTCCTCTATTTCAGCTATAATAAATTCATCATTATTGTGAATCCTTATTTTCCTTAATGGTTACTTATTGGAATCTCATCTTGATCCTACATATCCTTATTCTTTTCCATAAGTCAATTGAGTAATATTTGACTCTACTTTTTATTTACTGATATTGATTAAAATTTTAAAAATATTATACATCAATCATTAAGTTATTAAATTATTATAAATGTCTTATCTAGATAAACATTGATTTTATTTCTTCTACAATCTCTAGGAATAGAAAACTAATGGGAATGAAAAATTTCTCCAGTTTTATCATATCCTCAAATACTCATTAGTGGTTTTTAGTTGATCAATAAAAACTATTTATTACTACCTATGTGTTATTCAATTTATTTATCTTAACTTCTTAAAAATACTCAATTGTATGAAACTTGTGTTTTTTTCAAAGTCACATAATTATTTCCCAAAAGTTCATGAATTAATTGTGAAAGGAATTAAAAAATTATATATCATATAACTTTGGGTGTATTTTCCTTTGAATAATAGTTTTATATTCATTATTTACTAATACTACATCTAATTATTTGAGATTAATCTTTTTAAATAGAAATTAATTTAAAAATTTATCTTATGTTATCATTTGAGAGGGTGTCAGGGAAAATGGATGTTAATTTTTAATTTTATGAAAATGTATAATAATTATTGATATTTAATTCCTTACTCAATCCTATTTCGGAATATAAGAGGTGGTTTATATGGTTTTAATTCCACCTTTTGAAAATTTTGACTTCTTATATAATATTTTATTCATAAACTTATTCCATCATAACTTATTATTTTTATCATTATCACTATCAATAATTACTCCTTTTTCATTTTTTATTACCCTATTTTTCTACATCAGTTTCCTATCCTAATTAAATCCCCATTCTTCACCTTGTTTTGACTATTATTACTTTCTTGTGAAGAGTTTTCTATTACCTAATAGGTTGTTAGGTTGTTTGTCTGATAGATCTTTATATAATTTTTTAATTTGAAGCTCCATATTCTGGATTAAGAGTCTCATTTTCCTCAAGAAACTATCTGGGGTTTAAAATATATGAGAAGTCATAAAATTTTATTTTTAGATGATATTTAGTACTACATTTATTTATTCTAGTGATTAATATTTTACAAATTATTATGTTTGAACATAGTGATTCCTTAGAGGTTGAAATTTATTTTGGAAAGCTCTTATACCTTTTTTAAGGTTTTTAGTAGCCCAGTGTTCCTTTATTATAAACATAGTAGGATTTTTATTCTTGTGCATTCCCCAAAGTATTTTAGTTTATCACTCTATAAAATTTATTAGAATAATATTGCAAAAACCATTCAAGGAAATTATGCACACAATATTTAAATTTTAGTGTTTCATTATACTCTAATCTGAAGATGAATTATTATATTTTTTGTAGTACATCCTATAAATCATAAGATAATAGATTATGTTTATTTGGATTAAAATTTTACTCGTTTGAAAGGTCTCCAGCTATTTTTTCAATGATTCCACTTGTGTTCATAGCTTTGAAGTCTCTTTAGCCTTAGGAATATATCATTTTGGTGGGTCTTGATTACCTCGACATTAAATAAAATTTCATAATGATGAATTAAGTAACTCTCAATAAACATTAGTTTTCCTCACCATTATATATTCTTGAATATAATAATCATTCATAAAAAATAAGTGGGTAGTAACTCATAATAAAAAATATTCACTTTCACCCACATGTTTATTTCATTTTGAAGTCACCTTCATAGAAATTAATTGAATCTCACCAAATAATTATAACCAAATTTTCTATATAGATAGATGAAATGTTGAATTTTGTCCTAGATTGTGGTAGTATATGGGGTTGTAAAATACTTATACATGATTTCATTCCACAATATCACATATAGTAATGGATCTCAATTGAAATATACTGACTTGATCCTTCACATTGTGCCTCAAAGAAAAAGGAAACAATCTCCACTTAATTACATCTTATGGGTCTGTTAGATATGAAAGTGTCACATTTCTCTTATAAATTTGAAATTTTTCTATGAGGATAATCATTAAAAAATCCCACTGAATTTTCCCATATTGAATATTTTATGGGATACAAATTAGCTTATATCATATTATATGATATAGGGGTATCATATGATACTATAAAATTATTTTATAGTTGATCAAAATTAAATGATAGGCAAACCATTTAGTAGTATATGGATATATCATACCCCATGATATGCATGGTAACCAACTGTCATGAGTTAACATTCAGGAATCGTTCACTTATATTTGTCCTTATATAAATGTTTCATATGGTGAAACATATGGGAGATTAATTTATTTATCGAATTGATCCAAGAACATAATGAGTGTAATTTATTCATACATTGAAACAAATGAGTAAATGCATGAACACTATAGGGGTATCCTAAGGGGATATTAAAAGGTAATATTACCTTGTGATATCATGTAGATAATATTTCTGATGCTTCACATGATTCCATGCCTCAATCACATAGCTCTCTTCCTCCTCACCCTTATTCTTCAAAAGGAAATTACATTTCTAGGGTAATGATAGGATGTATCTTGAGCATCGAGCAATACAATTTAGCTTGTGGATAACTTCAAAGGATTGATGTAATTAGGATATCTCACATATGATCTTTATCAACCAAAAACATTCAAGTTAGATGCATCAGTGCTTTGGTGTAAGGTAAATATCACTATTTTTTTCATTTTATTGTTTCCTGATTTCAGTTTCAGGAATGATTTTTCATTACCCCCTCCCCACATGGTGTACCCCTCCTATGCTGTCAATGTGATAAGGGAGAAATTGACCCTCGAGTCCCGCCTCTAGTAGGCCCCTGGGATGGAAACTAGCACTAAGGGTATAATAAACAAACAAATGCGATGCATTTCCCTCTAATAGAACACATGCGAAGGATAGAGATAAGACAGACACCAACAAACTCCTACTTAGATGTAAATATAAAATAAATCCCAAGTACACATATGTAATGTCATGCATGAACTACTAAAACTGAAGAGAAAAACTGCATGTACCAAAGGGAAGTAAAAAAACAACTACAACAACGAAGCCCGACTAGCTCTTGCAACCCCATGCTAGTGGTAACCATCCTGATCTCAAACCTACTTCAATTGACTTGAAAAAAAACAATTTATATGTATATAAGGTGAGTATAATAGTATACCTAATATGATCCTCCCCAGAGCCTCTTGTGCAAAAGTAAAGAAATAATACTAAATCATAGTGAACAACAATTGAAACCAATTCATCACCTAAATAGGTATACTAATATCCAAGCCTTTCTATGGATATTCTCACCAAGTGTCTCATATAATAGTATATAATATAATAATTAATATCAATGGTACACCGCTAATGCTTCCCCACTGGTTTGCCGCTTTCCCCCAACGTTGCATGTCCAAAGCCATATCTCTCAAAATGGTTTTCCCAAAGACACTTGGGCGAAGAACTATAACATGCATCTCATGTAACACAACAACAAATTCCACGTAACCAAAGTAACGAGGTAGTTTCCATGATCCACCATATCTCACATGATGTGTATCTTACAACATCTCTTAAACCATATTGCATTACATCCCATACACCGAGTAAGGATCCTCAAGCCATCATAGCCTATACACGTTACACCTATAGTAGTCCATAGGAAACTATGTCCAGAATATATATATTCGAATAACCAAAATCCACTATTTCCTTCTACACACATATATGGGGAAAACTTCCCAATATTCCTACCATCAAAAGTAACTACAAAGATAAAAGAGTAGGGCTAAAGGGGGTAGTCTGCCATTCATCCTCCCACCGGAATGTTGGGGAAAACACCCCCCCCAAGTATCAGAATCCCCGGGGTGTTAGTTGCCCAAACTAGTGGGGGTGGAGTAGCAAATTAAAACAAAAATATTAGAGAATATAATATATCTCACAAACACACTTTGGGCATAACCTAGTCTTAGAATCAACTGCAGCTAACGTCTCTCGGACTCCTAGCTGCCACTACTAAGACTAGGTATCCTATAATCACACAACCATTTAAATAGATTTTTTATATTACTCATTCCCTTTTTATAAGTTTCACTATACTTTAATTAAATCCATATAAATTAAGTAACCATTAATAATTCCCCATTATATTTCATTAGAATCACACCCAAACTCCATTGTTCCTTTAAATTATAACCTCTGCATTATATCCCCGTAAGCTCCAACCCCATGGGATAACATCATTTCTCCAATAATTTGATTATATCATTATTACTTTCCTATATTACCAGAAATTCTAGAAAAACATTCTAAGCTACGAAACACAAGGGGCATTAATACTGTGCATAGGTTAACTACCCGCCAAGCGTCTTCCACCTATACCAAGAGTGTACACCCATCCTCCCTCGAGAATCTAAGCACATAAAACATGTGGCATACCCCGCACATTTTCACCACTTTTTTGAAGGAGGGTAAGAAAGACAAGATCCCTTGAGCAATTGAGAAGGTAATGTAAGTAAAAAATAAACATCATTAAACATGAATCCAAACAATCACATCCAACCCATTTCATCATCTTCAGTTTCCTCCCTGACACCCACATGCATAAACCGATGAATCTCGCCACTTTAAGGGTCAATTTCTACCACAACCAATGGACCTCCCTTAATCAAGGAATCCAACCTTAAAACAAAATGAGCACTTAGGTCTCTAATGTACAATGCACTTGGCCTTACAGGAAATAGGGTAACTCAGAACCCTACCAGGAATTATATTTTAATCCAAAAATCCAGTTATTTAATCTATATGAAATTAACTGATTTATTATTTATACATTCCAACAACGAGAAACATAATTACTATGCAATCAAAAATAATTAAACATGATTTCTGCATCATCTTGATTAAAATAAAATTACAACAGTAGTAACCATATTCATTTACATGCTTCTTTAATTTGACACATATTTACAATTAATCCCAATTTATGTTCTTTACCAATTTCCATAAATAACAAAAGGCTAAAAATCAAGAATATATCAAACTATCAAGAAAAACAAGAGGTAATAACATTAGATTGATATAAATTTATTTATCCGGTTCAAATATTTATTATGTTAATTCTAGTGTGATCTAGTGGGATAAAACGTGATAACTCTACAGTTTCATTTAAAATAATAGAGAAGAACCAAATACCCTCACTCAAATGGTTCTTAACATTCATTACACAACAACGATCCATGCAACCGATCATGATCGCCACCCCCATGACAATTGCATCTACTTGAAGATTCCACGCCATGACTGCACCAACCAACACCCAAGAAAACTCCATTAAAAGCATCAAGACAACATGATATAACATGGTTGGGAGAAATGGGAGAATATGGATCGAAAATAACATAATAATGAATGTAGATCATACCTTCTATTGATGACGGGTTGACACATGTTTCTTTCACCCAAATAGGGGGTTCACATTCAGTAAGAAGAAACTTCAAGTGGAAAAGACCCAAGGATTAAGGTTCAATCACAAACCTCCGATGGGATGAAGGAAAGGTTCGAGACTCTCACACTAGGGAACAAGAATGTAGAATAAGGAAGGAATATATCTCGTCCCTTTAAGAGATTTAACGGAGTAGCCATTTTAGATACGCTAGATTTTATATTATAGAGGATCGCATTAAACCACACAGTTTGACCAACTAAAGGCATCCTAAGCCTTAAGAAAACTATCATTGGTGTTATGGACTTTGAATCTGCCTTAAATACCTTAAAACAAGTCCTTGAATGCATTTTACATCAATGAAAACACCAAATGGAAAAACTGTAGGAAGTTGGATACATTGTACACCTACCCAATGCTAGAAACACTGTACAGCTACCGATAATGGAAACACTGTTCATAGAACTATAAATTTGAAAGAGTGTTGGGGATAATCACTTGTACCTCCTACAACACCATGGACACCATATTTCCGTAATGGAATATACTATACAGGTCTGAGAAATTACATCATATACGTCTTAAAATAGTCTTGTCCATGAGAAATCAAAACCAACCTAAAAGGAAACAAAAAAGGGATCTGAACAACCTCCCATCGAGATACCCCTAATAAGAGAAAAATCCCCACGAAGCAAAAATAGAAATCCATCTCATAAACATGAAAGGTCTACAACCACATAGCGAACATCATTACTAGAAAATAGTTAAACACCAAATAAATCTGGGTACAATGCACATATTTTCAACTCAGGATCCAAGGTACTCTCCTCCATGCCATCGTGTTGCCATAAGACACGAACCAAGGGGATAGACACCCACACAACACCTTATATTTGTGGTCTTGGATCTCCATAGGCCACCCCTCTAAGGTCGTATCATCATTAACATTGATCTCTCCCCAATCGATGACGTGAGAGTCATCATGAATATAATGACGGAGCTGTGACACATGAAAAACATCGTATATCCGGATCATATGTGGGGGATGTTCTACTCAATATTCCACGTCTCCAATATGATCCAACACCTCAAAAGGCCCAACAAAGTGGGGAGACAACTTACTACCATGACAAAATTTTCAATTCCCATGATGGAGAGTAACATTTAGAAACATGTGATCCCCAAAATCAAACTCCAATGTTCTCATCCTTTGATCGAAATATTATTTCAGACGATCTTGTGCTATCTTCATCCTCTCACAAATCACTTAAAACATCTTTGTTGTATTCTGCACTAGTTTCAATCTGAGAATTATTGAGTCTTCGACCCCAATCTAGCACAACGTAGAACTGAAAGTTCGACCATACAGGGAATCATATAGTTACATACCTATGGTGGAGTGAAAAATATTGTTGTAAGTGAACTCCACCAAGGTTAAGTTCCCAATCATCCAATATCTAGGACATTATAGTGCATATGTCTTCAAAAGTCTGGATGTTCTACTCTGTCTGATCGTTTGTCTATGGATGAAAAGTAGTGATAAAGAAATGTTGAGAACAAAAATCATGTTGTAGACCTCTCCACACCCTATAGGTAAAATTAGGATATCGATTGAAAATTATTGTCTTTGAGACTCTATGGAGTCTCACCACCTCTTCCAGATACTGCCTAAACAAAACCTCTATTGAGCTTGACTCCTTGATCGCTATGAAGTGGGATGATTTCGTTAAATGACCCACTAACACCCAAATAGAGTCATTTCCTCCCTTAGCTCGAGGTAAACTTGTGAAAAAATACATTGAGATGTCGTCCAACTTCCACCGATGGATAGCTCATGGCTAGAGAAAACCATCGAGGACATAGTGCTCAGCCTTCACCTTCTGGAAGACCAAACATTGAGACACAAACTCTGCAACTGTAGGCATCATCTCAGGCCACAAAAACTAACTCCTCAAGGCTTGGTAAATATTTTTCATGCTAGGGTTCACTAATAAAGGTGAAATATGGATCTATCTAAGAATCATCTCATGCATCTCCAATGGAACATAAATCCTTCCATTATACAACACCCGGTGTTGTTCCTCCTCAGACCAACCATCATGGGACTCACAAAAAACAACTCATTATCTCCAAACCTCTAACTCTAGATACCCCAACTCGGACTCTTGCACCTGATACACCATTGGTGACTGCACGGTCATCTGAAAGATACAAACTTTCCCCCCAACTTCTCCCTTATCGATATGTAATGCTGAAATTTCTTCCATTTATCTCTAGAAATCACCAGATTCATGTACTGCATCACTACGTGGATTCCTTCTTAGTTAATCAGCTATAAAATTCCTCTTTAAAGGGGTATATGAGATTTTGAATTCATATTCCTATAATAAATCCATCCACTAACATTACCAAAAGTTCAAGTCACGTTGGGAGAAAATATACTGCATGCTCTTATGATCGGTGAAAACCACAAAGCACTCTCCAATGAGGTAATGTCTCCACAACAACAAAGAAAACACCATATCCACCATCTCATGATCATGGTTGGAATAGTTACGTTCATGGTGATGCAATTGCTAAGACCCATAAGAAGGAATTTATCTTTACGACATTCGAACACAACTTAACCCTAGATGTGAAGCATCGTTGAAAACATCAAACTGAATTCCCTCTATTGGAAGATATAGAATGGGAGAAAATACTAACTTCTTCTTTAGATACTCAAAAGATATCTGACACTGATCAATCTAAATGAATGCTTGATCCTTCATGGTCAATGCTATTAGAGGAGTCACAACCCGAAAGAAATCCGCTTTGAACCTCCTGTAGTAGCCTGTGAGACCAAGGAAGCTTCGCATATATGCCACTATCTTAGGGGATTACCAAGACACAACTTCTTCCATCTTTGATGGATCCATAGATTCCCCCTTCTGGGACACCACATTCCCCATGAAAAAAAATTCCCAAGCCCCAAACTCGCACATTGACAACTTCCAAAATAGCTAAGGTTAATAAAGAACTCCCAAAACAACGCGTGAATGCTCTGTATGATCCTCATTAAATGTGGAGTACACAAGGATATCGTCGATGAAAACCACCAAAAACTTATCCAGGAACATGCAGAACACAGTGTTCATTAATCTAATGAACACATCTAGATATTTCATTTCATCAAACAACATTACAACGAACTCTTAATTCCCACGAAAACAATGAGAAGTAATCTTTGGAATATCCTCATACTTCACAAACATCTGATGATGTCATGACCAAAATTCGATCTTTGATAACCATCATGCAACCTTAATTTGATCAAATAAACCATCAAAACATGGAACATGATAGACATTCTTCACTGTCACTTTGTATAAGTGATTATAATCGATACACAACCACAAAATACCATTAACATTCAACACCAAAATAAACTAGTCTGCCCCACGGTGACACACTCGGCTGAAAAAAAACTACATTGTAACAGACCATCAAGTTGTATACACATCTCTCATAATTCATAAGGTTTCATCCTATATAGAGACATAGATATAGGAGATGCTCCTGGTTGTAGCTCAATCCCAAACTCAATCTCTCATCGAGGGGTCAATGCTACAACATCTTCAGAAAGGACATCACACTGATCTTCTATGACCCTAGAATATGCTAACTGATGAACCTCGGAAGAAATAAACATCAACTCAACCATCAAGTATGATAAGGACGGAACACACATCTGACCCATCTGAGGGTCTTGCTCGCCAAAAAACACCATTGTTTCTACATCTGCATCGAAGAACACCACCCACCTCTTGAAGAAATCCATGATATACTGGACCAAATACAACTAATCCATGATGAGTATGAAAACATATGGTTGTATCCGTAATCATAGGAAATCTCCTCGAGATCAGTGTTACCCTAGCACTAGCTCATAGCCTCTGCAAACATCAAAGAAGTCAGCTCAACCTCCAACTGGCATAATCCGTGCCAAGGGAACTGGAAGCCTTTCTACCTCAATTTACAACGCATAGAAAAGGGTAGGTGATATGATTGAGTGCGTTGCTCCTAAATCCAACAATGCATGCACACATGTTGAAAACAATTAAAGGGTACCTTGAATGCCTTCTGGCTTGCGTGATGCTGGAAATGCTAAATCAGGAAGTTGACCTAGACCTCCTATATGGCCACTCTGACCATTATGATGACCACCACCATGGCTGTTCTCTACACTCTGAGGATGGGAAGCATCACGTGGCTATCCTCTTCCTGGACCATCTTTTCTCTGCTGATCCATCATCGGTGCAACCTACTAATGTTTCCTTGGATGGAACTACCTCAACGGAGGAACCTAGAGTAGAAAACCTAGTGCACAATGACTTCTCAAAATGTTCGAGTACTCTTGTGGTTGATGACAATGTATTCCATAAGAAAAAAAAGCTCCTGATCCCATTTCATAGGACTAAGAGCCGCTTCCCTCAAGGAAATAAGATGAAGAGGGTTGGGACCCACCCCCAGTAGAAGGGAAACTCTTTTACCCTGAAAACTGGGAACCCCATACCACAGCTCTGCTTTGTGAGGAATCATGAAGACTTCTCTCTCATGAATATCTAGTTTCAGCCAATGTCCTCTTGATGACCTTTTCCCTCTCCATCGCCTCAAGATATTTCATCAGCATAAACAAGGTGACATGGAACTAGATATCTAGATGCAAAGCCCCCTCCAAATGCCTCTCCCTTAACTCGTCATCTGATAAATGGTCTGAAGAATATCATAAAAGCATCCTAAAATGGATTCTGAAATCTCACACACTAGATCTCCCCTGTCAAAGGGTAAGAAGCTATGGGAAACGGGATTCTTTCGTAGTCGAAGAAATAAACATAACATTGAAATTGTCTCATAACTCATCCCACGATATCATTGACTCCTCATGATCCCTATGGAATAAGAAACACCAATTCCTCTCTGTCCCATGCAGCTTCATCACAACCAAAGACACCAATTATCTTTTTGAGCATGGATCGAACTGACGGCTATCTCATCCTCCTCTAACTAGTCTTCTATAACTACTTCTGAAATATATCCCTCATACTTTTGCAGACTCTGGCACTGAAACTCTCAGAGAGTCCTCCTCCAACTGCCATCATTTTTAAACTCTACCCTATTATAATCTGTTGGTGTAGCCTATTGTACATATTCTACATGAACCTGACGAGGATTTCATCCTCAAGTCATGCCTATAAAATAAAAAATAATTAGAGCTCCTAAACATTGAATATGGAAGTCTCAACATTAATTAATTAATTAATTTCTTTTATTAATTTTAGGTTAACCTATCCCAAGGCCTACCAATTCAAACATAGAAACAGTGAAGAATGATGCATGATCATTCCCTAGGTCTCTGCCCTGCAACTAGTATCACCTCATTTAGTATCAATTGTAAACATAAAGTTATGTCCATCATATCACATGGGTCCCTAAATTTCTATGTATCATCCAGTCTCTAGTGTTTACATCACTTTCAACCCATATCTGAAACTGTTTCCCTACCAACCCATGCAACCTCACCTATTCCTAACTCAAAACTCCATCCTATCCCTCAAACATACCTATAATACGACTCTATCATGACCCCATCCCCACACGATGTACCCCTCCTAGGATAACAATGTCAGAAGGGAGATAGTGACCCATGAGTCCTACCTCCAGTAGGCCTTGCGTTGGAGACTTGCACAGAGGGTATATTAAACACACAAATGGGAGGCATTAACCTCTAAGATAACACATGTGAAAGAGAGAAATAAAAAAGACGCCAACCAACTCCAACATATAATGCAATAAAAAAAAATTAAGTACACATATGTAATTTCATGTAAGAACAATTACAACTGAAGGGAAAAACTGCAAGTACCAAAAGGAAAGTAAAAATAGCAGCAACCGCGAAGTCCGAACTGCTCCTGCAACCCCAAGAAAGTAGTAACCAACCTAATCTCCAACCTGATCTATGTGACATGAAAAAAATAGTTTATATGTACATAGGGTGAGTATAACAGTATACTTAGTAGAATCCTCCTTGGAGCCTCTCAAGAAAAAGTAAAGAAAGCATATCAAAGAACATTTTACAACAAGTGAAACCAACTCATCACCTAAACATGTATACTATGTCCCTGGCCCCACCATGGATACTCTCACCAATTATCTCATACAATAGTATATAATATAATAAAAAATATCAACGGTACCTTGCTACCACTTCCCCACTGTTTTTCCAGTTTTCCCTAATGTCACACGCCCTACGCCATCTCTCTCCAAAAATTCTTTCCCACATACACCTCGGCAAAGCACCCCAACATGCACCTCGTGTAACGCAACAATATTTTCCACATAACCAAAGTAACTAATTTTTTATGGGATCCACCACAGCTCACATAACATGTATCATGTAATAGATATTAAAACTGAAGCCAATATAGCCCACACGCCGAGTAAGAATCCTCACGCCATCAGAGCCTATAGACGTTACACCAATAGTAGTCCATAGGTAACTATATATAGAATATATGTGTGTGAATAACCATAAGACATTACCGCCCTCTACACACATATATGTGAAAACTAACCACTATACCTACCGGCACACATAACTACCAATAGAAGAGAGTGGGGCCAAAGGGTGTAGTCATCCATTCATCCTCCCACAAAGATATTAGAGAAACACCCCCTGGTGTTCAGAATCCCAAGAGGGATAGTTTTCGTAACAGATGGGGTTGAGTAGCGTATAAAAACACAAAAAGTGCAGAATATAATATATTTCACAACCACACTATGGGCATAACCTAGTCTTAGGCTCATCTTCAGCTAATGTCTCTTAGACTCCCGACTACCACTGCTAAGACTAGGTATCCCATAAGATCACAACAATTTAAATTGATTTATTAAATTACATCATTCGCTTATTATAAGTTTAAATATATGTTAATTAAATCCTTAAACATTAAATAGTCATTTAAAAATCCACATTATATTTCACTAGCATCACACCCAAGGTCCACTGTTTCTTTATATTGTAACCTCAGTATTGCATCCCAACAAGCTGGAATAACATCATTTATTAAATAATTTATTAATATCATTATTACTTTCCCATATTTCTAGGCATTCTAAAAAACATTATAAGATACTAAACATTAGGGGGCTCAACATGGTGAGTAGGTGAACTACCTATCAGGTCTTTTCTACCTATATCAATAGTGTAAACCCATCCTCCCTCGAGAAGATAAACACCGAAAGCACATGGCATTCCCTACCTGTCTTCGACCCTTTTTGGAAGGAGGGTTAGAAAGACTAGATACCTTGACTAGTGGGGAAGGTAATTTAGATAAAAAATCAACAAGATTCATCAAGAATCCAAACATTCACATCCAACCTATTTCATCATCTCTAGTGTCCTCCCCAACACCAAAATGCATAAATCGATGCATGTCGCCACTCTAGGTGTCAAATATTGCCACAAAAAATGGGCCTCCCTTCCCCCACATATCACAATAGCAATCCAGGCTCACATCACAACACAAGTATCAGAAAAAAAACCATATATCAACTGGGCTCCTGGCCCTTGAACAAGGCATCCAACCTTTAAACATAATGAGAAATCGAGATCTAAAACACAAGGAACGTGGCCTTACAGGAAATATTGTAACACAGAACCCTACCATGAATTGTAAATTTATTAAATAGATGACTATTTACTCTATCTATAATTAACCAATTTATTGATTGTAGGTTCCAATAGTGGGAAACCTAAATAGC
The DNA here is from genome assembly GCA_963277665.1 of Viscum album. NCBI lineage: Eukaryota > Viridiplantae > Streptophyta > Magnoliopsida > Santalales > Viscaceae > Viscum > Viscum album. Next base: position 1,765,388,479 of record OY728153.1, on the reverse strand, counting down.
AATCTATCACAAATAATTAACTATGCTTATTGTATCAGCTTGATTAACATCAAATTACATAAATAAAAATCAAATTCATTTACATGCCTCTTTATCATGGAAAAAATAATTACAATTAATCCCATATTATGTTCTTTACCAATTTACATCAAGAAAAAAAAGCTAAAAAAATCATGCATAGATATCACACAGTCTAACAAAACAAGAGGCAAAAACATATGATCAATATTAATATATTTATATGGTTCAAATATTTATTATGTCAATTCCTTTGTGATCCAGTGGGCTAAAACATGCTAACTCTATAGCAGCACATAAATGAATAGATAAGCAACGAATCCCCTAACTCAAATGGTTTTTGATGTTCGTTACACAAGAATGATCCACGCAATGGATCACGATCACCTCCCCCGTGACAACTACATCCACCTGAGGACGTCGTGACACGATCGCACCAACCGACACCTAAGAAAACTCCATTATAAGCATGGATTTAACATTACATAACATGAATTGGAGAAACATGAGAATAAGGATGAAAGAAAACACAAGAACATAGGTAGATCATACCGTCTATCGATGACAGATTGACACTTGCTGCTTTCACGAAAACAGGGGTGCGCATGCAGCAGGAAGAAACTTCAAGGGAAAAGATCCAAGGATTATGGTTCGATCACACTAATCCTATGAGAAGATGGGAAGGTTCGAGCATCTCACTCCAGGGACCAAGAAGTTAGAATAAGGAAGGAATATATCTCGTCCCTTTAGAATATTTAACGGAGAAGCGGTTTAATTTACGCTGAATTTTACATTAAAAGAGGACCACATTAAGCCACACAGTTTGACCATGTAAAGTCATCCTGAACCATAATAATGTTTACATAGGAGTTATGGTAATTGAATCTGCCTTAAAATCCTTAAAATAGGTCCTTTAATGCATTTTATGTCAATGAAAACTTCAAAGGGGAGAAACTATAGGAAGTAAGAAACACTGTACACCTACATGATGGTGGAAACACTATACACCTACTGATTTTGGAAACATTGTAAACCTACCGATGCTGGAAACACAATTCATAGAACATGAAATTTTTAAAAGTTTTGGGGATACGTAACATGGACCTCCAAGAACACCTCAGACTCTATATTTCACCATAGGAATGGATCGGAGAGGTCCATGCAATTATATGAATATTCCTAGATTTGGGGTTATTATTTATTTTCAGTACCTAGTAAAATTATTCTATAATAATACGAAATATTGTAATTTAATGAGAAAAATATTTTTCATTTTGATAGTAAAAATATATTTTTTAAAATGAAGAATAGTATCTCGCATTATAGATTATGATTAAATAATATTGACTGAGATCCTAGAATTATGTTATATGATAATGAAATGTGAATTTCCACTTCTTGAAATTACATTATAGGATAATATGATTAATATTTCTTTGTCATAGTGTTTGACTATTGTGTTTCAAAGAATATTATATATTAAAAAAATGGGTTTCTTATTTAATAATCTATGATATATGTGATATCATAGGTTATGACTGAAATATGGATTGGACAACAATAGAGAATCATGTTTTAATAAATATATATTTAATATCATTAAATATGATAGTTATCATAGAACTGATTCATAAGGGTTACGCCATTTGAAACCTTTTTATTACATGGTTTCTAGCCAAGTAAACTTTATATATTCATTTTCATATCCGAGTAACATTATATAATCCTTTCTCAAAAAACTGAATTACAAAATTGGTAATGGATACTGTATTGTGTAAGGGGAATCCGAGTAACAATATATGACTTTTCTATAGAATTTGATTACTTAATATATAATAGTTACTTAAATACATAAGTATTACATTTTCTATGGAATCAATTGTAAGAATGAATTTCAATAAAGGGATTTGATTAATAATGACACTATTAATCATAAAATTCTATTAAACCCAATACTAAAAAAAAATATTTTGGCTAAAAATTATTATTTTTTATATGAAAATTAAATAATAATTGTTGTTAATTAAAAAGGGTATATTTTTATTTTTGAATAAAAAAATTAAATGTTCATAAAAATATCTCATGTTTATAAAATTAATAAATTGATTATTTTTTTCCACCCATTTTAATTCTTAGAGATAGATTTTTAGGGATAGAGAGGTGAATCCACATACCTATGTAGTCACTCTCATTAAAATATTAATTATAACATTTCAAAGCAATATCTTGATGCCCTTTTTTGTATCAAGGGGCTATTTACATCATGTAACCATAAGAAGAAATATTTCAATTGAATGGCCACTACCACAGGTGATAAAAAATGGGTATCAAAATTTCAATTCACTTCCATTGTTGATGATGTTAACAAAAATAATTTTCATGAACGTAAAAATTTTCACATCCTTCTAATAACATGGATATATTGGTCGAGAGGATTTATCATTGTAAGTTCTGAACTATTTCTTGAATTTAATTTACCAAATGGGGAAATCCCTAGTATATAGATTACCATATCAAACGAATCTCATTTATTTTATTGTTTTTTAATGGGTGTTGATTTCCATTGGTCATGGATTTTTTTTATTTTATCTTTCAATCTAATCTCTTTAAGATTAATATTAAGGACTCAATTCTCTTCTTCTTAAACATGATAGATTTTGTATACATGAGTAGGATCCACACATTAGTCCATTTGAGTATAAGAACTCATTTTCATAGGTATGGGTGATGATTTTTCTATTCAAATATATATTATTATCCTAACCATAACACCTTATATCATAATCATCACCTAAATACCTGATTTATGATAATGGTTTCACTTTTATACATTGTCATGATATTTTATGTTTATAGTTTTATAGAATTAATAAAATTCATTATGTTACATAGGGAAGACAAAATCACATTGCATATTTTATCCATAAAAACAAGGATCTTTAATTGACACTCATATCTCATTTGTGAGGCAGCTTCTTCATTCAAGGAAAATTTTATTTTTTCAGATATCGGCTTCATAATATTTCATACTCATATTTATGACCTATGAAAAAAATTAAAAATATATTATGGGGAAAAAAATCTCGATAAGGGATATAAAAATAATTTAATCTCATTATTCTAGTAAAAAATATGAAACCCCTGGAAATACATTACATTTATTACAATAATACGTTGAGCATATAAGAAAAAAATAACCACATGAGAAAAATAATATATTTCTTGAAGAAAGCCTTTGAAACCCTCTATCATCATAGAAAATCTATAAAGAGAATATGAGGAATATGATACATCATAGAAATAAGGCATTCACCTTTAAAAGTATATAAACATTTCTTTTATAGTGAAATATAAATATTTCCACAAATAAAATGTAACAAGAACATATTAGGTATCATAGAGCATCATACTGATAATATTTGTTAACTATTTATTTACCCATGTTAGAAAAACTAAATCCCAGTTAATTACATAGGAGTTACCTACCTATTTAACTTCTTCATTTTTCACCATCAAAGACTAATCATTACTCATTCCATTTGAGATATCTATCATCTCACCAATTATCATGAGATATATCAAGAAAACCTGTCATCATATATAAAGATCACTTACTGTATCATGAACAAAAAATTTGCAATATTTCACTTTATTAATATAAACCACTTGAAAAAATCATTCGAACTCATAAGAAAAGAATGTTTCACTCATATAAAAATAATTAGAAATATCCCATTATTTTTAAATTTTTTTAAAATGAAATATTATCCATTGAAATGGTAAATTGGATTTACTTTAGAAATACATGAAAAATTTATAGGGATAATAATAACAATGAAATTATATGATGGTCGGAAAATCCATTCATGCCATGTATCTTAAAGAAACCATTATTTTGTACTTTAGTAAAAGGATTCAAAATTGATCCGTACATTGGGTTAGTAAATTCAGTTGCATAGTTGGTGGACAAAGTGTAGTCTGAGGGGTTCTCTCACTATCAACAACCATATTGTTTCCCATCTTCTGACCTTATTCCACCATATGTGCCTTTTATTCATCTTGTATTTGTTTTGTTGATGTCTAGGTCAATCACGATGAATAAGAATAGTGTGATGACTTGTCTGTGCTTGATGATCCCATGGTTATGCAGATTTAGTATCATGTAACAGTTATCTTTCGAGGAAGCATCAATTATCATTCATCCTCCTCTTATGTAACTTTTCACATGGATCTCAGGTCTCTAGATTTCCCCTACTATGGCATGTATACTTTAGTCATACCCCAATGGTGAATTATTCCACATATTTTACTAGTTTTATTTTTCTTTTTCTATGGTGTTTCTTCTTATTTTTATGTGGGTTTTGAATTTTATATTGTGGTCATTCCTTGTGCATTTGGAACTCATTGTGAATAACTGATTTCATCTATTAACTGATCTTACTATCAGATTTACCATTTTATCCCATATTTTTATCTACTATGATGTCCCCATGGTAGATTGGGATCATTATTAAGTTATATTGTTAGTATATTTAGTTATTTAGAATCAAATTGGTCTTCTTTAGGTTTTTTTCATCATTTTTTGTTCATTTCTCCTATGAAATTTTTTTAATATATGGGATTTTATTATCATGTGCCTTGTGATGGATCTACATGGTTTGAAAATATGTGGTCCATATTTATGGTGGTGTCCGGTACTTTCATCCACTAATTTGGAGTATTTTCAAGTAATATTTTTAATTGTGAAGATCCTTTCCCTCATCATCAATTTTTCATTAAACGTGTTGTAGTTATGATACCCCGTATGTGGATGACAGCGATGGGTTTCATCATTAATTATGTGTGAAATCGGCCTTGGTGGTGATATAAGATACCTGAATATTTTTTTTTATCTATATTCATTATTTTTAGAGGCATTATTTACAAGATCATGTCTGTTAGATGTGATGGGGATCTAGCGCACTACTTCATTCATACTTCCCCTCAGTTTTGAAGTTAAATGTTTTTGGATATTGTGTTAATATAAGGTGTTTTTTTCTAGGTTTTTTCTTATTCAATAATAAACGAGGGGAATTTAGGTTTCCTCCATCCTTGATAATGTAGAATCATGTTGGTTCCTACCACATAATAGTTAAAAATACTAAAAAAATAGATCTCATGATAAAAGTGACTTCAACGGAAATTTTTAAAAACAGTACATTTAAAAAATTATAATGAAAGTAAAAAAATATATTAAAATGAAATTGAAAACCCTTTTATGTATAAATAAATACATTATTTGAAACATTTAAAATAACATGGATATAGAGGAAATAGAGTTTAAAACATCTAAAACATTGTTTTTGAAGAAAAACCCAAACGCCATTGATAAGATTTAAATAAAATAGAACATAGAATGATAAAATATAAAATTTGTCTATAAAAAAATTTAATTTTAGTATATGAGTGATAAAATACATCCTTATAGAAAAACATACACCACTAAAAAAGCACGTGTGGTGAAAATGGTATGATTATAAAGGGAAATAATTTGAGATAAGAAATCCCTTTAACTAAAATATTGTCTAGCATCGTAAAAACATTAGCTCCTGAATAAAAAATAATATATTAGTTATTTAATATCTCAAGAATTTATTTTATGTTAAGTCCATTATAATTATCCATTTTTATTGATTTATTAAATTATTTTATTTTTTTACTTAATCAATTGAGTTTATGTCATGATTTTTTATGTTGTTCAGTTCATAATGCTAAATTTACATTGGTAGGTTGGATGTGGTCAAAGGGTTCATCATTACATCATTACCAAAATATTAATAATTGACTAATTATAATTTTTTACATGAAATAACATTTTATAACCATCCCTAAAAGTCCTGCATGAAAAATAGAATATTTCATATCATGGTGGCAGTAGTCTGCATGAAGACATGAGTGATGTTTCCATTTTCTATTTGGTGGAAAATAAATAAAGTAGAAATTATTTTACTCTTTACTCATTTTAAAAATATTATTAATTTGATATTTATTCATTATTTCTATCCTTAAGACCATACATGTGTGGAGGTAATATTAAATGAATAGCTTTTCTTCATGCAGGTGGTAGTCCACATGTATGCACGAGCGACGTTATCATATTCTAAATAATGGAAGGGTATGAAGGTATGAAATATTTTATCCCAAAGAAAGTATAATTACATAATAAATTTCATAGATATTCATTTTTCCATTTTTTTTAAAATCCATATGATTTTCGATAATAAATGAAATGCGTCACTTCCTGGAGAGGGTAGTCCATATATAGGCAAAATAAATGATTTCATTTTCCATTATATGGAAAAGAATTTGAAAATGGGTTTCAAAATCAATATAATAACATTTATTTATATCTAGGATACTGATATTATTATTTCATCATGGTTAAATAATATTATTTAAGGATGTATAATAAGAAATAATCATGAAAACTCTCGATTAATAATAATACCTATATTTTGAAAAACCTCTATTGACATGCATCTTAAGACTTTTAGGACATTTATTTTGGTGACACCAGGATCTATAGGATGTAGAGGGATTCTGGGGAGAGAATTGGGTAGGTCGTGGCTAGGATATAGTGCTTAAATTGTGTGAGGAATGGAGGATTAGAGGGTCTATTTTATAGTTAATGGGAGTGTCACACTTATCCAATATGATTCGAGAAGAAAATTTTTAGCCTTGTCTGTAATTATCTAGATTAATTAACCTGATTTACACTTCACCATAGTGACACATTTTTACCATGATTACTATTCATAATTAACAATAATGAAATTTTCCTTGTTAATAAATATTAACCTCCTGATTATAAATATTTAATCCATTCATCATGATTTAATTTTTATAATTGGAATAAATTACATTAAATATAAATGTGCACAATTAAATGAAATATTGTTTATAAAAACATATGTTTTTAGGCGTAAAAATGAACATTTACTAAAATAAAATGTAACACCCCGACCCCAGAATCCCAGAGTTAGTGCATTATTTTAATACATTGGCATGATTACAAGGAATCATGTCCCAAAATACCGATCAGTTTATCTGTCTTGGAAAATAGATTATATACATGAACGTTACATTACACATTAGAAAGTAAAACATGACATAAATGATCCTTTGAGAATTCCATTAATCCCCTAGCTTAACCCTAATTATCAATCATAATACACTTCTTGGAATCCTGGGAAAATTAAAACATAGAAAGGGGTGAGCTCAGATGCTCAGTAAAGTTAACAATAGAGCGGAAACATACCTAAATAAGCACAAATATTTAAGGCAATGCATAAAAATAAAATAATAGCCTTTTAAACTCAAACATCAGCATAATATGGCAAAGATAAAATAAAATAATTCCATTTAATAATACACATGGATATTCTACTAGTCGAATAATCACATGAAATATCAATAGCCACTTTCATAATGATGTAATGCATAATTCCAGACTCCATAAACACATAGTCAAGGCCTTGTACAAAGAACACAAAAAAGGTTTTATCAATGCCTTGTGCCAAGACACTAGCTTGTCACATGAAACCAACCTATTCATCTAGGAGATATAGCGGGCTCCACCCGTCACTTACAAAGTCCAATGAATTCCTCATATGAAAAGGATTAAACATACCATAAACATTCGTATTAAAAGTAGCATAAGAAATGTAAATACTTTATCTATAAACCATGAATGGTATAAAAATAACTCATACATAGTCAAACATATCACAAAACCTACAATACAATATCTAAGATTTTTATCATAATAAATCAACTTCAAACAAGTTTAAAATCCATCATAAGATGTTGACATAGATGAAAATGATTTGTAAAACTCTTTGAGAGAAATATATCTTTTTCATGAAAATGTTTAAAAGTCACACAACTTATAAAGGAAGACAATTAAAGACATTTTTGAATCAAATTGTACCATACCACTTTGAAACTTTTTAATGGAATTAACATTTTAAAGATATTCATGTACATATAAATAAATCCTTAAAAACCAATTTGAATACATGGGCAATAATGAGAATGATTTAGAAGAATAAATATTTAAAACATTTAAAATGATGTTTTAGAAAAAACTTCCCTTGAACATAATCCCTTTGAAAACTCTTTTATAAAACATGGACAAGGATAATAAATATTTCCCATTATATACTTACATAAAAACAACCTCAGATAATAAATAGATTGTGAAATTAACCCTTACCTTGCACTTTCCTTTAGTCGAGGGTATGTTTAACCTCATATATAAAGACCTTAGTATGTTAGTAAATTATACCAGAACCATATTAATATTTATGAAATCATACATGATTCATTTATGACTTTAGACTACCCATTTAATAATAATCTCCATGCTAAATTAACATTTCGGGTAATAATCGCTTTCATTATCATACATGTTTTAACTTGTTACTCTTGATTGTCTCACTTAGATCATGATTTAATTACATCCTCAATATAAAAAATTATTTATATATAATATATATTTATAATATAAATATGTATAATAAACATATATATAAAATGGAAAACACCGTTTATGGAGACGGTAGGTCATACATATGCATAAACGTTGTTTCTGTTTTCATATCATATTGAACAGAACTGAGTGAATAAGATATATGTAAGCACACACACACACACACACACAGATATATATATATATCCATTAGCATTATTATTTCATATGTTACATACTTATTAATGATATATATTTTATAATCATCATTGAATGGTGAACGTGGAAATGAATCTCATCGCGTCGTGGTGACAGTAATCCGTACATACGTACGAGTAATAGTATCATTATATTGATGGAGAAATAGTATGTAATTGGATGTTATATCATATATACAGAATCATTAACATGTAATATTTATTATTTACATCAGTTATACTCATTATTATACCCATCCAAATAATGAAGTGTTTGAATAACAAACTACACCGCGACGTGGAGAGGGTAATCCATACGTACGCACGTATGGTGACTTTTTCATTTATAGGATGTGTAGAATAATGAATATGGTTGTACCATTTTTATAATAACATCAATATATATATAAGATACTGGATTTATTATCTTATAATGGAAACAACAATGAAATAGGAAGTGGAAGAAAAAAAGAACTTGAAAGAGGTGATGTAATATTTACCTCTTCTTCGGGTTCTTCCTTTTGATTTGATCAAAAGAGATAATTAGGTTCACTTTATGACCAAATAAAGGCATCTTGGATTAAGGGAGAAAAGTTGTGAGGATATTTGGTCAGGGGTTGGCCGATCCAAAAGGCTATTGAGGTGTGAAATTAAAAGAAGGGGAAGTGCCCTTTTATAAGATAGGTGAGGGTCACTTTAGGAAAAGCCTCAAATATTATTTTATAATAAAATCATTTTCGGTTTCTAATGGATCAAAAAATGAATTATTTAAAGAATAAGGTGGGGATGGGTGGCAAACCTCTCAACAAATAGGGTTTATATAGCTTTATGTCATCATATTAACCTTATCTTTTAGATTTAACTCTTAATTAAATAGTTTTACATTTACCATGTCTCATTGTATTTTTAGGTTATATGGTTAAAAACTTACTATAACAAGCCAAGAGAACCCCATGTGGTTAATTACTAATATATATAACCATATATAAGTTCATTGTCTAATCCTTATATTTTTATAAATATATATCAATTAATAATATAATATTTGTTTTAAAAACTCAATTATGTCAATTTTGACAATATTTAGTATTTGATTTTTTTGAATGCCATAAAAACATTATCAATTTGAATAAAATTTATTTGACTAACCCTAGAATGTCATAATAACCAATAAAATTATTTTAATTCATAATAAGTATCAATTTACTTTTATTTGGATATTTATAATATCAATTATTTTAATCGTTCATTAATAAGGTAATTACTGTATCATCATTGTTTCATAAATAAATCAACTTATCTAATGTCTAAAATTATAAATAAAATACCATTATGTGTTAAATTTGTTTTATATTTCTAATGAATATTTATAGAATAATTTATCTTATCTATAATCCTATATTAAAAATGGTTTAGTTATTAAAGATTGAATTTAACTCTTTTAACTCTTCTTTGAATAAAATAATAATAAATGTCCTAATCTTATCCAAGTGGACCAAAGGGGGTCATATTTGATTCCAAAGGTTGTTTTTTTTCAAACTATACTTATAAAATAGAATTAGTACATGTGTTAGGGTAATTATGATATCATTTTTACGCTTAATTATCCTATTTACTTTTAACCATGGAAAACAAAAGTCAAAAGTTATTATTCACGAAAAATTATTTTCATCTTATTAAACCAAATTTTACTTAATGATATTAACCGTTTGTATCATATTTTTGAAATTTGACTCACAGAAGCTGTAAAATTAAGTCTTATGCAGATTTGAAAATGCTCATAGGAGGTGGGTAAAAGACAGTAAAAAGTTTGATAAAATTTTATATATCTAACCTTATTATAAAATGACTCCAATGAATTAAATTAAATTTATATAGTTATTATATATCTATTTTTACGTAAAATAAATCAAAATAAAATAATTAATTATTGAAATAAAATGTCACTTTTTAAATAATAACATAGTGTTTTCACTATTCATCAAAAAATGAAAGTTTTCAAAAAAAAAACCAAAACATTAACCTCAGATAATTTTGATATTATATATTCAAAAATAAAGTCTATTTTACCAAATTAAAAACATAGAATTTTCATTTATTAATATAAAATTAATTCCAGTTGTCAAAACCAAAAAAAGTGGGTTTTTAAAAAGTAAAAACTATCAATTGAATGACATGTCTTTATGTCAAATTTAAATGTGAAATTACTTATAATGACATAAATTGTATTAAATGATAAAAATATAATCTTATTATACTTAAAAAACATTGAAATTTATAATTTAACACTATAAATTATTTTGATTAAAAAATTTATTTTCAATTAAAATATAGTATTTTTCACTATTTGTCAAAATATGAAAGTTATCAGAAAATTACCAAAAATTTGTCCCAACTAAATTTTTATGTCCCAATTCTAAATAGAAATTTAATTTCATTAAATTAAATATATAAAAGTGTCAAATATTGCTTTTTAAAAGGGTTCTCCATTAAAAGGCTATAAAATTTTATTTTTTGTAAAATACTTGTTTTATCTGAAAAAATGAATTTGTTCTTATATTATCTCTAAGAAACACATAAATAGATGTTAAAATCACATAGATTATATAATATTCAAAATACAGTTATTACAATTCATAACCACTTTTTGAATGGTTGGTTTAGTAACTTGTGGTGCGCTCGAACTCGGTGTTCCGTGTAGTACAAGCTATTGAATTACTTTAATGAGATATCGTACTATGAAATCTTGGGGTGTTACATTATCCCCTCATTAAATAAACTTTCTCCTCACAATTTAAAATTTTTCTACGAAATGAAATGGTTAAAAATAGAAAAATACATTGGTGGAAAACCTACATCGGAAGTTGGGTTAATAAAATTTATTCTTAATAAGAGGGAAAGGGAAATGAAAAAGTCGCCACCAAATTATGATCTCGATTAGAAGATCTTTGGTAGAAATTAGAACCACATAATTGTATGAAAATCATAAATATTTATAGGGAGTGATTGAGGTCATCGATCAAAAATAAGTGTAAAATTAAGGGCCTCAAAGGCATCAATATAAGATGATGTAAAATATCATCGGTTCAAAAAAAACATATGGTATTGGGATAACATATTCGTGGTTTTATGATCTCTTCCATAATGTTTAAGAATTAATTTATTAATATAATAAGAGGAAATATATATATATATATACATGACAATTATAGTTTCATCCTTCAACTAATTCCCACCAAAAACTCATCCTTCACTCCAAAAGATAATAGAATTCAAAAATATTCTATTAATCATAATCATATAGGGTTACAAAAATAATTAATTTATAATACATTTTTCAGACTATTTAAAAAACTACATTATACAAACCAGGACATCACGTATTCCTATGGTAGGTGATCCACCCTTGTCACCCTTCGGTTGTGGGTTCAAGTCTCACGACCTTGTCGGATGTGACAGGTTGTCGCCCGACCTCTGGGTTGTACTTTTTATGAAAATCCAAAAATAATATCAAGAAATCATTTAACCATAAAGATTCTATCCAATGTGAAACCTAATTGATTCAAACCATTAGACTTATCGAAAATACTTATGTCCAATCTCACAGTCCAAAATTTATACGGAATGTAAACACAATAAAGATCATTTCTTCCACATAATAATATGTGAATACCTTCATCATGTATTATTTTAAAACACTAAAACACCCTAAATTTCCATTAAACCTTATTGATTACATTAACACTCCCTTATTCCTTACAAAATACTGGATATACTCCTTCTATCCAAAAAATTTGGTAAACTACAGTAATTATGGAATATACAAATCATTAATCAGTTCCAAGGATGTCAATAATATCCAATATAATTTATCCAAATCAATCATATATTATTCCAAAATAACTACCTCAGTATCAGAATCATATTAAGTTTTATCTTTCTCTCAACCATATATTTTCCAAAATTTTAACCTACCATTTAGTCACTTTTCTTGGTTCCATACACTCTCATGTCCTTAATGAAATAGTACTGCATTACAACCCTTGTATACTCTATAATTCTTGTAACATGTACATCATTAATAAAATACTCAAATGGAACAATACTTGAATATCAGCATATGAACTCTTAATCATTCTTCTTCACCTTTGGAAGTATCAAAACTTGATTATTATCTAATATCATCATTTGGGGTATACTCTAATGATTTAGACATTGATTCGCGTAGTGTCCCCACTCCTTGAAGATGAAGCATTGTACATTTGAAACCTTTTTCTTACCCTTGTAATCACGTACATGGTGTCCCTTTTCTCTACACTTATAACAAACTCCCATTCCCTTTAAGAATTTTCCAAGGTGATTCTTTCCACAGTTATCACATATTAGAAAATCCTTCTTTCCCTTATTTCCTTTATCCATCTTTCTCTATACCATCATTTTATTCTCTGGATTCCCTTCAAATACATAGAACGTAGAAAATTCTTTACTTATCATATTAACACTTGATATTATTTCTTCATTTGATGATATTACATGGGTGACTATTTCCTTTCTAAATGTAGGCTTAATACCATGAAAGATATGATCTTTCTTAGTCTTTGGATCATGTTTATTATTGGAGTTATTATTCCATATACTGGGCACTCTTTCTAAACAATGATATAGACTAGGTTAGTTTATAAATCACAATTCATTATTCCAAACTTTTAAAATACCTAATGTAAATTGAAAAGTTTATTCATATAATTCATAATGATAAAAATATTTTTTTTGAAAAATTATTTACTCATAAATCCTTCATAATGGCTTGTAATGAAAATATGAATTATCATAAGCATATCCCCCATGATTTTTATAACCAAGAGTGTAGTTAGGCCCATTTTCATGCACCAGGATACCCCGGGTCAAGCCCGAAACTCCTTGTCAGAGTTTTCACTCCCAGGTACATCTGTGCCACAACCGCTTCTACCTTCTCGAATCCAGATAGGGATGTATTGCTTGCTAAATACACAAAATTTCTACATTTCCAAAATTATAGGAAGTTTTTCTATACTAATCCTCAAAGTCTATCTTATGTTACTATTCTCTAATCAAATTTTATATAAATCTATTTCCAAGGTTCTTTCTAAACTTCATCTAATACCAACTATAATACCCCGACCCCAGAAGCCAAGAGTCAGTGCATTATTTTAATACATTGGCATGATTTTATGTAATCAAGTCCCGAAAGACCGATCAGTTTGGCAGTCTTGCAAAATAGATTACAAACATGAACGTTACATTATACATTAGAAGATAAAAAACAACATAAATGATCCTTTGAAAATGCCATTAATCCCCGATCTTAACCCTAATTATAAATCATAATATACTACTTGTAATCCTTGGGAAATTAAAACTTAGAAAGGGGTGAGCTCAGATGCTCAGTAAGGATAACAATATGGCAGAAACTTTCGTAAATAATCATAAACATATAAGGCAATGTATATGACTAAAATGAAAGCCTTTTGAACTTAAACTTCAACATAATATGGAAAAGATACAATAAAATAATGCCATTTACTTATTCACGTGGATATTCTACTAGTCAAATAATCACATGAAATATCAATAAAAACATTCATATTGATGGAATGCATAATGCCAGACTTCTCAACCACTTAGTCAATGCCTTGTGCCATGACTACAAATAAGATTTTTTCAATCCCTTATGCCAAGCCAATAGTTTGTCTCTTGAGACCTACCGATGAATCGAGGAGCTATAGCGGGCTCCACCCATCACTTACTTTGTCCAATGAATTCCTCATATGAAAAGGTTTAACATAACATAAACATTTATATTAAAACTATAATAAAAAATATTAATACTTTATCCATAAACTGTGAATGGAATAAAAATAACACATCCACAGTCAAACAAATTAGAAAATCTTGAATACAATTTGGAAGATTTGTATCATAACAAATTAACTTCAAACACGTTTAAAATCCATCATAGGATGTTGACATAGATGAAAATTATTTGTTAAACAATTTGAGAGAAATATCTATTTTTCATGAAAACATTTAAAAGTCACACAATTTAGAAAGGAAAAAATTTAAAGGAATTTTGAATCAATGTGTCCCATACCACTTTAAATCTTTTGAAAGGAATTCTAATTTTAAAAACATTCTTTCTCATGTAAATAAATCCATAAAATCCAATTTGAAAAAATGGACATTAATGAGAATGATTTAGAAGAATAAATATTTAAAACATTTAAAATGAAGTTTTCGTAAAAAAGTCCCTTAAATGGAATCCCTTTGAAAACACTTTTATGAAACATGGACATGGATAATAAATATTTTCCAGTAGATACTTTCATAAAAACAACCTCGAATAATAAAGAGATTGTGAAATTGACCCTTACCTTGAAATTTCCTTTAGTTGAGGGTATGTTTAACCTCCTGAATAAAGACCATAGTATGTTATTAAATTATACCAGAATAATATTAATGTTTATGATATCATAATTTATTCATTTATGACTTTATATTACCATTTAATAATAATTTCCATGTTAAATTAACATTTCGGGTAATAATCGCATATTTATCATACGTGTTTTCACTTGTCACTCTTGATTGTATCACAAAGATCATGATTTAAATACTTCTAGAATATAAAACATGATTTATATATAATATAAATTTAAAATAAAAATATGTATAATAAACATATATATAAAATGTAAAACACCGTTTGTTGAGACGGTAGGCCGTACGTACGCATAAACAATATTTCTGTTTTCATATCGCATTGAACGGAACTATGTGAATAAGATATATCTAAGAAAATATATATATATATATATCCATTAGAATTATTATTCCATATATTACATACTTATTAATGATATATATATTATAATCATCATTGAATGGTGAATGTAGAAATGAATCTCATCGTGTCGTGGAGACGGTAATCCGTACGTACACACGAGCGACAATATCATTATATTGATGGAGAAATAATATGTAATTGGATGATATATCATATATAAATAATCATTAAAATTTTATATTTATTATTTAAATAAGTTATACACGTTATTATACCCATCAAAATAATTAATTATTTGAATAACAAACTACACCACGACGTGGAGATGGTAATCCGTACGTATGCACGTATGGTGACTTTTTCATTTATAGGATGGATAGAATAATGAATATGGTTGTACATTTATTATAATAACATCACATAATATAGAAGATACTGGAGTTATTATTTTATAAGGGAAACAAAAAACAAAGAAAAAGTTGAAGAAGAAAAGAACTTGAAAGAGGTGATGAAATATTTACCTCTTCTTCGGGTTCTTCCTTTGGATTTGATCAAAAGGGATCCTTAGGCTGGAATTCTGACCAATGGAAGGCCTATAGGATGATAAGAGGGAATTTTAGAGGATATTAGGGTAGGGTTTGGCCAATCCAAAAGGCTTTGGAGGTGTGAAATTATGATAAGGGGAAGTGCCCATTTATAAGAGAGGTGAGGGTCACTTTCGGAAAAGTTTGAAATATTATTTCATAAAAAATAATTTTTGGTTTATAATGGATCCAAAATGAATTATGTATAATATAAGGTGGGTACGGTTGGAAAACCTCTCTAAAATAGGTTTTATATTGGTTTAGGTCATTATATTAAACTTATCTTTTATATTTAGTTCTTAGTTAAATAGTTTGACATTTACCATGTCTCTTAATTTTTTTTATATGGTTAATAAACATACTATAATAAGACACGCGAACCCCATGTTGTTCATTATTAATATATATAACTTTATCTAATTCCTTTTTCAAAACCTTATAATTTTAGGAATATTATATCAATTAAAAATATAATATTTGTTTTAAAAACTCAATTATTTCAATTTTGACACTATTTAGTATTTGATTTTTTCGGAAGCCATGAAAACATTATCACTTTTAATAAATTTTATTTAACAAACCCTGGAATGCCATATTAACGTATAAAAATATTTTAATTCATCAAAAGTCTGAATTTACATTTATTTGGATATTTATAATATCAATTATGGTAATCTTTCATAAATAAGGTAATTACTTCATCAACATTGTGTCATAAATAAAATACCTTATTTAATGTCTAAAAATTATAAATAAAATACCATTATGTATTAAATTTTGTTATATTTCTAATGAATATTTATTGTCAAATATATATTATGTATAACCCTATATTAAAAATGGTTTAGTTATTAAACATTGAATCTAACTCTTTTAACTCATCATTAAATAAAATAATAATAAATGCCCTAATCTTATCCAATTGGACCAAATAGGGTCATATTTTATTCCTAATCTTGTTTCCAGTAGAATTATACTTATCCAATATAATTAGGACAAGTGTTAGGGTAATTATGATATCATTTTTACCCTTATTTACCCTATTTACTTTTAACCGTGGTTAATAAAAGTCAAAAGTTACTATTCACCAAAAATTATTTTCATCTTATTGAAACACATTATATTTATTGATATTAACTATGTCTCTCAGATTTTTGAAATTCAATTCACAAAAGTGGTAAAATTAAGTTTTATGCAGATTTGCAAATGCTTCTTGAAGGTGGGTAAAAGACGGAAAAAAGTTCGAGAAAATTTTATATATCTAAAATTATTATAAAATGACACCAATGAATTAAATTGAAATTATATAGGTATTATATATCTATTATTACAGAAATTATATTAAAATAAAATAACTAATTATTTAAATATAATGTCAGTTTTAAATATTAACGCAGTGTTTTTCACTATTCATTAAAAATTGAAAGCATTCAGAAAAATACCATAAAATTAACCTACACTAATTTTGATATTATGAATACAAAAATGAACAATATTTTACCAAATTCAAAACATAGAAGTTTCATTTATTATTTTAAAATTAATTCCCATTGTCAAAACCAAAAAGTGGATTTTTAACAAGTAAAAACTATCAAAAGATTGACATGTGTTTATGTAAAATTTTAATGTGAAATTACTTATTATGACCTAAATTGTATTAAATGATAAAAATATAATATAATTATACTTAAAAACCCTTTAAATGAAAAATTTAAAACTATAAATTATTTCAATTAAAAACTTTTTTTTTCAATTAAAACGTAGTATTTTTCACTATTCGTCAAAATATAAAAGTTATCAGAAAAGTACCAAAAATTTATCCAAACTAAATTTTTATGTCCCACTTTTAAAGAAGAATTTGATTTCATTAAATTGAATCTATAAAAGTGTCAAATATTGGTTTTAAAAAGGGTTCTCCATTAAAAGGTAATAAATTTTCATATTTTGAAAAATACTTCTTTTATTTGAAAAAAAGGAATTTGTTCTAATATTATGTATAAGAAACGCATAATATGGATGTTAATATTTTATAGATTATATAAGACTCAAAATTATGTTAATAATATTTATAACCTCTTTTTGAATGGTTAGTTTAGTATGTCGTGGTGTTCTCGAACTCGATGTTTCATGTAGCGCAAGCTATTGAATTACTTTAATGAGATAACGTACTTTGAAAACATGGGGGTGTTACATCAAATATAATTTCTATTCTTATGGAATTATTTGGATTATTTTAAATAAAATTGATCTCTTGTTATATTAAAACTATATTCAAAATAGAATAAGACTTTTAAAGTACCTTTTATAAAGAAAGGAAATGTCGGTTTTTCACCTATAGATATTTTTCACTATTCACTTAAAAACCAATATTTTTGAAAAAACCCAAAACCCATCCTAAGAATATAATGAAATGATTTTTTAAAAAAATTATGTTTATTTATTTAAATAAAAATTATAAAATTGGTTTAATTTTTTTATAATATCCTGTTATAAAATGCAATAAAAAATATTTTGAATAAAATGTATTTTTGAAGCATAAAGTGAATTTCTATTCATTACATACCTAATAAACATAATTAAATGAGTGTTATTTCAATAAATTTAATATTTAATATAATTATATAATTATAATTTATTATTAATAGTCATTAGTTTAATATATTAATATAAAAATACCTTGTTAAAATAGGAATTTTTTTAGGAAACGTATATCTTTTATCTTCTATAGATTTAATCTTCATTTCCAACCAATTGATAATAATTATATTATTTATAATTAATTTTTTCAGAAAAAATATTTCTATACATATTTAATAATATTATTACTCTTATTCATTTCTCCCATACCCATTTCTTGGTTTTAATAGTAATATTTAAATAATTGAATATAATGGTTCGTTTAAGCTTGATGTTGAATATACTACATGTTAAAAAATATCTAATTTAAATAAAATTAATTCTAAAATATTAAAGTGTTAAATTCTCCCCCATTTCATCCTCACAATTTTATCTCTTGGCTGATAAAAATTTCCTTTAACTTTAGAAATCCATGAAGTGGAAGATAAAACATATTCTCCTAAAAGGAAAAACCCCTTTTTAATATTTAAAAATAGCTTTATTGACAACCCAAATTATAAAAAATGAATACAAAAAAAACATACTTATGAAAATTATTAAAGGGAAATATGAAGGAAACTTAGAGAAACATATAATGATGTCTCCAAATAAAGATAATATTGGCAGGAAGTGAAAATTATGGACATTTAAAGAAGATACATTTAAGAGATAATGATACACATTTCTAAGAAGAGAGGAAACCATAAATTAGTCATAAATGATCATAAAAGTATAAAATTTTCATTTTCATAGTTTCCAATGGCCCAAAGGCCTTCGTTTTTTATTGATTTTGATAATCCACCATTCAAGGGGTGAGGTGGAACCCTTACGAGGCCCGTAAGCATAAGTATTACATGGCCAGTAGGCCTTAGATGAATTCATTTTCAGTAGAATTCAAACATTACATACAAACCAGACTAACTACTTGGAACTGCTCCTCCACAGCATTTTTATTATGAAATTAGCTATCCACCTTTTCATGGATGTTCAGCTAGGCTTTCCCATAAACGCACAGGCTTGTCCCAATAGAAGGTGCCACACTATCTAATTTTTTCAATCTGTTTAACTTCTGCTATAGTGAAAGGCTCCTTGCTCATCCTTTTTCAAGATCTTCTTCCTTGTAGGTTTCCTGGTTTGCAACTACACTTATGGTGGCCTGAATGCCTTAAGGTATACTGATGACCTTGATGTGGCCTGAAGGCCTTACTAACCCGAAGGCCTAGGTTGCCCGAAGGCCTTAATGGAATAAGGGGCCAAATCGGTGGCCCGAATGCCCAAATGGGGGAATAGTATTGGCTGTTATAGTGTCAAACAGAACCTACTACATTACCCCTTACAGTACATGCTATAATACTACTACAGTAACTCAGAAATATGCCTCCTCTTGGATTTGATACCGAGTCTCCCGGATGCACTTAAGAAGTCATCACCAACCGGGATGAGGCTCATGTGCTCATTTTAAATATTATTTTCATGAGTTGAGAGATTAATTTACCATCAAGATAGTGAACATATGAAAATTTACTTACCTGATTTATTTTCATTCTATATTCATGGATTAATCGATTTTCTATTCGTCAAGAAGTTTTTTCACTACTATATTATCTCTTACTCCATGAAATCAATATTCATGATGATTTATTCATGCATAATGCAAAAAAATAAACTTATAGTGAATCATAATATCAAAAAAGTGATAAAAATTTATTTCTCTTTCATATATACATTAATCAAAACTAAAAAATGGTCAGAACAACTGAAGATAATATCTTATATTATTAATTATTCAAATTATGAAATACTATATTAATCTCCAAAGAATCAACAATAACACCCAATGTTCAACATGAATCATTCCACAAATAAATAACCTAAAAAATATTTAGCATACGCTAGACCAAAATTGAAAATTAAATATTAGATTGATTTGATCACATATTCTTCCATTATCAACTTAATATTTAACTACAAATAACATTAATTGTTCATAAAGTCAGAAAAAATATGTTTATTGTCACAAACCAACATGAGAATCACCTTCTTCAGATTCCCAAACCATCCCATGAAATCCCAAAGGTGTGTTTCATAACACCTCTGGAAGGAGACAAACTCTAGGGAATAAAAATAAACAAATTGGGAATGATTTACCTCATTAAATAATTAATAAAAAATTGGAAATTAAATAAAAGTTTACCATGAATCAACCTTAAGTGAAATATCCATTCCAAATAAAATATGTAGATATAAATAAATTTGTAAGGAAAATAAACAATTAGTGATGAAATGAAAGTAATGAAAACACTTCTCACCCTTTCTATCCCTATCATGGAATGAAGACATGAAACAAAATCCACCACATGATGTCTTTTCTTCATCCAATAGTTATTATATTTACCCTTTATCCATATAAAGACGAAAATACAGATATGTTTCATGAAATAGAGTAAAAATAAAATAAAATGAAACTACCAATATACCTTCATCTAACTATAAAAGTCACAATTCAAATAATCAATGATCACAGGGTTTTCAGAGACAAAACTAGAAACCAACACTGAAAGCATAAAGGTATAAATGAGAAATTAAGCTTAGTGGGAATTCCAAAGTTAAAGCAGACCCAATGTTTAAGTCTTTAAATTAAAGATCAATTTATACTATTTAAAAATACATTATAAAAAAATATTTCCAGTTTTTATTTAGAAACTATATAAATAATTTTTATTCATTTTTAAATTAAATTTAATTTCAAATCATATAGGGCCACGCATTATTTAGAAAACATTCATTTAAAACATTAGATATAGAGAAAAATCGGTTTCAATGAAATATTTCACATAATATTCATTAAAAATTATTTATTTTGAAAAGAAAGCAGACAAGGTAAATAAATAGAATAATCCTAGTCTGTATCATTATATCACTAAGGTTAGGCCTTATCTTAGGATCCTCATACTCTTAATGATCAAACTATACAATATCGCAACCACACACAAGCTTCTGTAGATAACGATGAAAAATCTATAGTGGTAACCATATCCACATAATTTTATACTTTAGTTAGTGTTTTAGTATAATCCTTCTAAGAAGGAAATGTCAACTCCTAACATAACAATCCTAGTCTTCCCATCTGAGTACTTGGGTTCCTATATTCTACCCTCTTTCTAATATGCTAAATACTATTTACAGACAAATGAAACACCTTACAAATAGTCTAGAATAGTAATGAGGCCCTATAAACACAATTTCATATATCAATACAATTTTAGAAATCCTTGAGAACTAAAGAAAAAATATTTAGTTTATCAAAAAAATTCCTATGAAACCACCTAACTAAAAATGCCTAATAGGCATTATAATTAAATTTTTTTCAAATCACATAAAACTATGTCTCAAACTGAGTTAATAATCAATACATGAATTATTAAAATTTCCCTCTCCTTATGAATGTATGATTTTATACATACACATATATCTATATACATGTGTGTGTTTGTGTTAGTGTTTTTCATTTTTCCCAAATTTATACTCCCCCATGTCAACTGATACACACAAAAACAAATATATATATATATATATATGTACTCATGTATATTTTAATAAACATATAGGTAAAAGGAGTAATTAAAAACTTATTTATTTTATAAAAATATTCAATTACAAGTAATTCCCCGACACTTTGAATTTCAAGAATTACATTATATTCCAAGTGAAAAAATTTAAAATCAAATTGAAAACTCACATAGAATATTTAAAACCCTTTCTAAAAATCACATAAATTATCTACAAATTCCACTAACTTTCTTATTAAATAACATAGTGTTGAAGATTTATTAAAGGAATATTTTCAAAAACTCGTATTTTTTGGAAACACTTTAAATTGATGTGGAAACCAAGATAAATCTGATTTACACTTAAAATATTATTTAAGTATAACTATTATTATTATTTAATTTTGAAAATATGGATTAAAAATAAAATCATGCAAGTTTATAAAATTTAAGGGCCTAAAGAAATGGGAAACCTACTTAGATCTCACTACCTATAAAAACGGAGGTGTTATTCAACCTCCAAGAGGTCCAAGACACACTAAAGAGAAAATAGAAACATCAAAATTTAAAAAAAAACTAATTTAAAATCAATACAACTAGGAATAATGGATTAAACCCGACCGTAAATGGTTCAGAATTCATTGGCTTCAACATTTGTGGAGATAATCGGCCCTAAACAGTGGTAAAGAATCATACACATCAATAATTAAGAAAATAAATAACCCAAAATATGGTGGGGGTTCTGTTAGGGCATGTTATTAGTAGGAAAAATTAGAAAAAATGAAGAATAAAAAATGAAAAGGAATATAGTATACTAGGAGGAAAAATAAATAGAAGTGATGCCTCTGAAAATCAAGGGATGAATTCGCTAGAACCCATAGTCAGGGAAGGATGGAATGTGTGTGCCCCTAACATAATGTGTGAAAAAGACTTAAGTTAAAGGGGAGGTGTGGGGAGTGACCTTAGTAAGAAATGGGGATGGTTAAAATTTCCATTTCCCTTTTTGAAGCATTAGCATTGCACGCGGATTGGTCGCCCAGTTTTCCAAATCGTGTGCCAACTGTGAACACCTACAGGAAGGATTGGGGCACATAACATTGATAGGGAACAAGTCTTTAGAAGCCTTTCTCTGACCATGTGTTTAGATGTTTCAAATGATATATGAACTCATAGGGTCTACAACTTGTTTTTATTCACCATTCACTAAATGTTCACCAATGAAAAAAATAAAATTTACAAAATTTACAATTCCTTAACCAAAGAATCAAGAATTTAATTTAAAAATTAATTAAATAAAATTAAGCGTAAATTTTTTTTCTAGGTATCACATATATTACCAAATCATATAAGCTTCTAAATATGATAATATTTTCCATAAATAAACCAATTCATATATTTATCCAAAATACATCTAAAACATTATTACTCATATAAAATATCATATTATCTAAAAATATTTCCATTTACCTTAATCATATAATGTTCCAAATATATGAATATTATTAAAAAATAACTTTAATCACTTAGTCACCAAATAACATTTAAATACCATAGTTATCAATAGGATAAAACATATGTTCCCAAATTTTTATAACTCCTTTATCCCAATTAACCATAATTTAAACATCATCAAAGGCCATATTAATCATAATGGTAATCAATACCTTTCAACTAATCTCCACCATATATAAAACAACTATTCCTAAAATAAACTTTTCATTAAAATATAAGTTAATCTTAAGGGTAAAATATACCTCAAACATCTATTAAAACTAAATAATGGTCTTCAAGGTACTCCCATCACATAAAACCTCAAAATGGTATCAATTACCTTAAATGTTTGATCGTCCATAAATTTATCAACCATTAAATAAAATTCCACAACCTCATAACTCTTAAAGACCAATATGTAAAAATAAAAAATATGAATCATTTCCATAGATTAATCAATATAAAAACATATTCAAAAATATAATTCATACTACTTATATGTCATTTTTAGTTTACTCATCTTCAACTATAACAGAATTAGACATTAATAAACATATATTTGTAGGGCTTGGTTGATCTCCTTCTCAAGATTTCCACCTAGGAAATCAATTTTCTTAATTCCCATAATCGCAACATTTAAAACATCTTATGATTCTATTTAGGAATTTCCCTAGGAACTTATTTCCCAATTCATGACATGTGGGAAGTAAAATCCTTTTCCTCCATGGTTTTTATCATATGATGTTACATGATACTCCATTTTTATCTAATTTTTTATGTAAGGAAATTCACCAAGGTTTAGGTTGTTAATCATATACTATGATTTTAGGTTAGGTATAGAAGAAATATTTTTCACTCAACTATTATATCATTTAGTTTCTAATTTAAACAAACCACCACACTATCGTTTACACACATAGATATCTTGGTTACAACTAGTTCTATTCATTCATTTAAACAAAAAATAATTAGTTTGATTATGTAAAATATAATCAAATTAAACTATCTTATAAAGAGAATTAACATTGATATATGTTAAACCATCATATTAACACCTAATTATTTCTCATTAAAAAACATTATATCCTATAAATCTATCTAAAACTTATTTATAGTACCAACTATAATTTCTTGTATCATGATCATTCCAAAATTACATGATTTATGATAAGGGTTTCACCTTATAATATTCTCATGGTCTTTTAGGATTATAGTGTTATAGTATTAATAAAAAAACATTACATTTTTTAGTAAATATTGACACATAGAATCCATTGTTTCTATAAAAACAATATTAATAAGTTTATAATATTTTTTCATTCATGAAACACTTATTTCAATCAAGGTAAATTTTCATTATTAGAATCTAGACATCATAATAGTTCCTACTCATATTTAGTCCCTCAGAAAAAATTGAAGACATGGGATGAGAAAAACAATATTCGATGAGGGATATAAAAATAAAGGAGTCATGTTAGTCTAGTGTAAAATATTAAAAAAACTGAATATTAATACCATTTTAATTGTAAATCATTGATCACAAAAACAATACATATCCATATGAGAAAAATCATTATTTTCTCAAAGAAATCCCTTGAATAAGGTTATCATCATAGAGAACGCATAAATAAAATATAAAGGATATTAGAACTCATGGAAACAAACCATTAACCATTAAAAGTTTATAAACTTATATTTACTCATGAAATCAAAATATTTTCATAAACCCATTCAACAATAATATATTAGGTATCTCAAATCATCAAAATCATATCCCATATTCACTCATATTTCACATTTATTAGAATATCTAAAGACCAGTTAATTTTATAAGAGTAACCAACCTTATTATCTCCCCCTTTTTTTTCTTTCAAAAACTATTCATTACCCAATACATTGGAGAACTATATTAGGATAAATCATTGTCATAAACTTTCTCAAGATTACCTATTATCTGTTATAATTTTCACTTACCGTATAACAACCAAAAAAATGTATGATTGTAATTTTTTATTAAAAACCCCTAAAAAATAATACGAACCCATAAGAAATACACTTTATATTTTAAAATAGAAATAGGGAGATGTATCCATTTCTTTTGAAAACTATCTAAAATTAAATATTCCCCCAAAATAAGGGAAATTGAATTAACTTTTGAAGAAAATTAAAACATATAAAGGAATATTGAGAACAAAAAAGATAATGATAGTGGGAAAATTAATCTATGTCATATATGTTAAAGAAAATATTCTATTGTACTTTTATAAAAAGATTCAAAATAAATATATAGAAAATTTTAAATAATAATTCTAATACCATTGTAAAGAAAGTAAAAAATAGTTGTAAATTAAATTTTATAGGAACGGAACTATAAATAATAACAATCTTGGAAATTTTAAAATAAATTGTGTATAGGTAGAATGGTTTTTAAAAGATTTAAAATAATTTTTTCAAAGAAAAATCCCATATATCTTTGATAAATTTTTAATAAATAAATAAAAAAGAATAATTTCAGTAAATTAATAAAAAAATACACCCATATTTTAGTATATACACTAACTAAAATAAAAAAATGAAAATGGAATGAGTCTTAAATAAATGAATTTAAAATGATAAATACCCTTGTCTTTAATATTTTTTAGCATCATACATCTTTATCTCTAAAATAATAAAATTATAATTATTGTTTATATAATTAAGAACATATTCTATTTTCCTTAAAATATCATTAAAAATTTTATTTCACTTATTACAATATTTTATTTAGTTACTAAATCATTTAATTTCATGTCAGATGTTTTGAGGATGTTTGGTTCATAATACTAAGAAAATATTAGTAAGATTAATATCATCAGAGGAGTCATAGTATCATCATCGCCAAAATATTAATTATGAAATAATTATCATGTTTATAAAATAAATACAATTATAAATCAACCAAATAAATTAGTTAATAAAAAAATAACTGCATCTTATCATGGTGTCGGTAGTTGGTATACTTTCAAGATCAATTGTTCCACATTTCTACTAGGTATAATATAAATAATGTTTATAATATTTTCTGGATAAATGATATTAAAATGCTATTGTAACACCTAGGAATAAATTATAGTAAGTGAAAATTTTATTTTTATATGAATATAATACAATTTACAAGTTAATATTTTCTGGCACAAAAAAATCTAATTTTATAGGATGAATATAAATTTTGAACATACTTGGTCAAAATAAGCCAAAAATGAATATTTGAAATTTTCCAAACAAAATAATATTTTATTAATAATTAAAAATTTATTATTTAACTAAAAACAATTTTATTTATAATAATATGTTTTAATATGTGTAATTGACCATGTATTATTAATCAATTTTTTATAAATAAATATAAATATATTTGGATGTAAAAAAGGGATATTTTTCAAAAAGAAACTAATTTAACTGCATAACGTTTATCTTTTTTAATTAATTAAAAAAGGTAACATAGTGAATTATTTAAATTAAAATTATAGATTATTAAAATAAATATGTGAATTTAAATCCCTATAATGATTATTACTAGTAATATATTTTATGTAATATTATCTTACAATTGAAAAATGCATTACTTGAAAAAATGTTTAGCATCAGATTTAGTGGGATTATTTTAAAATTATTTTTTCCACTTCAATGATTTAATTTGGTAAAATGGATTCCATATTTAGACTTTTCAAAATTAATATTAGGTAATAAGTTCAATATAATTCTTTGTGATAATTTATAGTAAAAAAAGAAAAAAATGATTACCACTATTAAGATAAAAATAGTACTACTGGGGGGTCAATATAAAATGATAAGGGTTATGATGACCTAAGAAAAACATAAACATAATTGGTTGGTTTTATTTATAACCTAAAATTATAATAATATAAGATGATTCATTTTGAAGGCATTTTTTGAATAAATTGACTTAATAATATTCAAAAACATTAAATAATTACAAGTGTGCACCTCACCACAATTATAAAAGGGAACATCCTCCCCTCACTTATTCAAACCTATTGAACCATTTACTCAGAAAAAAGCACACAAAATGATATCCCCAAAATCATTATCAAAATTATATAGGTTTTCTTTTTAAAAAATAAAAGCCCTAGTGTCCATAATAAGATATCCAAATGAGGTTTCTTGAAAATAAGTTAATTATCTTCACAAAGATCTGTATTTTTACTTCTTGTTTTAAAACTTTATATTATATCCAAAAATTTCCAATATAATAACACCAGTGTCTAAAAAATAAAAATATATTATTTTTTATGGAATAATATTTGTTCATATAATTATCCATCAAATGGGAAATAAAAATATCGCTCATATGTACGTTGACCACTACGTCGTGAATATATGTAATGTTTTTGAAATCAACACCTCATATGGATAGTCCTATTAATAGAAATAATCAATATATATGATACCTATGACATAATTTTGATTTTTTAAATATAATATTTCATCTACCTCCTTACCCTTTCACCCATTAAGGAAATGATAATGCCACTCGTGAGTACGTATGGACTACTATCCCCACAAAGCAATGTGATTTATTTACCATTTCCAAATTTCAGGATTGATTCTACAAATATATCAAATATAAAAATATTATATTTATGAATTTAATATAATTCAAAATATGAAATAAATATATCCTATTTACATGAACCATAACTTCTGGGAAAAATAGCCATTAGAAAATGAAGCAATTAACACTCAAAATAATTGTAGTAGTGAATGATTGTTAATGATCACGTGATAAGGTGTTATAAGAGGATAATATATGATATAATAAATATTTATATGGTTCTAGTAAAAATTATTAACATGTTGAAAACCATTATATATGAGTTTAAATCTTTTCAACTAATTAGAAGCATGAGATACTGAATTTTATCTCAATTTCTAATCTATTCACACGTATCTGGTATTATGAAAATATTTATTTTTATATGGTGTATATAATACACCATAGATGTATTTAAGATGAATATATACTTATTCATGATGATTAATGTTTCAAATAACGTTTATTCTATTAATGGGTTAGAATTTTAATGTTAGCAATGACATAAGAATTTATTTTACAATCTCATTTTTTAGGATTGCACTTATTTTCATTAAATGAATCTATCCCCATAAACTCCATGTATCATATTATCCTATTGATATTTAAAAAGTTTGTATATTTATTTAAAAATATTCCAATATTAATAACTTCAATAAAATAATGTAATATTGCAAGGAAAATATGATCTTATTTCTCTTTTGATCAAGAATATTTCCTTCCAAGTCCATGTTATTCAAATTTGTTTTCCAAAAGTATAGATTATTTAATCATTTGATTTATTAAGTAAATTTTATATTATTCTTTTATTTTTTTAAATTTTTAAAGGAATGTATATAATATTTTCTAAAGGTGTTATTTTTATACTTTCATTACAAAAATATAAAGGGGTGTATGTTTTTAACGTATATAGTGTTAGTATATTTTCCCACCACTATAACTGTTTTATGTTATTTAGATTAATCTATCAGTTTACAATGGTTTTAAAAAAAATCTTTTAATAACTATTATTTTATCATTTTTATTTCATTTTCTATTATTCTCTAAACAATTTGAATTTGTTTCAAAACCTATATTTTTTATGAATTTATGGTAAACTTTTATATATTATTAATTTTGTGGTAATTAACATTCTCATTAAACATTCACATTCTTATGATCATTGCACAATAAATTTATCGTTAATATCTATATTATTTGTATCATGGATATTATTATTTCCTAAAATATATACCATTTCTACATAATATGTTTTATCTTGAAAGTTATTTTATTTAATTGGCACTATTGATATTCTATATTCTTTACTCAATATAATCATTTATTGAAAATGTATATTGTTTTTGAATTAAATTGGTCATTAAATAACGAGGAATGCATTTTACATTAAGTTATAGGTGGGCTTGGTTATAGATATCCCTTTAGTGCATCGATAGGACTCATGAGACATACTAGATGGCTAGCCTTATTAAATGGGTTTTGGTGTATACCAACCTATCAATTAAATTATCAGAACATAATGCCTTTATGGTAAAGATATCATGATTTATAATATCATGAAATATAATATTGTTAATTTAATTTATTGAGAATTTGTTTATTATTATCCACGATATTATTTCATTGATATTACACAAGGATAATTTTTTTGTTCAGGTTATTGATTAAATTCTATGTGTTTTAAACTATTTACCTAGCCATATTAATTGTGTTTACATACACCATTTATCTTATAGCCAAAAATTCCGAGAGATAGGAAAATCCTGCTCCAACCAAATTATTAATAAAAAGTGATAATCAACAAAGTACAGCTCAATGAATTGGAGCCTTACAAATCCTCTTATAAACAACACCATCACTATCATCATGCACTAGACCATTAAACTTTTTATCTTATACTACAGATAAAACTTACTGAAAATTTTGTCTCACCCTTATTTTGTTTCTTTTCTCCAAGATATTAAGAATGAGTATTTTAATGATTTGAAGAATGAGGAACATTTACTTTCTCTATGTTTTTATATTTTATTACAATTATAAATTATGAAGAATCATTGTATATAGTTCTCAAATACTATTAAATTTATTAATACTTGGTGATATTTTATAATTTTTCTTAATCTGATATAAAAAATTAGTCATTGAATCTATGTTAAAATACTTGGGTTTTTTATAGTTTTTGTTAAAGCATGTTTTTATGAAACCTTGGAAACAAGATTTGGGAAAACATATATTTGGGAACACAATCCTAAGTAAAACTTGGAGGATAAGTATAATTGTAAAAAAATATCATAAATAATTTGTTAAGGTATATATTAGGTTGTTTTACTAGAAATATATCCCAATCAGGATATTACAAGTGGATGTGGTTTTCGAACATATATATATTCGGTGTAAAACCCTTAAAATTAGTTGGTCGAGTATATCTCAACCATCATTCTAGTGCACAGTTAATGGGTCCGTACTATACATGTGGTATGACACTATTTAGGGATATTATTGGGATAAATAACATTTTATTTATAAAATAGTTTGAGAGATATAAAGATATTTTTATGAAATTAAGATATTACCAAAGTATGCAAGTGTATGATTCTAAAATTAAAAATTCATAAATTTTCAATTTAGTTTATGTGTTACATTGGATTTAGATTTATATGTTATGATTTGTATTTATAATTTTATAAGCTAATTCAATATATTATATTTTATGAAATGAATCTCAGAAGAAATAATGGTATCATTACGTGGCTAATGTTTAAATTTCCTAGTTGAGTAAGCTAATAAAAATGATGTTAGGGTTGAGTAGATCAAAGAAATATTTTGGAATATTTATTATGTTATAACTAATAACCTTACACATATGGAGAAACACAATGTGTCAAAACATGATACACCTATATTAGATTGTCTCATACAATGGAATCTTCCATCTTTTACTATAAATATTGTTTCAATGGTATTTTAGAAATGCATTAAGTCCCTCGAATGTATATATCTATCCTTGGGATGTAATTAATGGGAAAAGGTTATGTAGGTAGTATATTTTCATAAAGGTGATATTGATCAATCGTGTTCATTGATCTATTTTACTAAGGCGGAATAAGAAATAGAATATATGGATTGGAGAGATTTTAAAGTAACATTATTCAGTAAATGTTTTCTTTATTTTAAATAAACTAAAATGAAGATAAATTTATTCACTATAAAGAAAAAAAGAGGAAATTATGTAAAATTATGATTCTATATTTACAAGAATATCTAGGTATTCTATAGATTACACACATAATACAAAAATAAATATTGACCATTTTTCAAAGGAATTTACTCAAGCCTCTGAAGGGTACTGGTATATAAAACTTTTCAACCTATGATGAAATATTATTATATGCCATAAAAAAAAGAATTAAATTTATAAATTCTTTATATTCATGGG
Source organism: Viscum album (assembly GCA_963277665.1). Lineage (NCBI taxonomy): Eukaryota > Viridiplantae > Streptophyta > Magnoliopsida > Santalales > Viscaceae > Viscum > Viscum album. The sequence continues at coordinate 1,765,356,663 of OY728153.1, read as the reverse complement.
AAATAAACAAAATAAGAGATTGGGTGAACACCAATAAAAATGTAATATGTCATAGAATAATTAGAGAATGAAGAAATTTATATCTTGTGGAAATTGAGGAAAGAAATATCTTGGTGAATGATGGAAGGGTATGGGTGTTTATTCAAGTGTGGAGATAAGAGTTATCTAACTAACGAATGAAAGAGAAATTAATAGACCACTACTATCAAATTATTCAAATGTAAAGAAATGGGGAATTATTCTAACAAATGTCCCAAGAATTAAGGAAACCTACTATAAAATAGGATAAGGGGAGAAGGCCAAGGTTATGAGATCACTACAGCTATGGTTGAAGTTCCTAATTATGTGGCGGAAATACTATAATTGTATGATAAAATTTAAATAATTATTTATTTTGTTATATATCTTCACACTCTTTTATATCTTCCATATTTTATTATAAAATTAGAAATTTACATTGAAATTTAATAAGGGATTTTTCCTTTAAAAATCTACCTGGAAATCACACCACAATAAGGATGTGTCAGTCAATTCCCATTATAACACCTAAATTTTCCCTATTTATAGACTTTATTATTTTATTTATGGTTAAAATTTATATAATTATTAGTATAGACTATATTTATAAGTATAATGAAAAAAATATTTCAAGTAGAAGGAAATTACAATTCATGAAAAAGATATAGAATTCTTTATCATTAGATGGGAAATTTCATCATCTAGGTTATTTCTAGATCAATCACCAATAGCTCTTTTGGAATTAATTTCTTAGGGAAGAATAATATAAACAATCTATGAAAAAAAGATGTAATCATCAAATTGAGGGTATAACTATTGCACATAAATACATTGATTCATTTCTGATGGACTTATGTGTACATACAATAGAACATGAAGATGTGTTTTCCTTTGATTTAATCGACCTATATCAAAGTCTCTACATAATGGAAATTTTTTAATTTTTGGAGTTTGACAAACAACTAGAGGATTTGGGTCATAATTTATTGATATGACCTCATCTTTCACCGTGGGGATCCTGTGTTCGTTTTGGTAAAAAAGAAATATTGATCTTTGAGGCTTTGCAATGATTATATGGAAATAAATGTTATTAAAATAATGAATAGGTGTCATGTTCCTTTAGATGATGACATATTCAATTAAGTTCATAAAGATCAATACTTTTCAAGGATTATCCATCATTATTGGAATAATCAATTGCATGTAAAGAAGGATGATATTCTATATACATCATTTCATATGAGGTATGGACATAACAAATTTATGGTAATTCCATTGGGATTAAGTAATGAATCCTCTATTTTTATAGATCTAATAAATAGACTATTCAAGGAAAATATTGATAATTTTGTTGTTGTATTTATTAATGATATCTTTTTATCTTAAAAAATCTATGAGAACCATGAGAATCACTAATAGATAACTCATAGATGAAAAGAGTTATATAAGAAATTTCGTAAGTTGAGTTATAGTTCCAAAAATTTTATGTTCTGGTATATATTGTCTCCAAATATGAAATCATAGTTAATACTATGAAGAACAATTCAGGTCAAATAATGTCCTACAAAAACAAATATAACTTAGGCATGTAATTTCCTTGGTTTGACAAGTTACTATAGGTGGTTTGTTCAAAATATTTCATGACTATCTAACCCATTAACCAAGATTAGATATAAGGGTTATGTTTAAATAGATAAAGGAATGTGAATAATTTTTTAAATAATTTAATAGGATATTGTTTAATGATTCTGTTTTGAATCTACCATCAAGAAATGATGGATTTATGATATTTAGTGATGCATCAAAGAAGAAAATTGGTTATATATTTATGTGGAATAATAAATTTATGTTTTAATTAGTTGTTTACTTATGTAAAATGATAAATATATTACTTATACATTAAGGTAATTAAAAACATATGAATAAAATTATCCCACTCATGCTCTTGAGTTGACATCTATAATATTTTATTTGTAGGTATAGATACATTATCTCTGTTGATGCTCCTTTCGTCACAGAATCTAAAGATCATAAAAGGGGAATATCTGAGCCCAAAGTGATTCAACCTTTGAAGAAAACATCAAAAATCGACAAAGGCGTGAACAAAGGATCAAAATAATCTTCACCGCGCAAGTTATATCATTGTTGCGCAAGTCCACTTGCACGACGCCCTTGGTCGCACAAGTGACTTGCACGACCTAAGTGATAACCGCCCGGTAACCACCCATGGTCTTCTCCTGCCTATAAATAGACCCTATGGGCCCCCCATTCGAGATGAGTTTTTTCCAGAAACTCGGATTGAAGCTCCCGACGCCCATGTCTCTTCTCAATGCTTCTGGAACACTTCTAAATTAGTTTCTTACCTAGAACGAAAGATCTAAAGAGAGGGAGGAAGGCCTAAGTGTTGAAACTCATCAACACTTGCGCGCCTAAGTGGCCAACCCTTAAGGGAAGTGATCACACTTGCGCGCCTCCTTATTTCTTCGATAGAAATTGTGCATTCCTTTTTTGGGAGAACCTCAAGAGGATTCTAAAGGCTTTAAGAAAGAGTCGCTCAAGTATTTTAATGATGGTTGAAAATCGCGCAAGTACCCCACATGTCGCGCAGTATACCTGCGCGACCAATACTTGCGTGCCACCGCAATACTTGTGCACCTTCCAAGACTTGCGCGCCCCTTCTTTTTTTGGGTGCCTTTTCTTCCCATTTCACCCCTCTTAAGCCATTTCACCTTTCCTATTCAAGATTTAGTCTTCAAAATACTCTTCAAAGCCATTTATGGAATGATTTCTTGATTTGAATTCCTTATCTGAAAGGAATTCAGTGGAATATCTCTCAAAACCTAGTGATTTACTCATCTTTATGTCACCAAAGATTGAGAGTTCATTCATTCAACCTCATCCTTTAAGATGAGAGAATCCTTAACCTAGGTCTCCTTTTCCAGAATAATCCCTAGTTATATGTCCTTTAATCTGGGCATCTTCCTCAGGAGTAAGTCCTAAATTCTTAAAGTTCCCAAATATGGGCATCCTCCTCAGGAGTAAGCCCCAAACCTTAATCCCTAACATGGGCATACTTCTTAGGAATTAGCCCCAATCTCAAATATGGGCATCCTCCTCAAGAGTAAGCCCCAAACCATAATTCCTTAACTTGGGAATTCTCCTCAGGAGTAAGACCCAATCATATTCCTTTAATATGGACATGCTTCTTAGGAGAATGCCCCAATCTCAAAAATGGGCATCCTTATTAGGAATAAGCCCCAATCTAAAATATGGGCATCCTCCTTATGAGTAAGCCCCAATCCATAATTCCTTAACTTGGGCATCCTCCTCAGGAGTAATCCCCAATCTCAAATATGGGCATCCTTCTTAGGAGTAAGCCCCAAGTCCTCTAATTTGGGCATCCTTCTTTGGAATAAGCCCCAATCTCAAATATGGGCATCCTCCTCAGGAGTAAGCCCCAATCCATAATCCCTAACCTGGGCATCCTTCTAAAAAGTGATCCCAAATCTCAAATATGGGCATCCTTCTTAAGAGTAAGCCCCAAGTCCTCTAATTTGGGCATCATTCTTAGGAATAAGCCCCAATCTCAAATATGGGCATCCTCCTCGGGAGTAATCCCCAATCCTTAATCCTTAACCTAGGCTTCCTTTTCAGGAATAAGTCACAGTCATAAATCTTAGGCTTCCTTTTTAGGAGTAAGCCCCAAGTCCCTTAAATTCTCCTTAACCAGTCCTAATTTACGTTTGATCTGGGATTCCTTCTCAGGAGTAAAACTCAGTTATCAATCCTCTCCTAATTTGGGTTTCCTTTTTAGGAATAAGTCCCAAGATAGAGTATTCAAATCTCCATAAAGAACATATACCTTTATGGACCCTCTTCCTAGATTATCTCCCTAAAAGTAAATCCTAAACCTTCATCTATCTGGGTAGTCATTTATACATAAGACCTAAACCATTTCTTATGATTACATCTTTCATGGAACAATTGTCTAATTTTTACCAATACCTCTTGTTTATCACACCGAGCATGAGTCACGTGAGCTTAGAGTGTAAAAAGTAATTATGACATCCTTCTTTGAGCCATAAATCATAAACGTCATACTCTATTACTCATACTACGTGGGTTCTGATTCTTTTTCCAAAACAAAGGATATGTAGGTAGCCCATTTATGGGTTCGATCCTAATTCTGAAATAATCTATGTCCTTTTAAATGACGATAAACTTCATGTGCCCCACTAAGTGGCTTTAAAACCAGCCTGGTCATCATAATGACCAAGAGACTTTTATATAAATGTTTTGAAGGATACCATTGACCAAGAATCTCTAAATAGATACGGATGATACTCTATTGATGAAGAACCAAGAATACATAAAAATGATTATCTAAATTTCTTACATATTTAATCATTGATTGTCAAAACTAAAGGAAAAGCTCATTTTATACTTGGTAATGTAATAAGGATTCACGAACATAACTTAAATATATAAAGAGAGTCCCGGAATAGACAATAATTCCCCTCAAAAATGTGTGATGAGTCCGACCTCCCATCATCTCGACCAATGAAAATTCGTAAGACTCATCTGTCCACAAGATAATGAGCACCCACCTTTGGAAAGTAGGTCCAAATGGATATGGAATCATTGGATGTTTCCGGTTCTACGAACAAACCCGCTAGAAACCAATCGGAACGTTTGAATCTCCCGTCTAGGAGGTCATCCCTGAATTCCGTGCGAAACATAAAATGGTGAACCCGACGTGAATCATTAACCATGTTAAAGTGTTGTTATACCTATTTGTTAAGCCCCTATTTAAAACTCAATAAGAGGGATAAAAAACAATCATTGACATATGTGCTCATCCAAAGGATGAAGTGGCTGAATTTATCTTGATTATATCTGTTATATCAAAACAGGCACTCTTTTCCAAGATTTTCTGTATTTCCGTAATGGCTGCTCTCAAATTCTCATTTGTGAATACTGCTGCTGCAAATACCATTGCTGCTATTCCTACTGGATCGTCATCTTCTTTGAGGATGACATCACCTACTCAGCGTCTTCAACGCTGGGTATCAAATGCGCTGGTTAAGGTGTACCGTCAACATGGTACCATCCGAACTCTGGAGGCTACCTGACAGGCCCTCCAAGTGAACAAATCACACAGGTCGTCCAGAAAACGGCATCCAGTGATCAAGAGGCAGGCAGTACTGACTACCGTCTCCAACCGATTCGGGTCGTTATCCCCGGAACGCAATTTCCATTCACTCCCTTACTCTGAGGAAGTGAATGAGCAGGTCCCTCAGGGCCTTAATTCAAAAATACCGGAGTCCTTCCAAAGGGCTCCCATCAACAATCGCCACCAGACTCGTGCGGTAGTGTGCCCTCAACATGATGAGGGTACCGACTCCAAGCATTCAGCTCAGGTTCCTCGAACCAGAGCAGGCAAGATGAACCACCAGAGACGGAATCCTGTTAATAATGGGCATGTTATCATCCCTGCCATCTCTGGAGAAGTCCACCAACTGAACTTGGTGGCAAAAAATGAACAGACACACGCACCTGTCCGTTTTAATTCCGCTGTCCAGCAGACTCGTCTGGCAGCATCAAGCCAATCCCGCCAGGCAATTCCGGCGGAGTGCTATAGGAAGGAACATACACCTGCTTATACATCATCAGTTAGTCAGTAGGCTCGCCTTACTACATATGATGAATCTCGTCAACCAAGTTTGGAGAATTGTAAACAGCAGGCACATACACCTGCTAATACTAATCAAACATACCAACAGTCTCGCTTGGTAGCGCATGGAGAAGTCAGTCGGAAAGCCCTGACGACAAACAGGAGGCAGACTCAACTCTCTGCCTCCACACTTGAGTACTGTCAGGAATCACTGACAGGAAAAGGAGGACAGGAGCAGGCACATACACCTACTCCAAGCACGGAATGGACGTATATTCCCGTTCCGGTGGCTGAAGTCACCAAACATATTTTGTCAATGGTGAAAGAGAAGAAGAAAATTCCTGCTCATATTCTGGATTCTTTCCAGGATATCATAACAACGTCAGCATCATCTCAGGGAAAGACACATAAATATATCCCTAGAAGTGGAGTGACACATCAACGATTCACTCCGGAACAGACACACACATTTGTTCCAGTCCAAGAGGGTTATGGGGTATACTCCCCCATATCATACGGACAACCATGTCAGGCACATACACCTGATTTGAGTGGAGATCGTCAGCCTAACCTGACCATCATTCCTGATTAGGCACATACACCTTCTCAGAGCAATCACTTTCTTCATCAAGTGGTTTCTAAAGCGAGTAATAAGGCATCTATGAAAAAGATCCGCCCAGCACAGTCAGGAGATCAAAGGCCAATCTGTAACTAGGCCTTGCTCGATGCTGGAGTTCTTGATGCCCTCAGAAATTTATCTGTCGGAATTCAAGATTCTACTCCCTCAGTTCCCAATAACGGGAACATTAGTTCTGAAGTTCTTCAAAAGACACTTCATCATGATGGCTTTCTTCATGAAAATTCGATCAATCTTGAATTTTCTTCATTAGATGAGAGCCACAGGAACCCTCATTGTGGCCAGAAGACCAAGGAGCAAGAGATCTCATATTTTGTTGTAACCCATTATGGTGGTCCTCCCCATGATGATGAATTTCGCTGCGAAAGTCCTCTCCACAGTAGTGATTCACATTGCATGGAAAATACTCCAGTGGACAATGTAGTGCCAAGAAATCCCTCTTATCTTGAGGCACTTGCAAATGCGAAACTAGTCATGTCTGATGCCTTATCGCTATCAAGTGAAATACTTTCTCAATAAGAAGATATCCCAGGGTGTAGGTCATTCTCCGAACCACCCCTAAGTCATGCATCTTCTAGTTTGATCAATGATTTCTCTAAAAATATCATTGAATCTGATAAAGAAACAAGGAAACACAAACTCTGGTCAAAACAGGTAGAAGAATCTTCATTTAATGATAAAGAGGAAATGCTGAACATGAGGAAAAAACTGGCGAAAAGTGAAGTACCAGTCATGTTTTGGCCTTTGGATGACTCCCAGTATGATATTCCAAAGATGTTGACGGATGATGGAATCCATGATATTCGTCTCAACATACGGAAAACTCTTTGTCAATTGAAGAAGAATGTATTATCTTATGATGAATATGAAAATCATCTTAAGATAATCGAAGGGCTACAATGTCAGATTGATTTGGCATCTCTATCAGTCTCTCGATATCCGAAGGCTGAAAAGCAGCAGAGAACCCTTCAACGTTCATGCCTTGGCGCACTAAGAAAATTGTGTCAGTTAATTGCCAATGTTCTATCTGGTGTTCATATCAGAGGATGGGGTGTTCACGGAGCACTACATTCCAAAGTGCTTTCCAATCAGCAATTCCCGCCGAAAATGGTCTCATGCAATGTTATTGCCCATGGCCGGCCATAGTCAATGGGCTCTGTTCATAATCAAAATCTTTCTCATGAACAGGCTTCAACTAGTTCCTCTCAAAATAAAGCATACAGAGAACATGTTTTTGAATTTCTCCTACATCAAGCAGGAGAGAATATTGTAGAAGCCTCTCGTATGGAGCAAACACGTCATCAAATGACAGAAGTTTCGGAAATCATCCAACGGTCTATTGAAACAGGTGATAAAAGTGGATACAGGCTAATGCATCCAGCTAATTTCCGAACTAAGATTCACAAGATCAAGAGATATTTTAAGAAGCTCTCAGATTTAGCATGTCAAGAGCCACCCCATCTTGTCAGACTGGGGACTTCTTTAACCCAGCCCTCAGAGTCAATAAATGGGATTCAAGGAGTTGAGCGGAATCAGCAGGAACATCCCCAGTTCACGAGACTGGGGACTCTTTCAAATCATCAATCCCCTTCTCAGAGAATGTCGGTCTTTTCTCGATTGGGGAAGAAGCCCCAAGAGGAACGATGATCCAAATTATTCGGAGATTCCCTCCAAGTTATAGCTCGTCAAGAAGTTCCTAAAAGATTAAATCAACAAAAGGCAATGTCTCATCAAAGACATGAAAGAGGAAAATATCACAGAAATGTTGATAGAAGGGATGCGATGCATTTTGCATCAATCAATGTCATCAATGCCGTTGTTGCTAATACACCAGAGGAGACTCACTCAGGGGACTCAGATGAAGAGCGTCCTGCTCAAGAAAATGTACGCACCGGTAAAAATGAAGAAGGTGTGCATACACGAAGTCAAAGGATTACTCAGAACCTAGGTAATCCACTTCCTTATATCCAAAAATTATCAAACAAAGGGAAGGGAAATAATCAGGTTACATATCATTCTTCTGGAGAAGGTCAATCGCTCTCATTAGAGCAGAGGTTTGCACAACAGGAGGAAGAAATGAAAGGATTAAGAAGGTTGAATGCAAAACTACTTCAGAGTAGTCTTTTTCTTAAGAATGCTGAAGTCCGACAGCCGAAGGAATTTGTTGTAACTACTGAAATGGATCAGGAATATCCTCCTTTATCAGTACACCCTCAGAAGTCTAATCTTACGGGTCAAGTGCAACAACGGTTGGCAGCACTACCATCAGTAGCAGCACCAACCACCACATCTGTCCATGCTCTATTCATTACACCTACCCAAAACCAAGTTCAACATAATGTTTCTCAAAAGTTAATAACTACTATTGAGTCATTAACAGCTCGGTTAGAAACTATGGAAGGGAAATGGGCACAAGTTCAACCTGAAAATAAATTTTACCCTGAATTGGTAGATTCAATTTCTCCTCCATTCAGTTTTGGAAACCCTATTTTCCGTACTTTCAATGGATCAGGCGACCCTGAACAACATTTGATGCATTACGTGTCTTGTTGTGATCCTATGATGGGAACTCCAGAACAACAAGAAGTAGTGAAACTCAGATTCTTCGTGCGAACCTTGCAAGGACCAGCTTTTGTCTGGTATACAAGCTTGCAATCCCGGTCAATCATCGGATGGGAGGATCTTAGTCAAAAATTCCTTCTTCAGTTCAGCTCAACTTTGCCAAAAACGATAGTTTTCGATCTTACAAACTGCATGCAAAGGGAGAATGAAAGAGTCTCTGATTTCATTGCTCGCTGGAAGGGATTAACGTATTCCCTGAGTTTAGCACTCCCTCAGGAGGAGCTGTTGCCAATCTGTGTGGCAAATTTGCGTGACAAATTACACACGCCATTAATCCCTGTGAAATACACAGGAGGGTTTCGAGACCTTACTTCCATCGCTCAGTAGATTGAAGATTCACTTATACGGGCTAAGGTTAAATCTCGTGTAATTCCATCGACTTCAGGAAGGTGAATGTGTAAAGTAGAAACTGCTACAGTTATGCTTAAACAAGCACCTGCAACTATTTCTACTTCAAAACCTTCATCTTCTCGAAGGGCTCCACATCCTGAACGCCAACAACAAAGGCCGTTTCGTCCAAATGATCAAAGAGATCAACGGAGAAAAAAATTTGAGGATATGAAGAGTAAAACATACTCTTTCCGAAATGAACAAGTTCCTGGTTACTTCATTTCAGCTTTGGAAAATAATTTGGTTCAATTACCAGTGCCCAAGAGGCAAATCAAGGAAGGAGATGAAGGCCGTCCCAATTTTTGTCCCTTTCATCAAATGTTGGGGCATCCCATCCAGGAGTGTTTTGTCTTTAAAGACCTCCTGCAAAAGATGGTCGACTTAGGACAAGTCAAGTTGAAAGGTTCTTCGACTCAGGTAGCATGTGTTACTGCTACAGTTCTAGAGGAAGAAGGTGAATGGAAAGAAGTCAAAAGCAGAAATGCACAGAAGTATGATGACTGGATGTTCAGAAAGAAAATCAGACTCATGCCATTTTGCGAACACAATTAAAGAAACCAATTGTGTCTTCTACCATTAATATTGCGGTAAAACCCTCTTCATCAGAAGGAAAATCCTCAAAGAAACGGCTTGATTCAATGAAGAAAAATGAATCAGAAGAAGATGAGTATATGTCAATGCCTAAATTGTCTTTGACTATGGTAGACTTTATGCCATCTACTTCAAAGCCACGGGCACCGCCCCACCAAACGGCACTGCCTAAACAGGCTTACCAGGTAGAGTCTTTATCAGAAGAAGAGTTAATATTCGGTTCTGTTAATATGATTCAATTAACAGATCCGTACTCCAGTCATAATTTCAATTTTGATGAGCCTGAATTACCTATATCAAATAAGGGAATCCGAGGAAGTTCCAGAGGTTCAGGATACAGGGGAAGATGTGGATCTTTCCAAAGCCACTACTCTAGTTCTACCCCTACTAGCACTGTGTATGTAGCAGAAACTCATGGTAGAGTCCTTCAGCGAGCTCAAAAAGAACAAGCAAGTTCTTCTGCCAATATTCAACTCAGTCTTGGAACAGTTATTTTAGAAGACCGATTGAAAATTCCATCTTCCTTATCTCATCATGTAAATGGATATAATCAGTCTAATCTTCCAAAACCAAGGATTTTGCCAACTTCTATCCCAATACAAGATGCATCAGCTTCCAAAGAATCTGCTTCCAAGGTACATGCTAAACCACATATTCCTGTTGGGAAACGCAGACCTTTAGATCAAAAGTATGATATATTGAAACACTTGGCCCAAGTACCAGATAAGTTATCAATTTTGGATGATTTGAATCTGTCAAAATATCTTTGGGAAGCACTCATCGAAGCTTTGTCAAGTCCTCAGGAGTTTGAAGCTGAAATTGCTGCAGCTGAAGTCTATCACATAGAGAATAATCCTGCAGAATGCCATGCAGTGATATCTTTTACTAATAAAGATGAAGATGATGTTGTTCATGGGCACATAAAACCTTTGTACTTATCTGGAAAAGTCAATGGTGTAGATATCCGAAGAGCTTTCATTGACAATAGTTCAGGAGTCAACCTCATGCCCATTCGTACACTTCGTCGGTTGGGCCTCACGGAATATGATTTATCTACATCTACCATGATGCTACAAGGATATGATAAAAATGAACAAGAACCACTGGGTGAAGTTACACTCAGAACTCAGTTTGGAGATCTTGTATCCAATTCGGATTTCATGATTGTTGATCAAGACTCAGCTTTCAACATCTTGCTTGGAATACCCTGGCTACATCAGCATGCATCTATTCCTTCATCATACCATCAATGTCTCAAATACTGTTTCAATGGTCAAGTTGGAACATTGTATGGTGATAAGGCCCCATTCAAGACATGTGAGTCTCAATACATTGAGGTTGAATTTTATCACATGAAGGGAAGAGAAAAATCTACAATGATGGAAATTACCAAAGTTAATGCTCCATATGGTTTGAAGAAGATTCCAATAAATCCATTTACACATGTGAGTACAGATTATGTGTTACTTATCAGTCAAATTGACAAAATAGTCCCAAATCAAAATACTCTTATAGAAAGATCCATAATGTCAATTAAGGAAATCGAGCCAGAAGAAGTTATAGCAACATCAGAGGTGAATAATTATGTCAATTCTCAATCCATCATCTCCTCTTTATTTCCCCAAGAAGACCCTTTATTATCAATAGGGTCGGAAATGGAAGCTTCTTCTTCAAAATGTGAAAATTTTGACATCTCTTATGATCATGAGAATTTCGTTTTGTCATCTACTTTGCAAGTAGAAACGGAAGAAATAGCATGTAATGAAGAGGAAGAGGAAGATCTTAGATATGCTCCTCCATCATTTGGGGAAGGTATCTCTACCACTGTGGATGAACACAGAGAAATAAATATGGGTACAGAGAAAGATCCACACCCCACGTTAATTAGTGTGGTCATGACCCTTGAAGAGAAAGAGATGTATATTTCTTTTCTAGAGGAAAATAATGATATTTTTTCTTGGAATTATACAGAAATGCCTGGGCTTGATCCTGATGTTTCTACTCATCATTTGGGTTAACCAAAAGAACATCGAGAATTTAAGCAAGCCGCGAGATGAACACATCCAACCTATGCTTCCAAAATTGAAGCTGAAGTGGATAAGATGATCAAAGCTAACTTCATCAGAGAAGTTTTGTATCCCAAGTGGTTGGCTAATTTTGTCCCTGTAAAGAAGAAGAACAGACAAATTAGGGTTTGCATCGATTTCCGAGATCTTAATCGGTATTTTCCTAAAGATGATTTCCCAGTTACGATTACAGAACTCTTAATTGATGTGACGGCTGGCTATGAATTACTTTCCTTCATGGATGGATATTCCAGATATAATCAGATCTGAATGGCCCCAGAAGATTAGGAATCTACATCCTTCTGAGCCCCTCAAGGTGTGTTTTGGTACCGGGTGATGCCCTTTGGTTTAAAGAATGCAGGTGCAACATATCAACGTGCCATGCATCGTATCTTCAACCCTTTCATAGGGAAGTTTGTTGAATGCTATGTAGACGATTTGGTGGTCAAATCCAAACAACGTTCTAATCACTTGGCTGATTTGGAAGTCATATTACACAAGCTTCGACAACATAATTTGAAGATGAACCCCTTAAAATGTGCTTTTGGGGTAACCTCAGGAAAATTCCTCGGCTTTGTTGTACGCCATCGTGGTATTGAAGTCGATCCTGAGAAGACCAAATCAATCCTTGGTATGTCACCTCCTCATAATTTGAAAGAATTAAGAGGACTTCAAGGACACTTAGCCTATATTCGGCGTTTCATCGCCAATTTGGCAGGAAAAAGTTTACCCTTTACCAAATTATTGATGAAAGGAGTCACTTACCAGTGGACTGAAGAATGTCAAGAAGCATTTGATGTTCTAAAGAAATACCTCTTGAGTCCACCAGTACTCATGCCACCTGTTGAAGGTAGACCACTTATCCTCTATGTGACAGCTCTAGAGCGATCATTGGGTGCCTTTATTGCTCAAAAGAATGATGCTGGGAATGAAAATAGCCTCTACTATCTCAGTAGAACTATGCTTGAAGGAGAAACCCAGTATTCAAGTATTGAGAAGTGCTGCCTTGCATTAATCTTTGCAGTTCAGAAACTAAGACAATACCTGCAACATCACGAGGTCCAATTGGTATCTCGCAATAATCCGCTCAAATTCATCCTTAGTCATCCAATGCTTACAGGACGTCTAGCATGGTGGGCAGTTATTTTGCAGCAGTTCGACATTCAGTATATATCTCAAAAGGCAATTAAGGGCCAAGATCTGGCTGATTTCCTGGCTGAACATCCTTCAGCGGAAGACACGTCTTTAGATATTGAACTCCCTGATGAGGATGTTTTCTCTATTCAAGAGATTCCTCAAACATGGGAAATGTATTTTGATGGTGCGTCCAGAAGTCCAACAGGGAAGAAAATGGAAAATCCTAAATTCAACAAAGTTGGTTTAAGAATTGTACTCATTTCTCCAGATAAGGAATTGTTACCTTATTCCTTTTTATTGTGGGATTGTGGTACCAATAATGAAGCCGAATACCAAGAACATATCATAGGATTGGAGTTAGCGCTTCGAGCACAAGTGAATCACTTAATGGTGAAAGGTGATTCAGACTTGGTAATCATACAAGTCAATGGGGATTATTCTATCAGAAAAGAAGAGTTAATCCCTTTATATGATTACGTCATAAATTTAATGGCAGAATTCCCTTCAGAACCGACAAATTCTTATGTCCCATGATCACAAAATGCTCAAGCTGATGCACTGGCTAATATAGCCACAGATCTAGCAGATCCAAATCAGGACGATACAACCATCAGTATTGCCCACCGTCGTGCAATTTCACCTTATGTTCAAACCAGAACAGAGGAAATTAATGAAATTAGTCCCATTCCTGAACCATATGGTCGTACTATAGGATGGATGTCACCTATCAGGGAATACCTTCAAAATGGAACACTTCCACCTGATAGAGCCGAAAAAGAACAAATCTGGCGACGTGTGGTCAATTTTACTCTTTATTATGGCCCAAACCACCTAGAGAAAATTATCTACAAATGTGGTTTTGATGGAGTTCTCTTACGATGCATTGATGTTGAAGAGACAATGGCTATCATGAAAGAAGTGCATGTAGGAGTCTGTGGTTCCCACCAGTCTAGACAGAGACTGTCTGATCAATTTCGAAGGCTTGGATACTTCTGGCCTTCAATGATACAAGATTGTGTTGATTTCACAATGAAGTGTTATTCATGTCAAGTACATGCCAACTTCATCCATCAACCTCCAGAGTTGCTTCATACGGCTAAATACTCATGGACATTTGCCACATGGGGAATGGATGTTGTGGGACCTTACCCTTCAGCTACAGCCAAGCAGTTTAAGTACATTCTTACTGCTACTGATTTCTTTTCCAAATGGGCAGAGGCAGTACCTCTCAAAGAAGTCAGTTCTAAATGCATTGTTAGCTTCATCATGTCTAACATCATTACTAGATTTGGTGTCCCTCATACCATATTGATGGACAATGGCACCAACTTCTGTTCTTCTGAGGTGAAGAAATTGTATCATGAATTCAACATTAAATCCAACCATTCATCTCGGTATCATGCGGTAGACAATGGACAAATAGAGTCCTTTAACAAGACTCTTTCAAATATACTACAAAAGATGGTGGATAAAGATAAGAGGTTATGGCCTGAAAAACTCTTTCATGCTTTATGGGCTTATCGGAATACCACCCGCAATGCAACGCGGTCAACTCCATATTCGTTGGTATATGGAACAGAAGCAGTCTTGCCAATTGAAGTTCAATTTCCCTCACTCAGAGTATCCATTTGTGATTAGTTATCTACAGATGAGCAATACCAATAGTGATTGAATGAATTGGAACGGTTAGATGAGAAAAGATTATGCACTTTGCACCAGTTGGAAATCTATCAGAATCGAATAGCACAAGCTTTTAACAAAAAAGTTCGTCTTCGTTCATTCATTCAGGGAGAATTGGTATTGGTTCTCAGAACACCAATGATACCAGGAAAGAAGCCTCCCATGCTTGAACCAAAATGGGAAGGACCTTATTCAATACATAAGGTCTAATCCAATGGAGCTTATTCATTAATCTCAATGGATGGAGAACTTATCACAACTCCAACCAATGCCAGATTTCTGAAGAAATATTTTGTATAAACACAAAATATGGTCCCCAGAACCAAGAATCATACAATTGTTTCATACAGCAATGTTCCAGTATGACCGTAAACTGCAACTTCGTCCAACATGATGTTAAACTGTAGGAAAGTCCCTTACGTCTGGAATGACGTTAAACTACATAAGCAGCAATGGTACAGTATGACCTTAAACTACAACTTCGTCCCACACGACGTTAAACTATGAAAAAGTTCCCTAAACCATCCAGCATGACCTTAAACTGCATCATCCCTAGTCTATGAATATGACCATAAACTATTTGCAAGTCCCTTATGTCCAGCAAGACGTTAAACTGTGACGTCCTAACTACATGATGCTAAAATGTATAAAAGTCCCTTATGTCCGGAAAGACATTAAACTAAATAATCATCAAAGGTCTAGCATGAAATTAAACTACACCATCCACGGTCCATGCATATGACCTTAAACTATTCGCACTTTCGTCCAACATGTCATTAAACTGTGGAAAAAAAATCCCCAATGCGTCCAACATGACATAAATGGTGTGTTATTTTGTCCTTACTGCATGACATTAAACTGCACAGTCCCCCTTTCGTCCAATATGACGTTAAACTGTATTGTCCCCATCGTCCTAACTACATGATGCTAAACTGTACAGAAAGTCCTTGATTTGTCCTACATGACATTAAACTGTTATTTTGTCCCCGCTACATGACACTAAACTTTGCAGCGCCAATAGTCCCTAACTGCAAGACTTTAAACTACATAGTCCCTTTTTTATGTCTATATGACATTAAACTATGTATCGTTAGGTTTTTGTTACCTCTTGTGTCTCACACCGAGTATGAATCACGTGAGCTTAGGGTAAACAGCAACCATAACACTCTCTTGGGCCGCAAGCCATGTGTAAGTCCCAACACATTTTTATTAGATCATTGTCCCCAAGAACAACTTGATCATTAATTCATTCTTTAATTGAACTACACGACTTTGATCCTTGCCCTCCAGGGATGGGTATGTAGGCAACCTCCTAGGGTTCAAGCCCAAAAACAATCTCTTCACATCGTTCATCACCATCTCATATGATTTTGATTCATGAAACCGCCCCTAGAATCAATATCATTACATTGATTCACATTCGTCCTTATTATATGACGTTAAACTATACAACACTTTTGTCTGTACGACAATAAACTCAATATTCTTTGATTTCCTCATTTGAGAGAGAACTATTATTGACATTGATTTTTTCAATCATGTTTCATTTCAAAAGACTACGTGCATACATGGTAATGCCTAAACTTTTTATCTTAGGTTAAACCATCATTGCACTAAAGTCCCCTTTCACCCTTTACATGTACGAACCAAATTTGTACAAAGGGTAGTTCTAGAACTATGTGGACTTGATTCCCATCCTTATTGGATATGTAGGAACATTCGAGTATCCCTTGAATCCAGTCCCAAGTCTTTTGGGCCTAACCCCAAATTTCACTTTCAGTCCCTTGGCTGAAAAGTCCCCATGAAAACACACACTGTGTATTCATTATTATGGTCCAAATTCTATGACCCTAAACTATGATCTCTCATACTTTCGTCCTGCACGACGTTAAACTGCATTTCAAGAACTATGTATGGGTTGATTCTCATTCTTATGAGATACGTAGTGAAGTCCAAATTTTCAATTCAGGACCCGGCCACAACATGATTATGGTTATCATTGACCTATGTACCTCTATATACATTGGACAATACCCATCTTTATGTGTTATAATCCTAACCTTAAATATTTTCAGATCTTCATAACCCTTTTCATGACTTTTAGTCACAAAAATGTCAAACTTCTGAGAATTCCTTTTCCTGACTATGCAGCACGTTCCCATAGGTGGCCTTGCATAAATAGTCCACATAACAGACTTGTCAGCTAAAAGATGCTATTTATTTGACCATGCAACCAATTCCCTTAGGTGGCCCTGCAAATTTCAACCCCCTAACGGGTTTTTGTCAAATAATAGTAACTTCATTCTTGGGAAGAATGCCTCTTTTGTCATTATTTGTCTTAAATGACGGTATGTAGGGATCTGCAAAAAAATAGTCATCATTAACATATTTGTCCTATATCCTTTTTTATGATCTGAAAATATTCAAGTCTATGGTTTATTCTCTTTCCCTACGTTTGGGTCAGACCTTCGTAGGAGTGATATTCATCCAGTTCTTCGATAATCTTGTCTGGAAATATCTTCCCCATATTCATGTACCTCTTTCCATACAGCAAACTCTATACTTTAGAAAATTTGAATCTCCATAAACTTTCACTGGCTTTTAGCACTAGGAAAGTAAACTTCTGAGAATTCTTTTGCCTGAATATGCAGCACGTTCCCATAGGTGGCCTTGCATAAACAGTCCACATAACAAACTTTTCAGCCAAAAGATGCTATTTATTTGACCATGCAGCCAATTCCCTTAGGTGGCCCTGCATATTTCAACCCCCTAATGTGTTTTTGTTAAAAAATAGTAACTTTATTCTTGGAAACTACTTCTTCTAATTCCTTTGAGATCTTTTTCAAATCATTCCTCAGATTCAAATATTCTTAAGCCATAGTTTACATATTTTCCCTCATACTTGAGTATGGTAGTATGTTTTCAGATGAACTTTCAAGGAATTGTGTCAATTCTAATCCATTTCGGTCAAAGCTATTTCGACCTTAAACATTAGCCTCTTTATGTACGGCATGCATGACTTTAAACTGCCCACAAAAGACAAAGGAACTCTGAATAAAAGTCAAGTTCCAGCTCCCTAAACGTACATTCTGTATGATTTAGGGAATATTGAGCAATTAAAAGATTCAAAGTTTGTAGGGTTATTTGTAATAATCCTAGTAAAAATCAATCTATGCTTACTAAGACCATTGGCTTAAGTAAATTTGAAGCAGGTAGTGAAAGAATGCAGGTACAAATGATTGAAGAAGAAAGTGTTTTTCATTGATGCACAAGAGATAGAAGGACATCCACAGACTGGAGTCTCTTCTCTTTTTTTCAAGAATTACAAGAGACTTTCAACATAACACTTCATTTGATTTACGGCATCCCGAACTTCATC